>CM060938.1:847464049-852464049 GCA_030765085.1 Allium cepa
TGGTCTTTTAAAAACAAACAAGAGATTTTAAATTTGAAATCCGCAATGCTTTTTGGAAAATGAAACTACCATAAGGCCTCCCGGCACACACACAATGCAAACGCACACATGGGGGAGATTTCTCCTTATGATAGTCAAACATGCTTACTACGAGAAAAATTCTTTGATATTATTACTAGTGCATAGTGGAAAATTTTTCGAAAGTATAATATAAATCCTAGCCAGCATAGGTACCATGATATTATGCCTACTATAGCTGCCATGTTAAATGGCAGGTTCTACAACTAAAACCGTACATGGCACGTAATTGAAGAATGGATTTCCAACAAATGGTCAGGCTAAGGAACTTCCTATTGCCACATGGGAACGCCTCTGGCGGGACGCCCCGAGAACTAACGTTACGGTTAGATCTCTGCCAACACAAGGCCGGGTTACCTCTATAACTAGGTAACTACTACACGAATATGCCATCCCCCGGTCCTTTGGGACCTTTATCCGAGAGCTCTCCAACAACAACATCACACAGTAATAATATAGTGTGTCCACATGAGTAAGTATCTGGGCTCCATACCATGATACCACCCTTTTCCAGAAGGGAATGACATACCCTAAAGGGCGCGACCCTCATAACCTTGCCGCATATTCCTGTTTCGACCATTTCCGGGGAGTGAGGTCCTGATGAAGTCTCGTCCACAAAGCTACGCTTTGTGCAACAAAGCCATGCTTTGGGTCCACAGATGACCAAAGCAAAGATCACAAGGATAAATGATTAACAAATGATCATATCACAAACAATCAACCAATGATCATCACACAGCAGCACTCAGCATGTCACATTACCAAATTGGGAATATGTCACTGATAAATATCAACTACATAACCTCTGAGCTCGTACGTCTCAAAGAAGGGTGTTAAGCTAAGAGAATAAATTCTCCGCCACCAAGCAGAAATGTATTTGATAGAGATCAGTTAATATCTCAAAGTGTAATGTCGGACATACAACCATACAAGTCTGTTCCGGGTTCGAACAGAACCGAAGGCACTTCCGAAGAAGCCCTTGCAAATCCGGATAATCCCTAATCACGTCCGGACTTCCCATCACATATGGAGATCTCTATACCGGGGATCGGCCAGTGCAGAGACAATCGACGAGTTATCCTTTCGTTTTCGGAAATAACCGGTCTTCACCACCGGTCTTCAATTGCTATCCATAACGTCGTATCACTATTCGGAATGGGCTATATGACACAAGGTCCTCTCCCGGCTAAACCGAATAATGAGCGCCATATTTTAAAACGTATGGGTATGGGATTTTAGTTAAGTCACAATTTATAAAAATCCAAAACTTTTCTTTCAATGGTTAAACAAAATACCATTCTAAATCTTTAAACCAAAAAAAATTTATTCACAAAGTTTCACCTAGTTTCACAAAGATCTATTCATAGATTTCAAAAAAACAACTTCCATTTCAATTTGATAAACCCAATAAATCTTTAAATTAAAGATTTAATTTACAGCTTTCAAAACACGTTCCAAAGATTAATTAATAACTCGGAAAAACCATTTTCCATTTTCAAAACTTGAATCCCTTTTTAACACACATTAGAAATCCATTTCTTATATGAAAGCTTCTATTATTTGAAAACAACAGTTTTCGTTTCCAAAATCCAATTCTATAATTTGAAACTTGGGTTAATTTTAAATTCCAAAATATCACCTTTTAAATTGGTTTAAAAACCATATAAATCCATTTATAAGTTGAATAACCTTTTAAACCTTAGTTTCCACATTATAGAATTCAATCTCAAATATTGAATTCAAATTTAAATTAAATTATTTAAATTTCAAACTCAATCAAGTTATTCAAAATACCCATTTTCAAAAGCTTCAATTCCAAAACTATTTTGGATTCAAAAGGTTAAAATTTAAAAAAAAAAAACAATTTCAAAATCTGTGACTTAACAAATTTCCACGTGCAACCCATACTTGTGTGTGTATGAGTGTGGTCCAGGGGTTTTACACAATAGTGCAACATCATCAAATATCACAGATTCAATTATTACGATTCGATGTGGGTTTCGGATAACTAAATGGAATCCGACTCCCTGTCGCATCGAAATTCAAATGTCGTTCTACGGGTCAGGGTTTGCATAACAATATATACATCATAGAAATAACAGCTTAGCACAAAACGTCACATAGCATCGCATCACATATCAAATATATCAATCCATCACACAACATCAATAACAATCAAACATCTTTAATTAAGATGAATAGCCCGTGTGGTTAAAATTTTATTACTCACATAATTACCTTTGTTAGTAATTTTAATCAATGATTAATTTTAATTGATTGAGTCTTAACCACCTTCATTAACTAATCACTTCCTTAATTAATTATCTTAATTAATTAATCCTTAGTTGTAATTAATAAAATCTTAATCACTTTTATAAATGGGCCTTAATTAATTAATCTCAAGACTTAATTAAAATTGTTAATTATTTAATCAATCATCCATATTCCTAATTAACTAAATAGTTAATTATCCCACTTAATTATTTTAAAAAATTAATGAACCCAATCATTGAATTTTATTTATCTTTTAGATAAATATTTCTTACTTAATTAAAGAATTTAAATTTCACTTTTAAGTTTCATTTTAAACTTAAGATAAAAATTATCTTAAACAAGGTTTTAATACAATTCAAAAACCTTTATCTCATATTTTAAAAGAAACACATGCTTAACAAAAATTGGTTTTAAAGGTTTTAAATATCAATTCAATTTAAATTCAAACTTATTTTAAAAACTGAAATAAAAGTTTAATTCCAGATTTAAACTCACTTTTAAATTTCTGATTTAAAATTTTAAACTTCCAATTCAATTTCAAAACACATATATGCTTTTACACTTTTTAAAATCTAATTTAAATTTGAAAATATGAATTATTTCAAATCTCAGACAAACAAATTTGAATTCTTATTCAACTTTAGATTTTTCAAACTCAGTTTATATTCAACTTGCATTATAAACTTTACATTTAAAATTAAGAAACAAGTTTTTTGTGTTTTTATTTAAAAACCTAAACTAAGATTTAAAAATTCAAATGATTTCAAAACCTAGATTTAACTGTTGAATCCATATTTAATTTCAGGTTCAAAAACTTAGTTCAGATTTTAGATTTCAGATTCAACTTGTTTTAAAGCCTATATTTATAAATCTAAACTTCCAGATTTAATATTTGAAACCAATATTCTTTTATGCCTAAAAGTTGATTCAACCCAACTCTAACTTCAAAATTTAAATTATTTCAAATTTAGATTTCAAACTTCCTAAATTCAGATTCAATCTCAGGTTCAAACTTAGTTTAAATTTCTAATTTACATTTTTTTGAAACTTGCTTTGATATTTTAAGAACAGAACAGGTTTCTGTTTTAAACCAGAAAAAATGTTATTATAATTTTTTTTTTTTTTTAATTTACTTCGAGTCAGATGTTACTTTACTTCGAGTCAGACACCTAAGAACTTCGAGTCACTCACGAAATCGACTCTAGAAGAAAACTTAAAACATTTTTCCCTCTGCTTCAATCAAACACTGATACAACCCAATACCATGTGCACGTGCACCACCACCAGAACCCCCTCCGGCCTCCGATCACCTCACTGGCACATCAGCAACCCATGCAGCTACTCAACTAAATCATCAACTGGTGCTACCATCATCAGGAATCAAGAATGATACCCAATGCCAAAACCTGGAAATGAAACCAAGTCCCCCTTCAAAATCTGTCATCGCCTCGCATCCGCCCCTCCGACCACCGTGACCCCTGAGACTCCGGTGATGACTTCAACCACGTCCAAGCTTCAACTGAGCGAAACCCCGTGCAACTCGATCAATTACATTAGCCGATAGGTTGAATTTTGTCAAACCCAGTAAAACTAGGGTTCAAAAATTCAAATCAAAATCGCAATTACAAAAACGAATTGCAACACAATCTAATATTTTTCCCCTCGTCCCTGATGTCTCCTCCACCTCCAGAAGCGATCACGACATCTCCAATCGATTGTGGAGATCGAAATACCCCAAAATGTATGATACAGTCAAAATAGAAGTGCTCTTGGAATATAGCATTTAAAATCATAATTTTTCTTGGAAAAATCATAGTTTTGTATGGAGATTGGATCTATAATCCTGAAACTTCAAATTATTATACTTGAGATTTCACTAATTTTTTTATTTATCTTCAGTACATACATTCCAGTGATATTCCTATATTTTTTCAACTTATATAGAATTTTAAACTGAAGTTCTAATTTAAACAGGCAAGTTTAATTTAAATCTTAACCTTAAACAAATCAAAGGGTTTTTGAATTTAAATTTGCCTAGCAACTGAGAGATGTGCAGAGAACCATACATGGTCATGTATACAGCAGCTATTCATGTCACACACATTCATTTTTCTCATTTTTATTAGCATGCAACCCATATTTGTATTTAATTCTTAAAAATGAGATTACTCACAGGTAACAAAACAAAGAATCTCTGGTCTTAAAAATAAAATAAATTTGTTCACCTGGATTCCAAGATGAACAGAGACCAGATTGGTTTTCTTTTTTTTTAGTTTTAATTAAGTTTGGGCATTTTGTTCTCCCTGTTACACCCTACTTTGTTTAATCACTAAGTATCTTCTTCTGAGTTTATCTTAGGAATGACCTTATAATATCATGCCCCTATTTTCAGTACTCAGGCTTGAATTTGTTTTTAAAATAAGAAGATATATGTTCTTTTCTCATGTTTTCAAAACTGCAACCCAAAAACAATATACTTGTTCAAACAAACACATGCAGCCTTCCAAAATCAACAAACAAGCATCACAAAGCAATTCACAAGTTCATGAATATCAGATTCAAAGAGAAAGTTTTCAAGTTGCTCACAAGCATCAAAACATAAAAAAAAAACAGAGGTGAAAGTTTTGCTCACAAGCATGGAAACAGGGAAGTAACTAACAACAGAGTTTAATATATGCATCATATAAAAGAGGGTGAAGGATTTGCTCACAAGTTCATGTTGTTTTGCTCAAATCTGTATAGACAGATTTTGTTCCAGATTTGATTTTGAATCCCTTTGCATTGCTTAAATCTTTAGATTGTTTTCCAGAGAGCTTGCATTTGCACTAGCATTTTCTTCTGGATTCCCAGATTAACATTTTGTTTGTTTTGAGTAGGCTTGATTACTTTCAGATTATCATTCCCAGGCTTTTTTTTTTCTTCTTCTAAACTTGCAACTTTGTTTTGATTTTCTTTCAGATTGGAAACCTTTGCATTCTTAAATTTTTAAACTGCCATTTCTTCTTCTGTTTTCAGGTTGAATCATTGATTTGTGAAATGCTTTTGAGTTGATTTGCTTTTGAATTCTGAACTTGTTGAACTTGAAACAATTTGATCCATCTGTATATATATTTTTCCAGAATTGCTCCAAGATCTTGATCTTTAACTAGCTTCTTCCTCTACAAACTCAAGCTTGAGTTGAACTAGAAGTTGTCAATCTGGTTGCTCAATCCAGACATGGGTTTCCAGATTTCTTTTTTTTTTCTTTTGCTTTGTTTTCGAACTGAACTTAAATTTGAATTGTATACATTCCTTTGGTGTTTAGATTGAAATGCCAAATCTTTGATTACTGATTTGTTCAGATTTTGTGAGATGTTTAATATGATTGCATATGGGAAAATGAAGAGTTTTTGTAATTTTTTTATCTTATTATTTTATTTAAATAATAATGTTGAATGCCATTTGTACAAAAATATCAAAATCTCTAGATCTTGTTAATTATCTTACTCCAAACCCATGTGCAAGTGTATCTCTTTACTTCCTTATGTATATTTACATTTGTAATTTCACAAGACAAAGGTTTTTTTTTATAAATTTTTATATCATATCTATTTTATAAATAAATGTGCTTTTTCTCTATTTACACAAACAAAAATTATATTCCCATTAATCTCTTGTATTAAATTTTTTTTTGTTTGTTCAACATGTTTATACACTAATATATTTATACAATTTACATTCTTACATTTTTTTTTGTTTTGTACAAAAAAATATTTATACAATTTACATTCTTACATTTTTTTTTGTTTTGTACAAAAAAATATTTATACAATTTACATTCTTACATTTTTTTTTGTTTTGTACAAAAAAATATTTATACAATTTACATTCTTACATTTTTTTTTTTTTGTACAAAAAAATATTTTATAAAAAGAAAAGAATGACTTTTAAATACTTTGATTTTTATATTAACAATAGTTACATTTATTTATTTAAGGGAATTTGACTTAAGAAAAAATATTTTAAAAATGAGTACACTAATTTTTTTCTTTTATTGCCACTTCCAAAAATTAATAAAATTAAAAATTTTAGAAACAACTATCATTATCTTTTTATTAATCTTAAGCTTTTAAATTTAAATTTTATTTTTAATACATTTTATTTTGAATTTTATACTTTGGTACATTTACAAATAATATTCTCAATTTATTTCCAAAAATAAATTTAATTGCCAAATTAAACTTAATAAATTTTCGGGGATGTTACAGATTTCCCCCCTTAAAAGAATTTCGTCCTCGAAATTGCAAGGAAGACGAGAAAGAATAGATAATAGATAAAGAAATGATTGATCAGATCATAATCGAGATATTTATTCTGTATTTGGTTTACCAAATCAGAATATCGATAATATGAGAACAAACTCATACAATATTACACAAGATATTTAGGTTCACCTGTCTACGAATATGTAAGGGCATTGATTAGTTCGAAGAGACAACTAATCGTTCGTAGAATATGTTGGATCCCAGAGAATAGATAGATGGATCAAATCTTCATATTAGTTAACCGTTTTAACTTAATTTAAAATTTCCCATTTATTCAAATTTAAATTCTCAAATTCATTAGAGTTTAGATCGAAAAGCTGATAAGAATTCGATGAAGATACGAAGTAAGAATTTTCTACAACGATTCGTAGGGCCATCATCACACCGAAACTTCTTTCTGGAGCAGCTACGAAACAATCAAAAGAATTCGAAATCGAATCAAAGGAGATTGATAGAGAAATGTTGTTTCCGCTATTTCAGGGTATTGACCATTTGTAGTGGTATTTCCCTGTCCCCTATCTCGTTGTCGTCTCGCACTCATACTCACTATCAGTGAATAGTAAGAGAATTTACTGAGGCATTCGAATGGATATCTTAGGGATATACTCATTCTAGGGTATACTTCACCCTATCTCTAATGAGCTACTTAATCTGTTATACTCCTGAGCTATGGTTTTAACCATCAGCTCTGATACCAAAATGTCACGATCCAAATTCCAGCGTTGGAAAATCGACATCCGTACTCCACCGTACTTGAATGCCGGAGATTCAAACGTTGAAATTCGAGTCGCGCCGGAGCTTATAACACATTAAGTAAATAACACAGCGGAAGAAATGAATAGCATATATCAATATACAACATTTGATACAATAACAGATACAACATGAATGATACAACAGAATGGTACAATAGATATCAACATTATCAGAGATACAAAGAATAGCAACGGAAATATAATAATAACACTAGCAGCGGAACAAATCTCCAAAATAGTCTTCAAGAAAGAACTCCAGTATCAGCAATCTCCATCTCCAAAGCACCAATCCAGAAATAGCTCGAACTCCAAATCAAGATGAAGAGAAACAACTCGATCCAAAATGCGATTGCCAAATCCTAAAGCTGAAAGCTATCGAATCTACACCTACTATAGATTATCTGAAAATCCAAACTCTAGACTGCCCGTGTGGGAAAATAGTGGGCACCCAGAGTTTAGAAAAGGAATAATAAACTCCAGGTCAGTCATGGGACTGGTATGAGCAAACAAAAACATTTGGTCTTTTAAAAACAAACAAGAGATTTTAAATTTGAAATCCGCAATGCTTTTTGGAAAATGAAACTACCATAAGGCCTCCCGGCACACACACAATGCAAACGCACACATGGGGGAGATTTCTCCTTATGATAGTCAAACATGCTTACTACGAGAAAAATTCTTTGATATTATTACTAGTGCATAGTGGAAAATTTTTCGAAAGTATAATATAAATCCTAGCCAGCATAGGTACCATGATATTATGCCTACTATAGCTGCCATGTTAAATGGCAGGTTCTACAACTAAAACCGTACATGGCACGTAATTGAAGAATGGATTTCCAACAAATGGTCAGGCTAAGGAACTTCCTATTGCCACATGGGAACGCCTCTGGCGGGACGCCCCGAGAACTAACGTTACGGTTAGATCTCTGCCAACACAAGGCCGGGTTACCTCTATAACTAGGTAACTACTACACGAATATGCCATCCCCCGGTCCTTTGGGACCTTTATCCGAGAGCTCTCCAACAACAACATCACACAGTAATAATATAGTGTGTCCACATGAGTAAGTATCTGGGCTCCATACCATGATACCACCCTTTTCCAGAAGGGAATGACATACCCTAAAGGGCGCGACCCTCATAACCTTGCCGCATATTCCTGTTTCGACCATTTCCGGGGAGTGAGGTCCTGATGAAGTCTCGTCCACAAAGCTACGCTTTGTGCAACAAAGCCATGCTTTGGGTCCACAGATGACCAAAGCAAAGATCACAAGGATAAATGATTAACAAATGATCATATCACAAACAATCAACCAATGATCATCACACAGCAGCACTCAGCATGTCACATTACCAAATTGGGAATATGTCACTGATAAATATCAACTACATAACCTCTGAGCTCGTACGTCTCAAAGAAGGGTGTTAAGCTAAGAGAATAAATTCTCCGCCACCAAGCAGAAATGTATTTGATAGAGATCAGTTAATATCTCAAAGTGTAATGTCGGACATACAACCATACAAGTCTGTTCCGGGTTCGAACAGAACCGAAGGCACTTCCGAAGAAGCCCTTGCAAATCCGGATAATCCCTAATCACGTCCGGACTTCCCATCACATATGGAGATCTCTATACCGGGGATCGGCCAGTGCAGAGACAATCGACGAGTTATCCTTTCGTTTTCGGAAATAACCGGTCTTCACCACCGGTCTTCAATTGCTATCCATAACGTCGTATCACTATTCGGAATGGGCTATATGACACAAGGTCCTCTCCCGGCTAAACCGAATAATGAGCGCCATATTTTAAAACGTATGGGTATGGGATTTTAGTTAAGTCACAATTTATAAAAATCCAAAACTTTTCTTTCAATGGTTAAACAAAATACCATTCTAAATCTTTAAACCAAAAAAAATTTATTCACAAAGTTTCACCTAGTTTCACAAAGATCTATTCATAGATTTCAAAAAAACAACTTCCATTTCAATTTGATAAACCCAATAAATCTTTAAATTAAAGATTTAATTTACAGCTTTCAAAACACGTTCCAAAGATTAATTAATAACTCGGAAAAACCATTTTCCATTTTCAAAACTTGAATCCCTTTTTAACACACATTAGAAATCCATTTCTTATATGAAAGCTTCTATTATTTGAAAACAACAGTTTTCGTTTCCAAAATCCAATTCTATAATTTGAAACTTGGGTTAATTTTAAATTCCAAAATATCACCTTTTAAATTGGTTTAAAAACCATATAAATCCATTTATAAGTTGAATAACCTTTTAAACCTTAGTTTCCACATTATAGAATTCAATCTCAAATATTGAATTCAAATTTAAATTAAATTATTTAAATTTCAAACTCAATCAAGTTATTCAAAATACCCATTTTCAAAAGCTTCAATTCCAAAACTATTTTGGATTCAAAAGGTTAAAATTTAAAAAAAAAAAACAATTTCAAAATCTGTGACTTAACAAATTTCCACGTGCAACCCATACTTGTGTGTGTATGAGTGTGGTCCAGGGGTTTTACACAATAGTGCAACATCATCAAATATCACAGATTCAATTATTACGATTCGATGTGGGTTTCGGATAACTAAATGGAATCCGACTCCCTGTCGCATCGAAATTCAAATGTCGTTCTACGGGTCAGGGTTTGCATAACAATATATACATCATAGAAATAACAGCTTAGCACAAAACGTCACATAGCATCGCATCACATATCAAATATATCAATCCATCACACAACATCAATAACAATCAAACATCTTTAATTAAGATGAATAGCCCGTGTGGTTAAAATTTTATTACTCACATAATTACCTTTGTTAGTAATTTTAATCAATGATTAATTTTAATTGATTGAGTCTTAACCACCTTCATTAACTAATCACTTCCTTAATTAATTATCTTAATTAATTAATCCTTAGTTGTAATTAATAAAATCTTAATCACTTTTATAAATGGGCCTTAATTAATTAATCTCAAGACTTAATTAAAATTGTTAATTATTTAATCAATCATCCATATTCCTAATTAACTAAATAGTTAATTATCCCACTTAATTATTTTAAAAAATTAATGAACCCAATCATTGAATTTTATTTATCTTTTAGATAAATATTTCTTACTTAATTAAAGAATTTAAATTTCACTTTTAAGTTTCATTTTAAACTTAAGATAAAAATTATCTTAAACAAGGTTTTAATACAATTCAAAAACCTTTATCTCATATTTTAAAAGAAACACATGCTTAACAAAAATTGGTTTTAAAGGTTTTAAATATCAATTCAATTTAAATTCAAACTTATTTTAAAAACTGAAATAAAAGTTTAATTCCAGATTTAAACTCACTTTTAAATTTCTGATTTAAAATTTTAAACTTCCAATTCAATTTCAAAACACATATATGCTTTTACACTTTTTAAAATCTAATTTAAATTTGAAAATATGAATTATTTCAAATCTCAGACAAACAAATTTGAATTCTTATTCAACTTTAGATTTTTCAAACTCAGTTTATATTCAACTTGCATTATAAACTTTACATTTAAAATTAAGAAACAAGTTTTTTGTGTTTTTATTTAAAAACCTAAACTAAGATTTAAAAATTCAAATGATTTCAAAACCTAGATTTAACTGTTGAATCCATATTTAATTTCAGGTTCAAAAACTTAGTTCAGATTTTAGATTTCAGATTCAACTTGTTTTAAAGCCTATATTTATAAATCTAAACTTCCAGATTTAATATTTGAAACCAATATTCTTTTATGCCTAAAAGTTGATTCAACCCAACTCTAACTTCAAAATTTAAATTATTTCAAATTTAGATTTCAAACTTCCTAAATTCAGATTCAATCTCAGGTTCAAACTTAGTTTAAATTTCTAATTTACATTTTTTTGAAACTTGCTTTGATATTTTAAGAACAGAACAGGTTTCTGTTTTAAACCAGAAAAAATGTTATTATAATTTTTTTTTTTTTTTAATTTACTTCGAGTCAGATGTTACTTTACTTCGAGTCAGACACCTAAGAACTTCGAGTCACTCACGAAATCGACTCTAGAAGAAAACTTAAAACATTTTTCCCTCTGCTTCAATCAAACACTGATACAACCCAATACCATGTGCACGTGCACCACCACCAGAACCCCCTCCGGCCTCCGATCACCTCACTGGCACATCAGCAACCCATGCAGCTACTCAACTAAATCATCAACTGGTGCTACCATCATCAGGAATCAAGAATGATACCCAATGCCAAAACCTGGAAATGAAACCAAGTCCCCCTTCAAAATCTGTCATCGCCTCGCATCCGCCCCTCCGACCACCGTGACCCCTGAGACTCCGGTGATGACTTCAACCACGTCCAAGCTTCAACTGAGCGAAACCCCGTGCAACTCGATCAATTACATTAGCCGATAGGTTGAATTTTGTCAAACCCAGTAAAACTAGGGTTCAAAAATTCAAATCAAAATCGCAATTACAAAAACGAATTGCAACACAATCTAATATTTTTCCCCTCGTCCCTGATGTCTCCTCCACCTCCAGAAGCGATCACGACATCTCCAATCGATTGTGGAGATCGAAATACCCCAAAATGTATGATACAGTCAAAATAGAAGTGCTCTTGGAATATAGCATTTAAAATCATAATTTTTCTTGGAAAAATCATAGTTTTGTATGGAGATTGGATCTATAATCCTGAAACTTCAAATTATTATACTTGAGATTTCACTAATTTTTTTATTTATCTTCAGTACATACATTCCAGTGATATTCCTATATTTTTTCAACTTATATAGAATTTTAAACTGAAGTTCTAATTTAAACAGGCAAGTTTAATTTAAATCTTAACCTTAAACAAATCAAAGGGTTTTTGAATTTAAATTTGCCTAGCAACTGAGAGATGTGCAGAGAACCATACATGGTCATGTATACAGCAGCTATTCATGTCACACACATTCATTTTTCTCATTTTTATTAGCATGCAACCCATATTTGTATTTAATTCTTAAAAATGAGATTACTCACAGGTAACAAAACAAAGAATCTCTGGTCTTAAAAATAAAATAAATTTGTTCACCTGGATTCCAAGATGAACAGAGACCAGATTGGTTTTCTTTTTTTTTAGTTTTAATTAAGTTTGGGCATTTTGTTCTCCCTGTTACACCCTACTTTGTTTAATCACTAAGTATCTTCTTCTGAGTTTATCTTAGGAATGACCTTATAATATCATGCCCCTATTTTCAGTACTCAGGCTTGAATTTGTTTTTAAAATAAGAAGATATATGTTCTTTTCTCATGTTTTCAAAACTGCAACCCAAAAACAATATACTTGTTCAAACAAACACATGCAGCCTTCCAAAATCAACAAACAAGCATCACAAAGCAATTCACAAGTTCATGAATATCAGATTCAAAGAGAAAGTTTTCAAGTTGCTCACAAGCATCAAAACATAAAAAAAAAACAGAGGTGAAAGTTTTGCTCACAAGCATGGAAACAGGGAAGTAACTAACAACAGAGTTTAATATATGCATCATATAAAAGAGGGTGAAGGATTTGCTCACAAGTTCATGTTGTTTTGCTCAAATCTGTATAGACAGATTTTGTTCCAGATTTGATTTTGAATCCCTTTGCATTGCTTAAATCTTTAGATTGTTTTCCAGAGAGCTTGCATTTGCACTAGCATTTTCTTCTGGATTCCCAGATTAACATTTTGTTTGTTTTGAGTAGGCTTGATTACTTTCAGATTATCATTCCCAGGCTTTTTTTTTTCTTCTTCTAAACTTGCAACTTTGTTTTGATTTTCTTTCAGATTGGAAACCTTTGCATTCTTAAATTTTTAAACTGCCATTTCTTCTTCTGTTTTCAGGTTGAATCATTGATTTGTGAAATGCTTTTGAGTTGATTTGCTTTTGAATTCTGAACTTGTTGAACTTGAAACAATTTGATCCATCTGTATATATATTTTTCCAGAATTGCTCCAAGATCTTGATCTTTAACTAGCTTCTTCCTCTACAAACTCAAGCTTGAGTTGAACTAGAAGTTGTCAATCTGGTTGCTCAATCCAGACATGGGTTTCCAGATTTCTTTTTTTTTTCTTTTGCTTTGTTTTCGAACTGAACTTAAATTTGAATTGTATACATTCCTTTGGTGTTTAGATTGAAATGCCAAATCTTTGATTACTGATTTGTTCAGATTTTGTGAGATGTTTAATATGATTGCATATGGGAAAATGAAGAGTTTTTGTAATTTTTTTATCTTATTATTTTATTTAAATAATAATGTTGAATGCCATTTGTACAAAAATATCAAAATCTCTAGATCTTGTTAATTATCTTACTCCAAACCCATGTGCAAGTGTATCTCTTTACTTCCTTATGTATATTTACATTTGTAATTTCACAAGACAAAGGTTTTTTTTTATAAATTTTTATATCATATCTATTTTATAAATAAATGTGCTTTTTCTCTATTTACACAAACAAAAATTATATTCCCATTAATCTCTTGTATTAAATTTTTTTTTGTTTGTTCAACATGTTTATACACTAATATATTTATACAATTTACATTCTTACATTTTTTTTTGTTTTGTACAAAAAAATATTTATACAATTTACATTCTTACATTTTTTTTTGTTTTGTACAAAAAAATATTTATACAATTTACATTCTTACATTTTTTTTTGTTTTGTACAAAAAAATATTTATACAATTTACATTCTTACATTTTTTTTTTTTTGTACAAAAAAAATATTTTATAAAAAGAAAAGAATGACTTTTAAATACTTTGATTTTTATATTAACAATAGTTACATTTATTTATTTAAGGGAATTTGACTTAAGAAAAAATATTTTAAAAATGAGTACACTAATTTTTTTCTTTTATTGCCACTTCCAAAAATTAATAAAATTAAAAATTTTAGAAACAACTATCATTATCTTTTTATTAATCTTAAGCTTTTAAATTTAAATTTTATTTTTAATACATTTTATTTTGAATTTTATACTTTGGTACATTTACAAATAATATTCTCAATTTATTTCCAAAAATAAATTTAATTGCCAAATTAAACTTAATAAATTTTCGGGGATGTTACATCAGGCGTGTCATATAACTTTCCATTTATTTATTTATTAGTTTTACTTCTAACAAAATAAGCTTTTGGCATATTTTTACTTTTCTCAGTACATTGAATCATGTCTTATTGATTAAGTTTGTGCAATGGCAGCAAAATGGATGTGGCAATATATACAAATAATGTTTATAACGATTACAATAAGGAAAAATTATAAAATATCTTAATAGGAAGGTGCACAACATTTTTCCATAATAAATAGGTTATGTTATGGTATTTAAGTATTGTTAGTTCCTAAGATGATGGTTTTGATGACTACAATCTTAGGACTTGTTATAAAATATAAATATTAATATCTTTATCTAGATATATATATATATATATATATATGTAGGATATATGTAACAACCCGATATTCGCGTCAATTCATAATCGACGTTAAAACGATTTATATTTTCGTCAATTGCCATTTTGAAGTTTTTAAAATCTAAATTTAAATTTAAATTACAAATTGTTATAAAGTTTGAGCGGCTTTGATTTTTTAAATAGTGGTCCACCTTTCTTTTATTTTGGGCCGAGACAACTGTTTAAGAAATAAACCCGTTCTCTCCCCTTAGCCATTTCGATTTTTAAACCCTAACCAAAAATATTCGAGAGGAGCAAATAATGGCGGCATCTCCCTGCTCGTCTTCATTCGTTCTCCTTCATTCGAGAATTAAGGCTTTATCAATTAATGGCTGCTCGCCCTCGCGCTCGTTCATCTTCGCTTCCGTTCGTGGCAAAGGTGAGTTTTCTCACATCTAATTCTTGGCTCGAGTTATTTGTGTGTTTTGTCGCTTGAATTCTTGGATGATTATTGCTTCGAATTTTAGTGATTTCGATTTGAACTTGTGTGATTTTTACTCACATCTATTTCTACTTGGTTTTCTCGGCACTGTTTTGTTGAGATGTTGAGGTTTTCGATTTTCGTATGGATGTTGGAGATGATTTCTGGTTTTGGCAATTTCGTATATTTGTGTGATTTGATATCTACGGCAATGATTTCACGGCTTTGATACATTGGCTGCTCTAAATCGTGGCTAGGGTGAGTGATTTTATTTCACTCACATTTAATTCGTCTCAGTATTTTGATTCGAATGTTTGATTTTCATCTCGATGTGGATGATTTTGACTCGGAATTGATCCTTGTTTTCCATGGTTTGATTACCATGTCACTGTTTGTTTTTCGTGCTCCATAGCCTCGGCTTTAACTGGGTTTTGTTCAATGTTTTTGACTTGTTGTTGATCATGTTGTTCATGCTCAGGTTGTTTCTCCTGATTCGATTGAAGTTGAGTTAGTGCCTTTCTATCAGTTTCATGTACATAAGTTATTACATCATGTTATTCTGTCGCATGTAGTTATATGGTGCTGCTTCATGTTATTCATGCTCATGTACATATGTTATTGCTTCATGTTCATATGTGCCTCTAGTCATGTATGTTGGCTTCTTCATGTTGCATGATCGAGTCAAGTTGCACTGCCGTTCCATGATACGCTTGCTTGTTTCTGTGGTTACATTTGTTGTTGACTTTTTCAGTTTCATTTAATTGACACTGTCTCACTCCATCTACGTGTACTTTGATACAGTTGCAACTAAGTTGTACTACTGCCTTTCCTCTCGAGTTTGACACTTGCACTGTCCAGTTTTGTTTAGTTGTTCACTGGTCTGCATTTACTAGTGAAGTTGAACTAGTGTTCTTGTGGTTTGCTGTAGCAATTCATCACACTTGAATTGCATTTGAGTTTCTTTTCAAATCCATCTTCTTGCTTCTTACTACTATGTGTACTTGATTTAGTTGTACACTTACTGTGCACATTCCATATCATGCCCCTGATATTGCGGCCATGCCTTTGTGAAAATATATTTTGATGGAATTCTAAATTGACTTGCTTTTGCTAAGTACTGATTTTAGCCATTAGCTATAGTTTTTCCGTTGGCTTTGAAATCTCCCCTGTGTGATTGTACCATTAAGTTGTTCACTGTCTACATGAACCTGAAATTCGTGTCTGTAAATGGATAGCATCTCATGTGTATTCCATGGTTCACCATTCTCGAGTTCACTGCGTATTATTGCAGTTGCCACTGCCTTCACTTGTACATGTTCATTGTACTTGAATATGTTGCATTGGTCTGTGTCATTGAAGTAGTTGCCACTGTGTTCATTTCTATTGATTTGGTGCCTTCATTTCTGTTGTATTCTTCCATTTGACAACCGTTTATTTCACTTGAGTGTACATGCAGCTTGGAGACAGTTTCCTCGTAGTGCTTACATTCTTGAAACTATTTTGACTTCTGGAATTACTTGAGTTTCTTGTTGAATTAAAACACCTTATTTGATTTACTTGCATGGTTACATGCGTGCTCAATATCACTTGATGTTTTTGCTTCACCACTGAGCCTTATTCTTGCTTGTGTCATTGGGAATCTGTAGTGTTTTTGAATGCACATATAAGTTGCTTGACCCTTGCATATGTGCTGCTTTGTCCAGTTTTATGCATTCTGACTGTTGTTCTATGGTTCACCTTGCATCTTTGAGTATTCTTGCATCATGTTGAATTTGGTGTAGTTGTGTGAACATGCTGTTGCTACACACATACTTGTTCCACTTGTAGCCTTTGTGCTTTGTACTATGTTACACTTGAATGTGTAGCCTTGTTTCACTAATTCAGGCTGGTACTGTTTCAGTGATAGGTTGTTTTATCATGTTCACTTGGTGTCTTTTGCAATATCGTTTACCTTTCCAAACAGTTCTGGTTGTCTTGCTACATGTGGTGTTCAATTTAATTGAGCTTGCATTTGTATCATACTGTCTCTTGTGCCATTTATTTGGTGCTGTTCCATGTTGCACCCCAGTTTCATTTTATTCATGTGCAACCAGTAGTGTACGTCCATTGTGTACATTTGGGTACATCATCACTGTAGTGGCACGGCAGTGCACGCAAGCGTGAACTGCAGCCACACGGTATTTAATGGGTACATCATCACTGTAGTGGCAAGGCAGTGCACGCAAGCGTGAACTGCAGCCACACGGTATGGTTTTATGATATCTATCTTGTTTTGATTAATTGATCTTTTGCATATTCCATATGCTGTAGTGGCGAGGCAGTGCACGCGTGCGTGTACTGCAGCCCTACTCGACTTAATATTTTAATTGATATTTAAATGTTTTGAACTGTTTTGTTTATTTCAATTCAATATTCTGAATTGCATTCTGATTTGGTTTAATTACTGTCGTCTATTCATTATTTTATTTGTAACATGTCGATTTTTCGTTGCCGAAAAACCGAATAGTTATGGGTTTTAAAAAGAATTTTAAGAAAAGAAAAGGAAAGAAAAGAAGAGAAAAAGATGGAAGATTAGAAAATAGAGAGAAGAGAAAATAGAAAATTTTTAAAAATAGAAGAAAAAGAGAATAGAAAGAAAATAGAGAATAGAACAAAATTTTAAAATGGAACGAAAAGAGAAATAGAATATAGAGAACATAGAACGGAAAAGAAAACAACAGAACTACATCAGAATCTCACAATTCGCAGCGGAACAACATATAATAATAAATGAATAATCTTTAAACAAAGAACTATATCAGTTATTACATTACATTTCATTTCATTACATCATATCATCAGAGTGTACAACAATATACAACAACAACCAGTGCAGTGGAAAAAGAAATACTACATAAGTAATACGCCATGCCATCCAGCTTGCCTCCAGCAACTCCAGAATATCCAGAATATCCTAATAAACCTTAACTCTTGACTGCCCGTGTGAAAATTGGTGGGCACCCAGAGTTTAGGAAGGAAAATAATAAACTCCAAGTCAGTCATGTGACTGGTGTGAGAACTCAAAACAGTTTATTTATCTTTAAAATCAAAATAGAGGAATATTTTTAAATTCAATTCGCAATGCTTTTAAAAATGAGACTACCATAAGGCCTCCCGCACACACACACAATGCAAACGCAGAATCGGAGGAGATTTCTCCTTATGATAGTCAAAGATGCTTGATACGCAATTAAAAATAACATTTGATATTATTACTAGTGCATAGTGTAGGGGAAAAATTCATTTTGAAAGTAGAATATAAATCTTAGCCAACATACGACCATTATCGTATGCCTACTATAGCTACCATCCAAACAGTGTTGCGACACCATAAGTGAATGATAGGTTCTACAACTAAAACCGTACAAGTTTCGTATTGTTTCTTTGGATTTCCAACAAATGGTCAGGCCAAGGAACTTCCCATTGCCACATGAGAATGCCTCTAGAAAGACATCCCCGAGAACCAAACCGGAACTCTGCCAACACAAGGCCGGGTTACCCCTAACTGGGTAACTACTGACACGAGCACGCCATTCCCCGATCGTAAACGACCTTTCTCACGGGATCCCGAAAACCAACAACCACAAAGTAATAAATTCGTAGTAACCACATAGGTTAAATATCTGGGCTCCATACCATGATACCACCTCTATCCAGAAGGAAATGTACATACTCTAAAGGGTGCTACCCCTCATAACCTTGCCGCATCTTTCCTGTTTTGACCATTTCCGGGGTGTGAGGTTCGACGAAGTCACGTCCACAAAAACATACTTTATACAAAAGCCATGCTTTGGGTCAACAAATGATCAACACAATGATCACTAAGATAGACGATCAAATAAATGATCCTATCACAATAATCAACACAATGATCATTTCAGCAACACTCAGCATGTCACATTACCAAATTGGGAATATATCGCTGATAACTTCAACTATATAACCTCTGAGCTCGTACGTCTCAGAGAAGGGTGTTAAGCTAAAGGAATAAGTTCTTCGCCACCAACAGAAATATATTTGAAAGAAATCGGCTTTATATCTCAACTTGTAATGTCAGACACACAATCCATACAAGTCTGTTCCGGGATCGAACAAAACCGAAGGCACTTACAAAGAAGTCCTTGCAATCCGGATATTCACAATCCTGATCGGATTCACCATCACATATGGAGAACTCTATACCGTAGCTACTCGGTGCAGAGTAATTCGACAGGTCATCCTATCGCTCTCGCAAATACCGGGTCTTCAACACCGATCTTCAATGCAATTATAACGACGTATCACATATTCGGAATGGGTTATACGACCCCATGGTCCTTTCCCGGTTAACCCGAATAGTGAGCGCTTATTCAAAAATAAGTGTAGCATTCACATTCAAACAAATCACATCAATTACCCATTCAAAGGGAAATATTGATAGTCGGTTATTGAACTATCAATGGATATGCACACATCACCAGTTTCCAAATAATTTTCCAAATTATTTATTTTCCAAAATATCTTTACAAGATATATTATTTCACACTTCAAAAATAAATCAACATTTACTTTTAAACAAATTCTCCTTTCCTTTATAAATTCAATAGTGAATTTATATTTCACAATATCTATTGATATACGTTTTCAATTATTCATTTCAATTTTCCTTTTCAATTTATCTTCAAAAAGATAAATTCTCAAAACATTCACTTTATATTGGAAAACATTTCCATACTTATTTATTAAGTAATTCACAAATTTTATTTATTTTCAACACTTAGAAAATATTCAATATACCTAAATCGAAATTTAGTATATATTTCATTCTATTAAGGAAATCATTCTCTTCAACATATTTATTTGGGCCAAAACGAATGTTGCGTAAAACATCGTTACGACAACCCAAAATCACTAGTATAGGGATTCGAAATTAAAATAGATATATAAATCCCAATACTATACAAAACATTTCCTTTCGGAAATCATTTACTATAACAACAGTGTTATAGTCCACTATTTCCTTTTATTTCTCGAAAACGTCTATTTCAACAATGAATGTTGAAATCTATGGTTTCGAATCTCAACACCTTTTTAAAACATCGTTAGATCGTTTTAATTCTATTTCAAATATCACATTCAAAACAATTTCTTTAACATCTTATTCACTATTCAAAAACGTGAATATACTTCATTAACAATTTCGTCCTTTTATTCATTTTAATTCAAAGGATTATCCACAGTCAAAAATGTGAATATAACTTCATAAATAGGTTTTCAACAATTTTGCTTATCAAAATAAGTCGTTTGTGAATTTATAAACCACGTTTATAAATTCCATTTCTATTTATTTATTTATAAAAACTTCCTTTTTATAAATTCTTTTATTAACCTATTTCAGTTTATAACTCAATTATAAACTAAAAGTTCATATTATAAGTTAAATACTTATAAAACGATTATTTTACAAAATC
Source organism: Allium cepa (assembly GCA_030765085.1). NCBI lineage: Eukaryota > Viridiplantae > Streptophyta > Magnoliopsida > Asparagales > Amaryllidaceae > Allium > Allium cepa. The sequence goes on from CM060938.1 coordinate 847,484,870, forward strand.
GTTCTTTTTAAACTTCATAATTATAAATCTTGTAACTTATAAGATTCATTCATTTATCCAAAATCATTATTTTAATAACTTAATAAATTTTATAAACCTACTGCTTATAAAATTCCATTTATAACTTCACCGTATAAAATTCTATAAATTCCATTCAATTATGAAATTCATTTTCACTTCATTCAAACACTTATAAAAACTCGTTTTATAATTTCAATATTTCAATTTATAAATATCCATTTATAAATCTCTAAATATAATTCAATTTATATTATTCTTTTAAAACGTCTTAAATCTCCTTTATTATTTCACCATTTTGATTCATAAAATAATTAAATTTCATAAATCCTATATTTAAACTTTTCACAATAATTCTAAAATATCTCGATTTAACTATTTTATAAACTCAATAGCATCATATTCTCAAAAATCAGCTTTTAACTGTATTTCACAAAAACCATAATTTTATAACTTTAAAAATTATAACGTTTATTTATTTATAATGGATCAAATCCAAAATTATTTTATACTTCAAAAATCACTTTAAAAATCATTTTAAAATCCCAAAATCTGGGTCCAATGATGTTACACACCAAATAGTCAATCACGACTACAACGATATCATATATCAATATGAAAATCCATCAAATATCAAAATATCTGAAATTAAATAAAAACTGTTGAGGAATCCAGTTGGATCCCTCCAACCTGTTTTCCTGCATCCAAAAACATTAGCACAATACCAATTTCGCTCCAGTACGAAATTATCGCGGTATATGTTTTTATTAAATATTATCCGCTTAATAACGGCGTAATAGGGTCTCATCCGCTAAACAAATAAATGCGGAAAATCAATAACTCCGATATATACATATGCCAATATTATATATATTGCTATTATATATAATACCAATTTCACTGTTTATGAAATATTCGCGGTATATGTTTTTAATAAATAACATCCGCTTACTAACGGCGTATAATGTCTATTTTAACAATCAATAGATATCAATCAACATTCAAACATGCATTCAAATATTTTAAATCTAACTATTTAAAATAAAATCGAAACTGATTCGATTGAGTGAGAAGTTCTCACCTTGATTTTAAATTCCGTTTTAGCGATTTATTTCGAATAAAATTAAACGGACGTTTAGTTTTACCCAAAATTCTCACTAACTCCAAACGACTCCAAACCAACTCCATCGCGTAGTGCTCGTCCATACGATTCCAACGCAACTGGTTTCGTCCAAAACGGACCTCGTATGAAAAAGTTATGAATTTATGAAGTTACACGTATTTATATACACAAATTTATAACTAACTTTAATAATTTAAACCCTCAACCATTCTTAGCCGTGAGATTCAGATCCAACGCTCCAGCCTCATCTCCTACATCACGCGCATCATCTCCAGGTTATACACGTTATGGCCGAACCCAACTCTTAGGATTAGGGTTACAATTTGCAACACCATCTCACGACTAAACTCCATCACACAACCACCATCGCGTAGCACTCGACTTGCACTATGTTCGGCCCCCCTATGGTGGAGCTCGGCCACCTCTAGTGCCTAGGAAAACGTGCGTGATCTGCTGCAAACGGCCTCCTTTTTCTCCCCCTCCGATGCTCCAAACACGATCAACTCTGTATGGATTGAAAGCTCTCGTCGAGCTCTACGACTTTCGTGTTGAACACTTTGGCTAATTCTTTACGGATTGAGAGAGATTAATGAATGAATGTGGGTGTTTTCTGGCCATACATTGCTAAAGTGGCGGCTGTGCATTTTGATTAGGGTTAGGGTTTCTTTTTTTATAAAATTATGAAGGGTGGTGGTGTATTTATAGAGTTTCGTTCGACACTATTCATCCAGAAATTTCGAACTCCGATTTACGCGCCGAAACTGACGTACCTAGGGTTTATCCCGCGTTCCGGACACAATGGAACAGGTTTCAAAAGCTAATTCGGACATCTGTGCGAGTTATGGCTGTAAACGCTCAATTTAAATTAAACCGATTTAAGCGATTTTCTAGGCGTTTTAATTTGTACCGGACAAACGGTAAATCCAATTGACTTGAAATTTGAAACCTTACAATAATATCACATTACGGATCCGATGAAACTTGTTTCGTCGAAATCCGAGACTTTTTGAAAAATGGCTATTTTCACTCGCCAAATTTAAATTAAAAATAAACCGATGCGTTTCGAGCTGCCACGATCAAACAATAGCTCCGATTGACACGAAATTTGAAATCCGGTAATAACTAACTATTACGGATCCAATGAAACTGGTTTTGTTCAATTCTGAGACTGTTCAAAAATTGACTATTTTCACTAGTCGATTTAATTATTAAAATATTCAATTTTCACAAATTAACTTTTAATTCGATTTTAAAAGTTCTAAAATATTGTTCTAACTCCCATATGATAAAATAAAATTTTACAAATCATTTTCAATCATATTTAACTCGATTTTCAATTATTTCCATAATTTAACGTATTAAATTATCGATTTAATTATTCAATTAAATCCAAAAATTCAAATAAAAATTTATTTGACTTATAAATTCACTTATTAATATTTAAAATTAATTAAATATTCAAATTTTAATTTCTAAAAATTCTGGGTCATTACATTATTATTATTGCTTCTGTGCACTAATAACTGAGTTTGAATTAGACTGACCCGAGTATTATTTTCTTTTGAATTTAATACTCGGGTCAGACCGAGTATTTCAGGTTGTAGATATTCTGCTTTGGGTTGCTGCTAGAGCTATGAAGTTCTTTCATATCTTTTGGAGTAGTCGTCGTCATTTGTAGTAGTCTGTAAAATTGTATAGGTTGATATGTATTCATGTATGTTAGTCGTTAATGTACTTGTATATATAACTTCCTGAGTCGACTGTTGTAGTTGTATCACATATACCGTGTAAATGTATTGTAACTGGCATCAGTTATTATATATGTATATGAGATTTTCTGTTTCATCTATGTTCCGCATTCTTATTATCTGTTATTAGTTTATATTTTGTCCTAGACTATTATAGCCACTGTGTAGTAGCTTTGAGTTTGCATCGGCATGTCGGATTTGTACGTCTTTACTATCTGGCATATCGGTGCTTGCACAAGGCAATTACACGGATGGTCGCTCCTCAACAGCCTTATTCTCCGTGCTAGTTGACAGCACTACACCGTAGTGTTCTTAACTAGCGTGGGTATAGAGGTGGGGTGTCACAGCTTGGTATCGGAGCCTGGGGTTTAGAACAAATATAAAACATAACTTAGATAGTACATGTGTTACAACTATTTGTCGATGTTTTCTCTCTCATCTTTGCTTAAGATCATCTTTGATTTGTTAGGTATGAATTCCTAACTCTTATTCATGAGCATTGCTGCTATTCTCTATTGCACTTGCTCATTTCTGTATGCACTGCTAAGTATCATTGTGTATATGCTTTACCAAGTTGCATATTGCTGCAACTCGTACCACTTCAATTTGAACTCGCATTGTTTATTCGAACTGCTGTATATATGCATTCTTATCTCTGATTCGTGTACTTAATGCAATCTCCATGCAATTGGGTTTTGGGTATCAATCTTTGAGACAAATTGAGTTTCAATGGTCGACTCTGTCTGTTTATCCGACATATTGCATTTCAATTGTCGACTCTGTCTGTTTATCCATGGTTCGTTGGCTTTCATGTGCCTCTCTCTGATAGTTTTAAAATTTCTTTGGTATAAAAGAAATTGTCTTGGACTTTGCCTTGTCAATATCGAATTGACTTGACTTTTACTTTTGCTAAAGTCATTCAAGCATTTATGCTCGTTCTGCTTTGTTTTTCCAATTGTTGATCGATTCTTCTTTTCGGATTAGTTGTTATCACTTTTGTCGACTTTGATAACTTCTATTTAAGGAATTTTTGGGTATTCCTACTTTGATGGATTTGGAATCAAATTCTTTGGATTTTATTCACGTCTTCGAATGTGAATTTTAGTGAATTGATTTGGTTTCCAAATTCAATCGATTCTTGTTAATCCCCCGATTTGTTGCTATCATTTATTAGCAACTTTGATAACATTTTCTTCGGGATTTTTGCGAACATACCTTTTGATGAATTCGGTATCGATTTCTTTGGATTCTATTCACATCTTTGTATGTGAATTCTTGTGATTGATTGTTCCTACAATCATTTTTGTGATTCGTCACTTTAAAAATATAAAGGTTTTATATACTAGTAGTAAATATCAAAACCCTTTTCTCCAAACGATTTAAAAACTATTTTACTATAAAACTCTTTTTCTCAAACCATTTTCTAATCTACTAGTATATACAAGCCTTTACCTCACTCGGATGAGAAATCTAATTAAACGGCTTAGTAAAACAAGTGGTATGAAACGCTTGCGTTTGCTTCGTCGGTTAATTCTTGGACATGTTCGATTGAACCTCATGTGACAATTTTCTAGTGAAGATTTACAATTTGTTCGTAAATATTTAAGTTAAGAAAGTGGTTATGGGACATGAAGCTAAACTTTTATATTTGCTAACTTAGTGTAATTGACACTTCTCGTTGATCATGATGATCATTTTTACGGTTAGACTAGGCCTCATCGGTGTGATTTCGTCTCACACATATCTCTTGGGCTTTGAGGATTGTCTAGACACCATTTGTGTGATTTCGTTCACACATACCTTTTCGGTTAGACTAGGCCTCATCGGTGTGATTTCGTCTCACACATATCTCTTGGGCTTTGAGGATTGTCTAGACACCATTTGTGTGATTTCGTTCACACATACCTTTTCGGTTAGACTAGGCCTCATCGGTGTGATTTCGTCTCACACATATCTCTTGGGCTTTGAGGATTGTCTAGACACCACTTGTGTGATTTCATTCACACATACTTTTCTTTTGATTGCGAGGTTAGTTTTGACCTCAATCTGTGTGATTCCGACTCACACATGTGGGGTAGCGCCCCACGGTCTTCGGGCCATTCGTGTGTCAAAATTAATGGCTTGCAACCATGTGATAGCGTCTCGTTATGCGTTGCACGTGTTGATGATTTTTCATGCTCGCATGTAGGTGAGATTCCGTGCTCCCGTTCTCGCTTTGCGTTGCACGTGTTGATGATTTTTCATGCTCGCGTGTAGGTGATATTCCGTGCTCCCGTTCTCGCTTTGCGTTGCACGTGTTGATGATTTTTCATGCTCGCGTGTAGGTGAGATTCCGTGCTCCCGTTCTCGCTTTGCGTTGCACGTGTTGATGATTTTTCATGCTCGCGTGTAGGTGAGATTCCGTGCTCCCGTTCTCGCTTTGCATTGCACGTGTTGGTGAGTTTTCATGCTCGCATGTAGGTGAGTTTTCGTGCTCCCGTTCTCGTTATGCGTTGCACGTGCTGATGAATTTTCATGCTCGCATGTAGGTGAGTTTTCGTGCTCCCGTTCTCGCTTTGCGTTACATGTGCTGATGATTTTTCATGCTCGCGTGTAGGTGAGTTTTCGTGCTCCCGTTCTCGTTATGCGTTACATGTGTTGATGAATTTTCATGCTTGCGTGTAGTTGAGTTTTCATACTCTCCTTCGAGTTTTCATACTCCGTTTGAGTTTTCATACTCTGTTCGAGTTTTCATACTCCGTTCGAGTTTTCATACTCCGTTCGAGTTTTCATACTCTACTTCGAGTTTTCATACTCCGTTGAGTTTTCATACTCTCCTTCGAGTTTTCATACTCCGTTCGAGTTTTCATACTCCGTTCGAGTTTTCATACTCTACTTCGAGTTTTCATACTCCGTTGAGTTTTCATACTCTCCTTCGAGTTTTCATACTTCGTTCGAGTTTTCATACTCCGTTCGAGTTTTCATACTCCGTTCGAGTTTTCATACTCCGTTCGAGTTTTCATACTTCCGTTCGAGTTTTCATACTCTACTTCGAGTTTTCATACTCCGTTGAGTTTTCATACTCCGTTGAGTTTTCATACTCCGTTGAGTTTTCATACCCTCATACGAGTTTTCATACTCCCGTTCGAATTTTCATACTCTTATCTTGTGATTTCTGGATTTCTTGTGTAGATTTCTAGAATTTGTGCTTCACCAATTTTCGTGATTTCTATTGATAAGTTTTATCAATTCTTGTGCATTGGTGAATTCGTGTGTCATTGACTTGTTATGAGTACAAGTTTAGGGTATGATATCCCTTTCAATCTTTGAGAAGATTCTTGTGACATTTTTGATGAACGAAAATTCATTGGTATTATATTTTGATGCCAATTATTTCGATGAAATTTTGACGTATGTCGAAGTTGCTACTGACATTGCTATTTTAATCACGTGTTTTAAAAATTTCAAAATTAAAATTAAAATTGTTTACAAAATTTTTACAGTTTACGCTTTCAAAAGAATGAGGAAGCGATTTAAACGTTTCAGAAAAATCGAGGACTATGACCCCTTTCTTTTACTGATTCGCTTAATTCCGGACTTGTCCGTTTGAGAATGTAAAATGTTATTTTAAAATACACAGTTTTGACCTTGAGCAACATTCTATTCACATCATTGCTTCGGGGGTTGAGCGCCTTTGAAATAAAGATGTTTCTCTTGTGAAGTTCTGTGACTCTCAAATCCTAAGGATTTCACTTAGGAATCCGGAGAATCCATCGAGCAAACACGTTCAGCCTTACTTTTTCCTGCTCTACAGGGTGAACTTCCTATTTCAAAATTCTCCATCTTGTGTCGTTGTGTTTTGGGGTTGTTACCTTTTGCCCATTTATTTCTTAAGATTGCGAGGACGCAATTTCTTTAAGGAGGGGAGTCTGTAACAACCCGATATTCGCGTCAATTCATAATCGACGTTAAAACGATTTATATTTTCGTCAATTGCCATTTTGAAGTTTTTAAAATTTAAATTTAAATTTAAATTACAAATTGTTATAAAGTTTGAGGGGCTTTGATTTTTTAAATAGTGGTCCACCTTTCTTTTATTTTGGGCCGAGACAACTGTTTAAGCAATAAACCCGTTCTCTCCCCTTACCCATTTCGATTTTTAAACCCTAACCAAAAATATTCGAGAGGAGCAAATAATGGCGGCATCTCCCTGCTCGTCTTCATTCGTTCTCCTTCATTCGAGAATTAGGGCTTTATCAATTAATGGCTGCTCGCCCTCGTGCTCGTTCATCTTCGCTTCCGTTCGTGGCAAAGGTGAGTTTTCTCACATCTAATTCTTAGCTCGAGTTATTTGTGTGTTTTGTCGCTTGAATTCTTGGATGATTATTGCTTCGAATTTTAGTGATTTCGATTTGAACTTGTGTGATTTTTACTCACATCTATTTCTACTTGGTTTTCTCGGCACTGTTTTGTTGAGATGTTGAGGTTTTCGATTTTCGTATGGATGTTGGAGATGATTTCTGGTTTTGGCAATTTCGTATATTTGTGTGATTTGATATCTATGGCAATGATTTCATGGCTTTGATACATTGGCTGCTCTAAATCGTGGCTAGGGTGAGTGATTTTATTTCACTCACATTTAATTCGTCTCAGTATTTTGATTCGAATGTTTGATTTTCATCTCGATGTGGATGATTTTGACTCGGAATTGATCCTTGTTTTCCATGGTTTGATTACCATGTCACTGTTTGTTTTTCGTGCTCCATAGCCTCGGCTTTAACTGGGTTTTGTTCAATGTTTTTGACTTGTTGTTGATCATGTTGTTCATGCTCAGGTTGTTTCTCCTGATTCGATTGAAGTTGAGTTAGTGCCTTTCTGTCAGTTTCATGTACATAAGTTATTACATCATGTTATTCTGTCGCATGTAGTTATATGGTGCTGCTTCATGTTATTCATGCTCATGTACATATGTTATTGCTTCATGTTCATATGTGCCTCTAGTCATGTATGTTGGCTTCTTCATGTTGCATGATCGAGTCAAGTTGCACTGCCGTTCCATGATACGCTTGCTTGTTTCTGTGGTTACATTTGTTGTTGACTTTTTCAGTTTCATTTAATTGACACTGTCTCACTCCATCTACATGTAATTTGATACAGTTGCAACTAAGTTGTACTACTGCCTTTCCTCTCGAGTTTGACACTTGCACTGTCCAGTTTTGTTTAGTTGTTCACTGGTCTGCATTTACCAGTGAAGTTGAACTAGTGTTCTTGTGGTTTGCTGTAGCAATTCATCACACTTGAATTGCATTTGAGTTTCTTTTCAAATCCATCTTCTTGCTTCTTACTACTATGTGTACTTGATTTAGTTGTACACTTACTGTGCACATTCCATATCATGCCCCTGATATTGCGGCCATGCCTTTGTGAAAATACATTTTGATGGAATTCTAAATTGACTTGCTTTTGCTAAGTACTGATTTTAGCCATTAGCTATAGCTTGAAATTTTCCGTTGGCTTTGAAATCTCCCCTGTGTGATTGTACCATTAAGTTGTTCACTGTCTACATGAACCTGAAATTCGTGTCTGTAAATGGATAGCATCTCATGTGTATTCCATGGTTCACCATTCTCGAGTTCACTGCATATTATTGCAGTTGCCACTGCCTTCACTTGTACATGTTCATTGTACTTGAATATGTTGCATTGCTCTGTGTCATTGAAGTAGTTGCCACTGTGTTCATTTCTATTGATTTGGTGCCTTCATTTCTGTTGTATTCTTCCATTTGACAACCGTTTATTTCACTTGAGTGTACATGCAGCTTGGAGACAGTTTCCTCGTAGTGCTTACATTCTTGAAACTATTTTGACTTCTGGAATTACTTGAGTTTCTTGTTGCATTAAAACACCTTATTTGATTTACTTGCATGGTTACATGCGTGCTCAATATCACTTGATGTTTTTGCTTCACCACTGAGCCTTATTCTTGCTTGTGTCATTGGGAATCTGTAGTGTTTTTGAATGCACATATAAGTTGCTTGACCCTTGCATATGTGCTGCTTTGTCCAGTTTTATGCATTCTGACTGTTGTTCTATGGTTCACCTTGCGTCTTTGAGTATTCTTGCATCATGTTGAATTTGGTGTAGTTGTGTGAACATGCTATTGCTACACACATACTTGTTCCACTTGTAGCCTTTGTGCTTTGTACCGTGTTACACTTGAATGTGTAGCCTTGTTTCACTAATTCAGGCTGGTACTGTTTCAGTGATAGGTTGTTTTATCATGTTCACTTGGTGTCTTTTGCAATATCGTTTACCTTTCCAAACAGTTCTGGTTGTCTTGCTACATGTGGTGTTCAATTTAATTGAGCTTGCATTTGTATCATACTGTCTCTTGTGCCATTTACTTGGTGCTGTTCCATGTTGCACCCCAGTTTCATTTTATTCATGTGCAACCAGTAGTGTACGTCCATTGTGTACATTTGGGTACATCATCACTGTAGTGGCACGGCAGTGCACGCAAGCGTGAACTGCAGCCACACGGTATTTAATGGGTACATCATCACTGTAGTGGCAAGGCAGTGCACGCAAGCGTGAACTGCAGCCACACGGTATGGTTTTATGATATCTATCTTGTTTTGATTAATTGATCTTTTGCATATTCCATATGCTGTAGTGGCGAGGCAGTGCACGCGTGCGTGTACTGCAGCCCTACTCGACTTAATATTTTAATTGATATTTAAATGTTTTGAACTGTTTTGTTTATTTCAATTCAATATTCTGAATTGCATTCTGATTTTGTTTAATTACTGTCGTCTATTCATTATTTTATTATTATTGCTTCTGTGCACTAATAACTGAGTTTGAATTAGATTGACCCGAGTATTATTTTCTTTTGAATTTAATACTCAGGTCAGACCGAGTATTTCAGGTTGTAGAAATTCTGCTTTGGCTTGCTGCTAGAGCTATGAAGTTCTTTCATATCTTTTGGAGTAGTCATCGTCATTTGTAGTAGTCTGTAAAATTGTATAGGTTGATATGTATTCATGTATGTTAGTCGTTAATGTACTTGTATATATAACTTCCTGAGTCGACTGTTGTAGTTGTATCACATGTACAGTGTAAATGTATTGTAACTGACATCAGTTATTATATATGTATATGAGATTTTCTGTTTCATCTGTGTTCCGCATTCTTATTATCTGTTATTAGTTTATATTTTGTCCTAGACTATTATAGCCACTGTGTAGTAGCTTTGAGTTTGCATCGGCATGTCGGATTTGTACGTCTTTACTATCTGGCATATCGGTGCTTGCACAAGGCAATTACACGGATGGTCGCTCCTCAACAGCCTTATTCTCCGTGCTAGTTGACAGCACTACACCGTAGTGTTCTTAACTAGCGTGGGTATAGAGGTGGGGCGTCACAATATATATATATATATATGCAGGTACTGAGAATGAAGCCTGAACGGTATAGAGATTCAAGATTGTCGAAATCAAGACTAAAGACTCATGAGTATCAAGATTATCAAGTGTTCAAGAGTTCAAGATATCAAGATAAGTAATAGAGTCTAGATTTATGTTAAAACTTCATGATAACACTTAACTCTTTATTCATATTTTAATTGTGGAATGGAATCCACCTTCTCACTGTAATGGTGGAATGGAACCCATGACTTCTTTAGTGGGATAGAACCCACGACATTCTCTACTGGAATGGTATCCATAAAATTTTCAAAATGACTTATTTTTAGATTTTTTTTTAAAACTATTTTTTTTAAAACATCGCTTTCTCAGTTTAAATATTTTAGCTTTAATTCAAAAACTATTTTTAATCATATTAATTTCAAAATCATTTCTTATTTTTAAACTATCTCCTGATTTTAATCTTTTATCTTTAATCTCAAAATATTTATATATTTAGTTTTCATTATTTTGATATTTCATAAGATCACTTTCCAAAGGTTTTCATAATCATAAAGTATATTCAAAATAGTTTACAAAGTTCTAAGATTGTTATGACAAACTTTAGAAAAAAAATCTCTTTTAAAACAAAAAAATCAATTTTAAAAAGAAACTAGGGGATGTCGACATGCCCGTACCCCCATGTCGACATGGTCGCTGTAGATTTTAAAATTCAAATTTTCAAAAGAAGTGTCTATTCATCATAACCTTTCATGAATGGACATGACCGTTATTCTCTATATATACCATTAGTTTTCAACGAATTTTCGCTTAACATTTCTTTGTTTTCTCCCCTCTTTCTATTCCATTCTTATTTTCAAACATTCTTAACAAAACTCTGCCAAAATTCTAAGTGAATCAAACTCGATCGTCTCTAATTTGATTCTTTGACACTCTTTTTCAAAGATCTTAGTGCTATTCAGAGTTATAGGATCATTTGTAATCAAAGATTGAAAAATCAAAGTGTATCGAGTCACTCTCTATCAAAGTGTGATTGAAAACAGTGTGATTGTGGCCCATAAATCAATTGGGTGTGATTGTAGCTTGTAAATCAATTAGGTGATCTTGTAGCCTGGTTAAATCAAGAGAGTTTGCCCTGGACTCGGAGATAGGAGGGTGTATCACGCGAACTTGAAATCGAGGTTGTAATATCGATATTGTATTTGAAAAGAAATCTGCATAAGAAATTGTGTGAGACTGGATGTAGGGTAACCCCGAACTAGTATAAAATTCTGGCGTGTTCTTTCCTTTACTGCTTTTATTTACTATTTGCATCTGCGTCTGGTTCTGTGATTGTCTCTATGTTTGTGAATTGCATCTGTTTGGGTTTAATTTGAAAATATTTCAAAAAGATTTATACAATTAATTAAACACCATTCAACATCCTCTATTGCTAATTTTTCCTCAAGATCCGTAATCCATATTTCCTTCATTTGGTACCAGAGCTAGGTTTTCAAATTTATTATAACCTGAATTTTTAAAAAGTATAAAATGGAAAACTTTTGGAAATTCTATTAACACTAGTTCAAAACTTTCCAAATCATCATTATCTCATAAATCTGCATATTGCTATTATAGAAAATCAAGTTATCTACCGAATTGGTGTGTTGAGCAGGAACAGATGTATTATATGGCTTTTGAAGAATCAACACTCAATGGACAAATGGTGCAAATCAAGAAAAACAAATGGATACTTGTACTTGATAGTGGATGTTCAAGGCACATGACTGGTAATCCGGAGATACTGAATGACATAATTTATGAAGATGGAGGACCGGTCAACTTTGGAGGCAATTCAAAAGGATTTGTGATTGGCGGCAATGTCGGTTACTCTAAAACTTCTACTATTTGTGATGTTCTGTTAGTTAGGAATCTAAAACACAACTTACTTAGCATAAGTCAACTATGCGACAAGAGCTACAAAATTAAATTTGAAAAGGATAAGTGTCACATCGAAGATAATAAATCAAATATTATCTTTGAAGGAACTAGGAAGAAAAATATTTATATCCTCAGTATGAAAATCTCAAATGATAGCCTATGTATTTTGGCTAATGCAAGTGACCCTTGGATTTGACATAAAGATTTAAATATTTGAATTTCAAACTCTTACCTAGAATTTTAAAACTTGATCTAGTAAGAGGTCTTCCTAAAATGGATTTTAAAGTAGGTAGTACATGTGATGCTTGTCAATTAGGAAAACATAGGAAGAGTTCACTCAAATTGAAAGATATGACTTCAACTTTAAAACCTCTTGAGTTACTTCACTTAGATCTGTTTGGTCCATCTCAAATTTAGTCAATAAATCATAGTAAATATGTTTTCATAATTGTAGATGATTATTCTAGATTTACATGAACATAAAAGTGATGCTTTTGATTATATAAAACTTTTGCAAAAAGAATTCAAAATCAACTTTCTTTAAAAATCAAAACTATTTGTAGTGATCACGTTGGAGAATTTGAAAATAAAATTTTTGAGAATTTCTGTAATAAAAAAGGAATAACTCATAAATTTTTCATTCCAAGAACTCCACGACAAAACTGAGAGGTAGATCGTAAAAATAGGACGATTCAAGAGTATGCAAGAACTATGCTTTCAGATAGTAAATTACCAAGAAAATTTTAGGCTGAAGCAGTTGCTACAGCTTGTTACATTTTGAATAGGATTTTAATTAAACCTCTAACCAATAATACACCATATGAATATCTTTTCAATAAGAAACCAAAGGTATCTTATTCTAATTTTTTTTTGGAAGTAAACGCTTTATTCTAAATACAAAGGACAATTTGGATAAATTTTATCCTAAATTCGACAAAAGAATCTTTATCGGATATTCTAATAGAAGTAAAGCATACAGAGTTTTCAATTTAAAAACAAATACCATTAAAGAAACAATGCATGTATCTTTTGATGAAAATTTCTAAGATTTTGTTTAAATAAATGATGAAGATGATTTTGTTACTTTAAATAATGAATCAAATGAAACACATTGTGAAACTGTTCATCCTAATAAAAGGATCGGGCTCGTAAAAGATTATCATATAGAAATCATACTAAGAAATATTGAATCTGTTGTTAGAACTAGAAATTAAGTAATCAAGATGAGTAATGTAGCTTTTATATCAACAGTTGAACCCAAAAATCCAAAGGAAGCATTTTCTGATAATTCATGGACTCTTGCTATGCAAGAAGAACTGAATTAATTCACCAGAAATGATGTATGGGAACTTTTTCCTAGACTTGAGGACAAAACTATAATAGGAGCTAAATGGGTTTATAAAAATAAAACGAATGAACAAGGTGAGGTCGTTAGAAATAAAGCTCGGTTAATCGTGCAAGGTTATTATCAAGGAGAAGGAATAGACTTTGATGAAATCTTTGCACTCGTAGCAAGATTAGAAGCCATTAGAATTCTACTTGCTTTCAAAAACCACAACAATTTCAAATTATTTCATACGGATGTCAAAAATGCCCTTTTAAATGGTTTTGTTAAAGATGATGTTTATGTTGAACAAGCTCCACTTTTTGAAGAAGAAAAGTTTCCAAATCATGTTTATAAATTAAAGAAAGTTTATATGGTCTAAAACAAGCTCCTAGAGCCTAATATGACAGACTAAGATCTTACATGTTACAATCAAATTTTGAAATTGGTAGAGTAGATAATGCTCTTTTTATTAAAAGAAATAAAAAATGATATCCAATTTGTACAAAGTTGTGTAGATGATATCATTTTTGGATCAACGAACAATGAAATGAATAAAGTTTTTTCTGAAATAGTGACAAAAGATTTTGAGATGAGTCATATAGGTGAACTTACTTTCTTTTAGGATTGCAAATAAAATGACTAGATAGTGGTATTTTCATTAGTCAAGAAAAGTATGTTGGGGATCTAGTTAGTAAGTTGTGTATGACCACTGCGAGTGGAAAACCCACTACTATGGGAACCAATGAAGCCTTGAATAAAGAAGACATGTCAAAAGATGTTGATCAAAAACTATACAGAGGAATGATTGGATCGCTAATCTATCTAACTACGAGTAGGCATGATATCATGCATAGTGTTTGTCTCTGTGCAAGATACCAATCTCAACCCAAAGAAACCCATTTAAAATCTTTTAAACGTATCCTACGACACGTTAAAAACACATTAGACTATGGCATATTTTATCCCAAAAATGATTCATTTGATCTAATTTCATTTGCGATGCTAATTATGCTTGTTGTAAATCAGATCGAAAAAGTATAAGTGGAACTGGTCACTTTTTAGGACATTCTTTGGTTTCTTGATTTAGTAAAAAGCAAATACTGTCTCACTATCAACAACTAAAGCAGAATATATATCTTCTGCTTTGGGTTGTTCTCAAGTTATCTATATGCAACAGACCTTGAAGGATTTCAGATTAAATATTTCAAAATCACCAATTTATTATGATAACACAAGTGCAATAAATTTATCCAAAAATTCTACTCATCATGCTAGAATCAAACATATTAATATCAGAGATCATTTTCTCAGAGATAATATAAGCGAAGAGATTATTTCTCTTGAATTTATCAACACTGAGAATCAAATAGCTGATATTTTGACCAAACCGTTGAATCAATCAACCTTTACTAAATTAAGAAGAGAACTAGGTATTTGTTCTATAACTAAGATATAGAATATAGATATTGTAACATATATATTCAAATAAATAGACCCTATGCACTGAAAAAGAAGATGACGAAGGAGGAGGAGGATGGAAGGAGATTAATAATAGGGGAAAGGCAAAGAAATCATTCGTAGATGTGATTAAACAAAATCCTAATAAACGTGCTAAAGCTGCTAATGCTAAATCGTGGATAGAAGTTGCAGGCAGTAAAATCGAACTTAAAGGCAATGCAGATTATTTCGAACCACAATCGAACGGAGAAGAACTCTACCAGATGATCGATGAGTAGGATCATGCTGAATCTAAATGACTAGGGTGACATTCAATCTACACTTACATGGCAGGTAAATGCCCTTAACATGTACACCTTGATGCTTATATCATGAGAACACGTAGCCCCAAAGCTTCGAAGGATGTCTTACCTTGTGATAATGGATTTTACCTAATTAAATTTTAATTGGAAGAGGACTACAATCTAATCATTAAGGGAGGACTATGGTTCACGGACAGCAAGCAAATTTTATTGCGTAAATGGGAGGTAGATTTCAATTTCCAATGTGATATGTTAACAACTTATCCTATTTGGATCGAATTTAACAACTTGGATATTGCGTTATGGAATATGAGATGTATGTGCAAACTAGAAAGCTTGATAGGCAAGCCTATAGTGTAACGACCCGCAAATCCGTACCCCTTGAGTCAACACTATTCTACAACAATCAACTCAAGTTGCACAGAAATACGAACCATTTGGATTAAAGAAGAAGAGGTAGAGGACGAAAATAGAAAACAACATCAGAATTTAACCATCGCAGCGGAATAAAATACAATAGATAATCAATGATCTTTACTCAAATCAAATATATCAGTTTATATATTACGTCATCAGAGTACATCAATCACAGTTCAACATCAATACCATACAAATGGATACACAGCAACTCAACACAGCGGAATATATATATAAAACAAGTACGAAAGTACGTCTCATCATCCAGCTCGTTTCCTGAGCTCCACAGCATCATCATATATCATATAATACTCGGTCTGACCCGAGAATTACAGTTAAATAACACCCGAGCCGTTCTGAAATACCAGCGTGAGAAAATCACACCCAATTGATTATTAAAGTTTCAAAAATCCTTTTGAAAACAAAAGCATCTCGTAAGATCACGCCACAAATAAACATGTCGGGTTTTTACCTTACGATAGCTAAAACAATTTTTATTAAAATCCTCTGATATTATAGTAGTGTCTATAGAAAGTAAAATAGAATCTAGCTGAAATGCTTGCATCTCACGTTTCAGCAATAGTTGGGCACAATCAAAACCGTACAGACACGTAGGGAAAATGGATTCCAACTAATGGCTAGGCACTGGGGTACCACCTGTCACAGTACCTGGTCTAGATCAGGGTACCGAGGAGCCACGCTAACTCCCCTGCAACACAAGACCGGAACCATCCCTTACTGGACAGTCCCGAGCAAGATCACCCTGCGGTTGGGATCAGCAACCGCCCACTAAGCCGAAATAAAAGGGACATTTAGACAGGGATGACCTCACCCTCCAGTGGGGGCTACCCACGAAGCCTTGCTGCATAACCCCTGATTTTCAGCCATTCCCATTTGATGAGGCTTGAGGCTAAGCGTTACCTTTTTTGAATATATCCCTTAGAATGCCCATCGTCCACCTGACGATGTTTCGCAAGCATTCATCCATACAAGTCCGTCCCGGGTTCGAACAGAACCGAAGGCACTATTCCTACACATCCTTTTTGGAAATATCCTCAGGATTAGTAGCGACTAGCCCTTGCACTTCACTGCTCCATCTTCGAATCCAAAATGGTTTTCCATGAAAACGTACACCGGATCGAAGTGGTTTTCGAGAAATTAATCTCGATCCCGGTCTCTTCGAAACAATCAACGCATTTGTCCAATATTGATAGTCGGTGATTTAACTATCAATTTATATTCCAAACAACCATCACCAATAAATAATTTTCCAAATTATTTATTTATCTCAAAATATCTTTACAAAATATATTTTCACTTTCAAATCCCTTTGAAAACAGTTTTCAAACTATCTTCCTTTCTCAGAATAAATTCCAAATATTTCTATTTCCACTGAAATCACCAAGCACAAAATTTTAGATTTTTGAAATAATTTCAAACACTTTAATTGTAAAGTATGTTTAATATTTAATTTAGAAAACTTTACTTTAGTTCTTAATTTAAAATAATATTTTAGAAACCAATTAAAATAAGGTTACCTTATAACTATACATTAGATTTTCTTCTTTAAACAAAATACCAAATAATTCTTTAAATAATTATTACAATAATAGATTAACAAATTACTTACTTTAGAATTTACTTTAAAATATTTAAATTAAAACTACTTCAATAATTAACTGAAAATATATGTTATATGAATATTTGAAAATAAGTTTACTTTATAAATATAAACTAGATTCTCACCTTTAAAACAGAATTACTAAGTCACTCTTTATAAATTATTACTACGGTAATAGATTTGAATAAATATTTACTATAGAATTTTAAACATTTAGGAGTAATAAATTTCCATGAACATACTTTGTAAAACAACATTAAAACCTTTGTTTTACTTTTAAAAAAACTTACTTTGAAAACATACTTTGCCATCCAGAGAAATATACTTCTCTTCACATCCTTTAAAAATAAATCACTATTTATTTTCAAACAATTTTTCTCATTCCTAAAATAAATTCCCACCTTGAATTTATTCTTCCAAATATCCAATTTCAAATACTTAAATCAATTCCCAAATTGATTTCCAATTTACTTCATTTGTTCAAAATCTTTTAATTTAAGATTTTATTCCTTAATTATGATTTAAAATACTTTTAATTGAAATACCAATTTAGATTTTCTCAACTTACTTCTTGATTCCTTTAAATAAATTTAAAATTTAAGTTTTAAAATAATGCTTTATCCATTTAAATTAATATCTCATAATTCTACAATTCATTAATTACTGTTTATTCAATCCTTTTCTTTCCATACTCAAAGTTATTTATTAGTATTTAACATACTTCCATTTCTTTTCAATTCATCCTTAATTTATTCGATTTTCTCTAATTATCTCATTTTACAATTTACTTCCTTTATTTTCTTTAAAAAAAATCCGATTTATATATTTTTGGTAATTCATTATACTCAAATATATTCAATCAAATCATAACATTCCATATTCCAATATATTCATCATAGAATATCAAGTAATCACAACAGAGAATATTAAATAATAATATTGAGGGGTCCAGTCGGATCCCTCCAACCTGTTTTCCCTGCATCCACAGTTGTTAGCACAATAATATGCCAATCCCAGAATATACAATACTATAGCACATCAATCAATTTCAACCATCCAAACAATTATTTAAATTTAATCATTTAAATTTAAATTTTAAATTAACTGAGTGAGATTAACTCACCTTTGACTGCGCATGCAACCATTCCAATCCGGCTTGTTTTCTTTTCAGATTTCAAACCTTGAATAACCATTTACAGTTTATTAACATTTGAACCAATCAATCAGCCTATTACCATCTATTAATTAAATTTTTAACTAATTTCCTTTATTATATTTCTTTAAGTAACTTAGAACAAATGAACTTCCATACTTCATTATTTAAAAATTTCACTAGTAAACGGAAATAGGTATATATGTGTATTTATTTTATTTTATTTGAAACTCATGTATACTTAAAATAATTTATAGATTTTCAAAACTTTCACATTTAAAAATTCCTATTTACTTTTCAATCCTTTATACATATTCTGTTTATCACAATATATTTATGTATATATTTTAAATTGGAAACTGCATATATATATATATATCTATATCTATATATATTTATTAAATTGAATAAAATACACTATACCTTCACTGACGACTTCTAGAACCACGCCCAGCGTAGACCTATCTTCCAAATCGCCGGCCGAACTTCCTTAACCCTAGAACTAACTGCCTCGAACGCACCTCCATCACCATCTTCGAACGACCCTCACTGTAATGCAAAGCCGTCACCACCGTTCCTCGACTTCGCGCAACACGAATAACCATTCCTTGTACCCCAATCGACCGCTCCCATCAGCCATGGTCGACGTCGACCCCAAAGCTCCCATCTTCTCACGTGATTCACTCGCTATCCCTCTGAAGTTGCGCAAATCGTTGCGACTTCGAACCCTAGATAGGCGACGGCAATTCAAAGTCTGCCATTTATTTTTATTTTTTCTGTTTTACTAGCTTGAACGAATTTATTTGGGAAATTAAAAGATTTGGGGAGGGTGATTGCTCGGCCAATTATTTATATATTTTTTTCGTTCTGAACTGAAGAAGATGAAAGGAAAAGGACGCGATATAAAGTTGAAGGATGCGTGTTAGGAAAGGTTGGCTACAGTGACATGAAATGAAGGGAAGCAGCTGATGTGATATAATTTCGGCTGAAGTTGACAGGATAAACATATATAATTTAAATTTAAATTCAAACTGTCTTGATAAACGCAACTTAAAATTTTGAATTCTTATTGAGATGTGCCGCTCGGCGTTTATAATGTTAAACCCCTATTCCGAACACAATAGAAAAGGTTTCAAGTCCTAATTCGATCGTATGGAGAAGATAGCTTTTTGAATCGAATTAAAATATTAAATTTCGATATAAATCTCAGCGCATTTATATATCATATGCTTACATAACAACTCCGATCATTACGAAATTTGAAATCCGATAATAGTTCAATATTACGGACTCAATGAAACTGGTTTCGCTGAATTCCGAGACTGTGCCTCGGAAGGCTATTTTAAATTCAATTTAAACGATATAAAATTTCAAAAATTAACAAAACGCTTTGAAATTCCAGTTTTAAAAATTCTATCATCTTCAGTATTATTAATATAAATTTTACAAGCCTTCAAATTATCTTTAACAGGGTTAAAATCCCAGATTTCATATTTTACCCGATTTTAAATTATTTGATTCGATAATTTAATTATCAAATATTAGTGATGTTTGAATTCAAGTTAAAAATTTACTTTTAATTATTTCAAATCAATTAAATATTCCAATTTAAATTGCTTAAAAATTCCGGGTCGTCACATTCCTCCCCCCTTAAAAGAATTTCGTCCCCGAAATTACTAATTAGGAAGAATGGTCTAGTACCCGTTACTATTTTCCAAACTAAACAGTTTAATTAACTTGCCATATTTTTTTTATATTATAGACTCACTATCATTCTTACTAACTTCCCAAAACCTTCCATAGTTAGCAAATAATCCTATTTGCCCAAACATTCAAGTTTTAATTTTTAAAACCAATTTTGAACTATCAAAATTTTCTCAAAAATTTTCTAACTCTTTAAATTTCCGAAAAATTTCGCCAGCGTCTCCTTTGCGTGGCTAGTTCGGTACAACTACAAAACGGCCCTACGGCCTCCCAAACCCAAAATGAAAACAAAAAGCCAAGTGGCTCGAACCAAAAACCCAATCAAATCCCATATAGAATTTTAAACACATACCTTTTAGTCGGGCAATTCTAATTTATTATCTGAAATCAAAACCAATTCTCTTTTCCCTTTTTCATACCTGCATATCCTGTTTAGCAATAATATCCAATCACAATATTCAAAAACATTTTATCGACTTCCTTCTAAATGTCAATATTCATTCATTCCAATATTATCTTAAATTATATTTGTAGTATCAATCTTTCATTTAAGAATTCACTATTCCTATCTTAAGTTAGTATAAGCATTTTATATGCTTCTTATATTTGTTTTCATCTTCCACTTTAGTTTATATTTATCTCCAATCAAATCGATTCTTTCATTTCCATATGAATTCAATTTATCTTTAACTCTGAATATATAAATTTTATTTGTCATTTATTACTAATTCATGTCATTATTTTAATTAGTTTCATTTACTAGTTTATTTTAGTTTCCAATTTAAATTCGTTTGGTCGGTAACAAATTTTTTTCAAAATTTTCTAACTCCCAAAATTTTTGAATTTTTTTGGCAGAGTCCCCTTTGTACGGAGGAGCTTTTGCAATTTGACAATAGATATAAATATATATACATCGACCCACACGGTCGAAAAAACCAAAAACAGTTCATATTTCCTATTTTTATTGTGTAGGCGTACCTTATTTAGCATTTTTAAGCAAGCGGCTTATTATTTTTAGCAAATAGCACAACCAAATCCAGCCGCACGGCTTCCAGGTACCTGTACTTACTCAATTTAAACATGTAAGTGCCAAATATATGCAGTTTAATAATATTTCACTTAGTTGCAATGGTTAAACACATGAATTCTAAAAGAAATTCACACCAAACATTTTTCCGTAAGCAACTTATATAGTTTCCATGCTAATTCAACTGTTTCCATTAATTCATAAACCATTTTCATACAATTTAAATGGTTTTCAATCCATTCGTATGCAACTTCATCAGTTTGAATGGTTTAAAACTCAATCGCTTACGTTTAATTTATTTTTAAGCAAACTGAACTCATATTTAATTCAATTGCTCTCAAAATCAATTCTTTTTACTTCTATCAATTCATAGAATCTTAACTACTTCCATTTGCATATCAAATGGCAATTTATTCTATGCAATTTGATGAGATCTATGTGAATAAATAAATCTTTATGTTTTAAAACCGATTTAAATGGATTTCAACTCAATTTATACTCAATTCTATTCCATTTTTAAATTTATTCACAATCCATATATTCTCATTTTCATTGCATTTTAAACTTGAATACATACACTTGCATTTCATTTCATTAACCAAACTAGTTCATTCAAAACTAGTAATAACTTAGGTTCATCTTCATTGCCAATTAAATTTCCTCTTTTTTTTCTTTTTTTTTATTCATTCACGACCATTTATTTAGCTCGGCCCATTCCAAGCTTACACATTATTAACCATTCCCGAATTAATTCAAGCTAAGCTTCAATTTAACAGTCTTCCATTTTTTTACTCTTGGTCGAGCTTCTAATTATTCTCAACTTAAGTTAATTTACTCAATTTATTTCACTTCAAACTTAGGTTCACTTCCATTTGATTCTTATTTATCCCATCCATTTATTTATTCAATATAATTAGTTTATCCACTCAATCCATTTTAAACTTTCATTTTCTTAAATATTATTTACAACCCACCAAATTTTATTCCGGTCCAAATTTATTTTTACTTGATTTAAATTCAATCCAATATCATTAAACTTGGTTTTAAGTTGAATTCAATTCAACTCTCCCTCTTATATTCAGCTTAAGTCAATTTATTTTGATTTATTCAAATTTTATAAGCTCATTTTCATTTCACAAATAAATATCTTTCTCTTTTACTCAACTTGATTCTATCGTAATTAAATCTCATTTTAAATCTACAATTTCCTTTGGTTAGTTATTATACATTTTAACTTTTTAGATTCAGCTCGTTCAATTTATTACAAGGCCATTTCCAATCTATTTCCACTTATTTGGATTTTATTTGCACATTCAAACCATTGCTATTTTAATCCATTTGCATTTTTATTCGATACACTTCAATTATATTTAATTTGTTAACACTTCATGTTAAGGTTTAATTTTAAAACTCAAGTTCTGAATTCACTATCCATTTTCAAATTACCACCCAATTTTATGAACTCACAGTTCAATTACATTTTCTTCACCAACCATTTTAAGTCGAATTCAATTTATAACTTGAGTTTTATTTTCAAACTTCATCATAAACTCACAATTCATCTTCTATTTAATTACATTGGGTTTTCTTTAAATATTTCATTAACTAATTTATTAACAAATTAGTTCTCCCCTAATTATAATCCAATGCTTAATTTTTACTCCCAAAACAAACATCATTTCATTTAATTTTCTTAGTTCAAATTTATTTTATAATTCAAGTTTGGATTTTTATTTTATTTTCAGCTTATTCATTTAATTTCAATCCAGTTAAATTTTTATTTCTCAATCCAAGTTAATTCATTTTAAACTTTTCCCTTTAAATTTAAATTTCCAACATTCAAAGCTCATATTCCCTTCCTGATTTAAAAATCATCTCAATTTATAAGCTTACAACTATCTCATCAGGATTTTTAAACACCCGACTTTTGGTTTCAAATTATTTTGAAATCTCCAACATCTCAAATCACACTTCTAAAAAATGAAACCAATCCTGGTTTTACCCTCAACAAACTTCTTTTGAGATTTTCAAAAATAACTAACTTTTCTGAACAAATCAATTTTTGGCAGCAATCCGTCGCTTAGAAATTCGAAAACGAATACTGATGATGCGGCCGTCATTATCAGAATTATTTCCCAATAATCCAAGTGATTTCAATGCTATATCACTTTCAAAATCCATTTAAAACAAATTTCCCTTTCAGAAATATCCTCTTAAAATAATAATGTTATTATTTATCTTCAAAACCCTTCGACAAACACTTCCAAAATCTTCGGGATTTAAAATTTTCATATCCTGCTTAAATAAATTTTAACCATGATTCATTTGCACAGCTTATGCTCGTACAAATTCTCATTTGATTATATTTCAATTTATAATTTACATTTATAATACATATTTATAAATTTCATCTTATAATGAATTTATTCCCTTAACTTTGGTTATATTTTCAATTTTCTAGTTAATTTTTTACGCAACGATGATAATAATTTAATATTATCATTTCTAACATCCAAGCAACCATATATTAGCTGAGTTAGTTTAAAAAAACTTTTCTTTATATCAAAAATACATTTTTTGGGTAAAATTATTTCATCTACCCGCACTTAAAACAATACTGTGTCAATTATTCTACTCAAGTGTTTAGAAACCCCTTCAATACAGTTGTCCAGACTGTGTCGACGAAGGTTCATATGCCACTCAATAAACCAATCAACACAATATTAAAATAATTTATATTCACTAACAAATACGCACTCATATCTATTAATACGCTCAAACTCATTCTAGAGTACTGTGGACTCTATTTTAAATGAGTAATTCCCACCAGAGCCAAGGTTATCACCAACCTATGCTCTGATACCAAGTGTAACGACCCGAAAATCCGTACCCCTTGAGTCAACACTATTCTACAACAATCAACTCAAGTTGCACAGAAATATGAACCATTTGGGTTAAAGAAGAAGAGGTAGAGGAAGAAAACAGAAAACAACATCAGAATCTAACCATCGCAGCGGAATAAAATATAATAGATAATCAATGATCTTTACTCAAATCAAATATATCTGTTTATATATTACATCATCAGAGTACATCAATCACAGTTCAACATCAATACCATACAAATGGATACACAA
Organism: Allium cepa; assembly: GCA_030765085.1. Taxonomy (NCBI): domain Eukaryota; kingdom Viridiplantae; phylum Streptophyta; class Magnoliopsida; order Asparagales; family Amaryllidaceae; genus Allium; species Allium cepa. The sequence continues at coordinate 847,509,227 of CM060938.1, forward strand.
CAACTTAACACAGCGGAATATATATATAAAACAAGTACGAAAGTACGTCTCGTCATCCAACTCGTCTCCTGAGCTCCACAGCATCATCCTGTATCCTATAATACTCGGTTTGACCCGAGCATTATAGTTAAATAACACCCGAGTCAGTCTGGAATACCAGCGTGAGAAAATCACACCCAATTGATTATTAAAGTTTCAAAAATCCTTTTGAAAACAAAAGCATCTCGTAAGACCACGCCACAAATAAACATGTCGGGTTTTTACCTTACGATAGCTAAAACAATTTTTATTAAAATCCTCTGATATTATAATAGTGTCTATAGATAGTAAAATAGAATCTAGCTGAAATGCTTGCATCTTACATTTCAGCAATAGTTGGGCACAATCAAAACCGTACAGGTGCGTAGGGAAAATGGATTCCAACTAATGGCTAGGCACTGGGGTACCACCTGTCACAGTACCTGGTCTAGATCAGCGTACCGAGGAGCCACCCTAACTCCCTTGCAACACAAGATCGGAACCATCCCTTACTGGGCAGTCCTGAGCAAGATCACCCCGTGGTTGGGATCAACAACCGCCCACTAAGCAGAAATAAAAGGGACATCTAGACAGGGATGACCTCACCCTCCAGTGGGGGCTACCCACGAAGCCTTGCTGCATAACCCCTGATTTTCAGCCATTCCCATTTGATGAGGCTTGAGGCTAAGCGTTACCTTTTTAGAATATATCCCTTAGAATGCCCATCGTCCACCTGACGATGTTTCGCAAGCATTCATCCATACAAGTCCATCCCGGGTTCGAACGGAATCGAAGGCACTATTCCTACTACATCCATTTTGGAAATATCCTCAGGATTAGTAGCGACTAGCCCTTGCACTTCACTGCTCCATCTTCGAATCCAAAATGGTTTTCCACGAAAACGTACAAACCGGATCGAAGTGGTTTTCGAGAAATTAATCTCGATCTCGATCTCTTCGAAACGATCAACGCATTTGTCGAATATTGATAGTCGGTGATTTAACTATCAATTTATATTCCAAACAACCATCAACCAATAAATAATTTTCCAAATTACTTATTTATCTCAAAATATCTTTACAAGATATATTTTCACTTTCAAATCCCTTTGAAAACAGTTTTCAAACTATCTTCCTTTCTCAGAATAAATTTCAAATATTTCTATTTCCACTGAAATCACCAAGCACAAAATTTTAGATTTTTGAAATAATTTCAAAACACTTTAATTGTAAAGTATGTTTAATATTTAATTTAGAAAACTTTACTTTGGTACTTAATTTAAAATAATATTTTAGAAACCAATTAAAATAAGGTTTCCTTATAACTATACATTAGATTTTCTTCTTTAAACAAAATACCAAATCATTCTTTAAATAATTATTACAATAATAGATTAACAAATTACTTACTTTAGAATTTACTTTAAAATATTTAAATTAAAACTACTTCAATAATTGGCTGAAAATATATGTTATATGAATATTTGAAAATAAGTTTACTTTATAAATATAAACTATATTCTCACCTTTAAAACAGAATTACTAAGTCACTCTTTATAAATTATTACTACGGTAATAGATTTAAATAAATATTTACTATAGAATTTGAAACATTTAGGAGTAATAAATTTCCACGAACATACTTTGTAAAACAACATTAAAACCTTTGTTTTACTTTAAAAAAAACTTGCTTTGAAAGCGTACTTGGCTATCCAGAGAAATATACTTCTCTTCACATCCTTTAAAAATAAATCACTATTTATTTTCAAACAATTTTTTTCATTGCTTAAATAAATTCCCACCTTGAATTTATTCTTCCAAATATCCAATTTCAAATACTTAAATCAATTCCCAAATTAATTTCCAATTTACTTCATTTGTTCAAAATCTTTTAATTTAAGATTTTATTCCTTAATTATGATTTAAAATACTTTTAATTGAAATACCAATTTAGATTTTCTCAATTTACTTCTTAATTCCTTTAAATAAATTTAAACTTTAAGTTTTAAAATAATGCTTTATCCATTTAAATTAATATCTCATAATTCTACAATTCATTAATTACTATTTATTCAATCCTTTTCTTTCCATACTCAAAGTTATTTATTAGTATTTAACATACTTCCATTTCTTTTCAATTCATCCTTAATTTATTCAATTTTCTCTAATTATCTCGTTTTACAATTTACTTCCTTTATTTTCTTTTAAAAAAATCCGATTTATATATTTTGGGTAATTCATTATACTCAAATATATTCAATCAAATCATAACATTCCATATTCCAATATATTCATCATAGAATATCAAGTAATCACAACAGAGAATATTAAATAATAATATTGAGGGGTCCAATTGGATCCCTCCAACCTGTTTTCCTTGCATCCACAGTTGTTAGCACAATAATATGCCAATCCCAGAATATACTATAATATAGCACATCAATCAATTTCAACCATCCAAACAATTATCTAAATTTAATCAATTAAATTTAAATTTTAAATTAACTGAGTGAGATTAACTCACCTTTGACTACGCATGCAACCATTCCAATCCGGCTTGTTTTCTTTTCAGATTTCAAACCTTGAATAACCATTTACAGTTTATTAACATTTGAACCAATCAATCAGCCTATTACCATCTATTAATTAAATTTTTAACTAATTTCCTTTATTATATTTCTTTAAGTAACTAAGAACAAATGAACTTCCATAATTCATTATTTAAAAATTTCACTAGTGAACGGAAATAGGTATATATATGTATTTATTTTATTTTATTTTATTTTATTTTATTTGAAACTCATGTATACTTAAAATAATTTATAGATTTTCAAAACTTTCACATTTAAAAATTCCTATTTACTTTTCAATCCTTTATACATATTCTGTTTATCACAATATATTTATGTATATATTCTAAATTGGAAACTGCATATATGTATTTTATTAAATTGAATAAAATACACTATACCTTCACTGACGACTTCTAGAACCGCGCCCAGTGAAGACCTATCTTCCAAATCGCCTGCCGAACTTCCTTAACCCTAGAACTAACCGCCTCGAACGCACCTCCATCACCATCTTCGAACGGCCCTCATTGCAACGCAAAGCCGTCATCACCGTTCCTCGACTTCGCGCAACACGAATCACCATTCCTTGTACCCCGATCGACCGCTCCCATCGGCCATGGTCGACGTCGACCCCAAAGCTCCCATCTTCTCACGTGATTCACTCGCTATCCCTTCGAAGTTGCGCAAATCGTTGCGACTTCGAACCCTAGATAGGCGACGGTAATTCAAAGTCTGCCATTTATTTTTATTTTTTCTGTTTTACTAGCCTGAACGAATTTATTTGGCAAATTAAAAGATTTGGGGAGGGTGATTGCTCGGCCAATTATTTATATATTTTTTTCGTTCTGAACTGAAGAAGATGGAAGGAAAAGGACGCGATATAAAGTTGAAGGATGCGTGTTAGGAAAGGTTGGCTACGGTGACATGAAATGAAGGGAAGCAGTTGATGTGATATAATTTCGGCTGAAGTTGACAGGATAAACATATATAACTTAAATTTAAATTCAAACTGTCTTGATAAACGCAACTTAAAATTTCGAATTCTTATTGAGACGTGCCGCTAGGCGTTTATAATGTTAAACCTCTATTCCGATCATAATAGAAAAGGTTTTGAGTCTTAATTCGATCGTATGGAGAAGATAGCCTTTTGAATCGAATTAAAATATTAAATTTCGATATAAATCTCAGCGCGTTTATACATCGTACGCTTACATAACAACTCCGATCATTATGAAATTTGAAATCCGATAATAGTTCAATATTACGGACTCAATGAAACTGGTTTCGCTGAATTCCGAGACTGTGCCTCAGAAGGCTATTTTAAATTCAATTTAAACGATATAAAATTTCAAAACTTAACAAAACGCTTTGAAATTCCAGTTTTAAAAATTCTATCATCTTCAGTATTATTAATATAAATTTTACAAGCCTTCAAATTATCTTTAACAGGGTTAAAATCCCAAATTTCATATTTTACCCGATTTTAAATTATTTAATTCAATAATTTAATTATCAAATATTAGTGATGTTTGAGTTCAAGTTAAAAATTTACTTTTAATTATTTCAAATCAATTAAATATTCCAATTTAAATTGCTTAAAAATTCCGGGTCGTCACATATAGGTACTGATCAAAACACAAGGAAGTTCCAACGCACTAAATATGCTAGGGTTTTGGTGGAGATCTGCCAAAAATAAACTGCCAAAATTGGTGAAAGCTGTAGATAACATGGTAATGAATACATGCAAAAGGTGGAATATGAGTTCGTATCACCTAGGTGTGGTGAATGTATGTGCTTCGGTCACATAAACCTGCATTGCCATCATATCACAATAGATAAGACAAAGCAAGTATGGGTAGAAAAACTAAAAAACCCAACAGAAACTACAACTGACTTACTTGAGACTAGTAGTCCAAAAATGATAAGGAGGTCACAAAAAATAATATACACAACACCACCCCAATTAACCCCCACCACCAAAATATTCACTTCCACACCAGAATCCTACGGAGTTGGGTTGCGGATTAGAGCAAGCAGTTCATCAAGTTCCTGCTCAGTTAACGAAGACACCTTCCCCAGTGGATCATTTTGATGGTAGTTCTTAGCCCCAATCTCAGCCACTTGCTGCTCCAGTGGCTCCACCTGCCCTGGATCCATTAACTGAAGGTCAAAATGTGAAGAAGGAGGAGATGCCAAGTTACTTGGCTGATATTCACAAGCTGGACACTGAGCTGGACACATCTGAGAATAAAGAGGATGAAGATGTGTCAGAGGACATTAGCAAATACACTGTATGTAATGTTGAATATGAAAAGCAATTCACCATTGATGATAAGAAAAGGACTGGTAATTCAGTTGTGGCAGGTTTTGCTCTAGTTACGTGGAGCAAAACCACCAAAAAGTCATAATGTCTATATTATGTTTGAATGTGCGAGGTCCAAATAATGACATATGTCAACTAGACCTTCACAACATCAAGGCCAAATTCAAGGCCTTCTATTTAAGCCCTTTTAGAAAACAAATTTACTAATAGTAATATAGAGATGTTTAAATATCAAATTGGGAATCAATGTTCATTTGCATATAATTCGACTAACCAGGTTAAGGGCAGAATTCTTATTGGTTGGAAAAGCAATTACTGGAATGGTAATATTATAAATGTGGCTGATCAACAAATTGCAATTAAGTTTCATAATATTGGGGAATTGGAGATTGTCATCTATGTTGTTTATGCCAGAACCTGGCCCCTGAAAGGACTGATTTATGGAGACAAATAGCTGCTAATTCTAAAAACATCAATATTCGTTGGGTTGTCACAGGTGATTTTAATGTTATCTTAAGCAATACTGAAAAGGAGAGAGGACTTACACTAAAATTAGCCCATGTTGTTGAATTCAACAACTATGTACTGGCCAATGGACTCGTTGAAGCATACCATTCAGGCCTGAAATTTACATGGAAAAGTGGCAAGATTAAGAAAATTACATCACGACTAGATAGAGCGCTTGGCAATGCTGAACTGTTCAACAAAGTCCCAAATTTAAAAGTCACTGTTCTACCTTTTTCTACAAGTGATCACTGTCCCCTCTTGATTCATTTCAATGTTAATGATGATTTACATTAAAAAAACCTTTCCGATATGCAAATCATTGGCCTCTGATTGAAGGCTTCGATGAAGTAATGAACTTTCATACAGTGAGAATTACTCCAGGCAATCACATGTACCGACTTGTTATGCTCATCAAAATCATGAAAAACAGACTCAAAGATTGGAACAAATGCAGACCAAAGACCACTGACGCCATCACAATAATTCAACATCAGTAAGAAAATATTCAAAATCAACTGGATAATGACCCTCCACATGAGGGCCTAAATGCTGACTTTTATGCACTTCAAAAACAACTCAAAATGAAGCTTAAAAAACAAGAAGTGGAGTTGAAGTAGAAAGCTAAAGAGAAGTGGCTTCAATAGGGAGATGAATGCAATAAATTTTATACTAAAATGTCATAAAGACAACATGACAATAGTCTCATTAACTGTTTAAATGAACAGGGCAATGCCTCTGAACATATTAAAGATATTGAAGAGCAAGCTATTACTTACTTCACCAACCTTTACAATAGGGACAATTTCAAACACTTACCTCGCATCAACTGTAGGAAAAGGACCTCCCCAGCTGGTGCTGAAATGTTGACAACTCGGATTTTGGAAGGGGAATTGAAGAAAGCTATTTGCTTGATTCACTATGACTCCTCCCTGACCCCAATGGAATGGAGTAAACCTTCTTCAAAATGAATTGGGTACACCTGAAAGATTACATGGTAAAGGCTTATAATGAAGCTTTGGAGACTGGAGAATTTGTACAAGAAATCAATCACACTTTCATATCCCTCATTCCAAAAACTATGAAACCAGAGAGAATTGAAGACTACAGACCTATTGCCTGCTGCAATGTCACATATAAGATCCTAAGTAAAATTATATGCATGAGGCTAAATAGAGTTCTTCCTGATCTAATTTCCAATGTCAAAGTGCTTTTATAAAGGGTAGACTTATTTCTGAAAACTCCCTGATCGGGCATGAATTAATTAGAGATTTTAACAAACTAGGTGCTGATAAAATGTGCATTAAAGTTGACCTACAAAAGGCAAATGATAAGGTTAACAGAGGATTCATAACTCACATGCTTGATTCTATAGGGGTTTCGACAAAATTACTTAAATTGATCAAGTACTGCCTAGACACACCTACCTTCTCCATCATGAAAAATGGAGTACCTAAAGGGTATTTCCAGAGCAATCGTGGGATTAGACAAGGTGACCCTCGTCCCCATACCTATTTGTTGTTGCTATGGAATGGTTCACCCTTTAGATGGAGTTGGCTTGCTTTCACAAGTTCATTCAACCTATATACAATATTCACCCCAATGTAATCCATCTAATATATGTTGATGACTTAATAGTGGTGATAAAAGGAAATACAAAGGCCATTGATAAGGTCAAGTCCATTTTCACTGACCTGGAGCTGCTGGTTGGGCTTAAATTGAATGAACTAAAAACCAAATGCTACCTTAACTCACAAGTAAGCTATGATAGAGAAACTGGTGGTCTCAAAGGGTCATCTTCCAGTCAAATATTTAAGGGTGCCACTTTCTAATAACACAATCACTGATTCGGAATGTTGTAAGCTTGTTGACGACATTAGAGACAAATTACAAGGGTGGAGATCCAAATTGCTGTCTTTTACAGGCAGAGTTGAACTGGTTCATACTGTTATCACATTTAAAGTCAGGTTATGGTTGCAATCCTTTCAAATCCCTAACTGCTCTATTGTTATAAATTTTGTATGTGCATATTTTATTTGGAAGGGGGGAATGCACAAAGTTAGTAACTTGGATCTTTGTAAAAAGAAAGAGGAAGTGAGAGTTGGGATAGTTGGATGAGATCGAGGTACCTTAAAGATAACATTTAGGCCTTAAAATTGATAATAATCCCTCTGTTACCTGGAAAAATATCCTAAAAACTAGGAATGAACTGCAAACTTATATAGATAGAGAAATTGCAAATGGGTGTAACACAGACTTATGGAACGACCCTTGGTTGCAATCTCAAAGCTTTATTGATAAACTAGGCTGGGACTCCTTTTCAGCCTATGGAACTCCTACCTATAAAGTGGTTGAAATTATGGAGAACGGTAAATGACATTGTGACAGGAATCTTCTTAGTACAAAGTACAAAGACATCAAAGCTGATAGAGTGGAGGATTACTGGATATGGAAAAGCAGTTCAAATAGATTGTTCAATTTCAGGGACGCGTGGGAGGACTTGAGAGTCAAATTTCCTTCGGCTAATTAGACGAAGGTGGTCTGGAGCAGGTCTAATAATTCAAAAATGGCACACACTTTATATAAGGCCCTACTCAAATGACTGCCAACTAAGGACAGACTTCACAAATGGAGCATCCTAGATGACACACTATGTACTCTTTTCAACTCAGCTGAGGAAACACATGATCACTTGTTCTTTGAGTGTTCTTACAATAAACGAGTGTGGTGTATACAAAAACTTAGATGTCTACAAACTATCCATGCCTGGAATCTCAAAGATGAAGTAGCTTACCTGAACAATGGGAGCAACCTCATGAAGTTGACGCAGGAGACGGGCGAAATTGGTCCCACAACCACCATGTGGCACCTTTGGAGGGAGAGGAACAATTGGGCTTTCAACAAAAAACACCATGATGTATTAGTTCTCATGAGATAGATTAATCGGGACATTAGCTTGCTAATTGGAAGGATACCGAAGATGCTGATTACCATTGTAACGGAATGAGAAGGACGACTACTGGCGATGTTGGAGTTGACGGAATTGAATGAACTAGCTCAATCAACGAATTGGGAACCGCTATGATTTATCCCTAAAAGTTGGAATGTTTTAGGTATACTGCAATGTAAAGTGGAGGAATGTGTTGTTGCATTAAAAGTTTTTTTTTGTTTTCAGTTGGGGATATGAACGGTCTTTTGTTCTGCCTTGGGCTGCATAGCCCAGTTGCAATAATATTTACCCATTTTCAAAAACAAAAAATATTTAAATAATAGAGAAAAACAAAATTGTCAAAATTTTCAAAGGGATGTCGACATTTCCCTAACCCCCATATCGACATACAACGGTCAGATTTGAATGATTTTCCCTCCAAAATTAGTTTGTTGGTTATATAAACACAATATGTCGAATTTATATGTCTTCTCGCTTCATTTTCTCTATAATAAACTTTTGAAAATAAAAAGTAATGACCTCCTCTTCTAAATCAAACCAAAATGCAACCATTTCCTTCCTTTCTCCTAATTCTGGTCCATTCCAACGTACTACATTGGCTCAAGTAATGAAGATCGAGGAAATTATGAATGATACTCTACAAATGCTGACTAAATTATAGTTCATGCAAATAAGGATAGCAAAGGAACAAGAGAAACAAGACAAGATTCTTAGAAATTTGCAAAAAATTCTAATGGATAATCATGCAGATCCTATTATGATTGAAGATGATTCCTCTAATATACGTATTCATAAACCATTAGAGGACGACTAAGAAGAAGAAAAGGAATAAGCGCAAATGGATGAGGACGATAATGTTGTTTGCATTAGAGAAGTCTATTTTGACAAAAAATGGTAATTTGGTCGAACAACATGGAAACTTTTGTCTCCATTACCCTAATTGTTCGATTCACAAGTCACCAATTGTCAAGGACTTTCATTAGATTGCTATTATATTAACGTTTTTATATTTTGTGTACTTTTATATATTTGTGTCTGTATTTCATATATATGTGTAATGTAACATCATATATAATAAAATTAGATTTATATTTCTCTTATTATACTTCGTTATTAGCATTTAGTTCCATAGTATTAGTTTAAGGGGGAGTTATGTAGTTTAGGCCTAGTTTTTGTTGATGACAAAGGTGGAGAATTATAAAATAGGATAGTCGGGCTGTTAGTTAGGCTTAGATTGAGGGGGAGTTAGTAGATTAAGGGGGAGTTGTTGGAATAAGGCGGAGTCGGAGTAGAATCATAGTTTCATGGAGTGTATTTTATTTCATAAACATAGGTAGTCATCATCAAAAAGGGGGCGATTGTTAGTTCCTGAGATGATGGTTTTGATGACAACAACCTTAGGACTTGTTATAAAATATAAATACTAATATCTTTGTCTAGATATATATGTGTGTGTGTGTGTGTGTAGGTACAAAGAAAGAAGATTGTACAGTATAGAGATTCAAGACTGACGAATTCAAGATTGTAGAAATCAAGACTGAAGACTCATGAGTATCAAGATTATCAAAAGTTTAAGATATCAAGATAAGTAATAGAGTCTAGATTTACATTAAAACTTCATAATAACACTTAAACCTTTATTTGGATTTTAATTGTGGAATGAAATCCACTTTCTCGCTTCAATAGTGGGATGGAACCCACGACCTCTTTAGTGGGATGGTACCCATGACCTTCTCTAGTGGAATGGAATCCATGAAATTTTCAAAATGACTTATTTTTAGATTTTTTTTCAAAACTATCTTTTTAAAACACATCTCTCTCTCGGTTTAAATATTCTAGCCTTAATTCAAAAAATATTTTTAATCATATTAATTTCATAATCATTTATTGTTTTTAAACCATCTCCTAGTTTTAATGTTTTAGCTTTAATATCAAAATATTTACATATTTAGTTTTCATTATTTTTATGTTTCATAAGATCACTTTTAAAATATTTTTATAATCATTATATTCAAAATAGTTTATGAGGTTCTAAGATTTTTTTCGAAAAACTTTAGAAAGAAAATCTCTTTTAAAACAAAACTCAATTTTCAAAAGATACTAGGGGATGTCGACATGCCTACACCCACCATGTTGAAATGATAGCCGTAGATTTTAAAACTCGAATTGTCAAAAGAAGTGTCTATTCGTCATAACCTTTCACGAATGGACATGACCATTATTCTCCTATATATGCCAGTATTTTTCAATGAATTTTCACTTAATATTTCTTTGTTTACTCTCCTCTTTCTCTTCCATTCTTATTTTCAAACATTCTTAACAAAACTCTGTCAAAAACCTAAGTGAATCAAACTCAAAGTCTCTATTTTGTTCTCTTCCACTCTCTTTTAAAGATCTTAGTGTTATTCAAAGTTATAGGATTGCAATCAAAGATTGAAAAATCAAAGTTTATCGAGTCTCTCTCTATCAAAGTATGATTGGAAATGATGTGATTGTGGCCCGTAAATCAATTGAGTGTGATTATTGCCCGTAAATCAATTAAGTGAACTTGTAGCCCGTTAAATCAAGAGAGTTTGCCCTGAACTCGAAGACAGGATAGTATATCTCATGGTCTTGAAATTGAGGTTGTAATATCGACATTATATTTGAAAAAAAAATATGTACAAGAAATTGTATGGGACTAGATGTAGGGTAACTCCGAACCAGCATAAAATTTCGATATGTTCTTTCATTTACTGCTTTTATTCACTACTTTCATTTATGTCTGGTTCTGTGATTGTCTCTGTGTTTGTGAATTGCATCTGTTTGGGTTTAATTTGCAAAGATTTAAAAAAGATTCATAAAATTATTAAACATTATTCACCCCCTTTAGTGTTAATTCTGCACTAAGATCCGTAATCTGCATTTCGTACAAGTATAACTAAATCTTCAATTAACAATGACTTAACTCTGGTGTTCTCGTATGGACATCTCGAATAATTTTGCTAATTTAATTTAATTTCCCTTTCCCTTATCGTCCACTTTAGCGTCAATCGGTTTCAGGAATTGCATTAGTTAGTTGAAATGAATTCAAAAATTATATTATTTTTCATTTTTCAAGATTTATCTTTTAAGGTCTCCGTGATTACCATTTTTTAGACTGCACTGTATTGCAAAAGTTATTTAATTCTCTTTCTACGTATTATCAGTTTGATTTAGCATTAAAAAAGGAGAACGCTTAACTCTCATCTTTCGATACCACCATCTCTGCTACATTGTTAGTTTAGGGATTTTGGTAAATTTTTTCATTCTTTTGAAAATTATTGAACCGGATTATCTTCAAAATTCTTGAATTAAGACTTAATTTTATTTAAAATTCGATTTTCGTTATTGATTTAAACTTTGATAAAACTTGGTTTGATATATTAGATTTACATCCTAATTTTTGCTTTATCCAATGTACGGTTTTTTTGTTCAGTATAAACAAATTACCTTTCCTTGTACGTGTATATATTAATCATTTGAGCAATTTATCTCTCATGTAAAAATTTCTTCTAACACGGTCAAAGTTTCTAATAAAATCAGATTTTATCAAAAGAATAATACATCCTAATTTGGCATTTTCTCATTGCATAGACCAACTTTGTGGTAAGAACCCATTTAGGTTCTTCTATGCTGTGTTTATATTTTCCTTCTTAAAACCCATCACAACATAGTTTGGGATGTTTGGTTAATTATACAAAGTATGCATGGACAATGTTAGATGGTGTTGGGTGCTCCGTCTCCGTCGTCGGAGGTGATTTCAATGTTGTTGCTAGTCAGGCAGAGAAATTAGGAGGGAGGGCTATCAACCGGCAATCGGTTTCTGATTTCAACTCCTTCATTGTTCGATCCGGTTTAGCTGAGTTTCCTTTCGTTGGCTCTGCTTTTACTTGGTCTAACAACCAGGAGGGTCCGAATCATATTCTCTCTAGGTTGGATAGGGTCTTTGGCTCTGCGGATTGGTTTAACCTTCCTTTCTCTTTCTCCCTTTCTCATCTTCATCGCTCTTGCTCTGACCATGCGCCTTTGATCTTACGATGCGCTTCGCGGTCGTTATCTGTTCCTACTTCCTTTCGGTTTCTGAGCATGTGGAATTCCCATCACTCTTTTTTACAAGTGGTGGAGGATTCGTGGTCCGCTCCGATTGAGGCTGCTCCGATGGTGGCTTTCTCTCGGAAACTGAAACGTCTTAAGCTCTGTCTTAAGTCGTGGAATTCCCTTGTTTTCAAGAACGTTTTTGATCGTGTGAGAGCGGCTGAAGAGTCCTTGATTCTAGCCGAATCCTTGTTCGACGAGAATCCTTCGGCCGTAAATAAGGAGAATTGGGCTCTCGCCCAACTGTCTTTCTCATCGGAACTCCATATTGAAAACTCTTATCTTAGTCAGAAGGCCAGGATTAAATGGGTGGTGGAAGGTGATATGAATTCCAAGTTCTTTCATTCTTCAATCCGGAAGAAAGCAAATTTGCTCTCTATTCGTGAGATATTGAGAGAGGACCAATCTGTGGCTTCCTCTCCGGCTGAAGTTAGAGATGTTATTGTCTCCCACTTCCAGACTTATCTTGGCCTTCCTTCTGCGTCTGAATCGCATTCGTACCTTTTGTCCTTTATTCCTAGGATTGTTGCGTCTAAAGGAAGTGAAGCCCAAGCATTCCCTCCTTCGTCGGATGAGATTCGTGACAGTGTTTTTGCTCTTAGTAAGGATAGTGCCAGTGGTCCGGACGGCTTTAATGGGTCCTTTTATCGGCGAACCTGGCATATTATCCAAGCTGACCTCTGTCTGGCCATTCAGCATTTCTTTTCTGGTGGAAGCCTTCCCATTAGCTGGTCTTCCACCAACTTAATCCTCATTCCGAAGTGTGATAATCCGAAGGCGTGTTCGGATTTTCGCCCGATCAGCCTTTGTAATTTTGCCAACAAAATTATATCTAAGTTTTTGGCCACTCGTTTAGCTCCGTTGCTTGACCGTGTTATCTCTTCCTCTCAGGCAGGTTTTGTGAGAGGTCGTTTGATCTCTGACAACGTTCTTCTAGCCCAAGAACTTGTTTCTCAGATTGACCGCAAGGTTAGGGGTTCTAACATCGTTTTCAAACTTGATATGGAAAAGGCCTATGATCGCATGTCTTGGTTTTTCATTATCAAGATTCTCCGGGCTTTCGGTTTTCCTGAAACCCTGATCGATTTGGTTTGGAGGCTCATATCTAACTGTTGGTTTTCTGTTATCATTAACGGATCGGCCAATGGTTTCTTCAGGTCGGGAAGAGGTATCCGCCAAGGAGATCCTCTATCTCCAACTCTTTTCGTTATCGCGGCTGAGGCCTTCATTCGTGGGATCCACACGTTGACTGTTTATGGTCAAATTCAACGCTTTGGGATTCCATCAGGTTGCCCGCTTATTTCTTCTCTGTCTTTCGCGGATGACATTGTCATCTTCTCTAACGGAACCAGGTCTTCTATTCGTCGTCTTTCTAATTTCATTCATCTTTACGAGCTTTGCTCGGGCCAACGGGTCAACTCTTCTAAGAGCTGTTTCGTTCACGCGAAGGACATGGTCCAATCGCGTGTTTCTTGGGTCGAGTCTTTCACAGGGTTCAGGGCTACTTCTCTACCTCTCCCTTATTTGGGTGTTGTTCTCTACAGAGGTAGGAAACTTAACGCTATTTTTGATCCCCTGACGGACAAAGTCAGGGGAAAGATTATTCGTTGGAATGCGTCTCATCTTTCTCAGGCGGGCAGATTGGTTCTGATACAATCAGTGCTATGCTCTATGGGCACTCATATCTTCGCCGCTATGTCCCCTACTTCCTCTTTCTTTCGATCGTTCCAATCTTTGGCTTCTTCCTTCTTTTGGGGCTCCAAGGGCGACAATCGTCGCCACCAGTGGGTTTCTTGGGATTCTATTTGTCGTCCAAAGAATGAGGGCGGGCTAGGTCTGCGCAACCCGAAGGACATCTGCTCTGCTTTCGCTTGTAAGTTGTGGTTCAGGTTTGGTACCAACGACTCCTTATGGGCGAACTTCCTCCATGCTAAGTATAGGAGACTGGCCCCGTCGGGCTATTCTGGCTCCCCGTCTTTCGCTAGTGAAACTTGGAAGCATATGCAATCTGTCAAATTGCTAGTTGATTCTCATAATGGTCTAATCGGATGGGATGGCGGTTCCTTTTCCATTCAAAAGGCCTGGGATGCTTCGAGAATTCATTCCCCGTCCCTTCCTATTTTTACCTTCATCTGGGACGCTCGTATCCCTCCTAAAGTTTCCCTCCTATTGTGGAGATTTCTCCATAAGGGGGTTGCTGTGGATGTGAATATTCAGCGAATCGGAATTCCTCTTGTTTCCCGTTGTCGTTGCTGTGGTAACGGGGAGTCGGAGTCAGTGGATCACTTGTTCTTCGGGGGATGGTGTGCTAGCTCCTGTTGGCATTACTTTGGCTCCTTATTAGGAGTTCGTGGCCCTATCTCCTCGTCTCAAGATTTGTTATCCTCTTGGTGGATCGGTAATTTAGGTAGATCCCTTCGCTCCATCCTTTTCCGCTTAATTCCTTGTCTTGTGTGCTGGCACATCTGGTGTGCGCGGAACAAGGCAATTTTTGATGACTCTCCAATGAATCCGCTATCCGTTATCCGGAGGGTTCGTGAAGATGTATTCCTGGCTTTCCGAGGGCGTCCTTTCAGAGGTAGGGTCTCCTCTCGTTCCGTTCGTTTGGTGAACCTTTTATCTATCTCCTGTTCTCGCTCTCCATCCAGAGCGGGTATCGGTTGATCGCTGTTCCGGAGACGAGTGGTTCTGCCCTCCAGTCTCCTTCTTGTCCGTCTTCCCCCCCCCCCCCCTTTTTTTTTCTGGCTTTCAGGTTGTAGATTTCTTTGGGTGGTTTCAGCCCCTTCTCCTAATGGGTGTGTAGCTAGCTTGTGGCTGGATTTCGGGGCCCTCTTGGGTTTAGCAACCAGGGACATTCGTTTTCCACCGCCTATTTCTGGATTATGGCCGATTATGGACTTTTAGCTTCTTCTTATCGACTGTCGGCCTTCTGCTGCTGGGTTGTTGGGTGGTTTCTTCTGCATTTTATTGCTTGGTCTCTTGCTGGTCTTGTTTTCTGTTTGTTGGGTAGAATCCGTTGTTCGGTGTCGGGCGGTGGCCTTGCCGGAGCTCGACTCGGATAATGGATGGACGGTGGCTTTCTGGGGCTCCTAGGCTTTCTGGGGCTCCTCAGTCTGTCCTTTTATTTTGTTCTTTTCGGTTACCTGTCAGGCTTGTTGACAGCTTTTGGTTGAGCTGATATATATATTTTCTTTTTCTTAAAAAAAAAAAAAAAAAAAAAGAGAAAGTAGTAGTGGATTAGGCTTTTAATTTCTTGCACTAAAGAATGCATTAATATATGATGTTAAAAGATACTAAACCATGTGAAAATTACTTCGTCTGCTAACGTTCTATTTTAGCAATACATTTTGTGAGTTATTTATGCACATGCATGAGTTAAAAGTAATCATTTCTTAGCATATCTATTGTACTGACATATTTCAACCAATATTGATAAATGCAGATTTTTTCAAATCTAATTAGCTTGTTTCTTTTTTAAGCATGGTTACTTCAATTTTTTTGGTTGTTATAGTTCCTTCATCCTTCATCTTTATTGTTTATTACTAGTTGGCATTTTTCGAGATTAACATTTGTTTCATTGTTTTTACTTCTTGCTTTGTTGTGTTCACGTTGTTAATACTAAGAGGTAACTGACTGATAAATGGAGCTTTCCTTCAATTATTTTTAATCCACCTTCTTTCTTTCGTTTTTTATTCAATTTATCGGGTTTCATTTCAAACGATCACTAAAAGAAAATTTACTTTTCGCAGCATAAATGCATAGCGTTTTATTAAAAATTCTGCAATTATCTAGATTGTATTATCAAAAGAAAAGAAAAACAAACCCTAAAACTCTGCTGCATATCAAGCGGGAAGAAAGAATATGACACCACTCTCGTCAATAGCTAAACATCGACCTCCCTCCCTTGTATATCCCTATCCTAAATTCAATTAAAAATCGACTTCTTATTCCTTTCTCAAAAATCCACCCTCTATCTCTAAAACTCGCATTCCTCTCTTGCAAACAGCCCCAGCACCGAGCCCACTGAGGCCACCGACCCCGTCCACACCATCATCTCAAATATCACAAAGAAGCACTTAGTTTCTAGCACCTTCTATTACATCATTTCTATCACAGACAACAGGAATGAGAACGCTGCCAATGTTGGAGTGGTCTTGGTTGGGGTTGACGCCAAGGAAGGCGGTGGAGAAGGTGACGAGGACGACGGAGTTGAGGACACGAGACGTGAGCTTTTGGGAGCTGAGGAACAGGAGAAGATGGCGTTGAAGGCGACCTGGGTTGATGAGACGAGGGAGAAGGTGGAGACTGGACGGTAGAGGAGACCGTAGGAGTACATGAAGTTGTCGGGGGAGGAGGCTATGCCGATTTGGATGTAGGGTAGGATGAGTTTTTGAGTGGGGGAGAAGAAGAGTTATTGATGGAGGAGGGGATGAAATAGAGGGGGAGGAGGATGGTGGAGCAACCGGAGGTCTCTACTGCGGATAGCCATGTGCTGCTTCCTCCTTTGTTGTAATGGAATCTACCTAGCTGAATAACCACTGTTTGGACAGAAAGGATAATATATTTATTATGTCTATGTATAATGAAGTAGACGACCGCTAATTGTTGGTTTTGGTAAAATTTGTTAGACTCCGGGAAACTTTTTTATCTACATACTTATTTTGTTTACGTATTCATAAAAATTTGGCGGTACACATATTTTATCTACAAGAACTGATTTTGTTTACAAGAATGAAAATTGTTTATAACGGTAATCATTGAGAATTTGGCGGTTTCTTCAGAACAGTTTTTTTATAAAGTAATATCGAAACAAACAACTCTGGTTGATAACAATGAGAGAAGCCAGAAATTATTTACTTTGGAAAGCGATTATATGCTAAATGATGCTCATAATAGACACGGCGAAGTTTGTGCTGGATATGCCAAGAGGCGTTGGCCTAATGTTTATTCAGTTTTTTCATTTAAAAATAATAAGTATCTACTTTGTTTAATATGTGTGATGTTAAAATGTAGTACAAAATTTTGTGTATCAGGAACCTTGCTTATGATACCTGAGAGGAGAAAGGTTATTCGGGCAATTTATGGTGAGCAACTTAAATAAGTTTAAATTTAAATAATTCTTAAATCTATGACAGTTTTGTAAAAAAGAAAATTTTCATTTTATGTCTAGTATATCACTGATTTACCTTGTCTTTAGTTATTTCCATTATGATGCAAGAAGCCAAGAATAGCTACATATGTTTTTCATGCTATTTTGGTGAAATAACAAGTCGTGTAAATGTTGAATAATTTTTTTTGCTCCATATGCTTTGTAGAAATAGAGAATGGTTATCAAAAGTAGTTTTCAGAAAACTTTATTATTAAAAGTAGGAATATTTTAATCAAAAGGTTAGTCTACTGAAGATATTTATTGACCCCTTACCAAATATTGAAAGTTGAAAGTTGAAAGTCGAAACTTGAAGTGTCTGTTGAATACCACTAATAATATGAGATTAGACTCTCTTTTTTATATATAAAAATTGAAATAACTCCTATGATACATACCTCCTAAGTTTGATTTGGTTCTTTGCTAAATTACTTGCCTTTTTTAATTAATATCAACCTTTTGCTACTTTTAGGTCACGAAAATTGAGTTGTTGCCAATTACTTCAAGTTGTAAAAGTAATTTATTGGCTACTGTTGTTATTTACTGTTGTTAATCTACCACAATGGATTCCTTTAATTCAAAATTAATTAGTGATATTTCTATCCAAAATGATTAAAATAGAAAGAGATGCATGTGTACTTAGTACAGATTCATTACCTCTTTATAATATCATGCTTCCAAATTTTCATTATGCATACTAAAATTATTATAATCTATAGTTTGGGGTAGAAGGACATATGAGCTTATAGATGGTCCTAATGCATCACACACCACTCCCTCAACTCTTAACAGATGGGAATCAAAATTAGAACTCTTTCCGATGGACACCCTTATGATATGTTTGATGTTGCATACTTTAGTTATGCTTCAGTATTTTTGTAGAAACGGATGGGAATCAAAATTTGATGGCCCTAATACATAACTAAATTAGAAGCTCTTTTCGTTCTTGTAAACAAAATCAGTTGTTGTATATAAAATCAGTTCTTGTTGGTAAAATAAGTATTATATTTTTTATCTACACACTTACAAACAATTTAGACAAGAGTTAAATGAATTCTCACAGCAACCGATCCGTGTATATGTGCATTTTGGATTACCATCTCAGCCATACATTTCTCAGAGCAAATCTCAACCATTGCTTACTGTAATGACAATTATATGGGCCGGTTTATTGCTTAGCCCATTTTTACAACTTTGTGTATAAATACAACAGCTTGTATACAATACGTTGTAATCTCTTATGTAATCAATAAAAAGATTTCTATTTTGTTCATCTGAAGAAACAAAGTATATTAACATTTTGATCAATTCACTACTTCACAATAATCAAACTATCTCAACATGGTATCAGAGCAGTTAAAGGCTTAGCAGTCGTTTGTTCATTTGATCAATCACCATCAGTGAATTATCATCATTTGGTGATAACCTTCATCAGAAATCGCATTTCATCATCTGAAGGGTTTATTGAAGTTAGTGATACAATTCAGTGTCGTGCCAATCTGTTGAGGCTGCATCAGAATTCATTCACTCAACCTCAAAAAGAAAAATCAAATCAATCAAGAAAGCCAGAAAAGAAAGAAAACAAGAAATCAAGAATCATCTCAAAATCAAAGAAAGTGCCTTCCTACACAACATATCAGATCAAAGAAAGGGTAGATCATCATATATGTCATACGATTGCACAAAATCTACTGTGAGAAATTCTTGACTCAGTACCTTTAATTTCTGCATAAGGTTGATTGATTTCTCTATTACTTTGTCTTTCTGGATTGTTTTTCTGTATATTTCTTGCGTGTTGAAATTCATCATGGGTGATGAATCAAATAATCAACCCAATATTGCTAGTTCTGCAAATGGAAGCAGCAACAGTGAATCCAATATTGCTGTAGAAAGGCTTATCAAAACTGTAATTAGTCCACAAAGTAATCTTGTCACAGTTCAATTGAATAAAGACAATTTTCTCCTCTGGAAACTGCAAATAGAAACTGCAGTTCAAGGATATGGGCTTGAAGGCCATGTTCTTGGAACCATTCCAATTCCCCCCAAATGCATAACTGATCAAGAAAATAAAATAATAAGCAATGAGGATTACATCAGATATCATAGACAAGACAGGTTAATCTGTTCTTGGCTTTTATCATCAATAAGCACAAATTTACTATCTCATGTCATTGGATGCAAAACTGCAAATGATATATGGACAACTATTGAGAAAGTATTCAATACACAGTTAGCTGCCAAAGTGATGTATTATAAGAGACAGCTACATAACATAAGGAAAGACAACAACACTATAAGGGAATACATTTTCAAAATTAAAGCAATATGTGATTCACTTGAGGCAGCAAATCACAAGTTCTCAGATTCTGAACACATTCTAATCATTCTTAATGGATTGAATGAGGATTATGAATCTATTATTGCTGTTATAGCATCACAGAAGGATTTGCCATCACTTGATGATGTTTACTCTATACTACTCTCTCATGAGCCCAGAATTGATAATAAAAGACCACAAGAATCAAAGCTTACTGTCAATTACACAGCCACTTCAGGAAACAAAGTTCAAAGCTACAACAAGTCAGATCAAAACATACAAAGAGGAGGAACATAGAGAGGAGGATACTCAAACAGATCAAGAGGAAGGGGAAGATACAGCAACAATAATAGACCAAAATGCCAAATCTATGAAAAGATTGGACACGCTGCCATAAAATGTTACCTGAGGTATTCTAATTAGAACAACAATCAAAAAGGTGGAAATTACAGTGCCAACATAGCTCAAGCCAGTTCCAGCAGTCAACCAGATAATAAAGAACATAATTCCAATGAAAATAATCAATCAATGAATGATGACTGCTGGTATCTAGACTCAGGAGCTACTAATCATATAACAAATAATCTCGAAAATTTAAACCTTGGCATAGAGAGTACAAAGGTAAAAAATCTATTTGTATAGGCAATGGTAAGTGTATCAATATCTCACATATAGGAAATGCTGTTATTAAAGGAAAGAAACAGTTATTCTTACACAACTTACTAAGAGTTCCAAAAATAAAAAAGAATCTCATGAGTGTGTCTCAATTTGCTAGTGATAATAAAGTTTACTTTGAATTCTTCCCTAAACATTGTGTTGTTAGAGATAAACTAACTAAAGATATCTTGTTGCAAGGTGATGTTGAAGGAGGATTATACAGATTTAAATCTGTGAATTGTGGTCATCATAGAGATGATAAAAATTGTTGTAAACATTGTGAAATAGAAAACAATGACAATGTTTTTGATTTGTGGCATTACAGGCTTGGCCATCCTAATACAAGAATTGTTAAGCAAATTCTCACTGAGAATAACATACTTTATAATAGTATATCTGCTCCTTACATATGCACTTACTGCCAAATGGGAAAAAGTCACAAATTACCATTTGGTGAATGCACAACTAAATATACTAAGCCACTTGAACTCATTGCTACTGATCTCTGGGGACCTGCCCCAATATATTCAGACTATAGATATAAATATTATATATCATTTGTAGATGCACACACAAGACGCACTTGGATATATATTTTGAAAAATAAATCAGACACACATAATGTTGTGACAAACTTCATTACAATGATTGAAAAACAGCTTGGTACACATGTCAAAACTATACAATCAGATGGAGGATCTGAATATAAGTCACTTAAAGACCATTTTAAGGAAAAAGGAATAGTTCATAGATTTTCTTGTCCTTATACTTCAGAACAAAATGGCTTAGTAGAGAGAAAACATAGGCATGTGGTTGAATCAGGACTTAGTTTACTAAGTCATGCAAATCTACCACTAAAGTTTTGGCCAGAAGCCTTTAGTACTGCTGTCTATCTTATTAATAGATTGCCAACCAAAACTTTAGATGGTATAACTCCTATTGAAAAATTACAGGGGTAAAACCAGACTACCATAGCTTAAAAGTATTTGGTTGCCTATGTTTTCCATATTTAAGGCCTTATAATAGTAATATATTAAACTTTAGACCAAACCAATGCACATTCCTGGGATATGCTTCTAATCAAAAAGGGTACAAATGTCTTGATGATAGTGGAAAATTCTTTATTAGTAGACATATTGTATTTAATGAAAGAGTTTTTCCCTTTAGAAATTCTGAAGTAAAAACAACAGCAAAAGTGTACAATCCAAGTATATCTATACCTGAATTACCATTGATATCTGAAGACCAGAGCTCAGTTGAGATAAGGAGGACTACTGCTGATCATCAAACACATTCTCTTGCATCTGTTCAACAAAATTCAGAATGGGAAGATGATCACAGTCATGCCATCTACTCACCTACACAGTCAGCAAATGAAGAAGATCAACATTATAGTTCAGAAGACAACACTAATCAAAATAAAAGCACCGACTTACCTCAAACTGAAGCTCCTGTCAGGCCCAGCCATCCTATGATCACCAGAGCCAAAAGTGGGATCTTTAAACCCAAGACATACATGGTCAACATAAACTCTAATGAACCATGCACATTTGATCAAGCTGTAAAAGACAAAAACTGGAAAGCAACAATGGATGAGGAATATAATGCTCTTATGAAAAACAAAACATGGAATCTTGTATGTCCACCTGCACATAAGAATATTGTAGGCTGCAGATGGACATATAAAATAAAAAGGAATCCTAATGGATCCATCAATAAATACAAAGCAAGATTAGTTGCCAAGGGATATACTCAGCATTATGGATTTGACTTTACTGAGACATTTAGTCCAGTAGTCAAGCCCACAACTATAAGGCTTATCATCACAATTGCCTTATACAAAGGATGGAATATAAGACAATCGGATGTTAACAATGCCTTTTTAAATGGAAAATTAGAAGAAGAAATCTATATGATACAACCACCAGGATATGAACAAGACCCAAGTCTTGTATGCAAACTAAACAAGGCAATATATGGGTTAAAACAAGCCCTAAGAGTGTGGTTTGATAGACTGAAATCAGCTCTAATATCAATAGGATATCAATCTATCAAATCAGACACTTCATTATTCATTAAGAATAGTTCATCCTCAATCATTTACATACTAATCTATGTTGATG
This sequence comes from Allium cepa, assembly GCA_030765085.1. Lineage (NCBI taxonomy): Eukaryota > Viridiplantae > Streptophyta > Magnoliopsida > Asparagales > Amaryllidaceae > Allium > Allium cepa. The sequence goes on from CM060938.1 coordinate 847,531,950, forward strand.
ATCTAATTGTTACAGGTAATAATCAGGATGAGATCAACAAAGTTATATGCTATCTGAACAAAGAGTTCTCAATTAAAGATCTGGGACATCTCAATTACTTCCTAGGAATTGAAGTACATCAGACATCAAACTCAGAAATTATCTTATGCCAAAAAAAATACATATCAGAATTGCTTGCTAAAACAAAAATGGAAGATGCAAAGTCTATGACCACTCCCATGATCAGTCATCAAATCTTTTCAAAAAACAGGGGAGAAGCCATAGATAATACAAAACAATATAGAAGTGTTATAGGGGCATTATAGTATGTCACTATAACACGACCAGATATTGCTTTCAGTGTTAACAAACTTTCTCAATTTATGCAGAATCCACTGGACAAACACTGGAAGGGAGTAAAGAGGATTCTGAGATATTTAAAAGGAACAATCAATCATGGACTAATATTCAAAGCAAGCAGAAATCTCAACATCACAGGTTATGCAGACTCGGACTGGGCTACAGTTCCAGATGACATGAAGTCAATTACTGGATACTGCATATTTGTTGGGGGCAACTTAATGTCATGGAGTTCAAAAAAACAATCAATTATCTCTCGATCTAGCACCGAAGCCGAATACAGAAGCATAGCAAGTTCAACATAGAAGTAATGTGGTTACAATCAATCATAAAGGAATTAAAACTAGATGCAAACATTAAAGCAACTCTATGGTGCGACAATCAAAGTGCAGTCTACATGACAGCAAACCCTATAATGTATTCAAGAACCAAACACATCGAAATAGACTTGCATTTCGTTCGAGATCAAGTAATCAAGGGAAGTCTACAAGTAAATCACTTACCGGCCACTTACCAGATAGCAGATACCCTAACCAAATCTCTATCAAAGAGAAACTTTTTGCAATTTAGAAATGATCTCAGAGTTGTAGAGAATCAAGCTTCAATCGAGCAAAGCCAGACACATCTCCATCAAGTTAATAAAAGCAGAGAAAGCTCAAATTTCGTTCAGTCATGACAAAGCTAAATCTCAAGGAAATAACTCAGATCTGAACAAATCAAAGCTCAAACCAAATTACACTTCAGAAATAGAGAGCCAAAGCAGGAAGATATCAGAAAGGCATCAACTTTCTTGCAACTCAACTCAACACGATTCAGAATCTCAGTCACGAACTTAAAAAGGAGGAGGTATAGAAGAAAGCACATTAGATCAACTGAGATCCATGAGTTTCCTCTCAATTTTCTCCGAAACCAGAAATTTGATTCAAACCCTAACTCTAATTCTGGAGGTAGGGTTCGGGGGGGGGGGGGGGGGGGGAGGGAGACAATGAAGACAAGAGTTAAATGAATTCTCACAGTAACCGATCCATGTATATGTGCATTTTGGATTACCATCTCAGCCATACATTTCTCAGAGCAAATCTCAACCATTGCTTACTGTAATGACAATTATATGGGCCTGTTTATTGCTTAGCCCATTTTTACAACTTTGTGTACAAATACAACAGCTAGTATACAATACGTTGTAATCTCTTCTGTAATCAATAAAAAGATTTCTATTTTGTTCATCTGAAGAAACAAAGTATATTAACATTTTGATCAATTCACTGCTTCACAATAACCAAACTATCTCAACAAAAATCAGTTCTTGTTGATAAAATCAGTTCTTGTTGGTAAAATAAGTATTATATTTTTTATCTACACACTTATAAACAATTTTTTTTTCTTGTAGAGAGGCTTTGAATGCCAAAGGATATGATGCTATTCATATAGCAGACGTTGAGATGGGTATCGGTTGTGACAATTTTATCCCTTCGATTGATTGCACTTGTTTTTAACCATGGTACTCATCTTCTCCACTGGTTCAGAATGATATTCAATATTCCTTCACAACGTATGTACTGCTATTCTAAAAATGGTGAAATGGCTAATTCTAACTCCTAAAAGGATAAGTTTGAAAAATATAAGTTCTCATTTCTTCCAAAATCAGTTCTTGAAAAACATGAGGAATGCATGTATCCTAGACTTATTGAAGACATTATAGTAAATGGTGCTAGAAAGAATGATAGTAAGTGGTTGAGTGATTCGACTTTGGTACGAGAGATCACAAGTTCGAAACTTGTGTAGCGTGATTCGAACATTTATTGACACATGATTTGTAGTTTGTTATCCTAATGACATATATATAATACCATTTCAAAAAAAAGAATGATAGGACTGGGACAAGAACATTTTCAAAGTTTGGACTGCATACCCGGTAAATGTACTCTACGATGAGTACAGAAGCAAAAAAGTGAGGGAAAAATATAAACTTCAAAAATCATGTTATTCAATGGTTTGAGGTTCTTAATGGATTACTGGGACCATACTGGAAAGCAATTGGTTTTGCCTTCAAATGTACTTTCCTCCTTTTTGGATCCGTTATCCAGTTAATCGGTTGTGTCAGGTGCATGTATGATTTGCTTCATTAGCTCACTAAACAGTGGTCATGCTAGTTGATTACTTTTGATTAAATTTGTTATTTTTTTCCTTAGAGCAACAACATATACTACGTAAACGATCACCTGCACAAGAGGACATGGACGTACATATTTGGAGCTTGCTGTGCAATGACCTTGTTCTTTCCTTGATTCCATACCTATAGGATATAGTCATTTCTTGGGCTTGGTATGACCAAATACACTGCCTGGTACGTGACTTGCTGCTGTAGTTCAAGGCTAGGCTTGTTAAATATTTTCTTTCCTAATTCCTACATTTGATATAGTTAGTTATTTCTTTCTCTGTGCAACAAAAATCTTTAATAATAGGTTGAAAGAGCGGCTCATTCAGGCTCGAAAAATCTGGTGATGTACTTCACTGGTGCCACCAATATTCTCTATACCTTTGGCGCCACGTAGTCACTATGTAAGTATAATACTATACTCTTGCTCTTTTACAATATATTTTTCTAAAAAAAGTATCAGAAGAAAATTTTGAGTTATTGACTTATGTTTGATGCATCTCTACGAGTGATTGCAATAACTATTCCGATAGTTAGTGCCCAGCTACCCTGTTGAATCAATGAGATGCAAATGCTCATAACTACCTTATCCTTATTTATGCGTGGGTACTTTTAGTAAGTTGGCTTCTTATGTGTCTTGGCCTCGGTTGCTATACACTTACTTAAGTCTAATAGCAAGCTTTTTTTGAATGCATACATTTATGGTTAAAATCATAGTTATCATGATTGGATCGCGAGTCGAACCAAGATTTCGACGATTCAACCAGTTGAATTGTCAAAACCATGCTTTTATTTAATTTTTAAAAATTTACAATAATACAAGTTATATGCAAAAGTTTTAAGTAGCACAACCCCTAATAAATCATAGATTGAATGATGAAACTGTAGGAATTACTCTATTCTAAGGAATTTAATGTATACATCGAGCACGAACCCTTGCTATATGCACACGGAGTTTAACAAAACATTGGTTTGCTAAATTCGTAATATATAAGCATATACACAATTTTGAATACCTATAACATCGTATAAGCATTACTTTGTATATTTAAACATTTAGCATTATATGGATAAATAGTAGCTTCATTGATAAAGAAATTAACAATTATTATCTTGTTTTGGTCTCTTGGAACATATCCCAACAGTGATTTGATTTCAGCCATTAGGCATAACTTGATAATACATGGAAGAACAAAGAGCATGATTTAAATGAAAATAAATGTGTTGGTGAGAGGGAAAAATTAAAATGATATTAGGATCTATGTAGTCCATGAGATTAGTCTATAAATGGATGTAATGACCCGCAAATCCGTACCTCTTGAGTCGACACTATTCTCCATCATTCAACTCAAGATGAACGGAAATATGAACCATTTGGGTTAAAGAAGAAGAGGTAGAAGAAGAAAATAGAAAATAACATCAGAATCTAACCATCAAACAGAATTAAATATAATAGATAATAAATGATCTTTACACAAAAACAAATATGTCTGTTTATACATTACATCATCAGAGTACAGCATCAGAGTTCAATACAAACAACAACACAACTCAGTACAGTTATAATATCTCGTCCTTCCAAAAACCGAATACACGGCGGAATATTTCATACAAGTACAGAAGTACGAATCGCCATCCAGATCCATAGCATCCTTTCCTGTAATCTATAATACTCGGACTGACCCGAGCATTATAGTAAAATAACACCCGAGTCAGTCTGGAATACCAGCGTGAGAAAACACACTCAATTGATTATTAAAGTTTCAAAATTCATTTGAAAAAACAAAGAATCTCGTAAGACCACGCCACAAATAAACATGTCGGGTTTTTACCTTACGATAGCCAAAACACCTTTTTATCAAATCCATCTGATATTATAATAGCGTCTATAGAAAGTAAAATAGAATCTAGCTGAAATGCTTGCATCTCACGTTTCAGCAATAGTCGGGTACAATCAAAACCGTACAGGCACGTAGGGAGAATGGATTTCCAGCTAATGATTAGGCACTGGGGTACCACCTGCCACGGTACGTGGCCTAGATCACCGTACCGAGGATTACTCCCAATCCCCTGCAACACAAGGCCGGGACTACCCCTTACTGGATAATCTCGAGTAAGATCACCCCACGGTTGGGATCAGCAACCGCACCACTAAGCCAAAAAAAAGGGACATCTAGACAGGGATGACCTTACCCTAATGGGTGCTACCCACTTAGCCTTGCTGCATAAACCATGATTTTCAGTCATTCTCGATTGATGAGGCTCGAGGCTAAGCGTTACCTTTATAGAACACATCTCTTAGAATGCTCATCGCCCACCTGACGATGTTTTGAAAGCATCCATCCATACAAGTCCGTTCCGGGTTCGAACGGAACCGAAGGCACTACTCCTACTACATCCATTTTGGAATCATCCTCAGGATTAGTAGTGACTAGCCCTTGCACTTCACTGCTTCATCTTCGAATCCAAACTCGTCTTTCTCACGAAAACGTAAAAACTGGATCGAAGTGGTTTTCGAGAAATTATTCCCGATCCCGGTCTCTTCGAAACGATCAACGCATTGTCCAATATTGATAGTATGTTTTTTAACTATCAATGAACATTCACAAAAATCCATCAAACATAAATAATTTCCCAAACTATTTATTAAACTCAAAATATCTTCACAAGATATATTTCCACTTTCAACCCTTTTGAAAACAGTTTTCAAACCACGCTTTCCTCATGAAATAGATTTCCAAATATTTATTTCCACTGAAAACACCAAGCACAAAAACATTAGATTTTAAAATAATTTAAAATACTTTATTATAAAATATCCCTTAAAACATTTAAATTAAAAATTACTTTAATACTAATTCAAAATATATACTTTGAGAATATTTAAACAAAACTACTTTGTACACTATAAAACTAAATTTCTAACCTTTAAAACATAATACCAAGCCACCACTAAATAAATACTGCTATAATGAATTAGAAAAATATACTTACTTTAAAATTTAAACATTTAGAAATAATAATTTTCTGAGACATACCTTTAAACAACTTAATTTTTTTTACTTATACATAAAATTTGTTTTGAAAACGTACTTGGCTATTCAGGGAAATACGCTTCTCTGCCACATCTTTTAAAAATAAATCATTATTTATTTTTAAACAAATCTACCCATTCCTTTAATAAATTCCCACCGTGAATTTATTCTTTCAAATATCCACTGATATATTGCTTTACTTTTATAAACCCAGTTTATAAATTTCTTAGTCTCGTTTCCCTTTTAAAATTCCAATTTTAAACACTGAAATCAATTTTCAAATTGACTTCCAAATTACTCCATTTTGAAATAAATTTCTTTACTTACTCAATTATTTCAAAACCCATTGACTTCAGATTTTTATTCCTTAATTATGATTTAAAATCTTTTAACTGAAAATACCAATTTTAGATTTCCCCAAATTCCTTCTTTTTCCTTTTAAACAAATTTTATCCTTGATTTTTGAAATAAATTATTTATTTCTTGAAATAATATCGCTTAAGTTTTACAAATAAAATCACTTATTCCCATTTATTCAAAATCTCATTTCTGTCACTTGTATTTTTATTTATCAGAATTCAAAAAAATATTTTTTATTCTTTTCCAATTCATTTTTAATTTATTCCAATTTCTATAATTATTTTACTCAAAATTCACTCTTTTATTTTCTTTTCAGAAATCCCATTTCTATAGATTTTGATAACTCAGTTCACCGAAATATTTTAAATCAACCATAGTATCCAACATTTTCAATCATCAATATAATTCATCATAGGATAGTAAATGATTTTATCATAGAATATTTTAACAAAACTAAATATTTTGAGGAATCCAGTTGGATCCCTCCAACCTATTTTCCTACATCCACAGATGTTAGCATAATAAAATACCAATTTCACTTCAAGGTGGAATATCGCGGGATATAAGTTTTAAATATAATATCATCCGCTATTACGCGGCGCATAGGGTCTCATCCGCTATATAACGCGGGAAATCAATAACTCAAATATATGTATATATACACACTACTATATAATATACCACATCCAATCATTTAGCAATCATTTAAATTTAACTATTTAAATTTAAATAATTATCCAAAAGAGTGAGATTACCTCACCTTTGACTTTTGTTTTATTTCTCTCTCCCGAAGTTGTTAACTGATCCAATTCCAAGTTTATCCCATCGAGTAGAATTTCAAATACGAATCCATCATGGTCAGTTCTTTGCGATTTTTAGACCTCGTACGCAGGAGGTATACACTTTATAAGTATTCGAGATTCCAAAATTGTATTACTTGAAATAACCAAAATTATCACAGTTAATTACCCTTAATAAACATCTTCTTCCCTGTTAAAGCTCCTGCTTTCCTCCGGTTAATATTTAACTTTATCTATTTTAAAAATTAACCTCGATAACCCATTTCTTTTTAAATTAAAAATAAAAATTCAATAAAAAAACAGAAGAAGAAACCCTAACTCAAACTAACCTTCCTTGCGAGCACCACGACCAGATAATACCCTAAGCACACCGACGCATCAGAGTCGCGATCTACACCTTTCACCATTAACACAAGGTACCACTAGTCTTATCTAAAGGTGTATTCTCCAAGCGGTCCATATGGGGGTACCTCCAGATTCAACGACGAACAAAATCTCCACTAGAACACAGCAGCATTTCCAAGCAAACCATCTGCTCAGACGAAAACTTCCAAGGCTCCAATTCGTCACGGCAATGGTGTTGCGTGCTCAGAACGGTAGCGTCAATCCTTCAGATCTTGTCGAGGTAGAGCGGTTTGAAAGGGACGAAGGGAAAGAGGTCTCGGACTCGAGTTCGAATCGGGAACGAAGAGAGATCGGCTCGATTTCGAGAATTTCATTTGGAATGCGCCTTGATTTTGTTGAAATTTACCACAGGATTTTTAAATCGAGTATTAGAGGAGAACCATTTTTTTCTTTTCTCTACTAAATTTTTTATTGGTTCTTGAACGGAGAGAGAAAGAAATGGTACTCGATATAATTTTTATTTTTATTTTATTTTTAAAGAGAAGATACGTGATCTAATCAGGGTGGAAACGTGTTTGAATCATCTTGCATTCTGACATTTCCTAGCTACAGTGACAATTGAAACGAAGACCAAAAGTTTTGATGTGAAATTGTTTTTGACCGGTCAACATTTATTTTTAAATTTAAATTCAAATCGTTTTGAATCCATGGCTTAAAATCTTGACATCCTATCGAGGCGTGCCGCTAGGCGTTTATAAGGTTATACCCCTATTCCGAACTCAATGGAAAAGGTTTCGAAATCTAATTCAATCGTACGAGGAAGATAGTTTTTTGGACCTAGTTATCATATTAAATCTTCGATATAAATTTCAGTGCATTTATATCTCGCACGATCACATGATAACTCCGAAAACTGCGAAATTTGAAAGCCGATAATAATACAATATTACAGATCCAATGGAAGTAGTTTGGTCAAATTCTGAGACTGCCTCGGGAGGCTATTTTTAAATATCGATTTAAACGATATATTTTCAAAACCGAACAAATCACCTTTAAATTCAATTTTAACACTTTTACTATCTTCATTATTATCAATATAAATTTCACAAGCCTTCAAATTATTTTTAACATGCTTAAAACTGAAGATTCGATAATTTTCCCACTTTCAGTTTATTAGATCCAATAATTTAATTGCTAAACAGTAATAATATTTGAATTCAAGTTAAAAATTAACTTTTAAATATTTAAAATCAATTAGATATTCCAATTTCAAACATCCAAAAATTCCGGGTCGTCATATTTGTGATATCCCGGAATTTTTGGAAATATAAATTTAATAATCCGTGTTAGAAATTAAATTGATTTGATAATTTTTGTTAGTAAAATTTGAATTGATTTAATAATCTTCCTTTAATAAATATTTAAATTGGTAGACTTTAGATTTTTAAAGCTAATAAATTATTTTCTATTTATAATATATATATATATATAATTGTATATATTGTAAATATATAAGCTTTGGTTTGGAATTTAGTAAATAAAGCACTTTTCTAATTCTAATTTATTTTTTGTAAATTGGAAATTTTGATTTAAATTTAACATTTAACTTTTCAAAGCAATTTAATAAATAACTATATGGTTTATACTTAAGGTAAATCTTATTTGTTTAAAATTATATTTAATTAGCTTAAATATGAATCTAAATTAGATTAACATAAAAGCTTTGTTTTATTTTCTTTATAAAAATATTGCTTGAAATTATGTATAAGAGTTTAAATTACAATTTACATATGATCTTAATATATTAAGTAATAGAAGTAAATTATAATCTCTTTTATAGATTATTTAAATTGTTAAATTTGTTATTTTCAAATAATAATTATAATACATAGTTTTTATAAACATAAATAGATTTTTTTTAGAAATAGGATTTGTTATTTTCAAAATTTAATGGTAGTTATATATGCATATATATAACTTGATTTTTAAATTGGATTTTATAATTTAATTTAAATTTGAATTTAATGTTTTGAAATTTAAAAGAATAAATATTTAAAAATATTTGGATAAGCTTTTATTTATAATTTTTTTTGTTTTATTTTTCTATAAAAAAAGAGGGAGAAATTTATTTATATATACATAAGAAATAATAAATTAAGTTAAAGGCTTTTATAAACAATTTAAATTAAATTAAAATACTCAAAAGACATGTGTAAATTTCTTAAGGCACCTAAATGACACGTGTTAAGCCATAAATTAAATAATGTGAAAAATGTTAAAATAAAGAACAAGTGTCCTACTTAATTCTCATTTTCTTTTATTTTAATTAAATCAAAAATTTACTTATATAAACACATTTCTTCTCACCTCATTTTCTTTTTCTATTCTTCTTCAAAACTTAAGAAATCTTCAGCTGGAAATCTGAAATCATCTTCTTCTAATCAAAGCCAAAAATCTGAAAATCCATTTGAGAATCAGAAACCTGTTTTCTAAATTAAAATCTGTACTCAAAATTTCTCTTCAAAACAGAAAAAAATTGTTCAAAAACAAATTCCTGCAAATCCCCTCAAAAACCAAATCTAAAACCAATATTTCCTCTAACCAAAATAACCCAAAACCTGTCTGAATCATCTTCAAAACTGGAATGCGTATCAAAATATAAACCTGGAATCATTCTGCAATTCAAAGGCCTGCAGTCTCCTCCATTTCTGTTTTGAAACAACCAAGCCTACGATTCATTTTCAACTTGAAGTTTTTTAAAAGCAAATATGCAACTGCAGTTTAAATTCAAAAGCAAACTACAGCAACTTTAAGTTTTCAAATCAAAGCACATTCCAGTTCAAGTTTTCAAAAACAATGTGCTCTGCTCATAAATTTTCATGTGAGTAACATTTTTATATTAAATGAACTTAAGTAAATATGGTTGCTTGATTGTTTCCTGTGATAATCATGATTTGTGTATGGATGAATATGATGAAATTGTCGGTATATATGTATGGGTTCCTGAATGCATGCTTGCTGTTGATTTATTCTTGCCTGTTCTAGATTCCAGACTTAAAGTTCTGATCCAAAAATCATGAACTCATGATATAATCCATGTTTAGGTTCAAATTTCAAACAAAACGTGTTAGTGTATCATAAATTAAAGTCTTAAATTTTATTTAGGTTAATAAACTTGTTAGTGACTCTGGGAATAAAAAAAATAACAGAGAAACTTTATATAAGTAAAATTTCAAATATCCTGATTTCTTGAATTAGGGATATAAATCGATTACATGAACAAAAACTTGAATTTTAAAACTAAAATTAGAATTTCTAGTTTGAAGATGATTGAGTATTTATGGTTTGACCAGAAAAGGTGTTTTGGTATGTAACTGTCAATCTAGGTGGTCGGGGTGGTCAGCATCTTTTTCGATGATGGAGTGGTGATAGGAGATTCAGGGAAAATTATTGGGAAGTGGATCAAAGCATTGAGGCGGTGGTGATTAAGGATTGAAGATTCAGGGAAAATTATTGTGAAGTGGATCAAAGCATTGAGGCGGTGGTGATTAAGGATTGAAGATTAAACTTATTTAACATAGTAAATTTTTTATTAAACTTTGTTAATTTTATTGAACTTAGCCGATTTCTTTAAAACATGGTTTCTTTTTAACAAAAGTTAATAACTTCGTATAAAACTTAATTAACTTAGTTAATTCTTATAAATCGGTTAATTTTTATAAAATTTAGTTACTTGGTACATTTCTATAACATTTGGTTATTCTCTGTAAAAGTTACTTAATTTTACTAGTGCGAACCCGTGCTTTGCATACGGGTGTAGCGAAAGAATTGCTGAGGTCGTAATAAAACTGAAAAAATGTTCATGCATGGAAATTTGTACCAAGTCCAAAATTTGAGAAACATAATAGTAGCAGCCAATCAAAGAATTGCAGTAGTTGATAGAAGTTGAAACAGCCTGAAATTATATTTTGCATATGGATATCTCACATGATGCTTATTATTTTAATCATTAAATTATCCATCTTACCATTCCTAATATTTCATAATATTAAGTAATTAACTTAGGAAGATAATTGACAGGTATTCTGCGTAAATTGGGTGATGTTGCATACTTCTATATGCTGCTCGAGTAAAAATAGTAAGATCACAGACATGTTCCTTTTTTTTGTATTTATATTTGCTGATAAAAAATGTACTTCTGTGTGTAGAAAAAAATAAATGACCAAAAATCATGAATGGCACTAAAATCCAAAATAATGTACTGGCTGGAGTTTCAATAGCATATGTTTTACTCTTTTTCTGAGTCAGATAAGTTTTTGCAACCACGTAGCTCACTACTACTTTGTTACTTAGTCGGGTATATTTTGCATAACAAAAATCCATAAAATTAGGAAATTTTGTGGAACATCCTTCATGAATTTCACGATTATCCCCGCCTCTCCCTAAAAAAGTGTTTCATGAATAATAGCTATAATTAATTTCATCAAGAATTTGCAGTGATACAACAATTACTCATAGTATTAACTATAAATATTTATAGGCAGAAAAAAAAATTATAATTGGAAATATTTGTTGTGTAAATGGTATATGTTTACGCAAGATAGTTACTAATGCCTACCAAAATATGCCATGATCGTACTAATGCATAATCATCAATGCCATGATGGTAAATAACTAAAAAATAGGGAATATGTTTAGAAATGGAACTACACAGTAACACAGTAAATGTATACACCATATATTAAATTAAACATTTTACATGCAACATAAGAATGAAATGAAAGCAAATCAAGTACTTTGAAAGACGATCCTTCCCCAAATGCACTAAAAATAAAGACAATCTCTTTTTTTTGCAAGTTACAATTTTGATTGAAAGCTATGTTTAAACTGAGACATCCATCTTAGCTTCCTTCTCCATATCAGTCCATGCAAATGTTTGACTCTTTATAGGGTCGGTGAGTTTTGGAGTCTACTTAGGAGCTTTGAATTTTTCACCAACATCAATACATGTTTGACGAACAATTTACAGCCATTAAGCGAGTTCCTTTTGAATTTTTTTAAGCTTTGAAACCCACTATAGCTATGACAAATGCTTTGAGGCAATATTAGCTTGTACAAGTACCTTAATCTACTCATACTTCCTCTGCAATTATATTGTTTCCTAGAACAATGCATATTCTAAGTATTACCAATTATCAAACTGACAAACATAGCTTTATATGTTATTTAAAGTTCGGATTATATTCTAAAAAGTTTGGCATTTTCTTCAGCAGCTTAGATTCAAATGTATTTTCTTTACTAGAGAAATAACTTCCAAGCATCCTCAATAAGCCTTAAGTGATTCCCTTTAAGAGTAATATGACAATCAGTGTGACTTTAATACTTACCATCAATGTGAAAATAAAATATGAGGATGCTTAATGTCGTTTGTTCATTAAGAAAGGAATAATTGATAAGTATACCGGGGCTAGACCTTCAAAGCGTGCAAGAACTTATAAATCCAAGAAGATTAGAGTAACAAAATGCTAAAATGATTTGTGACAATGTATGAGCCCATAAGATTCAAAATAGGTAAGGCATTTAATATATTCTCCAACTTAATGAATCACAATCTAGTAGATGGAGACATATGCAACGTTGGCATACATAGAATGATATTATGGAGCCTAAAACCACCCTATAATTCTTTAATCCAGCAGAGAGTTGAATTTTATAAGTCACTACATGCAATGTACATGTATCTACATTAGTATATAACAATACATATTTATTCACTGATGCGCACCTGTCCCATATATGCTATTCTAATGTACATAATGAAACGAAATTTTGTACCAAAACTGAAATAGTTCATTTGAGTTTATATTGGAACTGCATTTAGTACCAATTTCTTTTCACATTTTTCCTTATTTTTCTTTTTATCTTTACAACAGAAAAGGTAACAAAAATACTTTGTGATAAATCTAAGGAACGTAGGAGAACTATATAATATTTTCACTAAAACCAATGATATATCTTATATCTACTTAATTTTAGGAAAAACCCAAAAATGATTTTTAGTTGTATTGATGAAATTTTCTTCCCCCTTTGGAAATCACTTTAAAAACAATACATTTAGTTAGACTAATATCAAAACAAATAATATAGCCATTTAAGTATATGTTTGGATGGTACACTTAACACTTTTTTACATTAATTTTAGTTAGGCATTTACTAAAGGGAGCTGGTATTTAGACACAAAATTAAATAAAAAATGGGACACAACAAATGTAGACCTTGGATCCTTTCGTGAAATCAGAAGGAGATCTAATGGTCAAGATCCTTATGTTCCGTTTTGTGTCTATGTTTTATGTCAAACTAGAATTTCAATTACAAATACTAATCGGTAATAATCTTATATTGACCAACATTTCATCCATATTAACCATAGACCAATTTGCAGCAATGTTAGAAACTACCCAATGTTTAAGGCCACCTAATCAATATATTAAAGGCCACCTAATCAATATAGCAAGTCAATGACAATGACTCCAAATTATCCCGATTCTCTTATTTTGAGAGAGGAATATGAAATGATATCCACCTTTGAGAAACATATATTCAGTCCTCCCAAACTTTTAGAACCGTTTCACTTATCTATTTGAGGGAGAAATATGAAAACGACTCCAAATAAGTTATGTAATAGCATATTAATTCACTTCGATCAGAACTTCATATTGAAAAAGAGATCCAGCAAAGGAAAAAAATAATAGATACAGTTTCTGTAACAACCCGCATATTTACCGATTTTTATATTTAAATATTTTATTTAAATATTTTATCGTTCGTCGGATTTTGGACTGAAAACCTACTTTTTGCATACGGTCGAATTAGGACTCGAGACCACCTCCATTGAGTTCAAAATGCCGTTTGCGACCTTTTTGAGTATAAGCTTCGATATGTTTGGAGAAAGTTGATTTTTGCTACTTTTTCCCGCTTAGGGCTTTGGTTGGGCTGAGCCAATTAGTCACTTAACTCAGTTCCAACACTCTCCTCTTCATTCACTTCTCTTCTATCTTCCTAACACTCAAGCTCAAGCAAAAATGAAGGAAGAGAATGGGAAATAGAAATTCCTAAGCCCTAGCTTGCTTTGCAAATCCATCTCCTTGCTCCAAAGTTCATGAGAACCCATTGGTAAGCTTCCTCTTCTTCTTCTCCAACTCATTCTCTCTTTGAATTTCAGAAATTTCCTAAACCTAACTTAGGAAATGTTCTTCTTTTTAGCTTAGATTCAAGCTTCTAGAGTTGGACTTGAAGAGTGGTTGATTCCTCTTTGCTTTCAAGCTTCATCTTCATAAATTTTAGTGCAAAGGTGAGATTTTTATCTCACATCTATGACTATAATTATCTTTGGTTGTTGGGCATGAATTCCTAACACTTCTTCATGTGCATTTGCTCTTGATTTGGATTAGTTTTGTGAATACTCCAATTTTTGGGTTTTTGAGTCAAATTTGTGTGAAATCCTTTTATGGATGTTTGATCATGCTTTTGGTGATGCATCGAGGAGCATATAGGACCGGTTGCCGATTGGCATAAACCCTTAGAGCCAATGTTCGTCCGGTTGCATTTTGGAAGAGTTTGCTCTTCATTTGAATAAGGCTGAAAAACAGCCCATGCATGATTCAGTCGACTGAAAACTCTGTTCAGTCGACTGAACCTGAAACCCGAGAGTTTCTAGGCATGATTCAGTCGACTGAAAAACTCTGCACAGTCGACTGAAACTGGAAACAGAAAGTTTCCTGAACTTGGAAAATTTCCAGGTACAGGGTCAGTCGACTGAAAACTCTGTTCAGTCGACTGAACCTGCTGTTTGAGTCCAATTTGCCTTTTTGGATTGAAATTCCAATTTAAATCGATTCGTGATAATCCTATTTGTTGTTATCATGACTTTGATGACTCTTTTTAGGGATTTTTGAATATCCATTTCGATGGATCCTTTATCGATTTCTTTGGATTTTATTCACGTCTTCGTATGTGAATTTTTGTGATTGATTGTTCTTACAATCTTCTTCGTGATTTGTCACTTTAAAAATATAAAGGTTTTCTATACTAGTAGTAAATATCAAAACTCTTTCCTCAAACGATTTCAATACTATTTTAATACCAAATTCGTTTATAAAACCGTTTTCCAATCTATTAGTATATACAAACCTTTACCTCACTCGTATGAGAAATCTAATTAAACGGCTTAGTAAAACAAGTGATATGAAACGCTTGCGTTTACTTTGTCGGTTAATTCTTGGACTTGTTCGATTGAACCTCTTGTGACAATTTTCTAGTGGAGAATTACAGTTTGTTCGTAAATATTTAAGTTAAGCAAGTGGTTATGGGACATGAAGCTAAACTCATATATTTACTAGCTTAGTGTAATTGACACTTCTCGTTGATCATGACGATCATCTTTGTGATTTAGACTAGCAATGTGCGATGTCTCTTTGTCTGCGAGGGAGACTAAACCCCGTTTTGCGGAGTTTCGACTCAATTTGTGATGGGGTAGCAACCCATGGTCTTCGGGCCGTTTGTGGAGCTTCGGCTTAATTTGTGATGGTTAGCGACCATGGAATTAGCGTTCCGTTTGTGATACACGTGTTGGTGAGCTTTATGCTCCTGTTTGTGATAGGCCTCCCCCCCTTTTTGTGATTTCTGGATTTCTTGTGTAGATTTCTAGAATTTGTGTTTCACCAATTTTTCGTGATTTCCATTGATAAGTCTTATCGATATTTGTGCATTGGTGAATTTGTGTGTCATTGACTTTTGTGATTTCTGGATTTCTTGTGTAGTCTTCTGGAATTTGTGCGTCATTGACTTTTGCGATTGACATTGAGATTATCGTCAATATTTGTGGTTTGATGAACGAAATAAAGATTATGACACTTCTTGGATTCTTGTGTAGATTTTGTGATATTGATTAATCTCTTGTTGATTATCAACTACTTATATATCACAGCTTGGCCTTGTGATTATTATGTGTTTAGTCATAACTCTGATTCTATATCGTTTCATCTGATATCTATAGTTAGACTGATCCGTTTATTATTTTCTTATTAAATAATACTCGGGTCAGACCGAGATGTTACAGGTGCTTCTGCTTGACTTCTCTCTTGGGATTGATTTCTCTTGCTTTTGGTTAACTACTTAGATTAGTAGTTTTTGTTGTATACATTTGAGATATAGACTCCATAATGTATACTTATTCTTTTGTGTAGTTCATGTAACTATTCTTTTGTGATATTGTGGATCTTTTTAGACCACTACTCTGATGTACACTTTCAAGTGTAATATTCATATCTATTTTCCGCCTTTGTGATATGAATTGTCTGTGACTGATTTGTGTTATGCTTATTTCTATATTTGTTTTCCGAAGGATTTATATATCCACCGTGTAGTAGCTTTGAATTTGTGTCGGTATGTCGGATTTCCTCTTGAAATAGAATGCATGTTATATTATCTGACATATCGGTGCTCGCGCAAAGAAATTACACGGATGGTCGCTCCTCAACAGCCTTATTCTCCGTGCTAGTCGACAGCAATCACCGTAATGTTCTTGGCTAGCGTGGGTATAGAGGTGGGGCGTCACAGCTTCGTATCAGAGCCAAACTTCGAAACAATATGGAATATTATAACAAGGATCATCATCCTAAGTCCATCTTAGGAGTTGTGCTTTAGGATTTTATTCGGGTCTTCGTACCGTTCTATCCTATTTTCTTTATGATTCCTTGTTTTATCAATTAAGTTTGATTGAAATTTATTTTGAGAATAACTCTTTCCTCTTCTTTCTTTCTTTCTTAAAGAAGAGAAATGGTTAGACCTGGCCGTCCCAGCGTCGGTCAATCTAGTGCTACTCCCCAGGATGGAGTTTTTATGTCTGCCCAACAGCTTTTAGATCTTGTCAAGAATGCTCAAACAGCGGGTCCCAATCAGGAGCCTACTCATCCTAGATCCGGTTTTGCACGCTTGTGCAGAGACTGCACTGATTTGGGTGGAAGGCCATTCACGGGATCCGAGAGTGTTATAGAAATTCAAGCTTGGCTCAAATCATGCGATCGCATCTTTTCTCGCATGAACCTTATTGACCTTCATCGAGTCCAAGTAGCTTCTAGCATGCTCCAAGAAAGAGCATTGGATTGGTATGAGCTTTTAATTTCTGAAATCGTTGAGGCGGATCTTACATGGGAGCAATTCCGGGGAAGATTCGAATTGAAATTTGTGCCGGAGGCTGAAAAAGTAACCTTAGCCCGGCGTTTCATAAACCTTGTTCAAGGTGAATCTTCTGTGACAGACTATGTCGCATCCTTCGAATCTCTGTCCAAATACGGGGTTGAGTACATTAATACCCCATTGAAGAAAAATCAGAGATTTGTCTATGGCTTGAATAAGAATCTTAAGAAGCCATTACTCCTGAAACTTGAGGTTTCATTTGATCAGCTTATTGATATCGCTCTTCGTCTTGAAGAGGCCGATAATGAAGGTGATGTTGAAGTTGTGCGTGCCCAACGGAACTTCGACAATAGCTTGAAGAGGCCTATCAAATTCAAAGGCCCCGATTCTAATAAGAAAGGGAAGCAACAAACTCAGGTAGCAAAAGTTCCTACCTCTAGTCGTGGACGATGCTACAATTGTGGTTCCACAGACCACCAAGTAAAGGAGTGCCCGAAACCCCTCTTTTGCCGCTATTGCAAAGGTTCAGGTCATCTTTTATCTTCGTGTCCTAAGCTTCCAAGCAAGTGAGAAGGAAAGCTGCAACTTTTGGTCAAGGTATTTTCATTCAATCCTCGATGGCATTGTTTTAATTCGTGAACTCTCTATTTGAGTTCTTTTTGATATGGGTTTCATCTCATTATTTTTATATCAAAAGAACTTGTCGATTCTTTTTCTTTGAATATTTTGGGCTTGATGACTTCTTTGAGGATTGTGAATCCGGATGGTAGATCCGCAACACTCAATTTGCTTTTGTTTAAATGTCGAGATTGTTTTATGTGACTTTTCTTTCTGAGCCGATATTTACTTTGGCTTCGGAATTGATTTTTTGAAAGGATCGGCTTAATCATTGTGAAGTCCATATCCTATTTTTCGAGTGGACTATTCATCTTCGACATTTTCAATCTGTTAAGCAGATTTCTATTTTTCCTTTATGATTTTGATTCCAACTTGATGGCATCATTTTATTCCTTAAGCCCACTTATAAGGAAAGTGTTATTTCTCTCATTCATGTAGTTTGAGAAATTTTCCGGTATTTTTGAGTTTGTCTTAGGATTATCACCTAAGAAATCTTTTGTGTGGTGTTAAGGTCTTTTCAGTTTGACTTTACCACCGGTTTTCGTTTGCTACGAGTTGCGGAAATTAGCATTCCACTTACCGCATTCCGCACTCTTTATGATTCTTATGAATGACTTATTTTGTCATTCAATTTGTCCAACTTATTTCATCCATTTTATAAATCGAATATTCTATGAATATTTCGATGAGACCATTCTTGTATTTATTGATTTTGGATGAAAATAGAAATTTAAAATTTTGCAAATCTTTTTCATAAGATTTAATTATAAGTGCAATTTGATTTTGTTCTTGAAACGAACAAAGAATATTCTTAAAACTTTTTACGAGATTTATTTATCCTATAAAAGATGATTTTGTGATTGTATTGCCCGTCGGGTGCTTTAAGAATTTTGGTCGATGCGCTTGATCAACGTTATCGATAGGAATTTCCTAAACGCTTTGATGTGACAATCAGACACGATATATTGACTTGCAAAAATGTAATTTTGAAAGTTTTAACTTTTCGGAGAAGAGAATTATTTTAAAAGAAGTTCTTTCTTTTCGATACTCTTATTCCTTCTTGTGATTCCTGAAGGGGAACCAAGACTTTGCTATTTGTACCTATTGGTTTGGAATGCCATTCTCTTGCAAAGGAAAACGTGCTATCACTTGTGCTTCTAAATCTTTATAGCTTATCGAAACTAGATATGCCACTCATGGTCTAGTGTTCGCGGCTATTGTTTTTACTTTTGGAATTTGGCATCATCATTTCTGGATGAGAAATTTGTTCTCTACCTCGATCATAAATCTTTGGAATAATTATTTTCTCATAAGGAACTTTATGTTGACTCGAGTTCCTAGCATCTTATGATCTTGATATTCTTTTATTCCCGAGAAGGGAAATCGTGTTGCCAATGCGCTTTGTCGTAAGCAACAAGTGGTTGATTCTTTGATGTTGTCTGAATGGAATTATTTTTCTATCAAGTTCATCGGACGTTTTGGTATACTTCGTTTTATTGAGCTTTATCTCATTCCTTTTAAGGACTAGCGTCCGATGTCCTTTTATTGTGTTCGGTTCATTGGACGTACCGTTTTTGTACTACGTCGGTGTTCCGAAAATCATTCGGGCTTTGATTCATCGGATGTACCGTTGTACTACATCGATGTCTTTGCTTTTGATTCATCGGATGTACCGTTTGTACTACATCGATGTCTTTGCTATTTGATTCATCGGATGTACCGTTTGTACTACATCGATGTCTTTGCTTTTGATTCATCGGATGTACCGTTGTACTACATCGATGTCTTTGCTTTTGATTCATCGGATATACCGTTTGTACTACATCGATGTCTTTGCTTTTGATTCATCGGATGTACGGTTTGTACTACATCGATGTCTTTGCTTTTGATTCATCAGATGTACCGTTTGTACTACATCGATGTCTTTGCTTTTGATTCGTCGGATGTACCGTTGTACTACATCGATGTCTTTGCTTTTGATTCATCGGATGTACCGTTTGTACTACATCGATGTCTTTGCTATTTGATTCATCGGATGTACCGTTTGTACTACATCGATGTCTTTGCTTTTGATTCATCGGATGTACCGTTTGTACTACATCGATGTCTTTGCTTTTGATTCATCGGATGTACCGTTTGTACTACATCGATGTCTTTGCTTTTGATTCATCGGATGTACCGTTTGTACTACATCGATGTCTTTGCTTTTGATTCATCGGATGTACCGTTTGTACTACATCGATGTCTTTGCTTTTGATTCATCGGATGTACCGTTTGTACTACATCGATGTCTTTGCTTTTGATTCATCGGATGTACCGTTTGTACTACATCGATGTCTTTGCTATTTGATTCATCGGATGTACCGTTTGTACTACATCGATGTCTTTGCTTTTGATTCATCGGATGTACCGTTTGTACTACATCGATGTCTTTGCTTTTGATTCATCGGATGTACCGTTTGTACTACATCGATGTCTTTGCTTTTGATTCATCGGATGTACCGTTTGTACTACATCGATGTCTTTGCTTTTGATTCATCGGATGTACCGTTTGTACTACATCGATGTCTTTGCTATTTGATTCATCGGATGTACCGTTTGTACTACGTCAATGTCTTTGCTTTTGATTCATTGGATATACCATTTGTACTACATCGATGTATTTGCTTGGGTTCATTGGGTGTACCGTTTTTGTACTACGCTGATGTCCCAAATTGTTTGAGTTTCTAGTTTTCGGGCATACCGTTTTTGTACTACGCCGTTGCACCGGCTCAATTTTCTGCTATTCTTGACGTTCCCCATGTCTTTTATCTACGGGAATGCCTTAGGGATTCCGGTTTTCATTCTTGAGCCCGGTGTTATTGTGGAAATTGAAGTTTCACCAGATTTCTTGCTAACTCTTTTGTGCACTTTATGGTGAACTTCCTATTTCAAATTTTCTTTTGTGTTAATATGCTTCTATGGTTGTTACTTCATATATTTCCTTCTTACTTATTGCGAGGACGCAATTTCTTTAAGGAGGGGAGTCTGTAACAACCCGCATATTTACCGATTTTTATATTTAAATATTTTATTTAAATATTTTATCGTTCGTCGGATTTTGGACTGAAAACCTACTTTTTGCATACGGTCGAATTAGGACTCGAGACCACCTCCATTGAGTTCAAAATGCCGTTTGCGACCTTTTTGAGTATAAGCTTCGATATGTTTGGAGAAAGTTGATTTTTGCTACTTTTTCCCGCTTAGGGCTTTGGTTGGGCTGAGCCAATTAGTCACTTAACTCAGTTCCAACACTCTCCTCTTCATTCACTTCTCTTCTATCTTCCTAACACTCAAGCTCAAGCAAAAATGAAGGAAGAGAATGGGAAATAGAAATTCCTAAGCCCTAGCTTGCTTTGCAAATCCATCTCCTTGCTCCAAAGTTCATGAGAACCCATTGGTAAGCTTCCTCTTCTTCTTCTCCAACTCATTCTCTCTTTGAATTTCAGAAATTTCCTAAACCTAACTTAGGAAATGTTCTTCTTTTTAGCTTAGATTCAAGCTTCTAGAGTTGGACTTGAAGAGTGGTTGATTCCTCTTTGCTTTCAAGCTTCATCTTCATAAATTTTAGTGCAAAGGTGAGATTTTTATCTCACATCTATGACTATAATTATCTTTGGTTGTTGGGTATGAATTCCTAACACTTCTTCATGTGCATTTGCTCTTGATTTGGATTAGTTTTGTGAATACTCCAATTTTTGGGTTTTTGAGTCAAATTTGTGTGAAATCCTTTTATGGATGTTTGATCATGCTTTTGGTGATGCATCGAGGAGCATATAGGACCGGTTGCCGATTGGCATAAACCCTTAGAGCCAATGTTCGTCCGGTTGCATTTTGGAAGAGTTTGCTCTTCATTTGAATAAGGCTGAAAAACAGCCCAGGCATGATTCAGTCGACTGAAAACTCTGTTCAGTCGACTGAACCTGAAACCCGAGAGTTTCCAGGAATGATTCAGTCGACTGAAAAACTCTGCACAGTCGATTGAAACTGGAAACAGAAAGTTTCCTGAACCTGGAAAGTTTCCAGGTACAGGGTCAGTCGACTGAAAACTCTGTTCAGTCGACTGAACCTGCTGTTTGAGTCCAATTTGCCTTTTTGGATTGAAATTCCAATTTAAATCGATTCGTGATAATCCTATTTGTTGTTATCATGACTTTGATGACTCTTTTTAGGGATTTTTGAATATCCATTTCGATGGATCCTTTATCGATTTCTTTGGATTTTATTCACGTCTTCGTATGTGAATTTTTGTGATTGATTGTTCTTACAATCTTCTTCGTGATTTGTTACTTTAAAAATATAAAGGTTTTCTATACTAGTAGTAAATATCAAAACTCTTTCCTCAAACGATTTCAATACTATTTTAATACCAAATTCGTTTATAAAACCGTTTTCCAATCTATTAGTATATACAAACCTTTACCTCACTCGTATGAGAAATCTAATTAAACGGCTTAGTAAAACAAGTGATATGAAACGCTTGCGTTTACTTTGTCGGTTAATTCTTGGACTTGTTCGATTAAACCTCTTGTGACAATTTTCTAGTGGAGATTTACAGTTTGTTCGTAAATATTTAAGTTAAGCAAGTGGTTATGGGACATGAAGCTAAACTCATATATTTACTAGCTTAGTGTAATTGACACTTCTCGTTGATCATGACGATCATCTTTGTGATTTAGACTAGCAATGTGCGATGTCTCTTTGTCTGCGAGGGAGACTAAACCCCATTTTGTGGAGTTTCGACCCAATTTGTGATGGGGTAGCAACCCATGGTGTCACGACCCGTTTTCCCGTACCCTTTGAATCGACAATAAACCACACATGTCCAACTCAAATTGTACGAAAATACGGAACATGAAGGGTGATAAAGAAAAATAGACAGAACAGAACCTCACACGAATGGAATAACATATATTATTTCAATAATAATATTTACAGCGGAAAATTTTAAAATACAATATCAGAGTCTAACCTAGATTCAGCTTGGACAGTTATAAAACCTGCCCTTACAATTGCTGACAAACATCAAACAAAATACACTAAGCAATGGCGATGAAAGAATATCTTCATGCGTCCATGAATATCTCCAGCTCTCCCCTGGAACTTCAACTTCCTTCGACTATCCTGAAACTACTCGGATCTGACCCGAGTATTGAAAATACCCGGATCAGGCTTGATAAACCAGCGTGAGAAAAACTCAATAATAAATGACAGTGTCATATATCAGCCTTTGGATAAAATCCTTTGAAATAAATAGTATCTCATAAGACCACGTCCACACATAAACACGAACGGGTTTTTACCTTATGATAACTAAAACACTTTTATATCAAAACCTTTGATATTATTTCTAATGACATCTCTTTGAAAACATTTGCAAATAAACTTATCAATCTTATCCGAAATGGTTACCCATATAGCATTTCGAGGCTATTCATTACGCCAATACAAACAAAACCGTAGGTTCTTATTGGAGAATGGATTTCCATACAAATGACCAGGCGCAGGATCTACCTTCCGAAATGGGTACACCTCTAGATGGATGTCCCGAGGCACAGAACATCTGCCCTCTACCAACACAAGACCGGCCTACCTCTGTAACTAGATAGTACCGAATATGTCATCCCCCGGTCGTTGCCGACCTTTAACCGAGCGCTCGTTTTCCATACACCACATTAATTAACATCCCGACGTCATAGCGGGAAGAAATATATCTAGAAGGGGATGATCATACCCTAATGGGAATGACCCACATAGCCCTGCTGCATCTAATCCTGTTTCGGTCATTTCCGGTTTGATGAGGCTTAAGGCTACGATTACCTTTTCACAAAGCACATATCAAATCTTTGAATGCCACATTGCCATTTCCGTTAACTACTAATTGCCTTCCACAAGAATACAACCCTTGAGCTCGTATGTCTCAAGGAGGGTGTTAAGCTAGAGAAGTTGCCTTCTCCGCCACCACTGATGTACGTTTGTAAAAACCAATGTACGTAATCTTTAGAAATGCAACGTCAGACAAACGTCCATACAAGTTGTCCAGGAACAGGACAAACCGAAGGTACTTTCCTCGGCCATTACTAGGCGAGAAGCCCTTGCAATCCGCAAAATCTCCATCACGAGGAGACCACTGCTATATATAACTCTACAATGGGTGCGCACCCTGAGCAAATCAACAAGCAGTCCTCACGCTATGAAGATCCACGGTCTTCAATCACCATCTTCAACATGTCTTCACGTTCGAACGTACACATTGGTTCGAAGTGGTTTTCGGATAGGAATTAACCAAATCCGACTCCGGTTCCTTCGAAATCCAATCATCGATAAAAAGTGAATATGAGAATATAGGATTTATTAAGTCTCTTTTCACTTTAATTCTCTTCGGATGATTTCGAAATTCTCTTTCTTTCAACTTAGGATAATTCTAAGTAATTCATTCTTTTGTTTTGGAAAATATCTCAGATTTCTTTACTTAATTCTTGATCCAAATTTCTTAACTTTTAACTTAAGGAAAACATTCCCTTTATAATATCACCTTCCAAAACATCCATTTAATTTAAAGGATTATTCACTGTCCAAAATCGCGAATATAATTCCTTTAACATTTAACTTATCAATTTAAATTGATTTCAGATTTACAAAACGATGTTTATAAATTCCATTTTTATATCTCACTTGTAAGTCAAAATCCAATACTCTTATTTACCAATTCATTCCTTTCAAATCTTAGCATTCCTAAAATTCATTATAAATTCTTTTCTAAACTTCACAGGTTCGTAGAAATCATTCATTTTGGAGATTGCTTAACTTTTGGGTAATACCAATCTTCTTTTATTTTGGAAAACCTAACAGAATATTTTTATTTTGAGAGCATCCGGGCTTTCCTTTCGATCTGTTCCACCCCTCGCCTAAGAAAAGAAAACATAGGCCAGGTAAGTTCAGGGCACTGGTTGCTCCATCCCTAACCTTAGTTAAACACCTTGTTTTATCTTCCCAGATCTCACAGGCGGGACAAATGTACTAGTCGTTTCCGCATACTCAGATTTTCAACTTATTTTGGAATTGCTTATAAATATTCCAAATTATCTTTCAAAACGCTTAATTATCCTTTTTAAAACATTCACAATTGATTCTGGGAAACATCATTACATTTAAACTCATATTCCAAAAGTTATATAATTCACAGCATAAAAGTGCTGCGGAAAGTGCTATATAAGCTTATTTGATTAAAACAACTTTTAAACATTCGCTAATTCATATTTTCCAATCCAAATCTCTTTTAAATCATTTAAATAGATTTATCAAATTTATTTCATATTTTTTTCCTTAATTAAAAACATCCATTTAAACAGATTTCCTGTTATGGTCACTAAACTGCACTAGCGCGATTTTTCTAGAAAATTGATTTGGACATAATTCAAAATCTACTTATCGAAACTTTGATTTTCTTTCTTCATTTAGAAGATATGGATATAATAGTCCGGAATTTTCTTATCTCGAAGAATTCCGAGCAATATTCCACTCTACACATTCATTTGAACTTTTCAACGCGAAATCGCGAACTACCGTTGCGCGACGCGTCTAGTTTTAACTTATTTTTCAACATTTGAAATAATTTATTCAAATTGGATTTCAATACTTATAAAATGATTAGAAACCCTTTTAAATCAATATTTTCACCTTTTAAAGCTTTTAAAATATATTTTCACTCTTACCACATTAAAATATTATTATATTCCCATTATTTTAATATTAAACTTTAAATCCCAATTTTAACTCAATTTCAATTCTAATCTCAAATTAAACATATTTAAAACTTAGATTTCAAATCTAATTCCAATTTAAATTTCAATTTAATCTCAAACTAAACTTCACTTTTTCAAAATCGATTTTAATTTCAATTTCACTATTCATCTAACTTTCAATTTTCTAATTAGCTATTCTTTTCAAATCCGTTTCACTTCAAATTTCAAATTCTCTTTCATTTTAACTTTAATTTCACTTCTAAATGAAAAGAGACTTGTTTTTCCACAATTTCTCATATTACTAAAATATGGTCTTTTAAACAAAAGTGATTACTAAATCAATAGGAATTTGATATCCAAATTATCATCACATCCATATAACAATCATATAACATCAACATTTTCAATATGGTAAATGTCATAATATTACTACGGATTATCCAACATATCCAAACAATCAACCAAACATACATATCATCAAATAGTGATTATCTAACATAACAATTTAGCATGATAATCAATATAATTTAAAAGCGATGAGAATTTCTCACCTTTACCAAAATGTTTAACTTCCTACCAACATTCATATCAACAACACTTCACTAAAACTTCAACTAATCAACTTTTACTCCATTTCATCGACCACTTCTTCCATAAGTTCGGCCTCCTCCTATTCTTCCTCTTTCTCCATCATTTCTTCACTTATTAGATGTTAAACCATGTTCTCATGGTATTCTAAGGTCTTTGACAAAGTTTGGTGGTGTTTGGAGTTGATTTAATATGGTTTTTGAAAAAGTTAGTAAGCATTTTGGAAGAGAAGAAGAAGCCATTAAAGAGAGCTTCAAAGAGGAAGAAGAAGAAGAAGAAAGTGAAGAAGAAGGTAGAGAATGAAGTGTGAAAAATGAAAGGTATGGATGCATATTTATATTTGAGCTTTGGATGGCAAATGACTAAAATACCCTTCTTTACTTTTTGACTTTTTAATTTACTTTTCTACCCTTGATTTAACTCTTTAAGGACATGCATTAATGGTGAAATGATGGTAGGATGTAAGTTTGTACTTAATGAAATGATGTTTGCCTCTTTTTCTTAAACTTTTAAAATGTTAAAATAATATTTTGCTCCTTTTCCATGTAAAGTAGTAACATCTCATTAATGTGATTTGAATTTATAAAATGATTACTCTTTTTTTTTTTCTTAAACTTTGTGTAAAAAAGAAATAAGACTTTTGCTTGATTTGATTTGCATTAATGGTGGAAAGATGGTTTAGTAATGATATTGTTTTTATGTCAAATCATGTCCTTTTATTTTTTTATTTATGTAAACTATTTTCAAAAGTAAACTCCTTTTGTCTTTTAGTGCTAAATGTAAAGTGTTTAAATAGTTTGTAAACTTGTAATTTTAAGTTATAAAATGTATTAAGTTGCAACAACTTGTCGACAACTTGTTTTGGTTGAAAACGGTGTTTTCCGCCGACAAAGTTTACAGTCAAAATTTGACGTTTTTATTAAGCTATATATTGATGTAAACCAAACTTTAAAATGAACTTTTTACTTCTTTAAATAAATTAAAACATGTCTCTTTATATTAAAAAATCATATTTAATTAATATCAAAATCTCTAATTTTACCGCGTATGTAAAACTAACAAAATGCGACAAATTTTGGTTATTTTTGTAAAACGATTATTAACAAACTTTTAAATCTTTTAACATACTTTTATTATCTTTATAAGATTTATCCTTTTAGATTTTAAATCGTTCGAAATCTCTCATTTTCGAAGTAGCGAAAATACGGGTCGTTACATTCTCCCCTACTTAGAAGCATTTCGTCCTCGAAATGAAAGTTAGATAAAGGAATCTATCTCATACTCATCTCCTCAAATAATTTGACTTATTTCTACTGATGATAGAAAAGAAGAAGGCCGATATCATAACAATACTAAAACAAATGATGCCAAACATGCATATAAAGATTCCCCACACTAACCTAAGTATCTATTACGTACTTACGGTTATATGTACATACATCAAGTCAAACTTCTATCCTTCCCATCCTAGTGCGTACTGCACACTTAAGATAATGTATCCAACTATCAAATAAGATTATACATCCAAAAACAACCAAACTAATACTATATCAAGATAAATGAATACATCCACATAACCCATCCTCTGACCTAAGCATGTACTACACCTGAGGTCTATATATTAAAACATAAGTCCAACCCTTATATCTTAGCGTCTACTATTTAAGATAACTATCCAACTACTATGTTGACATACCCAAAACATCATAATATATGTTATATTTGATTCGATCTATTATTCAATCCACAACTTTTCTTTCGAACTAGTATCGATCCCCCGATTTTCTATTGCGGACTTTGATCAGACTTCTTAATCACAAACTCTTGCTTTCCTTGCATAGCTCTCAACTATGATAGAAAACTCGTGTACATAATCACAAACTCTCATCAATGTTCGCCATCAAAAATTGAGTGATAAATCCCTTTTTTCGGATTGGTGTAAACACCTCAAAGTTCTATACTCAAATCTTAGATCAAAATTTATATGCCAAAATGATCTACGTTTAACTTATGTACTTATTCACATTTATCTTTACTTAATACATTTCTTCCAAAACTTCTATTAATCCAAGTTTATTTCACAACCATTTACTTTCTTCTAAATCCATTATTACTTAAGCTTACAAATATGACTTAACTTGTATAATATACCTTTACTTCCTAAGAGTATATATACATATCCCAAATCTTCAAATCGTCATTACTTTAATTAGCGTCTTCAACAAATGTGGAATTCTATTATTCCAAATAAATAAGTTATAAAACTCAATCCCTAGTTTTCTTTACCTAAGGTTTCAATTTAACTAATATTATTTATCTTATCCCTATATTAATAAGACAACTTTACTAAGTGTACATCCTTTTTCTTACAAAGTTAACTTATTTACCTATCCATTTGCCAAATCAAAATTTCTTAATCTTAAATCCATCAAATACCTTATAGTCAAATTTGTGAAACTTAATTCACATGGTATTTGTTATTTAAACATTTTCATCCAACATTCAACTACTAACCATATTATTCAAAACCATCCACTTTTCATCTTACTTCATTTTGAATTACAAATGTTACCCTAATGTATCATTAATTCAAATTTTTATATTAGGATGATATTTCTTATATCTCTTGTTCCTAAATTTCACTTTGATTTTTTTTAAACTTAATCAAAGTGTCTAAATTTCAAATTACCTTAACTCATTTATAAGTTATAGAACTTATCCTTTCATAATATATTTACCAAAATTTCAATTTTGGCTTATCTTTTCTGTCTTATTGATAAGAATTTTTCTAAGTGTAAATTTTCACTTTACTTCCTCTAATTACACTTCTAGCTTCAATATTATCATCAAATATCTTATAATCAAATTGCGAATTTTACTTCACAAGATATTTGTACTTAGCTTTTAAATCCATTCATTATGATAATCACTTAATCATTATTATTTCTTAATACCAAAGGTCTAGGGGTATATGGTCAAAATTTTTAAATTCTAGCTTTCAACTAATTAATTTTATATGAAATATCTTATAGTCAAATTTGTGCAATTCTAATCACAAGATATTCATATTTTAATTTCACTAAGCTAAATCACAATCAATCCTTAACCCAAAAGATAATAATATCCCCTTTAGTATTTATAATATAAACCCAAGGTAAAATTATTTCATTTACCAATTTCTTTTAAAACAAAATCATTTTTATAAATTTAACAAATACGCGCTCATATATATAATACTCTCATAACTCATTCTAGGGCGTTACTAACCCTATCTCTAATGAGTTACTCATCCTAGGATATTACTAATCCTATCTCTGATGAGACTTTACCCATAACAGAGCCAAGGTTCTCGCTTAACCTTCAGCTCTGATACCAAATGTCACGACCCGTTTTCCCGTACCCTTTGAATCGACAATAAACCACACATGTCCAACTCAAATTGTACGAAAATACGGAACATGAAGGGTGATAAAGAAAAATAGACAGAACAGAACCTCACACGAATGGAATAACATATATTATTTCAATAATAATATTTACAGCGGAAAATTTTAAAATACAATATCAGAGTCTAACCTAGATTCAGCTTGGACAGTTATAAAACCTGCCCTTACAATTGCTGACAAACATCAAACAAAATACACTAAGCAATGGCGATGAAAGAATATCTTCATGCGTCCATGAATATCTCCAGCTCTCCCCTGGAACTTCAACTTCCTTCGACTATCCTGAAACTACTCGGATCTGACCCGAGTATTGAAAATACCCGGATCAGGCTTGATAAACCAGCGTGAGAAAAACTCAATAATAAATGACAGTGTCATATATCAGCCTTTGGATAAAATCCTTTGAAATAAATAGTATCTCATAAGACCACGTCCACACATAAACACGAACGGGTTTTTACCTTATGATAACTAAAACACTTTTATATCAAAACCTTTGATATTATTTCTAATGACATCTCTTTGAAAACATTTGCAAATAAACTTATCAATCTTATCCGAAATGGTTACCCATATAGCATTTCGAGGCTATTCATTACGCCAATACAAACAAAACCGTAGGTTCTTATTGGAGAATGGATTTCCATACAAATGACCAGGCGCAGGATCTACCTTCCGAAATGGGTACACCTCTAGATGGATGTCCCGAGGCACAGAACATCTGCCCTCTACCAACACAAGACCGGCCTACCTCTGTAACTAGATAGTACCGAATATGTCATCCCCCGGTCGTTGCCGACCTTTAACCGAGCGCTCGTTTTCCATACACCACATTAATTAACATCCCGACGTCATAGCGGGAAGAAATATATCTAGAAGGGGATGATCATACCCTAATGGGAATGACCCACATAGCCCTGCTGCATCTAATCCTGTTTCGGTCATTTCCGGTTTGATGAGGCTTAAGGCTACGATTACCTTTTCACAAAGCACATATCAAATCTTTGAATGCCACATTGCCATTTCCGTTAACTACTAATTGCCTTCCACAAGAATACAACCCTTGAGCTCGTATGTCTCAAGGAGGGTGTTAAGCTAGAGAAGTTGCCTTCTCCGCCACCACTGATGTACGTTTGTAAAAACCAATGTACGTAATCTTTAGAAATGCAACGTCAGACAAACGTCCATACAAGTTGTCCAGGAACAGGACAAACCGAAGGTACTTTCCTCGGCCATTACTAGGCGAGAAGCCCTTGCAATCCGCAAAATCTCCATCACGAGGAGACCACTGCTATATATAACTCTACAATGGGTGCGCACCCTGAGCAAATCAACAAGCAGTCCTCACGCTATGAAGATCCACGGTCTTCAATCACCATCTTCAACATGTCTTCACGTTCGAACGTACACATTGGTTCGAAGTGGTTTTCGGATAGGAATTAACCAAATCCGACTCCGGTTCCTTCGAAATCCAATCATCGATAAAAAGTGAATATGAGAATATAGGATTTATTAAGTCTCTTTTCACTTTAATTCTCTTCGGATGATTTCGAAATTCTCTTTCTTTCAACTTAGGATAATTCTAAGTAATTCATTCTTTTGTTTTGGAAAATATCTCAGATTTCTTTACTTAATTCTTGATCCAAATTTCTTAACTTTTAACTTAAGGAAAACATTCCCTTTATAATATCACCTTCCAAAACATCCATTTAATTTAAAGGATTATTCACTGTCCAAAATCGCGAATATAATTCCTTTAACATTTAACTTATCAATTTAAATTGATTTCAGATTTACAAAACGATGTTTATAAATTCCATTTTTATATCTCACTTGTAAGTCAAAATCCAATACTCTTATTTACCAATTCATTCCTTTCAAATCTTAGCATTCCTAAAATTCATTATAAATTCTTTTCTAAACTTCACAGGTTCGTAGAAATCATTCATTTTGGAGATTGCTTAACTTTTGGGTAATACCAATCTTCTTTTATTTTGGAAAACCTAACAGAATATTTTTATTTTGAGAGCATCCGGGCTTTCCTTTCGATCTGTTCCACCCCTCGCCTAAGAAAAGAAAACATAGGCCAGGTAAGTTCAGGGCACTGGTTGCTCCATCCCTAACCTTAGTTAAACACCTTGTTTTATCTTCCCAGATCTCACAGGCGGGACAAATGTACTAGTCGTTTCCGCATACTCAGATTTTCAACTTATTTTGGAATTGCTTATAAATATTCCAAATTATCTTTCAAAACGCTTAATTATCCTTTTTAAAACATTCACAATTGATTCTGGGAAACATCATTACATTTAAACTCATATTCCAAAAGTTATATAATTCACAGCATAAAAGTGCTGCGGAAAGTGCTATATAAGCTTATTTGATTAAAACAACTTTTAAACATTCGCTAATTCATATTTTCCAATCCAAATCTCTTTTAAATCATTTAAATAGATTTATCAAATTTATTTCATATTTTTTTCCTTAATTAAAAACATCCATTTAAACAGATTTCCTGTTATGGTCACTAAACTGCACTAGCGCGATTTTTCTAGAAAATTGATTTGGACATAATTCAAAATCTACTTATCGAAACTTTGATTTTCTTTCTTCATTTAGAAGATATGGATATAATAGTCCGGAATTTTCTTATCTCGAAGAATTCCGAGCAATATTCCACTCTACACATTCATTTGAACTTTTCAACGCGAAATCGCGAACTACCGTTGCGCGACGCGTCTAGTTTTAACTTATTTTTCAACATTTGAAATAATTTATTCAAATTGGATTTCAATACTTATAAAATGATTAGAAACCCTTTTAAATCAATATTTTCACCTTTTAAAGCTTTTAAAATATATTTTCACTCTTACCACATTAAAATATTATTATATTCCCATTATTTTAATATTAAACTTTAAATCCCAATTTTAACTCAATTTCAATTCTAATCTCAAATTAAACATATTTAAAACTTAGATTTCAAATCTAATTCCAATTTAAATTTCAATTTAATCTCAAACTAAACTTCACTTTTTCAAAATCGATTTTAATTTCAATTTCACTATTCATCTAACTTTCAATTTTCTAATTAGCTATTCTTTTCAAATCCGTTTCACTTCAAATTTCAAATTCTCTTTCATTTTAACTTTAATTTCACTTCTAAATGAAAAGAGACTTGTTTTTCCACAATTTCTCATATTACTAAAATATGGTCTTTTAAACAAAAGTGATTACTAAATCAATAGGAATTTGATATCCAAATTATCATCACATCCATATAACAATCATATAACATCAACATTTTCAATATGGTAAATGTCATAATATTACTACGGATTATCCAACATATCCAAACAATCAACCAAACATACATATCATCAAATAGTGATTATCTAACATAACAATTTAGCATGATAATCAATATAATTTAAAAGCGATGAGAATTTCTCACCTTTACCCAAATGTTTAACTTCCTACCAACATTCATATCAACAACACTTCACTAAAACTTCAACTAATCAACTTTTACTCCATTTCATCGACCACTTCTTCCATAAGTTCGGCCTCCTCCTATTCTTCCTCTTTCTCCATCATTTCTTCACTTATTAGATGTTAAACCATGTTCTCATGGTATTCTAAGGTCTTTGACAAAGTTTGGTGGTGTTTGGAGTTGATTTAATATGGTTTTTGAAAAAGTTAGTAAGCATTTTGGAAGAGAAGAAGAAGCCATTAAAGAGAGCTTCAAAGAGGAAGAAGAAGAAGAAGAAAGTGAAGAAGAAGGTAGAGAATGAAGTGTGAAAAATGAAAGGTATGGATGCATATTTATATTTGAGCTTTGGATGGCAAATGACTAAAATACCCTTCTTTACTTTTTGACTTTTTAATTTACTTTTCTACCCTTGATTTAACTCTTTAAGGACATGCATTAATGGTGAAATGATGGTAGGATGTAAGTTTGTACTTAATGAAATGATGTTTGCCTCTTTTTCTTAAACTTTTAAAATGTTAAAATAATATTTTGCTCCTTTTCCATGTAAAGTAGTAACATCTCATTAATGTGATTTGAATTTATAAAATGATTACTCTTTTTTTTTTCTTAAACTTTGTGTAAAAAAGAAATAAGACTTTTGCTTGATTTGATTTGCATTAATGGTGGAAAGATGGTTTAGTAATGATATTGTTTTTATGTCAAATCATGTCCTTTTATTTTTTTATTTATGTAAACTATTTTCAAAAGTAAACTCCTTTTGTCTTTTAGTGCTAAATGTAAAGTGTTTAAATAGTTTGTAAACTTGTAATTTTAAGTTATAAAATGTATTAAGTTGCAACAACTTGTCGACAACTTGTTTTGGTTGAAAACGGTGTTTTCCGCCGACAAAGTTTACAGTCAAAATTTGACGTTTTTATTAAGCTATATATTGATGTAAACCAAACTTTAAAATGAACTTTTTACTTCTTTAAATAAATTAAAACATGTCTCTTTATATTAAAAAATCATATTTAATTAATATCAAAATCTCTAATTTTACCGCGTATGTAAAACTAACAAAATGCGACAAATTTTGGTTATTTTTGTAAAACGATTATTAACAAACTTTTAAATCTTTTAACATACTTTTATTATCTTTATAAGATTTATCCTTTTAGATTTTAAATCGTTCGAAATCTCTCATTTTCGAAGTAGCGAAAATACGGGTCGTTACACATGGTCTTCGGGCCGTTTGTGGAGCTTCGGCTCAATTTGTGATGGTTAGTGACCATGAAATTAGCGTTCCGTTTGTGATACACGTGTTGGTGAGCTTTATGCTCCTGTTTGTGATAGGCCTCCCCCCCCCCTTTTTGTGATTTCTGGATTTCTTGTGTAGATTTCTAGAATTTGTGTTTCACCAATTTTTCGTGATTTCCATTGATAAGTCTTATCGATATTTGTGCATTGGTGAATTTGTGTGTCATTGACTTTTGTGATTTCTGGATTTCTTGTGTAGTCTTCTGGAATTTGTGCGTCATTGACTTTTGCGATTGACATTGATATTATCGTCAATATTTGTGGTTTGATGAACGAAATAAAGAGTATGACACTTCTTGGGTTCTTGTGTAGATTTTGTGATATTGATTAATCTCTTGTTGATTATCAACTACTTATATATCACAGCTTGGCCTTGTGATTATTATGTGTTTAGTCATAACTCTGATTCTATATCGTTTCATCTGATATCTATAGTTAGACTGATCCGTTTATTATTTTCTTATTAAATAATACTCGGGTCAGACCGAGATGTTACAGGTGCTTCTGCTTGACTTCTCTCTTGGGATTGATTTCTCTTGCTTTTGGTTAACTACTTAGATTAGTAGTTTTTGTTGTATACATTTGAGATATAGACTCCATAATGTATACTTATTATTTTGTGTAGTTCATGTAACTATTCTTTTGTGATATTGTGGATCTTTTTAGACCACTACTCTGATGTACACTTCCAAGTGTAATATTCATATCTATTTTCCGCCTTTGTGATATGAATTGTCTGTGACTGATTTGTATTATGCTTATTTCTATATTTGTTTTCCGAAGGATTTATATAGCCACCGTGTAGTAGCTTTGAGTTTGTGTCGGTATGTCGGATTTCCTCTTGAAATAGAATGCATGTTATATTATCTGACATATCGGTGCTCGCGCAAAGAAATTACACGGATGGTCGCTCCTCAACAGCCTTATTCTGCGTGCTAGTCGACAGCAATCACCGTAATGTTCTTGGCTAGCGTGGGTATAGAGGTGGGGCGTCACAGTTGCCTATTAAATTTCAATTTCATCGTGTATGTAAATATACTTTTTATTAAGATCAAATAATGACATATTTTAGACTTACCTAAAAGCAACATAAACAAAGATGCATCAACACACCAATTGGTTACGAATTACAATAGAGCATGCAGATCATAATGCAAACTCATAGCCAGAACACTTTCCATATTTAAGACATAATTCATGAAATTATTGCTTTATTACTTCATGACTACTGAGTTATCCATAATTCAAAGGAAGAAAAGCATAAAATACATATGGATAAAGTATGAAGTCATGGTTTCTTGACATTATAACATAATCACCTATAAATCCAAAGCTTTAAAATTTAAATACTACATGAGTGGCTAAACTAAAACATTACTTTGATCCGATGCTTCATGAATCAATCCAAATGGTATGTAACGTTTCGAGATTTTCGACTTTCAAAAATCGACATTAATACGTCCACTGTATCAACTGCCGAGCAATTGAAGGCTGGAAAACCCAACCATTAGGGTTAAAGAAGAAGAGGTAGAAGAAGAAAGAAAGAAGAAAATAGAAACAATAACAGAATCTCACATTTCACAGCGGAACAATATATAATATATCAATGAATAATCTTTAAAACAAAGAATCATATCTGTTATTACATTACATCACATTTCATTACATTATTAGAGTTTACAACAACAAACACCGGAAAAGAAATACTGTATACAAGTGATATGTTTCGCCATCCAGCTCGCCTCTTGAGCTCCACAACACCTCCTGAATTCCAGAATATCCTGATAACCTGACTCTAGGCTACCCGTGTAGAAAATGATGGGCACCTAGAGTTTAGGAAGGAAACAATAAACTCCAGGTCAGTCATGGGACTGGTGTGAGAACTTAAAACAGTTTATCTTTAAAAAACAAATAGAGAAATATTTTAAGATAGATCCGCAATGCTTTTAGAAAATGTAACTACCATAAGGCCTCCCGCCACACACACAATGCAAACGCAGAATTGGAGGAGATTTCTCCTTATGATAGTCAAACATGCTTGATACGCAAAAAAAAATTCTTTGATATTATTAATATATAGGCATTTCACACTATGCCTACTATAGGTACCATCTAAACAGTGGTGACCACCATAAGTAAATGGCAGGTTCTACAACTAAAACCATACAAGGTGCGTATTGGAGTTTTGATTTCCAACAAATGGTCAGGCCAAGGAACTTCCTATTGCCACATAGGTACGCCTCTAGAAAGACGCCCCGGGAACCTAACCGGATCTCTGCCAACACAAGGCCGGGTTACCTCTGCAAAAGTAGGTAACTACTGACACGAGTATGTCATCCCCTGGTTGTAAACAACCTTTATCCGAGGATCCTCAATCAACAACAATCACAAAGTCATTTATGTTTGCAACATCCATATAGGTTAAGTATCTGGGCTCCATACCATGATACCACTTCTATCCAGAAGGAAATGCACATACTGTGACGCCCCACCTCTATACCCACGCTAGCCAAGAACATTACGGTGATTGCTGTCGACTAGCACGGAGAATAAGGCTGTTGAGGAGCGACCATCCGTGTAATTTCTTTGCGCGAGCACCGATATGTCAGATAATATAACATGCATTCTATTTCAAGAGGAAATCCGACATACCGACACAAACTCAAAGCTACTACACGGTGGCTATATAAATCCTTCGAAAAACAAATATAGAAATAAGCATAACACAAATCAGTCACAGACAATTCATATCACAAAGGCGGAAAATAGATATGAATATTACACTTGGAAGTGTACATCAGAGTAGTGGTCTAAAAAGATCCACAATATCACAAAAGAATAGTTACATGAGCTACACAAAAGAATAAGTATACATTATGGAGTCTATATCTCAAATGTATATAAGAAAAACTACTAATCTAAGTAGTTAACCAAAAGCAAGAGAAATCAATCCCAAGAGAGAAGTCAAGCAGAAGCACCTGTAACATCTCGGTCTGACCCGAGTATTATTTAATAAGAAAATAATAAACGGATCAGTCTAACTATAGATATCAGATGAAACGATATAGAATCAGAGTTATGACTAAACACATAATAATCACAAGGCCAAGCTGTGATATATAAGTAGTTGATAATCAACAAGAGATTAATCAATATCACAAAATCTACACAAGAATCCAAGAAGTGTCATACTCTTTATTTCGTTCATCAAACCACAAATATTGACGATAATATCAATGTCAATCACAAAAGTCAATGACGCACAAATTCCAAAAGACTACAAAAGAAATCCAGAAATCACAAAAGTCAATGACACACAAATTCACCAATGCACAAATATCGATAAGACTTATCAATGGAAATCACGAAAAATTGGTGAAACACAAATTCTAGAAATCTACACAAGAAATCCAGAAATCACAAAAAGGGAGGGAGGCCTATCACAAACGGGAGCATAAAGCTCACCAAAACGTGTATCACAAACGGAACGCTAATTCCATGGTCGCTAACCATCACAAATTTAGCCGAAGCTCCACAAACGTCCCGAAGACCATGGGTTGCTACCCCATCACAAATTGAGTCGAAACTCCACAAAACGGGGTTTAGTCTCCCTCGCAGACAAAGAGACATCGCACATTGCTAGTCTAAATCACAAAGATGATCATCATGATCAACGAGAAGTGTCAATTACACTAAGCTAGTAAATATATGAGTTTAGCTTCATGTCCCATAACCACTTGCTTAACTTAAATATTTACGAACAAACTGTAAATCTCCACTAGAAAATTGTCACAAGAGGTTCAATCGAACAAGTCCAAGAATTAACCGACAAAGTAAACGCAAGCGTTTCATATCACTTGTTTTACTAAGCCGTTTAATTAGATTTCTCATACGAGTGAGGTAAAGGTTTGTATATACTAATAGATTGGAAAACGGTTTTATAAACGAATTTGGTATTAAAATAGTATTGAAATCGTTTGAGGAAAGAGTTTTGATATTTACTACTAGTATAGAAAACCTTTATATTTTTAAAGTGACAAATCACGAAGAAGATTGTAAGAACAATCAATCACAAAAATTCACATACGAAGACGTGAATAAAATCCAACGAAATCGATAAAGGATCCATCGAAATGGATATTCAAAAATCCCTAAAAAGAGTCATCAAAGTCATGATAACAACAAATAGGATTATCACGAATCGATTTAAATTGGAATTTCAATCCAAAAAGGCAAATTGGACTCAAACAGCAGGTTCAGTCGACTGTACAGAGTTTTCAGTCGACTGACCCTGTACCTGGAAATTTTCCAGGTTCAGGAAACCTTCTGTTTCCAGTTTCAGTCGACTGTGCAGAGTTTTTCAGTCGACTGAATCATGCTTGGAAACTCTCGGGTTTCAGGTTCAGTCGACTGAACAGAGTTTTCAGTCGACTGAATCATGCCTGGGCTGTTTTTCAGCCTTATTCAAATGAAGAGCAAACTCTTCCAAAATGCAACCGGACGAACATTGGCTCTAAGGGTTTATGCCAATCGGCAACCCGGTCCTATATGCTCCTCGATGCATCACCAAAAGCAGGATCAAACATCCATAAAAGGATTTCACACAAATTTGACTTAAAAACCCAAAAATTGGAGTATTCACAAAACCAATCCAAATCAAGAGCAAATGCACATGAAGAAGTGTTAGGAATTCATACCCAACAACCAAAGATAATTATAGTCATAGATGTGAGATAAAAATCTCACCTTTTCACAAAATCGAACAAGAAGAAGCTTGAAAGCAAATGGAGAATCAACCTCTCTTCAACACAACTCAATTGAGCTTGAATCTAAGCTCAAAAACAAGAACATTCCCGAAATTAGGTTTAGGAATTTCTGAAATTGGTAAGAGAATAAGTTGGAGAAGAAGAAGAGAAGCTTACCAATGGGTTCTTCTTGAGTTTGGAGCAAGGAATTTGATTTGCAAGAGAAACTAGGGTTTTGGAGTTTTAATTTCCAATCTCTTCCACCATTAATGCTAAGAAGACTGAAATGAGAAGAGAATGAGAGTGAGTGGGGAAGAGTGGCTCAGATTTGAGCATTAGTTAACATAGGGTTGAGCCCAAACCAAACCCAAAGTGAAAAGTAGCAAAAATCAACTTTCTCCAAACATACCGAAGCTTATACTCAAAAAGGTCATAAACTGCATTTTAAACTCAATGGGAGTGGTCCCGAGTCCTAATTCGACCGTATGCAAAAAGTAGCTTTTCGGACTAAAATCCGACTAACGATAAAATATTTAAATAAAATATTTAAATATAAAATTGATAAATATGCGGGTTGTTACAGACTCCCCTCCTTAAAGAAATTGCGTCCTCGCAATATTTAAGAAGAGAACATAAAGTAACAACCGTAAAAGCATATTCAATCACAAAAGAAACTTGAAGTAAGAAGTTCACCTCAAAGAGCACGAGAAAGTAAGTCCAGATGTGTTCGCTCGATGTACTCTCTAGATTCCCAAGAACAATCCTTAGGATTCGAAGACCATTGAACTTTAACAAGCGGAACATCTTTATTTCGAAGTCGTTTGACTTCCGAAGCAACGATACGAGTAGGATGTTGCTCATAAGTTAAATTAGGCGAAACTTCAATCTCTTCCACAACACCGGGCTCAAGAACAGAATCGGAATCTCGAAGGCATTTCCGTAATTGAGAAACGTGAAACACGTCATGAATAGCAGAAAATTGAGCCGGTAATAAAAGGCGATAAGCCATGGAACCAATACGTTCGGTGATTGGAAATGGCCCAATATATCGAGACGCAAGTTTTCCCGATCGACTGAAACGTACAACACCTTTCATAGGTGAAACACGAATGAACACAAGATCTCCCACAGAAAATTCTAACTTCCTTCTCCGGTTATCGGCATAGGATTTTTGTCTACTCTGGGCTTCTTTCATCCTCTGACGAATAAGATCAATCTTTTCTGTGGAATCACGAATAAAATCTGGACCTAAAGCCAGCTTCTCACCGGCCTCAAGCCAACAAGAAGGAGATCGGCAGGGCCTTCCGTAGAGTGCCTCAAAAGGTGCCATACCAATACTAGATTGGAAGCTATTATTATAGGAAAATTCAACAACTGAAATATGATCTTCCCAACTTCCACCAAAATCAAGAACACAAGCACGAAGAAGATCTTCAAGAGTTTGATTCACACGCTCAGTTTGTCCATCGGACTGGGGGTGATAAGAGGTACTAAAATTAAGCCTTGTTCCTAAATCTTTTTGAAGACTCTTCCAAAATCCACTAGTAAACAATGGATCATGACCACTAACAATAGAAGTAGGAACACCATGCAATTTAACAATTTCTTTGATAAATATTTTGGCCAAAAGAGGAACGGTTCGATTAGACCGAACGGGAATAAAATGGGCAGATTTAGTAAGCCTATCAACAATCACCCATAAGCTATCATGACCCGAACGAGAACGGGGAAGGCCATCTATAAAATCCATGGAAATTTGGTCCCACTTTCAAATTGGAATTTCTAAAGGTTGCAATAACCCACCGGGCCTTTGATGTTCGGCCTTAACGAGTTGGCAAGTCATGCAACACTTAACAAAGTTAGCAATATCGAGTTTCATTCCCTCCCAATAATAAAGTCGCTTCATATCCGCGTACATTTTACTACTACCGGGATGAATGGTGAATTTAGATCGATGAGATTCCTCCAAAATATCCTTACGAAGATCAATAATATTTGGTACGATAAGTCTACCAAATTTTCGAATGCCGCCACGAGAATCGATATCAAAGTCTTTCAAACCTTCAATATCAATTTTATCCTTAATATTTTGGCCAAGAAGAGCCAATTCGGGACCTAGCCTTTGAGCTTCAAGAATGCGGTCCAAAAGAGAAGGATGAGCCTCAAGGCTACATAAAACAAATGATGAGCATAACTCGGATACGCGGTCTCGAATCTCACAAGTGGATAAGATCTCGAGATCGTTCCATTCGGATATCATCATAGAAACAACAGCTTGTTGTTTACGGCTAAGAGCATCGGCGACACGATTACCCTTACCGGGAGTATAAAGAATATCAAGATCATATGGTGCAAGAAATTCGAGCCAACGCTGTTGACGCAAATTAACTTCCTTTTGAGAGAATAAATATTTCAAAGACTTATGATCTGTGTAAAGAACAAATTTCTCTCCTAAGAGATAATGACGCCAAATCCGAAGAGCAAAAACAATAGCCGCGAGCTCTAAATCATGAGTGGCATATCTAGTCTCAGCAGGCTTTAATTGCCTAGAAGCATAAGCAATAACGCGTTCCTTTTGCATAAGAACGGCACCCAAACCAATGCGACTAGCATCGGTATAAACAACGAAATCTTGATTCCCATCGGGAATAACAAGAATAGGAGCATCAGAAAGAAGTTCTTTTAATTTCTGAAAAGAAGCTTCACATTTGTCCGACCAAATGTATTTAACACCTTTCTTCGTCAAGCTAGTGAGAGGCACGGCAATTTTAGAAAAGTCTTTAATAAAACGACGGTAATAGCCCGCCAATCCAAGAAAACTAGGAATCTCTGTCACACTCTCCGGTCTCTTCCAATCTTGAATCGCTTCAATCTTTGAAGGATCCACGGAAATTCCGGATTCGGAAATAATGTGACCGAGAAACTTCACACGAGATTGCCAAAAATGGCATTTAGAAAATTTTGCCTTTAATTGATTACTCCTAAGAGTTTCCAACACAATCCGAAGATGTTTTTCATGCTCCTCCTCGGTTTTAGAATAAACAAGAATATCATCGATAAAGATGAGAACAAACCGATCGAGAAAGTCTTTAAAAACTCGATTCATTAAGTCAACGAAATAAGCCGGGGCATTTGTTAACCCAAATGGCATAACAAGCCATTCATAAGATCCATAACGAGTACGGAACGATGTCAAAGGAATGCTATCCTCTGCAATACGAAGCTGATGAAAACCGGTAGCCAAGTCCAATTGTGAAAAGACTCTAGCACCACTAAGTTGATCGAATAGATCATCAATCCGAGGTAAAGGATATTTATTTTTGATAGTAAGATCATTAAGCTTGCGGTAGTCAACGCAAAGCCTAAGTGTACCATCGGATTTCTTCACAAAAATAGCTGAAGCTCCCCAAGGCGAGGAACTAGAGCGAATAAATTGCTTTGTTTCCAATTCAGATAATTGTTTACGCATCTCCTTGTTTTCTTTATTGGACATACGATAAGGAGGACGAGTGATAGGTTGAGCTCCCGGAATAAGATTAATTCTGAACTCAATTGCTCGCTTAGGTGGTAATCCTAAAACGGGCTCGAATATGTCGGAAAATTCACAAACGACGTGAATAAGAGAAATAATATCACCCTCATCATCATCATCGTCATCACGAGGATTTAAAGAATATAAAGATGCAACCAAAGCAGAATCTAAATCTATAAGAATAACAGAAACCTGATTAACAGATTGAGGATGTCGAAGATGAATAGTCCGCTCAGGACATAGGATATGAGCTTCATAATGGTTAAGCCAATCCATTCCGAAAATCATTCCAAAGCCTAAATAACGCATGACATGCAAATCGGCTCGGAAAGAAAAATCACACAAAATAATCTCGACATCTTTACACAATAAACTGATTGTTGCGGATCCACCAACCGGATTCGCAATTCTCAAAGAAGTCATTAAATACAAAACATCCAAAGAAAAAGTATCAACAAGTTCTTTTGATATAAAAGAATGGGACACACCCGTATCAAAAAGAACTCGAATATGATGATCACGAAACAAAATAATTCCATCTAGAATAGAATGAGAAATACCTTGGCCATGAGATGTGTTGCCAGGGGCTTGAGCAACATTTAACTTTCCCTCCTTCTTGCCCTGAAGCTTGGGGCATGAAGATATAACATGACCGGGAACTTTGCAGTAGCGACAAGAAAGAGACTTTGGGCACTTGTTCGCATAATGGTTCTTCGAACCACAATTATAGCATTCCCCACGACCAAAGGAAGAAGTCTTTGCCACGGAGGTTGCTTGCTTCCCTTTCTTATTGGGATAAGGGCCTTTAAATTTGTTTGGCCTCTTTTTGTTGTTGAAGTTTGGTTTGGAACCCACCACTTCAATGTCATTCTCTCTATCCGCCTCTTCAAGACGAAGAGCGATATCAACGAGTTGGTCGAAAGAAACTTCTAACTTTAGAAGTAATGGCTTCTTGAGACTTTTGTTTAAGCCATAGACGAATCTCTGATTCTTCTTAAGAGGGGTGTTGATGTATTCAACCCCATATTTGGAAAGCGACTCGAAGGAGGCGACGTAATCAGTCACGGATGACTCACCTTGAACAAGGTCTATAAATCGTCGAG
Organism: Allium cepa; assembly: GCA_030765085.1. Classification (NCBI taxonomy): domain Eukaryota; kingdom Viridiplantae; phylum Streptophyta; class Magnoliopsida; order Asparagales; family Amaryllidaceae; genus Allium; species Allium cepa. Next base: position 847,575,789 of record CM060938.1, read on the forward strand.
CCAATGTCACTTTTTCTGCTTCTGGTACGAATTTTAACTCGAAGCGCTCTCGGAATTTCTCCCAGGTGAGATCCGCTTCATTAATCTTAGAAATAAGAAGTTTGTACCAGTCCAATGCTCTTTCTCGGAGCATACTAGAGGCCACCTGAACTCGGTGAAGGTCAATAAGATTCATGCGAGAAAAGATTCGATCGCATGACCTTAGCCAGGCCTGTACTTCAATAACAGTTTTGGAACCCTTGAATGGCTCCCCACCCAAATTTGTGTAATCACTGCACAAGCGTGCAAATCCTAACTTTGGTTGAGTAGGTTCCGGGTTAGCTCCAGCTGCTTGAGCATTTGTCACTAAATCAAGAAGCTGTTGAGCAGTCATTAAAACTCCATCCTGGGGCGGAGTGCTAGATGGCACGACTCTGGGGCGGCCAGGTCTAGACATTTCTCTTCCTTTAGAAAGAAAGAAGAGGAAGAAAAAGGTCATTCACCAAATTGAATATCAAGCAATCTTGATAGACAAAACAAGGAATCATAAAAGAAAATAGGATAGAACGGTACGTAGACCCGAATAAAATCCTAAAGCACGACTCCTAAGATGAACTTAGGACGATGATCCTTGTTATAATATTCCATATTTTTCCGAAGTTTGGCTCTGATACCAAGCTGTGACGCCCCACCTCTATACCCATGCTAGCCAAGAATATTACGGTGATTGCTATCGACTAGCACGGAGAATAAGGCTGTTGAGGAGCGACCATCCGTGTAATTTCTTTGCGCGAGCACCGATATGTCAGATAATATAACATGCATTCTATTTCAAGAGGAAATCCGACATACCGACACAAACTCAAAGCTACTACACGGTGGCTATATAAATCCTTCGGAAAACAAATATAGAAATAAGCATAACACAAATCAGTCACAGACAATTCATATCACAAAGGCGGAAAATAGATATGAATATTACACTTGGAAGTGTACATCAGAGTAGTGGTCTAAAAAGATCCACAATATCACAAAAGAATAGTTACATGAGCTACACAAAAGAATAAGTATACATTATGGAGTCTATATCTCAAATGTATACAACAAAAACTACTAATCTAAGTAGTTAACCAAAAGCAAGAGAAATCAATCCCAAGAGAGAAGTCAAGCAGAAGCACCTGTAACATCTCGGTCTGACCCGAGTATTATTTAATAAGAAAATAATAAACGGGTCAGTCTAACTATAGATATCAGATGAAACGATATAGAATCAGAGTTATGACTAAACACATAATAATCACAAGGCCAAGCTGTGATATATAAGTAGTTGATAATCAACAAGAGATTAATCAATATCACAAAATCTACACAAGAATCCAAGAAGTGTCATACTCTTTATTTCGTTCATCAAACCACAAATATTGACGATAATATCAATATCAATCGCAAAAGTCAATGACGCACAAATTCCAGAAGACTACACAAGAAATCCAGAAATCACAAAAGTCAATGACACACAAATTCACCAATGCACAAATATCGATAAGACTTATCAATGGAAATCACGAAAAATTGGTGAAACACAAATTCTAGAAATCTACACAAGAAATCCAGAAATCACAAAAAGGGGGGGTGGGGAGGCCTATCACAAACGGGAGCATAAAGCTCACCAACACGTGTATCACAAACGGAACGCTAATTCCATGGTCGCTAACCATCACAAATTGAGCCGAAGCTCCACAAACGGCCCGAAGACCATGGGTTGCTACCCCATCACAAATTGAGTCAAAACTCCACAAAACGGGGTTTAGTCTCCCTCGCAGACAAAGAGACATCGCACATTGCTAGTCTAAATCACAAAGATGATCGTCATGATCAACGAGAAGTGTCAATTACACTAAGCTAGTAAATATATGAGTTTAGCTTCATGTCCCATAACCACTTGCTTAACTTAAATATTTACGAACAAACTGTAAATCTCCACTAGAAAATTGTCACAAGAGGTTCAATCGAACAAGTCCAAGAATTAACCGACAAAGTAAACGCAAGCGTTTCATATCACTTGTTTTACTAAGTCGTTTAATTAGATTTCTCATACGAGTGAGGTAAAGGTTTGTATATACTAATAGATTGGAAAACGGTTTTATAAACGAATTTGGTATTAAAATAGTATTGAAATCGTTTGAGGAAAGAGTTTTGATATTTACTACTAGTATAGAAAACCTTTATATTTTTAAAGTGACAAATCACGAAGAAGATTGTAAGAACAATTAATCACAAAAATTCACATACGAAGACGTGAATAAAATCCAAAGAAATCGATAAAGGATCCATCGAAATGGATATTCAAAAATCCCTAAAAAGAGTCATCAAAGTCATGATAACAACAAATAGGATTATCACGAACCGATTTAAATTGGAATTTCAATCCAAAAAGGCAAATTGGACTCAAACAGCAGGTTCAGTCGACTGAACAGAGTTTTCAGTCGACTGACCCTGTACCTTGAAATTTTCCTGGTTCAGGAAACTTTCTGTTTCCAGTTTCAGTCGACTGTGCAGAGTTTTTCAGTCGACTGAATCATGCCTGAAAACTCTCGGGTTTCACGTTCAGTCGACTGAACAGAGTTTTCAGTCGACTGAATCATGCCTGGGCTGTTTTTCAGCCTTATTCAAATGAAAAGCAAACTCTTCCAAAATGCAACCGGACGAACATTGGCTCTAAGGGTTTATGCCAATCGGCAACCCGGTCCTATATGCTCCTCGATGCATCACCAAAAGCATGATCAAACATCCATAAAAGGATTTCACACAAATTTGACTTAAAAACCCAAAAATTGGAGTATTCACAAAACCAATCCAAATCAATAGCAAATGCACATGAAGAAGTGTTAGGAATTCATACCCAACAACCAAAGATAATTATAGTCATAGATGTGAGATAAAAATCTCACCTTTTCACAAAATCGAACAAGAAGAAGCTTGAAAGCAAATGGAGAATCAACCACTCTTCAACACAACTCAATTGAGCTTGAATCTAAGCTCAAAAACAAGAACATTCCCGAAATTAGGTTTAGGAATTTCTGAAATTGGTAAGAGAATAAGTTGGAGAAGAAGAAGAGAAGCTTACCAATGGGTTCTTCTTGAGTTTGGAGCAAGGAATTTGATTTGCAAGAGAAACTAGGGTTTTGGAGGTTTAATTTCCAATCTCTCCCACCATTAATGCTAAGAAGACTGAAATGAGAAGAGAATGAGAGTGAGTGGGGAAGAGTGGCTCAGATTTGAGCATTAGTTAACATAGGGTTGAGCCCAAACCAAACCCAAAGTGAAAAGTAGCAAAAAACAACTTTCTCCAAACATACCAAAGCTTATACTCAAAAAGGTCGCAAATGGCATTTTAAACTCAATGGGAGTGGTCCCGAGTCCTTATTCTACCGTATGCAAAAAGTAGCTTTTCGGACTAAAATCCGACTGACGATAAAATATTTAAATAAAATATTTAAATATAAAATCGATAAATATGCGGGTTGTTACACATACCCTAAGGGGCGCTACTCCCTATAACCTTGCTGCATCTTTCCTGTTTTGACCATTACCGGGTTGTGAGGTCCGACGAAGTCTCGGCCACAAAGCTACGCTTTTCACAAAAGCTATGCTTTGATCAACAAATGATCAGCAGCACTTCGTATGCCATATTACCAAATTGGGAATGTATCACTAGTGACCATCAACTACATAACCTCTGAGCTCATACGTCTTAGAGAAGGGTGTTAAGCTAAGAGAATAAATTCTCCGCCACCAACAGAAATGTATTTGATAGAAACCAGCTTTACATCTCAAATTGTAACGTCAGACACACACATCCATACAAGTCCGTTCCGGGATCGAACGGAACCGAAGGCACTTCCAAAGAAGCCCTTGCAATCCGGATATTCACTAATCGCGCCCGGAATTCCCATCACAAAGGGTGATAAAATCTCTATATCGGAGATCAGCCGATGCAGAGACATTCGACAGTAATCCTTCTATTTTCAAAAATGTCCAGCCTTCAACACCGGTTTCAAATGCTATCCATTACGACGTATCACTATTCGAAATGGGATTCATGACCCAAAGGTCCTCTCTTGGCTAAACCGAATAACGAGCGCTTATTTTAAAATAAGTGTAGCATTCAAATTCAAGCAAATCACAACAAATACCCATTTAAAGGTAAATATTGATAGTCGGTTATTTATCTATCAATAGATATGCACAACATCACCAGATTCCAAATAATTTCTCAAATTATTTATATTTTTTTCAAAAATATCTTTACAATATATATTTTTCCATACTTCAACCATTTGAAAACAAATTTCAAATCACTTTTCACCTTTACAACTTTTGAAAACAAATTTCAAATCATTTTCCTTACGCGGAAACACTTCCAAATATTTATTCATTTTCACTGGAAATCTGCCGAGTTCAAATACTTTAAAATAGTTTATAACACTTATCCAAAATATATCGGGATAACACTTTGAAATAAAACTATTTTTCTTTAAACACTTTACTTAAAATAGTTAAAAAAATATTATACCAATATTACATATAACTTAAGTCCCAACTAATTTTCAAAATAAAAATTAGTAGATAGAGTATAACTATTTAAATAACTATTTTCTAAAGTAATTATTGATTAAATCTTAGAAATAATCATTTCTATATCAACTTAATAAATCTTTACTTAAAGGATTTAAAACAACTTAAGAAGTTAATTTCTCCGAAGCATCCTTTTCAAAACCAATTCTAGAATTATATATATATATATATATATATATATATATATATATCAAAGCTATTCAGAAATTTTATTCGGCTTTCCAGGGAGAATACACTTTCATTTCAAAATGGTCCATTTAAACCAATTAAATAAATCCTTATCGATTTACTTTAGATTTACGTTCCAAATTCGTAAATTTATTTCCACATTTCAAAAATAAATCAATGTTTATTTTTATACAAATTTCCCTTTCCTTTATAAATTCCATGGTGAATTCACATTTCCAAAATATCTATTGATATACGATTTTCAAATCGATTTCAAATATTCACTTTCAACGACAATTCAATTTTTCAATTGATTTCAAAAACAACCAAATCAAATTCCATATTGATTTTCCAAGAAATTAAACACCAAGTAAATTTCATTCAAATCCCAAATTGAAATCAATTTCTACTAAACCCCAAATCAATTTTTAAAATTGATTCCAAATTCTTTTCAAAACTCCAAATAAATTTCCAAATTGATTTTTCAAATTTTATTTCCTTTTAAAGAAAACAAATTCTTTTATTTTTCAAACTCTTTAAAATCCGTATTTTGAATAAATTCTTCAACTTTTGAATAGTATTACCCGAAATCCATTTATTAAAGCTTTTTCCATATTTTAAAATTTTATTCAATAAGATTAAAAATAAAACTTTATTATTTTAGATTTCCTTCTTTTAAATTTATCCAATTCTCAAAAATAAATTTTAATATAACTTTCAACCTGAATTCTCAAAAATCAAATTTTTACTTATTTCCGGTATCCAACGATACCAAAATTATATTCGGCTAAATTTTAGCCTTCAACGATTTCAATCACAAAAATAATCACATAGAAATTATAAATAATCAACACACAATATTGAAACAAATTCAATTATTTGAGGAATTCAGTTGGAACCCTCCAACCTGTTTCCCTGCATCCACAGATGTTAGCACAATACCAATCCTGTTTCAAGACGGGATATCATGGTACATGAGTTTATATAAAATATTATCCGCTATTATGCGGCGCAATAGGGTCTCATCCGCTATATAATATGGGAAATCAACTCCAAGTACATATATAATACCAATTCCACTTCAAGGTGGAATATCGCGGTACATGTGTTTAATAAAATAACATCTGCTTAATATGCGGCGTATAGGGTCTATTTCAATACAACAGATAGCAATCATCGTTCAATCACACAATCAAGCAATTTTAAATTTAACTATTTAAAATTTAAATCAAAACACAATTCGATTGAGCGAGAAGTTCTCACATTGCTTCCAATAACAGTTGCAGTATTTTATTTCGAATAAAATTAAACGCGCGCTTAATTTTACTCAAAATTTACACTAGCTCCAATCAATCGCAATCCAGCTTCATCGCGTAGTGCTCGTCCATACGAACCCGATGCAATTTGTTTCGTCCAAAACGGACCTCGTATCAAAAAGTTATAGTGTTTTAAACATTATACAATCTTTAATAAAATTAATTTACAATTTTATTTTATGTTTAAAACCCTACATCAGATCACAGCCATCGATTTCTCAAGCATCTCATCAGGCCGCTCCACTATTTCTTCTCCAGGTTACAAATCGCGCGCAACCCTTACGGCCGCCGTCCAACCTTAATCGTCGCTCACCATACGTGCATCTAGAGAACGATCGAGTGCCATCATGTGGAAGCCCTTCGCCTACTCCATCACCACCCCAAACACCTTGAAGATTTGCTACATCACCACGTAGAAAACCACACACGAATGAACAGTGTTCAAAAACAAATCGCCGTATATCCGTAGCTCCAAAATTGATCATACCCGTTGAAAACGTAGAACTCGATGCCCTCTTCGATGTTGTAGTTGAACGTTTTTGGTGAAGGTGAATGGATTAGAAGAAAAAGGAGGAAGAATGATGGTGCATTTCGGCCATTGAAGAATATGCTGGCGACTAGGGCTTAGAACTAGGGTTTGGTTGAAAATAATGAATATTGAGGTCCTTATATAGAAAATTCTCGCAACACTATTCACCCGAATTTTTTTTCGAACTCCAAAAGAAGCGTGTCGCCTGGCGTTTATAATATTTTACCCTATTTCGAACACAATGGAATATATATCGGAAGCCAATTCGATCATATTTGAAAGATAGGTTTTCAAATCGACTAATTTAAATTCAAAATTCACTTAAACCGATTTCAGTGCGCTTTAACTTGCTCCGGACAAACCGTAAATCTGATTGACACGGAATTTAAAATCTTATAATAATTTAAAATTATGGATCCGATGAAACTGGTTTTGTCGAAATCCGAGACTGTTTGAAAAATGGCTATTTTTACTCGTCAATTAAATATTAAAATATTCAATTTCCACAAATTAACTTTTAATTCAATTTTAAAAGTTCTATAACATCATTCTAACTCCAATATGATTAAATACAACTTTACAAATCAATTTTAATCACATTAAACTCAATTTTCAATTATTTCTGTAATTTCAAATATTAAAATATCGATTTAATTATCCAATTAAATCTAGATATTCGAAATAAAATTTATTCGACTTACAAATTTTACTTGTTAATATTTAAAATTAATTAAATATACGAATTTCAAATGATAGGAATTCTGGGTCGTTACATAGTAGAAAATAATCTAGAATAATATGTGCAATAGGTGCTTTAAAGTAAGCCAAAATAATTATGAGTTAGTGAAAGCAATCAAATAAAGGAAAAGTGGAGAAATAAAAACCCTTATATTTTCTCTAATCCTTATAATCTTCTTGCTTCATTTCAATTGTATACTAAATCGTATTATCCAGATATAACTGAGTTTTGCCACTTTCTAGAACTACTTCTTTAATAAAAGGAAGAAAATATTTCACATAAAGAAAACTCAAGAAAAGAGAGAAGAGGTATGGAATATAATATAAATATTGTTTTTGTTATATGAATTAGGGACATACTTAGTTTAAAAAAAAAGAGTAAGCTCGGTTAAAAAAAAACTAAGCATTACTAGGAACTAACCATCCTCTGATACAGCAAACTGGTATTCATACTAATGCTAAAGCAATTGATTTCCTGTTTGAAGGCAAATTGGTTCTCCCTTACAGTAGCAATCAGATGATAAGGCAATTGTGGGGGGAATTTATGAGTATTTACAAGTGTGCTGATCATCAAATACCTGTTACTTGGGAGCAGAAGTCTCACACTGTTGCCAATGTGTACAAGTTCTTATCTGTCTCAATTCCGCTTCCTGCTGCTCGTTGGTTATTTGCTGTTTGGTCTAAAGACTCTGTGCCTAGGGAGAATTTGATGATGTGGAAGGTTCTTAGTCAAGCTCTGATGACCAGGGATGTTTTGTACAGGTTTGGAATGTCAGTGTGTACATCATGTGTTTTCTGTGATTTGTGTGATGAATCTGTGAATCACCTATTCTTTGATTGCTCTGCTTTGCAAATTCTGGTGAGCAGAATCAGGTGCACTACTGGGTATGATCTTTATACTACCAACTTATGCTCTGCTCTGGGTATTATCTATAATGATGCAACAAGGAGGAATGAGGAGGTTTGTGCAGTGGTGGTTTGTTTGAAAATATATTTTGATGTCATATGGAGAGAAAGAAATGCAAGAATATTTGAGAATTTGACCAAAACTAATGAAGCTCTTTGGTTTGAAGTGAGGAATAGAGTTTACTTGCATTTGCTTAGGAGCAATAGGCAGTAGTACCCTATTGGTTTTCTCCAAGCTTGGGTTGTCTAGTTGTTCTTCTTTTGTTTTTCCTTCTTCATATTTTATTCCTTTTTCTTTTCCTGTTTTAGCTTGATTCAAAGCTTGTTTGAATCATTTTCTGGTTGCAATAAATTTGGTAGGGGTCCAGTCAACCCCGCTGGCTTTGCCAAAAAAAAAAAATCAACTTTTATGGATAAATAACTTAGTTTAAAAAAGCCAAGTCCTACTCAGTCAAAAACTGAGAAATACTCAATTTATTACCGAGCAGTGCTCAGTTTAAAAAACTGAGCAATATTGGCTGTAAAAAATGGGCATTGAGTAAACTCAGTTTTAAACCGAGTTACTTGGCTTATTTAAGTCATTATTTTCCCCTTTGCATTCAGTAAATTGATATCCATAACATGTGTATATGTATTATTGGATAAATATATGCATGTCTATTATTATTAGATTTATCAAAAGAAATTTTAAAATTTAGTTTCCTTCTATAGAAAAGAAATATAATTCCATCACTTATCATATAGGTCAAATTCACTAAATTAATCCACAAAAAGGAAATAAAAAAGCAAGTAAATAATAAGATAAAATCCAAAATATTAGGTGTATTATAAACATTCATATATTGCACATGGTAAGATAACTCCTCATAAGGTTTTGATATAGCAATTAAAGATGTAGTTACATCATCTAAGGTAGATATGATTTTATTTTTGATATCCAAACACACATGCATAAAAACACACACGTACGTACACACGCATACGCATCCACGGATAAATTTAAAATAATGATTAAAAAATAAGATCCAAATTCTTATGAAATATAAGGTCCACAATATCTAGCATGTACATCTATTCTATAATTCAAAAGTTAAAAAGCGTACCGCTATAATCAAATCAGCAAGTTAAGACAATAGGACAACTAACAGGTGGAAAATTTCAAATGTTCGAGCAATCTAATATACCATTCCATATTCTAGCGTGCCATATACATAAATATATATATGTGTGTGTGTGTGTGTGTATGTGTGTGTATGTATATATATATTAAAAAAAATTATGAGCAAGTTAAAGCCATTGTATAAGCAGCATATAATTACTGCTTATGGAAAACATCAATTTTCTATAGTATATTTAACACTGTTTAAGAGCATAGCAGACTGAGACATTGACCAATATGTACATGTCTATGTTTTATGCAATGAAAAAAGATTGGTCAAGGTACACGGAACCGAAGACAAATGCATAATTAACTCAACATTAAATATTAGAATATTGTTACAACCGTCTACAACACCTAAAAGAAGAGAAAGGTTTTGTACTGTGAACAATGATGCAGTAATATACCCATTTTCTTATCGATGATAATGCATTACAAAAACACAATTTTGTAATTCAAATAGTCGTCGATGTCTATAATTGTGAAAATATGTTAATTTCATAAAAGCTTTAGAGTAATACCGTGGGAAGTAAAGATGGAGTACATGCTATGAAAGGTTAAGCACACATGATCCTAGTTTATGCCTAAAAGTCCACTTAAAAGCGTATGAAAGTTCGCTTCAAAAATCAAGCATTGCTCAGTTTTTTTAAACCGAGCAATATTCAGTTTTTTAAACTGAGTAATACTTAGCTTAAAAAAAAGAGTAAGCTCGGTTAAAAAACTGAGCATTACTCAGTACTACTTAGTTTTTTATGACTGAGTAACTCAGTTTAAAAAACCGAATATTACTCAGTTAATTATCCTCAATAGAGTTTTACCTAAATGAATGCAAAAAATATCTCTATTAGCTAAAAGTAGAATTCTATACCATGATCAAATTATATATATTTATGTATTTAAATAAGCAATAATTTACAAATATATTTCAAAACTTTTTAATTTTTGTATATATTAAAAAAAATTCTTGATAATACGTATAGTCAAGCTTGACAAAAACCTATTAACTTAAAAAAATAATAAATATATATATCTTTGATTGTACCAAAATACATATAAAATGGTTTGTTTTTGAGCCAAAGCCCTTAAACATGGAAGTCTTCAGCATTTTATTTCTTAAAATAATGTAAAAGTAGTTGTTTAAATTCTTCATATGAAATTAAAAAAAAACGTTCAAAAATATAAACATTGACTACGAGTCAAGAATAAAATTCATAAAAGGACATGATCACCCACGTAAAATTTTCATATTATTATGATGTTTTATAGATTCATGGGCTGTTTTGAAACATATAATTGCTTCCTGTTAACAGACCTGAGGAGGAAAATCTAGTAGAAACTATTATAAAGCATTGTAAAAGGATCTGTACGTGTTGTTATGCAGTTGAAAATCAATAGAATAAACTTTACCCATACCACTTGCTAGTAGCTTCAATGAAATTTAAGAAGTGGAATAAGCTCCATCTTTCAATGAACTATGTACATTGACCAAATGTCTGTAACCTAGGATATGTATTAGGATACTTATCCTTAGTGCTCAACTACTACATAATGAATCCGATCAGTCTAATTGCCAGAATCCTATTATAAAGTTACTTATAATTAATTAAAGTAGAAAAATCAATGGCTAAACTAATGTTGAAAATTCATAAATTAATTAACTCGTGTCAAAAAATCAGTAGCTAAACCACGGTTGACGATTCATAAATTAGTAAGATAATAAGAAAATTTTCAAGCATGGCTACCAAACGCATATATTTAACTGTGATGTTCGAACTGCAGTTGTCTAATAATATTTACGAAATTGTCAGCAAAAAAGGTATTAATAAGGTTCACAAAAAACACAACATCATCTCAATGTGAATCATTTCAATAAACAAAATTTATTTACAAATAGGTCAGCACCATTTTAGCTACAACCAACGCTTATTTTCCTGAAGTGTTAAGTAGATTTTTACTATTTTGGACATATATAATATTAACCACAGCCATATAACTTTTATTAACATACGCATCTAAACCTCATTAACCAAGACAACCATCGATAAGATGATGGTGATATCTTGAGATATACACCTCTGTGGTAATAATATAATAAAGAAAAAAAAGACAATCCCTATATTTTGACATATGCATCTAATCAAGTGAAACATGTGTACTAAAAAATAACTCACTTTACCATTTTAGAGATTGCGCACTGACCTTCAATTACAGGAGCATCATTTCAAAAGGCATATCGATTGTCGTATCTCCTGCATTATTATAATAAAATATAAAATTAGTTAAAAGGTAGCAATGATCTTTGCTAAGGTACGCCCTAAACAAAGATTAAACCATGCACAAAAATAAAATTCAAAGAAATACAAAATAAATTCTCTAATCATAAATGAAATAGAGCTCAACCCATATCATAAATAGCATAACAAATAAATTCAAAATGTCAGCAAAGGCGGAAAGTTTGAAAGATTAAGTTGTTTTTTTCAATAGAATGCTCATATAGAGATTTTTCTTCTGCTGCATGTAGAGTTTCACAGACTGAACATCTACCTTTGTTTATTCTGCATGAAACTTGGTGAGGTGGACCAATTACACTAAAGTTTGCATACCGAATTTGAATCAATGTATTTAGCAGGTATAATTTTAAGTATGAGAACAATTGTGAACCACGTATAATTTGCTTCTTTTGTCATTCCTTTGTGTTGATTTCTAACTCAATTTGAAGTTTAACTTTATGTTCTTATGTGTGTGTGTGTATATATATATAAACAAATATTTTAAGCTTCTTAAATATATTGTTACCATCATCTACGTCGTAAAACAATAATTTTAGCACAAAAAATATATTAATCATAGAAGATGGAGATGAAAAAGGTACAACATCAAGACGACGACTTACTCATGGACATTTTTAATTACTGTACGAAGAGACAACAGGGAAAAAGGCAAACTAAATAGACGCAAGTTGAAGTAATAAAAGATAATAACAAAATGGTTGCCTAACAGAAATTAGTTTTTTTTTTAAACCTCAAAAAATGGTAGACAATTAGGCAAACGAAGACAGAGCAGCCCTAAATCTACTAATAAAATGACAGGCTCTCTGTCGGAATCAAGATGAGCAAGGGGTGTAAAGTTTCTAGAAAAGAGCGATGGGAAGAGATTGGAAACTGTCGATCTTACCACCAAGAACAGCCTTCAGAGAACCCTAATATGAAGTACTATGCACAGACTAAAAAAAAAAGTCTATAAATGAGGGAAAATGAAAAATTGAAAGGAGTGATGCAATCCAAATAAGTAAATTTGAACAGAACACAACTGAATTATAAACTGCAGGTTCAAACAAAAATTGAATCAAAGGAAAGAAAATACGTAACAGAAGAGGGCAAAAAAAGACCTGCTCACTGCAATTTTGGAAGAACGGCTGATAGAGCGAGACAGTTGAAGCTATCGGCCATTAAAATTAGGTTTTCCATCAAGAGGATGTGGAATATGGACGTTAATATCTGTTAAAGTGGAGAGATAGATGTTAATAATATAATAATATAAAAGTATAAATAATATAATAGTACAAACATAAATTTTATAACTGTTCGTAGCTTGTGCCGGATACCGCTCCTTATGGCACGTTCGACTCGGTTTTACTGAAACAACAAGCCTCTTCAAATTCCAGAATTATCCGTTGAAACCAACAAAATTCTACAAATCCCTGAAGTATCTTAACTGCCATTATCATCATTGTCCGCGTTGTCATCTTTTAAAATGGACTGCCTTGGTTATTCACATGGTTGGATTGCTTTGCTCGATCGATTGACTTTATCTATTTCGATATTCAACCCTCTCACTAATTCCTCTATCCATCTTCCCAAGTGTTCGAAAGATTGTTTCTATTGCTGAACATAGAACTGGAGTCGGTCTGTTTGTGAATCCTTCCTACTTAATTCAGTCGGGCGGAGAACTTTTGCTTGTTTTCTTTACTTCTATTGCACTTTAAACAAAAGATGAAAACTGCAGTTGCTACTACTTTAAGGTATTTAAACTAGAATTTGAAAGGGAGGTTGCTATGTTGGTGGAGTTAAAAAGCTTAGGTGATAAAGCCTTGATTTTCAGTCCACCGAGTACTCTATTTTATCTCATTGCAGGCAAACATCTTGGCTGTAGAGCTAATTCAGAGGATACGTTGATATGATTTTGAGATGTTACTGTAAATGCTTATAAAATTGTTTGGGAGGGTTATTTGTTTTAGAAAGGAAGCAAGAGAAAGAGGAGGATAAACGAGGGACTGAAATAGTCCCATATCTAAGAATATTTTATATTTGTTAAATATAGTTTTTTCAAAGAAAGGTTGGATCTCTTGAGTATTCAATGCTTGCTATTTTGTGAGAAGATAGATCGGACAGGATTTGGGTTCAAATTATAATTTTAGATTGAATAGTTTTAGTTAAAAATGGATCAGATTTTAACCCGTTAACAAGCTTGTTTGCGTCAAAAATGGTCACAAACACTCAATTGTCGATGAAAGCACCCGTTTAAAAACATAGATCACAGATGAAAAATATGTAGAAAAAACAAATGTGAAGAACACTCAAAATTTAAAAAGAATCACACAGAAACACGCAGATTTAGAGTGGTTCGGCGTTTGGCCTACGTCTACTATGAAATGGCTGACTTTTATTGATCTTTTTTCGTTGGTTATAATGAGTTACAACAGTAGAATGAAAGTACAAAAGTAATCTCGGTAGAGTCTGGACTTAGAAGAGCCAAAAGTTCTTTTTTCTTTAGGCTCTGGGGTGCTATTTATAAGCATAGGCTACAACTCGTTCAGATCTCGAGAGACCTCTTTTGACACGTGGGTGGGCCCACGCGATCGATCCTACGTGATTTGCACTCGGTCCGTGATCGATATGAACGAATTTTGTATCGATCAAGGTTTGATCTAATCAAGTCGAAATTGGGCATGAATATTCTTTAGGTTGTACGTAAGCTTCCGTGAAAATTTCATAGCATTGGACTTGTAGATTGCGAGTTATGATCGATGCAAGCTCAAATTTATCAAAGGTTGTTTTCTCCGTATCAATATCGTTTGCATCCCTCTGTTCGTATCGCTTTTTGTGCACGTGCTCACAAGTTGACGTGGCGCTAACTCCTCGACTCGATCCACTTTTCATGCCGAATGACTAAGTCTTTCATTGGAGTGTATCTTATTTGTATCGATGCATTTCAACTTTGCCTTGTTCGTATCGATTTTCATCGTTCTGTTCGTATCGATCGCTTAATGGCTTCCTTCGTATTGATAGATGTGACCATTTCATATCGATCGTTTGATGTTTTACTCGTATCGATCGTTAATCGATCGAAACGAGCTGTGCAATTGGGATCGATACGAATTAATCCCGATTGATGGATACGAAGTTGGGTGTACTTGATGGATACGAACAGACGAAGCTTGATGGATGCGAACAGATGGCTACGAGCAGATGGAGGCGAGTAGATGGAGACAAACAGATGAAGACGGATGCTAACAGATGGAGGCGAACGAATTGATTCCCTTGGTTTGCGTCGATCATATCTTGAACATATGACCTCGGATTGACTGTAAATTTGGAACGTCGGCTTTCATGGCTTTGGTTGTTGTGTCATACCAATTGTAGCTCGATCTAGACTCGGATAAAATTTGCCGACATCCATAGCTGATCTGTACATAACTGGCAATCGGGGAGAACTGTCTTTGGTTTTCAGTTAATTTTTTGGTATCACGGCCTTGCTAAAAGGCGGGATAACAAAGTTCAAAATTCAAATTTAAATAGACAAAAACAACAGAAGATATGACTTTTAATAGCGGCGTGAAACGCGACCGTTGCAAAAACAACAGAACATCTCAAACAAATGTTTATTGTATTGTAAACAACCAAAAGACATCTCTCTACAACTGTAAATAGCAATGCCTCAAAAGAGTTTCAATTTTAACATTTCTTTAAAATCAGAAACACTTGAAAAACATTGCTAATTTAGTTTTCCTATATTTCGAAATTCTCCTTCTTCTCTCCTCTCGTATTTCTAAGTTATTTTCGAGTTGTGGTACTGCATCACAACTTCGATACTCATGTCACTGTTATCAATTCAGAAGATAGTTTGAATCGATTTCGATGGTGCTATTGTAGTCGATCAAATAGAATAATCATCCAGACTCTATTGTATCTTGGAAGACGATTTGCCTTAACTCACAACATTCATGTGTTTGTTTAAACGAGTGATGAATGCAAATGACGTCTTAAGGAAAGCGTCATCGGCGTACTTTGGAGTAATCTCTACGGATTTGATTTTATCACCACCATGTCATTTCACCAGAAATCCACCACCATGTCATTTCACCAGAAATCCAGAAACGTGCACCAAATGAGATATGCAACAGTGTGGTTATAAATGATGGTGATGCTTCTTCGAGTGTAGGTTGGAAAACTGGAGTTGGTTTACGTCCAATGTTCTGCAATGAAGTGTGTATGCTTGATTTTATGTTAGTTCGTAGATAGTTTGTTTATTGTATGTTTAACCATCGGAAGAAATTTCAGTGCTTGCACTTTTTTGCAACTTTTGTAGAGCATGATCATATGTAAATCAAAATTAGAACGTTTAAACATGGTCCGAAATTCCGACGGAATTCCAGTTTTTTCGGTGATTCCGTTCCGGTTCCGTTCATAGCCGGAACGGAATCCGGTCAAAATTCCGGTTCCGCTCTAAATTCCGGATTTGTTTTTCATATATTGAAAAAAACTTATAAAAAATTAAAAAATAAAACAAATATATAAAATTAAAAAAATAAATAAAACAAATTAATCGGGACAATAAATAAATGGAGAAGAAATCGTGTAGCTTCATAAAAAAGTTGTTATACTTTTGTTAATTTACATCGAATCATTACAAAAAATTCAAAATTTGCAAAATCGATTAAAGTTTTAAAATCTCAAATGAATAATACAGAATTTTACACAGTGGATTTTTAATTAAAGTATGTATTTTTTAAAGTTTTAAAATCTCAAATGAATAATACAGAATCTTACACAGTGGATTTTTAATTAAAGTATGTATTTTATATGTAATATAAAATATGTACTATAAATTTACGACAGTATTAGATATTTATTAGCGTATATAGCAAATTAAAGTAAAAAAGTACCAGAATTAAAAAAACCGAAATTAAAGCGGAACTTCCGGAATTTTCGGAACGGATCCGGAAATTTTAAAATTACCTATGTCCGAAATGGAAACGGAAACGGAAAACGGAATTTCGAACTTTGCGTTTAAATACCTACACACTCCCAGAACCCATAATGCAATTGGCCATGGATGATGGAACAGACTTTGAATCTATATATTTCTAACCAAGTTAAGTTTGCTTCATGCGACTGTTAATCATCTTTATTGAGAGCTTAAGGACATTTTTGAGAGGTTAGTGAGGAAGTAATGTTCCTTGAACGACACTTTATAATTAGAACAAATAGAAAATGTTCTTTTTGACAAACAACCTAATGGCGATAATTCATGACTACTCAAATAAATCAAGCAATCAATGTTCTTAAGATCATATTAGAATGGTTTTATGTGTATTGTCTAATAATATGTGATTTGGAACCTTATCAAAATTCATCTTACTCCACGAATGTGAAAGAAACGCAGTACTTGTTTGAGAAGGCGAACAACAACCACTTGTCTACCCAGATTATATATATAATAGATATTTTAAGAGAATTTTGATTTTATCTATAAATTAGCAAACTTTGATAACTTTAGTTGATGGACCTCTATACCAAGAGAAAAAAGATTATCACAAAACGAGGAGCATTAATATATCTATTCCAGGATATTCTCGTAGAAGGGAATCTGACTTGTTGCCAAAAGAACGGCGTTGGAAGCACTTATGTTTGTCTTTAAAGGGAAAGTTCACCGATGGTTATAAAAAGGTAGCTCTTTTTTATCTTATTAGTAGCGGTCTTTGCTGCTTGACTTCTTGACTTAGAGCTTGGAGGACCGCTCTCTCTCTGGTTTAGTCTATTATGGGAAGGGACGAGACAAAGCCTTCTTCTAAATGAAATAGGATTCTGCTTTCATTGTTCACTGTTCTCAAGGTATCTCCTAAGTCGAGGGTGAGAATGAGAATTGGATATATATGAAGTAAGAGTTTAAGTTCAGATTTGTGGCAGATTTCGCTTTTTCCTACTTGATATATCATATTTTATGTTGAAAAAAATGTTCAGTTCAGTACATTGATTTTATCCATGATCTGCAGTTGTCCATGTTATATGTTGTAACAACCCTGTATTTTGTGATATTTTTTTTTGTATATTTTAATTATTTTAATTAAATTTTTTATTTAAAAACTTATTTTATTTATTTTGAATGATAAACTTTAGTTTTGATATGAATTATGATTCCAAAGCATGACTAAAAAGAATATTTTCCAAAAAGTGAATTTTTGATCAAAATAGTCAAACCTTGACTTTTAATTTAAAAGTTTGAAAATTTAAATTTTTTCTTTTATTTTGAAAGTACATAAAATTTTAGGAACACTGCTTTTTGTTTCGTTGGAAACGGATTTAAATTGTGAGAGTTATGTATATTTCAATATTGAGTGCAATTCGTTTATTCTGCAATTTTGTTATTTTAAATAGTATAAATTTTATTTTTATTTGTCATATTTTATTGTAATATGTATTGATATGCTATTTTATGTATGTTTTTGTCTTTTAATATTTTTGAAGTGAGGTAGAGCTAGTAGTATTTTTCTTGTAATTTCCATGCCATGTTTTCAATTTTTAAACATTTTCTTTAGTTCTTTTCTATTTTTCTCCAATTTAATTATTTATTTTATTTTAGAAATGATAAATAAATTATTTTATTTCAAAATTTTGCTTTAGAATATTTTTAAAATGAAGTAGATATTTTTCCAAAGTCATTGATGTTTTAATTGTAATTTTTGAACCCTGTTTTCAATTTTTAAGCAATTTCCTTAATTCTTTTTATATTTTCTTTAAATTTAATTATATATTTTTATTTTTTTTCACTTTGTTTCGGTTTTTAGATGTACTTGCTGAAGTTTATTTTGTTTTACTTGATTTAAAAGAAAAGGAAGTATGGAAGGTTTTAAAAGCTAAGAAACGTAAAGTCGTTTCACCGTTTCTTTTACCGTTTCTTTTTCCAATCAATGCATCAATTTATTGTAGCCGTTCCTTTTCTTTTGCTTATTCACGTGAAAGTTTCTCATTCCATCAATAATACACATCTATTTCAGATCCGAGCAAAGAAAAATAAGCAATGGCCTCTCTTCCTCCTCTCATTTTTCTACTTCTTCTTTTTTGTTTTGCTTGATTTTTTCCATGACTTCTCATTGCTTTGTTTGGCCTAACACCTCCACCATCTCCTCCACCGACCACCACCACTTCCTTCCCCACATCATACACGACCAAAACCCTTCCTCCTCTGACCAGCAAGTGCCATGACCATCCCATGATGCGAAATCCACAAAAACTATGTTAAAACTCCTTAAAAAACATGTCTAGCCACCTAGTCTTCATCACCATCACCTTAGATGACCTTGGCCACCTCCTATTGCTCCACCACCACCTTGACACACCCCTAACCATCACCTTCATCCTCTGTCCAGATCTGAAAAATGCCATAGCCGAGCCATAGGTTCATATAGCCTAGCCCAAAATGAACCAAAAACCCACTATTTGCATAAGCCTCTTCATATTCATGCATAGTAACTCCTCCACCACTTCAATACCTTGTAGCCATGCCTTATAGGACCCAAACCTGAACCAAAGTATGTCCAAACCTGAGCCAAAACATTCCCTAAGCCGTGCTAGCAAGTGTAGAAGGCAAGACAAAAGACTGTGTATTCGTATCTCTTTTTATTTCAAAGTTATTCATATTCAATGTTGTATTGGATTGTAATTTTATTTTGTTTTATTTTGGGTTGTAACACAAGTTCTAAGCTTGGATCTCTTCCCACTTGAGCCTATTGTTGTGTCATCGTGCCTTCTGTATCCGTTGTACCATTCAAATTAATATCTCCAACATAAAAATGTGAGTATTTCTCACCAGACATTATGTACTTATATAAGTAGTAAATTGACACCCTGCGAATCTGTAGAACTATATTAACATGTTATAACTGCTTATATTATTATCATATGATGTTTACACCTATTATTACACCTGTTATATAATATGTTACTGTTATTTCATGCTATTCTGTATATTTTATCAGTTTATCACACTGCAAGTTCCCTGTAAATTAGAAATCACTATGGGTTGAAATGATACATACCCGAACGGACTTTAGAATAAGGGAAAATTGTTATGGGCTGAAATGATAGGCCTGAATGATTTTCAATTTATTTCATTTACTTGGGACTGCGGGTTTGAAATGGTAAAACCCGGATTTTCTTTGTAAATTACGGGTTGAAATGATATATTACCCGTATCACATTTCCTAGTGTAGAAAATTATATACAGACCCGTAGTTAATATATGTTTTCTAAAAAATTTAAAATTATTTTAGAAATATAAATATTAAAACATTTTGATTTAAATCTAATTAAAAAGGATTTTTGTAAAATATTATTGATTTTCTGAATAATTGCAAGTAAAATGAATTAATGAAAAGTTAGAAATTTTGAACGTAAGTTATTTTGGAAAATTTGATTTAATTATAATTGGAAATTAAATTGAATATGAAATTATGATAAATTTATGATAATTTGAATTTAAATGAATTCAAAGTGAATTTATATCATATTAATGATTTTTAATAAAGTTGAAATGTGAAATGAATGAATACTTTAAGTTGAAATTTTGAAATATAACTAAATTGGAAATTTATGAAATTGACTTAAAAGTGAACTTTTAGTTTAGTAAATGAAAATAAAACTAAGTTATATTTGAGAATTTGAACTTAAGTGTTAAGTTGAAATTTAATGCAATGAATTTAAAATTGAACATTGCAATTTAATAAATGAATTATTATTAAATCTTGATTTTTGAATGGAAATTTAATTTTATAAAATCATGAACTTGAGGAAAGTTAAATGATGTTTATAAATGTGAAAATGTATGATTTTATGAGTTAAAAATATTTTAAATAAAAAAATATAATTGGTTGAGAAATTATATTGAATATTTGAAGTTAATTGACTGCATTTTTGAAATGCTATTAATTACAATGTAAATGATATTACAGCATTTGTAAATGCTGTAGTTGATGATAATGAACTAAAAAGCTAAATTGAATTAATAGCTATTATAGCAATTTTTGTAAGTGCTATAATTTTTGAATTTAACTAAGTTTATTTGAAATTTAAGTAAACCATATTACAACATTTTAAAATGTTGTGTTTTGTTAAATTGAACTGTTTTGAATGTATCTTTCCGTAGCATTTTCTAAATGCCACGAAAAGTGAATTTTCATTGTTTTAATAAATTTAAGTGCATAAATGAACACTGAAAAGTTTAAATTTTTGGAATTTAATAATTTAATTATTAAATGTAATAACTTCATTTTTATGATTTAAAATGAAGTAATTTGTTTTGAAATATAACTATTTGATATATTAAAATGATTTGAAATATAACTATCTTCATTGATAATCCTTTCATTTATCTTTGTTGATAATTTGAATTTGTTGATTTGTTGTATAATGTTGTTATGCATTATGTTTACCATTATCCGATTTCCTTATTCAAGGGTTGGATAGGTGAATTTATTTTGACTGTTGCCTATTTGTTATTTAATTATTATTGCTTTCGTGCATTAATAACTGAGTTTGAATTAGACTGACCTGCATATTATTTTCTTTTGAATTTAATACTCGGGTCAGACCAAGTTATTTCAGGTTGTAGATATCATGCTTTAGGTTGCTGCTTGAGCTATGAAGTCCCTTTATACATTTTGGAGTAGTTGTTGTCATAGTATAGGATGATATGTATTCATGTATATTAATTATATTAATATACTTGTATATGTAACATCCTGTGTCGATAGTTGTAGTTGTATCATTTGTATTGTATCACGTGTATTGTAACTGACTTCGGATATATATATATATATATATATATATAAGATTTGATATTATCTGTGTTTCGCATTTAGTTTGTTCTGCATTTAGTTTATCTGCGTTATTATTATATATATTATCCTAAACTATTATGAACCATCGTAGTTCGTTTTATACTGGAATTGGGTATGTCGATGGAAGTAAATAAATAAGAGATGAAAATACACACACACACACCCCACTCCTATCGAGATAACCAATACTAGTGTAAGGCCTAACTACGGATGGCCGCTCCTATCTAGCCTTATTCTTCGTAATGACAAACAGTATTTCCTTTTAACACTCTTTGTTATTGTGAGCATAGTGGTGGGGTGTCACAAAAAAAGACCTGCTCACTGCAATTTTGGGAGAACGGTTGATAGAGCGAGGAAGTTGAAGCTATCGGCCATTAAAATTAGGTTTTTCATCAAGAGGATGTGGAGTATGGACGTTAATATATGTTAAAGTGGAGATATAGATGTTAATAATATAATAATATAGAATTATAAATAATATAATAGTACAGACATAATTTTGATGACTGTTCAATTGTCCAAAATTTAGCTTGTGTGCTGTTATTATCCAGGGTTCCGCTCCTTATGGCACGTTCGACTCGGTTTTACTGAAACAACAAGCCTCTTCAAATTCCAGAATTATCCGTTGAAACCAACAAAATTCTACAAATCCCTGAAGTATCTTAACTGCCATTATCATCATTGTCCGCGTTGTCATCTTTTAAAATGGACTGCCTTGGTTATTCACATGGTTGGATTGCTTTGCTCGATCGATTGACTTTATCTATTTCGATATTCAACCCTCTCACTAATTCCTCTATCCATCTTCCCAAGTGTTCGAAAGATTGTTTCTATTGCTGAACATAGAACTGGAGTCGGTCTGTTTGTGAATCCTTCCTACTTAATTCAGTCGGGCGGAGAACTTTTGCTTGTTTTCTTTACTTCTATTGCACTTTAAACAAAAGATGAAAACTGCAGTTGCTACTACTTTAAGGTATTTAAACTAGAATTTGAAAGGGAGGTTGCTATGTTGGTGGAGTTAAAAAGCTTAGGTGATAAAGCCTTGATTTTCAGTCCACCGAGCACTCTATTTTATTTTTATCTCACTGCAGGCAAATATCTTGGCTGTAGAGCTAATTCAGAGGATACGTTGGAAGGTACTTTCAGAGGATACGTTGATATGATTTTGAGATGTTACTGTAAATCCTTATAAACTTTTTTGGGTGGGCTATTTGTTTTAGAATGGAAGTAAGAGAAAGAGAAAGAGAGGAGGAAAAAAAACGAGCGATTGAAATAGTTCCAAATTTAAGAATATTGGAAACTTGTTACAGAATAAAGAGAATGGAGGCAATTAGGGAGAGAACAATTCTATTGGATGAGAGAGATATATATTTACAATACAATCAAGCTCCATATTTATAGACTACTTATGCAGTGCAGATTACAATAATGCCCTTTCATATTTAGCATATTCATCTCTATTATTAATGTATATTACAACACTCCCCTTTGAATATGCGTATGTAAAGATGATAAGAGTAATTGCCTCATTAAAAACCTTGTTATGAAAAACCCAGTGGGAAAAAAATCATAAACAAGGAAAAGAGTACAACATGATTTCATCTTTAAGTAACATATATTTTATAATGTTACTATGAGGGTTATTCTTCTGGATCAAGATAATGCCTCATTAAAACCTTACTAATAAAAACCCAATGGGAAAAAATATTAGTGAAGGAAAAAGAGTACATTATAGCGTATTTCATACGCTCCCCCTGTATTATAACGCATTATTCAATTAGTTTGTTGATGCAGCCGACGCATACCAATTTTGTACACCATCTTCTGAAATGTTGATTTTGGAAGCGCCTTTGTGAATAAGTCCGCTGGATTTTCTTGGGATCGGATTTGTTTCACTTCTATCTTATTATCCTTTTGTAGCTCATGTGTGAAGAAAAATTTAGGAGAAATGTGTTTCGTCCTATCACCCTTAATGTAACCCGCTTGAATTTGAGCTACACAAGCTGCATTGTCTTCATAAATAATGGTTGACCTTTCCGTTACTGATGGAAGTTGGCAGCTTTTTCGAATATGCTCAATCAGTGATCTTAGCCAAATACATTCTTTACTTGCTTCATGTAGTGCTAGTATTTCAAAGTGATTGGATGATGTTGCTACCAATGTTTGTTTTGTAGATCGCCATGAAATTGCTGCATTGCTGTTATTAAATACATATCCAGTTTGTGATCTTGCTTTATGTGGGTCAGAAAGATAACCTGCATCAGCATAGCCAACTAGATTTGGATTAATGCCTGTGTTAGAGTAAAATAAACCCAAATTTGTCGTTCCATGAAGATATCTCATGATATGTTTTATACCATTCCAGTGTCTTTTTGTTGGTTCTGAACTGTATCTTGCTAGAAGATTTACTGAAAATGCAATATCTGGTCTTGTGCATTGGGCCAAATATAATAATGCACCAATGGCACTAAGGTATGGCACTTCCGGGCCAGGACATTTTGAAAAGTAAATATTGACATTTAAAATTCAAGTTCAAAATTAACTTTTGAATATTTAAAATCAATTAAATATTCCGATTTCAAATGCTCAAAAATTCCGGGTCGTCAAAAAATGGGATTGCATTTGAAGATGGTGTTGAAGACCGGGTATTTTCGAAAATGAAAGGATTACCTGTCAAATGTCTCTGCACCGGGCTGCTCCTGTATAGAGATTTTATAACCCTTTGTGATGGGGATTCAGTACGTGATTAGTGAATATTCGGATTGCAAGGGCTTCTTTGGAAGTGCCTTCGGTTCCGTTCGATCTCGGAACGGACTTGTATGGATGTGTGTTTGACATTACACTTTGAGATATAAATCTGATTTCTATCAAATACATTTCTGTTGGCGGCGGAGAATTTATTCTCTTAGCTTAACACCCTTCTCTGAGACGTAGTAGCTCAGAGGTTATGTAGTTGATGGATATTAGTGATATATTCCCAATTTGATAATGTGACATACGAAGTGTTGCTGATCATTTATTGATCAAAGCATGACTTTTTGAAAAGTGTAGCATTGTGGACGAGACCTCGTCGGACCTCACAACCCGAAAATGGTCAAAACAGGAAGGATGCGGCAAGGTTATTTGGGGGTAGCTCCCCTTGGGGGTATGTCATTTCTTTCTGGAAAAGGGTAGTATCATGGTATAGAGCCCAGATATTTTACCTATGTTGTTGCCGCAAATTTGTTATACTTTGTGGTTATTGCTTTGTGGTTAAGGATCCTCGGATAAAGGTCGCAAACGACCGGGGGATGGCATAATCGTGTAGTAGTTACCTAGTTACAGAGGTTACCCGGCCTTGTGTTGGCAGCGATCCGGTTAGGTTCTCGGGGCGTCCCTCCAGAGGCGTACCCATGTGCCATGGGAAGTTCCTTAGCTTGACCATTTGTTGGAAAACCAAAGACATAATACGCGCCTTGTGCGGTTTTAGTTGTAGAACCTGCCATTTAATATGGTAGCTATAGTAGGCATAGTATACTGGTACCTATGCTGGTTAAGATTAATATTATATTTTCGAAATGTTTTCACACTATGCACTTGTAATATTAAAGAATTTTCCTCGTATTAAGCATGTTTGACTATCATAAAGAGAAATCTCCCCCAAGTCTACGATTGCATTGTGTGTGTGCCGGGAGGCCTTATGGTAATTTCATTTTCCAAAAGCATAGCGGATTTCTTTTTGTTTTCTTTGTGGAAGTAATTGTTTTTAAGATCTCACACCAGTCGCACGACTGATCTGGAGTTTATTATTCCTTTTCTAAACTCTGGGTGCCTACAATTTTCCATACGGGCAGCCTAGAGTCAGGTTATTATTACTCTGGAGCGAAGTCAAAAAAGAAGTTGCTTTGGAGATCAAGAGCAAGCTGGATGGCGAAGCGTATCACTAGTATATGTTATATTCTTTTCAGCTGTTTGTTGTTGTAACACTCTGATAATATAATGTGATGTAATGTAATAACTGATATAGTTATTTGTTTTAAAGATATTCATTTATCTATTATATTTGTTCCGCTGCGATATGTGAGATTCCGATGTTGTTTTCTTTTCTTCTTCTTCTACCTCTTTCTTCTTTAACCCTAAAGACTCGTACATGTGTTCCTCTTTGGGCTGAATTATTGTGGAATTTTGCCAGCTCAAAAAGGGTGCGGATTTGCGGGCCTTTACAGCCGACCCTTCCCAAGGTACAAAATACCAATGAAACTTATCAACCACCCAATACTTCCAAACCCATTTTCCACTTAATACTTCTAAATATGAAGCGGGCATCTATAATACTTTTAAAAGCGAAATAGTTAGATTCTGCCATTTAAAATCTTAATCAAGGTAGACCCCGTCATTTAAGACCTATTCATATGGTGGTTTCCTAATAACGTTGTCAATAGTTGGTGGATACTAGCTACAAGTCATCTAACCACTATTTATGGTGTTTGCGCCAAAATTGGTCACAAACACCCAATATCACGAAAGCACCCGTTTACGTACTCAACTCGATAATAATCAACACAGAACTCAGCAACAATCAATATAGAATTCAGCTCTAAGTAACAAATCACAGTAATTCACAAGCAACAATCACAAACACAGGATTTATAGTGGTTCGGCGTTCGTGCCTACGTCCACTTTGAAGGATTTCTCTTTATTGCTTTGCTCGATTCAATCGATTACAATGGATTACAGTAGATAATAGCTTTGAAATCTGAATACAATAGTGATTCTGATCAATAGACGTTAATCCGGCAGAGTCTCAGCGTTCAATGGCAGAAGTTCTCGGAAGATCCCCCTTTCTGAAGGCTTCAGAGTGCTATTTATAGGCGTTGGAGGCCCAGATCTGGCTGAAACTTCGGGAGACCTCTTCTGGCACGTGAGTGGGCCCACGCGACCGACCCCACCAAGTTTCGTCTCGATCTGACATCGATTCGAAGTCATTTCGAACCCATCAAGAAATGGTCCAATCGAGATGAAACTTGGCAGGAACAATCTTTACCTCGTATGGAAGCTACTGTGAAAATTTGGTTGCATTTGGATGTGTGGTTGAGGAGATATGATCGGTTCGAAATCGTGAGTCGGTTATAAAATCTCTATACAGGAAGAGACGTTCAAAATGGCGAAGGACGTGCATGGTTTAAAAGAAGAAGCCTTCAACTCGGCACGAATTTAGGATCGCTCCAGGAAGCTCGCGCCACGTCATGAACAAGCACGCGCTTCTGATCGAGTCGAACAGGATGGATTCGAAACAATGGATTCGAACGCAACAGCCCTCACAAAAACGCAATTCGTATCGATCATATCTCCCAAACCGCTGATTCAAATGTAACGAAATTTTTACAGCAGCTTGCATACAAGGTAAGGAATGTTCCTGCCAAGTTTCATCTCGATTGGATCATTTTTTGATGGATACGAAATCATTTCGTATCGATCGTAGATCGAGTCAAAACTTGGTGGGGTCGGTCGCGTGGGCCCACTCACGTGCCAGAAGAAGTCTCCCGAAGTTTGAGCGCGATCTCAGCCTCCTACGCCTATAAATAACACCCTGAAGCCTACAGAAAAAGGATCTTTTGGCCATTCAACGTCTAGACTCTGCCGGGTTCGATTCTACTTCCTTCCATCACTGTTATAGCCGAAATTCAATCATTGTAACTGCTGCAATCATTTGTAACCAGCAAAGAACATCAATAAAAGTTAAAACTTTGAAGTGGACGTAGGTCGGAGATAGCCGAACCACTATAAATCTTGCGTTTCTAATTCTTATCTTTGTATTGCTGCTTGTTGCTCGCTTGGATCTAAGACTTGTATTTGAATATTGTTGATTTATATTCCTTGTTTGGTGCTTTCACAACACTTGGGGTTTGTGACCATTTTTGGCACAAACACTTTGAAAGTTAAAGCATGATGGCGAACAAAAACATGCTTCTGCTTGATGTCAATTTTATACGATGCTATTTTTTTTTCTTTTTTTTTTTCCTTTTCCTTTTCGAAAGGAAAGAGATAAGTTGCCTCACATACAAACTGAAGCATTCTTGTTTCGGTCACAGACTATTTGTATGATTATTTTGGGTTGGAACTGACTCTATTGTGTATCACATCAGACATTTTACTTTTATAAGTAATGACTAACAGATTTTCCAATATACTTTAAGGTATTATTTATTTAGATTGTCAAACAGCAATGACAAGTAGGCTTTTCAATATAGCGTGTAATATCTGACAGCTATATACAAAAATGACTTGGTATATTAGATCACATAACATATAATAAAACAATTTGTTTTATTATATGTATTCTTTTTCTTTTAAAAGGTAAATTCAAATTTGATTTCCATGGAAATTTGGTGTTTTAAATAGATTGAAGCAAAATGTCACCAAAGTGATTACTTTTGTGTAGATTAATCAAATCAAAATATCAAAATAATTGTGTGTATGTAATTCATGCATTTATTAACGAACCCAAAGGTGAATTAGTATTTGGAAGAATTTCATGCATACCTGTGGTGATAAATGTGTGACAATTATAAGGTGTTTTATGTAAGCAATGTGTTAGTCCAAAGACTGCATATTGTTTGACATAATTTATTATCAACGTTTGATTGCTACAACAAGAGTACCGCTTACAGTTAATATTACTGTCCAAAGACTTGATATTAATGATGTGTTTGGTATCTTGAGATGTGATTAACCATTTTTTGAATTTATTGTTTTATATGAAGTCATTAAAGGCATATAATTTATATAATTTTATTCGTTTTCTGTTTCAGCCATTGCTACTATATCTGCTAACCTTAATTCAGTATCGGTCTTTAATGGTAATAACTTTAAGGACTGGAAGGAGAACATATTAATTGTTCTTGGTTGCATAGATCTAGACCTTGCATTAAGGATGGATCGGCCTGCTTATCTTACAGATGATAGTACCTTCGATGAAAGGAGAATTTTTTAGAAATGAGACCGTTCAAATCGCATGAGTCTTATGATCATTAAACGGGGCATACCTGAGGCTTTTAGGGGTGCGGTATCCCAAGAGATTACCGATGCAACAGATTTCCTTGCTGAAACTGAGAAACGCTTTGCCAAAAGCGATAAGGCGGAAACAAGTACTCTTTTGAAGAAATCTATTTCCATGAGGTTAAAAGGCAAGGAAAACATAAGGGAGTACATTATGGAAATGTCTCACATTGCTTCAAAATTAAAGACACTAAAGCTTGAGCTTTCGGATGACTTTCTTGTGTATTTAGTGCTTATCTCGCTTCCTCCACAATTCAGTCAATTTAAGGTCAGTTACAACTGTCAAAAGGAGAAGTGGACTCTCAATGAGCTCATTTCATTTTGTGTACAAGAGGAAGAAAGGCTGAAGCAAGATAAGACTGAGAGTGTCCATTTGGCAAGCACCTCTAAAGTAAAGGGAAAGAAAAGAAAATTTAAAAATGAAACTGCTAAGGATCCAGATCAAAAGAAACAACAAAAGGAAAAAGACTGTTGTTTCTTTTGTCACAAACCTGGACATACGAAGGAATGTACCAAATATCATGCATGGCGTGAAAAGAAAGGTATGTTTGTTATTTTGGTCTGTTCTGAAGTTAATTTATCTCCAGTACCTAAAAACACTTGGTGGATAGATTCTGGTGCTACCACTCACATAACTGTCTGGTATGTGATACAAATTCAGTGTAACACTGATTAGTGACGTATACTATGTAATTATTATGTTATTAATATAATTTATTCGTTCCGCTGTTGAGATTATGATGTTGTTTCTTCTTTCTTCTCTTTCTTTTCTCTTTTCTATCCCTTTCTTTCTTATTAATGATGCGTCATTCTATGGAGGCGGATGGCGGGTCATTACAGTGGTATCAGAGCATTAGGCTGAGTGAATACCTAGGCTCTAGAGTGGTGTCTATCTTGAGAGAGCGTATGTGTATTTTTTATGTATATAAATATATTTATTTCTACCTATCTGTTGGGTTACCCGTTCGGGTTTTCCAACATAAGTTATAAAGGTAGAAGGGGTAGTAGTGTGTGTAACACGACTACCATTGGTTGGTGTTTGAATGTTTGAAGTTGGAAGTGTATCTGTCATGACTGTAGACCTAATACCGTCTCGAGTGAGCGTTGTAGTGAAGAAGGATTTCATTTATCTCTGAAGGTGACCTGTAAAGGTTCGGAGATCATCTCTGAGTTGGATGAGTAGAGTTTGGATTTGTTAATTGGCAGAAAAGAATAATGGTATCTTGATACCTCAGGAATTGGTAGCTGTGTGATGAGACACAGTGACTATGGACGTTTCCGAAGATTTTTCTTTGGAACAAGTTTTAGAAGTATGTTTGCTTCGATGTTGTGGCTGGGTTCAGCAGGATGTTTCTGTCTGGTTTGAGGTCTGAATTTCTCGAAGAATTTTGGATTGAGAAGTCTTTGGCGTCGATGTCAACAGTGCAGCTCGGAGTATTCTATGCTGACAATAAAGATTTCTGGTTAGCAGTTTTTCTGTAGAAGTTCAGAAGCAGCCAGGTAGATTCATTTCTTTGATGGATTGTCTAGATATGCGTAAGCTGTTCTGATTGGTAAAGAGAGAACAGTTTTCTTTAAATATTGGACTGGTTGATCGTAAAAGTGACTTGTGATAGTTTGAGTGTTCTCTTGAGCTATAAGAAGTTTGTCCGCACCTGGAGGCTGAGTTTTCTTATCGACTGGATTCCAGGAGTGCTACTGGTGGTTCAGTTTAGTAGAAGAATCAGATGGGGCATCTGAGTTTACTTTTATGGATCTATTGGACCATATTTCTGAGATATGTTGTCCAGTTTGTGCTCCAGTTTTTCTTCTAAGTCAGATCAGAGTTGTGCAGCGAAAGCAGTTTGAGAGTGCTTTTGTTTTATCTTTTCCGGATAGGAGAAGTAAGTTAGTCTTCTGATATTTGTGGAGTAGAGTTGGTGTTCTTGGCTTTGGATTGATCTTGAGGAGATCATTCTGCTGAATTGTTTTGGTCCAGTTTATTTCTAGAGACATCAGCGAAGGTTGAGCAGATCGGGAGAAATGAAGGCATCCCAGGATCGTCAGAAGTATTTTATGGATAAGAGACGAAGGAATTTGGATTCCGGAGTCGGAGATTTAATTTTGGGTAAGTTTTCTCCGATCAAGGAGCTATAAGGTTGAGTAAGACTGGGTAAGTCAGCTCCGAGGTGTTTTGGATCTTTCCTGTATTCTTGTAAGAATTGGTGTTTGATTGTCTAGGTTGAATTGCCAGTTTGGATATCTGGGATTCGATGTATTTCACGTATCTTTGAGGGAGTACATGTATGGTTTATTTCTGGTTGTGGAACCAGCGGCTCAGGGGGATGAGACTGTTAAAGTCATACTTGTTTGTAGTCTGATATTCTGTTGAGTTTGTAGATCTAATTGGATAGGAGCTCTATAGCTTAATAGCATTGATTGTTTAGATTCTATAGAGCGAGTATCCCGATAGTTATAACGGGGAACTCGTGAAAATTTTATCCAGATTTTTTTTTGGATAATTAGATTTGTTTTGTTTGAATGAATTGGTTGCTATGGTTGTTAGCATATGATTGATATATGCTTGTGTTTTAAAATGAAATCTTAAGATAGATTATTAAATTACCTTTTCTTTTAAATTTCGGGGACGAAATTCTTTTATGGGGGGAGGAATATGATATCCCGGAAATTTGGCAATATAAATTTAATAATCCATGTTAGAAATTAATTTAATTTGATAATTTTTGATAATAAAATTTGAATTGATTTAATAATTTTCTTTTAGTAAATATTTAAATTAGAAGATTATATCTTTTTAAAGCTAATAAATTGTTTTCTGCTTATAATATATATAATTGTATATATTGTAAATTGATAAACTTTGATTTTTGAACTGAGTAAATGAATTAATTTTCTAATTTTAATTTAATTTGATAAATTGGAAATTTGATTTAAATTTAACATTTAGCTTTTCAAAATAATTTAATAAATAATTATATGGTTTATACTTAGGAAAATCTTATTTGTTTAAATTTTTATTTTTAATTAACTTAAATATGAATTTAAATTTGATTAACATAAAAGCTTTGTTTTATTACATTTTTTTATATTGTTTGAATTTATATATATAAGAGTTTAAAATACAATTTACAAATGATTTTAATTTATTAAGTAATAGAAGTAATTTATATCTCATTTATAAATTATGTAGAATGGTTAATTTGTTATTTTCAGAAAATAAGTTGCTCTGCTCCGGGAAATCTGTGAGTTACAATTTTTTTCTCTCTAACTAAACTTAAGTAATAAATTAGTTGCTTGCTATTTCTAAAATTAAGTGTGTTTGTATGTCATATTTTAATGTTTATTTCTGGTATAACATATGAGTTTGTAGTTATACATGTTGCTATGAATTTATCTTTCTGTAACTCAAGTTACAGATTTGGGAATTGCTTAAAAATATTTACTCCATTTGAATTGATATATGTTAAGTTTTAACATTTAAATCAAAACATGGCTGTTAACCTTGTTTACAGTTTAAATTTTATTTAATATGAAAATTTTCTGTAATGGTATTTGTAAATTCAGAGAATACAGAACATTTTTTTAAGTAAGAATTTAATTATTTAGAATTCTTTGATTTAAGATATTAAACCAATTTCATAAACTAAAACTGGAATTCTAAGACTAAATTCGGGAAATTTAGTTTAAATTTGGAAGAGCATCACTGGTTTGTCTGGAAATGGGGTTTTGGGTTGGCACTGACATTCTAGAAGGTTGGAGTGGCCATAGCTTGTTTCGGTAATGAAGTGAAGATCAAGTTTCAGAAAGAAAATGGAAGTCAATGGATTTATGATGTGAAACAGTATAAATTTTGAATTGAAGTTTTTTAAACCCTAGATTTATTGTTTGATCAGAAAATTGATCACCGCGACTCGAATAAGTGATCGAGTCCTTCCTAATTTGAACGGGAGAGAGATGAGGTGTGGAAGTGGATGTGGCCGGCGGCGTTGACTCTCTGATGATCAGAATTTGGAGATTTAGGCGGTTGCAGTTCGACCCATTCTGTTCCAGATTCGAGCTCGATGCTCGGTTTTTGATGTGGGGTTTCTGCAGATGGATTGAAGGTAGATTTGAAGTGTGGTGATGATCGGTGACTTGCTCATAGGGTCACGAGAGGCCGGAGGTGGCGAGGGGGTTGGTGCAGGTGCACGACGTCATGTGTGTCAATTGTTTGGGAGGAAAGGGGAAAACTCGTGCTTGTTTCGGGTTGATTTATGTTTTGCTCGAAGCAGAGGTGTGTGGAACTCGAAGTAAATTATGCATGGCTCGGGTATTTGGTTATTACAGGTTTAAGTGTTAACCTGTCAGTTTTTTTTAGTTTAAATAAATTGCAAATGGAAATGGTGCTTGAGTTCCTCGAATTTGTTAGCATTTTACTCGATTTTATTTAGTATTTTACTCGAGTGTTGTATGTATAGCTTGGGTTAGTTGTTCAGGTTAAAAATTTGTCGTGTTTCAAATTTTAAACTAAATTTTAAAGGTAAATCAAAGAATAAAATTAAGTTTAAAATCTAGTTTAAATTATGGATTCAAGTTGAATTGAATCTTGAGTTAGAAATGATCAAGTATTTAAATTCAAATTTGCTTTAAAATAACTTAAAAAGGGTTTTATTGTTTAAAAAATGTTTTAATAAGAATTTGTATTTAAATTTGGAAATTGAAATATAAAGTAATTTTAAACAAAGTTTAAATTTGATCCAAAATTGAATTTGAATATATGTTTCAAAATAGATTTAAGTTTCTATAAATTTAAGTGTTAACAGTTTTGAATGATAAAGTAAAATTTAAATATTTTGAAATTAAAAAGAAATTGTTTTAACCCTTGTAAATTTCTTTTATAACAAAAAGTATTATTTATCATTTAAAGGTTTTAGATTGATTTTTAAAACTTGTTAAAGTTAAATAATAATGTATATTCATTTAATTATTAGGGTAATTAAATGAATAATTTATTTATTTAATGAATTAATAAAATGGTAACTAAAGGTTTAATCTTAAAGGATTAAGATTAATTATTAACTTGTAATTTAAGATTCATTAATTACATAAGAATTTGATTTTTAATTAATGATTAATAATTAATTAATCAAGTAATAATGGATTAATTTAGTTTTAGTTAACACTTAATTATTTAATTAATTTGGGATTAATTAATGGGTTAATTAATGATAAATTAATCTATAGTTAATAATGATTAAAATAAGTTAATTATTTTAGAAAATAATTAATGAATTGTTTAATAGTTAATGAAGGTCATTAACTAAGGATTATTTAATAATTAATTAATGTGATTAATTTTTAATTATTAATTAGATTAATTAATTTAAAGATAATCATTTGTGTAAATTGTTAAGTATAATTACTTATGAAACTAATTAAGGAATTGATTACTTATTGTAATTAATTGAGTTTAATTTGATTTGATTAAGTTAATTAATTCAGTTTAATTAATTTAGAATAATCAATAAATGATTGTGGAGTATAATTACTTAATGTAATTTATTGAAGAGTAATTACTTAAGGAAGTAATTAATGGGTAATTACTGGATGTAATTAATTAAAGGTGATTTGATGATGGAAGTAATTTGAGTATAATTACTTTGTGAATTAATCAAGGGATTAATTAGAGATAATTAATTATGGAGTAATTAATATATTAGGTAAAGTAATTAAGGGTAGTTAATTATTGAATGGAGTTAATCAAGAGTGATTAACAATTACGGTTTAAATTAAGATTAATTACTTAATGTAATTAATTTAAATAAGGTAATTAATTAAAATGTAATTAGAGATGATTAATTATTATAATTAATGATGTAATTAAGATTGATTAATTAAGATTAATTAATCAATAATAAGTGATTAAAGGTAATTAATTAATGTAATTAATTAAGAATTAATGTAATTAATTATAGTAATTAATTTGTGAAGTAATTAAGGTTAATTACTGTATTTGGTTAAGTATAATTAATTTGTAAAGTTAATTAAAGGATAATTACTTGAATGTAATTAAAGACTAATTAATCAAGGGTGATTAATTAAGGTGATTGATTAGAGATTAATTAATTAATTAATTGTAATTAATTAATAATGATGTAAGTAAAATTTATATTGATAAAGTAATTAATTTAATTCACTTTAAATTAATTTGAATGATGGAATTAATTTAATTCATTTTAAATTAATTATATTTGGTATGGTAAATCATTGCTTATATGGTTGGATAATGTTGTTTGCCTTGATTGGTTTGAATCTCAGATATGAGATAAATAATGTTGAGTGGTATGGATGCATTGGCTGCATTGTGATGATGATTTGGATTATCTTTTGATAATGATAATATGGATTATCTATTGTGATGATAATGATGATTATCTATTATGAATCTGTGATTATCTATCTGTGTGTATATAGATAATGAAATTGAATTATTTAAACTTTAAAACAACTTGGCCTTAAAAGACACGCTTTGGATTTCGATGAGACCGGGATCGGGTTTCCATATTTGGATATCCGAAAACCACATCGATCCAAATTAACGTTAGGTCGTGAATCCAAGTGGAGCAAGTGAAGACTCGAGGTGTAAGAACTATACGTCAGTATAACTCTGTGGGTGATTCCGTAATGAATTTGACAGAATAGTACTTATAGGTTCGAGATGGTGATTTAGAGTGCAAGGGTTATCGTCGTTAACTCTGAGGGTGATTCCAAAATGAGTGTAACGAGGTAATGCCTTCGGTTTCGTTCGAACCCGGAACGAACTTGTATGGATTGAATGCTTTCAGAACATCGTCAGGTGGACGATGAGCATTCTAAGAGATGTGTTCTCTAAAGGTAATCATAGCCTCAAGCCTCATCAACCGGGAATGGCTTAAACAGGGGAGGTGCAGCAAGGCTTCGTGGGTAGCTCCCACTGGAGAGCAAGATTTTCCCCTGTCTAGAGGTCCCTTTTCTTTCGGCTGTGCGGGCGGTTGGAACGTACGCCAACTGCGGAGTTGTCTTGTTCGGGACTGTCCAGTAAGGGATGGTTCCGGTTTTGTGTTGCAGGGGAGCGGGCGTACTCCTCGGTGCGTTGATCTAGGCCACGTACTGTGACGGGCGGTACCCCAGTAGCCCAGCCATTGATGGAATCCGAAATCCAATAAGTGACGTACGTATTAGTTGTGCCCAACTATGTTGGAACGTGAGATGTAAGCATTCCAGCTATTTTTGTATTTTACTTGAAAACCCTAGACACTGTTATAATATCACTGGATTTCCTATCAAATGTTTTGGTTAGCGTAAGGTAAAAACTTTTCCATGTTTATGTGTGGGAAGTCTTACGTGATACCTTTTCTTTTCAAAAGGATTTTCAAAATTAAGCAACTTTAACCTGTTACTCACACCAGACCCATGTCTGACCCGGAGTTTATCTTTGTTTTCTTAAACTCTTGGGTACTCAAATTTTTACGAGTAGCCAAGGGATTCAGGTTAGCTTTGACGAATTGCGGAGGAGCAATGGAGCAGGAGGCTTCTGCGATAGATATATAGTTCCGCTGTGTGTACTCTGTGTTGTATCTCTTTGTTGCGATGTATTGAGTTGTATAACTAGACAGGTGTTTATAACTGTCTAGTATGTGATACAAATTCAGTGTAGCTCCGATTAGTGATGTATACTATGTAATTATTATCTTATTAATATAATTTATTCGTTCCGCTGTTGAGATTCTGATGTTGTTTCTTCTTTCTTCTCTTTCTTTTC
This sequence comes from Allium cepa, assembly GCA_030765085.1. NCBI lineage: Eukaryota > Viridiplantae > Streptophyta > Magnoliopsida > Asparagales > Amaryllidaceae > Allium > Allium cepa. The sequence continues at coordinate 847,612,158 of CM060938.1, forward strand.
TCTTTTCTATCCCTTTCTTTCTTATTAATGATGCGTCATTCTTTGGAGATGGATGGCGGCCATCTGTCTCCAAAGAATGACGCATCATTAATAAGAAAGAAAGGGCTAGAAAAGAGAAAAGAAAGAGAAGAAAGAAGAAACAACATCAGAATCTCAACAGCGGAACGAATAAATTATATTAATAAGATAATAATTACATAGTATACATCACTAATCGGAGCTACACTGAATTTGTATCACATACTAGACAGTTATAAACACCTGTCTAGTTATACAACTCAATACATCGCAACAAAGAGATACAACACAGAGTACACACAGCGGAACTATATATCTAACGCAGAAGCCTCCTGCTCCATTGCTCCTCCGCAATTCGTCAAAGCTAACCTGAATCCCTTGGCTACTCGTAAAAATTTGAGTACCCAAGAGTTTATGAAAAATAAAAGATAAACTCCGGGTCAGACATGGGTCTGGTGTGAGTAACAGGTTAAAGTTGCTTAACTTTGAAAAACCTTTGAAAAGAAAGGTATCACGTAAGACTTCCCACACATAAACATGGAAAAGTTTTTACCTTACGCTAACCAAAACATTTGATAGGAAATCCAGTGATATTATAATAGGTCTAGGGTTTTCAAATAAATATGAAATAGCCGAAATTGTTGCATGATTAAATTCCAGCTACTAGCCACAAAAGTGGGTAATATGAAATAGCCGAAATTGAGCTATGAAGTCTCTTTATACATTTTGGAGTAGTTGTTGTCATAGTATAGGATGATATGTATTCATGTATATTAATTATATTAATGTACTTGTATATGTAACATCCTGTGTCGACAGTTGTAGTTGTATCATATGTATTGTATCACGTGTATTGTAACTGACTTCGGATATATATATATGAGATTTGATATTATCTGTGTTCCGCATTTAGTTTGTTCCGCATTTAGTTTATCTGCGTTATTATTATATATATTATCCTAAACTATTATGAACCATCGTAGTTCGTTTTATACTGGAATTGGGTATGTCGATGGGAGTAAATAAATAAGAGATGAAAAAAAAGAAAAAAAATATATACCACTCCTATCGAGATAAACAATACTAGTGTAAGGCCTAACTACGGATGGCCGCTCCTGTCCAGCCTTATTCTTCGTAATGACAGACAGTATTTCCTTTTAATACTCTTTGTTATTGTGAGCATAGAGGTGGGGCGGCACAGTTGGTATCAGAGCGAGGGGTTTATGGACATAATTTATAACATAACTTAGATGGAACATGTGTTACAACTATTCGTTGATGTTTTTATTTGTGCCTTGAGTCAAAACTAAAGTTTTGAAATCATGATGAAAATTTTGAATACCATTATTTAAAAATAAAAGTGAAATTGTGTTTTGATGATTGATTAAATTGTGTTTTGTTTATCAGAGTGCACAGCGGAAACAGTGAGACTGTCTTCGCTGAATACAGGTGATAACCTTTTGATTTAAAAATCAAAAATATGATAATGAAATAAATTTCATTATGTTGTTACATAGATGTGTTTTTTTTTGTTTTCTTTGAAAATTTCGAATCCGATTTGAGGATCCGAAGTGATTGCAGTTATGTGATTTTGTTGAGATTTTTGCTGTTTTGAATTATCTTCATTGAAGATATATTCGAGTGATTTCTTTGTTCATCTTGTAGTACACGTACAAATATGAGTTGCACGTTACTGCATTAATTTTACGTTGAACCGGTGTTTGGTTCTAAAACGTATTTTGTTGCCGTTATTTTATAACAGGATTTTTATAACGGTGCTAAATTTTTGAAGCACAGTGTTTTGTTGACATTTTTATGAATGAAAATTCACTGGTATTATATTTTGATGCGAATTATTTTGATGAGATTTTGACGTATAAAAATTACTGTCGCTTTGACTTCAGTAACCGTCAAATTTAAAGTGAATTTTCAAGCGATTATCCCGCAATGCTGATTTTGAGATCCGTTTTTACGGTGTTTTGAGAAGTGCAATTTCCTTATCGAATTTGCTACAGATGTTGCTGTTTTAATCACGTGTTTTAAAAATCATTTTAAAATAAAATTGTTTTCCATAATTTCTACAATTTGCGCTTTCAAAAGAATGAGGAAGCGATTTAAACGCTTCAGCAAAATTGAGGACTATGAACCCTCACTTTTACCGATTCACTTAATTTCGGACTTGTCCGTTTGAGGACGTAAAATGTTATTAATTTAAAATACACGATTTTGCACTTTCAAGGAAACGATGAAGAGAATTAAACGATTTAGTAAAACTCGTGGTATGGAACATGTGCGTTTGCTATTTCGATTAATTCAGGACTCGTTAATTGAAATATTTGATGTTTTGATGATTTTGTATGCTTCGAGCCACTATGTTGGACTTTCGGGTCATATGTTGGACCTTCGGGTCATATGATGGACCTTCGGGTCAATACCAGTACTAGACCTTCGGGTCATTTGTTGGACCTTCGGGTCATTTGTTGGGCGTCAAAAATATAGTACTTGGTAGGCTTCGGCCATATGAGATGCACGTGCGGCCTAGCTAAAACTCGCCATTTGTTGGGATCGATCCACCTTTTATGTTATTTTCTAGATTATCTTAATTGATTTCTATATATTTGTTGCTTCTAATTATCCACAGGTGATTAGATATTTGCTGTTATGAGTTCTAATTATCTTTGTTGATAATTTGATATTTGTTGATTTGAGATTTCTGATTATCATTTTTGATAATTAGATATTTTTTGATTTGAGATTTCTGATTATCGTTTTTGATAATTGAATATTTGTTGTTTTCTGATTGTCGTTTTTGATAATTGGATATTTGTTGTTTTCTGATTATCATTTTTGATAATTAGATATTTATTGATTTGAGATTTCTGATTATCGTTTTTGATAATTAGATATTTGTTGATTTGAGAGCTCTAATTATCTTTGTTGATAATTAGATATTTGTTAATTTGAGATTTCTGATTATCGTTTTTGATAATTAGATATTTGTTGATTTGAGATTTCTGATTATCGTTTTTGATAATCGGATATTTGTTGTTTTCTTATTATCGTTTTTGATAATTAGATATTTGTTGATTTGAGATTTATGATTATCGTTTTTGATAATTAGATATTTATGGTTTGAGATTTCTGATTATCATTTTTGATTATTAGATATTTGTTGATTTGAGATTTCTGATTATCGTTTTTAATAATTAGATATTTGTTGATTTGAGATTTCTGATTATCGTTTTTGATAATTGGATATTTGTTGTTTCTGATTATCGTTTTTGATAAATTTTTGTTGTTATGATTTCTAATTATCATTTTGATAATTAGATATTTATTGATTTGAGATTTCTGATTATCGTTTTTGATAATTAGATATTTGTTGATTTGAGATTTTTGATTATCTTTTTTGATAATTAGATATTTGTTGATTTGAGATTTCTGATTATCGTTTTTGGTAATTAGATATTTGCTAATTTTGCTGATTATGAGATTTTCTAGTCTCTAATTGATTCTACATTATGTTGATTATATTGAATTTCTGTTTCTATCTATCTTTGTTGATAGTTAGCGTTTGCTGATTATGAAGTTCGTGTTTTCTAATTATCTGTTGGATAACTAGATATTTGCGGTTTTGCGGATATGTGATTTGTGTTTTCTAATTGTCTTTGTTGATAATTAGATTTTGCTGTTTTCGAATTATCGTATCGATAATTAGATATTGTTGTTTTGTGATTTCTGTATTCTAATTATCTAATTGATAATTAAATATTGCTGATAATTGTATTTATTCAGTTTCGTTGTTTTCTGATTATCTATTTGATAATTAGATTTTGTTGGGAAATTGTAAATTTCTTTTATGAAATTAAAAGATTTCTTTGGCGTTTGTATTCTGGACCTTTATTTTTCTAGCTTAACCAGTTTATGTTAGAAAAATAAATGGTTATTGACGACCTTAATTATGAAAATTGCGGGGACGCAATTTTAATAAGAAGGGGAGTCTGTAACAACCCGCGATTTCGCATATATTAATTATCGTCATTGAACGACTAATGGTGATAGCTAATTGCTGTTGGGAGTTTAATCGGTTGGGATTCTTTTAAAAATTCGTTGAATGTTGTGTGGGCTTTAAAGTTTAATCTCAGCCCACTTATTCTTGGTGCCGTGTTATCTCAAGTGAAAACCCGTACCCCTTTATTCATTTGATTGCAAACCCTAAAATAAACAAAAAGAAAAATTAAAAATGGCAGCTCGTGCTCGTTCCTCTTTCTTCAATAATTAGGGTTTCATTTTTTTGGCTCCGCTCGATTTCTCGAGGACCACGGCTTCGTCTCTGAAGTATGCGATCTTTGGGTGTGTTCTTCGAAGCAAGGTGAGTGACCCTCACATCTAATTCAATACTATGCTTCGCGTTCGATTTGGTTTTGTCGTTGATGATTTCTGACTTGATTTTGACTTGGTTCGATTTCTTGTTGTCTTAGGCTTTCACTTGATTTTACGATGTTGAATTTGTTCGACTTTCGACCTTGTTCGATTTTCTTACTGTTTCGTGACTCCGGCTATTATGTTGTGACTGTTGAGATTTGTTGAGTTCACTTGAGATTGCACTCAGTTTCGTTGTTTGGTTCATGTACAGTTTGCGGTCCATTGTTCTTCGAGTTAGTGATTGAGTCCTCATTCCCTTTAGTTCATACTGTATATCTATATGTGCTAGTGGCTATGCACATTATATATTGATTCGTAGTTTAGACCATGTATCTTATACTTGTGTCTCAGTGATGCATTTGTATCCACAGCGGTTTCTTGCATTTTGTTCATCAAGTCTGCACTTCCACATTGCTATGTTGTATCGAGATGCACCAGTCTTTGACGATGCTTGACTGGATATTGAACTTTATGGTTTGGTCGGAATCGTTGTAGTGGTTGTACACTGTGCATACCACTGCACTTCTTCGAGTCAGGTCTAATTGCTTCATATGCAAGGATCTTGGGTCGATATTACATGTCGACATTTACTTGGGCACTGCTTTTAGTTAGTCGGGTTCTCCTGCCTTAGTGCCATTTTAGTCATGTGCATTTAGCTAGTTTCATATTATGACCGAGCTTTGCCTTTGGTCATTGCATTTATGTTTAGGTTAGAATTGAGCATATTTGTTTATGTTGAGTTGAGTTGCATCTTTGGCCATTGGTTGATTTCTTTGTATTGGTTTTTATGAACATTTGATGTTCAGGTTGCGTGCACAATTCATGTGTTGCCAACTTGGGTCCTTTGTACCTTGTTGTTCCACTGGTGCATCTATCTTGTGCTAGTGATACAATGCATTTAATTGGATTTTGAGTTGCATTGAATCTTGGTAGTAATTGAGCATTGTCTCAGTTTTGCTTGAGAGCTTTTGAGTTGTGCTTTGTTTGGTGCACATCTGTGACCTGTTGCAGTGTTCAACCTAGTTTGTAACCGTGTCAGGTTGCTATGCATAGTATCACATATTTGTTGCATCAATTTTTGGGTTGCTATAGTTGTACCACTGCCTTTGTGCACTTGGTCATTCGAGTTGAGTTGATTTGCAGTTGTGTTGAGTCATGATAGCCGTAACTTGACCTCTGCAGTTTCGACTTGCTGTTAATAATTGGAGTTGTGATGACATCACATACTGTAGTGGCGAGGCAGTGCACGCGAGCGTGTACTGCAGCCACACAGTATTGATTTTATTGATATTTCTTTTGCATTTTGATTCATTGGGCTTTTGTGTGATTCATCACTGTAGTGGCGAGGCAGTGCACGTGAGCATGTACTGCAGCCACACAGAGTTGACTTTTTGATAGATATTTCAATTGCTTGAATTGTTTCGTGTGTTCAATTCAATATTTTGAAATTGTATTTTGATTTGGTTTAATTTGATGATTTTGTTGGTATCTAATTATCTTTTTGATAATTAGATTATGAGTTTCTAATTATTTATTTAATAATTAAATTTTGTTGTTAATTGCCATTTAGGCAATTCTGTTGTTTTCTAAACTATCTTCATTGATAATCCTTTCATTTATCTTTGTTGATAATTTGAATTTGTTGATTTGTTGTATAATGTTGTTATGCATTATGTTTACCGTTATCCGATTTCCTTATTCAAGGGCTGGATAGGTGAATTTATTTTGACTGTTGCCTATTTGTTATTTAATTATTATTGCTTTCGTGCATTAATAACTGAGTTTGAATTAGACTGACCTGCATATTATTTTCTTTTGAATTTAATACTCGGGTCAGACCAAGTTATTTCAGGTTGTAGATATCATGCTTTAGGTTGCTGCTTGAGCTATGAAGTCCCTTTATACATTTTGGAGTAGTTGTTGTCATAGTATAGGATGATATGTATTCATGTATATTAATTATATTAATATACTTGTATATGTAACATCCTGTGTCGATAGTTGTAGTTGTATCATTTGTATTGTATCACGTGTATTGTAACTGACTTCGGATATATATATATATATATATATATATATATATATATATATATATATATATATATATATATATATGAGATTTGATATTATCTGTGTTTCGCATTTAGTTTGTTCTGCATTTAGTTTATCTGCGTTATTATTATATATATTATCCTAAACTATTATGAACCATCGTAGTTCGTTTTATACTGGAATTGGGTATGTCGATGGAAGTAAATAAATAAGAGATGAAAATACACACACACACACCCCACTCCTATCGAGATAACCAATACTAGTGTAAGGCCTAACTACGGATGGCCGCTCCTATCTAGCCTTATTCTTCGTAATGACAGACAGTATTTCCTTTTAACACTCTTTGTTATTGTGAGCATAGTGGTGGGGTGTCACAAAAAAAGACCCGCTCACTGCAATTTTGGGAGAACGGTTGATAGAGCGAGGAAGTTGAAGCTATCGGCCATTAAAATTAGGTTTTTCATCAAGAGGATGTGGAGTATGGACGTTAATATATGTTAAAGTGGAGATATAGATGTTAATAATATAATAATATAGAAGTATAAATAATATAATAGTACAGACATAATTTTGATGACTGTTCAACTGTCCAAAATTTAGCTTGTGTGCTGTTATTATCCAGGGTTCCGCTCCTTATGGCACGTTCGACTCGGTTTTACTGAAACAACAAGCCTCTTCAAATTCCAGAATTATCCGTTGAAACCAACAAAATTCTACAAATCCCTGAAGTATCTTAACTGCCATTATCATCATTGTCCGCGTTGTCATCTTTTAAAATGGACTGCCTTGGTTATTCACATGGTTGGATTGCTTTGCTCGATCGATTGACTTTATCTATTTCGATATTCAACCCTCTCACTAATTCCTCTATCCATCTTCCCAAGTGTTCGAAAGATTGTTTCTATTGCTGAACATAGAACTGGAGTCGGTCTGTTTGTGAATCCTTCCTACTTAATTCAGTCGGGCGGAGAACTTTTGCTTGTTTTCTTTACTTCTATTGCACTTTAAACAAAAGATGAAAACTGCAGTTGCTACTACTTTAAGGTATTTAAACTAGAATTTGAAAGGGAGGTTGCTATGTTGGTGGAGTTAAAAAGCTTAGGTGATAAAGCCTTGATTTTCAGTCCACCGAGTACTCTATTTTATCTCATTGCAGGCAAACATCTTGGCTGTAGAGCTAATTCAGAGGATACGTTGATATGATTTTGAGATGTTACTGTAAATGCTTATAAAATTGTTTGGGAGGGTTATTTGTTTTAGAAAGGAAGCAAGAGAAAGAGGAGGATAAACGAGGGACTGAAATAGTCCCATATCTAAGAATATTTTATATTTGTTAAATATAGTTTTTTCAAAGAAAGGTTGGATCTCTTGAGTATTCAATGCTTGCTATTTTGTGAGAAGATAGATCGGACAGGATTTGGGTTCAAATTATAATTTTAGATTGAATAGTTTTAGTTAAAAATGGATCAGATTTTAACCCGTTAACAAGCTTGTTTGCGTCAAAAATGGTCACAAACACTCAATTGTCGATGAAAGCACCCGTTTAAAAACATAGATCACAGATGAAAAATATGTAGAAAAAACAAATGTGAAGAACACTCAAAATTTAAAAAGAATCACACAGAAACACGCAGATTTAGAGTGGTTCGGCGTTTGGCCTACGTCTACTATGAAATGGCTGACTTTTATTGATCTTTTTTCGTTGGTTATAATGAGTTACAACAGTAGAATGAAAGTACAAAAGTAATCTCGGTAGAGTCTGGACTTAGAAGAGCCAAAAGTTCTTTTTTCTTTAGGCTCTGGGGTGCTATTTATAAGCATAGGCTACAACTCGTTCAGATCTCGAGAGACCTCTTTTGACACGTGGGTGGGCCCACGCGATCGATCCTACGTGATTTGCACTCGGTCCGTGATCGATATGAACGAATTTTGTATCGATCAAGGTTTGATCTAATCAAGTCGAAATTGGGCATGAATATTCTTTAGGTTGTACGTAAGCTTCCGTGAAAATTTCATAGCATTGGACTTGTAGATTGCGAGTTATGATCGATGCAAGCTCAAATTTATCAAAGGTTGTTTTCTCCGTATCAATATCGTTTGCATCCCTCTGTTCGTATCGCTTTTTGTGCACGTGCTCACAAGTTGACGTGGCGCTAACTCCTCGACTCGATCCACTTTTCATGCCGAATGACTAAGTCTTTCATTGGAGTGTATCTTATTTGTATCGATGCATTTCAACTTTGCCTTGTTCGTATCGATTTTCATCGTTCTGTTCGTATCGATCGCTTAATGGCTTCCTTCGTATTGATAGATGTGACCATTTCATATCGATCGTTTGATGTTTTACTCGTATCGATCGTTAATCGATCGAAACGAGCTGTGCAATTGGGATCGATACGAATTAATCCCGATTGATGGATACGAAGTTGGGTGTACTTGATGGATACGAACAGACGAAGCTTGATGGATGCGAACAGATGGCTACGAGCAGATGGAGGCGAGTAGATGGAGACAAACAGATGAAGACGGATGCTAACAGATGGAGGCGAACGAATTGATTCCCTTGGTTTGCGTCGATCATATCTTGAACATATGACCTCGGATTGACTGTAAATTTGGAACGTCGGCTTTCATGGCTTTGGTTGTTGTGTCATACCAATTGTAGCTCGATCTAGACTCGGATAAAATTTGCCGACATCCATAGCTGATCTGTACATAACTGGCAATCGGGGAGAACTGTCTTTGGTTTTCAGTTAATTTTTTGGTATCACGGCCTTGCTAAAAGGCGGGATAACAAAGTTCAAAATTCAAATTTAAATAGACAAAAACAACAGAAGATATGACTTTTAATAGCGGCGTGAAACGCGACCGTTGCAAAAACAACAGAACATCTCAAACAAATGTTTATTGTATTGTAAACAACCAAAAGACATCTCTCTACAACTGTAAATAGCAATGCCTCAAAAGAGTTTCAATTTTAACATTTCTTTAAAATCAGAAACACTTGAAAAACATTGCTAATTTAGTTTTCCTATATTTCGAAATTCTCCTTCTTCTCTCCTCTCGTATTTCTAAGTTATTTTCGAGTTGTGGTACTGCATCACAACTTCGATACTCATGTCACTGTTATCAATTCAGAAGATAGTTTGAATCGATTTCGATGGTGCTATTGTAGTCGATCAAATAGAATAATCATCCAGACTCTATTGTATCTTGGAAGACGATTTGCCTTAACTCACAACATTCATGTGTTTGTTTAAACGAGTGATGAATGCAAATAACGTCTTAAGGAAAGCGTCATCGGCGTACTTTGGAGTAATCTCTACGGATTTGATTTTATCACCACCATGTCATTTCACCAGAAATCCACCACCATGTCATTTCACCAGAAATCCAGAAACGTGCACCAAATGAGATATGCAACAGTGTGGTTATAAATGATGGTGATGCTTCTTCGAGTGTAGGTTGGGAAAACTGGAGTTGGTTTACGTCCAATGTTCTGCAATGAAGTGTGTATGCTTGATTTTATGTTAGTTCGTAGATAGTTTGTTTATTGTATGTTTAACCATCGGAAGAAATTTCAGTGCTTGCACTTTTTTGCAACTTTTGTAGAGCATGATCATATGTAAATCAAAATTAGAACGTTTAAACATGGTCCGAAATTCCGACGGAATTCCAGTTTTTTCGGTGATTCCGTTCCGGTTCCGTTCATAGCCGGAACGGAATCCGGTCAAAATTCCGGTTCCGCTCTAAATTCCGGATTTGTTTTTCATATATTGAAAAAAACTTATAAAAAATTAAAAAATAAAACAAATATATAAAATTAAAAAAATAAATAAAACAAATTAATCGGGACAATAAATAAATGGAGAAGAAATCGTGTAGCTTCATAAAAAAGTTGTTATACTTTTGTTAATTTACATCGAATCATTACAAAAAATTCAAAATTTGCAAAATCGATTAAAGTTTTAAAATCTCAAATGAATAATACAGAATTTTACACAGTGGATTTTCAATTAAAGTATGTATTTTTTAAAGTTTTAAAATCTCAAATGAATAATACAGAATCTTACACAGTGGATTTTTAATTAAAGTATGTATTTTATATGTAATATAAAATATGTACTATAAATTTACGACAGTATTAGATATTTATTAGCGTATATAGCAAATTAAAGCAAAAAAGTACCAGAATTAAAAAAACCGAAATTAAAGCGGAACTTCCGGAATTTTCGGAACGGATCCGGAAATTTTAAAATTACCTATGTCCGAAATGGAAACGGAAACGGAAAACGGAATTTCGAACTTTGCGTTTAAATACCTACACACTCCCAGAACCCATAATGCAATTGGCCATGGATGATGGAACAGACTTTGAATCTATATATTTCTAACCAAGTTAAGTTTGCTTCATGCGACTGTTAATCATCTTTATTGAGAGCTTAAGGACATTTTTGAGAGGTTAGTGAGGAAGTAATGTTCCTTGAACGACACTTTATAATTAGAACAAATAGAAAATGTTCTTTTTGACAAACAACCTAATGGCGATAATTCATGACTACTCAAATAAATCAAGCAATCAATGTTCTTAAGATCATATTAGAATGGTTTTATGTGTATTGTCTAATAATATGTGATTTGGAACCTTATCAAAATTCATCTTACTCCACGAATGTGAAAGAAACGCAGTACTTGTTTGAGAAGGCGAACAACAACCACTTGTCTACCCAGATTATATATATAATAGATATTTTAAGAGAATTTTGATTTTATCTATAAATTAGCAAACTTTGATAACTTTAGTTGATGGACCTCTATACCAAGAGAAAAAAGATTATCACAAAATGAGGAGCATTAATATATCTATTCCAGGATATTCTCGTAGAAGGGAATCTGACTTGTTGCCAAAAGAACGGCGTTGGAAGCACTTATGTTTGTCTTTAAAGGGAAAGTTCACCGATGGTTATAAAAAGGTAGCTCTTTTTTATCTTATTAGTAGCGGTCTTTGCTGCTTGACTTCTTGACTTAGAGCTTGGAGGACCGCTCTCTCTCTGGTTTAGTCTATTATGGGAAGGGACGAGACAAAGCCTTCTTCTAAATGAAATAGGATTCTGCTTTCATTGTTCACTGTTCTCAAGGTATCTCCTAAGTCGAGGGTGAGAATGAGAATTGGATATATATGAAGTAAGAGTTTAAGTTCAGATTTGTGGCAGATTTCGCTTTTTCCTACTTGATATATCATATTTTATGTTGAAAAAAATGTTCAGTTCAGTACATTGATTTTATCCATGATCTGCAGTTGTCCATGTTATATGTTGTAACAACCCTGTATTTTGTGATTTTTTTTTTTGTATATTTTAATTATTTTAATTAAATTTTTTATTTAAAAACTTATTTTATTTATTTTGAATGATAAACTTTAGTTTTGATATGAATTATGATTCCAAAGCATGACTAAAAAGAATATTTTCCAAAAAGTGAATTTTTGATCAAAATAGTCAAACCTTGACTTTTAATTTAAAAGTTTGAAAATTTAAATTTTTTCTTTTATTTTGAAAGTACATAAAATTTTAGGAACACTGCTTTTTGTTTCGTTGGAAACGGATTTAAATTGTGAGAGTTATGTATATTTCAATATTGAGTGCAATTCGTTTATTCTGCAATTTTGTTATTTTAAATAGTATAAATTTTATTTTTATTTGTCATATTTTATTGTAATATGTATTGATATGCTATTTTATGTATGTTTTTGTCTTTTAATATTTTTGAAGTGAGGTAGAGCTAGTAGTATTTTTCTTGTAATTTCCATGCCATGTTTTCAATTTTTAAACATTTTCTTTAGTTCTTTTCTATTTTTCTCCAATTTAATTATTTATTTTATTTTAGAAATGATAAATAAATTATTTTATTTCAAAATTTTGCTTTAGAATATTTTTAAAATGAAGTAGATATTTTTCCAAAGTCATTGATGTTTTAATTGTAATTTTTGAACCCTGTTTTCAATTTTTAAGCAATTTCCTTAATTCTTTTTATATTTTCTTTAAATTTAATTATATATTTTTATTTTTTTTCACTTTGTTTCGGTTTTTAGATGTACTTGCTGAAGTTTATTTTGTTTTACTTGATTTAAAAGAAAAGGAAGTATGGAAGGTTTTAAAAGCTAAGAAACGTAAAGTCGTTTCACCGTTTCTTTTACCGTTTCTTTTTCCAATCAATGCATCAATTTATTGTAGCCGTTCCTTTTCTTTTGCTTATTCACGTGAAAGTTTCTCATTCCATCAATAATACACATCTATTTCAGATCCGAGCAAAGAAAAATAAGCAATGGCCTCTCTTCCTCCTCTCATTTTTCTACTTCTTCTTTTTTGTTTTGCTTGATTTTTTCCATGACTTCTCATTGCTTTGTTTGGCCTAACACCTCCACCATCTCCTCCACCGACCACCACCACTTCCTTCCCCACATCATACACGACCAAAACCCTTCCTCCTCTGACCAGCAAGTGCCATGACCATCCCATGATGCGAAATCCACAAAAACTATGTTAAAACTCCTTAAAAAACATGTCTAGCCACCTAGTCTTCATCACCATCACCTTAGATGACCTTGGCCACCTCCTATTGCTCCACCACCACCTTGACACACCCCTAACCATCACCTTCATCCTCTGTCCAGATCTGAAAAATGCCATAGCCGAGCCATAGGTTCATATAGCCTAGCCCAAAATGAACCAAAAACCCACTATTTGCATAAGCCTCTTCATATTCATGCATAGTAACTCCTCCACCACTTCAATACCTTGTAGCCATGCCTTATAGGACCCAAACCTGAACCAAAGTATGTCCAAACCTGAGCCAAAACATTCCCTAAGCCGTGCTAGCAAGTGTAGAAGGCAAGACAAAAGACTGTGTATTCGTATCTCTTTTTATTTCAAAGTTATTCATATTCAATGTTGTATTGGATTGTAATTTTATTTTGTTTTATTTTGGGTTGTAACACAAGTTCTAAGCTTGGATCTCTTCCCACTTGAGCCTATTGTTGTGTCATCGTGCCTTCTGGATCCGTTGTACCATTCAAATTAATATCTCCAACATAAAAATGTGAGTATTTCTCACCAGACATTATGTACTTATATAAGTAGTAAATTGACACCCTGCGAATCTGTAGAACTATATTAACATGTTATAACTGCTTATATTATTATCATATGATGTTTACACCTATTATTACACCTGTTATATAATATGTTACTGTTATTTCATGCTATTCTGTATATTTTATCAGTTTATCACACTGCAAGTTCCCTGTAAATTAGAAATCACTATGGGTTGAAATGATACATACCCGAACGGACTTTAGAATAAGGGAAAATTGTTATGGGCTGAAATGATAGGCCTGAATGATTTTCAATTTATTTCATTTACTTGGGACTGCGGGTTTGAAATGATAAAACCCGGATTTTCTTTGTAAATTACGGGTTGAAATGATATATTACCCGTATCACTTTTCCTAGTGTAGAAAATTATATACAGACCCGTAGTTAATATATGTTTTCTAAAAAATTTAAAATTATTTTAGAAATATAAATATTAAAACATTTTGATTTAAATCTAATTAAAAAGGATTTTTGTAAAATATTATTGATTTTCTGAATAATTGCAAGTAAAATGAATTAATGAAAAGTTAGAAATTTTGAACGTAAGTTATTTTGGAAAATTTGATTTAATTATAATTGGAAATTAAATTGAATATGAAATTATGATAAATTTATGATAATTTGAATTTAAATGAATTCAAAGTGATTTTATATCATATTAATGATTTTTAATAAAGTTGAAATGTGAAATGAATGAATACTTTAAGTTGAAATTTTGAAATATAACTAAATTGGAAATTTATGAAATTGACTTGAAAGTGAACTTTTAGTTTAGTAAATGAAAATAAAACTAAGTTATATTTGAGAATTTGAACTTAAGTGTTAAGTTGAAATTTAATGCAATGAATTTAAAATTGAACATTGCAATTTAATAAATGAATTATTATTAAATCTTGATTTTTGAATGGAAATTTAATTTTATAAAATCATGAACTTGAGGAAAGTTAAATGATGTTTATAAATGTGAAAATGTATGATTTTATGAGTTAAAAATATTTTAAATAAAAAAATATAATTGGTTGAGAAATTATATTGAATATTTGAAGTTAATTGACTGCATTTTTGAAATGCTATTAATTACAATGTAAATGATATTACAGCATTTGTAAATGCTGTAGTTGATGATAATGAACTAAAAAGCTAAATTGAATTAATAGCTATTATAGCAATTTTTGTAAGTGCTATAATTTTTGAATTTAACTAAGTTTATTTGAAATTTAAGTAAACCATATTACAACATTTTAAAATGTTGTGTTTTGTTAAATTGAACTGTTTTGAATGTATCTTTCCGTAGCATTTTCTAAATGCCACGAAAAGTGAATTTTCATTGTTTTAATAAATTTAAGTGCATAAATGAACACTGAAAAGTTTAAATTTTTGGAATTTAATAATTTAATTATTAAATGTAATAACTTCATTTTTATGATTTAAAATGAAGTAATTTGTTTTGAAATATAACTATTTGATATATTAAAATGATTTGAAATATGGTTTCGAAAAGATATGATATTTTGATATATTAAAATGATTTGAAATGTGGTACTGAAAGATATGATATTTTGGTATATTGAAATGATTTGAAATGTGGTTTTGAAAAATATAGCTATTTTGATATATTAAAATGATTTGAAATGTGAGTTTGAAAAGATATGATATTTTGATATATTAAAATGATTTGAAACAAAGTTTTAAAAGATATGACATTTTGATATTAAAATGATTTGAAAAGAAGTTCTGAAAGATATGATATTTTGGAAATGAAGCTTTGAAAGGTTATGATATTTTGATATATTAAAATGATTTGAAAGGAAGTTTTGAAAGGATATGATAATTTAATATATTGAAATGGTTAGAAATGACTTGATATTTATTTTGATAAATATTTGAATTGAAAAATATGGTATGATGATATATTGAAATGGTTTGGAAATGATTTGATCTTTATTTTGATAAAGATTTGGGTTGAAATGATATTTTATTTTGAAGTATAAATTATTGTTTTAAAGTTACAACTACGGGTTATAATAACGATTGGTTGTTAAAGAGACCGGGATCGGATATTGACATATAGCCGGCCAATATCGAAAACCACTTTCACAACTGTGTACGCGGTGGAGATTCCAGAATGAAGTAGGATGGTGGCGACGTTCTCGAGGTATATTACGTAGACCCAACTCCCGTGAGTTGGCATAAATGACTAAAACAGGAGCTATACCGGGCTACACAAAGGGTCGCACCCTTTCATCGAGCATGCTCCATCGAAAACCATTCTATTACTTTTGTGATTCGATATGTGGCGCCACTTTGATTCGAGGGTATTGTTCGAGGTGGGCGGAAGCTGCTGGCTTGCCGTCACCACCGGTCCGGGAGTGCAAACGGTGTATCTACCCTGGCATTGCCTCGCGTGCCGTGTCATCTCCTTATAGCGAGCCCACTACGATTTTGGTTTTAAAGATCCGACCGCGTTAAGGTTCACCATCCCCTTAACGCTATTTTCTATATGATTATACTTTACTAATTAGACACTACTGTATATAGCGTATATTACTACATAGTAAATAGTTTAGCGGATCCTTAGAGGATGGGCGGTCCCAAGCATCTTCTAAGTTACCTGTACTTTTACTACAGTTCACTTGAGTTGGTTTACATTGTATAAGTATGTATGTCCTGACTCGAGTGTTTGTATTTTTATTTACGCTCGGATCAGCCTGAGTTATTCACAGATTTGGATTCCACTTCTGGAGATTTGAATCGCTGGAGATTATCGCTTATGTAGTCTTATCTATTTCAGTTCGGTTGTTCTATTCATCTTGTACTTGGTTACCATATTGAAACTTCTGTTGTACTTTATTTCTTCTATTGTATCTTATGTAACTCTGATATATTTATATAGTAGCTTCATGAACTACTATCTCTTTTACTTCCACTGCATTATTATTACTCTGTGTCTGTGATCTGTGATTTTTATTTACTGTGTATTATGAGATTTGCCAAATTTTTATTTACAATGCGGGATTTTGAGCAATTCAATTCCGGCATGAGTGTCTACCTATACACTTATAATGGATGCGAATGGTTGAAAATATCGGATCGTTACATATGTGATACAAGTGCTGTCCCCTATTCTGACAGTATCAAGACAAGTACCAGATTCTCCATTTTGAGCCTGCAAAAGACAAGAATCTTGATGGAAATTACTAGTTTTTATTGTCGTTAATTGAGTTTTTAATATATTGTTATTTTGTTGATTCAAGACTTGGTGAATATTCATAGTTAAGCTGGTGTCATTGCATGGTGTATGATATAAAATTATAAATTCCATACTCTCTATGATTCTAATTATGACGCCTTCATGTTTTTCAAGTATTTGCAAGTACAAATTTAGATATAGTCGAAGTAAAAGGTTTGAATGAATGAATATGAGATCCTAGAGGAAACCAAACCCATATAAGATAACCTCAAGGTTGGGGATCCTCTAATTCTCATGTTCAAGACCACAAATGTAACGTTTCGATTTTTCGTTGCCGAAAAACCGAATAGTTATGGGTTTTAAAAAGAAGAAAAGAAGAAGAAAGAAGAAGAAAGAGGGAAGAGAAAATAGAAAATTTTAAAATAGAAGAAAAAGAGAATAGAGAACATTTTGAAAACATAGAACGGAACAGAGAACAACAGAACAACATCAGAATCTCACAATTCGCAGCAGAACAACATATAATAATAAATGAATAATCTTTAAACAAAGAACTATCAGTTATTACATTTTATACATTACATTACATCATATCATCAAAGTGTACAACATCATACAACAACAACAGTGCAGCGGAAAAGAAATACTATATAACTAGTAATACGCCATGCCATCCATCTTGCCTCCAGCAACTCCAGAATATCCAGAATATCCTGATAAACCTTAACTCTTGACTGCCCGTGTAGAAATTGGTGGGCACCCAGAGTTTAGGAAGGAAAACAATAAACTCCGAGTCAGTCATGTGACTGGTGTGAGAACTCAAAACAGTTTATTTATCTTTAAAATCAAAATAGAGGAATATTTTTAAAGTCAATTCGCAATGCTTTTAAAAATGAGACTACCATAAGGCCTCCCGCACACACACACAATGCAAACGCAAAATCGGAGGAGATTTCTCCTTATGATAGTCAAAGATGCTTGATACGCATTTAAAAATAACATTTGATATTATTACTAGTGTATAGTGTGGGGAAAAAATTCATTTCGAAAGTAGAATATAAATCTTAGCCAACATACGACCATTATCGTATGCCTACTATAGCTAACTATGTTCAATAGCAGGTTACCGCCACATTCCATAGCAGGTTATACAACTAAAACCGTACAAGTTTCGTATTGTTTCTTTGGATTTCCAACAAATGGTCAGGCCAAGGAACTTCCCATTGCCACATGAGAATGCCTCTGGAAAGACATCCCCGAGAACCAAACCGGAACTCTGCCAACACAAGGCCGGGTTACCCCTAACTGGGTAACTACTGACACGAGCACGCCATTCCCCGATCGTAAACGACCTTTCTCACGGGATCCCGAAAACCAACAACCACAAAGTAATAAATTCGTAGTAACCACATAGGTTAAATATCTGGGCTCCATACCATGATACCACCTCTATCCAGAAGGAAATGTACATACCCTAAAGGGTGCTACCCCTCATAACCTTGCTGCATCTTTCCTGTTTTGACCATTTCCGGGGTGTGAGGTTCGACGAAGTCACGTCCACAAAACATACTTTATACAAAAGCCATGCTTTGGGTCAACAAATGATCAACACAATGATCACCAAGATAGACGATCAAATAAACGATCCTATCACAATAATCAACACAATGATCATTTACAGCAACACTCAGCATATCACATTACCAAATTGGGAATATATCGCTGATAACTTCAACTATATAACCTCTGAGCTCGTATGTCTCAGAGAAGGGTGTTAAACTAAAGAATAAATTCTTCGCCACCAACAGAAATATATTTGAAAGAAATCGTCTTTATATCTCAACTTGTAATGTCAGACACACAATCCATACAAGTTTGTTCCGGGCTCGAACAAAACCGAAGGCACTTACAAAGAAGTCCTTGCAATCCGGATATTCACAATCCTGATCGGATTCACCATCACATATGGAGAACTCTATACCGGAGCAACTCGGTGCAGAGTAAATCGACAGGTCATCCTATCGCTCTCGCAAATACCGGGTCTTCAACACCGATCTTCAATGCAATTCACAACGACTTATCACATATTCAGAATGGGTTATACGACCCCATGGTCCTTTCCCGGTTAACCCGAATAGTGAGCGCTTATTTAAAAATAAGTGTAGCATTCACATTCAAACAAATCACATCAATTACCCATTCAAAGGGAAATATTGATAGTCGGCTATTGAACTATCACTGGATATGCACACATCACCAGATTCCAAATAATTTACCAAATTATTTATTTTCCAAAATATCTTTACCAGATATAAACTTTCAATACTTCAAAAATAAATCAATATTTATTTTTAAACAAATTCCACTTCCTTTATAAATTCCTTAGTGAATTTATAATTCCAAAATATCAATGAATATTCGATTTCGATTATTCACTTCAATTTATCTTCAAAAAGAAAAATTCTAAATATCACTTCATATTGGAAAACAATTCCATACTTATTTAATAAGTAATTCACAAATTTTATTTATTTTCAACACTTGGAAAATATTCAATATACTTAAATCGAATTAAGTATATATTTCATTCTTTAAGGAAATCATTCACTTAAACATATTTATTTGGGCCAAAACGAATGTTATGTAAAACATTGTTACGACAACCCAAAATCACTAGTATAGGGATTCGAAATTAAGATATATATATAAATCCCAATACTATGCAAAACATTTCCTTTCGGAAATTATTTACTATAACAACAGTGTTATAGTCCATCATCTCCTTCTATTTCTCGAAAACGCCTATTTCAACAATAAATGTTGAAATCTATGGTTTCGAATCACAACAACTTTTAAAACATCGTTAGATCGTTTTAATTCTATTTAAAACATCACATCTAAAACAATTTCTTTAACATATTATTCACTATTCAAAAACGTGAATATTCTTTGTTAACAAATTTCATCCTTTTTATTCATTTTAATTCAAAGGATTATTCACTATTCAAAATGTGAATATAACTCCATTAATAGGTTTCAACAATTTTCTTATCAAAATAAGTCATTTGCGAATTTATAAAACAACGTTTATAAATTCCATTTCTATATATTTATAAAAACTTCCTTTTTATAAATTCCATATTAACCTATTCCAGTTTATAACTAAATTATAAACTAAACGTTCATATTATAAGTTAAATACTTATAAAACGATTATTTTACAAAATCGTTCTTTTTAAACTTCATAATTATAAATCTTATAACTTATAAGATTTAATTATTTATCCAAAATATATTCTTTAATAACTTTATAAATTTTATAAACCTACTGCTTATAAAATTTCATTTATAACTTCACCGTTTATAATTCTATAAATTTCATTCCTTAATGAAATTCATTTTCACTTCATTCAAACACTTATAAAAACTCGTTTTATAATGTCCATATTTCAATTTATACATATCTATTTACAAATCTCTTAATATAAATCAATTTATATTATTCTTTTTAAACGTCTTTAAATTCCTTTAAAAACTTCATTCTTTTGATTCATAAAATAATTAAATTTTATAAATCCTATATTTAAACTTTTCACAATAAATTCTAAAATCCCGATTTAAACTATTTATAAAATCACTAGCATCGTATTCTCAAAAATCAGCTTTTAACTATTTTTCTCAAAAATCATAATTTTTATAACTTTAAAAATTATAACGTTTATTTATTTAAAATGGATCAATTCCAAAATTATTTTATAAAACGTATACTTTCTAAAATCACTTTGAAATCATTTTAAAATTCCAAATTTGGTCCAATGATGCTACACACCAAATAGTCAATCACGACTACACGATCCATCATATATCGATATGATAATCCATCAAATATCAAAATATCTGAAATCAAATAAAAACTGTTGAGGAATCCAGTTGGATCCCTCCAACCTGTTTTCCTGCATCCACAAACATTAGCACAATACCAATTTCGCTCCAGTACGAAATTATCGCGGTACATGTTCTTATTAAATATTATCCGCTTAATAACGGCGCAATAGGGTCTCATCCGCTAAACAAATAAATGCGGGAAATCAACAACTCCAATATATACATATGCCAATATATATATATATTGATATTATATATAATACCAATTTCACTGTTTATGAAATATTCGCGGTATATGTTTTTAATAAATAACATCCGCTTACTAACGGCGTATAATGTCTATTTTAACAATCAATAGATATTAATCAACATTCAAACATGCATTCAAATATTTTAAATCTAACTATTTAAAATAAAATCGAAACTGATTCGATTGAGTGAGAAGTTCTCACCTTGATTTTAAATTCCGTTTTAGCTTTTATTTCGAATAAAATTAAACGCGCGTTTAATTTTACCCGAAATTCTCACTAGCTCCAAACGACTCCAAACCAATTTCATCGCGTAGTGCTCGTTCATACGATTCCAACGCAACTGAGTTTGCATTTTTTCGACCTCGTATGAAAAAGTTATGATTTTTCAAAGTTACACGATTTTATAACTTATAAATTTACAACTATTATTTAAAAATCTTTAACCTAAGCCATTGGATCTTGCTTTCTTCCCATCTGGACCGTCCCTATGCTTCACCTTCTTCTTCAGTAACTCACGTACGTGAGTTTTCACGTTGAACCCAACACAGCCGCCCCCTAGGGCTTAATTATGCTTCGCCTACGTCGCATTAAAACTTTATCGGAGACCATCATCTTGAAGAGCATCACGAGTATGACACTCGGCTGGAGTAACTTGGAGCTCGGCCTCTCCATAATGCACGAATTGCGTGCCAAACTGTAGATGAACACAGGCCATAAACGCCTCCAAACGACGACGATAAGGAAAAGTGACTGTTGGATCTGTAGATCTCAGTGTGTTCTACAAGATTGTAGTTGGAACTTTCGCCTAATTGTTAATGGATGAAGAGAAAAGAGGAGGAGAAGTTTGATGTTTTTCGGCCATCCATTATCAGGTGGCGGCTGATGAAGTTAGGTTAGGGTTTTATTTATTTTTGTATTTATTTTGGATTTATGAGCCTATTTATAGAGAATTTTCGAACACTATTCATTCCGGAAATTCCGAACTCCGATTTACGCGCCGTAACCAGCGTTTCTAGGGTTTACCCCGCGTTCCGGACACAATGGAACAGGTTTCGGAAGCTAATTCGGACATCTGTGCGAGTTATGGCTGTAAACGCTCAATTTAAATTAAACCGATTTAAGTCGATTTCTAGGCGTTTTAATTTGTACCGGACAAACGGTAAATCCAATTGACTTGAAATTTGAAACCTTACAATAATATCACATTACGGATCCGATGAAACTGGTTTCGTTGAAATCCGAGACTTTTTGAAAAATGACTATTTTAACTCGCCAAATTTAAATTAAAAATAAATCGATGCGTTTCGAGCTGCCACGATCAAACGATAACTCCGATTGACACGAAATTTGAAATCCGGTAATAACTAACTATTACGGATCCAATGAAACTGGTTTCGTTCAATTCTGAGACTGTTCAAAAATTGACTATTTTTACTAGTCGATTTTAATATTAAAATATTCAATTTTCACAAATTAACTTTTAATTCGATTTTAAAAGTTCTAAAATATCATTCTAACTTCAACATGATAAAATAAAATTTTACAAATCATTTTCAATCATATTTAACTATATTTTCAATTATTTCCATAATTTAACGTATTAAATTATCGATTTAATAATCCAATTAAATCCAAAAATTCAAATTAAAATTTATTCGACTTATAAATTCACTCATTTATATTTAAAATAAATTAAATATTCAAATTTTAATTTCTAAAAATTCTGGGTCGTTACAATCTTCCCCCCTTAAAAGAATTTCGTCCTCGAAATTATTAAGTAAGAAAAGTTACAGAATTTATTAACTTTCCAAAATTCATAGTTAAACTTCTTATAATAACTTTACTAAGTTTTCAAATCATACTTAGTTATCTTTTCAAAAACAACTACTATTGTTTAACTTTCAAATCAAAATCAAAGTTAAAGTTTTCAAAATTTTCCAATTTTCTCAAAAATTTTCTAACGCCTTAAATTTTCGGAAAAATTCGCCATAGTCTCCTTTGCGCGGCTCGATCCGAAAAAAAAAATGACAGTATATATATATCACAAATATACATCTCATCAAGTAATGAGGCATCCCGCAGGGAAAAAAGTGTAAAAGTACGATATTTAATCCGAGATATGTACCTTATATTTTATTAGCAAGCATATACGGCTAATATAGCGCAAAAGCGAGCTCCAAATGCGAAGCAAACGCGATCCGCACCTACTAATTACTCAACAAACAACATGAGAACATGCATATATGAAAATAACCTCAAAATACAACATATAGCAACATAATAACTATATATGTCAACATAGCAAATGCAACATATTCAAACATCAACCAACTAGCATTCAACAAATTCATAACCAATAAATATTCATTCATATTTTCATTAATATTCAATGAATTGGTTTTCAATTTAATCACATTTGATTTATTAATAGTGGAGGTTTTTACTAACATTCATTTTCAATTAGTTTATATTCACTAATTCATATTCAAGTTGGTCCACTTCCAATTTTATTAAATCAATTTCATTAACACTTAATGAATTATATACAATCAATCAACTAACAATCATATAACAACCAATGTATATCAATTACAACCAAATTCCTTTGCTTTCAATTGGTTTAAATTAATTGATTTTCATTCAATTATTCAACTTTCAATAACATTAGATTTTAATGAATTAACACTTATATCCATTATTTCATATCAACTTAATTTTATTTAATTGATTACATTCAACCCATTCATTCAATTCAATTACAAAAGTTGAATTTCATTTCATATAACTCAAGTTCACATTTATCACTTAACTTTATTAATTTAGTTTGATACTAATATCAACTTCATTCAATATCACTTAAGTTATACTTCTTATATATATAAGTTTATTTCACAATTGTAAATCACTTTAATTATAATTCCAATTCTTATAATTCTTTTACTTATACAATTATTCTTCAATTTAGATTATTCAAACAACTAAACAATTAACTTATATACACTTTAATAATTCTGAAAAAATTATTCTTTATATACAAAATATACTCAAGGTAAAATTATTTCATTTACCCAATTTTCAAACAATATTGTGTCGAATTGTTCTATTCAAGTGTTTAGAAACCCCTTCGGCATAGTTGTACATACCGTGCTGACGAAGGTTCATATGCCACTCAATAAACCAACCATCACAATATAAAACAATTTTATATTCACTAACAAATACGCTCTCATAGCTATTATTACACTCAAACTCAATCTAGAGTACTACTGACTCTATCTCTAATGAGAAATACCCAACAGAACCATGGTTGTCGCTTAACCATAAGCTCCGATACCACATTGTCAGGACACGATTCTTCGTCTTCCGAAAATTCGACATCGACACTCACTTTATCGACTGCCGAGAAATCGAACGACGGAAAACCGAACACTGAGGGTTTTTAAAAGAAAAAGAAAAGAAGAAAGAAGAAAGGAAAGAAGGAAATAGAAAATAGAAATTAGAGAGAATAGAAAACATTTTGAAAACATAGAACGGAACAGAGAACAACAGAACAACATCAGAATCTCACAATTCGCAGCAGAACAACATATAATAATAAATGAATAATCTTTAAACAAAGAACTATCAGTTATTACATTTTATACATTACATTACATCATATCATCAGAGTGTACAACATCATACAACAACAACAGTGCAGCGGAAAAGAAATACTATATAACTAGTAATACGCCATGCCATCCATCTTGCCTCCAGCAACTCCAGAATATCCAGAATATCCTGATAAACCTTAACTCTTGACTGCCCGTGTAGAAATTGGTGGGCACCCAGAGTTTAGGAAGGAAAACAATAAACTCCGAGTCAGTCATGTGACTGGTGTGAGAACTCAAAACAGTTTATTTATCTTTAAAATCAAAATAGAGGAATATTTTTAAAGTCAATTCGCAATGCTTTTAAAAATGAGACTACCATAAGGCCTCCCGCACACACACACAATGCAAACGCAAAATCGGAGGAGATTTCTCCTTATGATAGTCAAAGATGCTTGATACGCATTTAAAAATAACATTTGATATTATTACTAGTGTATAGTGTGGGGAAAAAATTCATTTCGAAAGTAGAATATAAATCTTAGCCAACATACGACCATTATCGTATGCCTACTATAGCTAACTATGTTCAATAGCAGGTTACCGCCACATTCCATAGCAGGTTATACAACTAAAACCGTACAAGTTTCGTATTGTTTCTTTGGATTTCCAACAAATGGTCAGGCCAAGGAACTTCCCATTGCCACATGAGAATGCCTCTGGAAAGACATCCCCGAGAACCAAACCGGAACTCTGCCAACACAAGGCCGGGTTACCCCTAACTGGGTAACTACTGACACGAGCACGCCATTCCCCGATCGTAAACGACCTTTCTCACGGGATCCCGAAAACCAACAACCACAAAGTAATAAATTCGTAGTAACCACATAGGTTAAATATCTGGGCTCCATACCATGACACCACCTCTATCCAGAAGGAAATGTACATACCATAAAGGGTGCTACCCCTCATAACCTTGCTGCATCTTTCCTGTTTTGACCATTTCCGGGGTGTGAGGTTCGACGAAGTCACGTCCAAAAAACATACTTTATACAAAAGCCATGCTTTGGGTCAACAAATGATCAACACAATGATCACCAAGATAGACGATCAAATAAACGATCCTATCACAATAATCAACATAATGATCATTTACAGCAACACTCAGCATATCACATTACCAAATTGGGAATATATCGCTGATAACTTCAACTATATAACCTCTGAGCTCGTATGTCTCAGAGAAGGGTGTTAAGCTAAAGAATAAATTCTTCGCCACCAACAGAAATATATTTGAAAGAAATCGTCTTTATATCTCAACTTGTAATGTCAGACACACAATCCATACAAGTTTGTTCCGGGCTCGAACAAAACCGAAGGCACTTACAAAGAAGTCCTTGCAATCCGGATATTCACAATCCTGATCGGATTCACCATCACATATGGAGAACTCTATACCGGAGCAACTCGGTGCAGAGTAAATCGACAGGTCATCCTATCGCTCTCGCAAATACCGGGTCTTCAACACCGATCTTCAATGCAATTCACAACGACGTATCACATATTCGGAATGGGTTATACGACCCCATGGTCCTTTCCCGGTTAACCCGAATAGTGAGCGCTTATTTAAAAATAAGTGTAGCATTCACATTCAAACAAATCACATCAATTACCCATTCAAAGGGAAATATTGATAGTCGGCTATTGAACTATCACTGGATATGCACACATCACCAGATTCCAAATAATTTACCAAATTATTTATTTTCCAAAATATCTTTACTAGATATAAACTTTCAATACTTCAAAAATAAATCAATATTTATTTTTAAACAAATTCCACTTCCTTTATAAATTCCTTAGTGAATTTATAATTCCAAAATATCAATGAATATTCGATTTCGATTATTCACTTCAATTTATCTTCAAAAAGAAAAATTCTAAATATCACTTCATATTGGAAAACAATTCCATACTTATTTAATAAGTAATTCACAAATTTTATTTATTTTCAACACTTGGAAAATATTCAATATACTTAAATCGAATTAAGTATATATTTCATTATTTAAGGAAATCATTCACTTAAACATATTTATTTGGGCCAAAACGAATGTTATGTAAAACATTGTTACGACAACCCAAAATCACTAGTATAGGGATTCGAAATTAAGATATATATATAAATCCCAATACTATGCAAAACATTTCCTTTCGGAAATTATTTACTATAACAACAGTGTTATAGTCCATCATCTCCC
Source organism: Allium cepa (assembly GCA_030765085.1). NCBI lineage: Eukaryota > Viridiplantae > Streptophyta > Magnoliopsida > Asparagales > Amaryllidaceae > Allium > Allium cepa. The sequence continues at coordinate 847,638,987 of CM060938.1, forward strand.
CTATTTCTCGAAAACGTCTATTTCAACAATAAATGTTGAAATCTATGGTTTCGAATCACAACAACTTTTAAAACATCGTTAGATCGTTTTAATTCTATTTAAAACATCACATCTAAAACAATTTCTTTAACATATTATTCACTATTCAAAAACGTGAATATTCTTTGTTAACAAATTTCATCCTTTTTATTCATTTTAATTCAAAGGATTATTCACTATTCAAAATGTAAATATAACTCCATTAATAGGTTTCAACAATTTTCTTATCAAAATAAGTCAGTTGCGAATTTATAAAACAACGTTTATAAATTCCATTTCTATATATTTATAAAAACTTCCTTTTTATAAATTCCATGTTAACCTATTCCAGTTTATAACTAAATTATAAACTAAACGTTCATATTATAAGTTAAATACTTATAAAACGATTATTTTACAAAATCGTTCTTTTTAAACTTCATAATTATAAATCTTATAACTTATAAGATTTAATTATTTATCCAAAATATATTCTTTAATAACTTTATAAATTTTATAAACCTACTGCTTATAAAATTTCATTTATAACTTCACCGTTTATAATTCTATAAATTTCATTCCTTAATGAAATTCATTTTCACTTCATTCAAACACTTATAAAAACTCGTTTTATAATGTCCATATTTCAATTTATACATATCTATTTACAAATCTCTTAATATAAATCAATTTATATTATTCTTTTTAAACGTCTTTAAATTCCTTTAAAAACTTCATTCTTTTGATTCATAAAATAATTAAATTTTATAAATCCTATATTTAAACTTTTCACAATAAATTCTAAAATCCCGATTTAAACTATTTATAAAATCACTAGCATCGTATTCTCAAAAATCAGCTTTTAACTATTTTTCTCAAAAATCATAATTTTTATAACTTTAAAAATTATAACGTTTATTTATTTAAAATGGATCAATTCCAAAATTATTTTATAAAACGTATACTTTCTAAAATCACTTTGAAATCATTTTAAAATTCCAAATTTGGTCCAATGATGCTACACACCAAATAGTCAATCACGACTACACGATCCATCATATATCGATATGATAATCCATCAAATATCAAAATATCTGAAATCAAATAAAAACTGTTGAGGAATCCAGTTGGATCCCTCCAACCTGTTTTCCTGCATCCACAAACATTAGCACAATACCAATTTCGCTCCAGTACGAAATTATCGCGGTACATGTTCTTATTAAATATTATCCGCTTAATAACGGCGCAATAGGGTCTCATCCGCTAAACAAATAAATGCGGGAAATCAACAACTCCAATATATACATATGCCAATATATATATATATTGATATTATATATAATACCAATTTCACTGTTTATGAAATATTCGCGGTATATGTTTTTAATAAATAACATCCGCTTACTAACGGCGTATAATGTCTATTTTAACAATCAATAGATATTAATAAACATTCAAACATGCATTCAAATATTTTAAATCTAACTATTTAAAATAAAATCGAAACTGATTCGATTGAGTGAGAAGTTCTCACCTTGATTTTAAATTCCGTTTTAGCTTTTATTTCGAATAAAATTAAACGCGCGTTTAATTTTACCCGAAATTCTCACTAGCTCCAAACGACTCCAAACCAATTTCATCGCGTAGTGCTCGTCCATACGATTCCAACGCAACTGAGTTTGCATTTTTTCGACCTCGTATGAAAAAGTTATGATTTTTCAAAGTTACACGATTTTATAACTTATAAATTTACAACTATTATTTAAAAATCTTTAACCTAAGCCATTGGATCTTGCTTTCTTCCCATCTGGACCGTCCCTATGCTTCACCTTCTTCTTCAGTAACTCACGTACGTGAGTTTTCACGTTGAACCCAACACAGCCGCCCCCTAGGGCTTAATTATGCTTCGCCTACGTCGCATTAAAACTTTATCGGAGACCATCATCTTGAAGAGCATCACGAGTATGACACTCGGCTGGAGTAACTTGGAGCTCGGCCTCTCCATAATGCACGAATTGCGTGCCGAACTGTAGATGAACGCAGGCCATAAACGCCTCCAAACGACGACGATAAGGAAAAGTGACCGTTGGATCTGTAGATCTCAGTGTGTTCTACAAGATTGTAGTTGGAACTTTCGCCTAATTGTTAATGGATGAAGAGAAAAGAGGAGGAGAAGTTTGATGTTTTTCGGCCATCCATTATCAGGTGGCGGCTGATGAAGTTAGGTTAGGGTTTTATTTATTTTTGTATTTATTTTGGATTTATGAGCCTATTTATAGAGAATTTTCGAACACTATTCATTCCGGAAATTCCGAACTCCGATTTACGCGCCGTAACCAGCGTTTCTAGGGTTTACCCCGCGTTCTGGACACAATGGAACAGGTTTCGGAAGCTAATTCGGACATCTGTGCGAGTTATGGCTGTAAACGCTCAATTTAAATTAAACCGATTTAAGTCGATTTCTAGGCGTTTTAATTTGTACCGGACAAACGGTAAATCCAATTGACTTGAAATTTGAAACATTACAATAATATCACATTACGGATCCGATGAAACTGGTTTCGTCGAAATCCGAGACTTTTTGAAAAATGACTATTTTAACTCGCCAAATTTAAATTAAAAATAAATCGATGCGTTTCGAGCTGCCACGATCAAACGATAACTCCGATTGACACGAAATTTGAAATCCGGTAATAACTAACTATTACGGATCCAATGAAACTGGTTTCGTTCAATTCTGAGACTGTTCAAAAATTGACTATTTTTACTAGTCGATTTTAATATTAAAATATTCAATTTTCACAAATTAACTTTTAATTCGATTTTAAAAGTTCTAAAATATCATTCTAACTTCAACATGATAAAATAAAATTTTACAAATCATTTTCAATCATATTTAACTATATTTTCAATTATTTCCATAATTTAACGTATTAAATTATCGATTTAATAATCCAATTAAATCCAAAAATTCAAATTAAAATTTATTCGACTTATAAATTCACTCATTTATATTTAAAATAAATTAAATATTCAAATTTTAATTTCTAAAAATTCTGGGTCGTTACAACAAATGCTAATGATGGGTTCATATCACCTAGACCCAAATTAGATGTCTCGCTGTGTCTAGTCATTTAACTCATGACACGTACATAAGTTATTGCAAATCAATCATCAAGTAATAAATAAAATAGAGTTATTTGCATAATTTCGAGCACTCTGTAAATCAGAACACGAAAGCTTGGGTCTAGCCGAATTGCTCCGGCTAATGACATTGCTTACCATATGCAACAGAATTAAGGTTGAACAGCTGAAAATGAGATATTGGAGAAAACTAAACCTGATGAACATTGAACTATAATTGATGGGTTTAGTATCCACCAATTCTCACATTCAGCTTCCAACTATAAGATTGTTTTCTGATAATATAATCTGAAGTGCATTTGGAATGAATCACGTTAAAGGAACTGAACAAGAAGAAAGAGGCAAGAGGTGTGCTATTTAACACAACAAAGATATTGTTGATCAGAAAACAACAGGTGCATGCAAATATTATGATCAGTCCTTGCAAGCACCAAACTGTTTTGGCACATGAAGAACATGAAGTGGGACTTGCATTTGATTCCACAATGGGTTAAATATTACTATTTTGTTACATGATTTTACATTGTTGTTTTGCACGGATCATTTTTAATAGGACAAAATATGATTAACAAGGTTTCAATAAAAAATTACTTTAACAAAAGGTTAAAAGCTTATATTTGTGGATCCAAAAGCAAACCAATTAAAATCTGTCATTTTTATATTCTCCCAAAAATTTGTTGTTTCTTATATAATTTTTTGTTACCATAAATTCGTTATTAACTCATGAATTCTTCTATCGTTAAATTATGCGTTCCAATGTACCAATCTACGTCGTTCGTTTATCCAAACTTGGTTAATGATAAACAGATTTGTTATTTGAGGGACGCCCTATTTAGAGATGTGTTCATGTTTGGCTTAAATACAAAGAAGAAGAAGGGTGAAAAAACAATTTACAGTACTTTAATTTGAAAAGCCTAAATCTCTTTTCATCAAATTTCCTCAAGAATCGTACTAAATCAATCCATCCACTGAACCGAGGATCTACAGGCTAAGAAGCTTATACAACATAAAAAATTCAACAAACCATACTGGAAAAAAAAACTTAAATTTGTATTAAATCTTTTATTTCGTAGTTTTGCATGCAAACTAAAAAAAAGGAGAATCTCTAATATACATAGATATACACAAATTAACCGACAAAATCAATGCACAATTCACTACATGCAGAAGCACAAGGAAATAGACAGTTAAAAAGGGCAACTCTAAACTTAAGCAATGATGGTGACATATATTATACCGATGACAGGCCTAAACCAATCGTTTGGCTCAGCAACATGCAAGCCAACTGGCCGCCTACATTGAAAACCCGGCCACTGCAATACGTGCAAAGTCTGATACTGTTTGTAGTTGTGATGGGGGCCATGCCTTCATATTGAAAAGTGACACACATTTAAATAGGGACTTGTCTGACGTTTCTCCTTGTATGTAAAATCGGATCTTTTTAATATAAAGAGTTTTGTCCATTGTAATTATGTTATTTTTGTCTAATATATATAGTCATTATTCAAGAGCTATTTCCATCAATTATATGGTGGTATAACTTGAAAAAGCTGTGTCTCCTTTAAAAAATCACTAGTTAGTTATGTATAAATATGTCATTGTTCTTAGCATAATCAACTCAAGAAAAGAAAATGCTATTCTGTCGAATATAAATTATGTCTATATTTTCTCTCAATAACATTTCCCTGCTATTTCTCTACTATTTTTCTAAGTCTTGTTTGATAAAACCGGATATCTAATTTCTCCCTCTCAATATGAATTTAATTCATATCGCTCTAATCATCTTATTCCAATTTTCCGGAGAGAAAATTGTTTATTATTCTATAAGGCTCTTCTACTCTTTCTACGAATTAAAAGAAGATTTCAAAAGAGGATCATCAAAAAGAATCTCAAGCATTATTTTATCTGCAAAAACAATGACAAACTAAATTTTTCCTTAGATTATGTATGTAATTGACGTGTGACACATTAATAAAAATATGCCCATAGATATTGAGTATACAGTCTAGTCAAATTTCAGATTTGAATTATTTAACCTCCTGTTATCTATTATTATTTCGTTATTTGAGTTAGTTACAATTTTCTTCTTAAGTTTGCTTGCTCAGTTTGTGTTAATCATTTGTTGGTTGAAGATGACGTTACGCGGCGTTCAGAACCAGCTAGTGAATGAGAACAAAGAAGTAAGGAAATGAGACGACTCTTCCTTGAACTATTTCATAAGAAGATCTATTCCATTGAGCGCTCTAATTGATGGAACTCGGTATGTTCTATTACATTCCATGGAAATACTTCTTTGAAAGATCGAAGACACTACAACAAAAATGCCCTAATACAACGCCCTTTTTACAACGGACATTTGCTGTCCATTGTAATAGAAGGCTATTACAACGGTCGATTCAGGACCGTTGTAATAGATGCCCTATACAACACCCTTTTTATAACGGGTATTTGTTGCTCGTTGTAATAGAAGACTATTACAACGGTCCATTCAGGACCGTCGTAATAGATGCCCTATACAATAACCTTTTTACAACGGGCAATGACTGCTCGTTGTAATAGTATGCTATTACAACGGTCATTTCATGTCCGTTGTAATAGATGTTAATTTTACATCACAAATTGCCCGTTATAATAGATGCTAATTTTACAACGGTTATATTACTAATTACTAATCATTAATAATATAATTTTATTAATATTTAATAATTAATCATTAATAGTGTTATATTAATCATTTATAACTTATAATAATTAATTATTATTAATAAATAATCACTAATTAATTAATCAACAATATTAATAATCATTTATATACATATTAATTAATCAACAATAAATGAATAATAATAAATATTTAATTATTAAATATTAATTTATAAATGATTAGTAATTAAATATTATTACTCAATGATTAATAATTAAGAGTAATATTTAATATTTAACAATCAATAATTAGTAAGTAATATTTAATAATAAAGAAGTAATATTTTAACAATCATTATTTTTTATATTTAATAATTTATTATAATTAATTGTTAATAATTAGTAAATTATTATTAATATTTATTAATTACACTTAATATTTAATTTTTATAATTAATATTCAATTATTTAGTAATTATATTTAATATTCAGTATTTAATATTCAATATTAGATAATTAAATTAGTAAAATTCTAAACTAAATTCATAAACAAATTTGAAATTTTCATAAAATTCAAGAATAAAAAAGTAAAATTTTAAGATAACTTAAAATTTTAGAAAGTTTCCAATATCTTAGAATATTTAATATTTTAAATAATTTAAAATTTGGAAATTTTGTAAAATAAACTTAAAAACATTTGTAAAATTTATAAACAAAAATTTGAAATTTTCATAAAATTATAAAATAAAGAGAATAAAATTTTATAAAATATTTAAAATTTCAAAATATTAAAATAATTCAGAATTCGAGAAATAAAAATTTTACGTTGTAAAATTTTTAGTTTCAAATGCATTAGGTGTTAGATATATACAAGTTTTTTTTCTTGATTCTGAACAACGAAATTTTGGCTCCATTTCCAAATTATTCCCTCCAATCTAAATTTTTGGCTCCATCATCAAATTTTTACCCTTTCCCTCATTTTATATTAACTTCACGTGTTAGTCTTCACATCAAAACCCCCAATTTCTCAAATCTGCATCCAGATCCAAATTAAAACCCTTCCGCCGCCGACCCATCATCCACCACCTCCTGCAATTCGTTCTCCAAGCCGCTGCCTATCGCTAACATGACCTAATTGCCACATGCCTAATCTATTCCAAGTCCTTACTCGTCGTTTGCAGCTCCGTCGTTTGCAGCTCGAAGACGACGTCGACGTTTACAGCTCCGTCGTTTTCTGACCCAAAATCACCTCCGTCGTTTGCTGCTCGAAGACGACTTCGACCTCTTCACCACGAAGAAGGCGGACGCCCTAGATTTGGAATGAAAGTTGAATGTAGTGGTGATTTGGTTGCTGATTTGCTTAAATCTAGAAATGGTGGATTGGTTGCAGTTGGTGCTTGGATCTTGTCACCGTTATGAAAGGAATCTGGTTTGTGCTCAAGTTAATGTGACTTATATGCACCTGTGTGGGAGTTTTGGTTTGTTGGGATGATCAACAACTGATGCGTAGAGACCTGAGAGTGTGCTATGTCACTTAAGGTGTGTAGTCCATGTCTGGTTTGTGGTGAAAATACTGATGCTTGAAGGTCGTGAGTTGGGGAGCGAGGCATTGATTTGATGATGCTCTATAAGTTTTATTAGCATGATTATGCATAAGTTTTATTAAAATATAGTTTATGTTTAGTGGATAAATCAAGTTTTATCAGCTCACCTAACCATACTAATTTCCTTTCTTACATGTATCGAGTTGAATGGATCTTGGATATGTATTTGTTTTTTTATTTCAAATCAACGGGAATAAGTTTGCCTTTAATCAGTTGTGGCCTAAAAATTCAAAATACTATCTCTTGTTTCTGCTTAAACCAAGCTATATGCTTAACAAATACACATACCGATTACCAATAGTAATAACTTCAAAATTCTAATATTAAGTCACTTCTTAATCTTGTAGAAATTTGAACCAGGCTACACAGTTCCACCCGAATTAGCTTTGCTTAATATTGAAGCAACGATCATGTATATTTGGTCAGCTGTATTACTCCCTAAAACAAGAAAGAAATTCCTTAGTAAATGTATTTTTATCCAACACCCAGAAGTTTTAACTTGTTTGAAGGTAAAACAAAGCAGTCAAGGAGGGCCAGTAAGATTCATTATTTAAACTTGAATTTGAACCTCTTTTGAACCATTTAAGCATTCATAACACACATGTTGTCAGTAAAAGTTCAATCACTTACCTGATCAATGTGTTTAAAATATCTATACATTGAGGACTTTATGGTGAACTACTTTTGTTTAGTTAAGACCTTACTGCTTTACTCATCATTATTAACTGCAACTGAGAAAAAATGACATTGTTTTCGAACTTTTTGGTATCTTTTACATGGTTCTTAGTAAATTGAGTCTAGGATAGTGAATCTGCAGTATGCTTCTTTATTTTTTTAACCGTAGATAAACCAAACATTATTGTTCTAATATGCACCATTCTTATAAACTTTAAGTTTATCTAAGCTGAACTTAAAATTTACAAACTTAACCCGAACTGACATTGATTATTTTTTACAGAGGAAGCTTAAAGGTACAAGGTTAAATTATGAGGGTACTCAAAACTCTGGTTTAGTTGATTACCACTATCCCGAGTGCTCTAATCCATCCCATTCAACTACACTTTTCTTTAGATCAGTGGCTCTATTTGTAAGTTAACTCCTTATTTTCTTTAATTAATTTTAAGCGACTATCGGTTTTTGTATTTGATGGTTCAATTATTTGAATTAAAACTTCATTGAATATGTATCCTTAATCTGAACTATAAAATTCAAAATAGAATCTAATTTCTTGTTTCTATACAAATACAGTTCATGACACTAGTTCTAGCTAGGAATCTTATCATTGTTTTAACTATATCTTATCATGATGATATGTGTGGTCTGTCATGAATATTCCAATTTTGAATTTTTCTTGGTAGTTGTACGTTTGATTATGCTGAATTTTGTAGTTGCCTTGTGACATTGGTTCACTATGGCTGTTTTAGTTCCGAATGTTGCAAAAAATTTGACAGTAAACTCACATATAAACCTTTTCAGGCAACACATTAAGTTGCATTGGCCTTAATGCTTGCCTATTATCATCTGTTAATTAGGAAGGACTCTGTATCTATTGTGATGCATTCTAGTAAGGAGTCAAATTAACATGAGAAATGAAATCTTCGTTTATTTTACCAACTAACAAATAAAGACAACAAATGGTATGTTGCAATCAATGAAACTCAATAGTTAATTTGTAAAGTAGTAGTATAACTTATTCAATTTTCTTTGAAAATAAAAAGCAATATATTTTGCCAACCAATATGCGATTAGCAGGGACATGCATAGAAAATTGTAAGCATATATGTATTCTTTGTACAATTTGTATAAAGTCAATTTGACTAATCCACGCCTCTTGTACATGTCTAAAGTATCAAACTGATCCTTACACCATGCTAATCCTCCCACTAATTTGAAAGCCATTGTACCCGTACACGGAAACATTAGAATGTTGTAGGCTAAGCATATCATTTGAAATAAAAGATGTTCCACCTGTAAAATCTTAACTGTATGGTCCAAAGATTTGTTTAAAAATTCCCTATTTTTACATGGACGATATATTGAAGCTTATGCATTACTTGCTAAGATAGTCAATACTACAAATATATTCTATATACTTTAGCAGTTTTCAGATAACTAACCTGAACTTCGAGTTATTCTCAGTTTAATTTGTACAGTAGTTAGGAAAATAGAAAAGTATGTGCAAGCAAATTCTATGTAATACGACCCTAGGTATCTGGGTGAACTAAAATTAAGTAATTGTAACCAGAAGCCTTTTTATTTAGGCCAAATTCAGAGATGCAGACTATCAAAGAGGCCGTTGGATCAACCGTTGCTGGCATAAAGACTTCATCTCTGTGGTATAATATGATTGTACTTAGAACATGATATTTGTAGCAGACTGTTATGTGTTAATGCTTTATGTATTTGGCATGTAAACTTATCTAACTTTTTGGAGTGTTAGAATTCTATGACTATAGCTTTTAGCCTTTTCATATGTGATTTTAATTATTTTACGACAATATTTAGTATTAGTATGGATTGCTGTAACTTTTTTTTAAAATTTGCATTTATTTTACAACGGGCAATGTGCGTTGTTATATAAGATTTTTACAACGGTCAATACACGTTGTTAAATAGGTATTTTACAACGGTTATAATCCGTTGTATTCTAGTCTATTACAACGGTCATAACCCGTTGTAAAAATGTATACTGCAACGGTTTTTACAACGTGTTTTGCCGTTGTAAAATGTGGTGGATCTATTACAACGAGACCTATTACAACGGGCACATGCCCGTTGCAAAAACCATATTACAACGGGCATTGCCCGTTGTAAAAAGACTGTTTTTTTGTAGTGGTGGAGATAGCTTTGCAAGGTGAACCTAATTTGCTAAACAATCAGAACCTTGCACAATAGTAATCACTTACTTCTTGCTAATTGAAGGCAGTTAGAAGTTGCATTCTCTCTCTTTCAGTTCGGGCTTGTCTTGTTGATTGGCTTGATCCCTTAATCTCATGGAACTACAAAGGTTCGAGTTGTTAAATTACAGAATCTTAGAAGATCTTTTATAAAACTTAGAATGAAGGATGATGCTGCTACAAAAGATTACTATTCCAAAACAAAAGAAATAGTAAATGAAATGAGATCATGCAGAGAGCAATTTTCGACAAGAAAATAGTCGAAAAAGTACTAATTTATTGTACATAAAAATATGATATAATAATTTCGGTTATGTATGAAGCAAAGAATCTAGAAACTTTGTCCTCAATCAAACTAATAGGCTCTCTTGAGACATATGAAAACATGTGTGATGGGTGTAATGAAAGTTCGACAAAAAATTCCATTTAGTCACTGTTTAATTTGCGGTCTCATAAAGCAAAGGAAAGAGCAGAAAGTTACAAAATTTATAGAAACAAGAGTAGCACGGGGAAATGATTTGACAACGATGACGATGAAAAATATTATCCATGAGGCAATTGTTAGGGTTTTTTTTAGGATCCATACATAATTAGATTTTAGAAGAGATAAGTGGAAAAAAACATACAGATCCCTTCAAACAAAAAAAACCTTTATTAATACACCAAAATAAAAAAGGCCTTAAATTCAGAAGAAATCTCAATTCCCAACACCCAACAAGATATATTTTTTCCCATGCACATAAAATGAATCCTATACATGCCTATTTATAATAGCCTTGACAATCATTAATCAAAGATTGATTGATTACTTCCATCTTTAAAATTAATCATTCCCATAAAAAAATTATTGCTTTCTTTAATGCAATAAAATAGGTAACTAATCACTCTACCAAATCCATAAAATCTATAAAAGAAGCAGTAATGTATTTGAGTCATAATTTCACTTTCACTCAAATATCTCATAAATCTACTTAATTATGAAATATTGTGTCACCAAAATCTAATAATTTTCGTCTTGATACAATATTCCATAAATGTCATCCAAGCTCCACCTAGAACCCCAAACTTCAAATCATCTTCATTATTACCATGGAAACAAATGTCTTCATCCTCAAAAGAAAACTTTAGCAACTTCCAAACCACCTAAATATGTATGCCGCCTAATTGAACATGTATATCATCAATAAATCAGAACTGTTTGTAATACTACAAAGGCCCCCAAGTTGGTATTTTAGTTTTCCGTTGTATGCTCCAACCTTGATTGTAGCAGATTTGCCTCTCCAAAACCAATTTGAGAAGCCCTTTTCATTCTCGACCGTTCTTCTAAGCAACTTGTACACATTGTTGCTTCCCCCTTTTGCACGCATTACATCGCCGTTGTCCTTCCAAACTCTTGCAACTCCACCTCGAATTGAAAAGTTGCAGCCTTTTCCTTTAAAATGCCCTACTAAAATTAGATTTTTTTTAATTTATGGGACATATCTAACTTCCGTGAATTTCACCTATGTCCCATCATGCAACTTCAGCCTAACCGAACATGTACCCTTCATCTCAACATCTCCACCAGGGACTCCAACTTACTGTTTTGCTCCTTATATCAATGAATGTTTCCTTTTAGTAGCATATATGGAAAAAAAGCACTCGAATCAAACACTTACTCATTTTCTTCTCTTCCGTTTGCCATTACTAATTCTCAAATTTACCCCATCGTCGCTACCTTTATCAAGCTTGTCTTTCTCTCACTTTAATGCTTCCATCGTTTCTTTGTCATTTTTATGCTTGTTGCAAAAAAATATTGGTGATAAGGTTTTTCACAGTAATAGCAGGTAAAATCCTTCTTCATGCTTGATCTATTTGATCGCATTTCCGTGTTTGCTATGCTATTTCTCCTTGCAAGATGCACCTCTCCTATTGGATTTCCAATTTCCTTATCTTTTTCTTCCATTAGGTTCATCCTTCGAATCTCCTCGTTAAGAAGACTGCTAACCATCGATCCCATTGAATCAACTCGATCCAAATTTGGATTATTCAATGCAACTACAAGCATTTTCCAACTTTGTGGTAATGAACTCATTAACATTAAGGCTTGTGTCTCATTATCTACCTTTTAATTTACAGTCACCAATTGGTTTACAATTGCCTAAAAATTATTGAGATGTCTCCAATTGACCCATCTTTCTTAAGTTTAAGGTTTACCAATCTTCTCATAGGAAGTGTCATGTTTGTTGCGGAGTTCTTTGCGTAGATTCTTTTTAATTTCTTCCAAATTTCAAAAGCAGATATTTCATTAACAACAATATGAAACAACGTATTCTCTAGAAAACAAAGAATAACTGCTGCAACTTTCCTACCCGAAGTTTCCCACTTTGCCTCAGACACATTGCTAGGTTTTTCCTTTTATTCTCCAATAGTTGGTTAAAATCATTGAGGTATAGAAAATCCTCTATCTATGCCTTTTATAACCCCCAATTTATCCCATTAAATTTTTCTACACTTATATTCTCCGTGACTAAACTCTCTTTAAAAAAAATTATATAGTAGGCTCTGATACCAACTGCTATGGTTTTACCTAAGATCCCCGTACAATTAGATTTTAGAAGAGATAAGAAGTGAAAAAAACAAACACACAAATTCCTCCAAACAAAAACCATTATTATTTCACCAAAAAGATAGAGCTTTAAATTGAAAAGAAATCTCAATCCCCAACACCCAACAGGATGCACTTTTCCCCATACACATATAATGAACCATATACATTTAATAGTCTTGATAGAATGCCTCCATCAATCAACATTTGATTACTTCCATCTTTTGAAATAAATCATTCTCATGTAGATAATTTGTTGTCTTCTTTAATGCAATAAAAGAGGGAACTAATACCAAATCCACATATTCTATCAAAATGGAAATGATGTATTTAAGTCACTATTCCATCTTCACTCAAATATCTTCAAAATCTACTTAATTATGCAATATTGTATCACCAAAATTTAATGGAACTCAAAAGAAAAGGTCACTTGGAAAAAGATTATTAGTTAAAAAGACAATCGCAATGCCAAAATAGCAAAAAGTTTAGGCATGCTGAAAGAAATTGACATTTCAAAAAAAATCTCACCATGCTAATTATTAGACAAAAAATTGGTATAACACCCATGATTCCAATTGTGATAAATTAATCCTCGATTTGAACGTATGCGATTAAGCATGACTCAGTCAATGTCAACTTAATAGTGTTATGCGGACCAATTCATCATTTGAGACTTAGTGCATGATGTAAACATTAAAAAATGGATTCATGATGCTAATAGGCCTTTGAGATTAAATAACACTACACAAAACAACACTTTTTCGCTTTCAATTTACAACGCTAATAACTATTACAAATTTCTAACGGTTATATCTGTTAAAACCATTTACAACTATTAACAATTGTAAATTTATCTTCAATCAATCGTTATCTAGTTTCACTTCTCACCCTCTCGCGTTTTATTTCCCTTTTGTTCGTACCGCCCACTGTCTGTCGCCGCCTCTGCCGTCTGCCGCCGCCGCCGCCGTCTTCTGCCGCCGCCTCCTTCCTTTTTCCATTAAATCGACGAGGATGAAGGAGGATCTAGGTTACAAACTGCAAATCTTGGGTTTTGCTTTTTCACCTCGGTCCACTCGGGTAGGAACGTTTTTTTCAAATTCATACTAATTTCTAACATATGAATTCGAATTTAAGCTTAGCAACGTTTTCACATTCAAAATCAGATTTACTGTTAATTAGTAACGTTTTCACATTCAAATTCAAATTTATGAATTTTTGTTTTCTTTGCAAAAGTTGGTATTTGATTTGTTCTTGTTCAATCTTCAATAAATATTTATTTGCAAAATTTGAAGGGAAGCCTGATTTCTTACTTGTGACGTATCCCTCTATTCTCTCTGTTTTCCTATTGAAAATTTATAATCAAAGTATGAAAATACTTCTGACAGTCAAGATTATGTTCAAATATTTCTCTTATGCAGAAATGTTGATGTCGAGTCATCTATTGAGAGCTACAAAAAAGCATTTGACATTATTTATCTGGTACGTCTTACATGCCTGTTATAACATGTAAAAATACATGTTTTACGTTAGTTATGTGGTAAGTCTAGCATTATTTACGTCTCTTATTTTCCTTTTGCAGAATGATGCTTCCATATCTGGTGTCATCGACCTTGTTTTTGAACTTTGCCCATCCAACAAGTAATGAATCATGGAACATTCAATTTATAATCTAAGAGATGATGGGAGAAGAATTTCAATTGTTTACATATTATATTACATTTTCATTTCGAATAATAGTTCAATGCTATAACTGAATTAAATTCCTGGTGGCAGCTCAAACTACAAATGATATATTCAATTTTACAAGAGATAGTTGGGATACTGCTGAAGGCCTTAGGTAAATTTACTTCTGCATATTTATTTGTAGAAATGTAAGCCGATACTGAAGATGCCTTTCTTTTTCAATTTGAACCAGTGAATGTAAAGATAAAATCAAACAGTTGGTTGTGAGTGGGTGTAGAAACTGTAAACGTTTGTAAAATCAAATAAGAAGAAAAAGATAATTCATATTATTCAGCAAGACGGCTGAGCAAAACAAAGATTGATTACATTAGGGTTACAGAGATATGTTTATATAGATAGAAAACATAAACAATAAAAAGGCTAAAAAACAATAAAAAGGCTAAAAAGCCCAACCCAGACAGGAAATGGATCAATATGCTAACATCCCCCCTCAAACACGCTATGGTACGGCAAGAATCGTCGAGAGTTTGCCAATGAAAAATCTATGACGTTCAATAGTGTGAGCCTTCGTGAAGAAATCAGCAAGTTGCGTCGATGACGAAGTAAATGACAGAGAAATAGTTCCATGCAGCAAGTGATACCGAGTGAAATGACAGTCAATCTCAATATGTTTGGTGCGCTCATGAAAAACAGTATTGTGAGCAATTTGAATAGCGCTCTTATTGTCACAATACATAGGAGTGGGAGAAGAAATCGAAACACCCATATCCTCCAACAGCCAACGTAACCAAATAATCTCAGATGTAGTGGAGGCCATAGCACGATACTCTGCCTCAGTGGAAGACCGAGAAACAACATCCTGTTTCTTGCTCTTCCATGAAATAAGGGAATCACCTAAAAATATACAAAAGCCAGTTGTGGATTTTCTATCCGTTGAGTCACCAGCCCAATCTGCATCAGAGAAGGCACGAAGTTCCAAAGATGAGGTCGATGCGAACAAAAGACTCTGATAAAGTGTTCCTTGCAAGTAACGAAGAATGCGCATAACAGCAGCCCAATGAACAGATGTAGGGGAAGATACGAACTGATTAACAATGTGAACAGTATAGGCAATATATGGACGAGTGATGGTCAGATATACAAGGCAACCAACAATATAACGATATAAAGTGGGATCAGAAAGAGGACTCCCATCGGTCGGAGTATATCAGGCATTTACCTCAAGTGGTGAATCAACATGACGTGTACCAGTAAGAACAGCACGATGAATAATGTCAGTAGTGTATTTGGACTGGGAAAGAAGATAGCCTTTTTCTGAGGAAGCTATTTCAATCTCTAAATAATAACGTAGATGACCCAAATCCTTCATATCGAAACAACGAGACAATGTGACTTTAATACTCACAATAACATTACTGTCATCACCTGTAATGATCATATCATCTACATATAGTAGAAGAAGAATACGGCCTGCAGAAGTCAATCTGACAAAAAGTGCTGAATCATGGGGACTAGAGGTAAAACCAAGTGATGTAACTACATTCGAAAATCTCTCATACCAAGCACGTGGTGCTTGCTTAAGGCCATATAGAGCTTTCTTAAGCCTACAAACCTGACCTGAAGCATGAGAAACACCAGGTGGAGTAACCATGTAAACTTCTTCCTTAAGATCTCCATTAAGAAAAGCATTTTTAACATCCATTTGAGAGATGTCCCACTTACGACTGGACGCAACAGCAATAAGAATCCGAACAGATGTCATCTTAGCCACAGGAGCAAATGTTTCCTCATAATCCATGCCATACTCTTGGGCAAATCCTTTAGCAACTAAACGAGCTTTGTATCGCTCAATAGAACCATCTGACTTGGTTTTAATCTTATATACCCATCGACAACCAATAGTTTTCTTCCCAGTAGGAAGGTATACAAGATCCCAGGTAGCAGTTTTGTCTAAAGCAGACATTTCCTCAGACATAGCACGTTGCCACACAGGAGAACGAACAGCCTCCGAGTAAGAAGAAGGCTCATAGAAAGTGTCAATGGAAACAAGAAATGAAGCAAAAGCCCGAGAGTAACAAGAGTAAGCAAAATCAGATAATTGAGTAGATTTACGTGTGCGAGTGGGATAGCGAGGTTGAACAGGATCAGTCATCATAGGAGGTGTTTGAACAGTCGTAGTAGCAGGGGATAAAGTGTCACCTGCAGAAGGAGGAGGAACGGAGTGTATGGATGATGGAGTATCAATGATAAGAGGTGGTGAATCAGATGAGTTATCAGCAGGAAATGGATCAATGTGAATAAGATCAGACTTAGTCATACTATGAGGACTAGCTAGAATAGAGTAGAAGGGAATATGTTCAATAAAGGAAACATGACGAGAAACATATAGTTTATTTGAAGAAGGATCATAACAACGATAGCCTTTTTGTCCAATACCATACCCAAGAAAAACACATATAGCAACACATGAAGATAATTTTGTACGTTCTACGTGTGGACGAAGAACAAAACAAGTGGAACCAAACACTTTTAGGTGAGAGTAATCAGGAGTTTGACCAAACAGCTTGGCATGAGGAGAAATACCAGAGTTATGAGAAATCGGGATCTTATTAATAAGATAAACGGAAGTGAGAACAACTTCTCCCCAAAATTCTTTTGGAACGCTAGCTGAAAGAATCATAGAACAGGCAGTTTCAACAATGTGTCTATGTTTTCTTTCAGCAACACCATTTTGTTGCGGGGTATCAATGCAGGAAGTCTGATGCAAAGTACCATCAACCGTGAATATGTTAGAAAGGTCTCCCTTAGTGTATTCATCCACTAAATCAGAACGAAAGCATTTAACAATAGCAGAGTGTTGTGTTTTAACATATGCATGAAAGGCAGTATATATATCAATAAACTCAGAACGACGTTTCATCAGATAAACCCAACAATAACGAGTATAGTCATCGATAAAAGAGACATAATATCTGCACCCACCTTTTGTGGGGAGGGGTGCTGGACCCCAAACATCAGAATGAACTAAATCAAAAGGTGCAGTGGAAGTAGAAACACTTTGATTAAAGGGCAAAGCAGAAAATTTTCCAAGTTTACAACCACTACAATCTGAAATACCATGAGAACGTAGATCTCCCAAAACATCAGAATTACACAAGAATTTAAGACGAGAGCTTGAAATATGACCAAGTCTAGAATGCCACAAATAAAACTTAGAAGACAATGGAGTTAAATGAAAAGAAGAAAGGTCAATACTAGCAGTAGCGACATGACTTGGAATGTGCAAGTCATCCAAAACATAGAGACCGCCCTGCCTACGGCCTGTCCCAATCAACTTCTTGGAGTTGGGATCCTGCACAGAGCAAGTGGTAGAAGAAAAATGAACAAGATATCCAAGATCACAAAGTTGTCCGACCGACACAAGATTCATAGTTAATTTAGGAATACAATAAACTTTTGGGAGGGAAACGTGTGTGGTTTGAATTGTACCGATTCCTATTAATGGCAAAGGTGTGCCATCAGCAGTCAAAATAGAAGGTGAGCGAGAATCAAAAGACATAGATATAAATGATGAACAATCATGGGACATGATATGAGGCACCAGAATCCAAAATCCACAAAGGAGAATTCAAACCTGATATGGAGGGAGCTGACATGGAAAAGTGCTGAGATTGAGGAGCAGTCATGTTTTGAGATAAAGACTGGCTAGCAAGGAACTTCTGAAATTGTTCTACAAGAGGGTTTCGGGTTGATCAGTAGGCTATGGTTTCAGGACAGGGAGATCGGCAGGCTAGGGTTTCGGGGTTCTAGGGTTTCGGCAGGGAGAGAACGGGGCTTTGGGGTTTTGGGACAAGATCGACAACAGGCTAGGGTTTCGGTGGGTGCTAGGGTTTGGAGCAGGTGATGATACCAGGCTAGGGTTTCGGGTTGAGGCAGGAAGACAAGACAGCGACGAGGCAGCGACGAGGCAGCAGGCAGAAACAAGAACGAGGCTCTGATACTATGTAAACGTTTGTAAAACGTTTGTAAAATCAAATAAGAAGAAAAAGATAATTCATATTATTCAGCAAGACGGCTGAGCAAAACAAAGATTGATTACATTAGAGTTACAGAGATAGGTTTATATAGATAGAAAACATAAACAATAAAAAGGCTAAAAAACAATAAAAAGGCTAAAAAGCCCAACCCAGACAGGAAATGGATCAATATGCTAACAGAAACAATATTTTACCATTACCTATAAGTTCATTCTTCATTCATGTTGTTTCTTTTTTCCTTCTCCTTTTCATTGAGAAAATCAAACATTTTACCATTACCAAATGAGGTTTTTCACTTTTTCTCTACCTAATTCTATATATTTTATAAGGTTATGGGTGGCTAGTTTCGTTTTACCGTATTTGATGAAGTTTTCAGTGTATATGATTAATAGCTGCTTTCAAGAGCTTGAAACCTCGAGAATAAATGGAATACCGGTCCTTTTTCATACTCTTTATTACAGATCTAATGCACATTCTTCTACAAGTTCATTATCGTCGTTATAATGTTTCTTTGTTAAATTATGCAGATAAGGAGATCATCCTACAATGATGTTATACAAGTTTAAGAGATTCAGAAGTGCTTAAACATTAGTGGAGTTCAAATATACATCATAAACAGTGCACAAATTGTCTTTCTGAATGAACGTCCAAAGAAAGACCTGACAAAGGAGTTACCAATACTTGTCGACCATAGCCTCCTTGATTACTTTAGCTTCTGCTCTTTAGGTTGCAAGGTATTTTTACATTTCAATTTGAATATATTTTAAGAGAGATTTTGATTCTGTTAACTCTTATAAAAAAGCAGATTGTTGATACATCCAATGACTTTAATAAGAACAAGAGCAAGAAAATAAAGCCAATTATGGCTGATTCATCCAAAGACTTTGGTAAACATTGTGTTAATTTATAGGTAAATTAACTATCTTTTTTGTTGTTGAAAAAAACAGTATGTATGAAGTGAATATAATGGGCATATAAAGTGAAATAAAGATTGCTCCAAGGTGAGTTTTGATTTGTTGATGTTTTGAATCTCTATTGAATTTCTTCAATTGTAACGTGTTTTCTTTCATTAAGATCTTAAAACTCATTTATATGATTTAATGCTAGTTTATGAATAAAATAACGAATTCCCTTGTCTTTTGAAAACTTTGTTGAAAGTACATTGAATTTCTGTAAGTAACTTTCACACTAAACAGTGAAATCTAAGTTTTGAATGTGCAAATTTCCATGTCCATTGTATTTGCAACTTTCCATATCCAGCTGCTTGGGTTAAAAGATTTATTACGCTATGCGATGTTTACCAAAGTTGTTTTGACCTGTAAAAATGAAAAATTCTGACACAAAATCATTTATTTCATTTACCAGTCACAGTAGAAGCCTAATAGCCTACAGGAGAAATCAATAAAAAAAATTGGCCTAAAATATTAACCTCATCTTTAAAGAAATTTCTTTTGGAAACATCCATTATAACCATGATAACACCATTTGCACCAAAGGTGTTACCTGCATGTTCTCCATGTCAATCTTTCCTTTGAACTTGGAAGTAAAAGTGTATTCTGCATCATGATCACTACCATCATAAAAAGAAATACACTTTTTTGTGTATAAAGAACAAGTTTTGTACTCATTTTTTAAAGAACGAGTATTATGGTCTCTTGCAAAGCTTTGACTGTGAGTATTGGAATTTTCACCAACATTTTCTGATGAACTCTCTGAATTTGCATCCGAATTAGTGAACGAATCATTGGAATCAAAGTCATTGTATGAAGTCTTCTTATTATATTAACCGCCATCGTTGTTGCATGAACGTGTACTTTGGTTATGTTGTTTTGAAGCACCAAGATTAGTATTTGCGAAGTTAACAGGTTCAGTGTTATCCTGGGATTATGAAAAGAAAAATAAAACTGTCATCACATCTGTTAAAAATGGTAAATAAATACAAAACATTTTTCCTAGTAGAAAGATCATGCTAATGAAATAATAGTTAACTAAAGTAAATTGGCACTATTTTTGCAACACCAAAGTTATACCTACAAATTAATAGCAGATATTAGAAGTTAATATATAAATAAAGCCTATGGACTAGTATAACATCAAGCTTATTATTATTGCCAAACATTCAATTTGAGCCCCACTACCTGCACCATGATGCACATTGAATATTACCCACCTAGTTTCTTTAATATAGTTTACCCATTTCATTTGGCAATCAAATTCTATATATTTTTAGTTTCTATATATTTCGTTGCTGATAAAAATGTGTTGATTAACATGGTAAAAATATATTCATAAGATATTAGATTTGACAAAATTCAACTGCTGAATATGTAGTTGAGCAAATACACTCAGTTTTAGTATTTTATGTAGAAAACAAATCAAAATAAAACTAAAACTTCCCAATTGAATTTTAATTTGGGCACATATGACCATTTCTGCGGTTATATGAATGATATGGAATACATACAGATAACTGCATCATGATTCATGCTAGGACACATTGGTCATAAATAATAGGTAAACTGT
Source organism: Allium cepa (assembly GCA_030765085.1). Lineage (NCBI taxonomy): Eukaryota > Viridiplantae > Streptophyta > Magnoliopsida > Asparagales > Amaryllidaceae > Allium > Allium cepa. The sequence continues at coordinate 847,660,123 of CM060938.1, forward strand.
TTTTATGATAACTCTGATTAGGTTCATAGGGCTCAGTTAAAGTCTGCAAAGATGGATGTTGCTGTCAAGGAAAGAGTATGTTTCACAGGGCTCAGTTAAATTACTTGTGATGAAATCATAAAAGTACTGAATTTTTGAATCTTCGCTGTCGAAAACTTCAGTAATAATGCAAAAGTGCAACTTCTTGCTATTTTAGCTGGCTAGTCATAAGCAATTAGTAAGTAACTATCAAATTACAACTTTATGTCTCAGAAACAACAATTAAATGCACTTTACGGAATAACCAACATCTTTTACTTCTAATTCTAATCTTTTAGAGTTAAACCTTGAACCATCTATCCAAGAAATGATTTTCGGTCAAATTTTGTGAAACAGCACTTTACCAATGATATTTACAGCAATAACACATGTCTAATACTAGATCAGCAATACCAACTTTTGAAATATTCTCTTTAATTGTGATTTTTATGGCAATTCTAATGCTTGATGTATTTCCATTGTAGATATAGATGGTACATCCTTTACTGCAGTTTTTAGAAACTACCGGTTTTCCAATAGGTTGTCGTCCATATGTAACATGTACGTACAAAATTTGACGTGAGTTGATTAGATTGTGTTTATCATTGGTAATTAATACTGTAAGTCCGATATTGGGTTTATCATTGCATCTTAATCTGTCTAAAATATTTATTTTAGATTGTGTTATCATCTGAACATCATTCGATGAATAGATATTCAACTCAAAATCATAGCAATTTCAATTATTGATAATTGTTTCAAACTTCACTTTAGGACAATAATAATAGCTATTTCAATTTACTTTCTTGAACATGGTATAGTCGTTGTTAACGATACAAACTTAATCCTTTGTCCACTCTACAAGTAAAAACATTATTAAAATTTTTCATTAGCCCATAATTGTTACTTCTCTTTAGAAAATAAAAAACATTTTCATTGTCCTATATATATTCTTATGGTTATAATGATTTTTCACTCAGTTATTCTTCGAGTTGAAATTATTCTGTTTGTTCCGTAATGTGATCTTTATTAGAATATTTCTATTGATTTTACTGGATTTGTTGCCTTTGATTTATTTTCTCTTTATTAACAGCTAATTATGAAGGCATACAAAATATGTTCTTTCCAAATAAAATGAGCACCATGACAAAATGTTCACTCTCGAAACAAAAACAAACAGTGCCACTATGCTTCCACTCATATGGTATAGTGCTAAGCGCCTAGCTCAATTTGCAAGCTGAGCTCTGAGCTCAGTTTTTATGAACCACGCATGATTAATTTTTATCAACTAAGCTTGCTCAGTTTATAAAAATCGAGCAATCAATTTGTAAAAATTGAGCTAGCTCACTTTCTATAAACTAAGCAATCTTATTTTTTTATATTGAGTTTACTACTCAATTACGAACTGAGCATTGAAGCTCGGTTAAGCAATAAGCTCAGTTAACAACAAAGCTTAGCCCAGTTTATAAAATAAGCTGTAAAACGCAATTTTTAACTAAGCAAAGCGCTTGTTTTTTATTATCAGATTTAGTGCAGCTCTATTTTCAAGTACAATGAAGCTCTTCTATTTGATTCATAAACTTAGCATCGTTTTTGCATGTGCACGCTTTACTAGAAGCTGCAGAAGAAAAGAAAAAATCAGAAGCGAGTAAAGTTTGGCCGAGTTAGTTGATGTAAGGTTTTGTAATTTGGTCGGAAAGTCACATTCATGTTTGTAAGCTTTTAGACGTTTTGTACTAGTAAAATTCAAAGTTTTCATGAACTTTGTAGAAGATATGAAGTATTTAGTATGTATGATGTTTGTTTTGAAATTTGATGCAACAGATTTGAAATTTGGTTACATATTTGTCATTAGTATAAATTTGAATTTGTATTATAATTGAAATCTATTTGATGTTTGTTTTTACATGATATGGTTCAACAAAACCAAATTTGTATTTATAAATTTGAATTTGTATTATAAATGAAATCTGTTTGATGTTATGAATGATGTTTTTTGGTAACTTGTTTACCAACGGTTATAACTGTTGGTAAATACATTATATACGAACGGTTATAGCCATTGGGAATATGAAAATTCCCAACGGTTATAACTGTTGGTATATAATGTATTTACCAATGGTTATAACCGTTGGTATATAATGTATTTACCAACGATTTATAAACGTTGGTAAATACATTATACACCAACAGTTATAACCTTTGGGAATATGAAAATTCCCAACGGTTATAACCGTAGGAAAATGTGTTGTAGATTTTGTCATGTACCTATTCGTAACGATTATAAGTGTTACAAATTTGATTTGTAATGGTTATAATTGTGAATTGACAATTCTGGTGTTGTGTAAGTGAAAGTCCATATATTTTCTTAGATCACTATGCTCGAGATCCTTTAAGGCCACTTGGAGTTAACATATCTAAGGGTTTATATGGGCTTTTAAGAAATATGTTCTAAGAAAGGCATATGCCGTGTCATATGTTCGTAAGAGGTATAGAAAACAAGTAATAAATTTGTGCAATAATCCATTGAGCTCATCAATGGACTACGTAATTCATTCTACAATTATGCATATGTATGCTTATCAAAGTCCAAAGCTTCTTTTAAATAATTATGTTAAGCTTTAGACTAAAAGAGTTCGAGTATACGCATGTCCAAGTTAATAGCATTCAAAACGGTATAGTCCAAAACCAATAGGTATGTCAAGTCCTTGCTCATATAGATTATGCACGATTACAGTCAAATATATTTTATCTCCAATTAGATTTAGGGTATACAAGAGTTTAATTTTAAGAGTAGAGAAAATAAATGATTTTTCCCGTTTTGTGCATCCTTAGGTCCACATTTATAGGGGTAATGTGGCTCCATCCCGCCTCTCATGTCTTTGGCAAACTTGGCTTTGCAAAGTCAATAACGTCACTTAGAATTTCAAGCTTAATAGATCTTGTGAATGTTGATGGCCTTCGATGTCGACCTTCTTATGTATTGAGATGCTTTTGATTGATCATTGATGACACCGAGCATTGATGGGAAGCGACGTCGATATAAGATAGTATTATGAAAGAGTGACTCCATCAGTATAGTGTCGAGGTCGATGACCCCCGACATTGATGGTTGGCGCTCTTCATTATAGATGGCAGTGTTGAATTGAAGCGGCTTTTACAATCATCCCACCTTCGTAGACCTCAACGATATTCATCATCGCCATGATGAGGGTAGATGGTGATCATACTCCCAAAGCGAAGTATTGACAACAACCTATTTCAATGAGATTCAGCATCATTGAAAGGGCGACATTAATAATAAGGGGATCTGATAACTTGCAGCATGGCCTATCACCAATGCTGATTGATTAGCGACATTGCCATAAGAAGTATCTTCTGATGGATGATGAAGTGTGATGTTTCTTGGAAGCGGCATAAAAGAGATGCGGCATCCATAAACTATTTGACTTCGATGATGGGCGGCATGTATTTCATGCAACACCAATTAAGTGCGGCGTCCTCATGTTCTTTGTTGATGGAATGTGACATATTTGAATCGCAACGTGATGAAACACGACATGAATGAGAGTCAGCATTATTGACATGCGATACTAGTTATTTATGACGTGATGAAGTGCGGTGTGGATGACACTTTATTGATTAGGAGCAGCACCGTTGGCTTGGCGGCATCGACTTCTTTATGACGTCGCCACTTATTGCATCTTCTTTGAGGTTGAAATTATGTGGATAACATTTGGCCCCCTTGTAAAAGAAGCTTTTTTCTCTTTAGGGTAAAACCAAGAATTCCTTTGTATTACCCACTCTTTATGAGATTTCCTTGCTAGTCTTGTTTTCTATAAAAATATAAAGTGAATGGTATATCTCGTTATTAATTTTAAACTCAACTTCAATTTCAAGAAATCCTATTTTGGACTTGATTGAATTATAAATAGGTATATATTTTCTACATTATTTGTACGAGTTTAGATTATGATTTTGTCGTAAAAGATTAATAAATAACAATAAATTTTCAAGTGGAAGCCTAGAAGGTTATCTGGTAATATCATAGGAGGGAGCATCCGAACTATTTTGTAACAATATCATAAACAAAAGACCGAAAACTCATCTGGAAGCAATAATGTTTTGAATAGGAAAATAGAAAGTTATTTGAAAGGATGATCAGAAAATCCATCTTCTGGGCATTAATAGAAGAGTAAAAATCCATTTGGCAATAATAAAAAATCAGAAATACTGCTTGATAGAAAACTAGAAATCCGTCTGATAATATTAGAAGACCAAAAATCCATCTGATAATAATAGGAGACTAAAAATCCATTCGATAATTATAGAAAATTAAAAGCAGTAGAAGACCAGAAATAATAATAGAAGACCAGAATTCTTTATCTGGCAATAATAGAAGACGACTAAAAATTTATATCTGATAGTAATAATAGAAGACTAAAAATTCATATCTAGCAATAATAGTAGAAGACCAAAAATCCATATCTAGCAATAATAAAAGACCAAAAATCCATATTTGACAATAATAGAAGACTAGAAATCAAAATCTAGCAACAATAGAAGACCAAATTCAAAATCTAGCAATAACAATAGAAGACCAAAAATCTATATCTGGCAATATAGAAGACCATAAATTCATATCTAGCAATAATAATAGAAGATCAGAAATCCATATCTGCCAATGATAATAGTAGACTATCTGACAATAATAGAAGTCCAAAAATCCATATCGGGTAATAATAATAGAAGACCAGACCAGAAATGCTTATCTAACAATAATAATAGAAGACCGGAAATCCATATCTGGCAATAATAGAAGAAGACCAGATGATGGCACTAAAGGCTTTGGACATGCCAATGGCTTACCCATCCTTCCTTTAGGAGGTACTTCAATGAGGTCTTTGATGATGACATTGAAGGCTGGTTCGGTGCTTTAGTGAAGCCATTGATGACAGCACTAAAGGCTTACTTCGTCCTTCCTCTAGGAGGGGCTTCAGTGAGGCATTTGATGATGGCACTAAAGACTTGTTCGGCGTTTTAGACAGGCTAGAGGCTTACCCATTCTCTCTCTAGGAGGCGCTTTAGTGAGGCCTTTGATGATGGCACTAAAGACTTTTTTTGCTACAAGGCCTTTGATGGCCAGGTCTTTTGTCTTAGTAGAGTCTCACTCCTTCTCATGGATAATGTAGTAAATTCTTCTTCTTCAACGTCTTTATTCATCCGTTGTTATAAAATATCACCGCAAATGTTCTGCATTCCATGTTCTTGCAAGCCATTAGGTCGGCACAATTTATAGGCCCCAAGCGGGATTACTTTGTGTATGATTAAGGACCCTTCCCAATTTGGCCCAGGTGGTCCATCTGATGGATTCTTAGTATTTGCCATTACTCTTTGGAGTACTAAATCACTGTTTTGAAATGATCTTTCTCTTACTCTAGAATTATAGTATTGAATATTCTTTGTTGATATTCGACATTTGTATGGCCGCTTCATCTCTTAATTCATTGATTAAGTCCAGGGACTCTTTCTTTAGTTCTTGATTTAAAATAAAAGCATATGCAGTCCTTTGATGAGAAGACATTTCAAGCTCAATTGGGAGCATGACTTCACATCCATAAGTTAGGAAATATGAGGTATGTCCTATTGTAGTTTTAGTAGAGGTTTTATATGTCCATAGAATGAGAGGTAGTTTCTCTCTCCAATTTCCTTTTGAATAGCTTCTTTAGGATGGTCTTTAAAGTTTTATTGGCTGCTTCAACAGCTCTATTTCTTTTGGATGAGCTACAGATGAATAGATTTTAACGATTCTTATCTTATTATAAAATCGAGTGAATTCTTCACTTCAAATTGAGTTACGTTGTCAAATATTATCTTGTATGGAATTTCAAATCTTGTAATAGTGTTCTTAATTATGAATTTGAAAACTTTTCCTGCCGCGATATTCGAAAGCGGCTCAGCTTCGACCCATTTAGTGAAGTAATCAATGCCTACTACTGCGTACTTAGCTCCTCCTTTGGATATTGGCAGTGACCAGATTAGGACAATTCCCCATGCATCGAAAGGCCATGAGATTGAGATAGAAGTCAATTTTCTTGATGGTAGATGTGAGATCTTAGAGAAATTTTGACATTTTTCACATCTTCTTACATGATCAATAGCTTGATTAGTCATTTGAGACCAATAGAACCATGTCTCGTAACTTTCTTGGCCAGTTGGATATCACTGGAATAGTCTCCACAAAATCCTTCATGGGCTTCCCTTAGTAATCTTGTTCCTATTTCTGGATCAACATATCTCAAGTAAGAGAGCGAATATCTCTTTTATATAGTATTCCATTTGTCGTGATAAAAGTTGGAGCTTGATATTTTATTCTCCTTGCTTACTTTTTATCTGTTGGCAGCCTTTCTTTTGTTATATATTCGATGACTGGCGTCGTTTAGTTATTCTCATATTGATTATTAGCTTTCGTATAAGGAGTTTTTCTAAAAGAATCTCAGTTTTGTCTTATTTTCCCTTGTGTGTTAAAACTTGAGACGTGATCAATACTAAGGATTCATTTTCTAGATTGGATCTTTTCTCCTCTATACTAGGATTCTCTTGGTGGCCTACTGGCATGATTCGGGCTTCTGGTGCACCAAGTGACCTGGCCAACTTAGCTAAAGAATCGGCTTATGATTTCTTGCCTCTTGGTACTTGGCGTATTGAGAAATCTTTGAATTGGGTTAACATTTTCAACATCTTTTTGACATATAGAGTTAGTTTGGTATCCTTCATCTCATTTTCTGGTTTAGCTAATTTGCTATTAATTGCAAACCACTGAAAATCTCGATTTGTGGGATTTTCAATTGTAGGGCTAGGGTAAGTCCTATGATCATAGATTCTTATTTCGCCACGTAGTTGGTGGCCAGAAATTCCAACTTCATTGCATAATACAAATGATGTCCATTGGATGTTATAATCATATATTCGTCCTCGGCTCCTTGTTCATTTGAGGTTCTGTCCATAAATAATTTCCACTTATGTTTTAGATTTTTTTTCCTTTTTTGATTGATCTTCAATGAATCTTATACATTCGTTGACAAAATTGGCTAGAGCTTGTCCTTCAATTGATACCCAAGGTAGGAATTCGATATCGTATTAGCTAAGCTATATTCCCCATTTAACTAATCTTCCTAAAGTTTTTGGCTTACTAAAAACCTGCTTGAGCGGGAAATTAATTTGGACTTTGATTGGATGTGCTTGAAAATAAACTCTCAATTTTCGCACGGTGAGCATCAAATAGTATGCCAAATTCTCTATATAGGATATCTAGTTTTTGCATCTTTGAGTCTTCTGCTGGTATAATATACTGGAAGCTGAATTCTATTCTCTTCCTTTATTAGCACTGAGCTAATTACATGTTCAGAAACATCCATATAGAGATAAAGATTTTTCCATCTATGAGGCTGGAGAGAAGTGGTGGTTTGTCCAAATGATCTTTCATCTCCTTAATTTTTTTTTTTGACAATCTTCACTCTATTTGAAGTTTTTCTTCATCTTAATCATATTGAAGAATGAATTGCACCTATCAGTAGACTTGGAAATGAATCTATTCAATTCTGCCACTTTCCCATTCAGGCTCATTACATCTTTTCTTGTCTTAGGTTTTGTCATATCTCTAATAGCTTGAATTTGATCAGGGTTAGCTTTGATTCCTCTTGCACCAACAATATATCCCAAGAATTTGCGAGATTGAATTCCAAAAGATCACTTTTATGGGTTAAGCTTCATTTGATATCTTTGTTATATATTAAACATTTCTTCTAGGTCTTTTAGGTGACTGTCTCTCTCTTGGGACTTGACCAACATATCATCCACGTACACTTTCGTGTTTCGATCAATTTATTATTTGAACATAATATTCACTAGTCTCTGGTATGTCGCTCCATCATTCTTCAATCCAAAGGGAATTACTTTGTTATAATATGTCCCTAATCTGTTATAAAACTGATGCTTTTCTCATCTAGTTTGAATATTGCAATTTGATTGCATCTAGAATACGTTTCCATGAAAGATAAAGTTGGTGTCTGCTCGTTGCATCGACTAACTAATCTATCTTTGGGAGAGGATAACAGTCTTTTCGGCATGCTTTATTCAAATTGATGTGATCAAAACACGTTCTCCACTTCCCATTAGATTTCTTGAATAACATTGGATTTGCTAACCACTTTGGATAAAGCACCTCTCTGGTAAATCTGTTTTTAACCAGTCGTTTGACTTCCACTTTTAAAGCATTGGACCGTGTTGGAGTCTCGATTTTACATCATTTTTCTTGTGACAACTTATATAAATAAATATCTGTATGCTAATCTTTTATGCAGGAGATGTGTTGCAGATTCATATTCAGAGTGTTTTAAAGTTGATAGTTCTTTGTCTAGAGTCATTGAATAATTTAGATATATGTTAAAATCTCTCCTAAATGAATATATATGCGATTTCCTATACACACATGCACAAACTTGCAAATCAGGCTGAAAACAGCTGATCGAATACATTCATTCAGCCGGTTGAATACTGAAACAAAATTATTGTTTCACAATATTTAATCGACTGAATGAGTTTGTTCAACCGGCTGAATAAGGCCAGAAATAGCCTAATTCCTTACTATTTGCATTTTAATTCGATTCAGAAGGCTGAATTAATTTATTCAGCTGGCTGAATATCTTCAACTGCTATTTTCATGAATAGACACTTCTCTTCATCGAAGAGAAACATTTTCAAAATCAACGATTGCTCCTGTTTCTTTTCAATATTATTTTTCATCTATGGTATCAACCTTTTAAACTCTATAAATATATTACAAATTTCAACAAATTTTTTACTGAAACTATTTTAATATTCTTGAATTCTTATCTATTCTCTAGTTTTCAAACTGCACTCAAATTGCTTATATTCTTTGACCTTTGATCACTCTATCTTCTTCAATTCTTAAGCATATTACACTATATATCATAAAGGAGAAGATTATAGGAAGATTTTACTTAACTGACTTATTAGTGCTATTGAAAAGAGCATACTACAGTTAGGTACTTTTTTTATTTGTAAAGAAGTCCTGTTCGGTTGCTTAGGCGGTAGAAGTCCTATTCGGTTGCTTAGGAGGTAGAAGTCCTGTTCGGTTGCTCAGGCGGTGTAAGGCTATTCCTTCGGGTTAAGAGAGGGTTGCTAGTTTAATTCCAGAAGGAGTCTGAGACTGGACGTAGAACGTGAGTTCGAACCAGTATAAAAATCTCTAGTGTCATCTACTTTTCTACTTTATTTACTTAGTTATTTTTCCGCACAAGTAGTTTATCCATATTACACGATCTTATAGCGCAGACACTTTCATTTGGTATCAAAGCAAGGCCATCATATAACCGTAACATATTTATTTAATATTTTTTTAATATGGAAAATAACACCAACACTATTGTTAACTCTACCTTCCTAGATGGTCAATCGACTGCATAGCCACCACTGTTTAACGGATTGAACCATAACTATTGGGATACTAGAATGAGAATCTATATACAAGCAAGTAGTTATGAAACCTGGAACATTATGAAATCTGAATATGTTATTCCAATTACTGAATATTCAACATGGTCTAACACGTAAAAATTAGATGCTACCGCAAATTCTAAAGCTATGAATATGTTATATTATGCATTAGACAAAAATGAGTTCAATAGAATAAGCATGTGTAAAACTGCTCATGAAATTTGGTGTACGCTTAAAGTTACACATGAAGGTACTAATAAGGTCAAACAAAGTAAAATTTCTATGCTCAAAAATCAGTTCCAGAATTTTAAACTGAAACAAGACGAGACTATAAATGGAACGTACTCGAGATTTCAAGATATATATCATTCTTTGATAGCATTAGGAGAAACTTACACGGATTTTGATATTGTTTCAAAAATCCTCAACTCACTAACGGATGAGTGGGAACGAAAAGTCTTAGCAATCGAAGAAGCTAACGACATTTCGACCATAAAACCAGAAGAGTTGATTGGAAATCTAATGTCTTACGAAGTAAATCTCCAAGAAAAACGAGTACAGACTCAAGAAAAGAAAAATATTGCATTCTAGGCAGAAAAAGATGAGTCAGATTCAGATGAAGAAGATATGATATGCATTGCTAAAAATTTCAAAAAGTCTTTGAAATTTAGAAAGAACAACAAATTTAGATATAACAAGAACAACTCCAGCAATAATATCATCTGCTCTAGAGTGTTATGAATGTCACAAGAAAGGTCACAATAAGAAAGACTGTCCTGAGAAAAAGAAAGACAAGTATAAGCAAAAAAAGGAAAAATTCATGAAGAAAGCCTTCTCTGTCACATGGAACGATACAGAATCATCTTCATCATTAGAAAGTGACTCGAACAGTGATTCAGAACAAGCCAATGTTTGTTTTATTGCCATAAAAGACAAGGTAAGTGATCTAACTTTTAATGACATTTTGGAAATTAATTCAGAATTACTTGACAAACTAAAAGACAAAAATAGAAAGTACAAAGAAACTCTTGAAAAATTGAATAGAATTGAAATCGAAGTAGAAATGCTAAGAGATGAAAATAAAATTTTAGAAGAAGAACTCCAAGTTACTCAAGAATTTTTTTCTAATATGGCTTCACAACTTTCTCCGCTAAGTCAAGAAATAGAAAATCAGAAAGAAAAGAATGATGTTTTATTAACTGAAAATCGCGATCTTAAAGCAAAAATCAAGATTTTAGAATTAGATAATTCTAGCTTTAAAACAAAGTTAGAGGATACTACTAAAAATGTTTCTATTTAACAAAGGTATAGAAAATCTTTCTAAAATTATAGAAAATTCTCAAACTACTTCAAATAAAAGAGACTAGGATATAAACAATCCTCTAAAATTATTCCAAAGAAAAAGAAGTCTTTATATAAAAGGAATAATAGAATTGAAAAAACAAGTTCTAAAATTTCAAATTTTACTACTTCAATTAAGATTTGGGTTCCTAAAACAAATAATTCTTCAATAAGAAATAAGTATGTAAAATCTTTTATAAAAAGTGTTCATAAAACAAAAATTTTGTTTTCGAAAAGAATTCTGAACCCTCTTGGGTTTGGCTTCCTAAGACCTAACCCTTAGGACCCAAAATAAAATGGTGGGTACCAATGTTAATTCTATATTTTGAAGGTACCATCCAAAAAGAGAGGAATATGGATACTAGACAGTGGTTGTTCAAAATACATGAAAAGAAACAAGGGGATGCTAGCAAACATTAACTGCTTAGATGTAGGATCTGTCACATTTGGAGATAATTCCAAAGGATATGTCATCGGTAAAGGCGATGTAAGCAATAACGGTATATCTAATTTACCTTTTATTACAGATATCTTATTAGTTAAAAATTTAAAACACAACTTACATAGTATTAGCCAATTATGTGACAAAGGATTCATTATTTCTTTTTCTGAAAATAAGTGTAGCACTTTTGACCAAAATAAAAATCTTATTTTTGAAGGTTTTAGAGATAAAAATATTTATGTTTTAAATATGAATATAAATCATAATAAAAATATGTGTTTAATAGCCAAAGAAAATGATCCTTGGGTATGGCATAAAATATTTTGTCACATTAATTTCAAACTATAAAATTATCTCAAAATGATTTAGCAAAAGGGTTACCAAAAATGATTTTTAAAGTAAACAATATTTGTGATGCTTGTCAATTAGGAAAATTATCAAAATCATCCTTTAAATCAAAGAAATATTTCTACTATAAAACCTATAGAACTATTACATTTATATCTTTTTAGTCCAACTCAAATTCAGTCAATAAATCATAGTCATTATAACAAACAGGATCTTTAACTGCCACAACGTTTTTACATACGTTGTATATCGACATGCAGTTATATGTCAAAGATATACAATGACAAGGAATAAACGCTGTTAAATGTCTTTTTTACAGCGTTTTCCTGGTGTCATGAAATCATTTAACAGTGTTTCATCTAATTTAATGGCATTTTTAAAAAACGTTGTTAAAATAATTTAACGGCGTTTTTAAACGCTATTAAAACATTAAACGACGTTTAAAAAACGGCCGTGGAATGTTTTAACAGCATTTAATAAACGCTGCTAAATTGTATACAAAGCTAAGTCAATTAGGCTTTTTCTACTTTTATGTAAATTCCATTTCAGTAAACATCAATCACAATGTGTATATATACCACATTTCAAAATTAGCATATTATATCAATACCACATTTCAAAATCAACATATTGTATCAATACCAAATTTTAGACACATATTTGATAACCAACGTATGAAATTGCATAATCAAAATACATAATATTCTTACACCAAACATGAATAGTTCGTCATCAATAGTTCATAAACAAATGTAGAAGAAGTAGCAATAGCAAAAAAAAAGTAAGTAGTACATACGTTAAAACCAAAAAGTAGTTCTAGCAGCAAAAATAACTTCGATCCATTACTCGTTGCAACCTTTTTTGCATCACAGTCATCTATCTACCTATAAAGCAAGAGTAATGAAATTATCTCACATGATAGTGTAATTGATGTGCATAAATCTACATCTCCATATAACAATACAAAGATGGAGGCTGAATTCTTTAAATCTCTTTACAACTCGTAAAAAAGATCAGAACGAGCCATAAAATAACAGTTGCTGTATTTAAAACTTTAGTATACATGACGTTAACTTTGTAGGCTTAGAAATTTAGCGCATTAAACCATTAATATAATCAATGGACCGTGAGTCTGTACAAAACAGTATAATGCAAAAGTATAATGACAACAGTAGAACGTACCTCATCAAGTATGGCAACATCTCTTCAACCATTCTCAACCACGATATTATCTTCAACCTTCTGCCCTTAAATAAGTATCACAAATCACATAGAGCCTGTCAAATAAAAATGATTTGTGAAGTTAAACACCCCACCCACATACACAGATACATCGATATGGAAGAAAATACAACTGTAGGGAACATAATGTGGTTGCTTCTAGTGAAACATGAATAAAACTTAGCTTAAATATCGTGGCAAAGTCGTGTACAGTCAGGCCTAGACTCAATCCATGTGCACCTGTGAATGGTTTTGGCGAATCCATGTGTACCAAACATCATGCTAACAGTATACATGGAAACATATTTTCATGACTAATTATTCTTACTGACCACGAATAATAATATCATTGGCCTTCCCTTTTACTTAAATTCACATCACTAGAAAAAATTCAAACAGTTATCATATGTTGTTATAAATATAAATTCTCTCATTTACAAACCTAAACTTTGGTGCAATATTTGTGCAACATGCTATGGAACTTACCAGCAACCTGCAATCTTTAAAAAAAACATCTAAGAATAAAAATGATCAGACAATTCTCTCATTTTTTACATTTTCATAATAATAAATAAGCTTCATTAAAATTTGTGTGGATGTGTGTGCTCGTACGTATGTGTGTGTGTGTGCGTGCATGTATGTTGATATGTATGTCCGTATATGAGGTTCCTCAGTTACGAACTTACTATACCTCTTCATATGCCTCAAAGTTGTAAGGCATGGTTACAAGTTCTGAACAACAATCTTTAGCATCTCTGACTACCGATTGAGATATTGCATTGCTAAAACAACCAAGAGAAGACCAATCAAAACTAAACAAGGATCCTGACATAAAATATAGAATGTTTCTAGCATCAAGCATAAGCATACATGTAGCTTTAATAGTGTTGTATCTTAAGCATAAAATGAAGTAAAACTTAAATGGAGAGGAAAAGGTTATTATATAATAGTGTACTTACTGTTTTATGTCCATAATAAGCCAATAATATTGCGCTGTATTGTAAAACACCTGCAAATAAAAAAGTCATCAAAAAACTGTTAGTGAACATATTTTTAATGTATATAATTGCAAAATACATTTTAATTCTTAGCATATACACAAGGATATAACCAATGCTAGTAAATACAGCATTAAACAACAAAGCAAGTAAAAAAAGCTAGAAATATAAAAGCAGTAATTAGTCAGCTAATCATATCTTTCACAAGTAGTATGGTCAACAGTAGTATCCAACAACACCGGCCTTAACACCGGGAGCCAACTTTTTATGATGGAATGTGCTTAAACTAACTACAATTACAGCAGCTCGTGCAACTCTTTGCTTTGAATAAAGAGTGAAATTTTCTGTCTTGACCTCATCCTTAACAGATTTTGCCTCCTTTGAGGGAGTACCCTATAATAAAATAGTTCATTGACATTTGAGCACTAACTAGATCAATATTATATGAAGAAGAGAAGTAGAAACAGGAATCTTACACCAGGTAGCAGAAGAGAATCAAATATCAGCAACTTGGCTTCAAAAAATTTCTCAAGAGCTTTTGCTAGAGTCTACCGATAGATTTTAGATCCAGCGTAACCATAGTGTTATGTCTATAGACCAAGCCGGAGTAAACAAATTGTTAAGTAAAAATTAAGCTACAACTCAAGGAATATACTGCACGACCAAATAGAAGTACGCGCTGACTTAGAGAAGAAATTTCTTAGGATATTTCCATTTTTGCACTCTAAATGTACATATGCATAGGATAATAGAGCCTTCTTTGTAATCTCACTGAGTAAAATTGCATAATTAAAATTTCAAGTTTAGATCCATAAATTATTCGCAGTCGCACTAAAACAATGCTTGTGATCAATGTTGATTTAAATCACCATTCGTTCGCAGCAAAATAGAGATGTGGTAGAACTAACAAAGGGTCATGACACACCAAATATCCCCCCCCCCAAAAATAGCAAGCGAATAATAATATTAAAAAGAACCTGTACATAGTAAGATTAAGTCAACACTGGTCATATTGTATGATGAGTCTAATCTTTTGAAATTGATGTAGGTTGACTATTTATGTGAAAAACAAAGCATGCTTAGTACGTTCCTAAGGAGAACCTGAACAAAAATTTAATCTATGTTGTTACAGGTCGAATGAAGCACTTTAAGGTCACTGTTCCAAAAAGTACAACACATGAATAAAGTGATAAACAAATAAACAACATTATGGAAAACCAAGGCAAAATTATGTAACACCTTTCAGCGGCCAAGCTTAAAAAATAGAGGTTAAACTATTTGATTGCTTCATCTACAGGACTCTATAAGGGATTCCTTGTTCTAAGCGCAAATATAAATATACAAAATACAAAGGCTATAATACACTTGAAAATGATAAAACTGAAATGAACAATATGTGCATGCCTAACATGAATCAAGGAAGCTCTGGTAGTAATTTAGCTCCTAAAAGAATTGGTAAAAACAGAGAGAAGATTGATCAAATATTTTTATTTTGACATCTTTTAAAGTTTTTCTATTTCATGCTTTCACTGAACCATATATTCATTACCTGAGTCAGACTTTATAACAAAGTAATACAAAACTTATACGCATAAATTTTCAAAAAGCAAAATCAGTTGGTAATGCCATTGTTAATATGGTTACTGTGTTTTACAAAAATCGATAAGGTCCCTTAATGCACATAATGGATATCGATAGATAATACATAAGCAATGGCATACAAGCTCAATCAACTGCGTTAAAAAATTTAACTGACTTACTACTGTTCGATGATGAAAAATAGGGAAGACCTGTTTCGTAACAACTGATAAGCAAGGGCGGAGTCTAAGCAGCTAAGTAAAGTATATACATGATATACGAAAATAAAGAATCCAGAATACTAGTTATGGTGTTGGTTAAGGGCTAACTTGAAACATGTATTTGGATTATTAATTTTCTATAATTTGGTACCAAATCAAAAGTATCGTATCAATCAAATGACTTGGAATATCTAGCAACTTACAGATGAAAATTACATAAAACTAGCACAAATTGGAACAAATATAGCATGATAGGGAGGCACAACAATAAAACTAGATTTTAATTACCAAAATAAAGATTTGTAGTGGGTATGTGGATAAAAGGTAATATGTTGCCAATAGAGGATTGTATTAAATAAATATATTTGAACTAAATTTATCTCAGGAAAAGGCATATAATATTTTCCGAATACCAGAAGCTTACTTAACAAGAAAGAAATAATGTACAATGTTAGCAATTGACCATGTCAATCCGTCAAATTTACCATGCTTTATGCTCAATCATATAAGAGTTTGGTTATAGACCAAGGAGTACATTTAGCCTCCTATGGTAAAACCTTCAAGGGAAAATAAAGCATAAAAGGATGCACATATATATGGAGATAACATCTTAATCATACAGAAACTGGAGTGATGCAAGTAATGCCTTTATCATGTTAAGAAAAAATTAAAATAATTAACTTTGCCCAAAAATTTCCTAAATTATATAAACGTACCACTTGACTACAGAAACTATTCTTTAAGTTTGAAGTTTCCCTAATTTATCTTTTCAAATCTAAGCTGTTAGAAGATTTATCGCTCGAATCGACGACGTAGACAATCTAACAATGGAATACAATTAGTCCATGTAGCAGCCCGCAAATCCGTACCCCTTGAGTCAACACTTTTCTACAACAATCAACTCAAGTTGCACAGAAATACGAACCATTTGGGTTAAAGAAGAAGAGGTAGAAGAGGAAAATAGAAAATAACAACAGAATTTAACCATCGCAG
This sequence comes from Allium cepa, assembly GCA_030765085.1. NCBI lineage: Eukaryota > Viridiplantae > Streptophyta > Magnoliopsida > Asparagales > Amaryllidaceae > Allium > Allium cepa. Next base: position 847,676,802 of record CM060938.1, read on the forward strand.
CGGAATAAAATATAATAGATAATAAATGATCTTTACTCAAAATCAAATATTTCTGTTTTTATATTACATCATCAGAGTACATCAATCACAGTTCAACAACAACAACACACAAATGGATACACAACAACTCAATACAGCGGCATATATATGTATATAAACAAGTACGAAAAGTACGTATCGTCATCCAGCTCGTCTCCTGAGCTCTACAGCATCATATCCTGTATCCTATAATACTCGGTCTGACCCGAGCATTACAGTTAAATAATACCCGAGTCGGTCTGGAATACCAGCGTGAGAAAATCACACCCAATTGATTATTAAAGTTTCAAAAATCCTTTGAAAAACAAAAGCATCTCGTAAGACCACGCCACAAATAAACATGTCGGGTTTTTACCTTACGATAGCTAAAACAATTTTTATAGAAATCCTACGATATTATAATAGGGTCTATATACAAATACTTATAAAATAGCCGAAATTGTTACATTCATTAAATTCCAGCTACTAGCCCCAGAGTGGGTAATACAAACAAAACTCGTACAAGGCTCGTAGGGAGAATGGATTTTCCAACCAATGACTAGGCACTGGGGTACCACCTGTCACAGTATGGGGCCTAGATCACCGTACCGAGGAGTACGCCCGCTCCCCTGCAACACAAGGCCGGGACTACCCTTTACTGGATAATCCCGAGTGAGATCACCCCGCGGTTAGGATCAGCAACCGCCCACTAAGCCGAAATAAAAAGGGACATCTAGACTGGAATAACCTCACCCTGCTTGGGTGCTACCCACCTAGCCTTGCTGCATATCCCCTGATTTTCAGTCATTCCCATTTGATGAGGCTTGAGGCTAAGCGTTACCTTTATAGAACATATCTCTTTGAATGCCCATCGTCCACTTGACGATGTTTTCGCAAGCATTCATCCATACAAGTTCGTCCCGGGTTCGAACGGAACCGAAGGCACTACTCCTACTACATCCATTTTGAAAATACCCTTAGGATTAGTAGCGACTAGCCCTTGCACTTCACTGTTCCATCTTCGAATTCAAAATTGTTTTTCACGAAACGTACAAACCAGATCGAAGTGGTTTTCAAGAAATAAATCTCGATCCCGGTCTCTTCGAAACGATCAACGTATTTGTCCAATATTGATAGTCGGTGATTTAACTATCAATTAATATTCACAAACATCCATCCAACAATAAATAATTTCTCAAATTATTTATTAACCTCAAAGTATCTTCACAAGATATATTTCTATTTTCAATCCTTTGAAAACAGCTTCAAATCCATCCTTCTTTCAAAATAAACTTTCCCAAATATTTTCTATCTCCTCTGAAGTCACCAGGCACAAAACTAGATTTCTAAAAAAATAAATTTAAAACACTTTGCTTTGAAATATATACTTTTAAACATTTAAATTAAAACTACTTCAATAATTTGTTAAAAATACATACTATGTGAACACTTGAAAATAAGGTTATTTAATAAAATATAAACTAGATTTTTCACTTTGAAAATAAAATACTAACTCACTTTCTAAGTAATTAGTACTATAATAGATTTGAGAAAATACTTACTTTTAAATTTAAATATTAGAGATAATAGATTTTCCAAAACATACCTTTTTAAACAACTTTAAAACCTTTAATTTATATTTTAAATTTTGTTTTAAAAACGTACTTGGTTATCCAGGAAGAATCCCATTTTCAATCACTTAAATCAATTTTCCAAATTGATTCCCAACTTATTCCATTTGAAATAAATTTCTCTACTTATTAGTTTCTCTCAAAATTCATTAATTATGACCTTATATTTATTATTTTCCGTTTGATTTTATACCATTTAACTGAAATATACCAATTTCAGTTTCTTCCAAATTTCTCCTTTATTCTTTTCAATAAATTGAATCTTAAATTTGAAGTAAATGTTTATTCTTTTAAATTAATAACACTAAATTTTAAAATTCATTAATCTTCTGATTATTCAAATTTCCCTTACTAAACTTAAAATTTATTTATTAGAATTTTAAAAGGGCACTTTATTTCTTTTCCAATTGATTTTTAAATTTATTCAAATTTTCTATAATTATTTTACTTACAAATTCACTTCTTTTATTATATTTCCAAATCCAATTTATATATTTTTGGTAATTCATCATGTCCAATTATATCCAATCGAACCATAACATTCGATATTTCAATACAACTCATCAAAGAATATAAAATAATCACCACAGAGAATGTTAAATAATTTAAATAAATGTTGAGGGATCCATTTGGATCCCTCCAACCTGTTTTTCATGTATCCACAGACGTTAGCACAATATAGTATACGAATTCCAAAATATCATACTATATCACATCGATCAATTCAACCATCCAAATAATTATTTAAATTTAATCATTTAAATTTAAATTAAAACTGAGTGAGATTAACTCACCTTTGCATTTGTATTGCAGTCCATCCCTGAACAGCTTGTTTTTCCTTTCAGATTTCAAACCTTGGATAAATATTATGTGGTTTTATTAATATTTGAATTAATTATTATTTAAAAAATTTAACTTACTAATAATTTAATTTGTTTCAGCTTTAACTTTATGAACATATATTCCAACCTGCATATATATTTATTAAATTTAAAATTTAAAAATAAACAGCCTATATACTTTACGATTTATCTACCTATTTATTTCTTTTGAACTAAGACAGAAATTTTATAACCTACCGTAAACATCAAAACAATAACTTCGCCTTACCGTAAAACTTCCCATCTTCTTCTTTTGTTTTATGTAATTTCATATACCTAAGTTATTAAATTTAAACTTAAACATGGAGAATAAAAGCAACTACATATATATCGTACTGTTACACCTATATGAGCAGATGTTACTTTATATATATATATATATATATATATATTTAAAAAATTGATTAAGTAAAAACAGAAATCTCACCATCACGAGTGCTTGCCTCACTGCCGAAGTCGACGTCCCAAACCCTACCACTATCACCGCACGTCACCTCGAAGATCGCCGGCCACAATTCATCGCGAATCCACTTGCGCGACTGCCCATACCTGGTTGCGATGCTTCATCGACCGTCCACCGCGCTGCAGTCCACCATCTCGAACCTCCTTCCACTTCGTGCTACCCTGTTGCGACCGAGGCCTATGCGACGACTCACCTTATCGATAACCCCCCTAGTCTCAAGCGATTCCCCCAAACCGCGACTTTAATTGCGGCAATTCTAAACCCTAGCTTTCCTCAAGCCGAAGCTCAAAGTCGATGTCGTTGAGTAGGCGATTATTCTTGAGTTTGAATTCGGCCATTTTTTTTTACTGAGTGGTTTAGGGTTTTGAATAGAAGAAAAGGGGTTCGGCCCCTATTGTGTTGCTCTTTTCTTTTATTATACGCGGCTTACAGCTTCCCCTTGAAGCTTCCTTTATTTATCTATTTATTATATATTTTATTTTATTTATTTTTTATTTTCTTTCCGATTTTGATTTTCAGAAGGAGTTGAACTTGCCCGTCCTTTTAGAAGAGAAGGGAAACACGGATTCAAGTTAAAAGAAGTGGCGTATAAGATAAGCTTGACTAAGTAAATTTCATTAAATTATTATCAATTAAGTTTTCAGCGCGTTATTATATCGTACACTCACACACTAACTCCAATTAATACGAAATTTGAAATCTGATAATAATTCAATATTACGGACCCAATGGAACTGGTTTCATTGAATTCCGAGACTGTGCCTCGGAAGGCTGTGTTTAATTTCAATTGAAACGATATATTTTTAAAACGGAACAAATCATTGCTAAATTTAATTTTAACATTTTTATTATCTTCAGTATTATCAATATATATTTTATACGCTTTCAAATTATTTTTAATAAGCTTAAAATTCCAGATTCCACATTTCACCCAACTTCAACTTATTTAATTCAATAATTTAATTATCAAATCATTGGTGATTTTCTTAATTCAAGTTAAAATTACTCTATTGGATATTTAAAATCAATTAAACATTCAGATTTTAAATGCTCGAAAATCCCGGGTCGTCACATTCCTCCCCCCTTAAAAGAATTTCGTCCCCGAAATTACTAATTAGGAAGAATGGTCCAATAACCGTTTACTGTTTTCCCAAAACAGCAGTTTTTAACAACTCAAAAATCTTTATTAAAGACACACTAACCATCTTACAAACTTTCCAAAACTCTTCCATTAGGTTTCTACCAATACCATTGACCCAATCCATTCGAATTTAAATTTTAAACCCAATTGAAATTTTCAAAAATTTCTCAAAAATTTTCAAACTCTCTAAATTCCTGAAATTTTTTGTCAGCGTCTCCTTTGCGCGGCTAACTCGGTACAACTACAAAATGGCTCTACGGCCTCCTAAATCCAAAAAGAAAACAAAAAGCCAAGTGACTCAATCCAAAATCCCAATCAAATTTCATATAGAAACTTAAACACATACCTTTTGTCGAGCATTTCAAATTTATCTTATGAAATCAAATCCAATTCTCCTTTCCTTTTATAACACCTGCATATCCTGCTTAGCACTAATATCCAATCACAATATTCCCAAAACATTTTATCGATTTCCTTACAAATGTCAAAATCTATTCATTCCAATATTATCTTAGATTATATTTGTAGTATCAATCTTTCATTTATGAATTCACCATTCCTTTCTTAAGTTAGTATAAGCATTTTATATGTTCCTTATATTTATTTTCACTTTACCTCTTTAGTTTATATCCATTTCTATTCAAATTAATTCCTTCATTATCATATGAATTTAATTTATCTTAAACTCTAAATTTTTAAACTTCATTTTCCATTAATAACTAATTTATATCATTACTTTAAGTTGGTTTCCTTTACTAACTTAGTTTAGTTTCCAATTTGAATTCGTTAGTCGTTAACACAATTTTCCAAAAATCTTCAAAAAATTTCTAACTCCCAAAATTTCTGAAATTTTTTGGCAGAGTCTCCTTTGTATGAAGGAGCTTTTGAAATTTGACAAAAGAGATAAATATATATACATCGACCCACACGGTCGGAAAAACCAAAAACAGTTCATATTTCCTATATTTATTACGTAGGCGTACCTTATTTAGCATTTTTAAGCATGTAGCTTATTTATTTAGCCATTAGCGCAACCAAATCCAGCCACACGGCTTCGAGGTACCTGTACTTACTCAATTTAAACATGTAAGTGCCTAATATATGAAGTTTATTAACATTTCACTTTATTTAAACAATTACAACACATGAATATTTAAAAGCAATGTAACTAGACAATGTCTATAATCAACTTATATGGTTTTTAACACTTATGCACTTGTTTCAAGCAATTCACACGCTATTTCATTTAATTTTAATGGTTTACAATACCATTTCTTACCTTCAATTTATTTTAACTCCGAACAAGCTCATATTCAATTCAATTGATATCAGAATCAATTCTATTTCACTTTTATCGATTCATAGCATCTTAATTACTTCCATTTACATCAAATGACAATTTATTCTATGCAATTTGACGAGATCTATGTGAATAAATAAGTATTTATGTTTTATAACCAATTTAAATTGATTTCAACTCAATTTATACTTAATTCTATTCCATTTTTAAATTTAGTCACAATCCATATATTCTCATTTCCATTGCATTTTAAATTTGAATTCATTCACTTGCATTTCATTTTATTAACCAAACTAGTTTCATTATTCAACAGGTTCCATTCAAAATCATTCGATTTAGCTTGACACATTCTGTTTAAATTTCATTCCATTTTTGTTTATTCCATCTATTCATTTAGCTCGGAAACAATCCAGTCTATTCCATTCAATAACTATTTCTCAACTTATTTAAACCACACTTCATTTTGAGTTCGGCTTTCATTCAACTCTTACTTAAGTCAATAACTTAAGTTCATTTCTATTTCTTTTTTATAACCAGTTCTATTTCTATCTTTCATTTGATTCTTATTTATTTCATCATTTATTTATTCAATATAATTAGTTTACCCACTCAATCCATTATGAATTTTCATTTCCTTAAATATTATTTATAACCCACCAAATTTTATTTCGATTAAAATTTATTTTCAGTTGATTTAAAACCAATCCAATATTATTAAACTCTGTTTAGGTTGAATTCAATTCAACTCTTCTCCATTTATTTAGCTTAAGTCAATTTACTTCAATTTATTCAAATTTTATACTTAAGCTCACTCTCATTTTGCAAACAAGTTCTCTTTTCAATTTAACTTGATTCTATTTCAATCCAATTTCATTTGATTGGTTATTATAAAATTTAACTTTCTAGATTCAACTCATTCAATTTATTACAAGGTTATTTCCAATTTATTTCCACTTAGTTGGATTTTATTTGCAATTTATACCATCACCCTTTTAATCAATTTCATCTTTTATTCAATACATTTCCGATTATACTTAATCTGTTAACACTTCAAGTTAAATTCTAATTTATAACTCAAGTTCTAAATCCATTTTCAATTTTCAATTTACCATCCAATTTTATTAACTCACAATTCAACTCCATTCTCAATTACATTTACTTTATCAACAATTTAAGTCGAATTTAATTTATAACTTAAGTTTATTTCCAAACTTTATCATAAACTCACAGTTCAATTTCATTAACTAATTTATTATCTAATTAGTTCTTCCCCGAGTTAAAATTCAACACTTGATTTTTAATTCCAAATATCACTTTATTTAATTTTCTTAGTTCAATTTATTTAATAATTCAAGTTTGGATTTTCTTTTCATTTTCCAATTCATCAAAATATTGATTTTGGGCTTTGTATTCCATTTTCAATTTAACAAGTCACAACTTATTATTTTATACAATCACATTCATTCTAGGCTTAAATATGTTCATCTTTTATTTTTAACTCAAGCCTTATGCTTATTTATAACCCAAGCATATCTTTATTCTATGGATTTTTTTTAAAATTCTTTTACAAGTCATTCTAATTTATTTATTTCAATCCAATCCTTATTCATCTTATTTTCCATTTGTTCAGGTAAGAATCTAATTCCATTCAATAACTCAATTGAATTTTTATTCCATTTCAATTCTATTTTAAATCAGATTTATTAACTTAATTCGATTCCAACTTAATTCGAATACAACTGGATATTATTTTCAGCCTATTAATTTATTTCAATCCAGTTAAATTTTTATTTCCCAATCCAAGTTAATTTCATTTAAAAATTTTCACCTTAAATTTAAATTCCAACATTCAAAGCTTATATTTCCTTCCTGATTTAAAAATCATCTCAAGTTATAAGCTTACAACCTATCTTATCAGGAATTTTTAAAACACCGGGTTTTGGTTTCAAAACATTTTGAAATCTCCAACATCTCAAATCACACTTCTCAAAAATTAAACCAATCCTGGTTTTATTCCTTGCAAATTTCCTTAGAAATTTTCAAAAACAACTAGCTTTCTGAACAAGTCAATTTGGTAGCAATCCGTCACTTAGAAATTCGAAAATGAATACTGATGATGCGGCCATCACCATCAGAATTATTTTCCAATAACCCAAGTGATTTCAATGCTATATCACTTTCAAAATCCCTTTAAAACAAATTTCCTTTCAGAAGTACCTCCAAAACAATAATACTATCATTTATCTTCAAAATACTTCGATAACATTCCCAAAATCGCTGAAATTTTGAATTTCCAAATCCTTCTTAAATACATTTTAACTATAATTCATTTGTACAATTTATGCTTATACAAATTTCTATTTGATTGTATTTCAATTCATAAATTACATTTATAATTCATATTTATAAATTTCATTCTATAATGAATTTATTCCCCTAAATTTTAGTTATATTTCAATTTCTAGTAAAATTTTCACTTAACAATGATAATACTTTAAATATCATCATTCCTAACAACCAATTAACATCCAAGCAACCATATACTAGCTAAATAGTTTTCAAAACCTTTCTTTATATCAAAATATATTTTTGGGTAAAATTATTTCATTTACCCACATTTTAAAACAATACCGTGTCGATTGTTCTATTCAAGTGTTTAGAAACCCCTTCGATACAGTTGCGCAGACTGTGTCGACGAAGGTTCATATGCCACTCAATAAATCAATCAACACAATATTAAAACAATTAATATTCACTAACAAATACGCACTCATATCTATTTATACGCTCAAACTCATTATAGAGTACTACGGACTCTATTTGAGTAATTTCTCACCAGAGCCAAGGTTATCACCAATCTAAGCTCTAATACCAAGTGTAACAGCCCGCAAATCCGTACCCCTTGAGTCAACACTTTTCTACAACAATAAAATCAAGTTGCACAGAAATACAAACCATTTGGGTTAAAGAAGAAGAGGTAGAAGAGGAAAATAGAAAATAACAACAGAATCTAACCATCGCAGCGGAATAAAATATAATAGATAATAAATGATCTTTATTCAAAATCAAATATTTCTGTTTTTATATTACATCATCAGAGTACATCAATCACAGTTCAACAACAACAACACACAAATGGATACACAACAACTCAATACAGCAGCATATATATGTATATAAACAAGTATGAAAAGTACGTATTATCATCCAGCTCGTCTCCTGAGCTCCACAACATCATATCCTGTATCCTATAATACTCGGTCTGACCCGACCATTACAGTTAAATAATACCCGAGTCAGTCTGGAATACCAGTGTGAGAAAATCACACCCAATTGATTATTAAAGTTTCAAAAATCCTTTGAAAAACAAAAGCATCTCGTAAGACCATGCCACAAATAAACATGTCGGGTTTTTACCTTACGACAGCTAAAACAATTTTTATAGAAATCCTCTGATATTATAATAGGGTCTATATACAAATACTTATAAAATAGCCGAAATTGTTACATTCATTAAATTCCAGCTACTAGCCACAGAGTGGGTAATACAAACAAAACTCGTACAAGGCTCGTAGGGAGAATGGATTTTCCAACCAATGACTAGGCACTGGGGTACCACCTGTCACAGTACGGGGCCTAGATCACCGTACCGAGGAGTACACCCACTCCCCTGCAACACAAGGCCGGGACTACCCCTTACTGGATAATCCCGAGTGAGATCACCCCGCGGTTGGGATCAGCAACCGCCCACTAAGCCGAAATAAAAAGGGACATCTAGACTGGAATGACCTCACCCTGCATGGATGCTACCCACCTAGCCTTGCTGCATAACCCCTGATTTTCAGTCATTCCCATTTGATGAGGCTTGAGGCTATGCGTTACCTTTATAGAACATATCTCTTTGAATGCCCATCGTCCACCTGACGATGTTTTCGCAAGCATTCATCCATACAAGTCCGTCCCGGGTTCGAACGGAACCGAAGGCACTACTCCTACTACATCCATTTTGGAAATACCCTCAGGATTAGTAGCGACTAGCCCTTGCACTTCACTGCTCCATCTTCTAGTTCAAAATCGTTTTTCACGAAACGTACAAACCGGATCGAAGTGGTTTTCGAGAAATAAATCTCGATCCCGGTCTCTTCGAAACGATCAACGTATTTTTCCAATATTGATAGTCGGTGATTTAACTATTAATTAATATTCACAAACATCCATCCAACAATAAATAATTTCTCAAATTATTTATTAACCTCAAAGTATCTTCACAAGATATATTTCTATTTTCAATCCTTTGAAAACAGCTTCAAATCCATCTTTCTTTCAAAATAAACTTTCCCAAATATTTTCTATCTCCTCTGAAGTCACCGGCACAAAACTAGATTTCTAAAAAAATAAATTTAAAACACTTTGCTTTGAAATATATACTTTTAAACATTTAAATTAAAACTACTTCAATAATTTGTTAAAAATACATACTATGTGAACACTTGAAAACAAGGTTATTTAATAAAATATAAACTAGATTTTCCACTTTGAAAATAAAATACTAAGTCACTTTCTAAGTAATTACTACTATAATAGATTTGAGAAAATACTTACTTTTAAATTTAAATATTAGAGATAATAGATTTTCCAAAACATACCTTTTTAAACAACTTTAAAACCTTTAATTTATATTTTAAATTTTGTTTTAAAAACGTACTTGGTTATCCAGGGAGAATCCCATTTTCAATCACTTAAATCAATTTTCCAAATTGATTCCTAATTTATTCCATTTGAAATAAATTTCTCTACTTATTAGTTTCTCTCAAAATTCATTAATTATGACCTTATATTTATTATTTTCCGTTTGATTTTATACCATTTAACTGAAATATACCAATTTCAGTTTCTTTCAAATTTCTCCTTTATTCTTTTCAATAAATTGAATCTTAAATTTGAAGTAAATGTTTATTCTTTTATATTAATAACACTAAATTTTAAAATTCATTAATCTTCTGATTATTCAAATTTCCCTTACTAAACTTAAAATTTATTTATTAGAATTTTAAAAGGGCACTTTATTTCTTTTCCAATTGATTTTTTAATTTATTCAAATTTTCTATAATTATTTTACTTACAAATTCACTTCTTTTATTATCTTTCCAAATCCAATTTATATATTTTTGGTAATTCATCATGTCCAATTATATCCAGTCGAACCATAACATTCAATATTTCAATACAACTCATCATAGAATATAAAATAATCACCACGGAGAATGTTAAATAATTTAAATAAATGTTGAGAGATCCAGTTGGATCCCTCCAACCTGTTTTCCCTGCATTCACAGACGTTAGCACAATATAGTATACCAATTCCAAAATATCATACTATATCACATCGATCAATTCAACCATCCAAACAATTATTTAAATTTAATCATTTAAATTTAAATTAAAACTGAGTGAGATTAACTCACCTTTGCATTTGTATTGCAGTCCATCCCTGAACAGCTTGTTTTTCCTTTCAGATTTCAAACCTTGGATAAATATTATGTGGTTTTATTAATATTTGAATTAATTATTATTTAACAAATTTAACTTACTAATAATTTAATTTGTTTCAGCTTTAACTTTATGAACATATATTCCAACCTGTATATATATTTATTAAATTTAAAATTTAAAAATAAACAGCCTATATACTTTACGATTTATCTACCTATTTATTTCTTTTGAACTAAGACAGAAATTTTATAACCTACCGTAAACATCAAAACAATAACTTCGCCTTACTGTAAAACTTCCCATCTTCTTCTTTTGTTTTATGTAATTTCATATACCTAAGTTATTAAATTTAAACTTAAACATGGAGAATAAAAGCAACTACATATATATCGTACTGTTACACCTATATGAGCAGATGTCACTTTATATATATATATATATATATATATATATATATATATATATATTTTAAAAATTGATTAAGTAAAAACAGAAATCTCACCATCACGAGTGCTTGCCTCACTGCCGAAGTCAACGTCCCAAACCCTACCACTATCACCGCACGTCACCTCGAAGATCGCCGGCCACAATTCATCGCGAATCCACTTGTGCGACTGCCCACACCTGGTTGCGATGCTTCATCGACCGTCCACCGCACTGCAGTCCACCATCTCGAACCTCCTTCCACTTCGCGCTACCCTGTTGCGACCGAGGCCTATGCGACGACTCACCTTATCGATAACCCCCCTAGCCTCAAGCGAATCCCCCAAACCGCAACTTCAATTGCGGCAATTCTAAACCCTAGCCTTCCTCAAGCCGAAGCTTGAAGTCGATGTCGTTGAGTAGGCGATTATTCTTGAGTTTGAATTCGGCCATTATTCTTTTTTTTTTTACCGAGTGGTTTAGGGTTTTGAATAGAAGAAAAGGGGTTCGACCCCTATTGTGTTGCTCTTTTCTTTTATTATACGCGGCTTACAGCTTCCCCTTGAAGCTTCCTTTATTTATCTATTTATTATATATTTTATTTTTTTTATTTTTTTATTTTCTTTTCGATTTTGATTTTCAGAAGGAGTTGAACTTGCTTGTCCTTTTAGAAGAGAAAGGGAAACACAGATTTAAGTTAAAAGAAGTGGCGTATAAGATAAGCTTGACTAAGTAAATTTCATTAAATTATTATCAATTAAGTTTTCAGCACGTTATTATATCGTACACTCACACACTAACTCCAATTAATACGAAATTTGAAATCCGATAATAATTTAATATTATGGACCCAATGGAACTGGTTTCATTGAATTCCGAGACTGTGCCTCGGAAGGCTGTGTTTAATTTCAATTGAAACAATATATTTTTGAAACGAAACAAATCACTGCTAAATTTAATTTTAACATTTTTATTATCTTCAGTATTATCAATATATATTTTATACGCTTTCAAATTATTTTTAATAAGCTTAAAATTTCAGATTCCACATTTTACCCAACTTCAACTTATTTAATTCAATAATTTAATTATCAAATCATTGGTGATATTCTTAATTCAAGTTAAAATTACTCTATTGGATATTTAAAATCAATTAAATATTCAGATTTTAAATGCTCGAAAATCCCGGGTCATCACAGTCCATTAGCAACTAACTGTACTAAATTCTATGGTACCAAGAATACACGAAGTATATATCAACTTAACTCTCTATCGTAAATATGTTAAATCAAATTTTGTTTAACTTTTATCTCTATCACACCATAGAAACTCCGCACTGGACAATACTCATTCATGACATGTGTATAAAGGTCAAGCGGCTTGGATCAATACTCGATGTTCATCCCCTAATTCAAAAAGATAATAAGCTTATTTATTGACTTATAAACTACTAGAATGAATCTATTAACAACCCATTATTTTCTCTCCACCCCATCTTAAACCATTTATTATATTCCCTACTCTACCCTTGCCAAAGCGTGAACCTGAGTAAATCAAAAACAATTTTTAACTAACCTATCAAATACAATAGTGAATACATATAAAGGACAATCTCCTCATTACATGAACCAATTGTGGCCTTTTTATATCATGTTGTTTATGGAAGTTTCTTTTAAATTTCATAATTCACTTCTGCAGGTGCCAATACATTTTAACAATATATATAATCCTACAAGTAACCCATATCTGATTAATCTGGTCTTCCTTTAATGCTGACAAGCTAACCAATATAGGAAATCTTCCAATAACTCTGGAATGATACCATATGATAAAGGTCTACTCTTAACCTATAGATAATTTCCAAATACAATAAAGTTTTTATGATTCAGGAATCCATGATTATTAGAGAAGGAAAATCTGGGTATCAACAAACTACCAAGACGTACATTACGTACTATCAACAAATTTACCGATTTACAAACCAAAGAATAAATATGGAACATATCGATTCCAACAAGGATGAAGCCACTGCAACATTGGTTAATCCACTATCCCTCAAACTTGCACGTTCGGGAGCCCTAAAACTTATAGAACAATCTTTCCATCTGTATATAATGAAAACGCATAAACCTCTCAGTTTATGGGAGTAGGAAATTGATAAATACTAAGGCTATTAGATAAATTCACCTTTTTGATATCCTTTTCTCCAACCTAATTAACAAATTAACTTTTAATATTCTACATAAATTACCTTAAATTAGATTATTGAAGAGAATGGTCATAGAATTCTTTAGTGAATGGTGGTCTTGACTATTGAGTGAACTCAAAATCAGATCAGTTTCTTCTGTTTGCCAAGGACAAATTCAAGAGGCATTAGGGTCGACTGAATTGGATATTGTAGGCAAAATCAGAGGATGAACGAAATTTCATGGGAGATTTCATGTGTATTTGGTATTTCGATAAGGTTTAAAATAATCCACTGAAAGATTTGGGATTTTACGACAAATAAAAAGGAAAAGAAAGAAAGGAAGGTCGCTAAAGTAACCGCGAAATTAAAAAATGTCAACACAGCGGTTAATATTCTAGTTTTTATTTTTCAGCATACTTTTTCAGCGGTCAGGGTAGAAACACTGATTTCTAATGCTGTCAAAACCACATTTTATTGTAGTGAAGCTGTGTATGTAAAATATGTTATATAAAAGAGATGATAAAAAGGAAAAAATACATATAAACTTTAGATAGAAAGTGTCATAAAAGCAAATAGCACAAGGGTTGTAATTGAAGTTATTAACCAAGTTCTTACTAGACCACTTGCCTCTGTATCACTGCTTATAGGTATGTGAACTTTTCATTTGAATATGACCCCATTTTTATATTAGGTGCAATACTTAATTGCCGTCTGACCTATAACTGTCAGTTTAATTATTATTAGTTGAAAGTGTCACTGGTTCACATAGGCCAGTCCACTATATCATAAACTGTAGTGGTAATTCACAAAGGATTTTCAAATAATATTGTTGTATAGTTTTGAATTTTGTAGAAAACCTAGAGCATGCATGTCTATGTGTGTGCTGAGTGAAAAGAAACGGGTTAATTGCATTCTATAAAAAATTGTTACTTCGGCCATTTTAATAAGCAGTTTCTTTTGGCAAACATAACCTAATGAATTCAGTTCCAATTAAGCTCATATACATATTAATAAGTTAAGAAACCTATAACCTATGAGAGCCTTTATGATTCAAAGAATCAGTAAACTCAGAAGAGTTGGTGATGTAACGCGTTGCACATAACGGTAAGGAATATGATAATTGTGAATGTAGTTTCTATGGCTGTTATCAAAGTTTCGGTGCACATAAAGCCATATATTGTTCACTTATACTTGTAAGCGGTGCAATATGAAAAAAAGTATGTTCTTAAGTTATAAAACTTAAAGATTAGGAAAGGTGACTCTTATGGATGTTTTGGCAGGTCCAAAAGACCGCTGGTTACATTGAAGGCGATGTTAGAATTTCTGGCTACTTAAAAAAATCAGGAAACATTTTCACGAATTGCACGGGATTCCAATCTTTAATGTCAGTGACTTACTTCTTTTCTATTAATAATTGGTATCCTTATCTTCAAACTGATTCTACATTATGTTCTATGAGTACTAACTATAAAAACATAAATGAAGTTATCAGGTTTAATTTTTGAAGTACATATATCCACATTTGGCCTAAAATTTTCTTTTCGTTTTTTCGTTTTCTACATATTAACATCATTTATTGATTGTATTTGGTTCTTGACATTAGTTGATTTTGTTTTTTGAAAAAAGTAATGTTATTTAAGGAAGCGTGAAGAACTAGAAATAAAATGAATAAAAATACCAGCGACTTTACATTATTACTCAAATATATATATATATGTATAATCATGTATGTGTTTACTGTAACTTTTGGCTTGTTTGTTTATGAATCATAAAATGGAATGCTCTGCACTATTTCATTTTTCTTGCTAGTTCATTTATTTCAAAGGATATGAACTTCTTGTTATGTGTACAACTTAGTGTAGTACTTGCAAAGCATGCAAAATGCATGGGATGTATATTTGGTGCATGCCAATAACGAAAAATTTGGCAGTACTTAAAAGAACGACATTCAGTTTTCAAATATAAAAATAAGTTGTAAAAGTTATACAATTCATATGCGACATGCCTACGATATAAAAAGATTATCCCACTTGAATAAAAAAACTTGAAAACAACTTTGCAAAAAAGGGAACAAACTATTTGTAAAAATCAATATTATATACATTCAAACCTTCACAATCCCCAAATCAAGCATCTCGTATTTCTTTTGAATGGTGAGGGAAGAAGGATATACAAGGGCAAAATAGGGTATGAAAAAAAGTAGCATATAGTTAAAATGGGTTGTTATTCATTTGTATAGTCAGATGAAAATGGCATTCAATCTAGGAAATAAGTCAAATTAAACCTATGGTAGAACAGCATGCTAATATTTTGAATCGACAAACTCAGCTGGACACACATACAAAAATATGCATGAATCTGAGATAGTGCTGAACTTCCTATATTTTTACAAGGTACATCCATAATTACACAAAATCCATCTTAGATCAATCTTTTTCTAATTAAATTGGTACAATAATGATTATGGTCAAAAGTAGCCGCTGTTTATAACATACTTCAACTATAATCCTCTTTTTTATTCGAGAGAAAAAAAACTATGTAAGGTAGTGCAAATTCGTGCCATAAAACAACTCAAATTTGTTGAAACTATATAAGCAATCTTGAATGATTATGTTTATTTTCTAACCTGATCAATTTTAACTCTTTAAGCTTGTAATACTTGAATATGTTCTCATTACTCTGGCAGTGGTCATTCTTTTGGCTGATACAATAGAAGAATCATCACTAAGCAAAACGCATTGCAATAGTACAAAATATAGCCTATAAAAGTTCCACCGTTTTACCATACATAACCTATCTGCTTATTACTCTTGCCCATCTTTTTAACAAAAGTATTCATCTAGCTTTCATTACAATAATTGCAGGTCATATATCTAAATTTTATTATGTATATTCTGATAGTATATTATGTTGTGCAGATGATGCAAGTATGGTATTAGTATTAACATTTTGGATAGTGGTTGATCTCCATGAGAGTTTGGTTTTATAAAAATGTGAATAAAGGTGACAACTTCCACTCTAACTCTTACCCATCTGCTGATGGGTATATGTGAAAAATATATTACCAAATACTCTGAATGATCAACAAATGAATGGTGAGTGGAAGACTATAAACAATTAAATGAATGTCAAACAAAAATTTATGCGATATACGTTTTATTTAATTTTTGCTATTTCGAATTCAGCTAAAGCATTTGAAGTGTTAGTTTAGTCTGTAAATGTTGAAGCAACAAAAATATACTAGTTTTTACATCTGTTTAAAAAAAGTATTTTGTTTCAAACCGTAAACACTCGTTCACTTACCAATATTTTCTTATAGTATAGTCTACATCTTCTGATTTAAGATAACGAGATAACTTAACATTATTATTCTGTTTGCTAGGTTGTAATTGCAAATAAGTAATTATGATATAAATTAACAAATATACATAGGAATAAAATAACTTTAACATATCTCGTGGAACACAATTTTGCAATTTTGAACAATCTCTCCTAAGTGGCAACTTAAACCTTAGTAGAAATTGGACTTAAAAAATGATGCTTAAAAGGTAGCATAATTATTACCATTTCACTAAGTATGTAGTTACTAGAAAACATCAACAAATAAATCATCTTCTTTCTTTAGACTTCGTAAACCAAACTTTCAATATTGTGCATCATAATAATAAGAAACAATTAAAGTAATCTACAAAATTAGCACAATATAAACTAGAAACATAAAGAATGTCATAGAATAATAATTTTCAATATTGCATATGATATAGGTAAATAAAATTACCTAAAATCATAGTTCCAAAGATTGTTGATTGAGAGTTCTTGAGTGCAGAACCCTCTTAATTGTAGAATGAATGAAGCATCGGTCATGAATAAGAAATCGTCTGATGTTGTAGAAGGGTTTAAGGATGTAATGACCCGCCCTTCTACTACCAGAAAGACGTATCATCATTAAGAAAGAAAGGGATGAGAAAATAGAAAAGATAGAGAAGAAAGAACAACAACATTAGAATCTCACAGCGGAACGGAACAAAATATAATATATCACTTAAATAATACATAGTTTGTACATATATCAGAGTTATACAATATCAATACATATGACAATCATACATACATCACATACTAGACAGTTATAAACACCTGTCTAGTTAATACAACTCAATGCAATACAACTCAAACGATAAGACTCAGAGATATTAACACAGCGGAATTATATATATATATATATATATATATATCTATAACACTGAAGCCTCCTGCTCCATTGCTCCTCCAGAATTCGTCAAATCAAACCTGAATCCCTTGGCTACCCGTAAAAATTTGGGTACCCGAGAGTTTATGAAAAACAAAAATAAACTCCGGGTCAGACATGGGTCTGGTATGAGTAAACGGTTTAAAGTTGTTTAACTTGGAAAAACATTTGAAAATAAAGGTATCACGTAAGACTTCCCACAAATAAATACGGGTAAGTTTTTACCTTACGCTAACCAAAACATTTCATATGAAATCCAATGATATTATAATAGTGTCTAGGGTTTTCAAGTAAATAGAAAATAGCCGAAATTGTTACATGATTAAATTCCAGCTACTAGCCACAAAAGTGGGTAATACAAATCAAAACCGTAGGGTCTCGTAGGGAAAATGGATTTCCAACAATGGCAGGGCTACTGGGGTACCGCCCGTCATAGTACGGGGCCTAGATCACCGTACCGAGGATTCTTCCCTTCATCCCCTGCAACACAAGGCCGGAACCATTCCTTACTGAACAGTCCCGAACAAGATAAACCCCGCGGTTCTAGCTAGCAAACCGCCCACACAACCGAAATAAAAAGGGACATCTAGACGGGGGAAATATCTTGTCCTGCTTGGGCATGACCCACCTAACCTTGCTGCACATCCCCTGTTTTAGCCATTCCCGGTTGATGAGGCTTGAGGCTGCGATTACCTTTAAAGAACATATCTTAGAATGCTCATCGTCCGCCTGACGATGTGTTGAAAGCATTCAATCCATACAAGTTCGTTCCGGGTTCGAACGAAACCGAAGGCATTATCTCGTTATACTCATTTTGGAATCACGCTCAGAGTTAACGACGATAACCCTTGCATTCTGAAACACCCTCTCGATCTCCATTTGATAAGTCTCGACCTATCGTTTAATTTGGATCGATGTGGTTTTCGGAGAATCAAAATTGATTCTTCCGATCCCGGTCTCATCGAACCCAAACGCCATTTTAAGGGCCAAGTTGTCTAATTAACTTAACAGTTTTTAAATAATTCAAATTCAACAATTGAATTAACATAGCATTTATCACAGACAAAACATATACAAGCATCATAGATATAACATAACATATCACAGAGCATCACAGAATATCATCACATAAATATCACAATCAGATATTCAAAACAACAGTTCATAAGCAATTACCTTTAAGTCTCATGTATAATTAATTCAATTTAGAATTAATTACTTGAGAGTTAATCACTTAACTTTCTTTAATTAATCATTACTTAACAATTAATTTCCTATTTCATTTCAAATTGTTTAATTAATGATTAATTAATTAATTATTTAGTCTTAATACATAATTACTTTATTTCACATTTATTAATCAGTTACTTCCTTCATCCAGTGATTTAACTTTAATTACATAATTAACTTTCCCCTGTTCATTAATGAATAACTTTAATTATGTATTAATAAAACTTAATTACCCCTTTATTAACTGCTAATTACTTAATCAATCATCAGTTAATTCTTAATCAAGCTACTTAATCTATTAACTATCGATTCATAATTAAATTATTTGATTAACCAACTATTTATTCATTTATTATTACTTAATTACTCAGTTAATTAGTTAATTCCTAATTGTTAATTTTTAATTCATAACTTACTTATTATAAGTTAATTAGTTACTCAGACATCACAAATTATTTAAACTAACCATCTATCATCAATTTTATTAACTATATAATCTTCAATTAACCACTTAAATTAATTATGAATTAACTGCTAAGAAATTAGTTACGATTAAAATTGGTTTTAACGTATGATTTATTTCTAATTACAAATCAATTTAAATTTTAAGTATAAATTTATTAACATTCTAATTACTTTATACCAATGAATTACCCCTTTCGTAAACCATACTTTTAATAGATTTAAATCAATTATTAACTTTAAACTAGCTAACGATATTACTGTTGAACTTGTTAGTAAACAAACTAAAAGGAATCAGACAAAACATGGAAGTGGACCGAGACAGCACCCTTTTCACTCGAGTCTATCTCGAGTTCCCCTCACGCCTCCCCTCACGTCTCTCTCCTTCATTTGTTTCTGTTTGTTTTCCTCTTCTTTTTTTCTCTCTTTTTTTTTTCTCTGTCACTTCTCTTATTCTCATTATTTT
Source organism: Allium cepa (assembly GCA_030765085.1). Lineage (NCBI taxonomy): Eukaryota > Viridiplantae > Streptophyta > Magnoliopsida > Asparagales > Amaryllidaceae > Allium > Allium cepa. The sequence goes on from CM060938.1 coordinate 847,696,747, forward strand.
TAAGTTTAACAAACTGCTGAGACGACACACTCGCGCGAACACGGGTCCTCACTCGATCCAAACGACCCCTTTACTCGAGTACGCACTCGAGTCAATCTCGATCAAACACAGACACGCACAGCGTCGCCGTTCACGTGCACAGTGCCGCGGCGAAATTCCACCACCTGAGTCGATCACTGACAAGTCGATCTCCAACCACTCTTTGGATTCCAACACCCTAAAACGCTGATGGAGCTCCAGATCGAGAAACGACAGTTTGAGGTTCAGATCAAAAATAATGCTCCGACAACTTCCTCCTCGTGCAAGCGATGCAAACCTCCAGACGCTTCGAGACTCCGGCTACACCACCATTAGCTTCCCTACTACCATTCCTCTAATTTTCGTGAAGCTCGGTCATCCAGGTGAGTTGAAATCGAAAATTTACAGAGCTCGGTGAAACTCGTGACAAAAACCCTACTTTAATCACAAACTCAAAATTTATGTACTTGAAAAATAATTTGACATTTTTCTTGTGTTAATACAACTTCTACCCTGCTTCATTCGAAGATTCAGAAATTAAAATTATCTCGACCTTCCCAAAATTTGACAAAAATGCAGTAAGCTTCTTTTTAAAACTGCTCTGATTATCTTCGCTTATAAATCAAAATTTTTATGCTAAAAATCCTAAATATGCATACGAAATCTGATTATGTTATTAAAATTTTGAATTTAAACATTCAAACTTTAAACTTTAATTCTCTTTTCTTGATAGTTGAATAAACAGTAAACAGTATGTGTAAAATACTGTTAAACCTTAAAACTATATTGTAATCCCTTTGATTTTGACAACAACTTAAGTTTGCATCAATATCCAGGTTTTAAAACATCTACATGAAGAATTATTTGCAATTTCATTGCTTTACTCTGATCAGTTATTCAAAGCCCTGAAGAACACTATATATATACTGCAGAGCAACATGAAGTACTCAAGGTCAATCATTCAAGCAGATACCAAACACATACCAATTGGAAGCTAAAGATACAGGTTTAAATTGAAAATAGGTGAGTTTACTCACCTAAAACTGTTGAACAGAATTGATGTTGAAGAATTTGCAATTGAATTCTCTGAAACTCTCCCTGTTGATTTTGCTATTGAATTTAAATCTAAGTTTGCATAACAAATCATTATTTTTCTCAGGTTTTCCTTTAGTTTAGTTCTATTTTATAAACGAGCATGGAAGTTCATAGGTGGATATATATATAGAAGTTTACTTAATAGCAGGTTGTAACTGGACAGTTGTATTTGTTTGTATTGTCATTTTCTCTTAATTGGTTAAGATATAAATACCTGCAGTATGAAATGATATAGGTGATTTCGGCTACATGTACTTTATTAAACAAGAAGTTATGCTAATTAATGTTCATGCTCTAAATTATGACAACAAGTATTAAATGGTGACTGATACTCACTTTGTGTAGTACAAAGATATTTCCTTTATTTCGGCTAGCATACTCTATAAGGCACAGGTTTTGTTTCATGATATTTGAAGTAAAACTTTGTTTTTCTTATTTGCTTATAACTAATAAATGCTTAAGCTTTTAATCATGATTGCAAGTAATTAAATGTTTACTGACAGTAGCTATTTGTACAAAGATATTTATCATTATCTCGGCTAGCATATTTTGTACAAGATACAGCACATATAAGTTTAGTACAGAAATATGTTATAAGTTACCCCTTTAACTTATGCATTTAACCTGATTACATGATATTTAAAAAGTTCTATGTTGTACAATTGGATTTTGCAGGTTATTCTTAGGCTTAATTGATTGTAATTTATTTTCACTTTAGATTTTCAAGCATTTGATTCATAATATTTCAAATGTAAATTTTTTACATTCCTAGTTATAACTTATATTTATATTGTTAGTTCTCTTTTCTATTTATAATTATGGTGTATACTTATGTTTATGTTTTAACTTTATCATTTTAAAAACTAAAACTATATTCATATGTATTTTATCAAATAACAAAAATATAAAGTCTTTGATTTGATTTTATTGAACATGTCAGATTTGTTTTAATGGTTTTGAAGTATTCTATTTCAAATTTTCAAATCAAAATTTTCTTTTACAAACATATATAACTGTTAAATATCCAAGATCTCATCAATTTAAACAATTTTAAGCTTATATTTAATTTAAATTAGATTAAATATTTATTAAAATACACTGTCAAAATTCCGGGTCGTTACAAAGGAGATTCGAATGTACCAGAAATTGTGGGGGAATTAGGGTCTGAACAAGATTTCAACATCGATTCCATTTGGATTTTGGATTTTTATCGGGATCGAAGTAATTTTTAGCGCGAATTTGGGTTCCTCTTTTTCATCGTTTTTGAGAGAGGAGACGAAAAGAAATAATGAAAGTCAGCCAAGTACTCGCGTAATGAAAAAAAAAAAGTTTATATGAAGCGGTTTTTTTACTCTAGATCGCTTAACAAAACTAATTGCGTATGAACATTTATTTTTATTTCCAACGTGCTTTTTCTAGCGGTTATAGAAGAAACGCTGTTAGAAATTGCCGTAGAAAGCCTTTTTTGTTATAGTGAGTAAATATGTATTTGTTATGATAGATGATTTTTCAAGATATGCTTGGACTATTTTCTTAAAAAATAAAAGCGATACCTTTGAAAATTTCAAGAATTTCGCAAAGAGAATTCAAAATCTCAAAAATTTAAAAACTAAAAATATTAGAAGTGATCATGGAGAAGAATTTAAAAATGAAGCATTTGAACATTTTTGTAATAAAAAGGGAATTTATCATAATTTTTCTTTTCCTAGAACACCACAACAAAATGGAGTTGTAAAAAGGAAAAATAGAACATTACAAGAATGTGCAAGAACTCTGTTAAATGGAAACACATTACCAAAACATTTCTGGGCAAAAGCTGTAGCAACTGCTTGCTATGTTCTAAATCATGCTTCCATTCGACCTTTAACAAAACACACTCCATATGAACTTTTTCATCAAAGAAAACAAAAGATTTCATATTTAAAAACCTTTGGTTCAAAATGTTTTATCTTAAACATAAAAGATCAGCTTGTAAAATTCGATCCAAAACCCGGTAAAGGAATCTTCGTAGGATATTCGACACGAAGCAAAGCTGGTCGAATTTTCAATAAAAGAACAAAAACAATCGAAGAAACACTTCATATTTCATTCGACAAAAATTTCAAATTTAATAATAATTTTAAGGACGATGAGGATGTATCTAAGACGGTTAAAATTACGGTTACTCAAATAATTTTGAAGAAGATGAAAACATTGTTTATAACCTTGAAGAAAATGAAAATATTTTTCATTTCGAAAATGAATTAAGATCTCCTTCTAGGATGTTACAAGACCGCCCAGTAGAAAACGTCACAGGAGAAATTGATTCACATGTTAGAATTAGAAATCAACTTAATCACATGGGCCATCTGGCTTTTCTTTCTAAAATCGAACCTAAAAATGCAAAAGAAGCATCTATTGATGACTATTGGATTATAGCTATGCAGGAAGAGTTAATCCAATTTGAACGAAATGAAGTTTGGGAACTAGTTCATAGACCAAGTAATCAAACCGTCATCGATACTAAATGGGTCTTTAAAAATAAAGCAGATGAACATGGTAATTTTGACTAGGAATAAAGCTAGATTAGTTGCACAAGGATATAATCTAGAAGAAGGAATTGACTACGAAGAAACATTTGCTCCTGTTGCACGACTTGAAGCAATACGTATCTTACTGGCCTTTGCATGTTTTCATAATTTCAAACTTTATCAAATGGATGTTAAAAGTGCTTTCTTAAATGGTCATATAAAAGAAAATGTTTATGTTGAACAACCTCCGTTATTCACTCGTGAAAAATTTTCAGACCATGTCTATAAACTTAAAAAAGCCTTACACGGACTAAAACAAGCGCCTTGTGCCAGGTATGAACATCTTAAGAGCTATCTAATAGATTCTGGTTTTGAAATTGGAAAGGTTGATCAAATTCTTTTTATTAAAAGAACTAAAAACGATATTTTAATTATTCAAATTTATGTAGATGGTATTATTTTTGGCTCTACAAATGAAAAATTATGTCAGGAATTTTCAAAAATAATGACCAAAGAATTTGAAATGTCACATATGGGAGAATTATCTTATTTTCTTGGATTATAGATTAAACAAATACAAAATGGAATTTTTACTAATCAAAAAAAATATTGTAATAATCTAATTAAACAATTTCATATGGAAAATACTTCTGCTAAACCAACTCCAATGAGTACAGTAGTTCATCTCAATAAAGATGAAAATGGCAAAAGTGTTGACCAAAAATTATATCAAAGTATAATTGGATCATTACTTTATCTAACTGCTAGTAGACCTGACAGAATGATGAGTGTTTGTTTATGTGCACGATTTCGAGCAAATCCTAAAGAATCACATCTGTCAGTAGTAAAACGCATATTGTGTTAGCTAAGAAAAACCAAAGATTTTGGACTTTTCTATCTGAAAGAATGTCCTTTTGAGTTAGTTTCATATAGTGATGCTGATTTTGAAGGATGTCGGACGGATCAAAAAAGTACTAGTGAGACTTGTCACTTCATTGGACAATCCTTAGTCTCTTGGTTTAGCAAGAAACAAAATTGTGTTTCACTTTCAACTTGTCAAGCAGAATATATTTCTGTTGCTTTAGCTTGTGCTCAAGTCATTTATATGCAACAAACACTTCATGATTTTGGTGTTAATTTATCTAAATCAACAATTTTTTAATACTAGTGCTATAAACTATCCAAAAATCATGTAAATCACTCACGAACTAAACATATTGACATACGTCATCATTTTCTTCGTGATAATTTTGAAAAGGATTTAGTCAAACTTAAATTTGTATCCTTTGAAAAAAAATTGGCAGATATATTTATAAAACCTTTAAATGAAAATATATTTGTAAAATTAAGAAGAGAATTAGGAATTGTATCAATAAAGGATTTATAGTTTTTTAATAAAAAATTTCACCAACACTCGAACATAAGATCTCTTACTTGGAAGTCTAATGTTCTACCACTACACTACTTTGTCTTTTTTAACTTTAGATGGTTTCCATTTTTTTTCCTATTTATTATTTACCTTACTTTTTTTCCCTCCAGCCAAATTTTTCTCTGGTTATTATTAACTTAACCACTAATTCATTCTCTATCTATATGTGACTTTTCACATAAATACCTTTGCTAACCTTCTTTCTTTTTACATTAGTTTTTTAAATTGAAATTTCCCAAAATGTTTTCCCAGCATAATTCTGCATCCTTTGCTCTATCTTATTCTTCTTTTATTTCAGGATCAATGAATTTACCAACTTCAACACCGATTTACGAACCAGTTCGAATTGTTCCTCCTTCTGCACGCTAGCTATACTCCACCTGGTAAACGAACGAGACGATCTCTATTTTTTGGTTCACCTTCTACCAAAGAAAAAACAGATGACATTCATCACTACCAACGGGAAACACTGGAATTACAACGCAAACTTTATTATGAACAAAAAGTTAATGCCAAACATTTAAGCTTTTTGGAACAAGTCGCTTTAGAAGTGAGATTGAAGTTAAATAAGTTTAAATTCAAATGGGAATTGATTTGAATTTGGGAAGGAATTGAAGATTATTTAATTTGAATGGAAACTGAATCAATTCAAATGGAAGTGGAAATTTAAATTGAAAGTGATTGAGATGAGAAATTGGGAAATTGTACCAGTTTGACTCTGAAACTATTTTTCAAATACAATTGTTTTAATATAACCATTTTATATCTGTTTTCCTAGCTATTTACTATACAACCTTTCCTTTTAAAACCCAAACTATCTTATATTTAATTTACAACTATTTTGAAAACAAATTACTATTTTACATCTTTTTTACAAACTAATCACTATTTTACAACTACTTACAAACTAGTTATTATTATACAACTATTTTGTAACCATCTAACTATTCTACAACTATTTACTATTTTACAACTATTTTATAATTACTTAACTATTCTACAACTATTTTACTACTAATAACTACTTTTCAACCACTTAACTTGTAACGACCCGTAAAATTTTAAATAATTTTGACCCGTAAAATTTTAATAATTTTGAATCATTTTATTTACGTATTTAATTGAATTTTTGTATTTTTGTTCATCTTATTTAAAACTTTGGTGTTCAATTTCTTAAAAATTTGAATTTAGAAATTTCTTGAATTGATTATAGATCATTTGCCCAAATTGTAATAAATATAACAATTTCTGTAATTTTGATTTTGAGTTAAATTTTAACTTTAATTGTTAAATTTGAACTTCCAAATCTTTTATTTAAACCGTATATATTTGTACAATATTTGTTTCAAATTTTGTTTCTTTTAAATTGGTTATATACTTTTAAATTAAGTAATAAATAATGTGTAAAAAAAGGAAATAAATTTATACGTTTCTTTTATACGTATATACACCCGTTTTCTTACTAAGAACAAATCAAATGGATGTAACAAATCAAATCTTAAATTAAGAAATAAATAATGTGTAAATAGCTATTTAATTATACATTTTATTTGGTACGTTTTATATCCGTTCTTGTTTAAATTATTTGGCGTTATATAAATGATACGTTATCTCCTGAAATATACTTTAGCATATATTTTACTAAATTAGTGCGAAACAAATAAATTCAAAGTACGTTACTTTGTTATAAATTTTGGGCGTACGTTTCGATTTAATTATTGTCTCTCTAATGCGCACATTTTTGATTTCTTACCTTAGCTATTAAAATCATCAGCCGTGTATTTTAAAAGGAATGAAAAATCTTGCCTTACACTTCACGTGTAAATTATTTCATCTCTTTTACACTTTCCATTTTCTTATTTGTATTTAATAGGAATGAGATCCTATAATTCCTCTACCTTTTCAAACCATTTATTTCTTGCCTTTCATACACCAAATCAATGCAAGCCTATGTTAAATACAAAAACCCACGTACACAATTTCATCCGCATCTCATATTGCTTCATCTTCTCGCACGTGCTTCTTCCTGAAGGTAGTGGCCGCACTTATTTTTTTATTCTTTGTATTTTCGTGTACTTCTTGTTTTTTTTGAGTCTATAGACCGTTGATAGTAATATATATATATATATATATATATATATATATATATATTACTGTTTAAGTATAAATTTTCCCACAGCTTTCAAAATTACTTCATATAGTTTACCTTTCCTACAGCTCTTTTATTACATTTTTGTATATAAAGTATACAGTTATATATTAGCTATTTTGCATTTATGGGTAGCGTGTTATATATATACATTGGGTTTTAGTCTTTGATCCCTTTTTTTTATATAATTTACAAATATATTGGTCCCAATACACATGTTTAATGAATACTGATTTTAATATCTAAAGATTTTGATTTTAAAATGTGTTTTAAATACTAATTTTAATTTATATATATATATATATATATATATATATATATATATCTTTTACTTTAATTGTTTAAAATTATTATATTTTGTATTGCTCATTTCGGTTATTAATGGTATGTTAATATACATTATATTTTACCAGTTATGTTCTGATGTTTATATGTGTGTATTCTTATAAAGCAGGCAATACAAGTTATTTTGGTTACTAATATGTATTTTTATATTATTACGTTAGTTTATATTATATTGGGTATTACTAGCTATAGTTATATTTATAGTTTGATTGCATAAGTTAAGTTTATATATGTGTCCTCTATTGTACAGTTTTAAAGTTTATAAAATTATAAAGTTGTTTATATACTAGTTTGTTTGTTTTAAAGATTATATTATACCAGTCTCTGTTTTTTTTAAAGGTCATGTTACATAATAGTTATATATATTATTTTGTATAAACTGATACATATATGTTGTATAGTATAAAAAATTTAATAATGAAAGTTTTGTTAACTGTATGTGATAATATAGGTGAAGTAAATTTTGTGTTACTATATTGGTATGTTGTTTACAATATAATGAAATATGTTAATATAGATATTTTAATAACTTACATTTTTAAAGCATATAATATAGTGTATTTGTTCATATAACATACAATGTATTAGTTCTGGTAACATACATGTTTAATACTGAATAATTTGATATGTAAGTTGGTTATATATAGCTGCCTATCAGTTTATATATATGAGTATCGTTTTAAAATAGAATGTCTGTGTGTATATATATATATATATATATATATGTAGTTTATATAAGATTTTGTGTATGTTATATATATACATGTAATATGTTGTTTACCTATATGAGTATATATATTCATTTATTTCAAATTTTACTATGTAAATATATATTGTTTTATATAGGTTTTATTTAAAAGCAATGATTTTGAAATACATATATATTTAATTTAATATGTGTTTATATTAATATTGATTTGAAATTAATACTAATAATGCAACATATATTTCGTTTCTGTCTCTATCAAGATTGATTCTAATTAGTTCTCACCGATTTTTCCATTTATCAGCTTGTTCGTCGTGCCTGTTTTCTTCATCGAATTGTGTCTATCTAGCATTGCTTTGGAATTCATAACTCAACTTCATTTTCTATTCTCTCTAGCATCGAAAGGTGAGCAATCACTCACGATTAACGTTCTTTTATTTATTATGATAATTGAAATATGTTGCTAAAATTTAACTGTTAATTGTTTAAATTGTTATATATATGATATGCATTTATATGTAATTGTTCACCTATGGATATGATACCATATCCTATTTTTTATATTATATTGTTATTGATGATATATGCCTGTTATTATTATTGTCATATCTGTTATCACTCTGCAAGTTCCCTGTTAGTATATAATTCACTATGGGTTGAAAAGTTACATACCCGAACGAACTTTAGAATAAGAGAATTTCGTTATGGGTTGAAATGATAGACCCAAGCGACTTTCATTTGAATTGAATTTGGGATTGCGGGTGGAAATGATATATACCCGTATATATTTAAATTACGGATTGAAATGATAAATATTCGTGTCACTTGACCATAGGATAGGAAATTATATACAGACACCATTGGTCTATATATAAATATTTTAAAAATGATTTCTATGATTTTGAAAGGGAATATATATATGATTTTATTTAATATTGTATATCTTTAAGTTTTTATATAAAGTAGATCTAATAATAAACTTAAATCTAATAAAGTTTGATTTAATTGATATAATATGTCTAAGTATTATATCTTTGAACAGATTTTTCAAGGATTTGTATAAGTTAAGGAAGATAAAGTGGAATTAAGTAAAATTGTATCTAATTAAGAATTCTACTTAATTAAATCGATTTGAACTATTGAATTTGAAGTTTAAGATTTGATTTTTTAAGTTGATTTCTGATTTAAAGTGATTAAATGATATTTAAAGTTTAAACAAATCGGAAGGAATATTTAATCTTAGGTAAATTAAGGTTATTTAATAATACTGAGTTTATTAAGTGAATATCTTAAGAAAAAAATGAGGTTAAATCGAGATCTGTAGAAAACTGTTAAATTTAACTTCGAAATGCTGAATATAAAAGCTTTGAAATATACTGGAAATTAAACGGTAAAATTCTGATTCAGATCTATATTCGAAATCAATATAATTTGAATTTGTTATTTAGAAAACTGAATTGAATGGAAATTGATAAATTGAGATTGAATTAATTTGAGTGGGAAAGTCGAGTTGATTTTTGAGGAAATTGCAAATACCTTACTTTATAAATTATTTAATATATACATACCATTTTGGGAAATAGATCTATTTGAAATGGAAATGATATTTTTGGTTTTGAAGTATGAATTAATTTGAAATGACCATGGTGTTATAGTGTATATTTCTACATTGAAGATAGTTCCATGGATCCTTAGAGGATGGTTATCTCAAACAACCTTTAAGTTAATTATATTTCAGTTGATATTTCACTTGAGTTGGATTTATTGATATAAGAATGTTAATTCTGACTCGAGTGTTTTTGTGTTTTGCTTTACGCTCGGGTCAGACTGAGTGATACAGCATTTGAGACTCACCTTTGGAGTTTGGAGCTTCATTTGGAGATCCAACTATCGATTCAGCTTTCAGTTTTTCCAGTTGATTGGTTCAGAGAAGTCATCGGTTCGTATTGGAGACTTCACTGTAGTTGAGATATTCTGTTGTATTTTATTTCTATCTCTGATGTTTATATAGTAGCTTCATGAACTACTATTTATCTATTCTGTTGCATTATTATTATATTACTCTGTGCCTGTGATTCTGTGCTTGATTTATTTACTGTATATGTTGAGTTTTGCCAAAATTTAAATTAACAATCTGATATTTTGAGCAAATTCAAGTCTGGCAGGTGCGGATGCGAATGGTTGAAAATATCGGGTCGTTACATAACTATTTTAAACTTTTTCCAAGTTATTTCTAAATTCAAGTTGGTCAGAGTGCAAACTATTTATAAGTGAAGTGATAATCCAAATGGAAATTGGAGGCAATTGTGAATAAGTGAATAGAATCAAAATGAGGGTGAATAAAAAGGAAATTTATTTAGCCGATAATCAATGATGATAAGTATGTAGGATGTGTGTATGTTATTCTATTCGCATAGTGATTTGATCCAGATTCGAGCATAGAATTTGGAGATGATATATCGATCTGAGTTGGGATTTTCACTCGATTTTTGACGGCGAACCTTGAATATGGATTTTTGATTGGTTCTGGAAATTCTCTATCATAGTTATGACTATGCAAGGAGAATGGCAGTTTCTGATCAAGAAACCAGATCTGAGTCCGAACTAGGAAGTCGGGTGGACGATACTAGTTCGGAAGTGAAATTGTGTGATCGAGTGGGCGATCAGATTTGATATTGCATACGGATGGTATATGTACATCGTATGTGCTTAAATGTAATAGATATTGAAATTTTGAAAGAAATGAAAAATGATTCTTGAAAATAAAAGAATTTTTTGATAAATATATACGAATAAAGCTGGAAGTAGGATATTTTTATAATTGAAATTCACTTTAAGAAAAGTAAGTGATATGGTAAGTAACTTTATAAAAGAAATCAAACTTGAATATTTGATTTGGTATAAATAAAGTTATATATGTCTGTTATACATGGTAAATCTTCCCTTGTTGAATCTATAGCCAGAAGAGGTGATCTTTGAAAATATTGAAGTGTAAAAAGGGGATTTATATAAGTATGAAGTAATCCAATGATTTTTCAAGATTTTATATATCTATATATATATAAATGATTTTATAAGACTGATTTTTGGAAAAAGGTTTTTGGAACCTATGGATTTGGAAAGGCTTTTGATTTTTGGGAAAAATCAATTTTGTGAGTTTGGAAAGCCAAGTTTGGAGCTATCGATTTGAGATATCGATTTTGTGTAAAGGAGATTTATGTGAATCATAAAGAGTATGATTTGAAAGATACTATAAGTGTATAGTATAAAATGTTTTGAGATTGGCTCTGGGGAAAAAGGCGCTCCCATGAAATGAACTTCATAGGAGATCCATGGGGAGGTTCTGCCTTGAGCCCTAAGGGGGAGGCTCTAAATTGCATCCTGGGAGAAAGTCCAGAAAAACTAAAGTTCCTGAGGACCGTGTGTGGGTAGCGAAAGTCGAGGGCGCTGATGCCTATAGAGACATTTGGGTTATACTGTGACGACATTGTAACTCGATGTCACTACGATCTACTACGGACCATAGCGGAAGTCGTGTGGCCGTGAGAGCCAACGGTCTACGTTTGATTTTGCCGTGATGGCAAAGTAACATCGGTAGACTGCGATCTATGAAGACATAGCGAAAGTCGTGAGGCAGTAAGAACCTACAGGCTACATTGGGACTCGACTGATGTAGTCTGCGATCTATATAGGAGTGGTGAAGTTTCATTTGGCAGCAAAATTCGAGGGCGCTGATGCCTACAGTTACATGGATTTTGCCGTGATGGCGAAGTAACCCTGGGTTTAGCTGCAATCTGTAGCGGGTTCCATGGCATAATCGAGGGGCGCGGAGTGCCTATAGTTATCTATGGATTTTGCCGGGATGGCAACATAACCATCGGGTTAACTGCGACCATGGATGGGGTGATGATTTCCAGAGCATTCTCACCAAAATGATTCCTATATTTTTTTCAAAAATGTTTTCTATATTTTCACCAAAATATTTTTCAAGTATTTTCATTGGGTGTTGAAAACAGGTTTACTGAGCACTTATAGATTTCAGTCCTACGCCTGAACAACGTATGACCGAATTTCTATGAGAACAAAGATGGACTTGTTGAGACATCGAGTTATAAAAGTATTTTTATAGAAACTATTTTGTAATATTATACAGATTCTAAAGGTTTTTAAAAAATTAAAAGAGTGTATGTTTAAAAAGGGTTCAAAGAATAATTTAACTGATAATAAGCTGTTGTAATTAAAAATTTTGCTTCGTTCCTTTTCGAGGACGAAAAGATTAAAAAGGAGGAGGAATGTGATAGCCCGGATTTTGAACTTCTGATAAGTGGATAATTAACTGATTTTTACTATTGAGATACTAATTTTATTTGGTTGAACAAATAAAATTCTGATAATTAAAATATTTGGATGTATATAAATGGATTTGAACTGTAATAAAAGTTGAATTATAATATCTAGAAATGATAAATCTTATAATAAATTAACAAAGATAAATAGATATATGCAAACTCTATAATGTTGAAAGTTATAAAGTGTATACATGTACAAGTATATAAGTATGTATATATATTGTGTTTTGGAAGCATTGTTTTCAAAAGATAGTTATAGTTAATTTTATATTTTTTAAAAAAAACACTAAAGATAATTATTTACTAATTTAAAAGTATTATAGCTTAAGATTTAAAATAAGATTTAATAAAAGAGTTTATTATACATTCTTTTAAATTACTTGAACTAATTTTGATTTGTATATTAAGATATAAACATAGATTAATAAAAATAAAAATAAACATATATATATATATAACACATAAGAAATATTAAATAAAGGCTTTAAAACATTTGTAAGCTTGGTATACATACAATTAAACATTTGTTAGATAGATAAAACAAAAAATTACATGTGGCAATTGTTTCTTTAAATTGAATTAATATAAAATGTTGAGAACCAGGCTATTTTCCATTTCAAAACTTTTCAATTTTTTTTCGTCCTCCTTCAAAACTAAAACCTGAAGTAAAACTAAAAAATAAAAAATCAAAACTATAATCAGCGTCTGCTTCAACTTCTTTCAAGTCTGAGCAAGGATTAAAGCTCCAGACAAGCAAGAAATCAACTCAACCTAATCAAGTTCAAATTCAAGCTGCTGTTTCAAGTTCAAAATCAAAAGCAAGTCCCAGATTTCAAAATAATGTGTCCTTTGTTATCTGTTTCAAGCATTTAAGGTGAGTAAACATAGCATTAACTCTGTTTTAAAATCTTGTTGCATACAACAAAACTTGAATTAAAATTGGTGATGGTTGTTGCATGGATGGATTAAAGTGTTTGCAAGTATATAGATATGGTCTATTCTATGCATGTATGTATATATGTATACATATGCTTCTGTTTGAATAACAGGCTCAAGAACATCCAAAATAAATTCACGTCTCTCCATTTAAACAAATTTATGCTATGATCTTTAAAAGAAAGGTGATTATATGGATGCAATATCATATTTTAAAATATATCCAATTGTATATATTATATGATGATTTCAAAAATAAGAAAAGACAGAGAAGATAAATTCAAGTCAAAAATTCAATTTTGAAAATTCTAAGTTTTGATTATATAAACTGAATCGTACTTGAATTTGATGATTTTTGAAGGTAATTTCATAATTTTTATGCGTGTGATTGTTGAGATATTGCGAGATGATCGAAAAAAGGAATATTGTCGATTTTCGACGATCGAAGGAAGTTTGGGTGATGTAATTGAAGCTGGAGAAAGCTGATGTGATTGGGGTCATCGAAAAAATGTTCGCAGAGGTTTCAGATCATCGTGGAGGTGGTGCGATGGCATTGTAGGGTTTAAAGCCTATTGGGTTCATCTATGTTTTCGACTCGATTTCTCCAATGTGGGTGCACGGACTTGATTGGGGTGTGTGGGATCGATCCGTGGGTCGGTGGCGAAGTTCTGGTCGTAACCATAGGGTCTCAGGCCACAGTGGAAGGCGACACAGGGTAGTTTTCAACGATCGATTCGAGTTCCTGCAGGTGTCTACTAGCTCAATTTTGAGCTCCAGTGAGATTGATGATTCTGGGTGGTCGGAGCGATTGAGCACGTCATGGATGACTTGCGGGTGATCTCGACGAAGGCCGGAGATGAACAGAACGGCCGTGCATGTGCACTGGTATCGGTGTGTATATCTGGATTTGAGGTGGCTGCTGTGTTGAGAAGAAGCGATGGGTGAGGACTCGGGTTTATGCGCGAGGAATGGACTCGAGTATTGGTTTGCGGAAGTTGGGTAGGCACGAGCTTGTTTGTTTGATTCCAAGTTTTTACGTTTCCAGGCTTTAAAAATTTTGGAAGTAAATTTTTTGTATTAGGTTTTAAAGTGAAAGTAATTAGAGAATAAAATTTCCAAGGTGAGTATTAACAAGGTTCCAAGCAAAAGTAAAAATTTGACAAGTTTAAAAATAAAAGAATGAAAGGTTTTCAAAGTAAATGATAATGTTAGCAAGGTTTCAAAGTTAAATCTTAAACAAGTCTCAAGTATAAATTATAGATCAAATGTTTTTGAAATTAAACTTTTTGGTTTAATATAATAATAAGTTAATTATTTAATCATTTTCCTATGTGATTTCAAATGAAATTTAATAATGATTTAATTAAGTAATTAATCAAGAGAATGGTTTATCTTGGAATAATTAAGGATAATTACTTAATGAAAGTAATTAAAAGGATAACTACTTAAAGTAATTAATTAAGAGAATTAATTACCTAATGTAAGGTTTTATTAATTAATGTAATTAATTAATGGATAATTAATTAATGTAATTAATTAAGGGATATTTAATGTAAGTAATTAAGGATAATTAATTAATATGGATAATTAAGGATGATTAATTAATAATGAATGGTTTGTAATTAGTTAATATTAATTAAACAGGGCTAGGTGATTAAAATATAAGAAATTAATTCATTTTGAATTAATTAAATTAACTAATTATAGTATGGATTAATAAGTCTTGCTTATGGATGATTGATTGTGTAAAATGTCTGGATTGATATCTATGGTATGATAACCTGTGATGGTCTGTAATATGATATATTTGTGTTGAACTGTGATATTGTGGGTTGTCTACTGATGATGAATTGCTGTGTAAATGTGTCATCTTGTATATGAATTGAATTCTTTTCACTTAAACAACTTAGGGTTAACAATGACATTGGATTCGAAGAGACCAGGGTTGGTTATCAACAAATATCCCAAACCACTTAGATTTGTAATCCACAATAATTCTTTATAGATTTGATATGTGCAATCAATAGGCTGGAATGGAATAATTTAAGTAAACTGGACCATTGAAACTAAGTAAGGGTACTTAGGGATTGTTTGTGAGATAAGTGTTGGTTTTAACAAGTTAAGCTTATTGTGAGGTACGAGTTACCCCAGGGTTTCAAATAAGTCTTATAATTCTGTATTTTCAAATTATATGGGTTTACTCACGCTGATTTCTAGCCTGACCCGAATGTTACTTTGTTGCAATGCTCAAATCAGACCGAGTATTACAGATTTTAAAGTTAGGACGTTCTGGAGCTCAGGAGGCGAGCTGGATGACAGGAATGTATGGAGTATATTCCGCTATGTAATAGAGTTGTATTGATAGTAGTGTGGGACAAGTTGTACAACTGCCCAGTTTATGTGTAATGATTGTACTCTGATGTATTGTTATAAAATTGACAATTACAGCTTTCCTTGTATAAATGCTATTATTTGATATTATATTTAACCCACCGCGAATGTAAGATGCTATTGTTTTCTGTTATTCTTCTACCTTCTTCTTCTTTTCTCTAACAATCTGAAATTTCCGACGTTCGATTGCTCGACACTTCTACCATGAACGTATGAGTGTCGAATTTTCGAGGTCGAAAATTTTGGGTCGTTATATTTGGTATCAGAGTAAAAGGTTAAGTGAGAACCTTGGCTCTGGTGGGTTTACTCATTAAGGATAGGGTCAATAGTACCATAAAATGAGTTGAATGTGTGTGTGTGTGTGTATATAAGAGCGTACTCGTTGTTTTCTTATATAAAGATTTTAAAAATGGTTGATTCTTATGTAAGTTTATATTTTGATATAAAAAGAAATAATTTTTATAATTATTAGTAATATTAAGGTAATTGGTTGTTGAACTATTGGAATTAAATAAAATTATAAGAATTAAGTGGTAATAGAAATACAGCCAAATAAGAATTGGATAATATGAACACAATAAGATACGCTAGAAATGGATTTAAACGAGGGAATATAATCCTGAAATTTTGAAATTTGTTTCAAAATGTTAAAAGGAATAATAAATATTTTGAATATAGGAATCTTATTTTAAAACAAGAGATGTTTTAAAGAAATTTGTTTTGAATTTAAAAAAACTAGAATGGTTTAAAATTTGAAGTATGACTTGGTGTACAAAGGGAATAAATATGTATATATATGGGATATACATAATATCAAAGATGATTTGAAAGAAACTCTAAGTGTTGAAGTTTGCCTTGGAATGTGATGTGAAAGCCCAAAGTGAAATAAGTTTTTGAACTTATAAGTGGGAAGATTTTTAAGTTTAAATTTTGAAAAGGAAATTAAAATTTGGTAAAGTTGACTGGATTAAAAGAATTGAATTTAGCTTAGGGGAAGTTAAATGGGTTTAGAATGAACAACCTGAATTGGAAATTTCAAATGAAATTAAGATTTAACTTAGGAAGTTAAATGGGTTGATTTGAAATGTCAAAACAGGTTTGAGATCTGGAAATAGGGAATGGATGGTATGGATGGATGTTTTAAAATTTGGATGTTTATTTATTTTGACCTATCCTGATATCATCCAGTTGCTATTAATAATCTATGAAACCAAGAAGTGGATTATTTTAAATGAATTAAGAAATGGATTAAAGTAATATATATCCATTACTGAAATAAAATGGAAATAAAACCTTGTATTAGAACTATTTTAATTTTTGAAATGAAATTCTAATTATGAAAAGGGAATCACTTTGAACTTAAGGTTTAATAGTTTAAAAGGGAACTTGTAAACTGGAATTGTTAAGAATTGGTTTCGAAGTTAAAATTGGGTAATAAATTGGACTCTGAAGATTAAATTGTTTAAAAAGTTTTGAACTCTTAATTGAATCTTGAAATAAGTTAAGTAAATGAAATTTAAAATGAATTTTGAAATTTGGTCTTAATTGTTTAAAGACTTAGGCTGTTAAATTAAAAAGTAAAGGTTAATTTGATTTAAGGAGATTAAATCAACATTTAAAAATTTAACTCGAATTTATATAATTCGAAATGGTTTAAGTTGAGATTGGAATTGAAACTAGTTCAAACTGAATTTGATCTGAATTAATTGGAAGCGAGATTTAAGTTGAATAAGTTTAAATTCAAATGGGAATTGATTTGAATTTGGGAAAGGAATTGAGGATTATTTAATTTGAATTGAAATTGAATCAATTTAAATGGAAGTGGAAATTTAAATTTAAATTGATTGAAATGAGAAATTGGGAAATTGAACCAGTTTGACTCTGAAACTATTTTTCAAATAGAATTGTTTTAATATAACTGTTTTAAATCTATTTTCCTAGCTATTCACTATACAATCTTTCCTTCTAAAACCCAAACAATCTTATATTTATTTTACAACTATTTTGAAAACAAATTACTATTTTACATCTGTTTTACAAACTAATCACTATTTTACAACTACTTACAAACTAATTATTATTTTATAACTATTTTGCAACTATCTAACTATTCTATAACTATTTGACTATTTTACAACTACTTAACTATTATACAACTATTTTATAACCAATAACTATTTTTCAACCAAGTAACTATTTTAAACTTTTTCAAGTTATTTTCTAAATTCAAGTTGGTAAACTGTTTATAAGTGAAGTGATAATCCAAATGGAAATTGGAAGCAATTTTGGATAAGTGAATAGAATCAAAATGAGGGTGAATAAAAAGAAAATTTATTTAGCTGATAATCAATGATGATAAATATGTAGGATGTACGTATATTATTCTATTCGCATAGTGCTTTGATCCAGATTCGAGCACAGAATTTCGAGATGATATATCGATCCGAGTTTGGATTTTTCACTCTAAATTGGATCCTGGGAGGAAGTCTGGACAAACTGAAGTTTCTGAGGATTGTGTGTGGGTAGCGAAAGTCAAGGGCGTTGATGTCTACAGAGACATTTGGGTTATGCTGTGACGACAGTGTAACTCGATGTCACTGCGATCTAGTGCGGACGATATCGGAAGTCGTGTGGCCGTGAGAGCCAACGGTCTACGTTTGATTTTGCCATAATGGCGACATAACATCGATAGACTATAACCTATGAAGATATAGCGAAAGCCGTGAGGTAGTGAGAGCCTACAGGCTACATTGGGACTCGACTGATGTAGTCTGCATCTATGTAGGAGTAGTGAAGTTTCATTTGGCAGCGAAATTCGAGGGCGCTGATGCCTATAGTTACATAGATTTTTACGGTGATGGCGACGTAACCCTGGGTGTAGCTGAGATCTGTGGTGGGTTCCACGGCATAATCGAAGGATATGGAGTGCCTACAGTTATTTATGGATTTCGCCAGGATGGCAACGTAACCATCGGGTTAACTGCGACCATGGAGGGGATGATGATTTCCAGAGCATTCTCACCAAAATGATTCCTCTATTTTTTTCAAAAATGTTTTCAATATTTTCACCAAAATATTTTCCAAGTATTTTCACTGGGTGTTGAAAACAGGTTCACTGAGTACTTATAAATTTTTAGTCATACGCCTGATCAACGTATGATCGAATTTCTGTAAGAACAAGGATGGACTTGTTGAGACATCGAGTTATAAAAGAATTTTTATAAAAACTATTTTGTAATATTATATAGATTTTAAAGGTGTTTTTTTAAAAGAGTGTATGGTTAAAAAGGGCTCAAAGAATAATTTAACTGATAATAAGCTGTTGTAATTAAAATTCTGGCTTCGTTCCTTTTCGAGGACGAAAAGATTCAAATAGGGGAGGAATGTGATAACCCGGATTTTGAAATTCTGATAATTGGATAATTAACTGATTTTTACTATTGAGATACTAATTTTATTTGGTTAAACAAATATAATTCTGATAATTAAAATATCTGGATGTATATAAATGGATTTGAACTCTAATAAAAGTTGAATTATAAATATCTGGAAATGATAAATCTTATAATAAATTAACAAAGATAAACAGATATATGCAAACTCTATAATGTTGAAAATTATAAAGGGTATACATATAAAAGTATGTAAGTATGTGTATATATATATATATATATATATATATATATATATATATATATATATATATATATTGTGTTTTGGAAGCATTGTTTTCAAAAGCTAGTTAAAGTTAATTTTATATTTTTTAGAAAACACTAAAGATAATTATTTATTAATTTAAAAGCATTATAGCTTAAGATTTAAAATAGGATTTAATAAAAGAGTTTATTATACTTTCTTTTAAATTACTTGAACTAATTTTGATTTGTATATAAAGATATAAACACAGATTAACAAAAATAAACAAATATATATATATATATAACACATAAGAAATATTAAATAAAGGCTTCAAAACAGTTGTAAGCTTGGCGTACATACAATTAAACATTTGTAAGATAGATAACATGCAAAATTACATGTGGTAATGGTTTCTTTAAATTGAATTAAAATACAATATTGAGAACCAGGCTATTTTCCAGTTCAAAACTTTTATTCCCAATTTTTTTTCATCCTCCTTCAAAACTAAAACCTGAAGTAAAACTAATTAAGAGAAAATCAAAACTGTAATCAACATCAACTTCAACTTCTTTCAAGTCTGAGCAAGGATTAAAGCTTCAAACAAGCAAGAAATCAACTCAACCTAATCAAGTTCAAATTCAAGCTGCTATTTCAAGTTCAAAATCAAAAGCAAGTCCCAGATTTCAAAATAATGTGGCATGTGTTCGCTGTTTCCAGCATTTAAAGTGAGTAAGCATAGCATTAACTCTGTTTAAAATCTTGTTGCATACAGTAAAACTTGAATTAAAATTGGTGATGATTGTTTCATGAATGGATAAAAGGGTTTGCAAGTATATAGATATGGTCTATTCTGTGCATTTCTGTATATATGTATACATATGCTTTTGTTTCAATAATAGGCTCAAGAACATCCAAAATAAATTCAAATCTCTCCATTTAAAAAAATTATGTTGTGATCTTTAAAAGAACGGCGATTATATGGATGCATTATCATATCTTAAAATATATCTTAGTGTACATATTGTATGATGATTTCAAAAATAAGAAAAGATAAATTCAAGTCAAAAATTTAATTTTGAAATTCCAAGTTTTGATTATATAAACTGAATCGTACATGAATATGATGATTTTTGATGGTAATTTTATAATTTTTATACGTGTGATTGTTGAGATATTGCGAGATGATCGAAAAAGGGAATATCGTCGATTTTCGACGATCGAAGGAAGTTTTGGTGATGTAGTTGAAGTCGGAGAAAGATGATGTGATGGGGGTCATCGAAAAAATGTTCATAGAGGTTTCAGAACATTGTAGAGGTGGTGCGGTGGCGCTGTATAGTTTATAGCCCTATTGGGTTCGTCTATGTTTTGGAGTCAATTTTTCCAACTTGGGTGCATTGGACCTTATCGGGTTATAGGGGATCAATGCGTGGGTCGGTGGCAAAGTTCTGGTCATAACCGCAGGGTCTCAGGCCACCGTGGAAGGCGGCACGGGGTAGTTTTCATTGACCGGTTCGAGTTCCTTGAGGTGTAGACTAGTTCAATTTTGAGCTCCGGTGAGATTGACTATTTTGGGTGGTCGGAGCGATTGAGCACGTCGTCGATGACTTGCGAGTAATCTCGGCGAAGGTCGGAGATAAACGGAACATGTAACGACCCAACTTCCAGACTCCAGGAAGTCACATCGTTAATAAGAAAGAAAGGGATAGAGAATAGAAAGAAAGAGAAGAAGAAAGAAACAACACATCAGAATCTAAACAGCGGAACGAGTAAATTATATTAATAACATAAATATTACATAGTTTACAACACTAATCAGAGTACACAAATATATAACACATACTAGACAGTTATAAACACCTGTCTAGTATTTACAACATAATACAATCCAGAGACAACACAGAACGCACAGCGGAATACTATATATCTAACGCAGAAGCCTCCTGCTCCATTGCTCCTCCAATATTCGTCAAAGCTAACCTGAATCCCTTGGCTACTCGTAAAAATTTGAGTACCCAAGAGTTTATGAAAAACAAGAATAAACTCCGGGTCAGACATGGGTCTGGTATGAGTAACAGGTTAAAGTTGCTTAACTTTCAAAAACCCTTTTAAAAAGAAAGGTATCACGTAAGACTTCCCACACATAAACATGGAAAAGTTTTTACATTACGCTAACCAAAACATTTGATAGGAAATCCAGTGATATTATAATAGGTCTAGGGTTTTCAAGTAAATATGAAATAGCCGAAATTGTTACATCTATTAAATTCCAGCTACTAGCCACAAAAGTGGGTAATACAATCAAAACCGTTGGCACTTATTGGATTGGATTCCATCAATGGCAGGGCTACTGGGGTACCGCCCGTCACAGTACGTGGCCTAGATCAACGTACCGAGGATCACTCTCGACCCCCTGCAACACAAAGCCGGACCCATTCCTTACTGAATAGTTCCGAACAAGACAACCCCGCAGTTGGCGTACGTTCCAACCGCCCACACAGCCGAAATAAAAGGGACCTCTAGACAGGGGAAAATCTTGCTCTCAAGTGGGGGCTACCCACGAAGCCTTGCTGCACCTTCCCTGTTTTAGCCATTCCCGGTTGATGAGGCTTGAGGCTACGATTACCTTTATAGAACACATCTCTTAGAATGCTCATCGTCCACCTGACGATGTTCTGAAAGCATTCAATCCATACAAGTTCGTTCCGGGTTCGAACGAAACCGAAGGCATTATCTCGTTACACTCGTATTGGAATCACCCTCAGAGTTAACGACGATAACCCTTGCACTCTGAATCACCATCTCGAACCTATAAGTACTATTCCGTCAAACTCATTACGGAATTACCCACAGAGTTATACTGACGTATAGCCCTTACACCTCGAGTCTTCACTTGCTCCACTTAGATTCACGACCTAACGTTAATTTGGATCGATGTGGTTTTCGGATATCCGAATATGGAAACCCGATCCCGGTCTCATCGAAATCCAAAGCGTTTCTTTTAAGGCCAAGTTGTTTTAAAGTTTTTAAAACAAATTTAATTTCATTATCTATTTACACACAGATAGATAAATCATAGATTCACAATAGGTAATCAACATTATCATCACAACAGATAATCTATATTATCATTATCAAAAGATAATCCAAATCATCATCACAATGCAACCAATGCATCCATATCACTCAACATTAATTATCTCATTTCAGAGATTCAAACCAATCAAGGCAAACAATATCATCTATCCATATAAGCAATGATTTACCATGCCAAATATAATTAATTTAAAATGAATTAAATTAATTACATCATTCTCTAAATAATTTAAAGTGAATTAAATTAATTACTTCATCAATATAAATCTTGCTTTCATAACTATTAATTAACTACAAATTGATTAATTAATCATCTTCCAATTAATCACTTTAATTAATCACCTTTGATTAATTACTACTTAATTTATGTAATTATCCTTTAATTAATTTCACAAATTAATTATACTAAACCAAATTCAGTAATCAATCTTAATTACTTCACAAATTAATTAACTATAATTAATTACATTAATCCTTAATTAATTATATTAATTAATTACCTTAATCACTTATTATTGATTAATTAATCTTAATTAACCAATCTTAATTACATCATTAATTATATTAATTAATGATTTCTAATTACAATTTAATTAAGTACCTTATTTAAATTAATTACATTAAGTAATTAATCTTAATTTAAACCATAATTGTTAATCACTCTTGATTAACTCCATTCAATAACTAACTATTCTTAATTACTTTACCAAATAAATTAATTACTCCATAATTAATTATCTCTAATTAATCCCTTGATTAATTCATAAAGTAATTATACTTAAATTACTTCAATTATCAAATCATGTTTAATTAATTACATCCAGTAATTACCATTAATTACTACCCAAAGTAATTTCTCTTTATTAAATTACATTAAGTAATTATACTTCATAAATCATCAAATGATTATTTGAAATTAATTAAACTGAATTAATTAACTTAATCTAATCAAATTTAAACTCAATTAATTACAATAAGTAATTAATTTACTTAATTACTTCCATAAGTAATTATATTAAACAATTTACACAAATGATTATCCTTAAATTAATTAATCTAATTAATTATTAAAAATTAATTGAAATAATTAATTATTAAATAATCCTTAGTTAATGACATTCATTAACTATTAACAATTCATTAATTATTTTCTAAAATAATTAACTTATTTTAATCATTACTAATTACAAATTAATTAATCATTAATTAACCCATTAATTAATCCTTAATTAATTAAATAATTAAGTGTTAATTAAAACTTAATTAATCCATTATTACTTGATTAATTAATTATTGATCATTAATTATAATCAAACCTTATTTAATTAATTATTCTTAATTACAAGTTAATTATTCTAAAAATAATTAACCTTAAACCCTTAATTACTTTGAGTAATTATTCATTTCATTAATTTATTAAATAAATCAATTTTTCATTTAATTACCCTAATAATTAAATGGAATACAAATTATTAAATTATAATTTAACTTCAACAAGTTTTAAAAAATCAATCTAAAACCTTTAAATGATAAATAATACTTCTATTATAAAAGAAATTTTACAAAAGTTAAAACAAATTTCCTTTTAAATTGAAAACCATTTAAACTTTATATTATTATTCAAATTTGTTTTCAAACACTTATATTTATAAAACTTAAATTTATTTTGAAACCAAGATTCAAATCCAAATTTGAATCAAATTTAACTTTGTTTAAACATTTCTTTATATTTCAATTTCCAAATTTTAATTTATTTAAAAACAAACATTTTTAAGCAATAATAAATTTGAATTTAAATACTTGATCATTTCCAACATAAGATTCAATTCAACTTGAATCCATAATTTAAATTAGATTTAAAATTTAATTTAAATCTTTGATTAATAACTTAACCTTCAGTTTAAATTTGTAAACAAGGTAGTTTTCTAACCCTATACGAACCCTACTCGAGTGATCACAAAATTCACTCGACCCTCATCCTATCTTAACCCGAGCAAAATTCAAAACAAAATCGAGTAAACTTAAGAACAAATCCCTTTGAATTCAATTAAATCTTTCAGGGTACTATCAGGTTTAACAAAACCTGCATCAACAAAATACCCGAGCCAATAACTCATCCCCTTCGAGTCTCATACCCACATGCTTCGAGCAAAATGCAATGCAACCCGAGACCAAACTCAAGAAAACCCATCTTCCCCAAAAATAATCAACTGATACCCAGATTCGCTGTGCACCTGCACCGCCGTGGCCTTCACCTCCGCCCTCTCGCAACCCCACGAGCAAGTCGACGGCCTTCCTCCAATATGATTCCGATCATCCAAGAACTGCAGAAACCCCTAAATCGAAAACGAGCTTCGAGCTCAAAACTGTAAGAAAAAGTGGAATTGGAAATTTGCCTCAAACTCCAAATTGCGATCATCAGAGAGTCAACGCCGCCGGCCACATCAACTTCCACACCTCATCTTTCTCCCGTTCAAATTAGAAAAGACTCGATCACCTATTCGAGTCGCGGTGATCAATTTACTGATCAACATTGAAAAACTAGGGCATAACAACTTCAATCCCAAATTTCTACTGCTTCACTCCATAAATCCATTATCTTCCCTTTTTTTTTAAAACATGATCATTACTCCATCACTGAAACAACCCATGGCCACTCCAAATCTTCTAGAATGAAAATCCCAACCTAAAACCCCATTTCCAGACAAACCAGTGATCCTTTCCCAATTTAAACTAATTTTTTTTCTGAATTTAGTTTTAGAATTCAAAGTTTTAGTTTGTGTAATTGATTTAATACCTTAAATCAATGAATTCTAGATAATTAAATTCTTACTTATATATATATATAAATTTGTTCTGTAGCATTTCTATTTCCAGAGATATTACAGGTTCTCTCTTTTTTTAAAAAAAAATAAAAACTTAAACTTTGAATTAATATTACATAACCATATTTGATTTAATCAAAAATCCTTAATGCAGATTAGATCAATCTAAAATGGAGTTTAAACACATTCTTAAAACCTAGAACTTAAGTGTAGAGAACAAATTTCCCAAAAGCATACACATCTATATACATATTAATATATATAAATACCAGCAATGAACTTGTAAATGACATGCACATATTTTATTTACAGAGTAAAGTAAACAACCAAAATTCATACTTAAGTTTTTAAAAGAGTGAGGTTACTCACAGATTTTAGTAGCAGAGCATCCTCATTTATTGAAAACTTTGCATCTGAATGCTTCAGTACTTTTAAAAACTGCAATTTGATTTTTAAAAAAACATTCATCTTGTAATCTGCCTTGCGCCCTGATTTTTATCATTGCATGCAGGTTCCAGAAAGAAAAGAATTGCAGGCCTTGTTGAAGAAGTGTTCAAAACAGTAAAGAAATTTGCAGGCCTTCAAAATAATGTATGTAGGTTCTTGGGTAGCAAATTGGTTTCAGGCAGTGGAATTGAAGAGCTACAGGTTTTTATATGGTTTGCATTATGAATTTCAGGTTTACTTTGATTTCTGGTTTGTGGATGATTCAAATAACTTTGGGTTAGAGGAGAAATAGGTTTCAGGCTAATTTTTTTGAGGGGATGATACAGATTTTATTCTGAAAACAGAATTTTGTTTTGAATGGAGATGGTTTTCAGGTTTCAAGCTGAAGATTTTTTTCTCAAGTTTGAAAAAGAAAGAATAGAAAAGAAAAATGACTTAGATGAAGTAAAAGAAAATAAATAAGACACTTGGTACTAATTTTAAACATTTGTCATAATTTTAATCCATGCCTTACACTTGTCAATTTAGGTGTTTAGGAGATTAACACATGTTTTTTTTAATGTTAAAAGACTTACACATGCATTTAAGTGTTTTTATTTTAAATTTTAATTCTAAATTCTTTATAAAACTCTAACTTATTTTATAAGAGCTTTTAAATCTTATTTTATTCCTTACATAATATATAAATGAATTTACCTCTTTTTAAATTAAAACGAAATGAAAACAATCAAATATTAAATATAAGCTTATTCATATATTTTTAAACATTTATTTCTTTTAAATTTCAAAACATTAAAGTCAAATTCAAATTAAATTATAAACTTCAAAATAAAAATCAAGTTATATATGTGTGCATATATAACTCTTATTAAAATTAAAATAACAAATCTTATCTCTAACAAAATTTATTTACGTTTATAAAAACTAAGTATTCTCAATATCATTTGAAAATAACAAATTAAACAATATTTAAAATGATTTATAAAAGATATCGTAAATTACTTCTATTACTTAATAAATTAAGATCATATGTAAATTTTATTTTAAATTCTTATAAATAAATTCAAGTAATAATTTAAAAAGAAATACAACTAAGTTTTTAATGTTAATCTAATTTAAATCCATATTCAAGTTAATTAAATATAAATTTAAACAAATAAAATTTTCCTTTAATATAACCTATATAATTATTTATTAAATTGTTTAAAACAATTAAATGTTAAATTTGAATCAAATTTCCAATTTTACCAAATATAAATAAAAATTAAAAATTGGTTCATTTACTAAGTTTTAAATCAAAGTTTATCCATTATAATATATACAATTATATATATTATAAACAGAAAACAATTTATTAGCTTTAAAATGATAAAATCTACCAATTCAAATATTTATTAAAAGATGATTATTAGATCAATTCAAATTTTATTATCAAAATTTATCTAATCAAATAAATTTTTAAACACAGATTATTAAATTTATATTGCCAAATTTCCGGGATATCACATTCCTCCCCCCTTAAAAGAATTTCGTCCCCGAAATTTAAAAGCAAAGGTAATTTAATAATCAATCCTAAGATTTTATTTTAAAACACAAGCATATATATCAAACATATGCTAACAACCATAGCAACCAATTTACACAATCAAACAAATCTAATTATCCAGAAAAATTCTGGATAAAATTTTCACGAGTTTCCTCGGTAAATATAGGGATATTCGCTCTATAGAATCTAAACAATCAATACTATTAAGCTATAGAGCTCCTATCCAACTAGATCTACAAAACTAAACAGGATATCAGACTATAAACAAGTCTGACTCAATAATCACATCCTCCGGAACTGTTGATTTCACAACCAGAAATAAATCATACACTTACTTCCTTAGAGATACGTGAATCACAACGAATCCCAGTTATCCAAACTGGCAATTCAACTTTGAAAAATCAAACACCAATCCTCACAAGAATACAGAAAAGATCCAAAACACTTCTGAGCTGACTTACCCAGTCTTACTCAATCTTAAAATTCTTTAGATCGGAGAAAAACTTACCCAAAATCAAATCCCCAACTCCGGGATCCAGATTCCTTCGTCTTTTACCCACAGAAATCTTCTGATGATCCTGGGCTGCTTCAATTCTCCTGATCAGCTCAACCTTCGCTGATGTCTTTGGAAACAAACTGGACCAAAACAACTCAACAGAATGATCTCCTTAAGATCAATTCCAAACCAAGAACACCAACTCTACTCCATAAACATCAGAAAACTAACTTACTTCTCCTATCCGAAAAAGATAAAACAAAAGCACTCCCAAACTGCTTCCGCTGCACACTCTGATCTGAAGTAGAAGGAAAACTCGAGCACAAACTGGACAACATATCTTATAAATATGGTTCAATAGATTCATAAAAGAAAACTCAGACATCCCATCTGATCCTTCTACTAAACTGAACCACCAGTAGCACTCCGGGAATCCAGTCGGTAAGAAAACTCAGCCTCCAGGTGCGGACAAACTTCTCATAGTTCAAGAGAACACTCGAACTGTCGCAAGTCACTTTTGCGATCAACCAGTCCAATATCCGAAGAAAACTATTCTCTCATTACTAATCAAAACAGTCTATGCTTAACTAGCCAACCCATCAAAGAAATGAATCTACCCGGCTGCTTCTGAACTCCTTCAGAAAAACTGCTAACCAGAAATCCTTCTTGTCAGCATAGAACACTCCGAGCTGCACTGCTAATACCGATGCCAAAGACTTCCTAATCCAAAGCTCTTCGAGAAACTTGGGCCTCAAACCAGACAGAAACATCCTGCTGAACCCAGCCACAACATCGAAGCAGACAAACTTCCTAAACTTGTTTCAAAGAAAAAATCTTCGAAAACATCTATAGTCACTGTGCCTCATCACGCAGCTACTATTCCCTAAGGTATCAAGATACCATCACTCACTTCTACCCAATCGACAGATCCAAACTCTACTCATCCAATTTCAAAGATAGACTCCGAACCTTTATAGGTTACCTTCAGAGATCAATGAAATCCTTACTCCAAGCAAAACTCACTCAAGACGGTATTGGGTCTACAGTCTCGACAAATACACTTCCAACTTCAACACTCAAACTCCAACCAATGGTAGTATTCGTGTTACACACCCCACTACCTTATCTACCTTTACAACCTATATTGGAAAACACGAACAGGTAACCCAACAGATAGGTAGAAATATATATATATATATATATATATATATATATATATATATATTTAAAATTACAAATACGCTCTCTCAAGAAAGACACCACTCTAGAGCCTAGGTATTCACTCAACCAAATTCTCTGATACCACTGTAACGACCCAACTTCCAGACTCCAGGAAGTCACATCGTTAATAAGAAAGAAAGGGATAGAGAATAGAAAGAAAGAGAAGAAGAAAGAAACAACACATCAGAATCTAAACAGCGGAACGAATAAATTATATTAATAACATAAATATTACATAGTTTACAACACTAATTAGAGTACACAAATATACAACACATACTAGACAGTTATAAACACCTGTCTAGTATTTACAACATAATACAATCCAGAGACAACACAGAACGCATAGCGGAATACTATATATCTAACGCAGAAGCCTCCTGCTCCATTGCTCCTCCAATATTCGTCAAAGCTAACCTGAATCCCTTGGCTACTCGTAAAAATTTGAGTACCCAAGAGTTTATGAAAAACAAGAATAAACTCCGGGTCAGACATGTGTCTGGTGTGAGTAACAGGTTAAAGTTACTTAACTTTCAAAAACTCTTTTGAAAAGAAAGGTATCACGTAAGACTTCCCACACATAAACATGGAAAAGTTTTTACCTTACGCTAACCAAAACATTTGATAGGAAATCCAGTGATATTATAATAGGTCTAGGGTTTTCAAGTAAATATGAAATAGCCGAAATTGTTACATCTATTAAATTCCAGCTACTAGCCACAAAAATGGGTAATACAATCAAAATCGTTGGCACTTATTGGATTTTGGATTCCATCAATGGCAGGGCTCCTGGGGTACCGCCCGTCATAGTACGTGGCCTAGATCAATGTACCGAGGATCACTCCCGACCCCCTGCAACACAAAGCCGGACCCATTCCTTACTGAATAGTTCCGAACAAGACAACCCCGCAGTTGGCGTATGTTCCAACCGCCCACACAGCTAAAATAAAAGGGACCTCTAGACAGGGAAAATTTTTTCTCTCAAGTGGGGGCTACCCACAAAGCCTTGCTGCACCTCCCCTGTTTTAGCCATTCCCGGTTGATGAGGCTTGAGGCTACGATTAACTTTATAGAACACGTCTCTTAGAATGCTCATCGTCCACCTGACGATGTTCTGAAAGCATTCAATCCATACAAGTTCGTTCCGGGTTCGAACGAAACCGAAGCCATTATCTCTTTACACTCGTATTGGAATCACCCTCAGAGTTAACGACGATAACCCTTGCACTCTGAATCACCATCTCGAACCGATAAGTACTATTCCGTCAAACTCATTACGGAATCACCCACAGAGTTATACTGACGTATAGCCCTTACACCTCGAGTCTTCACTTGCTCCACTTAGATTCACGACCTAACATTAATTTGGATCGATGTGGTTTTCAGATATCCAAATATGGAAACCCGATCCCGGTCTCATCGAAATCCAAAGCGTGTCTTTTAAGGCCAAGTTGTTTTAAAGTTTTTAAAACAAATTTAATTTCATTATCTATTTACACACAGATAGATAAATCATAGATTCACAATAGGTAATCAACATTATCATCACAACAGATAATCTATATTATCATTATCAAAAGATAATCCAAATCATCATCACAATGCAACCAATGCATCCATATCACTCAACATTAATTATCTCATTTCAGAGATTCAAACCAATCAAGGCAAACAATATCATCTATCCATATAAGCAATGATTTACCATGCCAAATATAATTAATTTAAAATGAATTAAATTAATTACATCATTCTCTTATTAATTTAAAGTGAATTAAATTAATTACTTCATCAATATAAATCTTGCTTTCATAACTATTAATTAATTACAAATTGATTAATTAATCATCTTCCAACTAATCACTTTAATTAATCACCTTTGATTAATTACTACTTAATTTATGTAATTATCCTTTAATTAATTTCACAAATTAATTATACTAAACCAAATTCAGTAATCAATCTTAATTACTTCACAAATTAATTAACTATAATTAATTACATTAATCCTTAAATAATTATATTAATTAATTACCTTAATCACTTATTATTGATTAATTAATCTTAATAACCAATCTTAATTACATCATTAATTATATTAATTAATCATTTCTAATTACAATTTAATTAAGTACCTTATTTAAATTAATTACATTAAGTAATTAATCTTAATTTAAACCATAATTGTTAATCACTCTTGATTAACTCCATTCAATAATTAACTATTCTTAATTACTTTACCAAATAAATTAATTACTCCATAATTCATTATCTCTAATTAATCCCTTGATTAATTCATAAAGTAATTATACTTAAATTACTTCAATTATCAAATCATCTTTAATTAATTACATCCAGTAATTACCATTAATTACTACCCTAAGTAATTTCTCTTTATTAAATTACATTAAGTAATTATACTTCATAAATCATCAAATGATTATTTCAAATTAATTAAACTGAATTAATTAACTTAATCTAATCAAATTTAAACCAATTAATTACAATAAGTAATTAATTTACTTAATTACTTCCATAAGTAATTATACTTAACAATTTACACAAATGATTATCCTTAAATTAATTAATCTAATTAATTATTAAAAATTAATTGAACTAATTAATTATTAAATAATCCTTAGTTAATGACATTCATTAACTATTAACAATTCATTAATTATTTTCTAAAATAATTAACTTATTTTAATCATTACTAATTACAAATTAATTAATCATTAATTAACCCATTAATTAATCCTTAATTAATTAAATAATTAAGTGTTAATTAAAACTTAATTAATCCATTATTACTTGATTAATTAATTATTAATCATTAATTATAATCAAACCTTATTTAATTAATTATTCTTAATTACAAGTTAATTATTCTAAAAATAATTAACCTTAAACCCTTAATTACTTTGAGTAATTATTCATTTCATTAATTTATTAAATAAATCAATTTTTCATTTAATTACCCTAATAATTAAATGGAATACAAACTATTAAATTATAATTTAACTTCAACAAGTTTTAAAAAATCAATCTAAAACCTTTAAATGATAAATAATACTTCTATTATAAAAGAAATTTTACAAAAGTTAAAACAAATTTCCTTTTAAATTGAAAACCATTTAAACTTTATATTATTATTCAAATTTGTTTTCAAACACTTATATTTATAAAACTTAAATTTATTTTGAAACCAAGATTCAAATCCAAATTTGAATCAAATTTAACTTTGTTTAAACATTTCTTTATATTTCAATTTCCAAATTTTAATTTATTTAAAAACAAACATTTTTAAGCAATAATAAATTTGAATTTAAATACTTGATCATTTCCAACATAAGATTCAATTCAACTTGAATCCATAATTTAAATTAGATTTAAAATTTAATTTAAATCTTTGATTAATAACTTAACCTTCAGTTTAAATTTGAAAACAAGGTAGTTTTCTAACCCTATACGAACCCTACTCGAGTGATCACAAAATTCACTCGACCCTCATCCTATCTTAACCCGACCAAAATTCAAAACAAACTCGAGTAAACTCGAGAACAAATCCCTTTGAATTCAATTAAATCTTTTAGGGTACTATCAGGTTTAACAAAACCTACATCAACAAAATACCCGAGCCAATAACTCATCCCCTTCGAGTCTCATACCCACATGCTTCGAGCAAAACGCAATGCAACCCGAGACCAAACTCAAGAAAACCCATCTTCCCTAAAAACAATCAGCTGATACCCAGATTCGCTGTGCACCTGCACCGCCGCGGCCTTCACCTCCGCCCTCTCGCAACCCCGCGAACAAGTCGACGGCCTTCCTCCAATATGATTCCGATCATCCAAGAACTGCAGAAACCCCTAAATCGAAAACGAGCTTCGAGCTCAAAACTGTAAGAAAAAGTCGAACTGGAAATTTGCCTCAAACTCCAAATTGCGATCATCAGAGAGTCAACGCCGCCGGCCACATCAACTTCCACACCTCAACTTTCTCCCGTTCAAATTAGAAAAGACACGATCACCTATTCTAGTCGCGGTGATCAATTTACTGATCAACATTGAAAAACTAGGGCATAACAACTTCAATCCCAAATTTCTACTGCTTCACTCCATAAATCCATTATCTTCCATTTTTTTTAAAACATGATCATTACTCCATCACTGAAACAACCCATGGCCACTCCAAATCTTCTAGAATGAAAATCCCAACCTAAAACCCCATTTCCAGACAAACCAGTGATCCTTTCCCAATTTAAACTAATTTTTTTTCTGAATTTAGTTTTAGAATTCAAAGTTTTAGTTTGTGTAATTGATTTAATACCTTAAATCAATGAATTCTAGATAATTAAATTCTTACTTATATATATAAAAAAAAATTGTTCTGTAGCATATTCTATTTCCAGAGATATTACAGGTTCTCTCTTTTTTTTTAAAATAAAAACTTAAACTTTGAATTAATATTACATAACCATATTTGATTTAATCATAAATCCTTAATGCAGATTAGATCAATCTAAAATGGAGTTTAAACACATTCTTAAAACCTAGAACTTAAGTACAGAGAACATATTTCCCAAAAGCATACACATCTATATACATATTCATATATATAAATACCAGCAATGAACTTGTAAATGACATGCACATATTTTATTTCCATAGTAAAGTAAACAACCAAAATTCATACTTAAGTTTTTAAAAGAGTGAGGTTACTCACAGATTTTAGTAGCAGAGCATCCTCATTTGTTGAAAACTTTGCATCTGAATGCTTCAGTACTTTTAAAAACTGCAATTTGATTTAAAAAAAAAACATTCATCTTGTAATCTGCCTTGCTCCCTGATTTTTATCATTGCATGCAGGTTCCAGAAAGAAAATAATTGCATACCTTGTTGAAGAAGTGTTCAAAACAGTAAAGAAATTTGCCGGCCTTCAAAATAATGTATGCAGGTTCTTGGGTAGCAAATTGGTTTCAGGCATTGGAATTGAAGAGCTACAGGTTTTTATATGGTTTGCATTACGAATTTCAGGTTTACTTTGATTTCTGGTTTGTGGATGATTCAAATAACTTTGGGTTAGAGGAGATATAGGTTTCAGGCTAATTTTTTTGAGGGGATGATGCAGATTTTATTCTGAAAACAGAATTTTGTTTTGAATGGAGATGGTTTTCAGGTTTCAAGCTGAAGATTTTTTTCTCAAGTTTGAAAAAGAAAGAATAGAAAAGAAAAATGACTTAGATGAAGTAAAAGAAAATAAATAACACACTTGTTACTAATTTTAAACATTTTTCACAATTTTAATCTATGCCTTACACTTGTCAATTTAGGTGTTTAGGAGATTAACACATGGCTTTTTTTTAATGTTAAAAGACTTACACATGCATTTAAGTGTTTTTATTTTAAATTTTAATTCTAAATTCTTTATAAAACTCTAACTTATTTTATAAGAGCTTTTAAATCTTATTTTATTCCTTACATAATATATAAATGAATTTACCTCTTTTTAAATTAAAAAGAAATGAAAACAATCAAATTGTAAATATAAGCTTATTCATATATTTTTAAACATTTATTTCTTTTAAATTTCAAAACATCAAAGTCAAATTCAAATTAAATTATAAACTTCAAAATAAAAATCAAGTTATATATGTGTGCATTTATAACTCTTATTAAAATTAAAATAACAAATATTATCTCTAACAAAATTTATTTATGTTTATAAAAACTAAGTATTCTCAATATCATTTGAAAATAACAAATTAAACAATATTTAAAATGATTTATAAAAGATATCATAAATTACTTCTATTACTTAACAAATTAAGATCATATGTAAATTTTATTTTAAATTCTTATATATAAATTCAAGTAATAATTTAAAAAGAAAATACAACTAAGTTTTTAATGTTAATCTAATTTAAATCCATATTCAAGTTAATTAAATATAAATTTAAACAAATAAAATTTTCCTTTAATATAACCTGTATAATTATTTATTAAATTGTTTAAAATAATTAAATGTTAAATTTGAATCAAATTTCCAATTTTACAAAATATAAATAAAAATTAAAAATTGATTCATTTACTAAGTTTTAAATCAAAGTTTATCCATTACAATATATACAATTATATATATTATAAACAGAAAACAATTTATTAGCTTTAAAATGATAAAATCTACCAATTTAAATATTTATTAAAAGATGATTATTAGATCAATTCAAATTTTATTATCAAAATTTATCTAATCAAATAAATTTTTAAACACAGATTATTAAATTTATATTGCCAAATTTCCGGGATATCACAGAACAGCAGTGCATGTGCATGGGTATCGGTGTGTATATCTGGATTTGAGGTGGTTGCAGTGTTGAGAAGAAGCGATGGGTGAGGACTCGGGTTTGTGGGCGCGGAATGGAGGTTTTTGCTCGAGTATTGGTTCAGGGAAGTTGTGTAGGCGCGAGCTTGTTTGTTTAATTCCAAGTTTTTATTTTTCCAGGCTTTAAAAATTTTGGAAGCAAATTTTTTGTATCAGGTTTTAAAGTGAAAGCAAATAGAGAACAAAATTTCCAAGGTGAGTTTTAACAAGGTTCCAAGCAAAAGTAAAAAAATTTCAAGTTTAAAAATAAAAGAATGAAAGGTTTTCAAAGTAAATGATAATGTTAGCAAGATTTCAAAGTTAAATCTTAAACAAGTCTCAAGTATAAATTATAAATCAAATGTTTTTGAAATTAAACTATTTGGTTTAATATAATAATAAGTTAATTATTTAATTATGTGATTTCAAATGAGTTTAATAATGATTTAATTAAGTAATTAATCAAGAGAATGGTTTATCTTGACATAATTAAGGATAATTAGTTAATAGAAGTAATTAAAGGGATAATTACTCAAAGTAACTAATTAAGAGAACTAATTACTTAATGTAAGGATTTATTAATTAATGTAATTAATTAATGGATAATTAGTTAATGTAATTAATTAAGGGATAATTAATATAAGTAATTAAGGATAATTAATTAAGATGGATAATTAAGGATGATTAATTAATAACGAATGATTTGTAATTAGTTAATATTAATTAAATAGGGCTAGGTGGTTAAATTATAAGAAATTAATTCATTTTGAATTAATTAAATTAACTAATTATAGTATGGATTAATAAGTCTTGCTTATGGATGATTGATTGTGTAAAATGTCTGGATTGATATTTATGGTATGATAATATGTGATGATCTGTGATATGATATGTTTGTGTTGAACTGTGATATTGAGGGTTATCTACTGATGATGAATTGCTATGTAAATGTGTCATCCTGTATATGAATTGAATTGTTTTCACTAAAACAACTTGGGTTAACAATGACATTGGATTCGAAGAGACCAGGGTCGGGTATCGGCAAATACCCGAAGCCACTTCGATTTGTAATCCACGATAATTCTTTATAGATTTGATATGTGCAATCAATAGGCTGGAATGGAATAATTTAAGTAAACTGGACCATTGAAACTAAGTAAGGGTACTTAGGGATTGTTTGTGAGATAAGTGCTGGTTTTAACAAGTTAAGAACGTATTGTGGGGTACGAGTTACCCCAGGGTTTCAAATAAATCTTATAATTCTGTATTTTCAAATTATATGGGTTTACTCACGCTGATTTCCAGCCTGACCCGGGTGTTACTTTGTTGTAATGCTCGGGTCAGACCGAGTAATATAGATTTTCAGGTTAGGACGTTCTCGAGCTCAGGAGGCGAGCTAGATGGCAGTAACGCATGGAGTATATTCCGTTGTGTAATAGAGTTGTATTGATAGTAGGCTGGGACAAGTTGTACAACTGTCTAGTGTATGTGTAATGATTGTTCTCTGATGTATTGTTATAAAACTGGCAATTACAGCTTTCTTTGTATAAATGCTATTATTTGATATTATATTTAGTCCGTTGCGAATGTGAGATGCTGTTGTTTCCTGTTCTTCTTCTACCTTCTTCTTCTTTTCCCTAACAATCTGAAATTTCCGACGTTCGATTTCTTAGTACTTCTAACGTGAACATATTAGTGTCGAATTTTTGAGAGTGAAATTTTGTGTCGTTACACACTCTCTCCCGGAATCAATCGAAACTTCATCTAGAAATTAAGTCTCTTGAAAATAAGATGGAGAGAAAATTCAACTCGATTAAATGTTTTCTAAATAAAATATGGGATAAAATTTCTTGCTCCGGTTCTACATCCACTGAAGCTTACAACCCATCTCCGTTTCAATGTTCTTCTTCGAGTTCGAATTCCGATAATGATGATCCTTCTCTCTCTACCCAGTTTTAATTATCCTTGTTCTATTTCGGTTTATGTTGTTTTGTTTCAAACTTCTATCTGGTTATTTATGTATTGTTGTATGAATATTTCTACTCTTCCTTAGTAGTGACATCTTGAGTAAGAGTTAAATATTGTAATCTTTGCTTAAAAACTCATTCTATGCATACATTCTTATCTTTCTTTTTGTCAATGACAAAGAGGGAGAAAGTTAATTAAATATTTATGCATATTGACGGGGGGAGTAAGTATGTTACTATATGCATTTATATTAGTTGTCATCATCAAAAAGGGGGAGAATGTTGGAATCTTGATTTTACATCGTTTTGATTGTGACCACTTATATAAATAAATATTTGTGTACTAGTCTTTTTATGCAGGAGATGTGTTGCGGATTCAAATTCAGAGTGTTTTGAAGCTGATAGTTCTTTGTCTAGAGTCTTTAAATAATTTAGAAATATGTTAAAATCTCTCCTAAATGAATATATATGTGATTTCCTATACACAAATGCACAACAGGCTGAAAATAGCCGGCTGAATAAATTCATTCAGCCGGTTGAATACTGAAACAAAATTATCGTTTCAAAATATTCAACCGGCTGAATGAATTTTTTCAACTGGCTGAATAACGCCAGAAATAGCCTAATTCCTTGCTATTTGCATTTTAATTTGATTCAAAAGGCTGAATTAATTTATTCAGTCGGCTGAATATCTTCGACTGCTATTTTCATGACTAGACACTTTTCTTCATCGAAGAGAAATGTTTTCAAAATCAATGGTTGCGCCTGTTTCTATTCAATACTGTTTTCATCTATGGTAGCAACCTTTTAAACTCCATAAATTGATTACATAATTCAACCAACATTTTACCGAAACTATTTTAATATTCTTGAATTCTTATCTATTCTCTAGTTTTCAAACTACACTCAAATTGCTTACATACTCTGATCTTTGATCCCTCTATCTTCCTCAATTCTCAAGCACATTACACTATATATCATAAAGGAGAAGATTATAGGAAGATTATACTTAATTGACTTATCAGTGCTATTTAAAAGAGCATAGTATAGTCAGAATCTTTTTTTATTTGTAAAGAAGTCCGGTTTGGTTGCTCAGGTGGTAGAAGTCATATTCAGTTGCTTAGGCGGTAGAACTCTTGTTCGATTTCTCAACCGGTGTAAACCTATTCCTTTGGTTAATAGAGAGCTGCTAATTTAATTCCAGAAGAAGTCTGCGACTAGACGTAGAACGGGAGTTCGAACCAGTATAAAAATCTCTGGTGTCATCTGCTTTACTGCTTTATTTATTTAGTCATTTTTCCACACAAGTAGTTTATCCATATTACATGATCCTATAGCACAGACACTTTCTGACCGAACTTTATAGAACTGTCTTTTTTTCTACCTGATCGGTGTGATATTGGAGTGTATATTCAAAGCATGAGACATGATGGTTGGGAACATATATAAATGGGTCCAAGCACTGGATTGAAGGAGCCTGTAACATCCTTAATTTTTGATAACATTATCTAAAAAATATAATTAGATAAATTATATAGAATAATTAAGGTAAGGGGATTGAGATTTGAATAAACTATATACAAGGTCGTGCTTAATAATAAGATAAATGGACTTAATTTGGGCTATAAGTTAATTAATTTACACGTGGGCACATTAATAAATAGCCATTTCATTGTACACGGCTATACACTTCCCATTCTTGTCCATATACATTCATTTTTCTCAAGTCAAAAGCAAAGGTAAAACCTTAAGGAGTCGGCCATTATCAAAGAGAATTTTTTTATCTAAAGCTAAGGATCAAAGCTAGGAAGGATTAATCAACAACAAATCTCAAATTCCTTATCACATCTATGGTGAATAACGATTCATTCCATCTCTTTTTGGTCTTATATTAATCCATTTTTGGATTTAAGATTAAACCTTTTTTTATGATGATATGGATGATGATATGCTTGAGTTATATTATGTTGGATTTAAATTAATTCATATACATATGAAAACGCTTGATTTTAGGGTAAAACCGAGAGTTTATGATTTTAGAATGCCATGAATTTTTTTATGTTAAGTAAGACATGATTTTAGAGATGGGTTTAATTTTTTAAAATTTTCTGAGCTATGGAAAATTTATTATGGATTTCTAAAGGAAAATATTACATAATTGGGTTTAAAATTTATTTTGAGTATTTCAGGAAAAAATTGGGTTTGAAATTTTAATATGTTTGATTACATGATGAAATTGAATTTCTGTGAATTTTGAGGATTTTCCAAATTGATTTCCAAGGAAAATATATTATTTCAAAATAGGGACTTATCTGCAAATGTTGGTTTTGTTAAATGGAAGGGCTTAAACGTTAAAATTTTACTTAATTTAGCTCTGATAATTGCGGCCATTTTAATGGTATAATATTTGAAAAGTTTTAAGGTAACTAATCAGGGAATTACGACAGGTAGGTTAGTTATAAAGTGATTGCCTTATTTAGCTATAATTCAACGTTTTCAGAAAAAGATTGTTCTGCCTTTTTCGAAAGTACCTTTCCACTTCTTTACCTCCGCACCAACCCAGTCGAAACCACTAGAGTCGAAACCAATGCACATGGTATCAATGGTATTGGTACGAAGTGAATTTGTGAGTAGCGAAAGGTAGAGTGTCAAAAGTAGTGCTTCCATTAGGGTCGAAACCAAAGTTTAAAAAGATAAGCCCCTACCCAGTTTTTAAAGGGCTTTCGACCAAGTCGATACCTTAAGGGCCGAAACCTTATTTTGTTTTCAAAAGTTAAGTTCTTACTTTGTTCTACTGTTAATACGGTGGTTTTAAAGGCACAGTATTCGAAAAGTTTTAAAGTAACCAATCAAGGAAATACAACATGCTGGTTAGTTATAAAGTAATTGCCATATTTAGATATAGTTCAGTGTTTTTCTAGAAAAATGCACTTCAACCAATTTCGGAAGTACCTTTCGACTCATTTACCTTCACACCAACCCAGTCGAAACCACTAGAATCGAAACCGATGCACATGGTATCAATGGTATTGGTATAAAGTGAATTGGTTAGTAGCGGAAGGTAGAGTGTGGAAAGTAGTGCTTCCGTTAGGATAGAAATTAAAGTTTAAAAAATAAGCGCATGCCTAGTTTTTAAAGGGCTTTCGACCAAGTCGATACCCTATAGGACTGAAACCTTATTTTTCTTCAAAAGTTAAGTTCTTGCTTTTTTCTACTTAAAGCTTTCGACATAGTCGAAACGTACACTTTCGAAAAGGTTTTTATAAATAGCTTTCGAAGGAGTGCCTATTTCTTTAAATAAGTGCTTTCAAAAGGATTGGTTCCGACCAAGTCAAGACCCAGCTTCTATTTTCCTTCCGAGTGTACTGAAGTTATCAATACTTTTGAAAAGTTGTCTTTGTTTTAACCTAAGCTAAGCCATTTCTAAATTCTTTTGAAAGGGGTTGAGGGTTCCAAAGGCAATGGGGTCGAGAGGGGTTTTCGAGGCTATCCTTCTGAGTTTTAATTTAAAGGTTTGTGGTTTCGAATAGATAGTTTTGACACCATCAACTTTTTCCCTAAAACAAATTTATAAGAGTTTCGAAAGAGATACTTTCTTATATAACCAATTTGACCCAAAAGATGTTTTAAAGAGTAAACCCAATACTTTCGAAAGAGATACTTTCATGTGTTTCAAAGCTATGTTTTAAAGAACATTTGGATACCATAGAAAGGCATATTTGGTTTCGAAAAAGATTATTTAACTAGGGCTTTGAAAGGTACTTTTATTGTGTTTTGAAAAGGGGATTTCCTCACTTTCAAAAGGGGTTATCCTTAGGTTTCAAAAGAGATGTTTTAAGATTTCAAAACATAAACCCAATCTCATTTTAAAGGAAAAACCATGGCATAAATAAATAAAGAGTTCTGAAATGAAGTATTTAATTTTCTTGATTAAAAGGTTAAAAGGTTTAACCAGGATATATATATATATATATATATATATATATTATTTCAAGGATAATAAACCATATATATTGGTATTATTTTGTTGTTACGATTATTTCTTCATATGTTTATTCACATTGTAATTAACCCATAACTATACTTTGCGGGAAGGGCAGGATAACCAACTACATTGACCCAGTATGAATATAACATAAGAAATGTTAAAAATATTAATTCAAGATATTGGCAGGAGCCAATAGGTTCACAGTAAATCAATGATGGCAGGGACCAATAGATTCATAG
This sequence comes from Allium cepa, assembly GCA_030765085.1. Lineage (NCBI taxonomy): Eukaryota > Viridiplantae > Streptophyta > Magnoliopsida > Asparagales > Amaryllidaceae > Allium > Allium cepa. The sequence goes on from CM060938.1 coordinate 847,738,499, forward strand.
TCTGCCCATGAAAACTTGATTTGATATTGGCAGGGGCTAATGTGTTTTTATTTAGCCCATAAAAGCTATATCTGGATTAAGATATCGATAGTTAGTCAACAGGTTCCTAGTTATCTCATGAAAACTAGGATAAGAGAAAAGATATTGGAGTCATTAATAGGTTCTTAGTGATCCCATGAAAACTACGAAATCGAACAAATAGCCCATAAACATTTAACAGGTTAATAGTGACCCTAGAAACTATAATAGAGACAAATAGTCAGAACGATGGGGATGGATAATCCAGATTTGATTTACTTGTTTTGTATATCATCATAATGTTTTGAAATACTATATTTTAAACATTGTGGATGCAGGAGTACAATATATGGTTTTATAAATGTTTTAGGATACTAGTGAGGGGAAATCCTGTTCCACTCAGCTGTGTGGTCTCACTAGATATCTAAATGGTTTGAGATGGTAAATTATTGTCCCTACCAGGCTTTATGTCTGACTCATAGTTTTTGTTTTTCCCTTAAACTCTTGGGTACTCAATTAATCTTTGAGTAGGTTAAGAGTTAAGGATTTCCAGGTGTTTTTTAGATGAATAAAGCTTCCGAGGATGTGCAGAAGGCAAGCTTGTTGTTAGAGTTCTTTATTTTTGTTGTGTGTTTTGATTGTAAAGGAAAATTTGTTTTATTGCCTTATTATATACTCTGATCAACCAAGGGGGCATCTTCATATGTCGCTTTTGGCATATTTTGTATTAAGAAAGATTTAGTCTAGGACTGATCTAGAGAAGAATGCTAGACTGGTTGCTCTGCTATTAAGACACATGGCCTCCAAGAAAAGGTGGGAATTTAATAAGCATATTTTGGAGCTAGGGCATAAAGGATTCATTTGACGAAGTACTTCGGAATAGGGAGCCTCTATTGTCATTGTCGCTAAGACAAACGACCCATTGAGGCTTTGTGTTGATTATATGGACCTCAACAAGTTGATAAAGAAGAATATGTATCCCTTACCTAGGATAGATGATTTGTCTGATGGACTCATGGGAGTTAAAGTCTTCTTCCAATTAGACATGGCCATTAGATTTCATCAGTTAAGAATTACAGAAGAACAAACCAAAGACCGCTTTTCACGCACCAGATAGACCCTATGAATGGGAAGTGATGCCTTTTTGATAGACAAATGCCCCTTCATAATTTGTAGATTTGATGAGTAGAGTATTTAGGGGACAATTAAACAAATTTGCTGTAGTATTTTTAGATGACATCTTGGTATTTTCCAAACGTGAAATGGACGTGAAAGTCACTTAAGGGAGATATTAGGAATTCAGAGATATTAGGATGAAAAGGAACCAACTTAAAGCCAAATTCTCAAAATGCCACTTTGGAAGTGGAAAGGAATATCTCTTTGCATATTGTTATGGACATCGATTAGCGTTGGACCCTGCAAAAGTGGAAACTATTAAAACTTGGAACACTCCAAAGAATGCCATGGAGGTTAGAAGTTTTCTTTTGTTAGTAAGTTACTATAGGAAATTCATAAAGGATTTTACAAAGGCAGTAGTTCCTCTAACCCATTTGACCAAAAAGAATTTTGTCTTCGCTTGGGATGAGAAATTCACGAAAGCATTCAGGAAGCTAAATGAATTATTGACAAGTGCTCTAGTACTCGTCATCCTTGATGAAACGAAGCCTTTAACGGTTTATACAGATGCATGTGGCATAGGATTGGGAGTAGTTCTTATGCATGAAGGAAAAGTGTTAGCTTACACTAAAAAGCAATTGAAGGACCATGGAAGAGATACTCGGTGCATGACTTGGAGTTGGCGGCCATTATTTTCGCCTGGAAGATGTGAAGGCACTATCTTTTGGGGGAAAGATTTGAGTTGTTTACTGACAATAAATCACTCAAATATCTATTTTTCCAAAAAGATTTATATCTTAGGAAATAGTACTGCATATAGTTTATGGCATCCTATGACTTTGGTATACAATTGACCCTCGAAAAAAGGAATGTCATCGTCAACGCCCTTAGCTAAAAGCATGCTACCTTGGGTGCTATATGTGAGTGCATGTAGTTGGAGTTCCTCTCGATTTTCAACTTCCAACTGCCAATAGAACCTACTCAAAACTATTTGGCTGCAATGAAGGTTAGACCAGTGTTGATGGATTGTATTGGACTTAAACAAAATAAAGATGAAAGGATAGTCAATATCTTGGATTAGCTAAGGGGAGGAGAACAACTTCCCCACATTAGTAGATATGCGGTTGACGAGAAGGGATGTTTGAGGAGAGATGGACGCATTTGCGTCCCAAGGATTGATAGTTTATTAGAGAAAGTTCTTATGAAATGTCACCAGTCATGAACGAATATTCACCTTGGAGGTGATAAGATGTATTGGGATATGAAATGGATTTTCTATCGACCACGAGTGATGGAATAAGTAGTTGGATTTGATTTTAGGGAGGAATCAAAGGATTAAAGCTGAGTAATGGAAGACCGGAGGATTGTTATTGCCATTAGAAATACCAACTTGAAAATGGGAACACATATCAATGGACTTCATAGATGGGTTACCTAGAAGTTAATGAGGCAATGAAGAAATTTAGGTCATAGTGGATGGATTCACAAAAATCACCCATTTTATTCCCGTTAGGAGCAATATGACCACAACATCTCTAGCATACATTTATGTTAAGGAAGTGGTTCAACTTCATGGGCTTCCAGTCTGCATCGTTATTGATAGAGACTCCTTATTTAATAGCAAATTTTGAAGGAGTTTACAGACAGCTTTGGGAACATCATCGAGTCTTAGTACTGCTTACCACCTATAGACAAATGGACAAATGGAAGGAGTAAATAGGAACTTGGAGGACTTGTTGAGAGCATGCATCATGGATATTGGAGGACATTAGGAGTAGCACATATCATTAGTGGAATTCTTTTTGAATAATAGTTAACAATCGACAATTGGCATGACACCCTTTGAAGTGCTTTATGGGAGGCCATGCAAATCACCAATCGTTGGCGGGAACCAATGACAAAATTTTACTCGGACCAGAATTAATTTGCAAAACATAGATAAAGGGAAAATTGATTAGGCAGCGAATATAGGCAGCGCAAGATCGCCAGAAATTCTACATGGATAAAAGAAGGAAAGAATTGGAGTTCAAGGCTGAAGACATGGTGTTTACCAAAGTCCCTCCTCTTAGGAAAGACATAAGATTCGAAAAATCGAGAAGGTGGGTACCAAGATTCATTGGCCCTTTCGAGTTGTGGAAAGAATAGGAAGAGTAGCTTACTACATGGAGCTACCTAATAAATTAGCAAGAGTCCACGACGTTTTTCACGTTTCACACTTAAGGAAATGTCTTCATGACACAGCTATTGTGGTAGAGCCTGATCAATTAAGGGATATTGAAATGGAGCCAATAACATCCCATGCCACTGCTCCTATTTTGAAGCATGAAACTATGAAGCTTTGCAACAAAGGAATTAGGTTGGTTCTAGTATAATGGGGAGATAACCTAGTGGAAAGAGCATGAGAGATCGAAGAAAAAATTTGGATCTCTCATCTTGAGTTTTTCACCGGTAAACTTTTCTCTCTAAAATTAATTTTTTCGTTGCATCGTGGTTCCTAAATTGGATGGTAGGAAATGGTTGCTACACTTTTCACTGTCACTTTGTACTCAAGTTGAAATTTTATGCAAGTTTAAGGTGTTTTGCATATATATTTATATGTCACAGCCACACACTTATGCTATGATTGAGCTCACTTATAGTTTGTCTGCAATACATAATCATATTGCACTTTTGGTTGAGTAGATGGATGTTCAATAACTTGGTTGTATAACATGATGTTCAGTGTATGCGGTACGTTGTTCGCCCATTCGAAAATATTTCGAGGATGAAATGCTTTTCAAGGAGGGAGAACGTAACAAATGTAAATCGGCCATAAATAAATTGGATAAATTAAATTAAATAACATAAATAAAATGGAAATTTCGCAAAAGTTGGGATTTAACCATAAAGTCATGTCGTGAAATTCCGATCAATTTCCATATAAAATATGTCGAAAATGGAGCTTAAATGGAAACATTACGAACATTTCAAATTTTTAGGTTTAAAATAATATAATTCAAATTCAAAAGAATAATTAATTTTAAAATTTGAAATTCAAAAGTTAACCGTAAATAGAACCGTGGATTAGGTAAACGTTAAAATCAACATTAATGTTAAACTATGATTAAACAATAATAAATAAAACAATGGCACAAAATCAACATTCCCAAAACAAGGGGAGAGGTCGACCCCTGATTTCGGCCTGTCGACCGCTAACGGTTAACCGGTGGTAGAGGGGCGATCAACCGCTCCTTATCAAGTGGAGGCTATGGTTTATGAATCTGAACATTTCAAATTTTATAAATCCATCCGACCTTCATCTGATGGTTCTGGTGCATTTCAACCACTATGAATAAGATCCTGGACCCCTCACCTTCATTCACAAAATATTTTAGTAACATTAATGAAGCTATGACAGTTCATCTCTTCATAGACTCCATTAGGGTTTCAGATAAGAAATCCTATACATCTATTTTTATTATTGTTTATTTCTCAATTATTCTCCTCCAATCCCTCAAATTTTGAATCTAATCCATGTGTACAAATCTCTTGCCGTATATATCAAAAATTGGAGATATGATAAAGATTGTCAAATGTGTGTCAAATCCAAAGAAGCAAAGCTAAGGATACATAGTGAGTGGAAATCTTAGCTTTTCCTTTTAGTAATTGGTTAGTATAGTTTGGGTTTGAATATGTCTTGGGGAGTTTCGGTTTGCGTAAACATCATATTATAAACCCCCATAACTCCAACAATTTGAAATGTCACTTTTATACTAGAATCTCAATTGTTTACGTCAAAATAATGGAAATAGTATAGATTTGTGGTTTTGATAATTTTACCTTCCATTCCACTCCTTACTCTTTTCTTTGAATTTGGCTAAATGATTTCTATTAAGGAATAGCGTGTAAGGTACGAATTTTATTCATAGTTTGCACTTCTTATTCTCATGAATTAAATAGTAATTCCGTTATTTATATTTGTGTGAAAATAGAGTTCAATAGAGCGTAAAAATTGGAATTGTAAGTTTCTAGTATCAGTATATTCCATTATTATGAAGTATTAAGTTGGGTTTAAATTTTAATTGTATACAAGTCTGTTGATTGAAAATTTTGATATGAATATGGAATTTTAATCATAGTTGGTAATATGGAATGAGATTTGTATAATTGTTTAAGAAGTTGACATTTAAACGCTAATTTAGGGCGTACATTTCACACGCTTAGAAATTACTAAGATCGTATATGGATGTATGTGTGTTAGCATAATTAACGTATAATTATAATGTATAATCGCGTTGTTAATCGGTTATTAATTTTAATAAAATCCCCCTTAGAAAGGTAATTAATGTTAAAGGAAAAATAAGAAAGATCTCTTTGGAAACGATGAGATGCGTGATAATATATGTAGAGAGTGATATAGATTATGAGTAATTTAAAGGGATATGAGGTCAGTCAAAAGTACACAAAAGTATGCCCAGTCAATTTGGCTACCAGTAGCGAGACTTTGGGACAGATGTGAGACATCGGCTGTAATAAGTAATACGATGACGCGAGGTTAATCCCAAATTCTATAGGGTAAATCTACCCAGCTAATTTGGATACCATTACCTACAAATAGCCAGGCTAATGTGAGATGTCACCGTGGGGTATGGGTCATAATTCGAAGGACCTGCTTCAGAGATTGAATATAGTAAGTAGTTGTGTGTGGGCCTGTGACGTCCCACATTTCGAAAGGTTTAAATCGACAATAATCCACACAAGTCCAATTTAAACAATCCGGAACGTAGATAATCAATTGGTTTAAACAAAAAGAATAAGAAAAGAAGAAGAAAACAAAACACGTAATCTCACAGCGAAAACGATAAAATATAATAATCAAATCAACAATTCATGAAGTTGTTTACTATACATTAGATTTTCATCTATACACATTTATCAGAGTTATATATTTACATCAGTGATAAATAATCAATACAGCAGAATAGCATGATGTAGGGGATAACAATAATAATAATATACCAAAACTCCATCTTCGTCCTCCAGGGAATAGTATTCAATACATTGATAAAACTCAGGACTGGCCCACGAGTAATGAAAAGACAAAACATTCGAGTCAGGACTAAAATACTCTTATGTAAGTCAAATCAATATCATAAATATGAGTGTAATAACTTAAGAGATGTTACGGGATTTTTCATCTCCTAAGAATCCGTTTAACTACTTATATATAATAGTGTACGCTTTAATAGATAATGTCCATTAGCTAAATGAATATCAAAATATCATTAACGCTTTACATTGATCCACCTTAACATATTTGTACAGTTTAAACCAAAGTCGTTATGGCTCGTATATGGATAAATATGAAAGGCACGTGAGCAATGCCTAAGGTAGGATTCTACTAGTTTACCCTTTCTGGCTGACCGTAACCCATCCGTGGCCGACCGCGACAATCAATCCAAACCACAAAAGTGCGCCCATTGAATCTGAAATCACAATAGAAATACGAGGGATCAACGTCGCTAGAGGTAACTAACCTGATTGGCCAAACATAAGATCCTGTTTTAGTCATTTTAATTATGACACGAATGTCAAGGCTATCCAGCATCGTTCTCTTACTTCATTCCAGTAAACGTCGCCAATTCAACCACTACATTCTGGATATTTTCCACGACGTACACAGTTTTTAAAGTGGTTTCAATATTGATAGAGAGTATGCCGATAAGAAGCCTCGGTCTCTTTAACAACCAAACGTCATTTTACACACCGGTTGATTCTTTTACATTTTGAAACAGTTCGTATTAGATATCAAAATATCAAATTAAAAAAAATCCATATCGAAATCGTCATATTCACTTCAAAATCATATTTTACTTCGAAATGTTAATTCAATCCGATATATTGATTTCACTTCAAAACTTGAGTCGAATTAAATTTTACGTTATAACCTCACTTTAAACCAAATCATATTTAAATCCAAAATTTAAATGTAAGCATTCCACCCTTTTGACCAGTTTGAATTTTAGAAAACAGTTTACATAGTTTTAAAAAAAATAGCTAAGTAGTTAAAATAGTTTAATACAAAATAATTTGAGTATTAAAAATGGTTCATATGGTAAAATAATTTGAATATTTAAAGAATATAGAGTTTAAACCTTTTATACTAAAAATATTCATTTAAAAATATGAATTTTAAAGTCAAACCAGTTCACTTTTCAAATTTTCAATTCAAATCAGTTACAATCCCATTTCAATTTAATCGATTCATTTTCGATTTCAAATAGAATTTTACTTCGATTCCAAACTAATTTCAACTCCAATTCCAAATTAATTTAAATTCCAATCTCAAATTAATTTAAATCCCAATCTCAATTTAATTTAAATCCCAATCTCAATTTAATTTAAATTCCAATCTCAAATTTAAACCATTTCGATTTATATCAATTACGAGTTTGATTTCCAAAACATCGACTCAAAACACTTAAATCAAAATTTTCTCAATATTCAATTTAAAATCCAAATATTCAAATATAATTAAATTCCAAGCTCGATCGAAATATCATTTTATATCACCTTTTACTTAGAAATATTCAAAATTCGAATAAAGTCCAATCTTTTGAAACAAATCAATTTTTTGAAATTCATATCAATTTCGATTATAACTTAAAAATCTCAACTTCAATTATTTAAACAAATTTGTTTCAAATTTAAATTTCAACATTCCGAGTTCCAGTTCAAATATAATTTGATTTCCATAAATATGATTTTTTTTTCTTCAAATCAAATCATTTAAATAATTTCAAATCAAAATTTTAAAATCATTTAATATAACCAACCTTGTGTCCGTGTATAATTCTCTATCCTATGGCCAAGTGAATCAATTATTTCAATTTAATTTCGGATGGATATATATCATTTCAATCCAAAATAAATGCCATAGGTATATATCATTTCAAACTATTTTTTAATTTATTTGAAATAATTCAATTTACAGTTTATATACTGTAAATTTACAGGATGATAACATGACATATATAAAAATACATAAACATCCAAAATATCAACCAATCGCATCCATCACAACCAATCTCCCAACAGTCAATAATCACAACAAATTTACCAATTATCACAAATCGGGAATTTTACTAACATTATAATCCTAATTAAGTTTAACTATCCATTCAAATTCTACAAATTAATTCAAATGTCAATTTAAATCTATCAATGACAAGCAATAAATTTAAATCACTACACGATATAAATTTAACTAAAATTAAAATTAAATTAGTCAATTGTGAGCATATAAAACACTCACTTTTGATTTATTTGAAACTGAAAATATTTCAGTACCAAATAAAATCCTAATTTGACTCCAAGCTGTAGATAACATCGATCCAGTCGCACTACAACTCATTACGTTCGAAATGGACCTCGTACCGGCAAAATACAAATAAATTAGCATAACGGTATTAATCAACATACTTAACTTAAAATTTAAATTTTAATCAAACTTAAACAATACCAATTTCTCTCTATCTTCACGTGCACAAGTTGAAGTTGTAACCCATTCGATTTTATCTCCATCGTTTGCTGCTAATTTTTTTTCCACATGATCGATCATCGCAGCCTGCCTCCACCGATTTGCCAGCACCGCCATGCTTGCCACCGCGCCAACCACCAATGCCTATGCACCCAGTCCAAAGACCAAAAAAATCAATCGAACTCATAAGCGAACGCAACAATCATGTCCCACTCTCTACTGCTACCTCCCTCACCGTGTCGTCCACACCATTGTTTATGCATGCGACTTCACAATCGACGCGATTTGATCGCTTCTTTGCCGCGCCGACCCAGCTTCCTTAATCGATTCAAGATCGCTTTAATTTTTCATGTGATGTTTTTTTATAACTTCGATCGATTTTGATTTTTTTCTTTTCTAAACGATTTGAAATAAAAGGGGGAAGACGGAGTGGTATACAGCTAAAACGTATGAACCATTGAGATATTTATTTATATTATATTAATATAATGAGAAAATATCTGATTCGTTTGGTCCGCGAAATCACAAACTCCAAACGAAGCATGCCGCCTGGAGTTTATATAGTTTTACCCTCGTTATGAACATAATGGAACTAGTTTTGGCACTCAATTCTATAGTATGTGAAAGATAGCTTTTCAAATTGAGTAATTTTAATTAAATTCGTAAATGAATTTCTACGCGTTTCAAGCTCGCATGGCCAGACGGCAAGTTCGATCGCTACGAAAATTGAAACCTTATAATAATTCACTATTACGAATCTGATGAAATTGGTTTCATCGAAATCCGAGACAGTGACCAAAATGCTTATTTTTACTCGTCAATTAATATACAAAATTTCCAAATTCTAATTATTCACATTTAAATCCAATTTTAAATGTTAATCATCCTCATTCATATTTATATAAAATTTGAATCAATTTACGATTCCATTTTTAATTATATTAAATCCATAATTCAATTATTCAAATAATCTTCTATATTAAATTTAAACAATTTAAATTATCCAATAAATTAATATTAACAAATCATTATATTTTTATCCATATTCATCCAAAATTTTCATTATATTTAATAACTTACAATAGCCAAAAGTATAGGTCATTACAGGGCTCGCCTCTTCTCTATGTAGGAAGTAGTAAATAGTTGGGATTATGGGTTAGGCATGGTAGAGGATATCTAGTAAAAGAACTGCTTCTATAGGAAGGATTAAGTGGCTAATGAGATTCTGTGTAATGTCAGCTAGATAGTTACTAATGAGGAGTCCGCTTTGTAATTATATATAGTAAATGGTCTAGATCTACCTTAGATAAGTTATTAAATGGTCGAAGTCTGCCTAATTCCTATTATAAAATATTAAGTGACTTGTGTCCTATCTCTCATATTAATATAACAATATGGACGATAGGTATGGATTATTGGATTGATGTCATATTGGTTATGGGATTATATTTGGAAAGCCTTTCATTTTTGAGAAAAGCCCTCAGACTTATATTTGGCAAGACTTATGATGTAGGTAGTAAACGTAAGATATATTCCTATTTAAGTTATACTGCCCAAGTACAAATACAGTAAGGCTCGAGATTTCTATTCATTGGACATATGTTGTTCTAACGCCCTCCTCATGCAACGACCCAGAATTTCAGTCATTTGAAATTCGTATATTTATTTTATTTTATATATTCAAAAATTAACTTTATAAGCTGGACAACTTATATTTGAAATACGAGGATTTAATTGGATAAGCAAATCGATAATTTAATATTTGAAGTTGTGGAAATAATTGGAATTTTAATTTAATGTGAATAAAAATGATATATAAAGTTGATATAAATTATATTTGAATTAGAGTGATGTTAGTAAACTTTTGAAATTGAATTAAAAAGCAAATTTGTAAAAATTGAATATTTAATTAAGTATAAAAATGGCCATTTTTCAAATAGTCTCGGATTTCGATAAAACTAGTTTCATTAGATCTGTAATATTATATTATTGTAAGATTTCAAATTTCGTATCAATCGGACTTACAGTTTGTCTAGGACAAGCTAAAATGCGTAAAATTTCGTTTAAGTGAATTTTAAATTTAAAATAGTCGGTTCGAAAACCTATCTTCCAAATACGATCGAATTGGCTTCCGATATATATTCTATTGTGTTTGGAATAGGGGTAAAACATTATAAACGCCAGGCGGCATGCTTCGTTTCGAGTTCAGAAATATTTTGGATGAATAGTGTTTTGTAATTGCCTATATAAAGATGTCATTTGCACAAACCCTAATCCGAATTGGAGCCGCCGCCACCATAAATTTCAATGGTCGATATTTTTCATTTCTTTTCCTCTTAATTTCTACCAACCCATAAACCAATTCAAGAAACTTTCAACTATAATGTTGTAGATCTGGGGGAGACCTTCAAATCTATACGGTGATGAAATCGAGTGGATCGTAGGCAATTCGAGTTCAAAGGCTGCGCATTTCGACTCGTTTGTCGAGGGCTATAGATGACCGAGCTTGCCATGCTCGTGGCCGATGGTGGAGCTAGGTGTGGCGCATCGTTCGACGCTATCCGATCATCGTCATGTTTGCCGGAGGTCGTGCAATAGTTCATTGATGAAGGCGGCTAGGTGGGTTGTTTTGGTCGGCTTCAAACGAGAAGAAGGAAGATGGAGGGACGACCTAGATCTGATGATGTGAAAATGTGCAGCTAAGATAAATTTTAGGTTAAAGTAAATTAAAATAATAAAAAGAAATTGTTAAATTGATTTGTATTAATTTGTACAAACTTCTAAACGCTATAACTTTTTCATACAAGGTCCGTTTTTAACGAACAAATTGCGTTGGGCCCGTATTGACAAGCACTACATTTTAGAGATGGTGTGTAGTTGATTGGAGCTAGTGTAAATTTTGGGTAAAATTAAATGGCTGTTTAATTTTATTGGGAATAAAATACTGCAACTGCTATTGGAAGCAATGTGAGTACAATTCACTCTTTCTGCCTCATTGAAATTTTTAAATGAGTGAGAATAAATTTATTTTATGATGATTGATGACTGCTTGAATGATATATGATATATTATCTATATATTGATTGGTATTTGGATATATTCCTGCCTATTGGAGCAGATGACCATATATGTTCCTGTGTATGAGCGGATGACCTTTTGTACGCGCATCTGCTTCGAAGCGGACATTATATACATATTCTAAGATGTATATTTGTTGGAGGTGTTAGGTACGAGGGATCCAACTGGATTCCCCACCATTATTGGTTTTATTTACAGAATTTGTTAAATATTCTGTTATCATATGATATATGATGCTTTGGATGATATGACTGATGTATTTAGTGCTGTTGCAGTATTGGACCTATTTTTGGAAATTTAAAAATGTTAAAGTGATGATTTCCAAATTTAAAGGATTTTAAGTGATTTGAAAATATACTTTTTGAATTGTTATAAAGGAAGGAATTTATTTTGAATTAAATAAATGTATAATTTTTATTCCATAAAAATTATGATTTTTTGGGAAATATAATAAAAATATGATTTTTGAAATATGGAGTTGATTATTTTATAAAATAGTTTAAATTGATATTTTTGAATTTATTATAAACAGGTTGTATATAAGATTTATAAAATTGAATTTTTATAGATCAAAATGATGGGATTATAAATGAGCTTTTATAAGTGTTAAATTGATTTATAAATGAATCTTATAAGTAATAAGATTTATAGTTTGTGAAGTTATAAAAGAATGATTTAGTAAATAAGAGAATTATAAGTAATTTACTTATAAATTGGATTTGGCGTATAAATGAGATAAATGGAATTGGTTAATAAAGGAGATTTATAAATTGAAGTTTTTATAAAATATAAATGTGATTTATAAGCATTGTCTTATAATTCCGAAATCAATTGAATTTGATAAGTAAATATGTAAGCTTACTAAAGGAGATATATCCACGATTTTGGACACTGGATAATCCTTTAATTAAATATGTAGAAGTGTTGAATTTGGTTAGAGATTTATATCCATGATTTTGGACGGTGGATAATTCTTGAATTATTTGTGTAGAAGCTTTAATTTGGTAAATGATTTATATTCTAGATTTTGGACAGCGAATAATATTTAAAAGAAATGTTTTGAGAAGTGATATTTTAAATGGAGTTAAATGGTTTAAAGATGTTTTAAAATGTGTTAAGTATCGAAACCATAGATTTCAACAATGATTGTTGAAATAGACGTTTTCGAGAAGGAAATGATGGACTATAACAATGTTGTTATAGTAGATGATTTTCAAAAGAAAATGTTTTTGTGTAGTATTGTGATTTATATATCTATCTAATTTTTAAATCCCTATACTAGTGATTTTGGGTTGTTGCAACGATGTTTTACGCAACATTCATTTTGATCCCAAATAAATGTATTTAAAGAGAATGTTTTCCTTAAAGAATAAAATATATATACTTAATCCTGATTTAAATATATGGATATCTTCTAAGTGTTGAAAATAAAGAGATTGTGAATTACTTATTATGAAATAAGTATTTAGAAATTTTTTCCAATATAGAAGTTGAAATGGTTTGAGAATATATCTTTTTTAAAGATAATTTGAAGTGAATATTTTGCAAGTGATTTAATTAATAAAAGATAAATTAAAAGGGCCTAGTGATTGTATATGGTGCTAAATATTTGTTTGTTTGTTTTGATAGTTAAATAACCGACTATAAAATTTGGCCATTTTTAGTTCCTCGACTTGATGTGGGAACAATTTAGTCATATACTTAATACGTAGCATTCTGTGTAGGCTTGATTATCGTTTGTGTTGAGGATGTTGATTCGTATAGTGCAGAGTATTACTCCCATCTATCGAGCTTCCTTCTTGGCCCGAAGGATAGCAAGTTGAAAGTTGGAGACGTGATAGGTCTATGAGACTTAGTTGCTATGTGAGGTTGAGAAACGCTTTTGCATTGTTGGTGCGAAGAGCCTGGGATCAGATTTATCCGAAAAACCACTTCGGCCCAAGGTATAAGAGACGATTGTGCAGGTTGGTTATAATGATATTGATATTCAGAATTTTCACAATGGGGGATTGTTTGTTGATCATTTGGGGTTAAAATCCCAATATACATATAGTAGCAGTGGTTTCTTCATTATGAAATATCCAATGCGAGGTCTATTCGCTACTAAACCTAGGGATTTCACGACAGGATGTGGTAGGAAAGTACCTTCGGTTTTTTCTATTCCTGGACAACTTGTATGAATGTTTGTCCGATATTGCATTTCTAAATATTACGTACATTGGTTTTTACAAACGTACATCAGTGGTGGCGGAGAAGACAACTTCTCTTAGCTTAACACCCTCCTTGAGATGTATGAGCTTAATGGTTGTATTTTTGTGAAAGGAAATTAGTAGTCAACGGAAATGGCAGTGTGACATTCAAAATGATGTGATCGTGATTCGTGAAAGGAAACCGTTACCCCAGGCCTCATCAATCGGAAATGACCAAAACAGGGTTAGATGCAGCATGGCTAAGTGGGTCGCTCCCATTAAAGTATGATCATCCTCTTCTAGATATATCTTTACATGCTATGACATCATGGATCTGATTATTATGGTTTTTATGCTTCGAGGGACCTCGGTAAAGGTCGGTAACGACCGGAGGATGACATATTTCGATACCATCTAGTTATAGGGTGGGCCGGTCTAATGTTGGTAGAGAAACTTTGTGATGGTTTCTCGGTACATTCTTCTAGAGACGTACTGCCGAAAGATAGTTCATTCACCTGGTCATTTGTATGGAAATCCAAACTCCACTACGTACCTGCCATTTTATTTGTAGAGCCTAGAATGCTGGAATTTAGTGATGGTAACAATTTCGGCTATTTGAATATTATTTGTGTAATAGGCACTAGTATAATATCAGATGATTTGATATGAAATGTTTTAGTTATCGTGAGGTAAAAACATGTCCGTGTTTATGTGTGGACTTGTCTTACGAGATACTTTTGTTTTGATAAAGGAAAAGTTCGGTAATTTAATAAATTCAATTGAATGTGTTTCTCGCGCTGGTTTACCAGATTGACCCAAGCATTCTTCCCTTTCAATGCTCGGGTCAGAGCGAGTATACTTATAGGTTCAGATTTGGTGCTTTTGGAGCTTCAGCAGGAGAGCTGGAGATCTTCTCGTATCTGTTTTGATTATTGATTATCCGCTGCAGTGCTTAGTTGTCTATATTATCGGTAATTGTGAGGATAGGTTATTATAACTGTCCATGCTGATAACTATAGATTAATCGTTGAACTCTGATTGATCTATGTATATACAGTTTCTGTTTTGTAAAGATCATTGATACGATATTATATGTTTTCCGTTGCGATGTGAGATCTGTATTGTTCTGTTTGGTTCTACCTTCTCTCTTTCTTCTCTTCTCTTCTTCTCTCTTCTTTTCTTTCTCTTGACTTTCCTTCAGTCTATGCTATGTTGGTCGGACATGTGTGGATTATTGTCGATTCAAAGGGTATGGAATTGTCGGTTGTCACATTTGGTATCAGAGCTTAGATTTTGTATATTCCTAAGCTTTGATGTGTACTCAGTATAGTTAGGGACAGTAGCACCCTAGTTTGAGTTTGAGTGTATTATATATATAAGTGTATATTTGTTAGTGATATAAAAATGTTTTATATTGTGTTTACTTATCCGTTGCGCTGTTTTTGAATTATGTCGGTATATGGGACGCCATTTTATCGATAGGGATTTTCAAACACTTAAACGAGGCAAGTCGACTTACTATCATTTTAAATTGGGTAAATGAAATAGTTTTACCTCAATCATATTTTATATACAAAGGTATAATGAATTGTTTGGTTGTTTGAAAATGTAAGTATATATAAGTTAATAATAGCTGTTCGAATAATCTAAATAAATAACAACTGCAAAAAAATGAAATTATATAAGCAAATGAATTATAAAGTATGGAATTATAATTAATATGATTTACAAATGTGAAATAATCTTATATATAAGAAATGGACCAACCTGAGTATATTTAGAAATATGAGTTGTAAATAAAAATGAATTTGAGCCAAGAATTTGAAAATTTGAATCCCGTTTATTTTGAAAGATATTTTTCAAAGCTAAAGAGATTATATTGTTACAAATCTAAATAAGATGAATGAATTCGGAACAAATCTTATATAAGTAGAGTGAACGAGTGAAATTATATAAGTAAAAGATTTATAAATGTGATTTATAGATATAAGGATTACTTTTAAAGAATATAAAGCACTGAATTCACTACTATTGCTGGGAAATAATAAGGGTGATGACTGCAACATCATCAGTATCATTTTCGAGTTTCTATGTGATGGATTTTCTACCAATAGTAAATTGAAATTGAAGTTTTGTTGTGATAAACATATTTGAATTTAAAATCCAAGTTGAAATTGATAAGTATAAGTAAAATGAATTTGGACTTATAATATGAAGTATAAATTTAAATTTGGTAGAGTTAAATAAATTTGAGTTAGCATAATAAGATTTATGATTTGAAATTTAACTAAAGGAAGGTTAAATAAATTGAATCGAATTTGAACTGGATTAGATAAGTTATTGAAATGGAAATTAAACTTAAGTGGTAAAAGATTATAATATGAATTTGGAAGTTTAGATAAATAAGTTGCATAACTTGTAAAGTGAGAAAATGTAAGCAAAAACAATTGTTAAAATGGTTAAACAATTTTACTAAACAAAACAAAATCTGAATTTGAATAGTGATATGAATTTGGCTTAAGTAAAAGTTAAATAAAATAGAATTTGAAATAAATTAGAGATGAAATTAAGTTATATAGTGAAAGTGAATGAAGTTGAAATGTAAAATGAATTAGCAATTGAATAACTGAATGAAAGTAAATTGAATATTAAACCAATTGAAATGAAGTGTTAAACCAAATTGAAAGTAAGCGAATTAAATAAATTTGGTAATGTTGGTTATACATTGGTTGCTAGATGGATGTTAGTTGATTGAATAGAAATCCATTAAATATTAATGAAGTTGAATTAATGAAATTGAAAGTTAGATAATCGAATCAAAATTGAAAGTGAGGTAAATCTAAATAGAATTGAATTTGATTTAAATTGAAAGTGAACTAAATTGAAATTAGTGAATGTAAACTAATTGAATATGAATAAACGAATGTTAGTAAAATCCAATATTAATAAATCAGGTGTGACTTAAATTGAAAAATCAATTCAATGAACATTAATACGAAGTGAATGCATATTGATTTGGTTACGGAGTTATTGGATGTTAGTTGGATGATAGTTGTTTGATGATTGAATTTGTTGTTTTGACAGCATTTTCAATATTGGCATATATAGTTGTTGTATTGGTATTTGTTGTATATTGATATTATTTTCATATATACATGTTTATCATTTGTTTATTGAGTGTTTAGTAGGTGCGTATGGCGCTTGCTTCGCATTTGGAACTCGCTTTCGCGCTATATTAGCCATATATGCTCGCTAATAATACATAAGGTACATATCTCAGATTACATATTGTACTTTTATACTTTTTTCCCTATGGGATGCCTCATCCTCAAAGATGAGATGTATATTTGTGATATATGTATGTTGTGATCTTACTACGATCGAACCACACAAAGAAGACGATGGTTATTTTTTATGAAAATTTAAGGCGTTAGAAATTTTTTGAGAAATTGGAAAATTTGTGATAACTAAAATTTTTGATTATTGAGTTGAAAGTTAAACAATATTAGTTAGTTTTGAAGATAACTAAGAATGGATTTGAAAACTTAGATTTTATAAAAAGTTTATGAATGAATTAGATATGCAGTTGAACAAATTATTTTTGAAAAGTTAATGGATTTTGTGACTTTTCTTACTTGGTAATTTCGATGACGAAATTCTTTTAAGTATGGGAGAATGTACCGATCCAGAATTCCAGTCATTTGAAATTTGTACATTTAATTTATTTTAAATATTAAAAAGTTAATTTTATAAGCTGAATAACTTATATTTGAAATATAAGAATTTAATTGGATAATTAAATCGATAATTTAATATTTGAAGTTGTGGAAATAATTGGAATTTGAATTCATTGTGAACAAAAATGATTTAAAAAGTTGATATAAATTATATTTGAATTAGAGTGATGTTAGTAAACTTATGAAATTGAGTTAAAGCAAAGTTGTAAAAATTGAATATTTTAATATTTAATTAACGTGTAAAAATAGCCATTTTTCAAACAATCTCGGATTTCGATGAAACCAGTTTCATTGGATCCATAACATTATATTATTGTAAGATTTCAAATTTCGTGTCAATCGGACTTACAGTTTGTCCGAGGAAAGCTAAAACCCGTAGAAATTCGTTTAAGTGAATTTTAAATTTAAATAGTCGGTTTGAAAACCTGTTTTTTAAATATGATCGAATTGGATTTCGATATATATTCCATTGTATTCGAAATAGGGGTAAAACATTATAAACGGAAGGCGGCATGCTTCGTTTCGAGTTCGAAAATATTTCGGGTGAATAGTTTTTGGTAATTGCCTATAGAAAGACGTCATTTGCACAAACCCTAACCCTAATTGGAGGCCCCACCACCATAAATTTCAATGTGATATCTTTTGTTTCTTTTCCTCTTAATTTCTTCCAATATATAAATCATTCGAGAAACTTTCAACTATAATGTTGTAGATCTATAGGAGACCTTTAATTCTATACGGTGATGATCGAATGAAATCGAGTGGATCGTCAGCAAATCGAGTTCAAAAGCCACGTGTTTCGCCCCGTTTTTCAAGGGCTATAGATGACCGAGCTTGCCGTGCTCCTGGCCGACGGTGGAGCTAGGTGTGTCGCATCGTTCGACGCTATATGATCGTCATCAAGTTCGTCGGAGGTCGTGCCTTCATTGATGATGGCAGCTGGTGGGTTGTCTTGATCGGCTTCAAACGAGAAGAAGGAAGATGGCGGGGACGGCCTAGATTTGATGATGTGAAAATGTGCGGCTGAGATAAATTTTAGTTTAAAGCAAATTAAAATAATAAAAAGAAATTGTGAAATTGATTTATATTAATTTGTACAGACATCTAAATGCTATAACTTTGTCATACGAGGTCCGTTTTTGACCAAAAAAATTGCATTTGGTCCGTATTAATAAGCACTATATTTTAGAGATAGTTTGGAGTTGATTGGAGCTAGTGTAAATTTTAGGTAAAATTAAACGACTGTTTAATTTTATTCGGAATAAAACACTGTAACTGCTATTGGAAGCAAAGTGAGTACAACTCACTCTTTCTACTTCACCGATATTTTTATATAAGTGAGAATAAATTTATTTATGATGATTGATGACTGTTTGCATGATATATGATATATTATCTATACATTGATTGGTATTTGGATATATTCCTGCCTATTGGAGCAAACGGCCGTATACGTTCCCGTGTATGAGCGGATGACCCTTTGTACGCGCGTATGCCTCGAAGCGGACATTGAACACATATTCTAATATGTATATTTGTTGTTGGTGACAGGTTGGAGGGATCCAACTGGATTCCTCACCAATATTGGTTTTATTTACAGATATTGTGATATATTCTGTTATCATATGATATATGATATTTTGGATGATATTATTGATGTATTTAGTGCTGTTGCAGCATTGGGCCTATTTTTGAAAATTTAAAAATGTTAAAGTGATGTTTCCAAATTTAAAGGATTTTAAGTGATTTGAAAATATTTATTTTGAATTGTTATAAAGGAAGGAATTTATTTTGGATTAAATAAATGTTATAATTTTTATGTTATAAAAATTATGGTTTTTTGGAAATATAATAAGAATATGATTTTTTAAATATGGATTTGATTATTTTATAAAATAGTTTAAATTGATTTTTTGGAATTTATTATAAATGGTTTATATATAAGATTTATATAATTGAATTTTTATAAATCAAAATGATGGGATTATAAATGAGTTTTTATAAGTGTAAAAATGAGTTATAAATGAATCTTATAAGTAATAAGATATATTATTTATGAAGTTATAAAAAGAATGATTTTGTAAACAAGAGGATTATAAGTAATTTACTTATAAATTGGATTTGAAATTAAATGAGATAAATGGAATTGGTTAATGAAGGAGATTTATAAATTAAAGTTTTTATAAAATATAAATATGACTTATAAACATTGTTTTATAATTCCAAAATCAATTGAATTTGATAAGTAAATATGTAAGCTTATTAAAGGAGATATATCCACGATATTGGACAATGGATAATCCTTTAATTAAACATGTATAAGTGTTGAATTTGGTTAGAGATTTATATTCATGATTTTGGACAGTGGATGATTCTTGAATTATATGTGTAGAAGCTTTAATTTGGTAAACGATTTATATTCTAGATTTTGGACAGCGAATAATATTTAAAAAAATGTTTTGAAATGTGATATTTTAAATGGAGTTAAATGGTTTAAAGATGTTTTAAAATGTGTTAAGTATCGAAACCATAGATTTCAACAATCATTGTTGAAATGGACGTTTTTGAGAAGTAAGGAAATGATGGACTATAACACTGTTGTTATAGTAGACGATTCTCGAAAGGAAATGTTTTTGTATAGAATTGGGATTTATGTATCTATCTAATTTTTAAAACCCTATACTAGTGATTTTGGGTTGTCGCAACGATGATTTACGCAACATTCGTTTTGACCCAAATAAATGTGTTTAAAGAGAATGTTTTCCTTAAAGAATAAAATATATACTTAATCTTGATTTAAGTATGTGGAATATCTTCTAAGTTTTGAAAATAAAGAGATTGTTAATTACTTATTATGAAATAAATATTTGGAAATGTTTGTAATATAGAAGTTGAAATGGTTTGAGAATATATCTTTTTAAAGATAATTTGAAGTGAATATTTGGCAAGTGGTTTAATTAATAAAAGATTAATTAAAAGGGCCTAGT
The DNA here is from genome assembly GCA_030765085.1 of Allium cepa. Lineage (NCBI taxonomy): Eukaryota > Viridiplantae > Streptophyta > Magnoliopsida > Asparagales > Amaryllidaceae > Allium > Allium cepa. The sequence goes on from CM060938.1 coordinate 847,759,143, forward strand.
GATTGTATGTGGTGCTAAATATTTGTTTGTTTGTTTTGATAGTTAAATAACCGACTATCAAATTTGGCCATTCTTAGTTCCTCGACTTGATGCGGGAACTATTTAGTCTATACTTAATACATAGCCTTCTGTGTAGGCTTGATTATCGTTTGTGTGGAGGATGTTGATTCGTATAGTGCGGAGTATTACTCCAATCTATGGAGCTTCTTTCTTGGCCCGAAGGATAGCAAGTTGAAAGTTGGAGACGTGATAACTATATGAGACTTAGTTGCTGTGTGAGGTTGAGAAACGCTTTTGCGTTGTGGGTGCGAAGAGATCGGGATCAGATTTATCTGAAAACCACTTCGGACCAACGTATGTGCGATGAATATGCCGGTTGGTTATGATGATATTGATATTCAGGATTTTCATAGCGGGGGACTACTTGTTAATCGTTTGGGGTTAAAATCCCAATATACATATAGTAGCAGTGGTTTCTTCATTATGAAATATCCAATGCGAGGGCTATTCGCTACTAGTCCTAGGGATTTTCCGATAGGATGGGGTAGGAAAGTACCTTCGGTTTTTTCTGTTCCTGAACAACTTGTATGGATGTTTGTTTGACATTGCATTTCTGAAGATTACGTACATTGGTTTTTACAAACGTACATCGGTGGTAGAGGAGAAGACAACTTCTCTTAGCTTAACACCCTCCTTGATATTTATGAGCTTAAGGGTTGTATTTTTGTGGATGGAAATTAGTAGTCAACGAAAATGGCTGTGTGGCATTTAAAGCGATGTGATTCATGAAAGGTAACCGTTACCTCAGGCATCATCAACCGAAAATGACCAAAACAAGGTTAGATGCATTAGCGCTAAGTGGGTCGCTCCCATTAGGGTATGATCATCCTCTTATAGATATATCTTTGCACGCTATGACGTCGTGTATCTGGTTATTGTGGTTTGTATGCTTTGAAGGCCCTCGGTAAAGGTTGATAACGACCGAAGAATGACATATTCTGTACCATCTAGTTATAGAGGTGGGTCAGTCTTGTGTTGGTTGAGAAACTTTGTGATGGCTTCTCGGTACATTCTTCTAGAGATGTATCGCCGGAAGGTAGTTCCTTCACTGGTCATTTGTATGGAAATCCAAACTCCACTACGGACCTGCCATTTTATTTCCAGAGCCTAGTATGTTGGAATTTAATAATGGTAACAATTTCTGCTATTTGAATACTATTTGTGCAATAGACACTAGTATAATATCAGATGATTTGATATAAAATGTTTTAGTTATCGTAAGGTAAAAACATGTCTATGTTTACGTGTGGACATGTCTTAGTGAATTTTTGTTTTGATAAACGAAAAGTTTGGTAATTTAATAAATTTGGTTGAGTATGTTTCTCACGCTGGTTTACCAGACTGATCCAGACGTTCTTCCCTTTCAATGCTCAGGTCAAACCGAGTATACTTACAGGTCAGATTTGGTGCTTTTGGAGCTTCGGCAGGAGAACTGGAGATCTTCATTTTTGTAAACACGTATCTGTTTTGATTATTGATTATCCGCTGCATTGCTTAGTTGTTTATATCATTGGCAATTGTGGGGATATGTTATTATAACTGTCCAGGCTGATAAATATTAATTTATCATTGAACTCTGATTGATGTATGTATATACAGTTTCTGTTTTGTAAAGATCATTGATATGATATTATATGTTTTCCGTTGCAATGTGAGATTCTATATTGTTCTGTTCGGTTCTATCTTCTCTCTTTCTTCTCTTCTCTTCTTCTCACTTCTTTTCTTTCTCTTGATTTTCTGTCAGTCTATGCTGTTTGGGTCGGACATGTGTGGATTATTTTCGATTCAAAGGGTATGGAATTGCCGGTCGTCACACCTCATTACAATATAAATTAGGAATAGCGATGCCGAAGTAGAGGATGAGACTTATGATAGTAGTTTATTTATTTACTTACTATTTTCTATAGCTTTTGATGTGCCCATGAAATAAAAAACTATGTTGTAATTTTGGAATATAGTATCAGTTATTGTTGGGTTTTGGTATTATGACTATCTTGTTATGGTTTTGAATGACATTTCAAAGTTTGAATAAAATTGGTATGGTTATTATTATATTTTATCTTTCCACTAGGGGATTTTAAATGCATAGATAAATAGCTATGTATTGTTCTTTTTACCAACCAACAGCTAGCATTAGGATGGTTTTATATTTTGAAGGGTCTTTTCTGGGTCGAAATTTAGGCTCATTTCAAGGCAGGTTTTTACAATTAGGCATCCATGTATGTGTAATATTCAATTTTTCCCTTAAAAGATGTTACTAAATTATATGTAATAACAATTAGGCGATTGGTCTTTGATTCCTACTTTATTTGTATTTTAACTGTGATTATACGATGTGAAACAAAAGTGTAGATCAATATGTATCCAAAATAACATCTTAACTTATTTCTAAACTTTACGCGTCATAATTATCCTCACAAACACATTGTTTATAAGTGATTTTGTATTGCAAAATAAGAATATTTCAAGTGTTGACAATAGGCTCTTGATTTAGAGCAGTAGAACATCTCCATTTATTATATGTAACATTTTAGAGAGGATATACAAATTAATATTTTTGTTTCATCATGATGTTAATAGTTATTTTCATATTGTTAAAACAGATAAAAATGCATTTTAGTACATATATTATTTACTTCATTATCAACATCTTTTGGGATACAATGTAATTCATTTTCAACAATGATTGTTTCCATACTCGATAAAGAGAGAAACATCAATAAAGTATTGAAATTTTTGATTTCCATTCCTTCCGCATGTACTCCATTAAAAAAATATAAAATATTTTACTTTCTTTACATGAATTAATCTCTTTGATTTTTATATGATTCATAGTTGTGCTTGAAAGATAGGCAGTATTATCATTATGTAAGTTTGTTTATTCTTTAGTAGTCTATAAAAGTTGTCTTTTTAATTTATGACACATATCAACCATGGAAATTTTGGAAAGAGTAAAAACGTCTACAAAAATATCAAAAGAAGGAAAAAATTCTTTTAACTCAAAACATCAAGTAATAAAATTGTAAAGTAAAAGGAAATCAATGGTAAATTATAAAGAAAAATAATTATAGCAAGAAATGTGTATTACTTAATCTGGTGAATATTATGAGAATAAGTTTCATGCTAGGAAACTAATGATGTAGGTTTTATAGATTCAAATGGATTAGTTTTGTTTGAATTAATTTGTTAAAACTAAATTTATTTTTATCTAAATGTGTTAAGTTTTATATCATATGCTTGGAATTTAGAAGAAATATTGATTTTTTTTCCTAAGTTGTATTACCAAACACATATTTTACATGCCTTTATGGTGACCATAATAAAGTATTTTGGTAATTTACTCAATTTCGTTTGCTTTGAATTAAAGTATGTATTTTGACTATATAGTGCATATGTTGGTTTAAAGGTCTTATACTCATTTATAATAGCTAATTTTCATAACTACTGATGTCTTTTTTATCTTATAATTCAAACTACCTTTTTTAGTAAATGCTTTGACCTCTTTTCTAAATAAAAGTAATATGATTTTTTTTTATTAATTTATTCATCACATAATAATATATTTACCTAGTGTTATCTGAGAAATTTTGATAAGTTCACACTTTGATAATAAGCTCTTGGTAATGAGCTTCAAAAATTCTACATTTCATAAAATGTGATCTTTTAGAGAAAGGATATATAAATCAGTATTTTGATTTTCAAAAAAAATGCTAGAAAGCCACTTCCAGAACATCAAAAAGTGCACTTGAATTGTATATCTTTTCCCTCCATTATTGATCTATTTGAATATAATACAATTTATTTTATTTATATTGATTTTAAATTATGGAACGACATTAAACTATTTTACTCCCATTTTATGCATTTATTTGTGAAAATTGGAAACTATGGTCAAAGTAGATTCAATTATACTAATTTTGAATTATATCAGTGTTTTAATTAAGTAGGTATGTGTCGATTTATTTAATGGTTTGTAAAAGATGCCCTATTCACACTATGCACATAATCACTAGAATTTGTAAGGAGCATGAATCTCCACCAAAACCTTAGAAAGTAAGAGACACCTTAAATGCAAAAGGACAAGAGATGATCAAAGTGATGAGAAATTGTTGTAACAGTGATAAAACAAAGAAGATAAGAAGAAGAATATATTATTGTAACCAACGATGAAGTGGACAGAATATGGTTCATGGTAAGGGTAAAGAATATATTGCTGTAAGCAGTGATGAGAAATTATTTACCTGTTTTTAAAAGCAAGCTTGGAATTTATATAAAAATACTGTTTTTTTTTTAAGTTTCACCTTGGCATAGACATAGCTTCTTTGACCATATTACAAGTACACAAGGTTATTTATTACAACAATGCATTATAAGCACAAAGTGAATATTGGAAATAGTGTTTTTTGCAATAATTCTTTTCTATCTTGAAAAGTAATTTCCATTTTCATATAATCATAAGGTATTATTTTAGAGATATGATTTAAATGTGATTATATGGAGTAACTTAACTCCTATGGATTTAGGAGAAAGATCTGTAGTTATATTTTTAGTTTCTTAATTTATATATAATCAATATTTTATGTACACCTTGAAATTTTGTATTTTTGGTATTAACAAATGAATGAAAGTGGCAATCTACTAATCAAAAAACTTCATATAGATCGTATAAATGCATTTTCTTACGATCAACTACAATTTGGTTGATTAGTGCAAGTTGACCAATTTAGCTTATTATCTTATACTAATATATTTATGTTCTTATCAGTTTCTTATGTTATTTCTCCTTTCATGTTTTAACATGTTTTTGTTAAAATATTATGTATATGATTTGGTGAACATTCTACTTTGCTCACTAAACATTGGAATTAGTGGTTTGGTTAATGGTGTGCATTGAATAACTACATCATTATCTTTTGTAGACAATTGTGATCGAATAGAGAATTTCAGCTTTGAAAAATTGTCGACACAAGTTAAATATCATGAACTACAACCTATGTGCGTAGCACGAGTTCACACTAGTAAGATTTAAAAATTAACTTTATTTATCTTTCATAGGTGGTATTGTACGCACTAAGCGATAAGGAACCACATAGACTATTCCTCAATGCAAAATTAAAATACAAAACTCTTGGAAAATTGTAGGTAAATTATGTAAATAGATGCCCACATGGAAGATCGAACTATAGACATCTAGTTAACATAACTGGTACTCTACCATTGAGCTAAAAGGGCAAGTTGTTCTAAAGAGTCTCGAATACATCGAAGGAAGAACATATTCATATATATATTTTTAGTCGCCATTGATATATAAGTTTACATAATGTATATATTTAAATTTTATTAAAAAATGCATAACATAAAATATATTATTATGCACGTATATTTATTAGCCAAATTCAAAAATAACTGAATACAATGTACATATTTCATTCTGTTGCTAATATAAGTATGTTGTGCATTTGTTATTGCAAAAAACTTTAAATATATTGGAGGAAAAATATATGAATTTATATTTTTCCACAATTGGTCCTTGGGTAATGCTAGTGGGGCCATGATTTTGAGCCAATTTCACATCAGGGAACTAAAATGAAAATATAAAAAAAGGGATGCAAAAAGTATAACATGTAGCAACAAAAAAGAAAATAAGAAAGATAAAAAAAAAACCAATCCTACAAAGTTCCACAAATGTACAATTTTCAACATGTCAATCATTAAAAGAGTTTGAAATAAAGTTTAAGTCTTAATATTAGTTTAAGAAATTGCAATTTTACTTCTGTTGATATACTTTTATATCTTTATTTTAGTTAAATTAATTTTATGTTGTGATTTTTTTTATAATCATATTAATATGATTAAAAATAGAAACTTGTAATAAATGAGCTCCTTACTTACAAATTTAATGTTAATTTACAATAAAAGCAATTGCTAATATATTTTTTTAAATTTTGTTGTATGACTTAAATCATTATTATCAATGTAGTTTGTGATGACCACCATAGATCTTGATATCCAACTATCGCAAACACTGTGCTGCTGCGGTATTCGTCTATGTAGAGTGATGGTCAAAACTAAAATAAAACAATCCAAAATAGAACCTGTTGTTATCCCGCTTTTTGGCAAAGCCGTGATATCAAAAGACTGGTCGAAAACGGGAAACAGTCCGTCTTAGAGATTGGTTATACATCACTTAGCTATGGATATCGATGAATTTTGCCCGAGTCCGGATCAGGCCACAATTGATAGGACATGACAAGAAAGGTTGTAGGAGCCATCATTTCAAGTTTCAAGTCAATCCGAGTTCGTATGCTCAAGATATGATGGATTCAGTGTGAAGAAGAGTAGTCATTGTTTGATTCGAAACCATCGCCTTCGAACCCAGCCGCTTCGAACCCATGGTTTCGAACCCATCTACTTCGAACCCGTGGCTTCGAAGCCATCCACTTCGAACCCATGACTTCGAAACCATCCGATACCCACTGCTTCGAAACCATCCATTTCGAACCCATCCAAAACCCATTGCTTCGAGCACATCGCTCCCTGCCATGTTCGAACCCATCGGCCACTGTTAACTTCGAATTGATTGCGTTCGAATCCATCAGTATCCATGCTAAAAACACTTTTTCGTATCCATTATTAGGTTGCATCTTCGTATCCATGAGCGTTGAATCATCCACGCTGGTGCTTAGTTCGAACCGATGAACGTTCGAAACCATCGCGGAGCTTGATTTCGTATCCATCACATGTATCGATACGAAGGAAGCTCCATCCCTTCGGTTCGAACTAGACAGACAGGTCAACACGAGAGTCACGTAGTTGATTGATTCAAACTACACAACGATCATCGATACGAAGTCAGCGAAATCCATGGATTCGAAGCGGTCAACTCGGAGATAAATCTGGATCGACGCGTGGAGTACGCGCCACGTCACTGCAGAAGCACGTGCGTACATGGGTTCGAGCTCCTGGTTTCGAAATAATGGGTTCGAACGTCCCAGCCAACCGAAAATGCCAATTTCGAACCGATCATATCTCCTAAACTACGAATCCAAATGCAACCAAATTTTTACAGTATCTTCCATGTGAGGTAAAGATTGTTCCTGCCAAGTTTCAGCTCGATTGGACCATTTCTTGATGGGTTCGAAATCACTTCGAACCGATGTCAGATCGAGACGAAACTTGGTGGGGTCGGTCGCGTGGGCCCACTCACGTGCCAGAAGGAGTCTCACGAAGTTTCGGCAAGATCTGGGCCTCCAACGCCTATAAATAGCACCCTGAAGCCTTCAGAAAAGGGGATCTTTCCGCCATTGAACGCCAAGACTCTGCCGGATTCAAGTTTAACTATCAGAATCGCTGTTGTATTCAGATTTCAAAGCAATTGTCGGCTGTAATCCATTGTAATCGATTTAATCAAGCAAAGCAATAAAGAGAAAACCTTCAAAGTGGACGTAGGCACGAACGCCGAACCACTATAAATCCTGTGTTTGTGATTGTTGTTCGTGAATCATTGTGATTTGTTGATTAGAGCTGAATTATATATTGATTGTTGCTGAGTTCTGTGTTAATCGTTATTGATTTGAGTACGTAAACGGGTGCTTTCACGACTTTGGGTGTTTGTGACCAATTTTGGCGCAAACACCTGTCATATTTCCCACATGCATATGATAGAATCTAATAATAAACATAGATATAAAACATGCAAGAAAGTAGCATAACAAAATGAACCAAGATAAACCAGAGTACATCAGTCTGTCACAGTTGTACAAAACAAAGTGGAACTAGAGTTTATATATCAAACTAAATAAACTCTAAATAGAAAGATGTCTTCAATAATAAGTATTGATAATAGCTCCATAGTACATGTAGCGGAATAACAATAATAGCTCCAAAATATAGTATATGAAAGCGCCATACACCTGCTCATCTTTCGTACAGATCCATGCGCTATCTCAGACCTGTTGTCTTTAATCTACTCATTTTAAAAATAACCAAAATAATAACAAGCAAAGCATAAAACTTAAGTCAGAAAATAGTTTAGCATTATCAATGTGTAATCTCAAAATACTATAGAAATTGATGTAGTAAATAGGAACACCAGGTATGGAAAATCATACCCGATCTATCTTTGCATCCAACAAGTTTGAACATAACATCAATATGTCCTAATCTACTATCATATGAGTCTATTATTACTTGAGATATCGTATAGGGTTCCTACGTATACTATTTAATAATAACTATGTCATGCCGAATCCATATTAAAGATAGAAAACATGACTTACATCAAATAATCTTGCGTCTCTCAACTCAAATGTTATTAGATATAGTATAGCTCATATGATCCTCCCTATTAGTCAGCGACTACTTATCATCGTGGTCCCATCGATGCCTGAATTCATGGCACTTCATACGACTAGGAAATTAGAACACTCTATATAGGTCCAGGTTTAAATAGATCTCCATGTATCCGTCGACGGTGAGTATCCCCACGACCCTTTTTCTCAAGCATACATTAAGATCTTTAAGTTATATATGATCCTCTTGGCATAGATACACATAGTAGAAACCTCTGTATATTCTACTTTACATATTCGTTTCTATTGAACTTGTCTCATTACACAATCCTGGTAGAAACCCTTGTATATTCTACTTCATAAGTTCACTCCGTGTCGAACTTGCCTCCTTGGACAATCTGAGTAGAAACCCCCTTACATTCTACTCCACAAGTTTACTCTACATTGAACATGTCTCCTTAAATGTTATCCTAACTATTACGAACACTTTATGCTTGAAGCATTTGTTCAAACATACTCAATTCATCATGTTGTTGAAGCCACATCCCTTCCACGGTTGTTGCTCAACTGTCTAAGTCGTATCGAGTCATCCTATAAGGTCTAAACACTTGCCCAAAGTCACCTCATGATAACTTCGAAGTAGCCCTAGATTGGTCCAAAAGTATCCCTTTAGGGAGCCTCATATATGTAGCCCATGAGTCCACCGCAGCATGTTCTTGCGTACTGGATGGAGCAACCTAAGAACCGAAGCAAAGCACACCTCCAAATTACAATTCTTGTTTAGTAACCCTCTATCAATCCAAAATTTCCACCAAACCAACCCTAAGCCAGACCGAAGTCCTGGCCGTGTTTTTCCTCATGCTACCCGAAGTCCCTACCACCCCAATCAACCATCGAATGAACATACCACCGCATCAGCCATGCTGAACCAACTATCATCGCATGTTTTCGCCTCTACAACCTAAATTTATCTTCAAGCATGCTCCTAACGAATAGACTTCCTATAGCCAATTCTAGAACTTCAAATTCTATACCAATTTAATCGTTGCACTTATTACTTCAACTCATATAAACACTAATAAATTAATATGACTACAAACACACTAGAGTCGATCCATCAAAGTATAATTCTATGTTTATGGATCTCTCATACTTTGTGTATTAAATCAGATAGTACATTGTTACACCTTCTACATGGAGACCCCCAACTATAGAATTAATTGCCAACCCCACTTTGTGGCTACGAGCATTTCCAAGCATTGAAATATATAGGTAACGTTCAGACTTGTAAAATCAATATATAAACATACAACGAAAATATTCAACCTTCATTCAAACTTATAAATATACATCAAATTATAACAACTTATCTTAAATTATAGTCTAACCCAACATCTATATGAACAACCATACATCAAAACAACTTGTTTAAATCATTTTAAATTGATTCAATTTTGTCTTCTTCCAGTTTTAGTGAAAAAACATATTTTTGACTTCAAATTGGATTAAAACTTGCCAAAACCTACAAATACATACATAGTATGCCTGCATAAGATAAATCAATCATCAATCACTCGAAAATGAATGAAAAATGCACAAATTTAGGTGAATCCAAATATTACAGTAAATATCTAATAAAAAATCTTTTTTAAATTTGAACACATTTAAGAAAACACTTTTAACACATCTATCAATAATTATAGTAAAATGAAAGAATATAATCACTCTCACTCTAGACTTTCTATATCAAATCAAATATTAGATAACTCATCGATGAATTCCTTATTCTAATGTTCTTTTAGCTTCTGGCTATGTTCAAATTTGAAAGACCTCAATCTGCTCAAATCCCCCAGATCATCTTCTAAAACAAAAGGTGACGACTTAGGAACTAAAATTTTACCACCATGTGTTGAAAGAACATGGTACAAAGAAGATACTTATAAAGAGGTTTTCTTAGAAGAATGAATTAGGGTAAGGGTACGGGTATGAAATCATATATCTCGTTCTGTTAGGATGAGTTCATAAGATTGAAATATGTTTTTATACTTCATTAGATTAGCCTCTAAGTCAAATACTCGTTGATTAAGTTGAGCAATCCTATTATCATATTCGGGCTATTGAGGGTGAATAATTAAATTGATCTTTTCCTATCAACACTTGAATTTCCTTGTCCTTGAAAGAAATATTATTTTCAAGCTCAAAAATTATTTCTTAGGAAATAATCAAAGTAGACTTTGACCACATTTATTTGTTATACCATTTGTTTTCTTTAGCATTATTAATCATTGAAAACCTAAGAATAAAACGAGAATGATGGTTCTCCATGTTTGAAACTAAGTTAGATTGAATATCGTTGATATGTTGAGTGAGATTAGGATCATTAAGTGATAAATGAGAATCTTGATTCTAAATCAAAACATGAAATTAAAATTAAAATGTGTACTTAATAAGTTAAGGTAACACAAATGTTTTTTTTTATTGATAGTATGGAATTACAAGCAATGTCATTATATTCGGCTCTACCAATAAAAAGATTATATCCAACTAGTTCTTAAATTTTGAAAGGGCATCTTGAATTTTCGTATAAGACAAACGGTAAATAGGAAACGTGGCTTTAAAAGGAACTTCAACACTAGGTGTATTAACAAGAGGGAAACTTTGGTAATCCCGTAATTTGAAAGGTGGACTAATTGCACTTCACAACAATTTGGCATAATTGGTTCAAGTCTCATAAAGATATTTATCTTTTTGGACTCCTAGAAAACTAAATCCAAATTAGGAAATCATATATGTATACAGTGAAGGTCGTGAAGAAAACAATATTTCACTAACTAAGACTTTCCGATAGAGAAAGATATTTCCCTAAAAATTCTCTTTAATTTAACTTGTTTGCTTAAAATGTCTTTTGGGATAGGAGGCAAAGTATAATTCGGTGAAAACTCAAATACTGCATACCAAGTGTACAATAAAACAGAAAAATCAAATAATAAAATTTACAAGATAAATGTCATGAATATATTGATAAAAGCAAGAGTCTCCATTACAACTAAGCTATAAATTACAAGGGTTCATAAAAAATAGATTCCTTACAGTTCTAAAAAAAAAAATCTATCTTTGTTAAATTTGACTTATCTAAGGGAAGAGAGTCAAATGTAAGAGGAATAGTACTAACCCTAGGCAAATTCCAAAATTCACCAGGATGAGGGTGAGAACCACGTTCATCAAGATATCTTTTATGAAAACATCTAATTAAACCTCCATAATTATCGCCTAAAAAAATGAAAATCTATGGTGCGAGAATTTGATATAAGTTAGGTAGAGGCGGTCCATTAGCTTATTTTTATCTTCAATAAGCATCCAAAAGTGGGTAGTGAGTTCCTCATTTTCTTTTCGAAAATGAGCCAGTGGAAATGAGACTTTCAAAGAAGTGGAGTAAATTTTGTGTTCTTAATATCCTCTAACCACATAAGGCACTTCAAGAGTTTCATATAACCATCATTGGACTTGTTTAAATATTACAATACTTTTCTCCCTCATGTGTAACAACCCGCAGATTTAACCGGTTTTAATAACGTTATTAATTAAAAAAATTTAGAATTTTAAACGATAAAATTTTGAAATAAAAATTTTATATTTGAAATGCGTCTAGTTAAACATAGCAACTGGTAAATTTTCGTTCGAAAATATGAAAGTTTATTTCGCGCATAAATTTACTTCAATTTAATCAGTTAAAAAGCGAAGAAAATAAAACGTTTTCGAAACCTAAATATTTTTACATAGAAAAATTCTAAACCATCTTCTAAGCAAGGCGTCAATTTTCGTTTTTTCAAATTCGGACATCTTTAGCTTCGTCGATCTTATTTTTCTGTGTTTTTCATGCATTTTCCGCTAGTATAAAATTTCGAATTTTTATAATTAAACCGTACCACTAATATCTGTATACCATTTTGTTCGTCTTATCATGCTGATTTCCATAGTATATTTATTTGTGCCTTTCGGAGTACGGTGCACGGTGAAATACGAAAAACGGGTATCCGTATCGTAACCATTTTGTATCATTTTGGTTCCTTGTCCACTCATTATCCACGTTTTATAACATTGCATTCATTTTTGCACCGGCTCTTTTTCCTAACTTACACTTCCTTTCATTTCTTTATTCCAATCGCCACCTTAAAAATAAAAAATAAAAGAAGAAGAAAGGTGAAAGGGTATACAAGTTGCCTGATGCAAAGACTTTCTCACTTCTCTTTCTTAAGCTTGCATGTACGTTTATGTTTCTTCTCTTTTTTTTAGAGCCATAGCCGAACATTCATTTTGTCCCCATCACCGATGCGTGAGCCGTGTTTCCCTCCAACAACCGGCCTCTCATCCCTTTCCGCCGCGTAGCGGCGCCCCGCCTCAGACATCGCCTTGTGCCGCTGAACCTCAACACCATGATCTGTAGTTGGTTTGCGACCGTGAAACCCATGCAGTAGCGTGCCTACACCGAGACCCCACTTCACTGTCTTCCTCATCCACCTCACTCCTCCGTACCTAGCTCTCGTCCACCTCCGTATCTCCGGCTAAGCACTGTAACCACGCCTCATCTCCCTCTGACAGCCCATCAATGTGGCCTCGACTGCAACCCCTTCGGATTATTTTTAAATGTATGTATTTTTATTTTTTGCATTTGAAATGGTCTTTACAGTTTACTTATATATATGTTATAAGTATTAAATTTACAGTAGGTAATTTCTTATATTGCATAGGTTGTACTATATTCTTTATAAATATTGTTTGTAAATGTAGTTTTCATATATGATCTGATTTCATTTTTTTTCTACAATAGAATAGTACAGATAGATTTTTTTAATATACATTTGTTTGTTATTTCAAAGTTACATATGTTTGATTTTACAAAGTAGTAGTGTCAGCTATAGATGTTTGGTTTTGAAAGAAGTATGGGTATGCCAGTTTAGTCATAAAGGTTGTTGTTTAACTTATATATAAGAGTTTGTACCGTCAACTTGCAAATATTAATTTTCATCAGTTTAATATTACAAAGCTTGTGTTTATAGTTTACAGTTTGTTACTTATAGTTTTAATTTTTTTCCAGAGTATGTTTATAGCATTATTTATGTTTACATGGTTATATATGTTGTTTTCGAAAGTTGTATATTGATGCCAGTTTACATACATAAGTTAGGTAAAATACATTATATGTTATGTTGTATTTTAAAACAAAGCTGGACAGTATAAGATTTTTGTATATTCGTTGTTATGTTACATAGATTTCCAAGTATATTATATGCAGTATATGTAACGACCCGCCTTTTTGGACAGTTTAAACCGACGATCAAATACACATGCCGATTCCAAACCATTCAAAAGGGCAGATGGTTATTGGGGTAAATAAGAAAAGAAAAGAAAGAGAAATAAAGGAAAAGAAACAACACAGAATCTCGCAGCGGAATGATAAAATATAATAGTCAAATAAGCAGTTCATGAAGCTGTTTACTATACTTTGACAATTATTTATACAACATTTATCAGAGTTATACATATACAACAGAACAATTAAAATAATGCAGCAGATAGCATGATGCAAGGGTAATAATAGTAATAGTATACCAAATCTTCGTCTTCATCCTCCAGAATAGATCTTCAAAAATCTGAAAACTCAGGACTGACCCTAGCGTAATGAAAAGACAAAACACTCGAGTCATAACTAAAATATCCTTATAAAAGTTAAATCAATCGTAAATAAATATGACTGTAACGGCGTCAGAGATGTTTACGGGGTTTGACATCTCATATCCAGTGTCAACGTGCGTGCAATAACTCAAGAGATGTTACGGGATTTTCCATCTCTTAAGGATCCGTTAAACTATCTACTATGTAGTAATGTACGCTAAGTAGATAATGCCTATCAGTAATATAAAGTATCAAAATAGCATTAAGGCGTTACCATAATCCCCCTTAACACATTTTTATAATGCCATAGTCTATACAGCACCGTAAGCCCCACCGTAAACTGGTGGTTATCAGAGGGTACCCCATAGGTATAATACAAAACAAAACGTAGTGGTCGCGAATAGGATAATCAGTATGACAAGGTACATGAGGCGATACCAACTAGGATACTAGTAGTTGCGTGATCCAGACTGATGTTGAGCATAGCCAGCAGCTACCCCAACACCGCGAAACAACACTCCCAAATCAAGGGGTGCACCCAAATCGAATCACAAATGTAATAGAAATGGTATCGAAGAAGCGTGTCCGCTAGAGGTGGCGAACCTCAATGGCCCGGCGCGGCTCCTGTTTTAGTCATGTCAGGGGTCATCCAATATCGCTCTCTTTATTCAGTCAACGCGTTCACCAAACCATTCACTTCATTCTGGATCAACACTCCGCGTATAATAGTTATTAAAGTGGTTTTCGGTATCGACAGAGAGTATGTCCATATCCGATCCTGGTCTCTTTAATAACTACGTATTATTACACCTTGGCTCTTTTACATTTCAAATCGATTCATAATTGATATCAAAATATCATATTCGCTTCAAAAATTCAAATCCATTTCAAATATCATCGTATTTATTCAAATTGTAAGATTCCGTTTCAAAATCATTTTCGCCTCAATATCTCATTTCGATTTCAAAATCCTTTCGAATTTCAATGTAGGTTGCAACTTCATTTAAACCAATTCGTATTTACATTTAAGATTTAAACATAAACATTCCACCTTATTGACCAGCTTAGAATTTTAGAAAATAGTTTTAAGTAGTTTAAAAGTAGTTTTAAATAATTAAAATAGTTAAAAATACTTAAAATCTTAAAACGGATTTGAAATAGATAAATTAGTTTAAAATAATTCAAATTGGGTTAAGTAGATTTAAAATAGATTAAAATAGTTTAAGTATTCAAAAATGGTTTATATAACCGAGTAATTTGGAAACAAAATAAAACAGCTTCAAAACCAATCCATTTCAATTATAACTTCCCAATTCAAATCAATTTCAATTTCCATTCTACCGATTCAATTTCAATTTCAATTCAAATCAATGCTAACTTTTACTTCAAATTAATTCAATTTTACATTCACCTTTAATTTATTCAATTTCAATTTATATCGATTTGGAGCTTGATGTTCAAAATACCAATTTATACCACTTAACACAATTATCCGTCAATATTCAAATCTAAATCGAAATTTCAAATATGATTCAATTTCAAGCTCAATTTCAAAATATCATTTTTATATCACTTTTACTTAGAAATGTTCAAAGCTTGAATTAAAGATAAATCTTTAAACAAAGCAAATTTCGGAATTCAATCATATCCAAATTTTAAATTCCAAAGTCTCCACTTAAATTATTTAACAATTTCTTTAACCAAAATTTATTTCAACATTCCAAACTCAAATTTTCGATAAATTCAATTTCTATAAATTCGATTTCTATTTATAACTTTTACATCAAACGTTTAAATAAATTTCAAATCGACGATTTTAAAAATTATTAATTTAGCCAATTCGGTGTCCGTATAAAATTTTCTATCATATGGCCAAGTAATTATTTATTTCAATTAAATGTCAGGGATGAGTATATATTACTTAAATTAAATCACAGTATCATATGTATGCATAACAGGATATGTATAAGCAAATAGACATCCAAACATTCAAATATCAACCAATAGCATCCATCGAAATACATCATCCAATAGGCAATACAATTTATGGCAATTTCATAGTTATCGATGTCAGGTAATTAAATCGCAATTCAATTTCAATTTTTATTTCAAATTTGACTGTCAATTTAATTTTCGACGGTTAATTCAAATGACAATTAAATTCTATCAAAAAATGACAAATAAAATTCATATCACTTCATAATATCAAATTTAACTAGCATAAAGATATTTAGTACGTTGTGAGCGTTATAAAACACTCACCTTGATTTTCACGATATTAAATCAAATCGAACGACGTTCGATTTAACTCAAAATTTCCTCTAGCTTCAAACGATTCCAATCCATTTGCATTGCGTAGTGCTCGACAAAACGATTCCATTGCAAAAAGTTTCTTCGAATTCCGACCTCGTATGACAAAGATATGAATTTTTAAAGTTATACGAATCAAAATATAACTATATTACAAATTTTATTATACATTTTATACCCTACAAATTTCTGGCCGTAGGATTCCCCCGGATCAAATCATGGCCGCGAATAATCTCTTCTCCCCCACGCGCGTGCTTGCTCCAGTAAAACAATCGAAGCCGTAACCCATTCGTTCGATCAAAAATCATTATGCCGCAACCACCAAGTTGATCGCGATGATGATCAGAGACCGTTGCCGTGAAGCCCCACGCGACTACACCCTTCGGCCCAAGACCGCACGCACGCGGTGGCTCCTCCCTCTCGAAAACCGTGAACGAACGTGCCACGTTGAGGAGCAATTTGCCGCTGATTCGTGCATCGAAACACGATCATAACCGTTGGATATGTAGTTCGTGATGTGCTCTACACTTTACTAGTTGGAAGTTTTTCGATTCGATAAGCGGATTTGAAGAAATCGAGGGGGAAAGACAGGAGATTTTCGGCCTTTGGTTTAGAAAATGGCGGCCGGCTTTGAAACCCTAGCCCCCCCTTTTTTGGTGAATAAAGGGCTATTTATAGGAAACGACGAATACTATTCATCCGGCTTTTCCAAACTCCGATTTACGCGCGGTGAACGGCGTTTTTAGGGTTTATCCCGAGTTCCAGACACAATGAAACAGGTTTCGGAAGCTAATTCGATCGTCTGTTCAAGATACAGCAATAAACGATCGATTTAAAATTAAATCGGTTAAAGGAATTTCCAGGCGTTTTGGCTCGCCCCGGACAAACGGTAAATCCGATTGACACGAAATTTGAAACCTTACAATAATATCATATTACGGATCAGATGAAACTGGTTTCGTCGAAATCCGATACTGTTTGAAAAATGACTATTTTAACTCGTTAAATTAATATTACAACAATTTCGATGCGTTTCGAGCTGCCACGGTCAAACGAAAACTCCGATTGCTACGAAAACTGAAATCCGATAATAACAAACTATTACGGATTCAATAGAACTAGTTTCGTGCAATTCTAAGACTGTTCGAAAAATGGCTAATTTCACTAGTCGATTTAAATATTAAAATATTCAATTTTCACAATTTAACTTTTAATTCGATTTTAAAAGTTCTACAACATCATTCTAACTTTAATATGATAAAATAAAATTTTACAAATAGTTTTTAATCATATTAAACTCGTTATTCAATTATCCAATAAATTCCAATTTTAAAATCTTATTAACTCTATTATAATCCCAATATAACTTATATTCACTTTGGAAACCAATCTGAATCATATTAAATCAAATTTCAATTATTCACTCTATTTTCATATATTCAATTTCAGTATCAAATTGATCATATCAAATTCGAAATTTAATTATTCAAACATCTGTAATATTAAATTTAAACAATTTGATTATTCTTAAATCACTATCTTTTGAAATATTGAAATTGAACTTATAAGAATCAACTTTTAAAACCAATTCACAATTTAGAACACTATTTTTATTTTACAGTTATTCAATTATTCAAAAGTTTTAAATATTTAATTTAAACAATTTACCTGTTCAATATTCAATATTTGATTTTAAATAGATTTTACTTATCAATCAATTACTCTATTATACCCAATGAATTCAATATTTATTATCCTATTCAACTATTGATTTCAAAGGTATTCACTAAGTAGCATTTATTTTTCATTACTTGGATAATTATTGTTGCAATTCATTCTAGTTATTATTATTCCAACGAATTACAATTTTTTTTTCAAACATTAAATCGCGAAATCTTATTAAATTAGCTATTTTCATTATCGAAAATTTACGGGTCGTTACACTCTCCCCCACTCAAAACTTTTCGTCCCCGAAAAGGAAAAAGAAGGGAAGAGGAACTAAGTATAGAATTCAACATTAGATATATTTTATTCAAAGTTACCTACTTATAAAACAATGAAATTCCATCTATAAAGTCATACTACGCTTCCACTAAGTTACTCCGAACGACTTTCTAACTTTAAAAGTTAGTTATCAAAACAAGTTATAAAAAAAATTTAAAACTTGAAAAAATTTCTAACACTCGGATTTTTCGGAAAATTTCGGCAGAGTCTCCTTTGCGCGGCCCGATCGGAAAAAAAATGACAGTATATATATCACAGATATACATCTCATCAAGTGATGAGGCATCCCGAAGGGAAAAAAGTGTAAAAGTACGGTATGTAATCCGAGATATGTACCTTATATATTATTAGCGAGCATATACGGCTAATATAGCGCGAAAGCGAGCTCCAAATGTGAAGCAAGCGCAATCCGCACCTACTAAACACTCAACAAACCATGAGAAACATGCATATATGAAAATAATATCAATATACATCATATAGAAACATAACAACTACATATGCCAACATAGCAAATGCAACAAAACAACACATGCAACCATCAATCAACTATCATCCAACTATCATCCAACGAATCCATAACCAATCAATATAAATTCACTTCTCATTAATATTTATTGACTTGGGTTTTAATTTTTAATCACAGTTGATTCATTAACGTTAGATTTTACTAACATTCATTCTCAATTCAATTAGTTAACATTCACTAACTTATATTTACATTAGTTTACTTCCAATTTGAATCAAATTAAATTCTTTTTAAATCCATTTAACTTCCAATTTGATTTCAATGATTTATAGCTTTCAATTTCATTAACACTTAATGAATTATATACAATCAACTAACAATCATATAACAACCAAATCATACCCAACATAACCAATTTATTAATTTTACATTCAATTTGGTTTATCTCTTTCAATTCCAATTTATTCTTAGCCATACCAAATTCTTTTGTTTACATTTACCTCATATTCAGTTTCAGTTAATAACCAATTTATTTGCGGACATTTTATTAATGCAGAACATTTTATTAATCATCACTTTAATTTATAGTCATTCCATAAAAGTCTAACTTCTTATATACGACTTTTCTTAATTTATAGTTATCTCAAAAGTTGCAAATTTATCTTCACATATTTGGCATCTTAAATTTCCAATATTAACTTTAATTAAGTCCGTAAGCCGTACATATATCATCCGTGAGCGATATCAATCTAATCGCTTATTCGATCACACAATTTCACTTCCAAACTAGTATCGTTCACATGACTCTCTAGTGCGGACTCAGATTTGGTTCCTTGATTGGGAACTGTTACTCTCCTTGCATAGCCATATACTATGATAGAGAATTCCAGAATAAAATTAAAAATCCATATCCAGGGTTCGCCGTCGAAAATTGAGTGAAAAATCCTAACTTGGATCGATATAAATCATCTTAAAATTTTGTGCTCGAATTTGGATCAAATCGTTATGCGAATAAAATAATATACGTACAATCTCACGTATTACCTTCCAATGGATTTCTATCCAATTTACCTATATTAAATTATTTTATTGACTTTCATTTTATTTACAATTAATTATTCACAATCCATTATTTAGTTAATATATCTATTTCTTTACATAGCATACTTTTCAACATTATCTTTTCTTAAACATCATATCAAAGAATTTGTTTACTCAAGTTCATTTTAAACATTCTATATAATTTAATTAAATTCAATTTCATTTTCCAATTGATTCTTAGCTATAAGAAATTCCTTTGTTTACATTTATTGCATTTTCATAATTTCAGTTAATAACGAATTCATTTGTGAAACATTTTATTAACCGGCACTTTAGTTTATTAATCATCCTATAAAAGTCTAACCTCTCCTAAATGACTTTTCTTAGTTTACAGTTATCTTAAAGTTTACAAATTCAAAAAAATTTCTATGCAATTTAAATTTATTTTCTATAACCAATTTACAAAAGATATTACACAATTCATTTGTCTTCTTTCTTAAGTTCACTTACTTGTTCCATTTATCCATTCATCATTTCATGCTATATTTAAGTTTATAACATTTTTATCACAACCAAATTTTCATTTATATACATTCTAGTTCCTTTGAGTTTTCCTTACTTGTATACTTCAATTATTTTCAGGTTCTGTTTATTTGTACAACATCTCATTACATATCCAAAACATCATTTTAACTTCTTAATATTTGGTAAGTCATATTATATGTTATTAAAATGCAAATTTGGTATTATACAAATTTATAGAATTTTATTTTACTAATTTAGAATGTTCACAAATTTAATTTATTTAAATCCTCTTTACCTTTTGACTTTAAAGTTTTCCCAAACAATTGCTTAGATATCTTAATCCTCTTATTTTATAAATTCTGGTTATTCACATTTCATTCAAATAATTTGAAAATTATTAATTAACAGAACTTAGAAATTTAAATGCCCGGTTCTTTTCAAATCGTTTGAAATAAATATATACACTTATATCTTTAATATATCAAATCATACCTTTGGAATTTAAACCAAAACCCATTTACCCAAAATAATTTCGAAGAAAAGCAAAGCTTCTTAGAAGTCTCCCCCACTTTGAGACTCGAAAATGAATGTCGATGATGCTGCGCAGTCATCACCGAAATTATTTTCCAGCGACATAAGAGAGGAGTACTATATTCATTCCTTCTTAAAAATCCTTTCAAAATATTTCCATAAACAATTTCCAACTAATATTACTGTATATTTCTTCAAAACTTTGAGAATCATTTTTCAAAATCTCCGGGTCTTAAATTCAATATTTCCCAATTTAAATCTATTTTAATTTATAAGTCACCTTTATAAAACATTCTTATAGGGTTTTCTTTCTTAAAACATTTCACAAGTGTTTTATCATTGTAAATTTTGTAATTCATCTTATTTATTAAATTACAATATCCAATTTATGATAATAACTAATATTTTAATTCCTAACAACCAGGTAAGCTAGATAAGTCACAATAAATTTTGAAAATAAATTCTTTATACACAAAATATAATTAGGGAAAAATTATTTCATTTACCCAATTTCAAAACAATACTATGTCGAATTGTTCTGTTTAAGTGTTTAGAGATCCCTATCAATGACGTTAATTACTCGTATTGACCAGAATCCATAATCCACTCAACAAATCAACCGACACAATATAAAACATTTTATATCACTAACAAATACGCTCTCTCATATGTATACACTCAGCGACTCATAATAGGGTATAACTACCCTATTTATAAAGAGTCAAACCCCACAAAGCTAAGGTTATCGCTAAACCAAAGCTCCGATACCAACTGTAACGACCCGCCTTTTTGGACAGTTTAAACCGACGATCAAATACACATGCCGATTCCAAACCATTCAAAAGGGCAGATGGTTATTGGGGTAAATAAGAAAAGAAAAGAAAGAGACATAAAGGAAAAGAAACAACACAGAATCTCGCAGCGGAACGATAAAATATAATAGTCAAATAAACAGTTCATGAAGCTGTTTACT
This sequence comes from Allium cepa, assembly GCA_030765085.1. NCBI lineage: Eukaryota > Viridiplantae > Streptophyta > Magnoliopsida > Asparagales > Amaryllidaceae > Allium > Allium cepa. The sequence goes on from CM060938.1 coordinate 847,781,020, forward strand.
ATACTTTGACAATTATTTATACAACATTTATCAGAGTTATACATATACAATAGAACAATTAAAATAATGCAGCAGATAGCATGATGCAAGGGTAATAATAGTAATAGCATACCAAATCTTTGTCTTCATCCTCCAGAATAGATCTTCAAAAATCTGAAAACTCAGGACTGACCCGAGCGTAATGAAAAGACAAAACACTCGAGTCAGGACTAAAATATCCTTATGAAAGTTAAATCAATCGTAAATAAATATGAGTGAACGGCGTCAGAGATGTTTACGGGGTTTGACATCTCATATCCAGTGTCAACGTGCGTGCAATAACTCAAGAGATGTTACGGGATTTTCCATCTCTTAAGGATCCGTTAAACTATCTACTATGTGGTAATGTATGCTAAGTAGATAATGCCTATCAGTAATATAAAGTGTCAAAATAGCGTTAAGGCGTTACCATAATCCCCCTTAACACATTTTTATAATCCCATAGTCTATACAGCACCGTAAGCCCCACCGTAAACTGGTGGTTATCAGACGGTACCCCATAGGTATAACACAAAACAAAACGTAGTGGTCGCGAATAGGATAATCAGTATGACAAGGTACATGAGGCGATACCAACTAGGATACTAGTAGTTGCGTGATCCGGACTGATGTTGAGCATAGCCAGCAGCTACCCCAACACCGCGAAACAACACTCCCAAATCAAGGGGTGCACCCAAATCGAATCACAAATGTAACAGAAATGGTATCGAAGAAGCGTGTCTGCTAGAGGTGGCGAACCTCAATGGCCCGGCACGGCTCCTGTTTTAGTCATGTCAGGGGTCATCCAATATCGTTCTCTTTCTTCAGTCAACGCGTTCACCAAACCATCCACTTCATTCTGGATCAACTCCGCGTATAATAGTTATTAAAGTGGTTTTCGGTATCGACAGAGAGTATGTCCATATCCGATCCTGGTCTCTTTAATAACTACGTATTATTACACCGTTGGCTCTTTTACATTTCAAATCGATTCATAATTGATATCAAAATATCATATTCGCTTCAAAAATTCAAATCCATTTCAAATATCATCGTATTTATTCAAATTGTAAGATTCCGTTTCAAAATCATTTTCGCCTCAATATCTCATTTCGATTTCAAAAACCTTTCGAATTTCAATGTAGGTTGCAACTTCATTTAAACCAATTCGTATTTACATTTAAGATTTAAACATAAACATTCCACCTTATTGACCAGCTTAGAATTTTAGAAAATGGTTTTAAGTAGTTTAAAAGTAGTTTTAAATAATTAAAATAGTTAAAAATACTTAAAATCTTAAAACGGATTTGAAATAGATAAATTAGTTTAAAATAATTCAAATTGGGTTAAGTAGATTTAAAATAGATTAAAATAGTTTAAGTATTCAAAAATGGTTTATATAACCGAGTAATTTGGAAACAAAATAAAACAGCTTCAAAACCAATCCATTTCAATTATAACTTCCCAATTCAAATCAATTTCAATTTCCATTCTACCGATTCAATTTCGATTTCAATTCAAATCAATGTCAACTTTTACTTCAAATTAATTCAATTTTACATTCACCTTTAATTTATTCAATTTCAATTTATATCGATTTGGAGCTTGATGTTCAAAATACCAATTTATACCACTTAACACAATTATCGTCAATATTCAAATCTAAATCCAAATTTCAAATATGATTTAATTTCAAGCTCAATTTCAAAATATCATTTTTATATCACTTTTACTTAGAAATGTTCAAAGCTCGAATTAAGGTCAAATCTTTAAACAAAGCAAATTTCGGAATTCAATCATATCCAAAATTTTAAATTCCAAAGTCTCCACTTAAATTATTTAACAATTTCTTTAACCAAAATTTATTTCAACATTCCAAACTCAAATTTTCGATAAATTCGATTTCTATAAATTCGATTTCTATTTATAACTTTTACATCAAACATTTAAATAAACTTCAAATCGACGATTTTAAAAATTATTAATTTAGCCAATTCGGTGTCTGTATAAAATTTTCTATCCTATGGCCAAGTAATTATTTATTTCAATTAAATGTCAGGGATGGGTATATATTACTTAAATTAAATCACAGTATCATATGTATGCATAACAGGATATATATAAGCAAATAGACATCCAAACATTCAACTATCAACCAATAGGCAATACAATTCATGGCAATTTCATAGTTATCGATGTCAGGTAATTAAATCGCAATTCAATTTCAATTTTTATTTCAAATTTAACTGTCAATTTAATTTTCGACGGTTAATTCAAATGACAATTAAATTCTATCAAACAACGACAAATAAAATTTATATCACTTCATAATATCAAATTTAACTAGCATAAAGATATTTAGTACGTTGTGAGCGTTATAAAACACTCACCTTGATTTTCACGATTTTAAATCAAATCGAATGACGTTCGATTTAACTCAAAATTTCCTCTAGCTCCAAACGATTCCAATCCATTTGCATTACGTAGTGCTCGACAAAACGATTCCATCGCAAAAAGTTTCGTCGAATTCCGACCTCGTATGACAAAGATATGAATTTTTAAAGTTATACGAATTAAAATATAACTATATTACAAATTTTATTATACATTTTATACCCTACAAATTTTTGGCCATAGGATTCCCCCAGATCAAATCATGGCCGCGAATAATCTCTTCTCCCCCACGCGCATGCTTGCTCCAGCAAAACAATCGAAGACGTAACCCATTCGTTCGATCAAAAATCATTATGCCGCAACCACCAAGTTGATCGCGATGATGATCAGAGACCGTTGTCGTGAAGCCCCACACGACTACACCCTTCGGCCCAAGATCGCACGCACGTGGTGGCTCCTCCCTCTCGAAAACCGTGAACGAACGTGCCACATTGAGGAGCAATTTGCCGCTGATTCGTGCATCGAAACACGATCATAACCGTTGGATATGTAGTTCGTGATACGGTCTACACTTTACTAGTTGGAAGTTTTTCGATTCAATAAGCGGATTTGAAGAAATCGAGGGGGAAAGACAGAAGATCTTTGGCCTTTGGTTTAGAAAATGGCGGCCGGCTTTGAAACCCTAGCCCCCCTTTTTTCTTATTTTTTTGTGAATGAAGGGCTATTTATAGGAAACGACGAATACTATTCATCCGGCTTTTCCAAACTCCGATTTACGCGTGGTGACCGACGTTTTTAGGGTTTATCCCACGTTTCAGACACAATGAAACAGGTTTCGGAAGCTAATTCGATCGTCTGTGCGAGATACGGCATTAAACGATCGATTTAAAATTAAATCGGTTAAACGAATTTCCAGGCGTTTTGGCTCGCCCCGGACAAATGGTAAATCCGATTGACACGAAATTTGAAACCTTACAATAATATCATATTACGGATCCGATGAAACTAGTTTCGTCGAAATCCGAGATTGTTTGAAAAATGACTATTTTAACTCGTTAAATTAATATTACAACAATTTCGATGCGTTTCGAGCTGCCACGGTCAAACGAAAACTCCGATTGCTACGAAAATTGAAATCCGATAATAAAAAACTATTACGGATCCAATGGAACTAGTTTCGTCCAATTCTGAGACTGTTCGAAAAATGGCTAATTTCACTAGTCGATTTAAATATTAAAATATTCAATTTTCACAATTTAACTTTTAATTCGATTTTAAAAGTTCTACAACATCATTCTAGCTTTAATATGATAAAATAAAATTTTACAAATAGTTTTAATCATATTAAACCCGTTATTCAATTATCCAATAAATTCCAATTTTAAAATCTTATTAACTCTATTATAATCCCAATATAACTTATATTCACTTTGGAAACCAATCTGAATCATATTAAATCAAATTTCAATTATTCACTCTATTTTCATATATTAAATTTCAATATCAAATTGATCATATCAAATTCGGAATTTAATTATTCAAACATGTAATATTAAATTTAAACAATTTGATTATTCTTAAATCACTATCTTTTGAAATATTGAAATTGAACTTATAAGAATCAACTTTTAAAACCAATTCACAATTTAGAACACTATTTTTATTTTACATTTATTCAATTATTCAATAAGTTTTAAATATTTAATTTAAACAATTTACCTGTTCAATATTCAATATTTGATTTTAAATAGATTTTACTTATCAATCAATTACTCTATTATACCTAATGAATTCAATATTTATTATCCTATTCAACTATTGATTTCAAAGGTATTCACTAAGTAGCATTTATTTTTCATTACTTGGATAATTATTGTTGCAATTCATTCTAGTTATTATTATTCCAACGAATTACAAATTTTTTTCTAACATTAAATCGCGAAATCTTATTAAATTAGCTATTTTCATTATCGAAAATTTACGGGTCGTTACAGTATATTGTTTATATAAAAGCATATTGTACTATATATTTCCGGTAAAAGAAATTTCCTCACTTATGTATTGTAGCATTATCGAGCTTCCTTCTTTTGCAGTTTTATATGTATACTATATTTTTTTTCATATTATATTATACTGTACTATATTATATATTTGTTTTTAAAATGTAATATATACATTTTTGTTTTGTAGCTTGCGTGCCTATACATTGTGCATATGTAGTCTAGGTTAGTTTGTAGCTTGCATACATACATATTAGCTTGCATAGTACAATTAGTGTTATTATATATTAGGTCTGCATATACATGCTAGTCTGCAAAGCAATATATTTTTCAAAAAAAATATGTTTTGATTTTTAATTAAATATTTTTATATAGATTGGTTATTTAAATTTGTATTTTAAATTGAGTATTGATTTAAATATAAGTTTATATTAGTTCTATATATATTAGTTATATTGCACGTTGAGTATACATTTCATTCTGTTGTGAATAGATCTATTTAACGCAGATTATAGATATTATTTTAAATGTGTATTTAGAAATTTTGGTTTCAAAGAAAAATTATAACGTATATTTTGTTTCAATTATACCATGATGGTTCTGATTCGTTTTATCACTTTCTATTTATCAGCTTGTCGGTCGAACTCGAGTCTATCATGCTTTGCTTTGAAATTCGTGCTTGGATCCGTAACTCATTCCATTGTCTTTTCTCTCTCTAGCCTCAAAAGGTGAGCAATCACTCACGATTAATGTTCTTTTATTTATTAAATTTGATTTCAATTGAAACGACAATTGAAATATTCTGCTGTTAGTTATTTACACTGTTATATATGTTATTACCTGTATCAGTTCACCTGTGACATCTGACACCTTTATCTGTTATTTATACAATGATAATCCATTTTGGTTTATAAATGATTGATTGTTTGATGTTGACATTTGACGTTAAATTGTTAATGTTGTAAGTGATAAATAATTTGAAATTGAAATTGACGTAGGATAATTAGATTTGATATATGTGTTGAATTTAATTAGTTAAATTTGCATAATATAACCCCTTTAAATGTTAAATAAATTGACTCGTAGAAATATGGTTAATTACACCTTGAACCATTGAATGTACGTTGTATAAATTGATGTAGTATGAAATTGAATAATAGACATCAAGTGAAGAACTGTATAAATATTAGTGTAACAATCTTTAATCTACATCAAATGATAGTGTAGATTCTAGAAATAATTATATTAATTTGTACAAACAACAATGTAAATTAATACGATTATTTCGAAACTATTTGAATTAATTACTGGATTGTTATTGGATGTTGTTATTGTTTGTTTATCTACTTTGACACCATCCCAGTTATCACACTACAAGTTCCCTTTGCTATGCTTTGATTTTTAATTGAAATGGAATCGGGTTGAAATGATAAATACCCAAATTGACTTGACTTATGATAGAGAATTAAATAAAACCCGATTGGTCTATAATTTTATTTGAAAATAGAAAAATAAAATAAAGATTTATTTGAATAAATAATAAGTATTTGGAATAAAATTAAATCTGAATTTTAATGAAAAGAAAATGTTAATATTAAATAATCTGGAATAAAGTATTAATATAATAGTTGATAAAGGAATGTTGTTTTAAAATTAATTATTTTATAATTAAATTTGGAATTATTTAATAATTAAAATGGGAATTATTTAATAATTAAGTTTTGAATTATTTGATAATTAAATTTTGAAATTATTAATTAAGTTTTGAAATTATTTAATAATTAAATTTTGAGATTATTAATTAAGTTTTGAGATTATTTAATAATTAATTAAGATTGTATTATTTAATAATTAAATAAAAATTGAATTCTTTAATAAATGAAATTGAACTTCTTGAATAAGTGAAATTAAGTTTCTTTATTAATTGAGTTTTGAAATTTGTAACTAAGTAAATAAATAAGTGAAATTGAATTCCTTTAATGAGAAATAAAATGTGATTTATTGAAATTAATGTAAGACTTGTAATTTAAAGAATTTGATTTGACGAATTTAATTTAATTAAATTTGAAGCTTCAATATGATGAAGTTTAACGTAAGTAATTGATTTAATGAATTGGAATTAAATGGAAATTGTATTAAATGATAAATTAACTTAACAAACATTGAACGAAATTGATAAATGAGTTTAGATTGATTTGAATGTTAAATTAAATTAATTTAAATGATTTCGGAATGAAACTTATATACAAACTTGAATCAATATTTGAATTGTTTTAAATAAAGTTGAAATTGAATTATAAGATTTGAAACAGTAAGTTGGAAGTTTTGAAACGTAAATTCTGGTAATTGTTTTAGAAAGACAAATGAAATGTTGATTTATAAATTCTAATTGGAATTGAAATTGATTTGGTATGAAATATATTAAACGACCAATCGGTGTAATAATTATGAAAGTTATGAGGAATCGGTTATGGACATACTCTCTGTCTAAACCGAAAACCACTTTAATAACTATATGCAGAGTATGATCCAGAATGAAGGGGTTGGAATGATGTACGTAATGACCGAAGAAAGAGAACGATAATGGATAGCCTTGACACTAGTGTCAAATTGGAAATGACAAAAACAGGAGTCGTGCCGGGCCAAATGGGGTTAGCCACCTCGAGCGAACACACTTCTTCGTATAATACTCATTACTGGTTAGTGATTGGTGCACCCTCGGAATTTTGGGAGTGTTGTTTCGCGGTGTTGCGATCGTTGTGGCGATGCGTTCTCACCAGTCCGAATCAGGCAAACGGTAGTTTTACTACCTTGGGTATTGCCTCATGTGCCTTGTCATACTTGTATCCCTATATACGCGACCACTACGAATTTGTTTTGTGTTTTACCTATGGAGTACTCCCTGATATCCCACTAGTTTACGGTGGAGTTTACAGTGCTGTATAGACTATAACGCTTATATAAAATGTGTTAAGGGGGATAATGGTAACGCCTTAAAACTATTTTGATATTTTATATTACTGATATACATTATCTACTTAGCGTACATTACTATATAGTAGATAGTTTAACGGATCCTTAGAGGACGGTTATTCCAACGTCCTTTGAGTTACTTATATTTCAGTTGTTATTTCACTTGAGTTGGATTTATTAATATAAGAATATTAATCCTGACTAGATGTTTTGTGTTTTGCTTTACGCTCGGGTCAGACTGAGTGTACCAGTGTTCGAGATTCACCTTTGGAGTTGGAGCTTCGCTTGGAGATCCTGCTATCTATCCAGCTTTCAGATATTCCGTTGATTCCAGTGATGTATTCTGATATTGTATTCGACTATTGTATTCGAGACTTCTGTTGTAACTTATTTAACTCTGTTATATATATATATATATATATATGCTTCATGAACTACTATCTTTTTCTTCCGCTGCATATTATTACTCTGTGTCTGTGATTATGTGATTATTTATTTACTGTATATCTGAGTTTTTCCAAATTTAAATTAACTATTCGGTATTTTGAATTATTCAAGTCCGACGTGTGCGGATGCGTATAGTCTAAAATAACGGGTCATTACATCATGGTTAAGTACTAAAATTTCACATCTATTCATTCCTAATAAAGTTTCAAAGTAATGTATGTTCCTGCTCCTGTTTAGATGATAAGAATAAAGTTTTAAAGTTCAATGATAACAATCTCATAAAGGCAAAAGTAATGTAATCATTAAAACAGCTAAGGAGAGGTCATAACAGATTTTGGTTTGGACGAAGTGGTTTTCAGAACTCAAAAAGATGATAAACCAAGATCACCAAAGCTGGATAGATTAAGCTTATCAGAAGGATCTTTAGATAATGAGGTGTTGTCTATCCTAGGTTCTGTAGGGGGAGAAGAATGGTCAACATTATGACCTTCTCCAAACTCACTACCTCCTAAACCGTGACTGTCCAGGTCATCGTCCTTGTCTTTTCTCATTGACTCATCCCTAACATCATCATCTTAATAACCATCATCATCGCTATCTTCATGGTCATCGTTTTCAGTTTCATCTTTATCTAATTCAGCATCATTTGATGGAGGATCATCAAAGATCAAATGTTATCTTGGATTAATTGGATCATTTTCTCTGAATTCAAACAAATCCCCGGGAATTTTATCGAGGATTATGTCGACTTTCCTTTTATAATCAACTCTTATAAAGGAGAGAGACCTATTCCGCACATCTATCAATGTTATCTTATACACTGTAAATAAAGTCGCCTCTGAACTTTGGTCGATCTTATAAACTTCGAAAATGAAGAAGACTTTGCTAAAGTTTTAAAAGGCAGTCCATGGTTTATGGACAGCAAGTTAATCATAATGAAAAAATGGGAGGCAGAATTCAATTTTGAAAGGGAAATGTTGACACTTATCCAGTCTGGATAAAAATGCATAAACTGGATCTGGCACTATGGAATACAAGATGTATTAGTAAATTAGCAAGTATGATTAGGAGACCTTTGGACATAGATGAAAATACAAGAAAGGTTAAAAGAATTAGCTACGCCAGAGTTCTAGTTGAAATAAAAGCAGAAAATGCTCTCCCAACAACTGTCAAAGCAAAAAATACTAAGGGACTTCTATACACATAGGATATAGAATATGAGTTTGTGCCCCCGAGATGTACTGCATGCAACTGTTTTGGTCATTCTACTATACAATGTAATAACATTAAGGAGAAACCAGAACAAATATGGGTGGAGAAAAACAAATTTCAAAGCCCTATACAAAATGATTCTCCTGCTATCAACCCAAAAAATATAGCAGCCACAAAATAACATACAAAAAGCTGCAATCGGTCCTAATAAGGAAGTTAGTCCAGAGGGCTCTGGATTAGAGCAAGCAATTCTTCTAGTTCATGATCTGGAGGTAGATCAGTCTGCAGGCCTAGTTTTGGAGCAATCTCTGAAGGATGAAAAGATGCCCGAGTATCTGGAGGAAATCCAAAAGATGAACATACAGGTAGAGTCGTCAGTTGAAGAAAGTGAAGATGACATAGAAGATCTTAGTAAATACATAGAAATCAATAAGCATTATGAACATATGTTTAATAAGAAAGCAGATATTGAGGCTCCAAAGAAAGCTACTTTTGGATATGCTCCAATCACTAGGAGCAAATCCAATAAAATTATAATTAAATGACAGTTTTGTGTTGGAATGTGAGAGGTCTAAACAATGACATTCATCAATTAGACCTCCACAACTTTATGGCCTTAAATAGGCCATCTATAGCAGCTCTACTGGAAAATAAATTCTCAGAAGGAAGTTTGGAATTGTTTCAAAATCAAGTAGGCAACCAGTGGAACATGGAACACAATATTACATAGCATACGAAGGGAAGAATTCTTGTGTTATGGGATAAGAATGCTTGGTCTGGGACCATCATTGACATAAAAAAGCAACAACTGACCATTTTTTTTAAAAAAATGTAGGAGGCCTGGTAATTTATATTACATTTGTTTATACGAAAAACGTGGCTTCAGAAAGACAAGTTTTATGGCAACAAATAATAGATCACTCTCGAAAAATTAAAAATCCATGGCTAGTCATGGGAGATTTCAATGCAGTTTTGAAAACTAAAGAAAAGAAAGGAGATGTTACACTAAAGGTGGCCCAATTAGCGGAGTTCAACGACAATGTACTTGCAAGTGGATTACTGGAAGCATCACATACAGGTCTATAGTTTACATGGAAAAGTGGTGAGGATAGAAATATATCTTCAAGAATTGATAGAACTTATGTAATTCAGATATGATTAACATAATCCTTGCTGTGCAAACTATTGTTCTCCCTAGCTCAACTAGTGATCATTGCCCCTTACTTGTTAATCAATAATGAAAGCAATAATAGCAAAGGCAAGCCATTTAGGTATGCAAATAATTGGTACCAGTTAGAAGGGTATAAGGAGGCCCTAAACTTGGAGAACATTATACTCCCCTCGGGTAACAATATGTACAAGTCCATCATGTTGCTTAAGACCATGAAGCAAAGGTTAAATGAGTGGAACAGAAAGAGGCCCAAAAATAAATATATTTTTATTAATACACAGAGTCAACTAAAGGAAATACAAGAATCCCTTGACAAGGATCCCTTAAATGAGAACCTCAATAGCAAATTCTATCAGTTGCAGGGTAAACTCAAAGAAGAACTTCATAAACAAGCAACGGAGATCAAACAAAAGGCAAAAGAAAACTGGTTAACACAAGGAGATGAATGTACTAAATACTTCTATACCAAAATGTCTCAATGAACTCATAATAATAATATCTTGAACTGTTTGAATGAGGAAGGAAATGTGGTGAATAATTTGAAGGAAATAGAAGACAAAGCTTTATCATACTTCATCGATTTATATAATGGAAAATCAATACAAGATTTACCTGTTGTCAATTGTAGAAGAAAAATCTCTCAAGAGGGATGCTCCATGCTCACAGCTAGGATTTCTGAAAAGGAACTGTGGAGAGCTTTTCAGTCCATTCACATTGATTCTAGTCCTGGACCAGATGGTATGGAGGCAGCTGTCTTCAAAATGCACTAGGTACACCTAAAAAATCACATGTTAAAAGCATATCAAGAGTCTCTAGACAGTGGTGAGTTTTTACAAGAAATGAACAACACTTTTATATCTTTAATTCCTAAAATTAAAAAACCAAATAGAATGGAAGATTATAAGCCGATCTCTTGCTGCAATATTTCTTACAAGATTCTTAGTAAAATCATATGCTCAAGACTGAATAAAGTTCTCCCAGATTTAATTGCTCAAAATCTGTAACGACCCATAAATTTTCAGTAATTATAATTGTTAATTTAATAAGATTTTTGAAATTTAATATTGATGAAAATAAAAAAAATTAGTGAATTATTAATGGAAATAATAACTTGGATAAGATTGGTAAGTTAATTGTTAATAACTTGGATGTAATTCCAATAAGTGAAACAATGTAAATGTTGATTGTATTCTTATTGAAATAAAAGAATGTTCCAAAATGAAATGATTAAATTGATTTAAAATCTTACTTAATAAGCGCATTAATTTATAATGGGATATAAGAGGTAAATTAATAATTTAAAATGTTAACTTACCAATAAAATAATGTATAATGAATGGAAATGGAATGAATTAGTGTATGAGCTAATGGTAGCACTTGTTGTGAGCTAATAAGTAAATTACAACGTAACAGTGCAAATTTAGGTTAATAATTAATAGGTTGAATGAAAGGTCAATTAATGAATTTATTAAAATTGTAAAGTTATAATAACATATGGTAATTGGTTGGGAAGAATAAAGATAACTAAATGTACTTTATTGATAATTAATATTATAACGGAAAGTGTGGTGTAAATTAAAAAGGAAACGAAAATTTTATTTATAAGATAGTAATTGGTGTAATAGAAAGCATGAGACCAAGTAAATAAATTTGTTGAGAATATTAATTGAAATTGGATGTAGATCTATGTAATAACGTTAATGCAAGTTGATAAACAACTAATTTAGCGCAATCACTATTAATTGAAACCTATTGCAATAAATAGAATTTAATATTACGTTAGTGTGGATTTAAGGTAATATTTGGTAACAATGTATTGTTGTGGTTTATGAATGAATTGATAATTAAAATTAAAGGTAGTGATGTTAATATAGGTTGACTATAAACAAGTTGAATGAAATCCCTATAAAGAAGGTTATGCAAATGTTATATTTGGCAAAGATTTCAATACTAGCGGAATTATAGTTAGTACACAATAAAGAAAGTAAGTTGAGTATATTTATGTAATGTAATGTAATGTAAAATCCAGCATTAACTATGTTATTTGAAATTTGTGGATGGGATATAAAGATCGAAATCAAATAAAAACAATTTATTGGAATAAACATTCAATAATAGGAGTAATTGCAATTTAATGAAATAAATCTCTCATTTTTTGTTAATTGAAATTAATATGAAATGTAAGAAACGAATTGTGACGCCCCACTTCTATACCCACGCTAGCCAAGAACATTACGGTGAATGCTGTCAACTAGCACGGAGAATAAGGCTGTTGAGGAGCGACCATCTGTGTAATTGCTTTGTGCGAGCATCAATATGTCAGATAGTATAACATGCAATACTTTATCAAGAGGAAATCTGACATACCGACACAAACTCAAAGCTACTACACAGTGGCTATAATATCTTCGGAAACAAATACAGAAATAAACATAACATAAATCAGTCACAGATAATTCATATCACAAAGGCGGAAGAAGATATGAATACATAATTAACACATGGAAGTGTATATCAGAGTAGTGGTCAAAAAGATCCACAATAATACAAAAGAATAGCAACACGTGCTATACAAAAGAATACAACTATGAGTCTATATCTCAAGTGTATACAACAGAATAAACTACTAATCTAAGTAGTTTGCCAAAAGTCAGAGTAATGAATCCCTGGGGAGAAGTCAAGAAGAAGCACCTGTAACATCTCGGTCTGACCCGAGTATTATTTAATAAGAAAATAATAAACAGATCAGTCTAACTATAAATATCAGATGAAATGATATAGAATAAGAGATATGACTATACACACAATAATCACAATGCCAAGCTGTGATATATATATATATAAGTAGTTGAAAATCATCAAGGGATTAATCAATGTCACAAAATCTACACAAGAATCAAAGAAATGTCATACTCCTTATTTCGTTCATCAAACCACAATTATTGACGATTATATCAATGTCAACCACAAAAGTCAATGACACACAAATTCACCAATGCACAAATATTGATAAAACTTATCAATGGAAATCACGAAAATTGGTGAAGCATAAATTCTAGAAATCATCTCAAGAAATCCAGTCAATGACACACGATTCACCTATGCACAAAAATTGATAAATCATATCAATAGAAATCACAAAAATAGGTGAAGAAGAAAATTCCAGAATTCGACACACGAAATCCAAAAATCACACAAAATGGGAGGGGGGAGGCCTATCACAAGAACGGGAGCATGAAAACTCACCAACATATGTATCACACGAACGAGACGCTATCTCATGGTAGCTAGCCATTAATTTTTGACACACGAATGGCCCGAAGACCATGGGGCGCTACCCCACATATGTGAGTTGAAACTCACACAAACGGGGTTTAGTCTCCCTCGTAGACAAAGAGACATCGCACATTGCTACTCTAAATCACAAAAATGATCGTCATGATCATCAAGAAGTGTCAATTACAGTAAGCTAGTAAATATATGAGCTTAGCTTCATGTCCCAAAACCACTAGCTTAACTTAAATATTTACGAACAAATTGTAGATCTCCACTAGAAAATTGTCACAAGAGATTCAATCGAACAAGTCCAAGAATTAACCGGCGAAGTAAACGCAAGCGTTTCATACCACTTGTTTTACTAAGCCATTTAATTAGATTTCTCATACGAGTGAGGTAAAGGTTTATATATACTAATAGATTGCAAAACAGTTTTATAAACGAATTTGGTATTAAAATAGAATTGAAATCGTTTGAGGAAAGAGTTTTGATATTTCCTACTAGTATTGAAACCTTTATATTTTTAAAGTGACAAAACACGAAAATGATTGTAGAACAATCAACCACCAGAATTCAAATTCAAAGACGTGAATAAAAATCCAAAGAAATCGATCCGAATCCATCAAAATGGGTATTCCCAAAAATTCCAAGAATATAAGTCATTAAAGTCGTAGCAACAACAAGTGGGAAATAACACGAATCGATGGAATTTGGAAACCAAGCAAAAATATGCACAAATATGCACAATTAGGCAAATAGGTGCAGGTCAGTCGACTGACTAAAAGGTCCAGTCGACTTCCAGTCGACTGGACCAGAGGCATGAAAAATAATTTCCTGCAGTAAGTCGACTGACCTAAAAATTCAGTCGACTGAATGCAGGGAAAACAGAGGACCCGAGCCTCTGTTAGTTGCCTTCGGAATGCCTATGTGCTACAGCCAATCGACTGACTCAAAGGTCCAGTCGACTGACTGGCATCAAGGCTACTTTCCAGCCTATAAAATGAAGATGCAATCTTCATCAAAATGCAATTGAGCGAGCACGTTCACTAGGGGTTTATGCAAATCGACTACCCGGCCCTATAAGCTCTTCGATGCATCACCAAAAACAAGTTCAAACAACAAAGCTATGATTTTTGAAGATTTGAACTCAAAACACTAAAAATTTAGAATGTTCACAAAACCTATCCAAATCAAAATCAAATACACATGAATATGTGTTAGGAATTTATTCCTAACAATCGAAGATAATCATAGACATAGATGTGAGATAAAAATCTCACCTTTGAACCCAAACGATTGAAGAAGATGCTTGAAAGCAAAGGAGAATCAACCACTCTTCAAAATGCAACTCAAGAAGCTTGATTTTAAGCTTTAAAAGAAGAACATTCCCAAAGTTAGGTTTATGAATTTCTGAAATTGACAAGAGATTGAGTTGGAGAAGAAGAAGAGAAGCTTACCAATGGGTTCTTCTATTACTTTGGAGCTAGAACTTGATTTGCAAAAGAAAACTAGGGCTTGAGTTTTAATTTCTCATCTCTCCCACCATTGTTGCTAAAGCTTGAGTATTAGGAATTGGAAATGAAGTAAATGAGGAGGAGAGGGGTTGGGACTGAATACATAAGTGGGCTCAGCCCAAATCAAAACCCTAAGTGAAAAAGTAGCAAAAATCAAGTTTCTCCAAACATATCGAAGCTTATACTCAAAAAGGTCGCAAACGGCATTTTAAACTCAATGGGAGTGGTCCCGAGTCCTAATTTGACCATATGCAAAAAGTATCTTTTCGGACTAAATTCCGAGTATCAAAAAAATATTTAAATAAAATATTTAAATATAACATCAACAAATATGCGGGTTGTTAGAGACTCCCCTCCTTAAAGAAATTGCGTCCTCGCAATATTTAAGAAGAAGATATATAGTAACAACCATAAAAGCATATTCAACACAAAAGAAGTTTGAAATAAGAAGTTCACCTCAAAGAGCACGAGAAAGTAAGTCCGGATGTGTTCGCTCGATGAACTCTCTAGACTCCCAAGAACAATCCTTAGGATTTGAAGACCATTGAACTTTAACAAGCGGAACATATTTATTTCGAAGTCATTTGACTTCCGAAGCAATGATACGAATAGGATGTTGTTCATAAGTTAAATTAGGCGAAACTTCAATCTCTTTCATAACACCGGGCTCAAGAATAGAATCGGAATCTCGAAGGCATTTCCGTAATTGAGAAACGTGAAACATGTCATGAATAGCAGAAAATTGAGCCGGTAATAAAAGGCGATATGCCATGGAACCAATACGTTCAGCGATAGGAAATGACCCAATATATCGAGGCGCTAACTTTCCCGATCGACTGAAACGTACAACACCTTTCATAGGTGAAACACGAACAAACACAAAATCTCCCACAGAAAATTCTAACTTCCTTCTCCGGTTATCGGCATAGGATCTTTGTCTACTTTGGGCTTCTTTCATCCTTTGACGAATAAGGTCAATCTTTTCTGTGGAATCACGAATAAAATCTGGACCTAAAACCAGCTTCTCACCGGCCTCAAGCCAACAAGAAGGAGATCGGCATGGCCTTCCATAGAGTGCCTCGAAAGGTGCCATACCAATACTAGATTGGAAGCTATTATTATAGGAAAATTCAACAAGTGAAATATGATCTTCCCAACTTCCACCAAAATCAAGAACACATGCACGAAGAAGATCTTCAAGAGTTTGATTCACACGCTCGGTTTGTCCATCGGACTGAGGATGATAAGCGGTGCTAAAATTAAGCTTCGTTCCCAAAGCTTTTTGAAGACTCATCCAAAATCCACTAGTAAACAATGGATCACGATCACTAACAATAGAAGTAGTAACTCCATGTAATTTAACAATCTCTTTAACAAAGAGCTTGGCCAAAAGAGGAACGGTTCGGTTAGACCAAACGGGAATAAAATGGGCGGATTTAGTAAGTCTATCAACAATCACCCATAAGCTATCATGACCTGAACGAGAACGGGGAAGGCCATCTATAAAATCCATGGAAATTTGGTCCCACTTCCAAATTGGAATTTCTAAAGGTTGCAATAACCCACCGGGCCTTTGATGTTCGCCCTTAACGAGTTGGCAAGTTATGCAACGCTTAACGAAGTTAGCGATGTCAAGTTTCATTCCCTCCCAATAATAAAGTCGCTTCATATCCGCGTACATTTTACTGCTACCGGGATGAATGGTAAATTTAGAACGATGGGAATCCTCTAAAATATCTTTACGAAGATCACCAATATTTGGTATGATAAGTCTACCAAATTTTCGAATGCCGTCACGAGAATCGATATCAAAGTTTTTCAAACCTTCAATATCAATTTTATCCTTAACATTTTGGCCAAGAAGAGCCAATTCAGGATCTAGCCTTTGAGCTTCAAGAATGTGGTCTAGAAGAGAAGGATGAGCCTCAAGGCTACATAAAACAAGAGATGAACATAAATTGGAAACACGGTCTCGAATTTCGCAAGTGGATAAAATCTCGAGATCGTTCCATTCAGATATCATCATAAAAACAACCGCTTGTTGCTTTCGACTAAGTGCATCCGCAACGCGATTTCCCTTTCCGGGAGTATAAAGGATATCAAGATCATATGGTGCAAGAAATTCGAGCCAACACTGTTGACGCAAATTAAGTTCCTTTTGAGAGAATAAATACTTCAAGGACTTATGATCGGTGTAAAGAACAAATTTCTCTCCTAAAAGATAATGACGCCAAATACGAAGGGCGAAAACAATAGCCGCGAGCTTTAAATCATGAGTGGCATATCTAGTCTCAGCAGGCTTCAATTGCCTAGAAGCATAAGCAATAACACGTTCTCTTTGCATAAGAACGGCACCCAAACCAACGCGACTAACATCGGTATAAACAACGAAATCTTGATTCCCCTCGGGAATAACGAGAATAGGAGCATCAGAAAGAAGTTCTTTTAATTCTTGAAAAGAAGCTTCACATTTTTCCAACCAAATGTATTTAACACCTTTCTTCGTCAAGCTAGTGAGAGGCACGACAATCTTAGAAAAGTCTTTGATAAAACGACGGTAATAGCCCGCCAATCCGAGAAAACTACGAATCTCTGTCACACACTCCGGTCTCTTCCAATCTTGAATCGCTTCAATCTTTGAAGGATCCACGGAAATTCCGGATTCGGAAATAATATGACCGAGAAACTTCATACGAGATTGCCAAAAGTGGCATTTAGAAAATTTTGCTTTTAATTGATTACTCCTAAGAGTTTCCAACACAATCCGAAGATGTTTTTCATGCTCCGCCTCGGTTTTAGAATACACAAGAATATCATCGATAAAGATGAGAACAAACCGGTCGAGGAAGTCTTTGAAAACTCTATTCATAAGGTCAACGAAATAAGCCGGAGCATTCGTTAGACCAAATGGCATAACAAGCCATTCATAAGATCCATAACGAGTACGGAACGATGTCAAAGGAATACTATCCTCTGCAATACGAAGCTGATGAAATCCAGTAGCTAAGTCTAATTGTGAAAAGACTCTAGCACCACTAAGTTGATCGAATAGATCATCAATCCGAGGTAAAGGATATTTATTTTTGATAGTAAGATCATTAAGCTTGCGGTAGTCAACGCAAAGCCTAAGTGTTCCATCGGAATTGTTCACAAAAATAGCTGAAGCTCCCCAAGGCGAGGAACTAGAGCGAATAAATTGCTTCGTCTCCAATTCGGATAATTGTTTACGCATCTCCTCGTTTTCTTTATTAGACATACGATACGGAGGACGAGTGATAGGTTGAGCTCCAGGAATAAGATTAATTCTGAACTCAATTGCTCGCTTAGGTGGTAATCTTAAAACGGGCTCGAATACGTCGGAAAATTCACGAACGACGTGAATAAGAGAAATAATATCACCCTCATCATCATCATCGTCATCACGGGGATTTAA
Organism: Allium cepa; assembly: GCA_030765085.1. Lineage (NCBI taxonomy): Eukaryota > Viridiplantae > Streptophyta > Magnoliopsida > Asparagales > Amaryllidaceae > Allium > Allium cepa. Next base: position 847,799,458 of record CM060938.1, read on the forward strand.
AGAATATAAAGATGCAACCAAGCTGGAATCTGAATCTTTAAGATTAATAGAAATCTGCTTAACAGATTGAGGATGTCGAAGATGAATAGTCCGCTCAGGACATAGGATATGAGCTTCATAACAGTTAAGCCAATCCATTCCCAAAATCATTCCAAAGCCTAAATAACGCATGACATGCAAATCGGCTCGGAAAGAAAAATCACACAAAATAATCTCGACATCTTTACACAATAAACTGATTGTCGCGGATCCACCAACCGGATTCGCAATTCTCAAAGAAATCATTAAACACAAAACATCCAAAGAAAAAGTATCAACAAGTTCTTTTGATATAAAAGAATGGGACGCACCCGTATCAAAAAGAACTCGAATAGGATGATCACGAAATAAAATAATTCCATCCAGAATAGAATGAGAAATACCTTGGCCACGAGATGTGTTGCCAGGGGCTTGAGCAACATTAAGCATTCCCTCCTTCCTATTTTGAAGTTTGGGACATACATGCATAAAATGGTCCGGGCTTTTGCAATAGCGACAAATACGAGGCTTTGAACACCTGTTCGCAAAATGGTCTTTCGAACCACAATTATAGCATTTCGCTCGAGTAGAGGAAAAGGTCTTTTCAACATGAGTTGCTTGCCTCGCTTTCTTATTGGGATAAGGGCCTTTGAATTTGTTTGGCCTCTTCCTTTTGTTGAAGTTTGGTTTGGAACCCACCACTTCAACATCATTCTCCCTATCCGCCTCTTCAAGACGAAGAGCGATATCAACGAGTTGGTCGAAAAAAACTTCTAATTTTAGAAGTAATGACTTCTTTAGATTTTTGTTTAAGCCATAGACGAACCTCTGGTTCTTCTTTAAAGGGGTGTTGATGTATTCAACCCCATATTTGGAAAGCGACTCGAAGGAGGCGACGTAACAAGTCATGGAGGACTCACCTTGAACAAGGTCTATAAATCGTCGAGCCAATGTCACTTTCTCTTCTTCTGGTAGAAATTTCAACTCGAAGCGTTCCCGGAATTGCTCCCAGGTGAGATCCGCTTCATTAATCTCAGAAATAAGAAGCTCGTACCAGTCCAATGCTCTTTCTCGGAGCATACTAGTGGCCACCTGAACTCGGTGAAGGTCAATAAGATTCATGCGAGAAAAGATTCGATCGCATGACCTTAGCCAAGCCTGTACTTCAATAATAGTTTCGGAACCTTTGAATGGCTCCCCACCCAAATTAGTGTAATCGCTGCACAAGCGTGCAAATCCCGACTTTGGGTGAGTAGGTTCCGGGTTAGCTCCAGCTGCTTGAGCATTCGTCACTAAATCAAGAAGCTGTTGAGCAGTCATAAAAACTCCATCCTGGGGTGGAGTGCTAGACGGTACGGCTCTAGGGCGGCCTGGTCTAGACATTTCTCTTTCTTTAGAAAGAAAGAAGAAGAAGAAAAAGGTTATTCACCAAATTCAATATCAAGCAATTCTTGATAGATAAAACAAGGAATCATAAAAGAAAATAAGATGAATCGGTACGAAGACTCGAATAAAATCCTAAAGCATGACTCCTAAGAAAGACTTAGGACGATGATCCTTGTTATAACATTCCATATTGTTCCGAAGTTTCGCTCTGATACCAAGCTGTGACGCCCAACCTCTATACCCACGCTAGCCAAGAACATTACGGTGAATGCTGTCAATTAGCATGGAGAATAAGGCTGTTGAGGAGCGACCATCCGTGTAATTGCTTTGTGCGAGCATCAATATGTCAGATAGTATAACATACAATACTTTATCAAGAGGAAATCCGACATACTGACACAAACTCAAAGCTACTACACAGTGGCTATAATATCTTCGAAAACAAATACAGAAATAAACATAACATAAATCAGTCACAGATAATTCATATCACAAAGGCGGAAGAAGATATGAATACATAATTAACACATGGAAGTGTATATCAGAGTAGTGGTCAAAAAGATCCACAATAATACAAAAGAATAGCAACACGTGCTATACAAAAGAATACAACTATGAGTCTATATCTCAAGTGTATACAACAGAATAAACTACTAATCTAAGTAGTTTGCCAAAAGTCAGAGTAATGAATCCCTGGGGAGAAGTCAAGAAGAAGCACCTGTAACATCTCGGTCTGACCCGAGTATTATTTAATAAGAAAATAATAAACGGATCAGTCTAACTATAAATATCAGATGAAACGATATAGAATAAGAGATATGACTATACACACAATAATCACAATGCCAAGCTGTGATATATATAAGTAGTTGAAAATCATCAAGGGATTAATCAATGTCACAAAATCTACACAAGAATCAAAGAAATGTCATACTCCTTATTTCGTTCATCAAACCACAATTATTGACGATTATATCAATGTCAACCACAAAAGTCAATGACACACAAATTCACCAATGCACAAATATTGATAAAACTTATCAATGGAAATCACGAAAATTGGTGAAGCATAAATTCTAGAAATCATCTCAAGAAATCCAGTCAATGACACACGAATTCACCTATGCACAAAAATTGATAAATCATATCAATAGAAATCACAAAAATAGGTGAAGAAGAAAATTCCAGAATTCGACACACGAAATCCAGAAATCACACAAAATGGGAGGGGGGAGGCCTATCACAAGAACGGGAGCATGAAAACTCACCAACATATGTATCACACGAACGAGACGCTATCTCATGGTAGCTAGTCATTAATTTTTGACACACGAACAGCCCGAAGACTATGGGGCGCTACCCCACATATGTGAGTTGAAACTCACACAAACGGGGTTTAGTCTCCCTCGTAGACAAAGAGACATCGCACATTGCTAGTCTAAATCACAAAAATGATCGTCATGATCATCAAGAAGTGTCAATTACAGTAAGCTAGTAAATATATGAGCTTAGCTTCATGTCCCATAACCACTAGCTTAACTTAAATATTTACGAACAAATTGTAGATCTCCACTAGAAAATTGTCACAAGAGATTCAATCGAACAAGTCCAAGAATTAACCGGCGAAGTAAACGCAAGCGTTTCATACCACTTGTTTTACTAAGCCGTTTAATTAGATTTCTCATACGAGTGAGGTAAAGGTTTGTATATACTAATAGATTGGAAAACAGTTTTATAAACGAATTTGGTATTAAAATAGAATTGAAATCGTTTGAGTAAAGAGTTTTGATATTTACTACTAGTATTGAAACCTTTATATTTTTAAAGTGACAAAACATGAAAATGATTGTAGAACAATCAACCACCAGAATTCACATTCAAAGACGTGAATAAAAATATAAAGAAATCGATCCAAATCCATCAAAATGGGTATTCCCAAAAATTCCAAGAATAGAAGTCATTAAAGTCGTAGCAACAACAAGTGGGAAATAACACGAATCGATGGAATTTGGAAACCAAGCAAAAATATGCACAAATATGCACAATTAGGCAAATAGGTGCAGGTCAGTCGACTGACTAGAAGGTCCAGTCGACTGGACCAGAGGCATGAAAAATAATTTCCTGCAGTCAGTCGACTGACCTAAAAATTCAGTCGACTGAATGCAGGGAAAACAGAGGACCCAAGCCTCTGTTAGTTGCCTTCGGAATGCCTATGTGCTACAGCCAGTCGACTGACTCAAAGGTCCAGTCGACTGACTGGCATCAAGGCTGCTTTCCAGCCTATAAAATGAAGATGCAATCTTCATCAAAATGCAATCGAGCGAGCACGGTCACTAGGGGTTTATGCAAATCGACTACCCGGCCCTATAAGCTCTTCGATGCATCACCAAAAACAAGTTCAAACAACAAAGCTATGATTTTTGAAGATTTGAACTCAAAACACTAAAAATTTGGAATGTTCACAAAACCTATCCAAATCAAAATCAAATACACATGAATATGTGTTAGGAATTTATTCCTAACAATCGAAGATAATCATAGACATAGATGTGAGATAAAAATCTCACCTTTGAACCCAAACGATTGAAGAAGATGCTTGAAAGCAAAGGAGAATCAACCACTCTTCAAAATGCAACTCAAGAAGCTTGATTCTAAGCTTTAAAAGAAGAACATTCCCAAAGTTAGGTTTAGGAATTTCTGAAATTGACAAGAGATTGAGATTGAGTTGGAGAAGAAGAAGAGAAGCTTACCAATGGGTTCTTCTATTAGTTTGGAGCTAGAACTTGATTTGCAAAAGAAAACTAGGGCTTGAGTTTTAATTTCTCATCTCTCCCACCATTGTTGCTAAAGCTTGAGTATTAGGAATTGGAAATGTAGTAAATGAGGAGGAGAGGGGTTGGGACTGAATACATAAGTGGGCTCAGCCCAAATCAAAAACCCTAAGTGAAAAAGTAGCAAAAATCAACTTTCTCCAAACATATCGAAGCTTATACTCAAAAAGGTCGCAAACGGCATTTTAAACTCAATGGGAGTGGTCCCGAGTCCTAATTCGACCGTATGCAAAAAGTAGCTTTTCGGACTAAATTCCGAGTATCAAAAAAAAATATTTAAATAAAATATTTAAATATAACATCAACAAATATGCGGGTTGTTACACGAATGTAATTGCTTAATTTGCTAATGGAATAATAATAACGTAGTAAATGGTTATGAAATAAAAGCAGAAGTATTTAAGAATGGTAACTTTTTCTTGATAATAGTAAATTCATAAGTGTATTTAAAGTCATGGTAACACTTGTTATAAATTACTTGTTTATTTGGTTTAACAATTAAAATGGGTATCAATTTGAATTAAATGAACCTTAATGTATATTAATGTGAATTTATGCAACAACTAAAGGCGTCAATGTAATAAATACAAACCAATGTTAATAGTAACTATGAGATGACAATTTAGTGAATAATATGATTTAAAAAAAACCAAATAAATGAATTTCTTGGGGATTTAAGTTTTAATTACTGGATAAATTGAAATTGAAATTTAATACTGTGAATTGGGAATTATTCAATGATACGTTGATGTAGAAATTTGTTTAAAGGATTCTAAATTTACCAAGTAATCCAAACCGATAAAATCTGTAAATAATTAAGGTTGAATTGAAAAATTGATTTAAGTAACTTAGTATTTATTTATTTAATTAACTGGAAAAATAGACATTTTGGCCACTGACTCGGATTTCGACGAAACGAGTTTCATCGGATCCGTAACGGTGAATTATTATAGGATTTCAAGTTTCGTAACGATCAGACTTGTCATTTGATCGTATGGACTCGAAACGCCTTCGAAATCGATAAACTGAAATCAATTTGAAAAACATTGATTTTAGCATAACTTCTTCATACGATGAAATTTGGACTTGAAACCTTTTCCATTGCATTCAAAATATTTTAAAACATTTATTTTGATATATAGGTTGACCAAATTTTGTTCTGGAGTTAGAACGGGCTTTTCGGCCATTCATCGTTCAGCGAGTTTATAAATCGGGTCCATCTATTCTTTTTCAACCTTATAAATACCCGGTTATAAACCCTAGCCTACCTCTATTTGTCATTTGTGTACATACAATTCAGCTGTCTCTCTTCCTCAATGGTAGACAAACAAATTCTAGATCCGAGCACAAATCGAATTCAAATCCAAAAATTTAAACTCCTCAAAAAATTTTAGAAAATTATATGTCGAAGCTCTCGACGAACGTAATCTTCTGGTACTGTTCGTTTTTCGATTCGATGACTCGTTTGTCCTGAAATTCAAGATGAACCTCGGCCGTTCATAGGCCGCATGCTAAATCAACGGTGGATCTTCAATTTGAGGTCGATTGGAGGGCAGGGTCTGGTGGAGAACGTCGAGGCACGAAGATCGACACAGTTGCATGAGCCTAGAGCTGCTCGATGTCGCCACGATCGGCAATTAATTTCGGCGGCAGCGGTTTCGATTGGTTTAACCGGATGATAGCGTGAGATGACTAGGTGGAGTGGCTCGGAGTGGTCGAGGCGGTGGCACGTTCTGATCGAGTCGATGTTGCTTAGAGGGGCGACAGAAATTAGATTATCGGAGAGGATAGTGGCGCTCAGGTTTCAACAGCACGGTAGGGTTTCGAACGAGAATGACCCTGTGAAGCGTGCTAATGTGGGTTTTTCTTTTTCTTCTGTTTTATTTTATTTTATTTATATTTGAAATCTATATGTTCTAATGCATGTAACTTTCACATACGATATTCGATTCATGCGCGGTTTTCTCCGCTAAGTTCGTATTGGAGTTCCGGACGCTTTGGCTTGGTTTGGATGAATTTGGAGACTGTCCAATTTTTGGGTTTAAATTCAAAAGGTGAGTGTTTTAACCCACTCACAACTTCTAAAATTTCTTATGTTTGTTAAATTAATTTATGTTGTGATTATGAATTTATTTATGACTGTTTGTATATTTTTAATCATCATCTCAGTTAATTGCATTTATTTAAATTAAACCGTTATTTAATTTATTATTGAATATAACCGGCAGTTAATTATCCGTTATATATTATCAGTTATATATTGATATTTATTGACTGTTTGTATGATGATTATGATGGATGTATGATTTTATGATGGCTGAATGAATGTTTTATTTATATCATCATAATTTGCAAGTTGTTATGCATTTATTTTCATTCGGGATTGCGGTTTGAAATGATATATAACCACAAATTTTTATTTTAAATTACGGATTGAAATGATAAATATTCGTATCACTTGACCATAGGATAGAAAATTATATACAGACACCGCGGTCTATATATAGTAATATTTTGAAATGATTTCTATGGTTTTGTAAAGAATATATATATGATTTTATTAGCTATTGATTTGGATATCTGATAAAGGTTATTTTATATATAGTTAAATTTTCGGTTTTAAGCTATGTATAAAATTGGTTTAAAGTATAAAATAAAGTTTGATTTTATTAAATGTAATATGGATAAGTATTTACTTAAATTGTTTTTAATATAGAGTTTATATTGATTTTATAAATCAAGGTTGAGAAGATAGTTGAAATTGATTGAGATTTTATTTAATTAATAATTTTATTTAATAAGAATCCATATGGAACTTATTAAAATTTAGATTTTAAAAGAACATTGTTTTATAACAAAATTCGAGGTTAAGGTGATTTAAGTGAATATATCAAGTTAAAATAAATTGAGGAATATTAAATTGTTGAAATTTGAAGTTTATTTAAAGGATACTGGATTTATTAAATTAAATATTTCAAAACTAAATAAAGTAAATTGGGGATATATATATGAATTATAAAATTTAGTTTTGAAACATTGAATATTAAAGCTTTGAAATATATGAAATTTGAAAAGGTTTATTTGAGGATTTAAATCTGTATTGGAATTGATTGCGAAATTAAAGAAGCTAATTTATTATATAGAAAAATTAAGTATATAAACCATTTAAGTGGTGTAGTTATATTTCAAAGTTATGAAATTCAAAGTTTTATATTTTGAAAGGCTATATTTCAAGCATTTGGTTTCGAAATATTATAACTTTGAAAATGTTATGATTTTAGAAAAGGATATATTTGAAAATGATATCATATTGATTTGGTTTTAAAAATGGAAATGATATTGTATTTATATGGTTTGAAATTGATATTATATTCTAGTTTTAAAAATATAAATTAATTTGAAATGACCGCGGTGTTATAATAACGTTTGGTTGTTGAAGAAACCGGGATCGGAAGTTGTCATACTCTCTGCCAACTCCGAAAACCACTTTAACAACCGTGTATGTGGTGGAGATTCTAGAATGAAGTAGGATGGCGGCGGCGTTTCCTTTGAGGTAAATACGTGGACTGGAGTCCCGTGAGTTGGCATAAGGTGGCTAAAACAGGAGCGGTTCTCGGGCCAATGAGGTAGCACCTTTGATCGGACACATCCCTTCGATATTATACTTTGACTTTTGGATTGATTCGGTCGCCATTTTTGATTTTTTTATTTGGGAGTGTGGCTCGAGGTGGGCGGTAGCTGCGCGCTACACGTTACCATCAGTCGGATGCGTAATTGGTATATCTACCCTGGCATTGCCTAGTTTTGTCGTGTCACCTACCCTAACGCGCCTTGTACGAGTTTGGTTTTCTCCCGTAGCCCGTGGAGTATTTACGGTAGTCTCCCGATCTGGAGATGCGCTGATACTGGATGGACTACCGGGACTATTACGTGTTAAGGGCTATATGGGTAACCCCTTAATGCTATGAAAAAAGTAAGTTTATTTTACTAATGGACATTATTATAATAGCGAAATATTACTACATAGTAAATAGTTTAACGGATCCTTAGGAGATGTGAATCCTGAGCATCTCTTGAATTACTGTACTCATGTGGACACTGGATAGGAGATGTCAAATCCCGTAAACATCTTTGGGTCGTTTCATTCATATTATTTACTGTTGATTTAACTTACATAAGATCCTTTAGTTCTGACTCAAGTGTTTTGTCTTTTTAGTTCGCTCGGGTTAGCCTGAGCATTTCAGGATTTGAAGATTTTACTCTGGAGGACGAAGACGGAGATTTGTATTACTATTATCTACTATATTATTCCACTATACCATTTTATTCCACTGCATAATTATTATTCTATGGTATGTGTAACTCTGATATGTATTGTATAAGTAAAATCAAATATTTTGTAAAACAGCTTCATGAACTATATATTTGATTATTATATTTTATCGTTCTGCTGCAAGATTCTGTTTGTTCTTTTTCTTTCTCTGCTTCTTCTTATTTACCCCATAACAATCCGCCATTTTGTAGGATTTAAGTCCGACGTGTGTGGTTTATCGTCGATTTAAACCGTGCGAAAAGGTAGGACGTTACAATCTGGTATCAGAGCTTTGGTTTAGCGATAAACCTTATCTTTGTGGGGTCTGACTCTTTAGTAATAGGGTAGTAATACCCTATGGGAGTCGCTGAGTGTATTTATATGAGAGAGCGTATTTGTTAGTGTTATAAAAGTTTTGATATTGTGTTAATTTTTTCCCTTTTTTATTTATAAATTCTGGCCGATGCATGGGACGCTATGACATCAATAGGGATTTCTAAACACTTATTAGGACAGACTGACATAATATTTGTTTTTATTATAGGTGAATGAAATAATTTTGCCTATTATATTTTCTATGTATATAAAATAAATTTTTATAAATGATATATATTTGATTGCAATATATTGGTTGTTAGGTAATGAAATTTTAAATAATAGTGGAAATAAGATTGAAAATAATAAAGAAAATGAAATTGGAAATTTAGAGCATAAGTTCCGGGCTTTTGAAAATTTCTTTCGAATAATTTTGGAATATAATAGTATTGTTTATAAGTATTTTCTGATATAAATATTTCAATATAATTAGGAAGAATTGTTTTAAAGAAGATTTCGGAAAAATAAGTTCCGTACTTCCCTCTCTGTCGCTGGAAAATAATTTCGGTGATGGCGGCCGCATCATCGACATTCATTTTCGAGTTTCGAAGTGGGAAGGCCACTATAGTAGTTTTGCTACAGATTTATTTTGATAAACAAATATGAATTTTAATTGTTTTAAATATAATTGGAATATATGTTGTAAGTATATATTTATCTATTATTTTAAAATGATTTGAGTTTTAACCCGGTATTTAGTTCTTAAGTTTTCATTAATTAATAGTTTCAATTATTGTAGTGAAATTGAACGTAGGTAATTAATAATTGAAACCTCTAAAGGAAATAAGAGAGTTAAGGTTAAGTTGTAAATTAAATAAAAAGAAATTTAAATTTGTAACATATATGTGACGACCCTGACTCGACCTTCGAAAATCAGCACCGAATACAACACTCGTATTCAAATGCCGCAGATCCAAACGTCGAATCTGGTTTGCCGGAGCTTATAACACAATTAAGTGTAACAACAGAGCGGAAGAAAAGAAATGCATATCATTGATATACAACATTTGATACAACAATGATACAATATGAATAAATATCAGAGATACAGGATAACAATGCTACAGCGGAAAAATAACAATATGATATAGCAGCGGAATCAAAAACTCCAAACAGCAACAACAACTCTAACTCCAAAGCACCAATCCAGAAATAGCTCGAACCCCTCATCACGTTTCACCAAGCTAAGCGAGTCTCGTCTGAGAATCCAAAGACTCCAAAGACTCCAAATCCAAGATCTCTAGAGAATGCCAAGAGAGAGCCGAAAGCTACCGAATAGATGTCTATATCTACTATCTGAAAAACCCAACTCTAGGCTGCCCGTGTGGAAAATTGTGGGCACCCAGAGTTTAGGAAGGGAACAATAAACTCCGGGTCAGTCATGGGACTGGTATGAGAAAACGAAAACATCTGTTTTTTTTAAAAACAAACGAAGAAGTTAAATTTGAAATCCGCAATGCTTTTTAGAAAATGAAACTACCATAAGGCCTCCCGCCACACACACAATGCAAACGCGGACTTGGAGGAGATTTCTCCTTATGATAGTCAAATATGCTTGATACGCGGAAATTTCTTTGATATTATTATTATAAGTGCACAGTGTGGAAAATCATTTTGAAAGTATAATATTAATCTTAGCCAGCATAGATATTTCGTACTATGCCTACTATAGCTACCATCCAAACAGTGGGGCACCACCATAAGTGAATGGCAGGTTCTACAACTAAAACCGTACAGGGCTCGTATTGTTTCTTTGGATTTCCAACAAATGGTCAGGCCAGGGAACTTCCCATTGTCACATGGGTACGCCTCTGGAGGGACGCCCCGAGAACCTAACCGGATCTCTGCCAACACAAGGCCGGGTTACCTCTGTAATTAGGTGACTACTGACACGAGTATGCCATCCCCCGGTCGTAACCAACCTTTATACCGAGATTTACCAACAACCACAAAGTAATAAATTTACAGCAACCACATAGGTTAAGTATCTGGGCTCTATACCATGATACCACCTCTATCCAGAAGGAAATGAACTACCCTCAGGGGACGCTACCCCCAAATAACCTTGCCGCATTCTTCCTGTTTCGACCATTCCGGGTTGTGAAGTTCGACGAAGTCTCGTCCACAAAGCTACGCTTTTCACAAAATCCATGCTTTGATCAACAAATTATCAGCAGCACTTCGTATGCCACATTACCAAATTAGGAATGTATTACTGGTAACCATCAATTACATAACCTCTGAGCTCGTACGTCTCAGAGAAGGGTGTTAAGTTAAGAGAATAAATCTCCGCCACCAAACATAAATGTATTTGATAGAAACCAGTTTTACATCTCAAAGTGTAATGTCAGACACACATTCATACAAGTATGTTCCGGGTTCGAACAGAACCGAAGGCACTTCCGAAGAAGTCCTTGCAAATCCGGATAATTTCTAATCACGTCCAGACTTCCCATCACAATAGGTGCTCGAATCTCTATACCGGGGATCTGCCGATGCAGAGACATTCGACAAGAAACCCTTTCGTTTTCGAAAGTATCCGGTCTTCATCACCGATCTTCAAATGTTATCCATATATGTCATATCACTATTCGGAATGGGTTATATGACACCAAGGTCCTCTTCCGGCTAATCCGCATAGTGAGTGCAATATTTAAAAACCACATGGATATGGGATTTCAGTTAAGTCACAACTTATTATCCAAAACTTTTGTTCCAAATGGTTAAACAAATTACCATTTACAAATCTTTTTAAACAAAAAGATTCATTTCAAAAACTTACAATGGTTTAAACCATTTCCACATTTAAATGTTTTAAACAAAAGATTCACTTTTAAGACCCCTTTCAATTTAAAGCAAGGTTTACCAATCTTTTAAACAAAGATTCATTCATAGCTTTTCAAAACAATTCCATTTTCAAGTTGGATTAACTTATCCGGTCTTTAAATTAAAGACTCATTTCATCACTTTCAAAACAGTTCCTGATTCAATCTTTTATATATAAAAGATACACCGTTTAAAATCTTCTTTAATTTCAAATTAGGGTTCAACTATCTTTTACAAAATTCAATTATAACTTTCAAAGCCATTCCATTTCAAATTTGAAATCAAAATTTGGAAATTCCTTCCTTATATAAAAGCTATTGTTATTCGAAAACCACTTGCTCCGTTTCGGAAAACTCGATTATAATTGCACGAGTTAAGGTCTTTCAAAACAACTCCATTTCAAATTGGGTTAAATTCAAATTCTCAAAGTAATACTTTTAAAATGGTTTTAAATCCATATAAACACATTTATAATTTCATATAACATTTTTACGTCATAAATACCAGATATAGGATTCAATATCAGATATTGAATTCTAATTTAAATCAAATTACTCAGATTTCAAATCTTTAATAAGTTATTCAAAATAACTTTTATTTTTTTAAAACACTTTTTCAAAAGTTTTCCACTTTAACCCAACCCATTTCCAAAATCAATTGAAATTAAAATTTCAATTTCAAAAACATTAAATTTAAATCATCTGTGACTTAACCGATTTCCACGTGAAATCCATATTTGTGTGTGTCTAGTGTAATCCAGGGGTTTTACACACAATAGTGCAACAACATCATCAATCAGCACAGATTCAAATACAACAATATATTTGATAAGCGGTATAAACTACACCGCTTATCTTTCATTCACAGATCACAGATATATATCACAGATAATAAATTACATCACAGATAATTAATTACATTTATCACAGCTCAATCACAAATCGGAATATCACAGATCAGATAGGATACTCAATTCAAGGCATCTCATACAGTACAATCATTCATAAGCAATTCAAGTATCCAATAATCTTTTATAACCAGGATTATTAATTGTTTAATCCTTAATTACTTCAGTTTAATTTCCAATTAAATTAATTACTTATGAATTAACTATACAAATTAATCATTTAATACTAGTAATAAATTAATCAACCGTTAATTATTAATTAATCATCCTTAATTAATAAATCAATTAAACTTTAATTACTAAATTAATCAACCCATAATCATTAAATAATTAACCTTCAATTATTTTAATTATTCTTAATTAATCACATTAATTAATTAATCGCATTAATTAATTAATCCTTAATTAATTACCATTTAATTATTCTTAATTAATTACAATAAGTGATTATCCTAATCACTTATATTAAAATAAATCACGATTTAATTATCACTTGATTACTTTAATCATTAATCTTTAATTAATTACTTTAAATCAAGTGATTATCTTTAAATAATTAATTACCTTTAATTACTTATCATAAACTTATCAACCTTTAATAAATTAATAACATTAACAAATTAACCTCAAATTTTATTGATCAATTAATCGCATTAATTAATTATCCTTAAAAATTAATTACCCAAAGTAATAACTTTACTTTAATTACACAAAGTAATTTTTCTTATTTAATCACATAATTTCCCTCTTTAAAGTAAATCATTATCAACAATCAACTAAATTTCAAAAACCTTTAAGTAATTGAAAAATCAAAACATTATTAAGATAAACCATTTATCCATTAAATCAGCTTCTTAATTTAAATTATTAATTTAAATTTCAAAATAACTTAGGAAAAACAAAACTTAGTTAATTTTAAGTTGAATAATCTATACAACTTTTATTGACCCAAAATTTAGATAAACTTTTATTATATAAAATAAATTTGTTTAACCATAAAGTTTTAAAACTTATTTTATTCAAAATCCAAAACTGGTTTGTTCAAATGCTTTAGACCCGAGACACTTTGGGTCAGACCCAAGCCATCAATCAATTTTATCGAGTTCAGCCCGAGCTGCTACATTTTTTTTTAAATTTAGTTTTAACTTGTCATTTTTAGAAAGTGGAATCAACTCACATATGTATTCGAAAACAAACTCGAACCAATTACCAAATTTCTCGAGCAATAACCTGAGTCGCCTTCTCCTTCTTCCCTCTCAAATCTCTGATACACAGTGGCATGCGTATACGTGCACCACTAATCGCCAGCCTTCTGATCATCGATGAGATCACCCGCAAGTCGATTTTGATCGCCTCATCCAAATTAAACACCCAGAAAATTGGTTCCAACTTCAACTCAAAATCAAAGAGAATCGAGCAACACCTAGAACAAACACAGTTCATCTAAAACCACCCCGCCAACCACCCAAGATCACCAGAGGTCATATGAACTTGACTAAAGTTGCACCACAGGATAACGCATACATCCCCCACTGACCGATCACCTCTGGCACTCCGACGACGACGCAGCAGTTCGAAATTCAACACTGAAAAAAACTTGGGTTTAAACCCTAAATTGAACTCGTTTGGCCACCACGCTAATCAGGAATTTTACCGTTCATTTTTCCCAAACTCAACCATCCTTTGGCTACCTACAGCCATGATTCTGAGGCCTCTCCGATCGTTGATCATCTGAATTTGCCCTTAACCCCAATATCGTTCATTCCCAAATTCCTCGATCAATACTTCATTAAAAATCTTGATTTAAGGTTTAAAGATCAACATTTTTGATAATAATTCAGGTTATATAAGTAGATCCAAAAATCAAGGAAATCTAATTTTCATTATATATTAAGTTTCACTATATATTTTTATTTCAGGTTAATTATTTGTTAACCATACTTAAAAGTTTTTTTTTAAATTTAAATCTTGATATTTAAATCCTATTTTGCTCAAGCATCAAAACCTAGTAAAGATTGGTGAGTGAGATTTTTGAATTTTAAACTTAACACATGCCTGTAAAACTATGAACAAAGGCTTCATTTCCTAGTTTTCAGGCATATACAGAACCTATGTATATATACTTGCTGATATATATATATATACACACACACACATGCATTTATCCTTTTCCAAGGCATTATCATCACAGATATTAGAACCAAGAGAATAGTTTTTAAAAAAAATGAAGTTTGCTCACCATTTTGTAGATGAAGACAGAGGCCTGTTTTGAAGAGCCTGGAAATATGCATTGAATCTTGTTTTGATCCTGATGCTTTTAAACTTGCATGCATGATCTTAATTCTCATTTGCTTAAACTTTCTCTTGAATCAAGTATGAACTTGATTTGGTCTCAGGCATGTTGCATGCTTCCAGGTTTTAGATTTAATTTTCAAATTTTTGATCTAAGGTGATCTTTGTTTCAGGTTCACCAGGTTTTTGATTTCTTTTGTTTTGCTGGTTTTTGATTCACTTTGATTTTGAATAGAGGCAGTTTTTTTGAGATGATTTTGGTGTTGCTTTCCAATTTTTTTCTTTGATCAGATTCCTGGTCTACAAGTATTGAATTGAGAAGAACTGATCTCTTCTCTACATTTTCAGGTTTTCAATTTGAAATAAAATGGCCTGATTTCATTTTCTTTTGTATTCTATTTACATTTTAATTTAAAAGAAAATAAATTTAAAATGCACTTGTTAAACTTTGTTTAACACTTGTAATTTCATATGTTAGTTTTCTTACATATGTTTTATTTAACTAAACTGTGTTTAAACCCCTCTCGTTAAATTTATTTAAAATTTGTGTTTATATCCTTGTTAAACTTAAATTTTTTTACATTTTTAAATCCTTATGTAAATTTATTTATAAATCATGTTTTTATAAACATGTTATCCACATATGTATTACATTTCCTATTTATAGTTTCAATTAAATAAAAATCCATTTTCTTTCACAAATTTAAGTATGTACAAACTAATTTATTCCAAGTATAAAG
Source organism: Allium cepa (assembly GCA_030765085.1). Lineage (NCBI taxonomy): Eukaryota > Viridiplantae > Streptophyta > Magnoliopsida > Asparagales > Amaryllidaceae > Allium > Allium cepa. The sequence goes on from CM060938.1 coordinate 847,815,145, forward strand.
AAAAGTATTTTAAACTTTTTATTAAGAAAATTATACTTATACAAATTAAAGTAAAATAATTTGAAATTAAATTATACATTACTAGCAAATATTTATAAGTTAGTAAATACAATTTTTTCTTCTTCAATACATTTATATTTATAAACTTAAGATATTAAACATACTTATTCAAAATTTTCATTTTAAACTTAAGTAATCGTACTTATTATATTTTTGTTTCAAATATAAGTTTCTTTATAAAATTTAGAAAAATTCAAATTAACTCACCATTAATTCACAATTAAATTCAAAAATTAAATTAATTACCAATTTAAATTTAGCATAAAAATTGGGACCGTTACAATATAAAACAAAGGATATTATTATTGAGCGTTTAATTAATTAAAAGAATTAAGAAAAACTTGTGTGATTTTCAATTGCATTCTTAAAAGCATATAGGTATAACTTACCAAATAATAAAAGTTACAATGTAAATAGAAATTGTAATAGAATATTATACAAGTAAAAAAAATTGAAATAATGAAGGTATTTAAAGAAATTCTTTAATAAATAAGAAATTGATGTGAAATTTTGTGAACTTAAGTTGTAATTGAAATGTTACCGTAATTAAATATAATAGAAAGGTAAGCATAAAATAAATAAATAAAATTGAGAAAAAATAAATAAAGACCTGAGTAGATGAAAATGAATAGATTGTAAGTAACAAATGAAAAGAAAAAAAATTGAAATGAAATTAATAAGAATAAACCTAATCTGTTGTTTGAAATCATTGTTTGTTTTGGTTTATGGTTGTTTGGGTAAGGATACTTTAAATTTGTTTGGATGTATGAATAATCTAATTAGCTTCATCTAAGACTGTTGAGTAAATGGTGCACTAAGTAGTTTATTTTCATTCTGTGCAATTTAAAGTTTTTAACCGGAAAACTATTTGTTTGGTCGATACGAGTGGATGTTTGATTTGTGTTGATGTGATGGTTATATGCCTTGTTGCAAGTGATGGTTGTTTGTCTTGATTTGGTTGTTATTAATTGAAACAAGTTGAATATTTCATTTTATATAATTATTGAACCTTTTTGGGTTATATAAGTGAAATACAGGTTATGGAAGCAATTGCTCCTGCTTTTGGTTTCATAAATGAGCGTTATTTGCCCGACGAATAGGTACGTTTTTCGGATTACGGTTTTATAGCGTTATTATATTATTTTTCCCGTGTTGGGATATTTATTATTTTGGAAAATATGTGTATATTGTTATATTTAATATTATATTTTCCCCCGAGCCTCTCCGTACAAAGGAGACTCTGCCAAAATTTTCCATAATTTTTGAACTTAGAAAATATTTTGAAAAATGTTTTCCAAACTTTATTAATTTGAGTATAAGAGATTTAATGGTTATAAATTGGTATATTTTATGTAAAGTAATTTATTTTGTAAATTTAACTGTTTATAAATTTAATATTTTGATGAGATGTATTGTTTATTTAATTTTTCTTTTCCCTTCTTCTTCCTTTTCGGGGACGAAAAGTTTTGAGTGGGGGAGAGTGTAACGACCCATAAATTTTCAGTAATTATAATTGTTAATTTAATAAGATTTTTGAAATTTAATATTGATGAAAATAAAAAAATTTAGTGAATTATTAATGGAAATAATAACTTGGATAAGATTGGTAAGTTAATTGTTAATAACTTTGATGTAATTCCAATAAGTGAAACAATGTAAATGTTGATTATATTCTTATTAAAATAAAAGAATGTTCCAAAATGAAATGATTAAATTGATTCAAAATCTTAATTAATGTGCGCATTAATTTATAATGGGATATAAGAGGTAAATTAATAATTTAAAATGTTAACCTACCAATAAAATAATGTATAATGAATGGAAATGGAATGAATTTGTGTATGAACTAATGGTAGCACTTGTTGTGAGCTAATAAGTAAATTAGAACGTAACAGTGCTAATTTAGGTTAATAATTAATAGGTTGAATGAAAGGTAAATTAATGAATTTATTAAAATTGTAAAGTTATAATAACATATGGTAATTGGTTGGGAAGAATAAAGATAACTAAATATACTTTATTGTTAATTAATATTATAACGGAAAGTGTGGGTGTAAATTAAAAGGAAACGAAAAATTTATTTATAACTTAGTAATTGGTGTATTTTAGCTAATAGACTTAGTAAAAGAATGAATGAATTAATTGATTGTTCCCAATCTGCTTTTATCAAAGGTAGAAATATCACGGATGGAGTGGCAGTTGTATAAGAATATATTAATTTCTGTTGTAATAATAACACTACTTGTGCGATTTTGAAACTTGACTTTGCTAAAGCTTTTGATTCGGTAGATTGGAATTTTATTGCTGATATTTTTCATGCTAGAGGTTTTGGTCCTAGATGGATCAATTGGATTATGTCTTTGCTCAGGACCGGAAACTCTAGTATTATGGTCAACGGTATTTTAGGTAATAAAATTCAATCCAAGAGAGGATTAAGGCAAGGTGATCCTTTATCACCTTTATTAATTTATTTAGCTGCAGATGTTTTTGCTAAAATTATTAAAAGAGCAGTGGATAATGGTTCTCTAGGTAATGTTGGGAATGATATTTCACGTAATGGTATATCGGTTCTCCAATTTGCCGATGATACCTTATTTTTCACTTTCCATCTGCCTAGGCACATTATAGCACTCAAGTTTATTCTTTAAAGTTTTGAACTTTTATCAGGTTTAAAAATAAATTTTGACAAGGGCTCAGTGTTAGTTTTAAACGATTTTGAAAATGTTGAAAACTCGGTTGCTATTACTCTTAATTGCAAAACAATGAGCTTTCCGTTTGAATATCTTGGTTTTGTGATTAGACCCTCTAAACTCAAGCATGAAGACTGGTTTATTATTATTGATAAAATTAAGAATAAGATTTCTAACTGGAATGAGATATATTTATTTGGAGCAGGAAGGCTTGTTTTAATTAATTCGGTTTTATCAGCCCTTCCGATTTATTGGATGTCCATGCATTTATTTCCAGATTGGGTTATTGATAAAATTGACAAAATTAGAAGAGACTTCCTTTGGAGTGGAGAAAATTCCAATAATAATATTAAATGTTTAGTCGATTGGGAGACCGTTTGTAAAGCCAAGAAGGAAGGTGGTTTAGGGGTTATTAACTTGCGTAACATGAATTTATCATTGCTAGGTAAATGGTTATGGAAGTTTAAAGATATTAATGATAATGCTATTTGGAAAGAGATTATTTCTAAATATTACTATAATGGAAATAGTAATTTATATCAAATTGCTTCTCCAGCCACTCATAACTTTTCTAGTTTTTGGAGAAACATTTTAAAATGTCTTGAGATTTTTAACTTAGGAATAAATACTATTGTTCACTCCGGTAACCGTACTTCTTTTTGGCATGACCGTTGGATTTCTGTCTTACCCCTTAAAATGGAATTTAAAGAGCTTTACGATATCTGTAACTTTAACTTTGCTCTAATTAGTGAGGTTTTTTCTCCTGATAATGGTCCTCCTTGGAATTTCAGCTTTAACAGAATTTTAGTAGGACCAACTCTTAGGCTTCTTCATTTGCTTTACGCAAGATTAAACCTATACAATATTGATAATGATAATGATATTCTTTGTTGGGAATGGGATAAAAGTAAGATTTATACTTTTAGCTCCTTTTATAGATTTATTAATTTTTCGGGTACTATAAACATTTCGTTCAAATTTATTTGGAAATCAAATGCTCCTCCTAAATCTAAAATGCACATGTGGTTAATATTGCATGGTAAACTTAATACAATTGAAAACTTAAAAAGAAAGAACATTCATAATGATAGTACATGTTATTTTTGTAATCTACATCTTGAAGACATTAAACATTTATACTATCATTGCATGGAATCTTATTACATTCTTAATAATGTTCTCAAAATTTTCAATTTTAATATCATAACTAAAATTTCGGATTGCGACTTTTACTGGAATAAATTTAGATTTAGGTTTAAAAAGAATACCAGATCTCTAATTTACTCTTTATTCACTATTATAAGTTGGTATATATGGTTTGAAAGAAATCAAAGACTTTTTAATAATAATAATAGTCATATTAATAAATTGATTTATACAATTTCATCTTTCTGTTTTCATTGGATTTCTAATCCCAAATATAAATTAGCTGAGAATAATTCGTTTAAAGGGTATCTTAATAGGGTTAGCCACAATATTAATTACTTCAAAAACAATTGTCTTTTTAATGACATCTGTACTAATACGAATATTTTTTCAAATTCTTACCAAGATCTATCGGTTAATCATAACATGCTAATGATTACAGACTCTTAGTTCTCTTTTTATGGTTTTATTCTTGTTTCTTTTTTGATGTAATTGTTTTGAAATATTTTAATCTTGTTTGCTACTAGTCTTGTCTCCTTTTTGTTTTTCTTCTCTCTTTATTTCTTCACATATATGTATATTAATTTTATTAATATACATATATATGCATAATTCTTACTTTACCCTTAGTCACCCCTCAGATGCAGTTATGAGTGAAAGGTCTCCAGGTTCTTCTTTCAGGTCCCTTTATCTTCAGAGCGCATGTTTTAGTCTGATTGAGAGACTTTCAGTGAGGTTCCTCGCTACAGCTTGGCATTGCTTCCCCTATTCTGAGTTTCCAGTGCAGGCTATCCTTTCCAGCTTCTCTTTTACTTTCACTTCAGAGTAGAGGCTTTCTGCTGTCCTTTTGATCCAGATGCATGTAGTTTTTCTGCTTTATGTGCTACTTAGAGCTTCCGAGATTTTTGGTGCATCATTCCGGCCCAGATGCTCAGAGTTTTTCTTCTCTTTTTGTTGCTTGGAGCTATTGAGATGTATATAGCATCTTTCACTTTTGTTTTTTTATTTTTAGTTTTTGTTACCTGCCAGGCATGTTGGCGGCACCTTGTTTTAGTGTTATATATATATTTGCATGTGTGCTCTCCTCTATTCTATAGAGGATCACATATTTCACTCAAAAAAAACATAGTAATTGGTGTAATAGAAAGTATGAGACCAAGTAAATAAATTTGTTGAGAATATTAATTGAAATTGGATGTAGATCTATGTAATAACGTTAATGCAAGTTGATAAACAACTAATTTAGCGCAATCACTATTAATTGAAACCTATTGCAATAAATAGAATATAATATTACGTTAGTGTGGATTTAAGGTAATATTTGGTAATAATGTATTGTTGTGGTTTATGAATGAATTGATAATTAATATTAAAGGTAGTGATGTTAATATAGGTTGACTATAAACAAGTTGAATGAAATCCCAATAAAGAAGGTAATGCAAATGTTATATTTGGCAAAGATTTCAATACTAATGGAAATTATAGTTAATACACAATAAAGAAAGTAAGTTGAGTATATTTATGTAATGTAATGTAAAAACCAGCATTAACTATGTTATTTGAAATTTGTGGATAGGGTATAAAGATCGAAATCAAATAAAAACAATTTATTGGAATAAACATTCAATAATAGGAGTAATTGCAATTTAATGAAATAAATCTCTCATTTTGCGTTAATTGAAATCAATATGAAATGTAAGAAACGAATGTAATTACTTAATTTGCTAATGGAATAATAATAATATAGTAAATGGTTATGAAATAAAAGCAGAAGTATTTAAGAATGGTAACTTTTGCTTGATAATAGGAAATTCATAAGTGTAATTAAAGTCATGGTAACACTTGTTATAAATTACCTGTTTATTTGGTTTAACAATTAAAATGGGTATCAATATGAATTAAATGAACCTTATGTATATTAATGTGAGTTTATGCAATAACTAAAGGTGTGAATGTCATAAATACAAACCAATGTTAATAGTAACTATGAGATGAAAATTTAGTGAATAACAGGATTTTAAAAAAACCAAATAAATGAATTTCTTGGGGATTTAAGTTTTAATTACTGGATAAATTGAAATTGAAATTTAATACTGTAAATTAGGAATTATTCAATGATACATTGATGTAGAACTTTGTTTAAAGGATTCTAAATTTACCAAGTAATCCAAACCGATAAAATCTGTAAATAATTAAGGTTGAATTGAAAAATTGATTTAAGTAACTTAGTAATTATTTATCTAATTAACTGGGAAAATAGCCATTTTGGCCACTGACTCGGATTTCGACGAAACTAGTTTCATCAAATCCGTAACGGTGAATTATTTTAGGATTTCAAGTTTCGTAACGATCGGACTTGTCATTTGATCGTACGGACTCGAAACGCCTTGGAAATCGATAAATTGAAATCAATTAAAACCAATTTGAAAACATTGACTTTAGCATAACTTCTTCATACGATGGAATTAGGACTTGAAACCTTTTCCATTGCGTTTAAAATATTTTAAAACGTCCCTTTTGATATATTAGTTGACCCAGTTTCGTTCCGAAGTCAGAACGGGCTTTTCGGGTCATTCATCGTTCAACGCGTTTATAAATCGGGTCCATCTATTCTTTTTCAACCTTGTCTATAAATATCCGGTTATAAACCCTAGCCTACCTCTATTTCTCATTTGTGTGCATACAATTCAGCTATCTCTCCTCCTTAATGGTAGACAAACAAATTCTAGATCCAAGCACAAATCGAATTCAAATCCAAAAATTTAAACTCCTCAAAAAATTTTAGAAAATTATATATCGAAGCTCTCGACGAGCGTAATCTTTTGGTACTGTTCGTTTTTCGATTCGACGACTTATTTGTCCTGAAATTCAAGATGAACCTCGACCGTTCATAGGCCGCATGCTAAATCAACGGTGGATCTTCAATATGAGGTCGATCGGAGGGCAGGGTCTGGTGGAGAACGTCGAGGCATGAAGATCGGCACGGTTGCATGGGCCTGGAGCTGCTCGACGCCGCTACGATCGGCAATTGATTTCGATGGCAGTGGTTTCGATTGGTTTGACCGGAGGATAGCGCGAGATGACTAGGTGGAGCGGCTCGGAGTGGTCGAGGCGGTGACACGTTCTGATCGAGTCGATGTTGCTCAGAGGGGCGGCAGAAATTGGATTATCGAAGAGGATAGTGGCGGCTCAGGTTTCAACAGCACGGTAGGGTTTCAAACGAGAATGACCCCGTGAAGCGTGCTGACGTGGGTTTTTCTTTTTCTTCTGTTTTATTTTATTTTGTTTATATTTGAAATTTATATGTTCTAATGCACGTAACTTTTACATACGATATCCGATTCATGCGCGTTTTGCTCACCTAGGTTCGTATTGAAATTCCGGACACTTTGGCGCTGCTTTGGACGAATTTGGAGACTGTCCAATTTTTGGGTTTAAATTGAATTTAAATTAAATTTAAATTCAAAAGGTGAGTGTTTTAACCCACTCACAACTTCTAAAATTTCTTATGTTTGTTAAATTAATTTATGTTGTAATTATGAATTTATTTATGACTGTTTGTTTATTTTTAATCATCACCACAGTTAATTGCATTTATTTAAATTAAACCGTTATTTAATTTATTATTGAATATAACTTCCAGTTAATTACCTGTTATATATTATCAGTTATATATTGATATTTATTGACTATTTTGTATGATGATTGTGATGGATGTATGATTTTATGATGACTGAATGGATGTTTTATTTATATCATCATAATCTGCAAGTTGTTATGCATTTATTTTCATTTGGAATTGCGGTTTGAAATGATATATGACCGTAAATTTTTATTTTAAATTACGGATTTAAGTGATAAATATCTGTATCACTTGACCATAGAATAGGAAATTATATACAGACACCGCGGTCTATATATAGTAATATTTTGAAATGATTTCTATGGTTTTGTAAAGAATATATATGATTTTATGAGCTATTGATTTGGATATTTGATAAAGGTTATTTTATATATAGTTAAATGTTTGGTTTTAAGCTATGTATAAAATTGGTTTAAAGTATAAAATAAAGTTTGATTTTATTAAATATAATATGGATAAGTATTTACTTAAATTATATTTAATATAGAGTTTATATTGATTTTATAAATCAAGGTTAAGAAGATAGTTGAAGCTGATTGAGATTTTTTTAATTGAGAATTTTATTTAATAAGAATCCATTTGGAACTTATTGAAATTTATATTTTAAAAGAATATTGTTTTATAAGAAAATTCGGGGTTAAGGTGATTTAAGTGAATATATCAAGTCTAAATAAATTGAGGAATATTAAATTGTTGAAATTTGAAGTTTATTTAAAGGATACTGGATTTATTAAATTAAATATTTCAAAACTAAATAATAGTAAAGTAAATTTGGGATATATATATGAATTATAAAATTTAGTTTCGAAACATTGAATATTAAAGCTTTGAAATATATGAAATTTGAAAAGGTTTATTTGAGGATTTAAATCTGTATTGGAATTGATTGCGAAATTAAAGAAGCTAATTTATTATATAGAGAAATTAAATATTTAAACCATATAAGTGGTGTAGTTATATTTCAAAGTTATGAAATTCAAAGTTTTATGTTTTGGAAGGCTATATTTCAAGCGTTTGGTTTCGAAATATTATAACTTTGAAAATGTTATGATTTTAGAAAAGGATATATTTGAAAATGATATCATATTGATTTGGTTTTAAGAATGAAAATGATATCGTATTTATTTGATTTGAAATTGATATTATATTCTAGTTTTAAAAGTATAAATTAATTTGAAATGATCGCGGTGTTATAATAACATTTGGTTGTTGAAGAGACCGGGATCGAAAGTTGTCATACTCTCTGCCAACTCCGAAAACCACTTTAACAACTGTGTACGTGGTGGAGATTCTAGAATGAAATAGGATGGTGGCGGCGTTTCCTTTGAGGTAAATACGTGGACCTGACTCCCGTGAGTTGGTATAAGGTGGCTAAAATAGGAGCGATTCTCGGGCCAATGAGGTAGCAGCTTTGATCGGATGCATCCCTTCGATATTATACTTTGACTTTTGGATTGATTCGATGGCCACTTTTGATTTTTTTTATTTGGGGGTGTGGCTCGAGGTGGGCGGTAGCTGCGCTACGCGTTACCACCAGCCCGGATGCATAATTGGTATATCTACCCTGGCATTGCCTAGTTGTGCCGTGTCACCTACCCTAGCGCGCCTTGTACGAGTTTGGTTTTCTCCTGTAGCCCGGGGAGTATTTAGGGTAGTCTCCCGATCTGGAGATGCCCTGATACTGGATGGACTACTGGGACTATTACGTGTTAAGGGCTATATGGGTAACCCCTTAATGCTATGAAAAAAGTATGTTTATTTTACTAATAGACATTATTATAATAGCAAAATATTACTACATAGTAAATAGTTTAACGGATCCATAGGAGATGTGAATCCCGAGCATCTCTTGAGTTACTGCACTCACGTTGACACTGGATAGGAGATGTCAAATCCCGTAAACATCTCTGACGCCGTTCCACTCATATTATTTACTGTTGATTTAACTTACATAAGGTCTTTTAGTTCTGACTCGAGTGTTTTGTCATTTCAATTCGCTCGGGTCAGCCTGAGCATTTCAGGATTTGAAGATTTTACTCTGGAGGACGAAGACGAAGATTTGTATTACTATTATCTACTATATTATTCCACTACACCATTTTTTTCCGCTGCATAATTATTATTCTATGGTATGTGTAACTCTGATATGTATTGTATAAGTAAAATCAAATATTTTGTAAAACAGCTTCATGAACTGTATATTTGATTGTTATATTTTATCGTTCCGCTGCAAGATCCTGTTTGTTCTTTTTCTTTCTTTGCTTCTTCTTATTTACCCCTTAACAATCTGCCCTATTATAGGATTTAAGTCTGACGTGTGTGGTTTATCGTCGATTTAAACCGTGCAAAAAGGCGGGACGTTACAAAATAAAAATGCATTTTTAACGGGGAGATTAATTTCAGAGAATTCTCTACTGGCACATGAGCTTATCAGAGACTTTAACAAACCAGGAGCAGATAAAATATGTCTCGAAGTAGACTTACACAAAGCATATGATATAGTGAATAGACATTTTGTAGTTCATATGCTTAAAGCTACGGCGGTTCCAGATAGTCTCTTAAAGCTGATATGGTTCTGTATATCCACTCCAACATTCTCAATACTTATCAATGGAGTTCCTAACGGATACATTTCGAACAACAGAGGACTAAGACCAAGGGGATCCCCTATCCCTTTATCTATTTGCAATTGCAATGGAGTGGTTTTCCCTCTAAATAGAAATAACATGTTATCATAATAAGATAATCCCTGTGCACAAAATAACACCAAAAGTAACTCACCTTATATATGCAAATGACTTTATTGTAGTCATGAAAGCAACCTCACATGCAATAGATACCCTTAAAGATATTTTTTATCATTTAGAATTGTTGGAGGGTTGAAACTAAATGAAGGGAAAACAATATGTTACTTTAACAAGTTTTGGAGAGACAAGCAGAGATTTTTGGAGTATTAGAAGAGGAACTTTCAGTTAAATATTTGGGAATTCCGTTGTCTACAAATTCCATTATAGATAGAGAATATGCTAAACTGATAGATAAAATTAGAGAGCAATTACAAGGATGGAGGTCTAAATTGCTGTCTTTTGCTGGCAGGGTGGAACTAGTCCATACAGTTATCACTTCTGAAGTCAGATATTGGCTCCAAACTTTTCAAATTCCAGATTGCTCCCTAGGAAAAATAAACTCTATTTGTGCAGATTTTATATGGAGGGGAAAACTATACAAAATCAGCTATAAAGATTTGTCCAAACCAAAGAAAGTGGGTGAAGTGGGACTAAAAAACCTCTTTGAACTTAAAATTTTTATGGTATCAAGTTGTCTTGGAATATACTATCGTCTAATAACTTATGGCCTAAGTGGATGAGAGCTAAATACATTAAAACTTGTTTCTGGACAGATCCCCTAGACAATAATGCATCAGTCACATGGACGAACATTCTAAAATATAGAGAAGTAATAAAACCCTTGATTGAAAGAAAAAAAGCAAATGGCTTCACAGCAGATCTTTGGAGAGATCCTTGGTTCAGCAATAAAAGCTTGATTGATAGGGTGGGATTGGAAGGATTCTCAAATTATGGCAATCCTAACTACACAGTTTCAAGTATAATTGAAGAAGGCATATGAAAATGTGAAAACCAGATTATTACAAGAAACTTTGTAGAGGAGATTCAGAAGCTACCCATATATATAGAAAGAGCTTTTGATGAATGGAGCATGAAAAACTCAAAGAATGGAAAGTTCCTATTCCATGAAACTTGGGATTACACCAGATTTAAACATCAAAAGGTAGAGTGGCACATTACAGTCTGGAGCAAATCGGTAACTCCAAAAATGGCTCATACTACCTATCAAGCCATCCTAGACAGACTTCCAACTAAAGACCGTCCAAAGAATTGGGGGATTATTGAAGAAACCAAATGCAGTCTATGTGGTGAACAGGATGAAAGTCACGACCACTTGTTTTCTGAGTGTAACTTTACAAAATCTTTATGGAGTTTACAAAAAATGAAATGCGTCTGTTCGAATGAAGTTAAAACACCGAAAGATGAAATATTTTACCTGAACAATAGAAGAAACTACCCGAACCTTTTGTAAGAAGTATTCAAAATTTGTCTCACAACTTCCATTTGTCATATCTGGAGAGAGAGAAACTACAGGACTTTCAACAAGGAGAAGAAGAACATTCAATTAGTCAATTCCCAAATTGATCGTGATGTGGAGATGATAATCTCTTGGATAAACAAAAAAACACTTACCAACCTAAGGGAACCAGAAAAACAACTACTGGCGAGGTGGAAGACGTAGGTAGACTCTGAAGGAAATCTAACAAACTATCGGGAGCCGCCATGAAATTGGGAAAGTGATTTTTATGAGATTAATATGGAAAGATATGAGTTCTGTAATGATTTTGTCGATGACTTTGTAACTAGGGCTTCGGCCTGTTTATAGAAAAGTATAAAAGATTAACCTATTTTCAAAAAAAAGGAATGGTTTTAAATGGTTTCAAAAAAAAGTTCCACGTATTTACTTGAACCTAATGCTTTCGTAAGGTTTGTTTTAAGTAAAGGACTTTAGCACTGTCGTAAGGTATCTAATGAAGGTTTCGAAGGGGATGTTCTCCGGTGTTTTCGAAAGGTATATGATAAAGGTTTCGAAGGGGTGATTCCCCAGTGTTTTCGAAAGGTTTACCTTTAGTGTTTAAATGGAAGGTTTTCAATGGTTTCGAGAGGCATGGTTAAAGTGTTTTGAAAAGAGAATGTCTAAGGTTTTATAAAGCTTTCGAAAGAGATGCTTTCAATGTTTTCAAAAAGTCTACTGTAAATGGTTTCGAAAGGTATGTTTTGGCCTTTCGGCCTAATGTTACAAAGTAAAGTACTTAACTTGTTTTGAAAGGGGTACTTTCAATGGTTTCAAAAGGGGTTGTTTAAAGATTTTAAATAAGGGTTTCGAAGGTTTTCATAACAATGTTTTGAGTAACGCATATATTATGGAAAATAGAGTTGAGTAAAGAACATAGTATGTTTTCCTGATTTATAAGGATTAAATCAATTTGAAAGATGTTTTCAAGGAAAATTTAACCCTAAGTAAATGACTCGAAAGTTTGGATACCAGACGGGTCTAGTATAGGGTCGCAGCCTATACATTAGCTATAGCCTCTAGCTAATTTAGTCCAAAATTCCAATGTGTAGGGCTTAGTCACAGGTAAGACTTAAATGATGTTACACACATAAAGGAATATATAAAGAGAAAGAGGATATGTTATTGGTGAGATCGCAAAACCACTAGGATAATGACCCTTCTAGAAGTAAGTTAAGTATAGACCATCTAGATGTTTGTCTAATAGATGTTAGATTACTTATTTTTTCTGGTAGGCCCGAATCAGCCAATGGTCAGTAGTTAACCAAACACAACTATATTGTTCGGACAGATAGTCCATTTGTTACCTCTATATAAGCATATATGATATTGCTATTATTGCTTTAATCAGTTTGATTATAGGATTTTGATTTGCAAAAAAGATATGTTTTAAAGAGATATTAGTGAGGGAAAACTCGTTCTGCTATGCGGCGTGGCCTCACTTAATATCAGTAAACTGAGATGTAATAGTATTATTCACACAAGGCTTTATGTCTGACTCGAAGTTTATGTTTTTCCCCTTAAACTCTCGGGTGCTCAAATTAATTTGAGTAGATTAAGAGTTTGGGTTCACAGGTTTAGTAGGTAAATGAATAAAGCTTCCGAAGACATATAAGAGGCATGGATAGCTATTTAGGAGTTGTTATTTTTATTTCTGTTGTGATGTATTAAAACTATTTTGTCTACTTGAGTACTCTGACCATCCAAGGGGGCATTTTTATGTGTCGCGCTTGGCGTATTTGTAATAATTATATTTGAACATAACCTGGGAAACTTTAGGATTGTGTAATGGAATATGAAACTTGGTTTTGAAATGTAATTAGTAAAGCTGCTGTTTTTGGAATTAGTGATTTTGTTTCATATTCATGAGCTTCAAATATTATGGATACCATTAATATTACCGTATTTTGTCTCCGGATGTTAATACTATTGAAGACTGCAACATTTGTAGTACTTAGCTTTGGGCCTCAAGATAGGGAATGTTACATACTTATTCCATACGAGAAATACCAAGCGCACCCATGATGGTTCAATAGCTAGCAAATAGACCATACATATGGAACTATAGTATTTCGAGTTTTCCAATGTAACCCAAATAATACTCCCATAAGTAAATATTAAACTACATATACGAAACTATTAAAAGAAACTTTGACTGCACATATAAAGAAACTTATCAGACTATATAAGCTGCATATACAAAGCAGCAACTTGTATGAAGGTTTAGTGTACTCCAGATGAATTTCAGTAGTCCTAGAAGCATGAATCCTTTTGTTGCTAGAGTGACGTCAGCAACATGGCTTAAAGAGAAACTACCTACTTCATTGAATCTCGGTAATTGAAGCATCATTATGTTAGTAGCAGTAATGCAAGAATATATTTATAGAGTAGATTGGTTTAGGGCATGCTGATTGTTATAGTAGATAGAGACGGGCAGACTAAAGTTTTTCAAAATTTCAAATTTCCTACTTAAAATACCAACTACTGCTACATCTATTAAATTTGTGCATAGATATGAATATATCATGATGATTGTAACTGTTATAAATGTGCACGTTAACCAGTCAATTTGTCTCTAGAAGCAAACATGTAGGGAGAAGATTGGTTCAAGCATTGTAGTACTCTATATTTTTTGTTTAATTTTATGTAGGTCTAGGTTCTTAGAATTCAAAGTAATTTGAAGAGAAGAGAGATGAGAATTATCAAACCTTTTTTTAATTGTCCTTTTTAATTTCACTCTTCTGTGCTTCTTACAGCAAAACAAAATTTAAGCACATTTATAGAGTTCTAAACAACACTTCAGCATAGAAAACTAAACCGCAAGTTAATTATGACCCTTGGTTACTAAGAGACATATCAAATAGACTCCTCCTTCAGCTAAAATTGCTCCTTCAACTTCTCATTTGATCATGGCATAAATTTAGACTGTTTTTGGATTACATTCAACACCCCCTCTTAATCCAAAGTCCAGAACATTCATTATGTCACGACACCAGCTGAACTTCTCTCGAGTAAATGACTACGTCAGTACATATGCAACTTGCTGGCTCATGTTTACATACTGCAATTCAATCACCCTTTTCTCAATCAGGTTTCGTATGAAGTGGAGTCGGGTGTCTATATGCTTTGTTCTTTTATGATGCATTGGGTTTTTGGCAATTGCAATTGTTGATTGATTATCACAATAGAGAATTGTTGCATCATTCTGCTCATAATTTATCTCCTCTAACAGATGCCTTAACCATACTCCTTGGCATGCTGCTGCTATTACTGCATTATACTCGGCTTCTGCAGTTGATAGTGCAACTATTGCCTGTTTCTTTGAAATCCAACTGAATACATTGTTGCCATAGAAAAACACATGACCTGTTGTGCTCTTTCGATCATCTATGCTTCCTGCCCAGTCGCCATCACTATAACCTTCAAACAAGGTTCATTAACTGCACTATACCATAGACCATAACATATTGTTCCTACAATGTATCGGAGAATTCTCTTTGCTGCTCTCATATGATGTTTAGACGAGTTGTGCATATACCTTGCAACTATTCCAACTGCATGTGTGATGTCTGGTCTTGTATGCGTCAAATACACCAAACCACCAACCAAACTTCTAAACCAAGTTGCATCCGCTGCTTCGGGTCCTTCACTTGCTTTAAACTTCTCATTTGTATTCATCGGGTTCGCACGGGATTGCAACTCTTCAACCCGAACTTTTCTATCAAATATTTTGCATATTTTCACTGGGATACAAAAAAATTCCCCTCTCTTGTTCAACCTCCAAACTTAGGATGTAATGCATCTCCCCTAAATCTGTCATCTCGAACATATTCATCATTTACTCCTTGAACTCCTTCACCATTGCATCAGCCGTGCCAAAATAAATCATATCGTTAACATAAAGACATACTACTATTAAGTCCCCTTTTCCTTTGCGTTTGACATTAGGCTCATTTATACTTTTTTGAAATTCCAGTTTCTGAAAATGTGCATCAATCATGATGTACCACGCATGAGGGCCCCGCTTTAAACCATATAGTGCCTTGAACAGACGGTACACCCAATGCTCTTTTCCTTTCACTTAAAAACCGTCCGACTGCCCAACATAAACTTCTGCTTTCAGTTCACCATTGACAAATGCTAATTTCATATCAAATTGATAGATGGGCAGTCTCAACTGGGCTGCAATTGCCATTAGCAGTCGAACCGTCTCAAATCTTGTCACTGGATAAAACTTCTCCTCGTAATCTATGCCTTGTTTCTGTGCATATCCCTTCGCTATTAACCATGTTTTGTATTTCAATACACTACCGTCAGCACCCAATTTAGTCTTGTAAACCCATCTAACTCCAATTACAGTGTGATCTTTCAGTAATTCCACCAACTTCTATGTTTGATTCTGTTCGATCACACTCATCTTTTCTTTCATTGCTTGCACCCATTCCTTCTTTTCTGCTGCTTCTTTAAAAGACACTAGGTCTACTACATACATAACTTGAGTTGCTTCATACAGTTCTCGTAAGGACCGTACCTTCCTTATTGGTGTATTAGAATCGACCGTCAGATTTACTATGTCACTTGTGCTTGGGCTAGCATGTGGTTGTTCACTACTGCCTTCTTCCTCTTCCACTTCTACTTCTACTATAATGTGTTGTCTCCCTCCGTGGACCAACTCCAACTAGCATTCTAATCAAACATGACGTTTCTACCAACTATAACCTTCTTTGTCACTGGATTATACAACCTAGCCTTTAGATTGTATGCAATATCCAATGAACATACATTTTTCTGATTTAGAATCCAACTTCTTGCGGTTTTGTGCACTTATGAGGGTGTATGCAATGCACCCAAACACACATAAATGCCCAACACTAGGATTCCTTTCGAACCATGCCTCAAACGGCGTCTTGTTCATTACCGCGTTAGTTGGTGACTTGTTCAGAATGTATACCTTGTTGCTACCACCTCAACCCAGAATCGATTCGGCATACCTTTAGATTTCAAATGCTTCTTGCTAGTTTCACCATAGTGAAGTTTTTGCGTTCAGCCACACCATTTCGGTCAGGTGTGTATGGGGTAGTTAATTGTTGTAGCACTCCTTTCTCACAAAACTGCTTGAATTCTTTTGATTGAAACTCACCACCATGGTATGACTAATTAGCTTAGCCCCCTTTTGTGTTTCTACCATGGCTTTGAACTTTTTAAACGGTACAAATGCTTCACTTTTGTAAATGAGAAAATACACCTAGGTCATCCTGCTGTAATCATCAATGAACAACATAAAATACTTGCTTCCTCCCATCGACTCAACCTCCATCAGTCCGCACAAATTTATATGCACGAACTCGAGTACTTTGGTTGCACGCATTGACCAATCTTTTGGAAACGACAGCTACGATTGCTTGCCAAATACACATCCTTCACATATCCCGATATTACCAATGTTTGGTAACCCAATCACCATTTTATTTTGATTAAGCAGCCTCAGACCATTCATGTTCAGATGGCTATACCTTAAATGCCATAAGTTGCTGGAACTAATCTCCTTGACTGCAAGTGCCCACCTTCGCTGTCTCCAAGGGGAACAAGTTGTTTCGTGTCTTCTTGATTGTTGCCATTACCTGATCAGTGGCTGCATCTATAATTATGTAATTATCACCTACAAACTTGAGGTATACCCGATGTCCATCATTTGACCAATGCTAAGTAAGTTCTGGGACAGTTGATGTAGTACATAACATGTAGCATCCGTGTGTTGTGACTGTTGGACTGCACAACTACTCTCCATTTTCCTTCAACATGAATCTCTTTATCATCACCAAGTTTCACTGTTTTCTTGTATGACTCATCCAATTCATCAAAAAAATGCTTAAAACCTATCATGTGGTTTGAACACCCGTTATCTAAAAAACAAACTTGACTCACATTTGATTCTTCATCAGTTTTAGCCATAAACAACCGTGTTTGATTGTCCTTTTCTTCAACAAAACTTGCCTATCCTTCTTCTCTTTTCTTCTTGTAACTATCTTCTTGTACATGACCATACTTATGGCAGTAATAACACTCCAAATCCTGACCTTCTTCTCTTTGTTTCTTGTAGTAGTCGACTTGCATATGCCCTTTCTTGTAACAATAGTAACATTCAACATCTTTCTTCGATTGATTAGAGTAATGTCGGTTGTCAATTGGCTTGCATCTACCTCTACTGCCATGACTACCTCGACCTCTGCCTTGTTGTTATCTACTTGAAGACTCGTCCTTGGTATAAAAAGCTTTGATGTCATCATTTATTTCTGATCGATTGAGACGAACTTCGTGGACCTGAAGTGATCCCATCAACTCATCAAACGTGTAGGTGGAAAGGCCTTTAGACTATTCAATCGCTGCTACAACATGATCAAACTTGGTTGTCAAACTATGAAACACCTTCATCATAACTATTTTCTCAGAAAGATCTTCCCCACAACTTCGGATTTGGTTGACTATTGTTGTAACTCGTGTGAGAAACGATTGAACTGATTCACCTTCGGTTCATACCTCAAACATCTATCTCAAGCCCTATAACTTGATTGCTACTACCTTAGAACTTCCCTGAAATGCTGTTTTCAGAATAGTCCAGGCCTCCTTTGTTGTTGTCTCTGCTGTAATGTTTGCAAATGCCGATTCGTGTACGGCTTGCTGAATGAAGAAGAGTGCCTTTGCATCTCGCTTGGTTGTTTCAGTTGGTGTCGGATCACGATTCAATGCTCCTGTTTCTACTAATTTCCACAAGCCATGAGATTTTAGCATCGTTTGCATCTTGATGCTCTAGAACTCATAAGTCTCACCCTTGAACATCGGTATCGTCTAATGGGACATAATGAATATGGCATTGCTACCTGCATCGGCCATGGATCTGATATCAATTTGTTAGAATTCAAAGTAATTCAAAGAGAAGAGAAATGAGAATTCTCATACCTTCTTTTAATTGTCCTTGTTTTATTTCATTCTTTTGTGATTCTTACCGTAAAACAAAATTTGAGCACATTTATAGTGTTCTAAACAACACTTCAACGTAGAAAACTAAACAGCAAATTAATTATGACCTTTGGTTACTAAGAGACATATAAAATAGACTCCTAATTCAGCTATAATTGCTTCTTCAACTTCTTATTTGATCATGGCTTAAATTTAGATTATTTTTGGATTACATTCACATAGGTATTATAGGATGTCAGATTACAGTCTCCCTTACCTTCCCATTTGTATACTGAAGATATCATTGAATTGAATTGGGCTAAAAAAAAATTTTAAGCTACAAGTTTTGTTTTCTCTTGCAAACCGCTCAATTTACAGTGCAGAAATATAGGCATGTACTGCTATAAGATTGACTACCACCTTATTCTTACTGACAGTATTATACCTTAAATTTTCTCAGCAACGATTAAGAACTAAACATGGACAAAAAGAATTAAATCATTAGCTTGTTATGAGGAAGTTTTCCATAAAATATTTGTATTGAAAAAGCAAAGAATGCCCCTCCACTTCACCCAGATAGCCTCTTACATGTACAAGCGAAACTGTCAAAGTTGGAAGAAATTTTGCCACCAGCACAAAAATAACACTATATCCTTGATTTGTAATGGTAAACCCAAATTCCCTAAGATGTTATACAATGTATCAATTAAGTGATGTTACATGGAAAAATTCAGCATGAAACTGATCGAAGAAAGGAAAATTACGATATATGCAACACCAACCAAATAAACAAGGTAATACATTAACTAATGATGCTTAGTGGAGATTTATTGCAACAGAGAGTGCATTCATTCATCATATAAATATCAAATACTGCAGCATGAATTGCACCACTTACCTATGCTTGCCTAGCAAAAGATGAAAAAATATCTTTATTTTCTATAGTAAAAGATTGGCATAAAGCATCTCCAACCTACCCGAAAGCTAATAAATTATCGATAATTAAAAGAAAAAATATGTTAAACTTTGTAATGAATTACCTTAAGGGTACGAGTATATATGCACGTCCAGATGGTCCTTCATTTGATTGCTAGGACCATAAATTTTCTGTTTGTAACATAAATGTTTTCTTTTTATCTGTAACATAAAATTAAGTTTTTTCATAAGTTATTTGCATAAATTATTTTTTACATTCATATTTGTGATTATAATTTTAGATTTTTTTAATGAAAGTTAACCCAAAATTAAGCTTTTGCATAAGTTATGGGTTATAATAAGCTTTTTAGATGGTGTTCAGGATGAATTTAAACCAAAAATTACCTTCTAGCATTACATAGAAGTTTATAACACTTTATATATGACAGGGCTTCTACACTATGCATGGCACCTATTTGCTGAGAAATTTTATGGCTTGTAGGAGTAAGCCTTCGTTCTGTTCTGTTGATTTTGAGGTAAAAAACATCAAACCGAATTTAAATCGAAAAAATTCAAAATCGAACTAAACCGATTTAATTTCAGTCGGTCAGTAATCGATTTAACTAAACTGGAAAGATATGTTATTATTCAAGTAATTGATTTACTCAAAGGAAAACATAATTTTATGTTTGAAGAGATTTTATTGAGTATTTTTATATTTACAATAAAATTTGACCTGTTTTCAGTATGAAAATTTTGTATTTTATCATTAACCTATTATTAAGAGTATTACAATACCATAAATTTGGATAATATAATAAACATTTCATTGGTTTAAACCGATAGCCCAAATAATATATTTTATAAACTGAATTCAAATCGATTTAGTTTCAAAATCTAACCGATCAAAATGAACTGGTTCGACCGATTAATTAAATTTTAATTGAATATTGCTCATCCTTAATGGCATGCGCCTTGGAGTTCTGTCTTACTTCAACAAACATCTACCAAAAAATAAAATCCACAAACTCATGTATAATTCCCAATGAGGGTCATTCAAACTCATCTAAAATATTAAACTTTGCTATACAAAGTTTCCAGCAACATCTACTCTAACAACTGCTTCAAAACATTTTAAATTTACGTACTAATTTAACATGGTTAAATCCCAAAACACATTAGACAACATATATGAATATAGAACAATCATGTAGCCTTTTCTTCAATACACAGTCTAAGTCCAAAACATCAAGCAAACTTCATGTACCATATCAAATATTCTTGAAATATACATGATAATTATTACACTAAATTTATGTAAGAATATATAATAATCCAAAGAAGCAATTATAAAACAAATGGTAACAAAAAAGAGTAGTCAAGTATCCTAATATTTACCATGAAGTTAAATAATTAGTTTCAACTTGCAGCGCAAATATCACTAATGTCCCTACAGTAGAAAAGCTGAAAATTACTACTACGTAAATTTTTGTACGTAGTTGAGATTGAAACAAAAAAATCACTCTTTCTATGTAGGAACATTATTAAAGGCCAGAGTTCAATACTGTTGAGCATTACCAAGCTGCCAGATTAAATGGGAAACAACGTGAAATGTGGCTAGTAACTGCACTAAAAACAGTAGCCATTTTTTATATGGTTAGATGTGCAGTAAGTGATTGCAAACAGTAGTGTGTTCTACTTAGTCATGATGTTTTTTTGGAAAAGGAACAAATGAAAAAAAATTACGAGGACATGTGGAAAACTAGCTATGTATGTGCAGTAGACATTTTGGTGCTTTTTTTTCTGTTCTAGTAGTGCGTATATTTCGGCCTGCCAGGACCATAGTGGACATATTTCTATTTGTCTTCACAACTGATTTTTAATAAACATATCATAAATCTAAGGTAAAATTAACCACTAAAATCACCAGAGAAATCTTGGAAAAAAATGCTTTATAGGGTAAAGCAACAGAACCAAGAAAAAATATGGTCGCAAATCAGTATAAGCCTTTATGTTAACATACAAATGCAGTTGCTTTTAAAACAAAAAAAGTTTATCCCTTTGTGTTGGACAAAAGACTCACTTCGCATTTTTTAATAGTTTTCTTACAATGCTAGGGAAAAATGAAATATGTAGAAGTCACAATAAAATTCAACAATATAACATAGCTATTACTAAATTTGCAACTACCACGGTTAGTTTAACAGATTATGAAAGAACTATAAAATGATTTTAGTTTGGACAAACTTCAACATGATTTAGGTATACGGTCAATACTATCCTGGGGCCAACCAAACCAACAATGATACAATAAATGATGTGAATGAACAGTGTAAAAAGTCAGTAATCGACATATATCAGTTTACAGGGGACTTACTAAATGTTAACTACTTCGGATAACAATTTTGATGCGAACGCAAGTAGAGGTCAGCAATCAACTTATGTCAGATTTAACATGTACCTGATACGCTCGGATGATGATTTGTTGGAAAATTGATAGTTCCTGAAAATAGTGGCAAAGGACCTACTGTTGATGTACACAATATATTTGGAATTGTTGATGTGCCCACCTATATATCTATTATCCAGCATAGCGAGTAATTAATAAGATGACAACTATTTTCTAGAAACAATTCCGAAAGTTCAGTTATTATTTTATTTTTTTCATACCTTCTTTGTAATTAGCTTTAAAAAGCACCATGTAAATTTGACTCATTTTCGATGAAGTTGTTAACTTCTCATAGGAAAATTATTGAAGTTTTAATTAGGAAAATTATTGAAGTTTTAATTTAAGTTATAAAAGTCTAAACAACTTTAACATCAGGAAAAAAAAATTGTTAATACTTTAGTTCCTCGTATTTCATACCAAATGAGATAAATTTTGTACTTAACAAAAATATATGCATATGGAGATGGATATTAATATTATTTGTAGAGGACAATGCCCAACGGTTAACGGTACAATGCATGCTACAAATGTTGGTGAATCAAATTCAAAATTCCGAGGTGCTGAATATAGCATAGTGAATGAGTGTAAGAAATGGATTAACACGAGTCAAAATTCGAAAGTACTGCTGGATAAAATCCAGCATGAGAAATAGATGGTAAACAAAAATAATCGATAGACCTTGGATCCATAACAGCGGATAAACTAACCATAGTCAATCGTCGATCAATCCATAAGCATTAATCGTACGGTGAAGTCGCAAAAGACATCGAATCTAGAATCACGCCGAAGCAACCTTAGTTTGTGCGGTTAGTAGAAGAAGATGTTGGGACTGGAAACAACTTGGATCTATTGCCTGAGCTATCGGATCAGTAAGCAGTGAGCTATCTCATTCATTCATCTAGTCGCCTTCTATGGATGACACGTCATTATGAAGGTCGAGTCTAGAGATTAATGGAAAGGCCTTTATAGAAACGGGGATCGAGTCTGGTAATTTGCTGGTAAGGAAATTGATGTTGAGGGAGGTTGTTGTGGATGGTACGATGTTTGTGAGATGGAATTTGGCGATGCATGAAATTGAGAAGTTTTTGGACGAATTTGGGGAGGAACAAAATTAGGTTGTAGGAGGGGTGATTGAGAATAGAAGGATGAACGCGATGTGAAAAAACAGTATGAGAACAAACAATATGAGTGCATGCATCGCACACGCAAGGGCATTTTTGGAATTCCATAAGGATATTTTTGGAATTTCAAAAAGACATTTGGATACTTCATCTTGTTAACGCACACTGTAATTCTCCATGGGGTGACAGCTGTACTTAAAAAATAACAGGCTACCACATCCTCATATTTGAACTCCGTCTAGTGTAAAGCCGCTATTTTTTTTTCAAACTGCAATAACTTCTTCATACTAACTCGGAATCAAGAAAAACTTCAACCCATGAACTCCCACCAAAATTACGGACAAGATGGTACACTCGAATACTTCATCTTGTGAATGCACACAATAGTTCTCCATGGTGACTAACAGTTGTACTTAGAAAATAACAGGCTATATCCCCACTTCAACACTCACTGTAGTTTTCCATGGTGACTAATGGTAGTACTTAGAAAATAACATGCTGCATCCTCGTATTTAAGCTCCGCCTAGTGCATAAGTCGCTATTTTTGTGTTCAGACTGCAATAACTTCTTCATACTAATTCAAAATCCGACGAGACTTCGACCGATTAATTCTCACCTAAAATACGAACAATATGGCACACTCGGATATTTCATCTTGTGGACGCATATTATAGTTCTCCATGAGGACTGACAGTTGTACTTAGAAAATAATAGGCTACCACATCCCTATATTTGAACTCCGCCTAGTGCAGAAGCCGCTATCTTTTGTTCATACTGCAATAACTTCTTCATACTAACTGGAATCATGCAAAACTTCCACCGATGAAATCCCACCTAAATTACGGACAATATGGTACACTTGGATACTTCATCTTATGAACGTGCATAACATAGTTCTCCAATGTGACTAACAGTTGTACTTAGAAATAACATGTTATATCTCCATATTTGAATACTTTCTCTATGAGATGTAAAAGGGTATATTTTGAATTTCAAAAGGACGCCGAGTAAATCTATTCAATGAATTCTCTTTATTAGTAGTTAAGATAAAAATAATACCTAGTACAGAGATGACAATTAGGAAGAAATAAAACCAAAATTTATGTTAATATAGTTCTACACTATGCTCATATGTTGGCAAACAATATAAAAATCAATGACATTTGCAAAGTATTTTTTGTAAAATAAGTAATCATAACCTTAGTCATAGAGAATATTTTTGTTAGTAAGAGAGACAAACAAACCTAATACACTATGGATTATTTATACCTAATGAAAGAAACTATATATATGAAAAAATCAAAGGAAAATGGATATATGTTTAATCAAATTCAATTATTTCATGTAATAGTTATTTTAAGAAAAAAATCATCTTTATTACAGAATTAGTTAAACATGATTTTTGGTTGGCAATCTAAATGTTCAAATTATAAAAATCCCAGTATTTATGATGCGGAATAGTACTCAATATGAGTTTAATTTATGGGTAAATACAAATGAATATATGCATACAAATGAATATAGGCAAGTACAAATGAATATATAAAGGTAAGTAAAAAAACCAGTAAATTAATTGCAATAATGCATAAACCTTAAACAGTTAGCTTATTTATTCTTTGATTAGTTAGAAATATTAATTTTGTGATGATTACTATTAGGAATGGTTTTTGCTTTCTTACCTTTTTTGTGATTTTATTCATATTTTTGATGTTTTGCGTATGTACGTGTGAATGAACTGCTTCTAGATGCTCAAAGCTTGAACAAGTAGCTCTTATTTCTTTGGAATGAGTATAAGGTATGGTTTTGGCTATACTTTTCTTCTTTTTTCTATGAATTCCTATTAATTCCAATCGCTGATACAACATGATCAAACTTGGTTTTCAAACTATGCAACACCTTCATCGCAACTATTTTCTCAGAAAGATCATCCCCACAACTTCGGATTTGGTTGACTATTGTTGTAACTCGTGTGAGAAACGATTGAACTGATTCACCTTCAGTTCATGTTCACTACCTCAAACATCTATCTCAAGCCCAATAACTTGATTGCTACTACCTTAGAACTTCCCTGAAATGCTGTTTTCAGAATAGTCCAGGCCTCCTTTGTTGTTGCCTCTGCTGTAATGTTTGCAAATGCCGATTCATGTACGGCTTGCTGAATGAAGAAGAGTGCCTTTGCATCTTTCTTGGCTGTTTCGGTTGGTGTCGGATCAGGATTCAATGCTCCCGTTTCTACTAATTTCCACAAGCCATGAGATTTTAGCATCGTTTGCACCTTGATGCTCCAGAACTCATAAATCTCACCCTTGAACATCGGTATCGTCTGGTGGGACATGATGAATATGGCATTGCTACCTGCATCGGCCATGGATCTGATACCAATTTTTTAGAATTCAAAGTAATTTGAAGAGAAAAGAAATGAGAATTCTCATACCTTTTTTAATTGTCCTTGTTTTATTTCATTCTTTTGTGATTCTTACAGTAAAACAAAATTTGAGCACATTTATAGAGTTCTAAACAACATTTCAACGTAGAAAACTAAACAGTAAACTAATTATGACCTTTGGTTACTAAGAGACATATAAAATAGACTCCTAATTCAGCTAGAATTGCTTCTTCAACTTCTTATTTGATCATGGCTTAAATTTAGATTGTTTTTGGATTACATTCAACATAGGTATTATAGGGTGTCAGATTACAGTCTCCATTACCTTCCCACTTGTATACTGAAGATATCATTGAATTGAATTGGGCTATAAGTTTTTCTCATGCTACAAGTTTTGTTTTCTCTTGCAAACCGCTCAATTTACAGTGCACAAATATAGGCTTGTACTGCTACAAGATTGACCACCACCTTATTCTTACTGACAATATCATACCTTGAATTTTCTCAGCAGCGATTAAGAACTGAACATGGACAAAAAGAATTAAGTCATCACCCTGTTATGAGGAAGTTTTCCATAAAATATTTTTATTGAAAAAGCAAAGAATGCCCCTCCACTTCACCCAGATAGCCTCTTGCATGTACAAGCGAAACTGTCAAAGTTAGAAGAAATATTTCCATCAGCACAAAAATAACATTGTATCCTTGATTTGTAATGGTAAACCCAAATTCCTTAAGACGTTATACAATGTATCAATTATGTGATATTACATGGAAAAATTCAGCATGAAACTGATCAAAGAAAGGAAAATTGCGATATATGCCACACCAACCAAATAAACAAGGTAATACATTGTGACTAATGATGCTTAGTGGAGATTCATTGCAACAGAGAGTGCATTCATTCATCATATAAATATCAAATACTGCAGCATGAATTGCACCACTTACCTATGCTTGCCTAGCAAAAGATGAAAAAATATCTTTCTTTTCTATAGTAAAAGATTGGCATAAAGCATCTCCAACCTACCCGAAAGCTAATAAATTATCGATAATTTAAAAGAAAAAATATGTTAAACTTTGTAATGAATTACCTTAAGGGTACGAGTATATATGCACGCCCAGATGGTCCTTCATTTGATTGCTAGACCATAAATTTTTTGTTTGTAACATGAATGTTTTCTTTTTATCTGTAACATAGAATTAAGCTTTTTCATAAGTTATTTGCATAAGTTATTTGTTACATTCATATTTGTGATTATAATTTTAGATTTTTTTTTAATGAAAGTTAACCCAAAATTAAGCTTTTGCATAAGTTATGGGTTACAATAAGCTTTTTAGATGGTGTTCAGGATGAATTTAAACCAAAAATTACCTTCTAGCGTTACATAGAAGTTTATAACACTTTATATATGACAGGGCTTCTGCACTATGCATGGCTCCTATTTGGTGGGAAATTGTATGGCTTGTAGGAGTAAGCCTTCGTTTTGTTCTGTCGATTTTGAGGTAAAAAAAGGTCAAACTGAATTTAAATCGAAAAAATTCAAAATCGAACTAAACCGATTTAATTTCAGTTAATTCGGTCAGTAATCGATTAACTAAACTGGAAAGATATGTTATTATTCAAGTAATTGATTTACTCAAAGGAAAACATAATTTTATGTTTGAAGAGATTTTATTGAGTATTTTTATATTTACAATAAAATTTGACCTGTTTTTAGTATGAAAATTTTGTATTTTATCATTAACCTATTATTTAGAGTATTATAATACCATAAATTTGGATAATATAATAGACGTTTGATTGGTTTAAACCGATAGCCCAAATAATATATTTTATAAAATGAATTCAAATCGATTTAATTTCAAAATCAAACTGATCAAAATGAACCGGTTCGACCGATTAATTCAATTTTAACTGAATATTGCTCACCCTTAATGGCATGCGCCTTGGAGTTCTGTCTTACTTCAACAAACATCTACCAAAAAATAAAATCCACAAACTCATGTATAATGCCCAGTGAGGGTCATTCAAACTCATCTAAAATATTAAACTCTGCTGTACAAAGTTTCCAGCAACATCTAGTTTAACAACTGCTTCAAAACATTTTAAATTTACGTACTAATTTAACTCGGTTAAATCCCAAAACACATTAGACAACATATATGAATATAGAACCATCATGTAGCCTTTTCTTCAATACACAGTCTAAGTCCAAAACATCAAGCAAACTTCATGTACCATATCAAATATTTTTGAAATATACATGATAATTATTACACTAAATTTATGTAAGCATATATAATAATCCAAAGAAGCAATTATAAAACAAATGGTAACAAAAAAGAGTAGTCAAGTATCCTAATATTTACCATGAAGTTAATAAATTAGTTTCAACTTGCAGCGCAAATATCATTAATGTCACTACAGTAGAAAAGCTGAAAATTACTACTACGTAAATTTTTGTACATAGTTGAGATTGAAACAAAAAAATAACTCTTTCTATGTAGGAACATTATTGAAGGCAAGAGTTCAATACTGTTGAGCATTACCAGGCTACCGGATTAAATGGGAAACAACGTGAAATGTGGCTAGTAACTGCATTAAAAATAGCAGCCCTTTTTTTATATGGTTAGATGTACAGTAAGTGAATGCAAACAGTAGTGTGTTCTACTTAGTCATGATGTTTTTTTGGAAAAGGAACAAATGAAAAAAAATTATGAGGACATGTGGAAAACTAGCCATGTATGTGCAATAGACATTTTGGTGCTGTTTTTTCTGTTCTAGTAGTGCGTATATTTCGGCCTGCCAGGACCATAGTGGACATATTTCTGTTTGTCTTCACAACTGATTTTTAATAAACATATCATAAATCTAAGGTTAAATTAACCACTAAAATCACCAGAGAAATCTTGGAAAAAAAATGTTTTACAGGGTAAAGCAACAGAACCAAGAAAAAATACAGTCGCAAATCAGTATAAGCCTTCATGTTAACATACAAATGCAGTTGCTTTTAAAACAAAAAAAGTTTATCCCTTTGTGTTGGACAAAAGACTCACTTCACATTTTTTAATAGTTTTCTTACAATGCTAGGGAAAAATGAAATATGTAGAAGTCACAATAAAATTCAACAATATAACATAGCTATTACTAAATTTGCAACTACCACGGTTAGTTTAACAGATTATGAAAGAACTATAAAATGATTTTAGTTTGGACAAACTTCAACATGATTTGGGTATACGGTCAATACTATCCTGAGGCCAATGAAACCAACAATGATACAATAAATGATGTGAATGAACAGTGTAAGAAGTCAGTAATCGAACAGGGGACTTGCTAAATGTTAACTACTTCGGATAACAATTTTGATGCGAACGCAAGTAGGGGTCCGCAATCAACTTATGTCAGATTTAACATGCACCTGATACGCTCGGATGATGATTTGTTGGAAAATTGATAGTTCCTGAAAATAGTGGCAAAGGACCTACTGTTGATGTACACAATACATGTGGAATTGTTGATGTGCCCACCTATATATATATTATCCAGCATAGCGAGTAATTAATAAGATGACAACTATTTTCTAGAAACAATTCCGAAAGTTCAGTTATTATTTTATTTCTCCATACCTTCTTTGTATTTTGCTTTAAAAAGCACCATGTAAATTTGACTCGTTTTCGATGAAGTTGGTTAACTCCTCATAGGAAAACTATTGATGTTTTAATTAGGAAAATTATTGAAGTTCTAATTTAAGTTATAAAATTCTAAACAACTAAACATCAGGAAAAAAAATTGTTAATACTTTAGTTCCTCGTATTTCATACCAAATGAGATAAATTTTGTACTTAACAAAAATATATGCATATGGAGATGGATATTAACATTATTTGTAGAGGACAATGCCCAACGGTTAACGGTACAATGCATGCTACAAATGTTGGTGAATCAAATTCAAAATTCCGAGGTGCTGAATATAGCATAGTGAATGAGTGTAAGAAATGGATTAACACGAGTCAAAATTCGAAAGTACTGCTGGATAAAATCCAGCATGAGAAATAGATGGTAAACAAAAATAATCGATAGACCTTGGATCCATAACAGCGGATAAACTAACCATAGTCAATCGTCGATCAATCCATAAGCATTAATCGTACGGTGAAGTCGCAAAAGACATCGAATCTGGAATCACGCCGAAGCAACCTTAGTTTGTGCGGTTAGTAGAAGAAGATGTTGGGACTGGAAACAACTTGGATCTATTGCCTGAGCTATCGGATCAGTAAGCAGTGAGCTATCTCATTCATTCATCTAGTCGCCTTCCATGGATGACACGTCATTATGAAGGTCGAGTCTAGAGATTAATGGAAAGGCCTTTATAGAAACGGGGATCGAGTCTGGTAATTTGCTGGTAAGGAAATTGATGTTGAGGGAGGTTGTTGTGGATGGTACGATGTTTGTGAGATGGAATTTGGCGATGCATGAAATTGGGAATTTTTTGAACGAATTTGGGGAGGAACAAAATTAGGTTGTAGGAGGGGTGATTGAGAATAGGAGGATGAACGCGATGTGAACAAACAGTATGAGAACAAACAATATGAGTGCATGCATCGCACACGTAAGAGCATTTTTGGAATTCTATAAGGATATTTTTGGAATTTCAAAAAGGCATTCGGATACTTTATCTTGTGAACGCACACTGTAGTTCTCCATGGGGGGACAGCTGTACTTAAAAAATAATAGGCTACCACATCCACATATTTGAACTCCGCCTAATGTAAAAGCCGCTATTTTTTTTCCAAACTGCAATAACTTCTTCATACTGATTCGGAATCAAGAAAAACTTAAACCGATGAACTCCCACCTAAATTACGGACAATATGGTACACTCGGATACTTCATCATATGAATGCACACAGTAGTTTTCCATGGTGACTAACAGTTGTACTTAAAATAACATGTTATATCCCCACTTCAACACTCACTGTAGTTTTCCATAGTGACTAATAGTAGTACTTAGAAAATAACATGATGCATCCTCATATTTAAACTCCGTCTAGTGCATAAGTCGCTATTTTTGTATTCAGGCTACAATAACTTTTTCATACTAATTCAAAATCCGGCGAGACTTCGACCGATTAATTCGCACCTAAAATACGAAAAATATGGCACACTCGGATATTTCATCTTGTGGACGCACACTATAGTTCTCTATGAGGACTGACAATTGTACTTAGAAAATAACAGGCTACCACATCCCTATATTTGAACTCCGCCTAGTGCAGAAGTTGCTATTTTTTGTTCAGACTGCAATAACTTCTTCATACTAATTCAGAATCATGCAAAACTTCCACCGATGAAATCCTACCTAAATTACGGACAACATGGTACACTTGGATACTTCATCTTGTGAACGTGTACATTATAGTTCTCCAAGACGACTAACAGTTGTACTTAGAAAATAACATGCTATATCTCCATATTTAAGTACTATTTCTCTATGAGATGTAAAAGGGTGTATTTGGAATTTCAAAAGGACACCGAGTAAATCTATTCAATGAATTCTCTTTATTAGTAGTAAAGATAAAGATAATACCTGGTCCAGAGATGACAATTAGGAAGAGATAAAACCAAATTTTATGTTAATATTGTTTTACACTATGCTCATATGTTGGCAAACAATATAAGAATCAATGACATTTGCGAAGTATTTTTTTGTAAAATAAGTAATCATAACCTTAGTCATAGAGAATATTTTTGTTAGTAAGAGAGACAAACAAACCTAATACACTATGGATTATTTATACCTAATGAAAGAAACTACATGTATGAAAAACTCAAAGGAAAATGGACATATGTTTAATCAAATTCAATTATTTCATGTAATAGTTATTTTAAGAAAAATATCATCTTTATTACAGAATTAGTTAAACATGATTTTTGATTGGCAATCTAAATGTTCAGATTATAAAAATCCCAGTATTTATGATGTTGAATAGTACTCAATATGAGTTTAATTTATGGGTAAGTACAAATGAATATATGTATACAAATGAATATAGGTAAGTACAAATGAATATATAAAGGTAAGTAAAAAAAACCCAGTAATTTAAATGCAATAATGCATAAACCTTAAACGGTTAGCTCATTTATTCTTTGATTAGTTAGAAATATTAATTTTGTGATGATTACTATTAGGTATGGTTTTTGCTTTCTTACCTTTTTGTGATTTTATTCATATTTTTGATGTTTTGCATATGTACTTGTGAATGAACTACTTCTATATGCTCAAAGCTTGAACAAGTAGCTCTTATTTCTTTGGATTGAGTATAAGGTATGGTTTTGGCTATACTTTTCTTCTTTTTTCTATGAATTCCTATTAATTCCAATCGACTAGAGTATTTCTAAGTTGGTCATGCGTTAGAAACCAATGTGTTGATGAATGAGATATTATCCAACATCGTCAAAAATATATGCATTTTCATGTTTATATAGTAAATCTCTCAAACCTATATTGGCCCTTAGGGTCGGGTAATTTTGTACGAGGTGGAGGACCTATATAGGTATGAACTAACAAGTGCGCGCGCCGCCTACCCGTCCCAAACCGAATCAAAACGGGTCGGGTGCGAACCGTGTTATATTTTTCCTGGACAAAAGTGGACAATTTTTTGACTGTTTAAATTCGAACAGACATCGCATCTATTTGAACGAACATGGATGGTGCTTTTCAAATGAAGAAACGTGACCAATTTCATATGAAACGAAGAGACGCGACTGGTTTCCAATGGAAATGGCCATTGCGAATTTGCTGTTGCAAAATGAAATGAAGAGACGCGCCCTTTTTCCAACGATGTAGTCGTTGCAAATTTGCTGAAGAGACGCAACCTTTTTCCAACGCGTGTAGCCACTGGAAATTTTCCTATATAAGGAAAAGGAAACCTGATGACTTTTCAATTCCAACCAATTCTCTTTGTCCTCTTCCTTTTTGAAAAATAGTCTTCCATACTACATAGAAGTTCATACGCACCATAATCTCGAGCAGACCACGTCTGTTGTATCTTGAAAGACTTTGAATAAAGTCTTAAGATGTTATACAACCAATATACCAAAAAAGAGACCAATATGTTATAAACTCTTCACACAAGTTTACAAGTGGGAAAAGGTACTTTAGCACTTTTATTGAAGGCTATACATGGTATTGCTATGTATATCTTTTAAACAGTAAATATGAAGCAATTACATCGTTTATAAAATATAAGGCTAAAGTAGAAATCAGTTAAATGAAAAGATCAAGATACTGAGATCTGATCGAGGTGGAAAATATGAATCACCATTTGAAAAATTTGTGCAGAAAGTGGTATAATCCATTAAATAACAGCTCCATATCCACCATAACAAAATGGTGTTGCCTAGAGAAAGAATACAACATTAAAAGATATGATTAATGCAATGCTATTGACCTCTGGCCTTCTAACGAACTTGTGGCGGGAAGCCTTAAATATGTGTAATCACATATTAAACAAGGTTCCTCAAAATAAAACAGAAACAATTCCATATGAGTTATGGAAAGACACATATCAAGCTTCAAATACCTCAAAGGGTGGGGGGTGCTTGGCAAAAGTTCTAGTTCCACCTCCTAAGAAAGTCAAACTTGGACCAAAAACCATAGACTGTTACTATCAAGAGCCAGCCCAAAATAGTAGTGCCTACAGATTTTTGGTATTCAAGTCTAATATAGCTGATATTAATGTAAATACAATTATAGAGTCGAGAGATGCCTCATTCTTTGAAGATGAGTTTTCGCATAAAAAGAATAAAGGAAATTATGTCCCTAAAGGATAAGAGAAGAATCAAGCAAGCCACATGAAGATGAGACTCGTCGTGAAATTGAGGAAGTTGAACCAAGTAGAAGCGTAAGGGCAAGAACGTCTAAGATATTTGGTTCAGAATTTTTAACATAGATGTTAGAACATGAACCTCAAACGTACAAGGAAGCAATGTCATCTTCTGAATCTTCATGTTGGAAAGAAGCAATCAAAAGTGAAATTGATTCAATTCTAAGTAATAAAACTTGAGAAATAGTTGATCTTTCAACTAGAATAAAACCGATTGGTTGTAAATGGATCTTCAAAAAGAAGATGAAACCAGATGGATCTATTGATAAATATAAAGCAAGATTGGAAGCCAAAGGATATCGTCAAAAGGAAGGTATAGACTTCTTTGATACTTATTCACCGGCTACACGAATAACCTCTATAAGAATATTAATAGCAATTGCATCCATATATAGATTCATCAAATGGATGTAAAGATGGTATTCTTAAATGGAAATCTTGATGAGGAGATTTACATGGAGCAACCCGAGGGTTTTATTTCCAAGGGAAATGAAAACAAATGATTTGGATTAGTAAAATCATTATACAGACTAAAACAAGCTCCAAAAAATGGCATGCAAAATTTGATAGTGTCATGATGAAATATGGTTTCCGTATAAATTAATGTGATAAATATGTTTATTATAAACAAGTTGGACAATCATATGTGATAATTTGTCTATATATAGATGATATGCTAATCTTTGGTCCGAATAGTAAGGTAATAGAGACCATAAAGAAACTATTAATCAACAATTTCGATATGAAAGACTTAGGAGTTGCATAAAAACACCTAATGGAATTGAACTATCTCATTAATACTATGTGCAAAAAGTGATTGATAATTTTCAAAATTATGGAATCAAAGGAGTAAGAACACCTTTTAATCCATCGGAAGTACTACATAAAAACACTAATGAGAGTGTAATGCAACCGGAATACTCTCGTGTAATAGGATGTCTTATGTATCTTATGAATTAGATAAGACCAGAGATAGCTTATGCAGTAAGTCGAGTAAGCAGGTATACAAGCAACCTAGGAAAGGAACATTAGAAAACACTAATGAGAGTGTTGGGATATTTAAAGAGTACCACAAACTTTTTCTTACATTACGGAAAATATCCTGTCGTCTTAGAAGGATATAGTGATGCAAATTGAATTTCTGATTCAGAGGAATCTAAATCAACTAGTGGTTATGTCTTCACTTTAGCAGGAGCAGCAGTATCGTGGAAATCTACTAAACAAACGTGCATAGCTCGATCCGCTATGGAATCAGAGTTTGTCGCTTTAAATAAAGCAGGTGAAGAAGTAGAATGGCTTCATCCTTTTCAAAAAGATATTCCATTTTGGCCTAAACCTGTACCGGCCATATGCATACACTGTGATAATAAAGCAGCATTAATTAAGCAAAGTGCAAAACTTTATGTATAATGGAAAGTCACGACATATTCGTTGATGTCATAACACAGTTAGGTAGTTACTCTCAAATGGAACTATTTCCATTGATTACGTGAGAACTACTAATATTGCCGTTCCATTTATTAAAGTATTATCAAAAGAGAAAATTTACTATGCATCGAGGGGAATGAGTTTAAAAGTATAAACCAATAAGATTATCTTATACGGAACATATCCCAGCGACTGGAGATCCCACGGATTAGGATCAATAGGCAACAGTTCTGAGTAACTCAAGAAGTAATGCATTTGTTGGGACTTAGTCCTACCCATTCCTATGGTGCATAACAGAATGCATGCGTACAGAAGTATTCAAAGGCTAAAACTATGTTTTTTAATGATGACCATATCTTGAAAATAATAAGTATGGTATATGTAGGATACTCTTAATGGTTGAGATCACCTATGTTAGTGTGAGCTGTGTCGGTACTATGAGAATATTAAAGTCTTTAATTCTCTATAAACACTCGTAGAACCAAATTGTTCAGGAACAAAATGAACACAACCAAGAGATTGGATGTGAAGGGGAACAATGCTTTATAAATCTTATTGTCTGGATATGCACTAATGGCTGACGGTTCAAGATGAAATAATTCACCGACTATCCAAGTATATCGGATAAGTTTTTACTAGGGATAGTTCAAAGTGAAATATCTACTTATCATCGATATTGTATTATTCTCATATGAACCATGTGATATTACACTTTGTGTGAGGGAGACATATATCATCATTCATGTGGGGGATTGTTAGAAACCACTATATTGATGAATTAAATATTGTCCCACATCGCCAAATATATATGCATTTTCATGCTTATATAGTAAATCTTTCAAACCTATATTCGCTCTTAGGGTCGGGTAATTTTATGCAAAGGGGAGGACCTATATGGTCATGGATTAACACGCGCGCGTCGTCGGTCCCATACCGAGTCGGGTTCAATAAGAGCGGACCATGTTATATTTTTGTTGGACAAAAGTGGACAGTTTTTTGACTGTTTAAATTCGAACAGATGAGAGTCGCATCTTTTTGAATCGATATGGATGCTGCTTTTCAAAGGAAGAGACACGACGTGATCGGTTTCATATAAAACCGGTTTCTAACGAATATAGCTCTTGCAAATTTTCTGTTGCAAAATGAAATGAAGAGATGCGCCCGTTTTCCAACGGATGTAGCCTTTGCAAATTTACTGAAGAGAAGTAACCTTTTTCCAACCGGTGTAGCCATTGGAAATTTTCCTATATATGGAAAATGAAACCTGATCACTTTCCAGTTCCAACC
The DNA here is from genome assembly GCA_030765085.1 of Allium cepa. Classification (NCBI taxonomy): domain Eukaryota; kingdom Viridiplantae; phylum Streptophyta; class Magnoliopsida; order Asparagales; family Amaryllidaceae; genus Allium; species Allium cepa. The sequence goes on from CM060938.1 coordinate 847,851,257, forward strand.
AATTCTCTTTGTCCTCTTCCTTTTTGAAAAATGGTCCTCTATACCGCATAGAAGTTCACACGCACCACAATCTCGAGCAGACTACGTTTGTTGTATCTTGGGAGACTTTGAATAAAGTCTTAAGGAAATTGTAATGACAAGCCTCAGACGAAATTTCCTTCTTTATCCGGTTAGATTTCTTGTTTATTTATATATTTATATACATCATTCTGTAATCTTTCCGCTTCAACGTTGTGTTGTTTCTGCGAAATAGTACAACGCTTGTTTATCGCTATAATTTAACATAGCTATTTGTTGTTTTTATTGCTATAGTTTGTTGTTGTAAATTAATTACAACATAGTTATTGTTCAAAATTACTAATACATAATTTCAAAGTAGTGGAAATCTGATTTGTAAACTTATGTGATGAATTTATAGCATATTAGTCTCTGTTTTGGTATACTGCTTGTATAACATCATGTTCATTCAACAACCCTATCAAGTCCAATCGACTGGAATATCGAAAAAGTGACCAACTTGATCTTGTCCCTAACTAGTTGTTTTGACACTTTGCTAGAATTTTACTTCTCTTGATAGAAGAACAAAAGTGCCAGAAAAGCAGCATGATTTTTTTTACAACATTTAAAACACTTAAAAAGCCTGCATGTATGCGTACTACTATCATGGGGTTTTAAAAATTATAATCTAATTCTGGAATAGAGGAGATCTAAAGCTTGTATTTTCTTTGTATGTCCTGTTTGTGCCCATCAGCGCAAGTCCGTGCATGTCCAATTATGCCTTTTTTTCTTTTTTTCCCTATAGACAGTGGTATTTCTAGAATCAAATACTACAACAATAATTTACCGACGTTTAAAATATAATAATACACATTGGACTGCCTGAATTAGTGATCCATGTAACTAAAATATCAACTGTTTTTGATCAAACTCATATTTTATGTAACTTGGCTGTAATTTTTCAAACTCTACTGAAATTTTTAAGCATAAATTTTAGCTCCAAATTTCCCAGTTTTATATTAAATATTTCGTTTACTCTGACTATTGTATCTCTTTATTAAAATCGCACAATACTAAAGAATCAAACATTAATTCGGCCTCTTTCCTCTTTCTCAATCACTTACGACATTTCTTACCTCTTGAATCAGTTGACCTTCAGTACTATGTTTATATCAACAAACTGAAATGTTTTATATCAGAATGATTATTTGAATTATTGGTTAATCAATATATTTTATAAAATGTAAAAATGTTCCTATTTTGGCCCTTGCCTCTATGTTAGGTTTGTTTATGCTTCGCATCATACCACATAATATCTGTGCATATAAATATATATACCTAGTTAACACATGGAACATTTATTTAAATGATATAAAATTGGTATTCTAGCATTTTTGAAAGTCTAGTTTTACTAAATGGATACTCTTTCAAACAAACAGAAGATGTACATTATACTATCAGTTTTAAGCAAATTTGTGTCTGTATATATTCTTTCAAACCAACTTACGAGATTTTAAAGCACATATGCTGTTGGAATTTTTTTTGTATGAAGTGAATTTATTGAAAAGGTTAAATAAAAAATCGGTTAACGGTAATTTATTTATGAACCATGATTATAATTGAGCCGTTGCAAGTTTATAACGGTAATATGCTTATGAATCATTATTATAATTGAGCCATTATACTTGCGCAACAGTTATATATTTATGTGACATTATTATTGAGCCATTACAAAAGCTAATGGTATTACAATATTCTTTTAAATAAGAATAAATTAAAATTCATTAACATTCTATCACTTTAGTAACGTATACAATTTCCATTCTGCCTTAAATGATAGATATATAGAAGAGAAACTGTAAGAATAATGGACATTTTTCCTTTTCTTTTTTCTTCAACAAAACCAAACACCTTGAGTAGTATTTAAGAGTGCAAATCAAAATTGACTTTGTTAGTGAAAACGGGTTGATATTTTTTCAAATTAGATAGGCTATTTTATCCTAGAGGCGGAGGCAATTGTTTTTTAGAAGTACTTTGCACCTTTGAGAAGAACACCAAAACGGCTTTAAGAGAGTGACAAAGTACACGACTCAGCCGAAGTTTATTGTTCCTAACAATTTGAAGACGTTCCAAACTATAACGACTTCTACCGCAAAAGAAGTATGATACAGAAGAAGCTAGAGCAAAGAAATACGCCGTCATCCCTTACCTCAAATTTAGATGACGGACGATAGGTCAGTAGAGACACAGTCTCATGAACATTAGAAAATTGCTTATGAGATTATCTCCAAAGGTATGTTTATTGATGAACAATTCCAAGTTGTTGTTTTGATAGATAAACTACCTCCTAGTTGGAAAGATTTTAAGAATATTCCGAGATATAAAACTAAAGAATTTTCTTTGAAAAGCTTGATAACTTGCCTTCGTATTGAGGAGGAATCACGTAAACAAGATATGAAGGAAGAAGTGCTTCCTGTTACCGGCAACATTAAGAAATCTTCTGAAACCAAAACCTAAAATTTTTAAGAATCAAAACCGCAAGCTTAGTCAGAACCGCAACAAACAAAATATGAGTCTAGATTATTTCTTGATTTCTATAAATTGCATGGTATAATCCATGAGAGAACTGCACCTTATTCACCTGAAATGAATGGTAAAGCTGAAAGAAAAAATAAAACTTTTACCGAATTAGTTGTGGCTATCTTATTGAATTCGGATGCAGCAAAACATTGGTGGGGGATATTTTATTGACTGTATGCTATGTATCGAATAGAATCCTTAAATCAAAAAGTAAAATATCACTATTTGAAATTTTAAGAAATTATAAACAAAATGTGCATTATTTTAGAACTTGGGGATGTTTGGCATATGTTCGTATGCTAGACCCTAAGAGAATAAAATTAGCAAGTAGAGCATATGAATGTTTATTTATTGGCTATGCAATTAATAGCAAAGCATATTGATTTTATGATCTGAATAAACATAATATAATAGAATCTAATGATGCTGATTTTTATGAATCTAGATTTCCTTTTAAATTGAGAAATAGTGGGGGCGCATCAAGTAGCACCATGCCTATTAGAATAGAACTTAATGAGTCTTCTGAAAATGAACCTAGAAGTAGTAAAAAAGCAAGAACCATAAAAAAATTTAGTTCAGATTTTTGTGCTTTTACTATAGAGGAGGTTCTCTTAAACCTCCAATAGGCCTTATCTTCTTTAGATGCCGATATTTGGCAAGAAACTATAAATGATGAAATGAATTCTTTGGAATCCAATAAGACTTGGCTCTTAGTAAATCTACCACCTGGTTATAATTCTATAGGGTGTAAATGGGTACTTAAAATAAATTAAAACCAAATGGTACAGTTGATAAATATAAAGCCCGTTTAGTACACTACTACAAAACAGGCCATTTGCATCGCCTCAATTGAATCGGTTGAAGCAAAAACTGATGCAAATAGAACTATTTGCATCAGTTCTGTCTTAATAACCGATGCAATTGGTACGTGGAAAGCAATAGATAATAAAAAATCAAATTTGCATCAGTTATCACCAACAACCGATGCAAATATATCGATGCAAATAGTTTTAGTCGCATCGGTTTTAAAGTCAACCGATGCAACTACATTAATTTGCATCCCTTACCAACATATGTTTTAACAGTGGACAAATACAAAAAACAAAACGGGTATGCGAAAACAACCCACAACCCACGCTCAAACCCTACACTACAAAATGAATGTAACTGAGAATAATATCAGTTTGATAAAACCCAAATCTCCAAACACACTACTTTCATAATTCATGGCGGCATTCAAAAATAGATTAACTCAAAATTTCTCAACCCAATTTTCTCAGAAAACAAAATTCAATCGCAACCCAAATTGAATTTTGGGAGTTCTCGCCGTGTTTGATTCGAGTTGCCCATGTTTTTAGACGAGTCGATTATTGATGGCAGGCGATTTGGTTGCTCAGCCATTAGAGGAGATTATGGATTGACTGATATTTGGGTTGCGATTTTTTTACAGGCGATTGAATAGACTGATGTTTCAGATTTGCTTCTTTCTTCTCCAGAGTCGCTCATAAGACCAACATAAGTTTGGTAATAATTTTTAAAGAAATTATCCGTGTTTCTAATTTTCGTGCTGAAATTTGAAATTTCCGTTGCTAGTTGTATTATCGCCTAGCCTAATTTAGTTGTTCTAGTAGTTTTCAATACTATTGATGGACCAGTCTTATAACAGTTTTCATTTCTGTTGATGGACTAGTCTTATAACAGTTTCCTGATTCCTACTATTATAACAAGTGACTCTATAAATGATTTGTTGTTTATTCATATAATTATCCTAATTCTAATCTAAGTGATGATATTAATTTATTGTTCAAGTTAATCATGATTTGTTTCACATTGCAACTCAGTTAATATACTGCATACAAATCTCACATTAGAAAGCATTACATCACATCTCACATCTCACATCAGTCGAACTAGTTTCACCAATTTGTATAAGGAAAATAATAGCATGAATATTATATGGCTAAGTAAACTGGTAACAGAACTGTATGTTATGATCTAAAACTGTTGTTTAGACTATCGATGAATTACTAGAATTATGTTTATTCAGCATTTTTTTTCCTATTGCAGTTTATATATTCAAGTTTAACCCACTGCAAAACACGTAGTTTAATCTTAAAAGAACGTAGAGATGCATATCTTCTCTAAACACACACAACTTAGTTTAAACATGCTCTAAAATAGTTAAGTGGTATTTCTAAACTGAATTACCTCATTTACACTTATATGTAGTACACTGTATTTGATTCAACCAATGGTTAATAATATGACATTATATTTGAGTTTGATAGTGTTTAGAGAACACATGGTGTGAATTTATGCAATGAAATTACAATTATAGGATGCAAATTGTGTCGTAACTGGGTAAACTACCTCTCTTCCACTAATAAACGGTTATTTTTATCCATGTTATGCATCTATTTCATCTTAGACTCTTTACAGGCCCTGAAAATCACTTTAATGAATGAGATAACTCTACATCTAAGTATCATGAAAAACATAAGAATTAGTCAAGTCCTACTTATATATGATATTGCATGGTATTCAATACATTTATTGGTCATCACCGAGTTATGTTGCATTTTTGAGTTTCTTTTGAATTCATTACGTTTTGATAAACTATTTCACATTTTTGTACCCATTAATTCAAATGTTTTTTGATATATACAAGAATGAGCATATAGGACTTTCACATAAGTTGTTTAAGTACTAATTCAAGTATGACTAGTTATATCTATTATGTCATATAGGTACAATAACTGTACTGGCAGTACAGTTATGATATGGTAGGAAGAACACTCTGAAATCCTAAAGGTGGACATATTGTTCCACAAGGTTAGAAAATCCAGATGTTTAGCATTACCGTGAAGTAGAAGCAAGCGCGAGACTATGTTATTACTAGAAAATTAAGGATATTAAGTGCATGGCCAGTTGTAGAAGACCTTGAACAGATTGCGGTAAGTATCTTTTGAGGACCTTAAATATACATACTATATTTTGTGTTCTGTTCCATTCTTTTTCTTATTTAAATAAATTATGACTTTATAACAATTCTAACTAAATTTCATGTGGCACTGTTAAATGCAGTCAAGCTAGATCGATGTTTAATCTTTCCTTAACCATTGCAAAATTTTAACCGACCTTGTGAAATATAGAGTATTTAATATTGAAATGTAAGGGGTTTATCTTGAACGAAGCCTTCTAACTCAAAAATTAGTAGCCAGTATAGAACTGTAACAACCCTGGTTTTGGTGATTACCTAGAAATTTAATTATAACAGTGGTTATAGTTTAATAATGGAGAGATAAAAATAAATTGGAGACTTAAAAATTGTTTATTTTGAACAAACAATGAATTTGGAAAAAATAAATGGAGTTAATATGATAATGTTGGTAATAAATGATGGAAAATGAACATATTAATTTGGTAATTTATTGGATAAAATAAATAAATAAAAACTTTATTTTGATTGTCTGGATTCGAAATGAGCAATATATGATTGTAATTTGAGAAAATGCAATAATTCTAGCAAATATTGCCAAATGTGGCATTTATTGAATTTTAGTGAAATATTTAATTTAATATGTTGTTTACTGTAAATAAAAAGGTGAAATATTGGATAAAAAAATAATTTTTGAAAGTAATGTTAAAATGGTTTGTTGCCTTTTATTATACAAGAAAATTATTTTTGTGTAATTTTTGGAGTTGAAAATGGTTTTTTGTGTAGATATTTGTGTAAATTGTTTATTTAATTAAAATAAAAAAATTATTAATGAAAATAATTTTAAATCAAAAATATCTTTTATTTTGTTGTAAAATAAAATTTAGAACATAAAATATGTTGTGTGATTTTATAGAAGTGAAAACATTTACATATAATTGTTTTAACTTGAAATATATTAGTGTATAAGTGATTTTGGTGTGTTAATTTCATTTAGAGGCTAAATTAATTTAGTTGTTGGGTCTAAGCCCATTAAGTTTCATAACCAGAAAAGAAGAAACATATCCTTCTCATTTATAGAATGTACTGTATTTTTCCTTCTTCCTGTAAACTAAGAAAAAGGAAGATAAACCCATTTCCTCTTTCCAAACAAAATCCAAAATCCACAATTTGCTGTAATAATCAATTCAAAGCCAATTAACTTCAGGTAATCGAAGCCAAAACCCAAATTCCTCTCATCTATTTCTGATTTTTTTTTGTGAGTTATTGTTTGTAATTGAGTTTTTGTACTTGCATGTCTCTACAAACGTTTTTTTCAGATTCTAGAAGCTAAAATCAATGGCAAGCTTCCATCTTTCTTCAAATTTCCATAGGTTTGCTCTTCAAAATTTCTAAGGTGAGTTGCAAACTCACATATCTATCTCTATAAAGTCTTAATTCTTTGAATTGAGTGATATATATCAATAAATAGTTGAATGGTTTGAGTAATTTGATTGAATTGTTGAAATTGACAAAGTGGTTGCTGAAGTTTTTTTATGAACATTGCTGCAGTAAAACAACTATATCTCAGTGTAGAATGATCCGAATTCATTCATTCTTTTTGTGGTTGAAAGATATTTAAATAATATATAAGTTCTGTTTCAATCATTTTTCGAAATTGTACGTTTAAAAGGGGCTAAATTAAGTTTGAAACTGATGTTATAGCACAGCCATTTCAAATTTTCTGAGTTGATATCAGACAGTAAAATGACCATAACTTTTAAGCCATAAACCCAAATTATGTATACTTTTTTTTAGAAAGCTACGACATAAAGAAAAAACTTTCATGTTGTAAGTTTCTGCAAATTATACGATCTATAGGGTCGAAATTTAGTTTGAAACTGATGTACACAGCTCTGCTCTGTGCAATTTTTTTTTTGTTGAAACCTGATCTCAAAATCACCATAACTTTTGAATGACAAATTGGAATTGAGTGAGACTTTTTTCAATTGGAAGGTATACTTATAAGGAACAACTTTCATGTATTGATTTTTTAGTAATTTAGAGGTTTTCTATGTCAAAATCCAAATTTTCTACTGTTGTCCCGAGAGCAAAAGCAATATTTGCTCTGTGCTTAAGGCTGAAACTAAATTGACCATAACTTCTTCGATTCTTATCCGATTTTGATGATTTTAAATATTTTGGAAAGCTTAAATCATGTACTACAACTTTCATGCATTGAGTTTTCTATAATTTTGAGGTTAGCTACAACTTTCATATTTTGAGATCTATGGTTTATGAGGAACCGTCATGATGTTTTCACTTGTCGATGAGATGAGACAGGTTACGATGTCATTTAATGCTTGTCGATGAGATGAGACAAGTATGGTGACTCTTTATCACTCGTCAATGAGACTAGACGAGATATAAATTTCTGAGTTTTATGATGTTTCTAGTGTGGTATCGACTAACGGCTAGTGAACTGCTAAGTGCGAATGTGTGGTATGGGACACACGTTAACACTTTTCGGGTTCCTCTCCGTGAGTTTGTGGCACATTCACGATTTTTACCTAACAAAACTGCTTCGAGAGGTGTCAACGACCTTGTCATGAGGACGAACTGCTTTGGGAGGTGTTAGCGACTTTGTTAGGGCTGACAAAATGGCTTGAAGAGGTGTCAGCGACCTTGTCATGAGGACGAACTGCTTTGAGAGGTGTTAGCGACCTTGTTAGGGTTGACAAAATGGCTTGAAGAGGTGCCAACGACCTTGTCATGAGGACGAATTGCTTTGGGAGGTATTAGCGAACTTGTCTAAGGCTTCAGCCATCTGAGTTTAGCACGTGCAGCATTGCTTCGGCATTATAATCGGGGATTTGGCCAATCCAGATTTTCTGAGTTTTCTGTTTTGTTGTGATTTCACCCTTTTAAGATGTTTTATTACATCGATAGCCCAGTGCTATATGAGATGTTATATATATGGTGATTTCAATTATGATGTTTTGAACTTTTATCGAGTTCCTTGGGTTATGAGTTTTGATAATTTCAGGATTTTATAAGATATTCTGTGTTTTGCCATTTTGGCGAGTTGAGATTGAGATTTATATACATTTACATCGACGAGATGAGGTATAATTGAATTTGGAGATTCATCTATAATTGAGTTTTGGATCATCCTATTTGAGAATGTTTTATGTTTGCTATTTTGGCGAGAGTTTGTATTGATGTTTCTCCTTTTGAGGAAATATGGTTCATGGAAACTATGTAGACATTTTGGGATGTCGCTGATGATATGAGGCACTTGTGTTTGATTTGAGTATTGAGTTTGAGTTACCTCCTTCGAGGTATTTGTTCACTTAGGTAGTGTTTGTTACTTAAGTGTTGAGCTTATGAGTTTATCGATTCATTCTTCTCTTTTGAGAAGAAGTATCTTCATGTCTATTCTGCTTCATATTACCGATATTGACTGATTTGTGTAGCTAGACTGACCCGTGTATTTATACTTGGGTCAGACCGTGTTGTTTTGGGTATCATCTATTGGTCTTAGCTTGAAGTTCATGTTGGATATCAGCTCTCCTTTCTCTTGAGCAATTTTTGTTCTTCCGCATACTCTGATGTATTTATATTTGATTCAATGTGTATGATGTGGTCGAGGACCACCTTTATTTGTATTAATATTGTATTGTACTAAACATGTATCAGTGTATATATATATATATATATATGATGTTGATTGCTGTTCTGTGATGTGCTTTACATTTAGTTATTGTATTTTGTTCCGATAGATCCGTTAGCCACCTATAGTTTTGGATTTAGCATTTACTGTGTATGTCGATCCATTGAGATAGAAAAGAAAAAAATTATATTGCATTTATCGACGTATTCAGTAGATGTTTAAGACAAAGTTATAGATGGTCGTCCTTAACCAGCTCTATTCTCCGCTTTGGTAGACGGAATTACTCGTTAATTCTCTTTACTAAGGTAGGTCTCGAGGTGGGGTGTTACAGCATAGTATCAGAGCTATGGTCAGAACAAAGTAGAATAAACACAGAATAGTACGTATATCATGATACATCGAAGTACAATACGAGTGAATCATTATCCTTTATTCGAGCTTATTTTCGAATCGAGCCTTGATTCTTTTTCGAGTTTTGGGATTGTTGAGGTGGAATGTCTAGGAATATATATATATATATATATATATATATATTATTCCGTAGTATTCCGTAATAGAGTTTGATGTCATCTTATCTTATAAGTAATCTTATTTGGTATTATTCTATTCTTATTTTTGTCGATACGATTGAGTTCGTATCGATGGAGCTGACTGATTTCTTAGAGTATTCTTGTTGTGTTCCTTTGAGAGTTGTGAAACGTATTGAGGGGATCTTGGCTTGTTTTGAGCATTCTGAGATTTCTATTTGATGATGCTTTTGTGAGTATTTGTTTGTTACTCACAATTTTGAGATGCATTTGATTTGAGAAGGATTGACTTATTTGATATTAAGTCCAATCCTTTGTTTTATATGATCCTATTGTATATTTAGGTTTCCTATCTTGATTGTTTTATTATTCTATCACTTTGGAACGTTAATGATGATTCCGAAGTTTCTGAATTCACTATTAAGTATTGAGATGTTGATGATATAACTTGAATTCCAATCAAGGTGACTTTGTTAAGTTTTGTGAGTCCGTTTGGATTTGACGTCCAATCGGGCAATCGATTGTTGAGTTAACCTAATTCCTGGCTTTTATCCTTCGTCTATCCTTCCACGAGGACATCTACTAAGGAATGAGGTAAGTTTCTAGATTATTCGAGTTTGATTGAGTTTATCATTCAGTTTCTTTTAGTTATCCTTTTCGGATACTCAATCGGTGTTATCCTTTGTAGCATTACTTTGTTTGAAGTAATGATTTGTTGTTTGTGTGCTTCTTCTCCTTCGAGAAGAATATCTTGCTTATCTTTTGTCTTGATGATTTTCGAGAGTGGCTCGTCATCTTGTAGGAGTTGACGAACACTCCATCTCCTTCTGTTGATTTCGTGAATCGCGTATTCTAGGAATATCTCGATGCATTCTCTTAATGTTCTTTGGTTTGATTTTTGAAGCTATATAAATATGAGTTTTAAAAAGAGAAATTGGAGTTTTGAGATATTTAAAAAAAATCAAAGAATGTTTTGAGAATATATTTATATGAGTAGTATTCTTTCATAGAAATAATTTGAGAGTGTTGGGTTATCCATCGAGTAGTTAAGAGTTCTGGTCGATACGCCTGATCAACGTTATCGATAGGAATCTCCTAAATGTTATGATGAGACAATCAGACACGATGGTTTGTGTTTTAAAAATTGAGATTTTGAAAATAATATTTTGAGATTATATATGAAATTTATTTTTGAATGGTAATTGCAGCCATTGATTTCAGAGACGAGTAATAGGGTGGCGAGGCAGTTTTGATCGCTCGATCGACTCTGCAGCCAACAGATGTATCTATTTATTAGAGATTCAAGGGCGTGGCAATGCCATTTATTTATTTATTTATTTTGAAATTATAAAGATGAAAATAAACGAGAATATTCTTGAGCTATACTTTATTGAAAGTATATCTTGAGATTTTAGAATCTATATTATATACATCGGATGTTTTAAGTAAAGAGTATAATAAGAGAATTTGAAGATTGGTTCTATTTAAGTGGTTTAATAGAAGAGTGTAGAGAATTTAAACTCTTAATTTATTTTGAGGAATAATATTATGGATTTACAAATTTCTTCGGAAATTAATTTTGAAGTAAGAGAAGAAATTTGGGCTTTTAATTTGAGTTTTAAATAACTTACTAAGTAATATAGTAAAAAGTTTGAAAATTTTCAAATGTTGAAAATTGAGATTTAAAATTTAAAAGATGTTGAGATTTAAAAATTCTAAATATCTTGGATTAAAAAGTAATTTGAGCTTATATTCTTGTTCTTGAGTATATTCTATCTTCGAGCTATTATCAACGACGTGCATTTTTCGCGGTCGTTCGAGTTAGTGGCCTTGTGAGAAGCTATCTTGTGATTTATCAATCTTGTCTGTTGTGTCTACCATGTTGTGAAGATGTTCTTTCCGTATTATTATGCGAAAAATTGTGTTGATGATCATTTTTTTTGCTTAGAGTTTGGGTTTGAATGAGTTTGATCCTGACTCTATTCATAGAGTTTTAAGAAATCTATCTTATTTTATATATTATTTGTTGAGCTTTTTATTGAGTATTGATTCGAAGACGGGATATCTTCGAAATTCTTTCGAGTTGCTTCGAAAATTCGATGGTTTGCTAATCACTATATTAGCATATGATGGACCATTGGATTAACCATGAGAGTTTTTCCTTATATCTCTCTACCATTCTATGCTGAGAGTATGAATGGTTTGAGTTTCGAGCATGTCTATCTTTCTCTTTGCCTGATGAAATTAAATCTTGTTGTCTCTAGTTCGTCTATAGGAATTGCGAGGACACAATTTTTATGAGGGGGGTCTGTAACAACCCTGGTTTTGGTGATTACCTAGAAATTTAATTATAACAGTGGTTATAGTTTAATAATGGAGAAATAAAAATAAATTGGAGACTTAAAAGTTGTTTATTTTGAACAAACAATGAATTTGGAAAGAATAAATGGAGTTAATATGATAATGTTGGTAATAAATAGTGGAAAATGAATATATTAATTTGGTAATTTATTGGATAAAATAAATAACCTTTATTTTGACTGTTTGGATTCGAAATGAGCAATATATGATTGTAATTTGGGAAAATGCAATAATTCTAGCAAATATTGCCAAATGTGGCATTTATTGAATTTTTAATGAAGTATTTAATTTAATATGTTTTTTATTGTAAATAAAAAGGTGAAATATGGGATAAAAAAATAATTTTTGGAAGTAAGAATAATGTTAAAATGGTTTGTTGCCTTTTATTATACAAGAAAATTATTTTTGTGTAATTTTTGGAGTTGAAAATGATTTTTTGTGTAGATATTTGTGTAAATTGTTTATTTAATTAACATAAGAAATTTTATTAATGAAAATAATTTTTAAATCAAAAATATCTTTTATTTTGTTGTAAAATAAATTTTAGAACATAAAATATGTTGTGTGATTTTATAGAAGTGAAAACATTTACATATCATTGTTTTAACTTGAAATATATTAGTGTATAAGTGATTTTGGTGTGTTAATTTTATTTAGAGGTTAAATTAATTTAGTTGTTGGGTCTAAGCCCATTAAGTTTCATAACCAGAAAAGAAGAAACATCTCCTTCTCATTTATAGAACGTACTGTATTTTTCCTTCTTCCTGTAAACTAAGAAAAAGGAAGATAAACCCATTTCCTCTTTCCAAACAAAAGCCAAAATCCACAATTTGCTGTAATAGTCAATTCAAAGCTAATTTACTTCAGGTAATCAAAGCCAAAACCCAAATTCCTCTCATCTATTTCTGATTTTTTTGTGAGTTATTGTTTGTAATTGAGTTTTTGTACTTGCATGTCTCTACAAACTTCTTTTTCATATTCTAGAAGCTAAAATCAATGGCAAGCTTCCATCTTTCTTCAAATTTCCATAGGTTTGCTCTTCAAAATTTCTAAGGTGAGTTGCAAACTCACATATCTATCTCTATAAAGTCTTAATTCTTTGAAGTGAGTGACATATATCAATAAATAGTTGAATGGTTTGAGTAATTTGATTGAATTGTTGAAATTGGCAAAGTGGTTGCGGAATTTTCTTTTTGAACATTGCTGTAGTAAAACAATAATATCTCAGTGTAGAATGATCCGAATTCATTCATTCTTTTTGTGATTGAAAGATATTTAAATAATATATAAGTTCTATTTCAATCAGTTTTCGAAATTGTACGTTTAAAAGGGGCTAAATTAAGTTTGAAACTGATGTTATAGCACAACCATTTCAAATTTCCTGAGTTGATATCTGACAGTAAAATGACCATAACTTTTAAGCCATAAACCCAAATTATGTATACTTTTTTTTCTTAGAAATATAAGACATAAAGAAACAACTTTCATGTTGTAAGTTTCTGCCATTTGTACGATCTATAGGGTCGAAATTTAGTTTGAAACCAATGTACACAGCTCTGCTCTGTGCAAATTTTTTTTTTGTTGAAACATGATCTTAAAATCACCATAACTTTTGAATGACAAATTGGAATTGAGTGAGACTTTTTTCAGTTGGAAGGTATATTTATAAGGAATAACTTTAATGTATTGAGTTTTCAGTAATTTAGAGGTTTGATGTGTCAAAATCCAATTTTTCTACTGTTGTCCCGAGAGCAAAAGCAATATTTGCTCTATGCTAAAGGCTGAAACTAAATTGGCCATAACTTCTTTGATTCTTATCCGGTTTTGATAATTTTAGATGTTTCGTAAAGCATAAATCATATACTACAACTTCATGTATTGAGTTTTTGGTAATTTTGAGGTTAGCTATGTGAAAATTGAATTTTTCTACTGTAACCCGAGAGCAAAATCAATATTTGCTGTGTGCTTAAGGCTGAAACTAAATTGGCCATAACTTCTTCGATTCTTATCCGATTTTGATAATTTTAGATGTTTCGGAAAGCTTAAATCATGTGATACAACTTTCGTATATTGAGTTTTCTATAATTTTGAGGTTAGCTATGTCAAAATTGAAATTTTCTACTGTAATCCCGAACAGGATGACAACAACAACAAACATTGACCTTAGAATTGTATTAGCTCATTATTACTCTTATTCTCTTTCGGTATTGATTATGTTTTTGAGATTTTTGAGAGCTATGATGCCTATCAATAGGCTAGCTATATTTGAAGAATTTGAAATTCAAATTTAAATAGAACTCGAATTGACTTTTAGTTAAATTTGAATTGAATTCGTATTGGGCTCAAGTTATCGGTCTTGAGTTAACATTCTTGTTTTTCATTGTTTTGGAGTACGGTTTTCACTAAACCATTTTTGAAGTAATTTTTGAAATACATGGACATTTCAAATTATTATGGTATAGTATTTTAAAATTATTATTCTAATATATAAAAAAAACCTATTTATTCCCTATAATAAAAGAATTTCAAATATGGGTTTTATTAATCTTTTCGGGAAAAAGTTTTAAAAGCTTGTTTTCTCTAGTAAACTATTTTAAATATAAAACACACACTTTTGCACTATTCGAATATATGAGAAAGAGAATTAAACGATTTAGTAAAACACATGGTATGGGACATGTGCGTTTACAATTTCGGTTAATTCCCGACTTGTACGATTGAAGCTATTTGAGATTAATGATTCTGAGATGTTTTTCCATTTTATGGCATATTTTGAGTTTTGAAATTCCTATTTATTGGAATTATTTAAGATGGCCAATATTTGGCAAGTATTATGGTTTGAGATCTCCTACGTAGGAGTATGGTCGATGAGAACCATCACGACGTTTTATTTACTTGCCAATGATATAAGGCAAGTCTTGAGTTTATGATTTCATATTTTGAGATCTATGGTTTATGAGGAACCATCGTGATGTTTTCACTTGTCGATGAGATGAGACAAGTTACGATGCCATTTAATGCTTGTTGATGAGATGAGACAAGTATGGTAACTCTTTGTCACTCGTCAATGAGACTAGGCGAGATATAAATTTTTGAGTTTTATGATGTTTCTAGTGTGGTATCGACTAACGGCTAGTAAACTGCTAAGTGCGAATGTGTGGTATGGGACACACGTTAACACTTTTCGGGTTCCTATCCATAAGTTTGTGACACATTCACGATGTTTACCTAACAGAACTGCTTCAAGAGCTGTCAGCGACCTTGTCATGAGGATGAACTGCTTTGGGAGGTGTTAGCGACTTTGTTAGGGCTAACAAAATGGCTTGAAGAGGTGTCAGCGACCTTGTCATGAGGATGAACTGCTTTGAGAGGTGTTAGCGACCTTGTTAGGGTTGACAAAATGGCTTGAAGAGGTGTCAGCGACCTTGTCATGAGGACGCTTTGGAAGGTGTTAGCGACCTTGTCTAAGGCTTCGGCCATTTGAGTTTAGCACGTGCAGCATTGCTTCGGCATTATAATCGGGGATTTGGCCAATCCAGATTTTCTGAGTTTTCTGTTTTGTTGTGATTTCACCCTTTTAAGATGTTTTATTACATCGATAGCCCAGTGCTATATGAGATGTTATATATATGGTGATATCAATTATGATGTTTTGAACTCTTATCGAGTTCCTTGGGTTATGAGTTTTGATAATTTCAGGATTTTATAGCTGTGTTTTGCCATTTTGGCGAGTTGAGATTAAGATTTATATACATTTACACCAACGAGATGAGGTATAATTGAATTTGGAGATTCGTCTATAATTGAGTTTTGGATCATCCTATTTGAGAATGTTTTATGTCTTCCATTTTGGCGAGAGTTTGTATTGATGTTTCTCCTTTTGAGGAAATATGGTTCATGGAAACCATGTAGACATTTTGGGATGTCGCTGATGATATGAGGCACTTGTGTTTGATTTGAGTATTGAGTTTGAGTTACCTCCTTCGAGGTATTTGTTCACTTAAGTAGTGTTTGTTACTTAAGTGTTGAGCTTATGAGTTTATCGATTCATTCTTCTCTTACGAGAAGAAGTATCTTCATGTCTATTCTGCTTCATATTATCGATATTGACTGATTTGTGTAGCTAGACTGACCCGTGTATTTATACTCGGGTCAGACCGAGTTGTTTTAGGTATCATCTATTGGTCTTAGCTTGAAGTTGATGTTGGAGATCAGCTCTCCTTTCTCTTGAGCAATTTTTGTTCTTCCGCATACTCTGATGTATTTATATTTGATTCAATGTGTATGATGTGGTCAAGTACCACCTTTATTTGTATTCATATTGTATTGTACTAAACATGTATCAGTGTATATATATATGATGTTGATTACTGTTCTGTGATGTGCTTTACATTTAGTTATTGTATTTTGTTCTGATAGATCCGTTACCACCTATAGTTTTGGATTTAGCATTTACTGTGTATGTCGATCCATTGAAATAGAAAAGAAAAAAATTATATTGCATTTATCGACATATTCAGTAGATGTTTAAGACAAAATTATAGATGGTCTCCCTTAACCAGCCCTATTCTCCGCTTTAGTAGACGGAATATCTCGTTAATTCTCTTTACTAAGGTAGGTCTCGGGGTGGGGTGTTACAAGAACCATTGGACTAATCATTGTGCAAATATGTTTTGCCCTTCCTGCCATTGATTAGAATTTGCAATGCCACATCTCAATTCTGTTCATAATTTTTTGGAACAGGTTGGTGCAATCTGAATAAATGTAGATAATTTTTTGATAGTGGCACCTCCAAATATTTTACTGGTAAGTTTCCCTCTCCTATTTGTAGAATCTGAAGTAATTGGTGTTTGTTTTTCACAATGCTGCAGGAAAAAATTTTAGACTTCATATTGTTGATTCTTGGGTTCAAATATTTTTCTGATATCAAACTGAATATGAATGGAAAATCATACACAAACTAATCATCTATGTTTGGTAACTGATACTATCAAGCGGGGTTAAATAGTTTCAACTGTCAAATATACTTGAGCCTTTAAAGAATTACTATTGTTGGTACTTTAATATACGGGTAAATATTATATATGTTAGTGTCACATCAAATTCAGTTTGGTTTTAAGTTAGTTGGTCTTCATTTCATTTTAAACAATGGGGTTTGTTATTTTGGTGAGAATCATTTATCATGTGCTAGCTAGTAATTGCGTAGAATGGAACGCAAGGTCTTATATATTAACCAGATTGTCAAAACATGTTTATTTCTTGTTTTTCCAGGTTCAAGTTGACATTGGAAACATGGAATGCAACATATGATTTTGAGTTGAAGCCTAAAAATTTGGGTTTTCAAGATTCCATGAAGTTTTTAAGATTTTCACTATACTATTTCTTATTGGTTGTACTAATTAAAGATCTGAATTAAGACTATACCACTTAATGATTGTACTACAGATCTGAATTATGCTACAAAAATGAATGTATGAACCATTATTTTATATAGATGATTAACACTTTAATTGATATATGTTTATTTTGGTATTATGTTATTCAGTTTGTATTTGCCATAAAATTTAATTTTGAATGATTGTAATATTGCATGCAATAATTATTTGTTATAATCAATAATAGAGGGATTAGTTTGCATCAGTTTCCAATAACAACCTACGCAACAAGTTCCTTTATTGCATCGGTTTTCATTACAACCGATGCAACATGTTCCTTTGTTGCAACCGTATTTTGCATAGGTCGTTAGTAACAATCGATGCAAAAAGGACTGTTTTGCATTGGTTTTAGAACTGATGCAAAACTGTTAAGCCTGTTGCATCGATTGCATGTGCATCGGTTGTAGAACTGATGCAACAGGGGGTGAACAACCGATGCACATGGCATGTTTTGTAGTAGTGGTAACTAAAGGGTTTAAGCAAAGAGAAAATGTAGACTTTTTGACACTTTTTCACCATAAATAAAATTACATCTATTTGAGTGCTAATTTCACTAGCACCTATTCATAATTTAATAATACAACAAATGGATGTTAAAATTGCTTTTTTAAATGGTAAATTAGAAGAGAAAATTTATATGGACCAACCTGAAGGCTTTGTAATCATGGTATAAAGTTTGCAGGTTAGATAAATCATTATATGATTTAAAACAAACACCTAAGCGATGACATGAGAAATCCGATAACTTAATAATCTCACATGGTTTTAAAGTTAGTGAAAGTGACAAACCTACTAACTATAAATCTGATAATGACATTTGTACTATCATATGTCTGTATGTGGATGACCTGCTTATTTTTGGATCAAACATTCTTGCCATAAACTCTGTTAAATCTTTGTTAAGTGCCAATTTAGATATGAAAGATTAAGGTGAAGCAAGTGTAATCCTTGGTATTAAGATTACTAGGTCCAAGAAAGAAGGAACTTTCTTTGTATCAATCTCATTATATTGATAAGATTCTAAAGAAATACAATTACTTTGACTGTAAACCTGCATGTACACCATATGATCCTAGTGTAAAGCTATTTAAGAACACCGATAAATGTGTAAGGCAGTTTGATTATGTGAGCATCATTGGCAGCCTTTGGCATGCCACTGATTGTACTAGACCCGACATTGCCTATGTCTTGGGATTATTTTGCATGTTTACTAGTAGACCTAGGATAGAGCATTGGCACGCTATTGAGAGGGTCATGAGATTCCTAAACAAACCATGAACCTTGGGTTACATTATGAAAATTTTCCAACTGTCCTTGAAGGTTACACCGATGCAGACTGGAATATTTTATCTGATGATTCAAAAGCAAGCAGTGGCTATATCTTTAGCATTGCTGAAGGAGCTATTTCTTGAAAATCAAAGTAACAGACTAATTTGGCTCAGTCTACTATGGAGTTTGAGACGATAGCACTAGCCACGGCTAGTGAAGAAGTAGAGTACTTAAGAAATCTACTAGCTGAGATTCCTTTATGGAAAAAACCGATACCAGTTGTGTTGATCCATTGCGATAGTACCACGGCTATTGCAAAAATACAGAACCGTTATTATAATGGTAAGAGACGACAGATACGTCGTAAGTACAGTACCGTTAGAGAGCTACTCTCTTTAGGTGCTATTAAAGTGGATCACATACGCAGTGATGAGAATTTGACAGATCCTTTGACGAAAAGACTGGCCAGAGAGAAAGTCATTAGAACTTCTAAAAGAATGAGACTATTCCCCTTAGATTGTTGAGTCATGCACAATGATAACCTGACCTAATGACTAGAGATCCCAAGAATTATGTTCAATGGGTAAGAGCAAGTTGTGAAGTGATATTAGTTGAACATGCAATTTTTATATTAAGAAGCATGTATTCCTAAAGCGATTAGAAGATGAGTTAATAGAAACTCTTAAGATCTATACTCTATTTGGAGTGGAGTACCTACCTTCCGGAGTATTCTTGATAGACTCACCTGTGTGAACTTGGAAATGTGGCCATTTCCTATGGAGTTTTAGGAAAAATTCCAAGAGCATTCACTAAATTGGGATAGACGTGCATGGCCATAAATGCGCGGGCATATTAGATTGCAGTCTAGAAAGATTGTGTGTGGTCTGATGACAGAAATAGAGTTCAATACTACATATCACTCTAGTAAAAACTGAATCCTATCCACTATGCAAAGGTTCAAGTCGAAAGACACCTTTGTTTATGCACAATCTTATGTTCTTAGAAACTGCTCCAAAAAATATTTAAAAAAATTAAGTGGGGGACTGTTGGAAATGTTTTTGCTTATGAAGTGAATTTATTAAAAAATAATAATAAAAAGAGGTTAATGGTAATTTATTTATGAAACATTTATTACAATTGAGCCATTGCATTTTATAACGGTAATATATTTATGAATCATTATTATAGTTGACCCGTTGCAAGTTTATAACAGTAATATATTTTTGAATCATTATTATAATTGAGCCATTACTCTTGAAATAGTAATATATTTATGTGACACTATTGTTGAGCCGTTATAAAAGCTAGTGGTATTACTTAAATGAGAATAAATTAAAATCCATTAGTATTCCATCACTTTAGTAACGTATATAATTTCCATCCTGTCCATTTAAATGATAGATAGACAGAAAAGAAATGGTGAGAATAACAGACATTTTTCCTTTTCTTCTTCCTTCAACGAAACTAAACATCTTGAGCAGTATTTCAGAGTGCAAATCATAATCGACTAAGTCAATGCAAACAGGTTGATATATTTTCAGATTAGAGAGGCTGTTTTATCCTAGAGGCGGCGACAGTTGTTTTTCAAAACTGCTTGGCACCTTCAAGCAGAATACCTAAACGTCTTCAAGAGAGTGACACACATACACGACTCAGCTGAAGTTCATTGTTCCCAACAGGTGCAAATCAAATATGTTGAATATGTAATATATATATGGTCAGCTAAAAACCAATCATGTTTTTATCAGTAGCTACGCATAGGATTCAACTTAAAGGTTCATATTATAATGTTCAAAGTGTTTAGGAAAATTATCAACGATTGGTAATCAGCATGGAACCAAACAAGAAAATATTACAATTATAATGACTATACAGTAATAAAAATACAATTTGGCAAACACAACCCCAAACAAGTAGAAATTACCTTTGTTACCCTTTGTTGTCTCTACTTCACGACGGACTCCTCCAAAATCCAGTATTGTGAAAATGCTCAATCAATTTCTTCTCCATCTCCTCCACCTCTAGTGAGCACCTAATAGCATCAACTTCCAATGCACACATAGTTCAAAGATAGGTCACGATCCCTCAAAACGTGACCCACTCATAAGATCTAAGCAACAACAGCTTCTTGAAATTGACGGCGACAGAAGATGATTCTAACCAAGGAGCAGCTTTAGGCGGGGTCGGATTAATTTTAGGGATTTGAAAATGAAATTTTTTATGCTTTATTTTATTTTAGAGATTTGAGAAGAGGAGTTGGAATTAGATAAATTTTAGGTTTTTACTTTGTTTTGGCAGCAGCAATGAAAGAGAATGAAAATTAGATGGTACAGTAAGCGGGAATTGAAAAATAATTTCCACGTAGAAAGTATCTTAAACTAAAACACTATAATTATAGTGGGGTCAAGAAAATGGATGCATTTAGCATTCAAACGCTGCTGTATAATGAAAAAGCACAATTTCTTATAGCGTTCACCAGGCTTCTACAAAAATCCATCTCCACTTTCAATGAATTAATAACAAAATTCCTTAATCAATTTAGGCTTCACACGGCACAACCAATAAACATGATGTCTTTATCTGGCCTATTCCAAGGATGAAATGAATCTTTGAAATCCTTTATGGGTCAATTTAACATTATAGTAGCTGAAGTAAGCAACCCAAACGAAGATATGGTCTTCATGCCCTGGTCTGCGCTACCCATCCCAAAACTAAATTTGGAAAAATGGATCAAAACGAAACAACCTAAAACTAAAAAGGAATTTAACCGAAAGGCAAGTCAATATTTGAGATTGGATATGGCAGAGGAGCTAGAAGGAAAACCTGTTAACCAATAAATGCTATCCGGAATGGTATGGCAGCTAACTAAGAGCAAATACCTCTGGGACCGTTGTTGGAAACATGGGAAAGGACGGGATCAGAAAAGAAAAAAAATCAAAATTCCAACAAGAAAAACGGAGGTAACAAGTGACTTAAAGGCCTGAGACTCGAAGACTACACCCCACTCAATGATATTCCAGAAAAAATCTATCTTGTGACGCAAGGGACGGAGAAGTAGAAGAAGCCGCCTAAAAAGGAAGCAACTAAGTGCAAAAGCATTCTGGAAAGTAATGCCACTTCCATGAACACATGGTTACAACACAAATGAGTGTCATCACCGAAAGAAACCGATTGAAGAGCTGATTTGGGGAAACAAGCTTCTGTAGTTTATGTGAGGAAACAACAAAATCCTGACTAGCCTGCAGCACCCCAAGCTTCTAGAGACCGGGGAAACTAGGCTAGAACCAGTGAAGAGGGATCCAGATGGACCGACTAGAGACTCATCATTGGAAAAATATCTTGAGGAACTCATCGCGCGCAAAAGGGTTAGGGAGAAATAAGGAGAAATGTAAGCTTACTAAGACACGCTCTAAAAGGTTCTATGTCGCGAATCGGAGACGGAACTCCTACCAAGTAGCAGAGGATCCTGAACATTGACATAGTATTTCAGAATCAAGGCACTAAAATATTAGAAGCTCCAACTCTCAATCCCATGGTCATAACGGTAGGAATCAGACCAACAATAGTCCGATGAGTATTGGCAGACAGTAGCAGCTCTGTGAATATCCTGTTCAAACACACATTTGATTAGATGAAGATCAGTATGAAAGATGTATCTTCTTTCCAAACAAAGATCCAAGGATCCACTGATGAACCTAAGAAACCTACAATGCTTTCTTAGGTTTGCCGGTTTTGGCAGATTTCTAAATAACTTTAGCTCAGTGGTGTCTAACCATGAAATTTCCAATAGAAAATAGAGTTGGGATAATTAAAGGATATCAAAGTGCTGCTAGAGAATGCTATAATGTAGAACTGCGCAAGTCTTGAAGAAAAGAAAAAAGAAAAAAATTCGAGAAGAACTCTCCACATTCATGAACCTACCGAATAGCAACTACAGAGCAACACCTGATTTGGGGACATAACCGATTCGACATGGCTTTAGACCCTAGAAAGAAGAGTTTATGGGAGGATCGGATAGCACCAGCAGAATTGACGGTGCCTATCTCAATTGATATGGATGACCCAACTCGGTTCTTGAAAATTGAATCACATCTTGGAAACAAGATGTAACAGGAACTAATCAAATTTCTTCATGTCAACCCGTACGTATTCGCTTGGACACATTTCGATATATACGAGGTGTCGTCAGAGATTGCATGTCATGCACTTAATATTGATCCCAAGTATACATCAGTGAAGTAGAAGAGGCGTAGCCTAAGACCCGGACGGTCTAAAGCGCTAAGGGAAGAAGTGGATAAGCTGATGGCTGATGATGAATGGTTTTATCTGTGATGCAACCTTCCCCAAATGGGTATTCAACCTGGTCTTGGTCAAGAAATCCAATGGAAAAAGTCAAACTTGTATCAACTATCGGACCTAAAAAAAGTTTTCCAAAAAGACAGCTTTTCTATGCCCAGAATCGACCAGTTTATGGACATGACAGCTGGACATGAATTGCTATCATTTATGGATGCGTACTCGGGATACAACCAGGTCATGATGCACGAACCTGACTAGGAAAACACCAGTTTCATCATTGACCTGTGATTACATGGTTATAAAGTGGTGTCATTCGGTTTAAAGAATGCTGATGCAACCTACCAATGACTAGTGAACGTTATGTTCAAACATCAGATCAGGAAGACTATGGAAGTCTATGTAGACAATGTGTTGGTTAAATCGTGCATAACGGCAAATCACTTGGACAACCTCGTCGAAATGTTTGAAATAATCAGCAAATATAGGATGAAACTCAACCACTTAAATATCATTACGAGGTAGCCTCTA
The DNA here is from genome assembly GCA_030765085.1 of Allium cepa. NCBI lineage: Eukaryota > Viridiplantae > Streptophyta > Magnoliopsida > Asparagales > Amaryllidaceae > Allium > Allium cepa. The sequence continues at coordinate 847,874,843 of CM060938.1, forward strand.
GAAAGATCTTCGGATTCATTGTAGGCGCCAGAAGCATCGAAGCAAATCCCAAATAAAATACAGCTTTACGAAAAGTCGAGTCCCCAGGGAATAAGAAAGAGTTACAAAGCTTGATTGGAAAAGTTACATCACCGACGTGCATATAATTATGCATATTTTTACTTCCATATTTAATTTAATTTAATTAAATAAATGAGCATACATGGTGTTTTAACATGTTTAAACCGAAATTCAAATTATTTTCAAATCATCATTTATTCATCTTCATATAGAGGCAAAATAGTCATTTTATGCATATATTAATTTAAGAAATTTTACTTGGACATTTTATGTTATTTTATAGGAATTGGATTCAAATGGAAGAGGTCTTCATGGAAATATGCATGCACAAGAGTTAGAAAACAAACGAAGATGGAAATAAATTATTTCATGCAACATGAATGACCCCACCTACCCACTTACGATGGTGTACAATTAGGAGCTAATGCGTATGTTAAAGGAGATTAAAGCTACATGATCATTTAATGATGAATTAATTACTTGCTAATGACAACTTAGTAACCGCACTTTCTCATGGGCAGTTTGGATAGTCCCTAAAAATATGATTAGGGTTTTAGGCTTGTATAAATACTCCATATGTTCGTGTAATTATGCTCTTAGCCTCCTCTTTAGTTAGTTTAATTTTAGGCTCAAAAAAATATACAAAAACTCTCTTTTCTTTTTCATGGCTACTTAGCCGTTTTCTTCATATGTAATTTTCTTATATGCAATTTTAATTCATGCTATTTTATTTCATGTTCTTTTCTTTTATGTTAGTAGCTTAGATTAATTATTGGAAGTAGTTTAGCTCTTTTTTATTTCAATTAGCTCGCATTTTCCTCTTGCTTTTTGTTTCATGTTGAACTCTACATTTGTTGAAATGATAACAAATATGAGAGGCTAAACCCTTGCAGTTTAGGGATAATCAAGCACTCTTAATCATGTAGATTCAATATTTTTCTAATTTTTGATCTTTTTTTGTACTTAATGACAATGTATGGATGGGTAAATTTTTGTTGTTTTAGCTTTCAATTTAATAGCCTATGTTGTTGACACTAAATAAGCTATGCTTAAACAAACACGAACATAAATTACCTCTTCATCTACATATGATTATGGTAATGAAGTGAATTTTAAAATCAAAATTTGATGGTCTATATTACTAATCAATAATGAATATATCATGCTTAGAATAGATTTTATTTTCAAGTTCATTAACATTTTCATGAGAGAAAACAAGTGGTTTAGTGGTTGTGTTATAGTTTGGTGGTTTATGTTGGGCTAATTGATAGCACAAATAATCCATGCTTATGATAAACACAACAACTAAACTCACTAATGACCAAAAGAGAGATCATAATTTTATTTTATCGATTTATGTGATCATGAGAAGGAAATTAACTCTAAATTTCCTTCAAAGTGTCATATTTTTATCCACTTTCTATTGTTAGTTCTTACATTTTTAGCTGATCACAACTTCAATTATTGGTTTAATTTGATTGAACAGAATTTTTAAAATCAATACAATTCGCTGTAGATCGATCCGTACTCGCCACGTAGTAGAATTGTATATCATGTGCTTGCGGTTAATTTTTAATTAATTTTTTTTTGGCTATTTTCTAGTTTGATAGAGATTTTACTGTTAAGCAAGTTTTTGACGCCGTTACCAGGGAATTTAATCTAATTTTATTTCTATTCTTCGAATTATTTTTATTTGATTTATTGTATGTTTGTTTTGTGTGTTAATTTGCATTTAAAAAGAATTATTGAGTGTTTGTGTGTAATTTTTATTTTTATTTTGTTTGTGTGCTTGTTGTTTTTCTATTTGCATTTGCATTTCTATTTAAAAAAACATTGCGTACTTCTACTTGAACTTCCATTTTAGTTTGCATTATAGTCTTGAGTTCCTTGGCATTTTAGTTTGCTCACTTTCATTTTGCATCTGATATAAAAAACAATCTTCTTTATAAAAAAAAAGAATATTGCATTTCATTTTCTTCAATTTTGTTTACATTGCATTGACAGTTTTTCAAATACATTTCATTTGCATTTGCATTTGCATTTCTGTATATTCTCAATTTCTATAATAATAAAACATTGCGATGTGCAAGTGTGCACATATCTGTGCACAGGCCCTAGCAACTACATTTTTTTGCTTTCATTTCTACATTTTTTTTTGCTACTTCATTTTTACAGTGATTCTGCTACTTGCCTTCAACCCAGTGCAAACTGCTTTGCCAAACTTCACCCTGCATAAAGCATATACCAAACACCCCTTGTCAACAAACTTCAACCCACATCCCCAGTGCCTTGCCACTGCCATCAAAACAACAAGAAGCTGCCAGTGCCTAAATCCAACCACTGTGCAAACCACACTTAGTCAACTATCACCCTGCCTACAACAGCCTGCCACTTCCATAACATTCACCGACATACATCATCAACATATTAGTGCACTGTCATTGCAAATCATCAACTTCAACCCAATACCATCACAGCAGCCAAACCACCCCTTCATCACAGTTCAACCACAAAACCATATTCCATCCCCTACTACTGATCAACCACTGCAGCACTACTTCATATCATTTGCCTTGCATTCAGATACAATTGAAACCCAAACTTCCAGACAACCACAATACTGCCGTTTCCCTTTCATCCGACCATGCAACTTCGCCCTCTCCTCTTACCTCACTACCTTATCTACTGCCTTCGCAACTAGAGAACCTCCTCTGCATCATCAACTTACCCTTCCTCTGCCACTAACCCCCCCCCCCCCCCCCAAACAACTGTCATATTCAACCATCCACACTGCTCCATCAGCAAACCACTACTGCTCTACCAAACAACCGAACATATCGATCTCCTCCTCCACAGCATACATTTCATCTCTCCACATTGTAGAACATCCCCTGTGTACACATCTAATTCACTTCAAGTCAACAACCACAACTCACAATCACATTCCTCCCCCATTGCCTGCTTGCCTGCCACTCCATAAAAATAAAATAAAAGACTGCCTGAAAAATATTCTCATAACAGCTTGCGATCAACATCTACTATATCAATTGCCTACATCCTCCTGCAACCGTCAAAACCAACAATAACCTCCCTTCCCCTATCACGTTCAACTTCCATTCATCATTACAATTTGCTCCATTCATCACCATTCATACAACCGACTGTCAACAAATACACAGTGCCATCCCTCAGCCGTGTACACACCTTCCACAAACTACCAGTGCACATATAGGACTGCCAACAGCACTGTCATCTCCATCACATTCTTCATCAGCAATACGTACCACAGTCGCATACCCAACATCAAATTCTGCCACTCAAATACCACTGCATACTGATATCATACTCACCAAAACACCTCAGTGATCATCCACCTACTGCATTTTACTTGCTACTTTAACCACTGCCTCGCCACCCAAACAACCACTTCACTACCTATACATCATACTGCTACCCCAACATCTTACTGCCTGCACACCAGTTATTGCCAACCAAAACATACAATACCAACCACAAACATTCCACATCTACATCCCCTCCATCAGTTCATCTCTGCTACCACACTTTCAACCGCATATCATAATTAACATCTTAATCACTTCACTCAAATACTTTCATAAGTAATTTCCATTAATTACTTCCATATGTAATTTCTCTTCTAAATTACATCCAGATATTCACTTGATGTTATTAATTTAAGGATTAATTAAATTAATTGATTTGAAGTTAATTAATTAAAAAGTTAATTAATTAAAGAGTTAAGGATTATTTAATGATGGGATTAATTACTTTTTAAGGTAATTAATTTAAAGAGTAATCATCTAATGGAAGTAATTAGAGAATGATTACTTATGGAAGTAATTAAGGGTTAATTACTTAATTAATTTAGTTAATTAATTAATGTGATTAATTAATTAACGAATGAGATTAATTTATGATTAATTACTAAGTGTAATTAATTAAAATGTAATTAATTAATAAAGAAATAAATTCTGGATTATGAATTGATGTAATTGATTAATAATTTCTTAATGAAGTAATTAAAGATTTATTAATTAGAGTAATTAATCAAGGATTAATATAATTAATTAAGATGTTAATTAAGATAAGTAATTACAAGTTGTTAATTACTGTTTATGATTAATTAAGACTAATTAATGAGATGGTTAATTATAAAGTAATTATTTAATTAAAGGGTTAATTAATTAATAAGGATCATTAGTTAATATAATTAATTGAACTAATCAAGATTGATTAATAAAAGTGATTTATTAAAGTATGATTAATTAATTGTAACTAACTGAGGATTAATGTAATTAATCATAGTTGATTAATTAATGGAAGCAAATGAAGGATCATTAATTAATGGAAGCAAACGAAGGATCATTAAAGAATTAAGGATAGTTACTTGAAGTAATTGAAGGATAATTAATCAAGAAAGATTAATTAAGGAAGATCATTTAGAGATGATTTATTTATTTATTTGTATTACAGGATTAAGATAATCCAAGTGGTTAAAGAATAGTAATTAATTTAATTAAAGGTTAATTAAATTGATTAAGAGTTAATCAAACCTACTTATGGGTGATTGATTAATATTGGATGACTGATATTGGATGTTTGAATGATGATGGATGATTTGAGTGTGATATCTCTGATATGTGATACGCTGCTTGTGAGATGAATGGTTGATATGAATTATCTATTGTGATAATGTGATTCATCTATCTGTTTATGTATTCTGAATATAAGTTATATGTTTAAAACCCTTAAACAACTTGGACATTAAAATAGCGTTTGGATTTCGGTGAGACCGGGATCGGGTTTCCATATTTGAATATCCGAAAACCATATCGATCCAAAATAAACGTTAGGTCGTGAATTCAAGTGGAGTTCAAGTGAAGACTCGAAGTGTAAAAGCTATTCGTTAGTATAACTCTGAGGGTGATTCCGCGATGAGTTTGACGGAGATAGTACTTCCAGGTTCGAGATGGTGATTCAGAGTGCAAGGGCTATGGTCGTTGATTCTGAGGGTCATTCCAAAATGAGTGCAATGAGATAGTCCCTTCGGTTTCGTTCGAACCTGGAACGAACTTGTATGGATTGAATGCTTTCAGAACATCGTCTGGAGGACGATGAGCATTCTAAGATAGATGTGTTCTGTAAAGGTAATCGCAGCCTCAAGCCTCATCAACCGGGAATGGCTAAAACAGGGAAGGTGCAGAAAGGCTAGGTGGGTAGCACCCATTTCAGGGTGAGGTCATCCCTGTCTAGATGGCCCTTTTTATTTTGGCTTAATGGGTAGTTGGTCGCGCCAACCACGGGGTGATCTTACTCGGGACTGTCCAGTAAGGGATGGTCCCGGCTTTGTTTTGCAGGGGAGTTAGGGTGGCTCCTCGGTACGGTGATCTAGGCCACGTACTGTGACGGACGGTAACCCAGTAGCCCTGCCATTGATGGAAACTCATTCTTCCTACGAGACCCTACAGTTTTGATTGTATTACCCACTTTTATGCCTAGTAGCTGGAATTTAATAAATGTAACAATTTCAGCCATTTCTTATTTACTTGAAAACCCTAGACACTATTATAATATCACTGAATTTTCTATCAAATGTTTTGGTTCGCGTAAGGTAAAAACTTTTCCATGTTTATGTGTGGGAAGTCTTACATGATACCTTTTCTTTTTAAAGGATTTTCTAAAGTTAAGCAACATTAAACCGTTTACTCACACCAGACCCCTGTCTTACCCGATTGTTTATTTTCTGTTTTATTAAACTCTTGAGTACTCATATTATGTATGAGTAGTCGAGAGATTTAGGTTAGCTTGACGAATTCTGGAGGAGATTTGTAGCAGGAGGCTTCTGCCCATCCCTCTTCTCCCCTGCATACATCCTTCCACCTTCTTCAACAAGCTCCACTGTCAAATACTACATAGAAAACCATTACTTCATCTTAGAGAACAACCCGCAACCAGCAACCAACAACCCAAGTCTCCCTCAACCACTGCCTAAATCACTATAGAACGACCACGTCACCCAAGCCCCAATCCTCGTTCATCTCACCTCAATCTTCAATCCAAATCCTACCAGATCCAATTGCAACAACCACGATCGTTGATCGAGCACCATAACCTTTGATTCAACATTAGAGTTGAGTTCGAAAGTGTGTTGTTTGGTTTAGAAGAAAATCTCAGGTAAAAGGAAATTAGGATGAGTGTGTTGTTCGATTAACTGTGTGTTTGATGGTGAATAAATGTGTTGTTCGATTAAGTGAATTTGGTTTTGGGCCGTGTGAGTTTGGGCCGGTGAGTTTGGGCTGTGTGAGTTTGTGTAGGGTTCTTTTAATTTTTATTTGGGTTTAACTTTTGAAATATTTTTCTTCTTTTAAAAAAAAATTCTTAGAAAAGGGGGTTTTGTATGATTCAAATAATTGGATGAGTTAGAAACTTTTTTAGGTTTAATTTTTTTTAATCTTTCGATCGTTTTCAACTCTCTTTTTCAAGTTACAAAAGCAGAATGATTGGTGTGCTAAAATATTTTGTTTGCTTGCTTGCTTATAAAAAAATCGCCAATAAAAATAAAATTGCTAATAATTCTTCACGCTCTGGTATCATATTCTAATCTTAATTTTATTTTAGTTGCATTATTGGTTGCATACATTTTATAAAAAAATTCAAAACAAAAACAAATTTCATTGTAGCTGCATTATTAATACACGTTTAATTTCAGCTTTGCATTCGTCTGATCTTATTTTATTTTTTAAGGGCAATACCCCAATTCATATAAGGTGGAGGATTTTACCACCTCTTCCTTTGGCCCACAAATTGAATTTCATCTAAGAAATCATTAATAATAACTGTTAGACATCAGACTTAAGAATGTCGCGAGCTCACCTAGGGCTTAATTGTACATTGACAACTTGTCTTCTTTGAACAAGTTATCTTCTTGTTGTCAAGGCTACGGTAGAGCAATAATCAGTTATAAATATTACGGTGATTCAAAAACATTATACCAATTGTTTCATTGATGGTACTTAAACCTTGGGTTGCATTGCTTCGATGATTCATGGTGCACCGATAACTCCTACCCATTACCTTGCTAAGAAATATCCTGTTGATTTAAAACAAAGTGTGATTATACAATTTTGTGTTAGGAGCTACTTAGGATAGAAAATTTGTAATTAAGCTCTTACATTCATTTAATTGCATTTGTTCATGCATATTTCAAAAAAAAATTCAAAAGCCAAAACTAAAAAAATTATAAATATTTCTTAACTTAGTTTTTAAATTCTTTTCTTTGAAATTGTTCAATCAAAACTAAAAATGTAGAAGAAAAAAATTCAAGTTAGTTTTCTTTTAAAAAAATTAATGATCTTTTATAAAAAAATGTAAATTTTCCTTTCTAAGTTAAAATCTAAAATCTAAAAAAAATAAGTTATTTTTTTAGAAAAACAAAAATCCAAAAAAATATAATCTTTTCAAAAACCAAAAAAATATAAAAGAATTTTTTTTGAAAATACAAAAAAACAAAACAAAAATCAATCTTCCTTTTGAAAAATAAATCCTTCTTGGTAAATATTTTTCTTTATAAAAAACAATATGAAAATGTCTATTTTCCATATTCACAAGAATTTTACAATAGTTGTGAAAATCAGTATAGTCCATATATTTTTACATCAAATTCTTATGGATATTTCAATGACAACTATTTTACAAACAATTCGAATTTGAAACTATAAAATTTTCAAAATGATGACCAACCCTCAACTCTTGAAAATAGTATTGAAACGATTTGGTCAATACTTGAACAATAAAATCAAATGATAAATAATTTGAGTAATCTCTGCAATAACCCAAGTCAAGGATTTCAAAACGATCAAAATTTGAATTCATTTTAAAATTCAAATGATTTCAATTGTTACCTGTGTTAATACAACTTCGAACTCAAAAATGAAATTCAAATTCAAAATGGAAACAATTGTTTAAATAGTTTTAGCAATGAGAATAATCTCGACTATGGTTCATTGGACAATTTTTGCACTCAAAAATTTCAATTTGGAAATTCTCAAATTAATAATTATAAAATTGGATTTTGTTGAGCAAATGGACGAAATTCACAAAGATCACACGGATTTGTCATTTGAAACATATATGAAACAATGTGAGAAACAAAATCAAACCCCAACTTTTGTTGAGTCAAATAATAATCCATCTTTTACCAAAATTGACGATTTTCAAATACCAGCTTTTGAAATTGAAAACGAAAATCTTAGTAAAGTTGTTGAAAGTACGGTAATTGACTTCGATTTCAATTCTTTTGAGGGTGAGAAACTCGATTTAAATTTTGATCTTCCTTTTTTTATTCTGAAAAATTGAATACAGAAACTTTAGATTTTGAAATTGATATATGCATTGAAGTTGTGAATAATTCAATAAAGGAAGATGAATAGTGTAAACATAAATTTTATGGACTTTTCGAAGATGAGTTGTTAAATTCTGACGGGGAAGATTTAAATCACCATTTTGATTTTAAAGCAATAATTCTGAAGGAGTTTTCAATGATAAGCTTGAATTTCAATTTGGTGAAAATAAACTTGAACTTAAACAAATTATTCTATCTACCCCAAAAATCATCGAAAATAAAACAACTCATACGATTTTTAATAAAACGAATTTTTTTTCCAAATCAACATTCAACTTTGAAGTCTGTTATGGTTTGATTTTCTGTGCTTAAGCTGTGTCTTTCATACTTAACGAGACAAATGAATTGGTCTTTGGAAGACTGTTTCTTTTACTCTTTCATGATATACTTTCTGATGTTGTGTAAATAATAATCGTTTCATTTTCATGTAAGTATAGGTCATTTTTTTATTTTTTTATTTTTTTATTTTGTTTTTCCTTTCACTTGGGTTGACCGTGGGGACACGGTTAAAATCAAGTGTGAAGGGAGTCTCATCTTCATTTTTTATTTTTCATGGTTTATATTTTGCAATTTCTTTCCAAAACTCAAAAAAAAAAACTGAATTTTTTTTCTATCTAGCATATTGATTTGCTTTTAAACAAATACCACAGGATAAGTATAGGATTTTGGTTATTAAATTGAAATTTTTAAAAATTTGTTTGTCTTAACAAAAGTTATTAAATTGAAAATTTTAAAAATTTGTTTGTCTTAACAAAAATAAAAATGAAGTTTGATTGCAAGGAATGATGGTTTAACTAGTATATAGGAAGGTTCGTAGGTGATAATTATGAAGTACATCCTAATTGAAATCTTTATTTAAAAAAATGGTTAATTTAAAGTAAAGGCTATAACATTTTTGATCTTCTAAGTTAAATGGTGCTAAGATGATTTTACAAAACTCTCTCTTCAATATATAAATATTTATATAACAAAAAAGAAACAAAAGAAAAAAATATTTGTATATATGTACATATTTTATTAACACCTAGAGTCATGTATTCACGTGCAAGTGCGTACACTCGCCGTGCTTTGTACCCTTCTCACGTAAGCCCGAAAGGCAGTGCACAATCGGTATATATGGGCTCAGTTTATCCGAGTTAGGTGTATGTATATAAAAATTATTTTATTAATAATGCCTATTGTTGATAGGTATACATTGTTCACTCACCACGCTCTGTATTCCCCTCACATAAGTCCGAAAGGCAATGCATGGGTAATATATCTGGCCTCAGTTTATTTGAGTTAGGCATATGTAAATCCATTAATATCAATAAAATTTTCAAATAAGAGAAAGTAAGCAATTGCCATCCAAGCACTATTTTTACTTATTTGATTTAACTTGTTATCCAAAAGAAATGAAAATACCACTTTGAAAAACTTTGATAATCAACTAAGGATACATTTCATAGTTATATTGTGTTATCAACCGAAACAACAAGCCAAACTATAGTCTATTTGTTATGATAACTTAATTTTTGCTGGAAATTTTAACAAGTAAAAGGATTTTAATTTTTTGATAATGACCAAAACTTATATTTATTCGTGCCAGTTTGAAAGTAAAATTTTCATTTGTAGAAATTTCAAAAATTGCATCAGCATTTTTGTAAATAAATCTTGTATTTAGAAATTTTCCATTTTGAATTTGTAGGTACTATCCGCTGAAAACACTTATGAGACAATACTCGTCCTACTAGGGCACTTAAAGGTTTAACGGCTTGTTGCATATGCTCAATGCAATCGTATTTCCTACGAAAACGGATTTATCTCAATTTTAGTTTATTCGAAGACGAATAAAAAGATGAGGGTATTTGGTGTGCACATAAATATGCATATTTTTACTTTCATATTTAATCTAATTTAATTAAATAAACGAGCATATATGGTGTTTTAACATGTCTAAACCAAAATTCAAACTATTTTCAAATCATCATTTGTTCGTCATCATATAGGGGCAAGATGGTGTCACTTTTATGCATATATTAATTTGAGAAAATTTACTTGGACGTTTTCATGTTATTTTACGGGAATTTGGATTCAAATAGAAGAGGTCTTCATGAAAATATACATGCACAAGTGCTAGAAAACAAATGAAGATGGAAATAAATCATTTCAGGCAACATGGAGGACCCACCTACCCATTTACCATGATGTACAAATAGGAGCTAATGCATATGCAAAAGGAGATTAAGGCTACATGCACATTTAATGGTGGATTAATTGCTTGCTAATGACAATTTTGTGGCTACATTTCCTCATGGGCAATTTGAGCAGTCCCCAAAAATATGTTTAGGGTTTTAAGTTATAAATACCACGTATATTTATGTAATTAAGCTCTTAGCCTCATCTTTAGTTAGTTTAATTTTAGGCTCAAAAAAATAAATAAAAACTTTGTTTTCTTTTTCATGGCTACTTATCCGTTTTCTTCTTATGTAATTTTCTTATATGTAATTTTAAATCATTCTATTTTATTTCATGTTCTTTTCTTTTATGTTAGTAGCAAAGATTAATTATTCTAAGTAGTTTAGCTCTCTTTTTATTTCAATTAGTTTGCATTTTCCTCTTATTTTTTGTTTCATATCGAACTCTACATTTTTTGAAATGATAACAAATATGAGAGGCTAAACCCCTTGAATTTAGGGATAATCAAGCTCTCTTAATCATGTAGATTCAGCACGTTGCTAATTTTTTTTATTTTTTATGCTTAATGACAATGTTTGAATGGGTAAAATTTTGTTGTTTTAGCTTTGAATTTGATAGTCTATGTTGTTGACACCAAATAGGCTATGCTTAAACAAATATAACCCCAAACTACCTCTTCATCTACATATGATTATGGTAATGAAGTGGATTTAAAAAAAATTGACGGTCTATATTAGTAATCAATAATGAATAGATCATGCTTAGAATATATTTTATTTTTAAGTTCATTAACATTTTTATGAGAGTTAACAAGTGGCTTAGTAGTTGTGTTATAATTTGATGGTTTATGTTGGGCTAAATAATAGCTTAAATAAGCCATGGTTATGATAAACACATCAATTAAACTCATTAATGACCAAAAAAGAGATCATAATTTCGTTTTGTTGATTTATGTGATCATGAATGAAATTACCTCTAAATTGCCTTCGAACTTTTGTATTTTTTTCCACTTTCTATTGTCAGTTTTTACATTTTTAGTTAATCACAACTTCAATTCTTGGTTTAAATTGATTAAATATAATTTTTTAAAATAACACAATTTCCTACGTATCGACCCATGCTCGCCATGTGCTAGAATATTACACCTTGTGCTTGTAGTTAATTTTTAATTAAAATTGTCGAATATTTTCTAATCCGATAGAGATTTAGCCGTTAAAAATCACTAAGCCGGTTCATCTCAAAGGAAACCAAAAAATGTATACCTTTCTTTGACGTGCTAAAAAGGGAAAGAATAACTCTGAATGGAACCGAGCTTGTCATCCTGCCTTCGAAGAACTACTGTGGCATATGGAGACTTTGCCAATCCTATCCAAGCTGGTAGATGGAGAATATTTGTTTGTCTATTTAGCAATTTTGCCCCATGCATTAGGTGCTACGCTCGTACAAGGACAAGCTAAGGTCCACCTGCCCGTGTATTACATCAGTAAACGTTTCAGTAGAGTCGAGAAGAACCATCCAAAACTGAAAAAAGAGAGCATATTGCCTCTTGATCGTATGTAGAAAGTTTTGACCCTACTTCCAAGCACACTCGATCATACTAACAAATCAATCTTTGAAGCAAGTGTTGTACTGCATCGAGATCTTTGGACATCTTATCATTCGAATAAAGTCAATATGAAATCACTTACCATCCTCGAAGTTGATTAACAGGCAGACACTGACAAACTTCATTGCCGAGTTTACAATACGAGATAATGAGGAAGAAATTACCCCAGAAGTGGAGCAGTGCTGGAAGTTCTTCATCGACGGTGCATCTAACAACTTTGCTTGAGGGTAGGAGTCATACTCGAACTCCCGAAGGATGATCCCTCTGCTATGCCTTATGCTTGGAATTTCTTGCAATAAACAATGAAGTGAAATATGAAGCATTAATAGCCGGGTTGAAAGTTGTAAAGCAATTCAGGATAAAGTCCATACACATCTATAGCGACTCTCAACTAGTCATCTATTAGGTGAGAGGTTAATGTCAAGTCTAGGGAGAGAACCTTGCCCTATATCTATCTACAGTGCACGAACTACTGAACGACGTCGAAAATTACACCATAATCTAAGAGAAATAAATTTCACCAACTCTAGGAGTACTAAATTTCTGATTTTCTGAACAACATCAAAAAATTTAGGTGTTTTCGGCAAGAAGTCTTCACCAACTCCAGGAGTACTAAATGATTTCCCTATTTTATCGGTCATAACCATTGCTCGAGGATCAATGTTAATTAGAGTAGGGTTTACAAATATAGAAGGCTCAATGTAACATTATAATGAAAAAAATTGATAAAAAATGTAAAATTAACAACATAATTGAAAGAGATAAGGATCCAAAAATCTTAGGGGAAGGAGATCTAGCAAAAAAACAAGTGACTCAAATCATTGGTTTTGTTAAAGAATCTGAAATCAACCAGCTATCAGGAATAAAGGGACAAATAACGAAACCACGGGTTGATATTAGACCTTTTGTAAAGTATTATGGGAATACAAAGTTGATGGGCTTAGGTCCTTTATTTCGTGTTTCTTCATTAATACTTGAAGAGAATGCATATAGCTGAAAGAGTTAGGAGAATGTTGAGTAGGAGTCATTCTAAGAAAAGACAAAATGCTAGTGAAATGTCATTAAAAGGGAGATAACATATGTGCCACATGTGAATGGGTGTCAAAACAAAGAATCCCTCAAGAGGCGTGTTGATACTATCGAGGACTACAGACTCTTGTCATAACTTTAAAAATCTTGAAATGTTAAAGAAGGCAGTTTATATCATCTTGCTTCGAGGAATAGGACTGGCAGTTGGTATAAACCCTTTTTTGATAAGTATTTTACTAGATTTAGGAGTTCTCGGTGATTTATTTATAGCTCCTCTTTTATTTCCCGATATAATGCCTAAAAACATTAGTATGATAAATAACAAGTTTAATATAGAACAACGAAAAATAATAATAGCAACAATTCATAAGTTCAAGTTACGAAGGCTAGGAATTCATAAAATAAGCAAGTAGCCAAGATGTAACAATGGTCTATCCAGAATATAAAAGGAAAAAAAGTGTTGTTGCATGTTGACCGAATAAAGAACTGTTGCATGTCGAGGTAGGAAAGAATAATCACATGTTGAGTAAATAAAGAGCTATCGCATATTGACCTAACAGAGAACTATTGTATGTTGAGAAAGTAAAGGGATATCACGTATCGACCCAATAAAGGACTATCGCACATCGAGGTTATAAAAGCTATCGCATATTAATCATGAAAGCTATCACTTGCTGACATGGTAAAAACTATCGCTTGTCGACTTGATAAGCTGCCGCATGTTGAGAAAATCGAAGGCTATCGTATATTGAGATATAGTATAGAATTATTGTAACATAGTGAAATGTAATGGACATTTGATCAACAGAACCGAAACCCATCGACGTGTAATCAATTGAAATAATCGTGATTTAAGATCAAAGTCGGAAATATATGATAAGAAATCCATTCGAATCCTCAAAAGCTAACGACTCTTAAAAGAGAAACTTAAACAAGAAAATTATATTAAAATGGAATTAGAACTAAAAAATTAACGAATAATGATAATGACAGAGGTCAATTATCATAAAAAGCTAAATTCGAGAATCGGGAATTTTTCAAAAGAGTAAAGTTTATGTTGATTATGAACGAAAAATATATAATGGAAGAAGGATGAAGATGGGCATTTACAGATAAATTTGACCAGTAATCTAACCTTTACTTTATAATGAAGAGAACATTTTACGGCTGAGAGATAAAATTATGGAATACTAAGGTTTGATTTGAAAAGAGGCAAAAAGTACTTATGATTATACAAGTATGAAAATATTTTCTCTAAAGGGAGGGGACATATGTCGCACCCTAAAATTTTGAGTATAAACAAGAGAAAAATCGCAAGTTGAGATGGACAAGCCATCGCATTTAAGGACCACTCCTAGTTGAGATATAAAAGCTATAGCAAGATAAAGACTATCGTAAGTTGAAATATCAAATTTGCCGCATGTTGAAGATTACTTCAAATTCAAATATCAAAGACGTCGCAAGTTGAGGATGTCATAGTCATCGCAAGTTAATAATATGGAAGTTATCGCTAATTGATAGCATTGAGCCACCAAAAATAAGAAATATTAAAGTCATCATAGGTTGAAATGATTGCGCTGCCATTGTAAGTTAATGGAACCAACATTATCGCAAATTAATGAAATTGAAGCTACCATGTGTTAATGAAATTAAACCTATTCCAAGTTGATGAAGTCAAGATATTGCAAGTTGGCAAAGGAGCTCTCGCATGTTAAAACATTAAGGCTATCGCAGGTTGAAGCTAATACTACCGCATAATGACAAAGCTACTAAATACAATTCTCTAATTAAGCACGTGATAATTCCTAGTTGCCCTAGTCATGCTACATTATCAAAATCTCAACCATCCATGAGTGCCATGTGTCAAAGATGCAAAGACTTAATTTCTCTGTAAGACATGTACCCGCACTAAGTGGGGCAGAAATCAGAAATAATATTCTTTCTCATTTTCATTTTATAAACTTCAAATTTGTAGAAGTTGAATTTGTGGACATCCGTGGCCATTTAGATCAAATGGTAATCGAGACTTTGGAATAAAGGACTTAAACATTTGATTGTTTGCATATTGATTTTCTTGACTATTAGAACATGAACATACCTTCCCAAGAAATTACTCCTTTGCCCAAGCAAACTGAATTTGCCATCTTTTGTATGATTGGGACATAAGTTAGGCCTAGATTTCATACCAACAACTATATATACAAATATATATATATATATATATATATATATATATATATTGGGATTTATGTCTATTGTATATGCACATACATACACACACACCCAGCAATATATATATATATATATACATATACGCACACGCACACACACACATATATATACACGTATGTATTTATGTACAGTACCATCTTTTTAATGTGTGTGTGTGTATACCAGGGTTATAAACTCCTAAGTGTGTGTAGACGCACATACATTATAATATGTGCACATCTTTTGTATACAAATATTAATAGTACCATATATATATGTATGTGTGTGCATATCGTTTGGACACACACACACACATATTATGTAGTACCAATTATTAATATATAAAGATGGTTTGAAATTAAAACTAAATGTATAAATTGGATATCTTATGCTGAATTAAAGATATGATGATTGAATAAAAAGGGAAACAAAATTTTAAATTAAATGTCATTCTCATAATTAAAGATTTAGTGATACATGAAAAAGGAAAGAAAAAATAAACTTTCGCATAAATTTTTTCTTAATTAAACAAGATCTAATCTTTATGTCAAAAAGGTAATATTATTTCAAATATCTACAAATAAAATTTACTTAATATTAAACTTTAGATTTAAAACATTGTATGAAGATCTGGACATACAATCGTCATTCAAATAATGCAGTTGAAAACATTCAAACATTTAAAATGCAATGCCAATTTTATATTCAACTTTAACTCTTATTATATGTATATATATAATAGGGGATGAATTTAAAATCTAATAGAAAATTAAACAAACATGACATGTTTTACATCCGAACATGTGAAATAATAAAGATTGCAATTTGTCTCAGTATAACATATTATAATAAGTGTAAATAAATCTCTGTGTGTTATAAATACACATGCAGATATATATATATAGTTTGAGTAAAATTAAAAAAATTATTTTTAGTTAAGATCTAAATAAATTTGAATCTAATATATATAATCATAACTAAAACTAAACATCAATACAAGTCTATAAACATATATCATTTGTAATTAAAGAAATTCATTATTTAGAAGGTATCAAATGTTGCAAACAATCTTAGAAAAATAAAATTATCAAAAATGTACATTTTGCAGATACAGATCTACAGTTTGGGTGACATGACATATTGAAATTTGGAGAAGAGAATTTACCTTTGTTATGTTAAGCCCTTTATGACACCTTGATCAGCAAATTCCTATTGTAGATTTTTGAATCTACATGACCTTGTAGTCTCCTTCCTCTAATTCCATAGAAAAATCAATAATTTTGATGGATTCCTTACCTCTTCGATAAATCCTTAAATGTTGGACTTACAAGGCTTGATGTACTTCAGACTGATTTTTATCTGACTAAAAAAATTTAAATAGAATATTTATCAAGCTTCCATAAACCACTAAGACCCAATGCACAGTAGCTGGGCCTACAATGGCCGTTATCACCATAAGATCAATGGTTAGCACTTCAATCCCACTAGAATCCAAATTTTGAAATACTATATCATCAATCACTAATCTCTACTACTTAACTGGAGCTTCATCCTCAATGGTAAAGCGGTTCTCCTACAGTAAATGCTTCAAAGAATTTGCATACCGCTCCATTTCATTCCAGCTCTTCTCCATTGTACGAAGTCCTCTAGTTATTGCGTTAACTACAATTCTTCCATTAGGTCATTTAGGCCCTTCTCCGCTAGGTCCAAACTGGTTCCCTTGGGTATTTGACCCATAGGGTCTGACATTTTGTGCGCTCTTATGGCTCTCTAAAGTTTTCTACAATTTATTCTTATGGATCAACTCCTCAATAATATCCTTCAAGTTGTGACACTCATTTGCATTGTGACAATGGATCTCATGGAATCGCAATACTTTCTGAAGTATTTCTTAACTTCGTTGCCTCCCTACAAGGCAATTTTCCATATATCTCTTTCTCTTGCATAGCAAGGTAGATATTTTGTAGCATATCATTCAAAGGTGTGCATTCCTCTACTCTCATGTTCCTTGGATGATTTTAGAATAAATCCGCTTTCCCCTACACTTGATTCCTCTTTCTCTGATTATTAGGATTCCCAACATTCATAGATGCATTACATACGCTCTCACCGACCTGTTTGATAGCCAAATTACTTTGAATGACTTCTTCCAACTATCCATGCTAGTCAATCCAACGACCAGGCTTGCCTCTTCCAAGTGCAAGAATCGATTAGTCTTTCGATGGAACTTGTCTACAGCAGTCAACTGTTTCATCCTCATCCATTTCCCGAAACCAATATCTGAATGTACCCCTCGATCTAAATCCATCAGCACCATATTCTCCTTCAACTTATCTACGTGACTGCCATGTTAAACCAATTCAAAAAGCCATAGAAATGCCCGAAAAGGTCACTACATCCTTGGCCCAAGCAGGGTGGAGCCTGAACTTATAACATCCCCTATTTTGAGGTCCAAAACTAAACGTCATGGTCACTGCAGTCATTTATAGCTTTAAATTTCGATGGTAAAATGCAGAAATTAGTGACAAAATGTTACAGCATCTATAGCGCTTAGTTTCAGGCCTCAAAATGAGAGATGTGACAAATTGGTATCAGAGCATAGGTTTATGTAAAACTAAATAATTTTGAAATATAAAAATATTTTTTGAAAACATAATCCAAATTAATCAGAGAATAAGATTGGGGTATGGGTTAACACTTCAGTAAGTACTTATATTTGTTATATATAAGTATATGCTTTATCCCTATTCTCCCTCTCTTTTGGACCGTTCTTCTATGTCTCACAAAGGTTAAAATCCAGATTTATGGAAATAAAATATGGAGGTAGGAAATGGAAGAGTGAATCTCGATGGAGGAAGACCGGTATCAATGGAAATGTCAGGCCTAACGCTAAAAGGAATCTGGGTTGACAACTGCTAAAATAGGTGCAGAAACACCATCGGTTGATAGGAGAGTGATGTATCAGTTCTTTGTTAACATGATGTAAGTAGAAGCTGTTGCTGGATTGTTTGGTGGAAATGTTAAATCAGCTAACCAAGAAGTTCTAGTTGTCACCAATTGTGCTATTTTGGGCAGAGACTATGCAAGACTTAGAGGGAAAACTATTCATTGGAATGGGGGATATAATTGAAGTGGAGAATTACTTGCTTATTGTGAAAGAATTTTCACTGAATTTGGTTTGAATGACGAACAGAAGAGGAGATTGGCATCCATGCAATTGCAAGGAGCTACACTGTACTAGAGGAACAATGTGACTACTGGGTAGCAAAGGAAGCTTTGACTTGGACAGAGTTTTGGAGAATGTTAAGAGAAGGTTTAAAGAAAGATTTATGTCCGAATCACTACGTCAACTCTGTTGAGGAAGTTTGTAGAATTTGTGCAAGATGACATGACGGTGCTTGATTAAGCAACCAGATTTGTAGAGTTATCCCAATATGGGTATGCTACAGTGGATACAACGATCAAAAGGAACGAGAAGTTCATCCATGGACCGAGACCTAAGCTTGCTAAGGAAACTTTACCACATCTAAGGGATCCATGTAATGTAGTCATGGAGATGGCTTTGTGAAATGAAGAGATGCTTGTTTTATTCAGTAATAACATGCCAGCAGAGGGTCAAGGTGGACAGAATCAGAAGAGAAAGTTTTACCGGAAGTGTAACGACCCGATGTTTTCAACCATTCACATCCAAACATGCCAGAATTGAATTGCTCAAAATATCAAGTTGTTAATTCATATTTGGCAAAACTCAACATATACTGTAAATAAATAATCACAGTATCACAGACACAAAGTAATATATAACATGCAGCGGAAACAAAAGAATAGTAGTTCATGAAGCTACAATATATATATCGGAGTTAAATAAGATACAATGGAAGTTTCAAATACAATAGTAAAATACAAGATCATAATACATCACTGAAATCAATTGAATATCTGAAAGCTGGATAGATAGCTGGATCTCCAAGTGAAGATCCAACTCCGAAGGCGAGTCTCGAACACTGAGCCACTCAGTCTGACCCGAGAGTAAAGAAAAACACAAAACATTCGAGTCAGGATTAACATTCTTATATCAGTAAATCCAACTCAAGTGAAATAACTACTGAAATACAAGTAACTCAAAAGATGTTTGAGAAAACCATCCTCTAAGGATCCGTTAAACTATCTGCTATGTAGTAATATACGCTATTATAATAATGTCTAAAGTAAAATAAACTTACTTAAAATAGCGTTAAGGCTTTACAATTTCCACCTTAACACATATATAGTGCCAATAGTCTAATACAGTACCATAATACCTCCAGATCGGGAGGCTACTATAAATACTCCATAGGTACGACACAAATCAAACTCGTAGTAAAGCACGATAGGGTAGGTGACACGGCACAACTAGGCAATGCCAGGGTAGATATACCGATTACACTTCTGGACCGGTGGTAATGCATAACCGCAGCTACCGCCCACCTCGAGCCACACTCTCAAAAATCAAAAGGTTCACCCAATCAATCATAAAGTAATAGAATGGTATCAAAGGAGTGTGTCCGATCAGAGGAGATACCTCATTAGATCATCTTGCTCCTGTTTTAGCCACCTTATGCCAACTCACGGGAGTCGGGTCCACGTATATACCTCATATAGGATCGTCGCCACCATCCTACTTCATTCTTGAATCTCCACCGCGTACATAGTTGTTAAAGTGGTTTTCGGAGTTGGCAGAGAGTATGACAACTTCCGATATCGGTCTCTCTAACAACCAAATGTTATTATAACACCGTGGTCATTTCAAAATAGTATATACTTCAAAACCAAAGTATCATTGCCATTTCAAAACCATATCAATACGATATCATTTCCATTTCAAAACCAATTACGATATTATTTCCAAAATCATAGCACTTTCAAAGTTAATAACATTTTCGAAACCAAACACTTGAAATTTTAACACTTTCAAAACGTAATACTTTGAAATTCATAACTTTGAAAACATAACTTCTAGCACTTTAACAGTTTAGATATTAAATAGTATATACAATAAAATAGTTTATAAAGTAAATGTGACGATCCGAATTTTCACGTTCGAAAATCGACACCCGCACTTCACGCGTACTCGAATGCCGCAGATTCAAACATTTAATCCGATTTGCAGGAGCTTATAACACATTAAGTATAACACAGCGGAAGAAAATTGGATATCATATAACTCCAATGAATACAATATCCAACGATGCACAACAATGATACAACTACCCAACATATATTAGAGATATGATACAACGAATCACAGTGGAAGATACACAACACCAACGGCGGAACAATAACATAAACTTGAACTCTAAAGAAGGAACTCCAATATTAGCAATCTCCATCTCTAAAGCACTAATCTAGAAATAGCTCGAACTCCCAATCAAGTGGTACTAAGCAAGGTCAGTCATCCAAAGACTGAAGAAGATTTCCAAAGACTGAAGGCCACTGAAACTACTCCTACTATTTGATTATCTGAAAAACCCAACTCTAGACTACCCGTGTGGAAAATTATGGGCACCCAGAGTTCAAGAAGGAAACAATAAACTCCGGGTCAGTTTGCTTTGGTTTTGGAAAATCACAATGCTTTTTGGAAAATGAAACTACCATAAGGCCTCCCACCACACACACCATGCAAACGCGGAATTGGGAGAGATTTCTCCTTATGATAGTAAAAAATGCTTGATACGCGAAAACCATTTTGATATTATTATCAGTGCATAGTGCAGAAAACTTTACGAAAATATAATATTAATCTTAGCTAGCATACAACATTTCGTCGTATGCCTATTATAGCTACCATGTTCAATAGCAGGTTACCGCCACATTCCATGGCAGGTTATACAACTAAAACTGCCACATTTCATGGAGGGATGCCCCGAGAACCTACCCAGCTCTCTGCCAACACAAGGCCAGTTTACTCCCTTCTCGGGAGTAAAACCTAAGACATGCCATCCCCGGTCGTTTGCGACCTTAATCCGAGAGCTCTCAACACCAACAACCACAAAGAAATGTATTTGCAGTAACCACATAGGTTAAATATCTAGGCTCCATACCATGATACCACCCTTTTTTAGAAGGAATGGACATACCCTAAGGGCACGACCACTGCAACCTTGCCGCATCTTTCCTGTTTCGACCATTTTCGGGTGTGAGGTCCGATGACGTCTCGTCCACAAAGCTACGCTTTTCACAAAAGCCATGCTTTGATCAACAAATGATTAGAAGCACTTCGTATGCCACATTACCAAATTGGGAATGTATCACTAGCAACCATTAACTACATAACCTCTAAGCTCGTACGTCTCAGAGAAGGGTGTTAAGCTAAGGGAATAAATCTCCACCACCAAACAGAAATGTATTTGATAGAAACCAGCTTTACATCTCAAAGTGTAATGTCAGACACACATCCATACATACAAGTCTATTCCATTCGAACAAAACTGAAGGCACTTCCAAAGAAGCCCTTGCAAATCCGGATAATCTCTAATCTTGTCCGGACTTCCCATCACAAAGGGTGATCAAATCTCTGTACCGAGGATCAGTCGGTGCATAGACATTCGAAGAGTTATCCTTTCGCTTTTGGAAATATCCAGTCTTCACCACTAGTCTTCAAATGCTATCCTTATCGTCGTACTATCCATATCGTCGTATCATTATTCGGAATGGGTTATATGACACAATGTCCTCTCCCGGCTAAACTGAATAATGAGCACAATATTTAAAAACATATGGATATTGGGATTTCAGTCACGTCACAACTTTAAAATCCAAAACCTTTCCTCAAATTGTTTAAACAAATCACCATTTACAAATCTTTAAAGAAAAAGATATACTTCACAAAGTACACCAATATTTCATAAAGATTCGTTCACAGCTTTTCAAAACAATTTTCTTTTCAAATTGGATTAACTCTTTCAATTATTGAACCAAAGAATCAATTTATAGCTTTCAAAACTATTTCCAAAGATCCATTCATGACTTTCAAAATAATTCCCATTTCGAATCTTTTATATATAAAAGATACACCATTTAAAATCCTCTTCGATTTCAAAACAAAGTTTATCAATCTTTCACAAAGATTCATTTGTAGCTTTCAAACTATTTCGATTCCATATCAAACTTGAAATCTTTCAACACAAATTGGAAATCCTCTCTTTATATGAAAGCTATTATTATTTGAAAACAAATAGTTTTCGTTTAGAAAAAATCTGATTACATTTTCACAAGCTATAACTTTTAAAGTATAAAACTTAGGTTAAATATAAATTTCCAAAATAATACTTTTATAATGGTTTTAAAACCCATATAAACACATTTATAACTTGTATAACCTTTTTAAACCAAAACTCTCAACATAGAATTCAATTTCAAATCTTGAATTTAAATCTAAATCAAACTATTTAAATTTCAAAACCTTATCGAGTTATTCAAGATAACTTTTAACTTTAAAAATTCCTTTTCAAAAACTTTTCATATTTAACCCAATTCCATTTCCAAAACGATTTGGATTCAAAATTCAATTTTAAAACTATTTCAAAAATCGTGACTTAACCAATTTCCTCATGAAATCCATATTTGTGTGTGTATAAAGTAGTCCAGGGGTTTTAACTAATAGTGCAACATCATCAATCATCATAGATTCAAGTATAGCAATATCGATAAGCGGTATATTCCTATTATGCTTATCTTCATTCACAGATTCACATATAATGTATTACATATAAAATAAATGAATAAGTTATACACAGCTCAATTCATAGAATAGATTATCACAATCCAGAGATAACAATCAATTCAAGGCATTCCATACAATACAAACATTCATAAAGAATCCAAGCATTCAATAATCATTTATAAACGGGATTAACTAATAGTTTAATCCTAAATTAATTCAATTAAATTTTCAATTAAATTAAATACTCATGAGTTAATTACTCAATCCTGATTAATTAATTACAAATAATTTAGTATTAATTAATTAATTAATAAATAAATTAATCCTTAATTATCCATCTTAATTAATTACCTTTAATTTATTAATTAGTCCTTAATTAATCACATTAATTAAATTAACTTTTAAGTTAACTACATAATTAATTAACCCTTAATTATAAATAAATCAACTTTAATTAATAAATTAATCAATCCTTAATTAATTACCATTAATTAATTAATTACATTTACCATTTAATTAATTAATTACATTAATTATTTACTCCGTAATTAACTATCATTCCTTAGTTACCTTCATTAATTAACTGAGCTTTAATTAATTATCCTTTAATTGATCACTTGATTAATCAACTTTAATCATCAATTAATTACTCTTAATTACTTTCATTAAGTAATTAATTACCCTTTTATTATTAATTAAGAAAATTAATTAATTAATTATTCTTTAACTACTATCATTAAGTAATTATCCATTTATTCTAATCCATCACTTAATTATCATTAAAAACCTCAAATTAATAAACCTTGGTAATAAATCATTATCGCAAGTAAAATTAACTAAGATTTTAAAGTTAATTAACAAGTCAAAACATCTTTTCTTAATTAATTTCTTAACATCATTAAGTTTATTCAAAATAAACTTTTAAAATAAGGGTTATGCATATGTCAAAAACGTTTTAAACTAAATTAATTTGAAATAATTTAATTTAAAAACCTTTTGACCCAACTCCAAACTCGGGTAAACATTTATCAATTCAAAAGAATTGGTTTTAACCCAAAATTGTTTCATACAAAAACTTGATATGACTTGAAGTTTAAAACAGACCTGAGCCAAAGTTAAAAAAATGCCCGAGCTAATTCCTTTTCTTCCCGAGCATCGACTCAATCAATTTTCTTTCTCGTCTTCTTTTCTTTTTTTTTTAAACTTAAAACATGTTGTACCGTTAAACTCACGCGAAAGTCTTGATCCCAAACTCGAGCCCATCCTTACTTTTCCCAAGCCATTCTTCGAGTACAATCCCCAAACAACATTCATCTTCCCAAATTGATCGACCACCAGACACAAAAACGTGCACGTGCACGTTGCACATCACTCTGACCACCACCGGTCAATCCTACGGCCGTCGACAAGTCATCGGCAACCACCTCTATCTACCAGAACACCCAACACCACGAATCGACGACCAATTCGAAATCGAGTGTGACAGCAACCCACTGGAACTAAGCTTGATCAAAAATTTTAGTTGTATAACCTGCCATGGAATGTGGTGGTAACCTGCTATTGAACATGGTAGCTATAGTAGGCATACAATGATGGTTATATGCTGGCTAAGATTAATATTATACTTTCGAAGACTTTTTGCACCATGCACTAAAAAATATATTAAAGAATTTTGCGTAGTAAGCATGTTTGACTATCATAAGGAGAAATCTCCTCCAATTGTGCGTTTGCATTGTGTGTGCGGTGAGAGGCCTTATAGTAGTTTCATTTTCCAAAAAGCGTTGCGGATTTCATTTTTCTTTGTTTTTCAAACCAAATGTTGTTTTTTTTGCTCATACCAGTCCTACGATTGACCCAGAGTTTATTGTTCCCTTCCTAAACTCTGGGTGCCCATTATTTTCCACACGGCAGTCTAGAGTTTGGTTTTTCAGATAGTCAGATAGTAGATATTGATTTGGTAGCCTTCAGCTTTCTGTTTGGTGTTCTTTGGAGCCGTTGGAGTGCGTGGGCTTCACTTGCTTAGCTTTGTGCAACCTTGATGGAGATTCGAGCTTGGATTTTTAGAGCTTTGGCTTTGGAGTTTTGGTTTGAGGTTGCAGTATTAGATTCTGTTGAAGACTCATCTCATATTATGTCGTGCTCCGCTGTATTTTGTGTTGTATATATTCTCTGATGTTGATGATTATCATTGTATCAAATTGATGTATCGGATATTATATTCATGTTGTATCAATGATATCATCTTTTGTTTCCGCTGTGTTGTTTATCATCTAATGTTGTTGCAAGCTCCGGCGATTCGGATTCGATGTCGTTTGTCGGGCATCGAGTTCTGGTCGTCACGACTTCCATTTATCATTTGAATCCATAACGATTTTTTTCTATTCTACAGATCATTCAGGTATGTATCATTTCAACCCATAATGATTCTATACTAACAGGGAACTTGCAGAGTGATAGCAGATATGATAATAATATAACAAGCATATATCATCAATATAAATAACGGACAATGGTGTCAGATGTCACAGGTGAACAAATACAGATAACAACGTATATATAACAATGTAAATAACTAACAACAGCATATTTTAATTTTTGTTTCAATTGAAATTAAATTTAATAAGTATAAGAACATTAATCGTGATTGATTGTTCACCTTTCGAGATTAGAGTAAACAGGACAACATACGGGATAAATCATGAATTCGAAAATCAATCGATCCAGACAACGAATCTCAAACGAAGTAAACTGGCACATATTTGACAGGAAAAGCTGATAGATGGAAATCGATGAGAACAAAATCAAACCAACTTGATATAACAGAATATATATGTCACGACCCGAAATCCGACGTTCAAAAATCAACATTCATACTTCACCCGTATTCAAATGCCGTAGATTCAAACGTCGAACTCCAGTTCAGATGGAGCTTATAACACATTAAGTACAACAATCTAGCGGAAGAAAATGAATAACTTTATTGATATACAACATTTGATACATCAATGATACAATGAATATCAATATCTATCAGAGATACAACGGAAAGATGAATCTCAAGTATGATCTTCCAAAGAATAGATAGAAAGATAGAATCCAAAACTGCAACTCCAATGTCAAAGATCTCTAATGCCCCAAATCGAAAGCTCAATCCACCATCAAGTTGTATTAAGCAAAATACGTAACTCTAGAATGAAGCAAATGTGATCACCAAGATCCAAAGGCTCCAAAGATATTGAATCTACATCAACTATCTGATTATCTGAAAAAAAATCTAACTCTAGACTGCCCGTGTGGAAAATTGTGGGGATCCAGAGTTTAGGAAGGGAACAATAAACTTCAGGTCAGTTATGGGACTGGTGTGAGCAAACAAAAACATTTTATCTTTAACCAAATCAAAACAAAATATTTTAAAAGAAGTCCGCAATGCTTTTTGGAAAATGAAACTACCATAAGGCCTCCCCGCGTACACACAATGCAAGCGCACAATTGGAGGAGATTTCTCCTTATGATAGTCAAACATTCTTGATACGTAAAATTCTTTTGATATTATTATTAGTGCATAGTGCAGAAAACATTTCAAAAGTATAATATTAATCTTAGCCAACATAAGTACCATTGTATTATGCCTACTATAGCTACCACCTGAGATGGCAGGTTATACAACTAAGACGGTACAGGGTGCATATTGTTTGATTGGATTTCAAACAAATGGTCAGGCAAAGGAACTTCCTGGGACACATGGGTACGCCTCTAGAGGGACACCCCAAGAACCTAACCGGATCTTTGCCAACACAAGGTCGGTTACCTATGTAACTAGGTAACACCTACAAGTATGCCATCCCGAGTTGTTATCGACCTTTATCCGAGGATCCTCAACCACAAAGCAACAACCATAAAGTAATAAATTTGCAGCAACCACATTGGTTAAATATCTAGGCTCCATACCATGATACCACTTTTTCCAAAAGAAATGGACATACCCTAGGGGCACGACCCCTAATAACCATGCCGCATCTTTCCTGTTTTGACCATTTCCGAGTTGTGAGGTCCGACGAGGTCACGTCCACAAAGCTACGCTTTACAAAAAAACCATGCTTTGATCAACACTTGATCAGTAGCACTTCGTATGCCACATTACCAAATTGGGAATGTATCACTAGTAACCATCAACTACATAACCTCTGAGCTCGTACGTCTCAGAGAAGGGTGTTAAGCTAAGAGAATAAATTCTCCGCCACCAAACAGAAATGTATTTGATAGAAACCAGCTTTACATCTCAAAGTATAATGTCAAACACATCCATACAAGTCTATTTTGGGTTTGAACGGAACTGAAGGCACTTCACGAAGAAGCCCTTGCAATTCGGGCATTCACCATCCCGATCAGACTCGCTATCACATATGGAGATATCTATATTGTAGCTACTCAGTGCAGAGTCATTCGACAAGTAATTTATTCATTCTCGAAAATACACAGTCTTCACCACCGATCTTCAAATGCAATTCATAACGTCGTATCATTATTCGGAATGGGTTATATGACACAAGGTCCTCTCTCGTCTAAACCGAATAATGAGAGCAATATTTAAAAACATGTGGATATATGGGATCTTAGTTAGTAACAACTTAAAACCCAATAACCTTTCTTCAAATGGTTTAAACAGATTACCATTTCCAAATCTTTAAACAAAAAAATTCACTTCACAAAGTTCACTAATATTTCACAAAGATTCATTCATAGCCTTTCAAAATAATTTACCTTTCAAATTGGATTAACTCATCCAATCAAAGACTCAATTCATAGCTTTCAAAACCATTTTCATTCCAAATCTTTTATACAAAAGATACACCTTTAAGATTCTCTTCAATTTAAAAACAAATTTTACCAAATCTTTAACAAAGACTCATTCATAGCTTTTCAAAACAATTACCCTTTCAAATTTGAAATTCTTTCAAAACAAATTGGAAATCCTTTCTTTATATGAAAGCTATTATTATTTGAAAAGCAAGAGTTTTCGTTTCAGGAAAATCTGATTACACTCAAGTTAAAACCTTTCAATTATTAACATGGGTTGAATTTAAATTCTCAAAAATAATACTTTTAAAATGGTTTAAAACCCATATAAATACATTATATAACTTGTTAAATCATAATTCAAATCTTGAATTCAAATTCATAACAAACTTTTTAAATTTCAAAACTTAATCAAGTTATTCAAAATAACCTTTATCTTTAAAATTCCTTTTCAAAACTTTTCATGTTTAACCCAATTATATTTCCAAAACCATTTGGATTCAAAATTTAACTTCTAATCAAAATAATATTTAAATTCATAATACCCGTGACTTAAACGTTTTCCTTGTGCAATCCATATTTGTGTGTGTATAATAGTCCAGGGGTTTTACACAATAGTGCAGCATCATCAATCATCACAATCCAAACACAATAATATCGATAAGCGGTATAATCCTATAACGCTTATCTTTATTCACAGATTTACGGATATAAATTCATCATAGGTAAATAAATAACATTCGTCACAGATAAATAAATTACATTCATCATAGCTCAAATCAAAAATAATTCATATCACAAAGCATCACACATCAAGGATATCACACAATTCAATATTCAGTTGAATCCAAATATCCATAAGTAAGATTAATTCAGCATCTGATTAATTTAAATCAGATTAGTTACTTATAAATAACTATTAATCCTGGTTAATTAATATTAATTAATTACAAACCATTTTAATTAATTATCTTTTAATCAATTATCAATTAACCTTAAATAATAAATTAATTAATCTTAATTATCAAATAATGAACCTTAATTAATAAGTCAATTAACCTTTAGTCATTAAATAATTAACCTTTAATTAGTTAATTATCCTTTAAATTAATTACCCTTAATTAATTAATTAATTAACCCTTAATT
Source organism: Allium cepa (assembly GCA_030765085.1). Classification (NCBI taxonomy): domain Eukaryota; kingdom Viridiplantae; phylum Streptophyta; class Magnoliopsida; order Asparagales; family Amaryllidaceae; genus Allium; species Allium cepa. Next base: position 847,903,994 of record CM060938.1, read on the forward strand.
AATAAATCATCCCTTATCCACTTTCAATAATTAATTAGCCTTTAATTAATTAATTATCCTCAAATTAATTACCTTAATTAATTAATCACATTAATTATCCCTTAATTAATTATTCTTTAAATCATTTGATTAATCAACCTTTAATCATTAATTAATTAACCTTAATTTCTTTCATTAATTAATCTTAATTAATTAATTATCCTTTAATAATTATTATACAAAATAATCATCCCTTAATTAATTTAGTAATAATCCTTAACTAATTACATTAAGTAATTTAAGAAATTAATCCCTTAATTAATTACCTTAATTAATTACCTTTTAATTATTAAATAACAACCTTTCAATCATTTTTATTGAGTAACTAATTACATCAATTAATTGATTGGCAAAAATTAAATTTCCTTAATGATTAACCTTTAATTATTAATTAATAAATTAATATTTAATTACCCAAGGTCTTAATTAACTTAAGGTAAACCATTTATTTTCATCACTTATTTTAATCACATCATCAAATTCCACTTGAAACACTTCAGAATATTTTAAATAATCATTTCAATATAATTATTCGAACCCAAAACAATTCTAACATATTTTTAACTTTAAAACCAAGTCTTTGAAAACTTATTTTAAAACTTGTTTGATTTTAAAACTTTTAAGCTGTTATATCCCAAAACCAAACCAACTCGGGTGAAACACGAGCCATAATCTAAATTTCCTGAGCTTGTCTTCGAGTTCCCCTTTCTTTTCACTTTCCCTGAGTAAATTCGCGAGTTTCTTCGAGTCGAACCCAAGCTTTATCTTTCTTCCCTAAATCCACAGATATACGCTAAAATGCGTGCACGTGCACAGGTGATCGGAGCGACTTTGATCATCGTCGATCTCCTCAACACATCGTCGACGACACCCATGAGCCTCCCGAGCACCCAGATTCCACGATTTCGTCGGAGATCGACAACGAGCTTCTCAATCGAATTAGAACCCAAACCCAGATCAGCAAAACCGATCGCCGACGATACTCTAGGCCACCGTCAACAACGTCGACCACACCGTAGACTCGTCTCCTCCTCCAGCTCATATCCCTTGTACCGGTTGCCTATAGATCATCATCGACGGCGAAATCCCTTCTCAAACCTCATCGACCAAAATGAGCTTCTAAACCTTAATTTATCGATAATCGGCCGCCTTGACCCTTTAAAATTCTAACACGATTTTTCCGGTGCTCGACAATCTTCCCTCTACCTTCGATGTCAGGCATGACTCCCTGAACCTCATTGTTCATCGGAAATTGACGATATTGTGTTTTCTTTTCATTTTGCAATTTCGCAACAAATATCGAGCTAAAAATCCTGAAATTATTGTCTAAATTCATCATTTTTCAATACGATTCTGGCTATATATTCAAAACAAAATGTTACGAACATTGATTTTATGACTTCGATTAATTTTTACAGTAATATATTATTCTTGAAAAAAATATACTCAGTATTTTCAATTGCAAATATTTTTGAAAATGAAATTACATTATGGTGATCATCTTACTTTTTAAAATCATAGCCTAATATTGATTTGTTTAGGTGATAAGAATTTTTTGAACAGGTTTAAGAACTTGTAGACAAGAACAGAGCTATTCATTTATATACATTCACACAGACATGCAAGCACATTAACCAAACTTTTCCTAAGATACTTTAGGCATCAACCATAATATCAAAGGACGTAGGTAAGTTTGCTCACCTTTTTGATGAAGATAGAGGAAAAAAGTCTGGAAAAACTGGAAATGATTTACTTGAGTTTGATCTTGTTTTCAGGCTTCCAGGCTATAGTTTTGATTTGCAGCTTGATTTTGAATTCTGTAGCTTGCTAGTTTTCTTTTTGATTTTGATTTTATTCTGATTTTCTTTGATCTTGAAAGACTTTGGCTTACTTAATGTTTCTCTAATTTGTTAAGTTGCTTCAGATCTTTGAGTTTCCAGGTTGAATTTTATCTATGCTTTACTTTCGAGTTTGATTTCCAGGCTTTGAATTTTGCTTTGATCCTCAGTCCCAGGTTTTGATTTCTCTTTTTTTTCTTTTGTTTTGTGATTTTTTTTCAGGCTGAAGACGTTTTGAAATGAATGAAGAAAAAATAATGTAGCCTTATTATTTCTTATTCATATTTTATAATTTTTAGATTAAAAGGAAAATTCTTTTGCTTGCTACTTGTATTCTTTGTTAACATTTGTAAAATGCATGTCCTAATTTCCTTACAAATGTCGTTTACCATAACTTTTATGTTTAAATCCTATAGTTTAAACTAGTTTAAAATTTAGTTTTAAACCTTTGTTTAAAATTTAATTACAAATTCATGTATATATTATTTAGTAGCTATATTTATTTTCAAATATATAAGAAAAGCATTTTAAATCTTTAATTAAATCTTACTTATATATTTACAAACCAGTTTTATTCATATATATGTTTTCATATTAATTTCCAAAAGATATGTATATTTATAAAAGATTATTTTTAAAGAAAATGATTCTTAAAATCTTTATTATTATTATAATTAGAAAATAATTTTTATTAGTTTTAAATATAAAATTTTCAAATCCAATTTATTTATGAAATATTTATCATTGAATTTCAAATCAAAATTTTGTTTACAATTTATTTAATTCCCAAATCAATATTCTATTTAAAATACATATCTTTATTTATTTTGGAAATTTTCAGATTTATTCACAATTAATCCAAAATTTCATATTAATTACCAAACTAATTTTTACTTTAATCCAAAAATCAAATTAATTACTAAACTAATTTGGCTTAAAAATCGGGATTGTTACAGATTCCCCCCTTAAGAAAAATTTCGTCCTCGAAATTTGCTGGATGGGAAGACAACAAAGAACATATAAGAAATTTTCTTCCAGATCAAATTGAATATTCATTCTGCATTTGGCTTACCAAATCCGAATATCAACAATAATTATGAGAACGAACTCATTCAGTATTTCACAAAGTACTCGGGTCATCCAGTCTACGAAATATACAGTGGTTTTGGTTAGCCCTAAGGGATAACTAACCGTTCGTAGAATACATCTGGACCCAAAGAACAGACAAATAGATTCAATCATCCATAATTCTCAAACACTAGGTATGATTCCAAACTCAGGTCGGAATACACCAAAGTTAACACCATCTTGTCCCTCTTCGGACTTTGATCCTCACAAGAAATTACGATAGAATTTCAAATTTGATTTTAATCGAAATCGTTTTATTGATACAAATCTTCATATTTTGTTAACCAATTCATTTCAATTAAAATTCCAAGTTATTAAAGTTAACAATGATAGGAATCGATGAAGAGAATACGAAACAAGAACTTATCAACAACAATTCGCAGGGCCATCATTACACCAATGCTCCTCCCTCGAGCTGCCACGAAGCCATCAAAGAATTGAAATTGGACGATGATAAAAAGAGATTGATAGAAAAAGCTGTTCCTTGTTGTTACAGGGTATTGACCATTTGTAGTGGTATTTCCCTATCCCCTATCTCATTTTCTTCTTGTACTCATACTCACTATCAGTGGAAAGTAAGAGAATTTACTGAGGCATACAGGCGGATATCTTAGGGATATACTCATTCTAGGGCATTTATATCCCTATCTCTAATGAGTTACCTAATGTGTTATACTCTTGAGCTAAAGTTCATACTCAACCTTCAGCTCTGATACCACTTGTCACGACCCGAAATTCAGCGTCCGAAAATCGATATTTATACTTCATCCGTATTTGAATGCCGCAGATTCAAACGTCGAACTCCAGTTCAGATGGAGCTTGTAACACATTAAGTACAACAAAACAGCGGAAGAAAATGAATAACTTTATTGATATACAACATTGATACATCAATAATACAATGAATATCAATATCTATCAGAGATATACAACAACAGAAAGATGAATCTCAAGTATGATCTTCCAAAGAATAGAAAGAAAGATAGAATCCAGAACTGCCACTCCATAGCCAAAGCTCCAAAGATCTCCAATGCTCCAAATCAAAAGCTCAAACCACCATCAAGTTGTATTAAGCAAACTAGGTAACTCCCGAATGAAGCAAATGTGATCGCCAAGATCCAAAGGCTTCAAAGATATCGAATCTACATCTACTACCTGATTATCTAAAAAACCTAACTCTAGACTGCTCGTGTGAAAAATTATGGGCCTCTAGAACTTAGGAAGGGAACAATAAACTCCGGGTCAATCATGGGACTGGTGTGAGCAAACTAAAATAGTTTGTCTTTAACCAAAACAAAACAAAAGAATTTAAAAGAAATCCGCAATGCTTTTTGGAAAATGAAACTACCATAAGGCCTCCCCGCACACACACAATGCAAGCGCACAATTGGAAGAGATTTATCCTTATAATAGTTAAACATTCTTGATACGTAAAATTCTTTTGATATTATTATTAGTGCATAGTGCAGAATTTTTTTCGAAAGTATGATATTAATCTTAGCCAGCATAGGTACCATTATATTATACCTGCTATGGCTACCACCTGAGGCGGCAGGTTATACAACTAAAACCGTATAGGGCGCGTATTGTTTGATTGGATTTCCAACAAATGATCTGGCAAAGGAACTTCCTGGGCCACATAGGTATGCCTCTGGAGGGACACCCTGAGAACCTAACCAGATCTTTGCCAACACAAGGCCGGGTTACTTCTGTAACTAGGTAACACCTACAAGTATGCCATCCTCGGTCGTTATCGACCTTTATCTGAGGATCCTCCACCACAAAGCAACAACCATAAAGTAATAAATTTGCAGCAACCACATAGGTTAAATATATGGGATTCATACCATGATACCACCTTTTTCCAGAAGAAATGGACATAACCTAGGGGCACGACCCCTAATAACCTTGCCGCATCTTTCCTATTTCGACCATTTTCGGGTTGAGGTCCAACGAGGTCACGTCCATAAAGCTATGCTTTACACAAAAGCCATGCTTTGATCAACACATGATCAACAACACTTCGTATTACACATTACCAAATTGGGAATGTATCACTAGTAACCATTAACTACATAACCTCTGAGCTCGTACGTCTCAAAGAAGGGTATTAAGCTAAGAGAATAAATTCCCCGCCACCAAACAGAAATGTGTTTGATAGAAACCAGCTTTACATCTCAAAGTGTAATGTCAGACACACATCTATACAAGTCTATTCCGGGTTCGAACAAAACCGAAGGCACTATACAAAGAAGCCCTTGCAATCCGGGTATTCACCATCCCGATTAGACTCCCCATCACCTATGGAGATCTCTATACAGTAGTTACTCAATGTAGAGTCATTCGACAGGTAATCCTTTCATTCTAAAAAATAACAGGTCATCACTACCGGTCTTCAAATATAATCCATAATGTCGTATCATTATTTGGAATGGGTTATATGACACAAGGTCCTCTCCCGGCTAAACCGAATAATGAGCACAATATTTAAAAACATATGGATATATGGAATCTTAGTTCAGTCACAACTTAAAACCCAAAATCCTTTCTTCAAATGGTTTAAACAGATTACCATTTCCAAATCTTTAAACAATAAGATTCACTTCACAAAGTTCACCAATCTTTCACAAAGATTCATTCATAGCCTTTCAAAATAATTTCCCTTTCAAATTGGATTAACTCATCCAATCAAAGACTCAATTCGTGGCTTTCAAAACCATTTTCATTCCAAATCTTTTATACAAAAGATACACCTTTAAGATCCTCTTCAATTTGAAAACAAAGTTTACCAAATCTTTAACAAAGATTCATTCATAGCTTTTCAAAATAATTTCCCTTTCAAATTTGAAATCCTTTCGAAACAAATTGGAAATCCTTTCTTTATATAAAAGCTATTATTATTTGAAAAGTAAGAGTTTTCGTTTTGGGAAAATCTGATTACATTTGCTTAAGTTAAAGCCTTTCAATTATAAACTTGGGTTGAATTTAAATTCTCAAAAATAATACTTTTAGAATGGTTTAAAACCCATATAAATACATTATATAACTTGTTAAACCATAATTCAAATCTTGAATTCAAATTCAAATCAAACTATTTAAATTTCAAAAATTAACCAAGTTATTCAAAGTAACTTTTATCTTAAAACTCCTTTTCAAAACTTTTCATATTTAACCCAACTCTACTTCCAAAACCATTTGGATTCAAAATTTAACTTCTAATCAAAATAATATTTAAATTCAAAATATATGTGACTTAACTGATTTTCTCGTGCAATCCATATTTGTGTGTGTATAGTGTAGTCCAGGGGTTTTACACAATAGTGCAACATCATCAATCATCAATCATCACAATCCAAACACAACAATATCGATAAGCGATATAATCCTATAACGCTTATCTTTATTCACAGATTTACAGATATAAATTCATCACAGATAAATAAATTACATTCATCACAGCTTGAATCAAAAATAATTCATATCACAAAGCATCACACATCAGGGATATCACACAATTCCATATTCAATTGAATCCAAACATCCACAAGTAAGATTAATTAATCATCTGATTAATTTAAATCATATTAATTACTTATGAATAACTACTAATCCTGGTTAATTAATATTAATTAATTACAAACCATATTAATAAATTATCTTTTAATCATTTATCAATTAACCTTAAATAATAAATTAATTAAACTTAATTATCAATTAATCAACCTTAATTATCAATTAATCAACCTTAATTAATAAATCAATTAACCTTTAATCATTAAATAATTAACCTTTAATTATTTAATTATCCTTTAGATTAATTACCCTTAGTTAATTAATTAATAAATTAATTAACCCTTAATTAATAAATCATCCCTTAATCACTTTCATTAATTAGCCTTTAATTAATTAATTATCCTCAAATTAATTACTTTAATTAATTAATCACATTAATTATCCCTTAATTAATTATTCTTTAAATCATTTGATTAATCAACCTTTAATCATCAATTAATTAACCTTAATTCCTTTCATTAATTAATCTTAATTAATTAATTATCCTTTAATAATAATTATACAAAGTAATCATCCCTTAATTAATTTAGTACTAATCCTTTGCTAATTACATTAAGTAATTTAAGAAATTAATCCCTTAATTAATTACCATAATCAATTACCCCTTAATTATTAAATAATCAACCTTTTAATCGTTTTTATTATGTACTTAATTACATCAATTAATTGATTGACAAGAATTAATTTTCCTTAATGATTAACCTTAATAAATTAATCTTTAATTACCCAAGGTCTTAATTAACTTAAGATAAACCATTTATTTTCATCACTTATTTTAATCACATCATCAAATTCCATTTGAAACACTTAATAATATTTTAAATAATCATTTCAATATAATTATTTAAACCCAAAACAATTCTAATATATTTTTAACTTTAAAACCAAATCTTTGAAAACTTATTTTAAGACTTGTTTGATTTAAAACTTTAAAACCGTTATATCCCAAAACCAAAACCAACTCGAGTGAAACACGAGCCATATTCTAAATTTCCCGAGCTTGTCTTCGTGTTCCCCTTTCTTTTCACTTTCCTCGAGTAAATTCGCGAGTTTCTTCGAGTCGAACCCGAGCTTTATCTTTCTTCCCCAAATCCATAGATATAAGTTAATATGCATGCACATGCACAGGTGATCAGTGCGACTCCAATCATCGTCGATCTCCTCTACACATCACCGAAGACACCCATAAGCCTCCCGAGCAGCCAGATTCCACGATTTAGTCAGAGATCGACAATAAGCTTCTCGACTGAATTGGAACCCAAACCCAGATTAGGAAAACCGATCGCCGACGACACTCTAGGCCACCATCAACAACGTGAACCACACCGTAGACTCATCTCCTCCTCCAACTCCTATCCCCCTACTGGTTGCCTAATGATCAACATCGATGGCGAAATCCCTTCTCAAACCTCGTCGACCAAAACGAACTTCTAAATCCTAATTTATCGATGATTGGCCGCCTCGACCCTCTAAAAATTCCACCACTATTTTTCCTCTGCTCGACAGTCTTCCCTCTACCTTCGATGTCAGGCACGACTCCGCAAACCACATCGTTCATCGAAAATTGATAATATCGTGTTTTCTGTTCATTTTGCAATTTCACAACAAATACCGACCTAAAAATCTTGAAATTTTGCCTAAATTCATCATTTTTCAATATGATTCTAGCTATATATTCAAAACAAAATATTACGAACATTGATTTTATGACTTTGATTAATATTTACAGTAATATATTATTCTTGAAAAAATATACTGATTATTTTCACTTGCAAATATTTTTGAAAATAAAATTACATTATGGTGATCATCTTCCTTTTTAAAATATTAGCCCAATATTGATTTGTTTTGGTGATAAGAAATTTTTGAATAGGTTTAAGAACCTATAGACAAGAACAGAGTTATTCATATACATACATTCACGTAGACATGCAAACACATTAACCAAACTTTTCCTAAGATACTTTATGTAACGACTCGAAAATTTTCGATCCCGAAAATTCCAGATAGTTCGAAAAAAGAAGAAAGAGATAGAAGAAGAAGAAGATTAGAAGCATCAACATCTCACATTCGCAGCGGATAAAATATAATAATAAATAATAACAGTTTATAAAAGCATATTATATTTGTCGATTTCATTTCAATACATCAGAGTTACACATATACTCAAACACTGGACATATACAAAATTATCTTGCCTCAGATTTACAATAATATAACATAGCGGAAATACTCTATATGTTCTCGCCATCTAGCTCGCCTCCTGAGCTGCAGAACGTCCTTACCTGAAAATCTGTAATACTCGGTCTGACCGAGCATTACATCAAAGTAACACCCGGGTCAGGCTGGAAACCAGCGTGAGTAAACCCATATAATTGGAAATATTAAATTCAAATCCTAATGAAAATCCGGGTAACTCGAATCAATTTACAAATTCATAATTTGTTATAGGCATCACTTATTTCACACATCAATTTCTAAGTACCAAAATTTAGATTAGATAGACCAATTCACTTAAATCATTTCCTTCCAGCCTATTGTTTTCACATACCAAAGCTATAAAGAATCGAAGTGGTTTCGGGTATTTACTAATTCCCGACCCCGGTCTCTTCGAATCCAATGTCAACTTATTTCCAGTTTAAGTGGATACAAATCAGCTATATACAAAATGTCATAGTCACACAGCAAATTAATTATTGATAGACAACTCAGAATATCACGGTTCACCCTCCACTACATATCATGATTCATTATGAGCTATCAGATTAGATATAACCAAATCATCCAACACCATTCAATCATCCATAACGAGTTAAATCAGATGTTCAAATCTTTAATTTAATTACCAACTTGATCACTTAGATTACCCTTTAATCTTGCTTACCTAAAAATTAGTTAATTACTACCAATAATGAAACATCCTTTAATCATCCATCTTAATTAAATTCCTTGATTAATTATTATATTAAGTTATTAAATTTTTTTACCACATAGATTAATTAACCTTAATCATTCCCATCAATTAAACTTTAATTAATTAATGACATTCCTTAATGATCCTCTGATCGCTTCCAGTAATCAACCATCATGTAATTACTAACCTTAATTAATTAACTCCTTAATTAATTGTATTAATCCTTTGATTTGCTACACTAAGTAATTAACCCTAAATTACTTCCATTAAGTAATTTTCTTAATTACTTTCTATCAACTAATTACTCTCTTCATTAATTACATTCAGCAATTAAACCCCAATTAATTACATTTAGTAATTATCCATTAATTACTTCACTAAGTAATTATACTTAATTAATTTATAAGCGATTATATTTAATTCATTAAACTAATTAATTAACTTAAAATTAATTACATTAATTAATTAATCAATTAATCATCACTTAATCACTAGTTACTGATTCTACCCTTAATTACCTTCAATAACTATCCACTAATTATTTTGCTAAGTAATTATCCTATATTAATCAATCCTTAACCAATCAATCTTTAATTAATTACACTGAATAGTGAACTTTAATTAATTACATTGATTTATTTACCTTTCAGTCAATCTCATTAATCAATCACGTCCACATATCAACCAATAATTAATCTCATTAACTGTTCCTTAATTATTTATATAGAACAACCTTAATTAGTACCATTTAGACAAAGTCAAACAGTTTAATTCAAAACATTTTATTTTAAATTAGATTTTGGAAACTTGATTTGCAAGAATTTTGCGTGAATCTGGTATAAACATTTTGTTCCAAATCAGGTCAATGCAATTCATCTTTGCCAAAACCTGACTTTACTTATTCCCTTAAACAGATATTAACATGACAACCCACCTGAAAATACACGATGCCACACTTGAGTCCTCTTCCCTATTTTCCCGAGCACGCCCTGAGCCATCTCAACCCCACGAGCACAACAACACAACATCGACCACAGATACATCAGGAAATTCGTGCACGTGCACGGCAATCGCCGTCGCTCCGACACGTCGTCAATGACGCCACCAAGTCGACATCAACCCTCTCTTATGAATTCGACCATCACAACATCGAAACAAACTCCAGAGCGAAATCGAGTAGAGGCGAGGATCATCAGAACTTGTTTCGACCCATACATTCGCCCAATTCCACCACCTCCATCCATATCAGGTCCCGCCGTTGAACCTTCACCATCCCCAGGGCCCTACGTTCCATTTCCTTTAATTCGATCCAACTCGATTCATTATAGAATCCGCATTCGAATCGAGAACAACCACGAATCAAACACACCCTAAACCCTAGATCGCCAACGCCTGTTCACCACATCGATCCAGTCGCCACCTGACTATTTTTCCCACCTTCCTCATCCCACGAGCCTCCTCTATCATGAACCACGAGACCCAGTTCGAACTCGATCGATGGAAATCTACAGTTAACCCAAATTGGAACATTTACAGATATCTCAACAAATACAAGTTTAAAAATCCTTAAATATCTACCGAAAATCATGGTTTTCAAATATGATTTAGTTTAGGAAGTTCAAACATGAAATCGTGAGCATTGAATTTTGACTAAAATATGATTTCTACTATTGTACCATCATTTTCGAATCGCTTATAGAATGAAAATTCTTGTAATTATAATTTAAGGTTTGTATTGCACTGTTACCATCATTTCCCATTTTACAATCATAACTTATAATCGTTTGAATGGAAAGATATGAATTTTCATGATGAAATTGACCCTGTTATTTACAACAGAGCATACACAGATAATATACAGTTATATCCTACCCATATAATCATACATTCACATCCAATCATTTTATGCAAGCTTAATAGCTTATATTTCTACAAGATTTCAATACATGCATCAAAGACTTTTAAAGTTACTTTTAACAGAAATGTTTACTCACAAGGCTATATTGAACAGAGAACAGATTTGTTTCCGGGCTGATGGTTTCTAGACTTGATTGATTTTCTTTAAATCTTCCTTACTTTGTTAGCTGAATTGTATTTGAGTTATAAAAATGGTGTTGCTTCCTTATTTTCTGGTTTTGCTAAGTTTTTGTGTACGAGCAGCAACAAGAGAATATATATAGAAAAGGTTTACAGGGGTAGGAGTCTTCTGTTACAAGCTTTCTTTGGTTAGATTTTTTTTTCGTCTCAGAAGATTTTTTTTCTTAAAGTTGAATTGGTTCACAAAGGATTCAAAATGACTTATATGCTGTGTTGAGATGATATGTATTAAATGCAATGTTTCTTTACAAGTTAACATATTTATTTCATTTGATATGTATATGCAATTTTTTTTTATATATGTACCTATATATTTTGTATGTAGATATTTTTATATTTTTTTTCTTGCATACACATATCCCTTGCTTGGTTTTGCTTTTATGTCTAATGTGTTCAATAAAATTGTTTTAGTTATTTGTATTGATTTAACTTATGTTGCATATGCACAAACCCACTTATATACTTATTTTTAACATAAATCCTTATTATTTCTATTTCTATTTCTATTTTAAGCGTACTGTCAAACACTTAATTAATATTCATATATTCTTATATTTATATTTAATATCGATAAGATTAATTTTATTTTAAATTATTATTGTCTATATTACATTCATATGCATATATTTAGATTAAAAGTTAACAAAGTAGAGCTTTTGATTTACTTAAATAAGATAGATTTTATTTTAAATATTTTTGAATGATTTTATTTAGAATTTTCAAATCAGAGCTTTCTTTCAAAATACATATGTATATAAATAAATAGCAAGTATTCCAAAAGTCTTATTCATTTTTAAAATGATAAATTTACATTTTATTTAATTGGATTAAATATTTATTAAATTAATATTGCCAAAAATACGGGTCGTCACATTCCTCCCCCCTTAAAATAATTTCGTCCCCGAAATTGGTAGTTATGAAGAATGATCCAATATCATTACTATTGTCCCAAAACTAAACAGTTTTTATCAACTTGCCATAACTTATCTTTTATTAAAGACCCACTATTACTTCAACCAACTTCTAAAACCTTCCATAGTTTCCCACAACATTATTTACTTCATTTATTCAAATCTAGTTTAAAATTCAAATTTAAATTATCGCAACTTTCTTAAAAAAATTCTAACTCTTTAAATTTTCGAAAATTTTTGCCAGCATCTCCGTTGCGTGGCTAGCTCGGTACAACTACAAAATGCCTCTACGGGCTCTCAAATTTCAAAAGAAAAACAAAAGCCAAGTGGCTAGATCAAAAACCCAATCCAATATCATAAAGAAATTTAAATACATACCTTTTAGTCAGGCCATTCAAATTTATCTTTCGAAATCAAAACCAATTTTCCTGAATACAAATATTTTTTATCATTCCAGTTTAGATTTCTTCCATTTTCCAAAATTCCATCACTTTTAATTTAAAAATTTAGAAATGCTTTTAAATCCACCTCGTACTATTAAAATAGCTCTTTATAAAAATATTTCTTATAACTCGATGTCTCAACCAGTCCATCCTTGTTCTCACAGAAATTCAGCCATACATTGATCATGCGTAGGACTGAAAATCTATAAGTACATAGCAGACCCATTTTCAACATAAAGTGAAAATACTAATGAAAATAATTTTATTGAAAATATAGAAAACATTTTTGAAAATAGAGGAAATATCTTTGGTGAGAATGCTTTGGAAATCATCACCCTCATCCGTGGTCGCAGTTACATCCTGGGTTACGTTGTCATCGCAGCAAAAGTCCATGTAACTGTAGGCATCAGCGCCCCTCAATTTTCGCTGTCAAAATGAAACTTCTCCACTCCTACACAGGTCTTAGTCTACCGATATAAAATCAAATGTAGACCGTTGGCTCTCAACAGCACACGCGACTTTCGCTATGTTACCATAGGTCGCAGTCTACCGATATAAAATCAAACGTAGACCGTTGGTTCTCAACAGCACACATGACTTTCGCTATGGTGCACACTACCCATAATCCTCAGGAACTAGTTTTGTCCGGACTCCTCACAGGATTAACTTTAGAACCCCCCCTTGGGGCTTAAGGCAGCACCACCCGGTGGCACTCCTGAGAAGTTCATTTCAAGGGAGTGCCTTTTTCCCCAGAGCCATCATCAAAACACTTTATATATACACATATAGTATCTTTCAAATCATACATCTAGTATGATCTCATACAAAGCTCCTTTACACAAAATCGATTATCCCAAAATCGATGATTCTCAAACTAGGCTTTCCAAATTCAATATTGATTTTACCCAAAAATCAAAAGCCTTTCCAAATCCAAAGGTTCCCAAACCTTTTCCAAAATCCTCATAAGATCCTTTATATATATATATTCAGATATATATAATTTTTTTAAAACTTTGGATCATTTCAAACTTGTAAAAACTCCTTTTATACTTGAAACACATTCAAAATCCATTTTCTTCTGGCTATAGATTCAACAAGGGGAGTTTTATCTTATATAATAAAGACATATAACTTTGTTTATTCAAAATCAAATATTCAAATTTGATTACTTTTTTCAATATCAATTTCATTCAAATCCATACGATATACACATATCATCTGTACGCTACATCAATCTGATCGCTCGCCCGGTCACAAATTTCACTTCCGAACTAGTATCGTCCACCCAACTTCCTAGTGCGGACACAAATCTGGTTTCTTGATCAGAAACCGTCACTCTCCTTGCATAGCCATAACTATGATAGAGAACATCCAGAACCAATCAATAATTCATATCCAGGTTCGCCGTCGAAAATCGAGTGAAAAATCCCATCTCGGATCGATAAACTATCTCGAAATTCTGTGCTCGAATCTGAATCAATCACTATGCAAATAGAATAATATACGTACATCTTACGTATTTATTTTCATTGATTATTAACTAAATCAATTTCCTTTCTATTCACATTTCCTTTAATTTCTATTCACATATTTACAATTGCTTCAATTCCATCCAATTATCACTTCAATTCTTATCTCGGTTGGGTATTTAATCAATAACAGTTTGAACTCCGACCAATTTATGTTTAGAAAATAGCTTGAAAATTTTAAAAATAGATAAGTAGTTGAAAAATAATTATCAGTTTGCAAAATAGCTGCAAAATAGTTAACTAATTGTAAAATAGTTGGAAAATAGTTATAAAATAGTTAAATAATCACAAAATAGTTTAAAATAGTAATTAGTTATAAAACAGTTATTAGTTTATAAAACAGTTACAAAATAGTTAAATAACTTCAAAAGTAGTTACAAAATAAGTATAAAATAGTTTTGGGTTTAATAAGAAGGGTTGTATATATAATAAATAACTTGGAAAAATAGATTTGTACTAAAACAATTTATTTTTAAAAATAATCTAGAGTCAAACTGTTCAATTCCCAATCTCCATTCTCATTAATTCAATTTAAATTTCCACTTCCATTTAAATTGACCCAATTCAAATTTAAATAAATCCAATTTCCATAGGACTTGATTTATTCCCAATTCAAGTTGAAATAATTCTCAATTTCTTTCCCAACTTTAAATCAAATTCCATTTGATTCTTACTTATTCAAATTTATTTACAGTTCCAAATTATTCAAATAATTTTGGACTAATTTCAAATTGAATCTGCTTCAATTTCAAATCATTTCAATTTCTGCTTGAATTAATCCCAATTCCCATTCAAAATTTTAAACCTTCAGATTAATAACCTTTCCACTTAAGTTTAAAACTTGCTTCACTTTGGGTTTCACATCACATTCCAAAGAAAACTAAAAACTCAATCTTAGAGTTAATTTCATATTTATTTCCTTTACACACTGTGTTACCTTTAAATTTTAAACCACCCTTGGCTTTAATTTCAAAGCAAACCCTTAAAAATCTTCCAAACATTTCTTGCTTTAAAATAAGACAATATTCAAAATAGTCTGAATTATATTATTTGCTATTTTTTAACTCTTTGAAACAATTGATTGTTTCTAGACTTAGGTTTTTAAACTTCATAATTTTAAAACTTACTTTGATTTAAAAGTTATACTCATCCTATAAATTTACTTCATTTAGCTTACTTAATAACAAATATATCATTATTAAATACAATAACTATTTATAATAATACCCAAGGTTATCATATCTAGATACCAATTCCTTTTTATATTATTCTTACTTCTATAAATTCAAGATTAAATTTCAGTTTGAATCCATTTCAAACTTACCTTTATATAAAGTTTTAAACAATTTAATTTCTGAGCTCAATTTCTAGAATTTCATTTCCAATCAATTTAATTTTAATTTGGTTGTATTTCTGTTACCACTTAATTTAATTCCAATTCAAACTTTCAGTTATGTTGTATCTTATATTACTTCTTAATTTAATTTCAATAATTTAACAACCGATCACCTAAATATTTATTAGAAGGAGATTTTGCTTTATATACCAAACTATACTTTATATAAAATCATTTAAAACCTTTATATAAGAAAATAACAAGTACGATCTCATACACACACACACACACACACACACACTCAACTCATCCTAGAGTACTACGGACTCTATTTAAGGAGTAATCCCCACCAGAGCCAAGGTTCTCACTTAACCTTTCAGCTCTGATACCAACTTTAACGACCCGAAAATTTCCGATCCGAAAATTCCTGATAGTTAGGAAAAAGAAGAAAGAGATAGAAGAAGAAGATCAGAAACATCAACATCTCACATTCGCAGCGGATAAAATATAATAATAAATAATAACAGTTTACAAAAGCATACTATATCTGTCGATTTCATTTCAATACATCAGAGTTACACATATACTCAAACACTGGACATATACAAAATTATCTTGCCTCAGATTTACAATAATATAATACAGCGAAAATACTCTATACGTTGTCGCCATCTAGGTCGCCTCCTGAGCTCCAGAACGTCCTTACCTGAAAATCTGTAATACTCGGTCTAACCCGAGCATTACATCAAAGTAACACCCGGGTCAGGCTGGAAACCAGCGTGAGTAAACCCATATAATTGGAAATACTAAATTCAAATCCTAAAGAAAACCCGGGTAACTCGAATCAATTTACAAATTCACAATTTGTTATAGGCATCACTTATTTCACACATCAATTTCTAAGTATCAAAATTTAGATTAGATAGTCCAATTCACTTAAATCATTTCCTTCCAGCCTATTGTTTTCACATACCAAATCTATAAAGAATCGAAGTGGTTTTGGGTATTTACTAATTCCCAACCCCTGTCTTTTCGAATCCAATGTCAACTTATTTTGCAGTTTAAGTGGATACAAATCAGCTATATACAAAATATCATAGTCACACAGCAAATTAATTATTGATAGACAACTCAGAATATCACAGTTCACCCTTCACAACATATCATGATTCATTATAAGCTATCGGATTAGATATAACCAAATCATCCAACACCATTCAATCATCCACAACAAGTTAAATCAGATGTTCAAATCTTTAATTTAATTTCTAACTGGATCACTTAGATTACCCTTTAATCTTGCTTACCTAGAAATTAGTTAATTACAACCAATAATTAAACATCCTTTAATCATCCATCTTAATTAATCATCCTTGATTAATTATTATATTAAGTAATTAAATTTTTTTACCACATAGAATAATTAACCTTAATCATTCCCATCAATTAAACTTTAATTAATTAATGACATTCTTTAATGATCCTCTGATCACTTCCAGTAATTAACCATCCTGTAATTACTTACCTTAATTAATTAACTCCTTACTTAATTATATTAATCTTATGATTTACTACACTAAGTAATTAACCCTAAATTACTTCCATTAAGTAATTTTCTTAATTACTTTCCATCAACTAATTACTCTCTTCATTAATTACATTCAGCAATTAAACCCTAATTAATTATATTTAGTAATTATCCATTAATTACTTCACTAAGTAATTATACTTAATTAATTTATAAGCGATTATCTTTAATTCATTAAACTAATTAATTAATTTAAAATTAATTACATTAATTAATTAATCAATTAATCATCACTTAATCACTAGTTACTGATTCTACCCTTAATTACCTTCAATAACTATCCATTAATTATTTCGCTAAGTAATTATCCTTAATTAATCAATCCTTAACTAATCAATCTTTAATTAATTACACTGAATAGTGAACTTTAATTAATTACATTGATTAATTTACTTTTCTGTCAATCTTATTAATCAATCACGTCCACATATCAACCAATGATTAATCTCATTAACTGTTCCTTAATTATTTATATAGAACAACCTTAATTAATTCCATTTAGATAAAGTCAAACAGTTTAATTCAAAACATTTTATTTTAAATTAGATTTTGGAAACTTGATTTGGAAGAATTTTTCGTGAATCTGTTATAAACATTTTGTTCCAAATCAGGTCAATGCAATTCATCTTTGCCAAAACCTGACTTTACTTATTCCCTTAAACAGATATTAACATGACAACCCACCTGAAAATACACGATGCCACACTTGAGTCCTCTTCCCTATTTTCCCGAGCACGCCCTGAGCCATCTCAACCCCACGAGCACAACAACACAACATCGACCACAGATACATCAGGAAATTCGTGCACGTGCACGGCAATCACCGTCGCTCCGACACGTCGTCAATGACGCCACCAAGTCGACGTCTATCCTCTCTTATGAATTCGACCATCACAACATCGAAACAAACTCCAGAGCGAAATCCAGTAAAGGTGAGGATCATCAGAACTTGTTTCTACCCATACATTCTCCCAATTCCACCACCTCCGTCCACATCAGGTCCCGTCGTTGAACCTTCACCAACCCCAGAGCCCTACGCTCCATTTCCTTTAATCCGGTCCAACTCGATTCATTATCGAATCCGCATTGGAATCGAGAACAACCACGACTCAACCACACCCTAAACCCTAGATCGCCAACGCCCGTTCACCACATCGATACAGTCGCCACCTGACTATTTTTCCCACCTTCCTCGTCCTACGAGCCTCCTCTATCATGAACCATGAGACCCAGTTCGAACTCGATTGATGGAAATCGACAGTTAACCCAAATTGGAACATTTACAGATATCTCAACAAATACAAGTTTAAAAATCCTTAAATATCTACCGAAAATCATGGTTTTCAAATATGATTTAGTTTAGGAAATTCAAACATGAAATCGTGAGCATTGAATTTTGACTAAAATATGATTTTACTGTTATACCATCATTTCCGAATCAATTATAGAATGAAAATTCTTGTAATTATAATTTAAGGTTTGTATTGCACTGTTACCATCATTTCCCATTTTACAATCATAACTTATAATCGTTTGAATGGAAAGATATGAATTTTCATGATGAAATTGACTCTGTTATTTACAATAGAGCATACACAGACAATATACAGTTATATCCTACCCATATAATCATACATTCACATCCAATCATTTTATGCAAGATTAATAGACTTATATTTTTATAAGATTTCAATACATGCATCAAAGATTTTTAAAGTCATTTTTAACAGAAATGTTTACTCACAAGGCTATATTGAACAGAGAACAGATTTGTTTCCAGCCTGATGGTTTCTAGACTTGATTGATTTTCTTTAAATCTTCCTTACTTTATTAGCTGAATTGTATTTGAGTTACAAAAATGGTGTTGCTTCCTTATTTTCTGGTTTTGCTAAGTTTTTGTGTACGAGCAGCAACAAGAGAATATATATAGAAAGGGTTTACAAGGGTAGGAGTCTTCTGTTACAAGCTTTCTTTGGTTAGATTTTTTTTTCGTCTCAGAAGATTTTTTTTTCTTAAAGCTGAATTGGTTCACAAAGGATTCAAAATGACTTATATGTTGTGTTGAGATGATATGTATTAAATGCAATGTTTCCTTACAAGTTAACATATTTATTTCATTTGACATGTACATGCAATTATTTTTGTTTTTATATGTACCTATATATTTTGTATGTAGATATTTATATATATATATATATATATATATATTTTCTTGCATACACAAATCCCTTGCCCGGTTTTGCTATTATGTCTAGTGTGTTCAATAAAATTGTATTGATTTAACTTATGTTGCATATGCACAAACCCACTTATATACTTATTTTTAACATAAATCCTTATTATTTCTATTTCTATTTTAAGCTTACTATCAAACCCTTATTAATATTCATATATTCTTATACTTATATTTAATATCGATAAGATTAATTTTATTTTAAATTATTATTGTCTATATTACATTCATATGCATATATTTAGATTAAAAGTTAATAAAGTAGAGCTTTTAATTTACTTAAATATGATATATTTTATTTTAAATATTTTTGAACGATTTTATTTAGAATTTTCAAATCAGAGCTTTCTTTCAAAATACTTATGTATATAAATAAATGGAAAATATTCCAAAAGTCTTATTCAATCTTAAAATGATAAATTTACATTTTATTTAATTGGATTAAATATTAATTAAATTAATATTGCCAAAAATACGGGTCATCGCACTTTAAGCATCAACCATAATATCAAAGGACATAGGTGAGTTTGCTTACCTGTTTGATGAAGACATAGGACAAAGGTCTGGAAAAACTGGAAATGACTTACTTGAGGTTGATCTTGCTTTCAGGATTCCAAGCTGTAGTTTTGATTTGCAGCTTGATTTTGAATTCTGAAGCTTGCTTGTTTTTGATTTTGATTTTGATTTTATTTTGATTTTCTTTGATCTTGAAAGACTTTGGCTTGCTTAATGTTTCTCTGTTTTTTTTAAGTTGCTTCAGATCTTTGAGTTTCCAGGTTGAATTTTATATGTGCTTTACTTTTGAGTTTGATTTCCAGGCTTTGAATTTTTCTGTGATCCTCATTCCTAGGTTTTGATTTCTCTTCTTTTTTTCTTTTGTTTTGTGATTTTTTTTCAGGCTGAAGATGTTTTGAAATGAATGAAGAAAAGAGAATGTAGCCTTATTATTTATTGTTCATATTTTATAATTTTTAGATTAAAAGGAAAATTCTTTAGCTTGCCACTTGTATTCTTTGTTAACATTTGTAAAATGCATGTCTTAATTTCCTTACGAATGTCATTTATCATAACTTTTATGTTTAAATCCCTTAGTTTAAATTAGTTTAAATTTAATTTTAAACCCTTGTTTAAAATATACATACATGTACATATTATTTACTAACTATATTTATTTCAAATATATAAGAAAAGCATTTTAAATCTTTAATTAAATCTTACTTATATATTTACAAACCAATTTTATTCATATATATGTTTTCTTATTAATTTCCAAAAGATATGTATATTTATAAAATAAATCTTTTAAAGAAAATATTTCTAAAATCTTTATTATTATTATAACTAGAAAACAACTTTTATTAGTTTTAAGTATAAAATTTTCAAATCCGATTTATTTATGAAATATTTATCATTGAATTTCAAATCAAAATTTATTTACAGTTTATTTGATTCCCAAATCAATATTCTATTTAAAATATATATCTTTATTTATTCTAGAAATTTTCAGATTTATTCACAATTGATCCAAAATTTCATATTAATTACCAAACTAATTTTTAATTTAATCCAAGAATCAAATTAATTACTAAATTAATTTGGATTAAAAACCGAAATCGTTACAATATATACATTATTACTATATATTTCAGTATTTTAATTTAAGGCCAAGATTAAAATATTATAAAAATTTCTAAATTATTATTCTTAAACTCAAGCATTAAAGATCAAAGATTTTTTTATTATAATTAAAACCATTACCCACAACAAATTCTATAACACATCTGCATAAACTGTTTTAAAATCGAAATATATATATATATATATATATATATATATATATATATATATATAAGCAAAAAAAAGTAAACTCCATAAACTAACTTACATCAAAATGTATAACCCATAAAAAAATACATAGTATATACATATATAACTTACACAGTCGAACAACTAATTTAACTTGAAATCACAACGCATATATGAGAAGACTTATATACTCACGTACATATATAGATTGTAGTAGAAAAATAATATAACAATCAAATATATACATACATTTGAACATATATAAACGCTTAGTCATATAAATATATGCTGCAAAACATAGTTGATGCATCTTCTAAAATATAATATTTTATAAACAATTACATATAACATCATACTCTAAACCAAGTATAATATAGACATTAATATGTATAGGTTTATAAAACTTTTATGTATACACTTTTATACTAAACCGTACATGTATAATACTCTGTATCTAAATATATATCATATACACTTATTTTAAAATCAAATACCTGTATACAAGCATATGCAGAGATACTTATCTATATACGAACTAAATATGTGTGCATGCTTGTTCAAACAGATATATACACATAGACGTATACTATTTAATATACAAGCTTAACCAATGTAAACTTATATTTCAAAACTATATATATAACTGTAAATAATTTAAACAGTGTAACATACATAATATTCCTTCAAAATATCATATATACAATACAAACTAACAGTATAAACATTTAGAAACTAAAATATGTATACATATTAAACAATATTCATAAAAAGTACATATATCATAAATATACACAGATACAAACTATATATATTTACATATATATAACACACAAATTTTATGCAAACATATTTTACAACTAAATTAACTTTTATAAAACATAGCAAATAAATATAATAATATAAATATACCTTAAACTATTACTAGAGAAGCACCGCCGTGACAGGAGTGGGTAGCCGGGTGGTGAGTTTTGCGGGTGGTTGCTGGCCGATAGGAAGATACAGTGCTTCATTGGGAAAACAACCAGCAATGCTCGGCTATGGCGGCTATGTTGTCGAAGGGGATGGCGAGGCTACGGGCATGGAAGGAACGAGTGAAGGCAGTGCACGAGAGGTGCTAATTGGTTATGAAGGTGGAGGCCGAACGGTTGGTGGGAGATTCGAGGAGTAATAGCATGTAACGAGTTTGCCTCATGATGACGTGGTGGGTTGAACAAGGTAAGAGGCACGGTTTATGCTTCCAAGCAATGCAATTTTTTAATAGAAATTGAACTGATCAAAATGAAAGAAGAAGTTCAGATAGATTTTAGATATAGATGAACGAACCAAGGAGCAACCGAACAATTTTTCTATCGAAATGATACGAATAGAATAGTAAAGGTTGGATAATAAATTTGGGATATAAAAAGTCTAATAGCTATAGGTATACTCAGCGAAAAAAATGAATGGTCAAGAAACCAAAAGATTTTAAAATCCGGTGCCGATGCTAAGACGTTTCACAGATATCGCAGGGACCCGAAAATCTAAAACAGAGAAATAAATATACCACAAAAATCAGCATAACGAGACTATCAAAACAGTACACAGATATTAGTCGTATGACCATCCTTTCAAAAGTTGATAACCGATATAAAAAATGCTGCAAAATTGCTGAAAAATAAGACAACGGAGCAATTGCAATTCAAATTTAAAGAAATGAAATATGACTTCTCACTCAGAAGATGATTTACAAATTTTCTATAGAAAAATATTTCATTATCATTAAATATTAATTGATCTAAATTGAAATACAATTACACGAGAATTAAACTTCCATACGATAAGATGAAAATTTACCATTTGTTGTGTTTAAGTAGACGTTTTCCAAATATTAAATTTTTATTTCAAAATTTCATTATTTAAAATTTCACAAAAATTCAATTTAATATATCATTAAATCTAATAAAATTTTAGGGTTGTTACAGGAAGAAGGGAACCCCAAAGGGTGGAGCTGTCAAGAAAGGGAAGCCTGAGGTTATGTGTTACAAGTGTGACAATAATGACATTACGCTCATGAGTGGCGAACTAGCAAGTGAAAAGAAGTCATTGGGAAAAAGAATATTAAATTCTTTAACTGTGACCAACATTACAAGAGCAAATATCTAGAAGTGGACAAGGCAGAAAAAGAAAAGTGTTTGCTTTGGAATCTGCCACCTCGAGACCAACAGCCGTGGAAAAAGGAAAAGCTATAATGGGAGGTCGCTTTTGATTCATAGTATACATGTTAGAGTATTGTTTCATACTGATACATCCTATTCTTTTGTATCTCGTTGTTTGAACCCTCATATTTAGTTACCTCCTTAAGAATGTGAATCTAATAAGAGGGTATGCAACTCTAAGGATGAGATGTAACCATTTATAGTTTGTATTATTAGGTCGTGTATTTGCCAACAGTTTTCATGTGTTTGGTTTCATGGGTTTTGGGATTATTTTGGGTATGGACTAGTTAAGTAAGTATGATGCTAGGATATTTTTCCAAGATAGTAAAATATCACCAAGACACCATAACAGTAGTAACCGAACTGTAGAATTAGTAGAGAATCCATCTTTTGATGTTTATGCTTTATTGGGTGTAATAGAAGAGGATGACAAGTTGAATCACTTTCTCATAGTAAGAGAATTTGCGGATGTTTTTGATCCTGTTATAAGACTACCATAGAAATGGGCTATTGAGTTCCTCATAAATCTTGTACCTAGAACTGAACCCATAAGTAAACCGCCTAGCAGAATGACTATTACCGTGATGGAAGGGTTAAAGGTGCAGTTAGTGGACTTAGAAGGAAAGAATTTTATTAGATCAAGCAGTTTGTCTTAGGGAGTAGGCGCGGTGTCTGTGGAGAAACCGGATAGCTCATTAAGATTATGTATCGACTGTCGTAAGTTGAATGAAAAGATGATAATGAATCGATATACATTGCCAAGAATTGATGATTAATTTGATCAGTTGAGTAGTGCCAAAGTGTTTTCCCGATTGGGTTTGGCGACAGGCCTCCATCAACTAAGGGTGCTAGAAGATAGTATTCCATTTTTGGTGTTTCGAACAAGATACGATTCTTATATGTTGTTAATAATGCAATTCAGATTGACTAATGTACTGCATTATTCGTAGACTTAGTGAACTGAATTTTGCGAGAGCACTTGGATAGGTTTGTATTGGTATTCATAGACGACATTTTGATATATTCTAAAGATGAAAGAGATCATGAGATTTATCATTGAATAGTGCTTGAGACGTTAAGGCGGCATCAACCAAAAGCAAATTTTTCGAAGTGTCATTTTTAGAAGGAAGAAGTAAAGCTTCTTGGTCATGTAGTCTCAAAAAAGGTTGTTAGTAGATTCGGCTAAGATAGAACCAGTTAATAACTGGAAGAAACCCAAGACAATGACTGAGATAAATAGCTGGCTACTACCGGAGATTCATTAAGGATTTTTTTTATGCAACAGCACCCATGACTAAACTAATAAGGAATAACGTGAAGTATGTTTTGGCCGATAAATGTGAGGTGGCATTACAAAATCTGAAATATTTATTGATCAACATGCCCGTGTTTGTCTTTCCAAACGAAAATCATGATTTTGTGGTGTATACCAATGCGTGTGGAAAAGGATTAGGAGTCGTGCTAATGCAGAGGGTTAAAGTGATTGTCTATGCTTCTCGACAGCTTAGACCACATGAAATTAGATATTCGACTCATGATTTGGAGTTGGTGGTGGTGATTTTTGTATTGAAATTATGGAGACACTATATTTTAGGAGAAAGATTTGAATTGTACACAGACCATAATTCATTAATATATTTATTCTCTCAAAAAGAGTTGAATATAAGATAGCAGAGGTGGCTAGAGTTTTTAGCTACTTATGATTTTGGAATTGATTATACATCGGGGAAAGGAAACAAATTGTAGATGCACTTAGCGTGAACCATTAGAATGTGGTGTTAGCTATGTTGGTTGAATGAAAAGATTTGGAAGCATTAACCACTAGTGGTACATGGTTAAGATCGACTGCCAATTCTAGTCAGATTATCGCAATGTTATCTTGTTTGGAAGTTCGACCAGTATTGATTAAAAGAATTACTTCTAAGCAAAGAGATGATCCATTGCTAGCTGAAATAATTAGGAGATTGGAAGGTGGATCTAACACTGATGATTTGAAGGATTGTTATCTTAACCAAAATAGGTGGTTGAGAAAGAAGGGATGCTTGCGTGTTCAAGATGTTTCTGACCTAAGGAAATAAATTTTAAGGAGTATCATCGGTCAAAGTTTACTATTCATCCTAAAGGAACTAATATGTATCAAGATATGAAGAGAAATTTCTTTTAGGAGGGTATGAAAAGGGATGTAGGCGTATGGGTGTAGTGCTTGAATTGTCAGCTAGTGAAAGCCGAGTAACAGAAGCCAAGTGGATTACTTAAACCTTCAGATATACCTATGTGGATATGGGATTCGATATCCATGGATTTTATTGACGGGCCGCCAAGGTCAAATAGGGGAAATTAAAGTATAAGGGCCGTAGTGGATATTCTGACCAAGAGTAAGCATTTCATTCCCGTTAAGTCAACCAGGATGGCACCTGTATTTTCTATTTTGTTTAAAAAGGATATTGTTAGACTACATGAGATTCCTAGTAGTATAGTCAACGTCAGGGATTCTTAATTTACTAGCGAATTCTAGAAGAGTCTATAAGAGATGACAGGTGCCAAGCTTAAGATGACTACCGCTTATCACCCATAGATAGATGGACAAACAGAGAGAGTCAATAAGGTAGTTGAATATTTGTTGAGAGCTTGTATACTAGATTTTGGTAGGTCATGGGGAGACCATTTGCACTTTGTTGAGTTTTCCTATAGCAATAAATATCGTACTAGTATAGGAATGGTGCCTTTTGAAGCTTTATATGAAAGGCCGTGTAAATCACCCGTATGTTGGTTGGAGACCGAAGATAGATTAGTTCATTGTCCGGATATGGTAAGAGAAGCTGCATAAAAGATTGAGTTAATTCGGCTAGAATAAAGGAAGCTCAACCTGCACATAAAAGTTATGAAGATAAGAGATGGAAGGATTTGGAGTTGGAGGTTGGAGGTCATGTTTTTGTCAAAATATCACTGATGAAGGGTATAAGATGATTGAGGAAATCAGAGAAATTGGCACCTAGGTTTGTTGGACCATTTTCTATTATAGAAAAGGTAGGGAAATTCGTTTATAGAATAGAGTTATCGAGTAGTTTGGTGGGAGCCTATAATGTTTGTCGTGTTTCTCATCTGAAGAAGTGTGTACGAGATCCAGAGACAACTATATCTCCAACTAAATTAGAAGACTTAGTAATAGAATTAAATCTGACTTTTATGAGACAACTAGTCACAATTGTAACGAGGGATGAGAAGAAGAAGTTAAGGAACAAGATAGTCAGATTAGTAAAAGTCCAATGGAGTGACAACGAGAGAGACTGTACTTAGTAAATGGAGAGCAGGATTTGGGATACTTATACTGACTTGTTTAATGGTATGTTTTACATGTACGCTTTTATGTTTGATGTGTGTGCCTTGTCGTAATTTTGAGGACGAAATTCTTTAAGGAGAGGGATCCTAATTTTAATTAACATTATTTAGGAGATTTATTTGGATAAATTAAAAAATAATATAAAAGGTTAGATTGAGAATTGATAATTAGTGTGGGCCAAGCCTAATTGATGAATTAATGGAATTAATTAGAACATTAATAAGAAGGAGGATATATAAGGAGGGAAAATTAGGAAAACAATATAATTCCTAAAATTAACCCTTCCCATTCTCATTTCCACCCGCACTTCATTATTCACAAAAAAAATTAAAAGCATAGGCTGGCATTGCTACGAGAAACCAAGGGAAGAAAAGCGAGGGAAATCTAAGGATGCTTAGGGGAATCAAATCAAAAAAAAATCTCAACATTCTTAAACCAATCAAGGAGAATAATAGTTATCCATCTCATGTTTAAGTATTATTTTCAGTTTTAAGCATAAATCTTGTTCTTTTGCTTATATTTTGTCATCCTATGATAGTTTGAATAATTATATGCTTATTGGTGAACTTGGAGTTTATTTGTGAAATTAAATGCTATGTTTGATTTAGAAAACCTATCATATGAAACTGATATGACTTGAGATTTTTATATAACGTTTAAAACATTATTTTAGAACAGGATTTTTAATTTCATAATTTTACAATTGAATGAGAATATTTGGTGAATTTCATAAGTTTGGAAAATGGCTTATTTCGGGCTTTAATTATTAAAAATAATTAAATTATGTTTTTGGTCTAGAAATTTTTATATGTTAATGGATATAATAAATTGGATTTATTATGTTTTTTAGGGATTTTTCCTATGAGTTTATGCTTTTATATAAATTTATTGTGCTAGATAAGCTTAATAATAATTTTAAAATATTAATATAGAATAATGGTTTGCAAATATTTTTGTGAATGTTAAATCTGCCTTATGGCCGTTTTTAGAAAATATTTTGATAAAAAAGTTTGTTATTAATAATATTTTGACAAATGCAAGGAGTTGGTGGAAAAAAGTTACTTTGAATAACAAAATTGCAGTTTTAAGTTATTTACGACATTGCCACTTCGAAGTAATGGTCGTTGAAGCCCATGATGCTGCTATTATACATTAATGACCTTAATGAATGCATAGGATATCATTCTAGATGATATGGAATAAATTCAGGAAGGTGGGAGTCGACGACAACATAGATACTATCAACATCACGAGCGTCAAAGAGAATGACGTCGCTTGATATGCCGCTTTTATCCTTGTCAATGTTGACAAAAGCAATGCCGCTTATTTTTATTAAAGACACTAACTCCATTAGTTATGAAGTAGTTTATAGCGGTGATAATGATGCCGCATGTTTTAAACATATTATCTTTGACTTTATAGGCAACTATGCCACTATTAATGACTTCGACAATATAGTGACATGTGTTACAACTTCGATTTTAATGGTTGTCGCATTTAATCCTTAATGCATGTTTTCAAAGAAGGCTATGTTACCACATTTTATCACTTTGGTACAAATGACGCTTCTTATATTCTTTAAGGTATTGATGTCGAGACCCACCAATTCTGTTGAGTATGTAATATGATATGTGAAGTGGTTGACTTCGACTATATACCTTATGTTTTATAAATGAAAAACTTCAACATATGTTGAGAGGGGAAGACCCTCCTTGGCTATATCCTTACCGCATTTATCAATACAAAGTTTTTATGTTATTTTAGCCTTATGGGATATATTTTTAGAGGCAAAGACCCTTGTCAACTTTGACGTTGCCGTATTTTATGAATATAAAGACTTTATATTATTTTGGCTTTATAGCATATGGTTTTGTAAGGCGAGACCTTAAATGACTTCGACTTCATCAATATTGCTTTATAAAGTCATATCATGGAACAATTATTTTGGATAAAGTAAAGTGCAATAATTTCCTTATTTCGGAAGTATGATTTCAAGGGTTAAATCATTTATAAAGAAAGGTTTTCAAGGAAATAGAATAGAAAAGGGTTTTTAGCCTAGAATTTTACTAAAAGAATTTATTGTTCATATCAATTTTGGATAGATTATGATAGGATGAATTGAATCATAGATTGGAAGACCGGATAGGACTGGTAAAAGGTAGCGCCCTATACATCAGCTGTTAGCCCACAGTTGATATTAGTATGAAATTCTAGTGTGTAGGGATTGTTAGTCCTTGAGATGATGGTTTTGATGACAACAACCTTAGAATAAGATTATAAAATATAAATACTAACATTATAGTTTAGATATATATGTATATGCAGGATCTAACCATGCAGGTACCAAGAATCAAGACTGTACAATATAGAGATTAAAGACTGAAGATATCAAGATTGAAGAGTCATGAGTATCAAGATTACCAAGAGCTCAAGATTTCAATAATAAGTAATTTTATTAGGAATTTTGTTAAAACACCTAGAAAAGCACTGGCATCTTAAAATCCAATTTATTCGTGGAATGGAATCCACTTCGAGCCTGTTAAAGGGATGGACCCTAAGTAGGATGGAACCTATGAAAAATCTAGTGGAACACTGTTTTGTATCCACTAACTTTTATTCAAATGTTTTTAGAAAATTATATCTTGTTTTCAAAATGATTTCAAAACTTTCCTTTTAATAAGAATCAAAAACATCTATCCTGGTTTTAACTACTTTTGGCCTTAAAATAATCTTTATTTTCAAAATCAAATTATCCTTGGTTTTAAACTATCTTTTAATAATAATATATTTAACGTTTAATATTTATACTTAGATTTAAATATAAAATTATAGTAAAGCTATATATATATATATATATTATTCTCTATATTTATTTATGTATTTTAACTATAGTTAATTATATTTATGAAGTCCAAAATAATTTTAATATAAGATGAAAGTTATTTTCAAAGAAAAACAAAATCACCAAAAATTGCTTAGGCATGTCGACGACCCCAATATACCCTCGTCGACAAGGTGGCAGTTTGATTCAAAAATTTGAATTTCAAAAGAAGTGTCTATTCGTCATATCCTTTGACGAATGGACATGGCTGTTGTTCTACTACAAATAGAGGCAGTTTTAAAAGAATTTATATTCATATTTTCTCTGATTCACTCCTCTTCTTCTTCCATATTTCTTTAAATATATTTTTACCAGTACTCTGCTGAAACCAACATTGAATCTAACTAGATCATCTCTGGTTTGATTCTCTATCACTACCTCAACAAGATCTCAGTGCTATACAGAGTTATAGGCTTCTTTGTAATAAACTAAACAAGAAAAGGTGTGATTGTAGGCTGTGAAATCAATCAAGCGAGAAAAGGTGTGGTTGTAGCCTGCGAAATCGATTGGGTGAACTTGTTACCCGTAAAATCAAATATCTCTATCCAGCGGATTGTGATTCTGGAGTGGTGTACCTTGTGGCCTTGAAATCGAGGGTGTAATTGTAATAATTGCTTTTGAACGAAAATCTGTACTTATGTATGGGAATGGATGTAGGGTAACTCCGAACCAGTATAAAATCCGTTGTGTTCTTTACTTTATTGCTTTTACTTTATTTCTGCATCTGTGTTTGATTCTGTGATCATATCTGTGTCCGAATATTGCATACATTTGTGTTCAAATTAACATAAACTCAAAAAGATTTAGTAATTCCTTAAAATACTATTCACCCACCTTCTAGTGTTAATTCTAGCCTTAAGATCTGTAATCTGCATTTCTCACATTAGGTATCAGAGCAAGGTTTTCAAAGTTTCATAATATGATTTTGAAAAAGTTTTTAAAATGGCTATGTTTAAAAAACTTGTAAATACTAGTTTAGAAATATTCAGATCATCATTGTCTCTTGAGTCTGCATATAATCAATATTCAAATTCAAGTTGTGTACCAAAATTGTATGATGTGCAGGAAAAATGCTTTATGGGTGTTAAGGAACCAATCCACAATGGACAAATTATGCAGATCAAAAAGAATAAATGGACACTCGATGGTGGATACTCTAGACACATGACTGGCAGTCCAGATATGCTGAATGATATAATATACAAAGACGGAGGACTGGTTAACTTTGGAGACAACTCAAAAGGATATGTGATTGGCATCAAAGTCGGTAACTTCGAAACTCCTATTATTACTAATGTTTTGCTGGTTAAAAGTCTGAAACATAATCTGCTAAGTATTAGTCAACTTTGCGATAAAAGATATAAAATTAAATTTGAAAAAGATAAGTGTCACATTGAAGATAATAATTCAACCATAATATTTGAGGGAATTAGGAAAAAGAATATTTATATTCTTCGTATGAAAGTTTCAAATGATAACTTGTGTCTTTTAGAAAATACAAGTGACCCTTGGATTTGGCATAAGAGATTTGGACATTTGAATTTCAAATTCTTATCTAGACTGTCAAAACATGATCTAGTAAGTGGTCTCCCTAAAATGAATTTTAAAGTAGATAGTCTATGTGATGCATGCCAAATAGGAAAACTTAGAAAAAGTTCCTTTAAATTAAAAGATATGATTTCAACCTCAAATCCTCTTGAATTACTTCATCCTGATTAATTTGGTCCATCTCAAATTCTATCAATAAATCAAGCAATTATATTTTTGTAATTGTAGATGATTATTCTAGATTTACACGGACAATATTTTTGAAACTTAAAAGTGATACTTTTGAATGTTTTAAGAACTTTACAAAAAGGATTCAAAATCAAATTTCTCTAAAAATTATAACCATCCGTAGTGATCACGGTGGTGAATTTGAAAATGAAAAGTTTGAGGAATTCTACAATAAAAAGGGAATAACTCACAATTTTTCATTTCCAAGAACTCCAAAAAAAACGGAGTAGTAGAACATAAAAATAGGATGATTCAAGAGTGTGCGAGAACTATGCTTTCAGATAGCAAATTACCAAAGTATTTTTGGGCAGAAGCAGTTGCTACCGCCTGTTATACTTTAAATAGAATTTTAATTAGACCTTTAACTAATAAGACATCTTATGAACTTCTTCACAGAAAGTGTTACCCCGCCTTTCGACAAAGCCGAGATACC
This sequence comes from Allium cepa, assembly GCA_030765085.1. Taxonomy (NCBI): domain Eukaryota; kingdom Viridiplantae; phylum Streptophyta; class Magnoliopsida; order Asparagales; family Amaryllidaceae; genus Allium; species Allium cepa. The sequence continues at coordinate 847,936,054 of CM060938.1, forward strand.
CAAAAATTAACTGAAAACCAATGACTACTAGTCATGAATGTTGATTATGCATTGTAGGTTCGCTATGGATATCGATGAATTTTGTCCGAGTCCGGATTGGGCCACAATTGACAAGACATGACAAGCAAAGCCATGGAAGCTTGTATTTCATGTTTCAAGCCAATTCGAGTACGTATGCTCAAGATATAATCGATGCATGTTGAAGGAAAAATCCACATTTTCTTATCCATCGGAAAGCTTAACTTCGTATCGATAGGGTCCGTATCCATCGTCGCATCTCAATTCGTATCCATCAACTTTGCATCGATCAAGTTTGAATCCATTAAGGAACCTCGGCTCACACCGATCAAGTTCGTACCCGTCAACATAGCATGCGCTTCATATCGATCGGCTATGTCCTGTTTCGTATCCATCCAGCTAGACACGGTCCGTATCCATAGATGAGCTTCTATTCGAATCCATCGTCTTCGTATCGACCAGGGATACAATACCCTCGTAGTCTCGAATCCATCAGATTCTGTTAGTTCAAATTCATCAGGCAACTGCTCTTCGTACCCGTCAGGTGACTTCGCTTCGCATCCATCAAACGGTGACCACTTCGTATCCATCAAGTGTTCTTGTTCGAATCCATATCCAATAGCTTGTTCGTGTCCACCAAGTCAAATGAACCCAGATTGATGCAACGGTCATCGATGACAATGAGGCGAGAATCATGGATGCGAAACGGTCAACTCGGAGCAAAAAGGGGATCGATGCAAGGAATGCGCGCTGCATCATCACAGAAGCACATGCATCATCGATTCGAAATGGATCGATTCGAATTTATGGATTCGAACCAGACAGCCAATGAAAAACCTAAGCTCGCATCGATCATATCTAACGTTCTACAAATCCAAATGCTACGAAATTTTCGCAGGAGCTTACGTACAAGCCAAAGAACATTCCTGCAAGTTTCAGCTCGATTTGATCATTTTCCGATCGATACGAAATTGATTCGTATCGATTAGAAATCGAGTCGAAACTTGGTGGGGTTGGTCGCGTGGGCCCACTCACATGCCAAAAAAAGTCTCCCGGAGTTTGAGCTCGATATCAGCCTCCTACACCTATAAATAGCCCCCTGAAGCCTACAGAAAAATAATCTTTTGGCTACTCAACGTCCAGACTCTGCCGTATTCAATTCTACACCTTACCATCGCTGTTCTACTCAAATTAATTCACTGTAATCGATGTAATCATCTGCAATCAGCAAGGATAATCAATAAAGGATTACTATTCAAAGTGGACGTAGGCCGGAGATAGCCGAACCACTATAAATCTCGTGTTTCTGTTTGTTATTTCTGGATTGTTGTTTGTTGTTTGTTGTTTGCATAGATCTGAGATTTGTGTTTGAATATTGCTGATCTGTATTCATACGCTAGTGCTTTCACGGTACTTGGGGTTTGTGACCATTTTTGGCGCAAACACTTTGGCGCTTTCACTGAGAGGGCTAACTCAGGGATTCTATCATTTGGGAGTTAAGTTTGAAGGCTTAGAGATTCAGATCTGAAGAGTTATGATAAGGCAAACAAGTAGAAGACAAAAGGCGGAAACAAGCCAGCATGAAGGGAGTCAAGAGGCTTCTTCAGGTGCAAATAAAACATCGATCTTCATCACCAGGGATGAGATGGAGACGATGATGAGAAGACAAGAGGAAATGATCCAGAATTTGTTTCGATAGATTGGACAGCTTGGAGCACAGAATCAAGGAGCAACTAGAGTTCAGAATGGAGCAGGACCTTCTGAGGTGGCACCAGAGCTAGGGGCACTCGCCAAGAGCACGCTGACCCAATACCAAGAAGAGCATCGGGTGGATTCGAACAAGACGGCATTGGCAGAGAAGAGGAAGCTTAGCCAGGAGAACAGATTCCAGTATTCCCTCGTGAACTTAGGGGGGGGGGGGGCAGGTCGAACGCAATGGATGAGGACTACAGCTAGGAGACAATGACAGGTTGGTGGAGATGGTCAGACAGGCTATGAGAGGCGGATTGGTAAAAAAAGACTTGGAGGATGTGAATAGAAGTCCTTTTACCACAGCAATCAGGCAAGCTAGGTACCCACCAGATTTTAAGCTACCATAATTGGATATGTATAATGGGAGGATAAACCCTACGGTTCACTTGAAAAAATATATGAGGCATATGGAAGTGCTGGGGGCACCAGAGGAGGTCATGGCATGGCGCTTCCATTGTACCTGGCAGATATTGCGGCATTATGGTTTAGGCAACTAGAGAGCGGATCAATCGCGACATGGAATGATTTGACTGAAAGGTTTATGAGGCAATTTAGGGTCCACATTTCGAGACCCAAGAATGTGATGAGTTTGGAAGCATTGAAACAAAGAGATGGGGAGTCTTTGAGAAGCTTTTTGACACGATTCAATGCAGCTGTGGCATCGGTGGATCGACCGGATCCATCCATGGTCTTGATGGCAGCTGTATCGGGCATAGCTGATGGCACAGAATTCAAGAATTCACTAACAAGAGATCCCCCTATGGATCTAGGGGAATTTTATCATGATGCTGAAGGATTTTTTATGGTTAGAGGATGCAAATGCTAAAAGAGAGGAAGGAGAGGAAATTGATGTTTATGCGATTAAAGGCGGAAATCCTACTGAAAAAGGTGTAGAAACAAGCAAAGGGAAACTAAAGACTGAGGATAACAAAAATAGATCAACACGACCACGAAAAGAACTAAGATTCACCTCATATACGGAGCTGAATGAAACTTTGGAGCGGATCTACCAGGACACCAGGGGACAGGTTCCTTATCGAAAGCCGATGAGGAGAGATCCGACTAGCAACAAGAGAAGGTCAGACAAGTATTGCTCTTTCCATGAGTTGAATGGTCACAGCACAAACGATTGCAGACACTTGAAAGACGAAATCGAGGGGCATATCCAAAATGGCTTGCTATCACAATATATGAGAAGGAGAGCCACAACGGTGGAACAAGAGCGACCACCGCCTGCACCAACGGAAAATGGCTCAGGATCGAGACGTCAGCTGATTATCAATTGATTGAAATAATGACGGATGAGTGGCAAACTACACACCGTAGCGATTAAGTTGTTTACACATGTACAGGACCGCGAATGATCCTTAGGCATGCTCTGATACAACTATAAATCATATCGATGTGGGTGTTTGTGCTTTGACGTCACTGTTTTGCTTTTGTTGTTTTACTTCTTATGTTTGGATTTAATTTTGTTGGACATTTCTGTTTAAAATCTCGGTTGAATGGATATTTAGTTTTGATAATTCTGAAACGGCTAAGTCGCTTACACATGTACTAGGTCGCAAACGATCCTTGGGCATGCTCTGAGATAGCGACAAACCGCCTTGACAAACGATCCAGAAACCCACTCGAACGTGAAATCTGGTATCGATAACACTAAGTCCCCCAGGGCACACTCATTCTCCACGAACGGCATTCGACCGCGAACGGTCACAATTCACCGCGAACGACATCCGATCACGAACGATCACAATTCGCCACGAACGACACCCAATCACAACGATCACAATTCGCCACGAACGGCACCCGATCGCGAACGATCATAATTCGCCACGAAAGGCACCCAATCGCGAACGATCGCAATTCACCACCCACCGCAAACGGCATCCGACCGCGAACGGTCTCATATCACCTCAAGTGACTCACGATCCCGAACGATCGTCGTTGGTGGTCATATGAAACTATCAAGTTCTTTACAGGTCATCGACAGGATATGAACATCCAGCTTATAGCATTACAAAACACACCTTTTACAAAAAGGCATGTTTTGGAGGGAAAAGTGTTACCCCGCCTTTTGGAAAAGCCGAGATACCCAAAAATTAACTGAAAACCAATGATTACTAGTCATGAATGTTGATTATGCATTGCAGGTTCGCTATGGATATCGATGAATTTTGTCCGAGCCTGGATCGGGCTATAATTGACAAGATATGACAAGAAAAGCCATGGAAGCATGTATTCCAAGTTTCAAGCCAATCCGAATACGTATGCTCAAGATATAATCGATGCAAGTTGAAGGAAAAAGTCACATTTTCATATCCATCGGAAAGCTTAACTTCGTATTGATAGGGTCCGTATCCATCATCGCATCTCAATTCGTATCCATCAACTTCACATCAATCAAGTTCGAATCCATCAAGGAACCTCGGCTCGCACCGATCATTCGTACCCATCAACATAGCACGCGCTTCGTATCGATCGGCTATGTCCTGTTTCGTATCCATCCAGCTAGACACGGTCTGTATCCATAGATGAGCTTCTATTCGAATCCATCGTCTTCGTATCGATCAGGGATACAATACCCTCGTAGTCTCGAATCCATCAGATTTTGTTAGTTCAAATTCATCAGCTAACTGCTCTTCGTACCCATCAGCTGACTTCACTTCCCATCCATCAAACAGTGACGACTTCGTATCCATCAGGAGTTCTTGTTCAAATCCATATCCAATAGCTTATTCGTGTCCACTAAGTCAAATGAGGGCAGATTGATGCAACGGTCATTGATGATAACGAGGCGAGAATCTTGGATGCAAAACGGTCAACTTGGAGCAAAAAGGGGATCGATGTAAGGAATGCGCGCCGCGTCATCACAGAAGCACATGCGTCATCGATTCGAAATGGATCGATTCGAATTTGTGGATTCGAACCAGACAGCCAACGAAAAACCCAAGCTCGCACCGATCATATCTCACGATCTACGAATCCAAATGCTATGAAATTTTCATAGGAGCTTACGTCAAGCCAAAGAACATTCCTGTCAAGTTTCAACTCGATTGTATCATTTTCTGATCGATACGAAATTGATTCGTATCGATCAGAAATCGAGTCAAAACTTGGTGGGTCGGTCACGTGGGCCCACTCACGTGCTAGAAGAAGTCTCTTGGAGTTTGAGCACGATATCAGCCTCCTACGCCAATAATTAGCCGCTTGAAGCCTACAGAAAAATGATCTTTTGACTATTCAACATCGAGACTCTGCCGGATATAACTCTACACCTTACCATCGCTGTTGTACTCAAACTACTTCACTGTAATCGCTGTAATCATCCGTAACCAGCAAGGATAATCAATAAAAGATTACTATTTAAAGTGGACGTAGGCCGGATATAGCCGAACCACTATAAATCTCGTGTTTCTGTATGTTATTTCTGGATTGTTGTTTGTTGTTTGCATAGATCTAAGATTTGTGTATGAATATTACTGATCTGTATTCATACGCTGGTGCTTTCACGATACTTGGGGTTGTGATCATTTTTGGTGCAAACAGAAAGAAACCTAAGGTATCTTATTTTGGAATTTTTGGAAGTAAATGCTTTATTTTAAATACAAAAGATAACGTAGATAATTTAATCCTAAATCTGACAAAGGTATCTTTATCGGATATTCTAATAGAAGTAAATCATACATAGTGTTTAACTTAAGAACTAACACCATCGAAGAAACAATGCATGTTTCATTCGATGAAAATCTTAAAATTTTTGAAGAAACAAATGATGAAGAGGATTTAATCACTCAAAATCAAGAGTTAACTGAAACTAACAATGAAATTAATCATCCTAATAAAAGGATTAAACTTTTAAAAGATCATCCTATAGAAAATATACTAGGAGATATGCAATCTGTCGTTACAACTAGAAATCAATTAAGTCAAATAAGCAATGTAGCCATTATATCAACTATTGAACCCAAAAATCTAAAAGAAGCATCAACTGATGATTCATGGATTTTGGCTATGCAAGAAGAACTAAATCAATTCACTAAAAATGATGTTTGGAAACTTGTTCCTGGACCTGAAAATAAAACTATAATTGGAACTAAATGGGTTTATAAAAATAAATGAATGAACAAGGAGAGGTTGTTATAAATAAAGCTTGGTTAGTCGCTTAAGGTTATTGTCAAGAAGAAGGAATAGATTTTGATGAAACCTTTGCTCCCGTAGTAAGATTAGAAGACATCAGGATTCTACTTGCTTTCGCAAATCATAATAATTTCAAATTATATCAAATGGATGTTAAAAGTGACTTTATAAATGGATTTGTAAAAGAGGAAGTATATGTTGAACAACCACCACTTTTTGAAAATGAAAAATTACCAAATCATGTTTACAAACTTAAGAAAGCTCTATATGGTCTAAAACAAGCTCCTATAGCCCGATATGATAGACTAAGATCTTATTTATTACAATCAAATTTTGAAATTGGTAAAGTAGATAATACTCTTTTTATTGAAAGAAATAAAAATGATATTCAACTAGTACAAGTTTACGTAGATGATATCATTTTTGGATCAACTAATTTTGAAATGAATAAAGAATTTTCTAAAATAATAACAAAAGAGTTTGAGATGAGTCATATGGGTGAATTAAACTTCTTTCTAGGATTACAAATAAAACAACTAGATTTTGGTATCTTTATTAGTCAAGAAAAATATGCTAAAGACCTAGTTAGTAAATTTGGTTTGACTACTACAAGTGTAAATCCCACTCCCATGGCAACCAATGAGTACCTAAGTAGATCTCTCGAAAGATGTAGATTAAAAATTATATGGAGGAATGATTGGATCACCACTCTATATCACTGCTAGTAGACCTGATATCATGCATAGTATTTGTCTCTGTGCAAGATATCAATCCCAACCTAAAGAGACCCACATAAAATCCATAAAATGTATCATAAGATATGTTAAACACACCATTGATTATGGCTTATTTTATCCTAAAAATGATTCTTTTGACTTAATATCTTACTGCGATGCTGATTGTAAATCAGACCAAAAAGTACAAGTGGAACTTGTCACCTTTTAGGGCATTCTCTGATTTCCTGGTTTAGTAAAAAGCAAAACACAGTTTCTTTATCAACAACCAAAGCAGAGTATAGTTTTGCTGCTTTGGCTTGTTCTCAAGTAATATATATGCAACAAACTTTAAAAGATTTTCGTTTAAATATGTCAAAATCACCAATTTATTATGATAATACCGTTGAATATGCTATTATATGATTTTTTTTATGATAATAAACATACATATATTCGTGTAAATGTATTTGGTAATGTACTATTTTAATTTTCATAGACTAAATAAATATTTGCTGAATAAAATTAAATAACACAGAATTTGAATTCAAACAGAAATTTTATTCAAACAAATATTTATTACAATTTTGAACAATACAAATTCAATTACATCACAATCTCACTTTTACATGTGACCTCACTACATATCACTCATTCACTCAACTCGTATTTTATCTTTAACTTTATTGCAATGTGAATCCGGTATCTGAGAAATCTGCAAAATAATTTTTGACGCAGTAAAATTGAAAAGGAAATATTTTTTGCAGTGTAAAATAAAATGTGAATTTTGAAAATAATATTTTCCTCAGTTATTTGGGTTGTTCGTCATCATTTAATTTTGAATCCATCATACACGAACAATGTGACATGCACAGTGTATCACTGTACATGCCACAAGGCCGTGCACACCGATATACACTTGATAATGTTACAGGGACAGGTGAGCACAGGTCAAACCCAAATGAAAAGCTGGGTTCAACTCAAATGCAATACAAATAAAATCACAACATGCGCACAAGGTCAAACCCGAGCTATTAGCTGGATTCAACACAGGGCAGTTGTACAGGCTACGACGTCAAGCATGCGAACTGGAAAACCAAAAGAATGCCCAACTCAAATGAACACAGTGAAATGCACAAAGGCATAACAACTGCACCAAGACCAGACTGCAATATCAAAGCAATGAAATGGATTGATTTAGGTACAAGCAACTATCAAATGAAAGAGTGCAGACATGAATATCAATACAATGGAAACTGCAACAGAGACTACAAGGTGAACCAGCAAAGGCAAAGCCTTTTCATCAAATTAAACAAATCCATACCAGGCCATAATGAAGCAAACCACTGACTCAAGTACACCAGTGACACCAATGAAGTCAAGACAAAGCAATGCTAACACAAAGTAGAGCAACATCACAAGAAGGCTAAATGAAGACATCCAGATATGTTACAAAGAACAGTGCAGTGCAAATCAATTACAACTAGTCACAAGATCAGAGGTGGCAACTTGAAACATTAACAAGAAATGAACTCAAATCAAGTGCACCAGTACAAAGCTTGACCAGAGATGCAACTCCAAGCAAAGAGAAAGTGAAGTACATATATGCAGTGTTCAAGACTGAAGCCACAAATGAACATACACTAGACATATACATGAATGATCAGTACGACCAAGTATGTAGTACTCAAACTGGCCAGTGAAAGTGGAGACGATACCAAACAGAGAAAATAACATGGTTCAAAACAACATACCAAATGAAACAAGGAACCAGACCACAATGTCATGCAATGGCACTATCAAAATATGCTACAGTAATGATACGTGAACACTTGCAACAGAAAAAGGGCAGTGGACAGGATAAGTGCAGACACTACATGAAGCATACAAGGCAAGACCAACAAGTATACATATACATGCTAACAGCAACTACAGAATGACAGCAACCAAAATTAATGAAAACAGTTTCAAGTGAAAATGCTTGATCAAGTCAGTGACACTGCCTCAACTAACCACAAGACCACCAGTAAACCAAGCTTTACAATGAACATCTCAATGAATATAAGATGTCGAAGTCGGGCAAAGTCAAGCCAAGTCGTGATGAACAGAGCTACAGACCAGACCAGTGAACATCAAGAATATACATATATGATGATACAGCTATGATGAACAGCAATCAAGCGTACAAGTATAACAAAGTATAACATAGTGAAGTTTAAATGCCGAAGTCAAATGAAAATCAAACCGTAGTGACCAAGGAGATCAAACAATCGCCGTGGATAACAAGAATACGTTGAACAAGTCAGAGACGTCATGCTAAACACGAAATCACGAGTTCGAAATCAATGCCGTGCAAATCAAGTATCACAAAATATACGCATATGGAAAAAGTCAAAAATCAAATCCAAATAAAATAGGAAAGTAACTGCTGTAACGATCAAGGAAGGATCGAACGGTTTCAAGCTAAAACCGTGGCAGTGAAGTAAGGGAAATATATTCGAATTGAACAAGTCAGTGAAATCTCGAACGTTCAAGCATTATCAAGCGGCAGAGAAAAGATTTTGACAAATTCAAAAATCATCAGATGAATATATACGAACGAATATTTAGGGATTCAATCTCTATATAAAACCCTACTCATCATCGGCAAAAATACAAGAATCGAGTTCAAGCATTAACAACCAGAAATCAAATGCAAAAATCACGTACCCGATGCAAAGCAGAAACGAACTCAATCAAGCAGCCGATCTCAAGAGATGATCAACTACAAAGCAAGGAAGTCAAGTTGAATCTAGCAATTGTAATCTCCATCAACGAATTAACAAAACCCTAGTTTCTGAAGAGAAGAACGAAGAGCAGCCATTATCTCAACATAAAGGGGAGCGGGCCGAATAAAGTGAAAAGGGAATGGGCCGAATAAAGTGAAAAGCAAACGAGTCGATTCTTTTAATTTTCAATTAGGGTTTTTTTTGTATTTTGTTTTTAAATTTCTTTTTAAATTTATTTTTAAATTTTAAACCATTGTATTTTCTAGTCGTGTGACTGGGGCACAAACTACGTGGCGTAGTTTGAGAATTCGCAACTCAGTGGCTGAGTTGTGGCAGGGTTTTGAGCGTAGAGTTAGGTTAGTCAGTAGTGGGTGTCGCGAGTTTACGTGTGTAAGCGTGTGACTACTTAATTTCTAGTAGAAACCTTGGGGGCAGCACGTAGGCAGGGTTTTGTCGAAGCTGGGTAAATTCTGTGTCATTCTATTTCTGCATTTTATTATTCTGCTATTTTTCTGTGCTGCTATTATTCTGTGATCTGTGTTGAAATTATTTCATAAGCTTCCGCAATTAATTTTTATAAATAATACTATCACTCCATTCACCCCCCTCTAGGGTGAAATCGATCCTACAAGTGGTATTAGAGCTTGGAACAGAAGTCGATTTTTAGTTTAAAAAAATTAGTTTTCTCAAAAATCAATTCTTGTTTTAAAAAAGTTGATTTTAAAATGGCTTCTTTTAATAATGCTTTTGCTGAGGGTCAATCCATAGTTAGACCACCAATGTTCAATGGTGAATATGCCTACTGGAAAAATAGAATGAAATTTTTTTGTTAAAACCATTGATGCTTGGAACATTATTGAGACAGGTTATAGAGCACCAACTGTAATGGTAGACAATCAGGAAATAGATAAACCGATGGATCAATGGACAGAGCTAGAAAATAAATTACAAAATGCTAATGCTAAAGCTATGATTTCTATTATTTGTTCACTGGATCAATTTGAATTTAATCGTGTCTCACATTGTCTAACTGCGCAGGAAATATGGCACACGCTCGAAGTAACCCACGAAGGAACGTCTCAAGTCAAAGAATCCCGCCTTGCCATGTTAAGCAGCAAATACGAGAATTTCATAATAGCAAAAGAAGAAAATGTCAAAGAGATGTACGGACGACTTTCCAATATAGTATACAAATCAAAGGCTCTTGGAAAATCATACACAGAGTTGGAGATAGTCCGAAAAATCCTTAGAGTCCTTCCACGAAGCTTTGAAGCTAAAGTCACAGTTATTCAAGAATCAAAGGATTTGAAACAAATCAAGGTGGAAGAGCTCATTGGAAATCTCACCGCTTATGAGCTAGAAATTAAAATTCAAGGAAGAGCGAGAAGGAGGCGATACTCGAAAGAAATCAATTGCTCTCAAAGGAACAACTGAAAATGAAGATGATGATGAGGATGGTGAAGCTGAATTAGCACTATTGATAAAGAGATTCAAAAAATGGAATCGTAAATATGGAAATCCAACCAAAAATCGTCAAGTTAAGAGCAGAATAAACAAATATTAGACAGTTCAGAAAAACAAGAGATCATCTACCACAAATGTAATAAACCAGGCCATATCAAGCCAAATTGTCCTCAAAATCGATCAAACCAAGGAAAGAAACTGAAGAGGAGAAGTTTTGCGGCTAGTTGGGATGAAAGTGATGAAGATGAAAGTGATAGCACCGAAAGTGAGAGTGAAAGAGCAAATCTATATCTTCATAGTGAAGTAACTTACAGTGATGATGACGAGCCAAGTGAGGTATCAAAACATTCACATTCAGAATTACTTATATATTTTCACGAAGTGAATGGCTGTTTTGAACGACTTAGGGAAAAGTATGCCAAACTTGAATCACAAAAGGATTCTTTGATTGATTTAAATAAACAACTTGTCCAATTAGTTAAAACCTATCAAAGCAGAATCCCTAAGTGTGATAAGTGTCCAACATTCAAAGAAGAGATTAAAAAATCAGAAAACAAAATTAAATCGCTTGAAAACGAAATCTTGTTTTTGAAAGAAAGTGAAAACACAGGAAGAGAAAATTCTATTAAAAAGTGCACACAACTGTTAAACGAAAATGAATCTCTCAAAACCCAAGTTATACAACTATCCACGACTTTAGATAAATTTTCAAAAGGAGAAAAATCATTGAATATGCTATTAGGGAAACAAACTATTAATACATCTAGGCAAGGACTTGGATATAACACATTTCAAAATGATAGAAATCAAATTAATCAAGTCGATTCATTGTGCACAATTTGTAGAAAATTTGGACACAATCAAAATAGTTGTTGGTATAAACCCAAACATGTGAAGACTATACCGACATGGGTTCCAAAAGACACAAATATAAAATCTCTGAAAGTAAAACAAATTTGGGTGCCAAAAGGAACATATATAAATAGTTTTGAGTCTCCACTAAATTACCTTTCAAAATATTCTGCCACTAACAATTTTGGACCTATAAAAACAAATAGGTCACTAAAATCTTTTCTCGTGTAGGTATGCTGGCAGGCTAAGGAACAACAGCAATGGTATCTGGATTCTGGCTGTTCCAGACACATGACATGCGATAAGTCAAAGTTCCTTAGCATAGAAAAGTATAAAGGTGGCAGGGTCACAATGGGTAACAATGAAAAGTGTAAAATTGTTGGCGAAGGTAAAGTAGGTAACAATACATTTACCTACTTTTGATGATCTCAACTTGATATCAATCAGCCAGCTATGTGATAAAGGTATGAACGTTATTTTTGACTCTGACTTAGGCAAAATTGTTGACAAATCATCAAAAGAAATCTTATTTTCAGGTAAGAGGAAAGGTAATATATATTCTCTATCTTTTGATGATCTCACCCTCTCTAAATGTTTGGTAGCTAAGGCTATAGAAGTAAATTTATGGCATCGACGTTTAGGGCATGCTAGTATGAACTTGCTAAACAAATTAAAAAAGAAAAATTTGGTAAGAGGGTTGCCTTCACATGAGTTTGAAACAGAAAACATTTGTAAAGCATTCACTTTAGGAAAACTTAAAAAATCATCATTTCATGCCAAAAACATTGTAAGCACTTCTAGAGTACTTGAACTAGTTCATATGGATCTATTCGGACCTAACGACATTGCTAGCTTAGGAGGTAATAAGTATTGTTTTGTAATAGTTGATGATTACTCAAGATACACATGGGTATATTTCTTGGCTAAGAAATCAGAAACATTTTCATACTTCAAGAATTTCACAAAATTAGTCCAAAATGAAAAGGAAGTTTCTATTATTTCACTAAGAAGTGATCATAGTGGAGAATTTGAAAATTATGAATTTGAAAGTTTTTGTGATGAAAATGGAATCAAACATGAATTCTCTCCACCACGTACTCCACAACAAAATAGGGTAATTGAGAGAAAGAATCGAACATTGCAAGAGTTGGCTAGGTCTATGATAAATGAGTATGAACTACCTTTGCATTTTTGGGCAGAAGCAGTAAATACAACATGTTATGTAAATGAATATAGTTATGATTAGACCGATTCTTAACAAAACCCCCTATAAGCTATGGTTCAACAATAAACCAAACATTGCTTACTTCAAAGTGTTTGGATGTTCTTGCTATATTCTCAATACAGGTGATCAATTAGGAAAATTTGAAGCAAAAGCTGATGAGGGCATCTTCATGGGATACTCTTCGAGAAGCAAAGCTTATAGAGTCTACAACAAAAAGACTAAAACAATCGTGGAATCAATCAATGTGAAACTTGATGAAGGCATTGATGATCAGGAAACATTCAAAAGCAATGTTGAAAAGGAGAAAGAAAAAGATGAGCATGAAGAACCAAAAGAAACTACTGATATCAGAGAAACTGCCACAACTAAAGAAGTCCGAAGGAATCTAGATCCAAAAAACTGAAATTCAAAGCAGACCATCCTCCAGAATTGGTAATTGGAAACCCTATAGCAGGTATACAGACTCGTTCCTCCTTTAGAAATCTATGTGATCTATGCTTATATAGTGGATTTATTTCAGAAATAGAACCAAATAACATAGATTCAGCTCTTAACGATGAAAACTGGTTTATGGCCATGCAAGAAGAGCTAAATCAATTTGAACGAAATAATTTTTGGAGTCTAGCACCTAGACCTAAGGATTATCCAGTTATAGGAACAAAATGGATTTTTAAGAATAAATATGATGAATCTGGAAATGTAATTAGAAATAAAGCTAGACTAGTCGCTAAAGGATACAATCAAATTGAAGGAGTTAATTTGATGAAACTTATGCACCTGAATCAATTAGAATATTATTAGCTTTTTCTTGCTAAGGATTTAAACTAAGACAGATGGACATTAAGAGTGCTTTTCTTAACGGAATTTTAAAAGAAAATGTGTTTGTGAACAACCAGAAGGTTTTGAAAGTCATGAATATCCAAACCATGTATATAAACTAAAAAAGGCTTTATATGGATTAAAAAAAACTCTTAGAGCTTGGTATGAATGTCTTAGTTCTTATCTCCTTGAAAATGGGTTCAAAAAGGGATGTGTAGATACCACACTATTTCTGTTGCATGAAAATGATGATCTTTTGATTGTTCAAATATATGTTGATGACATCATTTATGGTGCTACTAACAAGTTATTGTATGAGAAATTTGAAAAGGTTATGCAGGAAAAGTTTGAAATGAGCTTGCTTGGAGAGTTAAAATTCGTTTTAGGATTTCAAATCAAACAAAGCGATAAAGGCACATTCATTTCTCAAACAAAATATATTAGGGAACTTGTCAACAAATTTGGATTGAAAGATGCTAACCAGCAAGAACCCCCATGAGTACAACAATTAAACTTGACAAGGATGAAAAAGGTAAGATAGTTGATCAAAAGCAGTACAGAGGTATGATTGGATCACTCCTTTATCTTACTGCTTCTAGACCTGACATCATGTTTTCTATCTGCTTGTGTGCATGTTTTCAATCTAACCCAAAAGAATCTCATTTAAAAGCTGTTAAAAGAATTATAAGATATTTGTTGCACACCTTACGGTTTGGTCTTTGGTATCCAACAAATGATAACTTTGAATTAAAAGGTTTTTCAGATGCTGATTATGCTGGAAATTTAGTTGATAGAAAAAGTACCAGTGGAGCATGTTTTATGTTAGGACATTCATTAGTTGCATGGTCAAGCAGAAAACAAAATTGTATTGCATTATCCACCACAGAGGCAGAGTATATTGCTCTAAGCGGTTGCTCTTCTCAAATCTTATGGATGATACAGACTTTGCAAGACTATGGTCTAAATTTTAAATGTGTACCACTAATGTGTGGCAGTAAAAGCGCAATTGACCTCACAAATAACCCTGTGCATCACTCACGGACAAAATACATAGATGTTAGGTATCATTTTATTCGAGATCATATTTCCAAAGAAAATATCAGCATAAATTTTATTTCAACCGATTCACAATTGGCAGATATCTTTACAAAACCCCTACCAGAAAATAGTTTCTGCAAACTACATCTTAGTTTAGGTGTTTTAGAAATTTGATTGCCTATTTAACAAATCTATCCCCCTACCAATTATCAAAAAGGTAAATAGTGACTGAAAAATGATAAGGGGTGATAGTAATCGTACATTTTTCTCAAGACGGTATACTTAGTAAATATCTTTAGAAATTCAAACAAGAGTTATAAAATTTATTGTTTGGCAAAGATTCCATGACCATTTCTAATTCTATCATAATTCTATCGACCATCGCTTATCAAAAATTCAATATAGTTTGTCGATATGTGGTATCATAATCAGGAATCATTCGTTTTTCATTTTATAAAATAAAATAAAATGCAAAGTATTCACTCTCATTTAAAAGTCCTCACGGTTATGCATGGGTGAATTACTTGGAATATGATATGTGCTTCCATGCTCATTTAAAAGTCCTCACGGTTATGCATGTATGGAACGCATTTCAAAATTAATTTATTAAATAGACAAGTTGATTCTAATCCCATTTAAAAGTCCTCACGGTTATGTGTGGTTAGAAGATACTTGAATTCATTTTTTTAAATAAAATTGGAATACTACTAACCTCATTTAAAATTCTTAACGGTTATGCATGGTTAGTAGAAATTCAAATTCCTGATATATATATATATATATATATATATATATACCACAACTCGACATAAATATATGATTTTATGATAACATCATTCCCATCATCTCTAAAAATGGAATATGTGCCTAACAAGAATAGTTATGATTTTTGTTTGATTTTCTATTAAAATTACATATTTATAATCGATTGAGTTTTAATGTTATATTACTATCTATCACCTTATCTCTATTTCATGAATCTTTTACTCTTTTGCTGATAACAAAAGGGGGAGAGAAATGTTGGATTTTGGCAAATAAATTTTATACTACGATGCATATAAGAAGAGGGAGTTTTAGCAAAGATGAAGCATTGAAATAGGGGAAGCAAGTGGAATTATCAAATACATTTAATATGTTTCAAAATCCTGAATATATGTTTGTTATCATCAAAAGGGGGAGATTGTTGAATATGCTATTATATGATTTTTGTTCGATAATATATATATATATATATATATATTCGTGTAAATGTATTTGGTAATGTAATATTTTATTTTTCATAGACTAAATAAAATATTTGCTGAATAAAATTAAATAACACAGAATTTGAATTCAAACAGAAATTTTATTCAAACAAATATTTATTACAATTTTGAACAATACAAATTCAATTACATCACAATCTCACTTTTACATCTAACCTCACTACATATCACTCATTCACTCAACTCGTATTTTATCTTCAACTTTATTCCAATGTGAATCCGGCATCTGAGAAATCTGCAAAAATAATTTTTGACGCAGTAAAATTGAAAAGGAAATATTTTTTGCAATATAAAATAAAATGTGAATTTTGAAATAATATTTTCCTCAGTTATTTGGGTTGTTCGTCATCATTTAATTTTGAATCCATCATACACGAACAATGTGACATGCACAGTGTATCGCTGTACCACAAGGCCGTGCACACCGATATACACTTGATAATGTTACAGGGACAGGTGAGCACAGGTCAAACCCAAATGAAAAGCCGGGTACAACTCAAATGCGATACAAATAAAATCACAACACGCGCACAAGGTCAAACCCGAGCTATTAGCTAGATTCAACACAGGGCAGTTGTACAGGCTACGCCGTCAAGCATGCGAACAGGTAAACCAAAACAATGCCCAACTCAAATGAACACAGTGAAATGCACAAAGGCATAGCAACTACACCAAGACCAGACTGCAATATCAAAGCAATGATATGGATTGATATAGGTACAAGAAACTATCAAATGAAAGAGTGCAGACTTGAATATCAATACAATGGAAACTACAACAGAGACTACAAGGTGAACCAGCAAAGGCAAAGCCTTTTCATCAAATTAAACAAATCCACACCAGGCCATAATGAAGCAAACCACTGACTCAAGTACACCAGTGACACTAATGAAGTCAAGACAAAGCAATGCTAACACAAAGTAGAGCAACATCACAAGAAGGCTAAATGAAGACATCCAGATATGCTACAGAGAACAGTGCAGTGCAAATCAATTACAACTAGTATAAGAAGTGCCAACAAGATCAGAGGTGGCAACTTGAAACATTAACAAGAAATGAACTCAAATCAAGTGCACCAGTACAAAGCTTGATCAGAGATGCAACTCCAAGCAAAGAGAAAGTGATAGTGAAATACATATATGTAGTGTTCAAGACTGAAGCCACAAATGCACATACACAAGACATATACATGAATGATCAGTACGACCAAGTATGAAGTACTCAAACTAGCCAGTGAAAGTGGAAACAATCACAAACAATATCAAGACGATACCAAATAGAGAAAATAACATGGTTCAAAACAGCATACCAAATGAAACAAGGAACCAGACCACAATGTCATGCAATGGCACTATCAAATATGCTACAGTAATGATACATGAACACTTGCAATAGAAAAAGGGCAGTGGACAGGATAAGTGCAGACACTACATGAAGCATACAAGGCAAGACCAACAAGTATACATATACATGCTAACAGCAACTACAGAATGACAGCAACCAAAATTAATGAATACAGTCTCAAGTGAAAATGCTCGATCAAGTCAGTGGCACTGCCTTAACTAACCACAAGACCACCAGTAAACCAAGCTTTACAATGAACATCTCAATGAATATAAGATGTCGAAGTCAGGAAAAGTCAAGCCAAGTCGTGATGAACAGAGCTACAGACCAGACCAGTGAACAGCTAGAATATACATATATGATGATACAACAAAGCCACTATGATGAACAACGATCAAGCGTACAAGTATAACAAAGTATAACATAGTCAAGTTTAAATGCCGAAGTCAAATGAAAATCAAACCGTAGTGACCAAGGAGATCAAATAATCATCAAGCCATGGATAATAAGAATATGTTGAACAAGTCAGAGACGTCGTGCTAAACACGAAATCACGTTCGAAATCAATGCCATGCGAATCAAGTATCACAAAATATACGCATATGGAAAAAGTCAAAAATCAAATACAAATAAAATAGGAAAGTAGCTACCGTAACGATCAAGGAAGGATCGAACGGTTTCAAGCTAAAACCGTGACAGTGAAGTAAGGGAAATATATTCGAATTGAACAAGTTAGTGAAGTCTCAAACGTTCAAGCATTATCAAGCGGCTGAGAAAAGATTTTGATAAATTCAAAAATCATCAGACGAATATATACAAAAGAATATTCAGGGATTCAATCTCTATATAAAACCCTACTCATCATCGGCAAAAATACAAGAATCGAGTTCAGGCATTAACAACCAGAAATCAAACGCAAAAATCACGTACCCGATACAAAGTAGAAACAAACTCAATCAAGCAGCCGATCTCAAGAGACAATCAACTACAAAGCAAGGAAGTCAAGTTGAATCTAGCAATTGTAATCGCCATCAACGAATTAACAAAACCCTAGTTTTTGAAGAGAAGAACGAAGAGCGGCCATTATCTCAACATAAAGGGGAACGGGCCGAATAAAGTGAAAAGGAACGGGCCGAATAAAGTGAAAAGCAAACGGGCCGATTCTTTTAATTTTTAATTAGGTTTTTTTTGTATTTTGTTTTTAAATTACTTTTTAAATTTATTTTTAAATTCTAAACCGTCGTATTTTCTAGTCGTGTGACTAGGGCACCAACTACGTGGCGTAGCTTGAGAATTCGCAACTCAGTTGCTGAGTTGTGGCAGGGTTTTGAGCGTAGAGTTAGGTTAGTCAGTAGCGGGTGTCGCGAGCTTACGTGTGTAAGCGTGTGACAACTTAATTTTTAGTAGAAACCTTGGGGGCAGCACGTAGGCAGGGTTTTGCCGAAGTTGGGTAAATTTTGTATCGTTCTATTTCTGCATTTTATTATTCTGCTATTTTTCTGTGCTGCTATTATTCTGTGATCTGTATTGAAATTATTTCATAAGCTTCCACAATTAATTTTTATAATTAATACTATCACCCTATTCACCTCCCTCTAGGGTGAAATCGATCCTACAAATACTAGTGCAATGATTTTATCCAAAAATACTACCCATCATGCTAGGACTAAACATATTGATATCAGACATCATTTTCTCAGAGATGATATAAGTAAGGAAGTAATTACTCTTGATTATATCAATTCTGAGAATCTAATTGCTGATATCTTAACAAAACCCTTAAATGAATCTATATTTACTAAATTAAGAAGAGGGTTTGGTATTTGTTCAATAACTGAAATATAGAATATAAATAAAAAAGTATAATTAAAAATTAAATTAAAATAAATCGAATAGCAAAAATATCAAGTACCATGTCGACAACCCCTCTTACCCCTGTCGACCTACAACAATTTTTTTATTTTTGAAATTTTCCCACCAAAATTCAAATAAGTGGTTATATATTCTTCTTATTTCGAAATTTTGATCATTCTCTCTAGTCTTTCTCTATTCTAACTTCTGAAAACATTTAAACAATGGCCTCCTCTTCCAAATCAAACAAAGATTCAACATTTTCGTTCCCTTCGCCTTCTACTGGACCATTTCAATGAACTACGCTTGCACGAGTGATGAAAATGGAAGATTACTTGAAGGATGCACTACAACTAATGACTGAAATTCAAGTAGTGCAACTTAGAATGGCCAAAGAACAAGAACGACAAGGCAAAATCTTTAGAAATTTGCAAAAGTTTCTGATGAAAAATTATGTTAATCTGATCTTGATTGATGAAGAGTCTTTAGGAGATCAAGTGGAAGAGGACAACGAGAAAGAAGAAGAAGAAGCCCTCATGGAAGAAGAGAATCCTGAAGATGACGACAAAGTCGATTGCGTTGGCGAAGTGTGGTTTGACAAGGATGGAAATCTAGTTGAACAATGTGGAAATTTCTGTTTCCACTACCCAAATTGTTCGGTTCAAGGATCTCCCATTTTCAAAGACACACATTAGTTTCTTTTCTCTCTTTCCTATTGATTGTATGATCTTACTTTCGTCCTCTACGCAAATGTAGATAAAATAATATATACTTAATAAATGATTTGTGTTCTATATTATTTGAATTATCATATATAGATTCTTAGTTAGGATAGTTAGTAATTTAGGACTAAGTCATAGTTTTAGGATCAAGTGATGATTATTTATGATAACACTATAATTATAATCACATGTCATAGAGTATTAGATTAAGGGGGAGTTATATAAGTTTTTGTAGATGATAAAGGGGGAGAAGTATAAAATAGGATAGTTAGGCATAGTTTTAGGGGGAGTTATTAGTTTTAGGAGGAGTTATTAGGATAGAAGCAATATTTCACAAATAAAGGTTGTCATCGTCAAAAAGGGGGAGATTGTTAGTCCTTGAGATGATGGTTTTGATGACAATAACCTTAGAATAAGATTATAAAATATAAATACTAACATTATAGTTTAGATATTATGTATATGCAGGATCTAACCATGCAGGCATTAAGAATGAAGACTGTACAGTATAGAGATTCAAGACTGAAGATATCAAGATTGAAGACTCATGAGTATCAAGATTATTTAGAGCTCAAGGTTTCAATAGTAAGTAACTTAATTAGGAATTTTGTTAAAACTCCTAGAAAAGCACTGGCATCTTAAAATCCAATTTATTCGTGGAATGGAATCCACTTCGAGCCTGTTAAAGGGATGGAACCCTAAATAGGATGGAACCTACGAAAAATCTAGTGGAACATTGTTTTGTATCCACTAACTTTTATTCGAATGTTTTTACAAAATTATATCTTGTTTTCAAAATGATTTCAAAACCTTCCTTTTAGAAAGAATCAAAAACACCTATCTTGGTTTTAAATACTTTTAGCCTTAAAATAATTTTTATTTTCAAAATAAAATTATCCTTGGTTTCAAACTATCTTTTAACAATAATTTATTTAACGTTTAATATTTATACTTAGATTTAAATATAAAATTATAGTAAAATTATATATATTATTCTCTATATTTATTTATGTATTTTAACTATAGTTAAGTATATTTATAAAGTTTAAAATAGTTTTAATATAAGATGAAAGTTATTTCAAAGAAAAACTAAATCACCAAAAATTGCTTAGGCCTATCGACAACCCCAATATACCCTTGTCGACAAGGTGACAGTTTGATTCAAAAATTTGAATTTCAAAAGAAGTGTCTATTCGTCATATCCTTTCACGAATGGACATGGCTGTTGTTCTACTATAAATAGGGGCAGTTTTAAACAAATTTATATTCATGTTTTCTCTGATTTCCCTCCTCTTCTTCTTCCACATTTCTTTAAATATATTTTACCATTACTCTGCCGAAATCAACATTGAATCTAACTAGATCATCTCTAGTTTGATTCTCTATCACTATCTCTACAAGATCTCAGTGCTATTCAAAGTTATAGGCTTCTTGGTAATAAACTAAACGAGAAGAGGTGTGACTGTAGCCTGTGAAATCAATCAAGCGAGAAAAGGTGTGATTGTAGCCTATGAAATCAATTAGGTGAACTTGTTGCCCATAAAATCAAGTATCTCTACCCAGAGGATTGTGAATCTGGAGTGGTGTACCTCGTGGCCTTGAAATCGAGGGTGTAATTGTAACAATTGCTTTTAAAAGGAAATTCGTACTTGTGTGCGGGACTGGATGTAGGGTAACTCCGAAAAAGTATAAAATCCAATGTGTTCTTTCCTTTATTGCTTTTACTTTATTTCTGCATCTGTGTTTGATTCTGTGGTCATATCTGTTTCTGAATATTGCATACATTTGTGTTCAAATTAACATGAACTCAAAAAGATTTAGTAATTCCTTAAAACATTATTTACCCCCCTCCCTCTAGTGTTAATTCTATCCTTAAGATATATAATCCGCATTTCTCATAGATCTTAGTCATGGGTAAGACAAAAGGTAGGTTTACACATAGGAAAGAATACATAAAGGTAAGATAGGTTAGAAGTTGGCCTATAAAACCATTTGGTTCATAGTAAGTAAGCCTAAAAAACTATGAGATTAACAGATAGTCGGTTAAATACAAGGATAAGTGTATTTGGACAGATCGACCAGTTTTCTTTTAACAGTAAGTTAGAAAATTCGGTATATGTGGTAGGCCCGAGTCAACCAAGTAGGTTAGTAGTTATCCTATGAAAACTAAACATTGGGATGGATAGTCCACTAGTTTGATGGATAATCATAGTTACCTATGTAGAATGCATGCACATTATTGTTATATTGTTTATTTTAACCAGTTTGGTTGTAGGACTTTGATTTGCAAAAGATATAGATTTAAGGGGATATTAGTAAGGGAAAAGCCCGTTCCACTCAATGGCTTGGTCTCACTTAATATCTATGAACCAAGATGGTATATTATTATTCACGCTAGGCTTTTTATCTGACTCGAAGTTTATGTTTTCCCCTCAAACTCTAGGACGCATAAATTTTTTTTGAGTAGGTTGGGAGTAAGGACTTTATAGGATTAAGTAGGTTTTGGCGAATAAAGCTTCCGAGACATGCAGGGGGCAAAGCTAGCGATGTAAGAGTCTATCTATTACTATTATCCATTGTGTTATGTTAGTTTTTGTATGAATATATTGACAGTAAATGTATCTTTCTATCTAGTAACTCTAATCAACAAAGGAGGCATCTTCATATGTCACTCTTGAAGTATTTTATAATAACTATGTTTTATCTGAACATGGACAACGTTTGGTATTATGTATTGAATATGAAATTGTGACTTTGAAATGAATTATAAATGTTTTCTTTTATTTCATATTCTTGTGCTTATGATATTATGGATACCATTAACATGATTGCATTTTATCATCGGAATTAAACTATAGACAAATACAACATCTTAAGCATTTAGTTTATGGCCTCAAATTGGGGGATCTTACCCCTACTGCAAAAAAACCCTCTTAACTAATTTATCAAAAGTTGAAATGATTTTTGATTGGTGTTGAGTTAGCTACATCGATGCAACTCCATCTAAAAAGATGGGGAATACCTACATCAAATTGCATATGTCGCCCTAGCACTGCCCTTAAGCGATAAATCTTAAACAGATGATGCCTAGGATCAATCGTCCCATTGTATGACGGCATGGAAGGCCCTGTCAACTTCCTTGGAATTCCTCCTATAAAAAGTTTTATGTGAATTGAGTTCTACAAGGCGTAGAACCCAAATTTGCGTCCTTTCTCCATCGTTTTTTCATCATCAATCACTTTATCATATCAGCAATATTCTCCTTATTGGCTTAATGATTTAAAATATGATTATTAACAGCAACGCGGAATGTTTGACTCTACAAACGGTCTTTATTTGCTCGCTAACGTCTAGGTTCTCCTATCTCTAGGAGAACTACATCTCTAGATCTTCTTTAATGCCTAGATTACTCTATGGTAGTTGTCTAAGCACCATCATCATGTGATGTAGCATTTGGTCCAACTTCATTGCCAGTGTCATACAAATCAGCCTCGCTATCAGACAGATTGACGACATCGGATGGTGGTTCTTTGAAAGCAGCTAAATTCATGTCAGTACCAACCTGATTTTGGTTGGTATCGAGTTTTTCTGCTCTAGTATGACATCCCCCATTCTAAGGCTCGAAAAAGGGCTATTGATGCTACAGTCATCAATGCTATACTCCGATGACAAAATGACATCAGTTAATAGTATCGTTAACATCAGAAGCACATGAATATGAAAATTTATGAAACACATTTTATTAGTAATTTCCATATTCATTACAGGATCCTAAAACATTGTCTAGGTTCAGATAAAATATAATTTTTACAAAATACTCTAAAAACGACATATAAAGATGCACCCTTGGTTTATCGGTATATTACTATACAGATACAAATTCTGCCATTACATACAATTAAACAAAATGATAACACAACGGACATAAATAAACTCCTATAGAACTAGTTCTGTCTCCTTCACATCTTTGAAAGCTTTATTCATCAAATCTAAAAGCTAAAAACCTTATTCTCAAACTACTCAAATGAATACTTGAGAGTTAAAGGGAAAAACAAAAATTTTGAGTCAGATAAAAAGTCTGGTGTGAATAATAATATGTCTTCTCGGTAATAAACATGTAGTGAGACCACGCTGCTAAGCGGAACGAGTTTTTCTCTCACTAGTATAATATGATAATATGTATATCACAATCATGCTTCTGCAATCAAAATGGTTATATTAACACAAGACAATTAAATGCAAGCATGCTACATCGGTAATCCATACTAATCTTTCTCAACTAACTGACCGTATTTCTTTGTTTTATAGTTTTTTTAGGGTGACTACAAACTTATATGGCTGATTTAGGCCTTCTAGATATACCAAAATTATCCAACATACCATTAGGAGTAAACTGGTCTATCCGTCCAAATACAATCATCTGAGTGTTTACCTCGACTAACAGTCAATCTTATAGTTTTGCTAAGCTCACGATGAACCTAATGGTTTTACAGGCCAACAAATAACTACTTAAGCTATATTCCTTTCTATGCATAAACCTACTTTAATTTTACCCTTAATAAAGCCCTACGCACCGAAATTGTGGACTAATATCAATTGCGGGTTAAGAGTTGATGTATACTGCGCTACCCTGTACCAATCCCATTATTTAGTTCTTTATTCTCTAATTCTCGAATCAATTTATCCTATTACCATTTATCTATTGGTAATAAAAAACAATAATTTCACTAGTAAAATTATGGGCTAAATGCCTTCTTTGTTTCCTTGAAAACATAATTCTTTATTAATGATTTAACTCTTGAAATCATACTTAGAAACAAGGAAATTATAGCCCTTTACTTTATCCAAAATTTCAAAGATATATATACTATTTTAAAATATGTTTCATTAACTTCAAAACCACTATGAGGCTATCGCACCTCTAAAACCTTAGGCTATAAAGCCATATAATAAAACCATTTAAATTGATAAAATATGGCATTACTATCGCTAGCATGGGCTATTATACCCTTTCTATATCAAAATCGTGTTAAAGCATCTAATTTATAAAGTATAAAGCCATGGGACCTAAATCATTTATGTCGCATAACATAAATATATAGTTCCCAAATATAAGTGGCGGTTTTTGGTTTGCAATGTATAAAGCTTTGAAACTAGGATATATGGGAATGTCGTCATTAATGACCTTTGGCATCAATATCTGCTTTACACCATCAATTTCAAAAGTAATATACATTGCGCTTTGCTACCTTAAAGTAAAAATATCAAAATTAATCTATACAGCATCAATGCTTCTTTATATAATAATGAAGATATGCGGCATCATTGCTGCCGTAAATGTTAATGTTGGTATAGATAAGTATGACATCATATTTTAAGGAATTGATATTGTAAACAAGCTGCATCTTTAAAACCATGGTAAAAACTTGTGGCATTACTATAGCCGATATAAAATATGCGACATTGTTGCCATAATACCATTATCTTATAGCCGATATAAAATATGCGGCATTGTTTCCATAATAACTTTATCTCTAAAGCAATACTAACGGCATTATTATAGCTGATATAAAATACACGACATTGATAGCTGCAGTATAGATGGACGTCAGCATTAATTAATAACGATGTGGAAATCTCAAAACTAGCATAAAAACTATTTTATTTCTTTAAAAATTATTTCTTTTCACCAAGTTCAAAATTTTGTTGAATTGCTATTGGATAATAAACTTCTTTATCAAATCCTTTTCAGAAAACTGCTATAAATCAAAACTACCTAAAATAATTTGCAATTATTTTGATATTATTATTAAGCCTTTCTATCTTAATAAATTCATATAAATCATAAACACTTGGAAAAACCCCTCAAAAATTACAATAAATCAGAATTAATATATTTTTTAACATATAAAAATTTCGAGATAAAAAAATTATTTAATTATTTTTTATAATGAAAATCCAAAATAAATCATTTTTATCAACTAAGAAATTCATAAAGTATTCATACTTGCTTGAAAATTATGAAATTAAAAAATACTTCTAGAATAATGTTTCTACCATCATATCCAAATTTCAAGTCAACTGGATGTCGTAAACTAGGTTTGCACTCTTAAAACCTGTTAAATAATTCCATAATAAATCCACTAAATTATCAATAAGAATTTAATCGTCATTCACTCACATTATCGTATAATGACAACCATAAATTCGAGTTTAATCATAAAAACGAAAATAAACAAGCATATTTGAGATGGGTAATTATTATTCGTCTTGATTTGATAAAGAGATGTAAGATTTGAATATTGGTTTGATTCTTCTAAGCTTCCCTTTGGTTTCCTTGCTTTTCCTCCTCTTAAATCTCCTAACAATAGTCGGCATTGGTATCCTTTACTTTGCATGAAGTGATTGTGAATGAGGAAGTGAGAATGGAAGAGTTTAGGTTTAGGAAATAAAGCATTTTAATATTTTTCCCCTCACGCTATTCCTCCTTCTTAATTAAGTTATAATCAATTATATTAACTTATTAATTAAGTCGCGGCCCATTTTAATTATCAAATCTCATTATCCTTACCACCATACATTATTTTATTTTACATCTAATCAAATACCCAAACTAATGTTAATCAAAATTAGGGGTGTTACAGACTCCTCTTCTTAAAGAATTTCATCCTCGAAATTACGACAAGGTACACAACAAGCATATAACACCAAGGTAAAACATACCATTCTAAAAAATCAGGATAATTGTCACTAATCCTTCCCTCTATTTCTCTTGTACAGTCTCTCTCGTCGTTACTCCACTGGACCTTCACTAGTCTTACTGTCTTGTTTCTTAACTTCTGCTCATCCCTAGCCACAATACGAACTAGTTGCCTAACAATAGTCATGTCTAGTTCCATTGCTAATCTTCCCATGGAGTCAGACTAATAATAGTCTCTGGATCATGAACACACTTCCTATGATGAGAAACATGGAAAACATTGTGGACTCCTGCCAAACTGCTCGGTAACTCTATCCTATAAGCGAGTTTCTCGATCCTCTCTTTAATAGGAAATGGACCTACATATCTCGGTGCCAATTTTCATGTCTTTCCAAATCATACTACAATCTGCATTGGTGATACTTTAACAAAAACATGGTCCTCAACTGAGAACTCCAAATCTTTATGCCTCTTGTCTACATAACTCTTCTACCTAGACCGAACTTCCTTCATTCTCACTTGGATCAACTCAATGTTTTCTATAGCTTCTCTTACCAGATCTAGATAGAGAACTAGTCTACCTACTGTTTCTAACCAACATACGGTGATTTACATGGCCTTCCATACATGGCTTCAAATGGTTTCATCCCCATACTAGTCTAATAATTATTCTTATAGGAAAATTAGACTAAGTGTAAATGGCCTTCCCATGATCCTCTAATGTCTAACATATAAGGTCTTAACAAATCTTCCAAGATTTTGTTAACTCTTCTCATTTGTCCATCTGTCCATGGAAGGTAAGAGGTACTTATCTTAAGCTTGTTGCCAAAACCTCTTGCAAACTCTTTCAGACTTTTCTAGTGAATAAAGTATCTTTATTACTGATTATACTACTAGGAATCTCATGTAGTGTGACAAAATTCTTCATAAATAACTTAGCCAAAATATGTGTCATCCTCATCGACTTAAAGAGAACGAAATGTGAAATCTTAGTCGGTCTATCCACTATATAACCCAAATACACTCATTTTCCCTATCGACCATGGTAACCCGTCAATAATATCCATAGATATAGAATCCCACTTCCACATTAATATATCTAAAGGCTGAAGCAATCCACTTAGCTTCTGATGCCCGATTTTCACTTGCTAGTGATTTAAACATTTATTTACCCATAGGCATATATCCCTTTTCATACCTTTCCAGAAGAAACTCCTCTTCATATCTTGATACATCTTAGTTCCACCAAGATAAATAGTAAACTTCGATCGATGATATTCCTTAAGAACTTCCTTAATTAGGTCACCAATATCTAGAATACACAACCATTCCTTCTTTCTTAACTATCCATTTTGATCAAGATAAAAATCATTCAAATCATTCATTTCTGCTCCATCTTTGAGTCTTATAATCCGTTCCGCTAACCATGGATCATCTTGCAGCTTAGAAGCAATCCTTTTGATCAATATTGGTCAAACTTATAAATAAGATAACATTGCAGTATTCTAACTAGAATTAGCCATCGATCTTAACTATACACTACAAATAGTCAACGACTCTAAACGTTTCGATTTTTCCAATGTAGTCTAACACTACATTCTAATATTTTCTGCTATGAGCATCAACTTCCTCGTTTCCTTTCCCCGGCGTATACTCAATACCTAATTCATAAGCTACTATGAACTCTGACCACCTCTGTTGCTTCATATTCAACTCCCTATAAGGGAATAAATATCTCAAAGACTTATGATCCATAAACTACTCGAATCTTTCTCCCAAAAGATAGTGTCTCCATATCTTCAAAGCAAAAATTACAGCTGATCCAAATTGTGAGTCGGCTACCTAACTTCATACGATTTGAATTGTCAAGAAGCGTAGGCAATCGCTTTATATTTTTGCATCAACATAGTGTCCAATCCTGTTCCACATACATCTGTATACACTACCAAATCCTGATTACCATTTGGTACAACTAACATGGGCGCATTGGCCAATAAATATTTTAGCTTCGGGAATGCTTCCTCACATTTATTGGTCTAAATATACTTCATGTCCTTCATTGTTTGTTTGGTCATCGATGTTGCTATATGAAAGAAATCCTTGATGAATCTTAGGTAATAGCCAGCTAATCCAAGAAAACTCTTTACCTCGGTCACTGTCTCGGGTCTCTTCTAAGTATTAACAGTCTCAATCTTAGCTGGATCTACAGACAACCCTTTTGCCGAAACTACATGACGAAGGAACTTCACTTCTTTCTTCCAAAAATGACATTTTGGAAACTATGCTTTTAACTTATGTTGCCTTAACATCTCAAGCACTATTCTAAGGTGAGTCGGTGATCTTGCTCATTCCTACAATTTATCAGGATGTCATCTATAAATACTAACACGAATCTATCTAAATGCTCTGGAAGATTCGGTTCATCTAGTCCACAAATAAATCAGGCGCATTTGTCAATTCGTATTGCATTACTAACGTCTCGTACGAAACATATATTACTTGAAACACCATCAAACGAATATTTTTCTCCACTACCCTAAATTGATGGAACCTTGTCGCTAAATCCAACCGAAAAACTTCACTCAACTGATCGAATAAATAATTTGTTCTTGGCAACACGTATCGATTCTTTATCATCTTTTCATTCAACTTAAGATAATTGATGCATAATCTCAGAGACCCATCCAGTTTCTTCATTAACACCGTGGCCGCTCCCAAAGGCGAACTGCTTGGTCTACTGAAACTCTTTCCTTTTAAGTCCACTAGCCGCACCTCTAAGTTTTTCATCTCAGTAGGTGTCATTCTACTAGGTGGTCTGCTTATGGGTTCAGCTATAGGTACAAGATCTATTCGAAACTCAATAATTCATTTTGGTGTGGTCCTGTCCTTGGCTCAAAGACATCCGTAAACTCTTTAAAGACAAAAGTCATTTCAACTCCTTTTCCTCCTCCATTACACCCAATAAAATACAAACATCAAAATTCGAGTTCTCTACAGGGTATATAATTTGATCTCTAATATTAGAGTGTCTTAATGATATTTTTCTATCTTGACATAATATCCTAATATCATATTTGCTTAACCAATCCATACCCAATATAATTCCAAAGCCCATAAAATCAAATACATGCAAACTGCAGGCATATGTATGACTTGACAACTCAAATACTAAATAGTCCCTTCTCATCCCAAGAGCTGCATACCCTCCCATCGGATTCGCAACCCTTAAGGAAGTAACAAGGTTGATGGTTCGAAACTAAGCTTATTTACCAAACAATGAGAGATAAAAGAATGTGATGCACTAGTATCAAACAATACTCTAACAGGTATGTCATGAATAAAAAATGTACCTCCCATCACAACCTTTCCTTTCTCCTCTGTTGTTGATCTCAAGGCAGACGGTTCCAAAGCAAAGGCTTTTCCTTCCCTAAACTTAGGCGGTTCTTTGCACTGGCTCTTGTAATGCCCTATCCAGTCACAATTGAAGCACTTGATGTTCTTCTTTCCAATGACCTTCTTTCCTTGACCGGTTCTAAACTCATAAGAAAAATGTCTTTCTTGTCACATTTGAAGTAGACAATATCAACTTTTCCCTTCTTGGCGGCTCCACCCTTCTGAACACCCTTTTTCTGAAAGTACTTTCTTTTCTAACTTTGACTACCCTAAGCCTCCACTGGCTTGTTATAACTAAACAGCGCAAGCATCTCTTCGTTCCTAAGTGTCATCTCCACTATTACATCACAAGGGTCTCGAAGATGTAGTAATGTTGATTTCGCAAGCTCTGGTTTCAATCCTCTAATGAACTTTTCAATCCTCTTGACTATTATATCCACAGTAGTATATCCATATCTAGATAACTCCTCAAACCTTGTCGCATACTTAAGTGCTGATATATCATCCTGCTCCAACTCAGCAAACTTTTTAGGCAAAGTCAACTTGGCTATTCTAGACATGAATCTTTCCTCGAATCTCCTTCTTAACTCTGCCCAAGTCAAGTTTACCTCTGATACACCCACAGTTACACTATTCCACGAGTACAATGCAGCGCCTTGCAATTTCCTAGATGCCAGTCTCCACTTCTATTCATCATTTAAGCCAAGATCAGTAAAGATCCTTTCATAATGCAACAACCAATTCTCAACTTGGATAGCATCCTTGGTTCGAATAAATGTCTTTCCTCCGAGTCTTGCATAATACCGACTCAATACAGCATAGTTGTTGACACCCAAAACTTCAGGATTTGCTCCTTCAGCATTATCACAACCTAATCCTGCTGCAACTCCAGCTTGCATCATGTTGACAAAGAATTGGTACATAGATCCCATGTCTACCGACAGTGTTTTAGCACCCACATTAGCAGCCGTTTGTCGACCCAGATTCCTTCTAGTATTAGGTTTGACATTTCCATTGGTTGTAGTGCTCCCTCCACTAAGATTCACTCTTCCATTCCTGCCTTCATATCTTACTTTCCTTAAATCTTCATTCGAACCTCGGTAAAATATGAAAGGATGATCTAAGAGAAAGGGAAGAGTAGAGATAAGAAATACACTTATACATAGTAAATACAAGTACGTTACTATAACATTATCTCATACCCCAATCTCATTCTTTAATTCATTAGGATTATGTTTTCAAAAACTCTTTTAAAGTTCAAATTTATTTTAGTTTTACATAAACATTTGCTCTGATACCAAGTTGTAACGTCCCTCATTCTGAGGCCAAAATGCAAGCACCAATAATGACACAGTTATCCATAGTATTATTCTTTGATGAAAAAATGAGATCAGTTAATGGTATCATTAACATCAAAAACACAGAAATATGAAAATTTTGAAACATGTTTCATTAATAATATCATATTCATTACACAATCCGAAAACATTTTCTAGGTTCAGATATTACAAAATACTCCAAGTGAGACATGTGAAGATGTCCCTTGGTTGATTAGTGTTTACTACTAGATGGATAAAACTTCTGCCATGACATACACTCAAACAAAATGATAATACAATGGACATAAATTGAACCATATATAGCTAGTTCTGTCTCCTGCACATCTTTGAAAGATTTATTCATCAAACCTAAAACCTAGAAACCTTACTTTCAAACTAATCAAAAGAGTACCCTAGAATTAAAGGAGAAAACAAAACTTTGAGTTAGACAAAAAGTCTGGTGTGAATAATAATATGTCACCTCAATAATAGATATCTAGTGATATCACGCCATTAAGTGGAACGGGGTTTCCTCTCACTAATAACTTTTGATAATTTTCCTATCACAATCATGCTCCTACAATCATAATGGTTACATAAACACAAAAATGCAAACATGTTACATGGATAATCCTGACTAATCTGTCTAAATTAACTGATGATACATCTCTATTTCATAGTTTTCCTAGGATGACTATAAAACCATATGGATGATTCGGGCCAACCAGATACACCAAAATTATAAAACTTACCATTAGGAGTAAACTGGACTGTCCATCCAAACATAATCATCTGAGTTGTTACCTGACTATTTGTCAATCTCATAGTTTTACTAGGCTCACTATGAACCCAATTGTTTTATAGGTCAGCTAATAACCTACCTAAGTTATATTCCTTTTTATGCGTAAACTGAATTTTAGTTTTAACCTTACCAAAGCCCTATGCACTGCAATTGTGGACTAATATCAACTACGGGCAAATAATTGAAGTATAGGGAGCTACCCTTCGCCAGCCTCATTATCTGGTTCTCTAATCTCTAATCCTTGAGTCAATTTATATTATCACTATTTATCTAAAGGTCATAAGAACAATAATTTCACTAGTAAAATTCTAGGTTAAATACCCACTTTGTTTCCTTAAAAATATAATTCTTTATTAATGATTTAACCCTTGAAATCATACTTAGAAATAAGGAAATTATTACCCTTTACTTTATCCAAAATTTTATGCCAAAATATACATGCTTTTATAAAATAGGTTTCATTAACTTCAAAACCACTAGAAGGTTATTGAACCCTAAAACCCTTGGGCTATAAAGCCAAAAAAACCATTTAAATTGATAATGTGCGGCACTAATATTGTCGGTATGGGCTGTCACACCCCTTCTATATCGAAATCATGTTAAAGCATCTGATTTGTAGATCATAAGGCCATATGTAACATCCCCCACTTGAAGGCCCAAAACTAATGGCTATGGATGTTGTAGTCATCCATAGTTATTAATCCTCGGTGACCAAATACGGTAAAGTTAGATAAATTGATATACCAGAAACACGTGGATATGGAATTCAAAACAATTTTCATATTCCTTTCCAAAACCATTTCAACATTCTTTGCATAACCCCACAACGTTAACCACGTTCAAAAAAAAATATTACAATATTCCCCAAGAGCGACATATGAAAGATGCCTCCTTGGTGATCAGAGTGTATAATAGGCAATAAATAACTGTACCTTAACAAAACAACATAGCAGAATCACATGAGAAAGAACTTAAATAACTACATACCTCCTGCATGACTCCGGAGGCTTTTTCGTCTTAAGAGGTACCTGAAAACCTCAAATGTCAAACTACTCAAAATCAATTAAGTACACGAGAGTTTAAGCGGAAAACATAAACTTTGAGTTAGACATAAAGGCTGGTATAAATAATAATATACCATCTAAAATCATTTAGATATCTAATGAGACCACGTCGCTTAATGGAACGGGTTTCCCCTTACTACTATCTTAAAACCTTTATAAATCATTTTCTGTGCCCTTGCTTCCACAATGGTTAATTCAATTCAATTCAAAATTATTATGTGATGATACTCAAAATAATCGAATCAATTCTGGATTACCCATCCATAATTCATTTTGACTATCTGTTATAATTATAATTATAATTCTAGGATTACTATTAACCTAGTAGTTTTCATGGGCTAAGTAATAACCGGTTGAACTTTTAAGGACTCCTTGTCCAATTATATAGTTTTCATGGGTCTACTATGAACCTATGGAAACTCCAATATTTATTTATTTTCTCCTAGTTTTCATGGGCTGACTAGGAACCTATTGACTAACGTTCAATATCTTTCTTTTATCCTAGTTTTCATCGACCAACTAGGAACCAATTGAATTTCTATCAATATTTTGTTTTATTATCTAGAAATAGTTTTCATAGGCTTACTATAAACCTACATAACTGACATCTTCAATTTTACAATGGGCTAATTATGAATCTATTGGCCCTTGCCAATATCATTTTCCTTAGACAGTTTTCATAGGCTTACTGTTAACCTATTGGCCCCTGCCAATATCTTTTATTTATTCACTACTAGGTCAAGCTAACTGATTATTCTACCTTTTTCCAAAGTACAGTTTTTAGATTCATTATAAAGTGAATATATATATATATATTTATATGAAGAAGCAAACAATATAACTTGGTTAATTCTTTTAACCCATTAAAACTTCTTCATAAATTCCATTTCAAAATTTTGTTTATAATATGCCATGGTTTTTCTTTTAAATAAGATTGGGTTATTTATTTCAAAAACGATGCCTTCAAAACCTTTGAAACCTTGCTTTCGATCTCACTGGATAGCATCCTTCGAAAGCATATATCTCTTTTCAAAACACTAGACTTCTGACTTTAAAAACACTTTAAAATCTTTCTTTCAAAACCTTTCGAATATAATAAAGAGTTACTTATTAATTATTAGAAGCATAGCTTCAAAACCATTGAAAGTATCTCTTCCTAAAGCATTAAAAGTAACCCTTTCGATATCATTGGGTTTGCTTTTTTTTCAAATATCGTTTGAGTCCAAGTAAATATATAAACAAAAGTATCTCTTTCGAAATCTTTACCATATAAAATATTGGGAAATTTATGATGGCGTAGAAACCATCTTTTTCGACAGAGTCGAAAGCTTACCTTTAAAATATTTAAAGGTAGCTTCGAAACCCATTTCGAAACCATTGCCTTCGAAATGCATAACCCTTTCGAAAGAATTTAGAAAGTGTCTTAATATAGCTTTAAAACAAACAATGCCTTTTGATGGTATTGATGTCTTCAATACACTCGAAAGGCAAAAGAATCGGCGGCAAGGCTTCGACTAGGTCAGAACCCTTTCTATTGAAAGCATTAACATATAATTAAAGGAACTCCTTCAAAACCCCTTTGAAAACCATTGTAAAACTCTTTTAAAACATATGTATCGACTAAGTTAAAAGCTTGGTAAAACAAAGGCAGACGCTTATCTTTTTAAAACAAACTGAGGTAACGACCCCATCGCGAGCTATGCTTTCGACACCATATCTTTCGCCTTTCTCCAATCCACTACGTATCATTTGGATGATTCCATGTGTATTGAATTTAACTTAATCGGGTTTTAATATAGTCGAAGGAAAAAGGTAAGGGCTAAAGGTACTCTGAATAGAGGTGAAACCTGTTTTCCTAGATTAAATACTATATTAAGCAACTTATATAAACTAACCTGCCTACGTGTAACTTTCTTATTGGTTACCTTAACTTTCCCATGCTTTTCAAAACTAACCGCCCTTTTATTTTGGATAAGTATCAAACTTAAACTTTTGCAAATAAAATCTTCCTCTTTATTTACACATAAATCGTTTTAAGCCTCTTCTCAAAATAATTTATTTTGTATTTCAAATCACCCAAGAAAAATCTCCAAAATTCACAGCAATTCGCTTTGATCATATTATCTGACATATCAAGATTTCAAATCTAAATTCTCAATATATTTTCCGAAATAAATTTTAAACCCAACGTGCTATATTTTCATTCCAAAATTCATAATAATCTTTCCAATACTTGGAAAATTATCAAACTTAAAACCCAAATCTACAATCATGTTTAGCATAACATATAATTTTTCTATGGCAATTAAACATCAATAACACACGGTATTGATATAAAACGGTATGAACCATTATTTAGACAATCTTTTTTAAATTTAAACAAACCATAATTCAAGCATATCATCATCAAACATCATATATATGAATTTAAGCTTAAATCCGAAATATATATTTAATAAATAGAGATGGAAATATCATTCACCTTAATCTTTGATAAGGAAAATGGATCGAGATGTGTTTGATTCCCTTTTTTACTTTCTTTTCTTTTCTTTTTCTTTGACTTTCCTCTTCTTTCTTTCTTTTTTAATGGCTGGCCTAGTTTCTTACTTATGTTTTTATTTTTTTGTAAGAGAATGAATATAGGCATGAATGGCTTAAGGGTAAACAAATATATATATATATATATATATATATAAGGTAAGGTTAGGTGTAATTAATTCCCATTATACCCTTTAATAATTTAATTAGTCTATAAACCATTCTTTAGCCCAATTAAAGTTCTCAGCACTAAAGTAAAAATGTCAGGCGATTGAATATGGGTTTCTGGCGTTTTTCCCCGTCTTCAGTTTCTTCTCCGTGCCTCTCTGTTCCCCCTCTCTCTTCATGTCCTTCACTCCACCTTTAATTTCTTCTCTCCGATTCCCCTCCCCTTCTTCCACTCGTTCTGGAAGACGCTTCCGTGGCATGGAGGTTAGTGAATCAGACCGCCCTAACCTTCTTTCGGCAAGAGATTTTCCTCCGCTTCTCTCTTGTGACAGGTTTACTTCTATTGTCCGCCCTGTATCAAACGTTGTTTCTGTTGCAGTGGCTTCGTCTAAGTCATTTTCTTGCGCGCCGAGTAACTTGTCTGGGTCCGATGTTGGTGTCGCTGACTCAACTGGTTGCGTTGTGGGTGATACAATTGTGGGTTCCGTTGTTGAAGTCAGTGAATTTGTTGATTTGGCAGATCGTGCCTCTGACTTGGTTTTGCCTGTTTTACCTCTATATGGCACTCCAAGTGCTTGTCATAATGCTCCTGATGGAACTGGTCCCAATTTCAGTGTAGAGTGTGAGGCATATCCTGATCAACCATCAGATTTAGTGATTCCAGGTCCATCCTGTCCCTTACCTGGTTTTATTAGTGGCAAGATTAGGTCCAGTGTCGATGTTGTTGAGGTTCCAATGAACAACGATAACTTGCGCTCAGTATCCTCTAACGTTAATGCTCAATGTCCCAAAACTGTCTCTACTGCTATTATTGATTGTTGCCCTACTGCACCCTGCTCAGGTCCTCCCAAATCTTGGTCCTCGCTCTTTAAATCCGTGCCACGTAATGCGGGTGTTTATGAACCGGTTGAGTTTGATATCGTTGAAGAGAATGGAGTGATGATCCCTCCCCCCTGTGTTATGCAAGCCGGTTTGGACTTTTGGTCTGGATATGTGGTTGGTTTCTTTTTGGATCCGAAACACCGTCTTCTTGATGCAGCAGCTGTTTGTCGTAGGGCTTGGAAGCTAAAGGGAGGGCTTAAGGTAAAGTTGATTGATTCCTTGTACTACCTATTGTTCTCCTCCTCTGAGGAACGTTGTCGGGTTCTTGAGTCTGAGCCTTCCTTCTTTGACGGACAACCTTTTATTACCACCCCCTGGTCTCCAACGGTTACTAGTGTTCGTGACCAAGTATTTTCTATCCCTGTATGGGTTTATTTCTCCCAAATTCCATCTGCATTACAACCGTTGCTTGGATTGAATTGGCTTGCGTGCAATATCGGTAAATTAAAGTGTTTTGACTCTAATACTGTAGCGCGTGATAGGCTTGTTTTCGCCAAGGCCCTGATTGAGATTACTCCTGATAAGCCTCTCCCTACCTCTATTCCTGTCCAACTTGCTGTTGGTCATGTGGAGGATGTTCGTGTTCGTTATGGATGGGTCCCTGATATATGTTCCGCCTGTCACTCTTTTGGTCATATTGCCTCTGCCTGTGTGCGCTCCTGTATCCCGTCTGCTGCTCTTAAAATTCCGCTGCCTCGGCCTCCGCTTAGAAATTGGGTTCCTAAAACTTCCTTGGCTGCTTCAGCCACTGGTCCATCTACTGGTAATGCTCCATCAGATCTTCCTGCTTCCTCAGTTCCTGGTAATGTTCCTACTGTTCTTCCTGCTTCCTCTGATCCTGGTGATGTTCCTTCAGTACTTCCCGCCACCCCAGATCCTGTTGTTGCTCCTTCAGTTCTACCTGCTTTGCCGGATTTCTCTCTTCCGCACGTTGTTTGGGCTGAGTCTGAACATAGTTGGGTTGATCTTCGTTCTGATATGAGATTCAACCCTGTGGACGGCACCTATTTTAGGTATATTTCTGATAATTTATTAGATCTGCGGAGCCTTTATTATTGTGTCTCTGGTGATTCCTTGGTTCTTGACTTGGATGGTACGTCTTCTGTGATAAATGCTGCTCTTCTAGCTGATTCTGCCTGGGACAGATCTTTTGTGTATTCTTCTGACATCGACTGTTATGATCCCTCTCTTGCTGTTCTGTTTCGCCCCTATATTGGTCTTCTTGGGGATGGTACTCTGCTTTCTTCCTTGGAAGTAGAGGGAGATGGTGATTCTTCCTCTGCGGAGGAGAACTAGCCTTGATATATATATTTTAGTAGTAGTGACGTGTCAGTCATTCTCCTGTGCTGTTTTATTTTGTTTCTCATTCATAGTAGCTAAGGTGTCTTTACCTTTCTCCTGTACTTCAACTTTATTACGTTCGTAATAAAAGTGGTCGGTCCACTATAAAACCGTCGGCCATGCCAAAAAAAAAACTAATAAGCACGACCACTTATATTTATTCAAATCTTAATCTCCTTATCATTTAACATTTACATTATTCTATTTAATTTATCTAATCAAATATCCTTAATACTATTATTTAAAATTAAGGGTGTTATAGGCTCCCCTCCTTAAAGATTTTTGTCATCAAAATTTAATAAGGCTAAACATTAATCATAGTAATCATCGGTAACTACTTCTAGTAACTATGATAGTTTATCTGGCTAGCGATAATCTATATAAATCTAATATGGACATACCATTTAAAATAGTTCAGGATAAGTATCTTGAATCATGTCTTCTGTCTCCCAAATATAGTCCTTTTCATTGTCACTCCATTGAACTTTCACTAACTTAACTATCTTGGACCTTAATCTTTTCACATCTCTCGGCACAACCCGAACTGGTTGTCTGACAACTATCAAATTAGGCTCTACTACTAACTCATCTAACCCTGTTGGAGGAATAGTAGTCTCTGGATCATGCACATAATTGCGAAGATGATACACATGAAATACATTATGAAAACCTGCCCTATTGATTGGCAATTCTACTCTGTATGCAAGCTTTCTAATCCTTTCTATAATTTGGAATGGACCAACATATTTCGGTGCAAGCTTCCTTGACTTTCTGAATCATATCACTCCCTTCATCGGTGATACCTTAATTTAAACCCTGTCTTCCACTGAGAATTATAGGTCTTTATGCCTTTTATCTACGTAACTCTTCTGTTTGGACTGAGCTTTCTTCATCTTATCTTGGATCAAATCAATCTTCTCTGATGTCTCTTTAGCCTTATCTGGACTTAAGACTAATCTATGTACAGTCTCTAACCAACGTGCTAGAGATTTGCATGGCCTGCTATACAAAGCTTCAAAAGGCGTCACTCCTATACTAGTCTGAAAACTATTATTACAGGGAAACTCAATTAAATGTAGGTGATCTTCCCAAGATCCCCCAAAATCTAGTACACAGGCTCTCAACAAATCTTTGAGTACATTATTGACTCTCTCAGTCTACCCAACCGTCC
Organism: Allium cepa; assembly: GCA_030765085.1. NCBI lineage: Eukaryota > Viridiplantae > Streptophyta > Magnoliopsida > Asparagales > Amaryllidaceae > Allium > Allium cepa. Next base: position 847,975,403 of record CM060938.1, read on the forward strand.
GTGGGTGATATGTTGTACTCGTCTTGAGCTTGGTACCTAATGCTCTCTGTAGAGTTCACCAAAACTCGCTAGTGAATAATGCACCTCTATTACTGTCTATGCCTCTAGGAATTCCATGAAGTCTAACTATGTTCTTTACAAACAACTTTGCCAAAACAGGTGTCTTCCTGGTTGACTTGAGTGGATTAAAATGGGCGCTTTTGGTCAATCTATTCACTATGACCCATATGCTTTCATTTCCCTTGTCCGACCATGGCAACCTGTCTATAAAATCCATAGATATGGAATCCCACTTCCAACTGGAATCTCGAACAGCCGAAGCAACCCGCTCGGCTTCTGGTGTTTGACTTTCACTTATTGAAAATTAGAACATTGTCTAACCTACAAGCCAACATCTCTCTTTATGCCTTCCCAATAGAAGCTTCTCTTCATATCTTGATACATCTTGGTTTCCCAAGATGAATCGTAAATTTGGATCGATGACACTCGTCTAGAACTTCTCTTCACAAGTTCTCTATATTCGAAATACATAATCGTCCCTTCTACCTCAACCATCCTTTATGGTCAATGCCAAAATCTTTAAGATCATCGATTTCAGATACCACCTTGAGTCTTCTAATTTTCTTTGCTATCTTTGGATCCACTTTCTGGGTAGAAGCTATCCTCTCGATCAGCACTGGTCGGACCTCTAAACAGGCTAACATAGCAGTATTTCGATTAGAATTAGTAGTCGATCTCGACTTTATACTACATATAGCCAAAACTTCTAAATCCTTTCATTCTTCTAACATAACTAACACCACATTCTAACACTTCCTGGTAAGAGCTTCCACTATTTTATTTTCTTTACCAAGGAGTATATTCTATACTAATCATAAGCAGCCAAAAACTCCGGCCACCTCTGCTGTCGCATATTCAACCCTTTCTGAGATAATAAATATCTTAAGGACTCATGATGAGTGTATAGCTCAAATATATCCTCTGAGAGATAATGTCTCCAAATAATTAATGCAAAGATCACCGCAGCTAACTCCAAATCATGAGTAGGATATCTTACTTCGTGCAGTCTAAGATGTCGAGAAGCATAGACAATGACTTTACCATTTTGCATCAATACAACTCCCAATCTTATTCCACATGCATCAGTGTACACCGTCAACCCTTGGTTTCCATCTGGAACAACTAACACTGGCACGTTGCTTAACAAATGTTTAACTTAAGAAACCCTTCCTCACATTTGTCGGACTAAATGAACTTCACATCCTTCCTAGTCAACTTAGTCAAAGGTGCTGCTGTCCTTGAAAAATATTTGATAAATCGCTGATAATAGGCAGCAAGTTCGAGAAAACTTCTGATCTCGGTTACCGCCTCTAGTCTCCTCCAATTATTGACAGCTTCGATCTTAATTAGATCTAGTGCTAAACCTTCCTTCGAAACTATATGACTAAGAAACTTGACATCCTTCTTTCGAAAATGATATTTACAAAACTTCGCCTTTAACTGATGTTGCCTTAGCGTCTCAAGCACTACTTTCAAGTGATTCTCAAGCTCTCTCTCATCTTTTGAGTACACTAAAATGTCATCTATGAATACTAACACAAACCTATCCAAGTGTTCTCGAAAAACCTATTTCATCAAGTCCACTAAGAAAGCAAGTGCATTCTTCAACTCGAATGGCATCACTAACCATTCATACAAACCATACCCAGTTTGAAATGTTGTCAAAGGAATACCGTCCTCTGCCACTCTCAACTTATGGAAACCGGACACCAAATCTAATTTGTAAAACACTCTGGCTCCACTCAATTGATCAAATAGATCTTCAATTCGTGGAAAAAGATATCTATATTTGATCATTATTTCATTTATCTTACGGTAGTCGATGCATATCTGCAATGATCCATCTGACTTCTTCACGAAAATCGTGGCCGCTCCCCAAGGAAAATTGCTTAGTCTAATAAAATTCCTTCCTTCTAGATCCACTAGCTGCAGCTTCAATTATTTCATCTCGGTTGGTGTCATTCTGCTAGGTGGTCTACTGACAAGTTCAACTCCTAATATAAGATATATCTGAAACTCAATAGCTCGTTTCGGTGGTAGTCCTGTAATCGGCTCAAATACATCTATAAATTCTCTCGCAACTCGAACCTGACTTAGCTCCGCCGTTGTTTCCATAGCACTTAACACAACACAAACACTTCGGTCAGAACTCTCTACTGAGAAGATGACTCGGTTATGACTATCTGCTTGCCTTACTAATATTTCCCTATCATGGCAAAATATCCTAGCCTCATATACCCAACCAATCCATACCCAAAATGATTACAAATCTGTGAAATCTTAAACATATAGACTACATGCAAACGTATGACCTAACAAATCAAGTTCTAACTGGTCACATCTCATTCCTAGAGTTGCGTACCTTTTTATCGGATTCGCAACCCTTAAGGAAGAAGCAAGGTAAGTGGGTTCGAAGCATAACTTATTAAACAAATTCTAGGATATAAATGAATATGATGCGCTGGTATCAAATAATATCCTAACTGGAATACTTTAAATCAAAAATGTACCTTCCATCACAGTCTTCCCTTACATACTGCAGTTGGTTTGGAAGAAGATGATGGTCCAATAGCAAAAACCTTTCCTTTTTCTACCCTAACTAGGTCTGGACACTGATTCTTGTAATGCCCAACTTGATCGTAGTTGTAGCACTTAACATGCTTCTTATCCGCAGCCTTCTTCTGCACCTTGCCTGACCGACACTCATTTGAAAAATGACCCTTTTTGTCACATTTATAGCAAACTAAATCTGCTTTTGACTTCTTGGATGAATCTCCCTTCTGGCTTCTTTCTTTTTTAAGAACTTCCTCTTCTTACCCTGAGGACCTTGGGATTCTACTGGCTTCTCTCTTGTATAAATATCAAGCATCTCTTTATGGCGAATGGCCATCTTCACCACCACATTATAGGAATCATGGATATAAGTCATTGTCTCCCTAGCAAGCCCAGGCATCTGTCCTCGAATGAACCTTTTATTCCTTCTGACGTTGGTGTCAATAACAGCACATCCATATGGAAATAGCTCATCAAATCTATTTGCATACTCGATAACTGACATATTTCCCTGAACTAAATCCATAAATTTTCTCATCAATGCTGACTTGGAAACTTCAGAAATAAACCTTTGTTTCAATCTCCTTCGAAAATCATCCTAAGTCAACTCTTCCTCTGGAACTCCGGCAGTCACATCATTCCACCAGTGAAGTGCTGACCCTTGGAACTGTCTAGAGGCTAACCTTCTCTTCTATGCATCTTCTAAACCCAAATAAAAGAAAATCCTTTCATAGTGTAACGGCCAATTCTCCCATTCTATAGCATCTTCTATTCCCATAAATAGATTTCCACCCAAACTGGTGTACTCGCGGTTCAGCTTGGCATAGTTATTCCCAACATGAATCGCAAGATTTTCTCCTCCAATATTTCCATCCACTCCAACAGTTCCTCCTTGCATCCAATTAGAATGGAACTTATACAACATCCCCGCATCTACTGGCAGATTGCCAGCACTCACATTAGCTTCCGTATAGCATTAGCCTGTCGACCTTGGTTCCTTTGGGTGTTAGGTTGAGCATTTCCATTAGCCGTGGTGCTTTCCCTCCCTAGATCTCATCTTCCGTTTCCTGCTTCATATCTTCATTCTCATTAATCTGTATATGAACCTTGGTAAGATATAGAAGAACATTCTAAGAGAAAGGGGAATTACGTTCTTATACATATACCTATATATATCAACTATAAGTATGTTACCATCGCTTTAACCCAAACCCTGATCAAATTTTTGATTCATTGGATTATGCTTTGAAAATCTTTTAGGTTTTAATTACTTAAATTTTCATAAACCTATGCTCCGATACCAACTTGTAACAACCCCACCTTGGAGGCCCAAAATTAAAGACTACAGATGCTGTAGTCATCCATAGTTATTAATCCTCGGTGACTAAATATGGTAATGTTAGATAAATTAATATACCTAAAACACATGAACATGGAAAAAGTTTAAAATTTCAAAACAACTTTCATATTCCACTCCAAAACCATTTCAAAATTCTTTGCATAATCCCACAACGTTAACCATATTTAGAAAAATATAATTATTACAATATTCCCCAAGAGAGACATGTGAAGATGCCCATTTGGTGATCAGAGTGTATAATAGGCAATAAACAACTTTGCCTCAATAAAACAACATAGCGGAATCACATGAGAAAGTGCTAAAATAACTATATACCTCCAGTGCAATTTCGGAAGATTTTTCGTCTTAAGAGGTACCTGAAAACCTCAAATCTCAAACTACTCAAAATCAGTTGAGTACCCAAGAGTTTAAGGGGAAAACATAAACTTCAAGTCAGACATAAAACTTGGTATGAATAATAATATACTCTCTCAAATCATTTAGATATATAGTAAGACCACGTTGCTTAGCAGAATGGGTTTCCCCTAGATAGTATCTTGAAACCTTTATAAACTATTTTCTATGCCCTGCATCCACAATGGTTAATTCAATTCAAAACATTATTATGTAATGATATGCAAAATAATTGAACATATTCTGGATTACCTATACCCAATTTATTTTGGCTATCTGTCGTAATTATAGTTTCTAAGATGACCATTAATCTAATAGTTTTCATGGTCTGACTAATATCCGTTTACTTTTAAGGACTCCCTGTCCAATTATATAGTTTTCATGGGATTACTATGAACCTATTGGTAACTCCAATATCACTTCTTTTATCCTAGTTTTCATAGGTTGACTAGGAACCTATTGATTAACAATCAATATCTTTCTTTTATCCTAGTTTTCATGGGCTAACTAGGAACCTATTGACTTTCAATCAATATTTCATTTTCTTATCCAGATATAGTTTTTATGGGATTATTATATACTTGATTAGCTAACATCATCAATTTTACATAGTTTTCATGGGATACTATGAACCTATTGGCCCTTGCCAATATCATTTTCCTTACATAATTTTCATGGGCTTACTGTTAACCTATTGGCCCCTGCTAATATCTTTTATTTATTCACTACTAGATCAATCTAATTGGTTATTATACATTTTTCCAAAGTACAGTTTTTAGATTCATAAAGTGAATATATACATCTATGAAGAAGCAAACAATATAAATTAGTTAATTATTTTAACCCATTAAAACTTCTACATAAATTCCATTTCAAAATACTTTGCTTATTAATATGACAATACTTTCGAAACCTTGCTTTCGACCTCACTAGATGGCCTCCTTCGAAAGCATATATCTCTTTTCAAAATACTAGACTTTTGACTTTTAAAACAATTTAAAACCTTTCTTTTGAAACCTTTTGAATATAATAAAGAATTAGTTATTAATTATTAATTATTAGAAGCCTGGCTTTGAAACCTTTGGAATTATCTCTTCCTAAAGCATTGAAAGTCACCCTTTTGACATCATTGGTTTACTTTTTTTTAAATACCATTTGAGTCCAAGTAAGTATATAAACAAAAATATCTCTTTTGAAACCAATCATTATCATATAAAATATTGGGAAATTTATGATGGTGTTGAAACCATCTCTTTCGATAGAGTCAAAAGCTTACCTTTAAAATATTTAAGGATAGCTTCGAAACCCCTTTCAAAGCCATTGCCTTCAAAACCCATAACCCTTTCAAAAGCATTTAGAAAGTGGATTAATATAGCTTTAAAACAAGCAATACCTTTCGACAGTATTGATCACTCCAACACCCTCGAAAGGCAAAAGAATCGGCGGTAGGGCTTCGACTAGTTCGGAACCCCTTCTTTCGAAAGCATTGATTTATAATTAAAGGAACTCCTAGAAACCCCTTTTCTTTTAAAACAAACATGGCATTCCCTTTGAAAGCCATTATAAAAATCTTTCAAAACATACATATCGACTTAGCCAAAATCTTAGTAAAACAAAGGCAGACGCTTATCTTTTTAAAACATACTTAGGTAACGACACCATCGGAAGCTATGATTTCGACACCATACCTTTAGCCTTTCTCCAATCTACTTCGTATCATCTAGATGATACCATGTGAATTGAATTTAGCTTAATGTGGTTTCGACATAGTCGAAGGCAAAAGGTAAGGGTGAAAGCGAATCTGAATAGAGGTGAAACCTATTTTTCTGGATTAAATACTATATTAAGCAACTTATATAAACTAATCTGCCTACGTATAACTTTCTTATTGGTTGCCTTAACTTTTCCTGTGCTTGTCGAAACTAACTTCTTTTTAATTTTGGATAAGTATCAAACTTAAAATTTTACAAATAAAAGCTTCCTCTTTATTTACACGTAAATCATTTTAAGCTTCTTCTCAAAATAATTTATAGAAATTCGTAGAAATTCGCTTTGATCATGTTATCAAACACTTAAGAAAAATACTCAAAATTCATAGAAATTCGCTTTGTTTATGTTATCTAACATATTAAAATTTTAAATCCCAATTCTCAATATATTTTCTGAAATAAATTTTTAAACCCAACATGCTATATTTTCATTCAAAAATTCATAATAATCTTTCCAAAGCTTGGAAAACTATCAAACTTAAAACCCAAACCTAAAATCATGTTTAGCAAAACATACAATTTTTTTCATGGCATTTAAACATCAATATCACATGGTTTTGATCTAAAACCATACAAGTCATTATTCAAACAATGTTGTTTAAATCTAAACAAACCATAACTCAAGCATATCATCATCAAACACCATATATATGAATTTAAACTTAAATCCAAAACATATATTTAACAAATAGAGATGTAAATTATCATTCACCTTAATCTTTGATAAAGAAAAAGAATTTAGGGGAGTTTGATTGCCCTTTTTACTTCCTCTTTTTTATTCTTTGAATTTCCTCTTCTACTCTTCTTTTCAATGGCTGGCCTGATCTTCTTACTTGTGTTTTTTTATTTTTTTGTAAAAGAGAATGAATATGAGTGCGAATGGCTTAAGGGTAAAAATACACAGACACACGTGCGCGCGCACACACACACATAGGTAAGGTTAGGTATAGTTAAATCCCATTATACCTTTCATAATTTAATTATTCTATAAACCATTCTTTGGCCCAATTAAACTAATAAGCATGTCCACTTATGTTTATTCAATTCTCAATCCCCTTATCATTGAACATTTACATTATTCTATTTAATTTATCTAATCAAATATCCTGAGTAATGTTATTTGAAATTAGGGGTGTTACACCATGGAGCCAAAATCATTTATGTCACATAACATAACTATATAGGTTGCTGAATATAAGTGCATAGTCTTTGGTTAGCATAGTATAAACCTTTAAAACTGGAAAATATGGAAATGCCGACATTGATGACCTTTGGCATCAATGTCTGCTTTACACCATTAATGTCGAAAGTAATGTACAGATGTGGCATTGCATCCTTAAAGTAATAATGTCGAAACTAAGCTATGCAGCATCAATGCCTCTTTATATAGTAATGAAGATATGCGGCCCCATTATTGCTATAAATGTCAATCCCGGTATAGATAAGTAGGGCATCATAGTACAAGGAGTTGATATTGAAAATAAGCGGCATTTTCTAAAACCATAGTGAAAACTTGTGACATTGCTATATTCAATATAAAATGTGCAGCATTGTTGCCATAATACCATTATCTTTAAAGTAATACTAGCATCATACTACAACCGATACAAAATATGCGGCTTTGTTGCCATGAAACCTTTATTTTTAAAGCAATACAACGACATTACCATAGCCGATATGAAATATGCGGCATTAATAACTGGGCATAAATGGACATCGATGTAACGACCCGAAAATTTCGATCCCAAAAATTCCGAATAGTTAGGAAAAGAAGAAAAGAGATAGAAGAAGAAGAAACAGAAAACCAAACCCAGAATCTCACATTCGCAAGGGATAAAATATAATATTAAGTAATATTCTTTACACAAAGAAAAATGTATCAGTCAATTACATTTTAATAAACTAAAGCTACAACATTTTCACAATCACTGGACACTAAAAGCAATATGTCTTAGATAAACAACAATATAATACAGCAGAAACACTCCATACGTTCTTGCCATCTAACTCGTCTTCTGAGCTCCAGAACGTCCTTACCTGAAAATCTGTAATACTCGGTCTGACCCGAGCATTACATTAAAGTAACACCCGGGTCAGGCTGGAAACCAGCGTGAGTAAATCCATATAATTTGAAATACTAAATTCAAATCATGAAAGAAAACCCGGGTAACTCGTACTTCACTACGAGTTCATTACTTATTATGCTTAACACTTTATTCCACAAGTCAAATTCTAAGTATTCTTACTTAGTTCCAAAGTCCATATTATTCCATTTAAGTCTATTGATTACTCCATCAAATCCATATAGAATAATGTAGATTACAAATCGAAGGGTTTTCGGGTATTACTGATACCCGACCCCGATCTCTTCGAATTCAAAATCATCTTAAAACAAAGCTGTTTAAGCTTTAAACAATTCCATTTATACCCACAGTAACATATTCACATAGAAATTCTATTTCAAATAGATAATCCATATCTAACACCTTATCATATAGCATCACAATCATCCACCAAGCATAACAACAATTCAAGGCATTCAATAACATTCAGCCATTCATAAACAATGATTTTAATCACACTATCTTTAATTAATTTAAAATAAACTAAATTAATTCCTTCCATCACTATAAATCCTACTTGCTTAATCCTTAATTAATTAAAGAAAATTAATTAATTATTCTCTAATTATCCATCTTAATTAATCACCCTTGACTAATTATCCTTTAATTATAATAAGTAATTAACTCCCAACTAATTACACAAATTAATTAACCTTCACCCATCCATACTAATTACATTAATCCTTAATTTATTACTCAAATTAATTATCTTATAATCACTTACATTGATTAATTAACCCTTAATTAACCACACTCATTAATTAACTAACCATTAATTAATTTCTTTTAATTAATCAACCCTTTAAGTAATTACACTAGGTAATTAATCCTTAATTGCTTCCACTAAGAAATTATTCTTTTATTACTTTCATCAAGTAATTTCCTTTTAACTACATCTAGTAATTATCCATTAATTACTTCACGAAGTAAGTGCACTTCATTAATTACATTCAGTTTTTATATCCCATCATCAAGTAACTCTCTTTAATTAATTAAACTTAATTAATTAACTAAAATTAACCACATTAACTTAATTAATTACAATGAGTAATTAATCCCTTCATTAAGTAATTATACTTAAATAATTTCACAAATGATTAATTTTAAATTAATATAATTAATTAATAAAATTAATCACATTGATTAATAATAATCCCTTGTTAATGATCTTCATTAACTATTAACAATACTTTAATTACCTCCCTAATTAATTAAACTTTAATTAATCATCTTCTGATTATAAATTTATTAGGTTTTAATAACCAAGCAATCTATCTCTAATTACTTAAATAAATAAATACTTAATTGTAATTTAATTAATCTTCAAATCACTTGATTAATTAATTTCTATTAATTAATAACCTTTCTCAAATTAAAGCATAAAATTTTTAAATCAAAATAGTTTTTAAAAATAACATTTATCAATAAATAATTTAAACTAAATTTAAATTTGAAACTAGCTTTTAAAAGCTTTTTTAACATTTCACATATACTTCGGGTTTTAACCCGTCCCTGACTCGAGTCCTTACTCGAGTTCTCTTCTTCTTCCATTTCTTTAAAAACATTTAGTTTAAGTTTTAAAATCTGGAAAGACCACACTCTCGAACACGAGTTCCAACCCGAGACAATCGACATCTCTCTCGTGCTTCGACTTGAGACAAAACTCTCCTCACAGAACTCACTGATACACTAAGTATCAGTGCACGTGCACAGTCGATTTGAACGTCGCGGACCAAACCTGCTACCTGGCACTTCGTCGACGTCCTTGCCGACCACCCCATCTTCTCAGATCACCAGAAACTCTAAGGAAACAAAATCAAACTGTTTAGACAAAAACTGGAACCCATCACCGATGCTATTCTTTACCACCGCCGTCGATTGTGATCACCGGAACCCACACGAGCTTGGTCAGAGATACATCATCGATTCCCACTTTGATTCCCACACTCGCGATCACTTCTAGATCGCCTACGGCCGCGCAACTAACACCGTTCCAACGTCGATCCAAACATGTGATCCAACCCTATTTCCCCTTCGCATGTCCACTATGGCCATCAGAAAAATCACTGAGCATTTTTCTTGTGTTTGCCTCTGTTCATGCCTCTGACCTCAATTCCGAGACACCCAACCACAGGGATCACCAGAATTTGATCCATTTCCCAATTCTGTTTATCAAACAATTTCTCACGAAGTACCCAATTAAAAATCATGAATTTAATTTTAAAAATCCTAGATTATGATGATGATTCATAATATATATATATATATATATATGAAATGTTAAATTGTTGAAATCAGATTTTGACCAATTTTAAGTTTTATTGGAAAATTTCAAATTCCAGAAACCTAAAACTTATTTAACTTTCAACATAAATTTTTAAACTTTAGCTTATGTTTTAACAAACATAATTTTTTTAAATATATAAGCCTATCATAGACTAGATTAAGAAATTTGAGATTTTGATCTAAAATCTAAACTTTGTACTTTAAACAGAGAAGAACACCGACCCCTCAATACATGCACACAGTTTTACATTCATATATACACAATACATCATCATACTAACAAGTTTACATCAAGCTTGTAAGATTCATTCATTCATGCATCCATATTTAAAATAAGCACAAAGTTGGGTTTACTCACAATTAATGAAGTTGGGTAGAGCTTTGAATTTGAGATGTTTGGAAACTATGAACTTGAATAAAATTGCTTGAATCTGGAGCTGGAAAATACTTGTTTCTTTACTTAAAAATTGGAAATTTGTTTTGCCTACTGATTTATGTTACTTGGTATTTGAGGTGAATGATTTTCCTATGGATCTGATAAGTTCTACTTGAATTTGAAAAAATTGCCTTTAGATTTGAATTTGTAGAGAAGATTGCTTGAATTCTTGATTTAGTTTTACTGGATTTTCAGGTTATTTTTTTTCTTAGTTTTGAAAAAGGAATTTGTAAAGAAAATGAGAGAGGAGAGTAGAGAGGTTTTATATATCTTAATTTTATCTTTATTTAAAAATAAAAAGAATTTAAAGACACTTGTCAAAATCATTAAATAATTTGCTAACAGATGTTATTAGAAAGGTTTATAACTTAACACATGTAACTTTGCATGCATTAATTAGATTTTTAAATATTTAATAAAGCTTTTATAATTCTAATTTATAAGTACATATTTAATTTATATGAATAAATCTCTTTAAAAAGAAAATAATATAAAAAATTATGTTCTAAATAAAATCATGAAAATACATTTTAAAACCAGAGTATGATTTAAGATATAAATAACTAACTTTTGAATTTCAATTTAAATATCCAAATTCAAATTAAATTTCAAATTAAATTTAAAAAATCCAATTGATAGATACATATTATTTTAACAAATCCAAATTCCATTTGTATATAATAATTCTATTTAAAATCTATATATATACAACACAATTATAATTATAGTTTTCAAAATATCAATTTTGCCAATATAAATAATTATACTAGAAAAATTATCAAACCAATACTTATCCAAGTACATATTTTTTATTACTAGAATTGTTTATTTAACTTATAAATCAGTATTTCTACTAATTAAATCCAGTTAATTATCAATTACAGATATTCTAAAATCCGGGTTATCACATTCCTCCCCCTTTGAATCTTTTCATCCTCGAAAAGGAATGAAAGCAGAATTTATCAAAATACTTAATATGAACTAAATAACTTTTTGATCATTTTTAAAGTACTTCTAAAAAATTTATATAATATTACCAAAATATTTTTTATAAAAATACTTTTATAACTCGATGTTTTAACCAGTCCATCATTGTTCTCACAGAAATTCGATCATACGTTGATCAGGCGTAGGACTGAAAATCTATAAGTACTTAGCAGACCCATTTTCAACACCCTGGAAAACACTTGGAAAAGTATTTTATTGAAAATATAGAATACATTTTTGAAAATAAAGGAACATCTTTGGTGAGAATGCTCTGGAAATCATCACTCCCATCCCTGGTCGCAGTTACATCCTGGGTTACGTTGCCATCACAGTAAAAGTCCATGTAACTAAAGGCATTTTGCACCCCTTGATTATGCCACGGAACCCACAACAGATCGCAGTTACATTCCAGGGTTACGTTGCCATAACAGCAAAAGTCCGTGTAACTGTAGGCATCAACGACTTCGATTTTCGCTGCCAAAAATGAAACTTCTCCCCTCCCACATAGGTCGTAGTCTACCGCTATAAAATCAAATGCAAAGTGTTGTCTTTCAGCAGCACACACTACTTTCGCTATGTTACCATAGGTCGCAATCTACAAATATAAAATCAAATGTAGACTGTTGGATCTCAACGGTACACACGACTTTCGTATGGACTGCAGTAGATTGTAGTGACATCGAGTTACACTATCGTCACAGCATAACCCAAATGCCTCTGTAGGCATCACCGCCCTCGACGCACTACACAAAATCCTCAGGAACTAGTTTTGTCCGGACTCCTCACAGGATCAACTTTAGAACACCCCTTAGGTTCAAGCCAGTACCACCCTGTGGCACTGCTGAGAAGTTCATTTCAAGGGAGCGCCTTTTTCCCCAGAGCCATTTTCAAAACACTTTATACTATACACATATAGTACCTTCCAAATCATACACCTAGTATGAATCCCATATAAATCTCCTTTCTCAAAATCGATTATCCCAAAATCGATAATTCTCAAATTAGGCTTTCCAAATTCCAATATTGATTTTTCCAAAAATCAAAAGCCTTTCCAAAGTCCATAGGTTCCAAAAACCTTTCCCAAAATCATTTTCATAAGATCCTTCATATATATATATATATATAACTTTAAAAAATCTTTGGATCACTTCAAACTTGTATAAATTTCCTTTTTATACTTCAAATACCTTTCAAAAACTCTTTTCTTCTGGCAAAAGATTCAACAAAGGGAGTTTTATCTTAGATAACTGATATATATTTAACTTTACTACACACCAAATCAAATATTCAAATTTGATTACTTTTTTATAAAGTTATTAACCATATTTCCTTTCTACCATAGAAATATTCAGTTTCCATTTTATTTCATCATATATTTCACAAAATATACCTTTCATTTCAAAAATCATTTCACATTTCTTATCCACAAATTCCCAGTATCAATTTCATTCAAATCCGTACGATGTACGCGTATCATCCATACGCTATACCAATCTAGTCGCTCACTCGATCACACAATTTCACTTTTGAACTAGTATCGCCCACTCGACTTTCTAGTGCGGACTTAGATCTTGTTTCTTGATCAGAAGCCGTCATTCTCCCTACATAGCCATAACTATGATAGAGAATATCCAGAACCAATCAACAATCCATATCTAGGTTCGCCGTCGAAAATCGAATGAAAAATCCCAATTCGGATCGATAAACTATTTCGAAATTCTGTGCTCGAATCTAGATCAAATCACTATGCGAATAGAATAATATACATATATCCTACGTATTTATCCTCATTGATTATTAGCCAAATAAATCTCCTTTCTATTCACATTTCCTATTCACTTATTCATATTTTCTCCTAATATTCTTTTTGATTAACACTTCAATTCTTATCTCAAATGGATATTTACTCATAAACAGTTTGCACTCTGACTAGCTTAAATTAGAAATAGCTCGAAAAAAAGAATAGATAAGTAGTTGAAAATAATTACTAGTTTGTAAAATAGCTGTAAAATAGTTAAGTAATTGTAAAATACTTGGAAAATAGTCAAATAGTTATAGAAATTTTAAATAATTGCAAAATAGTTATAAAATAGTAATTAATTTGTAAAATAGTTGAAAAATAGTAATTAGTTTATAAAACAGTTGAAAATTTGTTAAATAATTCCAAAAATAATTATAAAACAAGTATAAGATAGTTTCAGGTTTAAAAAGAAAAGTTGTATAGTAAATATTTGAAAAATAGATTTATATTAAAACAATTTATTTTGAAAATAGTCTAGAGCCAAACTATTCAATTCATAATCTCCATCCTCATCAATTCAATTTTAATTTCCACTTCCATTTAAATTGACTCAATTCCAATTTGAATAACTTCAATTTCCCTTGAACTTGATTTATCCCCTATTCAAGTTGAATTAATCTCAATTTCTTTCCAAATTCAAATCAAATTCCATTTGATTTTAAACCTATTCAACTTTAATTACAATTCCAAATTATTCAAATCAATTTGGACTAATTTCAAATTGAACCCACTTCAATTTCAAATCATCTCAATTCTCGTTTGAATTAATCCCAATTCCCATTTGAATTTGAACTCATTCAACTTCAATTTCATTTCAAATCAATCCAATTCAAATTTCCATTTGAATTTTTTTTTAAACTTATACCTCTTCAATCACAATTCCAATTAATTCAAATCAAATTTAGTTTGAACTAATTCAATTCAAATTTCAAATTTAAACCATTTCGAATTACATAAGTTAGAGTTAAATTTTTAAATGTTGATTTAATCCTTTAAATCAAATCAACTTATATCTTTAAACCATTTAATTCTGAATTCAAATTCCATTTTTAACCTATTTTAAAGCTCAATAATAATTCAAATCCTTTTTAAACAACTAAATCTTTGAAATTCAATTTTATCATCAAATTTCAATTTTGAAACCAAACCTTTGAAGTTTTATCTTAAATATTCAAATCTTAAGTCCAAAATGATTCCATTTAATCTTAATAATGGATGTATTACCACATCCCATTTCTTTAAACAAATCCAATTCACAGTTTAAAGATTATTAATAACAATAGGGTAATATTATCCAATTATTTTAAAACATCCATCCATTTCCAATTTTCGGATCTCAAACCCATTTTGAGATCGCTCAAACTCCCAATTCAAGTCAACCATTTAACTTCCCAAGTTAAATCTTAATTTCATCTTGAAATTTCCAAATCAGGTTGATCATTCAAACTTATTTAACTTCTTCCAAGTTAAATTCAATTTACTTAATCCAGTCAAATTTACACAATTTGAATTCCCATTTAAATTTTAAACTTCAGATTAATAACCTTCCCATTTAAGTTTAAAACTTACTTCACTTTGGGTTTTACATCTTATTCCAAATTTAAAACTAGACATTTAGAGTCTATTTCAAACCATCTTTGATATTATGAATATTCCTCATACATACATATTTATTTCCTTTACACACCAAATTACATTTAAATTTTAAACCACCTTTGGTTTCAATTCAAAACAAATTCCTTTAAATTTTCAACCAACTCTTATTGAAATATGACCCTTACATTCAAATACATTAGATAATATTATTTATTGTTTCTTTATCACCTCTGAAACAATTTTCAAAATTTTGGACCTAGATTTAAAACTTCACAATTTAGATCCTCTTCAGTTCCAATTTAGAAGTCATATTTGCCTAAATGTTTTACTTCCCTGTAACATTTCATTTGGCTTACTTATTATATATCATTATTAAATACAATAACTATTTATGATAATACCCAAGATTATCATATCTGGATACCAATTCCTTTTTATCTTATTCTGGAACTTTTTTCCATATTCAAGATTTTAATTTCAATTTGAATCCATGTCAAACTTTATCTTTATTCAATTCCAATTTGGTTGTTTTTCTATTACCACCTAATTTAATTCCAATAATTTAACAACCAATTACCTTAATATTATTAGAAAGAAATATTGCTTTATATATCAAAATATATTCTTATATGAAATCATCTAAAATCTTTATATAAGAAAATAACAAGTACGCTCTCTCACACACACACACACAACTCATTCTAGGGTACCATTGACCCTATCCTTAATGAGTAACCCCACCAGAGCCAAAATTCTCGCTTAACCTGCTGCTTGATACCAAATGTAACGACCCAGAAATTTTAATCCCTAAAATTCCGAGTAGTTAGGAAAGGAAGAAAAGAGATAGAAGAAGAAGAAACAGAAAACCAAACTCAGAATCTCACATTCGCAGCGGATAAAATATAATATCAAGTAATATTCTTTACACGATGAAAACTGTATCAGTCAATTACATTTTAATACATCAGAGTTACAACATTTTCACAATCACTGGACACTAAAAGCAACATGTCTCAGATAAACAACAATATAATACAGCGGAAACACTCCATATGTTCCTGCCATCCAGCTCATCTCCTGAGCTCCAGAACATCCTTATCTGAAAATCTGTAATACTCGGTCTGACCCGAGCATTACATCAAAGTAACACCAGGGTCAGGCTGGAAACCAGCGTGAGTAAGTCCATATAATTTGAAATACTAAATTCAAATCATGAAAGAAAACCCGGGTAACTCGTACTTCACTACGAGTTCATTACTTGTTATGCTCTACACTTTATTCCAAAAGTCAAATTCTAAGTATTCTTACTTAGTTCCAAATTCCATATTATTCCATTTCAGTCTATTGATTACTCACATCAAATCCATATAGAATCATGTAGATTACAAATCGAAGTGGTTTCGGGTATTACTGATACCCGACCCCGGTCTCTTCGAATTCAAAATCATCTTAAAACAAAGCTGTTTACGCTTTAAACAATTCCATTATACCCATAGTAACAGATTCACTTAGCAATTCTATTTCAGATAGATAATCCATATCTAACATCCTATTATATAGCATCACAATCATCTACCAAGCATAACAACAATCCAAGGCATTCAATAACATTCAGCCATTCATAAGCAATGATTTTAATCACACTATCTTTAATTAATTTAAATTAAATTAAATGAATTCCTTCCATCACTATAAATCCTGCTTGCTTAATCCTTAATTAATTACAGCAAATTAATTAATTATTCTCTAATTATCCAGCTTAATTAATCATCCTTGACTAATTATCCTTTAATTACAAAAAGTAATTAACTCCCAACTAATTACACAAATTAATTAACCTTCACCCATCTATATTAATTACATTGATCCTTAATTTATTACTCAAATTAATCATCTTATAATCACTTACGTTGATTAATTAAACCTTAATTAATCACACTCATTAACTAACTAACCATTAATTAATTTCTTTTAATTAATCAACCCTTTAAGTAATTACACTGGGTAATTAATCCTTAATTGCTTCAACTAATTAATTATTCTTTAATTACTTTCATTAAGTAATTTCCTTTTAATTACATCCAGTAATTATCCATTAATTACTTCACGAAGTAATTGCACTTCATTAATTACATTCAGTAATTATATCCCATCACCAAGTAATTCTCTTTAATTAATTAAACTTAATTAATTAACTAAAATTAACCACATTAACTTAATTAATTACAATAAGTAATTAATCCCTTTTAATTACTTCATTAAGTAATTATGCTTAAACAATTTCGCAAATGATTAATTTTAAATTAATATAATTAATTAATAAAATTAATCACATTGATTAATTGTTTAATAATCCCTAGTTAATGATCTTCATTAACTATTAACAATACTTTAATTACCTCCCTAATTAATTAAACTTAAATTAATCATCTTCTGATTACAAATTTATTTGTTTTAAATAACCAATCAATATATCTCTAATTACTTAAATAAATAAATACTTAATTGTAATTTAATTAATCTTTAAATCACTTGATTAATTAATTTCTATTAATTAATAAACTTTCTCAAATTAAGGCATAAAACTTTTAAATCAAAATAGTTTTTAAAAATAACATTTATCATCAAATAATTTAAACCAAATTTGAATTTAAATTTAAAATTAGCTTTCAAAAGCTTTTTAAACATTTCACATTTACTTGGGGTTTTAACTCGTCCCTAACTCGAGTCCTTACTCGAGTTCTTTTCTTTTTCCATTTCTTTAAAAACATTTAGTTTAAGTTTTAAAATCTGGAAAGACCACACTCTCGAACACAATTTCCAACCCGAGACAATCTACGTCTCTCCCGTGCTTCGACTCGAGACAAAACTCTCGTCACAAAACTCACTGACACACTAAGTATCAGTGCACGTGCATAGTCGATTTGAACGTCGTCGACCAAACCTGCTACCTTCGGCACTTCATCGATGTCCTTGCCAACCACCCCATCTTCTCAGATCACTAGAAACGCTAAGGAAACAAAATCGAATTGTCTAGGCAAAAACTGGAACCCATCACCGATGCTATTCTTTACCACCGCCGTCGATTCTGATCATCGAAACCCGTATGAGCTTGGTCAAAGATACATCATCGATTCCCACTTCGATTCCCACACTCGTGATCACTTCCAGATCGCCTACGGCCGTGCAACTAACACCATTCCAACGTCGATTCGAACATGTGATCAAACCCTATTTCTCCTTTGCGCGTCCACTATGGCCATCAGAAAATCACCGAGCATTTTTCTCATGTTCGCCTCTATTCATGCCTCCTCTGGCCTCGATTCCAAGACACCCAACCACAAGGATCACCAAAGTTTGACCCATTTCCCAATTCTGTTTGTCAAACAATTTCTCACGAATTACCCAATTAAAAATCATGATTTAAATTTTAAAAATCCTAAAATTTGACGATGATTCATAATATATTTATGAAATGTTAAATTGTTGAAATCAGATTTTGACCAATTGTAAGTTTTATTGGAAAATTTCAAATTTCGAAAACTTACAAACTTATTTAACTTTCAACATAAATTTTTAAACTTTAGCTTATGTTTTAACAAAAAAAATTTGTTTAAATATCTAAGCCTATCATAGACTAGATTAAAAAATTTAAGATTTTGATGTAAAATTTGAACTCTGTACTTTAAACAGAGAAGAACACTGACCCCTCAACACATGCACACAGTTTTACATTCATATATACACAATACATCATCATGCAAACAATTTTACATCAAGCTTCTAAGATTCATTCATTCATGCATCCAGATTTAAAATAAGCACAAAGTTGGGTTTACTCACAGTTAATGAAGTTGAACAAAGCTTTGAATTTGAGATGTTTGCAAACTTTGAACTTGAATAAAATTGCTTGAATTTGGAACTGTAAAATACTTGTTTCTTTACTTAAAAACTGGAACTTTGTTTTGCCTGCTGATTTATGTTACTTGGAATTTTGAGGTGAATGATTTTTCCTACTGATCTGATTAGTTGCACTTGAATTTGAAAAACTTTCCTTTAGATTTGAATTTGTAGAGAAGATTGCTCGAATTCTTGATTTAGTTTTACTGGATTTTCAGGCTTTTTTCTTCTTCTTAGTTTTGAAAAGGAATTTGTAAAGAAAATGAGAGAGGAGAGTAGAGAGGTTTTATATATCTTAATTTTATCTTTATTTAAAAATAAAAAGAATTTAAAGACACTTGTCAAAATCCTTAAATAATTTGCTAACACATGTTATTAGAAAGGTTTATAACTTAACACATGTAACTTTACATGCATTAATTAGATTTTTAAATATTTAACAAAGCTTTTATAATTAATTTTTCTAATTTATAAATACATATTTAATTTATATAAATAAATCACTTTGAAAAGAAAATAATAAAAAAAAATTATGTTCTAAATAAAATCATGAAAATACATTTTAAAACCAGAGTATGATTTAAGATATAAATAACTAACTTTTGAATTTCAATTTAAATATCCAAATTCTAATTAAATTTCAAATTCAATTTAAAAAATCCAATTGATAGATGCATATTATTTTAACAAATCCAAATTCCATTTGTATATAATAATTCTATTTAAAATCTATATATATACAACACAATTATTATTATAGTTTTGAAAATATCAATTTTGCCAATTTAAATAATTATACTAGAAAAATTATCAAACCAATACTTATTCAGGTACATATTATTTTTATTACCATAATTGTTTATTTAACTTATAAATCAGTATTTCTACTAATTAAATCTAGTTAATTATCAATTACAGATATTCTAAAATCTGGGTTATCACAATCGACTTTAATTAATAATGATGTGCAATCTCGTAATTAACATAGAAACTATTTTTATTTCGTTAAAGCAATTTCTTTTCACTAACTCCAATCCTTTATCAAATACGTATTGGATAATAAACTTATTTATCAAATCCTTTTCAAAAAACTGTTATAGATTATAATTATCATTTCAAAAATAATTTGCAAATCATTAAAATTATATAATTATTTTAATATAATTGTGAAGACTTTCTAGCATTATAAATTCATATAAAATAATAAACACTTGAAAAATATCCCTAAAAACCAAAATAAATCAGAGTTAACATATTCTTTAATATATAAAAATTTCAGGACCAAAACATTATTTAATTATTTTTATAATTAAAAACCTAGAATAAATCATTTTCCTCACTTGGGAAATTCATAAAATATTCATACTTGCGTTGAATATTATGATTTTAAAATCTACTTCTAAAATAATGTTTTTAACATCATATCCAAAGTTTAAATCAATTAGATGTTGTAAACTAGGTTTCCACGCTTAAACCTATTAAATAATTCCATAATAAATCCAATAAATTATCAATAAGCATATTATCATCTCTCATTAACAATATGGCATAATAAAAATAATAAGATTCGTGTTTAATCATCAAACCGAAATTAAACAAGCATCTTGAGATGTGTAATTATTATTCACCTTGATTTGATAAAGAGATATGAGATTTGAATGTTGATTTGATTTCCCTAAGTTTCTCTTGGGTTTCCTAGATTTTTCTCCCCTTGAATCTCCTAGCAATGACCGACCTTGGTTTCCTTTAGTTTGTAGGAAGTGATTGTGAATGAAGAAGTGAGGATGGAAGGGCATATGTTAAGGAAATAAAGCATTTCCCTATTTTCCCCCTCACATTATTCCTCTAATTTATTTAAGTTACAATCAATCCTATTAACTTATTAATTAAGATGCGATCAATTTTAATTATCAAATTTCATCCTCCATACCACCATACATTATGTATTCAATTTATCTGATTAAATATCTTGAATAATTCTAATCAAAATTAGGGGTGATACATCTAGCCATATTCTGGCCAATTCCTTAATGTATTCCTCACTGATGTTCTATCAGTCTTCTCCATCATCCTCCAATACCCATCCCTTCTGTTCTGGCTATAAGTAGATGAATTCTCCTCTTCAAAATCAAAAGGTGATGTATTTTTCCTGCTCCTCTTAGCCTTTGGGACTTCGGGTTAGCAAGGCAATACTAGCATCCATCTACTTAATAAATGATTTTTGGCAATCCGCCATTCTTTGATTTAACTGTAAAACCCATAAAAATTAATAAGGTATTAATTAGTTAATAATAAGGCTAAAATGGAAAAAAAAAATTAAATTTTGGAATTTGGCCATAAAAATTACACCATTACGTTTATGGCGATTTTTTGATTAACTTTCATGTATAAAGTTTTGTAGTCAGTCAGAGCTCAAACATAAAATTTATTGACATTTGAAGTTTTCAATTTTAAAAAAATTCAAATGAATTCAAATTTTGAATTTAAACAACTTTAACATGGCAATTAAAATTGGTAATAAATAGTTTAACATTAGGACAAACTTAACAATTAAGAAATTGATAAACAAAACATTAGCACGTAATTAAATATAGGGAAACAAATAAAAAGAAACTGCAAGAATAATTCATGGTCACAGAATATGGACTGGTCAGTCACCCAATGTCAAGCAGTCGATCGATAGGAGAGTGGTAGCTAGGGCTAGTCTTCTCTATGATTTAGAATCACCTAGGATTTCCAAGTAAGGGATTTTAGATATTTAAATATTCGATTTCTAATTATATTCTTCCCTAATCTCTGATACTGAATCTATTCTATACACTCCAACTGTTGGATATTTCAAAAGAAGAAGTATGAAGAAGAGATGAGCAATGGGCGTGAAGCAAATCCAAAGGAAGCTGGGTGAATTCTCTATGAGTGAAAAATCTTACTTTTTCACATTTTAGTATTTGTATAGTAGAAGTTTGGATTTGTTTTATGCCCCAGGGAATGTTATTCACAAATACCATGAAATTAGAACTCTAAAATTCCTCCAAGAGAAATGTTAATTCTTAAATTTAGTAGAATCTCAATTGTTTTATATTAAGATGGTAGAATTTGTTTTGTTACTACAATTTGAGTATTTTATATTCTGTTCCACTTCTAACTTTTCTCTATTGATGAGTAAAAGAGTTTCGAAAAAATAAGTTAGGAAATGGTGTATAAAGTATAAATTTACCTTTTTGTAGCTCCAATGCCTATTTTTGTAATTTAAATTTGAATCCTTCTTTTCACTTCAACCTTGTGCATGCAAAAGTTGAGTAGAATATAAGAGGTTTAAATTTTAAATTTTATAAGTGCTCTTTTTACTATATTAATATAAAATAAGGTTGGTATTTGATTCTATTTTTTCATACAATTTTATTGTTTGGCTAAGGATATTAGCCAACTCGTAAGTTATTGTATAGAGTTGGACTTATATAAATTGGAATTTTTGACATTTAAACGATTATTATAGGAAGATAAAATCTACACCACTTAGGAATATATTTTTAATCTAATTTACGTACATGTGTGTGTATATACGTATATTAGCATATAAATATATTATTATGTATAATTAATAACGTATTGATCGCGTAGTACAAATAAGTTAGTAATTGGTATTAAAATCTTTAGGAAGTAAGTAAATGATAGTTATGGGAATTGATCAATATTTAAAGGTGGTATAAGGAGCTTTCCTTATACTACCTCAATACGAAATGTGGTAAGGCGTATATGGTAGTATATCAGGAGAGTGGAATTATGACCAAGTAATAGGGATGCGAGATCAATCAAAAGCATACAAAAGTCTGTCTAGCTAATCTGGCTACCAGCACTGTGACTTTTGGACCGATGTGAGACATCACCTATAATAAGTACCCATGGTGGACGTGAGGTTAGTCCCAATATTGTAGGGTAAGTCTGTCCAGTTAACCTAGCAACTAGTGCCTATGAATAGTCCGACTAATGTGAGACGTCATAGTATGGGTTATGGGTCATAATGCATGGATCCTACTTCTAGATCTAGGGTATTAAGTGGTTGTTGTAAGGTCCGCCTCTTCCGACTTAAGAAGTATTAAATAGTCGAGATTTTTTTAGGTGTGCTAGTGGGGAATCAAGAAAGGGATTCACTTTAGGTTCTAGGTATTAAGTGTCTATTATAGAGTACGCTTTATTCCATAAAGAAATATTTTGTGCATTTTGAGATTTCATGTGATGTTAGTTAAAAGTACCAGAGAAGGGTTCGCCTTGGGTTAGGAATTAAATGATGCGGACTGGCCTAAGATAAATGTATTAAATTGTCAACATCAACCTAATTCCCACTAAAAAGGTATTAAGTGGCTTAGGTATTTTCTCTCACATTGTTAAGATATGATTGATGATAGTTGCATGGGTTTAGAAAGGGCCTTCGGTGACAATTGAAGGTCTAGAGAGTTGGATTGGAAGAGCGTAAGTTATGGAGTTGTACTGGAAAGGCCTTCGTGTCTACGGTTGAAGTTATTCTATGTATGATATAATATATAATGCATAAGACATATTTCCTATCTAAATAATACTACCCAAATTTTATTATGGTAAGACTTGATATTTTTATTCACCAGACATTGTTGTTTTGACCCTTCCTCATTATAACACGTAGGTTATGGGAGACAATGTTGGTTTAGAAGATGAAGGCATAGGCAAAGTCTTGTGGTAGTTATCTATGTATTTATGCTTTTGTTATATTTTGATGTACCTAGTTCAGATGTGTTGTTATTTTGGGATATTGTATTTTGAATATTTGAGATGATATGTTGTATTTTTTAAATTTGAATTTTTTTTGTGAAATAAGTACTTATTTCAGATATTATATTTTATCCTTTCTGCTGTGAGATTCTGATAGCATGAGTAGATATCTCTATTTATTGTTCATTATATCAATTTTATCAACCAACATCCGTCTTTGGAATGGGTCTATGTTTTAATGGTGTAACAACCCTAGATTTTTCGTATATTTTAATATTTGACTTTGTTTTATTTTGAAATTATTTTAAACTTATTTTATTTCAAACATTTCATTTTTAAATGTAGGTGTTGATTATTATGTGAATTATAATTTCAAACCGGTATAAATTGGATATTTTACTGAAAGATGAATTTCTGTTCAAACTGGTCAAACCTTGACTTTTAAATTTCAAATTTAAATATTTAAATTCTTAAATTTTATCTTTTATTATGAAAATAGATTTAATAACTTGAATACTGCTTTTCGTTTCGTTGAAAATGGATTTAATTTGTGAAAGTTATGTACATTTCAATTTTGAGTATAATTTGTTTTATTTTGAAATTTGGTCTATTTTAAATTATGTAAATCATATTTTCTATTTTATATTTTATTTTAAATGTGTTAATATGTTATTTTATGTATATTTTGTCTTTTAATATTTTTAAAGTGATAATAAATTTTTTTCAAAATTTACTGTATTTATTTCCTATTTTTAAAGGCTGTTTTCTATTTTTCTGCTATTTTCTTCATTTAAATTATATTTAATTAAAATTTATATATTTATTTTGTGAATGAATTTTTATTTTTATGTTATTATATTTGTTATAAATATTTTTACAAGTCCATATAAATTTTCCAAAGTTCATTCTGTTCATTTTCAAATTTTCTAGTCTAGTTTGCAATTTTGTGCTATTTTCTTATTTTAACCTTATATAATTAATAAATATTTATATATATTTCTATATTTTGTTTAATTTTCGAAAATTTAACTGAAATAATAATTATTTTCAGTAATTTAATCTTATATAAATAAATTAAAAGAAATTTGAAAGGGTTTTGACTTTTGGTTTTCAAATGGCCCGTTATCTTCCACCCTTTCACATTCAACATAACTATTCATCAATTAGCTTTTATTATACACATTTTTCAGCCGCATATTTTCATTTCCATTCACATAAACTCATTTCCCACTTCTGAAACAAAAAAAATTCGGCCTTGCTTGAGGAGAAAGTTTGGTAAAAGAATTCCTTTTCTACTCTTCTTTTGTTTATTTCTTATTGTTTGAATTTGATTTGCACTTGTTCTTTTATGTCATAGGTTCGGTCACCACCTCTCTAGCCCTTGCCACCTCCACCACCACCTGAGAACATCACCGTCTTCACCTCTTCTCTGACCAAACCCCAAGCCATGCCTCCTTGTGGATTGATCCATCACCAAAATCAAACAAAACTCCATAAAACTTGCCTAGACCGAACACATCATCCACATCCACCATTTCCACCACCCATGGCCGACCAAACACCACCACCAGCCCTGTTCCAGACCTGAGACGCCTCTACACACCACCTACTGACCCCACCTGAAATAGCCGTGTCCTTTATGCCCTTGGCCGAGCCAAACTATGGCCTTAAACCCTTGTATATTGCTTTGTTAGTGTAGTTCCACCACCACCCACCTTTGCACCACCTTCTAGCATGTTAGGCCGACCCTTAGCAACCCAGACCTGAACCAAAAACATTGCTTTAGACCTGTAATACACTCATGGCTGAACCCAATGTGTGTTAGAGATAAGTGCAAAATAATTCCGCTTTGATTTGTACAGTCTATTCTATCATTGATTATCGTATTTGCATTTGAAACTTATGTTATTATTATTGTTTTGTGTGACTTGTATTCAAGGGGTTTGATACTTTGGCTCCTCCACTCATATTTGTATCGTTTTATCGTTCTTGTTTGGATCTCATTCGTGCATTCGTCGTTGTGTCTCCAGCACAAACCAGTGAGTTATTCTCACCTGACAATATGTACATTTATAACTAGCAAATTGACCCATTTTGAATCTGTAAAATACATTATATAATTTTATGATGTTCACCCATGCTTAAACACCTGTTATATCATATGTTACCGTTATATTATGATGTTCTATTATTTTTATCAGTTTATCACACTGCAAGTTCCTTTTAGATTAGAATCACTATGGGTTGAAATGATACATACCCGAACGGACTTTAGAATAGGAGAAAATTGTTATGGGCTGAAATGATAGGCCTGAATGATTTTCAATTATTTTCATTTACTTGGGATTGCGGGTTTGAAATGATCAAACCCGGGTTTTCTTTGTAAATTACGGGTTGAAATGATATATTACCCGTATCACTTTACCTAAGCTAGAAAATGAAATACAAACCCGTTGTTAAAATATGTTTTTCTTAAAATTTTAAAATATTTTAGAAATGTAAATATTATAATATTTTGATTTAAATTTGATTAAAATGATTTTTGTAAAGCATTATTGACTCTCTGAAAATTTATAAGTGAAATAAATTAATGGTAAAGTTGAAATTATAATTTGA
Organism: Allium cepa; assembly: GCA_030765085.1. Taxonomy (NCBI): domain Eukaryota; kingdom Viridiplantae; phylum Streptophyta; class Magnoliopsida; order Asparagales; family Amaryllidaceae; genus Allium; species Allium cepa. Next base: position 848,002,029 of record CM060938.1, read on the forward strand.
TGATAAATGGAATTTAAATTAAATATGAAAATATGATAAATTTATGATATTTTGAATTAAATGAATTTAAAATAATTTTATAATATATTAATTATTTTTGAATTAAGTTAAAATGTGAAATGAATGAATATTTAAGTTGAAATTTTGAAATATAACTAAAATTGAAAATTTGTGAATTTGGCTTAAAAGTGAATTTTAAGTTAAGCAAATAAAAATGAAATCAAGTTATATTTGAAAATTTAAACTTAAGTGTAAAGCTAAATTTAATTTAATGAATATAAAATTTAATGTTGGAATTTAATAAGTGAATTACTATTAAATTTTGATTTTTGAATAGAGATTTAACTTTATAAAATCATGAATATAAGGGTATTTGAATGATTGTTTTAAAAGTGAAATTATATGATTTTATAAGTTAAAAATGGTTTAAATAAAAATATAATTGTTTGTGAAATTATACTGAATATTTGAAGTTAATATACTGCATTTTAAAAATGCTATTAATTCTAATGTAAAGGATAATACAGCATTTGTAAATGCTGTAGTTGATAATAATGAACCTAATGGCTCAATTTAATTAAAGGCTATTATAGCATTTTTGTGAATGTTATAAAGGTTGAATTTAACTAAGTTTATTTGAAACTAATGGAACCCTATTACAGCATTTTAAATGTTGTCTTTTGTTAAATTGAACTATTTTAAGTGTGACTTTCCGTAGCATTTTCTAAATGCTGCGAAAGTTGAATTTTCATTGTTTTAATAAATTTAAGTGAATGAATGAACTTTGAAAGATTAAAATTTTGAAAATTTAATATTTAATTATTAAATATAATATCTTCATTTTAATGATTTAAATGAAGCAATTTATTTCGAAATATAAACTATTTTGAAATGTGTTTTGAAATGGTATTTAAATTAAACAAAAATGAATGTTGTTGGAAGATATGATATTTTGATATTTTGAAATGGATTTTGAATGATATTGTATTTTTAAATGATATTTGATTTCGAAGTATAAATACTATTTTGAAATTTTAACCACGGGATGTATTTAATTTATGATTTAACTGATCTTTAAAGGACGGGCGATCCCAAGCATCCTTTAAGTTATGGTGCATTTTTACTACAGCTCACTTGAGTTGATTTACATTATATAAGTATATATTGTCCTGACTCGAGTGTTTTGTGTTTTACTTTACGCTCGGGTCATCCTGAGTATTCACAGCTTTGGATTCTCTTTCTGGAGCTGGTCTTTGCTGGAGTTTCTGCTTATCTACATTTATATCTACTTTCTGTTTCAGCTATTCTAGTTTATCTCATGTATTAGTGACCTTCTATGTATTTGGGATTTCTATTATGTTGTTTTCAGACTGTATTATGTTTTTGGTTTGAGACTCTGCCGTAGTAGCTTCATGAACTACTATGTATTTTATACTCCGCTGCGAGGTATTCTGTTTGTTCTGTGTCTGTGATTCTGTGATTTGTATTTCATTTGCTCCAAATTTATTTACAATGCGGTATTTTGATCAATTCAAGTCCGACATGTGCGGCTGTGAATGGCTAAAAATACCGGGTTGTTACATTTGGTATCAGAGCTTTGGTTTTAGGCAAACCATAGCCTGTGGAGCAAAAACTCATTAGAGATAGGGTAGAAATACCCTAGAATGAGTGAAATCAAGATTGAAACCAAGATTTTCAAAACTTCATCCCTTCAACTTTGGAACGCTCCCACTTGTTCTGAAATCCAGTCTTGTCTTCCCTACTCTATCCATTTTGATTTTGGAGCATTTCATAACTCCACTTTGGAATGACCTCTATAAAGATCGGTGATTCCGCAAATCTTTGAATGATTTGTAAAGGGGTGAAAATCCTTTATAATTGGCATTGATTCACCGGAGATTCCTGTATCCTCGGTTTTCGATGCTATCTATCTCCTGCTCTACCCGGACTCTATCTCTGGCGATCGAATGTCGATTTGCCTTAGATTTCCGAATTGATTATATTACTGAAGTCACGGTTGACCGGTTAAGGTCGCCCGCGATTTATATAGGCTTATCATCTTTTATTTGGTAATAAAATTATCTTATCTTCGTTCGAGCTTATCTTCGAAACAGAATTCTATTTGATTAGAGTTCTGCTAAATTCGAATCTCCGTATTTCTTGAAATCTAACCTTGAATCATTCCTTGGAAATTTGTGTTTGATTGTGTTTTGAATTTATGCACACATCAAAATTATTATTTTGACAAGGATGACCCTATTTTGTATATAAAAGTGAAATGTTTTCAATAAGGATTTTTACCTTTGGAAAATGAAAATTTGAAGCTTTGAAAGGATTTGAAATTTTGGAAATTTATAAGAAAATGTGATTTATATAAAAATGATTTATAAATGAAGGGTTTGAATTTGAATTTCGTGGAATCGAACTCCGGTGTTTTGAAATGGGTGTTTAAGATTTTGGAAAATATATAATAATAATATGATTTAAAGATATTTTTCCAAATAAGAAATGTTTCAAATGTATTCGAATAAATTCCAATGATGTCAAAGAGATTTCAAAGAAGTTTCAAGAAATAAAAGTCCAGAACCCACTTATGTCGCTGAAAAATAATTTCGGTGATGAATACATGCATCGACATTGATTTTTGAGCTTCTGAGTGGGGAAGAGGCCACTCTAGTAGCTTTGCTATGCGAGTAATTTTATGAAACCAAATTTTGATTTCCGATTTCGAAGTAAGGTTTGATATTCGAAAGAGATGTGTGTGTATATATAATTTAAATGATTTAAAATAAGCCGATGTTCAATCCTCGAGATTCAGATTTGTTTTGGTATAACCTTACCTATTGGAACTGATTTACTAATTTGTTGGTGATTTCCAACTCTTGGATTGAAAATATGATTTCTTCGACTATTTTGAAGGTTCGAGCACTTCCAAATCAAGGTTAACTTTTCAAAGCTAAGAAATTTTGAATGGTATAAGGTATTTGATAAAGTATAGGTTTAGTTTGGTATGATTAATGTATAAAGTAATATGATTTATATAAGTTTGAAACTGTTGTGGAGTGAAATAAATAGGACTATTTTGAATTATAGTTTTGAAAAGATATTTGAAGTAAAATGTTGAGTTCTTGTTAAATTTATAAGTTAAGAAAAACAGTGAATTTTGACTTAACAAATGAAAGTGAGTTTTAAATTGAATATTTGATTTAAAATTTTGTTGTGATAAATCATATGTTAAAAATTATTTAAATGTGAAATTTTGAAGTCTAGAAATATGATTTATAAGTTTAAAATTTGGTAAAATTGAAGTTGTATTGTTTTTTTAAAAGTTATAATAAAATCTGGAATTTTATTAATAACATTTCTAAAATGCTATAGTTTTATGACAACACTTTAAAATGCTATTGTTTTTGAATTTAACTTTGTTTGAATTAACTAAATATCTGGTATGGCATATTATAAATGCCGTTATTCTTGAACTAAACTATTTTGGAAACTATAAGTTACGATAGCACTTTTAAATGTTGTCATTGTTATAATTTGACAATGTTTCGTAATGTTATAGATTTTAACACTGTTGAGTTAAGTTTTAAAAAGTTAAATGATTTAATTTTGGAATTGATTATTTGTGAAATTTAAGGAGTTTTGAATATAATTTAATATTTAAATTTGAATTTTAAGGAATTTAAATTGAAGTTGAATTTAAATAAGGTTTACTTGGTTATGTGTTAAATGGAATGAAATGTAATGAGATAAATGAATTTTTAAATGGAATTTTGAAATGTATTTTTTAATGATATTTGAAATAATAATTGAATGACATTTTTTTTTAAAATGATATTTAAATTTAAATATTTGAAATTGAATTCAAATAATGATTTGATAATGAGGCTTTGAATGATATAATCTTTATTTGATAAAGAATGTGAATCAGGAATGATAACTGATTTTGATAAATGAAATTTAATGTTTATATTTGTATGAAAGGACATTTGGTTTACTTGTAATTTGAGTTTAATTAAAAATAATGGATTTATGAAATGAATATGTCAAAACTAAGTAATAATGAAGTAAAATTTGAGATATATGAAACTATAAAATTTAGTTTTGGAATACAGTACATTTAGGCTCTGAAATATATTAAAGATTGAATAGTTTATTTTGCGGATCAAATCTTTATTTGAAATTTGATAATATTTGAAATGGTTTTGTCGGAAAACTAAATTGAATTGAAACTGATGGTTTGAATTGAATTAAAGCTGGAACTTGTAGACTTGGGTTTAAATTGAATAAATTTGTGAAATGTAAAGGATTAAAGGGATGTTTTATGATTTCAAATGTATGATTTAGAAAAGTTATGATTTTCAAAGTGTAATGATTTCAAGTATTTTGGTTTCGAAGGATTTATAACTTTGAAAGCATTATGATTTTTGAAAGTGAATATATGTTTGAAATGGAAATGAATTTTTTTGACCTAAATTTTTGTTGATTTGGAAATTTGGAATATTTTCTAAATCTATTATTTTAAGAAACTTTCAAATTGAGTATATGTAATTTAGAAGAAATGATTTTGCGAAATCATATATGATTTTGAAACTGAAATGTTATTGAAATAAATTAAAATTGAGAACCTTGTTTTACTAAATACTTGATTTGGGAGTTATCAAACTTATATAAAATGGATTTGTATAAGTATGAAGTTGATTTGAAAATGTTGAATTGAAAAGGTACTCAATTTGTAAATTAAAATCTTATATAATCGAAGTTTATATAAGTATGATTTGATATACTATTGATTTTGGAAAGTATTCGATTTGAAAATGAAATCTTATATATAATGGAATTTATATAAGTGCGATATTTGAAGCTATAATTTTGAAGGGCTACTATATATGGTATATTATATTTTGATGTAAGAGGTATGGGTAGTACCCTCCGGAAGAAGTATAGTGATATGCTTCGACCCAGATGGACTTGGGGAATCCAGGAATGGATTCGACCGATAAACCCTAATGGACTTGGGTGAATTCAGAAATGGATTCGAACTGATATGGTTGTCCGGACTTAAACTCATGAGTTCCTCGATATTTTTTTCAGGGTAGTTGGTTCTTTAGTTTACCCAATAAAGGCGCTTTCGATCCTAGGATCTGTTGTTTATGGATCTTCCGGGAAGGAAGTGCATCCATTGCGTAAATATTTGAATCAGCAGCGTACCACCGCAGCAAGGGTCGATGGTCCCTTGTTTACGAACTGGCTACGATATTTTTCTGGAATCCGAAAGGTAGAAGGATCATCTGGAAAGTGTTGTGTCCATTTCGTAAATACTGGATCAGCATCGGGCCACTCCTATCGTATTATCATCATTTGACATTGGATTTTGAGCGGAACTTCTCATACCTATTTTTTTTTAGTATTTTCACTGGGTGTTGAAATAGGTCTACTAAGTACTTGGAGAATTTTAGCTTTGCGCCTGATCAACGCATAGCCAGAGTCTGCAGGAACGAAAGTAAACTTTTTAAGAAATCGAGTAATAAAAGTATTTTGGTAAAGTATTGTATAAAGGATATTCTAATCATGATTTAAAATGTCTTAAATATTGTTTACTTCGAACTATCAAATTTGAATCAAATAACTAATTATCATATTAAAAGTTTAACATGTCAAATATAAAAAAAAATTTAAAATAATGGTTCATCCATGTCTTTCAACCTGCTTTCCCTCCTAGCTACTTTTTCCCTACCTTCTTTCAGGATGTCTTCCAACCTATTGTTCTTTCTTGTTGTTTCTCCGCTACCTTCCTTTTCGAGGACGAAAAGATTTGAGTGGGGGAGAGTGTAACAACCCTAGATTTTTCGTATATTTTAATATTTGACTTTGTTTTATTTTTAAATTATTTTAAACTTATTTTATTTCAAACATTTCATTTTTAAATGTAGGTGTTGATTATTATGTGAATTATAATTTCAAACCGGTATAAATTGGATATTTTACTGAAAGATGAATTTCTGTTCAAACTGGTCAAACCTTGACTTTTAAATTTCAAATTTAAATATTTAAATTCTTAAATTTTATCTTTATTATGAAAATAGATTTAATAACTTGAATATTGCTTTTCGTTTTGTTGAAAACGGATTTAATTTGTGAAAGTTATGTACATTTCAATTTTGAGTATAATTTGTTTTATTTTGAAATTTTGTCTATTTTAAATTATATAAATCATATTTTCTATGTTATATTTTATTTTAAATGTGTTAATATGTTATTTTATGTATATTTTGTCTTTTAATATTTTTAAAGTGATAATAAAAAATTTCCAAAATTTACTATATTTATTTCCTATTTTTAAAGGCTGTTTTCTATTTTTCTGCTATTTTCTTCATTTTAATTATATTTAATTAAAATTTATGTATTTATTTTGTGAATGAATTTTTATTTTTATGTTATTATCTTTGTTATAAATATTTTTACAAGTCCATATAAATTTTCCGAAGTTCATTCTGTTCATTTTCAAAATTTATAGTCTAGTTTGCAATTTTGTGCTATTTTCTTATTTAAACCTTATATAATTAATAAATATTTCTATATATTTTGTTAAATTTTCGAAATTTTAACTGAAATAATTATTATTTTCAGTAATTTAATCCTATATAAATAAATTAAAAGAAATTTGAAAGGGTTTTGACTTTTGGTTTTCAAATGGCCATTTATTTTCCACCCTTTCACATTCAACATAACTATTCATCAATTAGCTTTTATTATACACATTTTTCAGCCGCATATTTTCATTTCCATTCACGTAAACTCATTTCCCACTTCTGAAGCAAAATAATTTCGGCCTTGCTTGAGGAGAAAGTTTGGTAAAAGAATTCTTTTTCTCTTCTTCTTTTGTTTATTTCTTATTGTTTGAATTTAATTTGCACTTGTTCTTTTATGTCATAGATTCGGTCACCTCCTCTCCAGCCCCTGCCACCTCCACCACCACCTGATAACATCACCATGTTCACCTCTTCTCTGACCAAACCCCAAGCCATGCCTCCTTGTGGATTGATCCATCACCAAAATCCAACAAAACTCCATAAAACTTGCCTAGACCGAACACATCATCCACATCCACCACTTCCACCACCCACGGCCGACCAAACACCACCACCACCAGCCCTGTTCCAGACCTGAGACACCTCTACACACCACCTACTGACCCCTCCTGAAATAGCCGTGACCTTTATGCCCTTGGCCGAGCCAAACTATGGCCTTAAACCCTTGTATATTGCTTTGTTAGTGTAGTTCCACCACCACCCACCTTTGCACCACCTTCTAGCATGTTAGGCCGACCCTTAGCAACCCAGACCTGAACCAAAAAAATTGCTTTACACCTGTAATACACTCATGGCCGAACCCAATGTATGTTGGAGAAAGTGCAAAACAATTCCGCTTTGATTTGTGCAGTCTATTCTATCATTGTTTATCGTATTTGCATTTGAAACTTATGTTGTTATTATTGTTTTGTGTGACTTGTATTCAAGGGGTTTGATACTTTGGCTCCTCCACTCATATTTGTATCGTTTTATCGTGCTTATTTGGGTCTCATTCGTGCATTCTTCGTTGTGTCTCCAGCACAAACCAGTGAGTTATTCTCACCAGACAATATGTACATTTATAACTAGTAAATTGACCCTTTTGAATCTGTAAAATACATTATCATGTTACACCTTCGATGTTATGATTTTATGATGTTCACCCATGCTTAAACACCTGTTATATCATATGTTATTGTTATATCATGCTGTTCTATTATTTTTATCACTTTATCACACTGCAAGTTCCTTTTAGATTAGAGTCACTATGTGTTGAAATGATACATACCCGAACGGACTTTAGAATTGGAGAAAATTATTATGGGCTGAAATGATAGGCTTGAATGATTTTCAATTATTTTCATTTACTTGGGATTGCGGGTGTGAAATGATCAAACCCGGGTTTTCTTTGTAAATTACGGGTTGAAATGATATATTACCCGTATCACTTTACATAGGCTAGAAAATGAAATACAAACCCGTTGTTAAAATATGTTTTTCTTAAAATTTTAAAATATTTTAGAAATTTAAATATTATAATATTTTGATTTAAATTTGATTAAAATGATTTTTGTAAAGCATTATTGACTCTCTGAAAATTTATTAGTGAAATAAATTAATGGTAAAGTTAGAAAATATGAAATGTAAGTTTTTTGGAAATTATAATTTGATGATAAGTGGAATTTAAATTAAATATGAAATATGATAAATTTATGATATTTTGAATTAAATGAATTTAAAATAATTTTATAATATATTAATGATTTTTGAATTAAGTTAAAATGTGAAATGAATGAATATTTAAGTTGAAATTTTGAAATATAACTAAAATTGGAAATTTGTGAATTTGGCTTAAAAGTGAATTTTAAGTTAAGTAAATAAAAATGAAATTAAGTTATATTTAAAAATTTAAATTTAAGTGTTAAGTTAAATTTAATTTAATGAATATAAAATTTAATGTTGGAATTTAATAAGTTAATTACTATTAAATTTTGATTTTTGAACAGAGATTTAACTTTATAAAATCATGAATATAAGGGTATTTGAATGATTGTTTTAAAAGTGAAATTATATGATTTTATAAGTTAAAAATGGTTTAAATAAAAATATAATTGTTTGTGAAATTATACTGAATATTTGAAGTTAATTTACTGCATTTCTAAAATGCTATTAATTCTAATGTAAAGGATAATACAGCATTTGTAAATGCCGTTGTTGATAATAATGAACCAAATGGATCAATTTAATTAAAGGCTATTATAGCATTTTTGTGAATGTTATAATGGTTGAATTTAACTAAGTTTATTTGAAACTAATGGAACCCTATTAAAGCATTTTAAATGTTGTTTTTGTTAAATTGAACTATTTTAAGTGTGACTTTCCGTAGCATTTTCTAAATGCTGCGAAAGTTGAATTTTCATTGTTTTAATAAATTTAAGTGAATGAATGAACTTTGAAAGATTAAAATTTTGGAAATTTAATAATTTAATTATTAAATATAATATCTTCATTTTAATGATTTAAATGAAGCAATTTGTTTCGAAATATAAACTATTTTGAAATGTGTTTTGAAATGGTATTTAAATTAAACAAAAATGAATGTGGTTTGGAAGATATGATATTTTGAAATGGATTTTGAATGATATTGAATTTTTAAATGATATTTGATTTCGAAGTATAAATACTATTTTGAAATTTTAACCACGGGATGTATTTAATTTATGGTTTAACTGATCTTTAAAGGATGGGCGATCCCAAGCATCCTTTAAGTTATGGTGCATTTTTACTACAGTTCACTTGAGTTGATTTACATTATATAAGTATATATTGTCCTGACTCGAGTGCTTTGTGTTTTACTTTACGCTCGGGTCAGCCTGAGTATTCACAGCTTTGGATTCTCTTTCTGGAGCTGGTCTTTGCTGGAGTTTCTTCTTATCTACATTTATATCTACTTTCTGTTTCAGCTATTCTAGTTTATCTCATGTATTAGTGAACTTCTATGCATTTGGGATTTCTATTATGTTGTTTTCAGACTGTATTATGTTTTTGAGACTCTGTCGTAGTAGCTTCATGAACTACTATGTATTTTATATTCCGCTGCGAGGTATTCTGTTTGTTCTGTGTCTGTGATTCTATGATTGTATTTCATTTGCTCCAAATTTATTTACAATGTGGTATTTTGATCAATTCAAGTCCGACATGTGCGGCTGCGAATGGCTAAAAATACCGGGTTGTTACAAATGGGCTTTTATTGGTCAAATATTAGACCCATTTCAAGGTGGGTTGTTACATTAACTCAGCCATCACCCTATCAAACTCCTCTCTTGATATCATCTCTTGAGGTGCAGATGATCTTAACACAATAGTTGTCAGTTGGTTAGTTTCCTCATTATGGTAAGAAATTTCATCTTCTCCACCAGCTACAGCTACGGATTTACTAGATCTCCTTGGTGTAATTACCCCAAATATGAATATCCTTTAAATCTACCTCAAAAATCTTCTAGATCTAACCTTTGGACCTTCTAATCCATAATAAACATCTAGATCTATGCTTGAGAAGCTCATTCTTAGTGAAAGCACCAAAAATTTTGGACCAAAAGTGTCAAAATACCTCAATATAGATAACAAGTAGATCTAGTAGGAAATTGTAAGAAAAAATAAGAACACATAGATTTTTATTATGGTTAAGCAAAAACTGTAGTCAACTTCCACTTTAGTCTTATTTTGGAGTTGATTGTCTCAAATACAAGGGATTTAAAGTTTAAATGCGTTTAGAATAGAAAAGGGTGGCCTTCTAGGTAATAATGTCCATGTAGAGATCTAAGAGTGAAGAAGAAGAATGACCCAAAAGTCATCTCAAAGTTTCTTTAAGCTTGCTATTTATAAAGGAATCGCCAACCAAAGTCATCGGATCATGCTGGACCCGGTAAAAATCTAGCTCCGATAAAGTATGAGGGAAAACAGAGTCTCCTTATAATAAAATTATGTCAATATTAACATGAATCATGTCGGTATCGACATCATTTGCTTGGTACAAATCCCACGATCCCCCTATACTTCATCGATCTTAGAGCCATGAATGCTTTTGCCTAGCAAATAAAGTTGCTACTAAGATGTTCTAAAACGTCTAATACTAATCCATTTTTGCATAGCTTTTCGGAGTGTTTAAACTACTTCTTTTGGGAAGTGACATAAGACAATCACTTCATCCAATTGCTCCTCGACCAAAGCTTTAGGGCTTACCATAGATGTAACGACCCACCAATCTACACAATTCAAGCTAACATTAAACCACACATGTCCAGCCCAAATTGAATGGAAAGATGGATAGTTATGGGAAGAAGGAAGAAAGAACAAGAGAAGAGAAAAGAAATTAAAAACAACACAGAATTTACAATCGCAGTGGAATTATATATAATATAATCTCAATGATCTTTACAAAAGAGCATATATGTGTGTGTGTGTATGTGTGTATATATATATCCATCAGAGTACAACAACAAATCATAATCATTAGCCTGGACTGTTATAACAACATATCCTTATAATTGCTAACGATTTCAATAACAAAACAACGGAAAATAAACATATATATGAATATGCCTTAAAGACCTCCAACTCATCTCCTGAGCTCCAATGCATCCAAAGCAATCTGTAAATATGCTTGATCTGACCAGAGCATTATAATAAAATACCACCTGAATTAGGCTGAAAAACCAGCATGAGAAAACACACCAACTGGATTTTTAAGTTATAAAAAAACCTTTAAAATCAAAAGTATCTCATAAGACTACTCCGCACATAAACACGGACTGGTTTTTACGTTACGATAACCAAAACATTTTCTATAGAAAATCCGATGATATTATAATAGTATATGTGGTACAAATACTTATTAATCTTAGCCAAAATTGTTACGCTATTAAATTCCATAATAATGGTTATACAATCAAATCTAAAGGCACTTATTGGAGAACGGATTTCAACTATGAAAAGATAAGCGTCTACCCACCGAATTCGTACACCTCTAGATAAAATGTACGAGAGTGTACAACACGTCGCAACTTTGTTACTAAGGACCGGCCCTACCCTTTACTAAACAGCGCTGAATATGACCACCCCTTGGTTGTAATGAAACAACCATAATAGGCCCTGAAGCATGCATACAGATATCGATGCTAGATCATTGGATGATAATACCCTAATGGGAGCGTCCCACATAGCCTATTGCATGTCCCTGCTTTAGTCAATTTCCTGATTGATGAGGCTTGACGCTACCATTACCTTTTATATAGCACTTCCTATTTGGATGATAATACTGCCCTCCAAGAAACAGTTCAATACCAGCATTCATCCATACAAGCTCGTTTTGGGACCGAACGAAAAACTTGAGAGCCCCGTCTTTAAGTTCCCATCATCTTTAAGATGTCTTCACTTCGCAACGCATGGGTTGGATTGAAGTGATTTTCGAATAACCTATCCGATCCTGGTCTCTTCCAAAACAACTTTTCGATAATTCCCAATATACTCAACCCCATTTCTTTAGGAAATAAACCGTCAAAGATAAGAGCGGAGATCACTCTAACTATTAGTGGACGATTTCCTTATCATTGTCCTAGGAGAGCGAAATGAGACCTATACGCACGGTACAACATCTTCGAAGATAACTGTGCCATATAACTCACGTGTTTCTCTTAGATATTTCTAAAGTCACGTTTTGGGTCCAATTACGATAGTCGGTTATTTAACTATCGAGTAACAAACATTAAATCAGGGAGTTAATTTCATAGGGAAAACCAACAATGGTTAAGCATCATGCAACACTAAGCCTCTATTAATTAATCTTTTTTTAATTAAATTTACTTTGTAAATATTCGTCTCAAAATCCTTTTAGAATATATATATATATATATATATATATATATATATATATATCCACAATCCCTATATTTTTAGTACTTGGATAATATCCATATACTTATCTCAGCGCTATAAGTATATTCACAAAACTGAGAAAGATTTCCTTTCTATACAATTCTAAATTCATATACAAATCCCTTACTAATCTCCAAAAATCATTTATAAGTACTATCTCTCAAGTCATTTATAAACCTTCATACGAATCCATGCAATTATTTAAAAAGCGCTCCTTATAATCTGTAAAACCATTTATAAATTTCCTTTATAATTATCTGAAATCATTTGCAAAGCTCTCTTCGTACATTATAAATGGTTCTCTTTTAAGTCTCTGAACATTTTATAAACTTCTCTTATAAAGCCAAAATCTGTTTATAAAACCTTATTTATAATTCTAGAAAACATTTATAAATAAATAATAATCGTTTACTTTAAAACATTATTATATAAAAAATAAACATTATAAATAAGTATAAACTTTAAACATAATAATCAATAAATTCCAAAACATCTTAAATTAAACAATAATATTTATCTTCAACATTTTTATAAATACTAATAATAAATTTCAAAATTTATTGATAAATCATTATATCTAATTTCGAACCATATAAATTTTTTAAATAATTAACTTTTCAAAATATTAAAATATTGATAGCAACTTTAAAACAACATTATTATAAATAAACAATTTTTTAATACATAATTATATTCCCTTGATAAAAATCCATACTAATTTCCAACACGATCATTTCCATATTCATAAAACTGTATTTATAAATCTCCTTCTCTTTTATAAAACTTCCCTTCATAAATCCCTTTATTTATGAATCCCATTTATAGCTTTATTTTCTTTATATATCTCATGTATCTATAAATCCTATTCAAAACATAATTTCAACTACTTTTATTCTTGCTCTCATAAGGATAAATTTCTTTTATAAATATCTTCCAACTTATGAAATATCATTTACATTTTCAAAAAAATAAATTGTCGTTTAACAATCCTAAATTTACCCTTACTTTCAGTTTCCGAAATAGGATCAACTATTTCTAAAATATAATTCCACATCTTGTAATAAATCTACCATTTGATTATTTCACCAATTTATTAAATGACGACAGTTTTCCCTAATTTATAAACCCTGTTATAAATCCATATTCTTATTAACAAAATGCGATTTTACAAATCTTCACTTTATTTGTAAAATGTCATTTTATACATTATCACCTTTACCAATTTCCATATTTATAAATAAATCTTAATTTTTGCATATATTATATACATATCGCTTTATATAAAACGGTTAATAAATATTTATACAATATATTTTCCACCTCTTTTTAAAAAAACTGTATCCCTTATTTATAAAACACGAACTTATTAGACATTAAAATCCTTTACTTTATGGTTCAAAGTCTCTATTTAAACCATTTCACAAAACTACTAATTTATAACGAGCTTTACACCACGCATTTCACGCGTGATGAAGGCATCTGAATTGTTTTTCAAAAAATTGTATTTATTTAATACGTTCAAAAGAAAATGATTTCCATAAATGTTTATTTATATTTTTTGTTAAATAAAATATAGTTAATTTGAATTTTTATTTCTATGCTGCAATATCTAATTTTTTTTATAGTTTGAATTTTTGTTTATATTATTAATTAATAAAAAAGAATTTGTAAAGTAGTTTATTTGTTAAATCCTATTTCTAATCAATATTCATATTTGGTAAATATTTGTAGAGGAAATTTTAAATTTGTAAAGGAAGCTTAATTATTAGATTCTATTTTTACACTATGTTAAATTTTAATAATATCTGTTGTGAGATATTTTTGGCATTTCATACTGACACCAAAAGAGTGTGACAGTAAATATACAGCAACTATTACTAAAGGAATACATATAAATGGCAATTTTGGAACTTCGCGGTCAGACCAAAAGATTACGCTTCCAAGCCAACCATTAATAAAGATATCTAAAAATCATATTTTTGCTTTAGAAAAATTATTAAACATATAAAATTTCCAAAATCACTTTGAAATTCCGTTTTGAATTAAATCATTATTTTATAGTATTTTAAAAACAAAAAAACGAGGTCTGGTGTTACTAAAGCACTAAATAAGCAAAATTATGTCCATATCATCAATATGGCATCCAATATATCATATATCGCAATATATATGAAAATAAAATCAACACTGTGAGGATCCTGTTGGATCCCTCCAACCTGTCTCATTAAATCACATACAATATGTATTCATAAAAATATAAATCAACCGCTTCGAGGCGGGATTCATATACAAATAGTCATCCACTCTTACACGCGAACGTAATAGGGTCCCATCCGTTCTAAGAGCGGAAATATATCCAAACCAACTAATAGTTATAGTAAATCATCCAAACAGTCAACCGTAATCAACAATAAAATATTCACACATCTAAAGAATAATTTTATCGACAAAAATATTTCTAGTTAACCAAAAGGTGAGATTTACTCATCGAATTTTTTGTTACCGCCAAGGCATTTTGATTCGGAAATAAAGTCAAACGACGTCCAGTTTTAGTCCGAATTTAAACAGTCTTCAAGTACGACCAAATTAGTTCCATTTCAAAGCTTTCATCATTATGAATGCAACACAAAAAACATGCCTCGATTGGACTTCTATGGATGAGATATTCAATTTATAAATTATCACTTTTTAAAAATAATAATCAATTTATTAATTATAAATTAATTAACTTAATTACCTAGTTACTCCTCTAATCCTTCTCCATCCTTTCCAAAAATAAACTAGCTCCTATTGCTCTAGTAGGCATGCCCCAAATAACCATGCATCTCCACAAGCGACACGGAGCACCGCTCCTCAAAACCAAATTCAGACGACGCCATCAACTTCAGCTCCTCACGCTCAACCTTCCAATGCCCAAATTGACACTCTCGCCTTCCCCTTATAGATCGCGATAATCCTACGGCCACCGTCGAAAGCTAGACCAAATGCTGCTTCTCGACTCCTAAAACTCCAATCTACCTCAAGTTCGCCTAAACCATCTCCAATTTGAGAAAAACGAAACCCTACCCTAAAACAATGCATGATTCACTGTTATACCGTTGCACATTCTAATATGATGTCGCGACCTCCATAATTCCTTCCCAACGAGGATCCAAACCTATGTAGCTCAAAAATTAGCAATTTTATTTTTATGAGATTTCCTTGAATTTTATTTGAATTTTTTAAAGCGTGGATCCATTTTCTTTGTTTTTCTTGGTTTATGAAGTTTGTTATGTGCATTGAAAAGAATGTGTATGGGAAGACAAGAAAAAGCAGAAGCAAAGAAGAGTACAGGGTAGGCTAGAGTGTGTGTTAAGTTGAGATGGGTATGGGCTAGTGGGGTCTATGTGTGTGTGTGTATTCGAAAATATCCATTCTGATGCACTCAAAAATCTCGAACCCCAAACAAGGTGTGCCGCCTAGCAATCTATATGTAATACCCTCATTTCAAACACAATGGAACTAGTCTCGAGGCCTAATTCAATCATACATAAAAGATAGCTTTTCAAGCCCAATTATATTATATAATTTTTAAATTAATTACTGCGAGTTTCGATCTCGTACGACCAATCGATAGGTCTGATCGTCTCGAAAATTATCGACATACAATAACTCACCATTACGAATCCAATGACACTATTTCATTGAAATCCGAAATAGTGTACCGAAAGGCTATTTTTACATATTAATTAAAATGAATTATTATAAAACCAAATTAATCATATTTAATTCTAAATTAAAAGTTTATTATTATCATTTTTAATCAACAGAATTTAAGAAAGCTTTTAATCATTTTTATCCATATTAAATCCAAGATTCAATTACTTTAAATATTCCCCGATATTAAATCCAAAAATATAATTATAAAATAAATCACTATATTTGAAATCCAAGTTATTTAACTTATAAAATTAATTTTTTAATGTTTTAAATCAATTGAATATTCCAAATTGAAACGACTAAAATTTTGGGTTGTTACATCCCCTTAAAAGGATTTCGTCTCTAAAATTGCCAAGGTACGGAAAATACCACTAAGCCCATTACCTTTTCAAAACCAATTACTTGTAATAGATTCTAAAATATCTAAGCCGATATTAACATGATTTCTTGTCAATGTCGACTTCTTTTTCCAAGGGCACTTGGAATCCATATCCCTTGAAGCCTTTGTCCGATTCCATTTCAAACTTTCCCCAAGTCCTAAAATCATATGACCTTCGTTCTGACATCTAGATTCATTTGAAAACTGTCTGGTCTAAATAACGAATAACATATAATTTGCAATTCACCTTGGAAATTTAGGTAGTGTTTGGTTTGTTAATTTTAGTGTGACGACCCTGACATGACTTTCGAAAATCGGCACCAAATACGACACCCGTTTTCACATGCCATAGATCCAAACATCGAATCTGGTTCGCCGGAGCTTATAACAACATCAGATTAAATACAAAATAGCAGAACAGAATGAATATCATGCATACATCACAGATACAACATCATAATATCCATTACTACATCAGAGTATTTTTAATACATACACCACAACTCCAGATAAACATCATATTAATACAACAGTGATCATATATCCAAAAAGTCTTTAAAGGAAAGATAACAAACTCCCAAAAACTAAACACCTGAGATCCATAAAGCTTCTAAACTATCTCCAAAGCAAGAGCTCTAAAATACTGCTATACCAGAACACGTAAACCTGCTACTAGGCTGCCCGTGTGGAAATTATGGGCACCTAGAGTTTAGAAAAGAAACAATAAACTCCGGTTCAGTCATGGTACTGGTATGAGTAAACAAAAAAAACAGTTGCTTTTAAACAAACTAGATTTATAAAAGAAAATCCAGTATGCCTTTGGAAAATGAAACTATCATAAGACCTCCCGCCACACACACAATGCAAACGCAGAATTGGAGGATATTTCTTCTTATGATAGTCAAATATGCTTGATACGAGAAAAATTATTTGATATTATTATTAGTGCATAGTGCACAAAGTATTTCGAAAGTATAATATTAATCTTAGCCAGCATACCACGTTTCGTCGTATGCCTACTATAGCTACCATGTTTTGTGGCAGGTTACCGCCACGCTGCATGGCAGGTTATACAACTAAAACCGTACAAGGATCGTATTGTTTCTTTGGATTTCCGACAAATGGTCAGGCTAAGGAACTTCCTACTTCCACATGGGTACGCTTCTGGCGGGACGTCCCGAGAACCTACCCGGCTCTCTACCAACACAAGGCCGGGTTACCTCTGTAACTAGGTAACTACTACTCAAGTATGCCCCTCCTCGGTCCTTTGGGACCTTTATCCGAGGGCCTTCTACCACAAAGCAACAATCACACAGTAAATGAGATTGGAGCTACCACACAGGTAAATATCTGGGCTCCATACCATGACATCACCTTTTACCAGAAGGAAATGACATACCCTAAAGGGCGCGACCCTCATAACCTTGCCGCATCTTTCCTGTTTCGACCATTTTCGGGTTGTGAGGTCCGATGAGGTCTCGTCCACAAACCTACGCTTTACACAAAAGCCATGCTTTGATCACAAATGATCAACAAATGATCATCACCACACAGCAGCACTTAGCATGCCACATTACCGAATTGGGAATATAACGCTGATAACCTTCAATGACATTAACCTCTGAGCTTGTACGTCTCGGAGAAGGGTGTTAAGCTAAGAGAATAAATTCTCCGCCACCAACAGATACGTATTTGAAAGAAATCTGCTTTATACCTCAAAGTATAGTGTCAGACATACGACCAAACGGGTCTGTTCCGGGTTCGAACAGAACCGAAGGCACTTTGTCCAATAAAGGAAGAAGCCCTTGCAAATCCGGGTATCCACAATCCCGATCGGACTTCCCATCACTTAGGGAATCTTTATACCGAAGCAACCCAGTGCAGAGACAATCGGTAGGTTATCCTATCGTTTTCGAAGACATCCGGTCTTTACCACCGGTCTTCAAATGCAATCCATTTCGATATATCACTATTCGGAATGGGTTATATGACACAAAGGTCCTCTTCCGGCTAAACCGAATAGTGAGCATTTAATTTTAAAACACGTGGGCATAACAATCGCAAAGATTCATATTCAGTGTTCGATGTGGGTTTCGGATAACTAACTGAAATCCGACTCCCTGTCGCATCGAATTTTAAATGCCGTTTTACGGGCAACGGGGTTTTCACATCAATACAGAACAAATCACAGATCACAGTGCAGTACATGGCAATCTACATCACACAGTATTACGATCACAGCAGAAATAACAATTCAGTGTGGAACAATGGTTAATTGTTTTCCAATGTAGTTTAAGTGAATTTACAACATAATTATTTTGATCAATGATCAATTATTCTTATCGATAAACAAATTTATTTAAATATCAATTCTGTTAATAAATTATTTCTCACTCAATTAACTTAATTAACTACTAATTAATAAATTGATTAACTGAAATTATTTAACTAACAATTCTTAATTATAAGTAATTTAGACACTTAATCGTTTATTAATCAATTTTAGTTACAAATTATAAATCATTCTTAATTACTTTTCAAAACCATTGGTTAATAAAAATTATTTACCTTGATTATCATTTGAAACCCTTCTTTACTCTTTGAAAATCGATTTATTGTTCCGTTGAAAGTTTTTATGTAAATTAACATAAATTCTTATTTTAAATTTAATTATTTAATTAAAGGATTAATTAAATCTTTAAAACATTGTTAAATAATTTAAATTATAGTAAGTTTTAACTTAACATAATCAACATTGGTTAACTTGAAATACAAAAATTTACTTAATGTTGTAAATTCAAAATTTTATTGGGCCTAACCCAATTTAAACAAAACTCGTGTAAAACCAGGATTGCACCCGAGTCAACCTCAGGTTCTTCTCGTCTCTTCCCCGAGATCTTTCTCTCCTCCCCTCGTACCGTTTCTTCTTCTTTTTTTTTTTCCTTTTTTCCATTTTAAGTTAAGTACATAAACAAAGATAGCCGAGAGTGTACTCGTGTATGCGAGTTCCTTCCCAAAGCCAAACATGCATTCTCTCGAGTTTCAACTCGAGCTTCCCGTCTGCAAACTCACTGACACCCAAAACACGTTGTGCACGTGCATGACGTGGCGCCGCCACTCCGGTGATCATCACTATCATCGGCAAGTCGAAAAATCAATGCAAACGCGAAATCGAACTTCGATTCGACACAAGGAACTCGAGATCAAAATTTCACCTTTTCGTCGAACTGAAGCTCGAACGTACCCAGCCAACTTGCCTCGTCCTCCTCGCATAGTTCACCAGAAAATCCACGCTTCCGGCCATATCGCGTTAACACATCGTACTATCATTCCCCAAAAGCATATGCATCTCGATTGCTCCTAGGTGATGAAATCACCTTTTTTACAGACACGCAAACAACCTCAGTTATAACCCTAATTTGAACTCGATCCATCGATTTACGCAATGAAAAAAAAATTCGACAATTTTCCTGAAATCTTAAATCAACAAACTATCTTCACACTAATTTTCATCAACAATCATTTGATCGATCGCTAGAAAATGGAAAAAAACACAATTTTCACACAACCACGAACTGCACTTAGAATATTGAATGAAAAATCATCATATTTATTTTAAAAATCATCTCTTTGTGTGTTTATTCAGGTTATATGATCAAAACAATGATTTAACATGCTTGAGATTATCACATGATTTTGTTTTTACTGTAAATTGTAAGTTGCAAAGAAAAATACTTCCTGTTCAAGCTTGAAATAAATTTTTAACTGTAATTCAAGTCTAAACAACTTGTTTTATAAAAAAACTAAGCTAGAAAAAGATTGTGTGAGTTTATTTGAATTTTCTTCCATTTACTTTTGTTTTGAAACAAATTATTAAGACAAACTATATAATACTTTCAGTAATACAGGAACAATACAAACAACATTTCCTTTCCAATATAAAACTAAAAACACAAAATCTATGAAATAAATACTTAGATTTCAAAAACAAGTAAGTTTACTTACCTGAATTTTTTCCCGAAACAAGAATTGCCCTTGTTTTGAACCCTGTAGATATTCTGCTTTTAAATTTTTCTGTTTTGATTTGTTATGTAAACTGAGTTTGAATTTGTAAAATGATGTTTGTTTTTATTTTCTCTTTCAGGCTTTGCTAAGATTTGTTTGAATGAAATAAAGAAACTATGCATGTGTATATATAAAGGAGAGGGTTTGTACAGGGAAAGGTTTGCTGGTGCATCAGTTTTTCTTTCAATCAGATTATTATTATTTTTTGTTGACCAAGCAAAAAATAATAATAATAATAATGCGGCTAAAATGATCTTGTTCATGCTGAAGAATAGATAGCATTAATTGCTCATGCCCCCATTTTTGTTAACATATATATATGCTGTTGGTTTTATAAGTACTAATTGTTGTTTTATTTAAGATATTTATCTTCTTGTATAAGCCTTGTTTGAATTTTATACGTACTCTTTGGTTTTTTTTTCCTTGTTTATATTTCTACATACTTATACTTAAATGTATGTCCTTTCTTTTGTGATCAAAACTTGTTTTTGTTTTACATACAATTTTTCTTGTTTATAAATTCTCAAGTAATCCTATATGTATTCTTGCATATGACTCTTTATAACTACATGATTTTATTCCAAACATAAACCTTAAATTTTATTTGTATTTTAAAGTTAACTATTAATATTTAATTCATCACATATATTTTATTTTATTTTTTAAAACAATTTCTTGTTTGTTATATTTTCTTTTCTTTATTTATTCATTATTATTATTTATTTAAACTTAACTATCAAATATTTATTTAATTCCATATATCTTTCTTTTATTTAATATTAATAACATTTTATTTCATTTGAAACTTTTCAATTTAAATTTAAAAGTTCAAACGATTTATCGAATTTAGAACTCAAAATTTTAGGATGTTACAAATATCCCCCCTTAAGAAAATTTTGTCCTCGAAATTTGAAAGAGAGAGAAAAGAAAACAAAGAATATATGAATTCCGAAAAATAAGGAAATGGCTTACCAGTTTAAGCCGAGATGTCTACTCTGCAATTGAGATATGATTTCTTCATATTATCTTCAGTTTCCCAAGCACAGTCCATTGGATCGCCACTCCACTGAGCTTTAACGACTTTCACCACTTTGTTTCTCAATCGCTTTTCATCACGATCTATAATCTTTATTAGTTCTCTTTTTACTGCCAAGTTGGGAGTGATCTCAAGGTCATGCTGAGCGGCCTCCTCAATTATACTATCTGGATCGTGCACATACTTTCGAAGACTAGAAACGTGGAACACATTGTGCACACCAGACAACGAGCTGGGTAGCTGCACTTGATATGCTAGAGGAGCGATCCTCTCCAGAATAGGAAAAGGTCCAATATAACGTGGTGCTAGCTTTCCAGTTTTCTCGAACCTCAATACACCCTGCATTGGAGATACTTTCAAAAATAAAGAATTTCCAACTTGAAATTCCAAATCTCTTCTTCGGCGGTCATAATAGCTCTTCTAGCGACTTTGAGCTACTTTCAATTTTCTTTCGAATAAAATCAACCTTCTCCGTGGCTTCTTTAACATATCTTGTCCAAGGACGAGTCTATCACCTGATTCGATCCAGCATGCAGGTGATCGACACGGACAACCATATAAAGCTTCGAAAGGAGCCATTTCTATACTGGCCTGATAGCTGTTATTATAAGAGAACCAGATGCAAATGGTCCTCCCAAGAACCACCAAAATCGAGAATGCAAGCACATAAAAGTTCTTCTAGAATTATGTTAATCCTCTCAGTCTGCCCATTAGACCGTGGGTGATAAGAAGTGCTGAGATTCAATTTTGTTCCCTATGCGGCTTGGAATGCCTTCCAAAATTTACTAGTGAAGATCGGGTCATGATCACTCACTATGTTGCTGGGAATACCATGGAGTCGAACAATTTCCTTTATATATTGCCCTGCTAAGCTTGTTGCAATCCGAGTGGATTTCACTAGAATGAAGTGAGCAGTCTTGGTTAGATGGTCCACTATAACCCAAATTGCTTCATTTCCTTTCTTGATTCGTGGCAATTCGTCAATGAAATCCATCGATACCTAATCCCATTTCCATTTCGGTACTTCCAAAGGCTGAAGTAGACCGGCCACTTTCTTTTGGTCGCTTTTTATTTGTTGACAAGTAGCACAACGACTCACATATATGGATATGTCTCTCTTCATTTTCTTCCACCAGAAATTTCTTTTAATATCTCTATACATTTTATTAACTCCTGAATGGATGCTGAGCTTAGGTTTGTGGGATTCATCCAATACTTCACGTTTCAGATCAGGGAAGTCCGGGACACACATCCTGCCTTTTAATCTGATGATTCCATTATCATCAATTGCAAAACTAGAATCTTCATCCCGATGAACTCTTTTACAAATTCCACGAAGGAACGGGTCTTCTTTTTGCTTGCCGGCGATCTTTTCAAGGAGAGTAGGAGTGACAACAAGATATGCAAGAACAACATGTCTCCTACTTAAAACATCGGCAACTACATTGGCTTTTCCCGGCGTATATTGGAAATCTAGGTCATAAGATACAGAAATTCCAACCAACGTTGTTGTCGCAGATTTATATCCTTCTGGGTGAAGAGATATTTCAAAGATTTATGGTCGGTGAATAATTCAAATTTTTGACCCAGAAGATAATGTCGCCAGATTTTTAAGGCGAAAACCACAGCCAAAAGCTCCAAGTCATGTGTTGGGTAGTTTTTCTCGGGCGGACGTAATTGTCTACTCGCGTAGGCAATTACTTTCCCATTTTGCATTAATACTGCACCTACCCCATCACCACATGCGTCTGTATAAACAGATAGTCCCTGATTCCCGTTGATGATAGCGGGAACAGGAGCAGTGGTCAATCTCTTCTTCAATTCCTGAAAAGCTTCATCGCATTTCGGAGTCCAATTGAACTTTATTTCTTTCATCGTTAGCTTAGTCAACGGACTAGCTATCTTAGAAAAGTCCTGAACGAACTTCCGGTAATAGCCTGCCAAACCCAAAAAGCTTCGAACTTCCTTTGGGGTAGTAGGTCTTCTCCAATCGAGAATAGCGGAAATTTTGCTAGGATCAACAGAAATTCCTTTTTCATTAATAATATGGCCAAGGAATTTAACTTCTTTGACCCAGAAGTGGCATTTGAATTTTTTTGCAAATAGGATATTTCTACTCAAAATCTCTAAAACGATTCAAAGGTGCTCGACGTGCTCCTCTTCGGTTTTGGTATAGATCAAAATATCATCAATAAACACGAGCACAAATTTATTCAATACTTCCTAGAATACCCGGGTCATAAGATCTACGAAGTATGCTGGAGCATTGATTAGTCTGAAAGGCATGACTAACCATTCGTAGAACATATTAGGACCCCTGAAAGCGGTCAAATGAACACAATCTTTGGAGATTCGTAATTGATGGAATCCTTGGGCTAGATCCATCTTCGAAAAGAAACGAGCGCCGTGCAATTGATCAAATAGATCATCAATTCTGGGCAGTGGAAATTTATTCTTGAGAGTCATTTTATTGAGATCGCGGTAATCTACACACAATCTCAAAGATCCGTTTGATTTAGCAACAAATACTACTGTTGAACCCCATTCAGAAACACTGGGTTGAATTAACCCTTTTGCTAGTAGATCATCGGTTTGCTGAACTAATTCAACCTTTTCCTTGGGTGCCATCCTGCGACTTGCGTGAATGACAGGACGAGCATCGGGTACTAGGTCGATTCTGAATTCTATTTCTCAATGTGGTGGTAAAGATTTCACTTCTCCGAATACGTCCGGAAAATCTCTAACAATGGGAATGGACTCCAAACTGGGTTCGGGATAACCCAAATTATACATCAATCCTTCCCTTATAGGACTAAGGTCCTCACAAGAAATCTCGATAAAATATCCAAATTCAGTTTTAATTGAAATCAATCGATTAATGCAATCCAATTTGGCTTCATATTTTGCTAGCCAATCCATTCTGAGTAAGAATTCAAACTCGTTAAAATAAAGAACAAAGATATTGATAGGGAATTGATAATAAGAATATGAGATAGGAACGTCTCTACATCGAAGACAAAGATTTGCGGGACCTCCAACTGGATTCTTTACGCATATGGGTTCATTAACAAAATCAGGTTAAAGATTTAATTCATTTATAGCTTGCTGAGAGATAAAACTATGTGTAGCGCCCGTATCAAATAGAACTCTAACAATGCTATCATAAATAATGAGTTAGCCTTCTAGAACTCCTTTTCCTTTCTTTGCTTTGAAAGATGCAGGTTGGTCTTTGACTGTGTACACCTTAGCTGTCTGAGCTTGCTTCATGGTTGGGCAGTCTTTAACTTCATGCCCCACTTTCTGACAATAATAGGTTTTCCTGGGCATTGCTTGAACGGATTGAATGACTTGTTTCTTAGGCTTCATACATCTGCTCTAATAGTGGCCCTTCTCCAAGCAATTATAACAAGTGACATTCTCTACCGTGCTTCCCTGAATGCTCTTCTTTTTCTCTTTTCCCTGCCATGGTTTCTTGCCACCAAATTTCCGCTTCTTCCAATTTTGATTGCCCGAATTTCCTTTCTCTGCCGGGGCTTCTTGCATATCAAGTGTGGCATATCTGTATCCCATATCAACCAAATCTGAAAAAGATTCCTTAACATGGCCAGTCATTCTTTCGTGGAATTTCTTATTCATCCCACGAATAAATCTTTCATTCTTCTTCAAAGGTGTGCTCACTAATTCGGGACCAAAACGAGACAATTCGTTGAACTTGTTTAGATATTCCTCGAATGACAAACTCCCCTGCTTTAAGTCCATGAATTCCTTGTACATTCGAGAAATTCCAGCTGATAGCAGATAGCGCTTCTCAAATACTTCCTTGTATTTCTCCCAAGAAAACTCATCTTCTTGCTTATCTATAATAACTGTCTCCCACAAGGCTAAAGCTTCCTCTTGAAGTTGCCAAGAAGCTATGAGTCACTTCTGATCGTCTTGCAGCTTTAGTCCTCTGAAAATTTTCTCACATGATCTGATCCATGCTTGAGCCTCAACAATTGACTCCTTGCCGGTGAACGGCTTACCACCCAGCCTTGAGAAATTCTTATGTAAATCAGCCAGATTCGACTGTTGCTGAATAGGTACTACTGCTACTAACGTTGGGGAATCTTGGTTAGTTGTTGTGGAATCTCCTTGACCCCTAACTCTTCCTCTTGTCCGCTCATTCTTACTATCTGTAATTAGTAAGAAAATTGATTTAGATATACGGATGAAATATCTTAAGGAATATCATCAGTTAAACGAAATTGACCGAGAAAATTTGGGGTTTCAGTCTCAATTATATTCATTCTAGGGTATACTTCACCCTATCTCTAATGAGGCATCTGAGGTGTTATACTCCGTAGCAAAAGTCCTTACTCAACCTTCAGCTCTGATACCAAATTTGACGACCCTGACTCGACTTTCGAAAATCGACACCAAATACGACACCCGTATTCAAATGCCGTAGATCCAAACATCGAATCTTGTTCGCCGGAGCTTATAACAACATCAGATGAATATAAAACAGCGGAAATAGAATGAATATCATGCATACATCACAGATACAACATCATAATATCCATTACTACATCAGAGTATTATTTATACATACACCACAACTCCAGATAAACATCATATTAATACAACAGTGATCATATATCCAAAAAGTCTTTAAAGGATAGATAACGAACTCCCAAAAACTAAACATCTGAGATCCAAAAAGCTTCTAAACTATCTCCAAAGCAAGAGCTCCAAAATACTACTATACCAGAACACGTAAACCTGCTACTAGGCTACCTGTGTGGAAATTATGGGGCAACCAGAGTATAGAAAAGAAACAATAAACTCCGGGTCAGTCATGGGACTGGTATAAGTAAACAAAAAAAAAACAGTTGCTTTCAAACAAACTAGATTTATAAAAGAAAATCCAGTATGCCTTTGGAAAATGAAACAATCATAAGACCTTCCACCACACACACAATGCAAACGCAGAATTGGAGGAGATTTCTTCTTATGATAGTCAAATATGCTTGATACGAGAAAAATTCTTTGATATTATTATCAGTGCATAGTGTAGAAAGTATTTCGAAAGTATAATATTAATCTTAGCCAATATACCACATTTCGTGGTATGCCTACTATAACTACCATGTTTTGTGGCAGGTTACCGCCACGCTGAATGGCAGGTTATACAACTAAAACCGTACAGGGCTCGTATTGTTTCTTTGGATTTCTAACAAATGATCAGGCTAAGGAACTTCCTACTTCCACATGGGTATGCCTCTGGCGGGACGTCAAGAGAACCTACCCGGCTCTCTGCCAACACAAGGCCGGGTTACCTCTATAACAGGTATTTACTACTCGAGTACGCCACTCCCCGGTCCTTTGGGAACTTTATCCGAGGGCCCTCTATCACAAAGCAACAACAACACAGTAAATGAGATTGGAGCTACCACATAGGTAAATATCTGGGCTCCATACCATGACATCACCTTTTTCCAGAAGGAAATGACATACCCTAAAGGGCGCGACCCTCATAACCTTGCCGCATCTTTCCTGTTTCGACCATTTTCGGGTTGTGAGGTCCGTTGAGGTCTCGTCCACAAAGCTACGCTTTACACGAAAGCCATGCTTTGATCACAAATGATCATCAACACACAGCAGCACTTAGCATGCCATACTACCAAATTGGGAATATAACGCTGATAACCTTCAATTACATAACCTCTGAGCTCGTACGTCTCAGAGAAGGGTGTTAAGCTAAGAGAATAAATTCTCCGCTACCAATAGATACGTATTTGAAAGAAATCTACTTTATACCTCAAAGTATAGTGTCAGACATACGACCATATGAGTCTGTTTCGGGTTTGAACAGAACCGAAGGCACTTCGTCTAATAAAGGAAGAAGCCCTTGCAAATCCGGGTATCCACAATCCCGATCTGACTTTCAATCACTTAGGGAATCTCTATACCGGAGCAACTCAGTGCAGAGGCAATCGATAGGTTATCCTATCGTTTTCGAAGACACCCGGTCTTCACCACTGGTCTTCAAATGTAATCCATTTTGACGTATCACTATTCGGAATGGGTTATATGATACAAAGGTCCTCTCCCGGCTAAACCAAATAGTGAGCGTTTAATTTTAAAACACGTGGGCATAACAATCACAAAGATTCATATTCAGTGTTCGATGTGGGTTTCAGATAACTAACTGAAATCCGACTCCCTGTCGCATCGAAGTTTAAATTCCGTTTTACGGGCAATAGGGTTCTCACATCAATACAGAACAAATCACAGATCACAGTGCAGTACGTGGAAATCTACATCACACAGTATTACGATCACAGCAGAAATAATAATTCAGTGCAGAATAATGGTTAATTGTTTTCCAATGTGGTTTAAGTGAATTTACAACATAATTATTTTGATCAATGGTCAATTATTCTTAACGATAAACAAATTTATTTATTTCTGTTAATAAATTATTTCTCACTCAATTAACTTAATTAACTACTAATTTATAAATTGATTAACTGAAATTATTTAACTAACAATTCTTAATTATAAGTAATTTAGAAACTTAATCGTTTATTAATCAATTTTAATTACAAATTATAAATCATTCTTAATTACTTTTCAAAACCATTAGCTAATAAAAATTATTTACTTGATTATCATTTGAAACCCTTCTTTACTTTTTGAAAATCGATTTATTGTTCCATTGAAAGTTTTTATGTAAATTAACTTAAATTCTTATTTTAAATTTAATTATTTAATTAAAGGATTAATTAAATCTTTAAAACATTGTTAAATAATTTAACTTATAGTAAGTTTTAACTTAACATAATCAACATTGGTTAACTTGAAATACAAAAATTTACTTAATGTTGTAAATTCAAAATTTTATTGGGCCTAATCCAATTTAAACAAAACCCATGTAAAACCAGGGTTGCACCCGAGTCAACCTCGGGTTCTTCTCGTCTCTTCCCCGATATCTTTCTCTCCTCCCTTCGTATCTGTTTCTTCTTCTTCTTTTTTTCCTTTTTTTTCCAATTTAAGTTAAGTACCTAAACTAAGATAGACGAGAGTATACTCGCGTACGCGAGTTCCTTCCCGAAGCCAAACGTGCATTCTCTCGAGTTTTAACTCGAGCTTCCCATCTTCAAACTCACTGACACCCACAAGATGTCGTGCATGTGCACGACGTGGCACCGCCACTCCGGTGATCATCACGATCATCGGCAAGTCGAAAAACCATGCAAATGCGAAATCGAACTTCGATTCGACACAAGGACTCGAGATCAAAATTTCACCTTTTCATCGAACTGAAGCTCGAACGTACCCAGACCAACTCGCCTCGTCCTCCTCGCATAGTTCACCAGAAAATCCATGCTTCCGGCCATATCGCGTCAACACATCGTACTATCATTCCCCAAAAGCATATGCAGCTCGATCGCTCCTAGGTGATGAAACCACCTTGTTTATAGACACGCAAATAACCTCAGTTATAACCCTAATTTTAACTCGATCCATCGATTTACGCAATGAAATTTTTTTTCGACAATTTTCCTAAAATCTTAAATCAACAAACTAGCTTCACACAAATTTTCATCAACAATCATTTGATCGATCGCTAGAAAATGGAAAAAACACAATTTTCACACAACCACGAACTGCACTTAGAATATTGAATGAAAAATCATCATATTTATTTTAAAAATCATCTCTTTG
Organism: Allium cepa; assembly: GCA_030765085.1. NCBI lineage: Eukaryota > Viridiplantae > Streptophyta > Magnoliopsida > Asparagales > Amaryllidaceae > Allium > Allium cepa. The sequence goes on from CM060938.1 coordinate 848,031,427, forward strand.
TGTGTTTATTCAGGTTATATGATCAAAACAATGATTTAACATGCTTGAGATTATCACATGATTTTGTTTTTACTGTAAATTGTAAGTTGCAAAGAAAAATACTTCCTGTTCAAGCTTGAAATAAATTTTTAACTGTAATTCAAGTCTAAACAACTTGTTTTATAAAAAAACTAAGCTAGAAAAAGATTGTGTGAGTTTATTTGAATTTTCTTCCATTTACTTTTGTTCCGAAACAAATTATTAAGACAAACTGTATAATACTTTCAGTAATAAAGGAACAATACAAACAACATTTCCCTTCCAATATACAACTAAAAACACAAGATCTATGAAATAAATACTTAGATTTCAAAAACAAATAAGTTTACTCACCTGAATTTTTCCCTGAAACAAGAATTGCCCTTGTTTTGAACCCTGTAGATATTCTGCTTTTAAATTTTTTTGTTTTGATTTGTTATGTAAACTGAGTTTGAATTTGTAAAATGATGTTTGTTTTTATTTTCTCTTTCAGGCTTTGCTAAGATTTGTTTGAATGAAATAAAGCAACTATGCATGTGTATATATAAAGGAGAGGGTTTGTACAGGGAAAGGTTTGCTGGTGCAACGGTTTTTCTTTCAATCGGATTATATTTTTTATTTTATTTTTTCTGTTGACTAAGCAAAAAAAAATACGGCTGAAATGATCTTGTTCATGCTGAAGAATAGATAGCATTAATTGCTAATGCCCCCATTTTTGTTAACATATATATATGCTGTTGATTTTATAAGTACTAATTTTTGTTTTATTTAAGATATTTATCTTCTTGTGTAAGCCTTGTTTGATTTTTATATGCACTCTTTGGTTTTTTTTCTTGTTTATATTTCTACATACTTATACTTTAATGTATGTCCTTTCTTTTGTGATCAAAACATGTTTTTGTTTTACATACAATTTTTCTTGTTTATAAATTCTCATGTAATCCTATATGTATTCTTGCATATGACTCTTTATAACTACATGATTTAATTCCAAACATAAACCTTAAATTTTATTTCTATTTTAAAGTTAACTATTAATATTTAATTCATCACATATAATTTATTTTATTGCTTAAAACAATTTCTTGTTTGTTATATTTTCTTTTCTTTATTTATTATTATTATTATTTATTTAAACTTAACTATCAAATATTTATTTAATTCCATATATCTTTCTTTTATTTAATATTAATAACATTTTATTTCATTTGAAACTTTTTAATTTAAATTTAAAAGTTCAAACGATTTATCGAATTTAGAATTCAAAATTTTGGGATGTCACATTTAGTTTTGGGTTAAAAAAAAGAAAAAGAAAAAGAAATGTATCGAAAATCGAACATACAAAATTCGTTTTTAAACCAAACACTACCTTAGTGTTTGAAAACAAAGCTTTCTTTCTCCATCTTTCAATTCACTCTTTCAAACGCGAACGATAGAACAACACTATTAGGATAGAATGCTTTTATCTATATATAATTATTTTGTTAGTATTAAAACTAATATTAATCATCAACTATTTTTAAGTCGAACCAATTAATGGTTTAAGTGACTGTCGATTAACTAATTGATCTGTACATCTTTCGTAACTCCCAAAATCATCCCATAAAAAAATACTTATAAAGCAACAACTTTATTTTTTAAAATTGAAACTAGAAAAACTAAAAAAATTAAAATGCCATCTTGATGAACCAAAGCACTTTTGGCAATGAACCTTAGTTGCCCTTTACAGTACATTCAAGTGACTAGTCTACATTGCTAAGAATACATATGAACATTATTTATGCACTTGAGAAGTTGGTACTAAATGGATATGCACCATAATTTCTAGTTCTAAACACAACAGGCTTGAATGTACTATAAGGGGCAAGTTTTGCGTCAAGAGGTGATGGACATTTAATAACTTTCGTATTACCAACGTACGTTGTATTTTTTATCTAGTGCATGTAGCACATTTTATTCCCATCAAATTGCAACACTTGTGATATATACCTGGGCTGAACAACACATAAAATCATGTAAGTTGTTATATTTTCAAAAATAAAATAAATTAATTAAAATATATGCATTAATTTTTTTTGAAACAATCTGAAAATGTTATTAAGTAAGAGATCATAGTCAGTACTATTATCATACCAAAATATTACACGTAGTATTCTTATACAACATTCTCCCAAGGCAAACTTCATAGATAAATCATTTAAAGTTATGACATCAACATCTGCATCCTTAAACCAAACAAAATACAGATCATAAGAATCAAAAGAGAGGTCTGATTACCATAATCATATTTTAAATATGATTAAATCATTTTTCTATTGACTACAATTTGTAATACTAAATGAAATAATTATTAGGAACTCTAAGTTGTCAACGAATAGAAGGAAGAACAAACTTAATCAAACAATCCAAAAATTTAACATTTCGAAAAGGAATATATGATTTATTTAAATATTCAAATTTGATTTGAATATAATAAATGATAAGAATTTTTTTTAATAAAACGACTCGATTTTTTGTGACGTAGTTTTAGATTGATTTATAGAATTTTTCCATAATTTTTAGTTTGGAAAATATTTGAGTGTCTGGTTTGACATATTTATAGGCAAACGATTATATTTTTAAATTATATAGAATTAAAAAAATTAGAGTGTTTTATTGTTGTTTTGGGATAATATTGCATTTTTGTGCGTGATCGTATTTTTTTTGTCATCTGCAGTTCGTACGCGAACGAAATGTTATGGAGCAAAATGTCGAAAATCATAAAATAAACAAACCTCAATACTTAGGCTATTCTTCACTCTTAACTTTTACTACCTTTTCTTTTCTCTTTCCAATCTCCTTTCCATTTACATTAAACTAAAAAATGGCCTCCGTCATTTAAAACTCAAAATCCAATGATTTACTGAACAAAAAATTGTGAAACCTGATCCATTGTGTTTGTATGAGTGTACACTTCGATTCTACATAGGAGACTTTGTGTGCGGTGATGATTTGGGGTGATCGATGTGGCAAGGGGAGAACTATGCTTTGCGTCTGAGGTTAATTGGGGCAGAGTTAGGGGAATTGGAGTGTACGGTTGGTCTTCTCTTGCGTGTCGAAGGAGCGAGTTTGGGGTGGTGCGGTGGTGTGTGGTGAATCGCATCATGACAAGGTCGAGGAGGAGGTTTTCCAGGTCATAGTGGTGATGGCTCGACCAAGTTGAAGTGATCGGGTCGGGAGGTAGCTCATGCGATGTGGAGTTTGTTAATGAAGATGATGGCTGATTCCATCACTTATAGAGGGAGAATGGTTAGAAGACGTGTACGGTTGTGCACTTGTGCATCATTTCATGTACAGGGAGATGATTAAGCAGGCATGCCAATGGATACCCGAAATATCCGAAATCCATTCGCATCCGTCTCCCAAAAGTGGATAAATATCTAATATTCGTAAAAATGGATACGGATACGGATGCAGATACGAAGGTATCCGAAAATTATTCATCCAGTTTTTGTCAAGATTATAGTAAATGTTTTGTATATTTTAGTACAATAATAAACATATTTTTATTATTTTATTAAGCTAATACCCTGTATTATATGAATATAACGCATTTTAATTGCTCAAAACTATTTATTATCGTTATATTTGTTTATTTTCACGCTTTTATAATCGATGGGATTGAAAAATGTTTATGCTGAACCAAGATTTTCTATTTATGTTTCTTGATTTATCGATCGTTAGCGGATAATTCTTATCTGATATCCATCTATATCCGTGGATGCAAATATCCGATATCCGAAAATGATTTCGAATAAGAATGTAGACGTAGCTTAATTCGTATGTGAAAGTATCTGTTTTACAGACCTATGATTAAGGAATGGGGAAGAAAGATTTATGAGGGGTAATTGTAATTATGGAGGTGATTAAGTTTTTAATTTATTTTTAAAGTCCAAAACCTTATAAATTGAATAACTTCTTCATACGAGGTCCATTTGAGATGCGGTCTTTTATATTGCACTCTAAGAGCGATATTTATGCATTGGAATTGATTTCGTAAAGTTTGAAGCAAGTGGAATTTCGAGCTAAAATTGAACCAGATTGCTTAAGCTTTCGTTGGAATTTTCTTAAGACATATTACCTTTGGATGAATATTATAAAGATATATGGCAAATATAAATTATTATTTTTGTGATTGAATGATTTATTGGTTTGATTTGGTTGAATTTCCCGTTTTGAAAACCGAATGACACATAAAATAAAATACATGGAATATTGTAGAGGAATCTGGACTCCTCAGCATTGTTTATTTTTAATTTTAGTTATATGCTTATGTTGTAAATTATTGAATGTCAAAATTTAGTAGTTTGGTCATATCGTGTATGACATTGATTAGTGTTAAAAGTTGAACTTCTTTGGTAATAAAGGCAATAGTAGATTTTGTTAAGTGTTATAGCAGCTCTGGGTCTCATTTTAATATTTTGAAATACTATGGTTTGCTACTTTGATTTGAAAATGATTTTGATTCGGAGAATGATTTCAAAACTGACTTTTGGACTTTATATGATATTTTATTTAAAATGGGTTTTGAACTTATATGGAAATGTTTAAAAGTATTTAGAAAAATATTTATTTTATACAAAAAGTTAATATAATAACAAATGTTTATTATAAAGAAAAAGGGCTTATCTATTATAACAAAGTGATTCTGTTTTAAAAGAAGATAGAAATATTTTAGAGTAAATATTTGTGAAACGCTTTATATAAATTGTTGTTTAAGTAATAGATTTGTAACTATTATTTCTTTCAAATAAAAGAATAGTTTTATAAATGGTATTTTATAGATAAAAATAATAGATTTATAAATGATATTTTATAGAAGGGTGAATTAAATAGTAAATCACATTTGTAAATTTACAGTGATATGTGGAATGATTGTTTCATGGAAAGTGTATGAGATTTGATAAAATATATTTATAAAGGAGTTCTATAAATAGAAACGAGATTTACAAAATGAGTTTATAAATAGAAATGAGATTTATAAAATGAGTTTTATAATTATATTTGGAGATTTATAAAAGGAATAAGATTGATTTTTATAATGATCATTTTAAATTATGGTGGTATGGAAAGTTACTTTTTTCCTACTTAACAACAAATTCTAAGTTAGGGAAACCCATTCCTATTCTAAAAATTAAGAATGTATGTCGAGACATGGATAGTACACTAACTTGTCTGATTACATTATTAATCAAGGGATGGTACAAGTTTGAAATTGAAAAGTGGTCGTAAGTATATTGGGTCTAATTTCCATACAATCTTTTAGTTACACCAAAAGGAAATTGTTTTGGGTTATCAATGTTTTAAATAAAATTTGTTTTAAGCTACTTAAGTATAGTTTTGGAAATGGAATCTTTCTTAAGATTTTTTAATATACTTATAACATTGAGATAAATATATTGGTACCTTCTCTAAATATTGAAAATGTAGTGCCTAGTGAATATATTTATACTGTTAATATAAGTATGTGGAAAAGTTTTCTAAGTATTAAAAATGAAATGTTTTATGAGTATACCTATACAGCTAAGCTAAGTAAATCAATAGTTTTCAAGTATTGACAAGAGTAGAGAGGGTTTGTGAATATATCTTTTAAAAAGTATTTTAATACAAATATTTGAAATATGATTTTAGTTATTGAAAGGATTAATTAAAGAGACTTAGTGGTTGTTTATGTGCTTAACCATTATTGGTTTCCGTGTAAAATTAAATCTTTGGTTGAATTGTTTGCTTATTTGATAGTTAAATAATCGATTATTGAATCTTGACCAATTTTGAAACTATCATTGTTGGTTCGGAGAGACTGGGATTAGATATATTATTTAAAAACCACTTGGAGCTGGCATAAGTGTTCAAACTTGAGACATCTTAAAGATGATGAAATCGAAGACGAATTTTTTTGAAGTGTAAGGGCTACTTGCTACTAATCCTGAGGATAATTCCAAATTGGATGTAGTAGAAGTAATGCCTTTGGTTTGTTCATATCCTGAACAACTTGCATGAATGAATGCTGGCATTCCATTGTTGTCTAGAGAGTAGTGTTAGCATTTCAAGTAGGATTTGCTAATGAAAAAGGTAGTCATTGTCTAATGCCCCGTCTCTTACCCATGCTTCTAAAGGATGAACTAATGTTGTCTAGTAATAAGAAGAACGAGGTTTGTTAAGAGTGACCTTACGTAAATCTTCCCTTGAGCTAATACCAATATGTCTTTCTTACCATAATCTGAATCAACCCAAATTTGACATATGCGATATTTGCACGAAGCAACACATAGGTAGGTTTATAATAGTATGATATATACTAAATATTCACAGACATAGAATTACATCGTAGCGGAAAAAAATATGATACCCTCACATAATAGAAAGCGAGTCTCAAATATAGTACAAAGCTCATTACCTAAAAATATACATCATACATATACATACATATACAAAGGACATGAACTAACTAAAGAGATAGCAAATGAAAATCTCACTAAGCCTAATGACGAGATAACAAAAGTTGCATAGTGAAAGTTCCCTTCAAACTCCAAACAGGCACATGAATCCATGGTCAATGTCCCTGAACCTGAAATGTCTTGGTCTGACCCGAGCATTAATAAGATAACACCCGGATCAAACTATCTCTAAATATCAAAGGGAAAGATCTCAATAATATAGGTATCAATCAGATATCATTTGCAATAAAGTATAAATAACAATAATTCATATACAAGTGATCTTGATAATACTCAAATCTGTTAAAGATTGTCATATACAAATGTGGCAATTCATACATAGCCATTTCGAATTAATAAAACGATTAAAACCATATAAGTTTATTGCTAATCAATGGTACTGTCCCCTTTTATGGACTGAGCATATAACACAAACGAATCAAACCATGTCTCAAGTCTCTCAGGAATACATATTAAATGTGGTGCTAATATATCAAAATCTTCTAAACACAAAATGGAATTCATGACCAAATATGGTACAAAATAATCACTAGCAGTTTAATCAGTCACTAACACCACACAGGCAATTTAGTCGGTCGCTAGCACCATACTAACAGTTCGATCGATCGCTAATACTATACTAGCAGTTTAAATCGGTTATTAACACCATACTACATGATTCGATTGAAACAATATTCTTAGTGTGAATTGCTCTCTTCCAAGGGGAGACTGATAAGAAAAGCTCTAGGAGTCTAACTTGCTAAACACCTGGAGTCTAACAGTACCGAATAGCCATAACATATGTTCGACCTATTATTACACTTCTAAGGTGGCACGCCTACTAATGGATGGCGTAATTTGTTATGATATCGAATATAGCATGTGGTAGAGACTCTGCCTCTGTGGTATAGTGCTAGAGCCCAAAACGAATACCACAACTTGGGGTGCGACCTCCACTGTTAAGCCGCTAGGTCGAATAACTAACCTACAAGGTCAAGCTAATGAATGCACTAACAAATATAACAAGTTAAACAATAACTTTCATCCTAAAAACACTATTTTATCCTATAGTGTCAGGTACTCTTTCAATAGTAAATAATAAAGTAAAACCCGTGTTATAAAACCACTGAGTGCTGCTTAAGTATTTATTATTAATTATTAAAATTCGCTACGCTCAAACACTACGCAAGAATTAGTTTATTTCTCATTTTTTGACAAAATATTCTATTTCATTTTAAAACTAAGATTTCTATTGAAAATACTCATATGGTTTATATGAGCTAGGAATGATTTTTAGACTAAACCAATATATGTACAATTATAGTTTATAAATTTCTTCATTGAAATCAATTTATAAAATGCTTCCAAAAATCATACAGTAATAAATTCATTCTTATCAAATCAAAGTTTTAAACATATTTTAAATCAGTTTTTTATTTTTATTTTTTGAGAAAATGTGTGATCCTCTAGTAAAAAAGGAGAGCACACATGAAACTATATATGTAAAACATAACAAGATGCTGCCAACATGCCTGGCAGGTGACAAATCTAAGTACAAATAACAAAGGAAAACGCAAGTACCCATACAATGAGCTCCGACAAAGCCATTGCCTATTACACCCCAATATCGAGCTCCGGCATGGCCACCGCCCGATAGTAAGGTGTTGGAAGTAACTGGAAAAACTGAACAGTATCAAAAGCCAGAGATACTGAAAGCCAGCACAATCTAGAAGGAACCTCTATGTAGCTGCCTCAGTAGGAATAAGGCTTTGGCTAATCTGGAGAAGAATGACTAATGATCCAAAAAGTAAAACTCCACTTTGAAGACTAGGTATAGTTGGAAGTAGCGCCTGACGCTACCAGCAATCCTAGAAATGTCAATCCTGCACACCTGTAGAGAGACACTAACATCCTATCTATCCCAAACCTGTAACATAACTAGGAAAATAATTAGGACGAATCACATATGCATATAAATAGAATTTATATACATATATGTGTAAATAAAATCTAATGTAATATAATAAAGCAAAGATAATCTAGTACAAAAACTAACAGCTCTAAAAAGTAAGGGTAATATGATTCGTACTGAAGAAAATTAAAGAATTATAAACAAGAACAATAATAACTAAATCAAAATCAAAGACATTTCTATAAATATCTTTATGGACCTACAATTGAAAGCAAATTATGGTGCACCGAGCGATCATCATTTAAATTTGAAAAAATATTAATACTATTATTATTAATGTTGAAAATATTATTGTTTTGTTTGAATATATTAATATTATTACTAACCTTGTTAAGATATTCCTTAAAAAGATTGTTTTTAGCTAATTTATATTTGGGTTAGAAATCCAATTAAAGCAAAATGACGAAATTAAAAAAATCAATTTATTGAAGTGATTATTGTTATTATTAATTTATTTCTTTCATACCAAATGTACCAACAAGATATAGTGAATAAAGTATCAAGCAAGTATCTATTATCCTTATTGAACATAAATCTAAAAGTGTTCCAATAGAAAACACAATTAGTAATTCTAGTATTAATATTAAAGTCAAAAATATTAAGGGTATTCATAAGAATAAAATAAGTATCCGTATAATTGTAGTAAATATGATTAATATCTTCAAAATGCATATTACAAAAATAACATTTATTATCAATATGTATATTTTTTTTTTTTTAAAAATTCTATAGTATTTAATTTTCCATGCATAATTAGCCACATGTGGATTTTAGATTTAGGAGGAGCATTTGATTTCCAAATAAATTTAAAAAAAAATTATTAGTTACACCCGAAAAGTTAATAAATCTATAAAACGAATTAGAAGAATATTTCTTACTCTTATTCCATTCCCAACTAATATAATCATTATCATTGTCAATATTATAAAGATTTAATCTAGCTTAAAGCAAATTAAGCTATCTAAGGGTAGAACCTACTAGAATTCCGTTAAAACTAAAAATCCAAGGAGGGTCATTTTCGGGAGAAAAAACTTCTGAAATAAATGCATATTTAAAGTTACAAATATCATACAACTCTCTAAACTCATTCCTAAGAGGAAAGACGGAAATCCAACTGTCATGCCAAAAAGAAGTATTATTACCTGAGTGAACTATAATATTAATGCCTAAATTAAAAATCTCATTACATTTTAAAATGGATATCCAAAAGTAAGATTGTATACGTGAAACCGATGGACTAATTTGATAAAGATTATTACTACCATTATAGTAATATTTAGAAATAATTTCTTTCCAAGTGGCATTATCGTTAATGTCCTTGAACTTCCATAACCTGTTACCTAGTAGAGATAAATTCATATTACGCAAATTAATAACTCCTAAACCTCCTTCATTTTTGGATTTATAAATAGTTTTCCAATTTACTAAACTTATGCGGCTATTTGAGTTATCACCGCTGCATAAAAATTTCTTCTAATTTATCTATTTTATCAATCACCCAATCAGGAAAAAGATGCATAGACATCCAATAGATCGGGAGAGCTGATAAACAGAATTAATTCAAATAAGTCTATCCGCTCTAGATAGAAGTCTCCCATTCCAATTAAAAATCCTATTTTTAATTTTATCTATGATTATAGACCAATCATCATGTTTAGTTTAGTAGGCCTAATCACAAAACCAAGATAGTCAAAAGGAAAACTCATAGTTTTACAATTTAGTGTTTTAGCAACTAAATTTTCAACTTTCTCAAAATCATTTAAAATTAAAACAGAATTTTTATCAAAATTTATTTTTAAACTTGATAGAAGTTCGAAACTATATAAAATAAACTTAAGAGAAATAATGTATCTAGGAAGATGAGAAGTAAAAAAGCAAGGTATCATCTACAAATTGAAGGACTGATATACCTTTATGTGATATATCATTACCTATATTTCCCAGTGATCTATTATCAACCGTTTTTTAATTATCTTAGCAAAACCATCTACCGCTAAGTTAAACAAAAGAGGCGATAAAGGATCCCCTTGCCTTAAACCTCTCTTAGATTGAATTTTATTTCATAAAACACCATTTATCATAATACTAGAGTTACCAGTTTAAGCGAATTCATGATCCAGCTAATCCATCTAAGACTAAAACCTCTAGCATGAAAATATCTACTAGAAAATCCCAATCTACCGAATCAAAAGCTTTTGCGAAGTCTAGCTTTAAAATAGCATAGGTAATATTATTCTTGGACAACTGCCACACCATCGGTGATATTTCTTCCTTTAATTAAAGCAGATTGTGAACAATCAATTAGATCATTCATTCTTATACTAAGTCTATTAGCTAAGACTTTTGAAATAATTTTAACGGAATAGTTGATTAATTAAATAGGTCTAGAATCTTTTAAATTATTAGCACCTACTTTTTTGTATAATAAAATAAAACCCTCAAATCAAAGAAACAAAATCTGGATCGAAAACCTAGAGTCATGCTCCGTTTTTCTTCCCGATTGATGCACTGGTAGACCCCACTAGACCACCGGTGACCGCAAGAAATCCTGGAGTTTGTCTCCAAGTTGTTCTCAAATTCTGATGATTGTTTCAGCGATTCAGGCGGTGTTCTGCCACTTTTAGGTGTGCTATTTCAATGTTTATACATCAATACAACATTCAATGACAAGCATGCAATCATAAGTGAAGACATTAACATTAATACTTGCATTTTCTATAGAGTTTTAAAATTCATTTTACTGTAAGTTAAAATACACATCAAACAATAAAGAATAACCAACATGTAAACAATATCTAACTCAATTCAATTACTAACAGCAAGCATTTCAGAATTAGAGATAATTACGAGTAGAAATCTCACCTTGTTCCTTAGCTAGCACAAATTAAACTACCTTAACAACCATGTTCTTCGATCGTTGTCAAACCCTTTTGTTTGCTAAATCAAACCTAAACCTCTTTCGAGCCATGCTAATCCCTCTAACACCTTTAACAACTCAAATCTTCACCTTTAACAATTAATTCAGCAAAATCCAAAATTAGAGAATGAATTAAAAACTGAAATCAATATATGGGAAAGATAGAGATTGAAAAGAGAAGCACATACCTATTTCTCGTTTGAATTACAGAAATTTTGATGAATTTCTATGATTAAATTTATTAACTAGGTTTTGTTTCTTTTCTTGTTTGCTTTTTCTAGAGTTGGAGAAACAAAGTACGTATCAATTTCTGAAGTGGGGTGTTGGATTAAGGAGCAATAGGCTATGACTAAGGAGATTTGGCTTAAGTGTTTTCTCTTATTTAATTTGTTAATGGACCTAAAGCTGGCGTAAAGCCTAACACAAAACTAAAAATGGATTTAACACTTATGGAATTGATTCCCTAAGGATTAATTATCTCATCCTCTATTAAATGGAGTTAAAGTCTAATTAAAGCCCAATATCGCTATACTAAACAAATTAAATGCTTAACGAAATTAATTACAACAGCTAATCAATTTTAACACTTCAACAAATTTAGTTAATAAGGAATTTGATCTCTTGATAAGTTCCAAAATTAAATTCTTATTCACATTTCTAAATTATCATCAATCATTTTATGACATGCTAAAATCAAACTTTTGAGAAAATAAACAATTTTTTACTTAAAGATAAGTTTTCCCAATTATAATTTAGCATTTAACTAAACTCGAGATTGACATTTGTAACGCCGTTCTTAATTATTGCCATCCAAAAATCATCTCAAAGCCTTAATTAATTACCGTTACAAAATTCCAATTTTACAATTAACCTAAATTTTGTTTTCTAATTATCTAGTAATTAATTACTAATTAGACCATTAACAGCAAGGTTGTTACACGTTGCGCCAAGCCTCATAATCGGGAACGACGAAAATAAGGGATATGCTACAAGGCTACATGGGTCGCAACCATTAGCGTATGGTTATCTCATTTCTAGATCACTATTTTTGGATTTGGTATGTGTGTGAGAGCTCTTAAGGAAAAGGTTGGAAAGCAACTAGGGCGATGATCATATTCAGTACTATCTAGAAAGGTGTAGGTCAGTCTTGTCATGTAGGGGTCGAAAGGTTTTCGACCTCGGTACATTTTATCTGGAGATGTACTATGATATGTGGTACAATAGTGCCTTGTCATTGTATGCAATCCACTCTTTAATATGTGCTTTTACGGACTTAGTTGTATACCTAATATGCTGAAATGTAATTAATGTAACCATTTAGGCTATGATTAAATATTTCTTTTAAACCCTAGACATCATTATAATATCATTGGGTATTCTATTTGAAATTATTTGTTATCGTAGGGTAAAAATCCATCCATGTTTTTGTGTGGCGTGGTCTTATGAGATACCTTTAGTTTTAAAGGTTTTATTATTAGTATCCTAGTTATTGGTTTTGACGATAACAACTATAGAACATTATATAAAATATAGATATTAATGTTTGTTCAAGTTTTATATAGTATATAGTGCAGGATATTAAATAGGCGTTGATTAATAAGACTATACAGTATCAAGAGTAAATTCAAGATGTTAATATAGAGTTTTAAGAGTTCAAGAATGAAGACTTATGAGTATTGAAGAGTTTAAGATTTCAAGATATTGCGGAAAGTTTTTTGGCAAGGCCAGCCGGTTTTATAGTGGACCATCCACTTTTTATTACGAACGTAATAAAAGTTGACGTACAGAAGTAAGGTAAAAGCACCTTAATTACTAAGAAAAAAGGAAAATACAACACAAGTACGTGACAGCTATGTCATAGTAACTAAAAATATCACTAAGACTAGGACTCCTCCGAATAGGAATAGTCACCATCATCCGTAGACACCTGAGAAGATATCAAAGGGACATAGACCAGCAAAGGGACGGAAAAGGATAGCAAGACAAAGATCATAACCCATATCATCGAAAGAGTAGATAAACGAACGATACCAGGAAGTATCAGCTAGCATGACAGAATTCGAACTCGCATACAAACCATCCAAATCAAGAACTAAGGAGTCACCAGACGGTTTGTAGTGAAGGCATCTAAGGTCCTGATAATCATCGGAGACAAATCTAAAGAAGGATCCATCCACAGGGTTAAATCTCATATCAGAATTGTGATCAACCCAACACCGCTTGGACTCATCCCAAACAACAGGCAACCACGGCGAGGACGGGATAGGATCAGCAACATCACAAGGGACCACATAATCAGGAGAAGAGACAGGCTTAGCACAAGGCAAAGGAGGCGGACTCGGATCAGATCATGGAACAGCCGGAGGAGGGGTAATCTGAGAGCCAGAGGCCATGGGAACCCAAATCCTACGTGGGGGGCGAGGCAAAGGGATCTTCGGAGCAGCTGCGAAGGCTTCAGAGTGCAAGCAGTCGTTGGCCAGGTGGCCAAAAGAGTGACAGGAGGTACAAATATCTGAAACCCAGCCATAGCGAACACGGACTTCCACAACATGCCCGACAGCAAGCTGAACATGAATAGATGAAGGGAGAGGCTTAAAGGGGGATATCTCTATAAGAGGCTTAGCATACATCATTTTATCACGTGCAACTATACTAGAGTCAAAACATTACAATTTTCCAATGTTACAGGCTAACCAATTCAACCCAAGAAGAGGCTGAAGAGCAGTGGGAATTTGCGAAAGGTAAACCCAAACAGGGATAGAAAGAACCTGTTCACGAGCACACGTCACTGTTGGAGACCATGGTGTAACAATAAAAGGCCTTCCATCAAAAAACGAAGGCTTAGCTTCAAGAACAAGCCGCCGATCCTCAGAAGAGGAAAACTTAAGATAATACATGGAGTCGATCAGCTTAACATGCAAATTACCACGAAGCTTCCAAGCCCTTCGACAAACCGAAGACACATTAAGAAGCCGGTGATTAGGTTCCAAAAATAAACCAACCAAATAATCAGACCAAAAATCCACGCCGGCTTGCAAAATAAAAGGGGAAGGGATCATCTCACCATTCTCCTCGACCATATCAAATTCAATCGGGACGTAGTCACCCTCATTACGAGGCAGGGACGTGAATAGAGAAGACCATGGTTTGGGGCTTGGCAACGGTGGAGCAGCACGACCAGGATGCTCTGCGACGAAGGGGGAAGGGATTGAATTTCCAGAACAAGCTACACTGTCTAAAGGAACAGCTTTCACAGGGGCATAATCACAGGCACTAGGAGAGCATTAACCTAAGCTTGGATAATCAGCCGAAACACTACCCAGTTCACGAACAGACAAACCAACATCGGCCCTAGCACCAATTGCAACACTCGACACTAGCTTCCCCAAATCACAATTCATATTCTCAAGATTACTCACTTCAACTCCACTCGTGACAGGAAAGGGGTGCTTACCAGGCGAAGACGTACCCTCGCCGAAGGGCGAACGCACAAGACGTACTAAGTTTGCATGCAGAGGCATAAATTCAGTGGCAGGTTGTAGGAAAAGTTGAGGACTCACAGGCACTGTAACAACCCGGAATTTTTGACAGCATATTTTAATAAATATTTAATCTAATTTAAATTAAATGCAAGCTTCTCAAATTTTAAATTGATGAGATCTTAATCATTTACCAGTTATATATGTGATTGTAAAGAAAATTTTGGATTTGAAAATTTAAAATGTAATCTTTTAAAATTGTTTATAACAGAATCTCTCTTATTCAATAAAATCAAAGACTCTCTATTTTTATTTTTTGATAATATACATATGAATACAATGGTAGTTTTTAAAATGATAATGCTTAAAAATAAACAAACATAGTAATATTAAACATAAACATGGAAATCTAAAACATAAGTATAAAACAATATAAATGGTTATAAACATAAACATACAAAACAAGTATAAAATATAATTATAAATTATAAGAGGTAACTAAAGAGTCAAGTATACTAATTAAATATCAAATATCTTTATGCATAATCTTTATACACATATGTACAACCAAATGTTCAAAATGTCTTTGTCCAGAAAAAATAAAATAAAAACTAAACTTATATGCTGCTGTAAGTTTATGTGTATAAGAAAACAAAGATTTTCACTTCAATAAAATAAAAAAAATCTTTGCCTTGTATAAAAATAAACAAGAATCTGAAGCCATTAATTACATGTTATCATAAATGAAGCACAAGCATTAAATTAGCACAATATTTTGTCAAAGAAATCCTACAGCCGAGATTACAATATCATGTCATTTTGCAGTAATTTAATTCAAGTCATATTGGATCAAACAAGTGAAACTTGTACCTGTATAACCTACAGATATTCGGTTACTTCTATTTATATACATCATATTCTTGTGGTTGTTTACAAAACTTAACAAAACTTAAAATCTAACCTGAAAGAAAAAGAAAATAAATAAACATCATCTGTTGTTTTCATTCCTCATCAAGGCAGTAAAGCTTTCAGGAAATTTATTTGCAATTTCTTTATCAACTTGGCTTTCTGTTTCAATTATCATTTGGTGAGTAAACATCTAAATTTTTAAAGTTTAATTGGGTAATTAGTTTTAAACTTTGTGTATGCTGTATGATGTAAATATATGGATCTCAAAGGCTCTCTGGAAAATATGTTCATGATGCTCTTTAATAGTTTAGATCTGGACAAAGAATTTAAAGAATAATAAGACATTTTCTTATATAATATCCTAGGCTTGAATTTATAGATAAGGTAGGTTGATTAAAGCTTTAAATTTAAACCTGACATGAACCTTTAGGCATCACAGTGACTGATAAAAACTGTCTATACAGTTTTAAGCAAGAAGTAAATTAAAAGCCAAAATTCGAAAATTCTAATTTGTGAATTAACATACTTTGATTTCATACACATAGTTAGGATTTTTAACATGAAAATTATGATTTTTAAGTGTATGATTAAGGTACAGTTTGAATATGAACAAAAATTGCTCTTTTGTTGATTATGGGAGATTCAGTTAATTTCAATTGTTGAAATTTTATATGAAGAAAGCTTGAAGACAATTTAACACTAGAAAAATGTCAAGAAATTTTTCGAATGTATAGATTTTGAGTTTGAGGTAAAGGTAGGGTTTTGTTCTTAAGTTTTACAGTGCTCTGTAAATTTCCATTTCCAACACACTAGATTGATCGAGTGCGACGTGCGTCAAGGTGGAGGTTGAGAAGGGTCTGGACGTGGTGTAGGCGAAGTGGTTTCGCCTCCGGTGGTCATGGATGGTGGGGCGGGGCATTTTTCTCAATGTCGCTCGAACTTTGGTTCGAGCATCAGGCCATATTTCGATTTGATCATCTTCGAAGGGAATATAGTTTTAATTTGGTAATCGAGACGATTTGTGGTTTGCTGGTGGTAGCGCAAGTCGCCGGAGGCAAGGCGAACCACCGTGCACGTGCACGGTGGCGTGGGGAAGTTAGTTGGTCTGTTGTGTTGACACGTGCACTTGTTCGAAGTTTTTGGGCAGTTGCTTCGAGTCGATTTGATCCTTGCGTGAGTGTTTTACATAACTGCAGTTTCGTTTTTAACTTAAGCTAAAAAAAATAATGGGAAGAAGAAAAGGAACAGGGAAAAGAAGAAGAGGGTGGAATGGGAAAGAGAGACGCGGGAAGAATACGGGGGAACTCGAGACTTTCTCGAGTAAGGGGTGGTGCTGCCTTGGGTCCACTCATTAATGGACGTGCATAATTTTGTTTTAAGTATTTTGTATAACTAAGTTAATAAAGTAATTAGTTAATATTTGATTTAAAGGTTTAATAAGGAAAGTCTGTAAAAATAGTTGATTAATATAAAGTAATTAGAATGTAAATTAATTTATACTTGAAATTAAATTGATAGCATTAAATTAATTTTGTAATAAAAAATTAATCATGTGTTAAATCAATTTAAATCTTAAGAACGTTAGCTAATTACTTAAAAGTTAATTAATAAATGGGAATTAACTTAAGTGAATAATTAGGGATTATATAGTTAATAAAATTGATAATAATTGATTAACTAAATAATTTGTGATAATTAAATAAGTAATTTTAATAAGAAAGTTATTAATTAATAATTAAGAATAAACCAATTAACTGGGTAATTAAGTAATAATTAATGAATAAAAGTCAACTAATTAAATAATTAATTAAAGATTAGATGATTAATAAATTAATAATTAATCATTAACTAAGTAATTGATTGACCATTAATAAGTTAATTAATCAGTAACTAATTAAGCAGAATAAAGTAGTTTATTCTTAAGCAATTAATTAAGTAAGTAAACCAAACCGTGTTGGTATGAATTGGTAATTCTGTTTGATTTACTCTGATATTTGTTGATGATATTTTTGTGATATGTTGTGATATATTCTGGATATATCTATGATAACTGTATATGATTTATCTGTGGTATCTGTTATGTGAATTCTAATATTAAATTGAACTGTTAAGTTAAATAGACAACTTGGCCCTTAAAATGGCATTTAGATTCCGATGAGACTGGGATCGGAAGAATCAGTTTTGATTCTCCGAAAACCACATCGATCCAAATTAAACGATAGGTCATGACTTATCAAATGGTGATTGAGATGGTGTTTCAGAATGCAAGGGTTATCGTCGTTAACTCTGAGGGTGATTCCAAAATGAGTGTAACGAGATAATGCCTTCAGTTTTGTTCGAACCCGGAACGAACTTGTATGGATTGAGTGCTTTCAACACATCGTCAGGCGGACGATGAGCATTCTAAGAATAATGTTCAGTAAAGGAAATCGCAGCCTGAAGCCTCATCAACCGGGAATGGCTAAAATAGGGGAGATGCAGCAAGGTTAGGTGGGTCATGCCCAAGCAGGACGAGGTATACCCCTGTCCAGATGTCCCTTTTTATTTCGGCTGTGTGAGCAGTTGTTGGCCACAACTGCAGGGTTATCTTGTTCGGGACTGTTCAGCAAGGAATGGTTCTGGCCTTGTGTTGTAGGGGGTCGGGAGTGATCCTCGGTACGGTGATCTAGGCCCCGTACTGTGACGGGCGGTACCCCAGTTGCCCTGCCATTGTTGGAAACCCATTTTCCCTACGAGACCCTACGGTTTTGATTTGTATTACCCACTTTCGTGGCTAGTAGCTGGAATTAAATGAATGTAACAATTTCGGCTATTTTTTATTTACTTGAAAACCCTAGACACTATTATAATATCATCAGATTTTCTATAAAACGTTTTGGTTAGCGTAAGGTAAAAACTTACCCGTATTTATTTGTGGGGAGACTTACGTGATACCTTTATTTCAAATGATTTTCAAAGTTAAGCAATTTTAACCTGTTTACTCATACCAGACCCATGTCTGACCCAGAGTTTATAATTTGTTTTTCATAAACTCTTGGGTACTCAAATTTTTATGAGGAGCCAAGTGATAGGTACTGGTAGTGTTGATTTTCTGGAGAAGCTTTTGGGTAGAGGACCAGAAGTATGTATCTATATATGTAGTTCCACTGTGTAGTTAGTGTATGCTGTATTTTGGATGTATGTATGGACATATATGTATTTGACATTCCTGTTATATGATATTGTATAACTCTGATGTATGTATAACTATGTAACAGTTATGTGATGTATTATATTTTGTTTCATTCCGCTGTGAGATTCTGATGTTGTTATTCTTTCTTTATATTCTTTTCTATTTCTATCCCTTTCTTTCTTATTGATGATACGCCTTTTTGGGATTAGAAAGGCGGGTCGTCATAGTTGGTATCAGAGCGATAGTTCGAGCGAGTACCTAGGCTCTTGTGTTATATTATCTTGAGAGTGCGTATTTGTATTTTCATATAATTATATATATATCTATCTAAATTTGTTGAGTTGCCTGTTCAGGTGACCTACATGAGTTCCGGAAGAAGAGGTAGAGTTAGGGCCAGTACTTCAACAGATGATGGACGGAGTCAAAATGCTGGTGAGGCTGTCAATCCAGTACCGCCTCAAGTTAGTTTTGCAGTTTTATGCAAAGATTTCAAAAATCTCGGAGGCCAACCATTCAAAGGTTCAGAATCAATAATTGAAGTTCAAGCCTGACTACGCTCTTGTGAGCGCATTTTCAAGAGCATGAAATTGTCTGATGAGCGTAAGAGGCAAATGGCATCGTGGCAATTGCAGGGTGGTGCAGCAGCATGGTGGGATTCAACAATTGCAAATATTTCTGAGGATGACATTTCATGGGACAGATTTAAGGAGTTGTTTGAAGAGAAGTTTATGCCAACGGCAGGGAGAACCCAATTGTATCAGGATTTTCTGTATTTGAAGCAAAGTAGTATGTCTATTTCGGAGTATGAAACCAGATTCAACGAACTCTCTTGTTATGGACCTGGACTCATCGATACTCCTCTTAGAAAGAATGAGAAATTTATGCAAGGAATGAGGCCTGAATTCCATGGAAAATTGACGGTGCTTTTGAAAGGATCTTTTGTTGATTTGATTGATATGTCATTGATATGAAAGTTTGATGAGTAAGAAGCCGGTGGCTCCAGTTGCAGCTTCAGGTGGGAATTTCACTAATCCGAATAAGCGGAAGTTCGATCCTAAATGGAGAAAGCCGAATAAGAAGAAACCTGGAAATAATAACGGACCTCGCAAATGCTACATTTGTCAAGAGGAAGGACATTTGGCAAATAAATGTCCTAGAAAAGGATTCCAACAACAACCGCATCAGAGTGGCCCAGGATCAGCTATGGTACAGAGATCTGTGTGATTTAATTGTCATCGGCCAGGACACATGATCAAGAATTGTCCACTTCTGCAGAGGCACCTCGGAATAAAGATTTTGCTTTGGAAGCCGGACCATCTGCTTCTTCGAAGGGCAAAGGAGTACTAGAAGGTACTTTACTTTTAGATGGAAAATATATTAAAGTTTTGTTTGATTCGGGTGCTTCCTTGAGTTTTATTTCTCTGGACTCTGTTGAAAGGTTCTCTCTTACCCCTAGTTCTGTAGACAGTCCTATCTTGGTATCTAATCCTATAGGAGGGGTGACCAAATTAGACACTATCTGTAAGGACTTGAAGATCTATCCCACAGTTTTCCTTGTGACCCGTATGTGTTGAATTTTAAGGGATTCGATCTCATTTTGGGAATGGATTGGCTGGATAAGTATAGAGCCATTTTGAATTGTGATGAAAGAACAGTTTCGTTGGAAACTGATCTGGGTAGAATTGCCAGAGTGTTGTGTGATAATTCTGGAATTCACTTAAGCAGTCTTTTGCATGAAATTGATACTTCTAAAGAGAAGATTGAAGATATTGATGTGGTTCAAGATTTTGCTGATGTATTTGAAGAAGTTAAGTGTCTGCCACCACATCGAGAAATAGAATTCCGTATTGATTTGATTCCAGGAGCTGTGCCGGTGATTCAGCCCAGTAGGAGAATGGCTCCTAGGGAAAGAGAAGAGTTGATTAAGCAGACTCAGGATCTTTTAGAAAAGGGGTTGATTAGACCCAGTTTTTCTTGTTGGGGTTCGGCGGTAGTGTTTGTAACTAAATCGGATGGATCATTGAGGTTCTATGTGGATTATAGAGAATTGAACAAAGTGACTATCCGTAACAAATATCCTCTTCCTCGCATCAATGATCTTTTTGACTAATTGCATGGTGCTTCTATCTTTTCTCAACTAGATCTAGCTTCAGGTTTCCATCAGTTGAGGGTAGCTGAAGACAGTATTCCCTTGACTGCATTTAGGGGACCGAATTGTTTCTATGACTGGTTGGTTATGCCTTTCGGGTTAACCAACGCTCCTGCCTACTTCATTGACCTCATGAACCGAGTCTTTAGGGATGTGTTGAATAAGTTTGTGCTGGTATTCGTTGATGATATCTTGGTCTACTCCAAATCTGAAGAAGAAGCTTTCCAAGAATTGAAGACGAGGTTAACTAGTGCACCAGTGATTGGTATTCCGGATGGGAAGAGAAAATTCGAGGTTTATACCGATGCTTGTATGGTGGGTTTGGGAGCAGTTCTGATGCAGAACGGAAGGGTTATCGCGTATGCTAGTCGGCAGTTGAAGCCACACGAGAAGAACTACGCTACGCACGATCTTGAATTGCTAGCCATTGTTTTTGCTTTGAAAATTTGGAGACATTATCTTTTGCGAGAGAAATTCGAATTGTTCACGGATCACAAACTGTTGAAATATCTGTTCTCTCAAAAAGATCTTAATCTGAGACAACAGCGGTGGGTCGAATTCCTAGCATCCTATGATTTGGATATTCTGTACACTCCGGGGAAAGCGAATGTCGTAGCTGATGCTCTAAGTAGAAACGCGGTTCTATCTCTTCTGGAAGTTGTTCCATCTCTTATTGAAAGGATCTAGAGCAAGAAAGAATATGATAAGATGTTGAGGAGGATCATTAAAAGAGTTAGGAAGGGTCAGTGTCCCAGTTTTGAAATTGATGGCCAAGGAACATTAAGGATCAACGGGAGAATCTATGTTCCGAATGATAAGGATTTGAAGAAGGAAGTCTTATCTGAGGGTCATCGTTCCAAACTGAATATTCATCCAGGAATTTCGAAGATGTACAAAGATATGAAGAGAGTCTTATAGTGGAATTCTCTTATAATAACAATTATCAAGCAAGTATTAAGATGGCTCCTTATGAAGCTTTATACGGAAGACCGTGTAGATCCCCTTCTTGTTGGATTGAATCGAAGGATTGTCTTGTGCTCAGGCCCGATCTTATTCATGAAGCTTCTGCGAAGGTTGAGCTTATCAAGAAATGGATGAAAGCTGCTCAAGATCGTCAGAAGAAATATGCTGATAGAAGACGAAGGCCATTGGAATTTGAGATCGGAGACTTGGTTTTTGTCAAAGTTTCCCCAATTAAAGGTGCTATAAGATTCGGAAAGACGGGAAAACTTTCTCCAAGATATATTGGACCATTTCGAGTGTTGGGAAGAATTGGAACTGTAGCACACAAGATTGAATTGCCAGAGCGGATGTCTAGGATTCACAATGTATTTCATGTATCGCATCTGAGGAAATTTGTTCATGATCCATCACTGGTTGTAGAACCAGTAATTCAAGAAGATTTGGAAGTAGAACCCAATTTAAGTGTAGTCAGAAATCTAGTTCGGATTGTGGATCAAGACGAGAAGCAACTCAGGAAAAAGTGGTGAAAATCGTCAAGGTGCAGTGGAGTGAGGATCCCAGAGATTGTACCTGGGAAACTCTCGATAGTTTTAGGAAAGCTTATCCAGATTTATGTCCAGATAACTAGTGATGTTTGTTAGAATAGACTGTTTGATTGTTGTTATTGTATGGATGATATGTATGTTTATATTGTTAATATAGAAGCTTTTGAGTTAACTGTTGTTTTAAATTTCGGTGACGAAATTCTTTTAAGGGGGGAGGAATGTAACAACCCGGAATTTTTGACAGCATATTTTAATAAATATTTAATCTAATTTAAATTAAATGCAAGCTTCTCAAATTTTAAATTGATGAGATCTTAATCATTTACCAGTTATATATGTGACTGTAAAGAAAATTTTGGATTTGAAAATTTAAAATGTAATCTTTTAAAATTGTTTATAACAGAATCTCTCCTATTCAAT
Organism: Allium cepa; assembly: GCA_030765085.1. NCBI lineage: Eukaryota > Viridiplantae > Streptophyta > Magnoliopsida > Asparagales > Amaryllidaceae > Allium > Allium cepa. Next base: position 848,054,447 of record CM060938.1, read on the forward strand.
AAAATCAAAGACTCTATATTTTTATTTTTTGATAATATACATATGAATACAATTGTAGTTTTTAAAATGATAATGCTTAAAAATAAACAAACATAGTAATATTAAACATAAACATGGAAATCTAAAACATAAGTATAAAACAATATAAATGGTTATAAACATAAACATACAAAACAAGTATAAAACATAATTATAAATTATAAGAGGTAACTAAAGAGTCAAGTATACTAATTAAATATAAAATATCTTTATGCATAATCTTCATACACATATGTACAACCAAATGTTCAAAATGTCTTTGTCCAGAAAAAATAAAATAAAAACTAAACTTATATGCTGCTGTAAGTTTATGTGCATAAGAAAACAAAGATTTCACTTCAATAAAATAAAACAAATCTGTGTCTTGTACAAAAATAAACAAGAATCTAAAGCCATTAATTACATGTTATCATAAATGAAGCACAAGCATTAAATTAGCACAATATTTGTCAAAGAAATCCTACAGCCGAGATCACAATATCATGTCATTTTGCAGTAATTTAATTCAAGTCATATTGGGTCAAACAAGTGAAACTTGTACCTGTATAACCTACAGCTGTTCCGTTACTTCTATTTATATACATCATATTCTTGTGGTTGTTTACAAAACTTAAAATCTAACCTGAAAGAAAAAGAAAATAAATAAACATCATATGTTGTCTTCATTCATCATCAAGGCAGTAAAGCTTTCAGGAAATTTATTTGCAGTTTCTTCATCAACTTGGCTTTCTGTTTCAATTATCATTTGGTGAGTAAACATCCAAATTTTTAAAGTTTAATTGTGTAATTAGTTTTAAATTTGTGTATGCTGTATGATGTAAATATATGGATCTCAAAGGCTCTCTGGAAAATATGTTCATGATGCTCTTTAATAGTTTAGATCTGGACAAAGAATTTAAAGAATAATAAGACATTTTCTTATATCATATCCTAGGCTTGAATTTATAGATAAGGTAGGTTGATTAAAGCTTTAAATTTAAACCTGACATGAATCTTTAAGCATCATAGTGACTGATAAAAAATGTCTATACAGTTTTAAGCAAGAAGTAAATTCAAAGCTAAAATTCGAATATTCTAATTTGTGAATTCGATAACATACTTTGATTTCATACACATAGTTAGGATTTTTAACATGAAAATTATGATTTTTAAGTGTATGATTAAGGTACAGTTTGAATATGAACAAAAGTTGCTCTTTTGTTGATTACGGGAGATTCAGTTAATTTCAATTGTTGAAATTTTATATGAAGAAAGCTTGAAGACAATTTAACACCAGGAAAATGTCAAGAAATTTTTCGAATGTATAGATTTTGAGGTAAAGGTAGGGTTTTGTTCTTAAGTTTTACAGTGCTCTGTAAATTTCCATTTGCGACACACTAGGTTGATCGAGTGCGACGTGCGTCATGGAGGAGGTTGAGGAGGGTCTGGATGTGCTGTAGACGAAGTGGTTTCGCCTCCGGTGGTCATGGATGGTGGGGCGGGGCATTTTTCTCGGTGTCGTTCGAACTTTGGTTCGAGCATCAGGCCATATTTCGATTTGCTCATCTTCGAAGGGAATTGAGTTTTAATTTTGGTGATCGAGACGATTTGTGGTTTGTTGGTGGTAGCGCAAGTCGCCGGAGGCGAAGCGAACCACCGTGCACATGCACGGTGGCGTAGGGAAGTTGGTTGGTCTGTTGTGTTGACGCGTGCACTTGTTCGAAGTTTTTGGGCAGTTGCTTCGAGTCGATTTGATCCTTACGTGAGTGTTTTGCATAACTGCAGTTTCGTTTTTGACTTAAGCTAAAAAAACAATAATGAGAAGAAGAAAAGGAACAGGGAAAAGAAGAAGAGGGTGGAATAGGAAAGAGAGACGCGGGAAGAATACGGGAGAACTCGAGACTTTCTCGAGTAAGGGGTGGTGCTGCCTCGGGTCCACTCATTAATGGACGTGCATAATTTTGTTTTAAGTATTTTGTGTAACTAAGTTAATAAAGTAATTAGTAATATTTGATTTAAAGGTTTTATAAGGAAAGTCTGTAAAGATAGTTGATTAATATAAAATAATTAGAATGTAAATTAATTTATATTTGAAATTAAATTGATAGCTTTAAATTAATTTTGTAATAAAAAATTAATCATGTGTTAAATCAATTTAAATCTTAAGAACGTTAGCTAATTACTTAAAAGTTAATTAATAAATGGGAATTAACTTAAATGATTAATTAAGGATTATATAGTTAATAAAATTGATAATAATTGGTTAATTAAATAGTTTGTGATAATTAAATAAGTAATTTTAATAAGAAAGTTGTTAATTAATAATTAAGAATAAAACAATTAACTGGATAATTAAGTAATAATTAATGAATAAAAGTCAACTAATTGAATAATTAATTAAAGATTAGATGATTAATAAATTAATAATTAACGATTAACTAAGTAATTGATTGACCATTAATAAGTTAATTAATCAGTATTTAATTAAGCAGAATAAAGTAGTTTATTCTTAAGCAATTAATTAAGTAAGTAAACCAAACTGTGTTGGTATGAATTGGTAATTCTGTTAGATTTACTCTGATATTTGTTGATGATATTTCTGTGATATGTTGTGATATATTCTGGATATATCTATGATAACTGTATATGATTTATCTGTGGTATCTGTTATGTGAATTCTAATATTAAATTGAACTGTTAAGTTAAATAGACAACTTGGCCCTTAAAATGGCGTTTGGATTCCATTGAGACCGGGATTGGAAGAATCAGTTTTGATTCTCCGAAAACCACATCGTTCCAAATTAAACGATAGGTCATAACTTATCAAATGGTGATCGAGATGGTGTTTCAGAATGCAAGGGTTATCGTCGTTAACTCTGAGGGTGATTCCAAAATGAGTGTAACGAGATAATGCCTTCGGTTTCGTTCGAACCCGGAACGAACTTGTATGGATTGAATGCTTTCAACACATCGTCAAGCGGACGATGAGCATTCTAAGAATAATGTTCAGTATAGGTAATCGCAGCCTCAAGCCTCATCAACCGGGAATGGCTAAAACAGGGGAGATGCAGCAAGGTTAGGTGGGTCATGCCCAAGCAGGACGAGGTATACCCCTGTCTAGATGTTCCTTTTTATTTCGGCTGTGTGAGCAGTTGTTGGGCACAACTGCGGGGTTATCTTGTTCGGGACTGTCCGGTAAGGAATGGTTCCGGCCTTGTGTTGTAGGGGGTCGGGAGTGATCCTCGGTACGGTAATCTAGGCCCCATACTGTGACGGGCGGTACCCCAGTTGCCCTGCCATTGTTGGAAACCCATTTTCCCTACGAGACCCTACAGTTTTGTTTTGTATTACCCACTTTCGTGGCTAGTAGCTGGAATTTAATGAATGTAACAATTTCGGCTATTTTCTATTTACTTGAAAACCCTAGACACTATTATAATATCATCGGATTTTCTATAAAATGTTTTGGTTAGCGTAAGGTAAAAACTTACCCGTATTTATTTGTAGGGAGTCTTACGTGATACCTTTATTTCAAATGATTTTCAAAGTTAAGCAATTTTAACCTGTTTACTCATACCAGACCCATGTCTGACCCGAAGTTTATATTTTAGTTTTCATAAACTCTTGGGTACTCAATTTTTTATGAGTAGCCAAGTGATAGGTACTGGAAGTATTGATTTTCTGGAGAAGCTTTTGGGTAGATGACCAGACATATGTATCTATATATGTAGTTCCGCTGTGTAGTTAGTGTATGCTATATTTTGGATGTATGTATGGACATATATGTATATGACAGTCCTGTTATATGATATTGTATAACTCTAATGTATGTATAGCTATGTAACAGTTATGTGATGTATTATATTTTGTTCCGCTCCGCTGTGAGATTCTGATGTTGTTATTCTTTCTTTATATTCTTTTCTATTTCTATCCCTTTCTTTCTTATTGATGATACGTCTTTCTGGGATTAGAAAGGCGGGTCGTCATAGGCGCTGAAGCCATGACTTTGAAAATGCGTCCTGACCTGGTCGACGAGGGAGAAAGAGGGAGGGGGCCAAGGTGGAGAAGCAGGCATGAAGAGGGGAGGTGGAGCGGATAGGCGAAGAGGGCAGGGAGCAGCGCCGAAAGGGAATCAGGGAAGGATAATGTCAGTGGCCATGAACGAAGAAGATCTTTGTTTAAATTTAATATTGGAAAAAAAATGTTGCTGATAAGTTATAAAGTCATAGAATTTATGTTAAAACCCTAATAGCACCTTCTTGATCTCTCTCTCTCTCTATTTCAAATAATTTCAAATATTTTTCAAATATCCTGGTTTTTCAAAATAATCTTTTCAAACATTTATTCATAATATTTCTCAAAATAAATTCTTAACCTTTTATATTTACAAAGATATTATATTAAGTTTTTAAGTATTTTTTTAATTTATTATATTCTTTTTGGCATTTTAGTTTATATCTCCCATATGTTTATTTTTTATATTTATATTATGATTTTAGATATTTACTTCTAATTTATAACTATATTGATTTTATATTATTTACATTATATTGAATACACTTATTAAATCTTTCAAAATTATTTTATAAAGTTTTATTAAGTTTTAATACGATTAAAATATGTATAAACTATGTTTAAATGTTTGTACAAAGTTTCAAAATATTTTACAAAACTTAATATCTTCAAAACAATTTTTATTAAGTGATTTTTCAAAATACAAAGGGATACGCTGAAAAATCCTCTCCAAGTATATCGACATATAGGTTGGGAATTTCAAAAACCAAATTTGAATGGAAGTGTCTTTTCGTCGTATCTCTTCACAAATGGACATGATCGTTGTTTCCCTATATGTACCCGACTTCCAAATGAATTTTTAACATCTACTTTCTAATTCTTCTCTCCTCTTTTCACTCTTTCATTTTCTATATCAATATATACCCAAATTCTACCAAAATTCAACCAGAATCAAATTCAATATCAAATTCATTCATCACCGGTTTGATTCTCATTTATCTACTATTTGATTTCTCTCATCTCTCTTAAGATCAAAGTGATATTCAAGAGTTATAGGATCAATTGTAATCGAGATCAAAGATCCGAATTTGTAAAACTCTTCAAGTCATACTGCTATGTTTTTTGGTGTGATTGTAGCCCGTGAAATCATTTGAGTGTGCTTAGTAGCTCATAAATCTAATGGGTATCCTTGTAGGTTGAAAATCAAGTAACTCTACCCAAAGGTCGGGATTCTGGAGGGTGTGCCTCATAGCCTTGAAATCGAGATTGTATTTGCATTTACTAGTTAAAAAGAAACCATAAAATGAATTGTGCGAGACTGGATGTAGGGTAACTCTAAACCAGTATAAAATCCTGGCGTGTCCTTTTCTTTTTTACTTTTATTGTATTTACTTTTATCTAGAATTTTATTTTGTGATTATTATTTACATCATTCCAAGTAGAATCTTAAATAATTTGAAAAATATTCATATAAAAAATTAAACACTACTAACCCCCCTTTCTAGTGTTAATTTAGCCTTAACGTCCCTATTTCGCCGACCCACATTTGGTATCGGAGCATTGGTTTTCAAAGTATTCATCATATGATTTTTGAAAATGTTTAGTGGCTAACAACGCTGGTAATAATATTGTTAGCAACATTGTTAATACGCTTGTTAGTAACTCATTTGTTGAAGGACAATCTACTGCTAGACCTCCACTTTTTAGTTACAGTAATTACACATATTGGTCATGTAGAATGAAAAATTATTTACAGTCAATTGGTTTAGACACTTAGAATATCACACAAACTGAGTACACTGAACCCGAGACTAATTTTGAATAGTGGCCTGCTAACCAAAAAGCAGTTGCACAAAGTAACTCTAAGGCCATAAATATATTATTTTGTTCATTAGAAAGAAACGAATTTAATAAGTATATATATATAAGTCTGCATTTGAAATTTATAGAACTTTGCAAGTTACACATGTAGAAACAAGTAAGGTTAAACATACCAAAATTTCCATGTAAACAAACCAGTTTCAATTAATCAAAATGAGCCCATGTCTTATATGTGTAGTAGATTCCAAGATATAGTACACTCACTTATTGCACTGGGTAGAAGTTTTTCTAAGGAGGACCAAGTTAGAAAAATCCCAAATTCACTTACTCCTGAACGGGATCAAAAGACTCTTGCAACCGAAGAGGCTAATGACATTAGAACTCTGAAAATTAAAGAGGTAATTGTTAATTTAATGTCTTTTAAAGCATATATGCAAGGTAGGAGAGAAAGCACAGCAATAGAGAAGAAATCTATAGCTTTTAATGCAATGATGGACAATCTGGATTCAGATAGCGATGACAATGAAGAAATTGCTTTTATGACAAGGAATTTTACAAAATTTCTAAAATATAGAAAGATAAACAACTTCAAAAGAAATGACAACAAAAATCCAGGAAGTGGAAGCTGAAATGGCATCAGATGTTATAACTGCGATGAACCTGGCCATTTAAAACGAGACTGTCCTTATACTCAAGTGATAATTCGGACACATCCTCAAGTGATAATGAATGAGATACAGAAATTGCTAAGATATGCTTTACGACACTATGTAATTCAGAATAAAATAATGAAATGGATCAGAAAAGGTACGCTTATATCAAAAGTTTTAATTTCTTGAATGAATTTTTTTGGTTGCTTTATTTGTTGTTTGGAATGACATATAGATTAATTATAATTGGTTAATAATGTATTCTTATATTTAAAATAATATATATATAGGTATATATATTTTTAGTAAAATATTAAATAATGATAATATAAAATATATTTAAAATTCTTTTTCTGCGAAAAAAATAACTATAAATAGATATATATAATAAAATTGGATATAGTTAAACAAAAATAATTTTGAAACTTTCGACCTATATGTCGACATACCTCACATGCATATGTCAACATATGTAGACAGCTTTGAATTTCAATTTCTAATTCAAAATTTGAATTTCTCTCCATCTTTTCACCAACTCGTATGTTCTGATAAGCCATCTCTTGACCAGAGAATATATCCTTTGATTCTCAATTTACTTACTCTATCTTCATCCATTCGTTTTTCTATTTCATTTTCAAATTCAAAAATCATAAACTCTTTTATCTCTTCAAACTACTCTTCAATGGCATCCCCAAGAAATATTAAGGCAACCATGAGGCTTTCTAAGAAAATAAAATAATCTCTTTTTAATGATCAAGAAGCCATGCAAGCCTATATTGAGTATATATCTTTCTAAAAAGTCTTTTATGAAAGATTTGCTATTCTTGAAAATTTTCCTACTTATGATCTTCTAAATCTTTGTTTGCGAAATAAAATTCTTTGGTCAATGGATGCTTCACAAAATGATTTCATTTGTTATCCAAAATTGGTAAAGATGTTTTATACTAATTTAAAAGGAAAGTTTTATGATGGAAGAGAAGGAGAAGTTTGGAGTAGTGTCAAGTGGACATAATTTTTTTAACTTTTATAAGCTTTTGGGTCACATTTTTAGGTGCAAATCTAGTAAAATGGACCTTTCAACTTTTAAATTGATTTCTAAAATTGTGAAATAATCCATGACATTTTTGAAAGTGATGATGATTTTGAATTTAAAAGAAAAAACCTACATTCAAAGCAAGAATTTTAAACCTTCTTTTTCAACAAATTATCACTCCTAGTATGGGTAATTATAATAACCCAACATAAAAGGTTTTCAAAGCTCTTCTCGTCATTTATGGTCAGCATGAAATAAATTGGTCTTAAATCATTTTGGATGAACTTTTTCTTAAGAATCTTTCTAAACATGAAAACGCACTATTTCATGGCATCTTATTCATGTTTTCAATTATTTTGGTATTGGCCTTAAAGGAGAGGAAACCATTTCTTGAAAAATATTTGACAAGGCCAACATTTCGTTTATGCATATTTCAAAATGCTTGTGGAAAAGGAAAAAAGGTTAGCTTGAGAAGAGGAGGAAGAAATAAGAGAAGAGGAGGAAGAGGAAAAGGAAGGAGAGGAAATGGAAGTCGAGGAGAAAGAACAAGAAGAGGAGGTTGATACCTCCTTGAAAAGTACCAAAATGCCACCTAATCCATCAAACAAAGTTCCTCTGAAAATTCAAAAGAAGGTCATTCACCACCAAAGAAAGCTTCAAAAATCATTCTCAAAGAGATTCACATCAATTTCCAACAAAATAAATAAATTCTTTGGAAAGATTATCTGCATGCTTGGTAGTTCTTCTTCACCATCATCCATATCTTTTTAGTTGTTTGTTTAAGCTATCTTTGTATTTGGATTTTTTAGTTTTAAGTTTATGTTGAATCTCATGTATCTTTCTTGTAGTCATCCTTATTATTAATGAATATTCTATTTCTTGCTGTTATACATTATCCATGATCTCTGGAAAGCCACAAAAATATAATAGTATAAGCCAAAACAATATAATTGTAAAATAAAGTAGTTTTGAAAATTATAGTGTATATGTCGACATATGCCAAGTGTGATAACCCGGATTTTGGGATATCTGAATTAATTGGTTATTAACAGAATTAAATTTACTAGAATAGTAATTTGTAAATTGAACGAATAAATTATATATGGATTTGGAACTATAATATATATTTGTATGAGTTGATTTTAATTTGAAATATAAATTCAAAAGATAAATATTTTAAAGTAGATTTAAATTAAAATATATATATAATTTTATCAGTATATAGTTTGTTATTTTCATTCAAAGATCATATTAATATAAATAAAGTAAAGTAGTTACTAAATAAAAATTTGATATAAAAATTTGTATAACTATTATAAGTGTGTAATTGGGATTTTTTATCATCTACTTTTAAAAATTATAAATAGATAAATACAAGAGGAGTTTAAATATTAAAACAATTAAGACATTTATAAATATAAACAAAATTGGAATTATTTTATAAATACTTATAAAAAAATAAAATATTGTTACATAATTACAAATGGAAGCTTAAGGATATATCTTATGACAAGTGTCAGCCAAAATTTACATGTGTCTAAATTCTTATTTTATTCATCTTTTTCTCTCTCTAATTTTAATGAAAAGATAAAACATAGTTATTTAAAAACATCTCCACTCTTTATCTCATTTCTTTTCTATCTTTCCAAAATTCAAAACAAAGAGATCAAAGTCTAGAAAAAAGAAAAAAAACTGAATCTTTCAAATAAATCAAAGAAATCAAAGCAGTTCAAAGTTTTATCTTGTTTCAAACTGAAAATCAAGAAGTGTCCAACCTGATTCAAAAGAAAATTTAAACAAATTCAAGAGCAAATAAAATTCAAAGTCAACTGCTAGTTCAAAGTTCTCAGATCAAATGACAGCTTCAGTTCAAAATCAATCAGCAGTTTCGGAAATAAAAAAAATCCAGATTAGTTTCAAAGGTTTTCTCTGTGCAAATCTGAAAAGGTGAGTAAACTAACACAGTTTCCTTCTTTATACCTGTGACTAAACTACTAATCTATACCTGATGCTTTTGATTTATACTTGAAGCTATGGTGGAAATTGTTTGTACGAGTGAAGAATTGTATTTTGTTTGGGTATACATATTTAAAATAAGAAATATATATGCATGCATGTCTGAATATATGTATAATTACCTCTGTTTTAGTTTTACAGACCCTAAACTCACTTAAAAATCCAATCATTCTCTATAAATCATTATAAGTGATGTTGTTTGAAGATAATATGTTTGTGATAATTCGATGGATGTTTTAAAAATATTTTTAAGGAGCAACAGCAAGTAGTTTTACTGAGTACTGAAAATTTCAGAAAAAAATAAACTAAATCCAGTAAAATGAACCATTTAAATTCTATGATTCAAATGCATAACTTGGTTCGCCTTTAGGAGTGATGATTTTTGGCATTAGAATCCTAATTTTTATGCTTGTGATTTATGTGGATTTGAGAATTGGAGGGTTTTGGGTGTAACGTCAAATTACGGCGATGAGGTCACTCGTGCGATAAGGCGGTTGGCTGGAAGGTGTAATGATCAGAGTGGCATCGGGTAAAAATAGTGGATGAAATTCTTACAGCATGGATTGATGAGTAAGTGTCGATTTAGGGTTTAAGCTTTGTTTTTGGTCGTGATGGGTTTCGAGACAACTGTGGTGTTGTGGCAGGGATTTAAGGTTGCGGTCCTAGGTAAGAACGAAGAGGATGTAATGGATTATCTTCCAATGGACGGCAGTGGGTATGGTGGTGGTATAAGGGGACGTTGGAGGGGAGTTTTTTTTCCCTGATATTGACGAAAAGTCAAATTTTGGATTCCTGTATTTTGATGAAGTTTAGGACAACCGAGGTGGACGTTGAGATCGTCAGCGATGTGGTGGCAGTGGCGGCGAAGGCCGGAGTGCCTCCGTTCATGCGTGCATGTGCACGACTTCGTGTTCAAGCTTGTAGTTTGAATTTGAGCTGTTTGCTAAAGGAAATAAGAAGATGGAAGGAAGGGAATTCGTTGCTTCGTAGATCTTGTCTTGGGTGGGACGAAGGTAGTGGGCCAGTTTGATGGGTAATTGGATTTAAACGTTGGATTAACGAAATAAAGGGAAAGAATAAATGAAGTAAAGTTCAGCAAAGAAATGCTTTCAAACTTAGTTGATAATTTGAACTTAAGTTAGCTCGGGATTTTAGGATTTGACCCAAGTATTTTTAATACCGATGAAGTTAAAGATTTCAAGTTAGTTAACAAGTTAATCATATAATTTTAATTCTTTATGACTTCAGATGAAATTTAATATTGATTAAGTAATTAAGTTTAGATAATGGTTTATCTTTAATTAATTAAGGTTTTGATTCATTAATGAATAGATAATCAATGTAATTAATTAAAAGTCATTAATTAATATAAGTAAATCAGGGTTTATTTATTGACTTAAGTAATTAAGGATATTAATTGAGGATAATTAATTAATTAATGTGGTTAATTAAGAAATAATTAAGTAATTAAGGATAATTGATTAATGATTAAAGGTTAATTAATCAAGAGATAGTTAATTGAAGGGTGAGTAATTAAAGGAAAATTACTCAATAAAAGCTTAATGAATTATTAAAGTTTAATAAATTAATGTAGTGGATTAAGGAATTAATTACTTAAAGAATAATTACTTAGTGTAATTAATTAAGGATTGATTAATTAAGAATTTAATTAAGGGTTAGTTAATTAAGGAATGTGATTAATTAAAGGATAATTAATCAAAGTAATTATGAATAATTAATTTAAGTAATTAATTACGGATCAATGTAATTAATATGGGTGGAAAAGGGTTAACTAAATTGTGTAATTAATTAAGAGTTAAAAATTACTTATTGTAATTAATGGATAGTTAGGCAAGTATGATTAATTAAGAGGGATAATTAAAAGATGATTAATTAATTGGCTAATCTTAAGTAAAGGTAACCTGAGTGATTAAAGGATAGTGATTAAATTATTTAGAGATTAATTAAATTGATTTTGGAAATGATTCATCTCGTTTATAAATGATTGAATGCTTTGAATTGGTTGATTCTCTGATATGAAATGTTTTCTGATATGATATGTTGGGTGGACAATGATAGTATAGTTACCTATCGTTGATGAATTGCTGTGTATATAAGTGACATCCTGTATTTAAATTTGAATTGTATCTCACTTGAATAACATGGTTTAAGATGACATTGGATTCGAAGAGATTGGAGTCGGGTATTAGTAAATATCCGAAACCACTTCGATTCTTTATAGATTGTTATGTGAAATCAATAGGCTGGAATAGATTGATTGGACCATTTAATCTATGTTTTGGTACATAGATACTGATGTGTGGTATCAGTGATGTCTATAACAAATTGTGAATTTGTAAATTGATACGAGTACCCCAGGTTTATATAAATTGTATGTTCTTTTATATTCCATGTTAGATGGTATTACTCACGTTGGTTTCCAGCCTGACCCGGGTGCTACTTTGATGTAATGCTCGGGTCAGACCGAGTATTACAGATTTTCAGGTAAGGACATTCTAGAGCTCAGGAGGCGAGCTGGAGGACAGGAACGTATGGAGTGTTTCCCGCTGTGATATGTGTTATCCCACTTTTTGGTCAAAGCTAGAATATCAACAAAATGGCAAGGAATGATGGATAATGGGATTGGAGATCGATTGGAATCAAGGCCGCAATCGATGTCGTCAAAATTTTTGATGTTTGCGTCAAAATTGACCACAAACACCCAATAGTCGTGAAAGCACCCATTCGCAGTCATAAGTCACAAATTACAAATTTGTAGATAACAAAAATGATCAACACTCAACAGAAACAGCAGAAAACAAGTAAACGACACATGATTTATAGTGATTCGGCGATCTTGGCTACGTCCACTTTGAAGTTTTCTATCTTTATTGATATTCTCTTGATGATTACAGTTGGTGACAGCAAGTTACAATGGACTATAGCTTTGAAACTCGAATGCAACAACGATGATAAGGTGTAGAATTGAATCCGGTAGAGTCTTGGCGCTTCAGAATTCCGATCCCCTTTCCTGAATGACCTAGGGCTCTATTTATAGGCGTAGGAGGCTGATATTTCGCCTAAAAATTCGGAGAGACCACTTCTGGAACGTGAGGGGGCCCATACGGCCGAATTCTGGAGATCCGGGCCCACATTGGGATCGATTCGAAGTAGGGTTCGAATCGATCAAGAAAGCATCCAATCGAGGTGAAATTTGGTGTGGGCATTCTTCAACATGTATATAAGCTCCTGTGAAAATTTCATAGCATTTGGACTTGTAGATCTCGAGTTATGATCGATTCAAGATTGCGCTTCCGGTCAACAAGCTTTGTTCGAATCGATTCCTTAGGGTCGAATCGATAGGCTCGAATCCATAGGGTCGAATCGACAGGGTCGAATCCATAGGGTCGAATCCATAGGGTGGAATCCATAGGGTTGAATCGATAGGGTCGAATCCATAGGGTCGAATCGATAGGGTCGAATCCATAGGGTGGAATCCATAGGGTGGAATCGATAGGGTTGAATCGATAGGGTCGAATCCATAGGGTTGAATCAATAGGGTTGAATCGATAGGGTCGAATCGATAGCGTCGAATCCATAGGGTCGAATCCATATGGTCGAATCCATAGGGTTGAATCAATAGGGTCTAATCCGTAGGGTCGACTTGATAGGGTCGAATCCATAGGGTCGAATCCATAGGGTTGAATCGATAGGGTCGAATCCATAGGGTCGAATCCATAGGGTCGAATCCATCATAATTTGAGCATATGAACTCGGATTGACTTGAAATTTGAAACGTTGGCTCTCGTGGCTTTGTTAGTCATGTCCCATCAATTGCAGCTCAATCTGGACTCAGACAAAATTCAGTGATATTTACAGTGAAGCTAAGTATGATCAATCTCTGAGACGAACTATCCTTTGTTTTCGACCAATCCTTTGGTATCATGGCTTTGCCAAAAAGCGGGATAACATTTTCCCCCCGAAACATGTCTTACGGTAGGAAGGCGTGTTTTGTTCGGCGCAAACAGTTGAGCTCCGATCGGGACGGAATCGGTTGGAGATGATGATGAGGACTAGGAGAGGCTATATTTCAAATTTCAGATTAATCGGAGCTCGTATGAAGGAGATATGGATGGATTATGGTGTACAAGGAATAGTTCGAATCGATGCATTTCGCATCGATCAAGGGGATGACATTTCGAATCGATGGTTTGTATCGATCAAAGGCAAGGCATAGTGGTGAACTTCGAATCGATACGTTTCGTATCGATCGGCATGGACACGGCTCGATTATTTCGTATCGATCAAAAAAGGAGGCTAGGTGGATTTCGACTCGATGGCAACACACTCAGATTGGTAGGCAAGCATGCAGAGGTTTGCTCGATACTGTTCGTATCGATCATCATGGACACGGCTCAATGGTTTTGTATCGGTCAGGAAAAGGTGGCATGCTTCGAATCGATACTCTCGTATCGATAGCAGATGGACTTTGGCATTTTCATATCCATCAGGTAAAATCTCGCCCGTATCCATCAGTAAGGCTTCGTTCGTATCCATCATCGAGTATGGTTTCGTATCCATCTGTTGGCCTTTCTTTCGTACCGATAGCATTCAACAATTTCGTATCGATCGGATCGATACAAAATACTCCCCTGCGATCGATACGAGAGAAAACAGTTGAGTACATGAAGGAGTGACGGACACGTGCAAGCGTGAAGCGTGGATACGTGTGCGTCTCTAGGAAGGAAGCGTTCAACTCGGCGCATCAAGTGGAGTCGAAAGTAATGGAGTCGAAAGTAATGGAGTCGAACAGATGGATTCGAATACGACAGCCAACGGAAAACCCAATTTCGAATCGATCATATCTCCTACACCAATGATCCAAATGCAATGAGATTTTCACAGCAGCTTGCATACAAGGTAAGGAATGATCCTGCCAAGTTTCAGCTCGATTGGATCATTTTTTGATGGATACGAAATCACTTTGTATCGATCATAGATCGAGTCGAAACTTGGTGGGGTCGGTCGCGTGGGCCCACTCACGTGCCAAAAGAAGCCTCCCGAAGTTTGAGCACGATCTCAGCCTCCTACGCCTATAAATAGCCCCCTGAAGGCTATAGAAAAGGGACCTTTTGGCTATTGGACGTCCAGACTCTGTCGGATTCATTTCTATACTTCTACTCGAAATTCTTCATTATTACTGCTGTAATCATCTGTAACCAGCAAGGATAATTAATAAAAGGATAAAACTTTGGAGTGGACGTAGGCCGGAGATAGCCGAACCACTATAAATCTTGTGTCTTTGTTCATTATTTCTGAATTGTTGTTTGATATTTGCTGAGATCTGATATTTGTGCTTGAATATCATTGGTTTGTGTTCATATGCTGGTGCTTTCACAGTATTTGGGGTTTGTGACCAATTTTGGCGCAAACACTTTGGTTCCTTCACTAAGAAGGACTAGCACCCGCTACATCGGATTTGAACTTCAGATTTGAAGAGTTTGAGGAGTTTTGACTTAAAGACAATGACTAGACAAAATAGTAGAAGACAAAGGGCTGAGAGAAGCCAACAAGGAGGAAGCCAGGAGGCATCCTCTGGAGCAGGAGAAGGACAGGCTTCCGTCTACATCACCAGGGATGAAATGGAAGCTATGGAAAATTCTCTGCAAGAGAGATTGTTGAAGATCCAACAGGAAATGATGCAGACTTTCTTTGAACAAATGAGAGCTGCAGGGATGCAGAACTTAGAAACAGCTACAGCGGCTATGGATGCAGGATAAGGGACTAGGGTTGTGGAACCCAATGGAGGACAGGATACAGAGCCAGAAGGCAATCAACAAGGGCTTGGGGCAGGCCCGCAGGATCCAATACAGGAGGACCTTTGGAAGGAGTTCAACAGGCTAGAGCCAACGTTGCTGAGCCACATGAGGAATATGTGCCGGAGTTCCCTCGAGGGCATGGGGGCAACCCCTGACAGATAACGCTGAATTAGTAGAGATAATCAGGAAAACCGTGCGAGGTGGTTTGACCAACAGAGACTTGGAAGGAGTGAACAGGAGTCCGCTCGCTCGAGAAATAAGGATGGCTCCGAATCCACCTAAGTTTAAGTTACCTAGCGTAGAGGTATATGATGGCAAGGCAGACCCGACTGATCACTTGATGAGGTACACCAAACACATGGAGGTGCTGGGGCATCGTAGGAAGTGATGGCCCGATGCTTCCCTTTGTACTTGACGGACTTAGCTGTAATGTGGTTTAGGCAGCTGGGAGAAGGATCTATCAGGACTTGGAGGGAATTGGTAGATAGGTTTTTGGGACAGTTTCGGGTTCACATCAAGAGGCCGAAGAATGTGATGATATTGACATCGGTAAAGCAAAGGATGGATGAATCGCTTAGAGCTTTTCTAACTCGATTCAATGCGGCGGTTGCTTCGGTGGATCGGCCTGATCCATCGATGGTTTTAATGGCGGCTATATCAGGAGTCAGGGAGGATTCGGATTTCAAGATATCTTCGATACGATATCCCCCACAGGATCTCGAGGAATTCTTTCACGAGCAGAGAGGTTCCTTCGGCAAGAAGATGCGAGTATGGATTTAAAGTTGTAGGAGATAAATGCAACTGAGGATGGAGGACCATCCAGCAAAGGTTCGGATAAAGACAAAGGAAAAAGGAAGTTGGACGATGATCCTGGAAAAGCTAGGAAGCGATGAAAGGATCCAAAGTTTTCCACATACACAGGATTGAATGAGACGTTGGAGCGGATATACTTGGATACTCGGAATCGCCTTCCCTACCGAAGGCCGGCTAGGAGAGAACCATCAGAACGGGAGAGGACATCAGGAAGGCACTGTCTCTTCCATGATTTGGATGGACACGACACCAACAGCTGCAGGCATTTAAAGGATATAATCGAGGAGCATGTCAGGAAAAGACTATTGCCACAATATGTCGGAACTCGGAATGCAACGGCGGAGCAGGAGCAACAGCCGCCTACCTCAAGCCACGATTGTGGGAGGCCCGAGAATGATGGTCGATCGATCATCCATTGACCAGGATAATATGAAATAAGTAGCGAACTACTGGCAAGCAACCAAGTCATTTACACATGTATGGGGATGGAGATAGCACCTAGGAATGCTCTGAATGATGATAAAATGCGATGCTATAGTTTGTGAAATTTATCTTTTGCTTTTGGATTAGACACTGCTTTTCTTTTTGGATTTGGTTTTGGAGTTTGGATAGAACTCCTGGTTTTCGTTTGCTTCCGGTTTGGACACTGCCTCTTCTGGTTTGATTTTGGAGTTTGGATTGAACTCCTGATTTTGTTTTCTTTCTGATTTGGATTTTCCTTTGGATGGTTGGTTTCTGTTTTGGATGCTGGTTTGGATTTCTGATTTTCTGGTTTTGATTTGGATTTTGGATTGGATTTTGATTGGATTTTTATCTGGTTTTGATAAATGGCCGTCGGGAATGGACTATGCTTGGCAAGGGGTGAGTCGCTTTGCCCGAACGTGGTAAATTGACTCATTCAGGTCGTTGAGTATGGACTATTCTCAACAAGGGTTCGTAGAGACCAGGATTCGGCCTAGGACTTAGGCCATGTATTATCAATTGTTATTCTCAGGTCGTTGAGTATGGACTATGCTCAACAAGGGTCCGGAGAGACCAGGATTCGGCCTAGGACTTAGGCCCCATATTATCGATTATTGTTTCAGGTCGTTTAGTATGGACTATGCTCAACAAGGATCCGAAGAGACCAGGATTCGGCTTAGGACTTAAGCAACGGCATTATACAACGTCCAAGAACACTGGATCACGATCGTCAGGTGTGGATTGTGCTTGCAAGAACCTGGAGAGGTTAGCTCAACGTCCAGGGACACTGTACCACGGTCGTCAGGTGTGGATTGCGCTTGGCAAGAACCCAGAGAAGTTAGCTCAACGTCCAGGGACACTGGACCACAGTCGTCAGGTGTGGATTGCCCTTGGCAAGAACCCGGAGAGGTTAGCTCAACGTCCAGGGACACTGGACCACGGCCGTCAGGTGTGGATTGCGCTTGGCAAGAACCCGAAGAGGTTAGCTCAACGTCCAAGGACACTGGACTACGGCCGTCAGGTGTGCATTGCGCTTGGCAAGAGCCCAGAGAGGTAATGGATTCGGATATCGACCCGGAGAGGTCCTGGATTCGGTTATTGGCTATTGGATAAGGATGGATTAGGACTCGCTTATCGAGTTCGGATGGATATGGAATTGGCTAAGGCTTTGGTTATTGGATTTGGAATTGGGCATCGACTCGGAGCAGTCAAGGATGACATACTCTGGCGATATGGCTATGGACTTTGGATATTGGAATCGGAACTATTCAAAACACGCCTTCTTATCACAAGGCATGTTTTGGGGGGCAAAGTGTTACCCCCCTTTTTGGTCAAAGATGGAATATCAACAAATTGACAAGGAATGATGGATACTGGGATTGGAGATCGATTGGAATCAAGGCCGCAATCGATGTCGTCAAAATTTGGTTGAGCTCCGATCGGGACGGAATCAGTTGGAGATGATGATGAGGACTAGGAGAGGCTATATTTCAAATTTTAGATTAATTGGAGTTCGTATGAAGGAGATATGGATGGATTACGGTGTGCAAGGAACAGTTCGTATCGATGCATTTCGCATCGATCAGGGAGATGACGTTTCGAATCGATGGTTCATATCGATTAAAGGCAAGGCATAGTGGTGAACTTCGAATCGATACGTTTCGTATCGATCGGCATGGACACGGCTCGATTATTTCGTATCGATCGGAAAAGGAGGCTAGGTGGATTTCGACTCGATGGCAACACACTCAGATTGGTAGGCAAGCATGCAGAGGTTTGCTCGAATCGATACTGTTCGTATCGATCATCATGGACACGGCTCAATGGTTTCGTATCAGTCAGGATGGGAAGAGGTGGTATGCTTCGAATCGCTCTCGTATCAATAGCAGATGGACTTTGGCATTTTCGTATCCATCAGGTAAAATCTCGCTCGTATCCATCAGGTAAGGCTTCGTTCGTATCCATCATCGAGTATGGTTGCGTATCCATCTGTTGGCCTTTCATTCGTAGCATTCAACATTTTCGTATCGATCGAATCGATACGAAATACTCCCCTGCGATCAATACGAGAGCAAACAATTGAGTACATGAAGGAGTGAAGGACATGTGCAAGCGTGAAGCGTGGTAACGTGCGCGTCTCTAGGAAGGAAGCGTTCAACTCGGCGCATCAAGTGGAGTCGAAAGTAATGGAGTCGAACAGATGGATTCGAATACGACAGCCAACGGAAAACCCAATTCCAAATCGATCATATCTCCTACACCAATGATCCAAATGCAATGAGATTTTCATAGCAGCTTGCATACAAGGTAAGGAATGATCCTGCCAAGTTTCAGCTCGATTGGATCATTTTTTGATGGATACAAAATCACTTCGTATTGATCACAGATCGAGTCGAAACTTGGTGGGGTCGGTCGAGTGGGCCCACTCACGTGCCAGAAGAAGTCTCCCGAAGTTTGAGCGTGATCTCAGCCTCCTACGCCTATAAATAGCCCCTTGAAGGCTACAGAAAAGGAACCTTTTGGCTATTGGACGTCCAAACTCTGTCGGATTCATTTCTATACTTCAACACAACTAGTGTACTCGAAATTCTTCATTATTACTGCTGTAATCATCTGTGACCAGCAAGGATAATCAATAAAAGGATAAAACTTTGGAGTGGACGTAGGCCGGAGATAGCCGAACCACTATAAATCTTGTGTCTTTGTTCATTATTTCTGAATTGTTGTTTGATATTTGCTGAGATCTGATATTTGTGCTTGAATATCATTGGTTTATGTTCATACACTGGTGCTTTCACGCTATTTGGGGTTTGTGACCAATTTTGGCAAAAACAATATGTTGATGTATAATTAGGACATGTTGTTTTAAACTGTCCGGTGTTGTGAAAATGTTGTAACTCTGATATAAAAAAATGTAAATGTACTGATACAGTTCTTCTTTGTAAACTATTATTTTATTTGTTATTATATTTTGTCCGCTGCGAATGTGAGACGTTGGTGTTTCTGTTCTTCTTTTCTTCTTTCTCTTTTCTTTTTTTTTCTAACTATCTGGAATTTTTGGGATCGAAATTTTCCGGGTCGTTACACCAAGCATGTATATCGACATATAACGACCAGTTTTCAAAATATTTTACAACCAAACATCAATTCATCTCAAACAACTTCTTACTAGTATATATACCTAATCACTCCAAAAATCATTTTTTTCAGTCTTTATCTTCATTCCTTTTCATTCCAAAACTTTAATAAAAGTTAATGGCTTTTCTTATCCAAAAACTCACTGAAAACCTTAAACAAACCCTTGATTCATTCAGGAACATTCTTTCTTTCATTCAAGGCACTTACAATTCTATAAAATGCAGATGATCAAGGAGCAAGAAAGGCATTTCGATGTGATTTAGTGGATGATTTCTACCTTGGATAAAGAAGAACCATCCACCAATCTAGAATGTACCATCGAAAAAGATGATGAAGATTGGGATGCTATCAAAGCAGATCCAATCTTTAGCATGATAGATGGGTTGAAGTTCCTCAAAATGTCTATTTTAAATAGGTTTGATTGTATATAAGTAATAATACCTGATTTGGTTTGGATTTGATTAGTTTGATTTGTGTGGATTAGCCTGAATGGTGTGTGACATTAACTTTGTCGAATTGGATGAATATTTAGATTGATTATGATTATTTCATGATTATCTAATTTTACATATCACTTATTGTTTTTATACAATCATTCTCATCATTATTATATGTATATCAATTCATATTTTATTTAGGGGGAGTTAGAGCAAGAATTAGAGTAAAAGTTAATGTAGAGTTATAGTTTTAGGTGGTTATTTTTTTCGATGATAAAAGGTGAGAAATATATGAAATATAGGCATAGATCAATGGAAAGTTTTGTAATCCAGGGAAGTTATATCATATTTTATATACATAGTTGTCATCATCAAAAAGGAGGAGTTTGTTAGTACCCTAGTTATTGGTTTTGATCATAACCACTATAGGACATTATATAAAATATAGATACTAATGTTTTATCAAGTTATATATAGTATATAGTGCATGATATTAAACAAGTTTTGATTAAGAAGACTGTACAGTATCAAGAGTAGATTCAAGATGATGACATAGAGTTTCAAGATTTTAAGATATTCCAAATTAGATATAGAGTCATAGAATTTATTTTAAAACCTGATAGCACTTTCTTAATCTCTCTCTATTTCGAGTAACTTTTAAATATTTTTCAAATATCTTGATTTTAAAAATAATCTTTTCAAACATGTATTCAAAATATTTTGCAAAATAAATTTTTAACCTTTTATATTTACAAAAATATTATATTAAGTTTTTAAGTATTTTTTAATCTATTATATTCTTTTTGGTATTTTAGTTTATATCTCCCTTATGTTTATTTTTGATATTTATATTTTGATATAGATATTTACTTATAATTTATAACCATACTGATTTTATATAATGTACATTAAATTGAGTACACTTATTAAATATTTCAAAATTATTTATAAAGTTTTATTAAGTTTATTATGATTAGAATATCTATAAACCATGTTTAAATGTTTGCACAAAGTTTCAAAATATTTCATAAAACTTAATATTTTCAGAATAAATTTTGTTAAGTGATTTTTCAAAATAAAGGGATACGTTGACATATCCTCTCTATGTATGTCGACATACAGGCTGGGAATTTCCAAATTCAAATTTGAATGGAACTGTCTTTTCGTCGTATCTCTTTGCGAATGGACATGATCGTTGTTACCCTATATATATGTAACGACCCGTATTTATAAATATTTTACAATTATTGGATTTAATGTGGTTATTGGATAAAAATGGTTGGAAATAAATTTAATAATTTATTAGTGTAATTTCTTTGAATATGAACTTGAATAAAACTTTAAAATACTAATTTCAAAGATTTTGGCGATAACATGTTTTGAAATAAATTCTATGTATTGAGTGTGTTTATAATCAATAATTGAAGTTGAATAATAAATGTGAATTATTTAGATAGAAATAAAATAATATTGATAATTGAAATTTATATGAAATTTAAGGATTTATTAATGTTGATTTATCGGGTAATTAAATTGTTTAAATTTATGTTGAAATTATAAAAATAATGGAATTATGGATTAAATGAGAATGAAAATGGCATCGAAAATAAATTTAAATTTTATTTAAATATGAATGAAGATGGTTAACATTTAAAATTGGATTTAAATGTAAATAATTAAAAATTGAAATTTTATATTTTGATTAACGAGTAAAAATAGCTATGTTAACCCGCCTTTTGTCAAGGCCTTAGACAGGCGGATTCAATCGGACTTACTTCACGATTAGCGACGTTGGAATATGATGGATTCGATTTAAAAGGATGAAGTCCACTCGGATATGTCGTTCAGTCTGGAAGTTGTGGGTCGTTCGGCATGGATAGCTCGGTCTAGACGATGAGAGTCGTTCGGCATTGTCACTCGTCATAGGCATCGCTCGGTGTCACTCGCCTAGAAGATGAGAGTCAGTCTAGAAGATGAGGTTCGGTCGGTAGGAAAGTAGGTCAGCACGAATTCAGGTCATCAAGAAAGCAGGCCGGTAGGATACAGGTCGGCAGGAATTCAGGTCGGTAGAAAAGCATGTCGACAGGAATTCATGTCGGCGGGATACAGGTCGGTAGGAAAGTAGGTCGGCAGGAATTCATGTCGATAGGATATAGGTCGGCAGGAATTCAGGTCGGTAGGAATACAGGTCGTCATGGAAGCAGGTTGCTAGGAATTCAGGTCGGCAGGAAAGCAGGTCGGCATAAATTCAAGTCGGTAGGAATTCAGGTCGGCAGGATACAGGTCGGCAGGAATTCAGGTCGGCAGGAAAGTAGGTCGGCAGGAATTTAGTTCGGTAGGAATTCAGTTCGGCAGGAAAGTAGGTCGGCAGGAATGCAGGTCGGCAGGACTACGCAGGTCGGCAGGATGGTATGGCTATGGACCTGTTGGGCCGGGCTACTGAGAAAGCCCACCAACTCAAGATTTACCTATAAATACAGCATGTGGGGGCTCAGAAAAGGGATCTTCTTCTCTTCTGCTCTCTGACTTCCTACTTTATAAGGCTAAGGCTAGTCAATCTTTTTGTAACTGTAATCGATTGTTACATTAATAAAAAGGGAATTTCTGGAGTGGATGTAGGCCGGAGTCAGCCGAACCACTATAAATTCTGTGTCTGTACTGCTTTCATTTTAATTTCTGTTATTCTTCATATCAATACTCTCTATAAACATCTTGTCTGTGATTTGTGACTGTGATTTGGTGCTTTCATCTGGATTAGGGTGTCAGTGACCAATTTTGACGCTAACATTTTGGTGCTTTCACTGAGAAGGCAAGCGCTCGGGGATTTTGGAGCTAGGAACTTGGATTCTGGAAAGTAATGGCTAGGCCATCAACAAGGAAGAAAGTGATCGAAAGAAGCAATCAGGAGGTAAGTCAAGAGGCTTCCCTTGGAAATGGAGCAGGTCAAGCATCCGTCTACATCACCAGAGAGGAGATGGAAGCGATGATGAAATGGCAAGAGGAGATGATGCAGGCTCTTTTTACGCAATTTGGACAATCGGAAACTACAGGTACTCAAGGTATTAGGGCTGGATAAGAGGAACTCATCCAGTAGGTTGATGGAGTGACTCAACAGGGGGCAGCCCCCAATCGGCGGACAACTATCAATCTGGAAGGACCTAGGCTCGGGAGCACACCACTATGAAATGTTGGACCAATTCATAGAGAGATTCCAGTTAGCACAACATAGCAAGATGCTAGCAGGGATGTAGGAGTGCAGGATGAAGAGTATGTACCGAAATTCGCTCGAGGAATCGGGGGGGCAATCATTCATGGACAACACCAGATTGGCTGAGATTATCAGACGAACTATACGCGGAGGCTTGACCAATAGAGATCTGAGAGGAGTAACAAGAGTCCGTTCACTCGTAAAATCAGGATAGCTCGAAATCCGCCAGATTTCAAGCTACCTAACATGGAAATGTACAATGGCAAGGCCGATCCAACAAATCACTTGATGAGATATACAAGACACATGGAGCTGCTGGGCATCAGAAGAAGTTATGTCTCGATGTTTCCCTTTATTCTTAACGGACATAGCGTCAATGTGGTTCAGGCAGCTGGAAGAAGGATCTATCGGGACATGGACCTAGTTGGTAGATAGGTTTCTGAAGCAGTTTCGGGAACATATCAAAAGGCCAAAGAATGTAATGACGCTGACATCGGTAAAACAGAGGACGGAGAAATCGCTCAGAGCTTTCTTAACTCGGTTCAATGCAGAGGTCGCTTCGGTGGACCGACCGGATCCATCGATGGACTTAATGGCAGTAGCATCAGGGGTCAGAGAGAATTCAGATTTCAAGGTATCTTTAATACGGGACCCACCGATGGATCTTGGGGAATTCCTACACGAAGATGAAAGATTCCTTCGACAGGAAGATTCACGCTCAGATATGAAGTTAAAGGAGGTGAACACGGCTGAGGATGGAGGGCCATCCAACGGAGGCTTGGAAAAAGATAAAGATAAAGGAAATAGAAAGCTGGATGACGAATTAGGAAAGGCTAGGAAGCGGTGGAGAAAGCAAAAATTCTCCACCTACACGGGATTGAATGAGATGTTGGAACAAATTTATTTGAAGACTCGGGATTGCCTTCCCTACCGAAGGCCGGTTAGGAGAGAACCCTCCGAACATGAGAGGGGATTAGGAAAACACTGCCTGTTCCATGATTTGGACAGGCATGATACCAACGGCTGCAGACACTTAAAGGACATAATTAAGGAGCATGTAAGGAATGGACAGTTGCGACAATACGTCGAAGCTCGGAATGCAGCGGTGGGGCAGGAGCAATCACTGCCTACCTCACATAGTGATGGTGCGAGGCACAGGAATGATGTTCGATTGGTTATCAATTGACTGGGATATTATGAAATAAGTAGCGAACTACAGGCAAACGACCAAGTCACTTACTCATGTACGGGGACGGAGATAGCTCCTAGGCATGCTCTGAGATGATGATAAACCGCGACGCTCTAGTTTATGAAATCTGCTTTCTCGTTTTTAGCTTGGACATTTTCTTTTTCCTGGTTTGGTTTGAACCTCTGGTTTTTCTTGTTTCTTGGTTTGGACTTCTATTTGGATGATTGTTTTCTAGTCTGGAGAGAACAGGATTCAGCCTTAGACTTTGGCCACATATTATCGGTTACTGCTTCAGGTCGTTGAGTATGGATAATGCTCGGCAAGGGTCCGGGGTGATCAGGATTCGGCTTAGGACTTAGGCCATGGCGTTACTCAGCGTTCAGGGACACTGGACCACGGTCATCAGGTGTAGATTGTGCTTGACAAGAACCCAGAGAGGTTACGGAGAATATCGGCTATGAACGGCAAAAGGTTTGGATATTGACCCGGAGAGGTCTTGGATTCGGTTATTAGTTATTGGATATGGATGAAACGTGGACTTTAGATGTTGAATTTGAGGCTATTCAAAACACACCTTCCAACAGCAAGGCATGTTTTGAGGGGCAAGTGTTAACCTGCCTTTTGTCAAGGCCATAGACAGGCGGATTCAATCTGACTTACTTCACGATTATCGAGGATGGAATATGATGGATTCAGTTTAAAAGGATGAAGTCCACTCGGATATGTCGTTCAGTCTGGAAGTTGTGGGTCGTTCATCATGGACAGCTCGGTCTAGAAGATGAGAGTCGTTCGGCATTGTCTCTCGTCATAGGTATCGCTCGGTGGCACTCGCCTAGAAGATGAGAGTCGGACCAGAAGACGAGGGTCGGTCGGCAGGAAAGCAGGTCGGCAGGAATTCAGGTAGGCGAGAAAGCAGGTCGGTAGAATACCGGTCGGCAGGAATTCAGGTCCGCAGGAAAGCAGGACGGCAAGAATTCAGGTCGGCAGGAATTCAAGTCGGTAGGAAAGCAGGTCCGCAGGAATTCAGGTCGGAAGGAATTCAGGTCGGTAGGAATATAGGTCGACATGGAAGCAGGTCGGCATGGAAGCAGGTCGCAAGAATTCAGGTCGGCGGGAATTCAGGTGGGCAGGGAAGCAGGTCGGTAGAAATTCAGGTCGGTAGGTAATCAGGTCGACAGGAAAGCAGGTCGGCAGGAATTCAAGTCGACAGGAAAGCAGGTCGATAGGAATTCAGTTCGGCAGGAATTCAGGTCGGCAGGAAAAGAAGGTCAGCAGGAATTCAGTTTGGCAGGAATTCATGTCGGCAGAAATTCAGTTCGGTAGGAATGCAGGTCGGCAAGATTACGCGGATCGGCAGGATGGTATGGCTATGGACCTGATGGGCCGGGCTACTCAGAAATCCCAACAACTCGAGATTTACCTATAAATACAACATGTGGAGGTTCAGAAAAGAGATCTTCTTCTCTTCCACTCGCTAACTTCCTACTTTCTAAGGCTAAGGCTAGTCAGTCATTTTGTAATTGTAATCAATTGTTCCAGCAATAAAAAGGGAATTTTTGGAGTGGATGTAGGCTGGAGTCAGCGGAACCACTATAAATTATGTGTCTGTACTGCTTTCATTTTAATTTCTGTTATTCTTCATATTAATACTCTCTATAAGCATCCAGTCTGTGATTTGTGACTGTGATTTGTGACTGTGATTTGGTGCTTTCATCTGGATTTGGGTGTTAGTGACCAATTTTGGCTCTAGCAAGCTATTTTGGCAATTGTCTCAAATTTTGACGAAACTAGTTTCATCGGATCCATAATAGTGAGTTGTTGTAGGATTTTAATTTTCATAGTGATCAGACTTGTCGTTTATCCATGCGAGCTTGAAACGCGTAGAACTTATTTTTAGAATTTAGTTAAATTAATTGATTTTGAAAAGTTATCTTTTGCATACGATCGAATTAGGCTTTGAAACTAGTTCCATTGTGTGTGGAATGGGGGGAAAATATTATAAACGTCAGGCGGCATGCTTCGTTTGGAGCTCGAGAAATTTCGAACGTTAAACGCCGAATATTTTCAAATTATATAATAATATAAATATCTCAACACTTGTTCAACCCATACGTACCACTTCCCTCTTTTTCGAATTACAACTTCAAATTAAATTAAAATAACAACTGCTCATAGAAAAAAGGAGAAATCAATCTCGAATAAAAATAAATAAATAAAATAAGTAGCTATGTCGCGCGCTCGAGTCAAAGGCGAAGGCTGCGTGCGCGAGCAGGTCGCGATGGTGAATGGTGGAAATGGCGAAGGTGGAATGATTGATTTAGGGTTTTAGGCATGTTGATTTTCATGTGCTTGATGGGAGCAAGCAAGACGCTCTCCTGAAGGCACAGCCTAGGGTTAGTCGTGACCGAGGTGAAGTTATACTGGAGGGTGATGGCGGTGGTTCAAGTGCGTGGCTGAGGCGCTCGTGAAAAAAAATTGCATGGAAGAAGATGACCATGATTTGGGAAGGAGGGAAGTGTGCTTGTGCTTGCGTGCAATCTATAGTAGGAAGATGGGGGTTTAGCGGGTAGTTTTAATTACAATCATCTTATTTAAGTTAATTAAATTTAAATATATCGTATGTAAATAAATTCAGGTTGTGCTCGTACGAGGTCCGATTCGGGCGAGAAAATTTTTGCCGGGGTCGTATCGAGGACATCTTCAACTTGGAGTGAACTTGGAATTTATTTGAAGCTGAAATTATTTTCAATTTCAAATAGAAAGGTGTGTGTTTTATAAGCTCACAATTGACTAAAATTATTTTTATATTAGTTAAATTATAACGTGAAGTGATTTAAATTTATTGATAGCTGTTTGATAAATTTAAGTGACATTTAAATGGACATCCAAATTTAATTGATAGAATTTGAATTGACAGTTAAATTGAATTAAGATTTAAACTGTGATGCCCCACCTCTATACCCACGCTAGCCAAGGATACTACGATGTAATGCCGTCAAGTAGCGCGGAGAATAAGGCTGTTGAGGAGCGACCATCGGTGTAATTGCTTTGTGCGAGCACCGATATGTCAGATAGTACAACAAGCATTTGGTTTCAGGAGGAAATTCGACATACCGATACAAACTCAAAGCTACAACACAGTGGCTATATATATTCTTCGGAAACAAATATAGAAATAAACATAACACAAATCAGTCACAGACATCTATATCACAAAGGCGGAAAAAGATATGAATATAACACATTAAAGTGTACATCAGAGTAGTGGTCAAACAAGATCCACAATATCACAAAAGAATAGCTACAAGTGCTAGACAAAAGAATATGGATCAATGAGTCTATATCTCAAATGTATACAACAAAAACTACTAATCAAAGTAGTTAGCCAAAAGTCAGGATGATAATCCCAGATGTGAAGTCAAGCAGAAGCACCTGTAACATCTCGGTCTGACCCGAGTATTATTTAATAAGAAAATAATAAACGGATCAGTCTAGCTATAAATATCAGATGAAATGATATAGAATAAGAGATATGACAAAAACATATGATAACCATGAAGCCATACTGTGATAAGTATGTAATTGTAAATCAACAAGAGATTAATCATTATCACAAGAATCTTCTCAAAGATCAAAAGGAATGCCATACTCTTTATTTTTATTCACCAAACCATAAATATTGATAATATATCAATGCCAATCACAAAAGTTAATGACACACAAATTCACCAATGCACAAATATTGATAAAACTTATCAATGTAAATCACAAAAATTGGTGAAGCACAAATTCTAGAAATCATCAATGGAAATCCAGAAATCACAAAAAGGGGGAGGCCTATCACAAAACGGGAGCATGAAAACTCACCAACACGTGTATCACAAAATGGAACGCTATTCCATGGTTGCTAACTATTAATTTTGAGCCGAAGCTCCACAAAACGGCCCGAAGGCCATGGGTCGCTACCCAACCAAAATGAGCCGAAGCTCCACAGAAACGGGGTTTAGTCTCCCTCGTAGACGAAGAGACATAGCACATTTGCTAGTCTAAATCGCAAAAATGATCATCAAGGATCATCAAGAAGTGTCAATTACAGTAAGCTAGTAAATATATAAGCTTAGCTTTATGTCCCATAACCACTAACTTAACTTAAATATTTACGAACAAATTGTATATCTCCACTCGAAAATTGTCAGAAGAGATTCAATCGAACAAGTCCAAGAATTAACCGGCGAAGTAAATGCAAGCGTTTCATACCATTTGTTTTACTAAGCCGTTTAATTAGATTTCTCGTACGAGTAAGATAAAGTGACAAATCACAAAAATGATTGTAGAAACAATAAATCACAAAAATTCACATTCGACGACGTAAATAAAAATCCAAAGAATTCGATTCCAAATCCATCAAAGTGGAAATACACTTGCGAATTAATAGCCACGACTTACGACTTAACATAAGTCAACACAAGAAATCGACGGGTCAACAAATAGCATAAGGCCTAACAGAGCAACACAACATGGCACGACTTATGGCATGGCACGACCTAACAGAGCAAGCGACCTAACATGGTTGCAAGATAGCAGGTGCGACCTAACAGGGTTGAGCTATGGGGTGGAACGATCTAATGGTCGAGCGCACGACCTAACAGAGCAAGCAACATAACATGGCCGAGCGACCTAGGGGGGACGACCTAATGAGCTAGCGGCATAACGTGGCCAAGCGACCTAAGGGGTTGCGACCTATGTGGCTACAAGATAAGGCAGGCCGACCTAAGTAGTGCGACCTATAGGGGTGCGACCAAGTGGTGGAATGACCCAATGGCCGAGCGACCTAATATGGAACGACCTAATATATAGCCGAGCGACCTAAGGGGTAAGAGAAGGTTGAGCGATTAAAATGTGGCCAATGGCGCGACCTAAGTGATGCGACCTAGCCCAGCGACCTAAGAGATACGGTTTCACATATGGCCGAGCGACTTGAGTGGTGCGACCTAAGTATGGAACGGCCTAACACAAGGCGAGCGGCCTATGGATTACGACCTAAGGCAGGCCGAGCTAACTGCAGGCCGAGAATCATATGTGCAGGCCGAACGACCTAAGCAACAAAAATGCCAAAAACACTCTCAATTTGCAACCGATCGAGCACGGACGCTAGGGGATTATGCCCATTGGCTACCCGGTCCTATTGGCTCCTCGATGCATCTCCAAAAACGTGTTAAATCATCAAAGTTAGGATTTTTAAAGATTTGAACCCAAAACACTAAAAATTGGAATTTTCACCAATTCAATCCAAACCAAGAGCAAATGCATATGAAAAAGTGTTAGAAATTCATACCCAATAACCAAAGATAGTTATAAACAAAGATGTGAGACAAAAATCCCACCTTTACACAAGATCAATGAAGAAGAAGCTTGAAAGCAAAGGAAGAATCAATGGCTTCTCTTTGAATTTGGAGTTAGATGTTGGATATGCAAATGAACTAGAGCTTGGAGTTTTAATTTCCCATTCCTTCCTCCAACTATGATGAAGCTTGAGTGTTAGGAAATGAAAGTGAAGTTATGAAGGGAAGATGGGGTTAAGTTAGAATTAATAGTTTAGGCTAATGGGCTAAACCAAACCCAAAGCCCAAAGTGAAAAAGTGGCAAAATTCCACTAACTCCAAACATATCAAAGTTTATACTCAAAAATATTGCAAACGGCGTTTTGGACCCAATGGAAGTGGTCCTGAGTCCTAATTCGACCGTATGCAAAAAGTAACTTTTCGGACTAAAACCCGACTAACGATAAAATATTTAAATAAAATATTTAAATATTCAATCGTAAAATATGCGGGTTGTTACAGACTTCCCTCCTTAAAGCAATTGCGTCCTCGCAATATTTAAGAAGAAAATATATTGTAACAACCATAAAAGCATATTCAACACAAAAGAAATTTGAAATAAGAAGTTCACCTCAAAGAGCATGGGAAAGTAAGTTCGGATGTGTTCGCTCGATGAACTCTCTAGATTCCCAAGAGCAATCCTTAGGATTTGAGGACCATTGAACCTTAACAAACGGAACATCTTTATTTCGAAGGCGTTTCACCTCCGAAGCAATAATACGAATAGGATGTTGCTCATAAGTTAAATTAGGCGAAACTTCAATTTCTTCCACAACACCGGGCTCAAGAATAGAATCGGAATCTCGGAGGCATTTCCGTAATTGAGAAACGTGAAACACGTCATGAATAGCAGAAAACTTAGCCGGTAATAAAAGGCGATAAGCCACGGAACCAATACGCTTGGTGATGGGAAATGGACCAATATATCGAGGTGCTAACTTTCTCGATCGACTGAAACGTACCACACCCTTCATAGATGAAACACGAATAAACACAAGATCTCCCACAGAAAATTCTAATTTACTTCTCTGGTTATCGACATAGGATTTTTGTCTACTCTGGGCTTCTTTCATCCTATGACGAATAAGGTCAATCTTCTCTTTGGAATCACGAATAAAATCTGGGCCTTAAACCTACTTCTCACCGGCCTCAAGCCAACAAGAAGGAGATCAGCATGGCCTTCCATAGAGTGCCTCAAAAGGTGCCA
Source organism: Allium cepa (assembly GCA_030765085.1). NCBI lineage: Eukaryota > Viridiplantae > Streptophyta > Magnoliopsida > Asparagales > Amaryllidaceae > Allium > Allium cepa. Next base: position 848,085,653 of record CM060938.1, read on the forward strand.
TACCAATACTAGATTGGAAGCAATTATTATAGGAAAACTCAACAAGAGAAATATGATCTTCCCAACTTCCACCAAAATCAAGAACACATGCACGAGGAAGATCTTCAAGAGTTTGATTCACACGCTCAGTCTGTCTATCAGACTGTGGATGATAAGCGGTGCTAAAATTAAGCTTCGTTCCCAAAGCTTTTTGAAGACTCTTCCAAAATCCACTGGTAAACAATGGATCATGATCACTAATAATAGAGGAAGGGACTCCATGCAATTTTACAATTTCTTTAGTAATGAGTTTGGCCAAGAGAGGAACGGTTCGATTGGACCGAACGGGAATAAAATGGGCGGATTTAGTAAGTCTATCGACTATCAGACATAAGCTATCATGACCTGAACGAGAACGAGGAAGGCCGTTTATAAAATCCATGGAAATTTGGTCCTACTTCCAAATTGGAATTTCTAAAGGTTGCAATAACCCACCGGGCCTTTGATGTTCGGCCTTGACAAATTGACAAGTCATGCAACACTTAACAAAGTTAGCAATATCATATTTCATTCCCTCCCAATAATAAAGTCGCTTCATGTCCGCGTACATTTTACTACTACCGGGATGAATGGTAAATTTAGAATGATGAGAATCTTCTAAAATGTCTTTACGAAGATTACTAATATTTGGCACGATAAGTCTACCAAATTTTCGAATACCGCCACGAGAATCAATATCAAAGTCTTTCAAACCTTCAATATTAATTTTATCCCTAAAATTTTGGTCAAGAAGAGCCAATTCGGGATCTAGCTTTTGAGCTTCAAGAATGCGGTCAAAAAGAGAAGGATGAGCCTCAAGGCTACATAAAACAAAAGATGAACATAAATCGGAAATACGATCTCGAATCTCACAAGTGGATAAAATTTCGAGATCATTCCATTCGGATATCATCATAAAAACAACCGCTTGTTGCTTACGACTAAGTGCATCGGCAACGTGATTTCCCTTTCCAGGAGTATAAAGAATATCAAGATCATAAGATGCAAGGAATTCGAGCCAACGTTGTTGACGCAAATTAAGTTCCTTTTCAGAAAATAGATACTTCAAAGATTTATGATCGGTGTAAAGAATAAATTTTTCTCCCAAAGGATAATGAGGCCAAATACGAAGGGCGAAAACAATGGCTGCGAGTTCTAAATCATGAGTGGCATATCTAGACCCGGCGGGCTTCAATTGCCTAGAAGCATAAGCAATAACACGTTCTCTTTGCATAAGAACGGCACCCAAACCAATGCGACTGGCATCGGTATAAACAATAAAATCTTGGTTTCCCTCGGGAATCACAAGAATAGGAGCATCGGAAAGGAGTTCTTTTAATTTCTGAAAAGTAGCTTCACATTTGTCCGACCAAATGTCTTTAACGCCTTTCTTTGTCGAATTAGTAAGAGGCACGGAAATTTTGGAAAAGTCAATTATGAAACGTCGATAATAACCTGCCAATCCAAGGAAACTATGGATTTCCATCACACTCTCCGGTCTCTTCCAATTTTGAATCGCTTCAATCTTTGAAGGATCCATGGAAATTCCAGATTCGGAAATAATATGACCGAGAAACTTCACACGAGATTGCCAAAAGTGGCATTTAGAAAATTTTGCTTTTAATTGATTACTCCTAAGAGTTTCCAACACAATCCGAAGATGCTTTTCATACTCCTCCTCGGTTTTTGAATACACAAGAATATCATCAATGAAGATGAGAACAAATCGATCGAGGAATCTTTGAAAACTCGTTTCATAAGGTCAACGAAATAAGCCGGAGCATTTGTTAAACCAAATGGCATAACAAGTCATTCATAAGATCTATAACGAGTACGGAACGACGTCAAAGGAATGCTATCCTCTGTGTTGAGGAAGATGGTGTTGTTGAGTAGAAAGTTGGGTATGATAAATACTATGCATTGATTGTGCTTCTTAGTTTGATTTCTCGGTTGGTTGTATTTGGGCCCGTTTATTAGTTTAGGCCCATGTTCTTCTTTGTTTTCGTTTAAATAACTTTCTCTGTGTATTCATTAAAATCATGGTTATGAAATAATAATGCCGCCACTTTGCTTTATAATTTTCTTGTTCATAGTTTCAATTTATAACATGGTATCAGAGCACGATCCCTAAAATTCAAATTTCTCGCAACTCATTGAGATTAGGGCTAATGGCGGAAAACAAAGTCGATGTTCTTCCGATTATGTCCAAGATTACTGACCATAAACTCAATGAATCAAATTATTTGGATTGGAGCAAGACAATTAAACTTTATCTTCGGAGTATTGAATTGGATGATCATTTATCTCGAAATCCGCCTGCTGATGATTCTGAAAAGAGAGAAGATCAAACTTGGCTTAGAGACGATGCTCGATTATTTCTTCAGATCCGGAACACAATCGATGCTAGTGTTCTCAGCCTCGTAAATCATTGTAGTTTCGTGAAAGAATTGATGGAATACTTGGAGTTTTTGTATTCAGGAAAAGGGAATTTGAGTAAAATGTTTGATGTATGCAAGGCGTTTTACAGAACTGAGAAACAGGACCAAAGTTTGATGAATTATTTTATGAATTTTAAGAAAACTTATGAAGAATTGAATATGCTTTTGCCTTTAAGTTCTGATGTGAAGAAACAGCAGCAGCAACGTGAAGAGATGGCAGTGATGAGTTTTCTGGCAGGGTTACCACATGAATACGAGTCTGCAAGATCTCAAATCTTATTTGGATCAAGTGTGTCTAGTTTACATGAAGTGTTTACAAGATTGATGAGATCAGAGAGTACAAGTGCACAAACATCAGTTAATTCACAAAACAGTGCACTAGTGACACATAAAAATGCACCAAATACAAGTGTATCATATAAACAAGGTGGATACAAAGGAAATGCTAACCAATCTTCAAATCGACCAATGAATCCTAAATATAAATGTACAAATTGCAAAAAGGATGGGCACACTATAGATAGATGTTGGTTCTTGATTTGTAAACCATCACAATATAAGCAGAGAAGCATGAATGTTGCTCAATCAGAAAATCCAGAAAACAAAACAGTGAATATTTCTGCTGAGGAATTCATTAAATACAAGGCATATCAAGACAGTGTAAAGAAACAATCCAACTTCAACTCCATATCTACAGTTGCACAATCATAATCACAATCTGGAAAGCACAAATGGGTTATTGATTCAGGGGCAACTGACAACATGACAGGTACATCAAATAATTTTTTAAACTACCAACCAAATACACACATGAATGGTGTCACATTAGCTGATGGATCATCTAAAATATACAAGGATATGGAAGTATAAATCTTACCCCTAATTTGCATCTAAAGACAGTGTTACATCTACCTTAGTCTTGCATTTAATTTACTTTCAGTTAGCAATATAACTCAAAGTTTAAATTGCTGCATCACTTTCTATCCAAATCAATGTATATTCCAGGATCTCATGACGAAGAGGATTATTGGTAAAGGTGTTCAATCCAATGGACTGTATATTCTTGATACTATACCACAAGTCACTACCTGTTCAAGTTCATCTCAAGCTTATAAACTACACTACCAATTAGGTCATCCATCATTACAGAATTTTAAGAAGATATGTCCACAGTTTAATTCTTTACAATTTTTAGAGTGTGAGTCATGTCAGTTTGCAAAACACCATCAACTTAGTTCTTATCCAAGAATAAATAAACATGCTACTAATCCATTTGAACTTGTACATTCTGACATATGGGGACCTGCATCTGTAATCTCTAAACCAGGTTTTCAATATTTTGTAACTTTTGTTGATGATTTCTCTCGTGTTACATGGTAATTCTTGATGAAAAAACGATCTGAGTTATTTGCAATATTTAGTAATTTTTGTGCTGAGATAAAGACACAGTTTCATACCTCAATTAAAACTCTCCGTAGTGATAATGCAAAAGAGTACATGTCTGAGTCATTTCAGATCTTTATGAATCAAAATGGTATGCTCCACGAAACTTCATGTGTAGATACTGCTTCCCAAAACGGTGTTGCAGAGAGGAAGAATAGACACCTGTTGGAGACAACACGAGCTTTACTTTTTCAATCTAATATGCCTAAAGTGTTCTGAGCAGATGCTGTTTCTACATCCTGCTTCCTTATCAATAGAATGCCGTCTTCAGTATTGAATGGTGATATCCCCTTTAAAATTCTTTTCCTAGAAAACCCTTTATTCCCGGTGAGTCTCAAAGTATTTGGTAGTACATGCTTTGCAAGGGACACAACACCACATAAATCTAAACTAGATCCAAAGGCTGTAAAGTGTGTATTTGTTGGTTATTCACGTTTACAAAAAGGCTATAGATGTTATTGCCCTAGTTTGAATAAGTACATTGTGTCCATTGATGTAAACTTTTATGAAGATATCCCTTATTATAAGTCTCCACCAACAAATACGTATCCTGAAAGTAATGATTCTACCTTAAACCAGGAGGAAGATGAGGAATTTCTAATATATAATAGTTCTGATGATCCTATCTTAAATCAGAATGACAATATCCCTACTGTCACTGTCCCAAGTCCTATCCCATCAAGTCCAGCTCCTGAACCTGATCATGACCCTAGTTTAGACCTACCTATTGCATTGAGAAAGGGAAAAAGGCAGTGTACTTATCCAATTTCCTCATTTATATCTTATGACCATTTACCACCTTCCACATGCTTGTTTCTCAAATCATTAGACAAGGTGAGTGTACCTAAAAGTGTAGGAGAAGCACTGTCTATACCAGAGTGGCATGAAGCTATGATAGAAGAAATAAATGCTCTAGAGCAAAATAATACATGGGATCTCGTACAACTACCTAAAGGAAAGAAGGCAATTAGTTGTAAGTGGGTATACTCAGTGAAGATAAATCCAGATGGTTCGATAGCAAGGTTGAAAGCTCGGTTGGTAGCAAGAGGCTTTGCCCAAGTATATGGGATTGATTATTCAGAAACATTTTCCCCAGTAGCTAAACTAACATCTATAAGATTGTTCATCTCTTTGGCAGCTACTCACTCTTGGAAACTCAATCAATTGGATATAAAGAATGCTTTTCTTCATGGTGACTTGAAAGAAGAAGTATACATGCACCAACCTCCTGGATTCATTGCTCAGGGGGAGAATGATATGGTGTGTAAGCTCAAGAAAACATTATATGGATTGAAGCAAAGTCCAAGGGCATGGTTTGGAAAGTTTAGCAACGCAATGGAGGTTTTCGGCATGAAGAAAAGTTCTTTTGATCATTCAGTGTTTTATAAGAGGTCAAGAGCAGGAGTAATTCTTTTAGTTGTCTATGTAGATGACATAGTAATAACAGGGGATGATGAGGCTGGAATTGTGCTATTAAAAGCTTTTATTCATTCACAATTTCATACAAAAGATCTGGGGTGTTTGAAGTATTTTCTGGGAATTGAGATCTCGAAGAGTAGCAAGGGAATTTTCTTGTGTCAAAGGAAGTATGTGATGGACTTATTAGCTGAGGTTGGAAAACTTGGAGTGAAACCTAGCAGTACTCCTATGCAATCTGGCAGTGATAATGAGGAGAGCAGTAAACTATTTGACAACCCCGAAAGATATAGGAGATTAGTAGGAAAGTTGAACTATCTAACTATCACTAGACCAGATTTATCATACTCAGTGAGTGTAATAAGTCAACAGATGGCATCACCTTCATTGCAGCACTGGAGGAACCTGGAACGAATTCTAGGCTACTTAAAAAGGACAGTTGGTCAGGGAATAGTGTATTCAAATCATAATCATATGAAGATGGAATGCTACTCAGACGCTGACTGGGCTGGTTCCAGATCTGATAGGAGATCCACATCTGGTTATTGTGTGTTTTTGGGAGGTAATCTAGTGTCTTGGAAGAGCAAGAAACAAAACGTAGTTGCTCGATCAAGTGCTGAATCAGAGTATAGGGCCATGGCCAATGCTGTGTGTGAGATAATGTGGATAAATAATTTCATGAATGAAATGGGTTTTGAAATTAGTAAGCCTGCTAGTTTGAAGTGTGATAATCAGGCAGCACTGCACATATCCACCAACCCAGTGTTTCACGAGAGGACCAAGCACATAGAGTTGGATTGCCATTTTGTAAGAGAAAAGATTCAACAAGGAATGGTGGTGACTGAGTATGTGAAGACTGGTGATCAAATTGCAGACCTGTTTACAAAAGTACTATCTGGACCAAGAATTCAATTCTTATGTAACAAGTTGGGTATGATAAATATTTACGTACCAACTTGAGGGGGAGTGTTGAGGAAGATGGTGTTGCTGAGTAGAAAGTTGGGTATGATAAATACTATGCATTGATTGTGCTTCTTAGTTTGATTTCTCGGTTGGTTGTATTTGGGCCTGTTTATTAGTTTAGGCCCATGTTCTTCTTTGTTTTCGTTTAAATAACTTACTCTGTGTATTCATTAAAATCATGGTTATGAAATAATAATGCCGCCACTTTTCTTTATAATTTTCTTATTCATAGTTTCAATTTATAACACTCTGCAATAGGAAGCTGATGAAAACCGGTAGCTTAGTCTAATTGTGAAAAGACTCTAGCACCACTGAGTTGATCGAAAAGATCATCAATCTGAGGTAAAGGATATTTATTCTTGATAGTAAGATCATTAAGCTTGCGGTAGTCAACGCAAAGCCTAAGTGTACCATCAGATTTCTTCACAAAAATAGCCGAAGCTCCCTAAGGAGAGGAACTAGAGCGAATAAATTGCTTCGTCTCCAATTCGGATAATTGTTTGCGCATCTTCTTGTTTTCTTTATTGGACATACGATAAGGAGGACGAGTGATAGGTTGAGCTCCAGGGATGAGATTAATTCTAAACTCAATTGCTCGCTTAGGTGGTAATCCTAAAACGGGCTCAAATATGTCGGAAAATTCACGAACAACGTGAACAAGAGAAATAATATCTTCCTCATCATCATTATCGTCATCATAAGGATTTAAAGAATATAAAGATGCAACCAAGCTGGAATCTGAATCTTTAAGGTCAATAGAAATCTGCTTAACAGAGTGAGGATGTCGAAGATGAATAGTCTGCTCAGGACATAGGATTTAGGCTTCATAGCGGTTAAGCCAATCCATTCCCAAAATCATTCCAAAGCCAAGGTAACGCATAACATGCAAATCGACACGGAAAGAGTAATCACACAAAATAATTTTGACATCTTTACACAATAAACTGATTGTTGCGGATCCACCAACCGGATTCGCAATTCTCAAAGAAGTCATTAAACAGAAAACATCCAAAGAAAAAGTATCAACAAGTTCTTTTGAAACAAAAGAGTGGGACGCACCCGTATCAAAAAGAACTCGAATAGGATGATCATGAAATAAAATAATGCCATCAAGGATAGAATGAGAAATACCTTGACCACGAGATGTGTTGTCAGGGGCTTGAGCAACATTAAGCTTTCCCTCCATCCTGCCTTGAAGTTTGGGACAGGAAGATAAATAATGATCTGGGCTTTTGCAATTGCGACAAGCACGAGGCTTTGAACACTTGTTCGCATAATGGTCCTTAGAACCACAATTGTAGCATTGCCCACTACCAGAGGTAGAAGTCTTTGCCACCGAAGTTGATTGCTTCTCTTTCTTATTGGGATAAGGACCCTTGAACTTATTAGGCCTTTTCTTATTGTTGAAGTTTGGTCTGGCATCCACAACTTCAACATCACTCTCCCTATCTGTCTCTTCAAGACGAAGAGCGATATCAATGAGTTGATCAAAAGAAACTTCTAACTTTAGAAGTAATGGATTCTTGAGATTTTTGTTCAAGCCATAGACAAATCTTTGGTTCTTCTTCAATGGGGTGTTTATATATTCGACCCCGTATTTAGAAAGTGACTCGAAGGATGCGACATAGTCTGTCACAGAGGATTTACCTTGAGCAAGGTCTATAAAACGACGAGCCAATGTCACCTTCTCAGCTTCTGGCACAAATTTTAATTCGAAGCGTTTGCGGAATTTCTCCCAAGTAAGGTCCGCTCCAACTATTTCAGAAATAAGGAGCTCATACCAATCTAATGTTCTTTCTTGGAGCATGCTAGAGGCCACTTGAACACGGTGAAGATCAACAAGATTCATGCGAGAAAAGATTCGATCGCACGTTCTCAGCCGAGCCTGGACTTCAATAATAGTTTCAGAACCTTTGAATGGCTTTCCACCCAAATTGGTATAATCGTTGCAAAAACATGCAAATCAAGACTTAAGGTGAGAAGACTTCGGATTTGAACCGGCTGCCTGAGCATTCTTTACGAGATCAAGAAGCTGCTGGGCATACATAAATACTCCATCCTTGGGAGTAGCACGAGATAGACCGGCGCTGGGACGGCCTGGTCTAACCATTTCTCTTCCTTTAGAAAGAAAGAAAGAAGAAGGAAAAGGTTATCCACCAAATTAATATCAAGCAATCTTGATAGATAAAATAAGGAATCATAAAGAAAATATGATGAATCGGTACGAGGACTCGAATTAAATCCTAAAGCACGACTCCTAAGAAGGACTTAGGACGATGATCCTCGTTAAATTTTTCTACATTGTTCCGAAGTTTGGCTCTGATACCAAGCTGTGACGCCCCACCTCTATACCCACGCTAGCCAAGGACACTACGGTGTAATGCCGTCAACTAGCGCAGAGAATAAGGCTGTAGAGGAGCGATTATCCGTGTAATTGCTTTGTGCGAGCACCGATATGCCAGATAGTACAACAAGCATTTGGTTTCAGGAGGATATCCGACATACCGATACAACTCAAAGCTACAACACAGTGGCTATATATATTCTTCGGAAACAAATATAGAAATAAACATAACACAAATCAGTCACAGACATCCATATCACAAAGGTGGAAAAAGATATGAATATAACACATGAAAGTGTACATCAGAGTAGTGGTCAAACAAGATCCATAATATCAAAAAAGAATAGCTACGAGTGCTAGACAAAATAATGTAGATCAATGAGTCTATATCTCAAATGTATACAACAAAAACTACTAATCTAAGTAGTTAGCCAAAAGTCAGGGTGATAATCAAAGATATGAAGTCAAGCAGAAGCACCTGTAACATCTCGGTCTGACTCGAGTATTATTTAATAAGAAAATAATAAACGGATCAGTCTAGCTATAAATATCAGATGAAATGATATAGAATAAGAGATATGACAAAAACGTATGATAACCATGAAGCCATACTGTGATAAGTATGTAATTGAAAATCAACAAGAGATTAATCAGTATCACAAGAATCTTCTCAAAGATCAAAAGGAATGCCATACTCTTTATTTTTATTCACCAAACCATAAATATTGATAATATATCAATGCCAATCACAAAGGTTAATGACACACAAATTCACCAATGCACAAATACTGATAAAATTTATCAATGTAAATCATGAAAATTGGTGAAGCACAAATTCTAGAAATCATCAATGGAAATCTAGAAATCACAAAAAGGGGGAGGCCTATCACAAAACGGGAGCATGAAAACTCACCAACACGTGTATCACAAAATGGAACGCTATTCCATGGTTGCTAACCATTAATTTTGAGCCGAAGCTCCACAAAATGGCCCAAAGACCATGGGTCGCTACCCCACCACATTTAGCCGAAGCTCCACAGAAACGGGGTTTACTCTCCCTCGTAGAGAAAGAGACATCGCATATTTGCTAGTCTAAATCGCAAAAATGGTCATCAACGATCATTAAGAAGTGTCAATTACAGTAAGCTAGTAAATATATAAGCTTAGCTTCATGTCCCATAACCACTAGCTTAACTTAAATATTTACGAACAAATTGTAGATCTCCACTCGAAAATTGTCACAAGAGATTCAATCGAACAAGTCCAAGAATTAACCGGCGAAGTAAATGCAAGCGTTTCATACCATTTGTTTTACTAAGCAGTTTAATTAGATTTCTCGTACAAGTGAGATAAAGTGACAAATCACAAAAATGATTGTAGAAACAATAAATCACAAAAATTCACATTCGAAGACATAAATAAATATCCAAAGAATTCGATTCCAAATCCATCAAAGTGGAAATACCCTTGCGACTTAATAGCCACGACTTACGACTTAACATAAGTCAACACAAGAAATTGGCGGGTCAAGAAATAGCATACGGCCTAACTGAGCAACACAACATGGCGCGACTTATGGCATGGGGCGACCTAACAGAGCAAGCGACCTAACATGGTTGCGAGATAGCAGGTGCGACCTAACAGGGTTGAGCTATGGGGTGGAACGACCTAATGGCCGAGCGCGCGACCTAACAGAGCAAGCAACATAACATGGCCGAGCGACCTAGGGGGAAGACCTAATGAGCTAGCGGCATAGCGTGGCCGAGCGACCTAAGGGGTTGCGACCTAAGTGGCTGCAAGATAAGGCAGGCCGACCTAAGTAGTGCGACCTATAGGGGTGCGACCAAGTGGTGGAACGACCCAATGGCCGAGCGACCTAATATGGAAGGACCTAATATATAGCCGAGCGACCTAAGGGGTAAGAGAAGGCCGAGCGATTAAAATGAGGCCAATGGCGCAACCTAAGTGACGCGACCTAGCCCAGCGACCTAAGAGATACAGTTTCACATATGGCCGAGCGACTTAAGTGGTGCGACCTAAGTATGGAACGGCCTAACACAAGGCGAGCGACCTATGGGTTGCGACCTAAGGCAGGTCGAGCTAACTGCAGGCTGAGAATCATATGCGCAGGCCGAACGACCTAAGCAACAAAAATGCCAAAAACTCTCTCAATTTGCAACCGGTCGAGCACGGATGCTAGGGGATTACGCCCATCGGCTACCCGGTCCTATTGGCTCCTCGATGCATCTCCAAAAACGTGTTAAATCATCAAAGTTAGGATTTTTAAAGATTTGAACCCAAAACATTAAAAAATAGGATTTTCACCAATTCAATCCAAACCAAGAGCAAACGCATATGAAAAAGTGTTCGGAATTCATACCCAACAATCAAAGATAGTTATAGACAAAGATGTGAGATAAAAATCTCACCTTTACACAAGAACGATGAAGAAGAAGCTTGAAAGCAAAGGAAGAATCAACGCCTTCTCTTTGAATTGGAGTTAGATGTTGGATTTGCAAATGAACTAGAACTTGGAGTTTTAATTTCCCATTCCTTCCTCCATTTTTGATGAAGCTTGAGTGTTAGGAAATAAAAGTGAAGTTATGAAGGGAAGAGGGGGTTAAGTTAGAATTAATAGTTTAGGCTAGTGGGCTAAACCAAACCCAAAACCCAAAGTGAAAAAGTGGCATAATTCCACTAACTCCAAACATATCAAAGTTTATACTCAAAAAGATTGCAAACGGCGTTCTAGACCCAATGGAAGTGGTCCCGAGTCCTAATTCGACCGTATGAAAAAAGTAACTTTTCGGACTAAAACCCGACTAACGATAAAATATTTAAATAAAATATTTAAATATTCAATCGTAAAATATGCGGGTTGTTACATAAACTGCTAGTAAAATTCCCCATTATCGGTAATTAGTTAAATTTTTGTGATTTTTGACTATTTGGATGTTGGTTTTGATGGATGAATACTTGGTTGATGTTTTGGATGTTTGGATGTTTATTTATGCTTAATATATATTTTGCTATCTTCCTGTATATTATTTACAGCATACAAAACTGTAAATTGAATTATTTCGAATAAATTAAGAAGTAGGTTGAAATGATATATAACTATGGTACTTTGATCTGGATTGAAATGATACATAACCATACCTGAATTAAACTGAAATAACCGATTCACTTGGCTATAGGGTAGAAAATTATATACGGACACCGTGTTGGTTAAATTAAATGATTTTAAAATTTTGATTTGAAATTATTTAAATGAGTTCGATTTAATAAAGAAAAAAATCGAACTTATAGAAATCAAATTATTTTCCAAATTGAGTTAAAATTGTGGGAATCAGAATTTGTTAAACGAAATTGTTTAGAAACAAAATTTGAGATTTTGAAGTTATAATCGAAATATGATGTGAATTTCAGGAAATGATTTGTTTTAAAAACTGGACTTTTATTTGAACTTTGAATATTGCTAAGTAAAAGTGATATAAAACGATATTTCAAAATTAAGCTTGGAATTGAATTATATATTAAAGATTTGGATCTTTTTAAATTGAATATTGAAAGTTAATTTGATATAAGAGTTTTGAATCGATTCCTTGAAAATCGAACTTGAAATTGACATAAATCGAAACGGTTTTAATTTGGATTTGGAGTTGAAATTAACTTGGAATTGGAGTTGAAACTAATCTGGAATTGTAGTTGAAATTAATTTGGAATTGGAAATTAAATTAATTATGAATTGGAATTTAAATTAATTTGGAATTGGAATTGAAATTAATTTGGAAATGAAATTGAAATTAATTTGGAATCGAAGAAAAATTCGATTTGAAGTCAGAATAGAATCGATTAAATCAAAATGGAAATTGATTTGAATCAGGAAATTTGGAATCGAATCAATTTGGCTTTGGAATTATTTTTAAAAGGCATTAGTTTAGTATAAACTATTTGAATCTATTTTCTTTAAATATTCAAACTATTTTGATTTTCCAAACTATTTTACTATATAAACCATTTTTAACGCTCAAACTATTTTCTCTTTAAACTATCTTTACTATTTAACTATTTAAACTATTTTCTAAGATTCAAACTAGTCAAAAGGGTGGAATGTTTATATTTAAATCTTGGATTTAAATGCAAATTGGGTTAAAGTGAAGTTATAACCAAAATCGTAATTCGAATCAAATTTTTCAGTGAAATCGATATATCGAACTGAATTGACATTTTGAAGTAAAATATGATTTGTGAAACGAATGGGATGATTTCTAAATGAATTTGATTTTTTAAGCGAATATGATGATTTTGAAATGGATTTGATTCTGAAATGAATATGATATTTTTATATCGAGTACGAATTGTTTTTAAAATATAAAAGAACCAACCAGTATGTAAATCGATGTTTGGTTGTTAAAGAGACCGAAGCCATTTATTAGCGTACTTTCTGTCAATATTGGAACACTTTGACAACCGTGTACGTAGTGGATGATATCCAGAATGTAGTGGTTGAATTGGCGAACGTTTACTGGAATGAAGTAAGAGAACAATGATGGATAGGCTTGACACTTATGCCATAATTAAAATGACTAAAACAGGAGCCTATATCTGGCCATTGAGGTTAGCTACCTGTAGCGACGTTGATCCCTCGTATTGCTATTGTGATTTTGACTCGATGGTTGCACATTTTGTTTGGATTGGTTGTCGCGGTCGACCACAGATGAGTTACGACCGGCTAGAAAGTGTAAACAAGTAGAATCTTTGGGCATTGCCTCACATGCCTTGTCGTATTAATCCTTATATGAGCCCATTATTAATTTGGTTTAGTACTGTAATCATGGGGGACTCACTGTCTATCGACGTTACTGATTGTGTTAAAGGACCTACATAGACTACATGCTATAAAAATGTGTTAAGAGGGATAATGTAAAGCTTTAACGCTATTTTTATATTTATTTTACTGATAGACATTATCTATTATTGCATACACTATTATACATAAATAGTTAAACAGATCCTTAGGAGATGGAAAATCCCGTAAAATCTCTTAAGTTATTGCACAAACGTTATACACTAGATAGGAGATGTAAAATCCTGTAAACATCTCTGACACCTCGGCACTCATGTTTTATGAGATATCCATTTGACTTACATAAGAGTATTTTAGTCCTGACTCGAGTATTTTGTCTTTTCATTATGCTTGGGTCTGCCCTGAGTTTTTCAGTGCATTGAAGATCGTTTTTCCTGAGGACGAAGGCAAAGATTTGGTAAATTGTTGCTATTAATATTCCTGCATCACTTTGTCTACTGCATTATTTTATTTATCCTTGATGTATATATGTAACTCTGATAAATGTCGTATAGATTATAATCAAATGTATGATATAAACAGCTTCAAGGACTGTTATTTGATTATTATATTTTGTCATTCCGCTGTGAGATTCTGTGTTTGTTTTCTTCTTCTTTTCTTATTTTTTATTTAACCCCATTGATTATCTATGTTCCAGATTGTTTAAGTTGGACATGTGTGGATTATTATCGATTTAAAGCTTCCAAAATGTGGTTCATCACAGTTGGTATCAGAGCCAGATTTAGCGATAACCTTGGCTTTATGGGGTTTGACTCATTAGAGATAGGGTAGTAATACCCTAGAATGAGTCTGTTTGAGTGTATATGGATGAGAGAGCATACTTGTTAGTGTTATAAAATGTTTTATATTGTGTTTTCTTATCAGTTGACTTGTTTATGAATTCTGGTCGGTGCATGGGACGTCATGTTATCGATAGGGATTTCTAAACACTTAAACGAGCAAGTCGACATAATATTGTTTTAAAATCGACAAATGAAATAATTTTACCTAAATTATATTTTATATGTAAATTTATAACTTTCATAAGCCTGTATAATTATTAATGAAGTTGTTAGGAGATGATAATATGTAGTTATCATCGATTATCGGTTGAACTAAAATAAAATGGATACTTCGTAAATTTTATTTTATGAAGCATTCTATAATTGAATTGAATTGAAATCTATTAAAATAAGAATTGTTTAAAATGACCAAGGTGTAAATAAATGAACTAGTTTGGTAATAAGGGAAATTTGTATAGAAATGATTAAAAAAATTGAGAATTTTAGAATTTAAAATCCTTTAATTTTCAAAATTGTTTTTGAAGCCTTAAAAATTAATATTAATATTATTTGAAAGAGTTTTAACTAGAAAAATATTTTGGAAAGATTTTTGGAAGAAAATAAAAGCATTAAACTCGCTTTGGTCATTGGGAAATAATTCTGGGGATGGCTGCAACATCGTCAGTGTTCATTTTCGAGTTTCTAAGTGAGAATTGCTACCAAAAAAAATTATTTTCAAATAAAATAAGTGTTATTGTGAAAAATATTCCAAATATCATTTGATAAATACATGAAAACTTTTTAAACTTATAATTAAAAATAGCATAGATAAAAATAAGTTATAACTTATAAATTTAACTCGAAAGTAAAATTAAACTTTAAACTGTTGAATATATTTTTTGGTTAAGCAAATAAAATAAAATTTTGAATTTGAGATACGGAATAAAATAATTGACTTAAGGATAGTAAAATTAAGTTGAGTTAGTGAAATGAAAAAATAAAATGAAATGGAGTCTAGAAAGCTTAAGTAAAAGTGAATTGTATTTGGAATGAATTAGATAAAATAATAGAATGGAATTTTAAGTGAGTAAGTTTGTATAGCTTATGGATTTGATAAATATTAAGCTAAAGCAAATATTAAATTGGTTGAGTATGAATAATAATGGAAAAAAAGTTTAGCTTAATATTAAATAAATTGAATTAGATTTGAATAAGACTAGAGGAATTAGTAAAGTGAATTAATTCCACTTGAGCTATAAATAAATACGAAATTTAATTGTAAAATTAAATGTAATTTAAGTTGTGAAAGAAATTGAAAAAACAAATGAGTGTAAGCAAAAAAAATAATGTAAGTAATTTAATTTAAACTGGACGTAAATAAATTATATGCAAATAAGATGAGTTTCAATAAAATTGTATGGTAAGTAATTGAATATGAAATAAGTTAAGGGAATAAAATACAAATTAAAGTTTAACTTCAGAGGAGTTCAATACAATCGATGGTAAAAAAAATTTATTAATATGAATCGAAGTTATAGAATAAAGTTGACTTAAGTAAATTTATTATATGAGTTTGAATCAATGAATAAACTAATGAAGTGAATAAATTTATAAAATAAAATTTACTTAAGTAAAATTATTAAAATGAATTTAAATTTATGAAATGGATTAAGTGAATCAATGGATTAATATGAACTTAAGTTATGGAATAATATTAAAAATAAGTTGCAATTTTGTAAAATGTTTATAATAAACTTAAATGGTTTATGAATAATATTAGTCTAAAATTACTAAGTGATAAACAACAACAGAGCCATTATTCCCAAACAAGTTGGGGTCGACAAGAGATGGAACACGAAACTAAATGACAAAAGTAATTTAAAGGTTATAACAATAACAATAAAAATAGCAATGATAAAATTAAGTCAAATAGGTAAATTAATAATAATAGTAACTAAGTAAAGTAAAGATAGAAATACATATCTATGTAAAAAATAAAAATAAAAATAAAAAAATACAATAAATAAAATAAAATAAAATAAAAAATGATGATAACAATACAAATAATAATAATGGTGTTGATAGTAACATTGATCAAAGACCAAACGCTACGTCTTGGGCTCTTTTTCCCTAATCCTATAACCTAAAACCTATAAGACTCATAGCTCAAGGTTCTGGTACGTGGATCACTAACTTCCATGTGCTCCTATCCATTACCAGCTCTTCGGCTATATTCCAACCCTTCAAGTCTCTTTTAACAACTTCATCTCATGTCAACTTTGGTCGACCTCTACCTCTCTTTGAGCAAAGGACACGGCCTATGATTCCAACGCGCATAGGTGCCTTTGGGCGGCCATCGTTGGAGATGTCCAAACCATCTTAACCGATGTTGAATTAGTTTCTCCTCAATTGTGCTACTCCAAGTTTTTCACGTATATCATCATTTCTAATTCGGTCTTTTCTTGTATGACCGCAACTCCATGCAGCATACGCATCTCTGCTATGCTTATCTTTTAGACATGTCGGTTTTTAGTAGGCCAATATTCTGCACTGTACAACATCGTAGGCCTAATTGTCGTTCTAAAGAACTTTCCTTAAAGCTTCTGTGGGACTTTCTTGTTACAGAGAATGATAAATGCTTGTCGCCACTTCACCCATGCCGCTCGAATTCGAAAAATAACATCTTCATCAATCTCACCATTACACTGCAACATTGATCCTAGATATCGAAATGATTCCTTTTTAGGAACTATTTGTCCAGCCAGAATAACATCTTCGTCCTCTGACCAAACACCGCTATCGCACTTCATGTACTCTGTTTTAGTTCTACTAAGCCTAAATCCCTTAGATTCTAAAGTCTATCTCCATAACTCGAGTTGTCTATCAACCTTAATCCTACTATCATCAATTAGCACAACATCATTAGCAAATAGCATACACCAAGGAATCTCCCTTGTATACTCTTCGTAACCTCATCCATCACCAGGGCGAAAATGTAGGGGCTCAAAGCTGACCCGTGATGTAATCCTATGTTAAGTTAAATTTATTTCATTATCACTTATCTAAAAATACTAAGTGATAATGAAATAAATTTAACTTAACAAGGTTAAATGGATTGAAAATTCATTGGATGATATGTAAAATGAATATCATTAAAATAAATATTAATCAATTGAAAGTAAATCGATTGAATGCAAATATATTAAATTGAAATCAACCAAATGTGAATGCAATGAATATTGGTTGATTGAATAAAAATGGATTAAAACCAAATTAGTTGAATGTAAAATTAAAAGCAAATGAACTGAATATAAATCAATTGAATGGTAAAGGAAATGAATGTTAATCAATTGAACGTGAATAAATTTAAGGTGAACCAATTAAATACGAAAGAAATCTCATGTTAAAAAGTTGAAAGCAAACAAATTGTATATAGATGAAATAAATGTCAATGAATTAAGAGTAAATCAATTTAATATTGATAAGAAATGAAGGTATAATAACTGAATATTTACGTTAGGAAATGTGAATTTGTATTGTTGTAAATAAGATTGGATGGATATGTTTGTTGGGTGTTTGTTTTGTTTCATTTGCTATATTCGTTTATAGTTATTGCATAATCCATGTTATATATTGATTTTATTCTTTATATATATGTTCTCATTTCGTTATTGAGTGTTTAGTAGGTGCGGAATGGCGTATGCTTGCTTTTGGAGCTCGATTGCTAGGTTGCTTTTGCTTGCTTAATATGAGAAAACACGCTCGTATTATTAATAATAAGGTACGTATTTCAGATTACATACCGTGGTTTTATGTTTTTTCTCTACGGGATGCCTCATTATTGAGATAAGATGTATATTTGATATCTATTTGGCATATTTGTGATATATATTATACTGTAAAAAAAATTTCGATCGAGTCGCGCAAAGGAGACTCTGCCGAAATTTTTCGTAAATTCGAGAGTTAGAAATTTTTGGAGTTTTGAAATTTTTCTACCTTTGTTATATATATAAGTTATATTTTCCATAAAATCGACATCGGAGGTACGTAGCGAGAGCGTAGTAAAGGTTTTGTAATTAATATTTTAATGTTTACAAGTTGATTTTTTGAGAAAATATATTGTATGTTAAATTCTGTACTTAACGCCTTTTCGAGGATGAAAAGTTTTGAGTGGGAGAGTATGTGACGACCCGTATTTCTAACTATTTTAAATTATTGGATTTAATTTGGTTATTGGAAAAAAATGTGTAGAACAAATTCAACAACTTTTTAGTGTAAATTATTTAAATATGAACTTGAATAAAACTTTGAAATAACTAATTTCGAAAATTTCGGCAATAACAAGTTTTGAAATAAATTCTATGTATTGACTGTGTTTATAATCAATAACTGAAGTTGAATAATAAATGTGAATTATTTAGATGAAAATAAAATAATGTTGATAAATAAAATATATTTTAAATTTATGGATTTATTAATATTGATTTATCGGGTAATTAAATTGTTTAAATTTTTTTTTTGAACTTATGTAAATAATGGAATTCTGGATTTAATGAGAATGAAAATGACATAGAAAATTGATTTAAAATATATTTAAATATGAATGAAGATGGTAAACATTCAAAATTGGATTTATATGTGAATAATTAAAAATTAGAAATTTTATATTTTAATTAACGAGTAAAAATATCCATTTTGGCAATTGTCTTGGATTTCGAAGAAACCAGTTTCAACAGATCCGTAATAGTGATTTATTGTAGGATTTTAAGTTTCGTAGGGATTGGACTTGTCGTTTGGCCGTGCAAGCTTAAAATGCATAGAACTTATTTTCAAAATTTAGTTTAATTTATTTATTTTGAAAAGCTATCTTCTGCATACGATTGAATTAGGCCTTGAAACTAGTTCCATTGTGTTTGAAATGGGGTAGAACATTACAAACGCTAGGCGGCACGCTTCGTTTGAAGCTTGAGAAATTTCGGACGTTAAATGTCAGATATTTTCAAATTATATAATAATATAAATATCTCAACACTCATCCAAACCATATGTACCGCCCTCTTTTTCGAATCACAACTTCAAATTAAATAAAAGAAAACAAATTCTCAGAGAAAAAAAGAGGAATCAATCTTGAATAAAAAATAAATAAATGAAACAAGTAGCTATGTCGCGAGCTCGAGTCTAAGGCGAGGGTTGCGTGCACGAGAAGCTCGCGATGGCGAATGAAGGAAACGGAGACAGTGGACTGTATTTAGGGTTTTAGGCATGTTAATTTTCTTGTGCACGATGGGAGCAAGCAAGGCGCTCGCCCGGAGGCACAGCCTAGGGTTAGTCGCGACCGAGGTGGAGTTCGACTAGAGGGTAATTGCGGTGGTTCAAAATGCATGTTCCTGTGCTTGCGTGTGATCTGGAGTAGGAAGATGGGGGTTTAGCATGTAGTTTTAGTTATAATCATTTTATTTGAGTTAATTAAATTTTAATTATATCGTATATTTATAAAATTGTGTTGTGCTCGTATGAGATCCGACTTGGGCGAGAAAATTTGTGTTGGGATTGTATCGAGGTCGTCTTCGACTTGGAGTGAAACTGGAATTTATTTGAAGCTGAAATTATTTTCAGTGTCAAATAAAAAGGCAAGTGTTTTACACCTCACATTGACTAAAATAATTTTTAAGTTAGTTAAATTGTATCGTGAAGTTATTGAAGTTTATTGAAAATTGTTTGATAAATTTAATTGACATTTAAATGGACATCCGAATTTAATTGATAGAATTTGAATTCACGTTAAATTGAATTCGGATTTAAGCTGCTAGTGAAATTCCCCATTATCGATAATTGGTTAAATTATTTAATTTTTGACTATTTGGATGTTGGTTATGATGGATGAAAATTTGGTTGATGCTTTGGATGTTTATTTATGTTTAATATATCAGGTTATCGTCCTGTATATTATTTACAGTATATAAAACTATAAATTGAATTATTTCGAATAAATTAAGAAATAGGTTGAAATGATATATACCTATAGCACTTTGATTTGGATTGAAATGATACATATCCATACCTGAATTAAATTGAAATAACTGATTCACTTGGCCATAGGGAAGAAAATTATATATGGACACCGGGGTGGTTAAATTAAATGATTTTTAAATTTTGATCTGAAATTATTTAGATGAGTTTGATTTAATAAAGAAAAAATCGAACTTATAGAAATCGAATTATTTTTGAAATTGAGTTAAAATTGTGGTAATCAGAATTTGTTAAACAAAATTGTTTAGAAACGAAATTTGAGATTTTAAAGTTATAATCGAAATATGATGTGAATTTCAAGAATTATTTATTTTAAAAGATTGGACTTTTATTCGAACTTTGAATATTGCTAAGAAAAATATATAAAACGATATTTCAAAATTAAGCTCGAAATTGAATTATATGTTGAAGATTTGGATTTTTTTTTAAAAATTGAATATTGAAAGTTAATTTGATTTAAGTGTTTTGAATCGATTTTTGAAAACCGAACTCGAAATTGATAAAAATAAAAATGATTTTAATTTGGAATTAGAATTGAAATTAATTTGGAATCAGAATTGAAGTTAATTTGGAATTGGAATTTAAATTAACTTGAAATTGGAATTGAAGTTGAAATTAATTTGGAATCGAAGACAATTTCGACTTGAATCAGAATTGAATCGATTAAATCGAAATGGAAATTGGAATTGATTTGAATCGAGAAATTTAGAACTGAATCAGTTTGTCTTTGGAACTATTTTTCAAATGAATTATTTTAGTATAAACTGTTCAAATCTATATTCTTTAAATATTCAAATTATTTTGATTTTCTAAACTATTTTACTATATAAACCAATTTTAATACTCAAATTACTTTCTATTAAACTATTTTCTAAAATTCAAACTGGTCAAAAGGGTGGAATGTTTATATTTAAATCTTAGATTTAAATGCGAATTAGATATAGTGAAGTTATAACCTAAACTGTAGTTCGAATCAAATTTTGAAGTGAAATCGGTATATCGAAATAAATTGACATTTTGAAGTAAATATGAAATTGCGAAACGAATATGATGATTTCAAAGTGAATTTGATTTTTGAAGCGAATATGATGATTTCTAAATAGATTTGATTTTGAAACGAAATATAAAAGAACCAACCGTTATGTAAAACGACGTTTGGTTGTTAAAGAGACCGGGGCCTCTTATTGGTATACTTTCTGTCAATATTGGAACCATTTTGACAACCGTGTACACGGTGGATGATATCCAGAATGTAGTGGTTGAATTGGCGAATGTTTATTGGAATGAATTAAGAGAACGATGATGGATTGCCTAAACACTTGTATCATAATTAAAATGACTAAAAGAGAAGCCTATTTTTGGCCACTGACGTTAGCTACCTCTAACGACATTGATCTCTTGTATTAGTATTGTGATTTTGACTCGATGGGTGCATCTTTTGTTTGGATTGATTTTCGCAGTCGGTCACGGATGGGTTACGACCAGCCAGAAAGGGTAGACTATTAGAATCCTACACTAGGCATTGCCTCACGTGCCTTGTCATATTTATCCTTATACGAGCCCATTATGACTTTGGTTTAGTATTGTACCTATAGGGCACTCACTAGCTACCAACGTTACTGGTTGTGTTATAGGACCTGTATAGACTACATGCTATAAAAATATTTTAAGGGGATAATGTAAAGCCTTAATGTTTTTTGATATTTATTTTACTAATAGACATTATTTATTATAGTGCACGCTATTATACATAAATTGTTTGATGGATTCTAAGGAGATGGAAAGTCCTGTAATATCTCTTAAATTATTGCACACACGTTACACACTAGATAGGAGATGTAAAATACCATAAACATCTTTGACGCCTCGGCACTCATGTTTTATGCAATATCAGTTTGACTTATATAAGAGTATTTTAGTCCCGACTCTAGTGTTTTGTCTTTTCATTACGCTCAGGTCAGCCCTGAGTTTTTTCAGTGCATTGAAGATCGTTTTTCTAGAGTATAAAGACGAAGATGTGGTTTATATTACTATTAATATTCCTGCATCAGTTTTCTACTGCATTATTTTATTTATCCATGATGTATATATATAACTCAGATAAATGTCATATAGAGTATAATCAAATGTATGATATAACAGCTTCATGAACTGTTATTTGATTATTATATTTTATCGTCTGAGATTTTTTGTTTGTTTTCTTCTTCTTTTCTTATATTTCTTATTTAATCCCATTGATTATCTACGTTCTGTATTATTTTAAGTTGGACGTGTGTGGATTATTGTCGATTTAAATCTTTCGAAATGTGGGTCATCATAATATACCAGACTTCCAAACGAATTTTTAACATCTACTTTTTTATTCTTCTCTCCACTTTTCACCCTCTCATTTTCTATATCAATATATACCCAACTCTGCTGAAATTCAACTAGAAGCAAATTCAATCATCAATGGTTGACTCTCCTACATCTACTCTCTGATTTTATAAAACTCTTCAAATCATACTACCATACTTGTGGGTGTGATTATATTCAGTGTAATTAATTGGGTGTTCTTAGTAGCCCATAAATTTAATGGGTGTGTTTTTTGCCTGGAAATCAAGTGACTCTACCCTGAGGTCGGGATTTCGGAGGGTGTGTCTCGCAGCCTTGAAATCGATAATGTATTTGCATTTTCTAGCTGAAAAGAAATCCATACAAGAAATTGTGTGGAGCTGGATGTAGAGTAACTCTGAATCAGTATAAAATCATGTTGTGTTCTTTCCTTTTTACTTTTAGTGCATTTACTTTTGTCTGCACTTTGATTCTGTGATTGCTAATTACAACATTCCAAGTACAATCCTAAAAATTTGAAAAATATTTATAATCAATTGAACACTATTTACCCTCCTCCTCTAGTGTTAATTTAGCCTTAAGATCCCTATTTTGCTGACTCACATTTATAACATTAAAATCCATATGATATGTGTTTATCACACTGGTTTACCAGATTGACAGGACGTTATTTTCTTATAATGCTCGAGTTAGCCCATGCATATTTACAAATTTAGTTATGGATGCTTTGGAGCTTCAGGAGACAAGCCGGATGCATCAAAGATGTATTGATGTATCTTTTATTTCTGCTGCATTTGTTGTTTTGTATTTATCAGCATTTGTAAGCACAAGTTGTTATAACTACCCAGACTGATGATAGGTTAGTTTATTCTAATTGATGTAGTATATTACAGTTTTTTTTTGTAAAGGTCTGTTGTACATTATATATTAGTCGTCATGATGAGAGATTCTATTCTGTTTTTTTCTTTCTTTCACTTCAAAAATCTGTCTTTTCGACACTTGGATGTTTGGTAAGTGAATGTCATTGATGTATTAATGTCGACTTTTAAGTGTCGTAAAGGTCGGTCGTTACATGTGGTATCAGAGCTTAAGGTAAGCGAACACCTAGGTGTAACACCCCTAATTTTAGTAACATTATTCAGGAGATTTAATTAGATGAATTAAATAGAATAATGAAAATATTAGAGAGATAAGAAGACTGAGATATGAATAAATACTTAGAGGTCAAGCTTAATAAAAGAAATGGGTTATAAATGGTTTTCTATGTTAATTAATTAATGCAAGGGCATATTAGGAATTGTCATACCTCCTATAATCACGGTTATACCTCCCATTCACGTTCATTTTTACAAAGCACAAGCAAACATATACAAAGATGAGAAAAGCCGGCCATTAGGACAAAAGAGGAGAAAATCAATCTAAAGTTAAGGATTCAAGCTAAGAGGAATTAATCTCAACCCAAATCAAAACCCTTATCCTAATTAAGGTGAATAATAATCAAAACCATCTCTATTTTGCTTTTATGATCATTTGATTTTCGGGTTTAAGATTAAATCTATTATGATGATTTTTTATGATGATGTGCTTGGACTTTATAACATGTTTGATTCAAACATGATTGTTTGACAATTGTTTGTATGATTATAAGGGTAAAACCGATTATATTGAATTTCAAATGCCATAAGGAAATTATATGTTATGTAAACTATGATTTTGGAGATGGATTTTAATTTTTATAATTTTCCAAGCTATGGAAAATATATTATGAATTTTAAAAGAAAAATATGAATAGTTGGGTTTAGAAATTAATTTTGGATATTTTATGAAGAAATTGGATCTAAATTTTTATATGCTAGAGAACATATTGAAAGTGAAATTTTTATAATTTTTGGGGATTTTTCCTAAGTAATTTACTACGGAAATTAAATTATTTTAGAAGAATGATTTAACTGTTTTAATTGTTATGCTCAATGGAAGGGCATAATTGTAAAAACTAATTTTTGTTTAGACTTGAAATTATGCACTAGTTATTTTGGTAAAAAAATTTGAAAAGTTGTGGTAACCAATCAAATATTTGCAAATAGGCAAGTTAGTTATAAAGTATTCGCTTTAAATAGCATTAAATCGGTTTACCCAAAAAAGTAGGTTCCACCTCATTCAGAAACCACCTTTCAACCTTATGCTTCCACCTTCACTCAATTTGAAACCTACCAGGTCGAAACCAACTAAGGCAAAACCAATATACAAGGTTTCACAAAGTAAGTTGGTACGTAGTAAATTGGAGAAAGGCGGAAGGCAGGGTGTCAAAACCATTGCTTTCGATGCGGTCAAAACCTTTGTTTTATTTTTCAAAATAAATGTGGTTTCCTATTTTACTAAAAGATTTTTAAGGAGTCGAAACTAATACTTTCGAAAGTGTATTTTGAATAGCTTTCGAAGGGTTGCCGCCTTTTTGTTTAAAGTGTAGCTTTCGGATAAGTTGCCTTGTTTTAAATTAATGCTTTTAAAAGGGTAAGTTAAACTTAATCGAAACCTTGTTGCCGACCATAAGCCTTTCGAATGTATTAAAGTCATCAATGCTTTCGAAAGGTAGCTTTTGTTAATGAATATACTAAGCCACTTCCTGAATCTTTTGAAAAGGGTTGTAAGGTTTCAAAGGAAATGGATTCGAAAGGGGATTTCGAAGCTATCCTTCAATTGTTTTACTTAAATGATTTAAGCTTCTGAAAGGATGGTTCCGAAGCCATCAAATTTTCCCCAATCATTATTATTTAAAGGTAAATGGTTTCGATAGGGTTACTTTCGCTTGTATTCACTTAGATCCAGAAAGATATGTTTTAAATTAAACCTAATGGTTTTGAAAGAGGTACTTCCAAATGGTTTCGAAGCTATGCTTCTATAATTGAATGGTGAAGATTTAATACATTCGAAGGGTTTCGAAAGCAAAGTTTTAAAGTGTTTTGAAAGGCAGGCGCCTACTGTTTTGAAAAGAAGATTTGAATGCTTTCGAAAGGAAGTTTTCCAATGGTTTTGAAAGTAAAGATTACATGTTTTGAAAGCCTTATTTTTCAAAACAAAAAATGTAACCTCAATTTTTAAAGGTAAAACCCATAGCTTTACAAAAAAACTTTTAAATGCTTATAATTTGGCGTTTTGAAGAATCTTTCCTTGATGGAATACTAGGTTAAAGGGATTAACCAGGTTTTATATGAAAATGATTTCAAGGACAATAAACCACGGATGTTGGTGATTATTATGTTAATATATTTACTTCTTTTAGTTTACATATTCACCTTATTATGGACCCATAACTGTAATTTAGGAAGAAATGGCAGAATAGCCAGCTAGGTTGACCTAGTAGTGAATATAAATTGAGTTAACTCCTAACTAAGTAGAATAGTATCCAAGAGGTCTGGTAGACCAAAATATAGGATGCTTAAATATTGATTAATGAAGTTGTCAAATAGACATGTCCATAGTAAACCCATGAAAACTATAATTAAAAAGAGTTATTGACAGAGGCTAATAGGTTTATAGTTTACATCCGAAAACTATGATTAGAAAGGGTTCTTGGCAGGGGCCAATTAGTTTGTAGCGAACATTGGAAACTATATCTTGATTAAGTTATTGGCAAAAGTCAATATTTTACTAGTAGACCCATGAAAACTAGGATAAGAGGAAAGTTATTGGAGATTTCAATAAATTCAGGGTAAACCCATGAAACAATAAAGTTATTAGCAGGGACCAATAGGTTCTTAGTAATCCCTTAAAAATTATGAAACCGGATAGGGAGTCCATAGGTATTAAACAGGTTAATAGTGGCCCTAGAAACTATAACAGAGATAGATAGTCAAAATGAATGGGGATAGAAAATCCAAAATTGATTTACTT
Organism: Allium cepa; assembly: GCA_030765085.1. Lineage (NCBI taxonomy): Eukaryota > Viridiplantae > Streptophyta > Magnoliopsida > Asparagales > Amaryllidaceae > Allium > Allium cepa. The sequence goes on from CM060938.1 coordinate 848,112,161, forward strand.
GTTTGCTTATCATCATAATATTTTGAATTGCTATGTTTTAACCATTGTGGATGCAGGAGCACATTATATAGTTTTATAATGTTTTGGAAGATACTAGTGAGGGGACAACCCTTTCTGTTAAGTAGTGTGGTTTCACTAGATATCTAAATGGTTTGAGATGGTAGATTATTATTCAACCAGGCTTTATGTCTGATTTGAAATTTATGTTTTCCTCTTAAACTCTCGGGTGCTCAATTGATTTTGAGTAGTTTGAGAGTTGAGGTTTTTAGGTACCTCTTTAGACGAATAAGCTTCCGGAGACATGTAGAGGCATAGCTATTTAGAGTTCTTCTCTATTTTTGATTCTGATGTGTTTTATTGTAAACGTAAAGTCGTTTAATTGCCTATATATATATATACTCTGATCATCTAAAGGGGCATCTTCATATGTCGTTCTTGGCATAGTTATAATAATTATATTTTCTCTGAACATGGTTAACAATTGTAGGATTATGTAATGAATTTGGAATGCTTTGAAATCGAATCAGAATGTTGTTTGTTGAAAAAAAATTCCATATTTTTTTGTTATATCAATGTATCTAACATTACCGTGTTTGGTCGTCGAGGATTAATAACTATGGATGATTGCCGCATCTGTAGCCATTAATTATGGGCCTCTAAGTGGGGGATGTTACAAGTTGGTATCAGAGCATAGCTTTATGAAAACTTAAAAGGAATTTAATCCTAAAAGTTTTCTCATAACATAATCCAATGAATAAAAAAATAAGATCGGGGTTTGGGTTAACGCTATAGTAACGCACTTATATATATATATATATATATATATATATATAAGTACGTTTTCCTCTCTCATTTAGATTGCTCTTCTATATCTTACTGAGGCTCATACGCAAATTTACGAGAAAGAAGATATGGAGGCACAAAGCAGAAGAGGAAATCTCGGTGGAGGAAGCACCACAACCAATGGAAATTCTCGACCAACCAAGAGAAGCCCGATCGACATGCTAATGCTAACCGTAATGCTGATGCCAATGTGGGTGCTGGAAATCCACCAGCAGATATAGGGATGATGTATCTGTTGTTTGTTAATCTAATGCAAGCAGGATTTGCTACTTGTGTTGCTGTGATTGTAGGAGGAGCTAATCATGTGGCTCTAGTTGGGAATAGTTATGCTAAGCTGAGTAGAGACTACACCAGTCTTGATGGGAGGCCGTTATGGGAATGGAGGATGCCATAGAATTTAAGAATTGGCTGTTGCATTGTGAGAGGATCTTCCCTGATTTGGGTTTGGATAAAGAGCAGAAGAAATGGCTGGCCCCTAGGTAGTTGCAAAGGGCAGCATTTCACTGGTGGAATAGTGTTACCGTCGGAGGTTTAGAGGTGGAGTTAACTTGGGCAGAGTTTAAAAGGAGATTTGAACAAAGGTTTTAGTCTGAAGTTGCTAAGTCAGCACTGTTAAGAAAATTTATGGATTTGGTGCAGGGAGAGATGTCGGTAATTGAGTATGCTAATAAGTTTGATGAGTTGTCCCGATATGGGTATGCTACTATAGACATCATCGTCAAAAGGAATGAGAGGTTCATTCGAGGAATAAGACCTGAGATTGCTAGGGCAACCCTGCAATACCTCCGTGATCCTTGTAATGTAGTTGTGAAGATGGAAATCTGACATGAGGAGATGCTTGCAATTTGTGTGAGAGAAAAACCGGTTGAAATCCAAGGTTCTCAGGGAAAGAAGTGAAAGTTCTTTAAGAAGAAGGGAGCCCAGAAGGGAGAGGCAATCAAGAAAGCAAAGGCCGATTTAGTTTACTTCAAGTGTGACAAGAAAGGTCATTATGCTCATGAGTGCCGTTCAGGCAAAGGAAAGAAAGCTGCAGAAAAGAAGGGTGTGAAGTACTTTAACTGTGACCAAGTTAGACATTATAAGAATCAGTGTCCAGTACCAATTAGGGAAAACAAGGGAAATGCTTTTGCTATTGGACCAGCATCTGCTTGGCCAACTGCAGTTGAAAAGGGGAAGATAATGATGGAAGGTACACTTTTAATTCAGAGTATACCAGTTAGAGTACTGTTTGATACCGGTGCATCACATTCATTTATATCTCAATGTTCGGTTGATAGATTATTCTTAGAACCCACACACCTTGTTACTTCCTTAAGGGTTGCGAATCCAGTAGGAGGGTATACAACTCTAGGGATGAGATGTGATCAGTTAGAAGTTGATTTGTTAGGTCATATGTTTGCATGCAGTTTGTATGTTTTTAATTTCGTAAATTTCGGAATCATCTTGGGTATGCATTGGTCGAGTATGTATGAGGCTAGGATATTTTGCCAGGATAGGGAGATATCGTTAAGACACCCTGATAGTCCTAACCGAATTATATTCTCGGTGGAGAATTCTGACCGGCGTAGTTGTGCTTTGTTAAGTGTTATGGAAGTGGGAGAAGAGTTGAATCAGGTTCGAGTAGCAAGATAATTTTAAGCCGGTTACAGGACTACCACCAAAACGAGCTGTTGAGTTTCAGATAAATCTTCTGCCAAAAGCTGAACATGTGAGTAGACCGCCTAGAAGATTGACACCAACAGAGATAAAGGAATTGAAGGTGCAACTGGTGGATCTAGAAGAAAGGAATTTTATTAGACCAAGTAGTTCACCTTGGGGAGCTACCGCGGTGTTTGTGAAGAAACCAGATGGGCCGTTAAGAATGTGTATCAACTATCAAAAGGTGAATGAGAGGACAATCAAGAATAAGTATCTTTCTCCAAGAATTGATGATCTATTTGATTAGTTGTGTGGAGCCATTATGTTTTTCCAATTGGATTTGGCGATAGGATTCTATCAGTTAAGAGTAGCTGAGGACAATATTCCATTGACAACATTTTGAACAAGGTATGTTTCGTACGAGCGGTTAGTAATGCCATTCGGGTTAACGAATGCACCTGCTTTCTTCGTGAACTTGATGAACCAAGTTTTTTGAGAGTACTTGGATAGGTTCATATTGGTATTTATAGATGACATTTAGTATACTGTAAGGATGAGAGAGAGCATGAGGATCATCTTTGTAACATCCCGTCTTTTTGTACGCTTAAAATCGACGATAAACCACACATGTCAGACTTAAGCCATACAGAAGAGCGGATTGTTATTGGGGAAAATAAGAAAACGGAGAAAGAGATAAAGCAAAATAGAATCTCACAGTGGAATGGCAAAATATAATAATCAAATAACAGTTCATGAAGATGTTTTACAAAATATTGATTACACTTATACAACACATATCAGAGTTACACATACCGAAGAATAAATAAATAATGCAGCGGAACAGTATGAATGTAGTGAAATATAATAAATAATAGCAATACAATCTTCATCTTCGTCCTCTAGAAATAAGTATTCGGATCCTGAAATGCTCAAACTGACCCGAGCGATTGAAAAAAAGAAACACTCAATTCAGAACTAAAAGATCTTATGTAAGTTAAATCAATGGTAAACAATATGAGTGGAACGGCATCAGAGATGTTTACGGGATTTGAAATTCCTATCCAGGGTCTAGCGTGAGCACAGTAACTTAAGAGATGCTCGAGATTCACATCTCCTAAGGACCCGTTAAACTATTTACTATGTAGTAATATTTCTCTATTATAATAATGTCTATTAGTAAAATAAACTTACTTCAATATAGCGTTAAGGAGTGACCCAATATTCCCCTTAACTCATAATAGCCAATAGTCTATACAGTACCTGCATATCTCCTAATCGGGAGACTACGAGAAGATACTCTATAGATATGACACAAATCAAACTCGTACAAGGCGCGCTAAGGTAGGTGACACGACACAACTAGGCATTGCCAGGGTAGATACACCAATTACGCATCCGGACTGATGGGGACGCATAGCGCGCAGCTACCGCCCACCTCGAGCCACACCCCAAAAAAAATCAAAGGGCCCCAATCAATCACAAAGTAATAGAATGGTATTGAAGGAGTGTGTCCGATTAGAGGGGCTACCTCACTGGCCCGTTAGCGCTCATGTTTTAGCCACCTTATGCCAACTCACGGGAGTCGGGTCCACGTATATACCTTAAGAGAACGCCTCAACCATCCTACTTCATTCTGTAATCTCCACCACGTACACGGTTGTTAAAGTGGTTTTCGGAGTTGGTAGAGAGTATGAAAACTTCCGATCCCGATCTCTTTAACAACCAAACGTTATTATAACGCCACGGTCATTTCAAAATAATTTATACTTTAAACCGAAATATCATTGCCATTTCATTACCATATAAATATGATATCATTTCCATTTCAAACTAGATAAATACGATATCATTTTATTTCAAAATCTCCTTTTCAAAAACCTTAGCACTCTCAAAGTCATACACTTCGAAACCAAACATTTGAAATTTTAACACTTTCAAATCATAGTACTTTGAAACTTGTAACTTTGAAACATAACTTCCACCACTTAAATGGTTTAAATAATAAAATATTTTATATAATAAATAGCTTCTTAAATTTCCCAACTCAATTCCAAAATAACTCGAATCCCAAAATTTTAGATTTAACCAAATCTCAAATCATTAATTCCCATTTCAATTCAGTTTCAATTAATATTGATTTCAAGACAGATTTGGTCCACAAAATAAACCATTCAAATTCATTATATTTCAAACATTAAGTATTCAACAATTTCAAAACTAAGTTTGATAATTTCGTATATATCAAATTCGATTTTCTATGATTTAGTTTCGAAACATTTACTTAATAAATCCATTATCATTTAAATAAATCCCAAATTTCAAATGCTAAATATTTCCTTCAATTTATTTATACCTGAAATATTCATTTAATTCGCCTTAACCCAAGATCAAATTGTAAAATCATACCTTTAAAATTTCAAATTTAATAAATTTTACATCAACTTATTTGAGTTTAATTCTTAAACAAATTCAATTCCATATAAATTTCCAATTTATCTTCCACCCTTAATTTGTTTAAATCATTATAACCTCTATATTAAAATATAATTTAAATACTTAACCATAATTTATTTTTATAATATCAAAAATCAATATTTATTACACCGTACATTTCTTTCCAAAACCATAGAAATCATTTTCAAAATATTTATATATAGACCGACGGTGTCTGTATATACTTTTCTAACCTATGGTCAAGTGATACGGATATTTATCATTTCAATCCGTGATTTAAAATATAAATACGGTTATATAACATTTCAAGCCGTAATCCTGAATGAAATAAAAATCCATAACAACTTGCAGTTTATAATAATATAAAAATACAACATCCATTCATCCAATATCAATCACCAAATATTTATCACAATCATCATCCAATTCAATCAATAACATCAATATCGAACAGATAATAAATAACAGGTATTTACTAGCAGTTTATATTCAATGATAAATCAAATAACTATTTTACCCAAATAAATTCAATTAAACCGAGATGATGATTCGAAATATGCCAAACAGTCATAAATAAATTTTTAATCACATCACAAATAAATTTAACAAACATAAGAAATTTTAGAAGTTATGAGTGGGTTAAAACACTCACCTTTAGAATTTAAATGAAAATTAAATCCAATTTAAACCCAAAATTTAAGAAGTCTTCGAATTCGTCCAAACCTACGTCAAAATGTCCGGAATTCCAATACGAACCTAGTGGAGAAAACCGGACGTGAAACGGACCTTGTATGCAAAAGTTATTGAGATTAGAACGCGTTGAAATTAAAATAAAAATAAAAATAAAACAAACCCAAAATACCTTGCCACGTCAGCTCTCCTTCGTCATACAGCAAACACGCACGAGGCCCAGGCGATCTTCGAATGAGACCCACTCACGTTGACTCCGTTAGCTCATCGTACGCGCCGATCAGGTCGCCGCTGCCTTGCCCCGGTCAGGCCAGCCCCGCGTGTGCCTCGCGCACCACCGCGATAACGAGCGTCATCGTCGAAACCGCCCACACCGCCCCCACACTTCTAACCCTAATTGAAAAATTGTCGATGATCTAGCCGTTGAATCGACGAGCTACAGGCATCGATGAGCTCCACCCTTGACTCTCTATAAAACCCATATCTCAATTCATCGATCGGACGACGATCATCGGACACCAACGAACGGCCGAAAATAAGTCATTGATTTTCGAACAAATGGTGATTCAAATTGGAAAACGAATTACAGATCTGAGATGCGCTCGTCGAGAGCTTCTAATCCAAATAAAATTTATTATAGTTTGTGGAGTTTGAAATTTTGATTTGAATTTGATATTGAAATTGGACTGTGAAATTCAAGGTTTGTCTGCCATTGAGAAAGAGGAGCAACATATATTTTGTACGTACAGAATGAGAAATAGAAAGGCTGCTAGGGTTTATAATGACATATATATGGGCTTAACAAAATAGAATTGAATGGGCTCAAATGGGTTTGGAATTTTAAACGTTAATGGCCACAAAAGCCCATTCCGACTCCGGAACGAAAATGGATCAACCCATATATCAAAATAGATGTTTTTAAATATTTTAAATGCAACGGAACAGGTTTCAAGTCCAAATTCCATCGTATGAAGAAGTTATGCAAAAATCCAGTTATTTCAAATTGATTTCACTTGATTTCGATTTAATTGATTTCTGGGCGTTTCGAGTTCGTACGATAAAACGACGAGTCCGATCATTACAAAACTTTAAATCCTACAATAATTCATTGTTACGGATACGACGAAACTGGTTTCATTGAAATCCGAGTCATTGGCCAAAATGCCTATTTTCGAGTTAACTAAATAAATAAATTATTAATTAATTAAATCACTTTTTCAATTCCGATTCTATAATTAACAAATTTTATCATTTTGACTTCTTAACCAATTAAAATACTTTAAACAAATTTAGATGTGTATGTAAAGTTGATTAATCCATCAATTTCGATGTTTAATTTCAATTTCATTAAATCCAGAAATTATAAATTAAATTTTCAGTAATTCCATTTAATTTGACCTTCCATCCTATTATTTAATCTATCATTGTCAAATAGATGAAATTAACATTGGTTCATGATTTATTACATAATATTCTCAATTCCCATCTTAATTTCAAATAATGTAACATTTAGATATCTAATTTCATTTAATTGAAATAAATCTAATTATTATATTTCAAATCCTAATAAATTGATAAATCTTTGTTTCCATTCTTTTAATTCAACAAATTGTCTTATTATGAATAACATTAACATTATTTCCAAATATTACTTTAATTAACAAACGCAATATTTTATTTACATTTATTGCAATTGATTCCAATTCAAATTAATGGATTAAAATATATCGGTAACTTATAATAATGGTTGCCACTAACTCTTAGTCGCGCCTTTATAAGTTATCATTTCCAAAAACATTATAAATTACTTACTGAACATTAATTTTATTCAATTACAATTCATTATACATTAATTCATAAATAAATTCAATATTTACGCTTGTATTCTTATATTCAATTTATAGCCTAGTATAACACTTTCACTGTTTTATTTATTGTAATTTCATTCAATCTATCAAGAATTAGCTTTAATTACCATTGCTACATTTCAACTAAACATTCACCTCATATATTATAAATTTAATTATAAAAATCTTATTAAATTTGCTAATTTAATTATCGAAATTTACGGGTCGTTACACTCGCCCCCACTCAAAACTTTTCGTCCCCGAAAAGGAAAAAGGAGGGAAAAGAAAGAATTAAATAAACAATATATCTTACTCAAAAATATTAAATTTATAAAGAAATAAATTTACAAAGTTAATTAATTTAAATAAAATATAGCAATTTATTACCATTAAATCTTTTTATACTCAAATAACAAAATTTTGGAAAAATATTTCATAAAATTTTCTATGTCCAGAATTCACGAAAAATTTCGGCAGAGTCTCCTTTGTACGGAGAGGCTCGAGAGAAAATATGATATCAAATATAATAATATACAACATATATTTTCCAAAATAATATATATCCCAACACCGGAAAAACAATATAATAACGCTATAAAACCGTAACCCGAGAACGTACCTATTTGTCGGGCAATTTACACTTATTTTATGAAACCAAAAGCAGTAGCAATTGCTTCCACAACCTGTATTTCACTTATATAATCCAAAAAGAGTTAATAATTATATAAAATAAGATATTTAAAGTTGTTTCAACTACTAACAAACAATCAATATAAACAACAATCATTCGCAACCAACAGCATACACATCAAAACAGATCAACTATCCAAGCAAGACAACCAATTGATTTGTTCGGGTTAAGACACTTTAAATCACATAGAATGACAAATAACTATGAAGTATTCCACTTACTCAACAGTCTTAGATAAACTCAATATATTATTCATACATCTAAGCAAATGAAAGTATCTTTACCCAAACAACTCATAAACCAAAACAGACAACAATTTCAAACAATAGATCAAGTTCATTTTTTATCAATTTCATTTCATAACATTTATTATTTCATTTCCTTTTCATTCATATAATGATTCACCTTTTTAATTTACATTTATTTATTGCAAATTTTCATTTTCATTTATTTACAGTATTCATCTTTCTACTTATTTTTATTATAAATAACTTCAACATTTACATAAGTTTATAACAATTATAACATTAAATTCTTATTAGTAAAAGCAAATTCATTGAATACTTTCATTACTTCAAGTTTTACTTGTATAATTTCCATTATATTTTCTTATTAGACATTTCAAATTTTAAATCTTTGGTAAGTTATATATATATATGCTTTTTAAGAATGCAATTGAAAAATTATGCAAGTTTTTCTCATTTTATTTAATTAATTTAATGTTCATTAATCATATCCTTTGCTTTTTATAGGTTACTAGTTTCAACTTTCTTGTAATTTCATTTATAACCTAGCATTTAATCTCTTATTTCATTTAGAGGTTCCAGTTATTAATTAGTTACATTCCATTTCACTACAATAATTGAAACTATTAGTTAACGGAAACTTAAGAACTAAATACCGGGTTAAATTTCAAATCTTTTTAAAATAATAGATAAATATATATACTTACAACTTGCATATCCCATTTATGTTTAATATAATTAAAAATTTATATTTGTTTGTCAAAATAAATCTGTAGTAAAACTACAACAATGGCCTTCCCACTTCGAAACTCGAAAATGAATGTCGATGATGCGTGCACTCATCACCGAAATTATTTTCCAGCGATAGAGCGGGGAGTACAAAACTTATTTGTTCCAAAATTTATTTAAAGCAATTCTTTCAAATAATATTAAAATATTTATATCAGAAAATACTTATAAACAATATTATTATATTCCAAAATCCTTCGAAAGAAATTTCAAAACCTCGAAACCTAAGTTCTAAATTTCCAATGTTTATTTATTTTATTTTAAATCTTATTTTATTTTTATTTGAAATTTTATTTTACAACCAGTATTAATAAATTTTACTAACTACAAACCAATATATTACAACCAAGTATAAACTTTATAAAAAAGATTATTTTATATATAGAAAATATAATAGGCAAAATTATTTCATTCGCCTATATCCAAAAGAAATATTGTGTCGGTCTATCCTATTAAGTGTTTATAAATCCCTATTGATGCCATAGCATCCTATGCACTTACCAGAATCTAAAAATTCAAAACAGAACCAATTAACACAACATCAAAACCTTTTATAACACTAACAAATACGCTCTCTCATAGATATATATACACTCAGTGACTCATCACAGGGTATTACCACCTTATTGATAAAGAGTCAGACCCCACAAAGCTAAGGTTTATCGCTAAACCAAAGCTCTGATACCAAATGTAACATCCCGTCTTTTTGTATGCTTTAAATCGACAATAAACCACACACGTCAGACTTAAACCATACAGAAGGGCGAATTGTTATTAGGGTAAGTAAGAAAATGAAGAAAGAGATAAAGCAAAACAGAATCTCATAGCGGAATGGAAAAATATATTAATCAAAAAACAGTTCATGAAGTTGTTTTACAAAACATTTGATTATATTTATACAACACATATCAGAGTTACACATACTAGAGAATAAATAAATAATGCAGCAGAACAGTATGGATGTAGTGGAATATAATAAATAATAGCAATACAATCTTCGTCTTCGTCCTCTAGAAATAAGTATTTGGATCCTGAAATGCTCAGACTGACCCGAGCGAATTGAAAAGACAAAACACTCGAGTCAGAACTAAAAGATCTTATGTAAGTCAAATCAACGGTAAACAATATGAGTGGAACGGTGTCAGAGATGTTTACGGAATTTGACATCTCCTATCCAGTGTCTAACGTGAGTGCAGTAACTTAAGAGATGCTCGGGATTCACATCTCCTAAGAATCCGTTAAACTATTTACTATGTAGTAATATTTCGCTATTATAATAATGTCTATTAGTATAATAAACTTACTTTAAAATAGCATTAAGGAGTGACCTAATATTCCCCTTAACACATAATAGTGCCAATAGTCTATACAGTACCTGCATATCTCTTGATCGGAGACTACGAGAAGATACTCCATAGGTATGACACAAATCAAACTCGTACAAGGCGCGTTAGCGTAGGTGACACGGCACAACTAGGCAATGCCAGGGTAAATATACTAATTACACATCCAAACTGATGGTGACGCATAACGCGCAGCAACCGCCCACCTCGAGCCACACCCCCAAAAAAAATCAAAGGGCCCCAATCAATCACAAAGTGATAGAATGGTATCAAAGGAGTGTGTCCGATAAGAGGGGCTACCTCACTGGCCCGTTAGCGCTCCTATTTTGGCCACCTTATGCCAACTCACGAGAGTCGGGTCCACGTATATGTGACGACCCGAAATTTTGGACAATTTAAATCAAAATATTTAATTGATTTTAAATATTTAAAAGTTAATTTTAAACTTGAATTCAAATATTACTATTATTTAGCAATTAAGTTATTGGATTTAATAAATTGGAATTGGGTAAATTGTTGAATCTGAAATTCTAAACCTGTTTAGAATAACTTAAAGGCTTGTAAAAGTTATATTGATAATACTAAAGGTACTAAAAGTGTTAAAATTGAATTTAAAGGTGATTTTTTCAGTTTTAAAATATATCGTTTAAATCGATATTTAAAAATATCCTTCCGAGGCACAGTCTCGGAATTCGACGAAACCAGTTCCATTGGATCCGTAATATTGATTTTTATCGGATTTCAAATTTCCTAGTGTTTAGAATGATCGTTTGGGCGTACGATAAGTAAATGCGCTGAAAATTAAATCGAAATTTAATAGAATAACGGGTCCAAAAAGCTATCATCTCCATACATTCGAATTAGGACTCGAAACCTTTTCCATTGTGTTTGGAATAGGGGTTTAACATTACAAATGCCTAGCGACACGCCTTTATTGGGGTTCGAGATTTTGAGATGTGTAATATTAAAAATAAATTATATATATATAATTAAATCAAATCTTATCCAATTGCCTTCTCAGCCATCCTATTCCTGAGCAAGCCGACCTACTTCTCTCTGCTTAATCACGCACTCCTTGTCCTCCCTCAGAAGCCAAAATTACATTATCTTCCCCTTTTACGTCAATTCATTTTGAACAGAAAATTAAGAAAAGCAGTAGCTTTGAAATCTATGGCCGCGCCCCTATTCTCCCTTATCAAACAGTTCTCGTCCTCCTCAAATCAAAGCGCATCTCCTCTACTTCCCAATTCCCATTGAAATTGCTTTTGTAAAAAATAAATAAATAAATAAGAAATCAACGTGAGCCGATTGCTCGACTTCGATCAACATCAGGAAGGGGGAAAGCTCGAAATCATCTCGGGCTGGCTCAGGCAATTTTGAGTCGCAAGAGGTCATCGCGTTTGCCGTAGGGGTATCTACCTCTCGAGTCGACCGTGCAACTGGAGGGGGGTTGCGATTGTGAGCTTCGGTGCACGAGCCGGCAGCTTGGTCTGGGGATGAAGTCGAGTTGTTGAGGGTTCGTCTCGAGGACGTGGTCGAGGAGGCCGCGACAGGGTATCACGGCAGCACGTTGAGCAGTAGAGGAGGTGGTAGCCTGGGATGTCGATCGAGATTAGTTTTCGCAGTGAGGTATTTTCTTTAAAATTCATTTATATAATTGTATATGCAAAAATCAAAGGAAAAAATAAAATAATAGAAATCGAATATTTATAGTAAAGTAATATTTCTGTTTTAATTTATAGAATTCATAAAATTTGTATACAAAAGGTATATTCATATATGCATGTAAGCAATAAGCATATATATACACATATCAATTTAATATATATCTAGAGGGATAGTTTTTAAATATATTATTTTTATAGATAAGAGTATGATAATAAAAATAGATTTTTTTTTTAAAAAAATGTATGCTTGGGAAGTTTATGTACAAATATATTTTTTAATCTGTATAGATAATTTTATAAGAAAATGTGTATATATATATATATGTACTTTCAGAGGAGGAAATAATAATATAGATATATACATTTTTAACTTACTAGTTATTTAAAATAATGGATTAGAGTAGATTTGTAGTTTAATTTTAAAGAAATGAACTTGTAAAAAAACATATATAAGATTTTAAAATGAGAAGAATTTTGTAAAAATAGATTTAAAATCTGTGTAGGTTACTTTATTAGTTTCAAAAAAAAGAATCAAAGAAATTGGTAGAATTTAATTATTAGTTTAAATGAAATTTATAAACGGTAATTTATTTTTTCGATTAATTCAAATGTTAGTAAACTGTATAATATTTATACAAGGTTAAAGATCGTGAAGAAAAAAATAAGCCGGTTTGGTGTGGATTGCTTCAATAAAATCAAAGGTGAGTTAACCTCACTCTTCTAGATTTTGATTTAAATTTAAATGGTTAAATTTAAATAATTGGTTGAATGATTGGATGGATTTGATGTGGTATATTATATAGTAATTCTGACGACCCGATGTTCTCACCACAGAAAATCGCATCATCTTGAATAAAGAAAGGGATAGAAAAGAGAAAAGAAAGAGAAGAAAGAAGAAACAACATCAGAATCTCAACAGCGGAACGAATAAATTATATTAATATCATAAATATTACATAGTATACAACGCTAATCAGAGTTACACAGAATATACATCACATACTAGACAGTTATAAACACCTGTCTAGTTATTACATCTCAAAACACAATACAGAGAACACACAGCGGAACTATATATCTAACGCCGAAGCCTCCTGCTCCATTGTTCCTCCAAAATTCGTCAAAAGCTAACCTGAATCCCTTGGCTACTCGTAAAAATTTGAGTACCCAAGAGTTTAAGAAAACAGAAGATAAACTCTGGGCCAGACATGAGTCTGGTGTGAGTAACAGGTTAAAGTTGCTTAACTTTGAAAATCCTTTTGAAAAGAAAGGTATCACGTAAGACTTCCCACACATAAACATGGAAAAGTTTTTACCTTACGCTAACCAAAACATTTGATAGGAAATCCAGTGATATTATAACAGGTCTAGGATTTTCAAATAAATATGAACTAGCCGAAATTGTTACATTCATTAAATTCCAGCTACTAGCCACAAAAGTGGGTAATACAATCAAAACCGTTGGCACTTATTGGATTTTGGATTTCATCAATGGCTGGGCTACTGGGGTGCCGCCCGTCACAGTACGTGGCCTAGATCAACCTACCGAGGAGTACGCCCGCTCCCCTGCAACACAAGACCGGATCCATCACTTACTGGACAGTCCCGAACAAGACAACCCTGCAGTTGACTTACGTTCCAACCGCCCACACAGCCGAAAAAAAGGGACCTCTAGACAGGGGTAAATCTCGCTCTCCGGTGGGAGCTACCCACGAAGCCTTGCTGCACCTCCCCTGTTTTAGCCATTCCTAATTGATGAGGCTTGAGGCTACGATTACCATTAGAGAACACATCTCTTAGAATGCTCATCGTCCACCTGACGATGTTCTGAAAGCATTCAATCCATACAAGTTCGTTCCGGGTTCGAACGAAACCGAAGGCATTATCTCGTTACACTCATTTTGGAATCACCCTCAGAGTTATACTGACGTATAGTCCTTACACTTCGAGTCTTCACTCTTCACATAAGATTCACGACCTATCGTTAATTTGGACCGATGTGGTTTTCGGATACCCAAATACGGAAACCCAATCCCGGTCTCATCGAAATCCAAAGTGTGTCTTTTAAGGCTAAGTTGTTTTAAAGATTTAAAACAATTCAATTATCTATATACACAGATAGATAAATCACAGATTTACAATAGATAATCAATATTATCATCACCTCAGATAAACCATATTATCATTACCCAAACGGTAAATCATCATCACAATGCAACCAATGCATCCATATCACTCAACATTATCTATCTCATACCCGATATCAAACCATTCAAGGCAAACAACATTATCCAACCATATAAGCCATGATTTAATATAACACCAAATATAATTCATTTAAAATGAATTAAATTAATTTCATCATTCTAATTAATTTAAAGTAAATTAAATTAATTACTTCATCAATATCATCTTACTTATATCACTTATTGTAACGACTCAGATTTTGCCCGCTCAAAAATCGACATCCATACTTCAAATCGTACTCGAATGTCATAGATTCGACCGTTCAAATCCGATTCGCCGGAGCTTATAACAATCATTAAGTAAACAACACAGCGGAATAAAAGAATAATACATTGATATACAGCTTTGATACAATATCTGATACAACAGATGATCCAATAGATATCAATATACATCAGAGATATGATACAATAAAATAGCAGCGGAAAAGAAAACGATAGATAACAACATCTAGCAGCAGAACAATAACTCTGAGATAGTCTTCAATGAAGAACTCCGAGAACTGCAACTCCATTTCCAAGAATCAATCCAGCAATAGCTCGAACTCCCAATAACGATGCACAAAGATAAGCAAGACTGGTGCGAACCAAAGACTGAGCTAACTCCAGATAATCCACTATATCTAACTATCTGAAAAACCCAACTCTAGACTGCTCGTGTAGAAATATAATGAGCACCCAGAGTTTAGGAAAGAAACAATAAACTCCGGATCAGTCGTGGGACTGGTGTGAGCAACAAAAACAATTTATCTTTTAAAACATTCAACATAAGATTTTCAAAGTCAATTCGCAATGCTTTTTAAAAATGAGACTACCATAAGGCCTCCCGCACACACACACAATGCAAACGCAGAATCGGAGGAGATTTCTCCTTATGATAGTCAAAGATGCTTGATACGCATTAAAAGAAACATTTGATATTATTACTAGTGCATAGTGTAGGAAAAATTCATTTCGAAAGTAGAATATAAATCTTAGCCAGCATACGACCATTATCGTATGCCTACTATAGCTAACCATGTTCAATAGCAGGTTACCGCCACATTCCATGGCAGGTTATACAACTAATACTGTACAAGGTTCGTATTGTTTCTTTGGATTTCCAACGAATGATCAGGCCAAGGAACTTCCCATTGCCACATGAGAATGCCTCTGGATGGACATCCCCGAGAACCAAACCGGATCTCTACCAACACAAGGCCGGGTTACCCCTAACTGAGTAACAACTGACCGAATATGCCATCCCCCGGTCCTTTGGGACCTTTATCCGAGAGCTCTCTAATCAATTCACACAATCATAACAAAGTGTTTTCAACATGAGTAAGTATCTGGGCTCCATACCATGATACCGCCCTTTTCCAGAAGGAAATGCACATATCCTAAAGGGCGCTACCCCTCATAACCTTGCTGCTTCTTTCCTGTTTTGACCATTCATGAGGTGTGAGGCTCGACGAAGTCACGTCCACAAAAACATACTTTATACAAAAGCCATGCTTTGGGTCAACGATCATAGAAATGATCACCAGGATAGACGATCAAATAAATGATCCTATCACAAATAATCAACACAATGATCATTTATAGCAACACTCAGCATGTCACATTACCAAATTGGGAATATATCGCTGATAACTTCAACTATATAACCTCTGAGTTCGTACGTCTCAGAGAAGGGTGTTAAGCTAAGAGATTAAATTCTCCGCCACCAACAGAAATATATTTGAAAGAAATCGGCTTTACATCTCAACTTGTAATGTCAGGCATACAATCCATACAAGTCTGTTCTGGGTTCGAACAGAACCGAAGGCACTTACAAAGAAGTCCTTGCAATCCGGATATTCACAATCCCGATCGGATTTCCCATCACTTAGGGAGTTTCTATACCGGCGCGACTCGGTGCAGAAACAATCGATAGGTCATCCTATCGCTTTCGCAAATACCCGGTCTTCATCACCGGTCTTCAAATGCTATCCATAACGTCGAATCACATATTCGGAATGGGTTATACGACACAAAGGTTCTTTCCCGGCTAAACCGAATAGTGAGCGAAAACATTTAAAATATATGGATATGGGATTTCAATTAAGTCACAACTTAATAATTCAAAATTTTCTTTCAAATGGTTTTAATAAATTACCATTTTCAATCTTTAAACAAAAAGATTCATTTTCACAACCTTTAACGGTTTAAACAATTTTCACATTTAAATCTTTTAAACAAAAGATTCATTCACAGATTTTCCAAATCAATTTTCATTTCAATTCGATTAACTCGTTAAATCTTTAAATCAAAGATTTAACTTATAGCCTTCAAAACAATTTCATTTCAATTTGATTTAAATAAATCATCAATTTAAATCTGTTAAAACAAACAGATTTAATTCATAGCTTTCAAAAAGAATTCATTCATAACTTAGGAAAATCATTTTTCAACTCAATCTTGAAATTCCCCTAATTAACTGGAATCTCAGTTCTTATCTAAAAGTGTTTATCATTTGAAAACAACAGTTTTCATTTTGGAAATCTGATTCATTTATACGAGTTGAAATCCTTGAGTTAAATTCAAATTCCCAAAAATAATACTTTAAAAATTGTTTAACTCATAATGACTAGTATAATATCATTAATCCCTAATTTCAAATTACAGAATTCAATTTCAAGTATTGAATTTAAATTTAAATCAACTTATTTAAATTCCAAAACTTAATCAAGTAATTTAAAAATAATAAATTCTATTTTGAAATTCCATTCCAAAAGTTTTTCACATTTATTCCGATTCCATTTCCAAAACATTTGAATTTAAAAATTCAAATTTTAAACTATTTCAAAAATCTGCGACTTAATCGATTTCCTCGTGAAATCCATATTTGTGTGTGTATGGTGTGGTCCAGGGGTTCAACTCAATAGTGCACAACCATTCAATCATCACAGATCAAAACACAGAAATATAATTGATAAGCGATATAAACTATAACGCTTATCTGTTATATACAGATCACAAATATATATGCCATGGCTAGTAAATTACATCACAGATAATTTATCACAGATCTCAACATAAATCAGGATATATATACAAAGCATCATAAATCAG
The DNA here is from genome assembly GCA_030765085.1 of Allium cepa. Classification (NCBI taxonomy): domain Eukaryota; kingdom Viridiplantae; phylum Streptophyta; class Magnoliopsida; order Asparagales; family Amaryllidaceae; genus Allium; species Allium cepa. The sequence continues at coordinate 848,129,707 of CM060938.1, forward strand.
GAATATCAAACAGTTTACCATCCAATAAAATCCAAGAATTCATAGGTAGGATTAATTCAATTATCTGATAAATTTAAATCAGATTAAATTTCTATGAATAATTCTTTTCATATTTATTATCAAATAAATTTCAAGTAAATGATTCTCATTAACTATTCATAATTATTTAATTACTATTCTTAAGTAATTAAACTCAATTTAATTATTGTTAATTATCATTTAATTAACCTTTAAAATCATATATTTGATCACTGATTATTTAATTAATTAAGTTCTAAACTGTAACTTAATAAATCTTAATTACTTGATTAAATAACCTTAATCATTTGTTTAAAAGACAACTCTTTATTAAATTAATGAATCTTATTTACTAATTAATTTACCTTAATTAATTTAACTCAAATCTTAATTTCTTGATTTAATAAATTAATCAATTATTCACTTGAACTAATTTAATGAGTGCATATCATTTTATCTTTACTAATTCAATTTTAAAACATTTTCTAACTAATGTTTTAATTATCATCACAAATCAAATTTAAATAATTTAAATATTAAAACTTCTTTGATTTCGGACTAGAATTCAAATTATCTTTAATTCAGATTTAAATTTAAATTTAAACTTTTAATTTCAACTTGCTTAAAAAAAATTTTCGTTTAAAATTTCTACTCCATTTCAAATTTCTTTAATATATTTTGCATTGCTTTTAAGTTATTAAAACAATTTAAATTTAAAACTTATTTATGTTTAAACTAAATTTTACCTTCAACTTGAATTTATATTAACATTTTAATTTGAACTCAGCTTTTTAAAAAATCTTGGTTTAAAATTTAAATTTGGTTTTAAAATTTGCAAACCAACAGTTTCAGGTTGAAAAAAAAAAGAAAAACCTGCAACAACTTTACTCGAGCCCAGACTCGATTTGCTTCGAGTCACTTACTCGATTTACTCGAGTATCCCTTCGTGTCATTTACCATCTTCCCACCTTCTTCTTCTTCTTCAGTACTTATCTTCTCCTCTCTTTTTCTTTATAACTGTGAAGTAAAAACAAAAAACAAAAAGACCCGAAACAACTCACGCAAAACTCGAGCAAAAACCCGTGTTCCTTCTCCTTCCCCAAAGACGCAACATCATCAGGCACTGAACAATACCATGTGCACGTGCACAGGTGATTGAATCACCTCCGATCAACTATGACGTCTTCCTCAAGTCAGCCATCACTCTCGAAACCCATTCCAATCATCAGATCGACGATGCAATCTCTGAAATCAAATTTGAGTCTTTAAACTCAAACCTGGAACTCGAACTGCAAACGAAAACCCAACCTGTCAACGCCGTTCGCTCGACACTCCGACCACCATTCACCACCAAACTCCGTCCATAGCGTCATCAATCTTCCCTCTACCTCCCCACGAAACCGCGTGACACTAGATCCATCGTTGACGTCGCGCGAGTAGAAAATATCGGCCACCCCAAAACTAGGTCACCGAAGTTTGATCACTTCCCGCCGCCACCACAAAGCTTCGTTCATCCTCCAAGTATTTTTCCTAGGGCCACTGATCATTCCTCCACCTCCAGGAGGAAGCTCGACCACCACGACTCCATAGATCATCAGAGTTCGGCCAAAACTCAATTTCCAGGCAATCCCCAAATTCACATCCAATGCCTCACTTTAAATCGTGATTTTGATTTCAAAAATCACAACTTTCCAGGCCAAATCAATTTATGTATTTGAATCAGAGAATTGTATAAATTGATTTTTTACATGTTTATAAAAGTTTACAGTAAATCTGGATTTCCAGGCACTATATAAATATATACATGTTTAAAACTAAATTGGGATCCTATTTCATGTTTAAACAACTGAATTGGCATGAAAACTAATGCCTATTAGAGATCAGAGGTGAAGAAAATGCAATTTGAATTTAATTTAGACTTTACAACTTAAAGTAGAGAAGAACAACATATAAAATCATTCAGATATCCATATGTATACACAGAGAGATACATATGTAACAATATACATAATCCAGATTTCAACTCTATAATCAGGTTCATATGTTTAAGCTTTTAAAAAAGGGGTTACTCACCTGTCTGAGAAGAAGAACAGAGCATACTTAAATTTGAAAACAGCCTGCACTTTTTTAAAACTGGATATGGCATTGCTTTTGATCCTAAATCTTCTTGCTTTTGTTTTTTTTTTCTTTTCTCAGTTTTGAAGAATGAAACTGTAATGATAATTAGGATGTATATATGAAGTTAAAGTATACAGTTTTGAAGTCCTTTGCAAGTACAGGATGCAACTGTATGGCTGAGGTGCATTAGTTATGGGCTAGAGATATAACATTATGTACTTGTTGCTTTGTACTTAGATACTTTTATTTGCTTGCTTTGTTCTTGCTTGTCTCGGCTATGATGATAGCAGTATGGTGAGCTGCAGCTTTGTCTTGACAAAATGCTTTGTTTATTTATATTTTATTTCCAGGCTCTTGTATTGCTTTTGCTTTGTTAATTTTTCTTGTTTCATATTTTACATTATATCTAGTTACTTTATTTAGTTTGTTCTTTTTTTTTTCTATGCATATGTTTATTTAGTTAGCTTTGTAACCTGCTTTGTATTCCTTTTTTTTTTTTTTTGCTTTTTTTTAAATTATGTATGTAGTTAGTTTGTGGATATTTTGCTTTGTTTATGTTCATGTATATTATTATTATCTTCTTGTTTTGTAATATGAATGACATTAAATGTTATTATTTTTGTTCAACGTGTTTAATTTATATTTTATAATTCATCTTGTATGGATTTATTTACACTTCTAACTTAAATATTTCATTGACTTGTATGTCTTGTTATACATAGATTTATTTTTTTTATTTGAGTGTATTTGTATTTCTTATTTATTTCCAAGTAAATTATTATTATCTTCTTTTGCTTTTTATTTATTCTATAACTTTGTTTTTACATAGTTGTTTAATATGTTTATTTGGTTCCATTACTTAACTTTTGTTTATCTCTATTTATAACTCAAATATTTATTTTACTTCTATTTTTAGTTTAAATATTTATCATGAATTTTACTTTAATAATTATTGTTTTATATTTTTCTATATACACATATATATCTCTATATAGATTTTGAAATGATTTATAAAAAAATTGAATATTTCAAATCCAATTAAAAATATATATATTCACATATATACAAATTGTCAAATCCATATGACTTTATATATTTTCTAGTCGAATTCGGGGAAACTCGTTTTCATTTAAATCAATTTTACAATTTTAATTCAAAATTTCATTTAATTATCAATTTAAATTAAATTAAAATCTAGGGTCGTTATACTTATTAATTAATTATCAATCAATTAATTAATTAATCATCAACCAATTATTCATTTTAATTAATCATCCCTGATTAATTAACCTCTAATTACATTCAAGTAATTATTTTCTAAATAATTTCTGATATTAATTATACTTAACCAAATAAAGTAATTAATCTTTAATTACCTCCTTAATTAATTAACCATGATTAATTACATTAATTCTTAATTAATTACATTAATTAATTTCTCATTTTTTAATTATTTCTAAATAACTCATTCTTAATTAAATCATTAATTATAATAATTAATGATTTTTAATCACATTTTCTTTTTAAATAAATTACATTAAGTAATTAATCTTTTAAATTAAAACATAATTGTTAATCACCCTTGATTAACTCTATTTAGTAATTAACTACCCTTAATTACTTCCTAAATAAATTAATTACTTCATAATTAATTATCTCTAATTAATCCCTTGATTAATTTACAAAGTAATTTTACTCAAAATTACTTTCATCAACCAATCACCTTCAATTAATTACATACAGTAATTACCCATTAATTACTTCTCTAAGTAATTTCTTTTCATTTAATTACATTAAGTAATTATACCTCTCAAAACATCAAATGATTATTTTAAATTAATAAAATTGAATTAATTAACTTAATCTAATCAAATTAAACTCAATTAATTACAATTAGTAATTAATTTCCTTAATTACTTCCATAAGTAATTATGCTTAACAGTTTACACAAATGATTATCTTGAAAATTAATTAATCTAATTAATAATTAAAATTAGTCACATTAATTAATTATTAAATAATCCTTAGTTAATGACCTTCATTAACTTTTAAACAATTCATTAATTATTTTCTAAAATAATTAACTTATTTTAATCAATTTAAATTACAAATTAATTGATCATTAATTAACCCATTAATTAATCTCAAATTAATTAAATAATTAAGTGTTAACTAAAACTTAATTAATCCATTATTACTTTATTAATTAATTATTAATCATTAATTAAAAACTAATCTTATTTAATTAATTATTCTTAATTACAAGTTAATTACTTTAAAAATAATTAATCTTAAACCTTTAAGATTAATCCCTTAATTACTTTGAGTAATTATTTATTTCATAAATTTATTAAATAAATTAAGTATTCATTTAATTACCCTAATAATTAAATGAAATACTTAACATTAAATTATTATTTAACTTTAACAAGTTTTAAAATCAATCTAAAACCTTTAATTGATAAATAATACTTTTATTATAAAAGAAATTTTACAAAAGTTAAAACAAATTTCTTTTTAAATTAAAACCATTTAAATTTTTACATTATCATTCAATTTTTTTTAAACACTTAAATTTATTAACTTAAATTTATTTTGAAACAAAGATTCAAATCCAAATTTAAATCAAATTTAAACTTTTTTTAAACATTACTTTATATTTCAATTTCAAATTTAAATTCAAATTTCTTTAAAAACATTTTTAAACAATAAACTCCTTTAAAGTTATTTTTAAACAAATTTGAATTTAAATACTTGATCATTTCCAACTTAAGATTCAATTAAACTTGAATCCATAATTTAAATTAGATTTAAAACTTAATTTAAATCTTTTATTAATAACTTAACTTTCAGTTTAAATTTGAAAACAAGACAGTTTTCTAACTGAAACGAACCTAACTCGAATGATCACAAAATTCACTCGACCCTCATCCTATCCTAACCCGAGCAAAATTCAAAACAAACTCGAGTAAACTCGAGTAACATTTTGATTTGAATCACTCAACTAAAAACTGTCAGGTTTCAATACCCAAACCTGTATCAACCCAATTACCCGAGCCTACAACACAAAGTTTCCGAGTCCATTGACCTTCAGCTCCGAGCAAAACCAGAAACAACCCGATAAATACAGAACCCCTATTATTAAATCGAGCATTCGAGCTCAAACAGGAAGCAATGTCAAATTTGGTAATTGCCTCAAACACATATTTCCGATCATCAGTGAAATTCCATCTCCGGCCACAACTATTTCCACACCCCATCTATCCCCCACTTCAATCTGGAAAGGCTCGATCCATCATAGGAGTTACGGTGATCAAATCTTTCCTGATGAACAGAATCTAGGGCGACAATCTTCAATCCCAAATTACTATAGTTTCACTTCATAAATCCATTAACTTCCATTTTTTCCTGAAACTTGATCACCACTTCATCACCGAAACAAACCATGGCCACTCTGACCTTCTAGAATGTCAGTTCCAACCCAAAACCTCATTTTCAGACAATCCAGACATGTTCTTTCAAATTTAAACTAAATTTTCTGAATTTAGTTCTAGACTTTATGTTTTAGTTTATGTAATTGGTTTAATATCTTAAATCAATGAATTCTAGATAATTAAATTCTTACTTATATATAATAAAAAATTGTTCTGTAGTATCTTGCTATTTCCAGAGACATTATAGGTTTCCTCTTTTTTTTTATTAAATAAAACTTAAACTTTAAATTTATATTACATAACCATATTTGATTTAGTCATAAACCCTTTCAATCTGAAATGGAGTTTTAAGCACATTCTTAAAACCTGGAACTTAGGCACTGAAAAATGAATTCACAGTAAACATACACATCTACAAACATACATAATATACCTGAAATAAACATGAAATATAGCATGCATCATACTAATCTTCAGGAATAAAACAAGTAACTAAATTTACCTAAATTAGTTTAAATAAAAAAATTGTTACTCGCTGATTTTTGTTGAGGCAGAGCATATGTGTTTATGAAGAGCTTGAATGGTGCTTTAAATTTGAAAGCTTCATATTCTACTTTTATTTTTGCTTATAACTTGAACTTCAATTTGCCTTACTTTTTAAACTGTAGATTTCTATTAAAACTTCATCTTATACTTGCTGGAACGTTCTGCTCCTTGATGTATTGCATGTTTCCAGAATTTACAAAGAATTGCAGGCTTCCAAAAAAAAAGTTGCATGCCTTGAAAGCTTCAGGTTGCTTCTTCTTACATTTTTTTAAACTTTAATTCCAGATTTATTTGCATGTTCCTAAATTTCATTTTGTATGCATGCTTTCAGAAAACAAAATGCATACAGGCTTTGGGAATTTGATTTCAAGTTAATGCTTTTTAAACTTTAATTCCAGAGAAAAGAATTGCAGACATGATGAAGTTTTCAAACAGAAATACTGAGATCTTCAATTGTATGTTGTTTTGGATGTTGCAAATGATTTTCAGGTTGATATGATTCTGGTTTGAAGAAGATTCAAATAGTTTTGAAGAAGATTGTTTTCAGATAGTTTTTAAGGAGATTTGCAGATTTGTATGAAGATGAGATTGCAGATTTGAATTTGCCTTAGCTTTTGATTTGAAGAAGAAGATTTTTTTTTTTTAGATTTCAAGCTGAAGATTTTTCTCAAGTTTGAAAAGGAAAGAATAGAAAAGAAAAAAATGAGTTAAATAAAGTAAAAGAAAATGAAAAAAAATAAATAAGACACTTGTTACTAATTTTAAACATTTGTCACAATTTAATCAATGCCTTACACATGTCAACAAAATGTTAAGAGAAACTTAAACATGTATTAAGTATTTTAATTTTAATCTAAATTGTTTACAAAACTTTTAAACCTTAATTTGTTTCTTCTTATGTAATATATAAATGAATTTTATTTCTTTTTAAATCAAAAAGAAATGAAAACAATCAAATTATAAATATAAGCTTATTCTAATATTTTTAAAATACTTATCCTTTAAATTTCAAAACATTGAATTCAAATTTTAAATTAATTTATCAAATCCAATTTTAAAAATCAAGTTATATATATGCATATATAACTCTTATTGAATATATTTTTTAAATAACAAAACCTATTTCTAAAAATCTATTTATGTTTTATAAAAACTAAGTATTATAATTATTATTTAAAAATAACAAGTTAAACAATATTTAAAATGATTTATAAAAGAGATTATAATTTACTTCTATCACTTAATAAATTAAGATCGTATGAAATTTGTATTTTAACTCTTATATATAATTTTAAGTAATATTTAAAATAAAACAAAACAAAGCTTTGATGTTAATCTAATTTAAACTCGTATTTAAGCTAATTAAAATATAAATTTAAACAAATAAGATTTTCCATAAGTATAAACCATAAAATTATTTATTGAATTGTGTTGAAAAGTTAAATGTTAAATCAAATTTCAAATTTGCCAAATATAAATTAAGATTAGAAAATTGATTTATTTACTAAATTCCAAATCAAAGTTTATCAATTTACAATATATACAATTATATATATTATAAACAGAAAACAGTTTATTAGCTTTAAAAGATAAAATCTTCCAATTTAAATATTTGTTAAAAGATGATTATTATATCAATTCAAAATTTTATTATCAAAAATTATTAAATCAAATTTATTTTTAACACAGATTATCAAATTTATATTGCCAATTTTCCAGGATATCACATTCCTTCCCCCTTAAAAGAATTTCATCCCTGAAATTTAAAAGCAAAGGTAATTTAATAATCTATCTTTAGATTTTATTTTAAAACACAAGCATATATTATCAAATATATGCTAACAATCATAGCAACCAATTTACTCAAACAAAACAAATCTAATTATCCAGAAAAAATCTGGATAAAATTTCCACGAGTTTCCCGAGTATAAATATCGGGATACTCGTTCTACAGAATTCAAACAATCTATACTACCAAGTTATAAAGCTCCTATCCAACTAGTTCTACATACTAACAGGATATCAGACTACAGACGAGTCTGACTCAACAATCACATTCTCCTGAACTGCTGGTTCCACCACCAGAGATAAATCATACACGTACTCCCTCGGAGATATGTGAAACACATCGAATCCCAGTTATCCAAACTGGCAATTCAACCTTCAAAATCAAACACCAATCTCACAAGGATACAAAAAAGATCCTAAACACCTCGGATCTGACTTACCCAGTCTTACTTAATCTTATAGCTCCTTAGATCGGAGAAAACTTATCCAAAATCAAATTTCCGAATCCGGAATCCAAATTCATTCGTCTCTTATCCACAAAACACTTCTGACGATCCTGGGCTGCCTTCAACTCTCCTGATCAGCTCAACCTTTGCTGATGTCTTCAAAAACAACCCAACAGAATGATCATCTCAAGATCAATCCCAAATCAAGAATACCAACTCTACTCCACAAATATCAGAAGACTAACTTACTTCTCCTATCCGGAAAAGACAAAACAAAAACACTCTCAAATTGCTTCCGCTGACAACTCTGATCTAGAGTAGAAGAAAAACTCGAGCACAAACTGGACAACACATCTCAGAAATATGGTTCAACAAATCCATAAAAGAAAACTCAGATATCCCATCTGATTCTTCTACTAAACTGAACCACCAGTAGCACTCCGGGAATCCAGTCGATAAGAAAACTCAACCTCCAGATACGGACAAACTCCTCATAGCTCAAGAGAACACTCAAACTATCGCAAGTCACTTTTGCGATCGACCAGTCCAATATCAAAGAAAAATGTTCTCTCTTGACCAATCAGAACAGCTTACGCTTATCAAGACGATCCATCGAAGAAATGGATCCACTCTACTGCTTCTGAACTCCATCTTCAGAAACTGCTAACCAGAAGACCTTCTTGCTAGCATACAGAATATTCCGAGCTACACTGCTGACACTGACGCTAAAGACTTCCTAATCCAAAGCTCTTCGAGAAACTCAGACCTTTTACCAGACAGAAACACCTTGTTGATCCCAGCCACAACATGGAAGCAGACATACTTCTTAAACTTGTTCCAAAGAAACATCTTCGGAGACATCCATAGTCACTTTGTCTCATCACACAGCTACTAATTCTAGAGGTATCAAGATACCATCATTCTCTTCTGCCCAAACGACAGATCCAAATTCAACTCATCCAACTCAAAGATGAACTCCGAACCCTTAACACGTTTCCTTCAGAGATCTATGAAACTTCTATACTCTGCACAACTCACTCGAGATGGTATTAGATCTACAGTCTCAACAGATATACTTCCAGCCTCAACACTCAAACTCCAACCATCAGTAGTAGTCGTGTTACACACCCACTACCTTATCTACCTTTATAACTTATATTGGTAAACCTGAACAGGTAACCCAACAAATAAGTAGAAGTAAATATATTTATATATATTTAAAATTACAAATACGCTCTCTCAAGAAAGAAATCACTTCAAAGCCTAGGTATTCACTCAACCTAGCGCTCTGATACCACCTGTGACGACCCGATTTTCTCACCATAGAAAATCGCATCATCTTGAAGAAAGAAAGGGATAGAAAAGAGAAAAGAAAGAGAAGAAAGAAGAAACAACATTAGAATCTCAACAGCGGAACGAATAAATTATATTAATATCATAAATATTACATAGTATACAACACTAATCAGAGTTACACAGAATATACATCACATACTAGACAGTTATAAACACCTGTCTAGTTATTACATCTCAAAACACAATACAGAGAACACACAGCGGAACTATATATCTAACGCCGAAGCCTCCTGCTCCATTGCTCCTCCAAAATTCGTCAAAAGCCAACCTGAATCCCTTGGCTACTCGTAAAAATTTGAGTACCCAAGAGTTTAAGAAAACAGAAGATAAACTCTGGATCAGACATGGGTATGGTGTGAGTACCAGGTTAAAGTTGCTTAACTTTGAAAATCCTTTTGAAAAGAAAGGTATCACGTAAGACTTCCCACACATAAACATGGAAAAGTTTTTACCTTACGCTAACCAAAACATTTGATAGGAAATCCAGTGATATTATAACAGGTCTAGGGTTTTCAAATAAATATGAAATAGCCGAAATTGTTACATTCATTAAATTCCAGCTACTAGCCACAAAAGTGGGTAATACAATCAAAACCGTTGGCACTTATTGGATTTTGGATTCCATCAATGGCCGGGCTACTAGGGTGCCGCCCGTCATAGTACGTGGCCTAGATCAACGTACCGAGGAGTACGCCCTCTCCGCTGCAATACAAGACCGGAACCATCCCTTACTGGACAGTCCCGAACAAGACAACCCTGCAGTTGGCTTACGTTCCAACCGCCCACACAGCCGAAAAAAAGGGACCTCTAGACAGGGGTGAATCTCGCTCTCCGGTGGGAGCTACCCACGAAGCCTTGTTGCACCTCCCTTGTTTTAGCCATTCCCGGTTGATGAGGCTCGAGGCTACGATTACCTTTAGAGAACACATCTCTTAGAATGCTCATCGTCCACCTGACGATGTTCTGAAAGCATTCAATCCATACAAGTTCGTTCCAGGTTCGAACGAAACCGAAGGCATTATCTCGTTACACTCATTTTGGAATCACCCTCAGAGTTAACGACGATAACCCTTGCACTCTAAATCACCATCTCGAACCTATAAGAACTAGTTCCGTCAAACTCAGTACGGAATCACCCTCAGAGTTATACTGACGTATAGTCCTTACACTTCGAGTCTTCACTCTTCACATAAGATTCACGACCTATCGTTAATATTGATCGATGTGGTTTTCGGATACCCAAATATGGAAACCCGATCCTGGTCTCATCGAAATCCAAAGCGTGTCTTTTAAGGCCAAGTTGTTTTAAAGATTTAAAACAATTCAATTATCTTTATACACAGATAGATAAATCACAAATTTACAATAGATAATCAATATTATCATCACCTTAGATAAACCATATTATCATTATCCAAAAGGTAATCCAAATCATCATCACAATGCAAACAATGCATCCATATCACTCAACATTATCTATCTCATATCCGATATCAAACCATTCAAGGCAAACAACATTATCCAACCATATAAGCCATGATTTAATATCACACCAAATATAATTAATTTAAAATGAATTAAATTAATTTCATCATTCAAATTAATTTAAAGTAAATTAAATTAATTACTTCATCAATATCATCTTACTTATATCACTTATTAATTAATTATCAATTAAATAATTAATTAATCATCAACCAATTATTTATTTTAATTAATCATCCCTGATTGATTAACCTTTAATTACATTCAAGTAATTACTCTCTAATTAATTTCTCAAATTAATTATACTTAACCTAATATAGTAATTAATCTTTAATTATCTCCTTAATTAATTAACCATGATTTATTACATTACTTCTTAATTAATTACATTAATTAATTTCTCATTTTTTAATTATTTCTAAATAACTCATTCTTAATTACATCATTAATTATAACAATTAATGATTTTTAATTACATTTTCTTTTTAAATAAAATACATTAAGTAATTAATCTTTTAAATTAAAACATAATTGTTAATCACCCTTGATTAACTCTATTTAGTAATTAACTACCCTTAATTACTTCCCAAATAAATTAATTACTTCATAATTAATTATCTCTAATTAATCCCTTGATTAATTTACAAAGTAATTTTACTCAAAATTACTTTCATCAACCAATCACCTTCAATTAATTACATACAGTAACTACCCATTAATTACTTCTCTAAGTAATTTCTTTTCATTTAATTACATTAAGTAATTATACCTCTCAAAACATCAAATGATTATTTTAAATTAATTAAATTGAATTAATTAACTTAATCTAATCAAATTAAACTCAATTAATTACAATTAGTAATTAATTTCCTTAATTACTTCCATAAGTAATTATGCTTAACAGTTTACACAAATGATTATCTTAAAAATTAATTAATCTAATTAATAATTAAAATTAATCACATTAATTAATTATTGAATAATCCTTAGTTAATAACCTTCATTAACTATTGAACAATTCATTAATTATTTTCTAAAATAATTAACTTTTTTTAATCAATATAAATTACAAATTAATTGGTCATTAATTAACCCATTAATTAATCCCAAATTAATTAAATAATTAAGTGTTAACTAAAACTTAATTAATCCATTATTACTTAATTAATTAATTATTAATCATTAATTAAAAACTAATCTTATTTAATTAATTATTCTTAATTACAAGTTAATTACTCTAAAAATAATTAATATTAAACCTTTAAGATTAATCCCTTAATTACTTTGAGTAATTATTTATTTCATAAATTTATTAAATGAATTAATTATTCATTTAATTACCTTAATAATTAAATGAAATATTTAACATTAAATTATTATTTAACTTTAACAAGTTTTAAAATCAATCTAAAACCTTTAATTGATAAATAATACTTTTATTATAAAAGAAATTTTACAAAAGTTAAAACAAATTTCTTTTTAAATTAAAACCATTTAAATTTTTACATTATCATTCAAATTTTTTTAAACACCTAAATTTATTTTGAAACAAAGATTCAAATCCAAATTTAAATCAAATTTAAACTTTGTTTAAACATTACTTTATATTTCAATTTCAAATTTAAATTCAAATTTCTTTAAAAACACTTTTAAACAATAAACTCCTTTAAAGTTATTTTTAAACAAATTTGAATTTAAATACTTGATCATTTCCAACTTAAGATTCAATTAAACTTGAATCCATAATTTAAATTAGATTTAAAACTTAATTTAAATCTTTGATTAATAACTTAACTTTCAGTTTAAATTTGAAAACAAGACAGTTTTCTAACCTGAAACGAACCTAACTCGAATGATCACAAAATTCACTCGACCCTCATCCTATCCTAACCCGAGCAAAATTCAAAACAAACTCGAGTAAACTCGAGTAACATTTTGATTTGAATCACTCAACTAAAAACTGTCAGGTTTCAATACCTAAACCTGTATCAACCCAATTACCTGAGCCTAAAACACAAAGTTTCCGAGTCCACTGACCTTCAGCTCCGAGCAAAACCAGAAACAACCCGATAAATACACGAGTTTCCTTCTTCCCCAAATAATCAGTTGATACCCAAGAACGCCGTGCACCTGCACCGCCACGGCAACAACTCCAACCCCTTCGCGACAACATGCACAAGTCACTGATCATCACCCAAAGTCATTCCGACCTTCGAATCAAATGCAGAACCCCAATTATTAAATCGAGCATTCGAGCTCAAACAGGAAGCAATGTCGAATCTGGTAATTGCCTCAAACACATATTTTCGATCATCAGTGAAATTCCATCTCCGGCCACAACTATTTCCACACCCCATCTATCCTCCACTTCAATCTGGAAAGGCTCGATCCATCATAGGAGTTACGGTGATCAAATCTTTCCTGATGAACAGAATCTAGGGCTACAATCTTCAATCTCAAATTACTACCGTTTCAATTCATAAATCCATTAACTTCCATTTTTTTTCCTGAAACTTGATCACCACTTCATCAGCGAAACAAACCATGGCCACTTCGACCTTCTAGAATGTCAGTTCCAACCCAAAACCTCATTCCTAGACAATCCAGAAATGTTCTTTCAAATTTAAACTAAATTTTCTGAATTTAGTTCTAGAATTCAAGTTTTAGTTTATGTAATTGATTTAATATCTTAAATCAATGAATTCTAGATAATTAAATTCTTACTTATAAAAAAAAAATTGTTCTGTAGTATCTTGCTATTTCCAGAGACATTACAGGTTTCCTCTTCTTCTTTTTTATTAAATAAAAACTTAAACTTTAAATTTATATTACATAACCATATTTGATTTAATCATAAATCTTTAACACAGATTAGATCAATCTGAAATGGAGTTTTAAGCACATTCTTAAAACCTGGAACTTAGGCACTGAAAAATGAATTCACAGTAAACATACACATCTACAAACATACATAATATACCAGAAATAAACTTGAAATATAGCATGCATCATACTTATCTTCAGGAATAAAACAAGTAACTAAATTTACCTAAATTAGTTTAAATAAAAAAATGTAACTCGCTGATTTTTATGGAGGCAGAGCACATGTGTTTATGAAGAGCTTGAATGGTGCTTTAAATTTGAAAGCTTCAGATTCTACTTTTATTTTTGCTTATGACTTGAACTTCAATTTGCCTTACTTTTTAAACTGCAGATTTCTATTAAAACTTCATCTTATACTTGCTGGAATGTTCTGCTTCTTGATGCATTGCATGTTTCCAGAATTTACAAAGAACTGCAGGCTTCCCAGAATTTTTTTTTACAGGCCCTTGAAAGCTTCAGGTTGCTTCTTCTTACATTTTTTTAAGCTTTAATTCCAGATTTATTTGCATGTTCCCAGATTTCATTTTATATGCATGCTTTCAGAAAACAAAATGCATGCAGGCTTTGGGAATTTGATTTCAAGTTAATGCTTTTTAAACTTTAATTCCAGAGAAAAGAATTACAGACATGATGAAGTTTTCAAACAGAAGTACTGAGATCTTCAATTGTATGTAGTTTTGGATGTTGCAAATGATTTTCAGGTTGATATGATTCTGGTTTGAAGAAGATTCAAATAGTTTTGAAGAAGATTGTTTTCAGATAGTTTTTAAGGAGATTTGCAGACTTGTATGAAGATGAGATTACAGATTTGAATTTGCCTTAGCTTTTGATTTGAAGAAGAAGATTTTTTTTATAGATTTCAAGCTGAAGATTTTTCTCAAGTTTGAAAAAGAAAGAATAGAAAAGAAAAAATGACTTAAATAAAGTAAAAGAAAATGAAAAAAATAAATAAGACACTTGTTACTAATTTTAAACATTTGTCACAATTTAATCCATGCCTTACACATGTCAACAAAATGTTAAGAGGAACTTACACATGTATTAAGTATTTTAATTTTAATCTAAATTGTTTACAAAACTTTTAAACCTTAATTTGTTTCTTCTTATGTAATATACAAATGAATTTTATTTCTTTTTAAATCAAAAAGAAATGAAATCAAATTATAAATATAAGCTTATTCTAATATTTTTAAAATACTTATCCTTTAAATTTCAAAACATTGAATTCAAATTTTAAATTAATTTATCAAATCCAATTTTAAAAATCAAGTTATATATATGCATATATAACTTTTAATGAATTTTTTTTTAAATAACAAAACCTATTTCTAAAAATCTATTTATGTTTTATAAAAATTAAGTATTATAATTATTATTTAAAAATAACAAGTTAAACAATATTTAAAATGATTTATAAGAGAGATTATAATTTACTTCTATCACTTAATAAATTAAGATCGTATGAAATTTGTATTTTAACTTTTATATGTAATTTCAAGTAATATTTAAAATAAAATAAAATAAAGCTTTGATATTAATCTAATTTAAACTCATATTTAAGCTAATTAAAATATAAATTTAAACAAATAAGATTTTCCATAAGTATAAACCATAAAATTATTTATTGAATTGTGTTGAAAAGTTAAATGTTAAATCAAATTTCAAATTTACCAAATATAAATTAAAATTAGAAAATTGATTTATTTACTAAATTCCAAATCAAAGTTTATCAATTTACAATATATACAATTATATATATTATAAACAGAAAACAGTTTATTGGCTTTAAAAGATAAAATCTTCCAATTTAAATATTTATTAAAAGATGATTATTAGATCAATTTATCAAAAATTATTAAATCAAATTTATTTTTAACACAGATTATCAAATTTATTTTTAATGGATGATATATATTAATCCCATATACCGCGATATTCCACCTTGAAGTGGAATTGGTATTGTGCTAACATCTGTGGATGTAGGGAAATAGGTTGGAGGGATCCAACTGGATTCCTCAAAATTATTTAGATTTTTTGTTATTCTGTGTTATGAATATTTGATATTCTGTGATGAATTATATTGATAATTGGAATATTGAATTTAAAAATAAATGTGGTTTTAAATTCATTTAAACTTCTTTTATAAAATGAGTAATAATTTCATTTAATGAAGTAAATAAAAAGGTAGTTAATTACTGGTTGATATTAATCAAGAGTGATTAATATTTGTGGTTTAATTAATGATTAATTACTTAATGTAATTAATTAAGATTAGGATAAATTAAAATGTATTTAGAAAGCATTAATTTATATAATTAATGATGTAATTAAAGGTTGATTAATTAAGATTAATTAATCAATAATAAGTGATTTATAAGAAATTAATTACTATAAGTAATTAAGGATTAATGTAATTAATTATAGTTAATTAATTTGTGAAGTAATTAAGGATTAATTACTATTTTTGGTTAAGAATAATTAATTTTCGTAATTAATTAAAGATAATTACTTGAATGTAGTTGAAGGATAATTAATCCAGGGTGATTAATTAAGATGGACAATTAAGGGATGATATATCAATTGATTTGAAATTAATAAATGTTAAGTGAAGGAATCTAAGTGATTGACGTTAGTTATTCAATTAAAATTAATTAAATCAATTTGGAAGTGACCGAGCTTTGCTTATGGATGATTGAATGGTATTGGATGCCTTGAATGAGTTGATATCTCTAATATGAAATGTTTTGTAGTATCATCCGTTTGGGCGAACAGGATATTGTGGTTATCTATCAATGATGAATTATTGTGTTAAGGGACATCCTAAAGTTTGAAGTGTATTTCATTTGGATAACTTGGGTTTGGATGAAATGAGACTCGAAGGGACCAGGGTCGGATATTAGAAAAATACCCGAAACCACTTCGAAATTTTATAGATTGATATGTGAAATCAATAGGCTGGAATGAAATGATTTAAGTGAATTGGACTATTTAATCTAAATTTTGGTACTTAGAAAATTGATGTGTGAAATAAGTGATGTCTATAACAAATTGTGAATTTGTAAATTTATACGAGTTACCCCGGGTTTTATATAGTTGTATGCTTTGTATTCCATGTTAAATGGGTTTACTCACGCTGGTTTCCAGCCTGACCTGGTTGTTACTTTGATGTAATGCTCGGGTCAGAGTCCCTGTGTAGTTAATGCCCCGTTATTACCCCGCTATAACTTCGCTATATCTCATAGCGGATTTCTACCGCTACGATTTTTCCATGTAGCCCCAAAATACAGCCTTTCCGTTTTAAGCCCCGCTATTTCCGCTATATCCCGTTATTCCCGCTATATTTTGCTATCTCCGCTATATCTTTTTTAACAAAATGAATTGAAAAATTGCATTTATGCATTATAAAAATTATGAAACTAATTTATTTGATTTAATTTTTAATATATTTTCAGAAATGAAAATACTCTAATATTCTACTAAATTCAATTATGTTATATAACAGTTTTACGTTTATCTAAAGTATATTTGCACATGTTTTTATTTAAAATTATTTATGTATTAATTATAATTCAATTGAATGATGATTTTTCATTTAATTACTATTCATATATTTGTAAAAACATTAAATACGAGTTTTATATGCTATTTCAGAGTCATCCGCTATATCCCGCTTTATCCTCGCTGTATCCCCGCTACGACTTTTTGCACCCCCACCGCATTGAATCTGCCGAGCGCATTAACTGCACAGTCAGACCGAGTATTACAGATTTTCAAGTAAGGACGTTCTGGAGCTCGGGAGGCGAGCTGGATGGCAAGAATGTATGGATTGTTCCCGCTGTATTTTATTGTTGTATATCGGAGATATGATGATTGTGTATATCCAGTGTCTATATATATGTGTAACTCTGATATATTATAAAGGTATTTTAACAGATACAGAATACTTTTGTAAACTATTATTATTTGTTATTATATTTTATCCGCTACGAATGTGAGATGTTGGTGTTTCTGATCTTCTTATTCTTCTATCTCTTTCTTTTTTTCCTAACTATCTGGAATTTTCGGGATCGAAAATTTCGGATCGTTACAGTATGTATCAGAGCTGAAGGTTAAGCGGGAACCTTAGCTCTGTTAGGATTACTCATTAAGGATAGGGTCAATGGTACCCTAGAATGAGTTGAGAGAGAGAGAGAGTGTGTGTGTGTGTGTATGAGCGCGTACTTGTTATTTTCTTATATAAAGGTTTTAAATGATTTTATAAAAGAATATATTATGATATATAAAGCAATAATTCTTTCTAATAAATATTTAGGTAATTGGTTGTTATATTATTTGAAAATTTTTATAATGAGAATTAAGTGGTAATAGAAATACAACCAAATTAAAATTAAATGAAGATAAATTTGTAATGGATTCAGAGTTAAATGGTTTAAATTTGAAATTTGAATTGAATTCATTCAAATTGTATCTGATTTGAATTAATTGGATTTGTGACTGAAAATGTATAAGTTTAAAAATTCTAATTGGATTGAATTGAAATGATTTGAAATTGAAGTGGGTTCAATTGATATTAGTCCAAATTGATTGGAATAATTTGTAATTGTAATTAAAGTTGAATAGTTTCATATTCCATGGAATTTGATTTGACTGTGGATAGAAATTGAGGTTAATTCAACTTGAATTGGGGTTAAATCAATTTCAATGAAAATTGAAGTTATTTAAATTGATGTTGATTCAATTTAAATAGGAGGGGAAATTTAAATTGAATTAATTGGAAATGGAGATCGGTAATTGAACGGTTTTGCTCTGAACTATTTTTCCAAATAAAATATTTTAATATAAACAGCCTTAAATCTATTTTCCTATCTATTTACAATACAACTTTTTTTGAAAAAAAAACCAAAACTATCTTATACTTGTTTTGCAACTACTTTTGGAACTATTTAACTATTTTACAACTGTTTTATAAACCAATTACTGTTTTTTCAACTATTTTACAAATTAATTGCTATTTTACAACTATTTTGCAATTATTTACGATTATTATAACTATTTAACTATTTTCCAACTATTTTACAATTTCTTAATTATCTTACTGATATTTTGCAAATTAATAATTGTTTTTCAACTACTTATCTATTTTTAAAATTTTCAAGCTATTTTCTAAATTGAAGCCGGTCAGAGTGCGAACTGTTTATGATTAAATTACCCAATTGAGATAAGGATTGAAGTGACAATCCAAATAGGATTGAAGCAATTGTAAATAAGTGAATGTGAATAGAAAGGGAATTATTTGGCTAATAAATCAATGTGGATAGATACATGGATGTACTTATATTATTCTATTCGCATAGTGGTTTGATCCGGATTCGAGCATAGAATTTCGAGATAGTTTATCGATCCGAGTTGGGATTTTTCATTCGATTTTCGACGGAGAACCTAGATAGGGATTGTTGATTGATTCTGGATATTCTCTATCATAGCTAGGCTATGCAAGGATAATAACGGTTTCTGATCAAGAAACCAGATCTGAGTCCGCACTAGGAAGTCGGGTGGACGATACTAGTTCGGAAGTGAAATTGTATGATAGAGTGAGCGATCGGATTGATATAGCGTACAGATGATATGTGTACATCGTACGGATTTGAATGAAATTGATATTTAAAATTTGTGAATAAGAAATGTGAAATGATTTCTTTTGAAATGAAGTATATTTTGTGAAATATACAATGGATAACAGTGGAAGTTGGATATTTTTATGATGATAAGTAACAGGAAACAACTTTATAAAAAAAAGAGTAATCAAATTTGAATATTTGATTTTGAATAAACAAAGTTATATATCTTTATTATATAAGATAAATCTCCCCTCGTTGAATCTATTGCCGAAAGAAAAGGATTTTGAAAGTGTTTGAAGTATAAAAGGAGTTTTATACAAGTTTGAAATGATCCAAAGTTTTAAAAAAAATTGCATATATCTATATATATATATATAAAGGATCTTATGAGGATTTTGGAAAATGGTTTAGGGAACCTTTGGATTTGGAAAGGCTTTTGGATTTTGGGTAAAATCAATATTGGATTTGGAAATCCTAGTTTGAGAATTATCGATTTTGGGATAATTGATTTTGAGAAAGGATATTTATTTGAGATTCATACTAGGTGTATGATTTGGAAGATACTATATGTGTATAGTATAAAGTGTTTTAAAAATGGCTATGGGGAAAAAGGTGCTTCCTTGAAATGAACTTCTCAGGAGTGTCATAAGTTGGTACTGCCTTGAACCCTAAAGGGGGATTCTAAAGTTGATCCTGTAAGGAGTCCGGACAAAACTAGTTCCTGAGGATTATGAGTAATGTGTAGTGAAAGTCAAGGGCGCTGATGCCTACAGAGGCATTTGGGTTATGCTATGACGATAGTGTAACTCGATGTCACTGCGATCTACTTCAGACCATAGCGAAAGTCGTGTGTGCCGTTGAGAGCCAACAGTCTACGTTTGATTTTATATCGGTAGACTGCGACCTATGGTAACATAACGAAAGTCGTGTGTGCCACTGAGAGACAACGGTCTGCATTTGATTTTACATCGGTAGACTGCGACCTATGTAGGAGTGGAGAAGTTTCATTTTTGACAGCAAAAATCGAGGGCACTGATGCCTATAGTTACATGGACTTTTGCTAGGATGGCAACGTAGCCCTGGAATGTAACTGCGATCTGTTGTGGGTTCCATGGCGTAATCGAGGGGGGCGGAGTGCCTACAGTTACATGGACTTTTGCTGTGATGGCAACGTAACCCAGGATGTAACTGCGACCATGGATGGGGATGATGATTTCCACAGCATTCTCACTAAAGATATTTCCTCTATTTTCAAAAACTGTTTTCTATATTTTCAATAAAATTATTTTCTCAAGTATTTTCACTGGGTGTTGAAACGGGTTTACCAAGTACTTATAGATTAATAGTCCTACGCCTGATCAATGTATAACAGAATTTCTATGAGAACAAGTATGGACTTGTTGAGACATCGAGTTATAAGAAGTACTTTTATAAAAAGCTATTTTAATAGTATTATGTGAATTTAAAATTATTTCTAAAATTTTAAAATAAAAATATTATAATTTTGAAAAATGAAAGAAAATCCAAACTGGAATTATGAAAGAAAAAAAATTTGAACTCAGGAAAATTTAATGAAGTGATTTTTGTAATAAAATCGAATATTGATTTAAAAGTTGGAAGTAAGCTAATTAGCTAAATAAGTTATTTGATAGAGTATATTAATAAAATTTAACTCGGTTAAATAAAATGGATTGTAAGTTAATAGTGAAGTTCGGAAATGAACACGAATTATAAATAGAATTCGACTTTGATTTGATAATGAATTAAAATAAGTGGAGATGTTGTAAAAATAAAAATGGAATTGGATTATAATAGAAATGATTTGAGTTACAAAGAAATCCAATTCAAGTGTAAATAAGTTAAATATAAACTTAGATATTGTTTTGACAAACTGAGAATGGTATTAAAATTAAAATGGATAAAGAGTAGGGTAACTAAATTTGATGAGAATCAAATTAAATAGAAGTGAGCTTAAGTTATGAAGTTGAAATAGCTTGAAGAAAGTAATTAACTTAAGTTTAAAATTTATAGAAGTTGGCTTCGAGTAAAAGTGAAAGTCCAGTAAATAAAAGTCTGGGTTAAATTAATCTGGGAAATGGTTATTAACTTGAATGTGCCAAGCTTAATAAAATGTCTTGGAATGAAACAATTGTAGAAATGGAATGAAATGCAGGTGTATGGTTTGTAAATAAGTTAATATGTGAAGAGACTTTAATAAAAATTGATTTTGGAATCCACTGAAGTGAACTGGGTTCGTTTGGACTAAAAAAGGAATTGAATATAAGCGATTGAATAATAAACCATTCTAACTAAATAAAAGTTTGGTTGGAAGCTATTCGAACTTGTGTCGAAGTCTTAAAATTATTTATAAGAATTGTTTAGTATGCATTGCTTATTCCATGTGTTAGCTATTGAAAATGAGTGAAATGTAAATAAACTCCCTATATTTTATAATTACATGTTTGAATTAATTAAGTACAAGTACCGGGAAACCGTTTGGCTAGATTTGGATGCGCTAATTGCTAAAATAATAAGCCGCTTGCTTAAAAATGCTAAGGTACGCCTACGCAATAAAAATAGGAAATATGAACTGTTTTTGTTTTTCCGACCGTGTGGGTCGATGTATATATATTTATATCCCTTGTCAAATTGCAAAAGCTTCTCCGTACAAAGGAGACTCTACAAAAAAAATTCGAATATTATGGGAGTTAGAAATTTTTTGAAAATTTTTAGGGAATATTTTTGTTAACGACAAAACGATTTCAAATTGGAAATTGAAATAAATTAGTGGATGAAACTAATTTAAAATAATGATATGAATCAGTTATAAATGGAAGATGAAATTCAATATTCAGAATTGAAGATAAATTGAATTCATATGAAAATGGGAAAACTAATTTGAATAGAAGTAGATATAAAAACTTCTGTGGGGAAATGTATAAAATGATTTTAAAAGCTATGATTGGATATTATTGCAAAGTAGGATATGAAGGTATTATAAAAGGGAAAGGAAAATTGGTTTTGATTTCAGAAGATAAATTTGAATTGCTCGACAAAAAAAGGAATGCGTTTAAATTTCTGTATGAAATTTGATTGGGTTTTTGATCTAGCCGCGTGGCTTTTTGTGTTTTTTGGAATTTGGGAGCCCGTAGAGGCATTTTGTAGTTGTACCGAGCTAGCCGCGCAAAGGAGACGCTGGCGAAATTTTTCGAAAATTTAGGGAGCTAGAAAATTTTTGAGAAATTTTGAAA
The DNA here is from genome assembly GCA_030765085.1 of Allium cepa. Taxonomy (NCBI): domain Eukaryota; kingdom Viridiplantae; phylum Streptophyta; class Magnoliopsida; order Asparagales; family Amaryllidaceae; genus Allium; species Allium cepa. The sequence continues at coordinate 848,152,650 of CM060938.1, forward strand.
ATTTAAAACTTGGTTTTGAATTATAATTTGAATGGTTGAATAAGTAAAGTTGTTTGGAAACTATGGATAAGTTTGAAAAGTTAGTAAGATGGATAGTGTGTATTTAATAAAGATTGTTGGGTTGTTGCTAAAAACTGTTTAGTTTTGGAAATAGTAATGGTATTGAACCATTCTTCTTAACTAGCAATTTCAGGGATGAAATTCTTTTAAGGGGGAAGGAATGCGACGACCCGGAATTTTGGACAATTTAAATCGGAATATTTAATTGATTTTAAATATTTAGAAGTTAATTTTTAACTTGAATTCAAATACTATTATTATTTAGCAATTAAGTTATTGGATTTAATAAATTGGAATTGGGTAAATTGTTGAATCTGAAATTCTAAACATGTTTAGAGTAACTTAAAGGCTTGTCAAGTTATATTGATAATATTGAAGATAGTAAAAGTGTTAAAATTGAATTTAAAGGTGATTTGTTCAGTTTTAAAAATATATTGTTTAAACCGATATTTAAAAATAGCCTTCCGAGGCACAGTCTCGGAATTCGACGAAACCAGTTCCATTGGATCCGTAATATTGTATTATTATCGGATTTCAAATTTCGTAGTGTTTGGAATGATCGTTTGGGCGTACGATAAGTAAACGCGCTGAAAATTAAATCAAAGTTTAATAAAATAACGGGGTCCAGAAAGCTATCTTCTCCATACATTCGAATTAGGACTCGAAACCTTTTCCATTGTGTTTTTAATAGGGGTTTAACATTATAAATGCCTAGCGGCACGCCTCTATTGGGGTTCGAGATTTTGAGATGTGTAATATTGAAAAAAAAAAAATTATATATATAATTAAATCAAATCTTATCCAATTGTCTTCTCAGCCATCCTATTCCTGAGCAAGCCGACATACTTCTCTTTGCTTAATCACGCACTCCTTGTCTTCCTCAGAAGCCAAAATCATATTATCTTCCCCTGTTACTTCAATTCATTTTGAACAGAAAATAAAAAAAAGCAGTAGCTTTGAAATCTATGGCCGCGTCCCTATTCTCCCTTATCAAACGTTCTCGTCCTCCTCAAATCAAAGCGCATCTCCCCTATTTCCCAATTCCCATTGAAATTGCTTTTGTAAAAAAATTAATTAAATAAATAAATAAGAAATCAACGTGAGCTGATTGCTCGACTTCGATCAACATCATGAAGGGGGAAAGCTCGAAATCATCTCGGGCTGGCAGAGGCGATTTCAATTCACAGGAGGTCGTCGCGTTCGCCGTAGGGGTATCTACCACTCGAATCGAGCGCGCAACTGGAGGGGGGTTGCGATCGTGAGCTTCGATGCGCGACGCCAGCGGCTCGGTCTGGGGATGAAGTCGAGTTGTTGAGGGTTCGTCTCAAGGACGTGGTCGAGGAGGCGGCGACAGGGTATCGCGGCAGCACGTTGAGCAGTAGAGGAGGTGGTAGCTTGGAATGTCGATCGAGATTAGTTTTCACGGTGAGGTATTTTCTTTAAGATTCATTTATATAATTGTATATGCAGAAATCAAAGGAAAAAAATAAAATAATAGAAATCGAATATTTACAGTGAATTAATATTTCTGTTTTAATTTAGAATTCATAAAATTTGTATATAAAAGGTATATTCATATATGCATGTAAGCAGTAAGCATATATATACACAAATCTATTTAACATATATCTAGAGGAACAGTTTCTAAATATATTATTTTATATAGATAAGAGTTTGATAATAAAAAGGGATTTTTGTTTTTTAAAAATGTGTGCTTGGGAAGTTTATATACAAATATACTTTTAAATCTGTATAGATAATTTTATAAGAAAATGTGTGTATATATATGTGTGTGTGTACTTTCAGAAGACGAAATAATAATATAGATATATACATTTTTAACTTACTAGTTATTTTAAATAATGGATTAGAGTAGATCTGTAGTTTAATTTTAAAGAAATAACTTGTAATAAAACATATATAAGATTTTAAAATGCGAAGAATTTTGTAAAAATAGATTTAAAATCAGTATAGATTATTTTATTAGTTTCAAAAAAAAGATTCAAAGAAATTGGTAGAATTTAATTATTAGTTTAAATAAAATTTGTAAACAATAATTTATTTTTTCGATTAATTCAAATGTTAATAAACTGTATAATATTTATATAAGGTTAAAGATCGTGAAGAAAAAAATAAGCCGGTTTGGTGTGGATTGCTTCAATAAAATCAAAGATGAGTTAGTCTCACTCTTCTGGATTTTGATTTAAATTTAAGTGGTTAAATTTAAATAATTGGTTGAATGATTGGATTGATTTGATGTGGTATATTATATAATAATATATAGTATATATTGGAGTGATTGATTTCCCGCATTATATAGCGGATGAGACCATATGCGTCGCATAATAGCGGATGATATTATATTAATCCTATATACCCTGATATTCCACCTTGAAGTGGAATTGGTATTGTGCTTACATCTGTGGATGCAGGAAAACAGGTTGGAGGGATCCAACTGGATTCCTCAAAATTATTTAGACTGTTTATTATTCTGTGTTACGAATATTTGATATTCTATGTTGAATTATATTGATAATTGGAATATTGAATTTAGAAATAAATTTGTTTTTAAATTGCTTTAAACTTCTTTTATAAAATGAGTAATTAATTCATTTAATGAAGTAAATAAAAAGGTAGTTAATTACCAGTTGAGATTAATCAAGAGTGATTAATATTTGTGGTTTAATTAATGATTAATTACTTAACGTAATTAATTTAGATTAGAATAAATTAAAATGTAATTAGAAACCATTAATTTATATAATTAATGATGTAATTAAAGGTTGATTAATTAAGATTAATTAATCAATAATAAGTTATTTATGAGAAATTAATTAATATGAGTAATTAAGGATTAATGTAATTAATTATAGTTAATTAATTTGTGAAGTAATTAAGGATTAATTACTGTTTTTTGTTAAGAATAATTAATTTGCATAATTAATTAAAGATAATTACTTGAATGTAGCTGAAGGATAATTAATCCAGGGTGATTAATTAAGATGGATAATTAAGGGATGATTTATTAATTGATTTGAAATTAATAAATGTTATGTGAAGGAATCTAAGTGATTGAGGTTAGTAATTCAATTAGAATTAATTAAATCAATTTGGAAGTGATCAAGCTTTGCTTATGGATGATTGAATGGTATTGGATGCCTAGACTGAGTTGATATCACTGATATGAAATGTTTTGTAGTATTATCCATTTGGGCGGACATGATATTGTAGTTATCTATCAATGATGATGTTAAGGGACATCCTAAAGTTTGAAGTGTATTTCATTTGGATAACTTGGGTAAGGATGACATGAGACTCGAAGGGACCGGGGTCGGATATTGGAAAATACTCGAAACAACTTCGAAATTTTATAGATTGATATGTGAAATCAATAGGCTGGAATGAAATGATTTAAGTGAATTGGACTATTTAATTTAAATTTTGGTACTTAGAAAATTGATTTGTGAAATAAGTGATGTCTATAACAAATTGTGAATTTGTAAATTTATATGAGTTACCCCGGGTTTTATATAAGTTGTATGCTTTGTATTCCATGTTAGATTGGTTTGCTCACGCTGGTTTCCAGCCTGACCCAGGTGTTACTTAGATGTAATGCTCGGGTCAGACCGAGTATTAAAGATTTTCAAGTAAGGACGTTCTGGAGCTCAGAAGGCGAGCTGGATGGCAAGAATGTATGGATTGTTTCCGCCGTATTTTATTGTTGTATATCTGAGACATGATGATTGTGTATATCCAGTGTCTGTATATAGTGTAACTCTGATGTATTTTAAAGGTATTTTGACAGATACAGAGTACTTTTGTAAACTGTTATTATTTGTTATTATATTTTATCCGCTGCGAATGTGAGATGTTGGTGTTTCTGATCTTCTTATTCTTCTATCTCTTTCTTTTTTTCCTAACTATCTGGAATTTTCGGGATCGAAAATTTCGGGTCGTTACAGTTGGTATCAGAGCTGAAGGTTAAGCGAGAATCTTGGCTCTGTTGGGATTACTCATTAAGGATAGGGTCAATGGTACCCTAGAATGAGTTGAGGGGGTGTGTGTGTATACATACATACATACATATATATATATATATATATATATATATATATGAGCGTGTACTTGTTATTTCTTATATAAAGGTTGTAAATGATTTTATATAAGAATATATTTTGATAAATAAAGCAATATTTCTTTCTAATAAATATTAAGGTAATTGGTTGTTATATTATTTATAAAATTTTAATAATGAGAATTAAGTGGTAATAGAAATACAACCAAATTAAAATTAAATGAAGATAAGTTTGTAATGGATTCAGAGTTAAATGGTTTAAATTTGAAATTTGAATTGAATTCATTCAAATTGAGTCTGGTTTGAATTAATTGGATTTGTGACTGAAAATGTATAAGTTTAAAATTTTAAATGGAAAATTTTAATTGGATTGAATTGATTTGAAATTGAAGTGGGTTCTATTGTTATTAGTCCAAATTGATTGGAATAATTGGTAATGTAATTAAAGTTGAATAGTTTCAAATTCAATGGAATTTGATTTGACTGTGGATAGAAATTGAGGTTAATTCAACTTGAACTGGGGTTAAATCAATTTCAATGGAAATTGAAGTTATTTAAATTGGAGTTGATTCAATTTAAATAGGAGTGGAAATTTAAATTGAATTAATTGGAAATGGAGATTGGGAATTGAACGGTTTGGCTCTGAACTATTTTTTCAAATAAAATATTTTAATATAAACAGCTTTAAATCTATTTTCCTATCTATCTACTATACAACTTTTTTTGAAAAAAAAACCCAAACTATCTTATACTTGTTTTGTAACTACTTTTGGAACTATTTAACTATTTTTCAACTGTTTTATAAACCAATTACTGTTTTTCCAACTATTTTACAAATTAATTGCTATTTTACAACTATTTTGCAATTATTCACAATGATTATAACTATTTAACTATTTTCCAACTATTTTACAATTTCTTAATTATTTTACTGATATTTTGCAAATTAATAATATTTTTTCAACCGCTTATCTATTTTTAAACTTTTCAAGCTATTTTTTAAATTGAAGCCGGTCAGAGTGCAAACTATTTATGATTAAATTACCCAATTGAGATAAGGATTGAAGTGATAATCCAAATGGGATTGAAGTAATTGTAAATAAGTGAATGAAAATTAAAGTGAATGTGAATAGAAAGGGAATTATTTTGGCTAATAAATCAATGAGGATAGATACGTGGATGTACGTATATTATTCTATTCGCATAGTGGTTTGATCCGGATTCGAGCACAGAATTTCGAGATAGTTTATCGATCCGAGTTGGGATTTTCACTCGATTTTCGACGGCGAACCTGGATAGGAATTTTTGATTGATTCTGGATATTCTCTATCATAGGTAGGCTATGTAAGGAGAATAACGGTTTCTGATCAAGAAACTAGATCTGAGTCCGCACTTGGAAGTCGGGTGGACGATACTAGTTCGAAAGTGAAATTTTGTGATCGAGTGAGTGATCAGATTGGTATAGCGTACAGATGATATGTGTACATCGTACGGATTTGAATGAAATTGATATTTAAAATTTGTGAATAAGAAATGTGAAATGATTGCTTTTGAAATGAAAGTATATTTTGTGAAATATACAATGGATAACAGTGAAAGTTGGATATTTTTATGATGATAAGTATGATGGAAACAACTTTATAAAAAAAAAAGTAATCAAATTTGAATATTTTATTTTGAATAAACAAAGATATATATCTTTATTATATAAGATAAATCTCCCCTTGTTGAATCTATTACCGAAAGAAAAGGATTTTGAAAGTGTTTGAAGTATAAAAGGAGTTTTATACAAGTTTGAAATGATCCAAAGTTTTTAAAAAAATTATATATATCTATATATATATAAAGGATCTTATGAGGATTTTTGAAAATGGTTTTGGGAACCTTTGGATTTGGAAAGGCTTTTGATTTTTGGGTAAAATCAATATTTGATTTGGAAAGCCTAGTTTGAGAATTATCGATTTTGGGATAATCGATTTTGAGAAAGGAGATTTATTTGAGATTCATACTGGGTGTATGATTTGGAAAATACTATATGTGTATAGTATAAAGTGTTTTAAAAATGGCTCTGGGGAAAAAGGCGCTCCCTAGAAATGAACTTCTCAAGAGTGTCATAGTTAGGTACTGCCTTGAACCATAAGGGGGGATTCTAAAGTTGATCCTGTGAGGAGTCCGGACGAAACTAGTTCCTGAGGATTATGAGTAGTGTGTAGCGAAAGTCAAGGGCGTTGATGCCTACATAGGCATTTGGGTTATGTTGTGACGATAGTGTAACTCGATGTCACTGCGATCTACTGTAAACCATAGCGAAAGTTATGTGTGCCGCTGAGAGCCAACAGTCTACGTTTGATTTTATATCGGTAGACTGTGACCTATGGTAACATAGCGAAAGTCGTGTGTGTCGCTGAGAGCCAACGGTCTGCGTTTGAATTTACATCGGTAGACTGCGACCTATGTAGGAGTGGAGAAGTTTCATTTTTGACAGCGAAAATCGAGGGCATTGATGCCTACAGTTACATGGAATTTTGCTGCGATGGCAACGTAGCCCTGGAATGTAACTGCGATCTGTGGTGGGTTCCATGGTGTAATCGAGGGGCGTGGAGTGCCTACGGTTACATGGACTTTTGCTGTGATGACAACGTAACCCAGGATGTAACTGCGACCATGGATGGGGTGATGATTTAGAGCATTCTCACCAAAGATATTTCCTCTATTTTCAAAAATTGTTTTCTATATTTTCAATAAAATTATTTTCCCAAGTATTTTCACTGGGTGTTGAAACGGGTTTACCAAGTACTTATAGATTAACAGTCCTACGCCTGATCAATGTATAACAGAATTTCTGTGAGAACAAGGATGGACCGGTTGAGACATCGAGTTATAAGAAGTACTTTTATAAAAAGCTATTTTAATAGTATTATGTGAATTTAAAAGTATTTCTAAAATTTTAAAATAAAAATATTATAATTTTGAAAAATGAAAGAAAATCCAAACTGGAATTATGAAAGAAAAAAAATTTGAACTCAGGGAAATATAATGAAATGATTTTTGTAATAAAATCGAATATTGATTTAAAAGTTGGAAGTAAGCTAATTAGCTAAATAAATTATTTGATATAGTATATTAATAAAATTTAACATGGTTAAATAAAATGGATTGTAAGTTAATAATGAAGTTTGGAAATGAACTCGAATTATAAATAGAATTCGACTTGGATTTGATAATGAATTAAAATAAGTGGAGATGTTGTAAAAATAAAAATGGAATTGGATTATAATAGAAATGATTTGCGTTACAAATAAATCCAATTCAAGTGTAAATAAGTTAAATATAAACTTGGATATTGTTCCGACAAACTGAGAATGGTATTAAAATTAAAATGGATAAAGAGTGGGGTAATTGAATATAATGAGAATCAAATTAAATAGAAGTGAGCTTAAGTTATGAAGTTGAAATAACTTGAAGAAAGTAATTAACTTAAGTTTAAAATTTATAGAAGTTGGCTTCGAGTAAAAGTGAAAGTCCAGTAAATAAAAGTCTGGGTTAAATTAATTTGGGAAAAGGTTATTAACTTATAAGTATTGAATGTGCCAAGCTTAATAAAATGTCTTGGAATGAAATGATTTAAGTGAATTGGACTATTTAATCTAAATTTTGGTACTTAGAAAATTGATGTGTGAAATAAGTAATGTCTATAACAAATAGTGAATTTGTAAATTTATACGAGTTACCCCGGGTTTTATATAAGTTGTATGCTTTGTATTCCATGTTAGATGGGTTTACTCACGCTGGTTTCCAGCCTGACCCGGGTGTTACTTTAATGTAATGCTCGGGTCAGACCAAGTTTTACAGATTTTCAGGTATGGACGTTCAGGAGCTCAAGAGGCGAGCTGGATGGCAAGAACGTATGGAGTGTATCCGCTGTATTTTATTGTCGTATATCTGAGACATGATGATTGTATATATCCAGTGTCTGTATATATATGTGTTACTCTGATGTATTATAAAGGTATTTTGACAGATACAGAATTCTTTTGTAAACTATTATTATTTGTTATTATATTTTATCCACTGCGAATGTGAGATGTTGGTGTTTCTGATCTTCTTATTCTTCTATCTCTTTCTTCTTTTTCCTAACTATCTGAAATTTTCGGGTTCGAAAATTTCGGGTCATTATAGTATATACCTCAAGGAAACGCCTTCACCATCCTACTTCATTCTGGAATCTCCACCACGTACACGGTTGTTAAAGTAGTTTTCGGAATTGGCAGAGAGTATGACAACTTCCGATCCCGGTCTCTTTAACAACCAAACGTTATTATAACACCGCGGTCAATTTCAAAATAATTTATACTTTAAACCAAAATATCATTGCCATTTCAAAACCATATAAATATGATATCATTTCCATTTCAAACTAAATAAATACGATATCGTTTTATTTGAAAATCTCCTTTTCCAAAACCTTAGCACTTTCAAAGTTATACACTTTGAAACCCAACATTTGAAATTTTAACACTTTCAAATAATAGTACTTTGTAACTCGTAACTTTGAAACATAACTTCCACCACTTAAATGGTTTAAATAACAAAATATTTTATATTATAAACAGCTTCTTAAATATCCTAACTCAATTTCAAAATAATTCGGATCCCAAAATTTTAGATTTAACCAAATCTCAAATCATAAATTCCCATTTCAATTCAATTTCAATTAAACCATTCCAAATTATATTGATTTCAAGACAGGTTTGGTCCACAAAATAAACCATTCAAATTTAGTATATTTCAAACTTAAAATATTCAATAATTTCAAAGCTAAGTTTGATAATTTTGTATATATCAAATTCGATTTTCTATTATTTAGTTTCGAAACATTTACTTAATAAATCCATTATCATTTAAATAAATCCCAAATTTCAAATGCTAAATATTTCCTTCAATTTGTTTATACTTGAAATATTCATTTAATTCGCCTTAACCCAAATCAAGTTGTAAAAATATAGCTCTAAAATTTCAAATTTAATAAATTTTACATCAACTTATTTGAGTTTAATTCTTAAATAAATTCAATTCAAAATAAATTCCAATTTATCTTCCACCCTTAATTTGTTTAAATCATTACAACCTCCATATTAAAATATAATTTAAATACTTAACCATAATTTATTTTAATAAAATCAAACTATATAATTAGACTTATTTTTATTAAACAAATTCGTACACAGCTTAAACTAAAGAATTTAACTATAAATAAAAATAATATTTATATAATATCAAAAATAAATATTTATTAAACCGTATATTTATTTTCAAAACCATAGAAATCATTTTCAAAAAAAATATATATATATATAGACCGACGGTGTCTGTATATAATTTTTTATCCTATGGTCAAGTGATACGGATATTTATCATTTCAATCCATAATTTAAAATATAAATACGGTTATATCATTTCATACCACAATCCCGAATGAAATAAAAATCCATAACAACTTGCAGTTTATAACAATTTAAAATACAACATCCATTCATTCAATATCAATCATCAAATATTTATCACAATCGTCATCCAATTCAATCAATAACATCAATATCGAACAGATAATAAATGATAGGTATTTACTGGTAGTTTATATCCAATGATAAATCAAATAACTATTTTACCCAAATAAATTCAATTAAACCGAGATGATGATTCAAAATATGCCAAACAGTCATAAATAAATTTTAACCACATCAGAAATCAATTTAACAAACATAAAAAAATTTGGAAGTTGTGAGCGGGTTAAAACACTCACCTTTTGAATTTAAATTGAATTTAAATCCAATTTAAACCCAAAATTTGAACAGTCTTCGAATTCGTCCAAACAAGCATCAAAATGTCTGGAATTCCAATATGAACCTAGTGGAGAAAACCGAGCATGAAATAGAACTCGTATGCAAAAGTTATTGCGATTAGAACGCGTTGAAATAAAAATAAAAATAAAAATAAAACAAGTCCGAAATACCTCGCCACGTCAGCGCTCCTTCATCATACAGCAAACACGCACAAGACCCAGGCCATCTTCGAACGAGACCCACTCACATAGACTCTGTTAGCCCGACGTACGCGCCGATCATGTCGTCACCGCCTTGCCCCTACCAGGCCGGCCCTGCGTGTGCCTCGTGCGCCACCACGATGACGAGCGACGTCGTCGAAACAGCCCACGCCGCCCCCACATTTCTAACCTTAATTGAAAAATTGCCGACGATCTAGCCGTTGAATCGACATGCTACAGGCACCGATGAGCACCGCCCTTGACTCTCTACAAAACCCATATCTCAATTTGTCGATCGAACGACGATCGTCGGACTCCTACGAACGACCGAAAATAAGTCATTTTTTTTCGAACAGATGGTGACTCAAATTATAAAACGAATTACAGATCTGAGATGCGCTCATTGAGAGCTTCGAATCCATATAAAATTTGATATAGTTTGTGGAGTTTGAAATTTTGATTTGAATTTGATATTGAAATTGGACTGTGAAATTCAGGGTTTGTCTACCATTGAGAAAGAGGAGCGACGGAAATTTTATACGTACAGAAATAAGAAATAGAAAGGCTGCTAGGATTTATAATGACATATATATAGGCTGAACAAAATATAATTGAATGGGCTCAAATGGGTTTGGAACCCGAAAAGCCCGTTCTGACTCCGGAACGAAAATGGATCAACCCATATATCAAAATAGATGTTTTTAAATATTTTAAATGCAATGGAATAGGTTTTAAGTCCAAATTCCATCGTATGAAGAAGTTATACAAAAATCCAGTTATTTCAAATTGATTTCAATTTAATTGATTTCTGGGCGTTTCGAGTCAGTACGATCAAACGACAAGTCTGATCATTATGAAACTTGAAATCCTACAATAATTCACTATTGCTGCTCCGATGAAACTGGTTTCGTCGAAATCAGAGTCAGTGGCCAAAATGGCTATTTTCCAGTTAACTAAATAAATAAATTGTTAATTAATTAAATCACGTTTTCAATTCTGATTCTATAATTAACAAATTTTATCATTTTGACTTCTTAAACAATTACAATACTTTAAACAAATTTAGATATCGATTTAAAGTTGATTAATCCATCAATTTCGGTATTTAATTTCAATTTCATTAAATCCAGAAATTATAAATTAAATTTTCAATAATTCCATTTAATTTGACCATCCATCCTATTATTTAATCTATCATTATCAAATGGATGAAATTAACATTGGTTCATGATTTATTACATAATATTCTCAATTTCCACCTTAATTTCAAATAACATAACATTTAGATATTTAATTTCATTTAATTGCAATAGGTCCAATTATTATAGTTCAAATCCCAATAAATTGATAAATCTTTATTTCTATTCTTTTAATTCAACAAATTGTCTTATTATGAATAACATTAACATTATTTCCAAACATTACTTTAATTAACATTAACGTAATATATTATTTAGATTTATTGCAATTGTTTACAATTCAATTTAATGGATTAAAATATATCAGTAGCTTATAATAATGGTTGCCACTAACTCTTAGTCGCACCTTTATAAGTTATCATTTCCAACAATATTATAATTACTTACAAAACATTGATTTTATTCAATTACCATTTATTATATATTAATTCATAAATAAATTCAATAGTTACGCTTGTATTCTTATATTCAATTTATAGCCTAGTATAACACTTACACTGTTTCATTTATTGTAATTTCATTCAATCTATCAGAAATTAGCTTTAATTACCATTGCTATATTTCAAATAAACATTCACCTTATTATAACTGTAACGATCCGAAATTTTCGAAGCCGAAAATTCCAGATAGTTATGAAAAAGAAGAAAGAGATAGAAGAAGAAGAACAGAAACACCAAACATCTCACATTCGCAGCGGATAAAATATAATAAATAATAACAGTTTACAAAAGAATACTATATCTATCGATTACATTTAATATACATCAGAGTTTCACATTATATACAGTCACTGAATATTTACAATTATCAAGTCTCAAATTAATAATAATATAAATACAGCGGAATACTCTATACGATATTGCCATCCAGCTCGCCTCTGAGCTCCAGAACGTCCCAACCTGGAAATCTGTAATACTTGGTCTGACCCAAGCATTACATCAAAGTAACACCCGGGTCAGGCTGGAAACCAGCGTGAGTAATCCCAACTAACATGGAACACAAAGTATACCACTTATATAAAACTCATCCAACATGGAATACAAAGCTTACAACTTTGATTAAAACCCGGGGTACTCGAATAAATTCACAAATCCATAATTTATCATTGACACCAACTTATTTCACATATAAGTTTCTCAATACCAAATTTTTTTATTTAAATAGTCGAATTTCTTTAAAACACTTCACTCCAGCGTATAGATTTCACATATCAATCTATAAAATTCGAAGTGGTTTCGGGTATTTCCCAATACCCGATATCGACCTCCTCGAGTCTCACGTCATCCTATCCCAAGTTATCCATAAGAAACACACAACATTTCATACCAGGGATATCAACTCATTCAAGCATCCAATATCGTTCAATCACCCATAAGCAAAGCTTAATCACATACAAATTTAATTTAATTACTCCTGATTGAATTACTAACCTCAACCACTTAGATTTCTTTATTTACTCATCAATTAATTTCAAATCAATAAATCAATCATCCCTTCATTAGGCATCTTAATTAATCAACTTGGATTAATTATCCACCAATTTATGCAAGTGATTCTCTTTAATTAATTTCATGATATTGATTTTCCTTAATCTAAAAATCAGTAAGTAATCTTTAATTACATCATGAATTAATTATCTATATTAATTGCATTAATCCTTAATTACTTATTTTAATTAACATCTCATAAGTCACTTATTATTGATTAATTCATCTTTATTAATAAATCTTTGATTACATCATTAATTATATAAATTAAGGATTTCCAATTATATTTTAATTTATTCTAATCAAATTTAATTATCTTACTTCAAACCAACGTATAATCATTTCGATCAATCCCAAACTGTGATTAACTAGCTTTTATTTATTTCATTAATTAAATCAATTACTTCTTTATTAATCATCTTAATTAATCTCCTGATAATTTCCCAAAGTGATTATATTTATTAATTTCATTTAGTAATTACTTAACAAACCATCCAATAATTATTCTGAATTATTTACACTTGATTTATTAAGTTAAAACTTAAAAATTTAATCAATTCAAACCTTAAATTACTAAATTAGGTAATCCGAGTCTAAAACTATTTAAAACCCGAATACTTCGAGTCAGACAACAATCAGTACACGAATCAACCCAAAACCAAAGTCATATCATCAATAGTGCACACCCAATCAATTTAATCATTCAATCATTTATTTAAATTTAACTATTTAAATTTAAATAAAAACCCAACAGAGTGAGATTTACTCACATTTGCCTCGCAATTGGCAATCCACTTCCTTCAATTAATTTCATCCAGTGATTATTAATTTATTACTTCCCAAGAGATTTTTAATTCATTATCCCCTAGCTATTAATTGTTAACCTTCATTGTTAATTCCTAAAACCTAATTCCCATTCGTATATCACTAATTATAAATTATTCAATCAAAAATTTCAAATCAATTACTTAATTAATCTTTGACTTATTTCATAAGTGACCAAATCTTACATATACTTAAGATAAACATGTTCTTTATTAAATACTAATCACAATAACATTTAACTTAATTTGTAAAATAATTAAGTTTTAAGTATCTTTTATGTACATACCTTACTTAACAATAAATCAACTATCTTAATTTAAGTTTTGAAAAGCATTTAACTTACAGGATTCATAAATGTTTTAAACAATTCCATTTTCTTTATTTACTTTATATATTTTTTTTTATTTAGCCTAAGTTTAAAACAAACAGTCGAAATAAAAAAATAAAGGAAAGATTACTCACTGTCGATCAACAACCCAACCCAGATCGCGATTCCCCCTTCTTGAACGCGAGTGCTCGCAGCCTCATCATCTTCTCCACATGAAACCCTAGCTTGGACGTTGGTTGTATGACGTTTCCCCCAAGCAACAATTGTCGAGCCGTCGCTCCTCTTTCCCTCCACGAGTATCGACTTCGAGACTCTCCCGCGACCTCGCGCCATCTCCAGATCCATCGCGAACAATCCTTCCACATCTTCATGCCGCCGCTCCTAGCTCGAGAAGCCCTAGCTCGCACGCGCGACCGTGCTTCTTCCCCTCTCGAGTTTGAGTCGCCTCCCCCCCCATTTTTTCGTAATACACGAATTTGATTTTGGGAATAAGGACAAGAGGGGGCTCGGTTTCCATTCTTTCTTTCTTTTTTTGAATATGTTTTCGTGAGTTTAACCGAAGGGGTGGAAGAGAGTAGATGTGATATAAAGTTGGGGAAGCGTATTGGAGAAGATTACTGTATAATTGATTTTACTTTTGTATATTATTATTATTATTTTTCAAACTATCTCAAACTCCTATCAACTCGTTTACATACCGTACGATAACACTACAACTCCAAACATTACGAAAATTGAAATCCAACAATAATACAATATTACGGATCCAATGGAACTGGTTTCGTCGAATTCCGAGACTGTGCCTCGAAAGGCTATTTTTAAATTCCAATTTAAACGATATATTATTAAAATTGAAAAAATTACCTTTACATTAAATTTCAACCATTCTATTATCTTCAGTATCATCATTATAGATTTTATAAGCCTTCAAATTATTTTAAACGGGCTTAGAATCTCGGATTCAACAATTTACCCAATTTCAATTATTAAATTCAATATTTAAACTATACAATTCAATGATTTAATTATCAAGTAAGTATTAATATTTGGAATTCAAGTTAAAATTAACCTTTAAATAATTTAAAATCAATTAACTATTCCAATTTAATTTGTTAAAAATTACGGGTCGTCACATTCCTCCCCCCTTAAAAGAATTTCGTCCCCGAAATTATTAATTAGGAAGAATGGTCCAATACCCGTTTACTTTTCTCCCAAAACCAACCGTTCAACATCCTACCATCTATCTTTTATTAAAGACCCACTATCACCTTAAACTTCCAAAGCCTTCTATAGTTTTCAAACAATACCCCTTTGCTCAATCATCTAAATTTCAATTTAAAACCAAATTTGGAATTATCAAAATTTTCTCAAATTTTTTTCTAACTCTCTGAATTCCCGAAAATTTTTGCCAGCGTCTCCTTTGCGCGGCTAGCTCGGTACTACTACAAAAGGCCTCTACGGGCTCCCAAATTCCAAAAAGAAAACAAAAGCCAAGTGGCTACATCAAAAACCCAATCCAATTTCATCTAGAAATTTAAATACGTGCCTTTTTGTTGGGCAATACACATTTATCCTTTGGAATCAAATCAAATTTTCTTTCCCGTTTATAATACCTGCATATCTTTCCTAGCAATCACATCCAATCATGATTTTCCAATCATTTTATATATTTCTTACAGAAGTTTCCACATCTACTTCTATTCAATTTAGTTTTTCCCATTTCCATATGAATTCTTTTTACTTTCATTTTTGAACATTAAATTTTATTTTCCATTTATAACTGATTCATATTAGTTTCATCTACTGATTTACTTTAATTTCCAATTTGAAATTGTTTTATCGTTAACAAAAAAATTTCAAAAAATTTCTAACTCCCAAAATTTTGAAAAAAATTTGGCAGAGTCTCCTTTGTATGGAGGAGCTTTTGCAATTTGACAAGAGATATAAATATATATATATCGACCCACATGGTCGGAAAAAGCAAAAACAGTTCATATTTCCTATTTTTATTGCGTATGCGTACCTTATTTAGCATTTTAAGCAAGCGGCTTATTTATTCTAGCAAATAATGCAATCCAAATCCAGCCAAACGGCCTTCAGGTACCTGTACTTACTCAATTTAAATATGTAAGTGCCATATATGGAAAATCTATTAGCATTTCACTTACTTCAATAGCTAAACACATGTATTACATACACAACAAGTGTTAAACGCTTCCCATAAGCGATTCCTATGATTTTAAAGCTTATTAAATTGCTTCAACCAAATCATAAGCCATTTCATTCAATTTTATTGGGTTACAACGCAATTTCTTATGTTCAAATTGTTTCTAATCTAAACCGGCTCAGATCAATTTGATTGATTCAAAAATCAATTTATTAAATCTTAATAAACTCAAAGAAATTCAATTACTTTAGTTTACGCCAAACAGCAATCATTTTTACGCAAATTGATGATATCCACTTGAATAGATAATTACGAAAATTTTATAACCATTTTAGATTAATTTTCGACTCAATTTGTTTAATTCAATTCCACTTTAATTTATTCACAACCATTTATCATTTAATTCACCAGCTTAATTCATTTTAGTTTATAACCACTTTAAATTAATTTTCCACTCTTTCTGCATTTAATTCCATTTCATTTCTAATTTATTCTCTAACCGTTTATTTAGCTCGACACATTCCATTCTTGTATACTACTAGCCATTCCCAAATTAATTCAATCCAAGCTTTATTTAATAGGTTTTCACCCTTATTCGAAGTCAAGCTTCCATAAATTTTAAACTTAAGTTAATTTACTTTAATTTATTCCAACATCAAACTTAAGTTTACTTTCATTTGACCCTCATTTAATCAACTCCCATTAAATTCAGTTAGCCCATCAATTTTAACTTTTAATTTTAAATTCACCTGCTCAATTTATCAAAATAATATCTAACCACCCACTTAACTTATTTATGCTTCAAATTAATATACCACCAAATTCAAGTTCAATCTGATAATCCAATTCCAATCACAACTTGATTTAGTTTTTATTCAATCAGACTTCATTCATTTATTATTCAACTCAATTAACCCATTTTAAATTTTAAATTTACTTACTTAATTCGTTATCGAATTTATTTTATTAGTACAAGGCCATTCTTAATTTATTTCTATTCATCTGGATTTTGTTTGCAATTCAAACAATTTTTATTATAATCCCTTCTATTTCCTATAACATCACTTCTCTTATATCCAATTTACTTGCAAATTTCATTAAATATATATATTTATTTTTATTTACAGCATCTCCTCTTATTTAATTCATTATCAAATTCAAGTCGAATTCTATTTAAAATTCAAATTCATTTCCAAACCCATTATCAACTTACAATCCATTTTATTTAACCAAGTTAAATTTTATTAACATACTCTATTAAATAATTTATCTAGCTGATTAGTTTACTTCCACTTTAAATTTAATATTCGATTTTATTACAAAGAGTTCAAATTTTATAGATTTCAGTTTGGATTTCCTTTTATTTTTCCCAAAATTCCAGCATTTTTATCTAAAAATTTAAAAATGCCTTAAAATCCACCTCATACTATTAAAATAGCTTTTATAAAAATATTTCTTATGACTCGATGTCTCAACCAGTCCATCCTTGTTCTCACAGAAATTCAGTTATACGTTGATCAGGCGTAGGACTGAAAATCTACAAGTACATGGTAAACCCGTTTTCAACACCCAGAGAAAATACTTGGAAAATAATTTTATTGAAATATAGAATTTTTTTTTTTTGAAAATAGAGGAAATATCTTTGGTGACAATGCTCTGAAAATCATCACCCCCATCCATGGTCACAGTTACATCCCAGGGTGGTTACGTTGCCGTCGCAGCAAAAGTCCATGTAACTACAGGCTCTCCGCGACCTCTCGATTACGCCATGGAACCCACACAACAGATCACAGTTACATCCAGGGTTACGTTGCCGTCGCAGCAAAAGTCCATGTAACTGCAGGCTCTCCGCGGCCTCTAATTTCGCTGTCGAAATGAAACTTCTCCACTCCTACATAGGTCGCAGTCCACCGATATAAAATCAAACGCAGACTGTTGGCACTCAGCAGCACACACGACTTTCGCTATGTTATACCATAGGTCGCAGTCTACCGATATAAAATCAAACGCAGACTGTTGACTCTCAGCAGCACACACGACTTTCGCTATGTTATACCATAGGTCGTAGTCTACCGATATAAAATCCAAAAGCAGACTGTTGGCTCTCAGCGGCACACATGACTTATGCTATGGTATACTCAACTCATAATCCTCAGGAACTAGTTTTGTCCGGACTCCTCACAGGATCAACTTTAGAACCCCCCTTGGGGCTCAAGGCAGTACCACTCGGTGGCACTCCTGAGAAGTTCATTTCAAGGGAGCGCCTTTTTCCCCAAGGCCATCATCAAAACATTTTATACTATACACATATAGTATCTTTTTAATCATACACCTAGTATGAACTTTATCAAAGCTCCTTTACACAAAATCGATTATCCCAAAATCGATAATTCTCAAAATAGGCTTTCCAAATTCCATATATTGATTTTACCCAAAAACCAAAAGCCTTTCCAAATCCAAAGGTTCCCAAAACCCTTTCCAAAATCCTCATAAGATCCTTTATATATATATAGATATATAATTTTTAAAACTTTGGATCACTTTGAACTCGTATAAAATTCCTTTTATACTTCAAACACTTCCAAAATACTTTTTCTTCCAACAACAGATTCAACAAGGGGAGAATATATAACAAAGATATAACTTTGTTTACCCAAAATCAAATATTCAAATTTGATTACTCTTTCCAATATCAATTTCCTTTCTATTCACGTTCACCTAAATTTTCATTCACTTATTCACATTTGCCTTAATCCGCATTTGGATTATTACCTCAATTCTTATCCCAGTTGGGTATTTAATCAATAACAGTTAGAACTCCGACCAGTTTATATTTAGGAAATAGCTCGAAAATATAAAAATAGATAAGTAGTTGAAAACAATAATGATTAGTTTGCAAAATAGCTGTAAAATAGTTAAATAGTTTCAAAAAATTTAGATAATTGCAAAATAGTTGTAAATTAGTAATTAATTTGAAACATAGTTAAAATATAGTAATGAGTTTGGAAAACAGCTGAAAAATGGTTAAATAGCTCCAAAATAATTATAAAACAAGTATAAAATAATTTGGCTTTAAGAAAGAAAGGTTGTATATATTTAATAACTTAGAAAAATAAGTTTATATAAAGACAATTTATATTGAAAATAGTCTAGAGTCAAAACGATTCACTTCCCCAACATTTCAATTTAAATTTCCACTCCCATTTAAATTGACCCAATTCCAAATTGAATAATCTTCAATTTCCATTGAAATTGATTTAATCCCAATTCAAGTCGAATTGATTCTCAATTTCCTTCCAACTTCAAATCAAATTCTGTTTGATCTTTAACTTGTACAACTTTAATTACAATTTCAATTTTACAATTTCTATTTATAATCAATTACATTCACATTTTGCTTTTAACTCGGAATTATACATTTTATTTAGCCAATATATTTTTATTATTCCATAAACATTTTAATCAAGATTCCAGAGTTTAAACAAATTTCCAAAATTTCAATATCACCTTAGAATTCAACTATATCCAAAATTCTTTGGCAAATTCAATTACCCCTTTGAATTTCAATACCAAACCCAGTTCACAAACAATTCCAATGTAAAACAATTTGGTAGCAATTTATCTTCTAGAAACTCGAAAATAAACATAGATAATGCTGCAGTCATCACCGACGTTATTTTCCAGTGACCGAAAGAGTTCAATGCTTTTATCTCTTTAAAAACATTTCCAAATATTTTTAATTTCTAATCTCCCAGATTTCAAATTCAACACAAAAATATTTTTGAAATAATACTATTATTTTTTTCCAAAACCTTTGGAAACCACTTCCAAATCCAAAGGAATTTTAAATTTTCCCAAAAATTCCAAATTCCCAACCCATCCAATTCTTATTTAAACATTACTCTGGCATTTTCATCTTACTTTATTTTCAAGTATTCTCTGGAATTCTATTTCAAATTATAATCTCATTTATTTATGAAGTTTATTTCAATTTATAAATTACATTCACAATCTATATTTCAAATTCCATTTCGTTATATAAGTTTATTCTTCAACTTTGGTTATAAGTTTCAATTTGGTCGTATTTTATATTACTTCTTAACATAATTCCAATAATTTAACAACCAATCACCTAAATATTCATTAGAAGGAAATGTTGCTATATATTTCAAAATACATTTTTATATAAAATCATTAAAAATCCTTATAAGCAAATAACAAGTACGCTCTCATATATATATATATATATATACACACACTCAACTCATTCTAGAGTACTACGGACTCTATTCAATGAGTAATCCCTACCAGAGCCAAGGTTCTCGCTTAACCTTCAGCTTGATACCAACTGTAACGACCCGAAATTTTCGAAGCCGAAAATTCCAGATAGTTATGAAAAAGAAGAAAGAGATAGAAGAAGAAGAACAGAAACATCAAACATCTCACATTTGCAGCGAATAAAATATAATAAATAATAACAGTTTACAAAAGAATACCATATCTATCGATTACATTTAATATACATCAGGGTTTCACATTATATACAGTCACTGAATATTTACAATTATCAAGTCTCAGATTAATAATAATATAAATACAGCGGAATACTCTATACGATATTGCCATCCAGCTCGCCTCCTGAGCTCCAGAACGTCCCAACCTGGAAATCTGTAATACTCGGTCTGACCCGAGCATTACATCAAAGTAACACCCGGGTCAGGCTGGAAACTAGCGTGAGTAATCCCAACTAACATGGAACACAAAGTATACCACTTATATAAAACTCATCCAACATGGAATACAAAGCTTACAACTTTAATTAAAACCCGGGGTACTCGAATAAATTCACAAATCCATAATTTATCATTGACACCAACTTATTTCACATATAAGTTTCTCAATACCAATTTTTTTTATTTAAATGGTCCAATTTCTTTAAAACACTTCACTCCAGCGTACAGATTTCACATATCAATCTATAAAATTCGAAGTGGTTTCAGGTATTTCCCAATACCCGATACCGGCCTCCTCGAGTCTCACGTCATCCTATCCCAAGTTATCCATAAGAAACACACAACATTTCATACCAGGGATATCAACTCATTCAAGCATCCAATACCGTTCAGTCACCCATAAGCAAAGCTTAATCACATATAAATTTAATTTAATTACTCCTGATTGAATTACTAACCTCAACCACTTAGATTTCTTTATTTACTCATCAATTAGTTTCATCCATTGATTATTAATTTATTACTTCCCAAGAGATTTTTAATTCATTATCCCCTAGCTATTAATTGTTAACCTTCATTGTTAATTCCTAAAACCTAATTCACATTCGTATATCACTAATTATAAATTATTCAATCAGAAATTTCAAATCAATTATTTAATTAATCTTTGACTTATTTCATAAGTGACCAAATCTTACATATACTTAAGATAAACATGTTCTTTGTTAAATACTAATCACAATAACATTTAACTTAATTTGTAAAATAATTAAGTTTTAAGTATCTTTTATGTGCATACCTTATTTAACAATAAATCAACTGTCTTAATTTAAGTTTTGAAATGCATTTAACTTACAGATTCATAAATGTTTTAAACAATTTCATTTTCTTTATTTACTTTTTTTTTATTTAGCCTAAGTTTAAAACAAACAGCCGAAATAAAAAAAAAGGAAAGATTACTCACTGTCGATCAACAACCCAACCCAGATCGCGATTCCCCCTTCTTGAACGCGAGTGCTCGCAGCCTCATCATCTTCTCCACATGAAACCCTAGCTTGGACGTTGGTTGTATGACGTTTCCCCCAAGCAACAATTGTCGAGCCGTCGCTCCTCTTTCCCTCAACGAGCATCGACTTCGAGACTCTCCCGCGACCTCGCGCCATCTCCAGATCCATCGCGAACAATCCTTCCACATCTTCATGCCGCCGCTCCTAGCTCGAGAAGCCCTAGCTCGCGTGCGCGACCTTGCTTCTTCCCCTCTCGAGTTTGAGTCGCCCCCTTTTTTTCGTATTATACGAATTTGATTTTGGGAATAAGGACAGGAGGGGGCTCGGTTTCCATTCTTTCTTTCTCTTTTGAATATGTTTTCGTGAGTTTAACCGAAGGGGTGGAAGAGAGTAGATGTGATATAAAGTTGGAGAAGCGTATTGGAGAAGATTACTGTATAATTGATTTTACTTTTATATATTATTATTTTTATTTTTCAAAATATCTCAAACTCCTATCAACTCGTTTACATACCGTACGATAACACTACAACTCCAAACATTACGAAAATTGAAATCCGACAATAATATAATATTACGGATCCAATGGAACTGGTTTCGTCAAATTCTGAGACTGTGCCTCGAAAGGCTATTTTTAAATTCCAATTTAAACGATATATTATTAAAATTGAACAAATTACCTTTACATTAAATTTCAACCATTCTATTATCTTCAGTATCATCATTATAGATTTTATAAGCCTTCAAATTATTTTAAACGGGCTTAGAATCTCGGAATCAACAATTTACCCAATTTCAATTATTAAATTCAATATTTAAACTATACAATTCAATGATTTAATTATCAAGTAAATATTAATATTTGGAATTCAATTTAAAATTAACCTTTAAATAATTTAAAATCAATTAACTATTCCAATTTAATTTGTTAAAAATTACGGGCCGTCACAATAACTATAAAGTTCTTATTTCTTCTAAATTTAATTTCAAAAATCTTATTAGATTAACCAATGTAATTATCGAAATTTATGGGTCATCAAATCTTAGAGTTGTGCTTGAGACGCTCAGGAGGCTTCAGTTAAAGGCAAAGTTTTCCAAGTGTCATTTTTGGAAGAAAGATGTTAAGTTTCTTGGTCACGTGGTTTCAGAGAAGGACTTATTAGTCGATCCAGATAAGATCGAAGCTGTTAATAATTGAAAGAGACCGAGATTAGAAGTTTTCTTGGACTTGCTGGCTATCACTGGAAAATCATCGAGGACTTCTCGCAGATAACCGCACCTTTGACTAAGTTAACCAAGAAGGATGTGAAGTATGTCTGGTCTGACGAATGTGAGGAAGCATTCCTTAAGTTAAAGCATTTGTTGACCAACGCCCCAGTGTTAGTAGTTTCAGACGGAAACCAAGGATTGATGGTGTATACCAATGCATGCAGAACTGGTCTAGGAATTGTGTTAATGCAGAAGGGTAAAGTTAGTGCCTATGCTTCACGATAGCTTAGACTGCATGAAGTGAGATATCTCACTCATGATTTGGAGTTTGTTGCTGTGATCTTCGCATTGAAGATTTGAAGACATTATCTATTAGGGGAGAGATTTTTGCTATACACAGGCCATGGGTCTTTAAGGTACTTATTCTCTCAGAAAGAGTTGAATATGAGATAGCAGAAGTGGTTGGAGTTTTTAGCAGCTTATGATTTTGGTATAGAGTATACACCGGGGAAAGGAAATAAAGTAGCGGATGCTCTTAGTAGAAGACATCAGAATGTGGTGTTAGCTATGTTCGTAAAATGGGAAGATGTAGAAGTTTTGACTATTTATAGTGTGCAGTTAAGAACGACTGCTAGTTCTAGTAAGAGCATCGCCATGTTGTCCCGTTTAGAAGTTCGACCAGCGTTGATCGAAAGGATTGCTTCTAAGTAGAGAGAGGATACAGAATTAGCCGAGATGATTAGAAGGCTTGAGATTGGAATTAAGATTGATGATCTAAGAGATTTTAGTCTTGACCAGAGAGAATGGTTAAGAAAGAAGGGATGATTATGTGTTCCAAATGTTGAGGACTTAAGGAAATAAGTTCTTAGAGAATATCATCGATCCAAGATTATGATTCATCCTGAAGGGACCTGAAAGGGAGTGCGGATTAAGGATCTTAAGGCTAATTTAACACTGGAGGGGGTGAATAGTGTTTACTGGATTCTAAGACTTATATGGACTAATTGAAAATTTATGATATAAACAAATGCAGAATTTAATCACAGAACAATCACCGAATCAAACACAGATACAGAAAGTAAATAAAAAGCAATAAAATGAAAGAACACACCGGATTTTATATTGGTTTAGAGTTACCCTACATCCAGTCATGTATCAAGGCAAACACCTCATACAGATTTTTATTATACCAATGCCGAGATTAAAATCCTCAATTTCCAAAGGCCTTAAGGTACCCTCCTGTCTCTCGAGTCCGGGGCAAACTCTCTTGATATACGGGATACAAGATCACCCTATTGATTTCCATGCACAACCACACCTTATAGAGAGACTCGATAAACTTTTGATTACAAATTGATCCTATAACTCTGAATAGCACTTTGATCTTTGAGAGATGACAGAGAATCAAACAAGAATGAGATTCTAATTTGATTCACTTGAGAATTCGGCAGAATTTCAGCACGATCTTAAAAATATGAAAACTTTAGAATATGGATTTGTGGAGAAGGAGTGAAGAAAATAAGAAAATAATTAGTTAAAAAAATTCTTTTGTGTAGGCTATTTATAGACCACCAATGGTCATAACCATTCGTGAAGAGATTCAAACGATTAAACACTTCTTTTGAAAATTGAAACTTTTTAATTCAAAGGCCACCATGTCGGCATGGGGTATCCCATGATGTCGACATCCTTGGTTAAAAAACAAGGTGAAATTTGTTTTGAAAATGGCGTTGAAAGGAAAACAAGATGAAATGATTCTATAGTAAAATAAATTAATTTTCCTATGTTTTAAAATAAAGAATAGAAAAATATATTTTTAGAATGTGTATATAAGTTTGATTTTAAATCTCAAGTGTGTGTGTGTATATATATTATAAAGAATATTTAAAAATCAGGAGATGGTTTTAAAAACAAACGAAGTTTAAATCAAGAGTTTATTTAAGAACAAAAGCAAAGAATATTTTAAGGCTAAAATATCTTTCTGAAAATCATTTGAAAATATAATTTTTAAGGCTAAAACGTTTTGAAAAGCAGCTTTGAAAATCATTTTGAAAAACCATTTTGAAGTAGTTTTGCAAGCTTCTTCCTACAGAACATCTCATCACATCAGGACCCGAGAAATTGCATAAACCAGGATGCTCGTGGGTTTGTAAGCCACTTGTGTTTGTAAGCTACTGGTAGTGGGTTTGTAAGCCGCTAAGAAGGTAAAAATAGGTTCCATCCCAAATGAAATTTGGAATGAAGATTTCCGTGCTATTATGAAGTTTTAACAAAAATTAGACACTTATCTTGAAATCTTTATCTTGATACTCATGAGTCTTCAAACTTGATTTCTTCATTCTTGATCTTTATACTGTATAGTCTTCAATAATCAGTACCTGCCTTATATATATCCTGCATAATAAAATTCATATATATCTAGACAATAGTGTTATTATATAAGTTATAATAAAATAAGTTACAAGGGTTGTTGTCATCAAAACCACTATCTCAATTTCCTAACAATCTCCCCCTTTTTGATGATGACAACCTTATAAAATATACTTACCACTTCGATCATACCATAACTCCCCCTTACTCCACGCCTACTATTGTATATAACTTCTCCCCCTCTGTCATCAACAAAAAAAACTTATAAACCTTGAACTTAATAGAAAATGAGATAAACAAACATATGACATAAGAATAATAACTATGTATGAGGGGAATATAGCATCATAAGTTAAATGGAATTCAAGATTTTATATTCCAAAGATTGTTTTTAGAAGAACATTAATTAAGATAACACTTTTATACAAATTAACAAACCAATATACAATGAAGAAAACGGAAAAACGCTTAACAAGGACCCTTAACTATTGGTGATTTATGGACCGAGCAATTTGGATAGTGGAGACAAAAGTTACCACATTGTTCGACCATGTTCCCATTAGCTTCAAAAAGGACCTCTCTAACGCAAATCACGCCATCATATTCGTCCATATGAACATCCGGATACAGCAATGGATGTTCTTCTTCTTGATCCCCTTATGGTTCTTTTAAAGGCTCTTCTTCTTTAAAATCCATAGCTTGTGATGGTTCTTCGTTGACAATGGGATTGGCATGGTTATCTATAAGGAAGTTTTGTAAATTCCTAAGGATTATACCTTGCCTATCTTGTTCTCTAGCCATTCACAGTTGACTCACTTGAATTTCCATCATCATTTGAAGCAAATCTTTCATCTTCTCTTGTAATTTGATGACTCATTCGTGAGTGGAACGTTGAAAAGGACCAGAATGAGTAGAATTGGGTGAAGAAAGTTTATTATTAGAAGAGGAAGCCATTAATTTACTATTTTAGAAGTTTATTACAGAGAATAGGACAGAGAAAAGGAATAAAAGTCGAAATATATAAATATATAACTTAATAACTAATTTTAGATGAAAATTTAAATTTGAAAATCTCGGCATGTATGTCGACATAGAGGGATGGGTCATGTCGACATGCCTAGTTCAATTTTTGAGAATTTTTTTATTTATATTAATTATTAACTATGCTTGTATTATTTATTATTTATATTTCAGTTAATGAACATATACCTAATTCTCTTCTAAATTTAGTAAAGTTTTGTTCATTTAATGGTTTGGTTAATATATCGGCAATTTGTTTTTTAGTATTAATATATTCAAGAGTTATGACTTCTTTACTAATATTATTTCTAAGAAAATGATGTCTAGTATCAATATGTTTTGTTCTAGCATGACGAGTTGGATTCTTAGAAAGGTTTATTGCACTAGTATTATCACAATAAATTGGTGATTTGGTTATAGTTAATCCAAAATCTTTTAAAGTTTGTTGCATATATATAATTTGAGAACAAGCCAAAGCAGCAGATATATATATATATATATATATATACATATATATATATATATATTCTGCTTCAGTTGTTGACAAGGATACAATATTTTGCTTCTTACAAAACAAGGAAACCAAAGAATGTCCTAAAAAGTGACAAGTTCCGCTTGAACTTTTTCGGTCTGATTTACAACCAGCGTAATTAGCATCACAATATGAAATTAAATCAAATACATCGTTTTTAGGGTAAAATAAACCATAATCTAAAGTATGTTTTACATATCTTAAAATTCTTTTAATATCTTTTAAGTGAGTTACTTTAGGTTGAGATTGGTATCTTACACAGAGACGGACACTATGCATGATGTTAGGACGACTTGTTGTTGTGTAAAGCAGCAAACCAATCATTCCCCTATATAATTTTTGATCAACATCTTTTGATTTATCTTCTTTACTTAAAGCTACATTAGTTGTCATTGGAGTTGGTTTCCTACCAGAAGTGGTCAATCCAAATTTATTAATTAAATCCTTAGCATATTTTTCTTGACTAATTAAAATTCCTTTATCTAGTTCTTTGATTTGAAGTCCTAAGAAGAAACTTAGTTCTCCCATATGACACATTTCAAATTCTTTAGTCATTATATCTGAAAATTCTTTATTCATTATGTTATTAGTTGATCCAACTATTATATCATCTACATATATTTGTACTAATTGAATATCATATTTGTTTCTTTTAATAAAAAGAGTTGTATCTATTTTACCAATTTCAAAACCAGATTATGGTAAATAAGATCTTAATCTTTCATACCAGGCTCTAGGAGCTTGTTTCAAACCATATAACCCTTTTTTTAATTTATATACATGATTTGGAAATTTATTATCTTCAAAAAGTGGCGGTTGTTCAACATAAACATCATCTTTTACAATACCATTTTGAAAAGCACTTTTAACATCCATTTGATATAACTTGAAATTATTGTAGTTTGCAAAATCAAGTAGAATCCTGACAGCTTCTAGTCTTGCTACGGGTGCAAAGGTTTCTTCATAATCAATTCCTTCTTCTTGACAATAACCATGCGCGACTAAACGAGCTTTATTTCTCACGACCTTACCAAGTTCATTCATTTTATTTTTATAAACCTATTTTGTTCCAATTATACTTTTATCCTCAGGTCTAGAAACAAGTTCTCAAATATCATTTCTGGTGAACTAATTTAATTCTTCTCGCATAGCAAGAATCCATGAATCAACAGATGATGCTTTTTTTAGGTTCAATAGTTGATATAATAGCTACATTACTCATACTATATAGTTGATTTCTTGTTTTAACTATAGATTCAATATTTCCTAGCATATTTTCTATAGGATGATCTTTGAATAGCCTAATTCTTTTATTAGGTTGAATGACTTCACAAATTAGTTTCATTAGGTTAGTTATTTAAAATTACAAAATCTTCTTCATCTTCTATTTGTACAGTATATTTAAAAGATACATGCATTGTTTCTTCAATAGTGTTAGTTCTTAAATTATAAACTCTAAATTCTTTACATCTATTAGAATATCCGGTAAAGATACCTTTGTCGGATTTAGGTTCAAATTTATCTAAATTATCTTTTGTATTAAGAATAAAACACTTACTACCAAAAACTTTAAAATAAGCTACTATGGGTTTCTTATTGTAAAGTAATTTATATGGTGTTTTATTGGTTAATAATCTAATTAAAATCCTATTTAATATATAACATGTTGTAGCGACTACTTCAGCCCAAAAGTTTTTAGGCAAGTTACTATCAGAAAGCATTGTTCTAGCACACTCTTGAATCATTCTATCCTTACGTTCTCCCACTCCATTTGGTTGTGGAGTTCTTGAAAAGAGAAATTATGAGTAATTCCTTTTTGATTATAGAATTTCTCAAAATTTTCATTTTCAAATTCTCCACCGTGATCACTATAAATAGTTTTTATTTTTAAAGAAAGTTGATTGGGAATTCTTTTAGCAAATTTTTTAAATAATTCAAAAGCATCACTTTTAAGTTTAAGAAAAATTGTCCAAGCATATTTAGAATAATCATCTACAATTACAAAAACATATTTATTGTGATTAATTGATTGAACTTGAGATGGACCAACTAAATCTAAATGAAGTAATTATAGAGGTTTAGAAGTAGAAATCATATCTTTTAATTTAAATGAACTTTTCTTAAGTTTTCCTAATTGGCAAGCATCACATATACTATCTACTTTAAAAGTTAACTTGGGAAGACCTCTAACTAAGTCAAGTTTTGATAACGTAGATAACAGTTTGAAATTTAAATGACCAAATCTTATATGCCAAATCCAAGGGTAACTTGTATTAGCCAAAAGACATAAGTTATCATTTGACACTTTCATACTAGGTATGTAAATGTTTTTCTTCCTAGTTCCTTCAAAAATAATATTTGACTTATTATCTTCGATATGACACTTATCTTTTCAAATTTAATTTTAAATCCTTTATCGCATAGTTGACTTATACTAAGCAAATTATGTTTTAAATTTCTAACTAGCAAAATATCAAAAATAAGAGAAGTTTTAGAATTACCGACATTGCCGATGCCAATCACATATCCTTTTGAGTTATCTCCAAAGTTGACTAATCCACCATCTTGGTATATAATGTCATTGAGTATCTCGAGATTTCTAGTCATATGCCTTGAACAGCCACTATCAAGTATCCATTTATCTTTCTCAATTTGCACAGTTTGTCCATTGATTGTTGATTCTTCAAAAGCCATATAACATGTCTGTTCTTGCATAACAAACAAATTCGGTAGATAACTTGATTTTTCATAAAAACTATATGCAGACATATGATACTTTGATGAAATGCATAAATTCAAACTAGTATTAACAAAATTTCCTAAAAATGCCATTTTTAACTTTTCAAGTTTCATATCATGAAAACTATGAAAACCTATGCTCTGATACCAATTGAAAGGGAGTGAGGATTAAGATTCTTAAGGCTAATTTAACACTTGAGAGTGTTGAATAGTGAATGGATTCTAAGACTTATATGGACTAATTGAAAAACTATGAAATAAATAAATGCAGAACCTAATCACAGGACAATCACAGAATCAAACACAGATGCAGAAAGTAAATAAAAAGCAGCAAAAGGACAGAACACGTTGGATTTTATACTAGTTCGGAGTTACCCTACATCCAGTCTAGTACCAAGGCAAATACCTCATACAGATTTTAATTATACCAATGTCGAGATTACAATCCTCAATTTCTAAAGGCCTTGAGGTACCCTCCTGTCTCTCGAGTCTGGGGCAAACTCTCTTGATTTACGGGACACAAGATCACCCAATTGATTTCCAGGCACAACCACACCTTATAGAGAGACTCGATAAACTTTCAATAACAAATTGGTCCTATAACTCTAAATAGCACTTTAAACTTCGAGAGAGGACAGAGAATCAAACAAGAATGAGATTCTAATTTAATTCACTTGAGAATTCGACAAAATTTCGGCACGATCTTAAAAACATGAAAATTTTAAAATATGGATTTGTGAAGAAGAAGAGGGAAGAAAATAAGAAAATAGTTAGTTAAAAAAATTCGTTTGTGAAGGCTATTTATATACCACCAATGGTCATAACCATTTGTGAAGAGATTTAAATGAACAGACACTTCCTTTGAAAATTGAAACTTTTGAATTCAACGGCCACCATTTCGACATGGGGTATCCCATGATGTCGACATCCTTAGTTAAAAAACTAGTAAAATTTGTTTTGAAAATGGTATTGAAAGGAAAACATGATGAAATGATTCTGGAGTAAAACAAACTAATTTTCCTATGTTTTAAAATAAAAAATATTAGAAAAATATATTTTTGGAATGTGTATATAAATTTGATTTTAAATCTCGAGTATATATATTATAAAGAATATTTAAAAATCAGAAGATAGTTTTAAAAAACAAACGAAGTTTCAAACAAGAGTTTATTTAAAAACAAAAACAAAGAATATTTTAAGGAAAATCATTTTGAAAAACCATTTTGAAATAGTTTTGCAAGCTTCTTCCTGCAGAATATCTCATCACATCAGGACTCGAGAACTTGCACAAAACCAGGATATTGGTGGGTTTGTAAACCACACGTCGTAGGTTTTTAAGCTACTTGTCGTGGGTTTGTAAGCCACTAATAAGGTAGAAATGGGTTCCATCCCAAATGAAATATGGAATGAAAATTTTCGTGCTATTATGAAGTTTTAACAAAAACTAGACACTTATCTTAAAATCTTGATCTTGATACTCATGAGTCTTCAAACTTGATTTCTTCGTTCTTGATCTTTATACTGTACAGTCTTCAATAATCAGTACCTGCCTTACATATATCCTGCATAATAACATTCATATATATCTAGACAATAGTGTTAGTATATAAGTTATAATAAAATAAGTTACAAAGGCTGTTGTCGTCAAAACCACTATCTCCAGTTCCTAACAAGACCAAGATGTATCAAGATATGAAGAGGAGCTTATATCGGGAAGGTATGAAGAGTGAAGCTGGCTTGTGGGTTAGGCAGTGTGCAAATTGTCAACAAGTATAGGCCAAACATCAGAAGCCGGGTGAATTTATTTAACCTTTAGAGATTCCAGTTTGGAAATGGGATTCGATATCCATGGATTTTATAGACGGATTGATAAGGTCAAATAGAGGAAATGAAAGTTTATGGGTCATAGTGGACAAGTTAACCAAGAGTGCCCATTTCATTCTAATTAAGTCAACTAGGACTGCACGTATTTAGCTAAGTTGTTCGTGAAGAACATAGTTAAAGTACATGGGGTTCCTAGTAGTATAGTCAGTGTAGGAGATGCTTTGTTTACTAACGAATTCTGGAAGAGTCTACAGGATGTATTAGGTACCAAGCTTAAGATGTGTACTGCATATCGCCCTCAGACAGATGGCTAGACAGAGAGAGTCAATAAGGTACTCGATGATTTTTTGAGTGCTTGTGTATTGGACTTTGGTGGATCTTAGGAAGATCACCTATATTTGGTTGAATATTCCTATAATAATATTTATCAAGCTAGTATAGGAGTGACGCCTTTTGAAGCTTTGTACGGAAGGCTATTGTGACGACCCGGAATTTTGTACAATTTACATTGAAATATTTAATTGATTTTAAATATTTAAAAGTTAATTTTTAACTTGAATTCAAATATCGCTATTTATTTGATGATTAAATTATTGAATTTAATAATTGAAAGTTGGGTAAAATATTGAATCTCCAGTTTTAACTTGTTAAAAACAATTTGAAGGCTTGCAAAGTTTATATAAATAGTACTGAAGATAGTAAAAGTGTTGAAATTGAATTTGGAAGTATTTTGTTAAGTTTTGAAAATATACCGTTTAAATCGAAGTTTAAAAATAGCTTTCCGAGGCACAGTCTTGAAATTCGATGAAACTAGTTCAATTGGATCCATAATAGTGTTTTATTATCGGATTTTAATTTTCGTAGCATTTAGAGTTATTGTGTGAGCGTATGATATATAAACGAGCTTAAATCTATATCGAAAATTCAATATAATAACTGGTCCAAAACGCTATCTTCTCCATACCATCGAATTAGGACTCGAAACCTTTTCCATTGTGTTCGAAATAGGTGTATAACATTATGAAAGCCTAGCGGCACGCCTTGATAAGAGTTTAGAATTTTGTGTTGTAATTTTTGGACAACTTAAATTTGAATTTGAAAATAAATAATATAATCGAACACTATACTAAGCTTTGACACGTTGAGAAATAAAGACATGCGTTGTCTTTCTTCTTAAGTTTCCACACACGTCTTTAAAATAAGAATAATGGCCGAGCTTTGAAAAATATCTATCTTCAGTATCTTATTCCCATCTTCATCTATTTTGTTCCAAGATTGAATCAAACACTTCCTTTCAATTTAAACCTGACCTTTTCCTTTCATATCAGCGGCTCTCTATAATCAAAAATATTTTTCGAGCCTTCTTCCTTTGTGAATTCATGATTATTATCGCGAATCCAAGCGCGTTTTCTTGCAAGGAGGGAAGTAAATTTTAACGTTCCCAAATTGATAAGTATGAAATCCATTTTCCTCCTTTAATTTCAGTTGTTCGATTTTGGGACCGAGCGGTTTGAAAAGAAATTCGGCATCTCCTGATCATTCGAACAGAGCAATCTCGATCACGAGCGTGAATCAGGGAGCATGGTCTTGCAATGCTCGATGAATTCTTGTGGTAAGGGAATTTAGGGTCGTGTCAGTCGTGTGATGTCAGAGGAGGGAGGTCGCGTTGTGTTAGGGCTTGTTGCTCGAGTCGTCGTCGCACTTGATACTATGGATATGACGTTGCGAGTTGAGGCAGTGGTAGGTGGCGCACGAGTGCAGTCAAGGCTAGGGTTTGGTTCATCTCAGGTAGTGGCTGCTCACGTAGGCATTGAAGCGTGATGTCGGTCAACGTCGGGAAGGTGATGTTTTCGATCAAGTGAGGTATTTCTTTCTGAAATATTTACGAGAACTCGCTATTTATTTAAAATGTATTGATGATCTATTTTATGAATTTAATGAATAGTTAAAATATTTTTATTACAAACTGAAAAGAGAATATACATGCATGTTTTGATATACAAAAGTTAACAGAAACTCTTTGTTAGTCAGAGAAGCATATATATATATATACAAAAAGCAAAAGAGAAAAATTATTGACAGTGAAGTAAATCTGAAAATTTTATTAACACAATAAAAATTTGGTAATTACTGAAGTTTTAAAAAAATAAGGTAGGATTTTAAAGCTGGGATTTTTGGAAATATCTTGACTTGGAAATACTATTTAAAATTTAGATTTTAGAAATTTTATAGATTATTTTATATAACGTATGTGGTTTAAAGGGAAAATTAATTTAAAATCAAATTTATTAGTTAAAAACCAAACAAATTAATTTTAAATAATGGCTAATTTAATTTATTAAATAGTGAATTATTTATAGATTAATTCAAATATTCATAAATTGTGTAATTATTTATACAAGGTCAAAATAGTGAAGAAACAAACCGAAATGAAGGTGGACTGCAAACCAAAGGTGAGTTAATCTCACTAATCTGGTTTTTAAATTAAATTTAAATAGTTAGATTTAAATATCTGGTTGAATGATTGGATGGATTGGATGTGCTATATTATATATAGTAGTATATATTGTATATCTTGGAATGATTGATTTCCCGCATTATATAGCAGATGAGACCTTATGCGCCACATAATAGCGGATGATATTATATTTAAATCTCATGTACCGCGATATTCCACCTCGAAGTGGAATTGGTATTTTATATTGTGCTAACGTCAGTGGATGCAGCGAAACAGGTTGGAGGGATCCAACTGGATTCCTTAAAATTATTTATATTGTTTAATATTCTCTGTTATGAATATTCGATATTCTATGATGAATATTATTGATAATTAGAATATTGAATGCTATGGTTTACTTGAATATATTTTGGTACACTGAGTTATCAAAATATATAGAAATGGGGTTTTTGAAAAGAAAATAAAAGGAAGAGAATTTGTAAGTGAAATAATTATAGAGATTTTAAACAAATTAAGAATGAACTGGATAAGAATATTAGTGGTTTTAAAATTCTAATAAATAAATTCCGTATATGAAAAGGGAATTCTGAATAAACAAAAAGATAATGAATTTTAAACTTCAGTGTTATTATTTAAAAGAATAAAGCATTTATTTTAAATTTAAGATTTAAATTATTAATAATAAATTGGAAATTCGGAAAATCTGAAATTGGTATGTTTCAGTTAAAAGATTTAAAATCAAAACAGAAATAACAATAATAAATAAATAAAGTCTATAATTAATGGACTTTGAATAGAATTGAGTAAGTAAAGAAATTTATTTCAAATGGGGTAAATTGGAAATCAATTTGAAAATTAATTTAAGTGGTTGAAGTTGGAACTTTAAAGAGAAGTGGGACATTGGAATTTATAAACTGGGTTTATAAAAGTAAAGTAATAAATCGGTGGATATTTGGAGGAATAAATCCACAATGGAAGTTATTTAAGGAATGAGAAATTTTGTTTAAAAATAAATAGTGATTTATTTTTAAAGGATGTGAAGAGAAGTATATTTCCCTGAATAGCCAAGTACGTTTCAAAGTAAATTTTTAAATATAAGTTAAAAGTTTTAATGTCGTTTTAAAAAGCATGTTTTAGAAAATTTATTATTTCTAAATGTTTAAAATCCTGAAGTAAGTATTTTTCAAATCGATTGTGGTAGTAATTATTTGAAGGTGACTTGATATTTTGTTAATCTAGTTTTATATTTTATAAAGTAGTCTCATTTTAAATATTCTTATAGTATATATTTTTAATAAAGTATTAAAGTAATTTTTAATTTAAATGTTTTAAGGATAATTTACAATAAAGAGTTTTAAATTATTTTAAAAAAAAATCTAAAGTTTTGGTGCTTGGTTGTTTTTAGTGGAAATAAATATTTGAAAATTTATTTTATGAGAAAAGTATGGTTTGAAACTATTTCAAAGGATTGAAAATAGAAATATATCTTGTGAAGATATTTTGAGATTAATAAATAATTTGGTGAAATTATTTATGGTTGATGGTTGTTTGTAAATGTTAATTGATAGTTAAATAACCGGCTATCAATATTGGCCAAATGCGCTGATAGTTTCGAAGAGACCGGGATCAGGATTTATTTCTCGAAAACCACTTCGATCCGGTTTGTACGTTTTCGTGGAAAATGAGTTCAGAGTCGAAGATGGAGCAGTGAAGTGCAAGGCTAGTTGCTACTAATCCTGAGGATGTTTCCAAAATGGATGTAGTAGGAGTAGTGCCTTCGGTTCCGTTCGAACCCAGGACGGACTTGTATGGATGAATGCTTTCATAACATCGTCAGGTGGACGATGAACATTCTAAGTGAAACGTTCTAAAGGTAATGCTTAGCCTCAAGCCTCATCAACCGGGAATGACTGAAAATCAGGGGTTATGCAGCAAGGCTAGGTGGATAGCACCCATTTCAGGGTGAGGTCATCCCTGTCTAGATGTCCTTTTTATTTCGTCTTAGTGGTGCGGTTGCTGATCACAACCGTGGGGTGATCTTACTCGGTATTATCCAGTAAAGGGTAGTCCCGGTCTTGTGTTGTAGTGGATCGGGAGTGATCCTCGGTATGCTTATCTAGACCAGGTACCGTGACATGTGGTACCCCAGTGCCTAGTCATTAGTTGGAAATCCATTCTCCCTAGCGCCTTTTATGAATTTTGTTTGTATTACCCACTCTGTGGCTAGTAGCTGGAATTTAATAATGTAACAATTTCGGCTTTTTTCATAAGTATTTGTATATAGACCCTATAATAATATCAGAGGATTTTAATAAAAAGTGTTTTAGCTATCATAAGGTAAAAACCCGACATGTTTATTTGTGGCATGGTCTTACGAGATGCTTTTGTTTTCAAAAGGATTTTGAAACTTTAATAATCAATTTGGGTATGGTTTTCTCACGCTGGTATTCCAGACTGACTCGGGTATTATTTAACTATAATGCTCGGGTCAGACCGAGTATTATAGAATACAGGAAAGGATGCTGTGGAGCTTAGGAGACGAGTTGGATGGCAATACGTACTTCCGTATTTGTGTTACATATTCCGCTGTGTATTCAGATTGTGAGGACAGATTATGATTACTGTCCAATTGTGTGTTATGTATACTCTGATGATTTATGTATAAATAGATATAGTATTTGATTTTTGGTGTAAAGATATGTGATTATCTATTATATTTTATTCCGCTGCGATGGTTAGATTCTGATGTTGTTTTCTATTTTCTTCTTCTTCCTCTTCTTCTTTAACCCAAACGGTTCGTATTTCCGTTCATCTTGAGTTGATTGATGTAGAATAGTGTTGACTCAAGGGGTACGGAATTGCGGGTTGTTACAGCTATGCAAATCACCAACATGTTGGTTGGACACTAGAGACGGATTGGTCTTAAGTCCAGATCTGGTTATAGAGGTAACAGAAAAGATTGAGTTGATCCGAGAAAGGATGAAAGAAACTCAGTCCAGACAGAAAAGCTACACAAATAAGAGGTGTAAAGACCTAGCATTCTTAGTTGGAGATAGGGTTTTCATTCATGTATCACCGATGAAGGGTGTGGTACGATTTGAAAAGTCAAGAAAATTGGCACCGAGATATGTTGCTCTGTTCTTAATTATAAAGAGGATTAGAAAGCTCGCATACATGGTAGGGTTGCTGAGCAGTATGGTAGGCGTCCATGATGTGGTTCATGTATCTCCTCTTCGCAAGTTTTTGCATGATCAAGAGACTACTATTCCTTTAACAGAGTTGGAAGAGTTGATAGTAGAGCCAAATTTGACTTTTGTTAGTAAACCAATTCGTGTTGTAGCGAGAGATAAGAAAAGATAGAGGAACAAGACAGTCAGATTCGTGAAAGTTCAATGGAGCGACAACGAGAAGGACTGTACTTGGGAGACAGAAGACAGGATTAGCGATACATATCCTGATATGCTTCGAGGGTATGTCTATATTAGATTTATGTAGATAATTGCAATTCGGGTAGGCTAGTATGGTTGTAATGAGTGGTTACAAATGATTGCTTTTTTTAGTATTTAGTCTTATTGAATTTTAAGGACGAAATTCTTTAAGGAGGGGAGCCTGTAATATCCCTAATTTTAATAACATTATCTAGAAGATTTAATTCGATGAATTAAATAGAGTAATGAAAATACTAGAGAGATAAGGGGATTGAGATTTGAATAAACACTTAGAGGCCGAGCTTAACAAATAAATGGGCTTATAAATGGTTTTATATGTTAATTAATTAATGCAAGGGCATAATAGGAATTGCCATACCTCCTTTATTCACTGTTATATCCCCATTCATGTTCATTTTTAAAAAACACAAACATATGTATATAAATAGTAGGAAAGTCGACCATTAGGAGAAAAGAGGAGAAAATAAATCTAAAGCTAAGGATTCAAGCTAGGGGGAATTAATCTCAACCAAATATCAAAGTCATTATGCTAATCAAAGTGAATAATAATCAAAACCATCTCTATTTTACTTTTATGATCATTTGATTTTTGGGTTTAAGATTAAATCCATTATGATGATTTTTTATGATGATATGCTCGAGTTTTATAACATGTTTGATTCAGACATAATTGTTTGATAATTGTTTGTATAGTTTTAAGGGTAAAGCCGATTATATTGAGTTTCGAATGCCATATGGAAATTATATGTTATGTAAAATATGAATTTGGAGATGGTTTTTAATTTTTATAATTTTCCAATCCATGGAAAATTTATTATGAATTTTCAAAGGAAAATATGTATAGTTGGGTTTAGAAATTAATTTCAGATATTTTATGAAGAAATTGGATCTGGAATTTTTATATGTTAGAGAACATATTGAAAGTGAATTTTTGTAATTTTTGAGGATTTTTCCTAAGTAATTTACTATAGAAATTAAATTATTTTAGAAGAATGATTTAATTGTTATGATTAATGGAAGGGATTAATTGTAAAAATTAATCTTCGTTTAGATCTGAAATTATGCGGCGGCTATTTTGGTAAAGAATTTGAAAAGTTATGGCAACCAATCAAATGTCTACAAATAGGCAGGTTAGTTATTAAGTATTAACTTTAAATAGCATTAAATAAGTTTTACCCAGAAAAGTAGGTTCCGCCTCTTTCGGAAACCACCTTCCGACCCTATGCTTCCAGCTTCAATCAAATCAAAACCAACAAGATCGAAACCAATTAAGCCAAAGCCAATACATAAGGTATCACAAAGTTGGTACGTAGTGGATTAGAGAAAGGCAGAAGGCAAGGTGTCGAAACCATGGCTTTTGATAGGGTTGAAACCTTTGTTTTATTTTCCAAAGAAATGCGCTTGCTTATTTTACTAAAACTTTTCGAAGGAGTCGAAACCAATACTTTCGAATGGGTCCTTTAAATAGCTTTCGAAGGGGTTGCCATCTTTCTGTTTAATGCGTAGCTTCCGAATAAGTTACTTTGCTTTAAATCAATTCTTTTGAAAGGGTAGATTGAACCCAATTGGAACCCTATTGCCGACCATAAGCCTTTCGAATGTATTGAAGTCGTCATTACTTTTGAAAGGTAGCTTTAGTTTATGAATATACTAAGCCACTTCCTGAAGCTTTCGAAAATGGTTGTAAGTTTCGAAGGCATTTGCTTCAAAGGGAATTTCAAAGCTATCCTTCAATAGTTTTACTTAAATACTTTGTGCTTTCAAAAGGATGGTTTAGAAGCAATCAAATTTTTCCCAATCGTTATTATTTAAAGGTATATGGTTTTGAAAGGGTTACTTTCGCTTGTATTCACTTAGACTCAAAACGATATGTTTTAAATTAAACCAAATGGTTTTGAAAAGGGTACTTTCAAATGGTTTTGAAGCTATGCTTCTATAATTGAACAGTAATGCTTTAATACATTCGAAGGATTTTGAAAGAATGGTTTTAAAATGTTTTGAAAGGTAAGCGCCTAGTGTTTTGAAAACAAGATTTGAATGCTTTCGAAAGAAAGTTTTCCAATGGTTCGAAAGTAAAGATTAAAGGTTTCTAAAGCCTTATTTTTCAAAACAAAGTACCCAATCTCAATTTTTAAAGGTAAATCCATGGCATTATAAAAGAGCTTTTAAATGGGTTTAAGTTTTTGAAGAAGCTTTCCTTGAAAGAATAATAGGTTAAAGGGATTAACCATGTTTTATATGAAAATGATTTCAAGGATATTAAACCATAGATGTTGGTGCTTATTATGTTAATAAGTTTGCTTTTTCTAGTTTACATATTCACTTTAATATGAATCCATAACTGTAATTTAGGGAGAAATGGCATAATAGCAAGCTAGATTGACCCAATAGTGAATATAAATTGAGTTCTCCTGAATGAGTAGAATTGCATCTAGGAGGTCAAGTAGACCAGAATATAGGACGCCTAAATATTGATTAAAGAAGTTGTCAGATAGACTGGTTCATAGTAAGCCCATGAAAACAATGATTAAAAAGAGTCACTGGTAGGGGCCAATAGGTTCATAGTAAACCCATGAAAACTACGATTAGAAAGAGTTGTTGGCAGGGGCCAATAGGTTTGTAGTGAAACCATGAAAACTATATCCGGATTAAGTTATTGGCAGAAGTCAATAGGTTCCTAGTCAACCCATGAAAACTAGGATAGGAGGGAAGTTCTCGGACATTTTAGTAGGTTCAAGGAGAACCCATGAAACAATAAAGTTATTAGTATATGCCAATTGGTTCTTAATGATCCCATAAAAACTATAAAATTGGATAGGGAGTCCATAAGTATTAAACAGGTTGTTAGTAAGCCCATGAAAACTAATAGGTTAATAGTGACCCTAGAAACTATAACTGAGACAGATGGTCAAAATGAATGGGGATGAGAAATCCAGAATTGATTTACTTGTTTGCATATCATCATAATAATTTGAATTGCTATGTTTTAACCATTGTGGATGCAAGAGCACATTATATGGTTTTATAACATTTTGGAAGGTACTAGTGAGGGGAAAACTCGTTTCACTATGCGGCGTGGTTTCACTAGATATCTAAATTGTCTAAGATGGTAGATTATTATTCATACCACGCTTTATGTCCGAGTCGAAGTTTATGTTTTCCCCGTAAACTCTCAGGTGCTCATTTGATTTTGAGTAGTTTGAGAGTTGAGGTTTTCAGGTACCGCTTTAAAACGAATAAGCTTCCGGAGACGTGTAGGAGGCATGATAGCTATTTAGAGTTCTTCTATATTTTTGATTCTGTTGTGTTTTATTGTAAAGGCAAAGTCGTTTAATTGCCGATATATACTCTGACCATCCAAGGGGATATCTTCATATGTTGCTCGTGGCATATGTTGTAGTAATTATATTTTCTATGAATGTGGTAATGATTGTGAGATTATGCAATGAATTTGGAATGCTTTAAAATGGAATGAGAAAATTTTTTATTAAAAAAAATTCCAAATCCATATGTTTCTGTTATATCAATGTATCTTACATTACCGTATTTGGTCGTCAAGGATTAATAACTATGGATGATTGCAGAATCCATAGCCGTTAGTTTTGGGCCTCCAAGTAGGGGATGTTACACTCGACCTTGATGAGTAGACTCGTTAGAGATAGGGTTAGTAACACCCTATGATGAGTGAATGTACTATATATCAGAGCGTGTATGTAATAGTGCTATAAAATTGTTCTATATTGTGTTAATTTATCTATTGAGTGGTTTATGAATTTTTGTTCATTACAGAAGGAATAACTACATCGATAGAGGTTTCTAAACTCTTGGATAAGACAAACTAACAAAGTACTGTTTTTGAAATTGGTAAACAAAATAATTTTACCTGGATTTTATATTTTTATGTATAAAGGAATGATTTTCAAAACAAATATAGTTATCTATGATGTGTTTGTCTGTTAAGAAATGATAATATTCAGTTTTTATTATTTGTTGTCTGATTATTTGTGCTTGACCAGTTTATGGTAATTTTACCTTTTTACAGTATGGGTTGGGTAGATAGTAATTTTGGAAACACTAAAATGAACTCCTTATGAACTAAGATTCACAGTTTGATTATAAGGCGTTCAGAGATAATGTTGGGTTAAAAATTTAATTTTGATAAAAGTTGTCTATTATTTGTCTAAACAAAGATAAATATTTGTGGAGATATTTTTTATAAGAAGGTGAAATTTTATAAGCATGGTTTATAAATAAAAATGATTTAAAATTGAGTATTTGAGAACTTAAATCCCAGTGTTTTTGAAGATTATTTTTCAAAGCGTTGAGAAAATAATAATAGTATTATTTGAAAGTATTTATGAATAAAAATATTTTAAAAAGGATTTTAAAGGAGATAGAAAGCACTTTACTCACTTCTGTTGCTAGAAGATAATTCTGGTGATGACTAAAGCATCTTCGGCATTCATTTTCGAGATTCTGAGTGGGGAATGGTACAATAGTAATTTACTATAGGAATCTTTTGGTAAAACAAATTTTGATTTTACTCCAAAAGTATGATTTTGAAATACCGAAGGAGATATGTATATTATTATTATTTCAAAATGATTTGAAATAAAATTCGATGTTTAGTCTGAAATTTTCAGTTAAATTATTGTATGGACCCATGTATCATATGCATTAGGATAGTTTGGTTTGTGCATTTCATTATGATATGTTATTTGGTAGTTTTCATTTGATGAAATAAATAAAATTTTCGACGATTTTGGACAAATGGAAAATTCTGGATTGATATAGAAATTTA
The DNA here is from genome assembly GCA_030765085.1 of Allium cepa. NCBI lineage: Eukaryota > Viridiplantae > Streptophyta > Magnoliopsida > Asparagales > Amaryllidaceae > Allium > Allium cepa. The sequence goes on from CM060938.1 coordinate 848,194,976, forward strand.
GGCTAAGTGTATTTGTGAAAATATAAAAAATAGAGTTTTGTAACTCTAAAATGGAAAGATAGCGAATTAAAACAAGTTTTAAATTTGTTGAAATCTGATATTGTACATATAGTCTTAAGATTTAGTGGAGTGTTATACAAATATGAACTTAAGTTTCAAAGTGTTGATAAACATAAGTTATGTTTTATAAGATGTATATAAACATAAGAAGAGCTTTATGAAAGGATCCGCAAATGGTTAATATTAAATGAAATACTATAAGTAAAACGAAAGTGAATTAAAAAGAATTGGAGTAGTTAAGAAACCAATGGAATAAATACATAAATTGTACGTAGATCATTTTATCCACGTAACTGTTCTTGATCTATATTCGAGTACAAGATTTTAAGGTGGTTTACACCGGTCCGAGTTAGGATTTCTCACTCGATTCTTGACGGCGACCACTTCATACGGATTTTTGATATGACTCTGGATTTTACTATCATAGTATATAGCTATGTAAGAAGAACAAAGGTTTCTAATCAGGGAACCTGATCAGAGTCCGCACTAGTGAAGTTGAATGAGCGATACAAATTCAGAAGTGAAATTTGTGTGATCGATCAAGTGATTGGATTTGATATTACATACAGATGGCATATGTACATCTTACCAGCTTTAATATATTATATTATTTCATTATCATGTTTAGTTATCTTTTGAGTTCTATAAGTGAGATATAGGTTTATGGAAGCAAAGATTTTGCTACTTGCTTTTGGTTTCATGGGTAAAGCTCGATTACTTGACAAATTAACATGTGTTTACTGCTTAACAGGTGTATTTACTATGTATCATACACACACTGTAAGGTATATCATAAGTATATATCGTTATTGAGTTGTCGCTAGATATGGGAGGTCCTACATGTGGGCTTATATTGATTTTGGAATTTTTCAGACCTAACCAAGCAAAGTAGGTGCTATCGAAATTTTCCATAACACAACATTTTTTAAAAGCTAAGGGTCCGAAGCATTTTCTTCCTTTGGAAATTTCGAGGACGAAATTCTTTTAAGTTGGGAGAATGTAATGACCCGAAATTTTTAACATTTTGAATAGGAATATTTAATTTATTTAAATATTCAAATTTGATTCAAATATAATAAACGATAAGAAAATAAATTGTTAATAACTACTCAAATTTTAATGACGTATTTTTAACTTGATCTGTAGGATTATTTCCATTATTTTTAATTTGGCAAAGTATTTAAATTTTTGGTTGATGTATTTATTGGCAAACAATTGTATTTTTTTAATTTCATACAGTTAGATAACTAGTATATTTTATTTATGCTTTGGGACCCTACCGCATTTTTGTGCATGATTATATTCTAGTTTTTGTCATTCGTGGTTCATATGCGAATGAAATATTGTGTAGCGAAACGTCGATAATCACAAAATAAACAAACCTCAAAACATAGACTATTCTTCACTATTGACTTTTCTTTCATTTTCTTTTCACTTTCTCTCTTCTTTTTTATTTACATTATACAAAAAAATGGCCTCCTCCATTAAAAAATAGAAATCCAATGATTTACTTAAAGAAAAATTAAGAAACTGGATCTACTGCATTTATATGAGTGTAAGCTTCGATTCTCCTGGACAAATGTGTATCTGGGGATGATTTGGGGTGATCGACATGGCTAGAGGAGAACTAGGGTTTGGACCTAAGGTCGATTGGGGTGTAGTTAGGGGAATTGGAGTATGCGGTTGGTCTTCTCGTGTAAAGGATTGTCGTTGGAGCATATTTGGGGTAGTGCGGTGGTGTGTGGTGAATCGCGTTGTGGTAGGGTCATGGAGGAGGGTTTCAGGTGGTAGTGGTGATGGCTCGATCGAGATTGAATTGATTGGATCGAGGAGGTGGCTCATGCGATGAGGAGTTCGTTGTCAAAGACGGTGGTTGATTTTATCGCTTGTGGAGGGAGAATGGGTGGAAGACGTGCATGGTTGTGAACTTGTGCACCATTTCATGTGAAGGGAGATGATTAAGGATTAGAGAAGAAAGATATGTGAAGGGTAATTGTAATTAAGGAAGTGATTAATATTTTTAATTTTATTTTTAAAATCCAAAATCTTATAAATTGAATAACTTCTTCGTACAAGGTCCAATCGAGACTCGATCTTTTGTGTTGTGCTCATAGGATCGATGTCTACACATTGGAATTGATTTCATCAAGTTTGAAGCAAGTGGAATTTTGAGCCAAAATTGAATATGATTCTATTTAGACTAAACTAGAACGCTTAAGCGTCCGTTGGAATTTTGGTAAGTAATCTCACCTTTGGATGAGTACTATTACAACATACAGTAGATATAAATTATTGTTTTTGTGATTGAATGATTTATTGATTTTGTTTGGTTGAATTTTCAACTTTGAAAAGCAAATGATATATAAAATGAAATACAGAAAATTTTATAAAAGAAATCCAGATTCTTTGCCATTGTTGGTTTTAAATTTCAGTTATATGCTTATGTTATAAATTGTTAAATGTCAAAGTTTAGTAGTTTGGCCATATTGGATATGACATTGATAAATATTAAAAGTTGAACGTTTAGTAGTAAAAGTAATAGTAGCATTGTTAAGTGTTATAGTAGCTCTGGTCGCCATTTTAATATTTTGAAATACTATGGTTTGTTATTTTGATTTAAAAAATGGTTTTGATTCGGAGAATGATTTTAAAACTGACTTTTTTGGATTTTCTGTGATATATTATATAAAATGGGTTTTAAACTTCTCTATTATACTTTGACCTTTTATTCGTTTTTTCTAATATATATGGAAATGTTTAAAAAGTATTTCGAAAAATATTTCTTTACAGAAAAAGTATATAGTAATGAATTTTTATTATAAAGAAAAAGGAGCTTATTTTTTATAATAAAGTGATTCTATTTCAAAAAAAGATTGAATATTTTGGAATAAATGTTTATGAAACATTTTATATAAATTTTTGTATAAAAGAGTAGATTTATAAATGTTATTTTATAAATAAAAGAATAGTTTTATAAATGGTATTTTATAGATAGAAAGAATAGATTTATAAATGATATTTTATAAAAGAGAAATGATACCATTTTGAGGAATTGAATAATAAATCACATTTGTGAATTTATAATGATTTATGGATTGATTGTTTTATGGAAATTATATGTGATTTGGTAAAAGAGATTTATATAGAAGTTTTATAAATAGAATTGAGATTTATAAAAGAAGTTTTACAATTATATTTGGAGATTTATAAAAGATGTTCCATGATTATATTTGGAGATTTATAAATGGAGGTTTACAAATATAAAAGAGATTCATAAAAAGGAGTTCTATAAAAGGACTGAGATTGATATCTATGAACGATTATTTTTAACTAAGGTGGTAAGGAAAGTTACCCTTTTTCTACTTAACACCAAATTCCAAGGTAGGAAAACTTGTACCTATCTTGGGAATTAAGAATGTATGTTGAGGCAAGGATGGCACGCTAACTTGTCCGACTACATTATCAATCAAGGGATAGTATAAGTTTGAAACTAGGAAGCGGTGTTAAGTATTTGAGTCTAGTTTCCATACAATCATTTTACTTGCACCAAAAGGAAAGTGTTTTTGGTTTATTGTCATCAATGTTTTAAATGATATTTGTTTTAACCCAGTTAAGTATGGTTTTGAAAATGAAATATTTCTTAAGATCCGTGGATATACTTATACCGCTGAGATAAGCATATGGGTACATTCTCTAAATATTTAAAATGTGCTTTGTGAATATACTTATACTGCTAATATATGTATATGGAAAACTTTTCTAGTATTGAAAGTGAAATATTTTGTGAGTATACTTATACAGTTGAGAAAAGTATATCAACATTTTTCAAGTATTGACAAGAGTAGAGAGGGTGTGTAAATATATCTTTTGTAAAGAGTTTTTTATACAAACGTTTGGAAGAAGATTTTAATTATTGAAAGAATTAACTAAAGAGGCTTAGTGGTGGTTTATGTGCTTAACCATGATTGATTTCCATGTGAAATTAAATCTCTAGTTGAACTGATTGTTTATTTGATAGTTAAATAACTGACTATCAAATCTTGGCTAGTTTTGAAACTACCATTGTCAGTTCAAAGAGAATAGGATCAGATATAATATCTGAAACCAACTTTGAACCAGCATAAGCGATCAAATTCGAGACATCTTGGAGATGATGAGATCAAAGATGGAGTTCTTTGAAGTGAAAGGGCTACTTTCTACTAATCTCGAGGAGTCGAAATGTTTTCGACCTCGATACATTTTACCTAGAGATGTACTGTGGTAGATGATACCCCAGTGCCTTATCATCGTATGAAATCCATTATCCAATACATGCTTTTACGGACTTAGTTGTATGCCTAATATGCTGGAATGTAATTAATTAGCCATTTCGACTATGATTAAATATTTATTTTAAACCCTAGATATTATTATAATATCAGTTAACAATACTACAAAATAGGCCATTTGCATCGGTTGTTTACCCCCCTTTTGCATCAGTTCAACAACCGATGCATATGAAACCGATGCAACAGGCTTAACACTTTTGCATCAGTTCTGAAATCGATGCAAAAGGTCCTTTTTGCATCGGTTGTTACTAAAAACTGATGCAAAATATCATGGTTGGTTGCTTGGACACAGCCCCCATGTTGCATCGGTTTTTTATAACAACCGATGGAAACTAATCTCTCTATTGCATCAGCTATTTATACCTGATGCAAAAAAGTCATTCCCAAAAATCATTATTACAGTACTCAAATAGACAATATATATATATATATTATTGATTATAACAAACAATTATTACATGCAATATTACAATCATTCAAAATTAAATTTGATGGAAAATACAAACTGAATAACATAATACCAAAATAAGCATATATCAATTACAGTGTTGATAATCTATACAAAATAAGTGTGGATACATCATTCCCTTCAACATTCTCTCTTAGTCACACACTTCAACAAACCAAACCTCCTCACATCACTATCACCAGAATTTCACTTCACATTCTCTCTGTTAACAACCATACACATCCACCACATTTCCATTCACACTGTCAAACATTACACTCGACCAAATCACAACCTATCACAAACGATCAACCACCCTCAAAACTTCTATTACTTCATTACACTGCCTCCATTTGCAAATTGCATCACTACTACATATTCTTCTCACTGCATATTCGGTTTGACAGCCTACAACCACTCTTTTACATCTACAGATCAGTGAAATTGCTATACAACTATTGTTACAACTCCACCATCAAAAAAAACTGCCATGTCATCAAAGAAGAAAAAAACTGCTCTCCACCATCAAAAAATGCTCTGTCACTTCCACCACCAGTCTGCCTTCCCCTGCAGATAACTTTCTTGCCACAAACATCACAATACATAGCCTCTCCACAGACCATCGCAGAACCCATCATCAGTTACACCACCCATAGTCTGCAACCACCAATTCATTCACAATTCCTACCACCATCCCACGCTTCATCACTTCCAGCCTCATCAGTAGCAGGCAGCTTACCCATACATATCAACATATAACTACAGACCATCGACCACCACAGTGCAGTCAATACAACAACACAACTTCATATTCCACTGTTAAACTGCAGCATCAAACTACACATTCAACCTGCACATATTGCCTGACCTATTACTACTACCTGCTCTCCATTGCCACATTACTGACCACCTACCTGCACAAGTGTGCATATCTTCAACTTTCTTCTCCGTTGAATCACAGTCTCCCTCCACCCCCAAAACTCCATCTCCTACAACTTACTCATATCATCTCCTTCTTTAATCACCATTTTCCATACCACTTGCAAACATCCCAAAACATCAGACTTATGGTTCCTTGCATCACTTAAACCCACTCCATCCTTCACTGCCTCCACTTGAATACAACACCAAACACTCTTTCTACAGCATAGCAATACAACCCAAAACTTGCAACTGCACCATAGTTGAATACACCACCTGAACCAATTACTCCATCCCTTAGCACTATCGTCCTACTCAATAGCAACTCATCATACTTGAACAAAGCAACCTACAAACTACTTCATCAACTTCCATACGTCACTGCTGCATTGGCATAAATCCTTCCTCTCACAAAACCATACTCCAACATGTTCAAAACTACCATGAAGCATTTCCTCCATCGTCTCTACCAATCTAGAATTCCAGTAATATCAAATCCACTATCACTCTAAACCTGCCTTCAACTACATTGCCTTCCTCAATTCAAAACTGCCTCAAATCACCTTCAACCTTTAAAATTAGACATTTAAAATTTTGTTATAATGTGCTTAATTAAAGACAAATCATTAATACAAATTATAAAAATTTGGAAGAAGAAAGTCATTACTGGTATACATATTATCATTCATAGGAAGAATGATTCATATATCCATCTACTGTGCAGAAAGTGCCTCAAATTAAAAAAATTGCAGGTTAAAACTGCATAAACATTCAGTTTATGAGTTTGACCAAACATAATACAGTCAGATTGAAGTAAAATAATCATTTAAGACAAAATAAATAACATATATTGAAAAAATATAGCTGTACGTTGGAAAAAAAATTAAGTAATATTTTTGACTCAAATGAACGATATTTAACCACAAAATTTGAATTTCAAAGATGGAAAAATACTACATGCCTCTATTTGCTGTGGGTAGATGAGCAAGAAGTGTGGTTCATTTTAGCGGCGATTGGTTCAGTTGAAAATGTAAATGCAAAGAACAGAGAGGGGGTTAGCAGACTAGGCAGTGAAATGTGATGGAAGTGATTGAGTACGGAGTTTGTTAGATGGTGAGGTGGCTGCTAGGATGATGTTTGGGTAGTGTTTCCTTCAAATCTATATACATGTGCAGTTTGACTTACGTACGTTTGGTCATCAAATTAGTTACTATTTCCTTGCAAATAGATCAAAAAAATCGAACTGTAAATAATTCTTATCGCATTCAACCAAGGGAGAGATAAAAGTTTCTTATATGTTATAAATATTTTCCTTCGTCAACTTTGAAATACTGAAGAACAATATATCTAGAGCAAACTCTCTAAAACCAGTCCGTCAAGATTATTGAAAAAAAACCATCATCATCATTCATTTTTTCACATCAACAATTAATAAATAATTTTACAACCGCGCCAAATTATGGACCATATTTTCCATCTTAATCCGTATAATACATTATTAATTTAAGTTGTATGAATCATTATTGAACTGCATCTTTAATTTTAAAAACCCATAAATTTACATTTCTCACTAACGAAATTGTTATATAATTTTTTTTAATAAATATTTAATATATATGTTAAAGAATGAAATATTTAAATCTCAACATTTGAAATAGTTTTGCATTTAAATCAGAAACTAAAAAATAGCGACCAATAAGATTTTCAAGGTCTGAGTGGTTGAACCATTTGAATCTTTGACCATTCAACAACTCGGTATTATTCACAATATGATATTAGAAACTATGACTCTAATCCATTCCTCTTCAATCTAGGTACTCAATTCATTCCAAGTTAAATACATAATTCAGTATCCATAGTACAAGAACATGATGGCTTGTACCATTAAATTTATGTGTTCCTTGGAATACTCATCAGTGAAAATACCTACATAAAAAATGATTAATCATACCATTTGAAAATAATTTATATTCACACGTACCAACTATAAGGTCACTCCAATCTTAGTGATCAACAACTAATTTTTGATGCGTGGACATTATTTTTAAAGTGCCTATTAATCGAAAGTCATTACTCATTAGCATCTCATATAAAGTGTATACTGTTAATAGCTAATGTGACTGACATTAATACATTAAAGGATCTATGATCCGATGCATTTAAGGTTCTACGAACTAATAAGTGAACTCAATGGTGGGTGTTAATGCCAACGGAGCTAAACATGTTCAAACATGTAAATAATTAATAGTTTCTTAACACTCACCTTCCTCTATCTTGGGATCTTATTGCAATTTGTATTCTCCAAGTAGTCATCAATGGCAACTCTTTCTACTGTTCAACATGTCTCGAAAACATTATTGGAAAAACTCCCTACTAAATCTGCAGAACTCAACTTAGAACAAACAATAGTCAGCAAATCCTAACTGGACAAAGATAATTTTGGTTTTCTATTTATAAGCAAGTTATGTACTTGCATCACTAAATAATTTAATTAGTTGTGACACTTTAAAAAAAACATATATTTCATTTCAACTTTGTGGTGATTGCTATGTGTTTTGAATATATATATGTTTCAATTTGAACATTAGAAAGTAAAGAGCATACGGAAACTTCGAATAAAGCAGAATTGCCTTCCCTTGATTTAAAGAGAGGTTCATCAGCCACACAATGAATACAGGATAAGCATCAATCTACAAAGAAATAAACATAAACTCCATTAAATTAAACCAAGATTATAATTTTGAACAGTTGCTAACAAGCCAAGATAGAATCAAAGATAAATAATGTTGGAATACTTAGCTTTTTAAGCCTACTCAAACGCATCAACAGCCTGGATATCAACGAAGCAAAGTATATTAGCATGCATAAGAACATATATAAGTAAGCAAATGATGAAAGATGTTTAAAAATGACAAAAATACCTCAGTACACAAATGTGGAAGATTGTGGTAAGTCCCGAACTCCTTCTCCCCCGTCTGCTCACTGTGCCTCATCGCTACACATCACATTAACAACACTTCTGCCCGCCTGAAAAGTAGATCACCAACAAATTCATACCACTGTGACAACCTTCCACCACACAAACCTCTTCAACTACTGCTCCATACTCACAAGCCACATCAACATCCATACACTTCTACCTGATCATTGCATCTCATTCACCACTGCATCAACGACTAGATCATTACCACTACCTGATCATTACCACAAAGCTGCATCTACAGACTCACCTGCACATTGCTCCCCAAAACTGCAATACCCACTTCCCTATTTCCTTAAACCAACTGCTCCACCATCATTTCTGCACCACCGAGCACAGAGCTCCTCAAAAAGTCGCAACACCACCAGTCAGCCTTTTCTAGCCATAACCACCTTGCGGACACAGAAAAAACTCCGATCAACTTCAATTCACAAACCAGCGCGAGACATCACAAAAAAAAGCCCAAGCTCTTAATCCTGTTGCTACCACAATCGAGCACCTCCGCAGTCGAAGTCATCACCATCCCCAGTCACCGCTGCCAGTACCCTCAATTGCCACAAACAATACCTCCTCCGCACTTTACCTCAAATCGAGAACCACCAGCAACGCAACAATCTACTCGCCACACCTCAAAACACTCCAACCGAAGCACTCAATTCCATTCATTTCATCAAAAACCAATGCTTCAACTCGAATCCTACACTCCATCTCCTTCAGCCGACCGCAACTCCATCCCCTCCAAACCCAATTCGAATCGTTTAAATGATAATTTGCAATTTATTTGGATTTGAGAATTTTGTTTGTGAATTAGAGAGTTCAGAGGTATTTGCGTGGCTGTGTTGATTAACGGGTTACGAGGGAAGTGGAGGGATAAATGAAAGCTAAGTAGGAAATGAAAAGTTTAGGGAAGGGAAAATGAAAGTTGGAGAAGCAAACCGATGGAAAATGAATGCAAACTAATGTAGTTGCATCGGTTGAATTTAAAACCGATGCGACTAAAACTATTTGCACATATCAATTGCATTGGCTATTGGTGACAACTGATGCAAATTTGATTATTTATTACCTATTGCTTTTCACGTACCATTTGCATTGGTTATTAAGATGGAACTGATGCAAATAGTTCTATTTGCATCTGTTTTTACTTCAACTGATGCAAATGAGGCGAAGCAATATGTACTTTTTGTACTAGTGGGATTTTCTATTTGAAGTGGTTTGGTTATTGTAAGGTAAAAACTTGTCTGTGTTTATATGCGGCGTGGTCTTACGAGATACATTTATTTTTAAAACGTTTTATAACATTAAAATCCGTATGATGTACGTTTCTCATGCTAGTTTGCCATACTAATCCAGGCATTATTTATCTATAATGCTCAAGTCAGCCTGAGTATATTTCCAGATTTAGTTATGGATGCTTTGGAGCTTCAGGAGATGAGCCATATGCCTCTAAGACGTATTGATGTATCTTTTATGTTCACTACATTTGTAATTTTGTATTTATCAGCGTTTGTGAGAACATGCAATTATAACTGACCAGGATGATGATAGATTTGTTTACTCTGATAGATGTCTATATATTGCAATTTTCTTTTGTAAAGATCCATTTTATATTATATATTGCTCATTATGGTGAGAGGTTCTGTTCTGTCTTTTCTTTCTTTCAACCCAATAATCTGTCTTTTCGACACTTGAATGCTCAGCAGCATGAGTACTGTGGACGTATTAGTGACGACTTTTAAGGGTCGAAAGGCTGGTCGTTATATTTAACATAGTCGCCTAAATTGTTTTCATAAATATTCACACCTATAAAACCTTATACTATCTCCAAAATGTAAATTAAAATGTGAAAATACCAAAATATATGGAAACTAGAGGAGTAAGGTGATGAATAATAACATTTTGGTAGAAAAATCCACCAAACATAAAATTTGGGATGATGCTTGAAATAAATAATATAAATAGATATAGTTATTTTTGCGCCAAAGGCCAAAGTATGACATTATTTAAATTTAAATGAATTTGTAGGCACGCTATTTTATGAATTTTGTTTGAGTGATATAAAATTACTTTGATATTTACTTGTGTTACTATTCATAACTCAATGTTATAACATGTAACATGTAATAAGAAATGTTTTGTAGGCATAACATATAACAAGAAGTATTTTGTAAATTAAAGAAATATTTCGACAAGAGATGTAACAATTCAAAATTTTTGTTTGATTTTAAATGTTTAATTAATTTTAAATATTTAAAATAATTGAATTTTGGAATTTAATAGCTTATAATCTAAATATAGGGCATATTCAAGTATTTGGATTGTGAATTAAATGTAAATTTAATAATTTTATTCAACTCTTTTTAATTAATAATTAATACTGGTGAATTTAATTTGTAAATTTATATACAAATATAAATATACCGGATAAATATCGATAATTAAATATTTAAATCCATGAAATTGTCATTCCGGGGCAAATCTCAGATTTTGACAAAACCAATTTCATTGGAACCCTAATGGTGAATTATATTATGCGATCGAATTTTGTGGCAATCCGACGTATCGTTTGGTCGTGCGAAATCGAAACGCTTGGAAGTTAATATCGAAAATTTAATATAACAACTAGGTTTAAAAACCTATTTTCTATATACGACCTAATTAGGTCTCGGAACAAGTTCCATTGCGCTCAAAATAGGGAGATAACATACAGAACGCCAGGCGGCAAACCTCATTTGGAGTTCGAAATTTTCGTGTATGTTTTATTGAAAATTTTACAAAATAAAATAATATGTATATGTACATTTAAACTTTAATTTTGGCCATAACCCCCACATTCTCTACCACACTTTGCCCATTCCTATGTGTGCAGGACATCCCTTATCTTCCCTTAAATAACATTGCCTACAAACAAAGAGGTTTCTCTCTTTTGGAATTCAAGAATTTAAAAATAAAAAATATAATGTTATACTCAATTTAATATACTAAAACAAGTTTTAAAAATCCAAATTCAACGAGATCTTCCCACGGTATTCCTTTTGAGAGGTGCGGCCACGGTTTGGTGGGTCGATGGTGGAGTTTTGGTTGGGTTGAGAACTAGGGTTTTGATCTGGCTTTGATTTGATAGGGTTTAGGCAAAACGAAGCTTGGATTTGGTCTTAGGTAGTAGAGTGAAGTCGCCAAGTTTTTGGATGATCGTTGATGGAGTGTGACGCATGAATAGTGCCAGGTCGAGGAGGGTCTGCTGTGTCACGTTTTTCACGATGGCTTGGGGCGAGTGGACGTGGTGCCAGGGTGATAGAGTTTTGGTGGCGGAGTTCGATGCAACGATCTGATATGAAAATCATGGAGAGATGGAGGAGTTTGGGTGTGTGTGCGTAAAGGATGATACGACCATGGCTGTGCCAGATTCTTTTTGGGGAAGGAGGAAAAATAGGTGAGGGGTAAAATTGTAAATATTGGTTAAGTTATTTAATCTTAATTCAAAATTGTCGATAACTTACTAAATTCATATCTCACTTATACGAGGTCGGATTCGGATGCCCATTTTTGCTTTGGACTCGTGTCACCAAGATCTTCGCGATGAAGTTTGATTGCTATGATTTGGAGCAAGCGAAAATTTAGCTAAAATCGATGGCCGTTCGGTTTTAGTCCAAAATCGAGACAATTTGGCAAAAACGAAAATTAATGTGCGTTTAACTCACATTTAATTTTATTATACCATATCAATGATGTTATAAACGTTTACTGGTTTTCTTAGAAGTTAAATAATTGTTTGATTGCTTGTTTGGATGAATTTCCATTTGAAAAATTGTTGACATACTAAATTGGTCGTTATAAACCCATATGATTATATATTATTCATAACCATTGTTTTGCAGGAAAAATCTCTAGAGAGACCCAAAAAGGGGTTTCTCGCCCATAAATTATTTACATACATACGTGTGATGTTACTGATGGTTAATTGAAATTAATTACTAATATTCTATTTTATAGTTTAAATGTCAATATAGCGGTTTCACTATATCGTCAGTTATTAAATCTCATCCCCAAAATCCTGCACTATGAACTTGAGCTTATGTTTTCGCTAAACAAAATGTTAAAATTTATTTATCATTTTGATTTAATGATAATTTAAAATTAATCATTTTAACTAATGATTTTGTGATTAATTAACCAATTTAGTAAATAATGTTTTAAAATTGGTTTATCCTTTGATTTAATTAATCATTTTTTATAATGATGTTTTATATTTAATTAATCGTTTTAACTAACGATTATTTGAGTTTAATTAATTATTTTAATTAATGATAATGGAGTTTAATTAATTTATCGAACTTAATTAATTAGTTTAATTAATGATAATTGAAATGTATAATCATTTTAATTAATGATATTTAAAAGTAATTAATCATTTTAATTAATGATTTTTTTAAATTTAATTAATTGTTTTAACTAATTGATATTTGGAATTTAGTTAAATCGTTTTAATTAATAATATTTTTATAATTAAACAAATCACTTTAAAAAAATGATGTTTTAATCAATCCTTTAATCTAATGGAGTTTGAATTTAGTTAATCCAATTAATTTATGATTATTTTAATTTAGTTAGTTGTTTTAGTTAATGGTATTTAAAATGTACTTATCATTTTAATAAATGATGTTTCAGATGACTTACTCATCTTTAACTAATGATTATTTGAACTTGATTAATCTTTGTAATTTATGATATTTAAAGTTAATTAATCGATTTAATAAAAGTGATTTAAATAAATTTTCTAATATAATAAAATTGCTTAAATCAACTGATTCAAAGTTAATAAACTGATTTAATAAAGATTTTAAAGTTAATTTACCGATGTTATATAAGTGTTGGAAATTAATTACCTATCTTGGCAACAGCTGCAGTAGCATTAAAACAGTACCGGTATGGATAAAATTAACCAACATCCCTCTGTATGCTTGGTCACCTTTGGGAATTAATTGGCTAGCATCTAGAGTAGGAAAGCTACTTTGTTTGGATGCATCAACTGAAAATTTTGAGCGTATCTCATTTGCAAAATGTTTAGTTGAAGTAAATCCAAACCAAGAATTGCCAGATAAATTTACTGTTAAATTACAAAATGGTTCGGTTCAAGTCGTTAAAGTTATTTACTTATGGAAACCAGAGATATGTACAGTGTGCAAGGAGTTTGGACGTCAACTGAGTAATTGCAAAAAGGTGGAAAATGAAAGCAAAGTAGTTCAAAGTGCTAATACTGACCAACAGAAAAAAGAGGATGATGGCAGGATTATGATGAATAGGGGCAAAGCAATGTTAAACAAAGCAATATGAAACAGATATGGCAAAAAGTAAACAAGGACAAAGGAAAAAAAACAATAATTCTGAAGTATTTGAAGAAGCAGACATGATGATACCTGGTGTAAAACAAAAATTGAATGAGAAAGGTACTGATGAAAGAGAAAGGGTAATTGACAAAGCAAATATAACTCAAGGAGATGTGAATGTTGGTTCTGTCAGCACAAGTAACATGTACAATTTGCTGCAAACAGATGTGGAAGAACAAGGAATAATTGATTTGCAAGAAAAAGAGGAAGGTGAAATCACTGATGAGATAACATGTACAGAGCAACATACAGACACAATCAAGAAAACAAGCACTGCTGATTATCAAACTTCCACAGTTATACTGGAACGGTTAACTACACATGTGGTGCAGGCAACAAATATGAATGAAAATAACCAAAGTGGAAGTAACAAGCAAAATGGTAATGAAACTGCAGTAGCTTTTGCACCAACTGGTACTATTGCTTCAGAACTTGACAAAGCATGGTGCAAAACTTTTGAAACTCAGATATCACGACTGGTAACCTCCATGCATGATGAACAATCCAAACCATCTTCCTTACCCCAATACAAATTTTCCATACAGCTCCCTGGATGGCCATCCAATCTTATCAAACCATCTTTTGTTTCAACCATCTCCCACCCTAACTCTCAGCCATCCACCCCCCCCCCCCCAAGCATGCCAAGAAGTAAGATACAAACAAGATCAAGATCTCTGTCAGCCCAGAGAAGGAACATCACCTCCACACCTCTATAATTTATATGTATACAAAAGTAGCAACATGGAATTTAAGAGGAGCTCATAGCAAACTGAAACTTGATCAAGTAAAGAAATATATCACTGAGTATAACATCTGTCTCTTTGGCCTACTTGAAACTAAGCTAAACCTTACCCTATCCCAAAAAGCAGTCAACTACATTAACCCTAACTGGTCCATTCATCATAACCTTGATGCTGCTGCTTATGGTAGAATTCTAGTCATGTTTAACCCCTCTGAACTAACTCTTTCTCCCATTCTGTCGACAAGACAATCCATTCATTTTCATGTGCTTCATTCCCAAACCCAGACCTCTTTCTACTTAACTATTGTGTATGCTGACAACTCAGTAAATTCAAGAAATGCCTTTCTCAAAACTTTGCCACCATTAAGACAAGCTTCACACCCTTGGCTGGTTTTGGGTGATTTCAACACCTGTTATGAATATAATGACAAGTTTGGTGGCATCCCCCTTACCCCCAGAGAGCTTGATCCTATCAATCAATCTGTTTTTGATTCTGAGTTAATATTAGTGAATAAATCAGGAGCCAAGTACTCATGGAATAATAGAAGTAGAAGTGGTGTTCGTACTTTTACCACTATTGATCATGCCTTTTGCAACTTTCAAGCCCTTTCTCTGTGGCCATCACTATCAGTTTACCTCCCACAACCCATTCTATCTGACCACTCCCCTCTAATATTGTCACTTGGAAACCATTTGAGAAGAGAAAAGAGAAGTTTCAAATTTTTTAATGCATGGGTTAAGCATGAGCATTTTCTAGTATTAGTTTCCCTTGTTAATGCTGATTTTTCTTGCCATGGTAACCCTATGTTTAAGTTTTGTAGGAAACTCATTTATATTAAGCAAGCAATTAAACAGTGGGCAACAACAACCTTTGGTAATGGAGGTCTCCTGTCAACTACACTTACAAAACAACTGAAGACAAAGCAGGACTATATGATGGAACACCCACTTGATGAACAAGCAGCTGATGAGGAGAAGAAATTATTTATGGAGGTAAATGCAGCTCTGCATTTGGAAGCCAACATGAAGAGACAGCAACTGCATAAAAAATGGCTTGATGAGGGTGACAAAAACACAAAGTTTTATCATGATTCAATCAAAGTAAAGCAAGCAAGAGAAAATATACATAGTAAAACTGATGAGCAAGGTACTCTACATACTACTCCTGATACAGTTGACCTAGCTTTTATCCAATATTTCACTAAGCAATTTGGTAATGATGATGGCTTTATACCTGATCTGGACTTAATATCTAATACTGCTCTCCCAAGCATCTCAACCCTGGAAGCTTCTTCACTTATAAGGCATGTCACTGATGAGGAAATCAAGTCAACCCTATTCTCCATGAACAAGCATTCATCTGGAGGTCCAGATGGATTAAATGTTGTATTTTTTATATCCACTTGGAGTATCCTTGGCGGTGATTTTTGCAAAGCTATTCACAATTTCTTTAACAAATGCAAAATTCTTGGTGAAATCAACTGCACCAATATTGCACTTATTCCCAAGTGCTCTCCTGCAACTACTGTTAATTCATATAGGCCCATTTCATGTTGTAATGTGGTGTATAAGTGCATATCTAAAATTCTTGCAACCAGGTTAGTATCTGTGTTACCTACTGTTGTTTCTAACAACCAATCAGCATTTTTACCACACAGAGACATAATTGATAATGTTCTCTTGGCACAAGAACTTCTCAAAAGCTATGGTAAAAGTTATGGCCCCCCTGCAGCAGCTCTCAAAATTGATATATCTAAGGCCTACGATTCTATACATTGGGAATCCATAGTCAGGATAATGGCAGAGATGGGATTCCCAAAAATATTTGTGCCATGGATATATGTCTGTATATCCACACCATCATACTCTGTAGTTATTAATGGAAGACCTGTTGGGTGTTTTAGGGGTAGTAAAGGAATAAGGCAAGGGGACCCATTATCATCATACTTGTTTCTATTGGTCATGGAGGTGTTAACTATTATTCTCAGAACAAATTACACCAATAAGAACATAAAGTATCATCCAAAGTGTTCTCATCACCATATTACATCTATCATGTTTGCTGATGATGTTATGATGTTCACAAAACCTGAGTTGACTTCTTTAAATGGTATTAAGGATGCTTTGCGCACATTTCACAAAATGACTGGCCCAACAATAAACCAAAACAAATCATCATTACTTGTTACTGGAATCGGTCCTGGTATGGCTGCTGTCCTCCACCAACAGTCTGGATTCTCTAGCATGGAAAATGACATGAAGTCTTGGTCTACCTCTTATAACTAAAAGAATAACAAAGGATGACTGCTTTCCACTATACCATAAAATTACCTCTGTTATGTCAGCTTGGGAAAATAGGTACCTAACTCAAAGTGGCAGGCTTGTACTCATAAAATCTGTGGTCTTCTCATCTATTGTATACTGGGCTCGAACTATGATTCTACCAACAAAGTTATTACAGCTTGCAGATCAGCAATGAATAGATTCTTTTGGACAGGAAGTATACACAACAGAAAACTAATGCCTTGTGCTTTTTCCAAATTTGAAGCACCCTTGAAATCTGGTGGGCTGGGAGTTTTTGATGTCAAGAAGTGGAACATTGCAGCTATAAGTAAACAGTTTGATGCAATCATAAATAGAAGAAGAAGTTTATGGGTTGAGTGGACATGGCATTACAACATTAAGAACAGGCAATTCTGGATTATGGAAATCCCTCAACTGAGTAGTTGGACTTGGAGAAGCATGCTAAAGTACAGAGAAGTCTACCTACCTATGATACAATATCCAGTTAATGTCAGAGCTGCAGTTAATTTTTGGAATGATCCTTGGGTTAGAAATGGTCTAATCTTATCTAAATTATGTTCTTACACACAAATAATGCAAACTGGTATTCAAAATACAGCTTATGCAAATGCTTTCATACATAATGGTAAAATACAGTTGCCAAACAGCAGTAATCATGTTATTCAGCAAATATGGTCTAATATACAACAAATAACATTCAGTGAATTACAAAGTGACTCTATGCTATGGAACAGCAAACCACACTCTGTCAAAGAAGTATACAAATCCCTTACTGATAGTGTTCCCCTACCTGCAGCAAAATGGTATGAGGTTATTTGGACAACTGACTCTGTTCCACAGGATAATTTAATGATGTGGAAAGTGTTAAACAGTGCTTTACTTACAAGAAGTCTGTTGCATAAGTTTGGGATGGCATGTCCAACTCAGTGCTTGTATTGTGATATTCAAGAAGAAACTACTGATCACTTATACTTTGAATGTCCTGCTTTGCAACATTTCTTACATAAGATCGGTGGTCTCACTGGTATTATTCTTTCTGGACACACTACAAGAATTCTGTGGAGTATAATATACAAAGCTACTAGGTGGAGAACTGAGAATGGTAGAGTGATGACAGTTTGCCTGAAAGTTTACATGGCAGTGATATGGAGTGAAAGAAATTCCAGAGTATTTGAAAATGTTAGAAGAAATGAAAATGAATTATGGAATGAAGTCAAGTGCCGCACCTACAATCTATTGAGGAACAGGGCAAGCATCTACCCACAGTCAATGATACAAGTTTGGGCTTGATTGTGTTGTTTCTTTTCCTTGTATGTATTTACTTGTTTTTTTCTAGCTTATGTTTTTCCTCTGTTGTTCTATTTTATTGATGTTTGCAATAAAACTGGTAGGAGCCCAGTTAACCCCGCTGGCTTTGCCAAAAATTACCTATTTTATTAAAGACAATGGATTTTTTATTTAAAAGAGATCTTAAATGTGGCTAATTATCTTTCGGGATAATTATTAATTTTAAAAAGTTATAAAAAGGAACTGGAACTCGATTATTGGGATGTTAAGTTGGATAATCTTCTGGGTGTTCGGTCTGATGTTGGTTTAGGCCTTCGGGTCGCGCATTTGAAAAATTATTCTCTTAATGTTTTAACAACAAGGAACTAATTCTGAAAGTGTTTTACCAATGCGAAAATATGAAAATCAAGCACAAGTTCGGTTCGTTTTTAAAAAAGAAATTTTTTGATTCGTTTATGGAAATGGATTATTTCCGTAAATCGAATCACTTATATGGAAACGATTTAGTTGTATAATTAGCATTAAACATCGAGGAAGTAAACTTGTCCCTATTTCAAAAGTTAAGAATAAACGTTGGATATGACTTCGAGGCAACATTACCTTGACACGTCCGGTATTATTGTTAACCAAGAAAAGTATAAGTTTGAATTCAATGAATGGTGATAAGTATACAAGACTTAATTTCCATGTATGATCATTTAATATCCTCGATAGTTGGTAACTCAACTATCAGTTACTTTAGCTACTTTATTAACGTTATTCTAAGATGATTTGTTGCTCCGTTGAGCTTGGTTATCCTTTGTCGAAAATGACTAAATCCAAAGAACTAAGGGGCGTCCAGTTATGTAGGGTTTCACCCATCAAAAGGTTATTTTGCATCTCATCTATATTTTTGTGTACCGTCATATGAAAAATGGTTTGTGTTTGGTTGTGAAATATTTGGATTCTTGGGAAGGTTTGGCGCGGTCCGGCTGGTACATTTCCCCAGGAGGTCAGCGAGTCTATAACCTTCCCAAGAGTATATGACCTTCCCAAGAGTATATGACTAGAGGTATATTTAATGGGGCGCACTCTCCTTGTCATTTGTTGGAAATTTTCCTTTCCTTATTTGATTCGAAACCCTGAATCTCTTTTAGCTTTAAATTTCCATGAGTGGAGCTAACTCCTCATTATGGCATTTAAGTGTTGATTTAATCCATTCTATCAAGTTGGACCGTTACCTTATTCTGTCCATTTTATCAAGTTTGATGGTTACCTTATTTAGTCCATTCTTTCATGTTGGACTATTTTCCTTGTTCCATCCATTTTGGATTTTTCTTGCTTTATTTCCATTCTTTCAAGTCTGGTTTTAATATTAATTATGCCCATCCCTATTTGCATTTGTTTCCTTATATTTATTTTTGCTCTTGCTTATATGGATGTTATTCTGTTAAGGTGAAAACCTGTTCCGTGTTAGCGGCGTGGTCTCACAAAATTTTTATGTGATCCCCATTATTCAAGTTATCTCACGTTAGTACTTCCAGACTGATCTGGGTGTTATTTATTTTTAATACTCGGATCAGACCGAGTATTTTTCCATGTTGTCTAGGGTGTTATTGAGGCATTGAAGGGGAGCTGAAGATTCACCTATCGTTTTTTTCCACTGTATTATACAGTATACCTATTGGCATTTGTAAGGTTAGGATTTTTTAACTGTCCAGCTGATAAGGTTTGTTTTTAACTCTGATATACTATGTATGTTTGGAGTGATAGTTTCTACTATCCTTGTTATATTATATGTCGTCGATTCCGCTGTGAGATTCTATTTTCTCCGTTCTCTAATTTTTCTTTTTATTTACCTGAACAATCCACCCTTTCGTTCAATTTGAGTTGGACATGTGTCGTTTATTGTAAACTCAAATGGTGCGGAAAATGGATTTTTACATTTGGTATTAGAGCGCAAGGTTAAGCGATATCCTTTGCTTTGGTAGGGTTTAGCTCATTAGGGATAGGGTAAGCGACACCCTAGAATGAGTTTGAGAGTATTATGTATACGAAGTGTATTTGTTAATGTTATAAAAATGCATTATGTTAATTTATCTATTGAGTTTTTATGAATTTTGGTCGAGATGTGGGACGCCGCGGTATCAATAGGGGATTGCACACACTTGACCAAGGCCAACGTATATGGTATTGAATTTTTGAAAATTTGAAAAATTAAATATTTTTCCTAGGATTATATTTGATATATATAATGGAATAATTTTAAAACACTATATAGTTATATAGTGTGTTGGTTTAAATGTGATATCTTTATTTATTATCACTATAATTTGTTCGGTTATGCTTAATTAAATAAGAAGCATTGACTGTTGCTTGTTAATGGTTAAGCTGTGCTCAGTTTAAATAGGATCATTTATTGCTTTGATTTAAAACAAACCCTTTGTGAACTAATTTTCACGATTTGACTTTAAGGTGTTCGAAGAATATGATTAAGTTAAAAATTCACTTTTTTGTAAGGGTGATTAAGGATTGAACTTTGATAAAAAGTTTATAAATATATTCCAAATGGTAAGATAAAACATTTAGATAATAGACATTTGAAAACTTTAATTATACTAAAGAAGGATTATTATAATATGAAATGGTTTTTATATAAAGGAAATTTTATATAAATTTGTTTATAATACATATTTGAAAAAGAATTTATGAATTGAAATCCCGGAGTTTTTGAAAATAATTTCAAAGGAATTTTTGAAAATGAAAATACTACTACTTATGAAAGTATTTAAAAAAATAAAAATACTTTGGAAATTAAAATTTTGAAGTGGAATGCATTTTCTTTGGGATAAGTAGAAGGAAATTGTTTCGATTAGTTTTGTGGTAATCTGAATAATCTTCTAAGTGAGATCAAATGTTTGCTTAGGCGGACGTTGTGGAATACTTAGTAAATTATTCCCATTATCATTGTGTGATTGAAATAGTACAAATCCGAATAAACCCAAAGTGAGTTTTAATCAATAAATTGTTTGAAGTTATTATGTATAAAAATATATGTAGTATGCTTTCGAAAATGAGTTTTGAAATTAAAACCGGGTGTCTAATTTTTAAGTTCCTTAAAAGGGAATTAGTTACAAAACAAAAGGTATTGGTAATAAAAAATTGTTTTGATAAATAAGATTTTTCCCTTAGAGAAAATATGGGATAATTTAACACAAGTAACTTGGGTTAAATTAAATAAGGAGGTTTTGATAAACATTGTTTTTATTAAAACCATATAATTGTTTGAAACATCTAAGTAGTACGAACTACTTGTTGATTGGGTCAACCCATAAATATTATTCATTTTAACACTCTAAAGGGGTTAATAGGTTGACTCGGTTTTAAGAAACCATAATTTGATTTGATCTCCATCTAGATCTTTGAAAAAAGTAAAATAAAATTAGTATATATTCTCAGGATATAAAAGAATATTATATAAGTAAATAAAGTGGAGTAAGTTATGTTTGATGTTTTATAAAGAAATAACTTATAAGGTATTTTTAAACTTGGGTGAGAATTTATGAAATAATTTATAAATAAATTTAATACTGAATGAAATACTAAGTGAAAATATAACTAAATTAGAAATTAATATAATTAAGAAACTAATAAAATATATAGTAGAACTTTCCATTTTGTCGGAGTGAATTTGGATAATCTTCTAAGCAATAACCAAAGGCTAATGAGCAAACTGGTACGCTTAAATAATTATCTATATTTTTGGAAAATTGAGAAAGTTTTGAACCTAAGTTTAAAAAATTGTTAGTCATTTGACATTTCGAAACAATGTTAAGTGATAAGTTTTCCCTTATGGAATTTGTTTAACTGTTAGAGTTAGTTTATTCCCTCATGGAATTCGATTGATTTGATTTGATTGAATTGAATTATTTGTTGTGTGATAAATTATACCATTGTCTATAAAAGTTTAAAATTATAAACAAAGGATTTTAAGTTGTTATTATTAGGGCCTAAATCCCGATGATTTTGAAAAAAGAGATTTTTGAAGATTTTGGGAAGGAGAAGATATTTATTCACTCTAGTTGATGTTTTTGGAGGAACCGGAATACCACTGGGCACTCCATGTTGTTTTGATTCTAGAGTTTCATCGTACTTTATTAGGAGGAGTTCTCTCCTTGTCATTTTGATTTTTGGTCTTTGATTTTTCTCGTTTGAGAAATTTGAAAATAAAATTTTGAATTGAAAATCCTAGGTATTTAGATCTAAATTTGTCATTTGAAATAATTGGATGCTGTTAACCTGCCTTTTGTCAAAGCCATAAGCAGGCGGATTCAACCTAACTAGCCTTATGATTATCGAGACTGGAATCTGATGGATTCGGTTTCAAAGGATGAAGTTCACTTGGATATGTCATTTGGTCAAAAAATGGGGAGTTGCATGGCTCGATCTGGAAGATAAGCCACGCTCGACACACCTCCCCTCGATCGGCATGAAGCCTCGCTCGGCACACCTCCCCTCGATCGGCATGAAGCCTCGCTCGGCACACCTCCCCTCGATCGGCCTGGAGCCTCCCTCGGCACACTTTCCCTCGATCGGCCTGAAGCCTCGCTCGGCACACCTCCCCTTGGTCGGCCTGAAGCCTCGCTCAGCACACCTCCCCTCGATCAGCATGAAGCCTCACTCCGGACACCTCCCCTCGATCGGCATGAAGCCTCGCTCGACACTCCTCCCCTCGGTCGGCATGAAGCCTTGCTCGGCACACCTCCCCTCGGTCGGAATGAAGCCCCGCTCGGCACACCCCCCTCAGTCGGCATGAAGCCTCACTCGGCACACCACCCCCTCCCCTCCGGTCGGCATGAAGCCCCGTTCGGCATCGCACCTCGCTCGGCATCGCACCTCAGTCGGCGTCGTATCTCGCTTGGCATCATACCTCGCTCGGCATTGAACGTTGCTCGGCATCGTGATGAGGTGGGGATGCCTCGGCATTATGGCTCGGCATAGTGGCTCGTCATTGGCTATATGGTGACATGGGTCGACATCAATACATGGTCCGGTGCTATCTTTGCTCCTAGTTCTGGACTAGTCTGCTTCGATATCCAGATAGGCTCACTTTGGATCAATACCTGAGTAACTTCCATTCGACATACCAACTGCTCAGGGTCGGTCGGCATAATGAAGTAGGGTTCAGCTATGGCCTTGGTGGGCCCAAACAACTCAGGAGGCCCAACTACCTTGTTTCGTCAATAAATACAGCATGTGGGTCTCCCGATGGGGGATCTTCTTTTCGGTTCTCTAGCTTTCTTTTTTCTAAGGCTGAGGTTACTTTGCCATCTTGTAACTGTAATTGATTATTACAGCAACAAAAAGGAAAACTTCTGGAGAGGACGTAGGCCGGAGTTAGTCGAACCACTATAAATCTGTTGTTCTTAATTACTTTCATTTTAATTTTGATTGTTCTTCACATTATTACTCTCTGCATATATTCTATCTGTGAGCTATGATTGGTACTTGGTGCTTTCATCTGGATTTGGGTGTTAGTGACTAATTTTGGCGCTAACATTATGGTGCTTTCACTGAGAGCGCAAGCACTCGGGAATTTTGAAGCTAGGAACTTGGATTTTAGGAAACAATGGCTAGACCATCAGCAAGGAAGCAAGTGACAGAAAGGAGTAATCAGAAGGGAAGTCAAGAGGCTTCCTCTGGAGCAGGAGCAGATCAAGCATCCATCTACATCACTAAGATGAGACGGAAGTGATGTTGAAAAGACAAGAGAAGATGATGCAGGCTCTTCTCAGACAAATTGCACAAGCAGGAAATGCAGGAGCTCAGACCCATGGAGCTGGATCAGAAGCGCTCAACCAATAAGCAGAGGGAATGGCTCATTAGGGGGCAACCCTCAATCAGCAGACGGATAACAATCTGGATGGATCTAGACTCGAGGGCACACCATCAAGAAATGATGGACCAATCCATGGAGGGATACTAGATGACGTTGTGCAACCCAACGCCAATAGGAGCGCAGGAGTACGAGATGAGGAGTATGTGCCTGGATTTACTCATGAACTCGGGAGGCAGACCGGAGGCAACGGACAAGGATTACAGCTCGGCAACAACGACAGACTGGCGGAGTTGGTTAGATGAGCTATGAGACATGGATTGGTAAACAAAGACTTAGAGGATGTGGATAGGAGTCCCTTTACTCCTACTATCGGGCGAGCTAGGAACCCACCGGATTTTAAGCTACCATCATTGGAGATGTACAATGGGAGGATGGATCCTACGGTTCATCTGACAAAGTATATGAGGCATATGGAAGTGCTGAGGGCATCAGAGGAAGTCATGGCCCGATGCTTCCCATTGTATCTGACAGACATAGCAGCACTATGGTTTAGACAATTGGAGAGCGGTTCCATTGGAACGTGGACCGAGTTGACTGGGAAGTTTATGAGGCAGTTCAGAGTTCACATTTCAAGACCTAAGAATGTGATGAGTTTGGAAACGCTAAAGCAAAGGACAAGGGAATCTTTGAGGAGCTTTCTAACACGATTTAAAGCAGCGGAAGCATCGGTGGATCGACTAGATCCATCCATGGTCTTAATGGCAGCTGTATCTGGCATAGCTAATGGAACAGAGTTCAAAAATTCATTGACAAGGGATAGACCTATGGATCTAAGGGAGTTTTATCATGAGGCCAAAGGGATTCGACGATTAAAGGATGCAAATGCTGAAAGAGAGGAAGGAGAAGGAGATAATCTTTATGCGGTCAAGGGTGAAAATCCTCCTAAAAAAGATTTAGGAACTGATAAAGGAAAATGAAAGGCCAAGGATAATGACGATGGACCAACGCGACTACGAAAGAAACCGAGATTCACCTCTTTTATAGAGCTGAACGAGACTTTGAAGCGAATTTAGCAGGATACCAGGGGCAGTTCCTTATCGAAAACCAATGAGAAGAGATCCGACTAGCAATGAAAGAAGGTCAGACAAGTATCGTTTATTCTACGAACTGAACGGTCATAGCCCGAATGACTGCAGGCACTTGAAGGATGAGGTTGACGGACATATTCGGAATGGTTTACTATCGCAATATATGAGAAGGGGAACAACGATGGTGGGACGAGAGCGGCCACCACCTGCACCAACTGGGAATGGCTTGGGATCGGGGCGTCAGCTTGTCATCAATTGATTGAAATAATGACGAATAAGTGGAAAACTCCACACCAATGTGATTAAGTCATTTACACATGTACAGGACCGCGAACGATCCTCAGGCATGCTCTGATATGAGTATAAATTGCATCAATGTAGGTGTTTGCACTTGGACGTCCCTTTTTTGCTTTTATTTTCCATTTCTCGTGTTTGGACTTTATTTAGCTTGATATTTCCGTTGAAAGACTCATCTTGAATGAAAATCTGCTATTTGTGATTCCATGACGGCTAAGCCACTTACACATATACGAGGTCGCAACGGTCCTTAGGCATGCTTTGAGATGGCGATAAACGCCACAATAAACAGTTCAGAAACTCGCTCAAACGTGAAATATGAAATTAATGATACTAAGTCCCCCCAGGGCACTCACAACTCGCCTCGAACGGCACCAGATTGCGAACGGTCACAACTCGCCTCGAACGGCATCTGACAGTAAACGGTCACAACTCGCCTCGAACGGCATCAGATCGCGAATGGTCACAACTCGCATCGAACAGCACCCGACCGCGAACGGTCACAACTCGCCTCAAGCAGCACCCGACCGCGAACGATCACAACTCGCCTTGAACAGCACCAGATCATGAACGATCACAATTCGCCTCGAATGGCAGCCGATCGCGAACGGTCACGATTCGCCGCGAACAGCGTCCGACTGCGAACGGTCACATACTACCCCGAATAACATACGATTCCGAACGATTTTCATTCGCGGTCAGATAAGACTATCAATTTCTTTGCAGGTCATTAACTGGATATGAACATTCGGCTTATTGAGCTACAAAACACACCTTTCAATAGCAAGCATGTTTTAAAGGGGCAAAGTGTTAACCCGCCTTTTGTCAAAGCCATAAGCAGGCGGATTCAACCTAAGTAGCTTCATGATTATCGAGGCTGGAATTTGATGGATTCGATTTCGAAGGATGAAGTTTACTTGGATATGTCATTTAGTCAAGAAATGGGGGGATTGCGTGGCTCGGTCTGGAAGATAAGCCTCGTTCGTCACACCTCCCCTCAATCGGCATGAAGCCTCGCTCGGCACACCTCCCACGATCGTCATGAAGCCTCTCTCTGCACATCTCCCCTCGGTCGGCATGAAGCCTCGCTCGGCACACGTCCCCACGGTCAGCATGAAGCCTCGCTCGGCACACCTCCTCTCGGTCGGCATGAAGCCCCGCTTGGCACACCTCCCCTCAGTCGACGTGAAGCCTTGCTCGGCACACCTCCCCTCGGTCAGCATGTAGCCCCGCTCGGCATCGCACCTCGCTCGGCATCGCACCTCGGTCGGCGTCGTATCTTGCTCGGCATCATACCTCACTCGGCATTGAACGTCGCTCAGCCTTGAACGTCGCTCGGCGTCGTGATGAGGTGGGGATGGATCGGCATTATGGCTCGGCATTGTGGCTCGGCATAGTGGCTCGACGTCGGCTATATGGTGACATGAGTCAGCATCAATACATGGTCCGGCGCTAGCTTTGCTCCGAGTTTTGCACTAGTCTGCTTCGATATCCAGATAGGCTCACTTCGGATCAATACCCGGGTAACTTCCGTTTGGCATACCAACTGCTCAGGGTCGGTCGGCATAATGAAGTAGGGTTCGGCTGTGGCCTTGGTGGGCCCAAACTACTCAGGAGGCCCAACAACCTGGTTTTGCCTATAAATACAGCATGTGGGTCTCCAGATGGGGGATCTTCTTTTCGGCTCTCTAGCTTTCTATTTTCTAAGGCTGAGGTTACTCTGCCATCTTGTAACTGCAATCGATTATTATAGCAATAGAAAGGAAAACTTCTAAAGTAGACGTGGGCCGGAGTTAGCCGAAACACTATAAATTTGTTGTTCTTTACTGCTTTCATTTAAATTTTGACTGTTCTTCGCATTATTACTCTCTATATATATTCTATATGTGAGCTGTGATTGGTACTTGGTGCTTTCATCTGGATTTGGGTGTTACTGACCAATTTTGGCGCTAACAGATGCATAACACCTATTAAAAAATATTCTCTATGCTTTGTTGCATATATTTGAGATATGGATTATTGATTGCATGCGGATTTACATCAGACTAGTTGTTGCATGTAGAGTTACATCGCACTGCTTTTATCAGCCTAATTTTCTTTTAGATTATGCAAGTACAAGTTTGCAAGACATTACTATTTGATTCTTGGGCACTTGCATTTGCATAGAAGATAATAAATTACTTGCCATATAAGTCAAATGCAAAAAGGTACGTAATGAATTTAGAAAATTTAAATTGGTTGGTGATTTTATTCCCTAGATATGGGAGGCCACTTGGCTTTTGTTTTCTTTGATTGGTTTAGAGCCCGTAGAGGTGATTTGTAGTTGTACCGATCGAGCAGCGCAAAGGAGACGCTAGCGAAATTATCAAAAATTTATGAGTTAGAAAATTTTGAGAACTAAAAGTTGATTTTCTGGATTATATCTTGGAATAAATGAATAAAAGAGAATTAGTTGGTATAGGTAAATTAATTTAAAAGACTTATAAATTTTGGAATCTATTCTAGACAATGGGTTTGGAAAATAAGTTTAATAACTCATTTTAATTAATAGGTATAAACTTAAATGTTTGGAAACATTTTCATCGATAGAAATTGCGGGGACGAAATTCATTTACCGGGGGGGGGGGATGTACAGCCTAAATTTTGGTTATTTGACTTTAAATGTTTAATTAATTTAAACTATTTAAAATAATTGGATTTTGGAATTTAATAACTTATATATTAAATATAGGGTATATTTAAATATTTGGGTTGTTAATTAAACGAGTTTAATAAAAAATTTCAACTTCTTTTAATTAATAAATAATATTGGCGAATTTAATTTGTAAATTTGTTTACAAATATAAATAGATCAGATATATATCGATAATTAAATTTTTAAATATGTGAAATTGTCATTCCAAAAGCATAGTCTCGGATTTCGATGAAACCAGTTTCATGGAAATGTAATAGTGAATTATATTACGCCGTCGAATTTCGTGGTGACCCGACATATCGTTTGGTCGTGCGAGATCGATACCGTGGAAATTAATAACGTGAAATATAATATAATAACTGGGTCTAAAGCTGCATACGATCGAATTAGGTCTCGAAACAAGTTCCATTGCATTTGAAATAGGGGTATAACATATAGAACGCCAGGTGGCATGCCTCGTTTGGAGTTCGAAATTTTCGGGCATGTTTTATTGAAAATTTAAAAATAAAGTCATGTGTATATGTACATATACACCGTAATTTTGGCCATAACCCCCACATTCTCTACCGATCCTTCCCCATATCCGTGTGTGCAGGCCATCCCTCGTCTGCCTGTAAAAAACATTGCCTGCAAACAAAGAGGCTTCACTCTTTTGGAACTCAAGAATTTCAAAATTCAAAATATAATGTTATGCTCAATTAAAAATCCTATAACAAGTTTTAAAAACCCAAATTCGACGAGATCCTCCCACAGTATGCTTTTTGAGAGGTGCGGCCACGGTTTGGTGGGTCAATAGTGGAGTTTTGGTTGGGTTTAGAACTAGGTTTTTGATCTGACTTTGATTTGATATGACTTAGGCAAAACGAAGCTTGGATTGGGACTTGGGGTAGCAGAGTGTAGCTGGTCGTCGAGTTTGGGGAGGATCGACGATGGAGTGTGATGCATAAACAGTGCCAGGTCGAGAGGGGTCTGTTGTGTCGTGTTTTCACGGGGCTTGGGGCGAGTCGACGTGGTGCTAGGGTGATAGAGTTTTGGTGGCGGAGTTCAAAGCAACGATCGGATTTGAAAATCATGGAGAGATGGAGGAGTTTGGGTGTGCGTGTACAGAGGATGATACAGCCATGGCTGTGCATGTTTCTTTTTGGGGAAGGAGGAAAAATGGGTGAGGGGCAAACTTGTAAATATCGGTTAAGTTATTTAATCTTAATTTGAAATTGTTGATAATTTATAAAATTCATATCTCGCTCATATAAGGTCAGATTCCGTTTTTCGTATTGGACTTATGTCGCCGAGATCTTCATGATGGAGTTGGTTTAGTTCGATTTTGAGCAAGTAAAAATTTAGGCTAAAATAGAACGGCCGTTCGGTTTTAGTCTAAATCGGGACGATTCGGCGGAAATGAAAATCAATGTGAGTTTAACTCACATTTAATTTTATTATATCATATTAATGATGTCATAAACGTTTATTGATTATTTGGATGTTAATTAATTATTTGATTACTTGTTTGGATGAATTTCTGTTTGGAAAATGGTTGATATATTAAATTGATCGTCATAAACACATATCATTATATGTGTGTGTGTGTTATCCATAACTATTGTTTTGTAGAAAAACATCTATAGAGAGTCCCAAAAGGGGTTTTCTCATCCATAAATTATTTATTTACATAGGTTTGCTGTAATTGATTGAAATTAGTTACTATTATTCCATTTAATAGTTTAAATGTCGTTATAGCGATTTCCCTATATCGTCAATTATTAAATCTCATTCCCAAAACCCTATCATATGAACTTGAACTTGTGTTTCCGCTAAATAGAATGTTAAAATTTATTTATCATTTTGAATTAATGATCATTTAAAATTAATCATTTTAACTAATGGTTTTGAGATTATTTAACCAATTTAATAAATAATGTTTTAAAATTGGTTTATCCTTAGATTTAATTAATCATTTTGGCTAATGATGTTTATATTTAATTAATCGTTTTAACTAATAATTATTTGAGTTTAATTAATTATTTTAATTAATGATAATGAATTTTAATTAATTTATGGAAATTAATTAATTATTTAATTAATGATAACCTAAATTTCTAATCATTTTAATTAATGATATTTAAAAGTAATTAATCATTTTAACTAATGATTGTTTTAAATTTAATTAATTGTTTTAACTAATTGATATTTGCAATTTTGTTAACCATTTTAATTAATAATGTTTTTATAATTAAATAAATCATTTGAACAAATGATGCTTTAATTAATCATTTTATCTACTAAATTTGAATTTGATTAATCCAATTAGTTTAGGATTATTTTAATTTAATTAATAGTTTTAATTAATGGTATTTAAAATTTATTTAATAAATGATGTTTGAGATGACTTACTCATTTTTAACCAATGATTATTTGAATTTGATTAATCTTTGTAATTTATGATATTTAAAGTTAATTAATCGATTTAATAAAAGTGATTTAAGTAAATTTTCTAATATAATAAAAATTGCTTAAATCAATTGATTTTAAGTTAATTAACTGATTTAATAAAGATTTTAAAGTTAATTTACAGATCATATATAAATGTTTGGAATTAATTATCTATTTTATTAAAGACAATGGATTTGTTTATTTAAAAGAGATTTTAAAAGTGGTTAATTATCTTTCGGTATGTTTGATATTCTTTAAAAGTTATAAAAAGGAATTGGGACTCGATTTTTGGGATTTTAAGTTGGATAATCTTCTTGGTGTTTGGTCTAATGTTGGTTTATGCCTTCGGGGTCGCACACTTGGAAAAATTATACTCTTAACGTTTCAACAATTAGGAACTAATTCTAAAAGTGTTTTACCAATGTGGAAATATAAAAATCAAGCACAAGTTCACTTCATTTAAAAAAAAATAAGATTTGATTTGTTTATGGAAATGAATTATTTCCGTAAAGCGAATCACTTATATGGAAACGATTTACTTATATAATTTACATTAAACATCGAAGAAGTAAACTTGTCCATATTTCGAAAGTTAAGAATAATCGTTGGACAAGATTTTGAGGCAACATTACCTTGACTTATCTAGTATTATTGTTAACTAAGAAAAAGTACAATTTTGAATTCAATGAGTGGTGATAAATATACGTGACTTAATTTCCATATACGATCGTTTTATATCCTCGATAGTTGGTATCTCAGCTGTCGGTTACTTCAGCTACTTTATTAACGTCATTCTAAGACGATTTATTGCTCCATTGAGTTTTGTTATCCTTTGTCAAAAATGACTAAATCCAAAAAGCTAAGGGACGTCCAGCTATGTGGGGTTTCTCCTATCAAAAGGGAATTTCGCATCTCATCTAGATTTTTGTGTACCGTCATATGAAAGCAGTTTGTGTTTGGATGTGAAATATTCGAATTCTCGGGAAGGTTTAGCGGGGTCTGGGTGGTACTTTTCGCGAGGAGGTCACGAGTATATGACCTTCTTAAGAGTATATTACTAAAGGTGTATTTAAGGGAGGCTGCTCTCTCGTTGTCATTTGTTGGAAATTTTCTTTTCCATATTTGATTTGAAAACCCTGAATCTGTTTTAGCTTTAAATTGCCACGAGTGGAGCCAACTCCTCATCATGTCATTTAATTATTGATTTAGTCCATTGTATCAAGTTGGACTGTTACCTTATCGTGTCAATTCTGTCAAGTTGGACTGTTTTCCTTGTTCTATCCATTCTGACCAGTTTCGATTTTACTTGGTTTATTTCCATTCTTTCAGGTCTGGTTTCAATATTAGTTATGCCCATCTCTATTTGCATTTGCTTCTTGATATTTATTTCTGTTGTTGCCTATATGGATGTTATTTTTATGGGGTAAAAACTCATTCCGCGCTAGCGGTGTGGTCTCATAAAATTTTTATATGATCCCCATTATTCAAGTTATTTCACGCTGGCATTTCCAGACTGATTCGGGTGTTATTTATTTATAATGCTTGGCTCAGACCGAGTATATTCTCAGGTTGTCCATGGTGTTATGGAGGCACTGAAGGGGAGCTGAAGATTCAACTATCGTAGTTTTATTTTCTACTGTATTATATAGTATACCTATCAGCATCTGTAAGGGCGGGATTTTATAACTGTCCAACCGATAAGGTTTTTTTAACTCTGATACACTCTTTATGTTTGGAGTGATAGTTTCTATTGTCCTTGTTATATTATATGTTGTCGATTCCATTGTGAGATTTCATTTTCTCCTTTCTTTGTTTTTTCTTTTTATTTACCCTAAAAATCCACCCTTTCGTTAAATTTGAGTTGGACATGTGTGGTTTATTGTAAACTCAAAGGGTGTGGAAAAACAGGTTGTTACATGAGAAATGTGTTTCAAAGGAAAATAGTAACATAAGAGCTCATTCCCTTTTTCTTAAATACTCTACTCGCCTTCAAAAAGATTAGTATAAAATTCAAATTTTTGAGAAACAGATATAGTTATTAGCTAAAAAAACATACCAAACTAATATTAGGTTAACATGAGCTCATACTTTAAAGGCATCATGATATTTTCGAAAAATTTTCTTATGTTTGAAGGGTAACATTATTTGTTAAATATATTTCAAAATGCAATTATAATTTTTAATTTAAGTGCGTAACAATTGTATTGTGTTTTTTTTATTTTGTTGATGTTGGATGAAAAAACAAGAACATTACAAGCGTTTGTGATGACATATAATTAAATGATATTTTAATGACTAGCTTTGTAGATTATATATTATTATGTCATTCAGTCTTACAGTTATTTTCAGAGTGATGTCATATAATGTATTTTATGTGCATCCAAAAGTATTTCTCATGTTGATAATTATTTTTCTTTGAATTATGCTAAATTTTATATTGTTTTGGTTTTTATATAGTGTTATGATTATTCGAAATAAATGCTAGATTTATTTAGTTGTCTAGAAATTAGACTACAATGTGCTTGAGTTGTTGCTTATCAAGACATTAGAGTTGATAAAAAGATGCAAATGTCGATTACCAATGACAACATTAAATCAATTTGTAAATTACCCAATGTGGTGGGAATTTCTAGTGCATTCACTCATGAGTTTATGAACCGGTCCAGTTTACCTAGGTGTTCTAAAATAATATAGCACACAATATCGATTATTTATTTATATTTCGCACATTATAATATGCTATATCAATTAAAAATATAACCTTTGAAGCAACTAAAGTATTTTCCTAATTCAATTAGTATTAGCTAGTTTCAATAAGTGTACGAATGAAAATGTTAGAATATTGTTTATTTAAACCATTTTCGAAACATTATTTCACACTTAGCATGGTTTCTTTATTTTGTATGTGGAATACTATTATCATATCAAATGTATAAATATTTAAACTTAGAACATATGTAAGATGAATCCTTGTTGAAGCTTTGCATACTTAAATTAATTGGCATGCTCGGTAATTAAAGCTACTAAGTATGGAATAGTTGATACATGATGTTAATTTTTTTGTATAAATCCATTATTCCTTAAAAAAATTGTTTCTCTATGTGTGGTTCAAGAGTACTTAAGAAAATTTATTGATAAATGTTTGTCATTGTTGTTCAAGTAATAAATTAGTCTAGATAAATTCAATCCACAAATATAAACTTTCATCTTTATATGATTAAAATCTAAAAATAAACACTAAATAAATTATGTAGTGAACCCTATATGCGTAGCACGTGTTCGCACTAGTAGGGAGTTATAACGATGATACTTTATAATCTTTTAGATTTCAAATGATTTTAATGCATTTTATCATTCTGTTACTTCCTCTCTCATTCTTTCTCATATACACGCATATACATTTATTAAAGTGAAAATTAGGTACACGTCCTTCTATTTTAAACTTATTTGTTTTACATCTTTCTCTTTTAGAAACTAATTTCTACATGCTCTTTTTTGAATTTTTACTTCATTCGTTTTTAAATTTAAAAATGTTCATTCTAACGTGTACTACTGCAGTTATGAGTTTAAGATGTAAACTTTAAGAGCGCATTTTAAAGTTAGTAAAATTACTCAAACACCCTCGTGAATTTCATCCTTTTTTTACAATAGGGATGTAATTTATTAAAGAAAATTGGCTTTTATCAAATGCTAATTTTTCATAATCATAAAGATGTATGCCAAAAATTTCCCTTTATTAAATTTGTTTTTTTCAATTTGAATTTAGTTGTTGTTTCAATAATATGTGAGTTCTTTATATATATACGCATCTAAATATAATTGTACATGAAGAATATATTATCAAAATATTCATAATAATATTGCTTTTTATTTTATGTAAATATTGGATTGCCTAAAGGTATTATAATGGGTTATTAATAGATAATAAATATTAAGTTACAAGATTGGAGGATAGAGGTTTGACTCTTGGTTGGTGCATAGGTTGTGACATTTTTGAGGTTCTTTCTTATGAAAATGATTTACTTTCAAGAACTTATAGCTCATGACATGAGAGCCTAATATCATATAAAGGAAAAAATAGTAAGTTATGTTAATATTCATGATAAATATCACCTTTAGAAAATTGCTGATTTTAACCTAGAATTCCCTACCCTAACCTTGCGTTGTATAGTGCGGAGTTCGAAAAACGTGAAAGCATGGGAAAGGCGTAGAGATGACATAGATAATCCCATATGCATTTCCTACACCTAAAAAATTTCAGGAATTTTAATTTTGGTATAGGAAAGACATAACAGTTACCTACGTCATCCTTATGCCAATTTAAATTTCCACATAAAAAAGCAAGGTGTAGGGAAGATATATTAATTTACCGACACCTTCCCTATGCTTGGGGTATGGAATACATAGGAAATTCCCTGCACATTTTCTATGTCAAAAAAATTAACGAAATTAAGTCATCGCTTAAGGATTTCCCTACGCTTTCCTAATGCCAGCCTTTGCAGTAAGCTTAACTTCTACTTACATGGGCTGATGAAGAGAGTGTGCAAATGCTATGTCTTCCCTAGGTCTATGTTAGTTGTACAACTACTAACTTTCACAGTTTAAATTGAAATTATAATATGTAAATTGAATTCAAATTCTAATTTAACCATGCAAACATTCAAAACTGAAGTAAAATAAATATTATATATATACATATACATATATATATATATATATCTATATATATATGTATTACTTTTAAATTTGAATTATAATAAATTTTAAAATTAAGATGAAAGTTATATTAACTAAAAATTCAAAACATGAAGAGAAGTAAAGTATTTGCTTTAATTCCATTTTTATTTTATAAATTCAACCATGTAGAATCATTATTGTTGCTGTAAAAAGGTTGAATATAGTATTTCATGTCATTTGGACTTAGTTTGATTTTCGATCTTATAAGTTAACTAACTTTCAGTTTTTATACCGAATAATAACCGAATTAACAAATTTGAGTATTAAGATAATAGTATGATAACACGTAAAACTAAATTTTGGCAAAACCAGCAGGGTTAGAAATGGACCCCTACCACTTATTAATATACCAAGAACGAAGAGATACAAGGGAAACATACCCACCTAAGATTTAGGCAAGCAAGAACACAGAAACTAGAAAACAAGGAATACAGGCATATCAACAAAAATAAAAACTAGAAAACAAAACACTACACGGAACATGAAGGCCACCTATGATCTGGATAGGGCAGACAGGAAACTAGATTCAAATCGATGATTTGAAGCAGCGATCCCAAACTTCAATTTCCCAATAATATTATCTTTCATTTGGTTGTAAGATTTCCTCTGATCATAGAAAATGACAGCATTTCTCTCCTCCCATATCGACGCAATGAATATTTTAAGAGTAAACAGCAGAGCGTACATTGATCCACATCTCCATCTGGTGGCTTTGAATATGATATCCCATTCTTCCTCACTGTCATATGCTACAGACCTACCAGAGATGATGGAATTGGTCAAGCACCATAAGCTGTGAACATAAGAGCAGTTGAAGAAGAGGTGAAGAGTGTCCTCATCCTCAGCATGGCATAAACTACAAGTAGCATCGATGATTAGCCCATACTGCCTTAGCCTAATTTTAGTTTTTAAAGCATTACTAAATATCTTCCATAACATAAGGTTATGACTTTCCGTATTGTGATTCAACCAAATACGTTTATACCAACTGAGCAGAGAAGAATTGGACTGGCAAATAAATTGCTTGTACATTGCACCAATCATGAATATGTTATTGCAACAAGACCAAGATATTCAATCATCAGGATAAAAATTAACTTTACTACCCCTCAATTGGTTCCATAGCTGTCTAACACTTAGGTTGATAGAATAAGGGAGATCAACCGTACCTACATTAATACAGACCGAAGCCAGGGCAGTAGAATTAATATCTGATTACAGTTGTTGGTTGAAAGTAAGACAGTGACTTAATATTGTTCCTTCCTTCACCCATGGGTCATGCCAGAAAGACAGACGACCATTAATACCAATTTTACTTCTAGCATACTGGAGAATGTCAGATCTGATTTTGAGTATAATACTCCATGTCCAACTACACGACTGTGGTATATCCATCATCCAAAAATTTTTGTTGCGAATAATATATTTGTATGACCAATTCACCCATAAACAGTTTTTATGATTTAGTAGATTTTCAATGTAAAACTAAATTTAAATTATCATAACTACAAAAAGAACTTTACATTATATAACTTTTAAAATTGAAACTCAAAATTAAATTATAATGACTATTAAACTATACATACAAACTTATAATTTCAGAATGAAAATAAATTTTTTGTATATATATAACTTTAAAATCGAATCCAAATTCAATTATATTGCTTTTGAAATTAAATTAAATTTAAATTTAAATTGACAAGTGGCGTAGCGATGCTTAGGATTTGCTTACTACTTCTGTGTGCCTTAGTCCACTTTGTACAGTTACATCATACCCATACCCCTGTTACTTTCCTCACCTCTTACCAATTTATCAAAGAGAAAACAAAAACCAAACCCTTTCCACCACTATCTCCGTCCGCATATGGTCGCTTGGCTCCGCACCTTTGCCATTGCTTGTCACTCATCGCCTGCCATCACTCTTGTTGACTCCTCTTCTCTGAGTTTCTCATTTACCAATTTACCAACTCAGCAGCATATGGTTGCACATCGCTTTGCTCTTTGCCACGCTGCTCATCACTATACTCTCCTCGTCAATCTTCTCTCCGCACCGCTTGTCGCTATACTCTCCGCATCACTCATCACTCTGCTCTCTGTACCGCTCGTCACCACTCCGCTTCTTCCATTGTCAATCAGGTAATGCAGATAGATGTTTAACATTAAATTACTATTAAAAAATTGATTGTTTTGATCAGTATAAATAGGGCTCTCTCAATATTTAGGCAAACAATGCAGTCGTCAAGAACCCAAAACATTTAAGGGCTCCAATCTTATAATTACTATTTATAATATATTTAATATATAGCGTTACCTATAATTTTTAAGTGTATAGCTTTTACGGTGAAGTAAACTAGTGTCATATTTATTAATTTATTGGCCATGTATTTGATTTCTAACAACGACTGAATGTTCTTTTTAAATCCTCTTCTTTAATTAAAAAATCGAGTGTAAATTTGTACAAAATGAGTAAACTCTTATTTTACAACTTTTCTTCCCAAATTTATAAAATAAGTGTTGATTTCAAAAACAAAGTCACTCTTTTATCTATAATACATAGCAAAAGTACAATAAACTGTATGGTAGAATTATTTTGGTGTTAACATCTAGAGGTTGGTTGGTACCCTAGAGAAATATATAGCTTTTAATTCATATCCTCAAGATATAATTGTTAGCAATTCTTCCAATTTATCAACATTATTCTTCAGTAATCTCCATTAAAGTATCCTCAATTAAAATAGTACAAATTATTGAATAAGATATTAGGTTTTAAATTACCTTATTTGACTCAATTTCCAAGCAAATGCAAAAAAAGTACTAAATAGCACAAAGCATATTTATCATACTATAAATTACCTTGTTATGAGTCACTATCTTCATATATGGTAGGTTCATTACTGTGCCTAAAATGCTTAAATATTTCCTTAAGTACTTATTACATATATTGAATTTTATATTTATGCAAAGTATAATGGAATTTCCATAAATACAAATCATATTTCGATATTCATTAATAGATATGCAATTTACTGCATATATAACTTTAAATGTTAACAATATCATAATAAACTATTGACCATCTTTTCTTTCAGTGCCCTAATCTGATTGTGTTGGTAGATAAGCTTGTCAGTACAATACAAAGCTCTGTTTCTAATGCATTTTTTATTATTAACTGGGACATAATAGCTAAGGCTACTAGATGGAAGGCCAGCAACTACAGAGTTTTGGTCATCTGTATTAAAATTTATATGGATGTCATTTGGAAGGAGAAAAATTCCATAGTATTTGAAACTAAGAGGAAAAGCATTGGTACTATTTGGAATGATATGAGGAATAGAATCTACATGCAACTGCGAAGAAGAGAGTCCCACTTCCCTGACGTTCTGATCAGCAGTTGGTATTGAAGTTTATTTTGTTGTCTTTGTTTTCCTTTTATCTTCTTTGTTTTCACTGTATATTTCTTACTCATAGCTTGTTATGAGTCTTTTTTTATTGTGTTGCAATAAACTGGTAGCGGACCAGTTAACCCCGCTGGCTTTGCTAAAAAAATATCATAATAAAAATTAGAGACATGACACATCAAGAATAGTATTTTGATTTTATAGTAAATTTTGAGTACCAATCAAATATAGCATAATAAAATTAATTTATAATCCTCAGTTTTATTTTATTTAGTTCAAATTTTGTCACATGGAAATAACCAATGTCCTTTCCCTTGATGAATTTTGGGGCTGTATTTACGTTCTTTATTGCATTGTGTACTAATATTTCATCTTCTTCACTTCATAGTTCAGCATCTTCATCACACAACATCTTTTTCACTTCATGATTCAGCATTTGACTCATGCCACTTCACTTTAGAGTTGCTACCCATTGAGATTATGCGGGCAGCTTTTTTGTGTTGTCTTCAGCTACTACATATTGGTTTCAAAGTAAGGTCGACTCGGTAACTAAGCAAACAAGGCAGTTTTCTAGAGCCCAAAACATTTGAGGGTGACAATTTTATAAGTAGAATTTATAAAGTATTTAATATATGATGTTACCAATAATTTTCAAGTATATAAATTTTACAGTGAAGAAAACTATTGTTATATTTACATATTTATAGGTCATGTATTTGATTTCTAACAATAACTAAATGTTCTTTTTGAATCTTCTTCTTTAATTTGGAAGTTGATTGCATATTTTTACAAATGAATACACTCTTATTTTACAACTTTTATTTCCAAATTCAAAAAAAGAGTGTTGATTTCTAAAACAAAGTCACTCTTTTTATTCTTCTTAATTTACAAAAAGAGTGTGGACTTCCATAAATGAATACAAATGAATTTTGTTAGTAGAACACGCATTAAGTTATTTTCCTTTAGGGTCTAAAAAAAATCCCAAGATGTCCCTGTGCTAAACGTTTCATCACATTCATAGGGTACCTAGATTCGTATGTGCATTGGTTATTGTGGCATACTTGCTTGCCATAATGTAACAACCCAATATTTCGTGATTATTTTAATTGTTTATTTTAATTATTTAAAGTGAAACTCCTGATTTAAAAAATTTATTATATTTATTAAAATGAATAAATTTTGTTATTTTAAGAGTATATTTTGATTTTTGTGTGAATTATAATTTCAAACCTGAATAAATAGGATATTTCCAAAAAAAAGTGGATTTTTGGTCAATCTGTTAAAACTTTGACTTTTAAATTTAAAATTTTAATATTTGAATTCTTGAATTTTATATTTTACTATGAAAATAAATTTAATTTCAAGAATACTACTTTTCGTTTCGTTGAAATCCGATTTATATTGTGAAAGTTATGCTTTTTACAATATTGGGTGTAAATTGATTTATTTAATAAAATTTTCTATTTTAATTTATACAAATAATATTTTTATTTGTCAAATAATGTTTTAATATGTGTTATATGACTTTTTAGGCATATATTTTATTTTAAAATATTTTTAAAGTGATGTTATAATTTTTCCAAAGCTTGGTGTATTTATTTTTAGTTTTTGAAGCCTAGTTTCCATTTTTCTGTTATTTTCTTCATTAAAATTATATTTAATTAAAATTTATTTATTTTTGTGAATTCATTTTTATTTTGTGATCTTATCTTTATTTATAAATATTTTTCAAGTACATAAAATTTTCCAAAGTTCATTGCATTTATTTTCATATTTTCAAGACTAGTTTACAATTTTTGCCATTATTCTTAATTTAATTATATATAATTAATATTTATTTATTTATTTTTGTTTATTTACTAAATTTTTGTGTTTTTATCTGAATTTTATATATATTTTTCATTTATTTAAAATTCCAAAAGAATATGGTGGAAATTTGAAGGGTTTTGTGACCTTTGATTTGCTTAAGCCCTTTGTATTCCACGTTTT
This sequence comes from Allium cepa, assembly GCA_030765085.1. Taxonomy (NCBI): domain Eukaryota; kingdom Viridiplantae; phylum Streptophyta; class Magnoliopsida; order Asparagales; family Amaryllidaceae; genus Allium; species Allium cepa. The sequence continues at coordinate 848,235,885 of CM060938.1, forward strand.
CATTTTCTAATCACCACATGCATTGAAGCGGCTGACTTTATCATTTCTTTCAGTCGACTTTTATTCATTTTTTATGTGATTTTCTTTCTCAAACTCTGAAAAAAGTTCGGCCTCTTCTTTGTGAAAAGCTTTGGTAAAATCTCTCTTCTTTTTCACCTTTTATTGTTTTTTTGGTTGAAAATTTGCACTTGCCTTCTTTCTTTTGGTATGGCCTGCCATCTCCAGCCACCTTTCCGCCTCCACCACCACCTGAACCTATCATCACCACCTCCTTCTCACTGACCATCCCATGCCGAGCCACCCTAGTTTGATGTTCCATCACAAAATGCACCAAACTCCACCTATATGAACCATAGCCGAACACACTAGTCTTCCACCACCACAAACACCCCTTGGTCGCCACCTACATCACCACCACCACCTCAAACCTGACCTGACACCACTGCCACAACTGTAGCTAATCCACCTGAACCCAGGCCGTGCCCATATTGACTTGACCGTGACCTATAATTGCATAGAAACCATGTTGCATTGCCTTGTGTTGTGTAGTTTCATACACACATATGTTTACACCATCTTTTCCCATGCTAGGCCGACCCCGGTTGGACCCAAACCAGATCCAAACTCTCACCATAGCCGTGTGTTTCTGACCATAGGCTGAAGCACAAGTTTTGAAAGCAAGTGCAAAAGATTTTAACTTTGTTTTGTGCATTCATTTCTAGCATTGTTTAATCGTACTTTGGGTTGAAAACTTATGTTAGTTATATTGTTTTGTTTGAATTGTATTCAAGGATATTAATCTTTGGCTCTCCCACTCGAATATCTGTCGTGCTATCATGCTTTTGTGGATCTCAATTGTGCATTCATTTGTTGTCATCTTCAGCTTATACCTGTGAGTTATTCTCACCAAACAGCTTTATACTTATATAACTAGTAAATCGATCACATTTGAATCTGTAAAATGCATCACCGTGTTATATCTGCTATGTTATGATCATATGATGTTCACCCATGCTTATTTACCTGTTAGATCATATATTACTATTATTTTATGTTGTTCTGTCATTTATATTAGTTTATCACATTGCAAGTTCCCTTTATATTAGAATCACTATGGGTTGAAATGATACATACCCGAACGGATTTTAGAATAGGGAAAAATCGTTATGGGCTGAAATGATAGGCCTAAACGATTTTCAATTATTTCATTTTACTTGGGACTGCGGGTTTGAAATGATAAAACCTGGGTTTTCTTTGTAAATTACGGGTTGAAATGATATATCACCCCTATCGCTTTACCTAGTGTAGAAAATGATATACAGACCCATGGTTAAAATATATTATTCTAAAAATTTTAAAATATTTTAGAAATGTAAATATTATAATATTTGGATTTAAAATTAAATAAAAATGATTTTGTAAAGTATTTTAATTTTTTTGAGAATTTATATGTGAAATAAATTAATGATAAAGTGGAAATTTGAAATATTAGTTATTTTGGAAATTTTGATTTAGTTATAAATGGAATTTAAAATTAAAAATAAAAATATGATAAATTTATGATATTTTAAATTAAATGAATTTAAAATGATTTTGTAATATATTAATGGATTTTGAATAAGTTTAAAATGTGAAATAAATGAATACTGAGTTAAATTTTGAAATATAACTTAAATTGGAAAATTTTGAATTTTGTTTAAAAGTCAATTTTGAAGTTAAATAAAACAAAAATAAGTTATATTTTGAAATTTAAAATTAAGTGTTAAGTTAAAATTTTAATTGTATGAAGTGAAATTGAATGTTGGAATTTAATAAGTGAATTATTATTAAATATTGATTTTCGAGTGGAAATTTAACTTTATAAAATCATGAATTTAAGGAAAATTAAATAATGGTTATAAAAGTGAAAAATATACGATTTTATAAGTTTGAAATGGTTTAAATAAAAATTTATTGGTTTGTGAAAGTATAGTGAATATTTGAAATTTAATTAACAGCATTTTGAAATGCTATTATTTCTAAAGTAAAGGATATTACAGCATTTGTAAATGTTGTAGTTAATATAAATAAACTAAACGGCTAAATTGAATTAAAGGCTATTATAACACTCTGTAAGTGCTATAATTGTTGAATTAAGCTAAGGTTTTATTTGAATTAATATAACCTATTACAGCATTTTGAATGCTATCTTTTGTTAAATTGAATTGTTTTAAAAGTAACTTTCCGTAGCATTTTTCTAAATGCCGCGAAAGTTGAATTTTCATTGTTTTAATAAATTTAAGTGAATGAATGAGTTTTGAAAGGTTAAAATTTTGGAAATTTAATAATTTAATTATTAAATATAATACTTTATTTTATGATTTAAAATGAAGTAATTTGTTTTGAAATATAAACTATTTTGAAATGTGTGTTGAAATGGTATTTTAAATAAATGAATATGGTTTGGAAGATACGATATTTTGATATTTTGAAATGGATTTTTTGAATGACATCGAATTTTGAAATGATATTTGATCTCGTAGTATAAAATACCATTTTGAAATTTTAACCGCGGATGTATTTAATTTATAGTTTAACCGATCCTTAAAGGATGGGCGATCCCAAGCATCCTTTAAGTTATTGTGCATTTCTACTATAGTTCACTTGAGTTGGTTTACATTATATAAGTATATATGTCCTGACTCGAGTGTTTTCTGTTTTACTTTATGTTCGGGTCAGCCTGAGTATTTACAGCTTAGCTTTCGATTCTTTCCTGGAGTTAGGAATCGCTGGAGATTCTGCTTGTCTAGAATCTGTTCCCTTTCTGTTTCAGTTTTTCTATTTCAGTTCTGGTATTTATAAACTTCTATGTATTTGAGATTTCTATTGTATATGTTTTTTCCAGACTGATATTATGTATTATGTTTTGAGAGTTTGTTATAGTAGCTTCATGAACTTCTATGGTATTTTACTTTCTGCTGCGAGTTATTCTGATATTTCTATGTCTGTGATTCTGCGATTGTATTTCATTTGCTCCAAATTTATTTACAATGCGGTATTTTGAGCAATTCAAGTCCGACATGTGTGGATTCGAATGGCTGAAAATATCGGGTTGTCACTGTTGGTATCAGAGCTTTGGTTTTAGGCAAACCATAACCTGCGGAGCAAAAACTCATTAGAGATAGGGTAGAATACCCTAGAATGAGTGAAATCAATCTCAAAATCATTTACTTGTGAGAGAGCGTATTTCGAAGTATAAAATAATTTCCAAATGATTTTTAAAGGATTTTCAAAGATTATTTTGGTATAAAAATGTTCTTATTTTGAAACCAAGATTTTTTAAACTTCATTCCTTCTGTATCCACCTTGCTAGAAATCTCTTGGTTAGGATTCTTATCGATTAGGATTCCTTGAACTTTGGAACACTCTCACTTGTTCTGAAATCCAGTCTTGTTTTCCCTATTTTATCCTTTTGATTTTGGAGCATTCCGTAACTCCCCTTTGGAATGACCTCTATAAAGATCATTGATTCCGTAAATCTTTGAATGATTTGTAAGGGGGTGAAACTCCTTTACAATTGGCATTGATTCACCGTAGATTTCGGTATCCTCGGATTTCGATGCTATTTATCTCCTGCTCTACCTGGATTCTATCTCTGGCGATCGAATGTCGATTTGCCTTAGATTTCCGAATTCATTATATTCCTGAAGTCTTGGTTGACCGATTAAGGTCGCCTGTGATTTATAAAGGCTTATCCATCTTCTATTCGGTAATTAAATTATCTCATCTTCATTCGAGCTTAACTTCGAACCAGAATTCTATTTAATTAGAGTTCCTCTAATTTGAATCTCTGTTGTTTGGAATACACCCGTGAATCATCCTTTGGAAATTTTTGTTTGGTTGTATTTTGGAATTGTGCATATGTCGAAATTATTATTTTAGTAAGGATCCTATTTTATATATAAAAGTGAAATGTTTTCAATAAGGATTTTCATAAATTTTGAAAATGGAAATTTGAAACTTTGAAAGGATTTGAAATTTTGAAAATTTATAAGAATTTGACTTATATAAAATGATTTATAACTGAAGGATTTTGAATTTTGAATTTCGAGGAATCAAACTCCGGTATTTTGAAATCGGTTTTAAGATTTGGAAAATATATAATAATAATATTATTTAAAGATATTTCTCCGAATAAAATGTTTCAAATGTATTCGAATAAATTCCAATGATTTCGAAGTAATTTCAAATAAGTTTCAAGAAAATAAAGTGCAGTACCCACTTATTTCGCTGGAAAATAATTTCGGTGATGATTACATGCATCATCGACATTGATTTTTGAGTTTCTAAGTAGGGGAGTGGCCACTCTATTAGCTTTGCTATGCGAGTGATTTTGGGAAACCAAATTTTGATTTCAGATTTTGAAGTACGGTTTGATATTCGAAAGATATATGTATATATATGTGTATATGTATATATATATTTGAGATGATTTAAATAAGCCGGTGTTCAATCCTCGAGATTCAGATTTGTTTTCGTATAACCCTATCTTTTGAAATTGGCTTACAGATTTGTTGGTGATTTCCAACTCTTGAATTGAAAATATGTTTTCTTCTACTATTTTAAGGTTCGAGCACTTCCATATCAAGGTTAACTTTTCAAAGCTAAGCAATTTTGAAAGGTATAGGGTATTTGATAAAGAATATAAGTTTAGTTTGGTATGATTAATATATAAAGTAATATGATTTATATAAGTTTGAAACTATTTGTTGAGTGAAATAAATAAGACTATTTTGAATTGTACTGGTATGAAATATAGATTTGAAATGTTTTAATAAAGTATGTATATAGAATAATAATCTTTCCAATGGTAAATTGGATTTTTCATGTTGAAATAAATAGTTTGAAGGTTTTAAAAAGACATGGTTTTAAACTCTGTAATAATTTTAGATATTTTGATGATTGAAACGATGTGGAAATGATTTAATCTCTATTTTGATAAAGAATGTGAATTTGAAATGATAATTGATTTTGATAAATGAATATTTGAAGTTTATATTTGTATAAAAGGATATTTGGTTTACTTGTAATTGAGTTTATTTAAAAATGATGGATTTATGAAATGAATATTTCAAAACTAAGTAATAATGAAGTAAAATTTGAGATATATGAAATTATAAACTTTAGTTTTGGAATATGGTATATTTAAGCTTTGAAATATATTAAAGATTGAATAGTTTATTTTATGGATCAAATCTTTATTTGAAATTTGATTATATTTGAAATGGTTTTGTTGAAAAACTAAATTGAATTGAAACTGATGGTTTGAATTGAATTAAAATTTAAAATTTTAGATTTGGGTTTAATAGAATAAATTTGTGAAATGTAAAGAATTAAAGGAATGTTTTAAGATTTCAAAAGTATTATTTCGAAAGGTTATGATTTTCAAAGTGTAATGATTTCAAGTATTTGGTTTCAAAAGATTTATAACTTTGAAAGTATTGTGATTTTTGAAAGGAATATATGTTTGAAATGGAAATAAATTTGTTTGACATAAATTTTGTTGATTTGGAAATTTGGATTATTTTCTAAATCTATTGTTTTAAGAAACTTTGAAACTGAATATATGTAATTTGAAAGAAATGATTTGGCGAAATCATATATATTTTGAAACTGAATTGATATTGAAAGAAATTGAAATTGAGAACCTTGTTTTACTAAATACTTTGATTTGTGAGTTATCGAACTTATATAAAATGGATTTGTGTAAGTATGAAATTGATTTGTATAAGTATGAAGTGATTTGAAACTATTGATTTGTAAGGGTACTTAATTTGTAAAGAGAAATCTTATATAATCGAAGTCTATATAAGTGTGATTTGATATACTATTGATTTGGAAAGTATTCGATTTGAAATGAAATCTTATATATAATGGACTTTATATAAGTATGATATTTGAAAGTGATTTTGGAAGGTACTATATGATACATATTTTTGAAGTAATGATATGGAAAGTGCCGTCTGCTTGATATCCGCTTTGTGGCCACACTGTGGATTCATTCTATCGATATTATTCTCTCTTTGATTTGGGTTTTCCGGATATGATATGAAAATTATGTTAGTTATATTATTTTGTTTGAATTGTATTCAAGGAAATTATTCTTTGGCTCTCTCACTCGAATCTTTGTCATGCTATCATGCTTTTATGGATCTCAGTTGGGCATTCGTTTGTTGCCATCTCCAGCTTATACCTGTGAGTTATTCTCACCAGACAGTTTTATACTTATATAACTAGTAAATTGATCACATTTGAGTTTGTAAAATGCATCACCGTGTTTTATCTACTATGTTATGATCATATGATGTTCACCCATGCTTATTTACCTGTTGTATCATATATTACTATTATTTTATGTTGTTCTGTTATTTATATTAGATTATCACACTGCAAGTTCCCTTTAGATTAGAATCACTATGTGTTGAAATGATACATACCCGAACGGACTTTAGAATAGGGAAAAATCGTTATGGGCTGAAATGATAGGCTTGAACGATTTTCAATTATTTCATTTTACTTGGGACTGCGGGTTTGAAATGATAAAACCTGGGTTTTCTTTGAAAATTACGGGTTGAAATGATATATTACCCGTATCACCTTACCTGGTGTAGAAAATGATATACAGACCCGTGTTTAAAATATATTATTCTAAAAAATTTAAAATATTTTAGAAATGTAAATATTATAATATTTTGATTTAAACTTAACTAAAAAATATTTTGTAAAGTATTTTAATTTTTCTGAGAATTTATATGTGAAATAAATAAATGATAAAGTGGAAATTTGAAATATAAGTTATTTTGGAAATTTTAATTTAATTATAAATGCAATTGAAAATTAAAAATTAAAATATGATAAATTTATGATATTTTAAATTAAATGAATTTAAAATGATTTTATAATATATTGATGGATTTTGAATAATTAAAAATGTGAAATAAATGAATATTGAATTGAATTTTGAAATATAACTTAAATTGGAAAATTTTGAATTTTGTTTAAAAGTCAATTTTGAAGTTAAGTAAATAAAATGAAAATAAGTTATATTTTAAAATTTAAACTTAAGTGTTAAGTTAAAAATTTAATTATATGAATTAAAATTGAATGTTGGAATTTAATAAGCGAATTATTATTAAATATTGATTTTCGAATGGAAATTTAACTTTACAAAATCATGAATTTAAGGAAAATTAAATGAGGGTTATAAAAGTTAAAAATATATGAGTTTATAAGTTTTAAATGGTTTAAATAAAATTTTAATGTTTTGTGAAAGTATAGTGAATATTTGGAATTTAATTAATAGCATTTTGAAATGTTATTATTTCTAAAGTAAAGGATATTACAGCATTTGCAAATGCTGTAGTTAATATAAATGAACTAAAGGGCTAAATTGAATTAAAGGCTATTATAGCACTTTGTAAGTGCTATAATTTTTGAATAAACTAAGGTTTTATTTGAATTAATGTAACCCTATTACAGCATTTTGAATGCTGTCTTTTGTTAAATTGAATTGTTTTAAAAGTAACTTTACGTAGCATTTTTCTAAATGCTGCGAAAGTTGAATTTCCCTTGTTTTAATAAATTAAAGTGAATGAATGAGTTTTGAAAGATTAAAATTTTGGAAATTTAATAATTTATTTATTAAATATAATACTTCATTTTATGATTTAAAATGAAGTAATTTGTTTTGAAATATAAACTATTTTGAAATGTGTGTTGAAATGGTATTTTAAATAGATGAATGTGGTTTGGAAGATACGATATTTTGAAATGATATTTGATTTCGAAGTATAAAATACCATTTTGAAATTTTAACCACGGATCTATTTAATTTATAGTTTCACTGATCCTTAAAGGATGGGCGATCCCAAGCATCCTTTAAGTTATTGTGCATTTCTACTACAGTTCACTTGAGTTGGTTTACATTATATAAGTATATATGTCCTGACTCGAGTGTTTTGTGTTTTACTTTACGCTCGGGTCAGCCTGAGTATTTACAGCTTAGCTTTGGATTTCTTTCCTGGAGCTAGGAATCGCTGAAGATTCTGCTTGTCTAGAATCTATTCCCTTTCAGTTTCAGTTTTTGTATTTCAGTTCTGGTATTTATAAACTGCTGTGTATTTGAGATTTCTATTGTATATGTTTTTTCCAGACTGATATTATGTATTATGTTTGAGAGTTTGTTATAGTAGCTTCATGAACTACTATGGTATTTTAATTTCCGCTGCGAGTTATTCTGATATTTCTGTGTCTGTGATTCTGTGATTATATTTCATTTGCTCCAAATTTATTTACAATGCGGTATTTTGAGCAGTTCAAGTCCAACATGTGTGGATGCGAATGGCTGAAAATATCGGGTTGTCACTCATAATATAGATGGCGATGAGTGTGGTTGCAAGTGTCTTTATATAAAGGTACAGATAATTTTTTGATATATAATTTTTTTTATGATGTTTTTGCTTATATATTATTACAAGATTGTTTTAAAGGTCTGGTTAGGCAAATTATGGTGATGTGGATTTGGTTTTGGATCATTCTTACTTGTGTTGGGTGTGCCATTATAGAAGTGGTACTAGTATTGCAAATGTGCATGATCTAGATGATATGTTTAGGTGATTTTGAGTTCTTATTGGATATTTAGACTTTAGAAAGTAAATTTAAGTTACAAGTTTTAGGAATATATAATTTTGATTTTAGGAAATGTTTGCTGTTATTTCAAAAACATTTTTGGTTTTAGGAAGTAAAAGGTTAAAATTTAATTGGTAAAATCTTGATTGTTATGAGTCATAAAAAGAAAAGAAAAAACTAAAATTGAAAATTTAACTGGTGAAAATCTAAGCATTTTTGAAAAATCAAATTTTAAAGGTTGGATTTCAAAATTCAAAATTTAGTAATATAAAATTTGATAATAGGAAGTTAAAATTTAGTCTGTAAAATTTTGATCTTTTTAAGTCATAAAAAGAAAAGAAAATTTGAAATTGAAATTTCAACAAGTGAAATTTTGATTATTCCTTGAAAAATAAAATTTTAAAAAGTTGACTTTGAAAATTCAAAGCTTAATAATAGGAAATTTGAAATTTGGAAATTCAAATTTTAAAATATTGAGTCATAACATTCAAAATTTAGAATTTTGATTTCTTTAATTTTAAAAATTGAATTTTGGGAAATTTGAATTTGATAATTTCGAATTTGATAATTTAAAATTTAAACATTCAAATTTTGAAAATTTATTTGGAAAGTCAAATCAAAAAATAAATTGAAAATTAGCTTTTAAAAGTCGACCTTTTTTATCCATCTATGCAGAGTATTTTTTGACTCCTACGATTAAAAATAAGGTAAGAGGCTATCCAAATAGGTTACAATAATTGAATAATGCGTAAAAATAGGGTCATAATATATTTGATTGATTGATGCATGAAATTGTGGATAGAAATAAAACCTCTGTTTTGGAAAGATGTTTTGATAATTTTTCCATTTGTTTGTTTTGCAATGTGATATTAATAGGTTATATCCAGCAATAACAACTATAGGCTCAGCGGTATTAGGCTCGGCAGTAGCTGGCTCTGCTACAGTAGCTGGCTATGCAGCTGCAGGCTTAGCAGTATCAGTTTTAAAACGTTGGAAATGTTGTGGTTCAGGCTTTAGGTGCGGCTGAACATCTTACATAGTGTAAGTATCATTTTCTCTATAACTAATGTTAGTATAACATCGACACGGTCTAAACAAGCAACATTTACACTGGTTTATCATTATATAGGATGTATTTGATTATAGTAAATGGTTACCTTGCTTTGATGTTTACGTTAACTGTTATAAATTGACATTCTTGATACATACCATTTGGATATAATTGATATGCTTTACGGTTATGAAGATTATCAATTATCTTTTTTCTAAAAGGTAACTTGAACCTTTTACGTGTTTGTATGAACTCAAAATTTGCATATTTACGTAATTTACTTTTAAATTCCATTATATCCTTACTATTACAAAATTTCTTACTTCATAATTCTATAGTTGCATACCATAAAAGCTCTCATGATTCACTAATTTGTTAGCTTAAATGCGGAGCAATAAAAAGTTAATTTATAACATTTTGTTAAAAGTAAAAATACAAATACATTTCAAAATCTATAGAGTGAAAGTAGTTTATTCCACATCAGTAATATATTTCTTCTTCAAAAATTTATATTTCCTTACTTCATATTTTAATTAAGAAGTTCTGTTATATTGGTTAAATTATTAAGATTCAAAGTGCAAAAAAAAGAGCTGCTTTATTAGATTTAAAATAAATTTGAAAAAGGGAAAATTTCAAGATTTAACAAATTTAAAGTCATTGTGATTTAGAGAAAACAAAATTTTCCACATGAGCTATCCTTTATTAATTAAAACTTCCTTTATATTAATTAAAACTTTCTTTATTACTTGTATATATATTTAGTTTCTCTTTATAAAAGATATATACTTGTATTCTAATATTTCTTATTTATTTATACTCTTTTCAATATTTCAAAAGGTATTCATATACTTATCTCAATGGTATAAGTGCATTAACAAATAATTTAACAAGATTTACTTACTTTAAAATATAATCAAAGTGGTTAAAAACAAATGTCACTTAAACATTGTTACTATAAACCCCTTATCTCTTTTATACTTTAAGCACATCACCAAGAGGAGTGCAACGACACACACCTCACCACCCAATTCCACCTCAAGCTCTTCCAATGTGGAAACCTGGTTGACGGCCAAGGATTTCAACCTCGATCGATCACCATCTTGAAAAGGGAGTGCGGATTAAGTATCTTAAGGCTAATTTAACACTAGAAGGGGGTGAATAGTGTTTAATGGATTCTAAGACTTATATGGACTAACTTATAATTATGACACAAACAAATACCAAACTTAATCATAGAACAATCACAAAATCAAACATAGATGCAGAAAGTAAATAAAAAGCAGTAAAAGGAAAGAACACACCAAATTTTATATTGGTTTGGAGTTACCGTACGTCTAGTCTTGTACCAAGGCAAATGCCTCATACAGATTTTTATTATACCAATGTCGAGATTACAATCCTCAATTTCTAAAGGCCTTGAGCTGCCCTCCTGTCTTCGAGTCTGGGGCAAACTCTCATGATTTATGGGACACAAGATCACCCAATTGATTTCCAAGCACAACCAAACCTTATGGAGAGACTCGATAAACTTTTGATTACAAATTGATCCTATAACTCTGAATAGCACTTTGATCTTCAAGAGAATGCAGAGAATCAAACAAGAATGAGATTCCAATTTGATTCACTTGAGAATTCGGTAGAATTTCGGCACGATTTTAAAAATATGAATTTTATTACAATAAGGATTTGTGCAGAAGGAGTGAAGAAAATAAGAAATTAGTTAGTTAAATAATTGGTTTATGAAAGCTATTTATAGACCAGTAACGGTCATAACCATTCGTGAAGAGATTTAAACGAATGGACGCTTCTTTTGAAAATTAAAACTTTTGAATTTAACGGCCACCATGTCGAGATAGGGTATCCCATGATGTCGACGTCCCTTAGTTAAAAACAATGTAAAATTTGTTTTGAAAATGGTATTGAAAGGAAAACAAGATAAAAATATTCTGGAGTAAAATAAACTAATTTTCCTATGTTTTAAAATAAAAAAAAGTAGAAAATATATTTTTAGAATGTATATATAAATTTGATTTTAAATCTTAAGCGTATATATATATTATAAAGAATATTTAAAAATTAGAAGATAGTTTTAAAAACAAACGAAGTTTAAAACAAGAGTTTACTTACAAAAAAACAAAGAATATTTTAAGGCTAAAACATCTTTTGAAAATCATTTGAAAAGATAAATTTTAAGGGTAAAACATTTTGAAACGCAGTTTTGAAAAAACATTTTGAAATAGTTTTGCAAGCTTCTTCCTGCAGAATATCTCATCACATCAGGACTCAAGAACTTGTACAAAACCTGGATGTTCATGGGTTTGTAAGCCATATGTCGTAGGTTTGCAAGCTACTTGTCATGGGTTTGTAAGCCACATGTCGTAGGTTTGCAAGCTACTTGCCATGGGTTTGTAAGCCACTAAGAAGATAGAAATGGGTTCCATCCCAAATGAAATTTGGAATGAAGATTTCCGTGCTATTATGAAGTTTTAATAAAAACTAGACACTTTATCTTGAAATCTTGATCTTGATACTCTAGAGTCTTCAATCTTAATATCTCCATTCTGAATCATGAGTCTTAATTATTTATACTGATCAATCATCAGTAATCAATGCCTACATATATATATATATATATATATATATATATATATATATATATATATATATCCTGCATAGTTCCTACATATACATAACTATCTAGACAATAGTGTTAGTATATATTTTATAATAAGATAAGTTAAAAAGGTTGTTATCATCAAAACCAACATCTCAGCTCCTAACAATCTCCCCCTTTTTGATGATGACAACCTGTATTTATAAAATATACTTGCCATACCATAACTCCTATCATAACTCCCCCTTACTCCATGACTCCCCCTTACTACAATCATAACTCCCCCTTACTCTAATCCAACTACTATTTTATAACTTCTCCCCCTTTGTCATCAACAAATACTAATAAATTCCCTGAACTTGATATAAGATAATCAACCATAATATAATAGAGTAATCTATATATAAGTGTAATAAGTGTTGAGTGTGATCATAAGTATGAAATGTTATCACAAATGTGAAATGTGATCATGAGTGCGATCATAAGTGTAATCCAGAAGTAAATCAATTATCATCCAATCATAGTTACAGTAATTATTCAATTCAATCATATATACAAACCACACCAAATGTTTCAAATAAGTCAAGTCAATCAAGTTTAAAACACACCAATCAAATCAAACAAATAACATACAGAATGACAAGACTTTCCTTAGTACTTCCACTCATCCATCTTCTCCAAAGATAAGGTCTGCTTTGATGGCATCCCATACTTCTTTATCTTCATCGAGAGTGATTGGTGGATTTTCTTTAAGATCGCCCTTGTTAAGAGCTGAGATCATCCAACGAAGGGAGTCGAAATGTCTCTCTTGCTCCTTGATCATCTGCATTTGACTCAATTCTAAGTGGCGTTGATTGTGAAGTATGAATGTAAGGATATTCTTGAAGGAAGTGAGAATTTCTTCAAGATTATCACTTAGATTCTCAATCAGAGAAGCCATATTCAAGAAATAGGAAGAAATATGAAAGGGAGTGATTACAAATAAAGGTTGATAAATTATTCTGGAAGAAACAGGTATAAATAGGGGTTGAAAGTCGTTTAAAATGAATATATACAAGTTAGTTACATGAAATTAAAATTCTAAAGTGTAACTACTTTTTGCCCGTTGTATGTCGACATGGGGGGATGGTGGATGTCAACATGCCTCTACCTAAAGTGACAATTTGCTTTGTTTTGAATATCATGAACAAATCTATGCAACTAAAATTTGTATAATATAAAAACAAGCAATTACAGAGACAGGTGAAGTTGAATAACAGGAAATAAAACATTTCATTAATGATTCTAGTCAACATTACATAAAATAGTATTAACTAAATAAAGGAAAATACATGGATAGAACTTGAAGTAAACCAAGACAACATGAACTAAAACTAATTAGATGAAGATGAAGAAGATGATAGTCCAAGCTTTCTACTAACTTTCCCGAAGAACTTGTCAATTTTAGTGGAAATATTATCCATTTTCTTACTCATTGATCTTTTGAGTGTCTTTTGATTTTCCACTATAATTCTTTGATTATTGAGAATCGTCTTATTGGATGGATTAGCAGGATTAGTAGGATATTCAATACTCTCTAAGGAAGTTTCTTGATCTTCCTCTTCCTCCTCTTCAATTTCCATTCCTTCCTCTTCCTCTTCTTCTTCTTCTTCTTCCTCCTCCATTTCTTCCATCTCTTCAAGAGCAAGCCTTTCTTCCTTTTCCGTGAGTATTTTATATGGTTGAAACACTAATGGAATTTGCATAATTGAAATGTTTTCATCGTTGAACACTTTTCTAATTATAAGTTCTTCCCTTTTGAAATCAACTCCAAAGTAATTAAAAATCCAAATGAGATAAACTCCATGATATAATATGTTTTCATCATAGTAAAATTCTTGGGCCTTAGCTCGTCCAAAATAACTTGAGCCCAACTGATATCATAATTTTCAAAAATTGCAAAAAGAGCGTTGCAAACTTTCAAAGTTGGGTTGTTTTAGTTTCCCTATCTTGGTATAAGAGTGTGTTGAATAAGAAGGTTAACGATTCTTACTTTGGGACGAAAATAACGATTTTCGAATTCAAAATTGTTATCCCCTTCAAAGATGTGTTGAAATGTCTCTTGATCATTTTTATTTATTTGAAATTCCGAGAGATTCATTATGGTATACTTGCATCTTAAAATATTTCCTAAAATTTCACAATCCAAAACTATTGGTGCTCCTTTTACACTATTCCAAATTTGTCCATCTTTTCCATCATAAAAACTATGATTCAAATTCACATAAAAGATCTTAACAAGGTTTGGATAACATACAAAATCATTTTGTTTGTTATCTACTGCACTAAGAATAGAACATTATTGAAAAATATTTTCAATTTTATAAGAAGGAAAGTCTTAAAAAATAGCAAATTTCCCCGTATGAATTTTACCAAAGTTTACATAGTTGATGTGAGTGCTTGAAGAGGTCATTGAAGAAGTTTGAGAGGAGTTGAAGATAATGAAGAAAATTATGAAATTTGAAATAAAAGTGAGAATTGATGATAAGGAGAGTGAATTAAATAAAGATTCTATAGACATGTTCTCTGGTCAAGAGGCATCTTTATAGAGCATTGAAGTTGGTCAAAAGGTGGAGGGAAATTCAAAAGTTTGAATTCAAATTTTGAAATCAAATTTCTGAGGGGCATGTCGACATAGGGTATCCAAGTATGTCGACATGTGCCTATTGAATCAAAGGACAGGTGTCTATTCCTAATTTCTAATAAATGTATATATTATATCCTATATTCTACTTATATAATTCCTGTGATAACATTAAATATAATAATACTTAAATATTAATAATTTAATATTTAAAATAATATTATTTTTGAATTTAAAATTCAAATTTCAAGAGATAAATTTGAATTTAAAATTCAAGGAATTTTAAAGCAAACAAACAAGCATCCATTCAAACAAGAAAAAAAATTAAAAATAATGTAAATGCGTGTCTATTTTTAGATCCATACTCCCATCATCGTCTGATTCATGAATAGCGGTGAAACACAGATTTGAATTATCCGTCTTCTTTTCACGGTCACTGGATGATGAGTCTAAATCATCGAGAGTTGATGTGTATGCTTTCTTTCTTTTCCTTTACGAATCATTGTTTAGAGGAACAACTGTTTATCTGGATACGGACAATCTTCCTATGATGCCCGACTTTATTGCAATTTTGGCATCTACCAGTATTGACATTCTCCGTATTATTTCTGGAATTCCTTTGATGACCATTTTTGTAATTATTCATTTTTCTATATTAAAGGAATAACCGGAAGTTTCTTATGATGAAAGCAATCTCCTCATCACTTCTGGTTTCGAATCTTCGGTTGTTGCATTGAATGCTAATGATTTCTTTTCTGTAGCCTTGTTTTCTCTTCTTCCTTATAGTTGAACTTCATAAGACATCAGATTCCCAAACAATTCTTCTATTTCATTAGACTGTTATCATTTGCTTCTTCAATTAGAAGTGTCTTTTGATCCCATTCTGAAGTGAGTGAATTTTGAATTTTTTTGACTTGGTCTTCCTCCGAAAAGCTTTTTTCCAGTGCAACTAGTGAATGAAAAATATCTTGAAATCAACAATATATGTCGGAAATGGACTCATTTATGTGCATTTTAAACAACTGAAACTGATTAGTTAATATGGAAATTTTAGTCTATTTAACTTTGCTTGTTCCTTCTAAGTAACTTGCAAAGTTTTCCAGATTTCAAATGCAGACTTACAAACAGACACTCTATTAAACTCATTCCTTTCTAGTGAACAAAATAATATATTCATGGCCTTTGAGTTATTTTGTGCAACACCCTTTTCTCAGTAGTCCACTAGGCAAAATTGTTAGTAGGTTCAACATACTCGGTTTGTGTGATATTCCAAGTGTCTAATCCTACTGATTGTAAATAAATTTTCATTTTGCAAGCCCAATATACATAATTATTGCCATTTAAAAATGGTGGTCAGAAAGTAGACTGACCTTTTATAAATGAACTAGTGTTAATGTTAATAGAACTAGTGCCAGAGTTGACATTACCAGTGTTGGTAGCCATTAAAACAATTTTCAAGTTTCAGATTATGAAAACTATGAAAACCAATGCTCTGATACCAATTGAAAAGGCAGCGTGGATTAAGGATCTTAAGGCTAATTCAACACTAGAGGGGGTGAATAGTGTTTAATGGATTTTAAGACTTATATGGATTATATGAAATTTTTTACAATATGGATTTATGGAGAAGGAGTGAAGAAAATATGAAATTAGTTAGTTAAAAAAATCGTTTATGAAGGGTATTTATAGACCAATAACGGTCATAACCATTCATGAAGAGATTTAAATGAATAGAATTCTTTTAAAAATTGAAATTTTTGAATTTAACGGCCACCATGTCGGCATGGGGTATCCCGTAATACCGACATCCCTTAGTTAAAAACAATGTAAAATTTGTTTTGAAAATGGTATTGAAAGGAAAACAAGATAAAATGATTCTGCAGTAAAATAAACTAATTTTCCTATGTTTTAAAATAAAGAAGAGTAGAAAAATATATTTTTAGAATGTATATATAAATTTGTTTTTAAATCTTGTACATACATATATATATTACAAAGAATTTTAAAAATCAGAAGATAGTTTTAAAAAAAATGAAGTTTAAAGCAAGAGTTTATTTACAAACAAAAACAAAGAATATTTTAAGGCTAAAACATCTTTTTGAAAATCGTTTGAAAAGATAATTTTTAAGGCTAAAACATTTTGAAAATCAGCTTTAAAAATCATTTTGAAAAAATATTTTGAAGTAGTTTTGCAAGCTTCTTGTTGTATAATATTTCATCACATCAGGACTTGAGAACTTGTACAAAACCAGGATATTCATGGGTTTGTAAGCCACTTGTTGTTGGTTTGTAAGCTACTTGTCGTGGGTTTGCAAGCCATCAGGAAGATATAAATGGGTTCAATCCCGAATGAAATTTGAAATGAAGATTTCCATGCTATTATGAAGTTTTAACAAAAAATAGACACTTATCTTGAAATCTTGATCTTGATACTCTAGAGTCTTCAATCTTGATATCTCCATTCTGAATCTTGAGTCTTGAGTCTTTATACTGATCGGTCTTCAGCAATCAATGCCTGCATACACACACACATACATATATTTAATATGCATATACATATCTATCTAGACAATAGTGTTAGTATATATTTCATAATAAGATAAGTTAAAAAGGTTGTTGTCATCAAAACCAACATCTCAGTTCCTAACACATCGCACCCCTTAATGCCACATCGATTTGAAGCTCTCCCTATCCTGAGTCTAACACATCCAACCTGGGCCTCCATCGTCGTTAGCAACTCTCGATTTAATTGAAATTGGATGAGAAACTTTTTTTGAGTTTACGGGAAAAGAGGAGAATAGGGAAAAATAAAGCATAGAGGGTTTATTAAATAACAGGATAGATAAGTATATATAATGATAATATTATGAGACCAAAAATTGATTCAACATTCCAAAGGTTATTCAAGGTAATATTATTTGGAATGGTCCTAGTAACATACATAAGCTTGAATACAGCCATGGTTTTACTAGAAGTTCAATTTGCATGTCCATGGGTAAGATAGGAAAATTGCATAATTAAGAAAATTCATTGTTTCTTTGACAACGAACAATATATGCAATCCATATATATTACAGTCCTTTGTTTATATGTTGTGTGGGCAGTATAGGCTTTATGCAAAGAAACTTCAATTTAGTAAAGGACCATAATGGCTATGTTTAGTTCATAAGTTCAAATTCTAGTTCAAGCCCAACAAATAAGTTATATGCACATCCAGTCTCTCAACAACAGTCAAAGCTACATATATCGTAGGCATATGTTATGCAAAGTTTTTTTTCCAAGGTCTTATGTGCAAAATGTTATAAGAATAATATCAGTGCTAAAATCTCCAAATTAATTTAGGGTTTACAACTTTGAGATTTGAGAAATGAGAAAAGAATAAATTGTTTCCCTTTGAATGGCAAAGGAAGCCTATTTATAGAGGTCGGATGTGGCGGGTTAGCCGCCACGTGTCCATACAGTTAGCCATTTGACATCTCTCCTACATTAATGTCACTCGACATCCCATTTGCATTATTTTATTCAATATCTTCTCATATTGCCTATATTCGATATCTTGCTATCATTCGACATCCCTTCCTTTTGTAGAAACTCGGTACCGTCGGCTTGTTTGTAAATGCTTTGAAATAGTTAATGTTGTAAAGGCTCGATAATGTTTGTGTTATAGAAGTTCGATAATCCCTATCCTTTTAGGTCTGTTGTGAAACGATACTTAAAGCACTTATTGACTCAGCACCTTCACTACTATATAGACCCGTTACCTTGACTCATTATCAATATTCGAAATTATCTTCCGCTTGTTAAACACTTGACAACTTCTCCTATAGAAATGGCTCATTATCTCTTAGAGGTTTGGTATCTCTTTATTGTTAGATGCTTGGTATCCTCTTTTTGTTGCAGGTTTGGCAAAGTTTCTTATTATAGTGGCTCGACGTTTCGTTGTATTGTTGAAGCTCGGCATCCTTCATATTGTAGATACCCGCTATCTTCATATTGTAAATTCTTGATATCTTTATACTGTAGGCAACTGATAACTTATAGTGTAGATTTCGATATCCTTCAAATCATAGATATACGCCATCCTTTCTTAATAGAACCACATCCTCTAGTGATGCAGTATCCCTCCTTTATCATATCTTTCCAACATTCTTGGTTGTAGAGTCTCGATATTCCTTAGGAACTCGATATCTCTTCTAAGTTTGTTGTCCGACACATGCATGGATTTCTTCCTTTGTGCAAACTCGATATCCCCATTATTTCTTAAATATCGGCACCTTTTGTGTATTAGGTGTTCAATATGCTTTTCTTCATTGTTGAGGCTTGACGTTATGCCTTACTTGTGAATACTTGATAATGCTTATCCTTTCTTTGATGCTCGCCATCCTATAGAGGTTTGATACCTCTTCATGTTCTGTTTAGATGCTCGACATTCCAGTTTAATGTGAAGTTTTAGCTTCACAACTTTCTTCAGACGCTCGACAACCTTTATAGAAGACGAAGTTCGATATCTTCCTTACTTTGTGTACGACATCCCATATGGCTTGATGTCTCCATGTTAGATGCTTGCCATGTTATTGACTTGGAAGCTCAATATATGATCATGTGTTCATAAGTTTGATATGCTTTCTTTAGATGCTTGATACAAACATTTGTAATAGCATAATATTCCATCGTTTCCATATCCTCATATTCATTCTCTTAACACGGTAGCCATAAAATATATGGATAACATTTTCCTTCCTCCTTCCATGAAATAAGCTCTTTACACTTTAGTGTAAAACCAAGTATCTTCTCACCCTTTCCAACTCGCCATGAGATTTTCTCGTCAATCTTGTTTTCTTGAAAAACGTAAAGTGAATGATGATGACTTTCATTATCAACTTTAAGTTGAATTTCAGACAAACCCCTTCGGATTAAAGACATGGATTGACTTGTCTTCTTCTACATATAAAGAAGCTTTCATATTTCAATGTAAAGCCAGGTTTAATTAATTAAGAAGACCGTAAGTCTCCTCGATAAGGGACCACAAATTCAATTATCCAAAAGACTTGAAATTCATCTGTAAAAGGTCCATAAATTCTCTTTAATAGTAGGGCTAGAAAATATAAATTCATTAGTTAGGAAATCCAAAAATCCACCGTAATTTTTATTTGAATAGAACACCAGTAAACCTCTGGTAATAATACCATAACTCCATTTGAATAAAAGACTGGAAAACATTTGGTAATAATACCCTAATTCCATTTAGATAGAAGACTAAAAACCATCTGGTAATAATACAATAATTCCATTTGAATTGAAGACCAGAAACCGTCTAGTAATATTACCATAATTTTATTTGAATAGAACACCAGAAACCATGTGGTAATAATACTATGATTCCGTTTGAATAGAAGATCAGAAACTGTCTGGTAATAATACTATAATTCCATTTAAATAGAAGATCGGAAACCATCTAGTAATAATACCGTAATTCCATTTGAATAGAAGAACAGAAACCATCTAGTAATAATACTATAATTCCATTTGATAGAAGACCAGAAACCATCTAGTAGTAAAATCATACTTTTATCAGAATAGAAAACCAAAAATCCATTTGGAAATTTTACATCTTAACTAAAACAGGAGACTAGAAATTTCAGCGATAACAAAGATTCCCTTTATTTACTAGAAAATATATGACCAAGAGATTCCCAACTACTCAAATGTCCATATATGACGCTGAGATCCTAAATTCTGAGCAATATACATTTTTATCCCTTCCTTTAAAGGTTGTCTTAATTTTAGGTTAGTATTAGATCGGTCGTGCTTCATTACACATAAGAAATAACACGTTCCCTTTGCATGAGAATGGCTCCCAAACCAACATGACTAGCATAGGTATAAACAATAAAGTCTTGGTTCCCTTCAGGAATCACAAGAATAGGAGCATTGAAAAGGAGTTCTTTTAATATTTGAAAAGAAGCTTCACATTGGTTTGACCAAATGTACTTAACTCCCTTCTTTGTCAAGCTAGTAAGAGGCATGGAAATTTTAGAAAAGTCTTTTATGAACCGACGATAATAGCCCGCCAATCCAAGGAAACTACGGATTTCCGTCACACTCTCCGGTCTCTTCCAATTTTGGATCGCTTCGATCTTTGAAGGATCCATGGAAATTCCGAATTCAGAAATAATATGTTCGAGAAATTTCACACGAGATTGCCAAAAGTGGCACTTGGAAAAAATTTCTTTCAATTGATTGCTCCTAAGAGTTTCCAACACAATCCTAAAATGCTTTTCATGCTCTTCCTCGGTTTTAGAACGAACAAGAATATCATCTATAAAGATGAGAACGAATTGATCGAGGAAGTCTTTGAAAACTCGATTCATAAGGTCAATGAAATAAGCTGGAGCATTCATCAAACCAAATGGCATAACAAGCCATTCATAAGATCCATAACAAGTACAAAACGATATCAAAGGAATGCTATCCTTTGCAATACGAAGCTGATGTAAATCGGTTGCTAAGTCTAACTGTGAAAAGACTCTAGCACCACTAAGTTGATCGAACAGATCATCAATCCGAGGAAAGGGATATTTATTCTTGATGGTAAGATCATTAGACTTGCGGTAGTCAACGCAAAGCCTAAGTGTACCATTGGATTTTTTACAAAAATAGCTGAAGCTCCCCAAGGAGAGGAACTAGAACAAATAAACTGCTTCGCTTCCCATTTAGATAATTGTTTACGCATCTTCTCATTTTCTTTATTAGACATACGATAAGGAGGACGAGTTATAGGAAGAGCTCCAGGGATTAAATTAATTCTGAATTCGACTGCTCGCTTAGGAGGTAGTCCTAAGACGGGCTCAAATATGTAGGAAAATTCACGAACGTGAATGAGGGAAATGACATCTTCCGCATCATCATTATCGTCATCATGAGGGTTTAGAGAATATAAGGATTCCACTGTGATATCCTGGAATTTTTGGCAATATAAATTTTATAATCTGTACTTAAAATTAAATTGATGATAAATTTTGTTAATAAAACTTGACTTGATTTAATAATCCAATTAAATAGATATTTAATTGGTGAATTTTATCTTTTAAAAGCTAATAAAATGCTTTCTATTTATAATGTGTGTGTGTATATATATATTGTAAATAGATAAGTTTTGATTTGAAGTTTAATAAACAAATAAAATCTCATTTTTAAATTCTAATATATATTTTGACAATTTTGAAATTTTATTCATTTAATATTAAGCTTTTTAAAGTTATTTAATAAATAATTGTATGGTTTAATTTGTTAAGTTTAAATTTTTTTAATTGATTTTAGCTTAAGTTTAAATTTAAATTAATTAACAAAATAGTTTGTTTTAAATATAGGTTGATAATATAGGTAATTTATTAATAAAGAGATAATTTCTTTTATAAATTATTTTAATTTGGTAAATGAGTTATTTTTAAAATAATAATAATGTTATATGTAAATCTAGACTTTAAGTAGGATATTATTTTCAAATTAATTTTTAAAAATTGGATTAAATTTTTATTTGAATTTCAAAAGAGATGATATATATAGCCTAATATAGATTTTGGATTTAAATAATTTTGTATAAATATAGTTTGTTTATTCTATTTATTTTAAAATAGAATTATTATTTATATTAATTAAAATAAGTATCTAATTATTAGGGAATTAATTAATAAAAGCTTTATCCATTTATAAATTCATTTTCGCATGTAAAATTACATTTGTAAGATAATAAAACAATATAAGTACATATCTTAGCTAAATAATTAAGGAGCATGACAAGTGTCATATTATTTTTGTTTTTTTTTCTTTGATTTTAATAAATCATAAATTAAGTTATATAAACTCATACTTCTTTCATTCTTTTCTTTTTCTCATTTTTAATTCTAAACTAAGAAATTTTTCAGCTGAAAACTTATCACTCTAAATAAAACAATCCTCAAATCAAAAGAAAATCTGAGGATCAAAAACCATTTTCCTCCAAAATCTGTAATCATTCCATATCAAATGCAAATCAATTCCCTGTAAACTTATTTTCAAAAACAAAAGCAAGCCTGCATTCATTATCCTCAAATCTGAAGCCTGTGCATCATTTTTCTTCAACCTGGAATTGTTTTCTGCATACAACTTCATTTTTAATTTCAAAGCATTTTCAAATCAAGCACCATAGTATTCCCAGTTTCTGTAACATGCAAATCAAAAATCTGAAGCCTGCATTCATTATCTTCAACCTGAGATGTTTAGGCCTGCATTTTCTTTTAAGCTGGAAGTTTGCATGGAAGTTTATAAATCAACATTTCAAGCAACTCAAGTTTTAAACAAAAAGGCATTCAACAACTCAAGTTTTAAAGCAAAAAGGGATTTCAGTTTAAAGAGTTCAAAAGATTTTCAAAGGGTGTTTTCAAATCTGGTGCTCTGTCTTCTGTTTAAGGTTAGTAACTTCACTTTTAAAAATTTAAGTAGGTAAATTTGGTTGCATGCTTTTTAATTTGAAATGAATATGTATTATGAAATTTGCTGTGAATATATATATATATATATATATATATATATATGAATATATATGTGTGCATGCTTATTTACCTGTTGCATTTCTATTTCTTTAATTTCGAGCTTCTGTTTGATTTTAAAAACCATTATCTTTTGATTCAATCTTGGTTTGGATTTAAGGCTTAAACAAAATATGTTTATTTCATCATAGACTGTAGTTTGAAAATTTTACTTAAGTTAAAATAATTCTGTATCATCTCTGGAATTTATAAATAGATGATCAAACATTAAATTAGTGAAAATTCAAATACCTTGATTCAATGTTTCAGGGTTATAAATCAAATCATCATACAAAATCATGATTTTTAAAAGCAAGATTACAATTTTTAGTATTAGAATCAGAGAGCAGTTCAATGTTGTCTGGATTGTGTATTTTGGGGTATCTCTGTTGATACAAATGATCGGAGGTGTCGAGTTTGCTCCTGGAGGTGGAGGAGTGATCAGTGAAGATGGGAAAATTAGTCGGAAGATGATCAGGAAACTGTGGAGGTGGTGGTGGTGGTTTGAAGGTTGGAACCCTGGTTTTAACTAGGTAGAGTGAATCGATCACCATGGCCTATTGGATTGATCGAGTTCAACGAGTTTTTGAGGGATGATAGCAGGGTAGTTCGCGAACGTGTGGCCGGAGGCGCTGTTATTCTGGTGGCCGGAGGTACGGGAACGAGGCGTTTCCAGCTTTGATTGTGATGTTTCAGTTTCTTTTGCAGGTTTGCTTCAGG
The DNA here is from genome assembly GCA_030765085.1 of Allium cepa. Taxonomy (NCBI): domain Eukaryota; kingdom Viridiplantae; phylum Streptophyta; class Magnoliopsida; order Asparagales; family Amaryllidaceae; genus Allium; species Allium cepa. The sequence continues at coordinate 848,260,127 of CM060938.1, forward strand.
GTTTTCGATTGTGTTTTCGAGTATGAATCGACTGGATTGTTGTTTGGATGATCTGAGGTGATGATCGTCGACTGTGGGGAGGTTGCAAAGTTGATCAAAGGTGGCTGGAGGCACCGTGCATTTGCACGGTGCACTGTGGATTTTTTGGTGAAGTTTTGTTTGTGGGTTTCGATTGTCTCGAGTTGTTCTCGAGTGATTCAAGTGTTTAACTCGAAGCAGTTTAGATTTGGACTCGAAGTCATTTTAGGCTTTGGCTCGAGTAGATTGTTTTGTAACAGGTTTTAAAAACATAAGCCTGTTCTGTTTTTAAGTTTAAAAGTAAAGTTTAAAATGTAAACAAAAATTTAAACTAAGTTTTAAACCTGACTTTGAATCTGAATTCAAGTAGTTTGAATCTTAGTTTTGAAATGATTTAAGTTTATTGAAATTTAAATTGGTTTTAACAACTTTTAAGTGTTTAAGTGAATTTAGTTTGAATTTAAACTGAAAAGTTTAAATTGTAAACTAGAGATTTAAAATAAGTTTAAATCTAAGTTTTAAAATCTAGAATTTGAGTTTGAATTTCAGTTTTTAAAATAAAATAAAGTTTTAAATTTAAATTGTTTTAACTACTTTAAAAATGGTTAAATGGTTTGAATTTTAAAATGGAGATTTAAAATGTAAGTAAAGCTTTTAAAATTTAAGTTTAATCTGGAATCAAGATTAAATCTGTATTTTAGATTTGAAATTAAAGGAAAAGTTTAAATTGGAATTGTTTTAAATAACTTGGAATGTTTAAAGTGTATTTTTAAATTAATTTGAATTTAAACATGAATTGGGTTTTAAATTCTTTTAAACTTTTTTATAAAATGAATATTTCTTTAACCTGTGAGATAAAAAAAAGGTTTATGAATTGTTTTTAAATTTTGTTTAAGTTAAATTTGTATTCATTTTAAAATCTTAAATTTAAAATGAAATCTAAAATGAAATTTAAAGTAAATTTGAAAGCAAATTGTTATTAATTGCTTTGATTAAGTAAGAAATGTTTTTTTCTTAAAGTTAATTTGGATTTAATGATGTCTAATTCATGAAATTATTAAGTTAATTAAAATGGATAATTAATTATTTAATTAATTAATGATATGGATGAGTAATTAAGTAATTAAGAGTTTTTAAATTAATTAATTAAGGCTTAAGATTAATTAATTAAGGGTAATTAATTTGTCATTAAGGATTATTAATTAGAATATTAATTAATAATTAGAGATTAATTAATCAAGTAATTAAGAATTAATTAAGTTACAGTTAACACTTAATTAATTAAATAATTAGGATTAATTAATGGATTATTAAAGATTAATTAATTTGAAATTAATAATGATAAAGGTAAGTTTAATTACGTAAGGAAAGTAATTAAAGAATTGTTAATGGTTAATGAAGGTCATTAACGTGAGATTATTTAATAATTAATTAATATGATTAATTTTAATAATTAATTAGATTAATTTATTGATGATAATCATTTGTGTAATTGTTTATGTGTAATTACTTAATGGAAGTAATTAAGGAATTAATTGCTTAATGTAATTAATTAAGTTTAAATGTAATTTGTTTAAGTTAATTAATTAAGTTTAATTAGGTTAAACATTGGATGCTTGATAAATAATTACTTAATGTAATTAATGGAGTGTAATTACTTGGTGAAGTAATTAATTGATACTTACTGGATGTAATTAGTTGAAGATGATGTAAGAAGGGAAGTAATTTGGATTAAATTACTTCCTAATTAATCAAGGGATTAATTAAAGATAATTAATCAAGGAGTAACTAATTTATTTAATGAAGTAATTAATGGTAGTTAATTACTGAATGTGGTTAATCAAGAGGGATTAATAATTATGGTTTAATTAAGATTGATTACTTAATGTAATTAATTTAAATAGGATAATTAATTAAAAATGTAATTAGCGATCATTAATTAATATAATTAATGATGTAATTAAGGTTGATTAATTAAGATTAATTAATCAATGATAAGTGATTAAGTAATTAATTAATGTAATTAATTAAGGATTAATGTAATTAATTATAGTTAATTAATTAATGAAGTAATTTAAAGGTTAATTACTGTTTTTAGTTAAGAGTAATTAATTTGTGAAATTAATTAATGGATAACTACTTGAATGTAATTAAAGGATAATTAATCAAGGGGATTAATTAAGGTGGATAATTAGAGAATAATTAATTTGTAATTAAATAAATGGATATGTAAGCAAGATTTATATGATGAAGTAATTATAATTTACTTCAAATTAATTAGAGATAAAGTAATTAATTTAATTCATTTTAAATTAATTATAGATGATGTGATTAAGCAAATCATTGCTTATGTATGGATGAATAATATTGATTGCCTTGAATGGTTCGAAATCTCAGCTTTGAGATAAGTAATGCTGTGTGATATGGATGCTTTGGCTGCATTGAGATGACAATATGAATTATCTATTTATGATGATAATGTGGATTATCTGTTTATGATGATAATGTTGATTATCTATTGTGATGTTGTAAATTATCTATCTGTGTGTATATAGATAATAGAATTGAATTGTTTTAAACTTTAAAACAACTTTGACCTTAAAAGATACGTTTTGGATTCGGTGAGACCGGGATCGGGTTTCCAGATTTGGATATTCGAAAATCACATCGATCCAAATTAACGATAGGTCGTGAATCTCAAGTGAAGATGAAGATTCAGAGTGCAAGGGTTATCGTCGTTAACACTGAGGGTGATTCCAAAATGAGTGTAACGAGATAATGCCTTCGGTTTCGTTCGAACCCGGAACGAACTTGTATGGATTGAATGCTTTCAGAACATGGTCAGTTGGACGATGAGCATTCTAAGATAGATGTGTTCTATAAAGGTAATCATAGCCTCAAGCCTCATCAATCGGGAATGGATAAAACAGGGGAGGTGCAGCAAGGCTAAGTGTGTCATGCCCAAGTAGGACGAGATTTACCCCTGTCTAGATGTCCCTTTTTTATTTCGGCTGTGTGGTGCGGTTGTTGATCACAACTGCGGGGTGGTCTTGTTCGGAACTGTTCAGTAAGGAATGGTTCCGGCTTTGTGTTGCAGGGAATTGGGAGTAATCCTAGGTACAGTGATCTAGGCCCCATACTGTGACGGGAGGTACCCCAATAGCCCTGCCATTGTATGGAATTCAAAATCCAATAAGTGCCATCGGTTTTGATTGTATTACCCACTTTTGTGGCTAGTAGCTGGAATTTAATCATGTAACAATTTCAGTTATTTCATATTTACTTGAAAACCCTAGACCTATTATAATATCACTGGATTTACTATCAAATGTTTTGGTTAGCGTAAGGTAAAAAATTTCCATGTTTATGTGTGGGAAGTCTTACGTGATACCTTTTGTTTTCAAAGGTTTTTCAAAGTTAAGCAACCTTAACCTGTTACTCACGCCAGACCTATGTCTGACCCAGAGTTTATTTCTATTTTTCTTAAACTCTTGGGTACTCAAATTTTTACGAGTAGCCAAGGGATTCAGGTTAGCTTTGACGAATTGTGGAGGAGCAATGGAGCAGGAGGCTTCATCGTGTAGATATATAGTGTTTCGTTGTGCTGATATATGCATTGTGTTTTGGGTTGTATAGCTAGACGGGTGTTTATAATTGTCTAGATATGTGATGTACAACCTGTGTATCTCTGATAGTTGTTGTATACTATGTAATACTTATATTATTAATATAATTTGATCGTTCCGCTGTTGAGATTCTGATGTTGTTTCTTCTTTCTTTTCTTTCTTTTCTCTTTTCTATCCCTTTCTTTCTTAAAGATGATGTGACTTTCTGGTCGCTGAAAGTCGGGTCGTCTCAGCCACCAAATTGGAATCTGAATCTTTAAGAACAATAGAGATCTGTTTAATAGATTGAGGATGTCGAAGATGAATAGTCCTCTCAGGACATGGATGTGGGCTTCATAACAGTTAAGCCAATCCATTCCAAAAATCATTCTGAAGCCTAAGTAACGCATAACATGCAAATCGGCTCGGAAAGCATAATCACATAAAATAATCTCTACATCTTTACAAAGAAAACTGAGTGTTGCTGATCCACCAACCGGATTCGCAATTCTCAGTGAAGTCATCAAAGCCATAACACTTAAGGAAAAAGTATCAACAAATTATTTTGATATAAAATAATGGGGTGCACCCGCATCAAAAGGAATTCGAATAGGATGATCACGAAACATAATAATGCCATCAAGGATAGAATGAGAAATACCTTTACCAAGAGAAGTTTTACTGGGCGCTTGCACAACATTTAGCTTTTCCTCTCTCTTGCTTGGAAGTTTGGGGCATGAAGATAAAATATGATCCAAACTTTTGCAATAACAACAAAAGAGAGGTTTCGGATATCTATTAGCGTAATGGTCATTAGAAGCACAAGTGTAGCATTATCCACGACTAGAGGTAGGAGTCTTTGTTACCGAAGTTGCTTGCTTCCCTTTCTTGTTCGGATAAGGACCTTTGAACTTAATAGGCCTCTTCTTGTTGTTGTTGAAGTTCTGTTTGGCACCAACAACTTCAACATCGCTTTCTTTATCTGCCTCTTCAAGCCAAAAAGCGATATCAACAAGCTGATCAAAAGAAACTTCCAGCTTCAGAAGTAAAGGCTTTTAGAGGTTCTTAAACCCATAGAAAAATCTTAGGTTTTTCTTCAATGGGGTATTAATATACTCGACCCCATATTTAGAGAGAGATTCAAAAGATGCGACATAGTCTGTCACAGAAGATTCACCTTGAACAATGTCAATAAAGCGTCGGGCTGGAGTTACCTTCCAGCCTCCGGCACAAACTTTAATTCGAATTTTTCTCTTAATTGCTCCCAAGTAAGATCCGCTTCGATAATCTCTGGAATCAAAAGCTCATACCAATCTAATGCTCTTTCTTAGAGCATGCTAGAAGCAACTTGGACTCGATGTATATCAACAAGATTCATGCGAGAAAAGATGCGATCGCACGATTTAAGCCAAGCTTGAATTTCTATAATGCTTTCGCCCTTGAATGGCCTTCCACCCAAATCGGTATAATCTCTGCACAAGCGTGCAAACCCGGATCTAGGATGAGTAGGCTCTGGAATAGGTCCGACATCTTGAGCATTCTTTACGATATCTAAAGCTACTAGACAGACATAAATACTCCATCCTGAAGAGTAGCACTAGATTGACCGGCGCTGGGATGGCCTGGTCTAATCATGTCTCTTCTTTAAGAAAGAAAGAAAGAAAGAAAGAAGAAAAAGGTTATTCTCAGAGTGAATATCAAACAATCATGATTGATAAAACAAGGCATCATAAAAAAAATAAGATAAAAGTTTCCAGTGACTCAAATTAAATCCTAAGGCACGATTCCTAAGAGAAACTTAGGACGATGATCCTTGCTATAAAATTCTATATTGTTCCGAAGTTTGGCTCTGATACCAAGCCGTGACGCTCCATCTCTATACTCACACTAGCCAAGGACACCGCGGGGTAATGTCGTCGACTAGCATGAAGAATAGGGCTGTTGAGGAGCGACCATCTGTGTAATTTCTTAGTGCGAGCACCGATATGTCAGATAGTATTATATGCATTTCATTTCAAGAGGAAATCCGACATAACGATACAAACTCAAAACTAATACATAGTGGCTATGTGGTCTTCGGAAACAAATATAAAATAAACATAACATAAATTAGTCACAGATATTCATATCACAAAGGCGGAAATAGATATGAATATAACACATCAAAGTGTACATCGAAGTAGTGGTCGTATAAGTTCCACTACATCACAAAAGAATAGGTACAAGTGCTGGACAAAAGAATACGTATACATCAAGGAGTCCCTATCTCAAATGTATAAAACAAAAACTACTAAGCTAAGTAGTTAGCCAAAAGTCAGATGACAGTCCCAGATAAGAAGTCAAGTAGTAGCACCTGAAATACCTCAGTCTGACTCGAGTATTATTTAAAAAAAATGGATCAGTCTAGCTATAATTATCATATAAAATGAGATAGAATAAGAGATATGACAAAACGTATGATAACAATAATTCCATAATGTGCCAAGTATACATTTAACAACAACAAAAATCATAAAATATCTCAAGAATCTCTAAACACCAAAAAGAATGTCATATTCTTTATTTCATTCACCAAACCACAAATATTGACAAACATATCAATGCCAATCACAAAAAGTGGTGAAACACAAATTCTAGAAATCATCAATTAGAATTCCAGAAAACATAAAGGGGGAAGCCTATCACAAACGGGAGAATGAAAACTCACCAACACGTGCATCACAAACGGGTCGCTAACCCATGGTCGCTAACCATAAATTTGAACATCGACGCAGCACAATAACGGTACGTCCAATGAACCGAAACTCAATTAATTCGGAACACCGACGCAGTACAGTAACAGTTCGTCCAATGAACCGAAACTCAAATAATTCAGAACATCGGCGTAGTACAATAACGGTACGTCCAAGGAACCGAAACTCAAATAATTCAAAACATCGACGCAGTATAATAATAGTATATCCAATGAACCGAAAAGTCGGGCATCAATGTACTATAATAACGGTACATCCGACGAACCGAACACCATAAAAGAACATAGGTCGATAGCCCATAATAATAAGACGAAACTCCAAAGAATCCATAGGTCGTTAGCCTATAAAAGAAATGAGACGAAACACAATAAAACGAGGTACAGTCCCACACGTGGAAAAAGAGACATAGCATATCGCTAGTCTGAATCACAAAATGATTATCACTGATCAATAAAAGTGTGAATTACACTAAGATAGTAAATAAATAAGTTTAGCTTCATGTCCCATAACCACTGGCTTAACTTAAATATTTACGAAAAATTGTAGATCTCCGTTCGAAAATTGTCGTAAGATTTTCAATCGAACAAGTCCAAAAATTAACCGACGAAGTAAACGCAAGCGTTTTATACCACTTGTTTTGCTAAGCCGTTTAATTTGATTTTCTCATATGAACGAGGTAAAGATTTGTATATAGTAATAGGTTGGAAAATGGTTTTAATAAACGAGCTTTGTATTAAAATAGGGTTGAAATCGTTTTGACAAAAGAGTTTTGATATTTACTACTAGTATAGAAACCTTTGCATTTTAAAGTGACAAACCATAGAAATGATTCTAAAGACAACCAATCACCAAAAATTCACATGTGAAGACGTAAATTAAATCCAAAGAAATCGATACCAATCCATCAGAATGGATATTTTCGAAAATCCATGTTAAAGTCGATAATAAGTGATAACAACTAACAGGATAAACAAAAATTAGAAATCCACTCAAAAACAGCAAAAATAGGCAAAACGAACAGTTCCAGATGTCTGAGGGTCAATCCAAACGTTTGGATTTAGGTTCTGGAAATTCAGAAACCATTCAAACGTCTGAAAGATGGCTTCAGACGTCTGACTAGGTGTTTCAGACGACTGAAAGATGGTATCAGACGTCTGACAAGGTGTTTCAGACGTCTGACAAGGTGTTTCAGACGTCTGAAATGTTGTTTCAGACGTCTGATTCTGTTTTCTACATTTTTTCCTTCTGCCATATTTTTTTTCTCCAGAATGCATAACCAGACGTCTGAACCTTAATATCAAACGTATGGATGCCTGGGAAGTGCAACAATTTGCCTTGGCCATGATGGCCAAAACGATTCGGAGCGATCGAGCGAGCAATGACGACTAGGGATTTACGCCAAGCGACAACCCAGCCTTATAGGCTCTTCGATACACTACAAATAACATATCCAAACATCCATATAAGGATTTTCACAGATTTTGACTTCAAAACACCAAAATTGAAAATTTCACAGAATCCATTCAAATCAAAAGCAAATGAACATGAATATATGTTAGGAATTCATACCTAATAACAACGATAGCTATAGACGTAGATGTGAGTTCAAAAACTCACCTTTTACTCAAAAACACAAGTGAGAAGCTATAAAGCATGGCAAGAACAACCACTCTTTAATTTTAACCCAAGATGCTTCAATCTAAGCTCATAAGAAAGATATTTCCTAAGTTAGGGTTTAGGAAATTTCTGAAATTGAAGAGGAATTGAGATGGAGAAGTAAAGAGAATGCTTACCTAAACTTCTCCTTCATTTCTAGTTTGAAGTTGATAATTCCTAAGAGAATTAGGGCTTATGAATTCCTAATTTCTTTTCACTTCTCCTATTTTTATTAAAGCTTGAGTGTTAGCAAATATTATGAAGGAATGAAGAGGAGCGGAGTGGAGTTGGGTTAATATGTTTTGTTAATGGGCTGAAACCCAAACCCTAAATGAAAACATCAAAATTTTAATTAACTCCAAACATATCGATGTTTATACTCAGAAAGGTCGTAAACGCCATTTTGAACTCAATGGAAGTGGTTTCGAGTCCCGATTTGACTGTTTGCAAATAGTAGCATTTCGGACTTAAATCCGGCTAATGATGCTATATTTAAATAAAGTATTTAAATATGCAATCGTAAAATATGAGGGTTGTTACAATGATCGTAAGTATTACATATCCTTTCCCTCGTATAAAAGGTACCACTTATAGTAGTAGCTAACTTCTACAATGACAATACTTTAAATTCAAAGTTTCGAAATTTGACAATTTATATTTACTTCAAGTTAGTTTGGCATTTTTTCTTATATACATCAGTGGTGTAGCATGCTTAATAATAACTCAGTAGTGAATAGTTAAAAGGGTATTTATGACTACTAATCTAATACTCATACAAATTCATGTTGGAAACACAATGTACCCGACAGTTTGCCTCCTGATGTCGTTAAGCAGTCATGCGATTGTAGAATCAACCTTTTCTACATCTTCAAAAGTTTTCAGAGCGGGGTGGTCTATGAAGCAATTTTTTACCTTCATCTTGTTTGAACCAAAATATAAAATGAAGGCAAACGACATTCGTAAGTAAAACGTAAGTCACACAATAACAGTGTTAATGGTAATAGACATAGTTGTAAGATCATCTAGTTGAGGCAAATCAATATCCAGATAAAATTTTGTTGCTTAGGTGGAGTTAAAGGTAAATGCTTCTATGAAAGGAAATAACCGTTAGAGAGAAATTTTGACATTGGATGGGTACTTGGTACTCGTTTAACTAAATTATGCCCATAAGTTAAGACAGTCATCGAGGTGGAAGCAATCGTCAGTGACTTTCCAAATTTATCTACAATTGGTTCATTAATTATGTTCCTTTGCCCTGCCCATAGTGACACCACAATTGTTTCACCATTTTTATATAGAGAGCTGTTGATTAAGATATGATTAATTGCAAGAAAAATACAATTAAAACTGAAAACACCTATATGTTTAAACATGCAACTCTCGTTTTACTAATGGTGTTTCACTTTTAATACTTACTTGGAATAATTAATTATTGCACGCAGTATTCCACCCGAATTTGTATCAAGTCATGCATTCAGGTTATAAATTATCTAAATGATTTCATTGCAAATGGGTACTGTAAATTAAAAAGAAGAAGGCACCAGTGAGTTGCTCTATTTGGTAAAGTCTTCTTATTAAGACACTTTCATCAACAAAACCAAATTTGTACCTTGATATTGAAAGGAAGTGCGGATTAAGGATCTTAAGGCTAATTTAACACTAGAAGGGGTTAATAGTATTTAATGAATTCTAAGACTTATACGGACTAAATTAAAATTATGACACAAACATATGCAGAACTTAATCACAGAACAATCATAGAATCAAACATAGATGCAAAAATTAAATAAAAAGCAGTAAAAGAAATAACATGCCGGTTTTTATACTAGTTCGAAGTTACCCTACGTCCAATCTTGCACCAAGGCAAACACCTCATACAGATTTTTATTATACTAATGTCGAGATTACAATCCTCAATTTCTAAAGGACTTGAGGTACGCTTCTATCTTCGATTCTGGGGTAAACTCTTTTGATTTACAGGAATAAGATCACCCAATTGATTTCCTGGCACAATCACACCTTATAGAGACTCGATAAACTTTTAATTACAAATTGTACATATAACTCTAAATAGCACTTTTATCTTCGAGAGAGAACTGATAATCAAATGAATGAGATTATAATTTGATTCACTTGAGAATCCGGCAGAATTTCGACACGATCTTAAAAATATGAAAATTTTGGAATATGGATTTGTGGAAAAGTGAAGATAATAAGAAACTAAGAAAATAGTTAGTTAAAAAATTCGTTTGTGAAGGCTATTTATAGACCAGTAACGGTCATAACCATTCGTGAAGAAATTTAAACGAATAGACACTTCTTTTGAAAATTAAAATTTTGAATTTAACGACCACCATGTCGACATGGGGTATCCCATGATGTCGAAATCCCTTAGTTAAAAACTTTGTAAAATTTATTTGAAAATAGTATTGAAAGAAAAACAAGATGAAATGATTCTAAAGTAAAATAAACTAATTTTCCTATATTTTAAAATAAAGAAGAGTAGAAAAATATATTTTTAGAATGTACATACATAAATTTGATTTTAAATCTCAAGTGTGTATGTGTGTGTGTGTGTTGTAAAAGAATTTTTAAAAATCAGAAGATTGTTTAAAAACAAACGAAGCTTAAAACAAGAGTTTATTTAAAACATAAAAAAAAGAGTATTTCAAGCCTAAAACAACTTTTTGAAAATAGTTTGAAAGTATAATTTTTTAAAGCTAAAACACTTTTTTTTTAAAACAGTTCTGAAAATCATTTTTGAAAAACCATTTCGATGTAGTTTTGCATTCTTCTTCTTGTATAATATTCATCCCATCCGCACTCGAGAACTTGTTAAAAACCAAAATATTCGTGGGTTTGTAAGTAACTTGTTGTAGGTTCGTAAGATACTTGTCATGGGTTTGTAAGCCACTGAGAAGGTAGAAATGAGTTTCGTCCCAAATGAAGTTTGAAATAAAGATATCCATATTATTATGAAGTTTTAACAAAACTAGACACTTATCTTGAAATCTTGATCTTGATACTCATGGGTATTCAAACTTGATTTCTTTATTCTTGATCTTTATACTGTACAGTCTTCAATAATCAGTATCTGTCTTATATATATCCTGCATAAAAACATTCATATATATCTAAACAATAGTGTTAGCATACAAGTTATAATATAATAAGTTACAAAGGTTGTTGTCATCAAAACCACTATCTCCATTTCCTATCAAATATATTGTCCACTGCATCAGTAACATTGACCACTTGAGTATCCGTCCTTATGATTATTATCCAATCATCATCTACGGTTCTGTATGTTTTTTCAACATCTTGTACATTGAACCTTGTGACATCATACACCGATATCTTTCTCAAACACAATTTCAAATTGTCGAATAATATGCTTTCAGACTGTTACCACCTTTTTATTCCCTTTTATAAAACACTATGCAGTCAAAGCCTCACTATAACGCATAACACTCTTCAACTGCTATGCTATTTCAATTTAACATTGTTAAACAGTAAATCCGCATTAAGCCTTATGATTTTCCGCTACACCTGCTAACTCAATGATTTTTAGCATCCTCTTTAACAACATTAATAAACAAATGTTGATTTGACTAGTTCTGTTTTAAACTAAATCAACAAAGTAAGGTTAAAGACCTAAATTTTAAGGCACAAGTGTTCGATAAGTTAAAAATCTATTGCAGTCACCAAAACTAGTTTGCATAAACCAAGATATTCTTCGATTTTGTTATATAAGATTAAACAATACTTTTTTTCTACACAAATTATGTATGAATGAGAATAATTAACTTTAAATATATGGTTTTACATCTAATAAAGTGTTTGCTACCTCCACTATTTTCGTTATATCCTTATTTTTTCTCCGCTGTAACTTTTCCACCTCCACTACTATGAAACCGCTAAGCGCTGTAACTGCACAAGTTGTATCAACATGCGACAACTATATTTTTACCAACTTGAAATGGTTATTACTTTGTCAACTTATGATAGCTATATACTTTATCAACTAACGCTAACTGTATATTTTGCCAACTTGCAAAATTTATGTATATTTTGTCAATTAAGTTCTAACAGGGTATAAAACGTATTTGTAAATTGAGTATATGATACCATTTCAAATGTGACATCTTGCATTCCGATGAACTTGTTATCACTTAATTAGTTCATGTTATCACTTAATTAGTAAATTGAGTATATGCAACTGTTACTTAATAGTTCTTGTTATCACTTAATTAGTTGCTACTATTACTTACCTGGTAGTTACATTTATTACTCAATAAATAGCAACAAAAAAGTAACAATAGCTATTAATTATTTAAATGGTATTACGTATTAGTAACTAGCTACTGTTCACTTTTGTTAAAGTAGATGGCTACTACAAAATTATTAACTACTATTATTTTTTAATTTCATATAACAAAAAGTATTGGATTGTCTATAAATAAGAAGTTGATGACGATAAAAGAAGTGAATGACAAAAAGAACATTAATGGCTACTGTTAGTTGAAATGCACGTATAAGAATTTGATTAGTAATTAAGAAAAATAGAAATGCTTTGTCTTATCATTATTATTTTTGAACAAAGAAGTTAATAACAATAAATATAGCAACAAAACAATAAAGTTTGATTATTGTTAATAGTTATTATTATTGCTTAATAAACAGCAGCAAAAAAATAATAGCAACCACTGATTATTTAAAACGAAAACATACATTAACCACAGTTAGGTTAATTTTTGGTTAAAGTAAATAGCAACTAGAAAACAATTAATGCATACTGTTATTTTCGACTTCATATACCAAAACGTAATGAGTTGTCAATAAATGAATAGTTAATGACAATAAATAAAAATGGATGATATAAAGAGCATTAATAACCACTGTTGTTTGAAACGCACGTATAAGAATTTGGACACTAAATAAGAAGAACTGAAAAACTTTTCTGTTGATTCATATTATTTTTGAACATGACCGACAAAGTTAATAACAATTAATAAAGCAACAAAACAATAAAGTTTGATTACCGATATTTTTTAAATGATAATAAAAGTTGCATATTGCTTTAGTATTTGATAGTGAATAGAAGCACAGAAGTAACTAAGCATATTGTTCGAAAACACTGATCATTTTGAAAAAACTTGTAAACAATATTGTTATATTGATCAAGAAAAAAACATCAAAAGCATGCCCAGTAGTTTATACCAAACACTCAAAAACTTTAAACAATTATTGTCTATCAGGAATGGCATAAAATTTCAGCACTATAAACCTTTATAATCAAAAATACTTACATATCAATCCACGGGTTCGCGGATTCGACGCTATAGAAATGAGGCTACAGATCTGATAAAAAACCCAGATACGATTTCTACATACGCTTCCATATTCTATATAAATTTACCCGAAGATATGAAAAGTTGAATCAACATACGACTTTACTGTACTTTCCTCAGTAGTTTACCAACCCGCAGAATTGTCCTGTGTTTTCAAAAAAAAAATTACATATGCTATAACATACAAACTTATGTTTTCTTTATGATGTTTTGTCTAATTTTCTAAATGATTGTAGATACGGTCTAGAAAGAGAAATTGACATTGCAAAAATAAACTAAGAAATTTAGATAGTGTTTAGTTTAAAATGAATTTTATGTTTTTAAGTTTTCAACGTTAATTATAAAATACGAAAAGCATGAAAAACGACAGATAGAATGAAGATAAAGAGAACAACGGAGAAAACGTAAAACAATGAAATATGTTTCTCGTTCTTAACTTAATTCTCTAAAAATGTAAAATAAAATAAGCTTTTTCTTTTTTGTATGTCAAATTTAATTTCTAAATTGATCATATTCCAAAATATACATATGTTGTATATATTTTTATGCGAACGAAAATCCAAACTAAAACGGATAAACCAAACTATTTTTTTAATTTTATACAAATTTGATACTAAGGAAGAACATATGCTATCTTAGCATCAAACTATCATGAAGTAATGATAGATGCATGATAGGATCGAAATTATAATGTAGATAGACACGGTTTATTTCATGAATAGCGGAATGCAATAACAAAAAAATACATTGGATTCATAATCTCTAAAAACTTGTTGAACCGATCCTGCTCATAAAATAAGTTGTCAAAGTTCTAGATAACACTTTCTTATGGTACATACGCAAACATACATTGGCAAAAAAAGATCCATCATATACATTTAAATTTAATATTTCATAATATGAACATGAATAATTAATTTAACAGCAGAAAAGAATGAGCAACTCTTATCTAAATTAAATCAGATATATTCATTCCTCTAATTATTTTAAACTTCAGCGTTTAACTTGTGTAATAATAAAACTACAATGGATAAATTAGTAGAAATGTACATACTACTCCCGTTGATGCACAAATTAACGGGAAAGAATAGACAGTTCAGTTTATTTTTTAGTAAAACGCAACTTCCTAGAACTTGAATTATCATACAGATAAATTTAGTTTATGCCTAAGAGCTCCTGCTTGTTGCTCTGTTGTTTCATATCTAGTTTACGCCACTAATCTGAAAGTGAACTAAGCTATGGATCGTGCAACATGGATAGACAATAATGCAGAGAATAATGTAGATAACAATATAATTAATAATGCGGAAAAATAAAAGCAGTAAAAATAACACAGGAAATTTTTTTACTCGTTCGGAGCACCGTCCTACGTCCAGTCACAGACTCCTTCTGGAATTACACTATAAACAATATCCCTCACTTAACCTGGAGGAACAGGTCTATACAATACCTGAACAGCCGAACAGAATTTCTACCTTAACAACCGAAGAGGTCTTTATGCCTGAACAACCGAACAGGACTTCTACTATATACAGAAAGCTTTGTTGACTGGTATGTTCTTGATAACACGGATATGTCTTGAAGTACACCCTTCTTATAATCAAATCCTCAAGAATATTTTGTGTGTATTGATTGAAAGGAAGTAAATCAGTTAGAATCAAAGAACATATGAATTAACTCAAAGATTCAAGTGATATAAAGTTTGTGAATGCTTTGAATTGCAAAGAATATAGAGCAAGAATTGATTAAGAGAGAAAAGTAAAAATTCGGTGATTGGTGAAAAGAATCAAAGCATGTTTGTATAGAAGATATATGGATGCAATCATTCGTGAAAGATCTCAATCAAAAGTTGCATCTGTTCCTGTTGAAGTTGGATTGAAACCTCTTCATGAAAGAAAGTATCTTTTTAGTAAAATAGCTGTTATTTGCCGTTCAGTCAACTGACTCAGAAGTGTCAGTCTACTGAAATTCATAAACGTGCATTACATGGCAATTTTACGTGCACTAACACAGGTCAGTCAACTGGCTGGTTTGAGTCAGTCGACTGACCTGTGCTATGTTGCACGGACCACTTTAAAACACAATGTTTCGAAGTGAAATCTTTTTGTGTGTGAGTGTGACTTCTTGAGGGATGATTTTAACAGTATTTTAACAGAACTAAGGCTCAAAAACAATATAAATACACATACTATATTCTGAATTGAAGTCTTGTCTTTATTTGAAGTTCTATTCTCTTTTTGTCGCTATGTTCCATCATCTTGTGATCTATGATCGTCAATGCTTGTTGATGATCTTCATCGTGAATCAAAATTATGATTCAACATTCTCCCCCCTTTTGATTGATGACAACATATATAATTGACGATATACAATATGAGTTATAAAAAATTTGTTTTCTTTAATTTCTCCCCCTGAATGTTTGGCTCTGCAAAAAAAACTATTAGAAAGCACAATAATTTCTCCCCCTTTGCCATCGACAAAAAGGAATATATAGAAATAGCCAAATTACCGCAGATCACATAGTCACATAAACATTTTACACAAACAATAGTTCACAAAAGATTACAAAGTTCATAGCCATATAAATTAAAACAAACACCAAAGTACCTAACCATAAGCCATAATACAACTTACTCTTCGTCGAAATCAAAAGTATCTTCCTCCTCCGGTTGAATTGGTTTCTTCCCTTTAGCGATGTCATGAGATGTTCTGCCAGTACCACTTATGCTGGAGCTTGTGGCTTCGGAAGTCGACCAAGAGAACTATGGAGCTGGTCTTTTTCCAAGATCCAAATGCAAAGATCCGGTAGCGGAAGATGCACAAGAAATAGCCTCCCATAAAGTTGTGAAGAAACCTTTGATTTTGTAAAGCTTTTTATCTATTTTATTCAAACGAGAGCCAAGAATAAGTTGATTTTGTGCAAGCAAATCAATAGCTTCTCGCAAAGTTTGACCAGCAGCTGGACGACGGATAACCTCTTCATCGGATTGATGAGTTTGACAATAGGATTGTTCGGCAATGTGAATACCTTATCACCTTTGTTGTTGAGTTGCTTGCCAATCGTGAAAAGTGATAAAAGGTTCCAGTCAATCAGGAAGTTTCATTAGTCTTATGGTACGAATGTTATATAATCCGACTTTGGAGAATTCGGATTCTGGGGATCTTATACCAAAATCGTTTAATAGTCGGATTATATATTCACCAAAGTAAATCACATTTGTTCTACCTTGGTTAAAACTGAGAAATTCATCCAGAAGAAGCTGAGTCCAATTAACACGCAAATTTCCCCATATAGCATATAGAGCACGAAAATTTTCACGATATACTAATTCATATGATCCTGTTCGGGGGGTTATGCTTTTAAGAAGAAACTTGTGCATTAATCTAGCTTTGGGTCGGAGTGACATAGATTTAATTTCAACAGCGTTATCTTCGAGGAATAAGTGACTTATATTGTCCCGAAGTTTCATATCGCAATTTACATCGCGAAGATTAATTCCCCCAACTCTACTTTGAAGCAAAAGGTACATTCATTCTAGAGAAAGAAAAACAAAGATTCCACATATCGAAGTCCAAATGCAGTTTTCTCCATTCCTAGGTGCTGGCTCTTGAAGATTCAAGTTTGCATAAAATAGTTTAACCATTGTATGGTTGATTTTTAGATTGTTCTTCTTGCAGTCAATAAAAGTATCCAAACCACTTCTTTTGGAAAGCTCTCGTATGCCATATGCGTTAAAATCAGGATACTGAACAAAAGAACCTTCAAAAATATGCGAGTCTTGTATATATATCCACCGTTTAATTGCTTTGTCATGGACCAACCAAGTAGCAATCTGAGAATCTATTGGAGTAGAGGAAGAAGAAAAACCCTTTTTGACACATTTTGTTTGTCTTGGAGACATGGAAATTAAAAGAGAAAGCTAAAATAAATTGGAATTTGGTAATGGAGAGAAGGTGAAGTTCGAAAGCAGGGCTGGAGGAGAGAAGAAGAAATGTTAAAAAAGCGAAAGGGTGGAGAAAAAAAATAGGTAAGTGCAGTAAATATGCAGAATTCCACGTTCAGTCGACTGAAATAGATCCCAAGAGTCTTAAACATGAATTCAGTCACTGACTCGGTGTTTTCAGTCGACTGAGCTGAAACAGAGAATTTTTTACTATGAAATTTAGTTGACTAACTCGGTTTTTCCAGTTGAATGAGCTGAACCCGAGACTTTTTGATACAAATTTAGTTGACTGGCTCAGTTTGTTCAGTCGATTGAGCTGAAACAAAAAAAAATTAACGTGAATTTAGTCGACTTAGTCAGGTTTTTCAGTCGACTAAGATGGTTATAAACTGAGACTAGTGACTATATATATATATATATATATATATATATATATAGAGAGAGAGAGAGAGAGAGGATATAGAAAAAATTTATTTATAACATAATATTGATGAAATACAGACAATGATAATATAGACATAACATATTTATAAAAAAATTAGTAAAGATGATTGTCTTCGAACTCTTTGATTTTGAAAGAGATAAATATATATTTAGAAGACGGACTTAGAGTAGATTTATCACTTTTCTTAGATTGAGTCTCATTGTGAATTGGTGACCATCCTTGTCCACGTTCCCATGAGTTCGGTGAGATAGATGGTCGTTGTGGGCTAGGAGACCAAGGATTTCGAGCCCGAACCGGTTCTTGAACATTAGATGAGGAGGAGCCACAAATTTTTAGAGCTACTTGTTCTAGAAAAAATAGTCGTCTAGAGTTTATCTTCTGTTCATACCACATATCTTTTTGAAGATCTAGAAATTGTTGTTGATAGTGATGAATTTCATTTACTTTTTGTTTGGTGCAGGGTGATCCAAAAAGTAATTAACGCTTTGGTTTCTTTGAAGGAGGCATATAACCGGTATGATTTTAATCTCCGATAATGGGAACTTGTTCATGGACGGGTGTTGGAGTATGAAGTGAAAGTGAATTAGGAGAATCTGAAGTGATAGAAATATATGAAATTCTAGAGTCCGAGCTGTTAGAGTACGAGGAGTTGGAAGACATAGTTTGTGAAAAGAAAAAAAATCAGTTTGATTGGAGGAGATGGATAAAGAGAATGAAAAGAACGAAGAAAGTTTGGTGAATATATAGGCATGGAGAAAACTAAATAATTAGTGGTCATAAAGAATCAAGGAGTTTTCACCGAAACTAAAAATAGAAAAAAAAATTAGTGAACAAACTGTTAGATTAAATAACATGCTAAGAAAATTTTATAATAAAATTATATAAACTGTATAAAATTTTAAGGAAGATGAATATAGACTTATTATTATAAGAAAATCATAAATCTTTAGATGAGATAATCCCTAGTTCTCGTCTTAATTTTATAAACACGTTTTCTATTAAAGGTTTTGTGAATATATCGGCCAATTGATTTTCAGAAGATACAAATTCAAGATTTATTAAATCTTTCTCAATACAATCACGAAAAAAACGACAACGCATGTCAATATGTTTTGTTCATGAATGATTTACTGGATTTTTAGATAAGTTAATAGCACTTGAGTTATTACAATAAATTGTTCGTCTATTTAGATTAAAACTAAAATCTTGAATTGTTCGTTGCATATATATGACTTGAGCACATGCCAAAGTTGCAGATATATATTCTGCTTCACATGTTGAAAGTGAGACGCAATTTTGTTACTTACTAAACCAAGATACAAGGGATCGTCCAATGAAATGACAAGTTCCATTTGTACTTTTTTATCTGTCCGAATTCCTCCAAAATAAGCATCACCATACGATACTAATTCAAAAGGACATTCTTTCGGATAGAATAGTCCAAAATCTTTGGTTCTATTAGATATCGTAATATACGTTTCACTGCTCGTATATGTGATTCTTTAGGATCTGCTTGAAATCGTGCACATAAGCAAACGCTCATCATTATGTCAGGTCTACTAGCTGTTAAATATAGTAACGATCCAATCATACTTCGGTATAATTTCTGGTCAACACTTTTACCATTTTCATCTTTATCAAGATGTATAGATGTACTCATAGGAGTAGGTTTGATAGAAGTATTTTCCATGCCAAAACATGTGATTAAATTGTTACAATATTTTTCTTGATTTATAGAAATACCATTTTCAGTTTGTTTAATTTGTAAACCAAGAAAATATTTTAGTTCACCCATATGTAACATTTCAAATTTCTGTAGCAATTATTTTTGAAAATTCTTGACATAGTTTTTCATTTGTGGAGCCGAAAATAATATCATCAACATAAATTTGAACAACTAAGATATCTTGTTTGTTTCTTTTAATAAAAAGAGTTTGATCGACCTTTCCAATTTCAAAATCAGAATCTATTAAATATTTTTTAAGACGATCGTACCAAGCACGGGGTGCTTGTTTCAAACCATATAAAGCCTTTTTAAGCTTATAGACATGGTTAGGAAATTGTTCGTGTGTGAATAATGGAGGTTGTTCAACATAAACATTTTCTTTTATGAAACCATTTAAAAAAAATAATTTTGACATCCATTTGATATAATTTAAAGTTATGAAAACATGAAAATGCTAGTAAGATTCGTATTGCTTATAGTCTAGCGACTGGAGCAAACGTTTCCTCATAGTCAATTCCATCTTCTTGGTTATATCCTTGAGCTACTAGTCTAGTTTTATTTCTAGTTATATTTCCATGTTCATCATCTGCTTTATTTTTTAAAACCCATTTTGTACCAATGACTGATTGGTCACTAGGCCTTGGAACTAAATCCCAAACGTCATTTCTTTCGAATTGATTTAGCTCTTCTTGCATAGCGGTAATCCAATAATCATCAGATAAAGCTTCCTTTATATTTTTAGGTTCTATGTTAGAAAGAAAAGCTACATGTCCCATTTGATTTAATTGATTTCTAGTTCTTACATTTGAATTAATTTCTCCTATGACATTTTTCTATGGGGTGATTTGTAACATCCCGTCTTTTCGCATGCTTTAAATCGACACATGTGCCAATTCAAACCATATGGAAGGGCGGATTGTTATGGGGTAAATAATAAAAACGAGAAAGAAATAAAAGAAAACAGAATCTCACAGCGGAAGGATAAAATATAATAATTAAATATACAGTTCATGAAATTGCTTTACAAAAATATTCGATTTTCTTTACTTATACAACACAATATCAGAGTACACATACCAGATAATAATAACTAATGCAGCGGAATTAAATGGTGTGGTGGAATAATATAGTAGATAATAGTATTACAAATCTTAGTCTTTGTCCTCCAGAATAAAATCTTCAAATCCTGAAACGCTCGGACTGACCCGAGCGAATTGAAAAGACAAAACACTCGAGTCAGAACTAAAAGATCTTATGTAAGTTAAATCAATAGAAATAAATATGAGTGCAGTAACTCAAGAGATGCTCGGGATTTACATCTCCTAAGGATCCGTTAAACTATTTACTATGTAGTATATTTCGCTATTATAATAATGTCTAATAGTAAAGTAAACATACTTTTAAATAGCGTTAAAGGGTTACACATATAGCCCTTAACACAAATAATGTCAATAGTCTATACAGAACCGTAATATCTCCTGATCGGGAGGCTACCAGAGGATACTCCATATGTATGACACAAATAGAAACTCGTACAAGGCGCGATAGGGTAGGTGACACGGCACAACTAGGCAATGCCAGGGTAGATATACCAATTACGCTTCCGGGTCGGTGGTAACGCGTAGCCGCTGCTACCGCCCACCTTGGACAAACTCCCTCAAATCAAAGAAATCAAAAGTGAAGGTGGCCACCGAAACAATCCAAAGTCAGAGTATAGTATCGAAGAGAAGTGTCCGATCAAAGGTGCTACCTCAATTAACCCGTCGATCGCTCCTGTTTTAGCCACCTTATGCCAACTCATGGGAGTTGGGTCCACGTATTTACCTTAAAGGAAACGCCGCCACCATCCTACTTCATTCTGGAATCTCCACCGCGTACACGGTTATTAAAGTAGTTTTCGGAGTTGGCAGAGAGTATGACAACTTCCGATCTCGGTCTCTTCAACAACCAAACGTTATTATAACATCGCGGTCTTTTCAAAATAATTTGTACTTTAAAACCATAATATAATATCCATTTCAAAACTATAACTACGATATCATTTTTATTTTTAAAACCCAAATCAATATGATATCATTTTTACTTTATAAATATCCCTTTCCCAAAATCATAATAATTTCAAATATATATGCCTTGAAACCATAGCTTTGAACATAACTTTTAATACTTAACGGTTCAAATACTATATTACTTTATAAAATAAAACGGCTTCTTTAAATTTCACAATAAATTCCCAATATCCATTTGAACGTCCAAATAAACCATTTTAATTCCCATATATTTCAAAGCTTACATATTCTATATTCCAAAACTTTATAGTTCATATATTTCAATCTTTAAATATTCCACTAATTCAAAATGGATTCTTTGAAAATTTAATATATATCAAATCCAATCCCTATTATTAAAATTTGAAATGTTTACTTAATAAAACAAATATTATTTAAGAAAACCCTTAAGCTTCAATAACAGGATATTCTTTTAAATTAAATTATTTGATAATATCCTTTAAATCAATTTGATATTCATTTAAGACCTCTAATCAAAATCAGGTTATACAATCATTCTTTTTTCTAAATCTTAATTTATTTACATTTCAAACAAATTTCGATAAAATTTCTTAAATACTTTAATTCAAATCATATTCACATTTATCTTCAATTTTACCTTTAGTTGAGTTATTAAAAACTCTATATACAACGGAATCTCAAGTATATACTTAACCATATTTTATAAACGAAATCAACTTCATTATTTAGCTTATTTTAAAATTCGAAACAAATTTATACATAGCTAAATTCAAGAATTTTACTATATATATATATATATATTTATATATCAAAATTTAATATTTATTAAACCGTATTCTTTCCAAAACCATAGAAAATCATTTCAAAAATAATTTTATATACATACCACGGTGCTTGTATATAATTTCTATCCTATGGTCAAGTGATATGGATATTTATCATTTCAGTCCGCAATTTAACAATAAAAATGCAGTTGTATATCATTTCAAACCGCAATCCCGAATGAAATGAAAATGCATAATAACTTGCAGTTCATACAATATAAATACATCATCCATTCATCCATCATATCAATAATCAACATTCTTCCATTAATCATCCAATTCAAACAACCACATCAATAAATAAAAATTAATTACTAACAGTTAATTTTTCAATAATGAATTAAATAACTATTTAACTATAGTTTATATGCAATAATAAATAAATTTAACTATCAGTTTATATGCAATATTAAATTTAACTAAAGTTTTAATTGGCGGTTTTAAATGCAATAATGAATTAAATAACGCGTAAATTAAATGAATGCAATTTAACAGAGAAAATGATGAAATATAGGCCAAACAGCTATGAATAAAATTTTAAACACGTTATAAATCAATTTAACCAACATAAGAAATCTTAGAAGTTGTGAGCGAGTTAAAACACTCACATTTTGAATTTAAATCGAAATTAAAATCCGATTTAAATCCAAAAATTTGACAGTCTCCAAATCCGTCCAACCCAGTGCCAAAATCTCCGGAATTTTATTACGATCCTAACAAAAAAATCGCGAGTAAATCGGATCACGTATGTAAGAGTTATGATAAATAGAACGTGCTGAAATTTAATTTAATTTTAAAACAGAAAAAGAAAAATTCACCTTTCCAACGCGATGCCACGTCAACGATTATACGTGCCTTCTTCCACACGCGACTCCGCTACAGTGGAAAAACCGAACCTAAAAAAAGCCCTTGACCGAAAGTTTGACCGTGGTTCACTACCATCGTAGGATGCCGTTGAACACGGCACCACCACCATCGACTCTAGCTCGACAAGCCGCACCCCCCTATGGCCTGCACTTTCCCTCCGGGTCGACCAAAACGCCACCGGCCGCCATCCATACCGAACCCTAATCGTAAAAATTACGACGATCTAGCCGTTGAATCGCCAAGCTAACCACCTAGATGCGATCCCCTCGGCTTCCTCTCCAAAACCCAGAAAGGGTTCGACGATCCGACTACTTTGATTTCGACGATGATGAACGGCCGAAACTTCTCTGATTTTTACCGGTCAAACGAAAAACTGAATCGAAAAACGAACACCACCAGTGAATTACTCTAGTCGAGAGCTTCAACATATAAATTTTTTTCAAATTTTTCTGAGGACTTTGAATTTTTGACTTTGATTTTGAATTGTAATTGGATCTAGGATTTGCAGCCATTGGAAAGGAGGAGCTGAGAAGAAGATATACATATAGACAATGAGAAGTGGGGAAACTAGGGTTTATAGCAATATATTTATAGCCAAAGTTGAAATAAGATGGATCGGATAAGATAGATGTGTGCTAAACGATATATGGCCCGAAAACCCGTTTTGACTCCGGAACGAAATTGGGTCAACCCATGTATCAAAATAGATGTTTTAAAATATTCTGAACGCGATGGAAAAAGTTTCACATCCAAATTCCATCGTATGAAGAAGTTATGCTGAAATCAATATTTTCAAATTGATTTCAATTGATTTCAATTAAATTGATTTTCAAGGCGTTTCGAGCCCATACGATCAAACGACAAATCCGATTGATACGAAACTTGAGATCCGACAATAATTCACCGTTACGGACCTGATGAAACTGGTTTCGTCAAAATCCGAGCCAGTGGCCAAAATGCCTATTTTTATATTAATTAAATAAATTTGAAATAAATTAATTAAATCAAATTTCCTATTTAAATTCTGAAATTGACAATCTTTAACACTTTTATTTTCTTAATCATTCACACTAATTAAACCAAATCTAGATGTCAATTTAGAGTTAACTAATTTATTCATTTCAGCATTAAATTTCAATTTCATTATATTCACAAATTATAAATTAAATTTGCAATAATTTCCTTTAATTGACTTTCATTCAATTATTCAATCTATTAGTATCCAATAGATGAGACTACCATTGGATTCATACTCTATTATGTAAATATCTCCAAATTTCATCTAAATTTATATTTACATAATATCTAAATATTAAATTTCATTTTATTGCAATTAAATCATATTATTATAGTTCGAATCTCAATAATTTATAAATCTTTATTTCCATTCTTGTATTCAACGTACTTTCTTTATTACACCTGATGAAATCAACATTTGATTCAAAATCTATTATAACAATATCCTCCCGTTACATCTAGTTTCAATTAACGTAATAATAAATGTTGAATTTCATTTATTTGCAATAAATTCAATTTATTGAATTTTACAATTCAATCCAAATAATAAATCTTGCTTCCAAATCTTTAAATCAAACAAATTTCATAAAGTAAATAGGATTAGCATAAATTACATCTTATGAATTAACCATCTTCGATAACAAAT
The DNA here is from genome assembly GCA_030765085.1 of Allium cepa. Lineage (NCBI taxonomy): Eukaryota > Viridiplantae > Streptophyta > Magnoliopsida > Asparagales > Amaryllidaceae > Allium > Allium cepa. The sequence continues at coordinate 848,285,009 of CM060938.1, forward strand.
CAAATCTACCCTAACTGCAATAATTTAAGTCAATTAATTGTAATTGATTCCACATTAAATGTTATTAATTATAAATTGAAACCTCAATAAATTCGTTTATTGAATTAAAATCTTTCTATTCAATAAATAGACATTTTATGGGTATAAATAACATTGAATCATAACACATTTCATTAACGTATTTATTAAATTTATTTCCCAATAACGTACTACCTAATTTTCTTAAATTTCAAATTTGATTTCCAAATTTTATGCAACATACTAAAGAAATGGTTAACCTAAATAATTGTTACCCTTTAACATTCAAATTCACTTACAACTATCATTAACAACAATGTTGCCATTGATTTAGATTAAATTAAATAAATCTGATGAATGGGTAAAATTTTATCCAATGCCAAATTTACTCACATTCGTCCTTAATTACCAACTACAATTTATTATAATTACTTAATTTGCATTGATTAAATCAAGTTGAAATTAAATACGTATTATTTCCTCAATTAATATAATCTTTGAATTAATTTCCCAATTTATCAATTACTACCTTTAAAATAACTTATTTTCCTATTTTATTTTCATTTACACTTCCGTTACTATACCAATAATCATTAAAGTAAGGTTTAATTTCAACACGAACATAAAAATTTCGTTTCTAACATCGATTGTATTTTTTTTTAATATATTCCATTTATAGCTAAGTTATAATATTGAACTTAATTAAATTGTAACGTTCATTCAAGTTCATTAAATATTAACTTGCATTAACCCGTTCCCTTAATTTTCAATCAAATATCGTTACACTAGTTATTGCATTAATCAATTTAATCCTTTCCTTTATTTATATACAATTTACACACAGGTATAATCTTTTCACTATTTCATTCATTAGAATTTTATTCAAATTACTCATAAATAAGTTTTAAAGCGTTTATTCCAATATTAATTTATCACCTTTATTATTTCTACAAAAAATTAATTACAAAATCTTATTTAATTAACAAATTTAATTGTCGAAATTTTCGGGTCGTTACACTCTCCCCCACTCAAAACTTTTTCGTCCCCGAAAAGGAAAAGAAGGGAAAAGAAGAATTACGAAATCAATATATCATATTTAAATATTAAATTTATAAACAAATAAATTTACAAAATTTAGTTAATTTAGATAAAATATACCAATTTATAGCCATTAAATCCTTTTATACTCAAATTAATAAAGTTTGGAAATCGTTTCAAAAAAAATTCTATGTCCAAAATTTTTACGGAAAATTTTGGCAGAGTCTCCTTTGTACGGAGAGGCTCAGGAGAAAATATAATATCAAAGATAACAAAATATCACATATATTTTTCAAAATAATATATCCCAACACGGGAAAAATATATAAAATAGCACTATAAAACCGTAATCCGAAAACGTACCTATTAGTCGGGCAATTTACGCTTAATTATGAAACCAAAAGCAGTAGAAATTGCTTCCATAGCCTGTATTTCACTTATATAATCTGACAAGAGTTAGCAATTATATAAAATGAAATATTTAAAGTTTTTCAACTACAAACAAACAATTCAATACAATCAACAATCCCTTGCAACAAGGCATACAACCATCACATAAAAATCAACGCAAATTAAACATTCATTCATATCGAACAACCAAATAGCTGTTCAGGTTCAAAACTTTAAATTGTACAGAATGAAAATAAACTAATTAGTGCACCATTTACTCAACAGTCTTAGATGAACTAAATAGATTATTTATTCATCCAAACAATTTTAAAGTATCCTTACCCAAACAACCATAGACCAAACATCAGCAATTCCAAACAACAAATCAAATTTGTTTATTATTTATTTCATTTCATACATTTGTTTGATTTTTTTTTCATATAATGATTTCTTATAATTCACATTTATTTCTTACAAAATTTCATTTCATTCATTTATTTATTTGCATTACATTCATTTTTCAAATTTCATTTACTTATTTAGCGCTTACATTTCTATCATATTAAATTTTAGAAATATTTCAATTTCAACTTAAGTTTATAACTCTATAACATCAATTTCTTATTTATTAAGGTGATTCATTTTTTCCACTCTTAATATTATTTATCGTATTCATCTTTCCATTTGTTTTATTATAAATAACTTAAATCCTTCTTGAACTTATTTTCATTTCTTTATAACTGTTCTATTATATTTAATAAGTGGCCTTTCGATCATAACTTAGATTTATAACAATTATAACATTAGATTCTTATTAATAACAGCAATTTATTGAACACTTCATTACATACTTTTACTTGTACAATTTCCATTACATTTCTTATTAAACATTTCAACTTTTTACATTTGGTAAGTTATATATATGTGAAAGAAAATGCAAATGAAGTTATACAAGTTTTATCTCATCTTTTAATTAAATTTAATGTTCAATAATATTATTATTGGTTTCATAGGGTACAGTTCAAATTACCTTTAATTTCATTCATAACCTAGCATTAAATTCCTTATTTTAATTTATTAATTACCTACATTCCACTTCACTCCAGTAACTGAAGCTATTAATTAATGGAAACTTAACAGTTAAAAATCGGGTTTTATTCAAAATCATTTGAGAATTTATATACTTACACTCTATATATCCAATTATATGTAGAACAATTAAAAATTTATATTTGTTCATCAAAAATGGGTCTGCAGTAAACTACTACAGTGGTCTTCCCGCTTCGAAACTCGAAAATGAAAGTCGATGATGCGTGCACTCATCACCGAAATTATTTTCTAGCAACAGAGAGGGGAGTACAACTTATTTCTTTCTTTAAAATCATACTTTCAAATTATATTGAAATATTTATATCAGAAAATATTTCTAAATATTATTATTATATTTCAAAATCCTTTGAAAGCAATTTTTCAAAATCCCGGACTTAAGTTCTAAAATTTTCAAATTTCATAGATTTTATTTTCAATCTTATTTTTCCTATTATTTATAAATTTTATTCCTAATAAACAATATATTGCACCCAAATATATATATATATATATCATTTTAAAAATTTATTCAATATATAGAAAATATAATAGGCAAAATTATTTCATTCGCCTATATTAAAACAAATATTATGTCGGTCTGTCCTATTAAGTGATTAGAAACCCCTATTGATGTCATAGCGTCCCATGCATCAACCAGAATTTATAAATACAAAACGGAACAGATTAACACAATATTAAAACCTTTTTATAACACTAACAAATACGCTCTCTCATATATACACTCAGCGACTCCCATAGGGTATTACTACCCTGTTAGTAAAGAGTCAAACCCCACAAAGCTAAGGTTTATCGCTAAACCAAAGCTCTAATACAAGATGTAACATCCCGCATTTTCGCACGCTTTAAATCGACACACGTGCCAATTCAAACCATACGGAAGGGCGGATCGTTATGGGGTAAATAATAAAAACGAGAAAAAAATAAAAGAAAACAGTATCTCACAGCGGAAGGATAAAATATAATAATCAAATATACAGTTCATGAAATTGCTTTACCAAAATATTCGATTTTCTTTACTTATACAACACAATATCAGAGTACACATACCAGATAATACTAATTAATGCAGCGGAATTAAATGGTGTGGTGGAATAATATAATAGATAATAGAATTACAAATCTTCGTCTTCGTCCTCCAGAATAAAATCTTCAAATCCTGAAACGCTCGGACTGACCCGAGCGAATTGAAAAGACAAAACACTCGAGTCAGAACTAAAAGATCTTATATAAGTTAAATCAAGAGAAATAAATATGAGTGCAGTAACTCAAGAGATGCTCAGGATTTACATCTCCTAAGGATCCGTTAAACTATTTACTATGTAGTACATTTCGCTATTATAATAATGTCTAATAGTAAAGTAAACATACTTTTAAATAGCGTTAAGGGGTTACTCATATAGCCCTTAACACAAATAATGCCAATAGTCTATACAGTACCGTAATACCTCCTGATCCGGAGGCTACCAGAGGATACTCCATAGGTATGACACAAATAGAAACTCGTACAAGGCGTGATAGGGTAGGTGACACGGCACAACTAGGAAATGCCAAGGTAGATATACCAATTACGCTTCTGGGTCGGTGGTAACGCGTATCCGCAGCTACCGCCCACCTCGGACAAACTCCCCCAAATCAAAGAAATCAAAAGTGAAATGGCCACCGAAACAATCTAAAGTCAGAGTATAGTATCGAAGAGAAGTGTCAAATCAAAGGTGCTACCTCAATTAACTCGTCCATCGCTCCTGTTTTAGCCACCTTATGCCAACTCACGGGAGTTGGGTCCACGTATTTACCTCAAAGGAAACGCCGGCACCATCCTACTTCATTCTGGAATCTCCACCGTGTACACGGTTGTTAAAGTGGTTTTCGGAATTGGCAGAGAGTATGACAACTTACGATCCCGGTCTCTTCAACAACCAAACGTTATTATAACACCGCGGTCTTTTCAAAATAATTTGTACTTTAAAACCAGAATATAATATCCATTTCAAACTTATAAATACGATATCATTTTTATTTTCAAAACCCAAATCAATATGATATCATTTTTACTTTATAAATATCCCTTTCCCAAAATCATAATAATTTCAAATATATATGCCTTGAAACCATAGCTTTGAACATAACTTTTAATACTTAACGGTTCAAATACTATATTTTGAAATGTTAAAAAAGTGAAAGTGTGGAGTGAAAAAAAATAGGTAAGTGCAGTAAATATGCAGAATTCCACGTTCAGTCGACTGAAATATATGACTCGGTCGACTGAAATAGATCCCGAGAGTTTTAAACATGAATTCAGTCGACTGACTCGGTGTTTTCAGTCGACTGAGCAGAAACAGAGAATTTTTTACTATGAAATTTAGTTGACTAGCTCATTTTTCCAGTTGACTGAGCTGAACCCGAGACTTTTTGATATAAATTTAGTTGACTGACTCAGTTTGTTCAGTCGATTGAGCTGAAGCAAAAAAAAAATTAACGTGAATTTAGTCGACTTAGTCAGGTTTTTCAGTCGACTAAGATGGTTATAAACTGAGATTAGTGACTATATATATATATATAGAGGACATAGAAAAAATTTATTTATAACATAATATTGATGAAATACAGACAATGATAATATAGACATAACATATTTATAAAAAATTAGTAAAGATGATTGGCTTCGAACTCTTCGATTTTGAAAGAGATAAATATATTATTTAGAAGAAGGCTTAGTGTAGATTCATCACTTTTCTTAGATTGAGTCTCATTGTGAATTGGTGACCATCCTTGTCCACGTTCCCATGAGTTCGGTGAGATAGATGGTCGTTGTGGGTTAGGAGACCAAGGATTTCGAGCCCGAACCGGTTCTTGAACATTAGATGAGGAGGAGCCACAAATTTTTAGAGCTACTTGTTCTAGAAAAAATAGCCGTCTAGAGTTTATCTTCTGTTCATACCACATATCTTTTTGAAGATGCAGAAATTGTTGTTGATAGGGATGAATTTCATTTACTTTTTGTTTGGTGGAGGGTGATCCAAAAAGTAATGAACGCTTTGATTTCTTTGAAGGAGGCGTATAACCGGTATGATTTTAATCTCCGATAATGGGAACTTGTTCATGGACGGGTGTTGGAGTATGAAGTGAAAGTGAATTAGGAGAATCTGAAGTGATAGAAATATATGAAATACTAGAGTCCGAGCTGTTAGAGTTCGAGGAGTTGGAAGACATAGTTTGTGAAAAGAAAAAAAATCAGTTTGATAGGAGGAGATGGATAAAGAGAATGAAAAGAACGAAGACAGTTTGGTGAATATATAGGCATGGAGAAAACTAAATAATTAGTGGTCATAAAGAATCAAGGAGTTTTCACCGAAACTAAAAATAGAAAAAAATTAGTGGACAAACTGTTAGATTAAATAACATGCTAAGAAAATTTTATAATAAAATTTTATAAACTGTATAAAATTTTAAGGAAGATGAATATAGACTTATTATTATAAGAAAATCATAAATCTTTAGATGAGATAATCCCTAGTTCTCGTCTTAATTTTATAAACACGTTTTCTATTAAAGGTTTTGTGAATATATCGGCCAACTGATTTTCAGAAGATACAAATTCAAGATTTATTAAATCTTTCTCAATACAATCACGAAAAAAACGACAACGAATGTCAATATGTTATGTTCGTGAATGATTTACTGGATTTTTAGATAAGTTAATAGCACTTGAGTTATTACAATAAATTGTTGGTTTATTTAGATTAAAACTAAAATCTTGAAGTGTTTGTTGCATATATATGACTTGAGCACATGCCAAAGCTGCAGATATATATATTCTGCTTCACATGTTGAAAGTGAGACGCAATTTTGTTTCTTACTAAACCAAGATACAAGGGATCGTCCAATGAAATGACAAGTTCCACTTGTACTTTTTCTATCCGTCCGACTTCCTCCAAAATCAGCATCACCATACGATACTAATTCAAAAGGACATTCTTTCAGATAGAATAGTCCAAAATCTTTGGTTCTATTAGATATCGTAATATACGTTTCACTGCTCGTATATGTGATTCCTTAGGATCTGCTTGAAATCGTGCACATAAGCAAACACTCATCATTATGTCAAGTCTACTATCTGTTAAATATAGTAACGATCCAATCATACTTCGGTATAATTTTTGGTCAACACTTTTACCATTTTCATCTTTATCAAGATGTATAGATGTACTCGTAGGAGTAGGTTTGGTAGAAGTATTTTCCATGCCAAAACATGTGATTAAATTGTTACAATATTTTTCTTGATTTATAGAAATACCATTTTCACTTTGTTTAATTTGTAAACCAAGAAAATAATTTAGTTCACCCATATGTGACATTTCAAATTCTGTAGCCATTACTTTTGAAAATTCTTGACATAGCTTTTCATTTGTGGAACCGAAAATAATATCATCAACATAAATTTGAACAATTAAGATATCTTGTTTATTTCTTTTAATAAAAAGAGTTTGATCAACCTTTCCAATTTCAAAACCAGAATCTATTAAATATTTTTTAAACCGATCGTACTAAGCACGGGGTGCTTGTTTCAAACCATATAAAGCCTTTTTAAGCTTATAGACATGGTTAGGAAATTGTTCGTGTATGAATAATGGAGGTTGTTCAACATAAACATTTTATTTTATGAAACCATTTAAAAAAATACTTTTGACATCCATTTGATATAATTTAAAGTTATGAAAACATGCAAATGCTAGCAAGATTCGTATTGCTTATAGTCAAGCGACTGAAGCAAACGTTTCTTCATAGTCAATTCCATCTTCTTGGTTATCTCCTTGAGCTACTAGTCTAGTTTTATTTCTAGTTATATTTCCATGTTCATCATCTGCATTATTTTTAAAAATCCATTTTGTACCAATGACTAATCGGTCACTAGGCCTTGGAACTAAATCCCAAACGTCATTACTTTCAAATTGATTTAGCTCTTCTTGCATAGAGGTAATCCAATAATCATCAGATAAAGCTTCCTTTATATTTTTAGGTTCTATGTTAGAAAGAAAAGCTACATAGCCCATTTGATTTAATTTATTTCTAGTTCTTACATTTGAAATAATTTCTCCTATGACATTTTCTACGGGGTGATTTGTAACATCCCGCCTTTTCGCACGCTTTAAATCGACACACGTGCCAATTCAAACCATACGGAAGGGCGGATTGTTATGGGATGAATAATAAAAACGAGAAAGAAATAAAAGAAAATAGAATCTCACAGCAGAAGGATAAAATATAATAATCAAATATACAGTTCATGAAATTGCTTTACAAAAATATTCGATTTTCTTTACTTATACAACACAATATCAGAGTACACATACCAGATAATAATAACTAATGCAGCGGAATTAAATGGTGTGGTGGAATAATATAGTAGATAATAGTATTACAAATCTTAGTCTTTGTCCTCCAGAATAAAATCTTCAAATCCTGAAACGCTCGGACTGACCCGAGCGAATTGAAAAGACAAAACACTCGAGTCAGAACTAAAAGATCTTATGTAAGTTAAATCAACAGAAATAAATATGGGTGCAGTAACTCAAGAGATGTTTGGGATCTACATCTCCTAAGGATCCGTTAAACTATTTACTATGTAGTATATATCGCTATTATAATATTGTCTAATAGTAAAGTAAACATACTTTTAAATAGCGTTAAGGGGTTACCCATATAGCCCTTAACACAAATAATGCCAATAGTCTATACAGTACCGTAATACCTCCTGATCGGGAGGCTACCAGAGGATACTCCATATGTATGACACAAATAGAAACTCGTACAAGGCGCGATAGAGTAGGTGAAACGGCACAACTAGGCAATGCCAGGGTAGATATACCAATTACGCTTCCAGGTCGGTGGTAACGCGTAGCCGCAGCTACCGCCCACCTTGGACAAACTCCCCCAAATCAAAGAAATCAAAAGTGAAGGTGGACACCGAAACAATCCATAGTCAGAGTATAGTATCGAAGAGAAGTGTCCGATCAAAGGTGCTTCCTCAATTAACCCGTCGATCGATCCTGTTTTAGCCACCTTATGCCAACTCACGGGAGTTGGGTCCACGTATTTACCTTAAAGGAAATGCCGCCACCATCCTACTTCATTCTGGAATCTCCACCGCGTACACGGTTGCTAAAGTGGTTTTCGGAGTTGGCAGAGAGTATGACAACTTCCGATCCCGGTCTCTTCAACAACCAAACGTTATTATAACACCGCGGTCTTTTCAAAATAATTTGTACTTTAAAACCATAATATAATATCCATTTCAAAACTATAAACACGATATCATTTTTATTTTTAAAATCCAAATCAATATGATATCATTTTTATTTTATAAATATCTCTTTCCCAAAATCGTAATAATTTCAAATATATATGCCTTGAAACCATAGCTTTGAACATAACGTTTAATACTTAACGGTTCAAATACTATGTTACTTTATAAAATAAAACAGCTTCTTTAAATTTCACAATAAATTCTCAATATCCATTTGAACCTCCAAATAAACCATTTTAATTCCCATATATTTCAAAGCTTACATATTCTACATTCCAAAACTTTATAGTTCATATATTTCAATCTTAAAATATTCCACTAATTCAAATTGAATTCTTTGAAAATTTAATATATATCAAATCCTATCCCTATTATCAAAATTTGAAATGTTTACTTAATAAAACAAATATTATTTAAGAAAACCCTTAAGCTTCAATAACAGGATATTCTTTTAAATTAAATTATTTGATAATATCCTTTAAATCAATTTGATATTCATTTTAGACCTCTAATCAAAATCAGGTTATACAATCATACTTTTTTTTAAATCTTAATTTATTTACATTTCAAACAAATTTCAAAAAAATTTCTTAAATACTTTAATTCAAATCATATTCACATTTACCTTCAATCTTACCTTTATTTGAGTTATTAAAAACTCTATATACAACGGAATCTCAAGTATACTTAACCATATTTTATAAACGAAATCAACTTCATTATTTAGCTTATTTTAAAATTCGAAACAAATTTATACATAGCTAAATTCAAGAATTTTACTATATATATATATATATATATATTAAAATTTAATATTTATTAAACCGTATTCTTTCCAAAACCATAGAAAATCATTTCAAAAATAATTTTATATATATACCGATGTGCATGTATATAATTTTCTATTCTATGGTCAAGTGGTGCGGATATTTATCATTTCAATCTGCAATTTAAAAATAAAAATGCGGTTGTATATCATTTCAAATCGCAATCCCGAATGAAATAAAAATGCATAATAAGTTGCAGTTTATACAATATAAATACAGCATCCATTCATCCATCATATCAATAATCAACATTCTTCAATTAATCATCCAATTCAAACAACCACATCAATAAATAAAAATTAATTACTGACAGTTAATTTTTCAATAATGAATTAAATAACTGTTTAACTGTAGTTTATATGCAATAATAAATAAATTTAACTATCGGTTTATATGCAATATTAAATTTAACTAAAATTTTAACTGGCAGTTTTAAATGCAATGAATAAATGAATTAACAATTAACTGCCAGTTTCAAATGTAATAATGAATTAAATAACGCGTAAATTAAATGAATTCAATTTAACTGAGAAAATGATGAAATATAGGCCAAACAGCTATGAATAAAATTTTAAACACATTATAAATCAATTTAACCAACATAAGAAATCTTAGAAGTTGTGAGTGGGTTAAAATACTCACCTTTTGAATTTAAATCGAATTTAAAATCCAATTTAAATCCAAAATTTTGACAGTCTTCAAATCCACCCAAACCAGTGCCAAAATCTCCAGGATTTTATTACGATCCTAAGAAAAAAAATCGCGCGTAAATCGGATCACGTATGTAAGAGTTATGATAAATAGAACGTGTTGAAATTTAATTTTATTTTAAAACAGAAAAAGAAAAACTCACCTTTCCAACGCGATGCCACGTCAACGATTACACGCGCCATCTTCCACACGCGCCTCGGCTACAGTGGAAAAAACGAACCCAAAAAAACGCCCTTGACCGAAAGTTTGACCGTGGTTCACCATCATCGTAGGCCGCCGTTGAACACGGCACCACCACCATCGGCTCTAGCTCGACGAGCCGCACCCCCCTATGGCCTCCACTTCCCCTCCGGTCGACCAAAACGCCACCGGTCGCCACCCATACCGAACCCTAATCGCAAAAATTACGACGATCTAGCCGTTGAATCGCCAAGCTAACCACCTAGATGCGATACCCTCGGCTTCCTCTCCAAAACCCAGAAAGGGTTCGACGATCCGACTACTTTGACTTCGACGATGATGAACGGCCGAAACTTATCTGATTTTTACTGGTCAAATGACAAACTGAATCGAAAAACATACACCACCAGTGAATTACTCTAGTCGAGAGCTTCAACATATAATTTTTTTCAAATTTTTCTGAGGACTTTGAATTTTTTACTTTGATTTTGAATTGTAATTGGATTTAGGGTTTGCAGCCATTGGAAAGGAGAGTTGAGAAGAAGATATACGTACAGACAATGAGAAGTGGGGAAACTAGGGTTTATAACGATATATTTATAGCCAAAGTTGAAATAGGATGGATCTGATAGGATAGATGTACGCTAAACGATATATGGCCCCTTACGACTCCGGAACGAAATTGGGTCAACCCATATATTAAAATAGATGTTTTTAAATATTTTAAACGCGATGGAAAAAGTTTCACGAACAAATTCCATCGTATGAAGAAGTTATGCTGAAATCAATATTTTCAAATTGATTTCAATTAAATTGATTTTCAAGGCGTTTCAATCCCATACGATCAAACGACAAATCCGATCGATACGAAACTTGAGATCCTACAATAATTCACCGTTACGAACCCGATGAAACTGGTTTCATCGAAATTCGAGTCAGTAGCCAAAATGGCTATTTTTATATTAATTAAATAAATTTAAAATAAGTTAACTAAATCAAATTTCCTATTTAAATTCTGAAATTGACAATCTTTAACACTTTTATTTTCTTTATCATTCACATTAATTAAACCAAATCTAGATGTCAATTTAGAGTTAACTAATTTATTCATTTCAGCGTTAAATTTCAATTTCATTATATTCACAAATTATAAATTAAATTTGCAATAATTTCCTTTAATTGACTTTCATTTAATTATTCAATCTATTAGTATCCAATAGATGAGACTACCATTGGATTCATACTTTATTACGTAAATATCTCCAAATTTCATCTAAATTTATATTTACATAATATCTAAATATAAAATTTAGATATTGTGGTAACCAGGCAAGAGGAAGTTTTAGCTGATATAGAACTTGTGCACGTATCCAATATCATGCAAACAGAGACACATGTTCTTGCAAGTAATAATATCATAGCAGTGACTTCGAATCAACATGACAAAATGCCAAAAGTTAATAGTATACTGGATATTGACAGTTCTTCAGGAAGTCAACCTCATCACTGCACAAACAACCTCACTCTGAATTCATTAAACAGCAGTTTTTTTTCCACCACTGACAAAGATGAATCTCAATTCAGAAAATGTCTTGAAAAAGAAATTCTTGCCTTGTTGATGCAAATGCGAGCAGAAAATGACCAACCTTACTCCTTCTTTGGTGATTTGCCAGGGTGGAAATCACTGCCTACTTCTCCAAAAACACAATCTCAACAAGGGACAGGGAAGAATAGTGATATCAGACCGAACCATAACAAACATCACAAAGTTGCTAAAACATCATAACTCAGGGGATCTCCTGCAACAAGGAGCACGAAAAATGTCACTCATCAATCTTTGAAGTATACTTAATGACGCACAACTTTGCAATTTGCAATATAAGAGGAGCCCACTCCTCAAATAAGCTTGAACAAGTCAAGTATCTTATTAACCATCATAATGTTTCATTTTTTGCCATTCTGGAAACCAAACTAAACGAACCTCTTACTGTAAAAGCTGCTAGGTATATCAATCCATCTTGGAAATTGTACCATAACCTGGATCAAGCTTCTTATGGTCGTATCATGATCATTCATGATCCTTTAGTCATGTCTCTCTCCTCTGTCCTCAGCACTGATCAAGTCATGCACCTTCATGCCAAGCTCAAAAATTCATCCACTTCTTTCTACATTTCCATAGTTTATGCCCATAACTCAGTGAATTCAAGGCAAACATTCCTCAATCTTCTTCCTGCCTTTAGACAAAACTCTCATCCCTGGCTTGTTTTTGGGGACTTCAACTGCTGTTACAAATTGCAAGATAAGCATGGTGGCTCCCCACTGTTGCCAAAAGACATTTTCCCTCTTAATAAAGCAATTGATGATGCTTGTCTCCTCCCAATCCCATCTTTTGGAGCTGAGTACTCATGGAACAACAGAAGTCGATCTGGAACAAGGACCTTCACTAACATTGACCATTCTTTTGCCAATATTAATGCCCTAACCACCTGGCCAACTATGTCTTCGTTTATTCCCCACCCTGTTTTATCTGATCACTCCCCAATCATTTTCTCAACGGGACATATGTCATTAAAAAAAAAAAGAGGCTTCAAATTCTATAGTACTTGGGTCCATGAACCTGAGTATGCTAGTATTATTAGTAAAGTGTGGTCTGAAAAATTTAATGGCAATCCCATGTTTATTCTTTGCAGGAAATTAAAAGCTACTAAAGAAGCACTGAGGGTTTGGGCAAGGAACAATTTTGGTAATGGTACCTTAAAATCAACATTGCTACGGCAAAAGCTCATTGTAGCCCAAGAATATATGGTGAGAAACCCTGACAATGATGCTGCTGCTGAAAATGAGAGAAGTATACATGAACAACTAAATGATGCCTTGAAAGTTGAAGGAAAGATGAAGAGGCAGCAACTGAGACTTAAATGGGCACATGATGGGGACAACAACACTGCTTACTTTCATGCTGCCATTAAAATAAAGCAAGCAAAGGAAAACATTTCTCATATATATGATGAATTTGGAGTGCTCCACTCTGATCCTGATGAAGTTGACCAAGCTCTGCTCAACTTTTTCAAGTCATTGCTTGGTAACAAAGATAACTTCGAACCTGATTTTGAAAAACTTGACTTGTGCAGGTTCCCTTAGTGCAACAGGAGGAAGCTACCAATCTTGTTATTAAGGTTACTGACAAAGAAATAAAGACACACTTTTTTCGATGAACAGGAATTCTAGTGGTGGTCCAGATGGATTCAATCTCCAGTTCTTTATTCATAGTTGGGACACAATCAAGGATGACTTCTTAAAGGCAATTCACAATTTCTTCACCAAATCCAAACTTTTATTGGAAGTTAATGCTACCAATCTGGTGCTTATCCCTAAAACCCAGCATCCATCTACTGTTGAGTCTTTCAGACCTATTTCTTGTTGCAATGTCATATACAAGTGCATCTCCAAAATATTAGCCTCTAGACTTGTTGTTGTTCTCAGTAGGCTAATATCCAAGAATCAATCTGCCTTCCTGCCTAAGAGAAATATCATTGACAACATTTTACTTTCACATGAATTGATTAAAGGGTATGGTCATGCCCAAGCTTCTAAAAATGCAATGCTGAAACTGGATTTAAAGAAGGCTTTTGATAGTATTCACTGGAGTTCGATTGTGAGAATTATGGCCCCCATGAGATTTCCAAAAGTTTTTGTGGCTTGGATATACAACTGCATATCTACCCCTTCTTTCTCCATCAGTCATAATGGGTTCAATTCTGGCGACTTCAACAGCAAGCAGGGGATCAGGCAAGGAGACCCAATCTCATCTTACATTTTCATTCTTGTGATGGAAGTTTTAAATGTTTTGTTGAACAAGAATTTTGAACAGAAGAAAAAAAAAATCACTCAAAATGAAAATCCCCTCAAATTACTTCACTGCTTTTTGCTGATGACATATTGTTATTTACTAAACCTGATCAGAGTTCACTGGAAAACATAAAAACTACTTTGCACAACTTCTACCTTATGACTGGTCTTGAACTCAATTTAAGCAAATCTCACATGATCACCTCTGGTATCTCTTCTGCACATGAAAGACATTTAATGTCTCTATTTGGCCTCCAACCTATGAATAACAACATGTGTTATTTGGGTCTTCCTCTTTGCTCCTCTAGAATAACTACTGCAAATTGCTTGCCTTTATATGACAAAATCTGCAGCACCATGAATTGTTGGGCCAATAGATTTCTTTCCCAAGCAGGCAGGCTTGTGCTTATCAAATCAGTCATTTCCTCTATGATGGTCTACTGGTCTAGGACCTTCATTCTTCCCATTAAGCTCATTAACATGATTAGAAATGCTATGTTAAGGTTCTTCTGGACTGGGTCCATCCACTCAAGAAAAATCATTCCTTGCTCTTTTGGCTTAATGGAGTTGCCAAAGAACAAAGGTGGTCTTGGAATTCTTAATTTGCAAACATGGAATAGAGCAGCTATCAGTTCTCTCTTGAATGCATTGCTATATGATGCTGACACCTTGTGGGTTCAATGGACCAAAACCCATAACTTGGGTAGTAAGAATTTTTGGACAATGACTGTGCCCCAAAACTCTAGTTGGACTTGGAGGAGCCTTCTGATGTCAAGATCCTACTTACTTCCTATTATCAAAGTCAATCTATCTCCTTACAGTGCTGCAAAGTTCTGGTGTGCTCCTTGGATAGCTGAAGGCCTGATGCTATGCAAGCTCTTTACTCCTCAGCAGATCTTACAATCTGGTATTAGTAGTTTTGCTATTGCAACTGATTTCATTGTTGATGGCAGGCTGCTTCTGCCATATACCAGAAACCAAGACATTAGAGCTGTATGGAATAAGTATCAACATATCTCTTTCAATCCCACTCTCAATGATGTTATTCTTTGGAGTGGAAAGCCTCACTCAATCTCCTATGTGTATAAAATGCTTGTGAACTCTCCTGGTAGAACTGACATAAGATGGCATAAAGTCCTTTGGTCCAGAAATTCGATACCCAGAGACAACCTGATGTTATGGAAAGTCATCAACAGTGCTCTGCTGACCAAGAATAGATTGTTGAACTTCGGGATGTCTGTTGATCCTCTTTGCATCTTCTGCAAGTTGCTACCTGAAACTGTGGATCACTTATTCTTTGAATGCAGTGAGTTATTGGGCTTGTGGTGTAACCTCATGACAGCGATGAATGTTAATCATATCCATGGCATATCAAGTGTTGAATAGGCTCTGATAGGAAAAGCAACTAAGTGGAAGAAAAAAGAAAGATTTGTGTATTTTTTTTCTTATCAAAAGATACCTGAACTTCATATGGGAAGAAAGAAATTTAAGAAACTTTGAAAACAAGAAAAGGAGTAGTGGTCAGCTTATGGTTGCACTACAGGCCAGTATTAAGATGAGAATGAGGGATTGTATTTTCGATTTCAGATCATTTGTCTTGGCTGATTGGCTCTAGTGTTTTTCTCCTCTTTGGTTTCTTCTTTGTTTTTATCCCTGTTCCCTTTGTGATGTAGCTTTCTTTTTTTTCTTTTTCTTTTTGTCCTTCTTTTGTGACTGTGAGCTTGTTCATAGTCGCTATTTCTTTTTTAATTTTCATTTAATAAACTGGTAGGGGACCAGTTAACCCCGCTTGCCTTGCAAAAAAATATATTAAATTTCATTTTATTGCAATTAAATCCTATTATTATAGTTCGAATCTCAATAATTTATAAATCTTTATTTCCATTCTTGTATTCAACGTACTTTCTTTATTACACCTGATGAAATCAACATTTGATTCAAAATCTATTATAACAATATCCTCCCATTACATCTAGTTTCAATTGACGTAATAATAAATGTTGAATTTCATTTATTTGCAATAAATTCAATTTATTGAATTTTACACTTCAATCCAAATAATAAATCTTGCTTCCAAATCTTTAAATCAAACAAATTTCATAAAGTAAATAGGCTTAGCATAAATTATATCTTATGAATTAACCATCTTCAATAACAAATCAAATCTACCCTAGCTGCAATAATTTAAGTCAATTAATTGTAATTGATTCCATATTAAATGTTATTAATTATAAATTAAACCTTAATAAATTCGTTTATTGATTTAAAATCTTTCTATTCAAGAAATAGACATTTTATGGGTATAAATTACATTGAATCATAACACATTTCATTAACGTATTTATTAAATTTATTTCCCAATAACGTACTACCTAATTTTCTTAAATTTCAAATTTGATTTCCAAATTTTATGCAACATACTAAAGAAATGGTTAACCTAAATAATTGTTACCCTTTAACATTCAAATTCACTTACAACTATCATTAACAACAATGTTGCCATTGATTTAGATTAAATTAAATAAATCTGATGAATGGGTAAAATTTTATCCAATGCCAAATTTACTCACATTCGTCCTTAATTACCAACTACAATTTATTATAATTACTTAATTTGCATTGATTAAATCAAGTTGAAATTAAATACGTATTATTTCCTCAATTAATATAATCTTTGAATTAATTTCCTAATTTATCAATTACTACCTTTAAAATAACTTATTTTCCTATTTTATTTTCATTTACACTTCCGTTACTATACCAATAATCATTAAAGTAAGGTTTAATTTCAGCACGAACATAAAAATTTCGTCTCTAACATCGATTGTATTTTGTTTTAATATATTCCATTTGTAGCTAAGTTATAATATTGAACTTAATTAAATTGTAACGTTCATTCAAGTTCATTAAATATTAACTTGCATTAACCCGTTCCCTTAATTTACAATCAAATATCGTTACACTAGTTATTGCATTAATCAATTTAATCCTTTCCTTTATTTACATACAATTTACACATAGGTATAATCTTTTCACTATTTCATTCATTAGAATTTTATTCAAATTACTCATAAATAAGTTTTAATTACCCTTGCTATATTTTAATTTATCGTTTATTCCAATATTAATTTATCACCTTTATTATTTCTACAAAAAATTAATTACAAAATCTTATTTAATTAACAAATTTAATTGTCGAAATTTTCTGGTCGTTGCATGATTTCTTAGTATCCTGGAAGGAGATCTTAATTCACTATTATTATTGACAGAGTTTTCATTATTTTGACAAATTGTAGATTATGTATTTGTGATATTTTCTTCATCATCTTTAATATTTGAAATTTGCTTAAAATTTTCATCGGATGATACATGAAGTGTTTCTTCGATGATATTTGTTCTTTTATTGAAGATTCGATAAGCTTTGCTTTGTTCCTAATATCCTACAAAGATTTCTTCATCGGATTTTGGATCGAATTTGCCAAGCTGATCTTTTCATATTTTTGTCACCAAATTACCAAAAATGAATTTTAAAATAGACCATATTTGTGATGCATGTCAATTAGGAAAATTAACTAAGTCATCTTTTAAATCTAAAAATGTAATTTCAACAATGCAACCACTTGAATTACTACACATGGATTTATTTGGACCGACAAAAGTACAATCCATAAATCATAGTAAATACGTGTTTGTAATTGTTGGTGATTTTTCAAGATATACTTGGACAATCTTTTTGAAAAACAAAAGTGATGCTTTTGATCATTTTAAATCTTTGTTAAAAGAATTCATAATTTTAAAGGTATAAAAATTAAAAATATTAGGAGTGATCATGGAGGTGAGTTTGAAAACGAAACGTTTGAACATTTTTGTAAAAAGAAAGGAATAATCCACAATTTTTCGTTCCCAAGAACTCCTCAACGAAATGGAGTAGTAGAACGAAAAAATAGAACCTTACAAGAGTGTGCAAGGCCTTTATTAAATGGAAGCACGTTGCCAAAACACTTCGGGGCAGAAGCTGTTGCTACCGCCTGTTATGTCTTGAATCGCGTTTCTATTCGACCACTAACTAAGAATACTCCTTATGAATTATTTAATGAAAGAAAACCAAATATTTCATACTTTAAAATTTTTGGTTTTGAAATGTTTTATTTCAAATACAAAAGATCAGATTGGCAAATTCGATCCAAAATTCGATGAAGGAATCTTTGTAGGATATTCGAAACGAAACAAACTTATCGAATCTTCAATAAAAGAACAAATATCATCGAAGAAACATTTCATGTATCATTCGATGAAAATTTTAAACAAATTTCAAATATTAAAAACGATGAAGAAAATATCACAAATACAGAATCTACAATTTGTCAAAATAATGAAAACTCTGTCAATAATAATAGTGAATTAAGATCTCCTAGGATACTAAGAAATCATCCCGTAGAAAATGTCATAGGAAAAATTAATTCAAATATAAGAACTAGAAATCAATTAAATCAAATGGGCCATGTACCTTTTCTTTCTAACATAGAACCTAAAAATATAAAGGAACCTTTATCTGATGATTATTGGATTACCGCTATGCAAGAAGAGCTAAATCAATTCGAAAAAAATGACGTTTGGGATTTAGTTCCAAGGCCTAGTGACTGATCAGTCATTGGTACAAAATGGGTTTTTAAAAATAAAGCAGATGAACATTCAACTAGAAATAAAGCTAAACTAGTAGCTCAAGGATATAACTAAGAAGAAGGAATTGACTATGAAAAAAGGTTTGCTCCAGTCGCTAGACTAGAAGCAATACGAATCTTACTAGCATTTGCATGTTTTCATAACTTTAAATTATATCAAATGGATGTCAAAAGTGTTTTTTAAATGGTTTCATAAAAGAAAATGTTTATGTTGAACAACCTCCATTATTCATACACGAACAATTTTCTAACCATGTCTATAAGCTTAAAAAGGCTTTATATGGTTTGAACCAAGCACCCCATGCTTGGTACGATCGTCTTAAAAAATATTTAATAGATTCTGGTTTTGAAATTGGAAAGATTGATCAAACTCTTTTTTTTAAAAGAAATAAACATCTTAATTGTTCAAATTTATGTTGATGGTATCATTTTCGGCTCCACAAATGAAAAAATATGTCAAGAATTTTTCAAAAATACTAACCTCATTATCTTTATCCATGAAACATACATTTGCTTGTTCATTATCACTGTCACTTTCGCTTTCGGAAGATGAAAAATTGAGTCGTCACATGTTACTGAAAAAGCTTTTCTCTTGAATTTGTCCTTCTTGTTCTTGTTGTTGTATACTTTCTTTTGTTCTGGATAGTCTTTTTGCATATGTCCCTTTTTGTGGCAGTTGAAACATTCAATTACCGAGGCTGATGGTTTGTTATTGAAACTTCGTTTTCCATTATTCTTGTTGTTTTTTCTAAATTGCAAAAACTTTTCAAAGTTTTTGGCAACGAATGCTAGGTCTTCTTCATCTGAATCCGAGTCTTCTTCTTCAGCATGAAAAGCTATATTCTTCTTGTCTTGTGCTTGTACTCTTTTAGCCTGTAAATTTACTTCATATAACATTAGATTTCCTATTAACTCTTTTGATTTCATGGTAGAAAGATCATTAGCTTCCTCAATAGCTAAGATTTTTCTTTCCCATTCATCTGTTAAAAGAGTTAAGGATTTTTGAAACAATACCAAAATCGGAATATATTTCTCCTAGTCCTAATAAAGAATGATGAATATCTTGAAATCTGAAGTACATATCATTTATAGATTCATCTTGCTTCATTCTAAAATTTTGAAATTGATTCTTAAGCATAGATATTTTACTTTGTTTAACTTTGTTAGTACCTTCATGAGTGATCTTTAGTGTTCTCCATATTTCATAGGCAGTGTTGCACATACTAACACGATTAAATTCATTTTTATCTAAAACACAAAATAACATGTGCATAGCTTTGGCATTTGAAGAAGCAACTTGTCTTTGTGTGTTTGACCATGTTGAATATTCAGTTGTGGGTAAGTGATATTCTGATTGTGTAATGTTCCATGATCAAAACTATTTGCTTGCATATATGTACGCATTCGTGTAGCCCAATAGTTATAATTCATGCCATTAAACAATGGAGGTCGTGCAGTGGATTGACCTTAAATAAAATTTGTGTTAGTGTTACTATCCATATTACTGAGATATCAAATAAATGTGTGACCGCTACAGAATAACCCGCTCTAATACCAAATGAAAGTGAACTAAATATGGATCCTGCAGACAATAATGCAGAAAATAATGTAGATAACAATATAATTAATAACGCAGAAAAATAAAAGCAGTAAAAAAAACACCGAATATTTTTATACTGGTTCGGAGCACCATCCTACGTCCAGTCCAGACTCCTTTTAGAATTACACTGCAAACAATATCGCTCACTTAACCCGGAGAAACAGGTCTATACAATACCTGACCAGCCGAACAGGATTTCTACCTCAACAACCGAAGAGGTCTTTCTGCCTAAACAACCGAACAGGACTTCTACTATATACAGAAAGCTTTGTTGACTGGTATGTTCTTGATAACACAGATATGTCTTAAAGTACACCCTTTCTATAATCAAATCCTCAAAAATATTTTGTGTGTACTGATTGAAAGAAAGTAAATCACTTAGAATCAAAGAATATATGAATTAACTCAAAGGTTCAAGTGATATAAAGTTTGTGAATGTTTTGAATTGCAAAGAATATAGAGCAAGAATCGATTAAGAGAGAAGTAAAAATTCGATGATTGGTGAAAAGAATCAAAGCATGTTTATATAGAAGATATATGAACGCAATCGTTCGTGAAAGATGTCAATCAAAAGTTGCATTTGTTCCTGTTGAAATTGGATTGAAACCCCTTCATGAAAGAAAGTGTCTTTTCAGTAAAATAGCCGTTATTTACCATTCAGTCAACTGACTCAGAAATGTCAGTCGACTGAAATTCAAAAACGTGCATTACATGGCAATTTTATGTGCACTAGCACAGGTCAGTCGACTGGCTGGTCTAAGTCAGTCGACTGACTTGTGCTATGTTGCACGGATCACTTTAAAACACAATGTTTCGAAGTGAAATCTTTTTGTGTGTGAGTAGCTTCTTGAGGGATGATTTTAACAGTATTTTAACAGAACTAAGACTCAAAAACAATATAAATATACATACTATAATCTGAATTGAAATCGTCTTTATTTGAAATTCTATTCTCTTTTTGTCGCTATGTTCCATCATCTTGTGGTCATCATCAATGCTTGTTGATGATCTTCGCCATGAATCAAAATTATGATTCAACATAATCTAACTGCAACTTATAGGTATATAAGTATTATTACTTTCAATGATGCTTTTAATGATAGAAAACTATAACCACAATTTTTTTCAAACCAAACATTAAACAACTTCTAAATGTATAAATCATTTCTAAAGAAAAACATCTAAACTGCATAGCCCTAAATGCTAAAAGGCAATCATATTAAAATCCGTGATCAGTACGACAATAAAAGGTAAAGATGTAAAATAAATAAAACAATATAATATTAGTGGATTTATTAACTAACAGCAAGATCTCAACTTATTCCACCAACCAAGATTATACTACATGATTAACCGACTAAACCAAACAAACCATCATATTTTGTAATACGGTGGAAACTTTCTGTGGACTCCAACCAGGGTTAGTTTATTGTACTCCAGTTTTCTCCATCCTACAAACATAAATAAAGGGTAAAATTATAAAACATAAAAAAGGAGAAATATATAAACATTACAGGTGAATAATATCTGCATATTTCACACTTCCTAAATAATAGAATTAGCACTAAAAAGAAAGAGCAATGATTTTCAGTACTAAAACATCACCTTCTAGATTTCGTAATATTACCATACAAAGTTAGGAAAAGCTATAAATAGCCTAAACCATAGATACGTTTTACAATATCATATTCAAGACCAATCAAACTCCATCGAGTAAATGTCTGGAAAGCATGATATTTCATCTAATATTAGTGCTCACTAACAAATTCTCCTATATCAGGCCTTCAATCTATACTGAACTCACAACTGTCTCAAACCCAACTATGCTTATATAACTAAACATGCTGACATTAAGTTCTTCAATATCTAAAGCTATATTGGTATTGAACACTGTATCGTTATGAACACTGTATCGTTATGACATACAGATAAATGTTTCAGCATACTTTCTATCAGATTCCAAAAAAAGGGGGAATATGACGTACATGTGGCAGCGGAATACTATTAAACGACATTGCATCCACATATTTCAGTCTTCACATCAATCTACGTTCATCGCTTACAACACTGCAACACTATTTTCCCCCAAAAAAAAAAGCAAATATAGGCTACTAGTACATGCAATTCATCTAGGAAGAGATGAAATTGAAATTAAGAACTGAATAGCACAAGTGTATGGGCAACAGAGCAAAAGAGGTCACCAACTGAAAATTATGGTTACTCTGGGAAAGTTGCCTTATACGCGAACAAAAACAACAGATAACAAGAATTAATTGAAATCAAAAAATAATATCATGAAAAAAACAGGTATAAAAAGGATTATAGTAACAAAGGAGAATGGTCTCAGACATCCAAGGAAGGAATGAACAGCATAAGCTCTCAAGCCGGGCAAGGCGAAAGCTCTTAGGCGGCCACTGCGAATGTTTTGAGAAACAAGCCTTTCTTTCTTTCATCATCGACCGTTTCTTTTTTTGTAGAGAGAAAAATTCAACAAAAATGAACATATGAAGGTCCAATATCAAAAATAACAGTAAATGAAATAGGATCAGAACATTGGCTTGATTCCTCCGAGGAGAAAAAAGATCGCGCAGTATAATCAAAGTCGATCATTCGGGGAAAGTAACATCACATCGCTAATTTCATTCACTGCGCGAGTAAATTCAGGAAAACTTAAAACCGAACGTGGAAAAAGAAGGCGAGATAAGACATTAATATGAAAGCGGCCGTGGAAGAAGAGTAGATGGGGATTGAAGATGAATTATGGGGTATTTATCAGAAATACGAAACCCTATATCTCGATTGAGAGGTTAATGGGCTTGATTTTTGTTAACGGTCCAGATTCGTATTAATTACTCAATTTGTTCAAGGCAGAAAGCTAGTTCTACTTAAAACGATTGCTCACTTTTCCTTCCACATAAAATACGTGTTTAATACTGCCCAAAGAATATTTTAAATTGCCAAGGTATTTTTCGTCTATATTACTAGCAAAAAACATAGACCTTCCAAAAGAAACTACAAATTATATTCTAAAGAAAACAAAGATTAGATATTGCATTGCATGCTTCTAACGATCGAAAATTGCATCGTTTTCTTTATTTTCAAGCTTGATACTCAAAGAATCATTCTTACAAATATATTTTAGATTATAAATCTAATTCTATTTTCGGTATAAAAAAAAATTCAAAATTAAATCTGAATTTAATCGCATTTTCCTGTAACCAAACATTTTTCTCTATTGAATTTCAAAAAAAAAATTACAAGTTTTTTCGCCTTTTATTTTATTATAAAGATTTGCGTTTTAAACTATAAGCGTTTGCATTTTTTAAAAGTGCATATATTCACAGTTTTAGCTGCAAATATTTGTGTTTTTTAACAGTAAACTAAAAGCAAAAGTATTCTCTACATGTGGAAAACAGACGTAATGACAAACTTTGAAAAATTTAGGCTGAATGGCATTAAGTTTCATTTTTAGACTGAAGAACGAACTTTGAAAAAATATTAGACCAAAGGACAATTTTAATTATAATTACAGTATGTAATTGGCAAATTTCTTAACATCATGCTGTATATGAGACCATTTTTTACATGCGTTCATATTATCGACAAATGTCTAAAGTTGGTCACATGTTTAACATACGCCTAACACTTAACAATGGTATACTTTTAATTTTAGGGAATAATATCGAGTGTTTATTGAAGTCATAAAATGATTTAAAGTAATTATTATTGTTGTTTGTCGCTGCTGCTGCTTTTGTTGTTGTTCAGAATAAGTGTGCTGCTAATTAAAAAGTGTCATTATTTATATCCACCTAAACACTAACTGGTGTTACTTAAACATTTAATAAAATTAAATCACAAAAACTACTTCAAACACCCATCGTACTCTTAAAAGAGCACTTAGAAGTAAATTGCAACGATCCGTATTTTCAACCATTTAAAATATTAAATTTAATATAATTATTGAACAAAAATTGGTTGGAAATAAATATTTTATGATTTATTAATGGAAATGTTAGGTAAATTGATAAGAAACGTTTATTTAGCGTGAAATGTATAATACTTGTCGTATGGAGTAATTTAACAAATAAATGTTGTAATATATGAAATGAAAAGAAAACAGTTGTTGTAAAATGAGAATTCGTTTGAAATCTAATATTGAATATAAACTGCAATAAAGTTGTTAGAATCCTTTAATTAAAAAGAAAAGACAAGTACATTGTAATTAATAAGTCAATGTAAGAACTTGCATTTTCTTTGAAAAGGTACTTTATACACAACATGTCACTGGGACAACATATCACATGTCAATAAACGTTCGAATTACGCTATGCAAATTTCGAACTTGTGACTTCTTGCACCAAAGCCGAATCACTTAACCACTTGGACTTGAAAACGGATAAAATGAATGTTTATCTCTAATTGTAAAGTTTAATTTGGATATAATTGCAAAGTTTATAAAAAGAAAATTTTCAATTAAAAAAAAAAAATTGTAAACTGTTAAATAATGGTAATAGTCAAGACAAAATGATTGTAACAATAAATTTAGACTCTCACTAAATTGTAGTTGAATAATTTAACGTGTTGAAATAAGTGATACCGAACGAAATTAGTTGTTGTGAAATTGGAAATTTATTTCAATTTCAAATTTAATTAACAATCGATTTGCATTCAGATGTAAAATGTTAATTTTGAAATGTAATTATACAAATTTGATTCAAATATATAATAATAATAAAATTGAATTATTAATGAACGTCGTGGGTTGTAATAATGAATTTGTAAAGTAGAAATATTATATTTGTCAATAACTGTGAACTGGTAAATTATTTGAATATAATTTAATTTAAATTTTATCGGACTGTAATACATTAACTTTCATATACGATGAAATTAGGTCTTAAAACTATTTCCTTTGTGTTCGGAAGACCTTTTACATACAGTTGTCTGTCAGCATGCCTCGATTGGAGTTCGGGTTGTCCTGAACCTTACGCTATAAATAGGCACACGATCAAGACTAAAATACTATTAAAATATATAAAACCCTAGCTTCGATTCATGGCCGCCATCCATTGTGTTCAGAAGACCTTAAGTGGAAATAATTTATGTAAGTAAATGAATATAAATTAACATGAAATGATTGTGTGTAAATAAAATGAGAATTAAAAATGAATGAAAAGAAATTGGTATATTTGAGAAACCAATAAAATAAATTACGTAAATTGCGCGTAGATCATTTATTCACATGACAGTTTTTATCCAAGATTCAGATCCATAGTTTCGAGATGATTCACATCGACCCGAACAAGGATTTTTTACGCGATTCTTAATTGCGAACACTTGATGCAGATTTTTTATATGACTTTGAAGTTTTCTATCATAGTTTATACTTATGCAAGAAAAACAGAAATTCTTAGTCAAGGAACCAGATCAGGGTATGCACTAGAGTAGTCGAGTTAACAATACTAGTTCGAAAGTGGAATTTGTGTATTTGAACGAGCAATCAGGATTAATATTGTGTACAAATGATATATGTACATCATAGGAACTTAAATAATATTATTATATGTTGTTTGGCTTATGGGAAGTCTGGAAAATAATGCTTCAAATTATTCGAAGTAGTATAAATAATCGACTTCATATTAACCTAAGGCTGTTAAGCATAAGGCATGCCTACTGGTTATTTATCATCCTTGTGCAATGAAAAGTTTTTGAATATGGACTAACTATTAATTTTGCTTGCTATGGATGTGCAATGGTTTCTTTTGTTGCATATAGTTATTATACTATTTTGGTTGCATATGGATGTTATATTACCTATGTCGCATGTGCTTATGGTTGACATAACTAGTCCATTGCTTTTTTACCTAGTTTTAACTCTTTTGGATTATGTAAGTAAGATACAATTGTATGGAAGCAAAAGCCAGTTGCTGCTTTTGGTTTCATGAATAGAGTTTTATTTGTCTGACAAATAGGTACGTTTTCGGATTACGGTTTTTGTAGCCGCATTTTATTGTTTTCCGCATGGCTTGCAATGCCTCGTTATTGAAATAAGATGTATATCATGTAATTATTGATGTTGTTATTTTTCTGGACCTAACCACGCAAAGGAGATGCTATCGAAATTTTTCGTAAATTTAAGACTTAGAAAATTTTCGTGGAAATTGAGTTATTTTCGGATTTTTATTAAAACTAACTAAGTATGTTTAAATGTTTTATAACTTGAGAGGGAAATTATTTTATTAAATACATCAAGTGCTAGATCGTTTACTTCGTTCCCTTTTGAGAATGAAATTTTTTGAGTGGGCAAGATTGTAACGACCTATAATTTCAACCGTTTGAAATATTGAATTTAATATAATTGTTGAATAAAAATGTTAGGAACTGGAGATAGTGGTTTTGATGACAACAACGTTTGTAACTTATTTTTTTTATAACTTATATGCTAACACTACTGTCTAGATATATATATATATATATATATATATATATGAATGTTATTATGCATGATATATATAAGGCAGGTACTGATTATCGAAGGATGTACAGTATAAAGATTAAGAATGAAAAAAAATCGAGTTTGAAGACTCATGAGTATCAAGATTAAGATTTCAAGATATGTGTCTAGTTTTTGTTAAATCTTCATAATAGCACGGAAATCTTCATTCCGAATTTCAAGTGGGATGGAACCCATTTCTATCTTCTTAGTGGCTTACAAACCCACGACAAGTAGCTTACAAACCTACGACAAGTGGCTTACAAACCCACGAACATCCTGGTTATGTACAAGTTCTCGAGTTCTGATGTGATGAGATATTTTGCAGGAAGAAGCTTGCAAAACTACTTCAAAATGGTTTTCAAAACTTCTTTTCAAAATGTTTTAGCCTTAAAATAATCTTTGTTTTTGTTTTTAAAATATGCTTTAAACTTCGTTTGCTTTTAAAAACAATCTTCTGATTTTTTATAATATATATATATATATATATACTTGAGATTTAAAATCAAATATATATATATTCTAAAAATATATTTTTCTACTCTTCTTTATTTTAAAAACATAAGAAAATTAGTTTATTTTACTCCAGAATCAATTTTTGTTTTCCTTTCAATACCATTTTCAAAATAAAATTTTACATTGTTTTTTAACTAAGGATGTCGACATCATGGGATATCCCATGTCGACATGGTGGCCGTTGAATTCAAAAGTTTCAATTTTCAAAAGAAGTGTATATTCGTCTAAATCTCTTCACAAATTGTTATGACCGTTACTACTCTATAAATAGCATTCGCAAACGAATTTTTTAACTAACTAATTTATTTTCTTCACTCCTTCTTCTTCACAAATCATATTCTAAAATTTTCATATTTTTAAGATCGTGCCAAAATTTTGCCGAATTCTCAAGTGAAACAAATTAGAATCTCATTCTTGTTTGATTCTCTATCCTCTCTCGAAGATCAAAGTGCTATTCAGAGTTATATGATCAATTTGTAATCAAAAGTTTATCGAGTCTCTGTATAAGGTGTGGTTGTGTTTGGAAATCAATTGGGTGATCTTGTGCCTTGTAAATCAAGAGAGTTTGCGCCGGACTCGAGAGACAGGAGGGTGCCTCAAGGCCTTTACAAATTGAGGATTGTAATCTCGACATTGGTGTAATAAAAATCTGTATGAGGTGTTTGCCTTGGTACAAGACTGGATGTAGGGTAACTCCGAACCAGTATAAAATCCGGTGTGTTCTTTTCTTTTACTGCTTTTTATTTACTTTCTGCATCTGTGTTTGATTCTGTAATTGTTCTGTGATTAAGTTCTACGTTTGTTTATATCATAATTTTTAAATTAGTCCATATAAGTCTTAGAATCCATTAAACACTATTTACCCCCTCCAATGTTAAATTAGCCTTAGGATCCTTAATCCGCACTCCCTTTCAATTGGTATTGGAGCATAGGTTTTCATAATTTTCATAATTTGAAACTTGAAAAGTTAAAAAATGGCATTTTAAGGAAATTTTGTTAATACGAGTTTGAATTTATGAATTTCATCAAAGTATTATAAGTCTGCATATAGTTTTTATGAAAAATCAAGTTATCTACCGAATTGGTTTGTTATGCAGGAACAGACATGTTACATGGCTTTCGAAGAATCAACAGCCAATGGACAAACTGTGCAAATTGAGAAAGATAAATGGATATTTGATAGTGGCTGTTCAAGACATATGACTGGAAATTCCGAGATACGCAATGACATTATATATCAAGATGGTGGATTGGTCAACTTTGGAGATAACTCAAAAGGATATGTGATTGGCATCGGCAATATCAGTAATTCTAAAACTCCTCCTATTTCTGATATTTTTCTATTTAGGAATTTAAAACATAATTTGCTTAGCATAAGTCGACTATGTGATAAAGTATTTAAAATTAAATTTGGAAAAGACAAGTGTCACATCGAAGATAATAAGTCAAATATTATCTTTGAAGGAATTACGAAGAAAAACATTTACACCCTTCGTATGAAAGTTTCAAATGGTAACTTATGTCTTTTGGCTAATACAAGTGACCCATGGATTTGGCATAAAAGATTTGATCATTTAAATTTCAAACTGTTATCTAGGCTATCAAAACTTGGCTTAGTTAGAGGTCTTCCCAAGTTAAACTTTAAAGTAGATAGTATATGTGATGCTTGCCAATTAAGAAAACTTAAGAAAAGATCGTTTAAATTAAAAGATATGATTTCTACTTCTAAACCTCTATAATTACTTCATTTAGATTTATTTGGTCCATCTCAAGTTCAATCGATTAATCATAATAAATATGTTTGTAATCGTAGATGATTATTCTAGATATACTTGGATAATTTTTCTTAAATTTAAAAGTGATGCTTTTGAATTATTTAAAAATTTTGCTAAAAGAATTCAAAATCAACTTTCTTTAAAAATAAAAACTATTCATAGTGATCACGGTGGAGAATTTGAAAATGAAAATTTTGAGAATTTCTGTAGTCAAAAAGGAATTATTCATAATTTCACTTTTCCAAGAACTCCATAATAAAATGGAGTGGTAGAACGTAAAAATAGAACGATTCAAGAGTATGCTAGAACAATGCTTTTTAATAGTAATTTACTTAAAAAAAAATTGGGCTGAAGAAGTCGCTACAGCGTGTTATATATTAAATAGAATTTTAATTAGACCATTAACTAATGAAACACCATATGATTTACTTCACAATAAGAAACCCATAATAGCTTATTTTAAAGTTGTTGGTAGTAAGTGTTTTATTCTTAATACAAAAGATAATTTAGATAAATTTGAACCTAAATCCAACAAAGGTGTCTTTAACGGATATTCTAATAGAAGTAAAGTATTTATAGTTTATAATTTAAGAACTAACACTATTGAAGAAACAATACATGTATCTTTTGATGAAAATTTTGAAGATACTGTACAAATAGAAGATGAAGAAGATTTTGTAACTTTAAATAATGAACCTAATGAAACTAATTGTGAAGTCATTCAACTTAATAAAATAATTAGGCTATTAAAAAATCATCCTATAGAAAATATACTAGAAAATATCAAATCTATAGTTAAAACAAGAAATCAACTAAATAGTATGAGTAATGTAGCTTTTATATCAATTATTGAACCTAAAAATCCAAAGGAAGCATCATCTGATGATTCATGGATTCTTGTTATGCAAGAAGAATTGAATCAGTTCGCTAGAAATGATGTTTGGGAACTTGTTCCTCTACCTAAGGATAAAAGTATAATTGGAACAAAATGTTATAAAAATAAAATGAATGAACTTGGTAGGGTCGTGAGAAATAAAGCTCGTTTAGTCGTGCAAGGTTATTGTCAAGAAGAAGGAATTGATTATGACGAAACCTTTGCACCCGTAGCAAGACTAGAAGCTATTGGGATTCTACTTGCTTTCACAAACTACAATAATTTCAAGTTATATCAAATGGATGTTAAAAGTTCTTTTCTAAGTGGTTTTGTAAAAGAAGATGTTTATGTTGAACATCCTCCACTTTTTGAAGATAATAAATTTCCAAATCACGTATATAAATTAAAGAAAGCTTTATATGGTCTGAAGCAAGCTCCTAGAGCCTGGTATGAAAGACTAAGATCTTATTTACTACAATCTGGTTTTGAAATTGGTAAAATAGATGCAATTCTTTTATTAAAAGAAACAAAAATGATGTTCAATTATTATAAATATATGTAGATGATATAATATTTGGATCAACTAATAACATAATGAATAATGAATTTTAAGATATAATGACTAAAGAATTTGAAATGAGTTATATGGGAGAACTAGGCTTCTTCTTAGGACTTCAAATCAAACAATTAGATAAAGGAATTTTCATTAGTCAAGAAAAATATGCTAAGGATTTAATTATTAAATTTGGATTGACCACTTTTAGTGAGAAACCAACTCCAAACAACTAATGTAGCTTTAAGTAAAGAAGATAAAGCAAAAGATGTTGATCAAAAATTATATAGGGGAATGATTGGTTCACTGCTTTATATAACAGCAAGTCGTCCTGACATCATGCATAGTGTCTGTCTCTGTGCAAGATACCAAGCTCAACCTAAAGAAACTCACTTAAAAGCTGTTAAAAGAATTTTAAGATATGTAAAACATAATTTAGATTATAGTTTATTTACCCTAAAAATGATGCATTTGATTTGATTTCATATTGTGATGCTGGTTACGCTGGTTGTAAATCAGATCGAAAAGTACAAGTGAAACTTTTCACTTTCTAGAACATTCTCTGGTTTTCTGGTTTAGTACGAAGCAAAACACTATATCCTTGTCAACAACTAAAGCAGAATATATATATCTGCTGATTTGGCTTGTTCTCAAGTTATATGTATGCAACAAACTTTAAAAGATTTTGGATTAACTATAACTAAATCACTAATTTATTGTGATAATACTAGTGCAATATACCTATCTAAGAATCCAACTCATCATGCTAGAACAAAATATATTGACATTAGACATCACTTTTGTTAGAGATAATATTAGTAAAGAAGTCATAACTCTTGAATATATTAATACTGAAAAACAAATTGTTGATATATTAACCAAACCATTAAATGAATAAAACTTTACTAAATTTAGAAGAGTACTAGGTATATGTTCATTAACTGAAATATAAATCATAAATAATACAAGTATAGTTAATAATTAATATAAATAAAAATTTCTCAAAAAATGAACTGGGCAGGTCGAAATAACCCATCCCCCTATGTCGACACACAAGTCAAGATTTTCAAATTATAAATTTCCCTCTAAACTTAGTTATTAAGTTATATATTTATATTTCGACTTTTACTCCTTTTGTCTGTTCTATTCTCTGTAATAAACTTCTAAAACAGTAAATTAACGGCTTCCTCTTCTAATAGTAAACCTTCTTCACCCACTTCTCCTCATTCTGGTGCTTTTCAATGTTCCACTCATGTATGAGTCATCAAATTACAAGAGAAGATGAAAGATTTGCTTCAAATTATGGTGAAAATTCAAGTAAGATAACTACGAATGGCTAGGGAACAAGATAGGCAAGGCAGAAACCTTAGGAATTTACAAAACTTCCTTATGGATAACCATGCCAATACCATTGACATCGAAGAATCATCACAAGCCATGGATTCTGAAGAAGAAGAGCCTCTAGAAGAACTACAAGAGAATCAAAAAGAAGATTGTTTTGATGCCAATGGGAACTTGGTCGAACAACGTGGAAACTTTTTTCTCCACTATCCAAATTGTTCGGTCTATAAATCACCAATAGTTAAGGGTCCTCGTTAAGCTTTTTTTTCTTGATTGTATATTGGTTTGTTAATTTTTATATAAGTGTTATCTTAATTAATGTTCTTCTAAAAATAATCTTTGGTGCATACAATCTTGAATTACATTTAACTTAGGATGCTATATTTCACTCATACATAGTTATTATTCTTATGTCATATGTTTATTTATCTCATTTTCTATAAGTTCAAGGTTTATAGGTTATTTTTTTGTTGATGACAAAGGGGGCGAATTTATATAAAATAGTAGGCTAGGAATAAGGGGGAATCGTTGGTGTAAGGGGGAGTTATGGTATAATCGAAGTGGTAGGTATATTTTATAAGGTTGTCATCATCAAAAAGGGGGGATTGTTAGGAACTGGAGATAGTGGTTTTGATGACAACATCCTTTTTAACTTATTTTATTATAACTTATATACTAACACTATCGTCTAGATATATATGAATGTTATTATGCAAGATATATATAAGGCAGGTACTAATTATTGAAGACTGTACAATATAAAGATCAAGAATGAAGAAATCAAGTTTGAAGACTCATGAGTATCAAGATCAAGATTTCAAGACATGTGTCTAGTTTTTGTTAAAATTTATAATAGCACGGAAATCTTCATTCCAAATTTCATTTGGGATGGAACCCATTTCTATCTTCTTAATGGCTTACAAACCGACGAAAAGTAGCTTACAGACCAACGACAAGTGGCTTACAAACCAACGAACATCCTGGTTGTCTGCAAGTTCTCGAGTCCTAATGTGATGAGATATTCTGCGGGAAGAAGCTCGTAAAACTACTTCAAAATGATTTTTCAAAATTGCTTTTCAAAATGTTTTAGCCTTAAAATAATCTTTGTTTTTTTTATAATAAACTCTTGTTCTAAACTTCATTTGCTTTTAAAACTATCTTCTGATTTTTTATAATATATTTATATATATACTTGAGATTTAAAATCAAATTTATATGTACATTCTAAAAACATATTTTTCTACTCTTCTTTAGTTTAAAATCATAAGAAAATTAGTTTATTTTACTCCAGAATCATTTTATTTTGTTTTCCTTTCAATACCATTTTCAAAACCAATTTTACATTGTTTTTTAACTAAGAATGTCGACATCATGGGATACCTCATGTTGACATGGTGGCCGTTGAATTCAAAAGTTTCAATTTTCAAAAGAAGTGTCTATTCGTTTAAATCTCTTCACGAAATGTTATGACCGTTACTACTCTATAAATAGCCTTCACAAACGAATTTTTTAACTAACTAATTTATTTTCTTCACTCCTTCTTCACAAATCCATATTCTAAAAGAATTATATTTTTAAGATCATGCCGAAATTCTGCCGAATTCTCAAGTGAATCAAATTAGAATCTCATTCTTGTTTGATTCTTTGTCCTCTCTCGAAGATTAAAGTGCTATTCAGAGTTATAGGTGTAGGATCTAGATTAACCCTAGAGGGGGGGTGAATAGGGTTATAGCAAATTTTCTCGACATAAACACAGAAACAAAACGCAGAAATAAATATGCTGAAAAAGTAAATCACACATAAAATTTACCCAGCTTCGGCAACCCTTGCCTACTATTGCATTCCCAGATTTCTATTAGAATTAAACAGTATCTCGCTTAAAAACACTCTACTAGACTCGCAAACATTTGCTCCCGCTCACAAACACTCTACTAGACTCGCACACCTTGCTCGCAAACATTTGCTCCCGCTCACAAACACTCTACTAGACTCGCACACCCTACTCCGCCTATAGAGTTTCGTTTACTCGCAAACTTTGCTTCCCGCCTATAGAGCTTCGCTTACTCGCAAACTCTGCTCCCGCCTATAGAGCTTTGCAAACTCGCACACCCTGCTCACTGAACTAATTCTAACTAGACAATCTGACACTACCTAAACCCTAGGTGGTGATTTACAAAGTTTTGTTTCAAAACGTAAAAACAAAAAACAATTAAACAACAACAAATAAACAAATAACCCTAATTTTAAAACCCTTAATTAAAACTCTTTAAGAAAATAGGCCGGCCCCTTTTTACTCTAGCCCGTTGTCTTCTTTAGTTTATTTTGCTCTGTGAAAAACAATTGTCGACCTGCTTCCTTTCTTAGTTCTGAAATTAGGGCTTTGCTTTCGTTCTCTCTGCTCTGGAAATTAGGGCTTGAAGTCGCCGGCTTTAATTCGATCGATCCAGTGATGTTTTGCGTGTCTCCTTGATCGATTGATTCCTCGTTGCTTACGCGGCTGCTTCGTTGATCGAATTCCTTCCTTACTTCGGTATGTAATTATACGCTTTTGCTTTAATTGATTTTATGTTTCCATGAATTCGATCGTGATTCGAGTTGGATGATTTGTTCTTTGTTAAGCTCGAACTCGAATGAATCTGAGATTGCCGATGATGATAGTTTATATAGGGTTTGTAACCCTAGATTTGCGTTCGTACAATTCTCTATTTGAATTTATCTCGGCCGATCGTTTATGCTTGGATGCTTGCGATTTTGATTGACTTTTTCATATGCGTATAATTTTGTTACTTGCTTCCCACGGCTTGGTTGACACGGTTTTGATTATTGACTTGTTCAATATTGACTTCGGCCATTTTTTGATCTTGTGAGTTTCTGGCTTTGATTAGTATTATACTTCGGTCATCTCTGCGATGTTTGTGTTCATCCCTCTGCTGGCTTGACTCTGATCACTTTGATTTCATGAATTTTTGTTCACCAATTGCAGCATGTTCGTTGTGGCATTGCATTGTCGTGCATTTGTTTTCAGTTTTATTCATTGGTCATTTTTTTCTTTGCTACTGCACACTTGTTGTGCATTGGCTTCATTTGATTATTAAACTGGTTTTGTGTATGCACTGCATGTGTGCAGTTTTACTATTTTGGTTTCATGTTGGCTTTGTTCATCATTCTGTGGACTTTGTTTGGTTCTTGATCATCTTTGTTTCAATGCTCCCATGTCTCGGCCAGGTTTGAGTTTGAGTCTGGTATCTTGATTGATGTTGTACATATTGTTGTCATGCTGGTGACATTGGTGCATTTCTTTTTCATGCTATAGCTTGATTCATGTATACACTGCGTCACTTAGGTTGGTCTTGTAGCATTGTTATTATGTTGGCATTTGTGGTCGTCTGCACCTCTGGCATGCAGCTTGAATTGAGTTGAGTCGAGTTGTTGACTGTATCACAATATATCAGTTATACTTGTTTTCAATTGGCCGTTGCAGTCCTGTTGTTGCTTGAGTCTTTGTTGCCTTGCTTCTGACCATGTTGTACAATTTCTGGCCATTCTTGTTGCCTTGAGTCTGTGCACTGGTGGTCTTCATATTGCGTATGTTGTATGGTGTCTCTTCTGGTTTGTTTACTTCGGTCAGTTGCTTTGAACCTGTTGCCTACACTCTGGTGCATTCCTGTATATGCTTTGCTTTCATGCATTGCTGTGTTGGCCTGAATTGCTGCACTCGAGTTTTGTTGCACTGTTTTTGACTTGTGACCTGCCCTGTGTTGAATCCAGTATTTAAAAAAAAAACGGGTTTGACCTTGTGCTTGAGTCGTGATTTTTATGTTATTGCATGTGAGTTGAACCCGGTTTTTCATTTGGGTTTGACCTGTGCTCACCTGTCCCTGTAAATCAATCAAGTGTATATATCGGCGTGCACGGCCTTGTGGCATATACAGTAATACACTGTGTATGTCACAAGTTGTTCGTGTATGATGAATTCAAATTTAAATTATGACGAACAACCCAAATAACTGAGGCAAATCATATTTTCAAAAATTATCTTTTATTTTTGAAATTATCTTTTATTTTTGAATTGCAAAAATATTTCTTTTTCAATTTTACTGCGTTAGTTTATATTTTTGCAGATTTCTCAGATGCTGGATTCAAACTGGAATGAAGTTGAAGATAAATACGAGTGTGAGTGATATGTAGTGAGGTGAATTGTAGATATGAAATGTGATGTAATTGTAATCAAAGTTGTATAGTTATAGTGAGAGCTTGAAATTGTACTATTCAAAAATGTAATAAATATTTATTTGAATAAAATATCTGTTTGAATACAAATTCTGTGTAATTTATTTTATTCAACAAATATTTATTTAAACTATGAAAAATAGAATAGTATATTAACAAATACATTTAAACGAATGTATATATGTTTATTATCATCAAACAAAAATCATATAAGCGCAAAGCGCATATTCAACAATCTCCCCCTTTTGATGATAACAAACATATATTTAAGATTTTGAATGTATTAAATGTATTTGATTGATCGTTCAATTTGCTCCCCCTATTTAAATGCTTCCTCCCTACATGATACTCCCCCTACATATATGCATACAAATAGAAATATATAAATGAGCCTATATGCAAAGTGAAAATTATTTGATCTTTGCTTGATTCTATTTGACAAAATCTTAACTTTTCTCTCCCCCTTTTGTTATCAGCAAAAGAATAACAGTGTTATAAAAATAGGGATGAAGTGATAGACATGAATCAAACATTTAACTCAATTAAATATAAATATCAAATTTCAATAAAACTCAAACAAAAATCATAATTACCCTTGTCAGACGCATATTCCACTTTCAGAAGTGATGGGGATAAAATCATCAAAAAATCATACGGTTCTGTCTATTTGTGTTATATTTATTTCAGGATATTTGAATATCTACTAACCATGCATAACCTTTAGGACTTTTAAATGAGATTAGTAGTATTCACAATTTTTTATTTAAAATGAATTCAAGTATCTTCTAACCACGCATGACCGTGAGGACTTTTAAATGGGATTAGAATCAACTTGTCAATTTAATCAATTAGTTTTGATATGCGTTCCATACATGCATAACCGTGATGACTTTTAAATGAGCATGGATGCACATAATCAAAAATCCAAGTAATTCACCCATGCATAACCGTGAGGACTTTTAAATGAGAGTGAATACTTTGGATATTTATTTTTATTGTCAAATATAATAAATTGAAGCACAAATAATTTCCTTCACAAATTTAAAGATATTGAAGAACGAATGATTTCCTTTGTAAACTACCACAAATTTACATACTATATATGATTTTGATGAGTGATGGTCGATAGAAAGATGATAGAAATAGAAATGATCATGGAATTTTTACCTAACAAAAAGTTTTTATAACTCATGTTATGAAATTCTAAAGAAATTTTCTAATTATATTGTCTTGAGTTATAATATATGATAAATATCAACACTCATCACTTTTTCAATCACTATTTATCTTTTCAATAATCAAAGGGAGTCAGATTAGTCAAAATAGTCATTTAAAATCAAATTCAAAAATTATAAAGTCAATTTTTCAAAAAATGACTAATCTGTAAATATGGTCAAACATGATTTTCTCGAGGGGATTTTATAAGAAAATTTTCTGCTATTTGAAAATTATTTCAAGTGAAAAATATGCAGATATTTTCTTTGAAAAACGATGCAGCAAATGAATGTTTCAAAAATTAATCATGTTACACTAATAATTTTTCTATCAACTATATTACCAATGTAATCTGCATCTGAATTTAAATTTCACTCAATATTCACTCGTTGAATTTGATTGACCAAACCATGAATTGTGCACCAAGAATTTCAAACTTAACAGCAATTTAAATGACATCCTTTTGAATTTGAATTGAAGCCATGTTAACACTTAAACAAATATCATAGTGTTAAATTTAGAAACCATAGGATGAACAACTATCAACAATCATTAAAACTTCATTATTATTTCAAAACAATTTCTTGAAGTTTCAACAATTTCAAAAATTTCTTAAAATCCTTTTTATATTTTTTTTAAATAGAATTCATTAGGATTTTAAGTTGAAACCATGTAAATAGAAGAAACCGTGAATATAGATTTAGCCAAAAATATTATTGTCAATCAATAAAAGCACCATCAACAATCCAAATTAATCGATATAAAGTATTTCAAGGATTGTAGTGTTTTTGGCATATAAGCATAATTGGCCAACAATTTTGAAAAAGTCAGAATCAAAATCATCATTATTTCATCATCGCATAATTGGCTGATTTAATTCAGATTATGGTGCAGATTGTCACATTTAATATATCGTTCAAAACAAATTTACCTGTTTTACCTTTACGATAATTTTTCGTTGTTGTCCACTGTGATTCTGTCACCTTTATACTAGGCTAAGGAACTTTGCTTTGCCGCCCGTTGCGTTTCTGGAACAGCCAAAATCCAGAGAACACTGTTGTTGTTCCTTAGCCTGCCACCACACCTACACGGGAAAAAATTTATGTGACCTATTTGTTTTTATAGGTCCATGGTTGTTAGTGGCAGAATATTTCGAAAAATAATTTTGTGGAGACCCAAAACTATTTATAATTGTTCCCTTTGGCACCCAAATTTGTTTAACTTTCAAATTTTTTATATTTGTGCCTTTTGGAACCCAAATTGGTATAGTTTTCACATGTTTGGGTCTATACCAACAATTATTTTGATTGTGTCCAAATTTTCTACAAATTGTGCACATAGAATTAACTTGATTAATATTGCTTTCAACAATTTTCGAATTATTATATCCAAGTCCTTGTCTAACCGTATTAACAGTTTGCTTTCCTAATAGCATATTCAACGATTTTTCACTTTTTGAAAATTTATCGTTGACAATTGTTGGACTTGTGTTTTGAGAGATTCATTTTCATTTATCAATTGTGTGCACTTTTCAATAGAATTCTCTCTCCTATTATTTTCGTTCTCTTTTAAAATCAGAATTTCATTTTCAAGTGATTTTATATTGATTTCTGATTTTTCAATTTCCTTTTCGAATGTTGGACACTTATCACACTTAGGGATCTTACTTTGATAGGTTTTAACTAATTTGTCGAGTTTTTCATTTAATTCTATCAAAGTATCTTTTTGTGATTCAAGTTTAGCGCATTTTTCCCTAAGTTGTTTAAAACAGCCATTCACTTCGTGGAAATAAATAAGTAATTCAGAGTGAGTAAGTTTTGATACCTTGCTTGGCTCGTCGTCGTCGCTATCGGTTATATTCCCATGAAGGCACATATCTTCTTTCTCACTTTCACTGTTATCGCTTTTATTCCACGTGGCTGCAAATTTCCTTTTTGAATTCTTCATTAATAATGCCAGCTCGGCTGCACCATCATCATCATCCTCATCACAACTGCTATTTACCAATCCCGTTAAGCATATTTCTTTAACTGAGTCGGTTGTGGAGGACTTCTCATTGCTGTTGACTTTTGGACCATATATTGCATCGAGAGTTTTCCAAATTTTCTGTGCATTACACAATGAGAGACGAAATAAAAATTATCACGATTAATATGAGAATATAATATATGCATAGCAAGAGCATTAATCGAGATAATTTCCTTATTTGTTAAATCACACCCATTTTCAATAATATCCCAACATTTAATATTAACAGATTTTAAATATAATTCCATTTTTAATTTCCAATTCAAAAATTATGTTCCATCGAAAATAGAAGGAATAATATTGAAACGACCCTCAACAAAAAATTATTTGGTGGATTCATGACTCTAGAGTTAAAAAATAAAATACCGGGCTCTGATACCACTTGTAGGATCTAGATTAACCCTATAGGGGGGTGAATAGGGTTATAGCAAATTTTCTCGATATAAACACAGAACAAAACGCAGAAATAAATATGCTGAAAAAGTAAATCACACACAAAATTTACCCAGCTTCGGCAACCCCTGCCTACTGCTGCATTCCCAGATTTCTATTAGAATTAAACAGTATCTCGCTTACAAACACTCTACTAGACTCGCAATCATTTGCTCCCGCTCACAAACACTCTACTAGACTCGCACACCCTGCTCGCAAACATTTGCTCCCTCTCACAAACACTCTACTAGACTCGCACACCCTGCTCCGCCTATAGAGTTTCGTTTACTCGCAAACTTTGCTTCCCGCCTATAGAGCTTCGCTTACTCGCAAACTCTGCTCCCACATATAGAGATTTGCAAGCTCGCACACCCTGCTCACTGAACTAATTCTAACTAGACAATCTGACACTACCTAAACCCTAGGTGGTGATTTACAAAGTTTTGTTTCGAAACGTAAAAACAAAAAACAATTAAACAACAACAAATAAACAAATAACCCTAATTTTAAAACCCTTAATTAAAACTCTTTAAGAAAATAGACCGGCCCCTTTTTACTCTAGCCCGTTGTCTTCTTTAGTTTATTTTGCTCTGTGAAAAACAATTGTCGGCCTGCTTCCTTTCTTAGTTCTGAAATTAGGGCTTTGCTTTCGTTCTCTCTGCTCTGGAAATTAGGGCTTGAAGTCGCCGGCTTTAATTCGATCGATCCAGTGATGTTTTGTGTGTCTCCTTGATCGATTAATTCCTCGTTGCTTACGCGGCTGCTTCGTTGATCGAATTCCTTCCTTACTTCGGTATGCAATTATACGCTTTTGCTTTTACTGATTTTATGTTTCCATGAATTCGATCGTGATTCGAGTTGGATGATTTGTTCTTTGTTAAGCTCGAACTCGAATGAATCTGAGATTGCCGATGATGATAGTTTATATAGGGTTTGTAACCCTAGATTTGCGTTCGTACAATTCTTTATTTGAATTTACCTCAGCCGATCGTTTATGCTTGGATGCTTGCGATTTTGATTGACTTTTTCATATGCGTATAATTTTTTTACTTGCTTCCCACGGCTTGGTTGACACGGTTTTGATTATTGACTCGTTCAATATTGACTTCGGCCATTTTTTGATCCTGTGAGTTTCTGGCTTTGATTAGTATTATACTTCGGTCATCTCTGCAATGTTTGTGTTCACCCCTCTGCTGGCTTGACTCTGATCACTTTGATTTCATGAATTTTTGTTCACTAATTGCAGCATGTTCGTTGTGGCATTGCATTGTCGTGCGTTTGTTTTCAGTTTTATTCATTGGTCATTTTTTTTCTTTGCTACTGCACACTTGCTGTGCATTGGCTTCACTTGATCATTAAACTGGTTTTGTGTATGCACTGCATGTGTGCAGTTTTACTATTTTGGTTTCATGTTGGCTTTGTTCATCATTCTGTGGACTTTGTTTGGTTCTTGATCATCTTTGTTTCAATGCTCCCATGTCTCGGCCAGGTTTGAGTTTGAGTCTGGTATCTTGATTGATGCTGTACATATTGCTGTCATGCTGGTGACGTTGGTGCATTTCTTTTTCATGCTGTAGCTTGATTCATGTATACACTGTGTCACTTAGGTTGGTCTTGTAGCATTGTTATTATGTTGGCATTTGTGGTCGTTTGCACCTCTGGCATGCAGCTTGAATTGAGTTGAGTCGAGTTGTTGACTTTATCACAATATATCAGTTATACTTGTTTTCAATTGGCTGTTGCAGTCCTGTTGTTGCTTGAGTCTTTGTTGCCTTGCTTCTGACCATGTTGTACAATTTCTGGCCATTCTTGTTGCCTTGAGTCTGTGCACTGGTGGTCTTCATATTGCGTATGTTGTATGGTGTCTCTTCTGGTTTGTTTACTTCGGTCAGTTGCTTTGAACCTGTTGCCTACACTCTGGTGCATTCCTGTATATGCTTTGCTTTCATGCATTGCTGTGTTGGCCTGAATTGCTGCACTCGAGTTTTGTTGCACTGTTTTTGACTTGTGACCTGCCCTGTGTTGAATCCAGTATTTCAAAAAAAAACGGGTTTGACCTTGTGCTCGAGTCGTGATTTTTATGTTATTGCACGTGAGTTGAACCCGGTTTTTCATTTAGGTTTGACCTGTGCTCACCTGTCCCTGTAAATCAATCAAGTGTATATATCGGCGTGCACGGCCTTGTGGCATATACAGTAATACACTGTGTATGTCACAAGTTGTTCGTGTATGATGAATTCAAATTTAAATTATGACGAACAACCCAAATAACTGAGGCAAATCATATTTTCAAAAATTATCTTTTATTTTTGAATTGCAAAAATATTTCTTTTTCAATTTTACTGCGTTAGTTTATATTTTTGCAGATTTCTCAGATGCTGGATTCAAACTGGAATGAAGTTGAAGATAAATACGAGTGTGAGTGATATGTAGTGAGGTGAATTGTAAATATGAAATGTGATATGAGGTGAATTTTGAACCTTACGCTGTAAATAGACCCAAATCTAGACTAAAATATTATTAAAATATACAAAACCTTAGCTTCGATTCATGGTCGCCATCTCCACTATTTTCAAAGGCTGAAATTACTCTATCATTTTCCCCTTCGATCTCTCTCATCTCTCACCTATTCGTGACGAAATCTAAATGAAAGTAGTAGAGCTCGACCTCCTCTATAATTTATACGGTTGGATCGAGCAAGTTACATCTGGAATCGTTGGAATTTGGTAACCTATCGGCGGCTGCTATGGGTTGGACGAGGCGGATTTTGGTGATGTGGAGTAGGGGTGAGCGTTCGGTTGGTTCGGTTGGTTTTAAGGTAAAAAATGTCAAACCGAACTAAAACTGAAAAAAATCAGAGCCGAACCGAACCGAACCAAATAAATTTCGGTTAATTCGATCGGTAGCCGATTTAACCGAACTAGAAAGGTAAGTGAAATAAATTAGCATATATTATTATTCAAATGATCGGTTTACTTAAAGGAAAACATAAATTTATGTCTAGAGTAACTATTTCGAGTACTTTCTTAAGTTTATAAGAAAAATTAACATATTTTCAATAGATAAACTTTGGTTTTTATTACTAAACAAATTATTAATAGTATTACAATGCTATGAATTTGGATAATATAATAAAAGTTCGGTTAATTCGGTTAAGCCGATAAGCAAAGTAAAAT
This sequence comes from Allium cepa, assembly GCA_030765085.1. Classification (NCBI taxonomy): domain Eukaryota; kingdom Viridiplantae; phylum Streptophyta; class Magnoliopsida; order Asparagales; family Amaryllidaceae; genus Allium; species Allium cepa. The sequence continues at coordinate 848,328,351 of CM060938.1, forward strand.
TATTTTACAAACTGAATTCAAACCGATACAATTTCATAACCGAACCGAACCGATCGAAATAAACCGGTTTGGTCGGTTAATTCGGTTTGAACCGAATATTGCTCACCCCTAATGTGGAGGGGTCGCATGGGGTCTAGAGGGGCGGCTCGGTCAGGGGGGTTTGGTGGCATGGTCAGATCGGGTGAGATGGTGGCGATTGGCGGCAAAAGGGTGGCGGCTGTTGTGCAGGTAGGCTTGGGTTTGAACGTGGTAGGGTTTGAGAAGAAGTGGAATTACTATTTTGTCCCTATGTTATTTTATTTAATTTTTAATTTCAAAACTTCTAACTTGAATAACTTTTGCATACGAGATCTGTTCCACACGCGGTTTCTTCCGTTGGACTTCTATTGAAATTCTAGACAATATGAAACAGGTTTAGTTGCATTTGGAGATTGTTGGAAAAGTTTCTTCGTTTGGATTTTTAATGGGCTAAAATCAAATGTAAGTGACTAAACCCACTCGCGCAATACTAAAATTTCTAATGCAAGTTAAATCAAAATCCTTAAGTGATAATATTTCATTGTTTGCTGTTTGGTAATTTAAACTGACATTTAAATTGAATTTGTACTGGATATCGAATTGAATTTACATTTAAATTAATATTGAAATTGAATAGCTTGTTAAATACCCCGACATTTGATACCCATTGAATATTGTGATATGTTTGTTGATTTAGATTTTGATTGCATATGTATGTCTATTGATCGATATGATGGATGTTGTTGTGTTTATATTACTAATGATCATTTATTTCGATATATCCATGTATCACCCTATATATGATTCACATCGTATAAATTGTCATTTGAATTGTTTCGAAATTGAACTAAGAAATAGGTTGAAATGACATACACCCATGACATTTAAATATGGGTTGGAATGATATATATCCATCCATGTAATTAAAACTGAAATAAGTGATCGCTCGGACATAAGGTAGAAAATTATATACAGACACCGAATTTGGTTAGATTAAATGATTTTAAAATCTTGAATATGCATTAGCTTAAATGAAATTATTTTCTAATTCGAGCTTTGGAAAGTTGAAATTGAAATTGTTTAAATGAAATTGGTTAAAGGATTTAACTTGAAATCTTAAAGTTCAAATTGAGATGTGATTTAAATTTATCGAAAGTGAATTATTTTGAAGGTTTAAATTTTAATTTAAACTTTGAATTTACTATAATTAATGTAGTTTAAATTGGTATCTCGAATTTTGGATGTGAAATGGATTTAAATTAAATTATGTTAAAAGAGAATTTGAATTGAAACTTTCAGTCATTTGAATAGAATCGTTTAAATTAAATTTGTAGTAAAGTTTGAAATCATTTTGAATTGAGGTTGATTAAAATTGAACTTTTAATTTGAATTTGACTTGAATTGGATGTCGAAAAATTGAATTCGTTTTGATTTGGAATTTAAACCTGAGTTCAAATTGTTGAAAAAAGAAAGAAACAGTTTTAATTCAAAACCCATTTTAAATATAAACTATTCTAATATTCAAAATATTTCAATGTATAAACCATTTTAATATCCAAACTATTTTAATATATAAACTATTTTAATATATCAACTGTTTCCAATACCCAAATCAGTTTTCAATCTTCAATACTTTTTTAACATTCAAAACTATTTTAACTTCGAAATGTTAAATTTTGAAACGGATTAAATTTGGAAACTGATTTCAAGTGGAAACTGATTTGGATTAAACTTGTTTAATTTAAATAATGATATGAAGTATGACTTATACGGTTAAAATGAATTCGATGTTTTGATATGAAATATGACCTGTTTCTTGAAATTTAAAAGAACCGGTGTGAAAAATGGCGTTTGGTTGTTAAAGAGACGGGGGCTGAATATTGGCATAATCTCCGTCAATAGTGGAACCACTTTAATAACTGTGTACGCAATGAATGATCCAGAATAAAGTGGCAGGATATGGCGAATGTTTGCGGATTTGAAGAAAAAGAACGATGATGGATAGGCCCCGACACTTATGTTGATTTGAAATGGCTAAAATAGGAGCCTATGTCTGGCCAAGGGGTTAGCTACCTTTAGGGGTCATGTACCCTTCATATTACTATGTTGATATGACTTGATCGGTGCAACTTGATTTGATTTTAGGGGTGGTGGACTCGTTCGGCAGTCTTTGCAACAACGTGTTACGGGCCAGAAAGGGTAAACTTTTATAATCCTACCCTGGGCATTGCCTCACATGCCTTGTAATACGATTATCCTTATACGAGCTCACTACGATTTTATTTTAGTATGGTACCTATAGTAGACTCACCGGCTACTGATGTTACTGGTTGTGTTATAGGACCTATATAGACTACCTGCTTAAAAATGTGTTTAGGGGACCAATGTAAAGCCTTAACGCTATTTTAATACTTTACTTTACTGATAGACACTACATATATAGCGTATATACTATATATAGATAATTTAATGGATCCTTAGGAGATGGAAAATCCCGCAACATCTCTTATGATATTTGCACTCATATTTCACTTGATATTGATTTGACTTATATAAGAACTTTTAGTTTTGACTCGAGTGTATTGTTTTTCATTATGCTTGGATCAACCTGAGTACTTAAGTATTGAAGACGTTATTCCTTGAAGACGAAGATAGAGATTGGTGATCGTATTTATTAGTATTATTCCACTGCATTATTTGGTGTGTTTGTTTATTTTACTCTGATTAGTTGTAAAATGAAAGTTGAATTTATATTGCAAAACATCTCCATGAACTGTTTATGTGATTATTATATTTTGTCATTCCGCTGTGATATTCTAATTATTATTTTTCACCAAATTGATAATCTGCCCTTTTGAATGGTTTGAGCTAGACATGTGTGGTTTATTATCGACTTAAATTGTCCAAAATGGTGGGTCATCACATAAATACAATCAATTATGTGTAACCAAACAACGTACGTATAAAATGAAATGTAAACCTTAAAGGCTCAAACATAATTATTTTCATCTTTTCAACCATTAGTTAGTGAAAAATAAATGAGATTAACAATATAAGTAAAAATATCGACATCATACTAGGAATTGACGAGTTAAGGTAATATTTAGAAAATGCACGTAAATAAATATTTTTGTCACTCCTTTAATGTAATAGGAAATGATAATTAAATATATTTGCCTACATCATACCGCTTTCTATTACAACTGGTTTCATCGTTCTTTTTTATTTCTAATTGAAATAGTAACAGAAGTAATGATGATAGAATATCTTTGATTGAAGTAGCAATAATGGTTCTATGCTATGTTTTATAATAGCACCAAATTTGAGCTATAAATTATTTTTACTATGTTAGTCTTAAATTAATGTTATATAATTTAAGTAAAAATAAAAATTTATCAGCGATTAATATCAATAACACCATTATCATAACCAAATTAGCCGTATCCATATTTATTGATCAAGTTTAGACAAAAAAAGAATGGTCATGAAAATTTTGGATGGAGCAATTTTTATTTCATCATTTGAAGAAGGGTGGAAAGAGAGGACAAGTCAAGTTTTATGAGAAAATTTAAAAAAAATGTGAATGTGGATGGATGAATGAAGTATTTGACTGTGTAAGAGGATAAATGGGTTGGAGAGGTGTCTAAGTGGGTATAAATCATGTCACCTAATTAAGATAAAGCGCTAATTTTGATATCTTGAAGGGTCGAACCGAGAACGTCTCAAATCTCAGCCTATAACATATTATTGTGTGCCACTTTAGCTGGCGGACCTTGACCAAAATTATTTTTATATTTAAGTATTTTGAGTGATTTTAATTTTAAGTTTTTTTAGTAAAGAATGTTCCTTAACTAAAGGAGAGTGCTCAAATGATGCAATAAATACTCAAATTCTATTCACAAGGTTGGCAGCTAGCGAGATACAATATTATGTAAATGTCAAAAATATCTGACAATAATGCCAAGCAACCAGCGAAATGAGGTTGTATGATGCAATGTAGGCGACAAGAGGCCATGTAATAACCCAAATACCAGTGGTCCAGATTTTTTGCAAAAATGCTAAAACCCAAGCCCACTAAAGACAGAGTTGGGTATCTGGTATCCTTCAAATAAGAAAAGACAAATATATCAGAGCTTATTAATTATCTCACGACGGAATTAACTTAAAATATAATAGTATGTAAATACTTACCCATGTAGTAACACTTTCTAAGCAAGTGTCATAAAGCTGAAGTCTCCGCCATCTACCTAACTTGTAGGATTTTATGAGGAGGGCCCAGAACTAAAGTTCTGATGAATGGATAAATTATTCTCTTTTAAGCTTAATTCTACATATACCGTTTTGTTTCCATTTACTTTTATATTAGGTCCATTAGGTTTACAATACTCTCGTATCAGTTCGTGAATCATACCTATATACTCCTTAGTAGATTGACACCTAATAGCTAGTGTGTGTATATTTATGTAGGTACATGCCTAATGACCATATTGGTCCTAGGTACCACCCACGGTACCTTCTGTATCCTCCTTGCAAAGCACTTCATCGTCTCACTTCCATGACGCTCTGTGACAACATCTGTAAAGGACAGCTTCGTGAGGCCTACAATACAAATGTTCCGTCATCAACTATAAAAACGTAAAACTATGTCTGCACTAGTCTATACTAATGCTCGGACATCCACAACGTACCACCCAATGCGTACATTGAGGACTATACATAATCGTTCTATCTACTCTCTGAATCCCACCGATAAGGTCTGCCTTGTAAGAAATTCAATCGGGGATTTTCTATGTCTGTAAATGATTGCTTTGTTAGGCCTACAATACAGATATTCTAGTTGGTCTGTCTCTTTTTTCGTCATGGCTATGGCCCCATGCAGCCACCCATCAACTGATCGAAAGATCTCTAAAGAGTTAAGTGGTCGTACCCTACTACAAACAATCTAACATCCAATTGGCGGTGCCCCTTATCCAATGTCTCGATAGTGAAAGAATTATTGGACTTTTGTTTTTAACTCTAGCCTTTTTCGAACTCGCTCTTGGTTTTGATGTTGGCCGATATCCGCATGCAACTATTCTTTTGGGTCATGCCCACTAAACATACTTACAAGTACTGGGACATACAAATATCCTACTCCGAACACCAACCCCTTCTGACTACCTGCAATGGTCCTGCCATGCAAAGATCAGTCAATGCATACTCTCTCGATGGAACACCTACAGAACTGCCTCCAGGGATGCAGCTTTGTTAGGCCTACCTAGAGGGCCATCCTAGAATATCCTCACATCTTGTTGAAGTCTCGTACTTCCTTCTAGCCCAAAGTAACTAAGTTGGACGTGCTTCTCCTTTTCTTAAATCTGTGATGAACTGGTTTGTTAGGCTATTCATCCTTTGCGCTACTCGAAACGCATCTCACTCTTTTATTAGACACTAAGTCTAATCTTTTATTTTGTGTTTAGTTTACTTTTCTTATTTTGTTGGCTACTTATTTACCCTAATTAGCATAATCTTGTCCCACCCGCACTTAACTTTGTGAGAGCATCAGTTCCTGACTGAAAGGGAATGTTGTTGGTATGGGTCACTTATATTATCTTGCTTATTAACTCAATTTAAGTCTTAAGTTTATTAAAATAAGCCTCTTCTATTATTTTTTCTCTATTTGCTTATTAACTTAATTTAAGTCTTAAATAAGCCTTTCTGTTCTTTCTACTTAATTATAACCTATGTCATAATTTTACTTGTAATTGTCACTTTTATTTTCTTTTATAATATGTATATTATAAATATAATTACAAACGTCTCTTTTCTATTCTAGTCTGCCTTCTTTTATTATGATATTAATTTTTTTTTAATTCTCTTATATTATATGGCAAGCTTAGCATAGGACAATGTTCGTTTATCACCAATTTACTTATCATAATAACTATTTTACTCTTATTTTATTATCTGCACAGTAAATGCAGTTCTAGGTTCATTACCATTTATAGCTTCTAATTTTATCTAATAATTAGCTTGATTCCTTCAGTTCTTTACTTCATTTTTTCTATTCTAGGAAGTGGTTCTATTCTATTTGGTTGTTTACGAAAACTGTACTAAAAACCCATTTCCATATTTTTATACTAAATAATGCAATAAACAATAATTCGTAATTGCAAGATATTTCTTTTATTATTTCATTAATTTTGGATAGTGTAAAATACTGGGATTTCTCTGTTTTATACTAATTCCCTTTTTCATTCTTTTATTCTTGCAATTACGTTTATCGTTATCCTTTTAAATATTAAACCATAAAAATGTATCCTATTTTCTAAACCAACTAATTAATCTATCACTTACTTCCAAATCAAGTTATTAGATATTTCTTTAATTTATTACTCCTCTTTTAGCATAAATTTATTGCAGAATTCTATTTTTCTTGTTTTACTTTAGCTTTTCTTATTTTACATCTAATCTCCTAAAATCTAGTATTTTCCTATTTTAATCCATAATTGTGAACTTTCTTCTTCAACTATATTATTAGCGTAAAGAGGAATAAAAAGAAGCTAGCATTTAGGCTAATTTTTAGCTTTAAAATAGATGTAAATAACTGCAAATTTCTTACATTCTTAGCATAATTAATTTACAGGATTAATTACGGAAATACTGAATAAAATTATTTAACAGGAATCTAACGATAATATATTATAAACGTAAAAAAAAAATCCACTCATGTGATGACCCGCCTTTCATTCCATAGAAAGACGTATCATCAATAAGAAAGAAATAGGTAGAAATAGAATAGATAGAAGAAAGAACTAAACAATATCAGAATCTCACAGCGGAAACGAAACAAAATATAGTATATCATATAACTATTACATAGTCTTTACATATCAGAGTTACACAGATTACATAACATCATCACATTAGACAGTTATAATGGTCTGTCTATCCATTACATTCCAAAATACAACAGTCAAAAAGGTTTCAACACAGTGGAAAAAGATATATATATATATATATATATATATATAGCTATGTCAGGCTCCTGCTCCAAGCTATCCAAAATACGTCAAGAAAAATTTGATCACTTAGGTACTCATAAAATTTTGAGTACCCAAGAGTTTAAGAAAAACAGAAATAAACTCCGGTCAGACATGGGTCTGGTGTGAGTAAACGGGTTAAAGTTGCTTAACTTTAAAAATCATTTGAAAACAAAGGTATCACGTAACACTTCCCACACATAAACATGGGTAAGTTTTTACCTTACGTTAACCAAAACATTTGATAGGAAATCTGATGATGTTATAATAGGGTCTAGGGTTTTCAAATAAACTAGAAAATAGCTGAAATTGTTACATTTATTAAGTTCCGGCATACATAGGTTTACAATCAAGTCCGAGGGGACTTATTGGAGATTGGATTCCATACAATGACAGGGCTACTGGGGTACCGCCCATCATAGTACGTGACTTAGATCACCGTATCGAGGATCCACTCTAAATCCCTTACAACACAAGGCGAGAACCATCCCTTACTGGATAATTCCGAACAAGACAACCCAGCAGTTGTGGCCAACAACTGCCCACTAAGCCGAATAAAAAGGGACCTCTAGACAAGGTTAAATCTTGTCCTACTTGGGTGCTACCCACTTAACCTTGCTACATCTCCCCTGTTTTAGCCATTTTCGGTTGATGAGGCTTGAGACTATGATTACCTTTTAAGAACACATCTTGGAATGCTCATCGTCCTCCATTGACGATGGTCTGATAGCATTTATACATACAAGTTCGTTTCGGGTTCGAACGAAACCGAAGGCATTAGCTCATTACACTCATTTTGGAATCACCCTTAGAGTTATCGACAATAACCCTTGCACTCTGATAACTCCATCTTGATCTTCACTTGAGATTTCACGACCTAACGTTTAACTTGGATCGATGTGGTTTTCGGATATTCAAACTTGATATTCGATCCCGGTCTCATCGAAATCTAGACGCATTTTTAAAGGTCAAGTTGTTTAAGTGTAACAATTCAATTCAATTACTTTGAATTCACACGGCATTTTTCACAAATAAATAACACATATTTATCACTGATATAACCAATATCACATCACAGAATATCATAGATTATCATCCAATAGATATCAACCAGTCCAGATATTCTACTCAAAACTACCATCCACAAGCAAGAATTATTAATCCATATTATAATTAATTAAATTAATTCAAATTTAATTAATTACTTAAGAATTAATCATTTAACCTTGCTTAATCAATCATTAATTAATTAATTAATTACAAATCATTTAATTAATCAATCACTCCTTAATTAATTTATAAATCAATTAATTAATCATTAATTACCAATTGATTAATCATTTATAAACCAATTGATTAATCTCTAATTACTAAATTAATTAATGCTTAATTGCAACTTAATTACTTAATTAATTAATCTTAATTACCACTTGATTACTTAATTAATCTCTAATCATTAATTAATTATCTCTAATTATTAATTAACAATCCTTAATTACCAATTAATTAATCTTTAATTAATTAACTTAAATCCCTTAATTATTAATTAATTAATCCTTAATCATTAACTAATCAAATTAATTAATTACTCTTTAATTAATCTCTAATTATTAAAACCTTGATTAAGTTTAAGATAAAACATTTCCTTTATTAATTACTTAATCACATTATTTAAAAACATTTATCAATCCTTCATAAAAAAAATTAAGTTTTAAAATATCTTAAAACTTAACTTAACAAATTTTAGTTAAACAAAACATTTAATTTCTAATCACATGTTGAAGAAAACATTTGTCATATATAAAAGAATTTTATCTAAGGAAAGTTTTAAACTAAATTTCTTTTTAAATTTCAAAACTTTGCTTTTTAAAAGACTTTTAAAACTGCTCAAACTCTTGCTTCAGGTTCAATCCGACCATTGCTCGAGTCCTGCCTCGAGTTCTTCTTCCCCTTCTGCTACTTTTTTTTTACAAAAAACTTAGTTAAAATTTTAAAAATTGCTATACTATAACACTCTCGTGCACGAGTTCAACCCCGAGCCTAACATCATTCTTATCGTGCTTCGACCCGAGGCAACCTACCTCGCAAACACACATACACATCAAAGGACGATGCATGAGCACAGTGCCACGGTGGTGCTCCAGCTACCCTCAACACCTTGGGCAATACATTGATCGCCTCTACAATCGATCCATTCACCCAGATATCAACATAGTGCTCGAAATCGAGTTCGAGCCCTCCGATCCAAACTGGAACAACAGCTCCGACCCAAAACTTGCCTCAACCGGACAACCCCGACCATCATAAGCTCCACCGCTCCGGCCACAGGTTCGTCCATGACCCAAGCACTGATTCCCCCACGACCGGCCTGATTCGACGCTCCGATGACGGCGCAGTAACGAAATTCCCAACCTCGACTAAAAATCTACTTGACGAAAACCCCGACCAACCAAAAGTTCATCGACAGCCTGCAATAGCTTAAAACTCATCTTCCTTTCATCTTCGAACTGCTCCCACAACATTCCACTAGAAATCATGATTTTTGTTTTAAAAATCCTAGTTTGCAAAGGGGATTCAGATTATATACATCAATTAACAAATCATTGTGTTTGATTTTTAACATATACTTAAGTTTCCACTGTTCTTTTTATTTTCCAGATAATTTTCAAACTTATTTCATGTAAATAAAATTGTAAAAATTTAGTTTATGTTTAAACAAAGATAATTTGTTCAAATACTACAACCTATAAGAGATTACATGAAGAGAACTTGATTTTTTTCAATATTAAGCCCATTGGTAAGAAACAGAGACATAACAGGTTTCACAGATATACACATTTATAATTCAACATATTTACAACATGCAAGCCAAAGTTTCACACATGCAAGTAGTTATCACATCATCTACTGACTATATACATCACAAACAACAGTTTAAAACAAAGCTTGGTTGTTTACTCACTTGTTAATGATGAGCAAAGTAGTTTGAAACAGGTTTGAATTTTTGAAAACTTGAAAGCTTGCTTAATCTTTGAAACTGAAACTGGAGTTGATCTTCGATTTGAAAAGCTTGCTTTTAGATTAAATTGGAGAAGATTGTCTTTTGCTTTGTTACAGATTTTTTTCTTAGATTTGAATATTTAACAGGTTTTTGTTTTCAAGTTTTGGAAATAATTTTACTGAACAAAGAAAAGGAGAGATAGGGAAAGAGATGTGTCTATATAGACTTAATTTAGGACTTATTAAAAATAAAAGAAAATGAAAATAAAATGGTGATACATGTCTTTTACATTTAACACTTATCTTTTACTTTAGTTAATTCATTTACACTTGTTATTAAAGAGATTAATAGCTAACACATGTAATTTTGCATGAATTAATTAGTTTTTAAATGGTTATAAAGCTTTTATAATTAATTTCCTAATTAATAAATACATATAATTTATATAAATAAAATCCTTTAAAAGAAAGTAACATAAAACAAACTATATTCTAAATATAATCATATATAATATATTTTAAATCCATAATATATTTAAGATATGCTTCTTTTAAATTTTCAAATTTAAACCCAAATTTAAATTCAAATTAAAATCCAATTTAAAATCAATTCAAATATATATATATATATATATATATATATATTAAACAAACCCAAATTCAATTTGAAATTAATAATTCTAACAAAAATTTATTTATTTATATTTTAAAACAACACATTTCTTATAATTGTTTGAAAATAGCAATTTTGCAAAATTTTAACTAATTAGTATTGGGGATTATCACATTTAAATTTGCTTGAAATTTCCGGGATATCACATTCCTCCCCCCTTATAATAATTTCATCCCCGAAATTTAAACAAAAGATAATCCAAAATGTTTATTTTATTTCAACCATCCAAGCATACATATTAGTCGAACAAATAATTCACCCAAACAAATAATTCATTCAAACAAACATCACTAGCTATCCGGACACAATTCCGGATAAGCTTACTAACACTATCCAGAGTTTTCCAAGTACAGTCTCTGGGATCCTCGCTCCACTACACCTTAACCAGCTTCACTACCTTGCTCCTGAGTTGCCTCTCATCTTGATCAATGATTTGGACAGGATGCAACAGATAATTCCGGCTCAATCTCTAAGTCTTCTTGCACTGTTGGCTCCACAACAAGAGATGGATTGTGCACATATTTCCTCAGATGAGATACGTGAAAAACATTGTGAATTTCAACCATCCGGACTGGCAATTCAATCCTATAAGTCACAGCACCAATCTTCTCAAGCATTCAGAACAGACCAATATACCTTGGGGCGAATTTTCCCGTCTTTCCAAATCTTATCGCTACTTTAATCGGGGAAACTTTGACAAAGACTAAATCTCCAATCTCAAATTCCAATTGTCTTCGTCTCTTGTCCGCATATTTCTTCTGGCGATCTGCTCTCATTCTCTTCTTGATAAGCTCTACCTTCACAGATGCCTCACGGATCAAATCTGGTCCAAGAACAAGACGATCTCCTGACTCTATCCAACAGCATGGGGATCTACAAGGCCTTCCATATAAAGCTTCATAGGGTGCCATCTTGATACTCGCCTGATAACTGTTATTGTACGAAAATTCCATTAAATGTAGATGGTCTTCCCAAGATCCACCAAAATCCAATACACAAGCCCTCAGCATATCTTCTAGAATTCGGTTCAGCCTTTCCGTCTGTCCGTCGGTTTGAGGATGATATGCTGTACTCAAACTCAAACTTGTACCCATAGGTCATTGCAAAGCCTCCTAAAATTTGCTGGTGAAGATAGGACCATGATCACTTACTATGCTAACTGGAACGCCATGCAATTTGACGATCTCTCTCAAGAAAATCTCAGCCAAAGACGCTGCAGTACGGTTTGCCTTAACCGGAATAAATTGGGCGCTCTTGGTTAACCGATCAACAACTACCCATATTCCTTCATTTCCCTTTCTGGTCCTTGGCAAACCGTCGATGAAATCCATTGAAATCATTTCCCACTTCCATCTTGGAACTTCCAAAGGCTGCAACAATCCAGTGGTCTTCTGCTGATATCCCTTCACCTGTTGCAGATAGCACATCTATTTACAAAGATAGCAATATCTTTCTTCATACTCGGCCACCAGAAGACTCTTCTCATATCCTTATACATTTTAGAGATTCCCAGGTGAATCCTCAATCTGGAGCGATGGTACTCAGACAAAACTTCTTGCTTCAACCCATTTACATTCGGCGCACAGAGACGACCATTAATTCTTAAAGTTCCTCGATTATCAATCTCGAAATCGGAATATTGTCCCTCCTTGGTTCCTTGAATAATTTTCTTTAAAGTCCTGTCCTCCATTTGCTTGCTTATAATCCTATCCTATAGAGACGGGATAACTTCCAAAATAGCCAAAACTGCATTCCTACTTAGAGCATCTGCCACAACATTCGTCTTTCCCGAAGTATACAGGATATCCAAATCATACGATGCCAAAAACTCAACCCATCGCTGCCGCCTCAAATTAAGATCTTTCTGGGAGAAACTTCAAGGGTTTGTGATCCGTGAATAGCTTGAACTTCTCTCCTAGCATACCCGAACGGTCTTTAGAATAGGAGAAAATCATTAATATTGTTTGCTAATTTCAGTTGGAGTTTTTAAAAATCGGGCTGAAATTCTTTAATATTGGTTATAAGTTAGGCGGGCTTTAAAATTAATATCGGCCCATGTTTTCTTGGTGCCGTGATAAATCCAATACCCGACCCCCTTTCCTTTCATTCTCGTTCGAAGAAAAAAACCCTAAACAATCGAAAAAAGAAAAATGGCGGTCGTGCTCTTCGTTCCAAAAAAAAATAGGGCTTTCATGCGTTTGAGCTCTGGTTTGGTCATTGTTTTGAAGTCGTCGACTTTCAGCTGCTAATTGGGTTTGCACGCGTTGAAACTAAGGTGTGTGACTTCTCTTCACTCACATCTAATTCGAATTGTTTGAATTCGTTTGCTTGTTTTGTTTTCGTTGTCTTTGGCTTCGACTTGATTTTATCGATGTTGATTTTGATTATGGCTTGACTTGTTCGACTCCATGTTTGCCACGGCTTCAGCTTCGAGCATTTTTCTGTTGTCTTTGGTAAAAGAAAATTTACTTTGCTTTGTTTTCACTTCGTCACTGACTTTGACGAAGATTGTCCTCTAGATTGAATTGTTTGAATTTTGTAATTCCGGCTTTGATTTTGCGGCCCCTGTGTGCTTCGGCTCTGGCCATCTTTGTGTTCATCCCTTAACTGTCGCACTTGCAGTGTATTGATATTTTGTAGTTAAACACTTATATGTGGTCTTGCTTCTCTGTTTGCTCAATGAATATTTGAATTTGGTGTTAGCTTTGAGCATTGTAGTTTGATGTATCGTCTCTGGCCATTCTTGGGTCAAAACTGGAAATATGTTTTGATAGTTTGTTCATGTTGTATTTGGTATTAGTTGATGCTGAGGCTTTCTCAATTCTGAACTACTTTGTTCTGAATTGGTTTGACACGGCTTTATACTTGTTTTTGAAGTTGTCATTGGGGTTGCAGTGTAGTTATTCTCTGATCATATATTGTTCCTGTGCATATTTGTGGTGAGTTGCAGTCAAAAATGGAAATATGTTTTGATAGTTTGTTCATGTTGTATTTGGTATTAGTTGATGCTGAGGCTTTCTCAGTTCTGAACTACTTTGTTCTGAATTGGTTTGACACGGCTTTATACTTGTTTTTGAAGTTGTCATTGGGGTTGCAGTGTAGTTATTCTCTGATCATATATTGTTCCTGTGCATATTTGTGGTGCGTTGCACTTGAGTACTTCAGTTTGCATTGGAGATGTACAAATTCGCATACATCCATATGGTTACAGTATCATGTATGATATAGCTTGCATTTGAGATGTACTAATTCGCATACAACCATATGATCACAGTATCATGTATGATATAGTTTGCATTTGAGATGTACTACTGCCTTTGTTCACTAGTCTGCATTTGCTAGTGAAGTTGAACTTGGTCCAGTTTTATTTAGTTGTTTACTGGTCACTGCATACACGTACATCATGTAGTTCATTTGTGTTAGGCATTGAGGTGGACTATGCGACATCTGCAGTGTGGTTTCATCGAGTTTAATCATTCACTACAGCTGTCTTGACCATTTGAGACAGTTTGCTTACCGGTTTCATTTAGTATTTGGGTTCACTAACCACTTATGTACTTGCTTACTTGTTGGTCTGCTCATTTATTTATGGGGTGCAGTGTTGCACTTCTTTGTGCTCGACCCTGATCCGTTGGAAATGTTGAACTTTGAGGCATATCATATTTTTAATTATGGTTCATGTCAATGACATGTCTTTTGTATTTTGTTGTATTTTGGGTTCCTTCATGTTGTTGTACCTGACACATTACTGTTTTATGTAATGTAGCATTCATTGGTGACTGCGGTTTCATTTTGGTTGCAGTTGTGTTGAGTCATGACAGCCATGGCTTGACCTCTGCCGTTTCGACTTGCTGTTAATAATTGGGGTTGTGGTGGCATCGATATTTGATTCTTCATTGATTTTGGTTCGTTGATCTTTTGGGTATATCATCACTGTAGTGGCAAGGCAGTGCACACAAGCGTGTACTGCAGCCACACGGTATTGCTTTTATTGATATTCTAATTGCTTTTGATTTATTGATCTTTTGCGTATTCCATATGCTGTAGTGGCGAGGCAGTACACGCGTGCGTGTACTGCAGCCCTACCTGAATTGTCATTTTAATTGATATTTCAATATTTTGTGTTGTATTCTGATTTGGTTTAATTTGATGGTTTTGTTGATATCTAATTATTATTTTTTGATAATTAGATTATGAGTTTCTAATTATTTATTTAATAATTACAATTTGTCGTTAATTGTCGTTTAGGCAATTCTGTTGTTTTCTAAATTGTCTTCATTGATAATCTTTTTAATTTATCTTCGTTGATAATTTGGATTTGCTGATTTGTTGTTTAACACTGTTACGTGTTATATTTATCGTTATCCGATTTCTTTATTTAAGGATCGGATAGACGATATTTATTGTGACTGACATCTAATTGTTATTTAATTATTATTCCTTTCGTGCATTAGTAACCGAGTTTGAATTAGACTGACCCGTGTATTATTTTCTTTGAATTTAATACTCGGGTCAGACCGAGTTATTACAGGTTGTAGATATCTTGCTTTGGATTGCTGCTTGAGCTATGAAGTCTTTTCATATCTTTTGGAGTAGTCGTCGTCAGTGTATAGTAGTCAGTGTAGTTGTATTGGAAGATATGTATTCATGTATATTATATACGTTAATGTACTTGTATATGTAACTTCCAAAGTTGACAGTTGTAGTTATATCATATGTACGGTATCACATGTACTGTAACTGACTTCAGTTATATATATATATGAGACTTTTTATTATTTGTGTTCCGCATTTAGCCGATCTGTGTTATTATTATATATATATCGTCCTAAAGTATTATGAACCATCGTAGTTCGTTTTATACTGGAATTGGATACGTCGATGGGAGTAATTAAATGAGAGATGAAAATAAAAATATATACCACTCCTATCGAGGTAACCAACACTAGTGTAAAGCCTAACTACGGATGGCCGCTCCTCAACAGTCTTATTCTCCATGCTAGTTGACGGCATTACACCGTAGTGTCCTTGACTAGCGTGGGTATAGAGGTGGGGCGTCACAGCTTGGTATCAAAGCTTGAGGTTTATGGACATAATATAAAACATAACTTAGATGGAACAAGTGTTACAACTATTTGTCGATGTTTTAATTGTGCTTTGAGTCAAAACTAAAGTTTTGAAATTATGATGAAATTTTTAAATATCTTTATTTAAAAATATAAGTAAAATTGTGTTTTGTTGATTGATTAATTTGTGTTCTATTCATCGGAGTGCGCAGCGGAAATAGTGAGACTGTCTTCGTTGAGTACAACTGATAACCTTTTTGATTTAAAAATCAAAATATGAAATTGAAATAAATTTCATTTGTTGTTCACATAGCTGTGTTTAATTTCTTTTCTTTGAAAATTTCGAATCCGATTTGAGGATCCGAAGCGATTGCAGATATGTGATTTTGTTGAGATTTTTGTTGTTTTAAATTATCTTCGTTGAAGATATATTTGAATGATTTCTTTGTTCATTTTGTGGTATACGTGCAAATTTATGTTGCATGTTACTGCATTTATTTTACGTTGAACCGGTGTTTGGTTTTAAACGTATTTTGTTGCCGTTATTTTTATAACGGGGTTTTCACACTGGTGCTAAGTTTTTGAAGCACGGTGTTTTGTTGACCTTTTTAATGAATGAAAATTCACTGATATTATATTTTGATGCAAATTATTTTGATGAGACTTTGACGTATGAATATTACTGTCGCTTTGGCTTCAGTAACCGTCAAATTTTAAAGTGGATTTTCAAGCGGTTGTCCCACAATGCTGATTTTGTTGTCCGTTTTTATGGTATTTTGAGAAGTGCAATTTCCTTGTCGAAGTTGCTACTGATGTTGCTGTTTTAATCACGTGTTTTAAAAATTGTTTCAAAATAAAAAATTGTTTTCAAAAATTTTACAGTTTGCGTTTTCAAAAGAATGAGGAAGCGATTTAAACGTTTCAGCAAAATCGAGGACTATGACCCCTTTCTTTTACTGATTCGCTTAATTCCGGACTTGTTCGTTTGAGAACGTAAATTATTACTTTTATAAAATAAATGAAATTGTTTTCAGAAGTTTTGCAGTTTGCGTTTTCAAAAGAATGAGGAAGCGATTTAAACGTTTCAGCAAAATCGAGGACTATGACCCCTTTCTTTTACTGATTCGCTTAATTCCGGTCTTGTCCGTTTGAGAATGTGAAATGTTATTTTTGGAATACACAATTTTGCACTTTCAAGGAAACGATGAAGAGAATTAAACGATTTAGTAAAACTCGTGGTTATGAGACATGTGCGTTTGCTATTTCGGTTAATTTCGGACTCGTTAATTGAAATATTTGCTATTTTGATGATTTTCGTGTGCTTTTGAGCCACTATGTTGGACCTTCGGGTCATATGTTGGACCTTCGGGTCAATACCAGTCCCAGACCTTCGAGTCATTTGTTGGACCTCCGGGTCATTTGTTGGGCGCCAAAATTATGTTAACGGTACTTGGTAGGCTTCGGCCATATGTTGATGCACGTGCGGCGTAGCTTAAAAACTCGCCATCTGAGGGATCGATCCAACCTTTTATGTTGATTTTCTAGTTATATTAATTGATTCTAGATATTTGTTGTTTCCAGTTATCTGCAGGTAATTGGATATTTGTTGATATGAGTTCTGATTATCGTTTTTGATAATCAGATATTTGTTGTTTCTGATTATCGTTTTTGATAATTAGATATTTGTTGATTTGAGATTTGATTATCGTTTTTGATAATAAAATGTTTGTTGATTTGAGATCTGATTATTGCTTGTGATAATTAGATATTTGTTGATTCTGATTATCGTTTTGGTAATTAGATATTTGTTGATATGAGTTTTGATTATCGTTTTTGATAATCGGATATTTGTTGATTCTGATTATCGTTTTTGTAATATGAGTTTTGATTATCGTTTTTGATAATTAAATATTTGTTGATTTGAGATTTGATTATCGTTTTTGATAATTAGATATTTGTTGATTTGAGATTTGATTATCGTTTTTGATAATTAAATATTTGTTGATTTGAGATTTGATTATCGTTTTTGATAATTAGATATTTGTTGATATGAGTTCTGATTATCGTTTTTGATAATAAAATATTTGTTTATTTGAGATGTGATTATCGTTTTTGATAATTAGATATTTGTTGATTTGAGATTTGATTACCGTTTTTGATAATTAGATATTTGTTGATTTGAGATTTGATTACCGTTTTTGATAATTAGATATTTGTTGATTTGAGATTTGATTATCGTTTTTGATAATTACATATTTGTTGATTTGAGATTTGATTATCGTTTTTGATAATTAGATATTTGTTGATTTGAGATTTAATTATCGTCTTTGATAATTAGATATTTGTTGATTTGAGATTTAATTATCGTTTTTGATAATTAGATATTTGTTGATTTGAGATTTTATTATCATTTTTGATAATTAGATATTTGTTGATTTGAGATTTGATTATCATATCGATAATTAGATATTTGATGTTTCTAATTATCGCTTGTGATAATTAGATATTTCTTGTTTTCAAATTATCTGGTAGATAACTAGATAGTTGCGGTTTTGCAATTTGTCATTTGTGTTTCCATATTGTCTTTGTTGATAATTAAATTTTGCTGTTTTTTGATTATCGTATCGATAATTAGATATTGCTGTTTTGTGATTTATGTATTCTATTTATCTAATTGATAATTGAATATTGCTGATAATTGCGTTTATTCAGTTTTGTTGTTTTCTGATTATATACTTGATAATTAGATTTTGTTGAAAATTTATGAATTTCTTTTATGAAATTAAAAGATTTCTTTGGCATTTGTGTTCTTGACCTTTATTTGTCTAGCTTAACCAATTTAAGTTAGAAAAATAATTGTTATTGACAACCTTAATTATGAAAATTACGGGGATGCAATTTTTATAAGGAGGGGAGTCTGTAACAACCCGAGGTTTTAGAACAATTTATTATCATTGTTTGACGATTAACATTGTTTGCTAATTTCAGTTGGAGTTTTTAAAAATCGGGTTGAAATCCTTTAATATTGGTTATAAGTTAGGCGGGCTTTAAAATTAATATCGGTCCATGTTTCCTTGGTGTCGTGATAAATCCAATACCCGACTCCCTTTCCTTTCATTCTTGTTTGAAAAAAAAACCTAAACAATCGAAAAAAGAAAAATGGCGGCCGCGCTCTTCGTTCCAAAAAAAATAGGGCTTTCATGCGTTTGAGCTCTGGTTTGGTCATTGTTTTAAAGTCGTCGACTTTCGACTGCTAATTGGGTTTGCGCGCGTTGAAACTAAAGTGAGTGACTTCTCTTCACTCACATCTAATTCGAATTGTTTGAATTCGTTTGCTTGTTTTGTTTTCGTTGTCTTCGGCTTCGACTTGATTTTATCTTTGTTGATTTTGATTATGGCTTGACTTGTTCGACTCCATGTTTGCCACGGCTTCGGCTCCGAGCATTTTTCTGTTGCCTTTGGTAAAAGAAAATTTACTTTGATTTGTTTTCACTTCGTCACTGACTTTGACGAAGATTGTCCTCTGGATTGAATTGTTTGAACTTTGTAATCCCGGCTTTGATTTTGCGGCCCCTGTGTGCTTCGGCTCTGGCCATCTTTGTGTTCATCCCTTACCTTTCGAAGTTGCAGTGTATTGATATTTTGTAGTTGAACACTTATATGTGGTCTTGCTTCACAGTTTGGTCAATGCATACTTGAATTTGGTGTTAGCTTTGAGCATTGTAGTTTGATGCCTCGTCTTTGGCCATTCTTGGGTCAAAAATGGAAATATGTTTTGATAGTTTGTTCATGTTGTATTTGGTATTGGTTGATGCCGAGGCTTTCTCAGTTCTGAACTACTTCGTTCTGAATTGGTTTGACACGGCTTTATACTTGTTTTTGATGTTGTCATTGGGGTTCCAGTGTAGTTATTCTCTGATCATATATTGTTCCTGTGCATGTTTGTGGTGAGTTGCACTTGAGTACTTCAGTTTGCATTGGAGATGTACAAATTCGCATACATCCATATGGTTACAATATCATGTATGATATAGCTTGCATTTGAGATGTACTAATTCGCATACATCCATATGATCACAGTGTCATGTATGATATAGTTTGCATTTGAGATGTACTACTGCCTTTGTTCACTAGTCTGCGTTTGCTAGTGAAGTTGAACTTGGTCCAGTTTTATTTAGTTGTTCACTGGTCACTGCATACAGGTACATCATGTAGTTCATTTGTGTCAGGCATTGAGGTGGACTGTGCTACATCTGCAGTGTGATTTCATCGAGTTTAATCATTCACTACAGCTGTCTTGACCATTTGAGACAGTTTGCTTACGTGTTTCATTTAGTATTTGGGTTCACTAAAGACTTATGTACTTGCTTACTTGTTGGTCTGCTCATTTATTTATGGGATGCAGTGTTGCACTTCTTTGTGCTCGACCCTGATCTGTTGGAAATGTTGAACTTTGAGGCATATCATATTTTTAATTATGGTTCATGTCAGTGACATGTCTTTTGTATTTTGTTGTATTTTGGGTTCCTTCATGTTGTTGTACCTGACACATTACTGTTTTATGTAATGTAGCATTCATTAGTGACTGCGGTTTCATTTTGGTTGCAGTTGTGTTGAGTCATGACAGCCATGGCTTGACCTCTGCAGTTTCGACTTGTTGTTAATAATTGGGGTTGTGGTGGCATCGATATTTGATTCTTCATTGATTTTGGTTCGTTGATCTTTTGAGTATATCATCACTGTAGTGGCAAGGTAGTGCACGCAAGCGTGTACTGCAGCCACACAGTATTGCTTTTATTGATATTCTAATTGCTTTTGATTTATTGATCTTTTGCGTATTCCATATGCTATAGCGGCGAGGCAATACACGCGTGTGTGTACTGCAGCCCTACCCGAATTGTCATTTTAATTGATATTTCAATATTTTGTGTCGTATTCTGATTTGGTTTAATTTGATGGTTTTGTTGATATCTAATTATTATATTTTGATAATTAGATTATGAGTTTCTAATTATTTATTTAATAATTAGAATTTGTCGTTAATTGCCGTTTAGGCAATTCTGTTGTTTTCTAAATTATCTTCATTGATAATCTTCTTAATTTATCTTCGTTGATAATTTGGATTTGCTGATTTGTTGTTTAACACTGTTGCGTGTTATATTTATCGTTATCCGATTTCTTTATTTAACGATCGGATAGACGAGATTTATTGTGACTGTCGTCTAATTGTTATTTAACTATTATTGCTTCCGTGCATTAATAACTGAGTTTGAATTAGACTGATCCATGTATTATTTTCTTTGAATTTAATACTCGGGTCAGACCGAGTTATTACAGGTTGTAGATATTGTTATCCCGCCTTTTGGCAAGGCCGTGACACCAAGAACTTGAGTAGAAACCAAGGATGGTTCGTCCTGGAGATCGTTAATGCATTGGTCTGCTATGGATGTCGGTAAATTTTTTCCGAGTCCAGATCGAGCTACAATTGATATGACATGACAAGAAAAGCTAATAAAGCCAACATTCCAAATTTCAAGTCAATCGGAGTTGGTATGCTCAAGATATTGATCGATCACGGTTGAGAAATCCAAACTTGCATCGATCATAACTCAAGATCTACAAGTCCAAATGCCACCAAATTTTCACGGTAGCTTACTGGCAACATGAGGAATGTTAATGCCAAATTTCAGCTCAATCGGATCAAATCTTGATCGATTCGAAGTTGCTTCGTATCGATCACGGACCAACTTGCATCGATCATATCTCACAATGCACATGTCCAAATGCTATGAAATTTTCACAGTATCTTACTACCGACATGAGGAATGTTCTCGCCAAATTTCAGCTCAATCGGATCAAATCTTGATCGATTCGAAGTTGCTTCGTATCGATCACGGACCAACTTGCATCGATCATATCTCACAATCGACAGTCCAAATGCTATGAAATTATCACAGTATCTTACTGCCAACATGAGGAATGTTCTTGCCAAATTTCAGCTCAATTGGATCAAATCTTGATCGATTCGAAGTTGCTTCGTATCGATCACGGACCAACTTGCATCGATCATATCTCACAATCCACAAGTCCAAATGCTATGAAATTTTCATAGTATCTTACTGCCAACATGAGAAATGTTCATGCCAAATTTCAGCTCAATCGGATCAAATCTTGATCGGTTCGAAATTGAGTTCGAATCGATCCCGGAACGGGCCCCAATTTCCTAAGGCCGGGCATGTGGGCCCCCTCACGTGCCAGAAGTGGTCTCCCATATTTTCAGCGAAATATCAGCCTCCAGCACTTATAAATAGAGCCCCTGGTCATTTAGAAAAGGGGTCGGACAATTTTCAGAGTAAAAGAACGCCCGGACTCTGCCACGTTCACTCCAGAACGCCATTACTGCCATTGATCTCGAATTTAAGCTTATTATCTGCTGTACTTCTCTATAAAAAACTTGTAATCTTCAAGTATCAAGCAATAAAGTGATAAAACTTCATAGTGGACGTAGGCCATACGCTGAACCACTCTAAAACTCTGTGTTTCTATGCATTTTCTTATATGTTTATTGGTGTGTTTGTTAGATCTGCTTCATTTTACAAATTTTCTCTTTATTTTATCTCTTCAAACACATCCGAAGAGTGTTGTGCCCAATTTTGGTACAAACACTTTGGTGCTTTCACTGAGAAAAACCAAGTTTTTCTCCCGTTCGTTGGATCTACTTTCGATATCGGATTGCATAAATCTAAGGAGAAGATCCAGATCTATTATTCAGTGGTTCCTTCTATTCTATTCAGATTGCCCCCGATCTAAGAGGAACCATATTCATCATGAAGTCCGTACCCATATTTTTGAATCCAGAAAATATGCTGTTTTTCGTATCCATATTTTCGAATCCATGAAAATATGATGAATTCCATACCCATATTTTCGAATCCAGAAAATATGCTGTTCTTCGTACCCATATTTTCGAATCCATGAAAATATGATCATTTTTGTACCCATATTTTCAAATCCAGAAAATATGTTGTTCTTCGTACCCATATTTTCGAATCCATGAAAATGTGATGATTTTCGTATCCATGTTTTCGTATCCAGAAAATTTGGTGATTTTTGTATCCATGCTTTCGTATCCAGTAAATATGGTGCTTTTCGTATCCATGCTTTCGTATCCAGTAAATGTGGTTCTTTTCGTATCCATCAGCAGATAGTCTCTCTTCGTATCGATCACCTATTGACTATTTCGTATCCATCAAGGAGCGCTACTTCGTATCCATCATGGAGCGCTACTTCGTATCCATCATGGAGCGCTACTTCGTATCCATCAGGGAGCGCTACTTAGTATCCATCAGGGAGCGCTACTTCGTATCCATCAAGGAGCGCTACTTCGTATCCATCAGGGAGCGCGACTTCGTATCCATCAGGGAGCGCGACTTCGTATCCATCAGGGAGCGCGACTTCGTATCCATCAGGGAGCGCCACTTCGTATCCATCATGGAGCGCCACTTCGTATCCATCATGGAGCGCCACTTCGTATCCATCATGGAGCGCCACTTCGTATCCATCATGGAGCGCCACTTCGTATCCATCATGGAGCGCCACTTCGTATCCATCAGGGAGCGCGACTTCGTATCCATCAGGGAGCGCTACTTCGTATCCATCCATCTGTCTCCAATTCGAATCGATACTCACATGTACTTCGTATCCATCCATCTGCCTCCATTTCGCATCGATACGCACATGCAGTTCGTATCCATCCATCTGCCTTTAATTCGTACCGATCTAGCCATTTCGTATCGATGCTACAAGAGCTAATTCTCTGGATGGATATGAACTAGGTCTTTCATCTGATGAATACGAAAAGTGCAATTCCTTTGATCGATACGAAGACGAGCGCATCTGATGGATTCGAACAAGAACGATACGAAGGACTTTTTCAGGTTGCTTGATGGATTCGAACAAGAACCCGCATAGTTAATTCAAAACTCAACTTAGTAAAGAAACATTCTAATCATTCCATGACTGGAAGGGGCATAAGAGATTACAACAACAATTGTTGAATTGCAATCGAGGAATGGGTATTGAAATACTACTCAACCGGTGCCCCCAGAGGCTGGAGAACCTAGCTAATATGCCAAGAACTGAAGTTGATTAATATATCATGCTTCTAAGGTGGACTGCAACTTCCTCCAATTGACCAGCTTTTAAAACTCCTGAATTGACAACTATGGTACGATGGCTAATATGACAACTGCTCTACACTGTCAACTCTGCCAATTCAAAGCATAGCTGGTCACCACTGAATCATCTTCAAATGCCCACATCTTAATCATTCCACATCTATACGACTAAAAGCATGACATACAACCTCTAGAGAACTTCCTTAATACCCTATACAGGTCACCTATCTGTTAGCCCATCTTAACCAACTCACATCGAATCAGTGTTACCAACCATTCGAACATTGGGCAATCAGGCATGCATCATTCACTAGTATATCAAGACCATGTAGCCATAAAATGGACTTGATAATATTGATTGGAGTATCTTTCCCAATCGGAGCCTATTCATCGAAATCATCCTACATACAAAATTTCTAGCAAAAATTCAGCATGGTGACTATGTCAGTGTACTATGGAAATTCAACCTCCGCCACTATCTCATGAAGTGAGAATGGTGGATGGAGTCCATGAAAAGTGATGAATGCCATCAAATGCGTTGTATCCCCTATTCCTCAAAGAAGACTGTCAATCATGGTTAGGCATACCATTTCTACTTCTCATATTGCTAAAGGGAATAAAGAAGCTGGCGGACAACGAATTGATCAAAATCCACAGCTCGTTGCTGCCAACACTTATAAATGAAATCAGCACAAAAAGCTTATTTCCAGAGTTTAATAAGAGAACTGGCGGATAGCCACCAACAACTACACCAACATAACGTGTCTAATGTTGAATTGATGAACTAGATGAAGGATCGGTGTCGCAAGATAAGGAGAAAACCTACTCCATGCTCTAAATCGGGAAGCTCCTCTTCTCTACATGGCTACCGTGGGTGTCAACGCCATAAGGCTGCTCCAGAAAGAATAGCTCTGACAATATGTTCAAGCCCCATAAAACGAAGGGACGGAAAACCCCGGCCCCTATCAATCAATAACGTTGATCAAACTGAACCATTTGCGTTAGACTTCCAACTTTGAAGGGCTGGACCGAAGTGCAATAGCGAGCATACGACGCCGCTTCACACATCAATGAGATTTAATCTGATCTTTTTTGAATTAATTCTATTTCTTTCTTTTATGTTGCGAAATATGACCGACTTGAATTAAACTACTTACAAATGATGCAGGTTACCGAGTACTTAAGGATGGGTGCAATACAACCTTCGTGGACTATGCTCAAGTCATTGAGGTATCATCACGGCGAGCATAATTCAACCACTCGTCGGCTGCTATATGCACCTGACTTGGGGCAGGCCATCAAAGCGGAAGTGACAAACAGGTTCAGGGCTCCAGTACGAAGTGGATGCAACCGACCATCCAATAAATCATTCCCAAAGTGCGAACGGACTCCAACTTCCCAGAGTGTGAATTGGAGTATAAACATCCAATAAATCGTTCCTAGAGTGCAAACGGACTCCAACTTCCCAGAGTGCGAATTGGAGTATAAACATCAAATCCATCGTTCCCAGAGTGTGAACGAATTCCTAAAAGCCCAAATAGGTGTGACTGACGGCTGACTCCAACTTTCCAGAGTGTGAATTGGAGTATAAACATCAATTCCAGGTTCCCGGAGTGCGAACCGAAACGTCAATGCTAGCTCCAAGTTCCCAGAGCGTGAATTGGAGAATAAACATCAATTCCAGGTTCCCGAAGTGCGAACCAAAATGCAAATGCTAGCTCCAAGTTCCCAGAGCGTGAATTGGATGATAAACATCAATTCCAGGTTCCCGGAGAGCGGACCGAAAAAATACAAATGTCAACTCCAAATTCCCAAAGCGTGAAGTGGAGTATAAAGATCAATTCCAGGTTCCCGGAGCGCAAACCAAAATACAAATACCAACTCCAGATTCCCAGAGCGCGAATTGGAGTATAAACGTCAATTCCAGGTTCTCGGAGTGCGAACCCAAAACATACATGCTAACTCCAAATTCCCAGAGCGTGAAGTGGAGTATAAGCATCAATTCCAGGTTCCCGGAGCGTGAACCAAAATATACATGCCAACTCCAGATTCCCAAAGTGCGAACTGGAGTATAAACATCAACTAACTCTAGTCCCGAGAGCGCAGACTGGAGTATAAATACCAAATGGGTTTGATTGACAACCCATCAACCAACTCCAATCCTCAAAGCTAGAATTGGAATATAAATATCAGTAGGAATGTGATTCGACTGTCCATCTATCAACTCTGATCCCACAGCAAGTCCTGTAGACAAAAAGTGGATGTGATTCAACCATCCGCTTTCCTATCTTCCCCTGACATGGGGGCATACTTATCATTAAAAATCGAATGCTTCGACCATCTAGCATAAAGCGGGAACGACACGACCGTTCACGCATCAACACTTATCCCCGGCATGGGACCTATAACATAATCTTATAGGGATGCACTCCAACTGAACAAGACAGAATTTCTTCCATGATTCGACAGGGAGATGCTGATTACAAAAACGGACCTAGCTGAACGTCTTATTCTAAATGAATGTGATTACCCATCCTACCGCAAATGAACGTGACATGACCATTCATCCGCTAACTCTAGCTAATGATCTGGCGGGTTGTGCATGCAACGTGGCCGGATATGACCCAACCATCCGCCAATTTGCTCCTTTCTCCAAATCAGAAGGAGGAACATCAAATTAAAGTTGTCGCAATGTGACCGACTACACTTCGACTTTCGCCATTGACTAGCGCCAGAGGAATTAATTGAGGAAAATGTGGTTCGACCATTTTCTACTAAAATTCTTAGTCCCCAGAGTGTGGACATGGATGTAAATATCAAATAGGTGTGACTAATGGCCCTTCAACTAACTCTCATCTCCGGAGTACGACTACGAGCGTAGACAAATAAATGAATGTGATCCGACCATTCATTCACCAACTCCGACCAAAAGTCGACGGGAGGAATATAAACTCGCTACAGGTGCAATTAGACTGTCCACAAACTAACTCTACGACTGTGGGCAGAATAACGAATCATTGAAAAGAAGAGAAAGGTGACTCGCTACATCGCTAGCTTAGCGTCCTTTACAACTTAAGGCAATGACTGCAAAGAGACCTCTCATTTTATCCAAGCTGTTGGATCATGAAGATCTATACCTCAATTGGGTCATGTCAACACAAGCCATAAGCATTGCAATGCTATGTGAAGATAAACTCATCCAAAGACCAGTATACGATGAAAGCTAGCTATTGACAAGCTTACCCCGTTAATGTTTGTACCGACCAACCGTTACGATAGGTCCAATGGCAACCTTAAATGTCTGAAAGGTTACTCAAATGGAATAATAAAGCTAAGTATAAAGCCTTGGTCGCCAAGCTAAGACTTGCAAAAAGAATAGGAATGGAAGCTTTACATATCTTATACGATTTCTGCTTAATGTGCCAAGTCAGGAGGACTATCTGACTAGGGGGCAACGTCTTGCTCCTTATCTCAATTGGATCCTAGAGATACTAGCTGACTTCTAGTATTACACCACTATACCAATCCTTAGAGAACGAAACGAAAAGGCCGAATCATTGGCCGAGCTAGCCAGTTCTGGGGATGCGCAACAAATAGACTTTATCCCAGTAGAAATACTTATTATTCCAAGCACTGATAGATGAAGATCGACTAGATTTTAGAGATGGATCCAAGAATGGGGTCATGGATGACTCCTATCAAAGGCTATCTACCGTGGGGAATTCTTCTTGAATAGACGAATGAGAGATGGCATATCCTCCGCAAACAATCACTGCATGATTATGTCTGGATCGTTCAACTCCATCGACACAAAGCATTACACTTGTATCCATCAATCCAAGATCCAATATTACGTATCCATCGATACGAAGCATACATTCTAACATCCCAAATCGATCCAGGAGAGGATCGATACAAAAGGAAGGACTTAAAACAACCATCGAACGTTGTTACAACTCAAATTTCACTTCGATCCAGGAGAGGATCGATACAAACTCAATCCAAACAAAAACTAAAGAACTTGATGACGATCCGCAAATGTGCAAACATGAATAGGTGTCAGCCTAACATATGTGCATGTATGCCAAACTAACACTCAATTTTCAAAGTTACCAGGAATTGAATGCTTACCTGATGACAATCAAAATGATGAACCGCAAATCGCTAGTGCTCAACACTCAATTACAACAAAACACTTCATGATCATTGACAATCAACAGTTTTACATCTACGTCACTGAAGATCAACCAAAGGCAACATCTTTTGACGAAAAGATAGCAACTACTCAGTGAATTGGATCGAACTTTTAAGAATGAAGATGGCAGCTTTTCAAAGCACGTCATGTTCACACAAGACGTACTTTGGAGGGCAAATGTTATCCCGCCTTTTGGCAAGGCCGTGACACCAAGAACTTGACTAGAAACCAAGGATGGTTCGTCCTGGTGATGTTAATGCATAGGTCTGCTATGGATGTTGGTAAATTTTTTCCGAGTCCAGATCGAGCTACAATTGATATGACATGACAAGAAAAGCTAATAAAGCCAACATTCCAAATTTCAAGTCAATCGGAGTTGGTATGCTCAAGATATTGATCGATCACGGTTGAGAAATCCAAACTTGCATCGATCATAACTCAAGATCTACAAGTCCAAATCCCACCAAATTTTCACAGTAGCTTACTGGCAACATGAGGAATGTTAACGCCAAATTTCAGCTCAATCGGATCAAATCTTGATCGATTCGAAGTTGCTTCGTATCGATCACGGACCAACTTGCATCGATCATATCTCACAATCCACATGTCCAAATTCTATGAAATTTTCATAGTATCTTACTGCCAACATGAGGAATGTTCTCGCCAAATTTCAGCTCAATCGGATCAAATCTTGATCGATTCGAAGTTGCTTCGTATCGATCACGGACCAACTTGCATCGATCATATCTCACAATCCACATGTCCAAATGCTATGAAATTTTCACAGTATCTTACTGCCAACATGAGGAATGTTCTTGCCAAATTTCAGCTCAATTGGATCAAATCTTGATCGATTCGAAGTTGCTTCGTATCGATCACGGACCAACTTGCATCGATCATATCCCACAATCCACATGTCCAAATGCTATGAAATTTTCACAGTATCTTACTACCAACATGAGGAATGTTCATGCCAAATTTCAGCTCAATCGGATCAAATCTTGATCGGTTCGAAATTGAGTTCGAATCGATCCCGGAAGGGACCCCAATTTCCTAAGGCCGGGCATGTGGGCCCCCTCACGTGCCAGAAGTGGTCTCCCATATTTTCAGCGAAATATCAGCCTCCAACACTTATAAATAGAGCCCCTGGTCATTCAAAAAGGGGTCGGACAATTTTCAGAGTAAATGAACGCCCGGACTCTGCCACGTTCACCCCAGAACGTCATTACTTCCATTGATCTCGAATTTAAGCTTATTATCTGCTGTACTTCGCTATAAAAAACTTGTAATCTTCAAGTATCAAGCAATAAAGTGATAAAAATTCATAGTGGACGTAGGCCATACGCCGAACCACTCTAAAACTCTGTGTTTCTATGCATTTTCTTATATGTTTATTGGTGTGTTTGTTAGATCTGCTTCATTTTACAAATTTTCTCTTTATTTTATCTCTTCAAACACATTCGAAGAGTATTATTTTCTCTGAATTTAATACTCGGGTCAGACTGAGTTATTACAGGTTGTAGATATCTTGCTTTGGATTGTTGCTTGAGCTATGAAGTCTTTTCATATCTTTTGGAGTAGTCGTCGTCGGTGTGGAGTATTCAGTGTAGTTGTATTGGAAGATATGTATTCATGTATATTATATACGTTAATGTACTTGTATATGTAACTTCCAGAGTCGACAGTTGTAGTTGTATCATATGTACTGTATCACATGTATTGTAACCGACTTCAGTTATATGTATATGAGACTTTTTATTATTTGTGTTCCGCATTTAGCTGATCTATGTTATTATTATATATATTGTCCTAAAGTATTATGAACCATCGTAGTTCGTTTATACTGGAATTGGATACGTCGATGAGAGTAATTAAATAAGAGATGAAAAATAAAAATATATACCACTCCTATCGAGGTAACCAATACTAGTGTAAAGCCTAACTACGGATGGCGGCTCCTCAACAGCCTTATTCTCCGTGCTAGTTGACGGCGTTACACCATAGTATCCTTGACTAGCGTGGGTATAGAGGTGGGGCGTCACATGGCTTGAACGATTTTCAATTATTTCATTTTACTTGGGACTGTGGGTTTGAAATGATAAAACCCTGGTTTTCTTTGTAAATTACGGGTTGAAATGATATATTACCCGTATCACTTTACCTAGTGTAGAAAATGATATGCAGACCCGTGGTTAAAATATATTATTCTAAAAATTTTAAAATATTTTAGAAATGTAAATATTATAATATTTGGATTTAAACTTAATTAAAAATGATTTTGTAAAGTATTTTAATTTTTTTGAGAATTTATACGTGAAATAAATTAATGATAAAGTGGAAATTTGAAATATAAGTTATTTTGGAAATTTTGATTTAATTATAAATGGAATTTAAAAGTAAAAACAAAAATATGATAAATTTATGATATTTTTAATTAAATGAATTTAGAATGATTTTATAATATATTAATGGATTTTGAATAATTTAAAAATGTGAAATAAATGAATATTGAGTTAAATTTTGAAATATAACTTAAATTGGAAAATTTTGAATTTTGTTTAAAAGTCAATTTTGAAGTTAAGTAAATAAAATGAAAATAAGTTATATTTTGAAATTTAAACTTAAGTGTTAAGTTAAAAATTTAATTATATGAATAGAAATTGAATGTTGGAATTTAATAAGTGAATTATTATTAAATATTGATTTTCGAATGGAAATTTAACTTTATAAAATCATGAATTTAAGGAAAATTAAATGATGGTTATAAAAGTGAAAAATATATGATTTATAAGTTTGAAATGGTTTAAATAAAAATTTAATGGTTTGTGAAAGTATAGTGAATATTTGAAATTTAATTAACAGCATTTTGAAATGCTATTATTTCTAAAGTAAAGGATATTACAGCATTTGTAAACGTTGTAGTTAATATAAATGAACTAAAGTGCTAAATTGAATTAAAGGCTATTATAGCACTTTGTAAGTGTTATAATTGTTGAATTAAGCTAAGGTTTTATTTGAATTAACGTAACCCTATTACAACATTTGGAATGCTTAAAAGTAATTTTCCGTAGCGTTTTTCTAAATGCTGCGAAAGTTGAATTTTCATTGTTTTAATAAATTTAAGTGAATGAATGTGTTTTGAAAGATTAAAACTTTGGAAATTTGATAATTTAATTATTGAATATAATACTTCATTTTATGATTTAAAATGAAGTAATTTGTTTTGAAATATAAACTATTTTGAAAAGTGTGTTGAAATGGTATTTTAAATAAATGAATGTGGTTTGGAAGATACGATATTATGATATTTTGAAATGGATTTTTTGAATGACATTGAATTTTGAAATGATATTTTATTTCGAAGTATAAAATACCATTTTGAAAATTTAACCACGGATGTATTTAATTTATAGTTTAACTGATCCTTAAAGGATGGGCGATCCCAAGCATCCTTTAAGTTATTGTGCATTTCTACTACTGTTCACTTGAGTTGGTTTACATTATATAAGTATATACGTCGTGACTCGAGTGATTTACTTTACGCTCGGGTCAGCCCGAGTATTTACAACTTAGCTTTGGATTTCTTTCATGGAGTTAGGAATCGTTGGAGATTCTGCTTGTCTAGAATCTGTTCCGTTTCAGTTTCAGTTTTTCTATTTCAGTTCTAGTATTTATAAATTGCTATGTATTTGAGATTTCTATTGTATATGTTTTTTCCAGACTGATATTATGTATTATGTTTTGAGAGTTTGTCATAGTAGCTTCATGAACTATATGGTATTTTAATTTCCACTGCGAGTTATTCTGATATTTCTGTGTCTGTGATTCGATGATTGTATTTCATTTGCTCCAAATTTATTTACAATGCGGTATTTTGAGCAATCCAAGTCCGACATGTGTGGATGCGAATGGCTAAAAATATCGGGTTGTCACTGTTGGTATCAGAGCTTTGGTTTTAGGCAAACCATAGCCTACGGAGCAAAAACTCATTAGAGATAGGGTAGAAATACCCTAGAAATGAGTGAAATCAATCTCAGAATCATTTACTTGTGAGAGAGCGTAATTTTGAAGATAAAATAATTTCCAAATGATTTTTAAAGGATTTTCAAAGATTATTTTGGTATAAAAATGTTCTTATTTTGAAACCAAGATTTTTTAAATTTCATTCCTTCTGTATCCATCTTGTTAGAAATCTCTTGGTTAGGATTCTTATCGATTAGGATTCCTTGAACTTTAGAACACTCCCACTTGTTTTGAAATCCAGTCTTGTTTTCCCTATTTTATCCTTTTGATTTTGGAGCATTCCGTAACTCCCCTTTGGAATGACCTCTATAAAGATCAGTGATTCCGTAAATCTTTGAATGATTTGTAAGGGGGTGAAACTCCTTTACAATTGGCATTAATTCACCGGAGGTTTCCGTATCCTCGGATTTCGATGATATTTATCTCCTGCTCTGCCTGGATTCTATCTCTGGCGATCGAATGTCGATTTGCCTTAGATTTCCGAATAGATTATATTCCTGAAGTCTCGGTTGACCGATTAAGGTCGCCCGCAATTTATAAAGGCTTATCCATCTTCTATTTGGTAATTAAATTATCTCATCTTCATTCGAGCTTATCTTCGAACCAGAATTCTATTTGATTAGAGTTCCTCTAATTTGAATCTTTGTTGCTCGGAATCCACCCTTGAATCATCCTTTGGAAATTTATGTTTGGTTGTATTTTGGAATTGTGCATATATCGAAATTATTATTTTAATAAGGATGGCCCTATTTTATATATAAAAGTGAAATGTTTTCAATAAGGATTTTTATATCTTTTGAAAATGGAAATTTGAAACTTTGAAAGGATTTGAAATTTTGAAAATTTATAAGAATTTGACTTATATAAAATTATTTATAACTGAAGGGTTTTGAATTTTGAATTTCGAGGAATCGAACTCTGGTGTTTTGAAATCGGTTTTAAGATTTGGAAAATATATAATAATAATATGATTTTAAGATATTTCTCCGAATAAAATGTTTCAAATGTATTCGAATAAATTCCAATGATTTCGAAGTAATTTCAAATAAGTTTCAAGAAAATAAAGTCCAGTACCCACTTATGTCGCTGGAAAATAATTTTGGTGATGATTACATGCATCATTGACGTTGATTTTCGAGTTTCTGAGTAGGGGAGAGGCCACTCTATTAGCTTTGCTATGCGAGTAATTTTGGGAAACCAAATTTTGATTTCAGATTTTGAAGTACGGTTTGATATTTGAAAGATATATGTATATATATGTGAATATATATATGAATAGATATATATTTGAGATGATTTAAATAAGCCGGTGTTCAGTCCTCGAGATTCAGATTTGTTTTGGTATAACCCTATCTTTTGAAATTGGTTTACTAATTTGTTGGTGATTTCCAACTCTTGAATTGAAAATATAATTTCTTCTACTATTTTAAGGTTCGAGCACTTCCAAATCAAGGTTAACTTTTCAAAGCTAAGCAATTTTGAAAGGTATGGGGTATTTGATAAAGAATATAAGTTTAGTTTGGTATGATTAATGTATAAAGTAATATGATTTATATAAGTTTGAAACTGTTTGTTGAGTGAAATAAATAAGACTATTTTGAATTATACTGGTATGAAATATAGATTTGAAATGTTTTAATAAAGTATGTATATAGAATAATAATCTTTCCAACTGTAAATTGGATTTTTCATACTGAAATAAATAGTTTGAAGGTTTTAAAAAGAGATGGTTTTAAACTCTGTAATCATTTTAGATATTTTGATGATTGAAATGGTGTGGAAATGGTTTAATCTCTATTTTGATAAAGAATGTGAATTTGAAATGATAATTGATTTTGATAAATGAATATTTGAAGTTTATATTTGTATGAAAGGATATTTGGTTTACTTGTAATTTGAGTTTATTTAAAAATGATGGATTTATGAAATGAATATTTCAAAACTAAGTAATAATGAAGTAAAATTTGAGATATATGAAATTATAAACCTTAGTTTTGGAACATGGTATATTTAAGCTTTGAAATATATTAAAGATTGAATAATTTATTTTATGGATCAAATCTTTATTTGAAATTTGATAATATTCGAAATGGTTTTGTTGGAAAACTAAATTGAATTGAAACTGATGGTTTGAATTGAACTAAAATTGGAAATTTTAGATTTGGGTTTAATTGAATAAATTTGTGAAATGTAAAGAATTAAAGGAATGTTTTAAGATTTCAAATGTATTATTTCAAAAGGTTATGATTTTCAAAGTGTAATGATTTCAAGTATTCGGAAGATTTATAACTTTGAAAGTATTATGATTTTTGAAAGGGAATATATGTTTGAAATGGAAATGAATTTGTTTGACATAAATCTTGTTGATTTGGAAATTTAGATTATTTTCTAAATCTATTATTTTAAGAAACTAAATATATTTAATTTGAAAGAAATGATTTGGAGATATCATTTATATATATTGAAACTGAATTGATATTGAAAGGAATTGAAATTGAGAACCTTGTTTTACTAAATACTTTGATCTGGGAGTTATCGAACTTATATAAAATGGATTTGTGTAAGTATGAAATTGATTTGTATAAGTATGAAGTGATTTGAAACTATTGATTTGTAAGGTTACTCAATTTGTAAAGAGAAATCTTATATAATCGATGTCTATATGAGTGTGATTTGATATACTATTGATTTGGAAAGTATTCGATTTGAAATGAAATCTTATATATAATGGACTTTATATAAGTATGATATTTGAAAGTGATTTTGAAAGGTACTATGTGATACATATTTTCGAAGTAATGATATGGAAAGTGCCTTCTGCTTGATATCCACTTTGTGGCCACACTGTGGATTCATTCTATCGATATTATTCTCTCTTTGATTTGGGTTTTCCGGATATGATACTCGAGTGTCCATCGAATTCCATGGCGATCTCCATGGTATTACGTTTACGACTGCATAGCGTAATTCGCCTGGCTAAGATGGCTTGGGGGGTACGGATGTTTCCTGAGGGATCCAGGCGTAACTATTGTGTATCCTGCGATCTATGTAGGTCGTAGTAGTAGCGAAATCCGCTGGCTGAGATGGCTTAAGGGTACCGATGTTTCCAGGGGGATCCAGGCGTAACCATTGTGTATCTGCGGTCCACTAGTCATTATGGCATAATTCGCAGGGTTGAGATAGCTTACGGATACGGATGTTTCCTGGGGGTTCCAGGCGTAACCATTGTGTATCTACGATCCATGGTTAGACAAATGTTTGGTTTGGTTGATTTGTTTGGATTGTACTTTCCATATCTATTGTTTTAAAAGGTTTTCTAGTATTTTCACTGGGTGTTGAAACAAGTCTACCAAGTACCTAGAGAATTCTAGCTTTGCGCCTGATCAACGCATAGCCAGAGTCTATAGGAACGAAAGTAAACTTGTTAAGACATCGAGTTCTAAATGTATTTTGATAAAGTATTGTATAAAGGATATTTCGATCAATTATTTTACTTTTCTAAATAATATAAAATGTTTTAAATATTGTATACTTCGAACTATCAAATTTGAATCAAATGACTATTTATCATGTTATAAAATGTTGTAAATATAAATTTTAAATTGAAATGTATATGGTTTTAAAATAATGGTCCATCCTTGTGTTCCAACCTATTTTTCCTCCTAGCTATTCCTACCTACTTCTTCTTTAAAGGTTCTTTCTGCATTTTGGAAAGAGTTGGTTCTTTGGCTTATCGTTTATATTTGCCCGAGAAACTTTCTGGAGTGCATGATGTATTCCATGTCTCGCACCTTCGCCGCCATCTTCATGATCCATCTCTTATTGTCTAGCCTTCTGCTCTTGATAGTTTAGATATTGAGTCTAATCTGACTATCGAGAGTGAGCCACTTCGTATTGTCAGCAGAGGTACGAAGCAGCTAAGAAGGGAATTTGTTAGTCTGATCGACGTATGATGGGGCACTGATGATCGAGATTGTACCTGGGAGACGGAGGAGAGCATTCGTGCTTCGAATCCGAAATTGTTTTTCCAGGTACTATTTGTTGTCTATCTTGCTTTTCCTTATTTTTCCTTGTTTGTTCTTTTCGAGGATGAAAAGATTTGAGTGGGGGAGAGTGTAACAACCCAGTACTTCGTGATTATTTTAATTGTTTATTTTAATTATTTAAATTGAAACTCCTGATTTAAAAACTTCATTATATTTATTAAAATGAATAAATTTTGTTATTTTAAGAGTATATTTTGATTTTTGTGTGAATTATAATTTCAAACCTGAATAAATAGGATATTTACAAAAAAGTGGATTTTTGGTCAATCCGATCAAACTTTGACTTTTAAATTTAAAATTTAAATATTTGAATTCTTGAATTTTATTGTTTATTATGAAAATAAATTTAATTTCAAGAATACTACTTTTCATTTCGTTGAAATCCAATTTATATTGTGAAAGTTATGCTTTTTACAATACTGGGTGTAAATTGATTTATTTAATAAAATTTTCTATTTTAATTTACATAAATAATATTTTTATTTGTCAAATCATGTTTTGATATGTGTTATATGACATGTTAGGCATATATTTTATTTTAAAACATTTTTACAGTGATGTTATAATTTTTCCAAAGCTTAGTGTATTTATTTTCAATTTTTAAAGCCTAGTTTCCATTTTTCTGCTATTTTCTTCATTAAAATTATATTTAATTAAAATTTATTTATTTATTTTTGTGAATACATTTTTATTTTGTGTTATTATCTTTATTTATAAATATTTTTCAAGTACATAAAATTTTCCAAAGTTCATTGCATTTATTTTCATATTTTCAAGACTAGTTTACAATTTTTGCCATTTTTCTTGATTTAATTATATATAATTAATTTTTATTTATTAATTTTTTTATTTACTAAATTTTTGCTTTTTATCTGAATTTATATATATATTTCAGTTATTTAAAATTCCAAAAGAATATGGTGGAAATTTGAAGGGTTTTGTGACCTTTGATTTGCTTAAGCCCTTTGTATTCCACCTTTTCATTTTCTAATCACCACATGCATCGAAGAGGCTGACTTTATCATTTCTTTCAGACGACTTCTATTCATTTTTCACGTCATTTTCTTTCTCAAACTCTGGAAAAAAGTTTGGCCTCTCCTTTGTGAAAACTTTGGTAAAAATCTCTCTTCTTTTTCACTTTTTATTGTTTTTTTTTGTTGAAAATTTGCACTTACCTTCTTTCTTTTGGTATGGCCTGCCATCTCCAGCCACTTATCCACCACCACCACCACCTGAACCTATCACGACCACCTCCTTCTCACTGACCATCCCATGCCGAGCCACCCTAGTTTGATGATCCATCACAAAATGCACCAAACTCCACCTATATGAACCATAGCCGAACACACTAGTCTTCCACCACCACAAACACCCCTTGGCCGCCACCTACATAACCACCACCACCTCAAACCTGACCTGACACCACTGCCACAACTGAATCCACCTGAAACCAGGCCATGCCCATATTGACTTGGCCGTGACCTATAATTGCATAGAAACCATGTTGTATTGCCTAGTGTTGTGTGGTTTCGTACACACATATGTTTGCACCATCTTTTCCCATGCTAGGCCGACCCCATTTGGACCCAAACCAGATCCAAACTCTCACCATAGTCTGTGTTTCTGACCCTAGGACGAAGCACACTATTGAAGGCAAGTGCAAAAGATTTTAACTTTGTTTTGTGCATTCATTTCTAGCATTGTTTAATCGTATT
Source organism: Allium cepa (assembly GCA_030765085.1). NCBI lineage: Eukaryota > Viridiplantae > Streptophyta > Magnoliopsida > Asparagales > Amaryllidaceae > Allium > Allium cepa. The sequence goes on from CM060938.1 coordinate 848,366,286, forward strand.
TTGGGTTGAAAACTTATGTTAGTTATATTGTTTTGTTTGAATTGTATTCAAGGAAATTAATCTTTGGCTCTCCCACTCGAATCTTTGTCATGCTATCTTTCTTTTATGGGTCTCGGTTGGGCATTCGTTTGTTGTCATCTCCGGCTTATACCTGTGAGTTATTCTCACCAGACAGTTTTATACTTATATAACTAGTAAATCGATCATATTTGAATCTGTAAAATGCATCACCATGTTATATCTGCTACGTTATGATCATATGATGTTCACCCATGCTTATTTACCTGTTATATCATATATTACTATTATTTTATGTTGTTCTGTTATTTGAATTAGATTATCACACTTCAAGTTCCCTTTAGATTAGAATCACTATGGGTTGAAATGATACATACCCGAAAGGACTTTAGAATATGGGAAAATCGTTATGGGCTAAAATGATAGGCCTGAACGATTTTCAATTATTTCAATTTACTTGGGACTGCGGGTTTGAAATGATAAAACCTGGGTTTTCTTTGTAAATTACGGGTTGACATAATATATTACCCATATCACTTTACCTAGAGTAGAAAATGATATACAGACCCATGGTTAAAATATATTATTCTAAAAATTATAAAATATTTTAGAAATGTAAATATTATAATATTTGATTTAAAATTAATTAAAAATGATTTTGTAAAGTATTTTAATTTTTCTGAGAATTTATATGTGAAATAAATAAATGATAAAGTGGAAATTTGAAATATAAGTTATTTTGGAAATTTTGATTTAATTATAAATGGAATTTAAAATTAAAAATAAAAATATGATAAATTTATGATATTTTAAATTAAATGAATTTAAAATGATCTTATAATATATTAATGGATTTTGAATAAGTTAAAAATGTGAAATAAATGAATATTGAGTTGAATTTTGAAATATAACTTAAATTGAAAAATTTTGAATTTTGTTTAAAAGTCAATTTTGAAGTTAAGTAAATAAAATGAAAATAAGTTATATTTTGAAATTTAAACTTAAGTGTTAAGCTAAAAATTTAATTATATGAATTAAAATTGAATGTTGGAATTTAATAAGCGAATTATTATTAAATATTGATTTTCGAATGGAAATTTAACTTTACAAAATCATGAATTTAAGGAAAATTAAATGACGGTTGTAAAAGTTAAAAATATAAGATTTTATAAGTTTGAAATGGCTTAAATAAAATTTTAATGGTTTTTGAAAGTATGGTGAATATTTAAAATTTAATTAACAACATTTTTAAATGCTATTATTTCTAAAGTAAAGGATATTACAGCATTTGTAAATGCTGTAGTTAATATAAATGAACTAAAGGGCTAAATTGAATTAAAGGCTATTATAGCACTTTGTAAGGGCTATAATTTTTGAATTAAGCTAAGGTTTTATTTGAATTAATGTAACCCTATTACAGCATTTTGAATGCTGTCTTTTGTTAAATTGAATTGTTTTAAAAGTAACTTTCCATAGCATTTTCCTAAATACTAGGAAAGTTGAATTTTCATTGTTTTAATAAATTTAAGTGAATGAATGAGTTTTGAAAGAATAAAATTTTGGAAATTTAATAATTTAATTATTGAATATAGTACTTCATTTTATGATTTAAAATGAAGTAATTTGTTTTGAAATATAAACTATTTTGAAATGTGTGTTGAAATGGTATTTTAAATAAATGAATGTGGTTTGGAAGATACGATATTTCGATATTTTGAAATGGATTTTGAATGACATTGAATTTTGAAATGATATTTGATTTTAAAGTATAAAATACCATTTTGAAATTTTAAATACGGATGTATTTAATTTATAGTTTAACTGATCCTTAAATGATGGGCGTTCCCAAGCATCCTTTAAGTTATTGTGCATTTCTACTACAGTTCACTTAAGTTGGTTTACATTATATAAGTATATATGTCCTGACTCGAGTGCTTTGTGTTTTACTTTATGCTCGGGTCGGCCTGAGTATTTACAGCTTAGCTTTGGATTTCTTTCCTGGAGCTAGGAATCGCTGGAGATTCTGCTTGTCTAGAATCTGTTCCCTTTCAGTTTCAGTTTTGGTATTTATAAACTGCTATGTATTTGAGATTTCTATTGTATATGTTTTTTCCAAACTGATATTATGTATTATGTTTTGAGAGTTTTTTATAATAGCTTCATGAACTACTATGGTATTTTAATTTCCGCTGTGACTTATTCTGATATTTCTGTGTCTGTGATCCTGTGATTGTATTTCATTTGCTCCATATTTATTTACAATGCGGTATTTTGAGCAATTCAACTCCAATATGTGTGGATGCGAATGGCTGAAAATATCGGGTTGTCACTCATAATATAGATGGCGATGAGTGTGGCTGCAAGTGTTTTTATATAAAGGTATAGATAATTTTTGGATATATAATTTTTTGACGATGTTTTTGCTTATATATATTATTACAAAGATTGTTTTAAAGGTCTGATTAGGCAAATTATGGTTATGTGGATTTGGTTTTGGATCATTCTTACTTGTGTTGGGCGTGCCATTATAGAAGTGGTACTTGTATTGCAAATGTGCATGATCTAGATGATATGTTTAGGTGATTTTGAGTTTTTATTGGATATTTAGATTTTAGAAAGTAAATTTGAGTTACAATTTTTAGGAATAGATAATTTTGATTTTAGGAAATGTTTACTGTTATTTCAAAAACATTTTTGGTTTTAGGAAGTAAAAGGTTAAAATTTAATTGGTAAAATCTTGATTGTTATGAGTCATAAACAGAAAAGAAAAAACTAAATTGAAAATTTAACTGGTGAAAATCTAAGCATTTTTGAAAATCAAATTTTAAAGGTTGAATTTCAAAATTTAGTAATATAAAATTTGATAACGGGAAGTTAAAATTTAGTCCGTAAAATTTTGATTTTTTAAGTCATAAAGAGAAAAGAAAATTTGAAATTGAAATTTCAGCAAGTGAAATTTTGATTATTCCCTGAAAAATAAAATTTTAAAAAGCTGACTTTGAAAATTCAAAGCTTAATAATAGGAAATTTGAAATTTGGAAATTCAAATTTTAAAATATTGAGTCATAACATTCAAAATTTAGAATTTTGATTTCTTTAATTTTAAAAATTGAATTTGGAAAAATTGAATTTGATAATTTCGAATTTGATAATTTGAAATTTAAACACTCAAATTTTGAAAATTTATTTGGGAAGTCAAATCAAAAAATAAATTGAAAATTAGCTTTTAAAAGTCGATCTTTTTTATCCATCGATGTAGAGTATTTTTTGACTCGTACTATTAAAATAAGGTAAGAGGCTATCCAAACAGGTCACAATAGTTGAACAATGCGTAAAAATAGGGTCATATTATATTTGATTGATTGATGCATGAAATTGTGGATAGAAATAAAACCTATGTTTTGGAAAGATGTTTTGATAATTTTTCCATTTGTTTGTTTTAAAATGTGATATTAATAGGTTAGCTGGCTCTGCTACAGTAGCTGGCTAAGCAGTTGTAGGCTCAGCAGTATCAGTTTTAAAACGTTGGAAATGTTGTGGTTTAGGCTTTAGGTGCGGCTGAACATCTTACATAGTGTAAGTATCATTTTCTCTATAATTAATGTTAGTATAACATCGACACGATCTAAACAAGCAACATTTACACCAGTTTATCATTATATAGGATGTATTTGATTATAGTAAATGGTTATCTTGCTTTGATGTTCACGTTAACTGTTATAAATTGACATTCTTGATACATACCATTTGGATATAATTGATATGGTTTACAGTTATGAAGATTATCAATTATCTTTTTTCTAAAAGGTAACTTGAACCTTTTACGTGTTTGTATGAACTCAAAATTTGCATGTTTACATAATTTACTTTTAAATTCCATTATATCCTTACTATTACAAAATTTCTTACTTCACAATTCTATAGTTGCATACCATAAAAGCTCTCATGATTCACTAATTTGTTAGCTTAAATGCAGAGCAATAAAAAGTTAATTTATAACATTTTGTTAAAAGTAAAAATACAAATACATTTCAAAATCTATAGAGTGAAAGTAGTTTATTCCACATCAGTAATATATTTCTTCTTCAAAAGTTTATATTTCCTTACCTCATATTTTAATTAATAAGTTCTATTATATAGGTTAAATTATTAAGATTCAAAATGCAAAAATAAAGAGCTGCTTTATTAGATTTAAATTAAATTTGAAAAAGGGGAAAATTCAAGATTTAACAAATTTAAAGTCATTGTGATTTAGAGGAAACAAAATTTTCCGCATGAGCTATCCTTTATTAATTAAAACTTCCTTTATACCAATTAAAACTTTCTTTATTACTTGTATATATTTAGTTTCTCTTTATAAAAGATATATACTTGTATTCTGATATTTCTAGTTATTTATACTCTTTTCAATATTTCAAAAGGAATTCATATACTTACCTCAATGGTATAAGTACATTAACAAATAATTTAACAAGATTTACTTACTATAAAATATAATCAAAGTGGTTAAAAACAAATGTCACTAAAACATTGTTACTATAAACCTCTTATCTCTTTTATACTTTAAGCACATCGCCAAGAGGAGTGCAACGACACTCACCTCACCACCTAACTCCACCTCAAGCTCTTCCAATGTGGAAACCTAGTTGACGGCCAAGGATTTCAACCTCGATCGATCACCATCTTGAAAAGGGAGTGCGGATTAAGGGTCTTAAGGCTAATTTTACACTAGAAGGGGGGTGAATAGTGTTTAATAGATTCTAAGACTTATATGGACTAATTTATAATTATTGACACAAACAAATACCGAACTTAATCACAGAACAATCACAAAATCAAACACAGATGCAGAAAGTAAATAAAAAGCAGTAAAAGGAAAGAACACACCAGATTTTATACTGGTTCGAAGTTACCCTACGTCCAGTCTTGTACCAAGGCAAATGCCTCGTACAGAGTTTTATTATACTAATGTCGAGATTACAATCCTCAATTTCTAAAGGCCTTGAGGTACCCTCCTATCTTCGAGTCTGGGGCAAACTCTCTTGATTTATAGGACACAAGTTCACCCAATTGATTTCAAAGCACAACCACACCTTATAGAGAGACTCGATAAACTTTTGATTAGAAATTGATCCTATAACTCAGAATAGCACTTTGATCTTCAAAAGAAGGCAGAGAATTAAACAAGAATGAGATTCCAATTTGATTCACTTGAGAATTCGGCAGAATTTCGGCATGATTTTAAAAATATGAATTTTATTACAATAAGGATTTGTGGAGAAGAAGTGAAGAAAATAAGAAATTAGTTAGTTAAAAAATTAGTTTTTGAAGGCTATTTATAGACCAGTAACGGTCATAACCATTCGTGAAGAGATTTAAATGAATAGATGCTTCTTTTGAAAATTGAAACTTTTGAATTTAATGGCCACCATGTCGACATGGGGTATCCCATGATGTCGACGTCCCTTAGTTAAAAACAATGTAAAATTTGTTTTGAAAATGGTATTGAAAGGAAAACAAGATAAAATGATTCTGGAGTAAAATAAACTAATTTTCCTATGTTTTAAAATAAAAAAGAGTAGAAAATATATTTTTAGAATGTATATATAAATTTGATTTTAAATCTTAAGTGTATATATATAATAAAGAATATTTAAAAATCGAAAGATAGTTTTAAAAACAAACGAAGTTTAAAACAAGAGTTTACTTACAAAAAAACAAAGGATATTTTAAGGCTAAAACATCTTCTGAAAATCATTTGAAAAGATAATTTTTAAGGCTAAAACATTTTGAAATGCAGTTTTGAAAATCATTTTGAAAAAACATTTTGAAGTAGTTTTGCAAGCTTCTTCCTGCAGAATATCTCATCACATCAAGACTCAAGAACTTGTACAAAACCTGGATGTTCATGGGTTTGTGAGCCACATGTCTTAGGTTTGCAAGCTACTTGTCATGGGTTTGTAAGCCACTAAGAAGATAGAAATGGGTTCCATCCCAAATGAAATTTGGAACGAAGATTTCCGTGCTATTATGAAGTTTTAATAAAAACTAGACAATTTATCTTGAAATCTTGATCTTGATACTCTGGAGTCTTCAATCTTGATGTCTCCATTCTGAATCATGAGTCTTAAGTATTTATACTGATCAATTATCAGTAATCAATGTCTGCATATATATATATATATATATATATATATATATATATATATATATCTGTGTGTGTGTATCCCGCATAGTTCCTACATATACATAACTATCTAGACAATAATTTTAGTATATATTTTATAATAAGATAAGTTAAAAAGGTTGTTATCATCAAAACCAACATCTCAGTTCCTAACAATCTCTCCCTTTTTGATGATGACAACCTGTATTTATAAAATATACTTACCATACCATAACTCCTATCATAACTCCCCTTTACTCCACGACTCCCCCTTACTCCAATGATAACTCCCCCTTACTCCAAGCCAACTACTATTTTAGAACTTCTCCCCCTTTGTCATCAACAAAAACTTCTTACTAATAAGCTCCCTGAACTTGATATAAATAATCAACCATAATATAATAGAGTAATCCATATATAAGTGTAATAAGTGTTAAGTGTGATCATAAGTATGAAATGTTATCATAAATATGAAATGTGATCATGAGTGTGATCATAAGTGTAATCCAGAAGTAAATCAATCATCCAATCATATTTACAGTAATTATTCAATTCAATCATATATACAAACCACACCAAATGTTTTAAATAAGTCAAGTCAATCAAGTTTAAAACACGCCAATCAAATCAAACAAATAACATACAGAATGACTAGACTTTCCTTAGTACTTCCACCCATCCATCTTCTCCAAAGATAGGGTCTGCTTTGATGGCATCCCATACTTCTTTATCTTTATCAAGAGTGACTGGTGGATTTTCTTTAAGATCGCCCTTGTTCAGATCTGAGATCATCCAACGAAGGGAGTCGAAATGTCTCTCTTGCTCCTTGATCATCTGCATTTGACTCAATTCTAAGTGGCACTGATTGCGAAGTATGAATGTAAGTATATTCTTGAAGGAAGTGAGAATTTCTTCAAGATTATCACTTAGATTCTTAATCAGAGAAACCATAATTCAAGAAATAGGAAGAAATATGAAAGGGAGTGATTACAAATGAAGGTTGATAATTTATTCTGGAAGAAACAGGTATATATAGGGGTTGAAAGTCGTTTAAAATGAATATATACAAGCTAGTTACACGAAATTAAAATTCGAAAGTGTAACTACTTTTTGCCCATTGTATGTCGACATGGGAGGATGGTGGATGTCGACATGCCTAAAGTGACAATTTGCTTTGTTTTGAATATCATGAACAAATCTATGCAACTAAAATTTGTATAATATAAAAACAAGCAATTACAGAGACAGGTGAAGTTGAATAACAGGAAATAAAAGATTTCATTAATGATTCTAGTCAAAATTACATAAAATAGTATTAACTAAATAAAGGAAAATACATGGATAGAACTTGAAGTAAACCAAGATAACATGAACTAAAACTAATTAGATGAAGATGTAGAAGATGATAGTCCAAGCTTTCTACTAACTTTCCTGAAGAACTTGTCGATTTTAGTGGAAATATTATCCATTTTATTACTCATTGATCTTTTGAGTGTCTTTTGATTTTCCACTATAATTCTTTGATTAGTGAGAATGGTCTTATTGGATGGATTAGCGGGATTAGTAGGATATTCAATACTCTCTAAGGAAGTTTCTTGATCTTCCTCCTCTTCAATTTCCATTCCTTCCTCTTCCTCTTCTTCTTCTTCTTCTTCCTCCTCCATTTCTTCCATCTCTTCAAGAGCAAGCCTTTGTTCCTTTTCTGTTAGTGTTTTAAATGGTTGAAACACTAATGGAATTTGCATAAGAAAAATGTTTCATTGTTGAACACTTTTCTAGTTATAAGTTCTTCCCTTTTGAAATCAACTACAAAGTAATTAAAAATCCAAATGAGATGAACTCCATGATATAATGTGTTTTCATCATAGTAAAATTCTTGGGCCTTAGCTCATCCAAAATAACTTGAGCCCAACTGATATCATAATTTCCAAAAATTGCAAAAAGAGCTTTGCAAACTTTTAAAGTTGGGTTGTTTTAGTTTCCCTATCTTGGTATAAGGGTGTGTTGAATAAGAAGGTTAACGATTCTTGCTTTGGGACGAAAATAATGATTTTTGAATTCAAAATTGTCATCCCCTTCAAAGATGTGTTGAAATGTCTCTCGATCATTTTTATTTATTTGAAATTCCGAGAGATTCATTATGGTATAATTGCATCCCAAAATATTTCCTAAAATTTCACAATCCAAAACTATTGGTGCTCCTTTAACACTATTCTGAATTTGTCCATCTTTTCCATCATAAAAACCACGATCCAAATTCACATAAAAGATCTTAACAAGGTTTGGATAATATACAAAATCATTTTGTTTGTTATCTACTACCCTAAGAATAGAACATTATTGAAAAAGATTTTCAATTTTATAAGAAGGAAAATCTTCAAAAATAGAAAATTTCCCCGTATGAATTTTACCAAAGTTTACATAGTTGATGTGAGTGCTTGAAGAGGCCATTGAAGAAGTTTGAGAGGAGTTGAAGATAACGAAGAAAATTTTGAAATTTGAAATAAAAGTGAGAAGTGGTGATAAGGAGAGTGAATTAAATAAAGATTCTATAGACATGTTCTCTGGTCAAGAGGCATCTTTCTAGAGCATTGAAGTTGGCGAAAAGCTGGAGGAAAATTCAAAAGTTTGAATTCAAATTTTTAAATCAAATTTCTGAGGGGCATGTCGACATGGGGTATACAAATATGTCGACATGTGCCTATTGAATCAAAGGATTGTGTCTATTCCTAATTTCTAATAAATGTATATACTATATCCTATATTCTACATGTTTAATTCCCGTGATAACATTAAAGATTAATAATTTAATATTTAAAATAATATTATTTTTGAATTTAAAATTCAAATTTCAAGGGATAAATTTGAATTTAAAATACAAGGAATTTTAAAGCAAACAAACAAGCATCCATTCAAACAAAAAAAAGAAAAAATAATGTAAATGTGTGTCTATTTTTAGATCCATACTCATATCGTCGTCTGATTCATGAATAGCGGTGAAACACAGATTTGAATTATCCGTCTTCTTTTCATCGTCACTGGATGATGAGTCTAAACCATCAAGAGTTAATGTGTATGCTTTCTTTCTTTTCCTTTACGAATCATTATTTAGAGGAACAACTGCTCATCTGGATATGGACAATCTTCCTATGATGCCCGGCTTTATTGCAATTGTGGCATCTACCATTATTGACATTCTCCGTATTATTTCTGGAATTCCTTTGATGATTTTTTTTTTGTAATTATTCATTTTTCTATATTTAAGGAATAACCGAAAGTTTCTTGTGATGAAAGCAATCTCCTCATCACTTCTGGTTTCGAATCTTCAGTTGTTGCATTGAATGCTAATGATTTCTTTTCTGTAGCCTTGTTATCTCTTCTTCCTTGTAGTTGAACTTCATAAGACATCAGATTCCCAAACAATTCTTCTATTTTCATTAGACTGTTATCATTTGCTTCTTCGATTACAAGTGTCTTTTGATCCCATTCTGAAGTGAGTGAATTTTGAATTTTTCTGACTTGGTCTTCCTCCGAAAAGCTTTTTCCCAGTGCAATTAGTGAATGAAAAATATCTTGAAATCGACAATACATGTCGAAAATGGACTCATTTATGCGCATTTTAAACAATTGAAACTGATTAGTTAATATGGAAAATTTAGTCTATTTAACTTTTCTTGTTCCTTCTAAGTAACTTGCAAAGTTTTCCAGATTTCAAATGCAGACTTACAAACAGACACTCTATTAAACTCATTCCTATCTAGTGAACAAAATAATATATTCATGGCCTTTGAGTTATTTTGTGCAACACCCTTTTCTCAGTAGTCCACCAGGCAAAATTGGTAGTAGGTTCAACATACTCAGTTTGTGTGATATTCCAAGTGTCTAATCCTACTGATTGTAAATAAATTTTCATTCTGCAAGCTCAATATACATAATTACTGCCATTTATAAATGGTGGTCAGAAAGTAGACTGACCTTTTATAAATGAACTAGTGTTAGTGTTAATAGAACTAGTGCCAGAGTTGACATTACCAGTGTTGGTAGCCATTAAAACAATTTTCGAGTTTCAGATTATGAAAACTATGAAAACCAATGCTCTGATACCAATTGAAAAGGGAGTGCAGATTAAGGATCTCAAAGCTAGTTCAACACTAGAGGGGGGTGAATAGTGTTTAATGGATTTTAAAACTTATATGGACTAATTTAAAATTATGACACAAATAAATGCAAAACTTAATCACAGAATCAAACACAAATGCAGAAAGTAAATAAAAACAGTAAAATGAAAGAACACACCAGTTTTTATACTGGTTCGGAGTTACCCTACGTCCAGTCCTGTACCAAGGCAAACACCTCATACAGATTTTTATTGTACCTATGTCGAGATTACAATCCTCAATTTCTAAAGGCCTTGAGGTACCCTCATGTCTTCGAGTCTGGGGAAAACTCTCTTGATTTATGGGACATAAGATCACCCGATTAATTTCCCGGCACAACCACACCTTATAGAGAGACTCGATAAACTTTTGATTACAAATTGATCCTATAACTCCGAATAGCACTTTGATCTTCGAGAGAGGGTAGAGAATCAAACAAGAATGCGATTCTAATTTGATTCACTTAAGAATTCAGCAGAATTTCGGCACGGTCTTAAAAATATGATTTTTTTTACAATATGGATTTATAGAGAAGGAGTGAAGAAAATAAGAAATTAGTTAGTTAAAAAAATCGTTTAGGAAGGCTATTTATAGACCAATAACGGTCATAACCATTCATGAAGAGATTTAAACGAATAGACACTTCTTTTAAAAATTGAAACTTTTGAATTTAACAGCCACCATGTCGACATGGGGTATCCCATGATGTCGACATCCCTTAGTTAAAAACAATGTAAAATTTGTTTTGAAAATGGTATTGAAAGGAAAACAAGATAAAATGATTCTGGAGTAAAATAAACTAATTTTCCTATATTTTAAAATAAAGAAGAGTAGAAAAATATATTTTTAGAATGTATATATAAATTTGTTTTTAAATCTTATATATATATATATATATATATATATATATAAATTACAAAGAATATTTAAAAATCAGAAGATAATTTTAAAAACAATCGAAGTTTAAAACAAGAGTTTGTTTACAAACAAAAACAAAGAATATTTTAAGGCTAAAATATCTTTTTGAAAATCATTTTAAAAGATAATTTTTAAGGCTAAAACATTTTGAAAATCAGAAATCATTTTGAAAAAATATTTTGAAGTAGTTTTACAAGCTTCTTCCTGCAGAATATCTCATCACATCAGGACTCGAGAACTTGTACAAAACCAGGATGTTCATGGGTTTGTAAGCCACTTGTCGCAGGTTTGTAAGCTACTTGTCGTGGGTTTGCAAGCCATTAAGAAGATATAAATGGGTTCCATCCCAAATGAAATTTGAAATGAAGATTTCCATGCTATTATGAAGTTTTAACAAAAACTAGACACTTATCTTGAAATCTTGATCTTGATACTCTAGAGTCTTCAATCTTGATATCTCCGTTCTGAATCTTGAGTCTTGAGTCTTTATACTGATCGGTCTTCAGCAATCAATGCCTGCATACACACACACACACACACACACACACACACATATATATATATATATATATTCAATATATATATTCTGCATAGTTCCTGCATTTACATATCTATCTAGACAATAGTGTTAGTATATATTTTATAATAAGATAAGTTAAAAAGGTTGTTGTCATCAAAACCAACATCTCAGTTCCTAACACATCGCACCCGTCAATGCCACATCAATTTGAAGCTCTCCCCATCCCGAGTCTAACGAATCCAACCTGGGCCTCCATCGTCGTTAGCAACTCTCGATTTAATTGAAATTGGATTAGAAACTTTTTTTGAGTTTACGGGAAAAGAGGAGGAGAGGGAAAAATAAAGCTAGAGGGTTTATTAAATAACAGGATGGGTAAGTATATACAATGATAATATTATGAGACCAAAAATTGATTCAACATTCCAAAGGTTATTCAAGGTAATATTATTTGGAATGGTCCTATTAACATACATAAGCTCGAATATAGCCATGGTGTTACTAGAAGTTCAAGTTGCATGTCCATGGGTAAGATAGGAAAATTGCATAATTAAGAAAACTCATTGTTTCTTTGACAACGAAAAATATAGGCAATCCACATATTTTACAGTCCTTTGTTTATATATTGTGTGGGCAGTATAGGCTTTATGCAAAGAAACTTCAATTTAGTCAAGGATCATAATGGCTATGTTTAGTTCATAGGTTCAAATTCTAGTCCAAGCCCAACAAATAAGTTATATGCACATCCATTCTCTCAACAATAGTCAACGATAAATATATCGTAGGCATTTGTTATGCAACATTTTTTGTCCAAGGTCTTATGTGCAAAATGTTATAAGAATAATATCAGTGCTAAAATCTCCAAATTAATATAGGGTTTACAACTTTGAGATTTTAGAATTGAGAAAAGAATAAATTGTCTCCCTTTGAATGGCCAAGGAAGTATATTTATAGAGGTCGGATGTGGCGGGTTAGCCGCCACGTGTCCATACAGTTAGCCATTCGACATCTCTCCTGCATTGATGTCATTCGACATCCCCTTTGCATTGTTGTCATTCAACATCTTCTCATATTGCCTATATTCGATATCTTGTTATCATTCGGCATCCCTTCCTTTTGTAGAAACTCGGTACTGTCGACTTGTTTGTAAATGCTTTGCAATAGTTAATGTTGTAGAGGCTCGATAATGTTTGTGTTATAGAAGTTCGATATTCCCTATCCTTTTAGGTCTGTTGTGAAACGATACGTAAAGCACTTATTGACTTAGCACCTTCATTACTATATAGACCCGATACCTTGACTCATTATCAATATTCGATATTATCTTCCGCTTGTTAAATACTTGACAACTTCTCCTATCGAAATGGCTCATTATCTCTTAGAGGTTTGGTATCTCTTTATTGTTAGATGCTTGGTATCCTCTTTTTGTTGCAGGTTTGGCAACATTGCTTATTATAGTGGCTCGACGTTTCGTTGTATTGTTGAAGCTCGGCATCCTTCATATTGTAGATACCCGCTATCTTCATATTGTAAATTCTTGATATCTTTATACTGTAGACAACTGATATCTTATAGTGTAGATTTCGATATACTTCAAATCATAGATATACGCCATCCTTTCTTAATAGAACCACATCCACTAGTGATGTAGTATCCCTCCTTTATCATATCTTTCCAACATTCTTGGTTGTAGAGTCTCGATATTCCTTAGGAACTCGATATCTCTTCTAAGTTCGTTCTCCAACACATGCATAGCTTTCTTCCTTTGTGCAAACTCGATATCCCCATTATTTCTTAAATATTGGCACCTTTTGTGTATTAGGTGTTCAATATGCTTTTCTTCATTGTTGAGGCTTGACATTATGCCTTACTTGTGAATACTTGATAATGCTTATCCTTTCTTTTGATACTCACCATCCTATAGAGGTTTGGTACCTCTTCATGTTCTGTTTAGATGCTCGACATTCCAGTTTAATGTGAAGTTTTAGCTTCACACCTTGCTTCAGACACTCGACAACCTTTATAGAAGATGAAGTTCGATATCTTCCTTACTTTGTGTACGGCATCCCATATGGCTTGATGTCTCCATGTTAGATGCTTGTCGTGTTATTGACTTGGAAGCTCAATATATGATCATGTGTTTATAAGTTTGGTATGCTTTCTTTAGATGCTTGATACAAACATTTGTAATAGCATAATATTCCATCGTTTCCATATCCTCCTATTCATTCTCTTAACACGGTGGCCATAAAATATATGGATAACATTTTCCTTCCTCCTTCTATGAAATAAGCTTTTTACACTTTAGTGTAAAACCAAGTATCTTCTCACCCTTTCCAACTCGCCATGAGATTTTCTCTTCAATCATATTTTCTTGAAAAACGTAAAGTGAATGATGATGACTTTCATTATTAACTTTAAGTTGAATTTCAGACAAACCCCTTCGGATTTGGTAAAGATATGGATTGACTTGTCTTCTTCTTCATATAAAGAAGCTTTCATATTTCAATGTAAAGCCAAGTTTAATTAATTAAGAAGACCGTAAGTCTCCTCGATAAGGGACCACAAATTCAATTATCCAGAAGACTTGAAATTCATCTGTAAAAGGTCCATAAATTCTCTTTAATAACAGGGCTTGAAAACATAAATTCATTAGTTAGGAAATCCAAAAATCCACCATATTTTTTATTTGAATAGAACACCAGTAAACCTCTGGTAATAATACCATAACTCCATTTGGATAAAAGACTGGAAAACATCTGGTAATAATACTCTAATTCCATTTAGATAGAAGACTAAAAACCATTTGGTAATAATACAATAATTCCATTTGAATTGAAGACCAGAAACCGTCTAGTAATATTACCATAATTCTATTTAAATAGAACACCAGAAACTATGTGGTAATAATACTATGATTCCATTTAAATAGAAGACCGGAAACCATCCAGTAATAATACTGTAATTCCATTTGAATAGAAGAACAGAAACCGTCTAGTAATAATACTATAATTCCATTTGATAGAAGACCAGAAACCATCTAGTAATAAAATCATAATCTTATCAGAATAGAAAACCAAAAATCCATTTGGAAATTTTACATCTGAACTAAAACAGGAGACTGGAAATTTGAGCGATAACAAAGATTCCCTTTATTTACTAGAATATATATGACCAAGAGATTCCCAACTACTCAAATGTCCATATTTGACACCGAGATCCTAAATTCTGAACAACATACATTCTTATCCCTTCCTTTAAACGTTATCTTAATTTTAGGTTAGTATTAGATCGGTCATGCTTCATTACACATAAGCAATAACACGTTCCCTTTGCATGAGAATGGCTCCCAAACCAACACGACTAGCATCGGTATAAACAATAAAGTCTTGGTTCCCTTCGGGAATCACAAGAATAGGAGCATTGAAAAGGAGTTCTTTTAATCCTTGAAAAGAAGCTTCACATTGGTCAGGCCAAATGTACTTAACTCCCTTCTTTGTCAAGCTAGTAAGAGGCATGAAAATTTTAGAAAAGTCTTTTATGAACCGACGATAATAGCCCGCCAATCCAAGGAAACTACGGATTTCCGTCACACTCTCTGGTCTCTTCCAATTTTGGATCGCTTCGATCTTTGAAGGATCCTCTTTGAAGGATCCATGGAAATTCCGAATTCAGAAATAATATGTCCAAGAAATTTCACACGAGATTGCCCGAAGTGGCACTTAGAAATTTTTTTCTTTCAATTGATTTCTCCTAAGAGTTTCCAAAACAATCCA
This sequence comes from Allium cepa, assembly GCA_030765085.1. NCBI lineage: Eukaryota > Viridiplantae > Streptophyta > Magnoliopsida > Asparagales > Amaryllidaceae > Allium > Allium cepa. The sequence continues at coordinate 848,381,838 of CM060938.1, forward strand.
AAATTGCTTTTCATGCTCTTCCTCGATTTTAGAATGAACAAGAATATCATCTATAAAGATAAGAACGAATCGATCGAGGAAGTCTTTGAAAACTCGATTCATAAGGTCAACGAAATAAGCTGGAGCATTCGTCAAACCAAATGGCATGACAAGCCATTCATAAGATCCATAACCAGTACGGAACGATATCAAAGGAATGCTATCCTTTGCAATATGAAGCTGATGTAAACCGGTTGCTAAGTATAACTGTGAAAAGACTCTAGCACCACTAAGTTGATCGAACAGATCATCAATCCGAGGTAAGGGATATTTATTCTTGATGGTAAGATCATTAAGCTTGTGGTAGTCAACGCAAAGCCTAAGCGTACGATTGGATTGTTTCACAAAAATAGCTGAAGCTCCCCAAGGAGAGGACTAGAACGAATAAAATGCTTCGCTTCCAATTTAGATAATTGTTTACGCATCTTCTCATTTTATTTATTAGACCTACGATAAGGAGGACGAGTTATAGGTAGAGCTCCAGGGATTAGATTAATTCTGAACTCGATTGCTCGCTTAGGAGGTAGTCATAAGACGGGCTCAAATATGTCGGAAAATTCATGAGCGTGAATGAGGGAAACGACATCTTCCTCATCATCATTATCATCATCATGAAGGTTTAGAGAATATATGGATGCCACCGAATTGGAATCTGAATCTTTAAGAACAATAGAAATATGCTTAATAGATTGAGGATGTTGAAGATGAATAGTCCTCTCAGGACATGGATGTGGGCTTCATAACAGTTAAGCCAATGGGGTGCACCCATATCAAAAAGAACTCGAATAGGATGATCACGAAACATAATAATGTCATCAAGGATAGAATGAGAAATACCTTGACCAAGAGAAGTGTTACTAGGCGCTTGCAAAACATTTATCTTTCCCTCTCTCTTGCTTGGAATTTTGGGGCATGAAGATAAAAGATGACCCAAACTTTTGCAATAACAACAAAAGAGAGGTTTCAGATATCTATTAACATAATGGTCTTTAGAAACACAAGTGTAGCATTGCCCACGACTAGAGGTAGGAGTCTTTGTTACCGAAGTTGGTTGCTTCCCTTTCTTGTTTGGATAAGAACCTTTGAACTTAATAGGCCTCTTCTTGTTGTTGTTGAAGTTCTGTTTGGCACCTACAACTTCAACATCACTTTCTTTATCTGCCTCTTCAAGCCGAAGAGCGATATCAACAAGAAGATCAAAAGAAACTTCCAGCTTCAGAAGTAAAGGCTTTTTGAGGTTCTTATTCAACCCATAGACAAATCTTAGATTTTTCTTCAATGGGATATTAATATACTCGACCCCATATTTAGAGAGAGATTCAAAAGATGCGACATAGTCTGTCATGGAAGATTCACCTTGAACAATGTTAATAAAGTGTCGGGCCAGAGTTACCTTCCAGCCTCCGGCACAAACTTTAATTCGAATTTTTCTCGTAATTACTCCCAAGTAAGATCCGCTTCGATAATCTCTGGAATCAAAAGCTCATACCAATCTAATACTCTTTCTTGGAGCATGTTAGAAGCGACTTGGACTCGATGTATATCAACAAGATTCATGCAAGAAAAGATGCGATCGCACGATTTAAGCCAAGCTTGCATTTCTATAATGCTTTCGGATCCCTTGAATGGCCTCCACCCAAATCAGTATAATCTCTGCACAAGCGTGCAAACCCGGATCTAGGATGAGTAGGCTCTGGAATAGGTCCGACATCTTGAGCATACGAGATCTAAAAGCTGCTGGACAGACATAAATACTCCATCCTGAAGAGTAGCACTAGATTAACCGACGCTGGGACGGCCTGGTCTAACCATTTATCTTCTTTAAGAAAGAAAGAAAGAAAGAAGAAGAAAAAGGTTATTCTCAGAATGAATATCAAACAAACATAATTGATAAAACAAGGCATCATAAAAGAAAATAGGATAAAAGTGTCCAATGACTCGAATTAAATCCTAAGGCACGATTCCTAAGAGAAACTTAGGACGATGAGTTGCTATAAAATTCTATATTGTTCCAAAGTTTGGCTCTGATACCAAGCTGTGATGCTCCATCTTTATACTCACACTAGCCAAGGACACTACGGGGTAATGCCGTCGACTAGCATGAAGAATAAGGCTGTTAAGGAGCGACCATCTGTGTAATTTATTTGTGCGAGCACCGATATGCCAGATAGTATTATATGCATTTCATTTCAAGAGGAAATCCGACATAACGATACAAACTCAAAACTAATACATAGTGGCTATGTGGTCTTCGGAAACAAATATAAAATAAACATAACATAAATTAGTCACAGATATTCATATCACAAAGGCGGAAACAGATATGAATATAACACATCAAAGTGTACATCGAAGTAGTGGTCATATAAGTTCCACTACATCACAAAAGAATAGGTACAAATGCTAGACAAAAGAATATGTATACATCAAGGAGTCTCTATCTCAAATATATATAACAAAAACTACTAAGCTAAATAGTTAGCCAAAAGTCAGATGACGGTCTCAGATAAGAAGTCAAGTAGTAGCAACTGAAATACCTCGGGCTGACCCGAGTATTATTTTAAAAAAATGGATCAGTCTAGCTATAATTATCATATAAAATGAGATAGAATAAGAGATATGACAAAACGTATGATAACAATAATGCTATAATGTGCCAAGTATACATTTAACAACAACAAAAATCATACAATACGTCAAGAATCTCAAAACAACAAAAAGAATGTCATATTCTTTATTTTATTCACCAAACCACAAATATTGACAAACATATCAATGCCAATTGCAAAAAGTGGTGAAACAAAAATTCTAGAAATCATCAATTAGAATTCCAGAAAACATAAAGGGGGAGGCCTATCACAAACGGGAGAATGAAAACTCACCAACACGTGCATCACAAACGGGTCGCTAACCAATGGTCGCTAACCATAAATTCGAAACATCGACGTAGTACAATAAGGGTACGTCCAATGAACCGAAACTCAATTAATTCGAAACACTGACGTTGTACAGTAACGGTACGTCCAATTAACCGAAACCAAATAATTCAGAACATCGACGCAGTACAATAACGGTACGTCCAAGGAACCGAAACTCAAATAATTCAGAACATCGATGCAGTACAATAACAATATGTCCAATGAACCGAAAAGCCGGGGCATCGATGTAGTATAATAACGGTACATTCGATGAATCGAAAACCATAAAAGAACATAGGTCGATGGCCCATAAAAATGAGACGAAACTCCAAAGAATCCATAGGCCGTTAGCCTATAAAAGAAATGAGACGAAACACAATAAACGAGGTACAGTCCCACATGTGGACAAAGAGATATTGCATATCGCTAGTCTAAATCACAAAATGATCATCATTGATCAATAAAAGTGTGAATTACACTAAGCTAGTAAATAAATAAGTTTAGCTTCACGTCCCATAACCACTGGCTTAACTTAAATATTTACGAAAAATTGTAGATCTCCATTCGAAAATTGTCACAAGATTTTCAATCGAACAAGTCCAAAAATTAATCGTCGAAGTAAACGCAAGCGTTTCATACCACTTGTTTTGCTAAGCCGTTTAATTTGATTTTCTCGTATGAACGGGGTAAAGGTTTGTATATACTAATAGGTTGGAAAACGGTTTTAATAAACGAGTTTGTATTAAAATAGGGTTGAAATCGTTTTGACGAAAGAGTTTTGATATTTACTACTAGTATAGAAACCTTTGCGTTTTAAAGTGACAAACCATAGAAATGATTCTAAAAACAATCAATCACCAAAAATTCACATATGAAGACGTAAATTAAATCCAAAGAAATCGATACCAAATCCATCAAAATTGATATTTCCAAAAATCCAAATAAATAAGTTATCAAAGTCAATAATAAGTAATAACAACTAACCGGATCAACAAAAATTAGAAATCCACTCAAAAACAGCACAAATAGGCAAAACGAACAGTTCCAAATGTCTTAGGGTCAATCCAGACGTTTGGATTTAGGTTCTAAAAATTCAGAAACCATTCAAAGGTTTGAAAGATGGCTTCAGACGTCTGACCAGATGTTTCGGACGTCTGACCAGATGTTTCAGACGTCTGACCAGGTGTTTCGGACGTCTGACAAGATGTTTCAGACGTCTGAAAGGTTGTTTCGGACGTCTGAAAGGTTGTTTCAGACGTCTGAAAGGTTGTTTCAGATGCCTGATTCTGTTTTTCCTTCTGCCATATATTTTTTTCTCCAGAATGCATAACCAGACGTCTGAACCTTAATTTCAAACGTCTGGATGCCTGGGCACTGCAACAATTTTCCTAGGCCATGATGGCCAAAACGATTCGGGAGCGATCGAGCGAGCAATGACGATTAGGGATTTACGTCAAGCTACAACCCAGCCTTATAGGCTCTTCGATACACTCCAAATAACATATCCAAACATCCATATAAGGATTTTCATAGATTTTGACTTCAAAACACCAAAATTGGAAAATTCACAGAATCCATTCAAATCAAAAGCAAATGAACATGAATAGATGTTAGGAATTCATACCTAACAACAACGATAGTTATAGACATAGATGTGAGTTCAAAAACTCACCTTTTACTCAAAAACACAAGTGAGAAGCTATAAGGCAAGGCAAGAACAACCACTCTTCAATTCTAACCCAAGATGCTTCAATCTAAGCTTATAAGAAAGACATTTTCTAAGTTAGGGTTTAGGAAAATTCTGAAATTGAAGAGGAATTGAGATGGAGAAGATAAAGAGAATGCTTACCTAAACTTCTCCTTCATTTCTAGTGTGAAGTTGATAATTCCAAAGAGAATTAGGGCTTACGAATTCCTAATTTCTTTTCTCTTCCTCCATTTTTATTAAAGCTTGAGTGGTAGGAAATATTATGTAGGAATGAAGAGGAGCGGAGTGGGGTTGGGTTAATATGTTTTGTTAATGGGCTGAAACCCAAACCCTAAATGAAAACATTAAAATTTTAATTAACTCCAAACATATCGATGTTTATACTCAGAAAGGTCATAAACGCCATTTTGAACTCAATGGAAGTGGTTTCGAGTCCCGATTCGACTGTCTGCAAATAGTAGCATTTCGGACTTAAATCCGACCAACGATGCTATATTTAAATAAAATATTTAAATATGCAATCGTAAAATATGCGGGCTTTTACAATGATCGTAAGTATTACATATCCTTTACCCAGTATAAAAAGTACCACTTATAGTAATAGCTAACTTCAACAATGACAATACTTTAAATTCAAAGTTCGGAAATTTGACAATTTATATTTACTTCAAGTTAGTTTGGCATTTTTTCTTATATACACCAGTGGTGTAGCATGCTTAATAATAACTCAGTAGTGAACAGTTAAAAGGGTATTTATGACTACTAATCTAATACTCATACAAATTCATGTTGGAAACACAACGTACCCGACAGTTTTCCTCCTGATGTCGTTAAGCGGTCATGCGATTGTAGAATCAACCTTTTCTACATCTTTAAAAGTTTTCAGAGCGGGGTGGTCTATGAAGCAATTTTTTTACCTTCATCTTGTTTGAACCAAAATATAAAATGAAGGCAAACGACATCCGTAAGTAAAACATAAGTCACACAATAACAGTGTTAATAGTAATATACATAGTTGTAAGATCATCTAGTTGAGGCAAATCAATATCCAGATAAAATTTTGTTGCTTGGGTAGAGTTAAAGGTAAATGCTTCTATGAAAGGAAATAACTGTTAGAGAGAAATTTTGACATTGGATGGGAACTTGGTTCTCGTTTAACTAAATTATGCCCATAAGTTAAGACTGTCATCGAGGTAACAGCAATCGTCAGTGACTTTCCAAATTTATCTACAATTGGTTCATTGATTATGTTCCTTTGCCCTGCCCATAGTGACACCACAATTGTTTCACCATTGTTATATAAAGAGCAGTTGATTAAGATATGATTAATTGCAAGAAAAATACGATTAAAACTGAAAACACCTATATGTTTAAACATGCAACTCTCGTTTTACTAATGGTGTTTCACTTTTAATACTTACTGGGAATAATTAATTATTGCATGTAGTATTCCACCCGAATTTGTATCAAGTCATGCATTCAGGTTATAAATCATCTAAACGATTTCATTGCAAATGGGTACTGTAAATTAAAAAGAAGCAGGCATCAGTGAGTTGCTCTATTTGGTAAAGTCTGCTTATTAAGACACTTTCATTAACAAAACCAAATTTGTACCTTGATATTGAAAGGAAGTGCGGATTAAGGATCTTAAGGCTAATTTAACACTAGAAGGGGGTTAATAGTATTTAATGAATTCTAAGACTTATATGGACTAAATTAAAATTTTGACACAAACATATGCAGAACTTAATCACAGAAAAAACACAGAATCAAACATAGATGCAAAAAGTAAATAAAAAGCAGTAAAAGAAATAACATGCCGGTTTTATACTGGTTCAAAGTTACCCTACATCCAATCTTTCACCAAGGCAAACACCTCATACATATTTTTATTATACTAATGTCGAGATTACAATCCTCAATTTCTAAAGGCCTTGAGGTACCCTCATGTCTTCGATTCTGGGTAAATTCTTTTGATTTACAGGAATAAGATCACCCAATTGATTTCCAAGCACAACGACACCTTATAGAGACTCGATAAACTTTTAATTACAAATTGTACCTATAACTCTAAATAGCACTTTTATCTTCGAGAAAGAACGGAGAATCAAACAAGAATGAGATTCTAATTTGATTCACTTGAGAATTCGGCAAAATTTCGACACGATCTTAAAAATATGAAAATTTTGGAATATGGATTTGTGGAAAAGTGAAGAAAATAGTTAGTTAAAAAGTTCGTTTGTGAAGGCTATTTATAGACCAGTAACAATCATTACCATTCGTGAAGAAATTTAAATGAATAGACACTTCTTTTGAAAATTAAAACTTTGAATTTAACGACCACCGTGTCGACATGGGGTATCCCATGATGTCAAAATCCCTTAGTTAAAAACTATGTAAAAATTATTTCGAAAATAGTATTGAAAGAAAAACAAGATGAAATGATTCTAAAGTAAAATAAATTAATTTTCCTATATTTTAAAATAAAGAAGAGTAGAAAATATATTTTTAGAATGTACATACATAAATTTGATTTTAAATCTCAAGTGTGTGTGTGTGTGTATTATAAAAGAATTTTTAAAAATTAGAAGATTGTTTAAAAACAAACGAAGCTTAAAACAAAGAGTTTATTTAAAAACAAAAACAAAGAGTATTTTAAGGCTAAAACAACTTTTTGAAAATCGTTTGAAAATATAATTTTTTAAAGCTAAAACACTTTTTTCAAAAACAGTTCTGAAAATCATTTTTAAAAAACCATTTCTATGTAGTTTTGCATTCTTCTTCCCGTATAATATTTCATCCCATCAGCACTCAAGAACTTGTAAAAAACAAAAATATTCGTGGGTTTGTAAGTAACTTGTTGTAGGTTCATAAGATACTTGTCATGGGTTTGTAAGACACTAAGAAGGTAGAAATGAGTTCCGTCCCAAATGAAATTTGAAATAAAGATATCCATATTATTATGAAGTTTTAACAAAACTAGACACTTATCTTGAAATCTTGATCTTGATGCTTATGAGTATTCAAACTTGATTTCTTTATTCTTGATCTTTATACTGTATAGTCTTCAATAATCAGTATATGTCTTATATATATCCTGCATAAAAACATTCATATATATCTAAACAATAGTGTTAGTATATAAGTTATAATATAATAAGTTACAAAGGTTGTTGTCATCAAAACCACTATCTCCATTTCCTATCAAATATATTGTCCACTGCATCAGTAACCTTGACCATTTGAGTATCCGTCCTTATGATTATTATCCAATCATCATCTACGGTTCTGTATGTTTTTTCAACATCTTGTACATTGAACCTTATGACATCATACACCGATATCTTTCTCAAACACAATTTCAAATTGTTGCATAATATGCTTTCAGACTGTTGCCACCTTTTCATTCCCTTTTATAAAATACTATGCAGTCAAAGCCTCACTATAACGCATAACACTCTTCAACTGCTATGCTACTTCAATTTAACGTTATTAAACAGTAAATCCGCATTAAGCCCTGTGATTTTCCGCTACACCCGCTAACTCAAGGATTTTTAGCATCCGCTTTAACAACATTAATATACAAATGTTGATTTGACTAGTTCTGTTTTAAACTAAATCAACAAATTAAGGTTAAAGACCTAAATTTTAATGCACAAGTGCTCAATAAGTTAAAAATCTATTGCAGTCACCAAAACTAGTTTGCATAAACCAAGATATTCTTCGATTTTGTTATATAAGATTAAACAATACTTTTTTTTCTACACAAATTATGTATGAATGAGAATAATTAACTTTAAATATATGGTTTTATATCTAATAAAGTGTTTTCTACCTCCACTATTTTCGTTATATCCCTATTTTTTCTCCGCTGTAACTTTTTCACCTCCACTACTATGAAACCGCTAAGTGCTTTAACTGCACAAGTTGAATCAACATGCGACAACTATATTTTTACCAACTTGAAATGGTTATTACTTTGTCAACTTATGATAGCTATATACTTTATCAACTAACGCTAACTGTATATTTTGCCAACTTGCAAAATTTATGTATATTTTGTCAACCAAGTTATAACAAGGTATAAAACATATTTGTAAATTGAGTATATAATACCATTTCAAATGTGACATCATGCATTTCGATGAACTTGTTATCACTTAATTAGTTCCTGTTATCACTTAATTAGTAAATTGAGTATATGCAACTGTTACTTAATAGTTCTTATTATCACTTAATTAGTTGCTACTATTACTTACTGGTAGTTACAGTTATTACTCAATAAATAGCAACAAAAAAGTAACTATAGCTATTAATTATTTAAATGGTATCACGTATTAGTAACTAGCTACTGTTCACTTTTGTTAAAGTAGATGGCTACTACAAAATTATTAACTACTATTATTTTTTAATTTCATATAACAAAAAGTATTGGATTGTCTATAAATAAGAAGTTGATGACAATAAAAGAAGTGGATGACAAAAAGAGTATTAATGGCTACTGTTAGTTGAAATGCACGTATAAGAATTTGATTAGTAATTAAGAAGAATAGAAATGCTTTGTCTTATCACTGTTATTTTTGAACAAAGAAGTTAATAACAATAAATATAGCAACAAAACAATAAAGTTTGATTATTGTTAATAGTTATTATTGATGCTTAATAAATAGCAGCAAAAAAAATAATAGCAACCACTGATTATTTAAAACGAAAACGTACATTAACCTCAGTTAGGTTAATTTTTGGTTAAAGTAAATAGCTGCTAGAAAACAATTAATGCATAGTGTTATTTTCGACTTCATACCAAAACGTAATGAGTTGTCAATAAATGAATAGTTGATGACAATAAATAAAAATGGATGATATAAAGAGCATTAATAACCACTGTTGTTTGAAATGCACGTATAAGAATTTGGACACTAAATAAGAAGAGCTGAAAAACTTTTCTGTTGATTCATATTATTTTTGAACATGACCAACAAAGTTAAAAACAATAAATAAAGCAACAAAACAGTAAAGTATGATTACCGATATTTTTTAAGTGATAATAAAAGTTGCATATTGCTTTAGTATTTGATAGTGAATAGAAGCACAGAAGTAACTAAGCATATTGTTCGGAAATACTGATCATTTTGAAAAAACTTGTAAACAATATTGTTATATTGATCAAGAAAAAAACATCAAAAGCGTTCCCAGTAGTTTATACCAAACACTCAAAAACTTTAAACAAGTACTGCCTGTCAGGAATGGCATAAAATTTCAGCACTATAAACCTTTATAATCAAAAATACTTACATATCAATCCACGGGTTCGCGGATTCGACGCTATAGAAATGAGGCTAGAGATCTGATAAAAAGACCCAGTTCGATTTCTACATACGCTTCCATATTCTATATAAATTTACCCGAAGATATGGAAAGTTAAATCAACATACGACTTTAGTATACTTTCCTCAGGAGTTTACCAACCCGTAGAATTCTCCTGGGTTTTCAAAAAAAATTTACATATGCTATAACATACAGATTTATGTTTTCTTTATGATGTTTTGTCTAATTTTCTAAATGATTGTAGATACGGTCTAGAAAGAGAAATTGACATTGCAAAAATAAAATAAGAAATTTAGATAGTGTTTAGTTTAAAATGAATTTTACATTTTAAGTTTTCAACGTTAATTATAAAATTTGAAAAGCATGAAAAACGACAGATAGAATGAAGATAAAGAGAACAGCGGAGAAAATGAAAAACAATGAAATATGTTTCTCGTGCTTAATTTATTTCTCTAAAAATGTAAAATAAAATAAGATTTTTCTTTTTTGTATGTCAATTTTAATTTGTAAATTGATCATATTCCAAAATATACATATGTTGTACATATTTTTATGCAAACGAAAACGCAAAGTAAAACGGTAAGCCAAACTATTTTTTTTCAATTTTATACAAATTTGATACTAAGAAAGAACATATGCTATCTTAGCATCAAACTATCATGAAGTAATGATAGATGCGTGGATAGGATCCAAATTATAATGTAGATAGACACAGTTTATTTCATGAATAGCGGAATGCAATAACACAAAAATACATTGGATTCATAATCTCTAAAAACTTGTTGAACCGATCCTGCTGATAAAATAAGTTGTCAAAGTTCTTAATAACACTTTCTTACGGTACATACGCAAACATACATTGGCAACAAAAGATCCATCGTATACATCCAAATTTAATATTTCATAATATGAACATGAATAATTAATTTAACAGCAGAAAAGAATGAGCAACTCGTATCTAAATTAAATCAGATATATTCATTCCTTGAATTATTTTAAACTTCAGCGTTTAACTTGTGTAATAATAAAACTACAATGGATAAATTAGTAGAAATGTACATACTACTCCCGTTGATCCACAAATTAACGGGAAAGAATAGACAGTTCAGTTCATTTTGTAGTAAAACGCAACTTTCTAGAACTTGAATTATCATAAAGATAAATTTAGTTTATGCCTAAGAGCTCCAGCTTGTTGCTCTGTTGTTTCATATCTAGTTTACGCCATTAATCTGAAAGTGAACTAAGCTATGGATCGTGCAATATGGATAGACAATAATGCAGAGAATAATGTAGATAACAATACAATTAATAATGTGGAAAAATAAAAGCAGTAAAAATAACACCGGATATTTTTATACTGGTTCGGAGCATCGTCCTACGTCCAGTCCCAAACTCCTTCTGGAATTACACTATAAACAATATCTCTCACTTAACCCGGAGGAACAGGTCTATACAATACCTGAACAGCCGAACAGGATTTCTACCTCAACAACCAAAGAGTTCTTTCTGCCTGAACAACCGAACAAGAATTCTATTATATACAGAAAGCTTTGTTGACTAGTATTTTCTTGATAACACAGATATGTCTTGAAGTACACCCTTTCTATAATCAAATCCTCAAGAATATTTTGTGTGTGTATTGATTGAAAGGAAGTAAATCACTTAGAATCAAAGAATATATGAATTAACTCAAATATTCAAGTGATATAAAGTTTGTGAATGCTTTGAATTGCAAAGAATATAGAGCAAGAATCGATTAAGAGAGAAAAGTAAAAATTCGGTGATTGGTGAAAAGAATCAAAGCATGTTTATATAGAAGATATATGGATGCAATCGTTCGTGAAAGATCTCAATCAAAAGTTGCATCTGTTCCTGTTGAAATTGGATTGAAACCCCTTCATGAAAGAAAGTGTCTTTTCAGTAAAATAGCCGTTATTTGCCGTTCAGTCAACTGATTCAGAAGTGCCAGTTGACTGAAATTCAAAAACGAGCATTACAAGGCAATTTTATGTGCACTAACACAGGTCAGTCGACTGGCTGGTCTGAGTCAGTCGACTGACCTGTGCTATGTTGCACAAATCGCTTTAAAACACAATATTTCGAAGTGAAATCTTTTTGTGTGTGAGTGTGACTTCTTGAGGGATGATTTTAATAGTATTTTAACAGAACTAAGACTCAAAAACAATATAAATATACATACTATATTCTGTATTGAAGTCTTGTCTTTATTTGAAGTTCTATTCTCTTTTTGTCGCTATGTTCCATCATCTTGTGATCTATGATCGTCAACGCTTGTTTATGATCTTCGTCGTGAATTAAAATTATGATTCAACACTCTCCTCCTTTTTGATTGATGACAACATATATAATTGAGGATATATAATATGAGTTATAAAGAATTTGTTTTCTTTAATTTCTCCCCCTGAATGTTTGGCTCTGCAAAAAAACTATTAGAAAGCACAATAATTTCTCCCCCTTTGTCATCGACAAAAAGGAAAACATAGAAATAGCCGAATTACCGCAGACTGCATAGTCACAAAAACATTTTACACAAACAATAGTTCACAAAAGATTACAAAGTTCATAGCCATATAAATTAAAACAAACACCAAAGTATCTAACCATAAGCCATAAGACAACTTACTCTTCGTCGGAATCAAAAGTATCTTCCTCCTCCGGTTGAATTGGTTTCTTCCCTTTACCGATGTCATGAGATGTTCTGCCAGTGCCACTTGTGCTGGAGCTTGTGGCTTCGGAAGTCGACCAAGAGAACTGTGGAGCTGGTCTTTTTCCAGGGTCCAAATGCAAAGATCCGGTAGTGAAAGATGCACAAGAAATAGCCTCCCATAAAGTTGTGAAGAAAACTTTGAATTTGTTAAGCTTTTTATCTATTTTATTCAAACGAGAGCCAAGAATAAGTTGATTTTGTGCAAGCAAATCAATAGCTTCTCGCGAAGTTTGAAACAGCTGGACGACGGATAACCTCTTCATCGGATTGATGAGTTTGAGAAGAGGATTGTTCGGCAATGTGAATACCTTGTCATCTTTGTTGTTGAGTTGCTTGCCAATCGTGAAAAGTGATAAAAGGTTCCGGTCGATCAAGAAGTTTCATTAGTCTTATGGTACGAATGTTATATAATCCGACTTTGGAGAATTCAGATTCCGGGGATCTTATACCAAAATCGTTTAATAGTCGCATTATATATTCACCAAAGTAAATCACATTTGTTCTACCTTGGTTAAAACTGAGAAATTCATCCAGAAGAAGCTGAGTCCAATTAACACGCAAATTTCCCCATATAGCATATAGAGCACGAATTTTTTTAGGACATACCAATTCATATGATCTTGTTCGGGGGGTTATGCTTTTAAGAAGAGACTTGTGCATTAATCTAGCTTTAGGTCGGAGTGACATAGATTTAATTTCAACAGCGTTATCTTCGAGGAATAAGTGACTTATATTGTCCCGAAGTTTCATATCGCAATTTACATCGCGAAGATTAATTCCTCCAACTCTAGTTTGAAGCAAATGGTACATTCGTTCTAGAGAAAGAAAAACAGAGATTCCACATACCAAGTCCAAATGCAGTTTTCTCTATTCCTAGTTGCTGGCTTTTGAAGATTCAAGTTCGCATAAAATAGTTTAACCATTGTATGGTTGATTTTTAGATTGTTCTTCTTGCGGTCAAGAAAAGTATCCAAACCACTTCTTTCGAAAAGCTCTTGTATGCCATATGCGTTAAAATCAGGATAATGAACAAAAGAACCTTCAAAAATACGTTAGCCTTGCATATTTATCCACCGTTGAATTGCTTTGTCATGGACCAACCAAGTAGCAATCTGAGAATCTATTGGAGTAGAGGAAGAAGAAGAACCCTTTTTGACACGTTTTGTTTGTCTTGGAGTCATGGAAATTAAAAGAGAAAGCTAAAAAAATTGGAATTTGGTAATGGAGAGGAGGCGAAGTTCGAAACTAGGGCTGGAGGAGAGAAGAAGAAAGGTTAAAAAAGTGAAAGGGTGGAGTGAAAAAATAGGTAAGTGCAGTAAATATGCAGAATTCCACGTTCAGTCGACTGAAATATATGAGTCAGTCGACTGAAATAGATCCCGAGAGTTTTAAACATGAATTCAGTCGACTGACTCAATGTTTTCAGTCGACTGAGCTGATACAGAGAATTTTTTACTATGAAATTTAGTTGACTAACTCGGTTTTTCCAGTTGACTGAGCTGAACCCGAGACTTTTAGTCGACTGGCTCAGTTTGTTTAGTCGATTGAGCTGAAACAGAAAAATTTTGACGTGAATTTAGTCGACTTAGTCAGGTTTTTCAGTCGACTAAGATGGTTATAAACTGAGATTAGTGACTATATATATATATATAACATAGAAAAAATTTATTTATAACATAATATTGATGAAATACAGATAATGATAATATAGACATAACATATTTATAAAAAAAGTTAGTAAAGATGATTGCCTTCGAACTCTTTGATTTTGAAAGGGATAAATATATTATTTAGAAGACGGACTTGGAGTAGATTTGTCACTTTTCTTAGATGGAGTCTCATTGTGAATTGGTGACCATCCTTGTCCACGTTGCCATGAGTTCGGTGAGATAGGTAGTCGTTGTGGGCTAGGAGACCAAGGATTTCGAGCCCGAATCGGTTCTTGAACATTAGATGAGAAGGAGCCACAAATTTTTAGAGCTACTTGTTCTAGAAAAGATAGCCGTCTAGAGTTCATCTTCTGTTCATACCACATTTCTTTTTGAAGATCTAGAGATTGTTGTTGATAGTGATGAATTTCATTTACTTTTTGTTTAGTGGAGGATGATCCAAAAAGTAATGAACGCTTTGATTTGTTTGAAGGAGGCATAAAACCGGTATGATTTTAATCTCTGATAATGGGAACTTGTTCATGGACGGGTATTGGAGTATGAAGTGAAAGTGAATTAGGAGAATCTGAAGCGATAGAAATATATGAAATTCTAGAGTCCGAGCTGTTAGAGTTCGAGGAGTTGGAAGACATAGTTTGTGAAAAGAAAAAAAATCAGTTTGATTAGAGGAGATGGATAAAGAGAATAAAAAGAACGAAGACAGTTTGGTGAATATATAGGCATGGAGAAAGCTAAATAATTAGTGGTCGTAAAGAATCAAGGAGTTTTCGCCGAAACTAAAAATAGAAAAAAAAAATTAGTGGACAAACTGTTAGATTAAATAACAGGCTAAGAAAATTTTAGAATAAAATTATATAAACTGTATAAAATTTTAAAGAAGATGAATATAGACTTATTATTATAAGAAAATCATAAATCTTTAGATGAGATAATCCCTAGTTCTCGTCTTAATTTTATAAACACCTTTTCTATTAAAGGTTTTGTGAATATATCGGCCAACTGATTTTCAGAAGATACAAATTCTAGATTTATTAAATCTTTTTCAATACAATCACGAAAAAAATGATGACGAATGTCAATGTGTTTTGTTCTTGAATGATTTACTGGATTTTTAGATAAGTTAATAGCACTTGAGTTATTACAATAAATTGTTGGTTTATTTAGATTAAAACTAAAATCATGAAGTGTTTGTTGCATATATATGACTTGAGCAGATGCCAAAGCTGCACATATATATTCTGCTTCAAATGTTGAAAGTGAGACGCAATTTTGTTTCTTACAAAACCAAGATACAAGGGATCGTCCAACGAAATGACAAGTTCCACTTGTACTTTTTCTATCCGTCCAACTTCCTTCAAAATCAGCATCACAATACAATACTAATTCAAAAGGACATTCTTTCGGATAGAAAAGTCCAAAATCTTTGGTTCTATTAAGATATCGTAATATACGTTTCACTACTCGTATATGTGATTCTTTGGGATCGGCTTGAAATCGTGCACATAAGCAAACACTCGTCATTATGTCAGGTCTGCTAGCTGTTAAATATAGTAACGATCCAATCATACTTCGGTATAATTTTTGGTCAACACTTTACCATTTTCATCCTTATCAAGATGTCTAGATGTACTCATAGGAGTAGGTTTGGCAGAAGTATTTTCCATGCCAAAACATGTGATTAAATTGTTGCAATATTTTTCTTGATTAATAAAAATACCATTTTCAATTTGTTTAATTTGTAAACCAAGAAAATAATTTTGTTCACCCATATGTGACATTTCAAATTCTGTAGCCATTATTTTTGAAAATTCTTGACATAGTTTTTCATTTGTAGAGCCAAAAATAATATCATCAACATAAATTTGAACAATTAAGATATCTTGTTTATTTCTTTTAATAAAAAGAGTTTGATCAACCTTTCCAATTTCAAAAGCAGAATCTATTAAATATTTTTTAAGACGATCGTACTAAGCACGGGATGCTTGTTTCAAACCATATAAAGCCTTTTTAAGCTTATAGACATGGTTAGGAAATTGTTCGTGTATGAATAATGGAGGTTGTTCAACATAATAATTTTCTTTTATGAAATCATTTAAAAAAACACTTTTGACATCCATTTGATATAATTTAAAGTTATGAAAACATGCAAATGCTAGTAAGATTTGTATTGCTTCTAGTCTAGCGACTGGAGCAAACATTTCTTCATAGTCAATTCCATCTTCTTGGTTATATCCTTGAGCTACTAGTCTAGCTTTATTTTTAGTTATATTTCCATGTTCATCTGCTTTATTTTTAAAAACCCATTTTGTACCAATGACTGATTGATCACTAGGCCTTGCAACTAAATCCCAAACGTCAATTCTTTTGAATTGATTTAGCTCTTCTTGCATAGCGATAATCCAATAATCATCAGATGAAGCTTCCTTTATATTTTTAGGTTCTATGTTAGAAAGAAAAGCTACATGGCCCATTTGATTTAATTGATTTCTAGTTCTTACATTTGAATTAATTTCTCCTATGATATTTTCTACGGGGCGATTTCTTAGTATCCAAGGAGGAGATCTTAATTCACTATTATTATTGACAGAATTTTCATTATTTTGACAAATTGTGGATTCTGTATTTGTAATATTTTGTTCATCATCTTTAATATTTGAAATTTGTTTAAAATTTCATCGAATGATACATGAAGTGTTTCTTCGATGAGATTTGTTCTTTTATTGAAGATTCGATAAGCTTTGCTTCATTCCGAATATCCTACGAAGATTTCTTTATTGGATTTTGAATCGAATTTGCCAAGCTGATTTTTTGTATTTAAAATAAAACATTTTGAACCAAAAACTTTAAAGTATGAAATATTTGGTTTTCTTTCATTAAATAATTCATACTGAGTATTCTTAGTTAGTGGTCGAATAGAAATACGATTCAAGACATAACAGGCGGTTGCAACAGCTTCTGCCCAGAAGTGTTTTGGCAACGTGCTTCCATTTGATAAAGTCCTTGCACATTCTTGTAAGGTTCTATTTTTCCGTTCTACTACTCCATTATTGTGAGGAGTTCTTGAGAACGAAAAATTGTGGATTATTCCTTTCTTTTTACAAAAATGTTCAAACGCTTCGTTTTCAAACTCGCCGACATGATCACTCCAAATATTTTTAATTTTTATACCTTTAAAATTCTGAATTCTTTTAACAAAAGATTTAAAATGATCAAAAGCATCACTTTTGTTCAAAAAGATTGTCCAAGTATATCTTGAAAAATCATCAACAATTACAAACACGTATTTACCATGATTTGTGGATTGTACTTGTGTTGGTCCAAATAAATCCATGTGTAGTAATTCAAGTGGTTGCATTGTTGAAATTACCTTTTTAGATTTAAAAAATGACTTAGTTAATTTTCCTAATTGACATGCATCACAAATATTGTCTATTTTAAAATTCATTTTTGGTAATTTGGTGACAAAATCTGCTATCAAACATTGAAAATTGCCTCCAAAAGTGACCGAGCCTTCGTTTGAGTCAGTAATGTTTGATAGCATATTTTTGTTACCAAATTACCAAAAATGAATTTTAAAATAGACCATATTTGTGATGCATGTCAATTAGGAAAATTAATTAAGTCATCCTTTAAATCTAAAAAGGTAATTTCAACAATGCAACCACTTGAATTACTACAAATGGATTTATTTGGACCAACACAAGTACAATCCACAAATTATGGTAAATACGTGTTTGTAATTGTTGATGATTTTTCAAGATATACTTGGACAATCTTTTTGAAAAACAAAAGTGATGCTTTTGATCATTTTAAATCTTTTGTTAAAAGAATTCAGAATTTTAAAGGTATAGAAATTAAAAATATTAGGAGTGATTGTGACGCCCCACCTCTATGCTCACAATAACAAAGAGTATTAAAAGAAATACCGTCTGTTATTACGAAGAATAAGGCTGGATAGGAGCAGTCATCCGTAGTTAGGCCTTACACTAGTATTGGTTACCTTGATAGGAGTGGTATATATTTCTATTTTTCATCTCTTATTTATTTACTCCCATCGACGTATCCAATTCCAGTATAAAACGAACTACGATGGTTCATAATAGTTTAGGACAATATATATAATAATAACACAGATAACAAAAGTCTCATATATATATGTATATACATATATAACTGAAGTCAGTTACAATACATGTGGTACAGTACATATGATACAACTACAACTGTCGACACAGGATGTTACATATACAAGTACATTAATATAATTAATATACATGAATACACATCATCCTATACTATGACAACAACTACTCCAAAAGATATGAAAAGACTTCATAGCTCTAGCAGTAACCCAAAGCAAGATATCTACAACCTGTAATAACTTGGTATGACCCGAGTATTAAATTCAAAAGAAAATAATACACGGATCAGTCTAATTCAAACTCAGTTATTAATGCACAGAAGCAATAATAGTTAAATAACAATTAGACGACAGTCAGAATAAATTCACCTATCTAATCCTTTAATAGAGAAATCAGATAACGGTAAATATAATGCGTAGCAGCATTAAACAACAAATGATAAATGAAAGGATTATCAATGAAGACAATTTAGAAAACAGCAGAATTGTCTAAACGACAATTAACAACAAAATCTAATTCTTAAATAAATAACTAGAAACTCATAATCTAATTATCAAATATATAATTAGACATTTCGCAAAATGATCAATCAAATCAAATCAAAAGACAATTTCGAGATATTGAATTGGACACACAAAACGATTCAAGCAATTGAAATCTCAATTAAAACGTCACTCCTGTTTGGTTGCAGTACACGCACGTGTGCACTGCCTCCCTACTATAGTGATGAATTACACACAAGCTCAATGAATCAAAATGAAAAAGAAATATCAATAAAAATCAATACTGTGTGGCTGCAGTACATGCTCGCGTACACTGCCTCGCCACTACAGTGATGAAATACACCAAACAAAATGCAAAGGTCAAGTCACTGCTAACATGACTCAACTCAATGCAACGTGACAATACAGTCTCATGTGAAAGCAAAACTCATATATGCAGCTTCGACCAAAATCAAAATAAACCAAACTCAAAGAAACATGACTCAACATGTGTGAATGGCCTCAACATCAAAGACAGAGAAACCAAAATGAAACTGCAACATGCACCAGTGATACAAGGCAAAAACCTCAATATGCAGAGGGACTGCAATTACCAAAATGAAGCATGAAAACCTCAATATGCCAAAAACTGCAATTACCAAAATGAAGCAAGAACTAATGTACATGAACATGAAGGAACAATAGAATGATAATGCTGCCGCAAGTAACAGAATACAAGGGCAGTGACCTTATACACTGATGACCAGTCAGCAAGCAAATATACCACAAGGATGAACATCAAAATTGCACCAGTACAGTTTCAATGCTACAAGTCCAAGCGCACAACCAATAACACAGCAGTATGTTGGAACAAACTCAGCAATAGCACATCACACAACAGTGCACAGTGAAACAACTCAAGTACACAACGATAAGGTAAGAAGGCAACCCAGATGCCAACAAGCTAAGGGATATAAAACTAAACAATGTACACAGTGGCTAGTATATCTACCCAGACTTCGATGCATTTACATGAAAGCAGTGCCGAGGTTAGGTAATGGTAATCAAAGTCCAAAGTGAACAATGCAAATAGATCAAACCAGTGGTCAATGCCACTTGAATATTTCTAGACCAAACCAACCTGAAGCATAGTGATACATGCATCAAGTTGAACTGCTACAAGAATGAACATCACATGAAACAAAAGTGCTAACTGACCCAAATATCACAATGCATCATATCAGAATGCTGACTGAAGATGCGAAATTCCCAATTAGAATCAAAGTGGCCGAGACTATCAAGTGCAAGTATAAATAGTAAAGCAAAAAGAAAACAATACCACACTTCGAACAACAGGTATACAAAGGAAATACAAGGTCAACTTACAGACACATGCAATGACCAGCGACAATTCAAGGTAATGCCGAAGATACTACAAAGTCAGGGAATCACATATATAAAATCAAGTGACCGAAGTCACTGTGAAGTAAGCCGTGGTGGAACCCAACATAATCGCAGTTCATCAGAGTAAGCAAGGTCGAAGCCAACAAAGAAAATGGCAAAGTCAAATCGCAGTTCAAAACAATAGCAAGCTTAACCACGGTCGAGGTCAAAATAACCAAAGTCATCAGCAAAATCAAAACCTGAAAATCAAGAATCAAATAATGTCACAGCAGTTTCAAACCAAAAATCAAAGCTATGGAAATCAAGTAACAAAGGCTCATACGATTTTGAACTAGATGTGAGTGAGGAAATCACTCACCTTATCGACGAAGCGAAGACGAACTCAAACGAGCAGCCGCACGCACGCATCTCAAGAGATGATCGACCACTCGAGCAAGGAAATCAACTTTGACTCGAGCCATAGAAAATGGCATCAACGAATTTTCCGAAACCCTAATTTAGTTCGAACGAAGAAAAGGAACAGAGCCGCCATTATTTTCTCCTTTCGTTTATTTTTCTTTTAGGGTTTCGAATGGAAAAAGAATAAAAGGGGAACGGTTTTCCCTTAGATAATTATCACAACCCAAACATAGGAACGTGGGCGAAGACACATTTTTTTTAAGCCCGCTTAATCCCTTTAACAAATTTCAAAAGAATTTAAACCGGATTCGAAACTCTCAATAGCAATTAGCCAATAGAATTAATCGCCAAATGACGATAATTAACCGGCGTAAAACCCCGGGTTGTTACAGTGATCATGGAGGTGAGTTTGAAAACGAAGCGTTTGAACATTTTTTGTAAAAAGCAAGAAATAATCCACAAATTTTCGTTCCCAAGAACTCCTCAACAAGATAAAGTAGTAGAACGGAAAAATAGAACCTTACAAGAATATGCAAGGACTTTATTAAATTGAAGCACGTTGCCAAAACACTTCTGGGCAGAAGCTGTTGCTACCGCCTGTTATGTCTTGAATCGTGTTTCTATTCGACTACTAACTAAGAATACTCCTTATGAATTATTTAATGAAAGAAAACCAAATATTTCATACTTTAAAGTTTTTGGTTCAAAATGTTTTATTTTAAATACAAAAGATCAGCTTGCCAAATTCGATCCAAAATCCGATGAAGGAATCTTTGTATGATATTCGAAACGAAGCAAAGCTTATCGAATCTTCAATAAAAGAACAAACATCATCGAAAAAACACTTCATGTATGATTCGATAAAAAATTTAAACAAATTTCAAATATTAAAGATGATGAAGAAAATATCACAAATACAGAATCTACAATTTGTCAAAATAGTGAAAACTCTGTCAATAATAATAGTGAATTAAGATCTACTCCTAAGATACTAAGAAATCACCCCGTAGAAAATGTCATAGGAGAAATTAATTCAAATGTAAGAACTAGAAATCAATTAAATCAAATGAGTCATGCAGATTTTCTTTCTAACATAGAACATAAAAATATAAAGGAAGCTTCATCTGATGATTATTGAATCATCGCTATGCAAGAAGAGCTAAATCAATTCGAAAGAAATGACGTTTGTGATTTAGCTCCAAGGCCTAGTGACTAATCAATCTTGGTACAAAATTAGTTTTTAAAAATAAAGCAGATGAACATGGAAATATAATTAGAAATAAAGCTAGACTAGTATCTCAATAACATATAACTAAGAAGAAGGAATTGACTATGAAGAAATGTTTGCTCCAGTCGCTAGAGTAGAAGCAATACGAATCTTACTAGCATTTGCATGTTTTCATAACTTTAAATTATATCAAATGGATGTCAAAAGTGCATTTTAAAATGGTTTCATAAAAGAAAATGTTTATGCTCAACAACCTCCATTATTCATACACGAACAATTTCCTAACCATGTCTATAAGCTTAAAAAGGCTTTATATGATTTGAAACAAGCACCCCGTGCTTGGTACGATCGTCTTAAAAATTATTTAATAGATTCTGGTTTTGAAATTGGAGAGGTTGATCAAACTCTTTTTATTAAAAGAAATAAACATCTTAATTGTTCAAATTTATGTTGATGAGATTATTTTCGACTCCACAAATGAAAAACTATGTCAAGAATTTTCAAAAATACTAACCTCATTATATTTAGCCATGAAGCATACATTTGCTTGTTCATTATCACTGTCACTTTCGCTTTCAGAAGATGAAGATTCTGAGTCGTCCCATGTTACTGAAAAAGCTTTTCTCTTGAACTTGTCCTTATTCTTGTTGTTGTATACTTTCTTTTGTTCTGGACAGTCTTTTTGCATATGTCCCTTTTTGTGGCAGTTGAAACATTCTATTACCGAGGATGGCGGTTTGTTGTTGAAACTTCGTTTTCCATTATTCTTGTTCTTTTTTTAAAATTTCATATACTTTTTAAAGTTTTTGGCAATGAATGCTAGGTCTTCTTCATCTGAATCCGAGTATTCTTCTTCAGCATGAAAAGCTATATTTTTCTTGTTTTGTGCTTGTACTCTTTTAACTTGTAAATTTACTTCATAGGACATTGGATTTCCTATTAACTCTTCTGATTTCATGGGAGAAAGATCATTAGCTTCCTCAATAGCTAAGACTTTTCTTTTCTATTCATCCGTTAAAAGAGTTAAGGATTTTTGAAACAATATCAAAATCGGAATATATTTCTCTTAGTCCTAATAAAGAATGATGAATATTTTGAAATCTGAAGTACGTATCATTTATAGATTCATCTTGCTTCATTCTAAAATTTTGAAATTGATTCTTAAGCATAGATATTTTACTTTGTTTAACGTTGTTAGTACCTTCATGAGTGATCTTTAGTGTTCTCCATATTTCATAGGCAGTGTTGCACATACTAACACGATTAAATTCATTTTTATCTAAAGCACAAAATGACATATTCATAGTTTTGGCATTTGAAGAAACATCTTGTCTTAATGTGTTTGATCATGTTGAATATTCAATTGTGGATAAGTGATATTCTGATTGTGTAATGTTACATGAATCAAAACTAATTACTTATATATATATATATATATATATATATATATATATATATATATATATATATATACGCATTCGTGTAGCCCAATAGTTATAATTCATGTCATTAAACAGTGGAGGTCGTACAGTGGATTAACCTTCAATAAAACTTATGTTAGTGTTACTATCCATATTACTGAGATATCAAATAACTGTGTGACTGTTATAGGATAACCCGCTCTGATACCAAATGAAAGTGAAGTAAACTATGGATCGTGCAATATGGATAGACAATAATGCAGAGAATAATGTAGATAACAATAAAATTAATAATGCAGAAAAATAAAAGCAGTAAAAATAACACCGGATGTTATTATACTGCTCAAAACACCGTCCTACGTCCACTCACAGGCTCCTTTTGGAATTACACTATAAACAATATCCCTCATTTAACCCGGAAGAACATGTCTATACAATACCTAAACAGCCGAACAGGATTTCTACCTCAACAACCGAAGAGGTCTATCTGCCTAAACAACCGAACATGACTTCTACCATACACAGAAAGCTTTGTTGACTGGTATATTCTTGATAACACAGACATGTCTTGAAGTACACCCCTTCTATAATCAATCCTCAAAAATATTTTGCGTGTAGTGATTGAAAGTAAGTAAATCACTTAGAATCAAAGAATATATGAATTAACTCAAATATTCGTGATATAAAGTTTGTGAATGTTTTGAATTGCAAAGAATATAGAGCAAAAATCGATTAAGAGAGAAAAGTAAAAATTCAATGATCGGTGAAAAGAATCAAAGCATGTTTATATAGAAGATATATGAATGCAATCGTTCGTGAAAGATCTCAATCAAAAGTTATATCTATTCCTGTTGAAATTGGATTGAAACCCCTTCATGAAAGAAAGTGTCTTTTCAATAAAATAACCGTTATTTGCCGTTCAGTCAACTGACTCGAAAATGCCAGTCGACTGAAATTCAAAAACGTGCATTACATGGCAATTTTATGTGCACTAACACAAGTCAGTCGACTGGCTGGTCTAAGTCAGTCGACTGACTTGTGCTATGTTGCACGGATCACTTTAAAACAATGTTTCTAAGTGAAATCTTTTTGTGTGTGAATGTGACTTCTTGAGAGATGATTTTAACAGTATTTTAACAGAACTAAGACTCAAAAACAATATAAATATACATACTATATTCTGAATTGAAGTCGTCTTTATTTGAAGTTCTATTTTTTTTTTTCGCTATATTCGACCATCTTGTGATTTATGATCGTCAATGCTTGTTGATGATCTTCGCCATGAATCAAAATTATGATTCAACATAATCTAACTGCAACTTATAGGTACAAGTATTATTACTTTCAATGATGCTTTTAATGATACAAAACTATAACCACAATTTTTTTCAAACCAAACATTAAACAACTTATAAATATATAAATCATTTTTAAAGAAAAACATCTAAACTATATAGCCCTAAATGCTAAAAGGCAATCAAATTAACATCCGTAATCAGTACGACAATAAAAGGTAAAGATGTAAAATAAATAAAACAATATAATATTAGTGGATTTATTAACTAACAGCAAGCTCTCTACTTATTCCACCAACTAAGATTTTACTACGTGATTAACCGACTAAACCAAATAAAGCATCATAATTTGTAATATGTGGAAACATTCTGTGGAGTCCAACCAAGGTTAGTTTATTGTACTCCAGTTTTCTCCATTCTACAAACCGAAATAATGGGTAAAATTAAAGAACATTAAAAAGGAGAAATATACAAACATTGCAGGCGAATAATATCTGCATATTTCACACTTCCTGAACAATAGAATTAGCACTGAAAAGAAAGAGCGATGATTTTTAGGACTAAAACATCACCTTTTGGATTTACGTAATATACGGTATTAGGAAAAGCTACAAATAGCCAAAACCATATATGGTGCTAAAGACACTTATATACTTGGTTGTATCTTATAGTCCCCTGATCTCCGCACTCAATTTAAGATACGTTTTACAATATCATATTCAAGACCAATCAAACTCCATCGAGTGAAAGTCTTAAAAGCATGATATTTCATCTAATATCAGGCCTTCAATTTACACTAAATTCATAACAGTCTCAAACCCAACTATGCTTATATAACTAAATATGCTGACATTAAGTTACTCAATATCTAAAGCTATATAGGTATTGAACACTGTATCGTTATGACGTACAGATAAATGTTTCAGCATACTTTCTATCAGATTCCCAAAAAAAGGGGAATATGACGTACATTTGGCAGCGGAATACTATTACACGATATTGCATCCACGTATTTCAGTCTTCACGTCAATCTACGATCATCGCTTACAACACTGCAACGCTATTCCCCCCACCCCCCCAAAAAAAAGCAAATATAGGCTACTAGTACATGCAATTCATCTAGGAAGAGATGAAATTGAAATTAAGTACTGAATAGCACAAGTGTATGGGCAACAGAGCAAAAGAGGTCACCAACTGAAAATTATAGCTACTCTGGGAAAGTTGCCTTATACGCGAACAAAAACAACACATAACAAGAATTAATTGAAATCAAAAAATAACATCATGAGAAAAACAGTTATAAAAAGGATTATATTAACAAAGGAGAATGGTCTCAGACATCCAAGGAAGGAATGAACAGCATAAGCTCTCAAGCCGGGCAAGGCGAAAGCTCTTAGGCGGCCACTGCGAATGTTTTGAGAAACAAGCCTTTCTTTCTTTCATCATCGACCGTTTCTTTTTTTGTGGAGAGAAAAATTCAACAAAAATGAACATATGAAGGTCCAATATCAAAAATAACAGTAAATGAAATAGGATCAGAACATTGGCTTGATTCCTCCGAGGAGAAAAAAGATCGCGCAGTATAATCAAAGTCGATCATTCGGGGAAAGTAACATCACATCGCTAATTTCATTCACTGCGCGAGTAAATTCAGGAAAACTTAAAACCGAACGTGGAAAAAGAAGGCGAGATAAGACATTAATATGAAAGCGGCCGTGGAAGAAGAGTAGATGGGGATTGAAGATGAATTATGGGGTATTTATCAGAAATACGAAACCCTATATCTCGATTGAGAGGTTAATGGGCTTGATTTTTGTTAACGGTCCAGATTCGTATTAATTACTCAATTTGTTCAAGGCAGAAAGCTAGTTCTACTTAAAACGATTGCTCACTTTTCCTTCCACATAAAATACGTGTTTAATACTGCCCAAAGAATATTTTAAATTGCCAAGGTATTTTTCGTCTATATTACTAGCAAAAAACATAGACCTTCCAAAAGAAACTACAAATTATATTCTAAAGAAAACAAAGATTAGATATTGCATTGCATGCTTCTAACGATCGAAAATTGCATCGTTTTCTTTATTTTCAAGCTTGATACTCAAAGAATCATTCTTACAAATATATTTTAGATTATAAATCTAATTCTATTTTCGGTATAAAAAAAAAATTCAAAATTAAATCTGAATTTAATCGCATTTTCCTGTAACCAAACATTTTTCTCTATTGAATTTCAAAAAAAAAAATTACAAGTTTTTTCGCCTTTTATTTTATTATAAATATTTGCGTTTTAAACTATAAGTGTTTGCATTTTTTAAAAGTGCATATATTCACAGTTTTAGCTGCAAATATTTGTGTTTTTTAACAGTAAACTAAAAGCAAAAGCATTCTCTACATGTGGAAAAGAGACGTAATGACAAACTTTGAAAAATTTAGGCTGAATGGCATTAAGTTTCATTTTTAGACTGAAGAACGAACTTTGAAAAAATATTAGACCAAAGGACAATTTTAATTATAATTACAGTATGTAATTGGCAAATTTCTTAACATCATGCTGTATATGTGACCATTTTTGACATGCGTTCATATTATCGACAAATGTCTAAAGTTGGTCACATGTTTAACATACGCCTAACACTTAACAATGGTATACTTTTAATTTTAGGGAATAATATCGAGTGTTTATTGAAGTCATAAAATGATTTAAAGTAATTATTATTGTTGTTTGTCGCTGCTGCTGCTTTTGTCGTTGTTCAGAATAAGTGTGCTGCTAATTAAAAAGTGTCATTATTTATATCCACCTAAACACTAACTGGTGTTACTTAAACATTTAATAAAATTAAATCACAAAAACTGCTTCAAACACCCATCGTACTATTAAAAGAGCACTTAGAAGTAAATTGTAACGATCCGTATTTTCAACCATTTAAAATATTAAATTTAATATAATTATTGAACAAAAATTGGTTGGAAATAAATATTTTATGATTTATTAATGGAAATGTTAGGTAAGTTGATAAGAAACGTTTATTTAGCGTGAAATGTATAATACTTGTCGTATGGAGTAATTTAACAAATAAATGTTGTAATATATGAAATGAAAAGAAAACAGTTGTTGTAAAATGAGAATTCGTTTGAAATCTAATATTGAATATAAACTGCAATAAAGTTGTTAGAATCCTTTAATTAAAAAGAAAAGACAAGTACATTGTAATTAATAAGTCAACGTAAGAACTTGCATTTTCTTTGAAAAGGTACTTTATACACAACATGTCACTGGGACAACATATTACATGTCAATAAACGTTCGAATTACGCTATGCAAATTTCGAACTTGTGACTTCTTGCACCAAAGCCAAATCACTTAACCACTTGGACTTGAAAACGGATAAAATGAATGTTTATCTCTAATTGTAAAGTTTAATTTGGATATAATTGCAAAGTTTATAAAAAGAAAATTTTCAATTTAAAAAAAAAATTGTAAACTGTTAAATAATGGTAATAGTCAAGACAAAATGATTGTAACAATAAATTTAGACTCTCACTAAATTGTAGTTGAATAATTTAACGTGATGAAATAAGTGATACCGAACGAAATTAGTTGTTGTGAAATTGGAAATTTATTTCAATTTCAAATTTAATTAACAATCGATTTGCATTCAGATGTAAAATGTTAATTTTGAAATGTAATTATACAAATTTGATTCAAATATATAATAATAATAAAATTGAATTATTAATGAACGTCGTGGGTTGTAATAATAAATTTGTAAAGTAGAAATATTATATTTGTCAATAACTGTGAACTGGTAAATTATTTGAATATAATTTAATTTAAATTTTATCGGACTGTAATACATTAACTTTCATATACGATGAAATTAGGTCTTAAAACTATTTCCTTTGTGTTCGGAAGACCTTTTACGTACAGTTGTCTGTCAGCATGCCTCGATTGGAGTTCGGGTTGTCCTGAACCTTACGCTATAAATAGGCACACGATCAAGACTAAAATATTATTAAAATATATAAAACCCTAGCTTCGATTCATGGCCGCCATCCATTGTGTTCAGAAGACCTTGAGTGGAAATAATTTATGTAAGTAAATGAATATAAATTAACATGAAATGATTGTGTGTAAATAAAATGAGAATTAAAAATGAATGAAAAGAAATTGGTATATTTGAGAAACCAATAAAATAAATTACGTAAATTGCGCGTAGATCATTTATTCACATGACAGTTTTTATCCAAGATTCAAATCCATAGTTTCGAGATGATTCACATCGACCCGAACAAGGATTTTTTACGCGATTCTTAACTGCGAACACTTGATGCAGATTTTTTATATGAATTTGAAGTTTTCTATCATAGTTTATACTTATGCAAGAAAAACAGAAATTCTTAGTCAAGGAACCAGATCAGGGTATGCACTAGAGTAGTCGAGTTAACAATACTAGTTCGAAAGTGGAATTTGTGTATTTGAACAAGCAATCAGGATTAATATTGTGTACAAATGATATATGTACATCATAGGAACTTAAATAATATTATTATATGTTGTTTGGCTTATGGGAAGTCTGGAAAATAATGCTTCAAATTATTCGAGGTAGTATAAATAATCGACTGCATATTAACCTAAGGCTGTTAAGCATAAGGTACGCCTACTAGTTATTTATCATCCTTGTGCAATGAAAAGTTTTTGAATATGGACTAACCATTAATTTTGCTTGCTATGGATGTGCAATGGTTTCTTTTGTTGCATATAGTTATTATACTATTTTGGTTGCATATGGATGTTATATTACTTATGTCGCATGTGCTTATGGTTGACATAACTAGTCCATTGCTTTTTTACCTAGTTTTAACTCTTTTGGATTATGTAAGTAAGATACAATTGTATGGAAGCAAAAGCCAACTGCTGCTTTTGGTTTCATGAATAGAGTTTTATTTGTCTGACAAATAGGTACGTTTTCGGATTACGGTTTTTGTAGCCGCATTTTATTGTTTTCCGCATGGCTTGGGATGCCTCGTTATTGAAATAAGATGTATATCATGTAATTATTGATGTTGTTATTTTTCTGGACCTAACCACGCAAAGGAGATGCTATCGAAATTTTAATTTTTCGTAAATTTAAGACTTGGAAAATTTTTGTGGAAATTGAGTTATTTTCGGATTTTTATTAAAACTAACTAAGTATGTTTAAATGTTTTATAACTTGAGTGGGAAATTATTTTATTAAATACATCAAGTGTTAGATCGTTTACTTCGTTCCCTTTTGAGAATGAAATTTTTTGAGTGGGTAAGATTGTAACGACCTATAATTTCAACCGTTTGAAATATTGAATTTAATATAATTGTTGAATAAATATGTTAGAAACTGGAGATAGTGGTTTTGATGACAACAACCTTTGTAACTTATTTTTTTTTATAACTTATATGCTAACACTACTGTCTATATATATATATATATATATATATATATATATATATATATATATATGAATGTTATTATGCATGATATATATAAGGCAGGTACTGATTATCGAAGGATGTACAATATAAAGATTAAGAATGAAAAAAATCGAGTTTGAAGACTCATGAGTATCAAGATTAAGATTTCAAGATATGTGTCTAGTTTTTGTTAAATCTTCATAATAGCACGGAAATCTTCATTCCGAATTTCAAGTGGGATGGAACCCATTTCTATCTTCTTAGTGGCTTACAAACCCACGACAAGTAGCTTACAAACCTACGACAAGTGGCTTACAAACCCACGAACATCCTGGTTATGTACAAGTTCTCGAGTTCTGACGTGATGAGATATTTTGCAGGAAGAAGCTTGCAAAACGACTTCAAAATGGTTTTCAAAACTTCTTTTCAAAATGTTTTAGCCTTAAAATAATCTTTGTTTTTGTTTTTAAAATATGCTTTAAACTTCGTTTGCTTTTAAAAACAATCTTCTGATTTTTTATAATATATATATATATATATATATACTTGAGATTTAAAATCAAATATATATATATATATTCTAAAAATATATTTTTCTACTCTTCTTTATTTTAAAAACATAAGAAAATTAGTTTATTTTACTCTAGAATCAATTTTTGTTTTCCTTTCAATACCATTTTCAAAATAAAATTCTATATTGTTTTTTAACTAAGGATGTCGACATCATGGGATATCCCATGTCGACATGGTGGCCGTTGAATTCAAAAGTTTCAATTTTCAAAAGAAGTGTATATTCGTCTAAATCTCTTCACGAATTGTTATGATCGTTACTACTCTATAAATAGCATTCGCAAACGAATTTTTTAACTAACTAATTTATTTTCTTCACTCCTTCTTCTTCACAAATCATATTCTAAAATTTTCATATTTTTAAGATCGTGCCGAAATTTTGCCGAATTCTCAAGTGAAACAAATTAGAATCTCATTCTTGTTTGACTCTCTATCCTCTCTCGAAGATCAAAGTGCTATTCAGAGTTATATGATCAATTTGTAATCAAAAGTTTATCGAGTCTCTGTATAAGGTGTGGTTGTGCTTGGAAATCAATTGGGTGATCTTGTGCCTTGTAAATCAAGAGGGTTTGCGCCGGACTCGAGAGACAGGAGGGTGCCTCAAGGCCTTTACAAATTGAGGATTGTAATCTCGACATTGGTGTAATAAAAATCTGTATGAGGTGTTTGCCTTGGTACAAGACTGGATGTAGGGTAACTCCGAACCAGTATAAAATCCGGTGTGTTCTTTTCTTTTACTGCTTTTTATTTACTTTCTGCATCTGTGTTTGATTCTGTAATTGTTCTGTGATTAAGTTCTACGTTTGTTTATATCATAATTTTTAAATTAGTCCATATAAGTCTTAGAATCCATTAAACACTATTCACCCCCCTCCAATGTTAAATTAGCCTTAGGATCCTTAATCCGCACTCCCTTTCAATTGGTATTGGAGCATAGGTTTTCATAATTTTCATAATTTGAAACTTGAAAAGTTAAAAAATGGCATTTTAAGGAAATTTTGTTAATACGAGTTTGAATTTATGAATTTCATCAAAGTATTA
Organism: Allium cepa; assembly: GCA_030765085.1. Taxonomy (NCBI): domain Eukaryota; kingdom Viridiplantae; phylum Streptophyta; class Magnoliopsida; order Asparagales; family Amaryllidaceae; genus Allium; species Allium cepa. The sequence continues at coordinate 848,413,663 of CM060938.1, forward strand.
TAAGTCTGCATATAGTTTTTATGAAAAATCAAGTTATCTACCGAATTGGTTTGTTATGCAGGAACAGACATGTTACATGGCTTTCGAAGAATCAACAGCCAATGGACAAACTGTGCAAATTGAGAAAGATAAATGGATATTTGATAGTGGCTGTTCAAGACATATGACTGGAAATTCCGAGATACGCAATGACATTATATATCAAGATGGTGGATTGGTCAACTTTGGAGATAACTCAAAAGGATATGTGATTGGCATCGGCAATATCAGTAATTCTAAAACTCCTCCTATTTCTGATATTTTTCTATTTAGGAATTTAAAACATAATTTGCTTAGCATAAGTCGACTATGTGATAAAGTATTTAAAATTAAATTTGGAAAAGACAAGTGTCACATCGAAGATAATAAGTCAAATATTATCTTTGAAGGAATTATGAAGAAAAACATTTACACCCTTCGTATGAAAGTTTCAAATGATAACTTATGTCTTTTGGCTAATACAAGTGACCCATGGATTTGGCATAAAAGATTTGATCATTTAAATTTCAAACTGTTATCTAGGCTATCAAAACTTGGCTTAGTTAGAGGTCTTCCCAAGTTAAACTTTAAAGTAGATAGTATATGTGATGCTTGCCAATTAAGAAAACTTAAGAAAAGATCGTTTAAATTAAAAGATATGATTTCTACTTCTAAACCTCTATAATTTCTTCATTTAGATTTATTTGGTCCATCTCAAGTTCAATCAATTAATCATAATAAATATGTTTGTAATTGTAGTTGATTATTCTAGATATACTTGGATAATTTTTCTTAAATTTAAAACTGATGCTTTTGAATTATTTAAAAATTTTGCTAAAAGAATTCAAAATCAACTTTCTTTAAAAATAAAAACTATTCATAGTGATCACGGTGGAGAATTTGAAAATGAAAATTTTGAGAATTTCTGTAGTCAAAAAGGAATTATTCATAATTTCACTTTTCCAAGAACTCCATAATAAAATGGAGTGGTAGAACGTAAAAATAGAACGATTCAAGAGTATGCTAGAACAATGCTTTTTAATAGTAATTTACTTAAAAAAAATTGGGCTGAAGAAGTCGCTACAGCGTGTTATATATTAAATAGAATTTTAATTAGACCATTAACTAATGAAACACCATATGATTTACTTCACAATAAGAAACCCATAATAGCTTATTTTAAAGTTGTTGGTAGTAAGTGTTTTATTCTTAATACAAAAGATAATTTAGATAAATTTGAACCTAAATCCAACAAAGGTGTCTTTATCGGATATTCTAATAGAAGTAAAGTATTTATAGTTTATAATTTAAGAACTAACACTATTGAAGAAACAATACATGTATCTTTTGATGAAAATTTTGAAGATACTGTACAAATAAAAGTTGAAGAAGATTTTGTAACTTTAAATAATGAACCTAATGAAACTAATTATGAAGTCATTCAACTTAATAAAAGAATTAGGCTATTAAAAAATCATCCTATAGAAAATATACTAGAAAATATCAAATCTATAGTTAAAACAAGAAATCAACTAAATAGTATGAGTAATGTAGCTTTTATATCAATTATTGAACCTAAAAATCCAAAGGAAGCATCATCTGATGATTCATGGATTCTTGTTATGCAAGAAGAATTGAATCAGTTCGCCAGAAATGATGTTTGGGAACTTGTTCCTATACCTGAGGATAAAAGTATAATTGGAACAAAATGTTATAAAAATAAAATGAATGAACTTGGTAGGGTCGTGAGAAATAAAGCTCGTTTAGTCGTGCAAGGTTATTGTCAAGAAGAAGGAATTGATTATGACGAAACCTTTGCACCCGTAGCAAGACTAGAAGCTATTGGGATTCTACTTGCTTTCACAAACTACAATAATTTCAAGTTATATCAAATGGATGTTAAAAGTTCTTTTCTAAGTGGTTTTGTAAAAGAAGATGTTTATGTTGAACATCCTCCACTTTTTGAAGTTAATAAATTTCCAAATCACGTATATAAATTAAAGAAAGCTTTATATGGTTTGAAGCAAGCTCCTAGAGCCTGGTATGAAAGACTAAGATCTTATTTACTACAATCTGGTTTTGAAATTGGTAAAATAGATGCAATTCTTTTATTAAAAGAAACAAAAATGATGTTCAGTTATTATAAATATATGTAGATGATATAATATTTGGATCAACTAATAACATAATGAATAATGAATTTTAAGATATAATGACTAAAGAATTTGAAATGAGTTATATGGGAGAACTAGGCTTCTTCTTAGGACTTCAAATGAAACAATTAGATAAAGGAATTTTCATTAGTCAAGAAAAATATGCTAAGGATTTAATTAATAAATTTGGATTGACCACTTTTAGTGGGAAACCAACTCCAAACAACTAATGCAGCTTTAAGTAAAGAAGATAAAGCAAAAGATGTTGATCAAAAATTATATAGGGGAATGATTGGTTCACTGCTTTATATAACAGCAAGTCGTCCTGACATCATGAATAGTGTCTGTCTCTGTGCAAGATACCAAGCTCAACCTAAAGAAACTCACTTAAAAGCTGTTAAAAGAATTTTAAGATATGTAAAACATAATTTAGATTATGGTTTATTTACCCTAAAAATGATGCATTTGATTTCATATTGTGATGCCGATTACGCTGGTTGTAAATCAGATCGAAAAGTACAAGTGGAACTTTTCACTTTCTAGAACATTCTCTGGTTTTCTGGTTTAGTACGAAGCAAAACACTACATCTTTGTCAACAACTAAAGCAGAATATATATATATCTGCTGATTTGGCTTGTTCTCAAGTTATATTTATGCAACAAACTTTAAAAGATTTTGGATTAACTATAACTAAATCACCAATTTATTGTGATAATACTAGTGCAATATACCTATTTAAGAATCCAACTCATCATGCTAGAACAAAATATATTGACATTAGACATCACTTTTGTTAGAGATAATATTAGTAAAGAAGTCATAACTCTTGAATATATTAATACTGAAAAACAAATTGTTGATATATTAACCAAACCATTAAATGAATAAAACTTTACTAAATTTAGAAGAGAATTAGGTATATGTTCATTTACTGAAATATAAATTATAAATAATACAAGTATAGTTAATAATTAATATAAATAAAAATTTCTCAAAAAATGAACTGGGCAGGTCGAAATAACCCATCCCCCTATGTCGACATACAAGTCAAGATTTTCAAATTATAAATTTCCCTCTAAACTTAGTTATTAAGTTATATATTTATATTTCGACTTTTACTCCTTTTGTCTGTTCTATTCTCTGTAATAAACTTCTAAAACAGTAAATTAACGGCTTCCTCTTCTAATAGTAAACCTTCTTCACCCACTTCTCCTCATTCTGGTGCTTTCCAATGTTCCACTCATGTATGAGTCATCAAATTACAAGAGAAGATGAAAGATTTGCTTCAAATTATGGTGAAAATTCAAGTAAGATAACTACGAATGGCTAGGGAACAAGATAGGCAAGGCAGAATCCTTAGGAATTTACAAAACTTCCTTATGGATAACCATGCCAATACCATTGACATCGAAGAATCATCACAAGCCATGGATTCTGAAGAAGAAGAGCCTCTAGAAGAACTACAAGAGAATCAAAAAGAAGATTGTTTTGATGCCAATGGGAACTTGGTCGAACAACGTGGAAACTTTTTTCTCCACTATCCAAATTGTTCGGTCTATAAATCACCAATAGTTAAGGGTCCTCCTTAAGCTTTTTTTCTTGATTGTATATTGGTTTGTTAATTTTTATATAAGTGTTATCTTAATTAATGTTCTTCTAAAAATAATCTTTGGCGCATACAATCTTGAATTACATTTAACTTAGGATGCTATATTTCACTCATACATAGTTATTATTCTTATGTCATATGTTTATTTATCTCATTTTCTATAAGTTCAAGGTTTATAGGTTATTTTTTTGTTGATGACAAATGGGGAGAATTTATATAAAATAGTAGGCTTGGAATAAGGGGGAATCGTTGGTGTAAGGGGGAGTTATGGTATAATCGAAGTGGTAGGTATATTTTATAAGGTTGTCATCATCAAAAAGGGGGGATTGTTAGGAACTGGAGATAGTGGTTTTGATGACAACAACCTTTTTAACTTATTTTATTATAACTTATATACTAACACTATTGTCTAGATATATATGAATGTTATTATGCAAGATATATATAAGCCAGGTACTAATTATTGAAGACTGTACAATATAAAGATCAAGAATGAAGAAATCAAGTTTGAAGACTCATGAGTATCAAGATCAAGATTTCAAGACATGTGTCTAGTTTTTGTTAAAATTTATAATAGCACGGAAATCTTCATTCCAAATTTCATTTGGGATGGAACCCATTTCTATCTTCTTAATGGCTTACAAACCCACGAAAAGTAGCTTACAGACCAACGACAAGTGGCTTACAAACCAATGAACATCCTGGTTGTCTGCAAGTTCTCGAGTCCTAATGTGATGAGATATTCTGCGGGAAGAAGCTCGCAAAACTACTTCAAAATGATTTTTCAAAACTGCTTTTCAAAATGTTTTAGCCTTAAAATAATCTTTGTTTTTTTATAATAAACTCTTGTTCTAAACTTCATTTGCTTTTAAAACTATCTTCTGATTTTTTATAATATATTTATATATATACTTGAGATTTAAAATCAAATTTATATGTACATTCTAAAAACATATTTTTCTACTCTTCTTTAGTTTAAAATCATAAGAAAATTAGTTTATTTTACTCCAGAATCATTTTATTTTGTTTTCCTTTCAATACCATTTTCAAAACCAATTTTACATTGTTTTTTAACTAAGAATGTCGACATCATGGGATACCTCATGTCGACATGGTGGCCGTTGAATTCAAAAGTTTCAATTTTCAAAAGTAGTGTCTATTCGTTTAAATCTCTTCACGAAATGTTATGACCGTTACTACTCTATAAATAGCCTTCACAAACGAATTTTTTAACTAACTAATTTATTTTCTTCACTCCTTCACAAATCCATATTCTAAAAGAATTATATTTTTAAGATCATGCCGAAATTCTGCCGAATTCTCAAGTGAATCAAATTAGAATCTCATTCTTGTTTGATTCTCTGTCCTCTCTCGAAGATTAAAGTGCTATTCAGAGTTATAGGTGTAGGATCTAGATTAACCCTAGAAGGGGGGTGAATAGGGTTATAGCAAATTTTCTCGATATAAACATAGAAACAAAACGCAGAAATAAATATGCTGAAAAAGTAAATCACACACAAAATTTACCCAGCTTCGGCAACCCCTGCCTACTATTGCATTCCCAGATTTCTATTAGAATTAAATAGTATCTCGCTTACAAACACTCTACTAGACTCGCAAACATTTGCTCCCGCTCACAAACACTCTACTAGACTCGCACACCCTGCTCGCAAACATTTGCTCCCGCTCACAAACACTCTACTAGACTCGCACACCCTGCTCCGCCTATAGAGTTTCGTTTACTCGCAAACTTTGCTTCCCGCCTATAGAGCTTCGCTTACTCACAAACTCTGCTCCCGCCTATAAAGCTTTGCAAACTCGCACACCCTGCTCACTGAACTAATTCTAACTAGACAATCTGACACTACCTAAACCCTAGGTGGTGATTTACAAAGTTTTGTTTCGAAACGTAAAAACAAAAAACAATTAAACAACAACAAATAAACAAATAACCCTAATTTTAAAACCCTTAATTAAAACTCTTTAAGAAAATAGGCCGGCCCCTTTTTACTCTAGCCCGTTGTCTTCTTTAGTTTATTTTGCTCTGTGAAAAACAATTGTCGGCCTGCTTCCTTTCTTAGTTCTGAAATTAGGGCTTTGCTTTCGTTCTCTCTGCTCTGGAAATTAGGGCTTGAAGTCGCCGGCTTTAATTCGATCGATCCAGTGATGTTTTGCGTGTCTCCTTGATCGATTGATTCCTCGTTGCTTACGCGGCTGCTTCGTTGATCGAATTCCTTCCTTACTTCGGTATGCAATTATACGCTTTTGCTTTAACTGATTTTATGTTTCCATGAATTCGATCGTGATTCGAGTTGGATGATTTGTTCTTTGTTAAGCTCGAACTCGAATGAATCTGAGATTGCCGATGATGATAGTTTATATAGGGTTTGTAACCCTAGATTTGCGTTCGTACAATTCTCTATTTGAATTTATCTCGGCCGATCGTTTATGCTTGGATGCTTGCGATTTTGATTGACTTTTTCATATGCGTATAATTTTGTTACTTGCTTCCCACGGCTTGGTTGACACGGTTTTGATTATTGACTCGTTCAATATTGACTTCGGCTATTTTTTGATCTTGTGAGTTTCTGGCTTTGATTAGTATTATACTTCGGTCATCTCTGCAATGTTTGTGTTCATCCCTCTGCTGGCTTGACTCTGATCACTTTGACTTCATGAATTTTTGTTCACTAATTGCAGCATGTTCGTTGTGGCATTGCATTGTCGTGCATTTGTTTTCAGTTTTATTCATTGGTCATTTTTTTTCTTTGCTACTGCACACTTGCTGTGCATTGGCTTCACTTGATTATTAAACTGGTTTTGTGTATGCACTGCATGTGTGCAGTTTTACTATTTTGGTTTCATGTTGGCTTTGTTCATCATTCTGTGGACTTTGTTTGGTTCTTGATCATCTTTGTTTCAATGCTCCCATGTCTCGGCCAGGTTTGAGTTTGAGTCTGGTATCTTGATTGATGTTGTACATATTGCTGTCATGCTGGTGACATTGGTGCATTTCTTTTTCATGCTGTAGGTTGATTCATGTATACACTGTGTCACTTAGGTTGGTCTTGTAGCATTGTTATTATGTTGGCATTTGTGGTCGTCTGCACCTCTAGCATGCAGCTTGAATTGAGTTGAGTCGAGTTGTTGACTGTATCACAATATATCAGTTATACTTGTTTTCAATTGGCCGTTGCAGTCCTGTTGTTGCTTGAGTCTTTGTTGCCTTGCTTCTGACCATGTTGTACAATTTCTGGCCATTCTTGTTGCCTTGAGTCTGTGCACTGGTGGTCTTCATATTGTGTATGTTGTATGGTGTCTCTTCTGGTTTGTTTACTTCGGTCAGTTGCTTTGAACCTGTTGCCTACACTCTGGTGCATTCCTGTATATGCTTTGCTTTCATGCATTGCTGTGTTGGCCTGAATTGCTGCACTCGAGTTTTGTTGCACAGTTTTTGACTTGTGACCTGCCCTGTGTTGAATCCAGTATTTCAAAAAAAACGGGTTTGACCTTGTGCTCGAGTCGTGATTTTTATGTTATTGCACGTGAGTTGAACCCGGTTTTTCATTTGGGTTTGACCTGTGCTCACCTGTCCTTGTAAATCAATTAAGTGTATATATCGGCGTGCACGGCCTTGTGGCATATACAGTAATACACTGTGTATGTCACAAGTTGTTCGTGCATGATGAATTCAAATTTAAATTATGACGAACAACCCAAATAACTGAGGCAAATCATATTTTCAAAAATTATCTTTTATTTTTGAATTGCAAAAATATTTCTTTTTCAATTTTACTGCGTTAGTTTATATTTTTGCAGATTTCTCAGATGCTGGATTCAAACTGGAATGAAGTTGAAGATAAATACGAGTGTGAGTGATATGTAGTGAGGTGAATTGTAAATATGAAATGCGATGTAATTGTAATCAAAGTTGTATAGTTATAGTGAGAGCTTGAAATTGTACTATTCAAAAATGTAATAAATATTTATTTGAATAAAATATCTGTTTGAATACAAATTCTGTGTAATTTATTTTATTCAACAAATATTTATTTAAACTATGAAAAATAGAATAGTATATTAACAAATACATTTAAACGAATGTATATATGTTTATTATCATCAAACAAAAATCATATAAGCGCAAAGCGCATATTCAACAATCTCCCCCTTTTGATGATAACAAACATATATTTAAGATTTTGAATGTATTAAATGTATTTGATTGATCGTTCAATTTGCTCCCCCTATTTAAATGCTTCCTCTCTACATGATACCCCCCCTACATATATGCATACAAATAGAAATATATAAATGAGCCTATATGCAAAGTGAAAATTATTTGATCTTTGCTTGATTCTATTTGACAAAATCTTAACTTTTCTCTCCCCCTTTTGTTATCAGCAAAAGAATAACAGTGTTATAAAAATAGGGATGAAGTGATAGACATGAATCAAACATTTAACTCAATTAAATATAAATATCAAATTTCAATAAAACTCAAACAAAAATCATAATTACCCTTGTCAGACGCATATTCCACTTTCAGAAGTGATGGGGATAAAATCATCAAAAAATCATACGGTTCTGTCTATTTGTGGTATATTTATTTCAGGAAATTTGAATATCTACTAACCACGCATAACCGTTAGGACTTTTAAATGAGATTAGTAGTATTCACAATTTTTTTATTTAAAATGAATTCAAGTATCTTCTAACCACGCATGACCGTGAGGACTTTTAAATGGGATTAGAATCAACTTGTCAATTTAATCAATTAGTTTTGATATGCGTTCCATACATGCATAACCATGCTGACTTTTAAATGAGCATGGAAGCACATAATCAAAAATCCAAGTAATTCACCCATGCATAACCGTGAGGGCTTTTAAATGAGAGTGAATACTTTGGATATTTATTTTTATTGTCAAATATAATAAATTGAAGCACAAATAATTTCCTTCACAAATTTAAAGATATTGAAGAACGAATGATTTCCTTTGTAAACTACCACAAATTTACATACTATATATGATTTTGATGAGTGATGGTCGATAGAAAGATGATAGAAATAGAAATGATCATGGAATTTTTACCTAACAAAAAGTTTTTATAACTCTTGTTATGAAATTCTAAAGAAATTTTCTAATTATATTGTCTTGAGTTATAATATATGATAAATATCAATACTCATCACTTTTTCAATCACTATTTATCTTTTCAATAATCAAAGGGAGTCAGATTAGTCAAAATAGTCATTTAAAATCAAATTCAAAAATTATAAAATCAATTTTTCAGAAAATGACTAATCTGTAAATATGGTCAAACATGATTTTCTCGAGGGGGTTTTATAAGAAAATTTTCTGCTATTTGAAAATTATTTCAAGTGAAAAATATGCAGATATTTTCTTTGAAAAACGATGCAGCAAATGAATGTTTCAAAAATTAATCACGTTACACTAATAATTTTTCTATCAACTATATTACCAATGTAATCTGCATCTGAATTTAAATTTCACTCAATATTCACTCGTTGAATTTGATTGACCAAACCATGAAGTGTGCACCAAGAATTTCAAACTTAACAGCAATTAAATGACATCCTTTTGAATTTGAATTGAAGCCATGTTAACACTTAAACAAATATCATAGTGTTAAATTTAGAAACCATAGGATGAACAACTATCAACAGTCATTAAAACTTCATTATTATTTCAAAACAATTTCTTGAAGTTTCAACAATTTCAAAAATTTCTTAAAATCCTTTTTATATTTTTTTAAATAGAATTCATTAGGATTTTAAGTTGAAACCATGTAAATAGAAGAAACCGTGAATATAGATTTAGCCAAAAATATTATTGTCAATCAATAAAAGCACCATCAGCAATCCAAATTAATCGATATAAAGTATTTCAAGGAGTGTAGTGTTTTTGGCATATAAGCATAATTGGCCAACAATTTTGAAAAAGTCAGAATCAAAATCATCATTATTTCATCATCGCATAATTGGCTGATTTAATTCAGATTATGGTGCAGATTGTCACATTTAATATATCGTTCAAAACAAATTTACCTGTTTTACCTTTACGATAATTTTTCGTTGTTGTCCACTGTGATTCTGTCACCTTTATACTAGGCTAAGGAACTTTGCTTTGCCGCCCGTTGTGTTTCTGGAACAGCCAAAATCCAGAGAACACTGTTGTTGTTCCTTAGCCTGCCACCACACCTACACGGGAAAAAATTTATGTGACCTATTTGTTTTTATAGATCCATGGTTGTTAGTGGCAGAATATTTCGAAAAATAATTTTGTGGAGACCCAAAACTATTTATAATTGTTCCCTTTGGCACCCAAATTTGTTTAACTTTCAAAATTTTTATATTTGTGCCATTTGGAACCCAAATTGGTATAGTTTTCACATGTTTGGGTCTATACCAACAATTATTTTGATTGTGTCCAAATTTTCTACAAATTGTGCACATAGAATTAACTTGATTAATATTGCTTTCAACAATTTTCGAATTATTATATCCAAGTCCTTGTCTAACCGTATTAACAGTTTGCTTTCCTAATAGCATATTCAACGATTTTTCACTTTTTGAAAATTTATCGTTGACAATTGTTGGACTTGTGTTTTGAGAGATTCATTTTCATTTATCAATTGTGTGCACTTTTCAATAGAATTCTCTCTCCTATTATTTTCATTCTCTTTTAAAATCATAATTTCATTTTCAAGTGATTTTATATTGATTTCTGATTTTTCAATTTCCTTTTCGAATGTTGGACACTTATCACACTTAGGGATCTTACTTTGATAGGTTTTAACTAATTTGTCGAGTTGTTCATTTAATTCTATCAAAGTATCTTTTTGAGATTCAAGTTTAGCGCATTTTCCCCTAAGTTGTTTAAAACAGCCATTCACTTCGTGGAAATAAATAAGTAATTCAGAGTGAGTAAGTTTTGATACCTTGCTTGGCTCGTCGTCGTCGCTATCGGTTATATTCCCATGAAGGCACATATCTTCTTTCTCACTTTCACTGCTATCGCTTTTATTCCACGTGGCTGCAAATTTCCTTTTTGAATTCTTCATTAATAATGCCAGCTCGGCTGCACCATCATCATCATCCTCATCACAACTGCTATTTACCAATCCTGTTAAGCATATTTCTTTAACTGAGTCGGTTGTGGAGGACTTCTCATTGCTATTGACTTTTGGACCATATATTGCATCGAGAGTTTTCCAAATTTTCTGTGCATTTACACAATGAGAGACGAAATAAAAATTATCACGATTAATATGAGAATATAATATATGCATAGCAAGAGCATTAATCGAGATAATTTCCTTATTTGTTAAATCACACCCATTTTCAATAATATCCCAACATTTAGTATTAACAGATTTTAAATATAATTCCATTTTTAATTTCCAATTCAAAAATTCTGTTCCATCGAAAATAGAAGGAATAATATTGAAACGACCCTCAACAAAAATATTATTTGGTGGATTCATGACTCTAGAGTTAAAAAATAAAATACCGGGCTCTGATACCACTTGTAGGATCTAGATTAACCCTAGAGGGGGGTGAATAGGGTTATAGCAAATTTTCTCGATATAAACACAGAAACAAAACGCAGAAATAAATATGCTGAAAAAGTAAATCACACACAAAATTTACCCAGCTTCGGCAACCCCTGCCTACTGCTGCATTCCCAGATTTCTATTAGAATTAAACGGTATCTCGCTTACAAACACTCTACTAGACTCGCAAACATTTGCTCCCGCTCACAAACACTCTACTAGACTCGCACACCCTGCTCGCAAACATTTGCTCCCGCTCACAAACACTCTACTAGACTCGCACACCCTGCTCCGCCTATAGAGTTTGTTTACTCGCAAACTTTGCTTCCCGCCAATAGAGCTTCGCTTACTCGCAAACTCTGCTCCCGCATATAGAGCTTTGCAAGCTCGCACACCCTGCTCACTGAACTAATTCTAACTAGACAATTTGACACTACCTAAACTCTAGGTGGTGATTTACAAAGTTTTCTTTCGAAACGTAAAAACAAAAAACAATTAAACAACAACAAATAAACAAATAACCCTAATTTTAAAACCCTTAATTAAAACTCTTTAAGAAAATAGGCCGGCCCCTTTTTACTCTAGCCCGTTGTCTTCTTTAGTTTATTTTGCTCTGTGAAAAACAATTGTCGGCCTGCTTCCTTTCTTAGTTCTGAAATTAGGGCTTTGCTTTCGTTCTCTCTGCTCTGGAAATTAGGGCTTGAAGTCGCCGGCTTTAATTCGATCGATCCAGTGATGTTTTGTGTGTCGCCTTGATCGATTGATTCCTCGTTGCTTACGCGGCTGCTTCGTTGATCGAATTCCTTCCTTACTTCGGTATGCAATTATACGCTTTTGCTTTTACTGATTTTATGTTTCCATGAATTCGATCGTGATTCGAGTTGGATGATTTGTTCTTTGTTAAGCTCGAACTCGAATGAATCTGAGATTGCCGATGATGATAGTTTATATAGGGTTTGTAACCCTAGATTTGCGTTCGTACAATTCTTTATTTGAATTTATCTCGGCCGACCGTTTATGCTTGGATGCTTGCGATTTTGATTGACTTTTTCATATGCGTATAATTTTGTTACTTGCTTCCCACGGCTTGGTTGACACGGTTTTGATTATTGACTCGTTCAATATTGACTTCGGCCATTTTTTGATCTTGTGGGTTTCTGGCTTTGATTAGTATTATACTTCGGTCATCTCTGCAATGTTTGTGTTCATCCCTCTGCTGGCTTGACTCTGATCACTTTGATTTCATGAATTTTTGTTCACTAATTGCAGCATGTTCGTTGTGGCATTGCATTGTTGTGCATTTGTTTTCAGTTTTATTCATTGGTCTTTTTTTTTCTTTGCTACTGCACACTTGCTGTGCATTGGCTTCGCTTGATTATTAAACTGGTTTTGTGTATGCACTGCATGTGTGCAGTTTTACTATTTTGGTTTCATGTTGGCTTTGTTCATCATTCTGTAGACTTTGTTTGGTTCTTGATCATCTTTGTTTCAATGCTCCCATGTCTCGGCCAGGTTTGAGTTTGAGTCTGGTATCTTGATTGATGCTGTACATATTGCTGTCATGCTGGTGACATTGGTGCATTTCTTTTTCATGCTGTAGCTTGATTCATGTATACACTGTGTCACTTAGGTTGGTCTTGTAGCATTGTTATTATGTTGGCATTTGTGGTCGTCTGCACCTCTGGCATGCAGCTTGAATTGAGTTGAGTCGAGTTGTTGACTATATCACAATATATCAGTTATACTTGTTTTCAATTGGCCGTTGCAGTCCTGTTGTTGCTTGAGTCTTTGTTGCCTTGCTTCTGACCATGTTGTACAATTTCTGGCCATTCTTGTTGCCTTGAGTCTGTGCACTGGTTGTCTTCATATTGCGTATGTTGTATGGTGTCTCTTCTGGTTTGTTTACTTCGGTCAGTTGCTTTGAACCTGTTGCATACACTCTGGTGCATTCCTGTATATGATTTGCTTTCATGCATTGCTGTGTTGGCCTGAATTGCTGCACTCGAGTTTTGTTGCACTGTTTTTGACTTGTGACCTGCCCTGTGTTGAATCCAGTATTTCAAAAAAAAAGGTTTGACCTTGTGCTCGAGTCGTGATTTTTATGTTATTGCACGTGAGTTGAACCCGGTTTTTCATTTGGGTTTGACCTGTGCTCACCTGTCCCTGTAAATCAATCAAGTGTATATATCGGCGTGCACGGCCTTGTGGCATATACAGTAATACACTGTGTATGTCACAAGTTGTTCGTGTATGATGAATTCAAATTTAAATTATGACGAACAACCCAAATAACTGAGGCAAATCATATTTTCAAAAATTATCTTTTATTTTTGAATTGCAAAAATATTTCTTTTTCAATTTTGCTGCGTTAGTTTATATTTTTGCAGATTTCTCAGATGCTGGATTCAAACTGGAATGAAGTTGAAGATAAATACGAGTGTGAGTGATATGTAGTGAGGTGAATTGTAAATATGAAATGTGATATGAGGTGAATTCTGAACCTTACGCTGTAAATAGACCCAAATCCAGACTAAAATATTATTAAAATATACAAAACCTTAGCTTCGATTCATGGTCGCCATCTCCACTATTTTCAAAGGCTGAAATTACTCTATCTTTTTCCCCTTCGATCTCTCTCATCTCTCACCTATTCGCGACGAAATCTAAATGAAAGTAGTAGAGCTCGACCTCTTCTATAATTTATACGGTTGGATCGAGCTAGTTACATCTGGAATCGTTGGAATTTGGTAACCTATCGGCGGCTGCTATGGGTTGGACGAGGCGGATTTTGGTGATGTGGAGTAGGGGTGAGCGTTCGGTTGGTTCGGTTGGTTTTAAGGTAAAAAATGTCAAACCGAACTAAAACTGAAAAAAATCAGAGCCGAACCGAACCGAACCGAACCAAAATAAATTTCGGTTAATTTGGTCGGTAGCCGATTTAACCGAACTAGAAAGGTAAGTGAAATAAATTAGCATATATTATTATTCAAATGATCGGTTTACTTAAAGGAAAACATAAATTTATGTCTAGAGTAACTATTTCGAGTACTTTTTTAAGTTTATAAGAAAAATTAACATATTTTCAATAGATAAACTTTGGTTTTTATTACTAAACAAATTATTAATAGTATTACAATGCTATGAATTTGGATAATATAATAAAAGTTCGGTTAATTCAGTTAAACCGATAAGCAAAGTAAAATTATTTTACAAACCGAATTCAAACCGATACAATTTCATTACCGAACCGAACCGACCGAAATGAACCGGTTTGGTCGGTTAATTCGGTTTGAACCGAATATTGCTCACCCCTAATGTGGAGGGGTCGCATGGGGTCTAGAGGGGCGGCTCGGTCAGGGGGGTTTGGTGGCATGGTCAGATCGGGTGAGATGGTGGCGATTGGCGGCAAAAGGGCGGCGGCTATTGTGCAGGTAGGCTTGGGTTTGAACGTGGTAGGGTTTGAGAAGAAGTGGAATTACTATTTTGTCCCTATGTTATTTTATTTAATTTTTAATTTCAAAACTTCTAACTTGAATAACTTTTGCATACGAGATCTGTTCCACACGCGGTTTCTTCCGTTGGACTTCTATTGAAATTCTAGACAATATGAAACAGGTTTAGTTGCATTTGGAGATTGTTGGAAAAGTTTCTTCGTTTGGATTTTTAATGGGCTAAAATCAAATGTAAGTGACTAAACCCACTCGCGCAATACTAAAATTTCTAATGCAAGTTAAATCAAAATCCTTAAGTGATAATATTTCATTGGTTGCTGTTTGGTAATTTAAACTGACATTTAAATTGAATTTGTACTGGATATCGAATTGAATTTACATTTAAATTAATATTGAAATTGAATAGCTTGTTAAATACCCCGACATTTGATACCCAGTGAATATTGTGATATGTTTGTTGATTTAGATTTTGATTGCATATGTATGTCTATTGATCGATATGATGGATGTTGTTGTGTTCATATTACTAATGATCATTTATTTCGATATATCCATGTATCACCCTATATATGATTCACATCGTATAAATTGTCATTTGAATTGTTTCGAAATTGAACTAAGAAATAGGTTGAAATGACATACACCCATGACATTTAAATATGGGTTGGAATGATATATATCCATCCATGTAATTAAAACTGAAATAAGTGATCGCTCGGACGTAAGGTAGAAAATTATATACGGACACCGAATTTGGTTAGATTAAATGATTTTAAAATCTTGAATATGCATTAGCTTAAATGAAATTATTTTCTAATTCGAGCTTTGGAAAGTTGAAATTGAAATTGTTTAAATGAAATTGGTTAAAGGATTTAACTTGAAATCTTAAAGTTCAAATTGAGATATGATTTAAATTTATCGAAAGTGAATTATTTTGAAGGTTTAAATTTTAATTTAAACTTTGAATTTACTATAATTAATGTAGTTCAAATTGGTATCTCGAATTTTGGATGTGAAATGGATTTAAATTAAATTATGTTAAAAGAGAATTTGAATTGAAACTTTCAGTTATTTGAATAGAATCGTTTAAATTAAATTTGTAGTAAAGTTTGAAATCATTTTGAATTGAGGTTGATTAAAATTGAACTTTTAATTTGAATTTGACTTGAATTGGATGTCGAAAAATTGAATTCGTTTGATTTGGAATTTAAACCTGAGTTCAAATTGTTGAAAAAAGAAAGAAACAGTTTTAATTCAAAACCTATTTTAAATATAAACTATTCTAATATTCAAAATATTTCAATATATAAACCATTTTAATATCCAAACTATTTTAATATATAAACTATTTTAATATATTAACTGTTTCCAATACCCAAATCTGTTTTCAATCTTCAACACTTTTTTAACATTCAAAACTATTTTAACTTCGAAATGTTAAATTTTGAAACTGATTAAATTTGGAAACTGATTTCAAGTGGAAACTGATTTGGATTAAACTTATTTAATTTAAATAATGATATGAAGTATGACTTATACGGTTAAAATGAATTCGATGTTTTGATATGAAATATGACCTGTTTCTTGAAATTTAAAAGAACCGGTGTGAAAAATGGCGTTTGGTTGTTAAAGAGACGGGGGCTGAATATTGGCATAATCTCCGTCAATAGTGGAACCACTTTAATAACCGTGTACGCAATGAATGATCCAGAATAAAGTGGCAGGATATGGCGAATGTTTGCGGATTTGAAGAAAAAGAACGATGATGGATAGGCCCCGACACTTATGTTGATTTGAAATGGCTAAAATAGGAGCCTATGTCTGGCCAAGGGGTTAGCTACCTTTAGGGGTCATGTACCCTTCATATTACTATGTTGATATGACTTGATCGGTGCAACTTGATTTGATTTTAGGGGTGGTGGACTTGTTCGGCAGTCTTTGCAACAATGTGTTACGGGCCAGAAAGGGTAAACTTTTATAATCCTACCCTGGGCATTGCCTCACATGCCTTGTAATACGATTATCCTTATACGAGCTCACTACGATTTTATTTTAGTATGGTACCTATAGTAGACTCACCGGCTACTGATGTTACTGGTTGTGTTACAGGACCTACATAGACTACCTACTTAAAAATGTGTTTAGGGGACCAATGTAAAGCCTTAACGCTATTTTAATACTTTACTTTACTGATAGACACTACATATATAGCGTATATACTATATATAGATAATTTAATGGATCCTTAGGAGATGGAAAATCCCGCAACATCTCTTATGCTATTTGCACTCATATTTCACTTGATATTGATTTGACTTATATAAGAACTTTTAGTTTTGACTCGAGTGTATTGTTTTTCATTATGCTTGGATCAACCTGAGTATTTAAGTATTGAAGGCGTTATTCCTTGAAGACGAAGATAGAGATTGGTGATCGTATTTATTAGTATTATTCCACTGCATTATTTGGTGTGTTTGTTTATTTTACTCTGATTAGTTGTAAAATGAAAGTTAAATTTATATTGCAAAACATCTCCATGAACTGTTTATGTGATTATTATATTTTGTCATTCCGCTATGATAATCTAATTATTATTTTTCACCAAATTGATAATCTGCCCTTTTGAATGGTTTGAGCTAGACATGTGTGGTTTATTATCGACTTAAATTGTCCAAAATGGTGGGTCATCACATAAATACAATCAATTATGTGTAACCAAACAACGTACGTATAAAATGAAATGTAAACCTTAAAGGCTCAAACATAATTATTTTCATCTTTTCAACCATTAGTTAGTGAAAAATAAATGAGATTAACAATATAAGTAAAAATATCGACATCATACTAGGAATTGACGAGTTAAGGTAATATTTAGAAAATGCACGTAAATAAATATTTTTGTCACTCCTTTAATGTAATAGGAAATGTCACCTAATTAAGATAAAGCGCTAATTTTGATATCTTGAAGGGTCGAACCGAGAACGTCTCAAATCTCAGCCTATAACATATTATTGTGTGCCACTTTAGCTGGCGGACCTTGACCAAAATTATTTTTATATTTAAGTATTTTGAGTGATTTTAATTTTAAGTTTTTTTAGTAAAGAATGTTCCTCAACTAAAGGAGAGTGCTCAAATGATGCAATAAATACTCAAATGCTATTCACAAGGTTGGCAGCTAGCGAGATACAATATTATGTAAATGTCAAAAATATCTGACAATAATGCCAAGCAACCAGCGAAATGAGGTTGTATGATGCAATGTAGGCGACAAGAGACCATGTAATAACCCAAATACCAGTGGTCCAGATTTTTTGCAAAAATGCTAAAACCCAAGCCCACTAAAGACAGAGTTGGGTATCTGGTATCTTTCAAATAAGAAAAGACAAATATATCAGAGCTTATTAATTATCTCACGACGGAATTAACTTAAAATATAATAGTATGTAAATACTTACCCATGTAGTAACACTTTCTAAGCAAGTGTCATAAAGCTGAAGTCTCCGCCATCTACCTAACTTGTAGGATTTTATGAGGAGGGCCCCAGAACTAAAGTTCTGATGAATGGATAAATTATTCACTTTTAAGCTTAATTCTACATATACCGTTTTGTTTCCATTTACTTTTATATTAGGTCCATTAGGTTTACAATACTCTCGTATCAGTTCGTGAATCATACCTATATACTCCTTAGTAGATTGACACCTAATAGCTAGTGTGTGTATATTTATGTAGGTACATGCCTAATGACCATATTGGTCCTAGGTACCACCCATAGTACCTTCTGTATCCTCCTTGCAAAGCACTTCATCGTCTCACTTCTATGGCGTTCTGTGACAACATCTGTAAAGGACAGCTTCGTGAGGCCTACAATACAAATGTTCCGTCATCAACTATAAAAACGTAAAACAATGTATGCACTAGTCTATACTAATACTCGGACATCCACAACGTACCACCCAATGCATACATTGAGGACTATACATAATCGTTCTATCTACTCTCTGAATCCCACCGATAAGGTCAGCCTTGTAAGAAATTCAATCGGGGATTTTCTATGTCTGTAAATGATTGCTTTGTTAAGCCTACAACACAGATATTCTAGTTGGTCTGTCTTTTTTTTTGTCATGGCTATGGCCCCATGCAGCCACCCATCAACTGATCGAAAGATCTCTAAAGAGTTAAGTGGTCGTACCCTACTGCAAACAATCTAACATCCAATTGGCGGTGCCCCTTATCCAATGTCTCGATAGTGAAAGAATTATTGGACTTTTGTTTTTAACTCTAGCCGTTTTCGAACTCGCTCTTGGTTTTGATGTTGGCCGATATCCGCATGCAACTATCCTTTTGGGTCATGCCCACTAAACATACTTACAAGTACTGGGACATACAAATATCCTACTTCGAACACCAACCCCTTCTGACTACCTGCAATGGTCCTGCCATGCAAAGATTAGTCAATGCATACTCTCTCGATGGAACACCTACAGACCTGTCTCCAGGGATGCAGCTTTGTTAGGCCTACCTAGAGGGCCATCCTAGAATATCCTCACATCTTGTTGAAGTCTCGTACTTCCTTCTAGCCCAAAGTAACTAAGTTGGACGTGCTTCTCCTTTTCTTAAATCTGTGATGAACTGGTTTGTTGGGCTATTCATCCTTTGCGCTACTCGAAACGCATCTCACTCTTTTATTAGACACTAAGTCTAATCTTTTATTTTGTGTTTAGTTTACTTTTCTTATTTTGTTGGCTACTTATTTACCCTAATTAGCATAATCTTGACCCCCTTTCCTTTCATTCTCGTTTGAAAAAAAAACCTAAACAATCGAGAAAAGGAAAATGGCGGCCGCGCTCTTCGTTCCAAAAAAAATAGGGCTTTCATGCGTTTGAGCTCTGGTTTGGTCATTGTTTTAAAGTCGTCGACTTTCGACTGCTAATTGGGTTTGTGCACGTTGAAACTAAAGTGAGTGACTTCTCTTCACTCACATCTAATTCGAATTGTTTGAATTCGTTTGCTTGTTTTGTTTTCGTTGTCTTCGGCTTCGACTTGATTTTATCGATGTTGATTTTGATTATGGCTTGACTTGTTCGACTCCATGTTTGCCACGGCTTCAGCTTCGAGCATTTTTCTGTTGTCTTTGGTAAAAGAAAATTTACTTTGATTTGTTTTCACTTCGTCACTGACTTTGATGAAGATTGTCCTCTGGATTGAATTGTTTGAATTTTGTAATTCCGGCTTTGATTTTGCGGCCCCTGTGTGCTTCGGCTCTGGCCATCTTTGTGTTCATCCCTTACCTGTCGCACTTGCAGTGTATTGATATTTTGTAGTTGAACACTTATATGTGGTCTTGCTTCACTGTTTGGTCAATGAATATTTGAATTTGGTGTTAGCTTTGAGCATTGTAGTTTGATGCCTCGTCTTTGGCCATTCTTGGGTCAAAAATGGAAATATGTTTTGATAGTTTGTTCATGTTGTATTTGGTATTAGTTGATGCTGAGGCTTTCATAGTTCTGAACTACTTTGTTCTGAATTGGTTTGACACGGCTTTATACTTGTTTTTGAAGTTGTCATTGGGGTTGCAGTGTAGTTATTCTCTGATCATATATTGTTCCTGTGCATATTTGTGGTGAGTTGCAGTCAAAACTGGAAATATGTTTTGATAGTTTGTTCATGTTGTATTTGGTATTAGTTGATGCTGAGGCTTTCTCAGTTCTGAACTACTTTGTTCTGAATTGGTTTGACACGGCTTTATACTTGTTTTTGAAGTTGTCATTGGGGTTGCAGTGTAGTTATTCTCTGATCATATATTGTTCCTGTGCATATTTGTGGTGAGTTGCACTTGAGTACTTCAGTTTGCATTGGAGATGTACAAATTCGCATACATCCATATGGTTACAGTATCATGTATGATATAGCTTGCATTTGAGATGTACTAATTCGCATACAACCATATGATCACAGTATCATGTATGATATAGTTTGCATTTGAGATGTACTACTGCCTTTGTTCACTAGTCTGCATTTGCTAGTGAAGTTGAACTTGGTCCAGTTTTATTTAGTTGTTCACTGGTCACTGCATACAGGTACATCATGTAGTTCATTTGTGTTGGGCATTGAGGTGCACTGTGCGACATCTGCAGTGTGGTTTCATCGAGTTTAATCATTCACTACAGCTGTCTTGACCATTTGAGACAGTTTGTTTACCTGTTTCATTTAGTATTTGGGTTCACTAACCACTTATGTACTTGCTTACTTGTTGGTCTGCTCATTTATTTATGGGGTGCAGTGTTGCACTTCTTTGTGCTCGACCCTGATCTGTTGGAAATGTTGAACTTTGAGGCATATCATATTTTTAATTATGGTTCATGTCAATGACATGTCTTTTGTATTTTGTTGTATTTTGGGTTCCTTCATGTTGTTGTACCTGACACATTATTGTTTTATGTAATGTAGCATTCATTGGTGACTGCGGTTTCATTTTGGTTGCAGTTGTGTTGAGTCATGACAGCCATGGCTTGACCTCTGCAGTTTCGACTTGCTGTTAATAATTGGGGTTGTGGTGGCATCGATATTTGATTCTTCATTGATTTTGGTTCGTTGATCTTTTGGGTATATCATCACTGTAGTGGCACGGCAGTGCACACAAGCGTGTACTGCAGCCACACGGTATTGCTTTTATTGATATTCTAATTGCTTTTGATTTATTGATCTTTTGCGTATTCCATATGCTGTAGTGGCGAGGCAGTACACGCGTGCGTGTACTGCAACCCTACCTGAATTGTCATTTTAATTGATATTTCAATATTTTGTGTCGTATTCTGATTTGGTTTAATTTGATGGTTTTGTTGATATCTAATTATTATTTTTTGATAATTAGATTATGAGTTTCTAATTATTTATTTAATAATTACAATTTGTCGTTAATTGCCGTTTAGGCAATTCTATTGTTTTCTAAATTGTCTTCATTGATAATCTTTTTAATTTATCTTCGTTGATAATTTGGATTTGCTGATTTGTTGTTTAACACTGTTACGTGTTATATTTATCGTTATCCGATTTCTTTATTTAAGGATCGGATAGACGAGATTTATTGTGACTGACATCTAATTGTTATTTAATTATTATTGCTTTCGTGCATTAGTAACTGAGTTTGAATTAGACTGACCCGTGTATTATTTTCTTTGAATTTAATACTCGGGTCAGACTGAGTTATTAGAGGTTGTAGATATCTTGCTTTGGATTGCTGCTTGAGCTATGAAGTCTTTTCATATCTTTTGGAGTAGTCGTCGTCAGTGTATAGTAGTCAGTGTAGTTGTATTGGAAGATATGTATTCATGTATATTATATACGTTAATGTACTTGTATATGTAACTTCCAAAGTTGACAGTTGTAGTTATATCATATGTATGGTATCACATGTACTGTAACTGACTTCAGTTATATATATATGAGACTTTTTATTATTTGTGTTCCGCATTTAGCCGATCTGTGTTATTATTATATATATATTGTCCTAAAGTATTATGAACCATCGTAGTTCGTTTTATACTGGAATTGGATACGTCGATGGGAGTAATTAAATGAGAGATGAAAATAAAAATATATACCACTCCTATCGAGGTAACCAACACTAGTGTAAAGCCTAACTACGGATGGCCGCTCCTCAACAGTCTTATTCTCTATGCTAGTTGACGGCATTACACCGTAGTGTCCTTGACTAGCGTGGGTATAGAGGTGGGGCGTCACAGCTTGGTATCAAAGCTTGAGGTTTATGGACATAATATAAAACATAACTTAGATGGAACAAGTGTTACAACTATTTGTCGATGTTTTAATTGTGCTTTGAGTCAAAACTAAAGTTTTGAAATTATGATGAAATTTTTAAATATCTTTATTTAAAAATATAAGTAAAATTGTGTTTTGTTGATTGATTAATTTGTGTTCTATTCATCGGAGTGCGCAGCGGAAATAGTGAGACTGTCTTCGTTGAGTACAACTGATAACCTTTTTGATTTAAAAATCAAAATATGAAATTGAAATAAATTTCATTTGTTGTTCACATAGCTGTGTTTAATTTCTTTTCTTTGAAAATTTCGAATCCGATTTGAGGATCCGAAGCGATTGCAGATATGTGATTTTGTTGAGATTTTTGTTGTTTTAAATTATCTTCGTTGAAGATATATTTGAATGATTTCTTTGTTCATTTTGTGGTATACGTGCAAATTTATGTTGCATGTTACTGCATTTATTTTATGTTGAACCGGTGTTTGGTTTTAAACGTATTTTGTTGCCGTTATTTTTATAACGGGGTTTTCACACTGGTGCTAAGTTTTTGAAGCACGGTGTTTTGTTGACCTTTTTAATGAATGAAAATTCACTGATATTATATTTTGATGTAAATTATTTTGATGAGACTTTGACGTATGAATATTACTGTCGCTTTGGCTTCAGTAACCGTCAAATTTTAAAGTGGATTTTCAAGCGGTTGTCCCGCAATGCTGATTTTGTTGTCCGTTTTTATGGTATTTTGAGAAGTGCAATTTCCTTGTCGAAGTTGCTACTGATGTTGCTGTTTTAATCACGTGTTTTAAAAATTGTTTCAAAATAAAAAATTGTTTTCAAAATTTTTACAGTTTGCGTTTTCAAAAGAATGAGGAAGCGATTTAAACGTTTCAGCAAAATCGAGGACTATGACCCCTTTCTTTTACTGATTCGCTTAATTCCGGACTTGTTCGTTCGAGAACGTAAATTATTACTTTTATAAAATAAATGAAATTGTTTTCAGAAGTTTTGCAGTTTGCGTTTTCAAAAGAATGAGGAAGCGATTTAAACGTTTCAGCAAAATCGAGGACTATGACCCCTTTCTTTTACTGATTCGCTTAATTCCGGTCTTGTCCGTTTGAGAATGTGAAATGTTATTTTGGAATACACAATTTTGCACTTTCAAGGAAACGATGAAGAGAATTAAACGATTTAGTAAAACTCGTGGTTATGAGACATGTGCGTTTGCTATTTCGGTTAATTTCGGACTCGTTAATTGAAATATTTGCTATTTTGATGATTTTCGTGTGCTTTTGAGCCACTATGTTGGACCTTCGGGTCATATGTTGGACCTTCGGGTCAATACCAGTCCCAGACCTTCGGGTCATTTGTTGGACCTCCGGGTCATTTGTTGGGCGCCAAAATTATGTTAACGGTACTTGGTAGGCTTCGGCCATATGTTGATGCACGTGCGGCGTAGCTTAAAAACTCGCCATCTGAGGGATCGATCCAACCTTTTATGTTGATTTTCTAGTTATATTAATTGATTCTAGATATTTGTTGTTTCCAATTATCTGCAGGTAATTGGATATTTGTTGATATGAGTTCTGATTATCGTTTTTGATAATCAGATATTTGTTGTTTCTGATTATCGTTTTTGATAATTAGATATTTGTTGATTTGAGATTTGATTATCGTTTTTGATAATTAAATGTTTGTTGATTTGAGATCTGATTATCGCTTGTGATAATTAGATATTTGTTGATTCTGATTATCGTTTTGGTAATTAGATATTTGTTGATATGAGTTTTGATTATCGTTTTTGATAATCAGATATTTGTTGATTCTGATTATCGTTTTTGTAATATGAGTTTTGATTATCGTTTTTGATAATTAAATATTTGTTGATTTGAGATTTGATTATCATTTTTGATAATTAGATATTTGTTGATTTGAGATTTGATTATCGTTTTTGATAATTAAATATTTGTTCATTTGAGATTTGATTATCGTTTTTGATAATTAGATATTTGTTGATATGAGTTCTGATTATTGTTTTTGATAATTAAATATTTGTTGATTTGAGATGTGATTATCGTTTTTGATAATTAGATATTTGTTGATTTGAGATTTGATTATCGTTTTTGATAATTAGATATTTGTTGATTTGAGATTTGATTATCGTTTTTGATAATTGCATATTTGTTGATTTGAGATTTGATTATGGTTTTTGATAATTAGATATTTGTTGATTTGAGATTTAATTATCGTCTTTGATAATTAGATATTTGTTGATTTGAGATTTAATTATCGTTTTTGATAATTAGATATTTGTTGATTTGAGATTTTATTATCGTTTTTGATAATTAGATATTTGTTGATTTGAGATTTTATTATCATATCGATAATTAGATATTTGATGTTTCTAATTATCGCTTGCGATAATTAGATATTTCTTGTTTTCAAATTATCTGGTAGATAACTAGATAGTTGCGGTTTTTCAATTTGTGATTTGTGTTTCCATATTGTCTTTGTTGATAATTAAATTTTGCTGTTTTTTGATTATCGTATCGATAATTAGATATTGCTGTTTTGTGATTTATGTATTCTATTTATCTAATTGATAATTGAATATTGCTGATAATTGCGTTTATTCAGTTTTGTTGTTTTCTGATTATATACTTGATAATTAGATTTTGTTGAAAATTTTTGAATTTCTTTGATGAAATTAAAAGATTTCTTTGGCATTTGTGTTCTTGACCTTTATTTTTCTAGCTTAACCAATTTAAGTTAGAAAAATAATTGTTATTGACAACCTTAATTATGAAAATTACGGGGATGCAATTTTTATAAGGAGGGGAGTCTGTAACAACCCAAGGTTTTAGAACAATTAATTATCATTGTTTGACGATTAATATTGTTTGCTAATTTCAGTTGGAGTTTTTAAAAATCGGGTTGAAATCCTTTAATATTGGTTATAAGTTAGGCGGGCTTTAAAATTAATATCGGTCCATGTTTCCTTGGTGCCGTGATAAATCCAATACCCAACCCCCTTTCCTTTCATTCTCGTTTGAGAAAAAAACCTAAACAATCGAAAAAAGGAAAATGGCGGCCGCGCTCTTCGTTCCAAAAAAAATAGGGCTTTCATGCGTTTGAGCTCTGGTTTGGTCATTGTTTTAAAGTCGTCGACTTTCGACTGCTAATTGGGTTTGCGCGCGTTGAAACTAAAGTGAGTGACTTCTCTTCACTCACATCTAATTCGAATTGTTTGAATTCGTTTGCTTGTTTTGTTTTCGTTGTCTTCGGCTTCGACTTGATTTTATCGGTGTTGATTTTGATTATGGCTTGACTTGTTTGACTCCATGTTTGCCACGGCTTTGGCTCCGAGCATTTTTCTGTTGCCTTTGGTAAAAGAAAATTTACTTTGATTTGTTTTCACTTCGTCACTGACTTTGACGAAGATTGTCCTCTGGATTGAATTGTTTGAACTTTGTAATTCCGGCTTTGATTTTGCGGCCCCTGTGTGCTTCGGCTCTGGCCATCTTTGTGTTCATCCCTTACCTTTCGCAGTTGCAGTGTATTGATATTTTGTAGTTGAACACTTATATGTGGTCTTGCTTCACAGTTTGGTCAATGCATACTTGAATTTGGTGTTAGCTTTGAGCATTGTAGTTTGATGCCTCGTCTTTGGCCATTCTTGGGTCAAAAATGGAAATATGTTTTGATAGTTTGTTCATGTTGTATTTGGTATTGGTTGATGCCGAGGCTTTCTCAGTTTTGAACTACTTCGTTCTGAATTGGTTTGACACGGCTTTATACTTGTTTTTGATGTTGTCATTGGGGTTGCAGTGTGTTATTCTCTGATCATATATTGTTCCTGTGCATGTTTGTGGTGAGTTGCACTTGAGTACTTCAGTTTGCATTGGAGATGTACAAATTTGCATACATCCATATGGTTACAGTATCATGTATGATATAGCTTGCAATTGAGATGTACTAATTCGCATACATCCATATGATCACAGTGTCATGTATGATATAGTTTGCATTTGAGATGTACTACTGCCTTTGTTCACTAGTCTGCATTTGCTAGTGAAGTTGAACTTGGTCCAGTTTTATTTAGTTGTTCACCGGTCACTGCATACAGGTACATCATGTAGTTCATTTGTGTCGGGCATTGAGGTGGACTGTGCTACATCTGCAGTGTGATTTCATCGAGTTTAATCATTCACTACAGCTGTCTTGACCATTTGAGACAGTTTGCTTACCTGTTTCATTTAGTATTTGGGTTCACTAAACACTTATGTACTTGCTTACTTGTTGGTCTGCTCATTTATTAATGGGATGCAGTGTTGCACTTCTTTGTGCTCGACCCTGATCTGTTGGAAATGTTGAACTTTGAGGCATATCATATTTTTAATTATGGTTCATGTCAGTGACATGTCTTTTGTATTTTGTTGTATTTTGGGTTCCTTCATGTTGTTGTACCTGACACATTACTGTTTTATGTAATGTAGCATTCATTAGTGACTGCGGTTTCATTTTGGTTGCAGTTGTGTTGAGTCATGACAGCCATGGCTTGACCTCTGCAGTTTCGACTTGTTGTTAATAATTGGGGTTGTGGTGGCATCGATATTTGATTCTTCATTGATTTTGGTTCGTTGATCTTTTGAGTATATCATCACTGTAGTGGCAAGGCAGTGCACGCAAGCGTGTACTGCAGCCACACAGTATTGCTTTTATTGATATTCTAATTGCTTTTGATTTATTGATCTTTTGCGTATTCCATATGCTATAGTGGCGAGGCAATACACGCGTGCGTGTACTGCAGCCCTACCCGAATTGTCATTTTAATTGATATTTCAATATTTTTTGTCGTATTCTGATTTGGTTTAATTTGATGGTTTTGTTGATATCTAATTATTATTTTTTGATAATTAGATTATGGGTTACTAATTATTTATTTAATAATTAGAATTTGTCGTTAATTGCCTTTTAGGCAATTCTGTTGTTTTCTAAATTATCTTCATTGACAATCTTCTTAATTTATCTTCGTTGATAATTTGGATTTGCTGATTTGTTGTTTAACACTGTTGCGTGTTATATTTATCGTTATCCGATTTCTTTATTTAACGATCGGATAGACGAGATTTATTGTGACTGTCGTCTAATTGTTATTTAACTATTATTGCTTCCGTGCATTAATAACTGAGTTTGAATTAGACTGATCCATGTATTATTTTCTTTGAATTTAATACTCGGGTCAGACCGAGTTATTACAGGTTGTAGATATTGTTATCCCGCCTTTTGGCAAGGCCGTGACACCAAGAACTTGAGTAGAAACCAAGGATGGTTCGTCCTGGAGATCGTTAATGCATAGGTCTGCTATGGATGTCGGTAAAATTTTTCCAAGTCCAGATCGAGCTACAATTGATATGACATGACAAGAAAAGCTAATAAAGCCAACATTCCAAATTTCAAGTCATTCGAAGTTGGTATGCTCAAGATATTGATCGATCACGGTTGAGAAATCCAAACTTGCATCGATCATAACTCAAGATCTACAAGTCCAAATGCCATCAAATTTTCACAGTAGCTTACTGGCAACATGAGGAATGTTAACGCCAAATTTCAGCTCAATCGGATCAAATCTTGATCGATTCGAAGTTGCTTCGTATCGATCACGGACCAACTTGCATCGATCATATCTCACAATCCACATGTCCAAATGCTATGAAATTTTCACAGTATCTTACTACCGACATGAGGAAAGTTCTCGCCAAATTTCAGCTCAATCGGATCAAATCTTGATCGATTCGATGTTGCTTCGTATCGATCACGGACCAACTTGCATCGATCATATCCACAATCCACAGTCCAAATGCTATGAAATTTTCACAGTATCTTACTTCCAACATGAAGAATGTTCTTGCCAAATTTCAGCTCAATTGGATCAAATCTTGATCGATTCGAAGAGTCTTCGTATCGATCACGGACCAACTTGCATCGATCATATCTCACAATCCACAAGCCCAAATGCTATGAAATTTTCACAGTATCTTACAGCCAACATGAGAAATGTTCATGCCAAATTTCAGCTCAATCGGATCAAATCTTGATCGGTTCGAAATTGAGTTCGAATCGATCCCGGTACGGGCCCCAATTTCCTAAGGCCGGGCATGTGGGCCCCCTCACGTGCCAGAAGTGGTCTCCCAAATTTTCAGCGAAATATCAGCCTCCAGCACTTATAAATAGAGCCCCTGGTCATTTAGAAAAGGGGTCGGACAATTTTCAGAGTAAAAGAACGCCCGGACTCTGCCACGTTCACTCCAGAACGCCATTACTGCCATTGATCTCGAATTTAAGCTTATTATCTGCTGTACTCCTCTATAAAAAACTTGTAATCTTCAAGTATCAAGCAATAAAGTGATAAAACTTCATAGTGGACGTAGGCCATACGCTGAACCACTCTAAAACTCTGTGTTTCTATGCATTTTCTTATATGTTTATTGGTGTGTTTGTTAGATCTGCTTCATTTTACAAATTTTCTCTTTATTTTATCTCTTCAAACACATCCGAAGAGTGTTGTGCCCAATTTTGGTATAAACACTTTGGTGCTTTCACTGAGAAAAACCAAGTTTTTCTCCCATTCGTTGGATATACTTTCGATATCGGATTGCATAAATCTAAGGAGAAGATCCAGATCTATTATTCAGCGGTTCCTTCTATTCTATTCAGATTGCCCCAGATCTAAGAGGAACCATATTCATCATGAAGTCCGTACCCATATTTTCGAATCCAGAAAATATGCTGTTTTTCGTATCCATATTTTCGAATCCATGAAAATATGATGAATTCCGTACCCATATTTTCGAATCCAGAAAATATGCTGTTCTTCGTACCCATATTTTCGAATCCATGAAAATATTATCATTTTTGTACCCATATTTTCAAATCCAGAAAATATGTTGTTCTTCATACCCATATTTTCGAATCCATGAAAATGTGATGATTTTCGTATCCATGTTTTCGTATCCAGAAAATTTGGTGATTTTTGTATCCATGCTTTCGTATCCAGTAAATGTGGTGCTTTTCGTATCCATGCTTTCGTATCCAGTAAATGTGGTTCTTTTCGTATCCATCAGCAGATAGTCTCTCTTCGTATCGATCACCTATTGACTATTTCGTATCCATCAAGGAGCGCTACTTCGTATCCATCAGGGAGCGCTACTTCGTATCCATCAGGGAGCGCTACTTCGTATCCATCAGGGAGTGCCACTTCGTATCCATCAGGGAGCGCCACTTCGTATCCATCAGGGAGCGCCACTTCGTATCCATCAGGGAGCGCCACTTCGTATCCATCATGGAGAGCCACTTCGTATCCATCATGGAGAGCCACTTCGTATCCATCATGGAGCGCTACTTCGTATCCATCAGGGAGCGCTACTTCGTATCCATCATGGAGCGCTACTTCGTATCCATCAGGGAGCGCTACTTCGTATCCATCTGCCTCCAATTCGAATCGATACTCACATGTACTTCGTATCCATCCATCTGCCTCCATTTCGCATCGATACGCACATGCAGTTCGTATCCATCCATCTGCCTTTAATTCGTACCGATCTAGCCATTTCGTATCGATGCTACAAGAGCTAATTCTCTGGATGGATACGAACTAGGTCTTTCATCTGATGAATACGAAAAGTGCAATTCCTCTGATCGATACGAAGACGAGCGCATCTGATGGATTCGAACAAGAACGATACGAAGGACTTTTTCAGGTTGCTTGATGGATTCGAACAAGAACCCGCATAGTTAATTCAAAACTCAACTTAGTAAAGAAACATTCTAATCATTCTATGACTGGAAGGGGCATAAGAGATTACAACAACAATTGTTGAATTGCAATCGAGGAATGGGTATTGAAATACTACTCAACCGGTGCCCCCAGAGGCTGGAGAACCTAGCTAATTTGCCAAGAACTGAAGTTGATTAATATATCATGCTTCTAAGGTGGACTGCAACTTCCTCCAATTGACCAGCTTTTAAAACTCCTGAATTGACAACTATGGTACGATGGCTAATATGACAACTGCTCTACACTGTCAACTCTGCCAATTCAAAGCATAGCTGGTCACCACTGAATCATCTTCAAATGCCCACATCTTAATCATTCCACATCTATACGACTAAAAGCATGACATACAACCTCTAGAGAACTTCCTTAATACCCTATACAGGTCACCTATCTGTTAGCCCATCTTAACCAACTCACATCGAATCAGTGTTACCAACCATTCGAACATTGGGCAATCAGGCATGCATCATTCACTAGTATTACAAGACCATGTAGCCATAAAATGGACTTGATAATATTGATTGGAGTATCTTTCCCAATCGGGGCCTATTCATCGAAATCATCCTACATACAAAATTTCTAGCAAAAATTCAGCATGGTGACTATGTCAGTGTACTATGGAAATTCAACCTCCGCCATTATCTCATGAAGTGAGAATGGTGGATGGAGTCCATGAAAAGTGATGAATGCCATCAAATGCGTTGTATCCCCTATTCCTCAAAGAAGACTGTCAATCATAGTTAGGCATACCATTTCTACTTCTCATATTGCTAAAGGGAATAAAGAAGCTGGCGGACAACGAATTGATCAAAATCCACAGCTCGTTGCTGCCAACACTTATAAATGAAATCAGCACAAAAAGCTTATTTCCAGAGTTTAATAAGAGAACTGGCGGATAGCCACCAACAACTACACCAACATAACGTGTCTAATGTTGAATTGATGAACTAGATGAAGGATCGGTGTCGCAAGATAAGGAGAAAACCTACTCCATGCTCTAAATCGGGAAGCTCCTCTTCTCTACATGGCTACCGTGGATGTCAACGCCATAAGGCTGCTCCAGAAAGAATTGCTCTGACAATATGTTCAAGCCCCATAAAACGAAGGGCCGGAAAACCCCGGCCCCTATCAATCAATAACGTTGATCAAACTGAACCATTTGCGTTAGACTTCCAACTTTGAAGGGCTGGACCGAAGTGCAATAGCGAGCATACGACGCCGCTTCACACATCAATGAGATTTAATCTGATCTTTTTTGAATTAATTCTATTTCTTTCTTTTATGTTGCGAAATATGATCGACTTGAATTAAACTACTTACAAATGATGCAGGTTACCGAGTACTTAAGGATGGGTGCAATACAACCTTCGTGGACTATGCTCAAGTCATTGAGGTATCATCACGGCGAGCATAATTCAACCACTCGTCGGCTGCTATATGCACCTGACTTGGGGCAGGCCATCAAAGCGGAAGTGACAAACAGGTTCAGGGCTCCAGTACGAAGTGGATGCAACCGACCATCCACTCACATGCCTATGCAATTTAATTAGGAGATTTGAGAAAGACTTGGAGTTATATGTCCCAACCATGCACTCTCCATCTCTTACTTGAAGCTCGCCAAAATACTTATGCTTCCTCGGGTGCCCAATAAAATTTAAATCACACCGAGAGTCGACGTGACATGGCCATCTATGCATCCAATCCTACATTAGAACTTAGGGTGATTTGAGGACATATGTTTAAAGTGGATATGATTTGATCATTCACTCTCCAGTTTGCATCTGTGATTCGGCAAAACAATCATGCCTTAAACCGACTTCATCAGGGGCCAACCCTCAATCTATAGTCATCAACGACTGACTGCCCACTCACAAACCATCATGAGCCATCATTTCAACTCTCTTCCTCAGCTTAATCGGAAGAACGCAGAGTATAAAGTGGATGTGACTTATCCATCCACTTTCCAATTCTTGCCCCTGACTTAAGGGAAAACGCACAACTCAAAGTGGATGTAGTTCGACCATCCTCTCATCTCCTCTCCTCGAGCCCAAAGCTTGCCGAATACTAATCTTACTCCTTAGGCTTGGTAAAAGTGGAATCCGAATGAACATGGACGCGACTCAACCGTCCATAAACTAAATCTCATCATTGAGGGCAGATAAGTGGAAAACTATCGGGATCCCACCGATCACCCGCCAAGTGAAACCCTGAGCACGGGGACAAGTCACCACACCGAAGCCAAAAATGGATTGATACACGATAATCTTTAACTAACTCCAAACTCCCGGAGTGCGAGTTGGGGTATAAAACTCATAAATGCGGTTTCGAAGAGGGTGGATCCCTTCACCTAATGACTTTGGCCGTATCCTAACCAAATTAGAGGAGGATGGACACGTCCATCAAACGACCTCGCTTGTTAACTTAGGGTGGATGTGATCCGACCATCCACGATCCGTCTCTTCATTCGACCAGTTGCCACAAAAAATTTTGAACAGTTCCGCATGCACGTCGCAAGGCCAAAAGATGTCAACACTCTATCTAGCGTCACTCAAGCTCCTGGAGAGACGCTCAGACACTACTTAGAGAGATTCCATACTGCATGTGCGGAGATCAGCAATCCGAACGATAACTCCATCCTTATGGCGTTAACTATGGGGATCGACCCCGAATCTGAGTTTGGCAACTGGTTAGCTGGAAAACCACCTGCATCATTGGACCGTCTCCACGCCAAGGCGGCTCAATTCCTGAGAAGGGAAGATGCGAGACAGTCTAGGAAGCAAACTAATGCAGGGCCAAGTACGGAAGGGATCCAAAGCAATGTTGCAATCAAACAGTCCGGTGAGAGCTCCGGAAAAGTTCAGTTGAACGTTAAAAACAAACAAGCTCGGCGAAGAGAGAGCGTGAATCAAACTACAAAATGAGATCAAAATCGTGGCCCGCAGCACAAGAATCCAATGTTTGACAGTTACACTCCTCTGAATACATCACTAGAGGACTTGTGCTTACAAACCTGTAATACAATTCAGTACCAAAAACCAGCATCAACACCGTCGTCAGAGAGGCAAATGCAGACGGGAAAATTTTGCAGGTTCCACGAAAGCTACGGGCACAATACGAACGAGTGTCGTCACTTACAAGATCTCGTTGAAAAACTGATCAGAGAAAGGAAGCTGGAACAGTTTGTGCGGACATCGCAGCCCAGAGAAGCGGGCCCATCCAATCCAAACAATGAACCCAATCGACCGAGACAGGAGGACTCCACTTGTCCCTGCAGAAGATTGGTGATAAACGCCATCAGTGGCGGACCAACTTTCTCAAGAGCCTGGAACGACGAAGATCTTCGTCACTGTCACCCATGACAGGCTCATTCAATCTATGAATACTTTGCAATTTCCTTTACATTCTGAAATTTGAGCTTGTAATAAGGCACCGACTTTGCCATATTTCCTTATTTCAGCAATAAATTACTATCTCTTCAAGCTAGAGATGTGATTCACCGAATGCAACGTTCAACAATCACGACACACGAAGAGCTAAGTTCCATCAAACAATGGAATTTTTTCAAATAGCGAGTGACTGTGATACGACCAGCCACTCACTAAGTGAAACCCCAGCTCGGGGGCAAGCCATCACATTAAACGCTGAACTGGACCAACACACGACGGTCCTACAAATAACTCGTTCCCAGAGTGCGAACGGACTCCAACTTCCCAGAGTACGAATTGGAGTATAAACATCAAATAAATCGTTCCCAGAGCGCGAATGGACTCCAAATTTCCAGAGTGCGAATTGGAGTATAAACATCCAATAAATCGTTCCCAGAGTGCGAACGGACTCCAACTTCCCAGAATGTGAATTGGAGTATAAACATCCAATAAATCGTTCCCAGAGTGCGAACGGACTCCAACTTCCCAGAGTGTGAATTGGAGTATAAACATCCAATAAATCGTTCCCAGAGTGCGAACGAACTCAAAATTCCCAAAGTGTGAATTGGAGTATAAACATCCAATAAATCGTTCCCAGAGTGCGAACGGACTCCAACTTCCCAGAGTGTGAATTGGAGTATAAACTTCCAATAAATCGTTCCCAGAGTGCGAACGGGCTCCAACTTCCTAGAGTGTGAATTGGAGTATAAACATCCAATAAATCGTTCCCAGAGTGCGAACGGACTCCAACTTCCCAGAGTGTGAATTGGAGTATAAACATCCAATAAATCGTTCCTAGAGTGCGAATGGACTCCAACTTCCCAGAGTGCGAATTGGAGTATAAACATCAAATCCATCGTTCCCAGAGTGTGAACGAATTCCTAAAAAGCCCAAATAGGTGTGACTGACGGCTGACTCCAACTTTCCAGAGTGTGAATTGGAGTATAAACATCAATTCCAGGTTCCCGGAGTGCGAACCGAAACGTCAATGCTAGCTCCAAGTTCCCAGAGCGTGAATTGGAGAATAAACATCAATTCCAGGTTCCCGAAGTGCGAACCAAAATGCAAATGCTAGCTCCAAGTTCCCAGAGCGTGAATTGGAGGATAAACATCAATTCCAGGTTCCCAGAGAGCGGACCGAAAAAATACAAATGTCAACTCCAAATTCCCAAAGCGTGAAGTGGAGTATAAAGATCAATTCCAGGTTCCCGGAGCGCAAACCAAAATACAAATACCAACTCCAGATTCCCAGAGCGTGAATTGGAGTATAAACGTCAATTCCAGGTTCTCGGAGTGCGAACCCAAAACATACATGCTAACTCCAAATTCCCAGAGCGTGAAGTGGAGTATAAGCATCAATTCCAGGTTCCCGGAGCGTGAACCAAAATATGCATGCCAACTCCAGATTCCCAGAGTGCGAACTGGAGTATAAACATCAACTAACTCTAGTCCCGAGAGCGCAGACTGGAGTATAAATACCAAACGGGTTTGACTGACAACCCATCAACCAACTCCAGTCCTCAAAGCTAGAATTGGAATATAAATATTAGTAGGGATGTGATTCGACTGTCCATCTATCAACTCTGATCCCACAGCAAGTCCTGTAGACAAAAAGTGGATGTGATTCAACCATCCGCTTTCCTATCTTCCCCTGACATGGGGGCATACTTATCATTAAAAATCGAATGCTTCGACCATCTAGCATAAAGCGGGAACGACACGACCATTCACGCATCAACACTTATCCCCGGCATGGGACCTATAACATAATCTTATAGGGATGCACTCCAACTGAACAAGACAGAATTTCTTCCATGATTCGACAGGGAGATGCTGATTAGAAAAACGGACCTAGCTGAACGTCTTATTCTAAATGAATGTGATTACCCATCCTACCGCAAATGAACGTGACATGACCATTCATCCGCTAACTCTAGCTAATGATCTGGCGGGCTGTGCATGCAACGTGGCCGGATATGACCCAACCATCCGCCAATTTGCTCCTTTCTCTAAATCAGAAGGAGGAACATCAAATTAAAGTTGTCGCAATGTGACCGACTACACTTCGACTTTCGCCATTGACTAGCGCCAGAGGAATTAATCGAGGAAAATGTGGTTCGACCATTTTCTGCTAAAATTCTTAGTCCCCAGAGTGTGGACATGGATGTAAATGTCAAATAGGTATGACTAATGGCCCTTCAACTAACTCTCATCTCCGGAGTACGACTACGAGCGTAGACAAATGAATGAATATGATCCGACCATTCATTCACCAACTCCGACCAAAAGTCGACGGGAGGAATATAAACTCACTACAGGTGCAATTAGACTGTCCACAAACTAACTCTACGACTGTGGGCAGAATAACGAATCATTGAAAAGAAGAGAAAGGTGACTCGCTACATCGCTAGCTTAGCGTCCTTTACAACTTAAGGCAATGACTGCAAAGAGACCTCTCATTTTATCCAAGCCGTTGGATCATGAAGATCTATACCTCAATTGGGTCATGTCAACACAAGCCATAAGCATTGCAATGCTATGTGAAGATAAACTAATCCAAAGACCAGTATACGATGAAAGCTAGCTATTGACAAGCTTACCCCGTTAATGTTTTTACCGACCAACCGTTACGATAGGTCTAATGGCAACCTTAAATGTCTGAAAGGTTACTCAAATGGAATAATAAAGCTAAGTATGAAGCCTTGGTCGCCAAGCTAAGACTTGCAAAAAGAATAGGAATGGAAGCTTTACATATCTTATACGATTTCTGCTTAATGTGCCAAGTCAGGAGGACTATCTGACTAGGGGGCAACGTCTTGCTCCTTATCTCAATTGGATCCTAGAGATACTAGCCGACTTCTAGTATTACACCACTATACCAATCCTTAGAGAACGAAACGAAAAGGCCGAATCATTGGCCGAGCTAGCCAGTTCTGGGGATGCGCAACAAATAGACTTTATCCCAGTAGAAATACTTATTATTCCAAGCACTGATAGACGAAGATCGACTAGATTTTAGAGATGGATCCAAGAAAGGGGTCATGGATGACTCCTATCAAAGGCTATCTATCGTGGGGAATTCTTCTTGAATAGACGAATGAGAGATGGCATATCCTCCGCAAACAATCACTGCATGATTATGTCTGGATCGTTCGACTCCATCGACACAAAGCATTACACTTGTATCCATCAATCCAAGATCCAATATTACGTATCCATCGATACGAAACATACATTCTAACATCCCAAATCGATCCAGGAGAGGATCGATACAAAAGGAAGGACTTAAAACAACCATCGAACATTGTTACAACTCAAATTTCACTTCAATCCAGGAGAGGATCGATACAAACTCAATCCAAACAAAAACTAAAGAATTTGATGACGATCCGCAAATATGCAAACATGAATAGGTGTCAGCCTAACATATGTGCATGTATGCCAAACTAACACTCAATTTTCAAAGTTATCAGGAATTGAATGCATACCTGATGACAATCAAAATGATGAACAGCAAATCGCTAGTGCTCAACACTCAAATACAACAAAACACTTCATGATCATTGACAATCAACAGTTTGACATCTACGTCACTGAAGATCAACCAAAGGCAACATCTTTTGACGAAAAGATA
Source organism: Allium cepa (assembly GCA_030765085.1). Taxonomy (NCBI): domain Eukaryota; kingdom Viridiplantae; phylum Streptophyta; class Magnoliopsida; order Asparagales; family Amaryllidaceae; genus Allium; species Allium cepa. Next base: position 848,451,152 of record CM060938.1, read on the forward strand.
GCAACTACTCAGTGAATTGGATCTAACTTTTCAGAATGAAGATGGCAGCTTTTCAAAGCACATCATGTTCACACAAGACGTACTTTGGGGGCAAATGTTATCCCGCCTTTTGGCAAGGCCGTGACACCAAGAACTTGACTAGAAACCAAGGATGGTTCGTCCTGGAGATCGTTAATGCATAGGTCTGCTATGGATGTCGGTAAATTTTTTCCGAGTCCAGATCGAGCTACAATTGATATGACATGACAAGAAAATCTAATAAAGCCAACATTCCAAATTTCAAGTCAATCGGAGTTGGTATGCTCAAGATATTGGTCGATCACGGTTGAGAAATCCAAACTTGCATCGATCATAACTCAAGATCTACAAGTCCAAATGCCACCAAATTTTCACAGTAGCTTACTGGCAACATGAGGAATGTTAACGCCAAATTTCAGCTCAATCAGATCAAATCTTGATCGATTCGAAGTTGCTTCGTATCGATCACGGACCAACTTGCATCGATCATATCTTACAATCCACATGTCTAAATGCTATAAAATTTTCACAGTATCTTACTGCCAACATGAGGAATGTTCTTGCCAAATTTCAGCTCAATTGGATCAAATCTTGATCGATTCGAAGTTGCTTCGTATTGATCATGGACCAACTTGCATCGATCATATCTCACAATCCACATGTCCAAATGCTATGAAATTTTCACAGTATCTTACTACCAACATGAGGAATGTTCATGCCAAATTTCAGCTCAATCGGATCAAATCTTGATCGGTTCGAAATTGAGTTCGAATCGTTCCCGGAACGGGCCCCAATTTCCTAAGGCCGAGCATGTGGGCCCCCTCACATGCCAGAAGTGGTCTCCCAAATTTTCAGCGAAATATCAGCCTCCAGCACTTATAAATAGAGCCCCTGGTCATTCAGAAAAGGGGTCGGACAATTTTCAGAGTAAAAGAACGCCCGGACTCTACCACGTTCACTCCAGAACGCCATTGCTTCCATTGATCTCGAATTTAAGCTTATTATATGCTGTACTTCGCTATAAAAAACTTGTAATCTTCAAGTATCAAGCAATAAAGTGATAAAACTTCATAGTAGACGTAGGCCATACGCCGAACCACTTTAAAACTCTGTGTTTCTATGCATTTTCTTATATGTTTAGTGGTGTGTTTGTTAGATCTGCTTCATTTTACAAATTTTCTCTTTATTTTATCTCTTCAAACACATTCGAAGAGTATTATTTTCTCTGAATTTAATACTCGGGTCAGACCGAGTTATTACAGATTGTAGATATCTTGCTTTGGATTGCTGCTTGAGCTATGAAGTCTTTTCATATCTTTTGGAGTAGTCGTCGTCAGTGTATAGTAGTTAGTGTAGTTGTATTGGAAGATATGTATTCATGTATATTATATACGTTAATGTACTTGTATATGTAACTTCCAGAGTCGACAGTTGTAGTTGTATCATATGTACTATATCACATGTATTGTAACCGACTTCAGTTATATATATATGAGACTTTTTATTATTTGTGTTCCGCATTTAGCTGATCTATGTTATTATTATATATATTGTCCTAAAGTATTATGAACCATCGTAGTTCGTTTTATACTGGAATTGGATACGTCGATGGGAGTAATTAAATAAGAGATGAAAAATAAAAATATATACCACTCCTATCGAGGTAACCAATACTAGTGTAAAGCCTAACTACGGATGGCGGCTCCTCAACAGCCTTATTCTCCGTGCTAGTTGACGGCATTACACCATAGTATCCTTGACTAGCATGGGTATAGAGGTGGGGCGTCACATGGCTTGAACGATTTTCAATTATTTCATTTTACTTGGGACTGCGGGTTTGAAATGATAAAACCCTGGTTTTCTTTGTAAATTACGGGTTGAAGTGATATATTATTCGTATCACTTTACCTAGTGTAGAAAATGATATGCAGACCCGTGGTTAAAATATATTATTCTAAAAATTTTAAAATATTTTAGAAATGTAAATATTATAATATTTGGATTTAAACTTAATTAAAAATGATTTTGTAAAGTATTTTAATTTTTTGAGAATTTATACGTGAAATAAATTAATGATAAAGTGGAAATTTGAAATATAAGTTATTTTGGAAATTTTGATTTAATTATAAATGGAATTTAAAAATAAAAATAAAAATATGATAAATTTATGATATTTTAAACTAAATGAATTTAGAATGATTTTATAATATATTAATGGATTTTGAATAAGTTAAAAATGTGAAATAAATGAATATTGAGTTAAATTTTGAAATATAACTTAAATTGGAAAATTTTGAATTTTGTTTAAAAGTCAATTTTGAAGTTAAGTAAATAAAATGAAAATAAGTTATATTTTGAAATTTAAACTTAAGTGTTAAGTTAAAAATTTAATTATATGAATAGAAATTGAATGTTGGAATTTAATAAGTGAATTATTATTAAATATTGATTTTCGAATGGAAATTTAACTTTATAAAATCATGAATTTAAGGAAAATTAAATGATGGTTATAAAAATGAAAAATATATGATTTATAAGTTTGAAATGGTTTAAATAAAAATTTAATGGTTTGTGAAAGTATAGTGAATATTTGAAATTTAATTAACAGCATTTTGAAATGCTATTATTTCTAAAGTAAAGGATATTACAGCATTAGTAAATGTTGTAGTTAATATAAATGAACTAAAGTGCTAAATTGAATTAAAGGCTATTATAGCACTTTGTAAGTGCTATAATTATTGAATTAAGCTAAGGTTTTATTTGAATTAACGTAACCCTATTACAACATTTGGAATTCTTAAAAGTAATTTTCCGTAGCGTTTTTCTAAATGCTGCGAAAGTTGAATTTTCATTGTTTTAATAAATTTAAGTGAATGAATGAGTTTTGAAAGATTAAAATTTTGGAAATTTGATAATTTAATTATTGAATATAATACTTCATTTTATGATTTAAAATGAAGTAATTTGTTTTGAAATATAAACTATTTTGAAAAGTGTGTTGAAATGGTATTTTAAATAAATGAATGTGGTTTGGAAGATACGATATTTTGATATTTTGAAATGGATTTTTTGAATGACATTGAATTTTGAAATGATATTTGATTTCGAAGTATAAAATACCATTTTGAAAATTTAACCACAGATGTATTTAATTTATAGTTTAACTGATCCTTAAAGGATGGGCGATCCCAAGCATCCTTTAAGTTATTGTGCATTTCTACTACTGTTCACTTGAGTTGGTTTACATTATATAAGTATATACGTCGTGACTCGAGTGATTTACTTTACGCTCGGGTCAGCCCGAGTATTTACAACTTAGCTTTGGATTTCTTTCATGGAGTTAGGAATCGTTGGAGATTCTGCTTGTCTAGAATCTGTTCCCTTTCAGTTTCAGTTTTTCTATTTCAGTTCTGGTATTTATAAATTGCTATGTATTTGAGATTTCTATTGTATATGTTTTTTCCAGACTGATATTATGTATTATGTTTCGAGAGTTTGTAATAGTAGCTTCATGAACTACTATGGTATTTTAATTTCCACTGCGAGTTATTCTGATATTTCTGTGTCTGTGATTCGATGATTGTATTTCATTTGCTCCAAATTTATTTACAATGCGGTATTTTGAGCAATCCAAGTCCGACATATGTGGATGCGAATGGCTAAAAATATCGGGTTGTCACTGTTGGTATCAGAGCTTTGGTTTTAGGCAAACCATAGCCCGCGGAGCAAAAACTCATTAGAGATAGGGTAGAAATACCCTAGAAATGAGTGAAATCAATCTCAGAATCATTTACTTGTGAGAGAGCGTAATTTTGAAGATAAAATAATTTCCAAATGATTTTTAAAGGATTTTCAAAGATTATTTTGGTATAAAAATGTTCTTATTTTGAAACCAAGATTTTTTAAATTTCATTCCTTCTGTATCCATCTTGTTAGAAATCTCTTGGTTAGGATTCTTATCGATTAGGATTCCTTGAACTTTGGAACACTCCCACTTATTTTAAAATCCAGTCTTGTTTTCCCTATTTTATCCTTTTGATTTTGGAGCATTCCGTAACTCCCCTTTGGAATGACCTCTATAAAGATTAGTGATTCCGTAAATCTTTGAATGATTTGTAAGGGGGTGAAACTCCTTTACAATTGGCATTGATTCACCGGAGGTTTCCGTATCCTCGGATTTCGATGCTATTTATCTCCTACTCTGCCTGGATTCTATCTCTGGCGATCGAATGTCGATTTGCCTTAGATTTCCGAATAGATTATATTCCTGAAGTCTCGGTTGACCGATTAAGGTCACCCGCAATTTATAAAGGCTTATCCATCTTCTATTTGGTAATTAAATTATCTCATCTTCATTCGAGCTTATCTTCGAACCAGAATTCTATTTGATTAGAGTTCCTCTAATTTGAATCTTTGTTGTTCGGAATCCACCCTTGAATCATCCTTTGGAAATTTATGTTTGGTTGTATTTTGGAATTGTGCATATATCGAAATTATTATCTTAATAAGGATGGCCCTATTTTATATATAAAAGTGAAATGTTTTCAATAAGGATTTTTATATCTTTTGAAAATGGAAATTTGAAACTTTGAAAGGATTTGAAATTTTGAAAATTTATAAGAATTTGACTTATATAAAATTATTTATAACTGAAGGGTTTTGAATTTTGAATTTCGAGGAATCGAACTCTGGTGTTTTGAAATCGGTTTTAAGATTTGGAAAATATATAATAATAATATGATTTAAAGATATTTCTTCGAATAAAATGTTTCAAATGTATTCGAATAAATTCCAATGATTTCGAAGTAATTTCAAATAAGTTTCAAGAAAATAAAGTCCAGTACGCACTTATGTCGCTGGAAAATAATTTAGGTGATGATTACATGCATCATTGACGTTGATTTTCGAGTTTCTGAGTAGGGGAGAGGCCACTCTATTAGCTTTGCTATGCGAGTGATTTTGGGAAACCAAATTTTGATTTCAGATTTTGAAGTACGGTTTGATATTCGAAAGATATATGTATATATATGTGAATATATATATATGTATAGATATATATTTGAGATGATTTAAATAAGCCGGTGTTCAGTCCTCGAGATTCAGATTTGTTTTGGTATAACCCTATCTTTTGAAATTGGTTTACTAATTTGTTGGTGATTTCCAACTCTTGAATTGAAAATATAATTTCTTCTACTATTTTAAGGTTCGAGCACTTCCAAATCAAGGTTAACTTTTCAAAGCTAAGCAATTTTGAAAGGTATGGGGTATTTGATAAAGAATATAAGTTTAGTTTGGTATGATTAATGTATAAAGTAATATGATTTATATAAGTTTGAAACTGTTTGTTGAGTGAAATAAATAATACTATTTTGAATTATACTGGTATGAAATATAGATTTGAAATGTTTTAATAAAGTATGTATATAGAATAATAATCTTTCCAATTGTAAATTGGATTTTTCATACTGAAATAAATAGTTTGAAGGTTTTAAAAAGAGATGGTTTTAAACTCTGTAATCATTTTAGATATTTTGATGATTGAAATGGTGTGGAAATGATTTAATCTCTATTTTGATAAAAATGTGAATTTGAAATGATAATTGATTTTGATAAATGAATATTTGAAGTTTATATTTGTATGAAAGGATATTTGGTTTACTTGTAATTTGAGTTTATTTAAAAATGATGGATTTATGAAATGAATATTTCAAAACTAAGTAATAATGAAGTAAAATTTGAGATATATGAAATTATAAACCTTAGTTTTGGAACATGGTATATTTAAGCTTTGAAATATATTAAAGATTGAATAATTTATTTTATGGATCAAATCTTTATTTGAAATTTGATAATATTCGAAATGGTTTTGTTGGAAAACTAAATTGAATTTAAACTGATGGTTTGAATTGAACTAAAATTGGAAATTTTAGATTTGGGTTTAATTGAATAAATTTGTGAAATGTAAAGAATTAAAGGAATGTTTTAAGATTTCAAACGTATTATTTCGAAAGGTTATGATTTTCAAAGTGTAATGATTTCAAGTATTCGGAAGATTTATAACTTTGAAAGTATTATGATTTTTGAAAGGGAATATATGTTTGAAATGGAAATGAATTTGTTTGACATAAATCTTGTTGATTTGGAAATTTGGATTATTTTCTAAATCTATTATTTTAAGAAACTGAATATATTTAATTTGAAAGAAATGATTTGGAGATATCATATATATATTGAAACTGAATTGATATTGAAAGGAATTGAAATTGAGAACCTTTTTTTATTAAATACTTTGATCTGGGAGTTATCGAACTTATATAAAATGGATTTGTGTAAGTATGAAATTGATTTGTATAAGTATGAAGTGATTTGAAACTATTGATTTGTAAGGTTACTCAATTTGTAAAGAGAAATCTTATATAATCGAAGTCTATATGAGTGTGATTTGATATACTATTGATTTGGAAAGTATTTGATTTGAAATGAAATCTTATATATAATGGACTTTATATAAGTATGATATTTGAAAGTGATTTTGAAAGGTACTATATGATACATATTTTCGAAGTAATGATATGGAAAGTGCCTTCTGCTTGATATCCACTTTGTGGCCACACTGTGGATTCATTCTATCGATATTATTCTCTCTTTGATTTGGGTTTTCCGGATATGATACTCGAGTGTCCATCGAATTCCATGGCGATCTCCATGGTCTTACGTTTACGACTGCATAGCGTAATTCGCCTGGCTAAGGTGGCTTGGGGGGTACGGATGTTTCCTGAGGGATCCAGGCGTAACTATTGTGTATCCTGCGATCTATGTAGGTCGTAGTAGTAGCGAAATCCGCTGGCTGAGATGGCTTAAGGGTACCGATGTTTCCAGGGGGATCCAGGCGTAACCATTGTGTATCTGCGGTCCACTAGTCATCATGGCATAATTCGCAGGGTTGAGATAGCTTACGGATACAGATGTTTCCTGGGGGATCCAGGCGTAACCATTGTGTATCTACGATCCATGGTTAGACAAATGTTTGGTTTGGTTGATTTGTTTGGATTGTACTTTCCATATCTATTGTTTTAAAAGGTTTTCTAGTATTTTCACTGGGTGTTGAAACAAGTCTACCAACTACCTGGAGAATTCTAGCTTTGCGCCTGATCAACGCATAGCCAGAGTCTATAGGAACGAAAGTAAACTTGTTAAGACATCGAGTTCTAAATGTATTTTGATAAAGTATTGTATAAAGGATATTTTGATCAATTATTTTACTTTTCTAAATAATATAAAATGTTTTAAATATTGTATACTTCGAACTATCAAATTTGAATCAAATGACTATTTATCATGTTATAAAATGTTGTAAATATAAATTTTAAATTGAAATGTATATGGTTTTAAAATAATGGTCCATCCTTGTGTTCCAACCTATTTTTCCTCCTAGCTATTCCTACCTACTTCTTCTTTAAGGGTTCTTTCTGCATTTTGGAAAGAGTTGGTTCTTTGGCTTATCGTTTATATTTGCCCGAGAAACTTTCTGGAGTGCATGATGTATTCCATGTCTCGCACCTTCGCCGCCATCTTCATGATCCATCTCTTATTGTCTAGCCTTCTGCTCTTGATAGTTTAGATATTGAGTCTAATCTGACTATCGAGAGTGAGCCACTTCGTATTGTCAGCAGAGGTACGAAGCAACTAAGAAGGGAATTTGTTAGTCTGATCGACGTATGATGGGGTACTGATGATCGAGATTGTACTTGGGAGACGGAGGAGATCATTCGTGCTTCGAATCCGAAATTGTTTTTCCAGGTACTATTTGTTGTCTATCTTGCTTTTCCTTATTTTTCCTTGTCTGTTCTTTTCGAGGATGAAAAGATTTGAGTGGGGGAGAGTGTAACAACCCAGTATTTCGTGATTATTTTAATTGTTTATTTTAATTATTTAAATTGAAACTCCTGATTTAAAAACTTTATTATATTTATTAAAATGAATAAATTTTGTTATTTTAAGAGTATATTTTGATTTTGTGTGAATTATAATTTCAAACCTGAATAAATAGGATATTTACAAAAAAGTGGATTTTTGGTCAATCCGGTCAAACTTTGACTTTTAAATTTAAAATTTAAATATTTGAATTCTTGAATTTTATTGTTTATTATGAAAATAAATTTAATTTCAAGAATACTACTTTTCATTTCGTTGAAATCCAATTTATATTGTGAAAGTTATGCTTTTTACAATACTGGGTGTAAATTGATTTATTTAATAAAATTTTCTATTTTAATTTACATAAATAATATTTTTATTTGTCAAATCATGTTTTGATATGTGTTATATGACATGTTAGGCATATATTTTATTTTAAAACATTTTTAAAGTGATGTTATAATTTTTCCAAAGCTTAGTGTATTTATTTTCAATTTTTAAAGCCTAGTTTCCATTTTTCTGCTATTTTCTTCATTAAAATTATATTTAATTAAAATTTATTTATTTATTTTTGTGAATACATTTTTATTTTGTGTTATTATCTTTATTTATAAATATTTTTCAAGTACATAAAATTTTCCAAAGTTCATTGCATTTATTTTCATATTTTCAAGACTAGTTTACAATTTTTGCCATTTTTCTTAATTTAATTATATATAATTAATATTTATTTATTAATTTTTTTTATTTACTAAATTTTTGCTTTTTATCTGAATTTATATATATTTTTAGTTATTTAAAATTACAAAAGAATGTGGTGGAAATTTGAAGGGTTTTGTGACCTTTGATTTGCTTAAGCCCTTTGTATTCCACCTTTTCATTTTCTAATCACCACATGCATCGAAGAGGCTGACTTTATCATTTCTTTCAGACGACTTCTATTCATTTTTCACGTCATTTTCTTTCTCAAACTCTGGAAAAAAGTTTGGCCTCTCCTTTGTGAAAACTTTGGTAAAAATCTCTCTTCTTTTTCACTTTTTATTGTTTTTTTTGGTTGAAAATTTGCACTTACCTTCTTTCTTTTGGTATGGCCTGCCATCTCTAGCCACTTATCCACCACCACCTCCTTCTCACTGACCATCCCATGCCGAGCCACCCTAGTTTAATGATCCATCACAAAATGCACCAAACTCCACCTATATGAACCATAGCCGAACACACTAGTCTTCCACCACCACAAACACCCCTTGGCCGCCACCTACATAACCACCACCACCTCAAACCTGACCTGACACCACTGCCACAACTGAATCCACCTGAAACCAGGCCATGCCCATATTGACTTGGCCGTGACCTATAATTGCATAGAAACCATGTTGTATTGCCTTGTGTTGTGTAGTTTCGTACACACATATGTTTGCACCATCTTTTCCCATGCTAGGCCGACCCCATTTGGACCCAAACCAGATCCAAACTCTCACCATAGTCTGTGTTTCTGACCCTAGGACGTAGCACACTATTGAAGGCAAGTTCAAAAGATTTTAACTTTGTTTTGTGCATTCATTTCTAGCATTGTTTAATCGTATTTTGGGTTGAAAACTTATGTTAGTTATATTGTTTTGTTTGAATTGTATTCAAGGAAATTAATCTTTGGCTCTCCCACTCGAATCTTTGTCGTGCTATCTTTCTTTTATGGGTCTCGGTTGGGCATTCGTTTGTTGTCATCTCTGGCTTATACCTGTGAGTTATTCTCACCAGACAGTTTTATACTTATATAACTAGTAAATCGATCATATTTGAATCTGTAAAATGCATCACCATGTTATATCTGCTACGTTATGATCGTATGATGTTCACCCATGCTTATTTACCTGTTATATCATATATTACTATTATTTTATGTTGTTCTGTTATTTGAATTAGATTATCACACTTCAAGTTCCCTTTAGATTAGAATCACTATGGGTTGAAATGATACATACCCGAAAGGACTTTAGAATATGGGAAAATCGTTATGGGCTAAAATGATAGGCCTGAACGATTTTCAATTATTTCAATTTACTTAGGAATGCGGGTTTGAAATGATAAAACCTGGATTTTCTTTGTAAATTACGGGTTGACATAATATATTACCCATATCACTTTACCTAGAGTAGAAAATGGTATACAGACCCATGGTTAAAATATATTATTCTAAAAATTTTAAAATATTTTAGAAATGTAAATATTATAATATTTGATTTAAAATTAATTAAAAATGATTTTGTAAAGTATTTTAATTTTTCTGAGAATTTATATGTGAAATAAATAAATGATAAAGTGGAAATTTGAAATATAAGTTATTTTGGAAATTTTGATTTAATTATAAATGGAATTTAAAATTAAAAATAAAAATATGATAAATTTATGATATTTTAAATTAAGTAAATTTAAAATGATCTTATAATATATTAATGGATTTTGAATAAGTTAAAAATGTGAAATAAATGAATATTGAGTTGAATTTTGAAATATAACTTAAATTGAAAAATTTTGAATTTTGTTTAAAAGGCAATTTTGAAGTTAAGTAAATAAAATGAAAATAAGTTATATTTTGAAATTTAAACTTAAGTGTTAAGTTAAAAATTTAATTATATGAATTAAAATTGAATGTTGGAATTTAATAAGCGAATTATTATTAAATATTGATTTTCGAATGGAAATTTAACTTTACAAAATCATGAATTTAAGGAAAATTAAATGATGGTTGTAAAAGTTAAAAATATAAGATTTTATAAGTTTGAAATGTCTTAAATAAATTTTTAATGGTTTTTGAAAGTATGGTGAATATTTAAAATTTAATTAACAACATTTTTAAATGCTATTATTTCTAAAGTAAAGGATATTACAGCATTTGTAAATGCTGTAGTTAATATAAATGAACTAAAGGGCTAAATTGAATTAAAGGCTATTATAACACTTTGTAAGGGCTATAATTTTTGAATTAAGCTAAGGTTCTATTTGAATTAATGTAACCCTATTACAACATTTTGAATGCTGTCTTTTGTTAAATTGAATTGTTTTAAAAGTAACTTTCCATAGCATTTTCCTAAATACTAGGAAAGTTGAATTTTCATTGTTTTAATAAATTTAAGTGAATGAATGAGTTTTGAAAGAATAAAATTTTGTAAATTTAATAATTTAATTATTGAATATAGTACTTCATTTTATGATTTAAAATGAAGTAATTTGTTTTGAAATATAAACTATTTTGAAATGTGTGTTGAAATGGTATTTTAAATAAATGAATGTGGTTTGGAAGATACGATATTTTGATATTTTGAAATGGATTTTGAATGACATTGAATTTTGAAATGATATTTGATTTTAAAGTATAAAATACCATTTTGAAATTTTAAATACGGATGTATTTAATTTATAGTTTAACTGATCCTTAAATGATGGGCGTTCCCAAGCATCCTTTAAGTTATTGTGCATTTCTACTACAGTTCACTTAAGTTGGTTTACATTATATAAGTATATATGTCCCGACTCGAGTGTTTTGTGTTTTACTTCATGCTCGGGTCGGCCTGACTATTTACAGCTTAGCTTTGGATTTCTTTCCTGGAGCTAGGAATCGCTGGAGATTCTGCTTGTCTAGAATCTGTTCCCTTTCAGTTTCAGTTTTGGTATTTATAAACTGCTATGTATTTGAGATTTCTATTGTATATGTTTTTTCCAAACTGATATTATATATTATGTTTTGAGAGTTTTTTATAATAGCTTCATGAACTACTATGGTATTTTAAATATCCGCTGTGACTTATTCTAATATTTCTGTGTCTGTGATCCTGTGATTGTATTTCATTTGCTCCATATTTATTTACAATGCGGTATTTTGAGCAATTCAACTCCAACATGTGTGGATGCGAATTGCTGAAAATATCGGGTTGTCACTCATAATATAGATGGCGATGAGTGTGGCTGCAAGTGTTTTTATATAAAGGTATAGATAATTTTTGGATATATAATTTTTTGACGATGTTTTTGCTTATATATATTATTACAAAGATTGTTTTAAAGGTATAATTAGGCAAATTATGGTGATGTGGATTTGGTTTTGGATCATTCTTACTTGTGTTGGGCGTGCCATTATAGAAGTGGTACTTGTATTGCAAATGTGCATGATCTAGATGATATGTTTAGGTGATTTTGAGTTTTTATTGGATATTTAGATTTTAGAAAGTAAATTTAAGTTACAATTTTTAGGAATAGATAATTTTGATTTTAGGAAATGTTTACTGTTATTTCAAAAACATTTTTGGTTTTAGGAAGTAAAAGATTAAAATTTAATTGGTAAAATTTTGATTGTTATGAGTCATAAACAGAAAAGAAAAAACTAAATTGAAAATTTAACTGGTGAAAATCTAAGCATTTTTGAAAATCAAATTTTAAAGGTTGAATTTCAAAATTTAGTAATATAAAATTTGATAACGGGAAGTTAAAATTTAGTCCGTAAAATTTTGATTTTTTAAGTCATTAAAAGAAAAGAAAATTTGAAATTGAAATTTCAGCAAGTGAAATTTTGATTATTCCTTGAAAAATAAAATTTTAAAAAGCTGACTTTGAAAATTCAAAGCTTAATAATAGGAAATTTGAAATTTGGAAATTCAAATTTTAAAATATTGAGTCATAACATTCAAAATTTAGAATTTTGATTTCTTTAATTTTAAAAATTGAATTTGGAAAATTTGAATTTGATAATTTCGAATTTGATAATTTGAAATTTAAACACTCAAATTTTGAAAATTTATTTGGGAAGTCAAATCAAAAAATAAATTGAAAATTAGCTTTTAAAAGTCGGTCTTTTTTATCCATCAATGTAGAGTATTTTTTGACTCGTACTATTAAAAATAAGGTAAGAGGCTATCCAAACAGGTCACAATAGTTGAATAGTGCGTAAAAATAGGGTCATATTATATTTGATTGATTGATGCATGAAATTGTGGATAGAAATAAAACCTATGTTTTGGAAAGATGTTTTGATAATTTTTCCATTTGTTTGTTTTAAAATGTGATATTAATAGGTTATATCCAGCAATAACAACTATAGGCTCAGCAGTATTAGGCTCGGCAGTAGCTGGCTCTGCTACAATAGCTGGCTAAGCAGTTGTAGGCTCAGCAGTATCAGTTTTAAAACGTTGGAAATGTTGTGGTTTAGGCTTTAGGTGCGGCTGAACATCTTACATAGTGTAAGTATCATTTTCTCTATAATTAATGTTAGTATAACATCGACACGATCTAAACAAGCAACATTTACACCGGTTTATCATTATATAGGATGCATTTGATTATAGTAAATGGTTATCTTGCTTTGATGTTCACGTTAACTGTTATAAATTGACATTCTTGATACATACCATTTGGATATAATTGATATGGTTTACAGTTATGAAGATTATCAATTATCTTTTTTCTAAAAGGCAACCTGAACCTTTTACGTGTTTGTATGAACTCAAAATTTGCATGTTTACATAATTTACTTTTAAATTCCATTATATCCTTACTATTACAAAATTTCTTACTTCACAATTCTATAGTTGCATACCATAAAAGCTCTCATGATTCACTAATTTGTTAGCTTAAATGCAGAGCAATAAAAAGTTAATTTATAACATTTTGTTAAAAGTAAAAATACAAATACATTTCAAAATCTATAGAGTGAAAGTAGTTTATTCCACATCACTAATATATTTCTTCTTCAAAAGTTTATATTTCCTTACCTCATATTTTAATTAATAAGTTCTATTATATAGGTTAAATTATTAAGATTCAAAATGCAAAAATAAAGAGCTGCTTTATTAGATTTAAATTAAATTTGAAAAAGGGGGAAATTCAAGATTTAACAAATTTAAAGTCATTGTGATTTAGAGGAAACAAAATTTTCCGCATGAGCTATCCTTTATTAATTAAAACTTCCTTTATACCAATTAAAACTTTCTTTATTACTTGTATATATTTAGTTTCTCTTTATTAAAGATATATACTTGTATTCTGATATTTCTAGTTATTTATACTCTTTTCAATATTTCAAAAGGAATTCATATACTTATCTCAATGGTATAAGTACATTAACAAATAATTTAACAAGATTTACTTACTTTAAAATATAATCAAAGTGGTTAAAAACAAATGTCACTAAAACATTGTTACTATAAACCTCTTATCTCTTTTATACTTTAAGCACATCGCCAAGAGGAGTGCAATGACACACACCTCACCACCTAACTCCACCTCAAGCTCTTCCAATGTGGAAACCTAGTTGACGACCAAGGATTTCAACCTCGATCGATCACCATCTTGAAAAGGGAGTGCGGATTAAGGGTCTTAAGGCTAATTTTACACTAGAAGGGGGGTGAATAGTGTTTAATGGATTCTTAGACTTATATGGACTAATTTATAATTATGACACAAACAAATACCGAACTTAATCACAGAACAATCACAAAATCAAACACAGATGCAGAAAGTAAATAAAAAGAAGTAAAAGGAAAGAACACACCAGATTTTATACTGGTTCGGAGTTACCCTACGTCCAGTCTTGTACCAAGGCAAATGCCTCATACAGAGTTTTATTATACCAATGTCAGATTACAATCCTCAATTTCTAAAGGCCTTGAGGTACCCTCCTGTCTTCGAGTCTGGGGCAAACTCTCTTGATTTATATGACACAAGATCACCCAATTGATTTCAAAGCACAACCACACCTTATAGAGAGACTCGATAAACTTTTGATTAGAAATTGATCCTATAACTCAGAATAGCACTTTGATCTTCAAAAGAAGGCAGAGAATTAAACAAGAATGAGATTCCAATTTGATTCACTTGAGAATTCGGCAGAATTTCAGCATGATTTTAAAAATATGAATTTTATTACAATAAGGATTTGTGGAGAAGGAGTGAAGAAAATAAGAAATTAGTTAGTTAAAAAATTAGTTTTTGAAGGCTATTTATAGACCAGTAACGGTCATAACCATTCGTGAAGAGATTTAAATGAATAGACGCTTCTTTTGAAAATTGAAACTTTTTAATTTAATGGCCACCATGTCGACATGGGGTATCCCATGATGTCGACGTCCCTTAGTTAAAAACAATGTAAAATTTGTTTTGAAAATGGTATTGAAAGGAAAACAAGATAAAATGATTCTGGAGTAAAATAAACTAATTTTCCTATATTTTAAAATAAAAAAGAGTAGAAAATATATTTTTAGAATGTATATATAAATTTGATTTTAAATCTTAAGTGTATATATATAATAAAGAATATTTAAAAATCGGAAGATAGTTTTAAAAACAAACGAAGTTTAAAACAAGAGTTTACTTACAAAAAAACAAAGAATATTTTAAGGCTAAAACATCTTCTGAAAATCATTTGAAAAGATAATTTTTAAAGCTAAAACATTTTGAAATGCAGTTTAGAAAATCATTTTGAAAAAACATTTTGAAGTAGTTTTGCAAGCTTCTTCCTGCAGAATATCTCATCACATCAGCACTCAAGAACTTGTACAAAACCTGGATGTTCATGGGTTTGTGAGCCACATGTCTTAGGTTTGCAAGCTACTTGTCATGGGTTTGTAAGCCACTAAGAAGATAGAAATGGGTTCCATCCCAAATGAAATTTGGAACGAAGATTTCCGTGCTATTATGAAGTTTTAATAAAAACTAGACAATTTATCTTGAAATCTTGATCTTGATACTCTGGAGTCTTCAATCTTGATGTATCCATTCTGAATCATGAGTCTTAAGTATTTATACTGATCAATTATCAGTAATCAATGTCTGCATATATATATATATATATATATATATATATATATATATATATATCTGTGTGTGTGTGTGTATCCCGCATAGTTCCTACATATACATAACTATCTAGACAATAATTTTAGTATATATTTTATAATAAGATAAGTTAAAAAGGTTGTTATCATCAAAACCAACATCTCAGTTCCTAACAATCTCCCCCTTTTTGATGATGACAACCTGTATTTATAAAATATACTTACCATACCATAAATCCTATCATAACTCCCCTTTACTCCATGACTCCCCCTTACTCCAAGCCAACTACTATTTTAGAACTTCTCCCCCTTTGTCATCAACAAAAACTTCTTACTAATAAGTTCCCTGAACTTGATATAAATAATCAACCATAATATAATAGAGTAATCCATATATAAGTGTAATAAGTGTTAAGTGTGATCATAAGTATGAAATGTTATCATAAATGTGAAATGTGATCATGAGTGTGATCATAAGTGTAATCCAGAAGTAAATCAATCATCCAATCATATTTACAGTAATTATTCAATTCAATCATATATACAAACCACACCAAATGTTTTAAATAAGTCAAGTCAATCAAGTTTAAAACACGCCAATCAAATCAAACAAATAACATACAGAATGACTAAACTTTCCTTAGTACTTCCACCCATCCATCTTCTCCAAAGATAGGGTCTGCTTTGATGGCATCCCATACTTTTTTATCTTTATCAAGAGTGACTGGTGGATTTTCTTTAAGATCGCCCTTGTTCAGAGCTGAGATCATCCAACGAAGGGAGTCGAAATGTCTCTCTTGCTCCATGATCATCTGCATTTGACTCAATTCTAAGTGGCACTGATTGCGAAGTATGAATGTAAGTATATTCTTGAAGGAAGTGAGAATTTCTTCAAGATTATCACTTAGATTCTTAATCAGAGAAACCATAATTCAAGAAATAGGAAGAAATATGAAAGGGAGTGATTACAAATGAAGGTTGATAATTTATTCTAGAAGAAACGGGTATATATAGGGGTTGAAAGTCGTTTAAAATAAATTTATACAAGTTAGTTACACGAAATTAAAATTCGAAAGTGTAACTACTTTTTGCCCATTGTATGTCGACATGGGAGGATGGTGGATGTCGACATGCCTCTACCTAAAGTGACAATTTGCTTTGTTTTGAATATCATAAACAAATCTATGCAACTAAAATTTGTATAATATAAAAACAAGCAATTACAGAGACATGTGAAGTTGAATAACAGGAAATAAAAGATTTCATTAATGATTCTAGTCAAAATTACATAAAATAGTATTAACTAAATAAAGGAAAATACATGGTTAGAACTTGAAGTAAACCAAGATAACATGAACTAAAACTAATTAGATGAAGATGTAGAAGATGATAGTCCAAGCTTTCTACTAACTTTCCTGAAGAACTTGTCGATTTTAGTGGAAATATTATCCATTTTATTACTCATTGATCTTTTGAGTGTCTTTTGATTTTCCACTATAATTCTTTGATTAGTGAGAATGGTCTTATTGGATGGATTAGCGGGATTAGTAAGATATTCAATACTCTCTAAGGAAGTTTCTTGATCTTCCTCCTCTTCAGTTTCCATTCCTTCCTCTTCCTCTTCTTCTTCTTCTTCTTCTTCTTCTTCCTCCTCCATTTCTTCCATCTCTTCAAGAGCAAGCCTTTGTTCCTTTTCTGTGAGTGTTTTAAATGGTTGAAACACTAATGGAATTTGCATAAGAAAAATGTTTCATTGTCGAACACTTTTCTAGTTATAAGTTCTTCCCTTTTGAAATCAACTACAAAGTAATTAAAAATCCAAATGAGATAAACTCCATGATATAATGTGTTTTCATCACAGTAAAATTCTTGGGCCTTAGCTCATCCAAAATAACTTGAGCCCAACTGATATCATAATTTCCAAAAATTGCAAAAAGAGCTTTGCAAACTTTTAAAGTTGGGTTGTTTTAGTTTCCCTATCTTGGTATAAGGGTGTGTTGAATAAGAAGGTTAACGATTCTTGCTTTGGGACGAAAATAATGATTTTTGAATTCAAAATTGTCATCCCCTTCAAAGATGTGTTGAAATGTCTCTCGATCATTTTTATTTATTTGAAATTCCGAGATATTCATTATGGTATATTTGCATCCCAAAATATTTCCTAAAATTTCACAATCCAAAACTATTGGTGCTCCTTTAACACTATTCTGAATTTGTCCATCTTTTCCATCATAAAAACCACGATCCAAATTCACATAAAGATCTTAACAAGGTTTGGATAATATACAAAATCATTTTGTTTGTTATCTACTACCCTAAGAATAGAACATTATCGAAAAAGATTTTCAATTTTATAAGAAGGAAAATCTTCTAAAATAGGAAATTTCCCCGTATGAATTTTACCAAAGTTTACATAGTTGATGTGAGTGCTTGAAGAGGCCATTGAAGAAGTTTGAGAGGAGTTGAAGATAACGAAGAAAATTTTGAAATTTGAAATAAAAGTGAGAAGTGGTGATAAGGAGAGTGAATTAAATAAAGATTCTATAGACATGTTCTCTGGTCAAGAGGCATCTTTCTAGAGCATTGAAGTTGGCGAAAAGGTGGAGGAAAATTCAAAAGTTTGAATTCAAATTTTTAAATCAAATTTCTAAGGGGCATGTCGACATGGGGTATACAAGTATGTCGACATGTGCCTATTGAATCAAAGGATTGTGTCTATTCCTAATTTCTAATAAATGTATATACTATATCCTATATTCTACATGTTTAATTCCCGTGATAACATTAAAGATTAATAATTTAATATTTAAAATAATATTATTTTTGAATTTAAAATTCAAATTTCAAGGGATAAATTTGAATTTAAAATACAAGGAATTTTAAAGCAAACAAACAAGCATCCATTCAAACAAAAAAAAAAGAAAAAATAATGTAAATGTGTGTCTATTTTTAGATCCATACTCATATCGTCGTCTGATTCATGAATAGCGGTGAAACACAGATTTGAATTATCCGTCTTCTTTTCATCGTCACTGGATGATGAGTCTAAACCATCAAGAGTTAATGTGTATGCTTTCTTTCTTTTCCTTTACGAATCATTATTTAGAGGAACAACTGCTCATCTGGATATGGACACTCTTCCTATGATGCCCGGCTTTATTGCAATTGTGGCATCTACCATTATTGACATTCTCCGTATTATTTCTGGAATTCCTTTGATGATTTTTTTTTGTAATTATTCATTTTTCTATATTTAAGGAATAACCGAAAGTTTCTTGTGATGAAAGCAATCTCCTCATCACTTCTGGTTTTGAATCTTCAGTTGTTGCATTGAATGCTAATGATTTCTTTTCTGTAGCCTTGTTATCTCTTCTTCCTTGTAGTTGAACTTCATAAGACATCAGATTCCCAAACAATTCTTCTATTTTCATTAGACTGTTATCATTTGCTTCTTTGATTACAAGTGTCTTTTGATCCCATTCTGAAGTGAGTGAATTTTGAATTTTTCTGACTTGGTCTTCCTCCGAAAAGCTTTTTCCCAGTGCAATTAGTGAATGAAAATATCTTGAAATCGACAATACATGTCAAAAATGGACTCATTTATGCGCATTTTAAACAATAGAAACTGATTAGTTAATATGGAAATTTTAGTCTATTTAACTTTTCTTGTTCCTTCTAAGTAACTTGCAAAGTTTTCCAGATTTCAAATGCAGACTTACAAACAGACACTCTATTAAACTCATTCCTATCTAGTGAACAAAATAATATATTCATGGCCTTTGAGTTATTTTGTGCAACACCCTTTTCTCAGTAGTCCACCAGGCAAAGTTGGTAGTAGGTTCAACATACTCAGTTTGTGTGATATTCCAAGTGTCTAATCCTACTGATTGTAAATAAATTTTCATTCTGCAAGCCCAATATACATAATTACTGCCATTTATAAATGGTGGTCAGAAAGTAGACTGACCTTTTATAAATGAACTAGTGTTAGTGTTAATAGAACTAGTGCCAGAGTTGACATTACCAGTGTTGGTAGCCATTAAAACAATTTTCGAGTTTCAGATTATGAAAACTATGAAAACCAATGGTCTGATACCAATTGAAAAGGGAGTGCAGATTAAGGATCTCAAAGCTAGTTCGACACTAGAGGGGGGTGAATAGTGTTTAATGGATTTTAAAACTTATATGGACTAATTTAAAATTATGACACAAACAAATGCAAAACTTAATCACAGAATCAAACACAAATGCAGAAAGTAAATAAAAACAGTAAAAGGAAAGAACATACCAGTTTTTATACTGGTTCGGAGTTACCCTACGTCCAGTCCTGTACCAAGGCAAACACCTCATACAGATTTTTATTGTACCTATGTCGAGATTACAATCCTCAATTTCTAAAGGCCTTGAGGTACCCTCATGTCTTCGAGTCTGGGGAAAACTCTCTTGATTTATGGGACATAAGATCACCCGATTAATTTCCCGGCACCACATCTTATAGAGAGACTCGATAAACTTTTGATTACAAATTGATCCTATAACTCTGAATAGCACTTTGATCTTCGAGAGAGGGTAGAGAATCAAACAAGAATGCGATTCTAATTTGATTCACTTAAGAATTCAGCAGAATTTCGGCACGGTCTTAAAAATATGAATTTTTTTACAATATGGATTTATGGAGAAGGAGTGAAGAAAATAAGAAACTAGTTAGTTGAAAAAATCGTTTAGGAAGGCTATTTATAGACCAATAACGGTCATAACCATTCATGAAGAGATTTAAACGAATAGACACTTCTTTTAAAAATTGAAACTTTTGAATTTAACGGCCACCATGTCGACATGGGGTATCCCATGATGTCGACATCCCTTAGTTAAAAACAATGTAAAATTTGTTTTGAAAATGGTATTGAAAGGAAAACAAGATAAAATGATTCTGGAGTAAAATAAACTAATTTTCCTATGTTTTAAAATAAAGAAGAGTAGAAAAATATATTTTTAGAATGTATATATAAATTTGTTTTTAAATCTTATATATATATATATATATATATATATAAATTACAAAGAATATTTAAAAATCAGAAGATAGTTTTAGAAACAATCGAAGTTTAAAACAAGAGTTTGTTTACAAACAAAAACAAAGAATATTTTAAGGCTAAAATATCTTTTTGAAAATCATTTGAAAAGATAATTTTTAAGGCTAAAACATTTTGAAAATCAGCTTTGAAAATCATTTTGAAAAAATATTTTGAAGTAGTTTTACAAGCTTCTTCCTGCAGAATATCTCATCACATCAGGACTCGAGAACTTGTACAAAACCAGGATGTTCATGGGTTTGTAAGCCACTTGTCGCAGGTTTGTAAGCTACTTGTCGTGGGTTTGCAAGCCATTAAGAAGATATAAATGGGTTCCATCCCAAATGAAATTTGAAATGAAGATTTCCATGCTATTATGAAGTTTTAACAAAAACTAGACACTTATCTTGAAATCTTGATCTTGATACTCTAGAGTCTTCAATCTTGATATCTCCGTTCTGAATCTTGAGTCTTGAGTCTTTATACTGATCGGTCTTCAGCAATCAATGCCTGCATACACACACACACACACACACATATATATATATTCAATATATATATCCTGCATAGTTCCTGCATTTACATATATATCTAGACAATAGTGTTAGTATTATTTTATAATAAGATAAGTTAAAAAGGTTGTTGTCATCAAAACCAACATCTCAGTTCCTAACACATCGCACCCGTCAATGCCACATCAATTTGAAGCTCTCCCCATCCCGAGTCTAACGAATCCAACCTGGGCCTCCATCGTCGTTAGCAACTCTCGATTTAATTGAAATTGGATTAGAAACTTTTTTTGAGTTTACGGGAAAAGAGGAGGAGAGGGAAAAATAAAGCTAGAGGGTTTATTAAATAACAGGATGGGTAAGTATATACAATGATAATATTATGAGACCAAAAATTGATTCAACAGTCCAAAGGTTATTCAAGGTAATATTATTTGGAATGGTCCTATTAACATACATAAGCTTGAATATAGCCATGGTGTTACTAGAAGTTCAAGTTGCATGTCCATGGGTAAGATAGGAAAATTGCATAATTAAGAAAACTCATTGTTTCTTTGACAACGAAAAATATTGGCAATCCACATATTTTACAGTCCTTTGTTTATATATTGTGTGGGCAGTATAGGCTTTATGCAAAGAAACTTCAATTTAGTCAAGGATCATAATGGCTATGTTTAGTTCATAGGTTCAAATTCTAGTCCAAGCCCAACAAATAAGTTATATGCACATCCATTCTCTCAACAATAGTCAACGATAAATATATCGTAGGCATTTGTTATGCAACATTTTTTGTCCAAGGTCTTATGTGCAAAATGTTATAAGAATAATATCAGTGCTAAAATCTCCAAATTAATATAGGGTTTACAACTTTGAGATTTTAGAAATGAGAAAAGAATAAATTGTCTCCCTTTGAATGGCCAAGGAAGTATATTTATAGAGGTCGGATGTGGCGGGTTAGCCGCCACGTGTCCATACAGTTAGCCATTCGACATCTCTCCTGCATTGATGTCATTCGACATCCCCTTTGCATTGTTGTCATTCAACATCTTCTCATATTGCCTATATTCGATATCTTGTTATCATTCGACATCGCTTCCTTTTGTAGAAACTTGGTACTGTCAGCTTGTTTGTAAATGCTTTGCAATAGTTAATGTTGTAGAGGCTCGATAATGTTTGTGTTATAGAAGTTCGATATTCCCTATCCTTTTAGGTCTGTTGTGAAACGATACGTAAAGCACTTATTGACTTAGCACCTTCATTACTATATAGACCCGATACCTTGACTCATTATCAATATTCGATATTATCTTCCGCTTGTTAAATACTTGACAACTTCTCCTATCGAAATGGCTCATTATCTCTTAGAGGTTTGGTATCTGTTTATTGTTAGATGCTTGGTATCCTCTTTTTGTTGCAGGTTTGGCAACATTGCTTATTATAGCGGCTCGACGTTTCGTTGTATTGTTGAAGCTCGGCATCCTTCATATTGTAGATACCCGCTATCTTCATATTGTAAATTCTTGATATCTTTATACTGTAGACAACTGATATCTTATAGTGTAGATTTCGATATACTTCAAATCATAGATATACGCCATCCTTTCTTAATAGAACCACATCCACTAGTGATGTAGTATCCCTCCTTTATCATATCTTTCCAATATTCTTAGTTGTAGAGTCTCGATATTCCTTAGGAACTCGATATCTCTTCTAAGTTTGTTCTCCAACACATGCATGGCTTTCTTCCTTTGTGCAAACTCGATATCCCCATTATTTCTTAAATATTGGCACCTTTTGTGTATTAGGTGTTCAATATGCTTTTCTTCATTGTTGAGGCTTGACATTATGCCTTACTTGTGAATACTTGATAATGCTTATCCTTTCTTTGATGCTCACCATCCTATAGAGGTTTGGTACCTCTTCATGTTCTGTTTAGATGCTCGACATTCCAGTTTAATGTGAAGTTTTAGCTTCACACCTTGCTTCAGACACTCGACAACCTTTATAGAAGATGAAGTTTGATATCTTCCTTACTTTGCGTATGGCATCCCATATGGCTTGATGTCTCCATGATAGATGCTTGTCGTGTTATTGACTTGGAAGCTCAATATATGATCATGTGTTCATAAGTTTGATATGCTTTCTTTAGATGCTTGATACAAACATTTGTAATAGCATAATATTCCATCGTTTCCATATCCTCCTATTCATTCTGTTAACACGGTGGCCATAAAATATATGGATAACATTTTCCTTCCTCCTTCTATGAAATAAGCTTTTTAAACTTTAGTGTAAAACCAAGTATCTTCTCACCCTTTCCAACTCGCCATGAGATTTTCTCTTCAATCATATTTGCTTGAAAAACGTAAAGTGAATGATGATGACTTTCATTATTAACTTTAAGTTGAATTTCAGACAAACCCCTTTGGATTTGTTAAAGACATGGATTGACTTGTCTTCTTCTTCATATAAAGAAGCTTTCATATTTCAATGTAAAGCCAAGTTTAATTAATTAAGAAGACCGTAAGTCTCCTCGATAAGGGACCATAAATTCAATTATCCAGAAGACTTGAAATTCATCTGTAAAAGGTCCATAAATTCTCTTTAATAACAGGGCTTGAAAACATAAATTCATTTGTTAGGAAATCCAAAAATCCACCATATTTTTTATTTGAATAGAACACCAGTAAACCTCTGGTAATAATACCATAACTCCATTTGGATAAAAGACTGGAAAACATCTGGTAATAATACTCTAATTCCATTTAGATAGAAGACTAAAAACCATTTGGTAATAATACAATAATTCCATTTGAATTGAAGACCAGAAACCGTCTAGTAATATTACCATAATTCTATTTGAATAGAACACCAGAAACTATGTGGTAATAATACTATGATTCCATTTAAATAGAAGACCGGAAACCATCCAGTAATAATACTGTAGTTCCATTTGAATAGAAGAACAGAAACCGTCTAGTGATAATACTATAATTCCATTTGATAGAAGACCAGAAACCATCTAGTAATAAAATCATAATCTTATCAGAATAGAAAATCAAAAATCCATTTGGAAATTTTACATCTGAACTAAAACAGGAGACTGGAAATTTGAGCGATAACAAAGATTCCCTTTATTTACTAGAATATATATGACCAAGAGATTCCCAACTACTCAAATGTCCATATTTGACACCGAGATCCTAAATTCTGAGCAACATACATTCTTATCCCTTCCTTTAAACGTTATCTTAATTTTAGGTTAGTATTAGATCGGTCATGCTTCATTACACATAAGCAATAACACGTTCTCTTTGCATGAGAACGGCTCCCGAACCAACACGACTAGCATCGGTATAAACAATAAAGTCTTGGTTCCCTTCGGGAATCACAAGAATAGGAGCATTGAAAAGGAGTTCTTTTAATCCTTGAAAAGAAGCTTCACATTGGTCAGGCCAAATGTACTTAACTCCCTTCTTTGTCAAGCTAGTAAGAGGCACGAAAATTTTAGAAAAGTCTTTTATGAACCGACGATAATAGCCCGCCAATCCAAGGAAACTGCGGATTTCCGTCACACTCTCTGGTCTCTTCCAATTTTGGATCGCTTCGATCTTTGAAGGATCCTCTTTGAAGGATCCATGGAAATTCCGAATTCAGAAATAATATGTCTAAGAAATTTCACACGAGATTGCCCGAAGTGGCACTTAGAATTTTTTTCTTTCAATTGATTTCTCCTAAGAGTTTCCAAAATAATCCAAAATTGCTTTTCATGCTGTAACAGACGGAATTTTTCGTCTTTCGAAAATTCAACATCGATACTCACTTTATCGACTGCCGAGAAATCGAAGGCCGAAAAACCGAAATGTTATGGGTTTAAGAAAGAAGAAAGGAAGAAGAAGAGAAGAAGGTAGAAGATAGAGGGAGAAGAAAATAGAAAATTTTAAAATAGAAAGAAAAGGAGAATAGAAAATGGAACGGAACAGAAAACAACAGAACAATAACAGATTCTCACAATTCGCAGCGGAACAACATATAATAATAAATGAATAATCTTTAAACAAAGAACTATATCAGTTATTACATTTTATACGTTGCATTTCATTACATCATATCATCATATCATCAGAGTGTACAACAACAAACAATGCAGCGGAAAAAGAAATACTATATAAACTAGTAA
This sequence comes from Allium cepa, assembly GCA_030765085.1. Taxonomy (NCBI): domain Eukaryota; kingdom Viridiplantae; phylum Streptophyta; class Magnoliopsida; order Asparagales; family Amaryllidaceae; genus Allium; species Allium cepa. Next base: position 848,476,671 of record CM060938.1, read on the forward strand.
TACGCCATGCCATCCATCTTGCCTCCAGCAACTCCAGAATATCCAGAATATCCTGATAAACCTTAACTCTTGACTGCCCGTGTGGAAATTGGTGGGCACCCAGAGTTTAGGAAGGAAAACAATAAACTCCAAGTCAGTCATGTGACTGGTGCGAGAACTCAAAACAGTTTATTTTTCTTTAAAAATCAAAATAGAGAGATATTTTTATTTCAATTTGCAATGCTTTTAAAAATGAGACTACCATAAGGCCTCCCGCACACACACACAATGCAAACGCAGAATCGGAGGAGATTTCTCCTTATGATAGTCAAAGATGCTTGATACGCATTTAAAATAACATTTGATATTATTACTAGTGCATAGTGTAGAAGAAATTCATTTCGAAAGTAGAATATAAATCTTAGCCAACATACGACCATTATCGTATGCCTACTATAGCTACCATCCAAACAGTGTTGCGACACCATAAGTGAATGATAGGTTCTACAACTAAAACCGTAAAAGTCACGTATTGTTTCTTTGGATTTCCAACAAATGGTCAGGCCAAGGAACTTCCCATTGCCACATGAGAATGCCTCTGGAAAGACATCCCCGAGAACCAAACCGGAACTCTGCCAACACAAGGCCGGGTTACCCCTAACTGGGTAACTACTGACACGAGCACGCCATTCCCCGATCCTAAACGACCTTTCTCACGGGATCCCAATAGCCAACAACCACAAAGTAATAAATTCGCAGTAACCACATAGGTTAAATATCTGGGCTCCATACCATGATACAACCTCTATCCAGAAGGAAATGTACATACCCTAAAGGGTGCTACCCCTCATAACCTTGCCGCATCTTTCCTGTTTTGACCATTTCCAGGGTGTGAGGCTCGACGAAGTCACGTCCACAAAAACATACTTTATACAAAAGCCATGCTTTGGGTCAACAAATGATCATAGAAATGATCACCAAGATAGACGATCAAATAAATGATCCTATCACAATAATCAACACAATGATCATTTCAGCAACACTCAGCATGTCACATTACCAAATTGGGAATATATCGCTGATAACTTCAACTATATAACCTCTGAGCTCGTACGTCTCAGAGAAGGGTGTTAAGCTAAAAGAATAAATTCTCCGCCACCACAGAAATATATTTGAAAGAAATCGGCTTTACATCTCAACTTGTAATGTCAGACACACAATCCATACAAGTCTGTTCCGGGCTCGAACAGAACCGAAGGCACTTACAAAGAAGTCCTTGCAATCCGAATAATCTCTAATCACGTTCGGATTTCCCATCACATATGGAGATCTCAATACCAGGGATCAGCCAGTGCAGAGACAATCAACAAGAAACCCTTTCGCTTTCGAAAATATCCGGTCTTCAACACCGATCTTCGAATGCAATTCATAACGACGTATCACATATTCGGAATGGGTTATACGACCCTAAGGTCCTTTCCCGGTTAACCCGAATAGTGAGCGCTTATTTTAAAAAAAATAATAAGTTTGGCATCCAATTTCAAACAATTCACAACAAATACCTATTTAAAGGTAAATATTGATAGTCGGTCATTGAACTATCAATAGATATGCCAACATCACCAGATTCCAAATAATTTTCCAAATTATTTATTTCACAAAAATATCTTTACAAGATATAAACATAATTTCCATACTTTAAAAATAAATCAATATTTATTTTTAAATCTAATTTCCCAATTTCATTTATAAATTCTATATTGAATTTACATTCCAAAATATTTATGAATATACGATTTCCATTCAATTTCTAATATTCATTTTCAATTTATCTTCAAAAGGATAAATTTCAAATATTCACTTAATATTGGAAAAGCATTTCTATACTTATTAAAAATAAGTAATTCACAGATCTTTTTATTTTCTATACTGAGAAAATATTTAATATACCCTAATCGAAATTAAGTATATATTTCATTCTTTTAAGGAAATCATTCACTTAATCATATTTATTTGGGTCAAAACGAATATCGCGTAAAACATCGTTACGACAACCCAAAATCACTAGTATAGGGATTCGAAATTAAAATAGATATATAAATCCCAATACTATACAAAAAACATTTCCTTTCGGAAATCATTTAATATAACAACAGTGTTATAGTCCACCATTTCCTTTTATTTCTCGAAAGCATCTATTTCAACAATAAATGTTGAAATCTATGGTTTCGAATCTCAACATCTTTTAAAACATCTTTAGATCGTTTTAATTTAGTTTAAAATATCACATTCTGAACATTTTCTTTAACATATTATTCACTATTCAAAAACGTGAATATACTACGTTAATAAATTTCATTCTTTTATTCATTTTACTTTAAAGAATTATTCACTGTCTAAAACATGAATATAATTCCATAAATAAATTACAACAATTCCTTATCAAAATAAGTCGTTGCGGATTTATAAAACAATGTTTATAAATTCTATTTCTATTTATTTTATATCAACTCCTTTTTATAAATTCCTTTATTAACCTATCTTAATTCATATCACAATGATATACTAAAAATTCATATTATAAGTCAAATACTTATAATTTATTTATTTATAAAAATCGTTCCTTTAAACTTCATAATTATAAATCTTATAACTTATAAGATTCAATTATCTGTCCAAATTCCATTCCTTTAATAACTTTATGAATTTTATTTTGTTTTCCTTTATAAATTTTATAAACCTACTATTTATAAAATTCTATTCATAACTTCATCGTTATAATCCCATAAATTTCATTCATTTGTGAAATCCATTCACAATTCATTCTAACTCTTATAAATGCTCGTTTAATAATCCCAATATTTTTAATTTATAAATATCAATTTATAAATCTTTTTAATATAAAACAATTTATATTACTACTTTAAACATCTTTAAACTCTTTTATAATTTCATCATTCTGATTTATAAAATAAAAATTTTATAAATCCTATTTTAAACTTCTTATAATAAATTCAGAATTCCCAGTTCAAACTATTTTATAAAATCACTAATCCCATATTTTTCAAAAATCAACTTTTAACTGTATTTCTCAAAAATCATAATTTTCATAATATTAAAATTATAACGTTTATTTATTTAAGATGAATCAATTTCAAAAATATTTTATAAACGTATATTTCCAAAAATCACTTTAGAAATCAAAATCGTTATTTTTAAACTTCAAAATTGGATCCGATGATGCAACACATCAATAGTCAATCACAACTTTCAAACATCATATATCATCCATGATAACAATCAAATATCACAATATATGAAATCAAACAAATATTTGTGAGGAATCCAGTTGGATCCCTCCAACCTGTTTCCCTGCATCCATAGACATTAGCACAATACCATTCCGTTTCAAGACGGAATATCGCGGTACATGGGATTTTATAAATATTATCCGCTTACTAACGGCGCAATAGGGTCTCATCCGCTAAAAGAAAATGCGGGAAATCAATCAACTGCAATATATACATATGCCAATATATATATATATATTGCTATATATTATATAATACCAATTCCACTTCGAGGTGGAATATCGCGGTATATGTGTGTAATAAATAACCTCCGCTTACTAATGGCGTATAGGGTCTATTCACATCCAATATATATATATATAACAATCATCATTCAATCATTCAATCAACACAGTCAAGCAAATTTTAAATCTAACTATTTAAAATTTAAATAAATAATAAAATTCCTTTTGAGTGAGAAGTTCTCACCTTTATTCCTGTTTGCAATCCACTTCCAATTCAACTTGTTTTCTTCATTTATACCTTGTATAAATATTTACACAATTTATTAATATTCGAATCAACCGAACTGTTAAATTTTCATTTTTTTGATTGTTTTAATTATTCAATGGTTCTGTTCTAAACCAATTCCTTTAATAATTTTATTCAACTAATTATTAAATTTCTCTTTCTTATCAATTAATAATTTTAATTGACCAATATTTTATTTATACAAATTTTCTGGTTTCAAACTAAAAATCTGAATTCCAACTGATTTTAATTAAATTTGTTTAACTAAAGGTTACAATTTTAAAACTAAATCCCTTTTTAATAAATTGTTTTTGGCTTTCAAACAATTTCTTTTTAATACTTTGATTTAACAAAAATTAAATTCAAAACTATTCTTTATAAATCCAAATCTTTATTTTATATAACATTTGGACAAATCGCATAATTAACTTCCATTTGCTATATTAAATTAACCAAAAGTTTAATTCAAACTAAAAATTAAATTTTAAACCAATTCTCCTTTAAATAACTTTATCAAACTAAAAATTTATTTTTTTACTTTAAATTAATATCTTTAAATCGGTTGCTTTGAATAAATTTGTTTAACTCCAAATTTAAATTTAAAAACTAAATTCCTTTTTAACAAATATCATTTAGTAACTTAAAAAAATAATTCAAATTAACCAATGTTTTTAATTCAAACTAAAATTCCTTTAATAAGTCATTTCACCCAATAAATTAAATTTTTAACCAATTTTTTTCTTTTTTTTTCTTTTGTTTTTTTTTTACAAAAATTTATCTAACCCAGATTTTATTTTAAAATTAATATATTTATTTCAAATGAATTTTCTTTTAAATAAATTCGCTTAACTAAATTCTTCCTTTACATAAATAACATATATATATAATATAATATTTTTTTTTTATAGAAAAAACACAGAACCGCATATATCTTCATATTATTTTTATTTTTTTTTACTGTAAAAATTTAAATCAAACAAAATTGATACCTCCACTGCAAATTGAAGAACCCAATCGTGACTGCCCCGACACCTTCATCTCCACCTGACCTCGATTTGTCGCGACGAAGCCACCTCGGCTAACGCGCGCGAACCATCACCAGCCTCGAGCTCCATCGCCCACTCGAAGACGCCGCCTCCTTGCATCGCATGCCACAGTCGTCGTCGCGAGCGCTTCCTCTGGCCGCGTGAAAACCCTAGCCTCAAGCGCGCCCCCACGCCGCCGCCATCAACTCGAACTGCATCGCGACCCACGCCGTTGCGCCTCCTTGAATCGTACGCCGCCGTCACGCGAACCACGCTCCACCTACGCGCGCTTGCGCGATTTTAAATTAGGGATTCGGTGATTTGGGTTTTGATGAGGGTAAGGGCTTCGGCCTTGAATAGAGCGGCCATTGTTTTTAACTTCGTGAATTGAAACTGAAGAGAGGAATGAGGGAGATGGATGCGTGAATTTAAAACGTGGAAGAGTATGGTTTGCACGATCTCGTTTTCGTGATTTTGCAGAGAGAATCGCGTGAATTTAGGCGTGAGAAAAGGAAGCCTAAATTTATATTTAAATTTAAATTTAAATCATTGAAAATTTCGACGCGTTTACGTGTCGTGTGCTCACATATTAACTCCAAAAAATACGAAATTTGAAATCCGGCAATAATTCAATATTACGGACCCAATGGAACTGGTTTCGTCGAATTCCGAGACTGTGGCTCGGACGGCTATTTTTAAATATCGATTCGAACGATTAAATTTCAAAACTGAATAATTCATTTTCAAATTCAATTCTGAAGCTTCTAAAATCTTTAATATTATCAATATGAATTTTACAAGCCTTTGAAATATTTTTAATCGGCTTAAAATTGAAGATTCAAATTTTATTCAACTTTCAATAGATTAAATTCTATAATTTAATCGCTAAATTCATTCTGATAATTTGAAATTCAATTCAAACCATCATTCAAATATTTAAATTTAATCAAATATTTTCAATTTAAATTATTCAAAATTCTGGGTCGTTACACATGCTCTTCCTCGATTTTAGAATGAACAAGAATATCATCTATAAAGATGAGAACGAATCGATCGAGGAAGTCTTTGAAAACTCGATTCATAAGGTCAACGAAATAAGCTGGAGCATTCGTCAAACCAAATGGCATGACAAGCCATTCATAAGATCCATAACCAGTACGGAACGATATCAAAGGAATGCTATCCTTTCAATATGAAGCTGATGTAAACCGGTTGCTAAGTATAACTGTGAAAAGACTCTAGCACCACTAAGTTGATCGAACAGATCATCAATCCGAGGTAAGGGATATCTATTCTTGATGGTAAGATCATTAAGCTTGTGGTAGTCAACGCAAAGCCTAAGCGTACCATTGGATTTTTTTCACAAAAATAGCTGAAGCTCCCCAAGGAGAGGACTAGAACGAATAAACTGCTTCGCTTCCAATTTAGATAATTGTTTACGCATCTTCTCATTTTCTTTATTAGACCTACGATAAGGAGGACGAGTTATAGGTAGAGCTCCAGGGATTAGATTAATTCTGAACTCGATTGCTCGCTTAGGAGGTAGTCCTAAGACGGGCTCAAATATGTCGGAAAATTCATGAACGTGAATGAGGGAAACGACATCTTCCTCATCATCATTATCATCATCATGAAGGTTTAGAGAATATATGGATGCCACCGAATTGGAATCTTAATCTTTAAGAACAATAGAAATATGCTTAATAGATTGAGGATGTCGAAGATGAATAGTCCTCTCAGGACATGGATGTGGGCTTCATAACAGTTAAGCCAATGGGGTGCACCCATATCAAAAAGAACTCAAATAGGATGATCACGAAACATAATAATGTCATCAAGGATAGAATGAGAAATACCTTGACCAAGAGAAGTGTTACTAGGCGCTTGCAAAACATTTAGCTTTCCCTCTCTCTTGCTTGGAATTTTGGGGCATGAAGATAAAAGATGACCCAAACTTTTGCAATAACAACAAAAGAGAGGTTTCAGATATCTATTAACATAATGGTCTTTAGAAGCACAAGTGTAGCATTGCCCACGACTAGAGGTAGGAGTCTTTGTTACCGAAGTTTCTCGCTTCCCTTTCTTGTTTGGATAAGAACCTTTGAACTTAATAGGCCTCTTCTTGTTGTTGTTGAAGTTCTGTTTGGCACCCACAACTTCAACATCACTTTCTTTATCTGCCTCTTCAAGCCGAAGAGCGATATCAACAAGCAGATCAAAAGAAACTTCCAGCTTCAGAAGTAAAGGCTTTTTGAGGTTCTTATTCAACCCATAGACAAATCTTAGATTTTTCTTCAATGGGATATTAATATACTCGACCCCATATTTAGAGAGAGATTCAAAAGATGCGACATAGTCTGTCACGGAAGATTCACCTTGAACAATGTCAATAAAGCATCGGGCAAGAGTTACCTTCCAGCCTCCGGCACAAACTTTAATTCGAATTTTTCTCGTAATTACTCCCAAGTAAGATCTGCTTCGATAATCTCTGGAATCAAAAGCTCATACCAATCTAATGCTCTTTCTTGGAGCATGCTAGAAGCGACTTGGACTTGATGTATATCAACAAGATTCATGCAAGAAAAGATGCGATCGTACGATTTAAGCCAAGCTTGAATTTCTATAATGCTTTCGGATCCCTTGAATGGCCTCCACCCAAATCAGTATAATCTCTGCACAAGCGTGCAAACCCGGATCTAGGATGAGTAGGCTCTGGAATAGGTCCGACATCTTGAGCATACGAGATCTAAAAGCCGCTGGACAGACATTAATACTCCATCCTGAAGAGTAGCACTAGATTAGCCGGCGCTGGGACGGCCTGGTCTAACCATTTATCTTCTTTAAGAAAGAAAGAAAGAAAGAAGAAGAAAAAGGTTATTCTCAGAATGAATATCAAACAAACATGATTGATAAAACAAGGCATCATAAAAGAAAATAGGATAAAAGTGTCCAATGACTCGAATTAAATCCTAAGGCACGATTCCTAAGAGAAACTTAGGACGATGAATTGCTATAAAATTCTATATTGTTCCAAAGTTTGGCTCTGATACCAAGCTATGATGCTCCATCTTTATACTCACACTAGCCAAGGACACTACGGGGTAATTCCGTCGACTAGCATGAAGAATAAGGTTGTTAAGGAGCGACCATCTGTGTAATTTCTTTGTGCGAGCACCGATATGCCAGATAGTATTATATGCATTTCATTTCAAAAGAAAATCCGACATAACGATACAAACTCAAAACTAATACATAGTGGCTATGTGGTCTTCGGAAACAAATATAAAATAAACATAACATAAATTAGTCACAGATATTCATATCACAAAGGCGGAAACAGATATGAATATAACACATCAAAGTGTACATCGAAGTAGTGGTCATATAAGTTCCACTACATCACAAAAGAATAGGTACAAGTGCTAGACAAAAGAATATGTATACATCAAGGAATCTCTATCTCAAATGTATATAACAAAAACTACTAAGCTAAATAGTTAGCCAAAAGTCAGATGACGGTCTCAGATAAGAAGTCAAGTAGTAGCACCTAAAATACCTCGGGCTGACCCGAGTATTATTTAAAAAAAATGGATCAGTCTAGCTATAATTATCATATAAAATGAGATAGAATAAGAGATATGACAAAACGTATGATAACAATAATGCCATAATGTGCCAAGTATACATTTAACAACAACAAAAATCATACAATATGTCAAGAATCTCAAAACAACAAAAGAATGTCATATTCTTTATTTTATTCACCAAACCACAAATATTGACAAACATATCAATGCCAATCGCAAAAAGTGGTGAAACAAAAATTCTAGAAATCATCAATTAGAATTCCAGAAAACATAAAGGGGGAGGCCTATCACAAACGGGAGAATGAAAACTCACTAACACGTGCATCACAAACGGGTCGCTAACCAATGGTCGCTAACCATAAATTCGAAACATCGACGTAGTACAATAAGGGTACGTCCAATGAACCGAAACTCAATTAATTCGAAACACTTACGTTGTATAGTAACGGTACGTCCAATTAACCGAAACCAAATAATTCAGAACATCGACGCAGTACAATAACGGTACGTCCAAGGAACCGAAACTCAAATAATTCAGAACATCGATGCAGTACAATAACAATATGTCCAATGAACCGAAAAGCCGGGACATCGATGTAGTATAATAACGGTACATCCGATGAATCGAAAACCATAAAAGAACATAGGTCGATAGCCCATAAAAATGAGACGAAACTCCAATGACTCCATAGGCCGTTAGCCTATAAAAGAAATGAGACGAAACACAATAAACGAGGTACATTCCCACATGTGGACAAAGAGACATTGCATATCGCTAGTCTAAATCACAAAATGATCATCATTGATCAATAAAAGTGTGAATTACACTAAGCTAGTAAATAAATAAGTTTAGCTTCACGTCCCATAACCACTGGCTTAACTTAAGTATTTACGAAAAATTGTAGATCTCCATTCGAAAATTGTCACAAGATTTTCAATCGAACAAGTCCAAAAATTAATCGTCGAAGTAAACGCAAGCGTTTCATACCACTTGTTTTGCTAAGGCGTTTAATTTGATTTTCTCATATGAACGGGGTAAAGGTTTGTATATACTAATAGATTGGAAAACGGTTTTAATAAACGAGCTTTGTATTAAAATAGGGTTGAAATCGTTTTGACGAAAGAGTTTTGATATTTACTACTAGTATAGAAACCTTTGCGTTTTAAAGTGACAAACCATAGAAATGATTCTAAAAACAATCAATCACCAAAAATTCACATATGAAGACGTAAATTAAATCCAAAGAAATCGATACCAAATCCATCAAAATGGATATTTCCAAAAATCCAAAGAAAGAAGTTATCAAAGTCAATAATAAGTAATAACAACTAACCGGATCAACAAAAATTAGAAATCCACTCAAAAACAGCACAAATAGGCAAAACGAACAGTTCCAAACGTCTTAGGGTCAATCCAGACGTTTGGATTTAGGTTCTGAAAATTCAGAAACCATTCAAACGTCTGAAAGATGGCTTCAGACGTCTGACCAGATGTTTCGGACGTCTGACCAGATGTTTCAGACGTCTGACCAGGTGTTTCGGACGTTTGACAAGATGTTTCAGACGTCTGAAAGGTTGTTTCAGACGTCTGAAAGGTTGTTTCAGATGCCTGATTCTGTTTTTCCTTCTGCCATATATTTTTTCTCCAGAATGCATAACCAGACATCTGAACCTTAATTTCAAACGTCTGGATGCCTGGGCACTGCAACAATTTTCCTAGGCCATGATGGCCAAAACGATTCGGGAGCGATCGAGCGAGCAATGACGATTAGGGATTTACGTCAAGCGACAACCCAGCCTTATAGGCTCTTCGATACACTCCAAATAACATATCCAAACATCCATATAAGGATTTTCATAGATTTTGACTTCAAAACACCAAAATTGGAAAATTCACAGAATCCATTCAAATCAAAAGCAAATGAACATGAATAGATGTTAGGAATTCATACCTAACAACAACGATAGCTATAGACATAGATGTGAGTTCAAAAACTCACCTTTTACTCAAAAACACAAGTGAGAAGCTATAAGGCAAGGCAAGAACAACCACTCTTCAATTCTAACCCAAGATGCTTCAATCTAAGCTCATAAGAAAGACATTTCCTAAGTTAGGGTTTAGGAAATTTCTGAAATTGAAGAGGAATTGAGATGGAGAAGATAAAGAGAATGCTTACCTAAACTTCTACTTCATTTCTAGTTTTAAGTTGATAATTCCAAAGAGAATTAGGGCTTACGAATTCCTAATTTCTTTTCTCTTCCTCCATTTTTATTAAAGCTTGAGTGGTAGGAAATATTATGTAGGAATGAAGAGGAGCGGAGTAGGGTTGGGTTAATATGTTTTGTTAATGGGCTGAAACCCAAACCCTAAATGAAAACATTAAAATTTTAATTAACTCCAAACATATCGATGTTTATACTCAGAAAGGTCATAAACGCCATTTTGAACTCAATGGAAGTGGTTTCGAGTCCCGATTCGACTGTCTGCAAATAGTAGCATTTCGGACTTAAATCCGACCAACGATGCTATATTTAAATAAAATATTTAAATATGCAATCGTAAAATAGCGGGCTTTTACAATGATCGTAAGTATTACATATCCTTTACCCAGTATAAAAGGTACCACTTATAGTAATAGCTAACTTCAACAATGACAATACTTTAAATTCAAAGTTCGGAAATTTGACAATTTATATTTACTTCAAGTTAGTTTGGCATTTTTTCTTATATACACCAGTGGTGTAGCATGCTTAATAATAACTCGGTAGTGAACAGTTAAAAGGGTATATATGACTACTAATCTAATACTCATACAAATTCATGTTGGAAACACAACGTACCCGACAGTTTTCCTCCTAATGTCGTTAAGCGGTCATGCGATTGTAGAATCAACCTTTTCTACATCTTTAAAAGTTTTCAGAGCAGGGTGGTCTATGAAGCAATTTTTTTTACCTTCATCTTGTTTGAACCAAAATATAAAATGAAGGCAAACGACATCCGTAAGTAAAACATAAGTCACACAATAACAGTGTTAATAGTAATATACATAGTTGTAAGATCATCTAGTTGAGGCAAATCAATATCCAGATAAAATTTTGTTGCTTGGATAGAGTTAAAGGTAAATGCTTCTATGAAAGGAAATAACTGTTAGAGAGAAATTTTGACATTGGATGGGAACTTGGTTCTCGTTTAACTAAATTATGCCCATAAGTTAAGACTGTAATCGAGGTGACAACAATCGTCAGTGACTTTCCAAATTTATCTACAATTGGTTCATTGATTATGTTCCTTTGCCCTGCCCATAGTGACACCACAATTGTTTCACCATTGTTATATAAAGAGCAGTTGATTAAGATATGATTAATTGCAAGAAAAATACGATTAAAACTGAAAACACCTATATGTTTAAACATGCAACTCTCGTTTTACTAATGGTGTTTCACTTTTAATACTTACTGGGAATAATTAATTATTGCACGTAGTATTCCACCCGAATTTGTATCAAGTCATGCATTCAGGTTATAAATCATCTAAACGATTTCATTGCAAATGGGTACTGTAAATTAAAAAGAAGAAGGCATCAGTGAGTTGCTCTATTTGGTAAAGTCTGCTTATTAAGACACTTTCATTAACAAAACCAAATTTGTACCTTGATATTGAAAGGAAGTGCGGATTAAGGATCTTAAGGCTAATTTAACACTAGAAGGGGGTTAATAGTATTTAATGAATTCTAAGACTTATATGGACTAAATTAAAATTTTGACACAAACATATGCAGAACTTAATCATAGAAAAATCACAGAATCAAACATAGATGCAAAAAGTAAATAAAAAGCAGTAAAAGAAATAACATGCCGGTTTTATACTGGTTCGAAGTTACCCTACATCCAATCTTTCACCAAGGCAAACACCTCATACATATTTTTATTATACTGATGTCGAGATTACAATCCTCAATTTCTAAAGGCCTTGAGGTACCCTCATGTCTTCGATTCTGGGTAAACTCTTTTGATTTACAGGAATAAGATCACCCAATTGATTTCCAAGCATAACCACACCTTATAGAGACACGATAAACTTTTAATTACAAATTGTACCTATAACTCTAAATAGCACTTTTATCTTCGAGAAAGAACGGAGAATCAAACAAGAATGAGATTCTAATTTGATTCACTTGAGAATTCGGCAAAATTTCGACACGATCTTAAAAGTATGAAAATTTTGGAATATGGATTTGTGGAAAAGTGAAGAAAATAGCTAGTTAAAAAATTCGTTTGTGAAGGCTATTTATAGACCAGTAACAATCATAACCATTCGTGAAGAAATTTAAATGAATAGACACTTCTTTTGAAAATTAAAACTTTGAATTTAACGACCACCATGTCGACATGGGGTATCCCATGATGTCAAAATCCCTTAGTTAAAAACTATGTAAAAATTATTTCGAAAATAGTACTGAAAGAAAAACAAGATGAAATGATTCTAAAGTAAAATAAACTAATTTTCCTATATTTTAAAATAAAGAAGAGTAGAAAATATATTTTTAGAATGTACATACATAAATTTGATTTTAAATCTCAAGTGTGTGTGTGTGTGTGTGCATATATTATAAAAGAATTTTTAAAAATCAGAAGATTGTTTAAAAACAAACGAAGCTTAAAACAAAGAGTTTATTTAAAAACAAAAACAAAGAGTATTTTAAGGCTAAAACAACTTTTTGAAAATCGTTTGAAAATATAATTTTTTAAAGCTAAAACACTTTTTTTAAAAACAGTTCTGAAAATCATTTTTAAAAAGCCATTTCGATGTAGTTTTGCATTCTTCTTCCTGTATAATATTTCATCCCATCAGCACTCAAGAACTTGTAAAAAACAAAAATATTCGTGGGTTTGTAAGTAACTTGTTGTAGGTTCGTAAGATACTTGTCATGGGTTTGTAAGACACTAAGAAGGTAGAAATGAGTTCCGTCCCAAATGAAATTTGAAATAAAGATATCCATATTATTATGAAGTTTTAACAAAACTAGACACTTATCTTGAAATCTTGATCTTGATGCTTATGAGTATTCAAACTTGATTTCTTTATTCTTGATCTTTATACTGTATAGTCTTCAATAATCAGTATCTGTCTTATATATATCCTGCATAAAAACATTCATATATATATCTAAACAATAGTGTTAGTATATAAGTTATAATATAATAAGTTACAAAGGTTGTTATCATCAAAACCACTATCTCCATTTCCTATCAAATATATTGTCCACTGCATCAGTAACCTTGACCACTTGAGTATCCGTCCTTATGATTATTATCCAATCATCATCTACGGTTCTGTATGTTTTTTCAACATCTTGTACATTGAACCTTGTGACATCATACACCGATATCTTTCTCAAACACAATTTCAAATTGTTGCATAATATGCTTTCAGACTGTTGCTACCTTTTAATTCCCTTTTATAAAATACTATGCAGTCAAAGCCTCACTATAACGCATAACACTCTTCAACTGCTATGCTACTTCAATTTAACATTATTAAACAGTAAATCCGCATTAAGCCCTGTGATTTTCCGCTACACCCGCTAACTCAAGGATTTTTAGCATCCGCTTTAACAACATTAATATACAAATGTTGATTTGACTAGTTCTGTTTTAAACTAAATCAACAAATTAAGGTTAAAGACCTAAATTTTAATGCACAAGTGCTCAATAAGTTAAAAATCTATTGCAGTCACCAAAACTAGTTTGCATAAACCAAGATATTCTTCGATTTTGTTATATAAGATTAAACAATACTTTTTTTTCTACACAAATTATGTATGAATGAGAATAATTAACTTTAAATATATGGTTTTATATCTAATAAAGTGTTTTCTACCTCCACTATTTTCGTTATATCCTTATTTTTTTCTCCGCTGTAACTTTTTCACCTCCACTACTATGAAACCGCTAAGTGCTTTAACTACACAAGTTGAATCAACATGCGACAACTATATTTTTACCAACTTGAAATGGTTATTACTTTGTCAACTTATGATAGCTATATACTTTATCAACTAACGCTAACTGTATATTTTGCCAACTTGCAAAATTTATGTATATTTTGTCAACTAAGTTCTAACAAGGTATAAAACATATTTCTAAATTGAGTATATGATACCATTTCAAATGTGACATCATGTATTTCGATGAACTTGTTATCACTTAATTAGTTCCTGTTATCACTTAATTAGTAAATTGAGTATATGCAACTGTTACTTAATAGTTCTTATTATCACTTGATTAGTTGCTACTATTACTTACTTGGTAGTTACAGTTATTACTCAATAAATAGCAACAAAAAAGTAACTATAGCTATTAATTATTTAAATGGTATCACGTATTAGTAACTAGCTACTGTTCACTTTTGTTAAAGTAGATGGCTACTACAAAATTATTAACTACTATTATTTTTTAATTTCATATAACAAAAAGTATTGGATTGTCTATAAATAAGAAGTTGATGATAATAAAAGAAGTGGATGACAAAAAGAGTATTAATGGCTACTGTTAGTTGAAATGCACGTATAAGAATTTGATTAGTAATTAAGAAGAATAGAAATGCTTTGTCTTATCACTGTTATTTTTGAACAAAGAAGTTAATAACAATAAATATAGCAACAAAACAATAAAGTTTGATTATTGTTAATAGTTATTATTGATGCTTAATAAATAGCAGCAAAAAAAATAATATCAACCACTGATTATTTAAAACGAAAACGTACATTAACCTCAGTTAGGTTAATTTTTGGTTAAAGTAAATAGCTGCTAGAAAACAATTAATGCATACTGTTATTTTCGACTTCATATACCAAAACGTAATGAGTTGTCAATAAATGAATAGTTGATGACAATAAATAAAAATGGATGATATATAGAGCACTAATAACCACTGTTGTTTGAAATGCACGTATAAGAATTTGGACACTAAATAAGAAGAGCTGAAAAACTTTTCTGTTGATTCATATTATTTTTGAACATGACCAACAAAGTTAATAACAATAAATAAAGCAACAAAACAGTAAAGTTTGATTACCGATATTTTTTAAGTGATAATAAAAGTTGCATATTGCTTTAGTATTTGATAGTGAATAGAAGCACAGAAGTAACTAAGCATATTGTTCGGAAATACTGATCATTTTGAAAAAACTTGTAAACAATATTGTTATATTGATCAAGAAAAAAACATCAAAAGCGTGCCCAGTAGTTTATACCAAACACTCAAAAACTTTAAACAAGTACTGCTTGTCAGGAATGGCATAAAATTTCAGCACTATAAACCTTTATAATCAAAAATACTTACATATCAATCCACGGGTTCGCGGATTCGACGCTATAGAAATGAGGCTAGAGATCTGATAAAAAGACCCAGATTCGATTTCTACATACGCTTCCATATTCTATATAAATTTACCCGAAGATATGGAAAGTTAAATCAACATACGACTTTACTATACTTTCCTCAGGAGTTTACCAACCCGTAGAATTCTCCTGGGTTTTCAAAAAAAATTTACATATGCTATAACATATAGATTTATGTTTTCTTTATGATGTTTTGTCTAATTTTCTAAATGGTTGTAGATACGGTCTAGAAAGAGAAATTGACATTGCAAAAATAAAATAAGAAATTTAGATAGTGTTTAGTTTAAAATGAATTTTACGTTTTAAGTTTTCAACCTTAATTATAAAATATGAAAAGCATGAAAAACGACAGATAGAATGAAGATAAAGAGAACAGCGGAGAAAACGAAAAAACAATGAAATATGTTTCTCGTGCTTAATTTATTTCTCTAAAAATGTAAAATAAAATAAACTTTTTCTTTTTTGTATGTCAATTTTAATTTGTATATTGATCATATTCCAAAATATACATATGTTGTACATATTTTTATGCAAACGAAAATCCAAAGTAAAATGGTAAACCAAACTATTTTTTTTCAATTTTATACAAATTTGATACTAAGAAAGAACATATGCTATCTTAGCATTAAACTATCATGAAGTAATGATAGATGCGTGGATAGGATCGAAATTATAATGTAGATAGACACGGTTTATTTCATGAATAGCGGAATGCAATAACACAAAAATACATTGGATTCATAATCTCTATAAACTTGTTGAACCGATCCTGCTGATAAAATAAGTTGTCAAAGTTCTTAATAACACTTTCTTATGGTACATACGGAAACATACATTGGCAACAAAAGATCCATCGTATACATCCAAATTTAATATGTCATAATATGAACATGAATAATTAATTTAACAGCAGAAAAGAATGAGCAACTCTTATCTAAATTAAATCAGATATATTCATTCCTCGAATTATTTTAAACTTCAGCGTTTAACTTGTGTAATAATAAAACTACAATGGATAAATTAGTAGAAATGTACATACTACTCCCGTTGATGCACAAATTAACGGGAAAGAATAGACAGTTCAGTTCATTTTGTAGTAAAACGCAACTTTCTAGAACTTGAATTATCATACAGATAAATTTAGTTTATGCCTAAGAGCTCCAGCTGTTGCTCTGTTGTTTCATATCTAGTTTACGCCACTAATCTGAAAGTGAACTAAGCTATGGATCGTGCAATATGGATAGACAATAATGCAGAGAATAATGTAGATAACAATACAATTAGTAATGTGGAAAAATAAAAGCAGTAAAAGTAACACCGGATATTTTTATACTGGTTCGGAGCATCGTCCTACGTCCAGTCCCAAACTCCGTCTGGAATTACACTATAAACAATATCTCTCACTTAACCCGGAGGAACAGGTCTATACAATACCTGAACAGCCGAACATGATTTCTACCTCAACAACCAAAGAGGTCTTTCTGCCTGAACAACCGAACAAGAATTCTATTATATACAGAAAGCTTTGTTGACTAGTATTTTCTTGATAACACAGATATGTCTTGAAGTACACCCTTTCTATAATCAAATCCTCAAGAATATTTTGTGTGTGTATTGATTGAAAGGAAGTAAATCAGTTAGAATCAAAGAATATATGAATTAACTCAAATATTCAAGTGATATAAAGTTTGTGAATGCTTTGAATTGCAAAGAATATAGAGCAAGAATCGATTAAGAGAGAAAAGTAAAAATTCGGTGATTGGTGAAAAGAATCAAAGCATGTTTATATAGAAGATATATGGATGCAATCGTTCGTGAAAGATCTCAATCAAAAGTTGCATCTGTTCCTGTTGAAATTGGGTTGAAACCCCTTCATGAAAGAAAGTGTCTTTTCAGTAAAATAGCCGTTATTTGCCGTTCAGTCAACTGATCCAGAAGTGCCAGTTGACTGAAATTCAAAAACGAGCATTACATGGTAATTTTATGTGCACTAACACAGGTCAGTCGACTGGCTGGTCTGAGTCAGTCGACTGACCTGTGCTATGTTGCACAGATCGCTTTAAAACACAATATTTCGAAGTGAAATCTTTTTGTGTGTGAGTGTGACTTCTTGAGGGACGATTTTAATAGTATTTTAACAGAACTAAGACTCAAAAACAATATAAATATACATACTATATTCTGTATTGAAGTCTTGTCTTTATTTGAAGTTCTATTCTCTTTTTGTCGCTATGTTCCATCATCTTGTGATCTATGATCGTCAATGCTTGTTTATGATCTTCGTCGTGAATTAAAATTATGGTTCAACACTCTCCTCCTTTTTGATTGATGACAACATATATAATTGATGATATATAATATGAGTTATAAAGAATTTGTTTTCTTTAATTTCTCCCCCTGAATGTTTGGCTCTGCAAAAAAACTATTAGAAAGCACAATAATTTCTCCCCCTTTGTCATCGACAAAAAGGAAAACGTAGAAATAGTCGAATTACCGCAGACTGCATAGTCACAAAAACATTTTACACAAACAATAGTTCACAAAAGATTACAAAGTACATAGCCATACAAATTAAAACAAACACCAAAGTATCTAACCATAAGCCATAAGACAACTTACTCTTCGTCGGAATCAAAAGTATCTTCCTCCTCCGGTTGAATTGGTTTCTTCCCTTTAGCGATGTCATGAGATGTTCTGTCAGTGCCACTTGTGCTGGAGCTTGTGGCTTCGGAAGTCGACCAAGAGAACTGTGGAGCTGGTCTTTTTCCAGGGTCCAAATGCAAAGATCCGGTGGTGGAAGGTGCACAAGAAATATCCTCCCATAAAGTTGTGAAGAAACCTTTGATTTTGTTAAGCTTTTTATCTATTTTATTCAAACGAGAGCCAAGAATAAGTTGATTTTGTGCAAGCAAATCAATAGCTTCTCGTGAAGTTTGAAACAGCTGGACGACGGATAACCTCTTCATTGGATTGATGAGTTTGAAAAGAGGATTGTTCGGCAATGTGAATACCTTGTCATCTTTGTTGTTGAGTTGCTTGCCAATCGTGAAAAGTGATAAAAGGTTCCGGTCGATCAAGAAGTTTCATTAGTCTTATGGTACGAATGTTATATAATCCGACTTTGGAGAATTCGGATTCCGGGGATTTTATACCAAAATCGTTTAATAGTCGCATTATATATTCACCAAAGTAAATCACATTTGTTCTACCTTGGTTAAAACTGAGAAATTCATCCAGAAGAAGCTGAGTCCAATTAACACGCAAATTTCCCCATATAGCATATAGAGCACGAAAATTTTTAGGATATACCAATTCATATGATCTTGTTCGGGGGCTTATGCTTCTAAGAAGAGACTTGTGCATTAATCTAGCTTTAGGTCGGAGTGACATAGATTTAATTTCAACAGCGTTATCTTTGAGGAATAAGTGACTTATATTGTCCCGAAGTTTCATATTGCAATTTAATCGCGAAGATTAATTCCTCCACCTCTAGTTTGAAGCAAATGGTACATTCGTTCTAGAGAAAGAAAAACAGAGATTCCACATACCAAGTCCAAATGCAGTTTTCTCTATTCCTAGTTGCTGGCTCTTGAAGATTCAAGTTCGCATAAAATAGTTTAACCATTGTATGGTTGATTTTTAGATTGTTCTTCTTGCGGTCAAGAAAAGTATCCAAACCACTTCTTTCGAAAAGCTCTTGTATGCCATATGCGTTAAAATCAGGATAATGAACAAAAGAACCTTCAAAAATACGTTAGCCTTGCATATTTATCCACCGTTGAATTGCTTTGTCATGGACCAACCAAGTAGCAATCTGAGAATCTATTGGAGTAGAGGAAGAAGAAGAACCCTTTTTGACACGTTTTGTTTGTCTTGGAGCCATGGAAATTAAAAGAGAAAGCTAAAAAAATTGGAATTTGGTAATGGAGAGGAGGCGAAGTTCGAAATTAGGGCTGGAGGAGAGAAGAAGAAAGGTTAAAAAAGTGAAAGGGTGGAGTGAAAAAATAGGTAAGTGCAGTAAATATGCAGAATTCCACGTTCAGTCGACTGAAATATATGAGTCAGTCGACTGAAATAGATCCCGAGAGTTTTAAACATGAATTCAGTCGACTGACTCAATGTTTTCAGTCGACTGAGCTGAAACAGAGAATTTTTTACTATGAAATTTAGTTGACTAACACGATTTTCCAGTTGACTGAACTGAACCCGAGACTTTTAGTCGACTGGCTCAGTTTGTTTAGTCGACTGAGCTGAAACAGAAAAATTTTAACGTGAATTTAGTCGACTTAGTCAGGTTTTTCAGTCGACTAAGATGGTTATAAACTGAGATTAGTGACTATATATATAACATAGAAAAAATTTATTTATAACATAATATTGATGAAATACAGATAATGATAATATAGACATAACATATTTATAAAAAAAGTTAGTAAAGATGATTGCCTTCGAACTCTTTGATTTTGAAAGGGATAAATATATTATTTAGAAGACGGACTTAGAGTAGATTTGTCACTTTTCTTAGATGGAGTCTCATTGTGAATTGGTGACCATCCTTGTCCACGTTGCCATGAGTTCGGTGAGATAGGTGGTCGTTGTGGGCTAGGAGACCAAGGATTTCGAGCGCGAATCGGTTCTTGAACATTAGATGAGAAGGAGCCACAAATTTTTAGAGCTACTTGTTCTAGAAAAGATAGCCGTCTAGAGTTCATCTTCTGTTCATACCACATTTCTTTTTGAAGATCTAGAGATTGTTGTTGATAGTGATGAATTTCATTTACTTTTTGTTTAGTGGAGGATGATCCAAAAAGTAATGAACGCTTTGATTTGTTTGAAGGAGGCATAAAACCGGTATGATTTTAATCTCTGATAATGGGAACTTGTTCATGGACGGGTATTGGAGTATGAAGTGAAAGTGAATTAGGAGAATCTGAAGCGATAGAAATATATGAAATTCTAGAGTCCGAGCTGTTAGAGTTCGAGGAGTTGGAAGACATAGTTTGTGAAAAGAAAAAAATCAGTTTGATTAGAGGAGATGGATAAAGAGAATAAAAAGAACGAAGACAGTTTGGTGAATATATAGGCATGGAGAAAGCTAAATAATTAGTGGTCGTAAAGAATCAAGGAGTTTCGCCGAAACTAAAAATAGAAAAAAAAAATTAGTGGACAAACTGTTAGATTAAATAACAGGCTAAGAAAATTTTGGAATAAAATTATATAAACTGTATAAAATTTTAAAGAAGATGAATATAGACTTATTATTATAAGAAAATCATAAATCTTTAGATGAGATAATCCCTAGTTCTCGTCTTAATTTTATAAACACGTTTTCTATTAAAGGTTTTGTGAATATATCGGCCAACTGATTTTCAGAAGATACAAATTCTAGATTTATTAAATCTTTTTCAATACAATCACGAAAAAAATGATGACGAATGTCAATATGTTTTGTTCTTGAATGATTTACTGGATTTTTAGATAAGTTAATAGCACTTGAGTTATTACAATAAATTGTTGGTTTATTTAGATTAAAACTAAAATCATGAAGTGTTTGTTGCATATATATGACTTGAGCACATGCCAAAGCTGCACATATATATTCTGCTTCAAATGTTGAAAGTGAGACGCAATTTTGTTTCTTACAAAACCAAGATACAAGGGATCGTCCAACGAAATGACAAGTTCCACTTGTACTTTTTCTATCCGTCCGACTTCCTTCAAAATCAGCATCACAATACGATACTAATTCAAAAGGACATTCTTTCGGATAGAAAAGTCCAAAATCTTTGGTTCTATTAAGATATCGTAATATACGTTTCACTGCTCGTATATGTGATTCTTTAGGATCGGCTTGAAATCGTGCACATAAGCAAACACTCATGATTATGTCAGGTCTGCTAGCTGTTAAATATAGTAACGATCCAATCATACTTCGGTATAATTTTTGGTCAACACTTTACCATTTTCATCCTTATCAAGATGTCTAGATGTACTCATAGGAGTAGGTTTGGCAGAAGTATTTTCCATGCCAAAACATGTGATTAAATTGTTGCAATATTTTTCTTGATTAATAAAAATACCATTTTCAATTTGTTTAATTTGTAAACCAAGAAAATAATTTAGTTCACCCATATGTGACATTTCAAATTCTGTAGCCATTATTTTTGAAAATTCTTGACATAGTTTTTCATTTGTGGAGCCAAAAATAATATCATCAACATAAATTTGAACAATTAAGATATCTTGTTTATTTCTTTTAATAAAAAGAGTTTGATCAACCTTTCAAATTTCAAAACCAGAATCTATTAAATATTTTTTAAGACGATCGTACCAAGCACGGGATGCTTGTTTCAAACCATATAAAGCCTTCTTAAGCTTATAGATATGGTTAGGAAATTGTTCGTGTATGAATAATGGAGGTTGTTCAACATAACAATTTTCTTTTATGAAATCATTTAAAAAAAACACTTTTGACATCCATTTGATATAATTTAAAGTTATGAAAACATGCAAATGCTAGTAAGATTTGTATTGCTTCTAGTCTAGCGACTGGAGCAAACATTTCTTCATAGTCAATTCCTTCTTCTTGGTTATATCCTTGAGCTACTAGTCTAGCTTTATTTTTAGTTATATTTCCATGTTCATCTGCTTTATTTTTAAAAACCTATTTTGTACCAATGACTGATTGGTCACTAGGCCTTGCAACTAAATCCCAAACGTCAATTCTTTTGAATTGATTTAGCTCTTCTTGCATAGCGATAATCAAATAATCATCAGATGAAGCTTCCTTTATATTTTTAGGTTCTATGTTAGAAAGAAAAGCTACATGGCCCATTTGATTTAATTGATTTCTAGTTCTTACATTTGAATTAATTTCTCCTATGATATTTTCTACGGGGTGATTTCTTAGTATCCTAGGAGGAGATCTTAATTCACTATTATTATTGACAGAATTTTCATTATTTTGACAAATTGTGGATTCTGTATTTGTAATATTTTGTTCATCATCTTTAATATTTGAAATTTGTTTAAAATTTCATCGAATGATACATGAAGTGTTTCTTCGATGATATTTGTTCTTTTATTGAAGATTCGATAAGCTTTGCTTCATTCCGAATATCCTACGAAGATTTCTTTATTGGATTTTGAATCGAATTTGCCAAGCTGATTTTTTGTATTTAAAATAAAACATTTTGAACCAAAAACTTTAAAGTATGAAATATTTGGTTTTCTTTCATTAAATAATTCATACGGAGTATTCTTAGTTAGTGGTCGAATAGAAATACGATTCAAGACATAACAGGTGGTTGCAACAGCTTCTTCCCAGAAGTGTTTTGGCAACGTGCTTCCATTTGATAAAGTCCTTGCACATTCTTGTAAGGTTCTATTTTTTCGTTCTACTACTCCATTATTGTGAGGAGTTCTTGAGAACGAAAAATTGTGGATTATTCCTTTCTTTTTACAAAAATGTTCAAACGCTTCGTTTTCAAACTCACCGACATGATCACTCTTAATATTTTTAATTTTTATACCTTTAAAATTCAGAATTCTTTTAACAAAAGATTTAAAATGATCAAAAGCATCACTTTTGTTTTTCAAAAAGATTGTCCAAGTATATCTTGAAAAATCATCAACAATTACAAACACGTATTTACCATGATTTGTGGATTGTACTTGTGTTGGTCCAAATAAATCCATGTGTAGTAATTCAAGTGGTTGCATTGTTGAAATTACCTTATTAGATTTAAAAAATGACTTAGTTAATTTTCCTAATTGACATGCATCACAAATATGGTCTATTTTAAAATTCATTTTTGGTAATTTGGTGACAAAAATATGCTATCAAACATTGAAAATTGCCTCCAAAAGTGACCGAGCCTTCGTTTGAGTAAGTAATGTTTGACTTAACAATGGTATACTTTTAATTTTAGGGAATAATATCGAGTGTTTATTGAAGTCATAAAATGATTTAAAGTAATTATTATTGTTGTTTGTCGCTGCTGCTGCTTTTGTTGTTGTTCAGAATAAGTGTGCTGCTAATTAAAAAGTGTCATTATTTATATCCACCTAAACACTAATTGGTGTTACTTAAACATTTAATAAGATTAAATCACAAAAACTACTTCAAACACCCATCGTACTCTTAAAAGAGCACTTAGATGTAAATTGTAACGATCCGTATTTTCAACCATTTAAAATATTAAATTTAATATAATTATTGAACAAAAATTGGTTGGAAATAAATATTTTATGATTTATTAATGGAAATGTTTGGTAAGTTGGTAAGAAACGTTTATTTAGCGTGAAATGTATAATACTTGTCGTATGGAGTAATTTAACAAATAAATGTTGTAATATATGAAATGAAAAGAAAACAGTTGTTGTAAAATGAGAATTCGTTTGAAATCTAATATTGAATATAAACTGCAATAAAGTTGTTGGAATCCTTTAATTAAAAAGAAAAGACAAGTACATTGTAATTAATAAGTCAACGTAAGAACTTGCATTTTCTTTGAAAAGGTACTTTATACACAACATGTCACTGGGACAACATATCACATGTCAATAAACGTTCGAATTACGCTATGCAAATTTCGAACTTGTGACCTCTTGCACCAAAGCCGAATCACTTAACCACTTGGACTTGAAAACGAATAAAATGAATGTTTATCTCTAATTGTAAAGTTTAATTTGGATATAATTGCAAAGTTTATAAAAAGAAAATTTTCAATTTAAAAAAAAATTGTAAACTGTTAAATTATGGTAATAGTCAAGACAAAATGATTGTAACAATAAATTTAGACTCTCACTAAATTGTAGTTGAATAATTTAATGTGTTGAAATAAGTGATACCGAACGAAATTAGTTGTTGTGAAATTGGAAATTTATTTCAATTTCAAATTTAATTAACAATCGATTTGCATTCAGATGTAAAATGTTAATTTTGAAATGTAATTATACAAATTTGATTCAAATATATAATAATAATAAAATTGAATTATTAATGAACGTCGTGGGTTGTAATAATGAATTTGTAAAGTAGAAATATTATATTTGTCAATAACTGTGAACTGGTAAATTATTTGAATATAATTTAAATTAAATTTTATCGGACCGTAATACATTAACTTCCATATACGATGAAATTAGGCCTTAAAACTATTTCCATTGTGTTCGGAAGACCTTTTACATACAGTTGTTTGTCAGCATGCCTCGATTGGAGTTTGGGTTGTCCTGAACCTTACGCTATAAATAGGCACACGATCAAGACTAAAATATTATTAAAATATATAAAACCCTAGCTTCGATTCATGGCCGCCATCCATTGTGTTCAAAAGACCTTGAGTGGAAATAATTTATGTAAGTAAATGAATATAAATTAACATGAAATGATTGTGTGTAAATAAAATGAGAATTAAAAATGAATGAAAAGAAATTGGTATATTTGAGAAACCAATAAAATAAATTACGTAAATTGCGCGTAGATCATTTATTCACATGACAGTTTTTATCCAAGATTCAGATCCATAGTTTCGAGATGATTCACATCGACCCGAACAAGGATTTTTTACGCGATTCTTAACTGCGAACACTTGATGCATATTTTTTGTATGAATTTGAAGTTTTCTATCATAGTTTATACTTATGCAAGAAAAACAGAAATTCTTAGTCAAGGAACCAGATCAGAGTATGCACTAGAGTAGTCGAGTTAACAATACTAGTTCGAAAGTGGAATTTGTGTATTTGAACGAGCAATCAGGATTAATATTGTGTACAAATGATATATGTACATCATAGGAACTTAAATAATATTATTATATGTTGTTTGGCTTATGGGAAGTCTGGAAAATAATGCTTTAAATTATTCGAGGTAGTATAAATAATCGACTGCGTATTAACCTAAGGCTGTTAAGCATAAGGTACGCCTACTGGTTATTTATCATCCTTGTGCAATGAAAAGTTTTTGAATATGGACTAACCATTAATTTTGCTTGCTATGGATGTGCAATGGTTTCTTTTGTTGCATATAGTTATTATACTATTTTGGTTGCATATGGATGTTATATTACCTATGTCGCATGTGCTTATGGTTGACATAACTAGTCCATTGCTTTTTTACCTAGTTTTAACTCTTTTGGATTATGTAAGTAAGATACAATTGTATGGAAGCAAAAGCCAGCTGCTGCTTTTGGTTTCATGAATAGAGTTTTATTTGTCTGACAAATAGGTACGTTTTCGGATTACGGTTTTGTAGCCGCATTTTATTGTTTTCTGCATGGCTTGGGATGCCTCGTTATTGAAATAAGATGTATATCATGTAATTATTGATGTTGTTATTTTTCTGGACCTAACCACGCAAAGGAGATGCTATTGAAATTTTTCGTAAATTTAAGACTTAGAAAAGTTTCGTGGAAATTGAGTTATTTTCGGATTTTTATTAAAACTAACTACGTATGTTTAAATGTTTTATAACTTGAGTGGGAAATTATTTTATTAAATACATCAAGTGCTAGATCGTTTGCTTCGTTCCCTTTTGAGAATGAAAATTTTTGAGCGGGTAAGATTGTAACGACCTATAATTTCAACCGTTTGAAATATTGAATTTAATATAATTGTTGAATAAAAATGTTAGGAACTGGAGATAGTGGTTTTGATGACAACAACCTTTGTAACTTATTTTTTTATAACTTATATGCTAACACTACTGTCTAGATATATATATATATATATATATATGAATGTTATTATGCATGATATATATAAGGCAGGTACTGATTATCGAAGGATGTACAGTATAAAGATTAAGAATGAAAAAAATCAAGTTTGAAGACTCATGAGTATCAAGATTAAGATTTCAAGATATGTGTCTAGTTTTTGTTAAATCTTCATAATAGCACGGAAATCTTCATTCCGAATTTCAAGTGGGATGGAACTCATTTCTATCTTCTTAGTGGCTTACAAACCCACGACAAGTAGCTTACAAACCTACGACAAGTGGCTTACAAACCCACGAACATCCTGGTTTTGTACAAGTTCTCGAGTTCTGATGTGATGAGATATTTTGCAGGAGAAGCTTGCAAAACTACTTCAAAATGGTTTTCAAAACTTCTTTTCAAAATGTTTTAGCCTTAAAATAATCTTTGTTTTTGTTTTTAAAATAAACTCTTGCTTTAAACTTCGTTTGCTTTTAAAAACAATCTTCTGATTTTTTATAATATATATATATATACTTGAGATTTAAAATTATATATATATATATATATATATATTCTAAAAATATATTTTTCTACTCTTCTTTATTTTAAAAACATAAGAAAATTAGTTTATTTTACTCCAGAATCAATTTTTGTTTTCCTTTCAATACCATTTTCAAAATAAAATTTTACATTGTTTTTTAACTAAGGATGTCGACATCATGGGATATCCCATGTCGACATGGTGGCCGTTGAATTCAAAAGTTTCAATTTTCAAAAGAAGTGTATATTCGTCTAAATCTCTACATGAATTGTTATGATCGTTACTACTTATAAATCGCATTCGCAAACGAATTTTTTAACTAACTAATTTATTTTCTTCACTCCTTCTTCTTCATAAATCATATTCTAAAATTTTCATATTTTTAAGATCGTGCCGAAATTTTGCCGAATTCTCAAGTGAAACAAATTAGAATCTCATTCTTGTTTGATTCTCTATCCTCTCTCGAAGATCAAAGTGCTATTCAGAGATATATGATCAATTTGTAATCAAAAGTTTATCGAGTCTCTGTATAAGGTGTGGTTGTGCCTGGAAATCAATTGGGTGATCTTGTGCCTTGTAAATCAAGAGAGTTTGCGCCGGACTCGAGAGACAGGAGGGTGCCTCAAGGCCTTTACAAATTGAGGATTGTAATCTCGACATTGGTGTAATAAAAATCTGTATGAGGTGTTTGCCTTGGTACAAGAACTGGATGTAGGGTAACTCCGAACCAGTATAAAATCCGGTGTATTCTTTCCTTTTACTGCTTTTTATTTACTTTCTGCATCTGTGTTTGATTCTGTAATTGTTCTGTGATTAAGTTCTATGTTTGCTTATATCATAATTTTTAAATTAGTCCATATAAGTCTTAGAATCCATTAAACACTATTCACCCTCCTCCAATGTTAAATTAGCCTTAGGATCATTAACCCTCACTCCCTTTCAATTGGTATTGGAGCATAGGTTTTCATAATTTTCATAATTTGAAACTTGAAAAGTTAAAAAATGGCATTTTAAGGAAATTTTGTTAATACGAGTTTGAATTTATGAATTCATCAAAGTATTATAAGTCTGCATATAGTTTTTATGAAAAATCAAGTTATCTACCGAATTGGTTTGTTATGCAGGAAGAGACATGTTACATGGCTTTCAAAGAATCAACAGCCAATGGACAAACTGTGCAAATTGAGAAAGATAAATGGATATTTGATAGTGGCTGTTCAAGACATATGACTGGAAATTCCGAGATACGCAATGACATTATATATCAAGATGGTGGATTGGTCAACTTTGGAGATAACTCAAAAGGATATGTGATTGGCAGCGGCAATATCGGTAATTCTAAAACTCCTCCTATTTCTGATATTTTTCTATTTAGGAATTTAAAACATAATTTGCTTAGCATAAGTCGACTATGTGATAAAGTATTTAAAATTAAATTTGGAAAAGACAAGTGTCACATCGAAGATAATAAGTCAAATATTATCTTTGAAGGAATTACGAAGAAAAACATTTACACCCTTCGTATGAAAGTTTCAAATGATAACTTATGTCTTTTGGCTAATACAAGTGACCCATGGATTTGGCATAAAAGATTTGATCATTAAATTTCAAACTGTTATCTAGGCTATCAAAACTTGGCTTAGTTAGAGGTCTTCCCAAGTTAAAATTTAAAGTAGATAGTATATGTGATGCTTGCCAATTAAGAAAACTTAAGAAAAGATCGTTTAAATTAAAAGATATGATTTCTACTTCTAAACCTCTATAGTTACTTCATTTAGATTTATTTGGTCCATCTCAAGTTCAATCAATTAATCATAATAAATATGTTTGTAATTGTAGATTATTATTCTAGATATACTTGGATAATTTTTCTTAAATTTAAAAGTGATGCTTTTGAATTATTTAAAAATTTTGCTAAAAGAATTCAAAATCAACTTTCTTTAAAAATAAAAACTATTCATAGTGATCACGGTGGAGAATTTGAAAATGAAAATTTTGAGAATTTCTGTAGTCAAAAAGGAATTATTCATAATTTCTCTTTTCCAAGAACTCCATAATAAAACGGAGTGGTAGAACGTAAAAATAGAACGATTCAAGAGTATGCTAGAATAATGCTTTTTAATAGTAATTTACTTAAAAAAAATTGGGCTGAAGAAGTCGCTACAGCGTGTTATATATTAAATAGAATCTTAATTAGACCATTAACTAATGAAACACCATATGATTTACTTCACAATAAGAAACCCATAATAGCTTATTTTAAAGTTGTTGGTAGTAAGTGTTTTATTCTTAATACAAAATATAATTTAGATAAATTTGAACCTAAATCCAACAAAGGTGTCTTTATCGGATATTCTAATAGAAGTAAAGTATTTATAGTTTATAATTTAAGAACTAACACTATTGAAGAAACAATACATGTATCTTTTGATGAAAATTTGGAAGATACTGTACAAATAGAAGATGAAGAAGATTTTGTAACTTTAAATAATGAAACTAATTGTGAAGTCATTCAACTTAATAAAAAAATTAGGCTATTAAAAAATCATCCTATAGAAAATATACTAGAAAATATCAAATCTATAGTTAAAACAAGAAATCAACTAAATAGTATGAGTAATGTAGCTTTTATATCAATTATTGAACCTAAAAATCCAAAGGAAGCATCATTTGATGATTCATGGATTCTTGTTATGCAAGAAGAATTGAATCAGTTCGCCAGAAATGATGTTTGGGAACTTGTTCCTATACCTGAGGATAAAAGTATAATTGGAACAAAATGTTATAAAAATAAAATGAATGAACTTGGTAGGGTCGTGAGAAATAAAGCTCGTTTAGTCGTGCAAGGTTATTGTCAAGAAGAAGGAATTGATTATGACGAAACCTTTGCACCCGTAGCAAGACTAGAAGCTATTAGGATTCTACTTGCTTTCACAAACTACAATAATTTCAAGTTATATCAAATGGATGTTAAAAGTGCTTTTCTAAGTGGTTTTGTAAAAGAAGATGTTTATGTTGAACATCCTCCACTTTTTGAAGATAATAAATTTCCAAATCACGTATATAAATTAAAGAAAGCTTTATATGGTCTGAAGCAAGCTCCTAGAGCCTGGTATGAAAGACTAAGATCTTATTTACTACAATCTGGTTTTGAAATTGGTAAAATAGATGCAATTCTTTTATTAAAAGAAACAAAAATGATATTCAATTATTATAAATATATGTAGATGATATAATATTTGGATCAACTAATAACATAATGAATAATGAATTTTAAGATGTAATGACTAAAGAATTTGAAATGAGTTATATGGGAGAACTAGGCTTCTTCTTAGGACTTCAAATCAAACAATTAGATAAAGGAATTTTCATTAGTCAAGAAAAATATGCTAAGGATTTAATTAATAAATTTGGATTGACCACTTTTAGTGGGAAACCAACTCCAAACAACTAATGTAGCTTTAAGTAAAGAAGATAAATCAAAAGATGTTGATCAAAAATTATATAGGGGAATGATTGGTTCACTGCTTTATATAACAGCAAGTCGTCCTGACATCATGCATAGTGTCTGTCTCTGTGCAAGATACCAAGCTCAACCTAAAGAAACTCACTTAAAAGCTGTTAAAAAAATTTTAAGATATGTAAAACATACTTTAGATTATGGTTTATTTACCCTAAAAATGATGCATTTGATTTGATTTCATATTGTGATGCTGATTACGCTGGTTGTAAATCAGATCGAAAAGTACAAGTGGAACTTTTCACTTTCTAGAACATTCTCTGGTTTTCTGGTTTAGTACGAAGCAAAATACTACATCCTTGTCAACAACTAAAGCAGAATATATATGTATCTGCTGATTTGGCTTGTTCTCAAGTTATATGTATGCAACAAACTTTAAAAGATTTTGGATTAACTATAACTAAATCACCAATTTATTGTGATAATACTAGTGCAATATACCTATCTAAGAATCCAACTCATCATGCTAGAACAAAATATATTGACATTAGACATCACTTTTGTTAGAGATAATATTAGTAAAGAAGTCATAACTCTTGAATATATTAATACTGAAAAACAAATTGTTGATATATTAACCAAACCATTAAATGAATAAAACTTTACTAAATTTAGAAGAGAATCAGGTATATGTTCATTAACTGAAATATAAATTACAAATAATACAAGTATAGTTAATAATTAATATAAATAAAAATTTCTCAAAAAATGAACTGGGCATGTCGACATAACCCATCCCCCTATGTCGACATACAAGTCAAGATTTTCAAATTATAAATTTCCCTCTAAACTTAGTTATTAAGTTATATATCTATATTTCAACTTTTACTCCTTTTGTCTGTTCTATTCTCTGTAATAAACTTCTAAAACAGTAAATTAACGGCTTCCTCTTCTAATAATAAACCTTCTTCACCCACTTCTCCTCATTCTCGTACTTTTCAATGTTCCACTCATGTACGAGTCATCAAATTACAAGAGAAGATGAAAGATTTGCTTCAAATTATGGTGAAAATTCAAGTAAGATAACTGCGAATGGCTAGGGAACAAGATAGGAAAGGCAGAATCCTTAGGAATTTACAAAACTTCCTTATGGATAACCATGCCAATACCATTGACATCGAAGAATCATCACAAGCCATGGATTCTGAAAAAGAAGAGCCTCTAGAAGAACCATAAGAGAATCAAGAAGAAGATTATTTTGATGCCAATGGGAACTTGGTCGAACAACGTGGAAACTTTTTTCTCCACTATCCAAATTGTTCGGTCTATAAATCACCAATAGTTAAGGCTCCTCGTTAAGCTTTTTTTTCTTGATTGTATATTGGTTTGTTAATTTTTATATAAGTGTTATCTTAATTAATGTTCTTCTAAAAATAATCTTTGGTGCATACAATCTTGAATTACATTTAACTTAGGATGCTATATTTCACTCATACATAGTTATTATTCTTATGTCATATGTTTATTTATCTCATTTTCTATAAGTTCAAGGTTTATAGGTTATTTTTTTGTTGATGACAAAGGGGGAGAATTTATATAAAATAGTAGGCTTGGAATAAGGGGGAATCGTTGGTGTAAGGGGGAGTTATGGTATAATCGAAGTGGTAGGTATATTTTATAAGGTTGTCATCATCAAAAAGGGGGGATTGTTAGGAACTGGAGATAGTGTTTTGATGACAACAACATTTTTAACTTATTTTATTATAACTTATATACTAACACTATTGTCTAGATATATATGAATGTTATTATGCAGGATATATATAAGGCAGGTACAAATTATTGAAGACTGTACAATATAAAGATCAAGAATGAAGAAATCAAGTTTGAAGACTCATGAGTATCAAGATCAAGATTTCAAGACATGTGTCTAGTTTTGTTAAAACTTTATAATAGCACGGAAATCTTCATTCCGAATTTCATTTGGAATGGAACCCATTTCTATCTTCTTAATGGCTTACAAACCAATGAAAAGTAGCTTACAGACCAACGACAAGTGGCTTACAAACCAACGAACATCCTGGTTGTCTACAAGATCTCGAGTCCTAATGTGATGAGATATTCTGCAGGAAGAAGCTCGCAAAACTACTTCAAAATGATTTTTCAAAACTGCTTTTCAAAATGTTTTAGCCTTAAAATAATCTTTGTTTTTTTTAAAATAAACTCTTGTTCTAAACTTCATTTGCTTTTAAAACTATCTTCTGATTTTTTATAATATATTTATATAAATACTTGAGATTTAAAATCAAATTTATATGTACATTCTAAAAACATATTTTTCTACTCTTCTTTAGTTTAAAATCATAAGAAAATTAGTTTATTTTACTCCAGAATCATTTTATTTTGTTTTCCTTTCAATACCATTTTCAAAACCAATTTTACATTGTTTTTTAACTAAGAATGTCGACATCATGGGATACCTCATGTCGACATGGTGGCCGTTGAATTCAAAAGTTTCAATTTTCAAAAGAAGTGTCTATTCGTTTAAATCTCTTCACGAA
This sequence comes from Allium cepa, assembly GCA_030765085.1. Lineage (NCBI taxonomy): Eukaryota > Viridiplantae > Streptophyta > Magnoliopsida > Asparagales > Amaryllidaceae > Allium > Allium cepa. The sequence goes on from CM060938.1 coordinate 848,509,746, forward strand.
ATGTTATGACCGTTACTACTCTATAAATAGCCTTCACAAACGAATTATTTAACTAACTAATTTATTTTCTTCACTCCTTCTTCACAAATCCATATTCTAAAAAAATTATATTTTTAAGATCATGCCGAAATTCTGCCGAATTCTCAAGTGAATCAAATTAGAATCTCATTCTTGTTTGATTCTCTGTCCTCTCTCGAAGATTAAAGTGCTATTCAGAGTTATAGGATCAATTTGTAATCAAAAGTTTATCGAGTCTTTCTACAAGGTGTGATTGTGCCTGGAAATCAATTGGGGATCTTGTGTTCCATAAATCAAGAGAGTTTGCCCTGGACTCGAGAGACAGGAGGGTACCTCAAGGCCTTTAGAAATTGAGGATTGTAATCTTGACATTTGTATAATAAAAATCGGTATGAGATGTTTGCGTTGGTACAGGACTGGATGTAGGGTAACTTCAAACCAGTATGAAATCCGGTGTGTTCTTTCATTTTACTGTTTTTTATTTACTTTCTGCATCTGTATTTGATTCTGTTATTGTTCTGTGATTAAGTTCTGCATTTGTTTATATCATAATTTTTAAATTAGTCCATATATGTCTTAGAATCCATTAAACACTATTCACCCCCCATCTAGTGTTAAATTAGCTTTAAGATCCTTAGTCTGCACTCTCTTTCAAAAAATTGGTTAGAAGTGAAGATTTTATAATTTATTAATGGAAATGGTAGATGAGTTAATAAGAAACATTTATTTAGCGTGAAATGTATAATACTTGTCATATATAATGATTTAACAAATAAATATTGGAATTTATGAAATGAAAAGAAAACAGTTGAGGTATAATGAGAATTCTTTCGAACTCTAATATAGTATATAACTACAATAAGGGTTGTTCGAATCCTTTAATTAAAAAGAAAAGACAAGTACATTGTAATTAATAAGTTCAACATAAGAACTTACATTTTAAATTAAATTAAAATCAACGTTTTAAATTAAATTAAAATGAACATTTTAATGAAATTTAAGCTTTGACTTGAAAAAAAATAAAATAAATGTTTATCTCTAATTGGAATATAATTGTAAAGTTTAATTTGAATATAATTGTAAAGTTTATAAAAAGAAAATTTTGAATTTAAATAAAATTATACAACTGTTAAATAACGTAATAGCCAATACAAAATGATTGTAACAATAAATTTAGATTCTCATTAAATTACATTTGAATGATTCAACGTGTTGAAATAAGTGATACCAAACGAAATTAGTTGTTGTGAATCTGGAAATTTTATTTCAATTTTAGATTTGATTGACAATCGATTTATATTCATATGTAGAATGTTATTTTTGAAATGTAATTATTCAAATTTGATTCAAATGTGTAATAATAATAAAATTGAATTATTAATTAACATCATGTGTTGTAATAATGAATTTGTGAAGTAGAAATATTGTAATTGTCCATAACCGTGATTGGGTAAATTATTTGAATATTATTTAATTTAAATTTTATTTAATGATAAAACGTTAACTTTTGTAAATGATGGAATTAGGCCTTGAAACTAGTTTCATTGTGTTTGGAATGCCGTTTTACATACAGATTGCCTGGATTGGACTTCAGGCTATTTTGAACCTTACGTTGTAAATAGACGCAAATCTAGACTAAAATATTGTTAAAATATACATAACCTTAGCTTCGATTCATAGCCGCCATCTCCACTATATTCAAAGGCTGAAATTACTCTATCTTTTTCCCCTTCGATCTCTCTCATCTCTCACATATTCGCGATGAAATCTAAATGAAAGTTGTAGAGCTCGACCTCCTCTATAATTTATACGGTTGGATCGAGCTAGTTACATCTGGAATCGTTGGAATTTGGTAACCTATCGGTGGCTGCTATGGGTTGGATGAGGCGGATGTTGGGGATATTGTGGAGGGGTCGCATGGGGTCCAGAGGGGCGGCTCGGTCAGGGGGGTTTGGTGGCATGGTCAGATCGGGTGAGATGGTGGCGATTGGCGGCAAAAGGGTGGCGGCTGTTGTGCAGGTAGGCTTGGGTTTGAACGTGGTAGGGTTTGATAAGAAGTGGAATTACTATTTTGTCCCTATGTTATTTAATTTAATTTTTAATTTCAAAACTTCTAACTTGAATAACTTTTGCATACGAGATCTGTTCCACACGCGGTTTCTTCCTTGGACTTCTATTGAAATTCTAGACAATATGAAACAGGTTTAGTTGCATTTGGAGATTGTTGGAAAAAGTTTCTTCGTTTGGATTTTTAATGGGCTAAAATCAAATGTAAGTGACTAAACCCACTCGCGCAATACTAAAATTTCTAATGCAAGTTAAATCAAAATCCTTTAATATTTCATTGGTTGTTGTTTGGTAATTTAAACTGACATTTAAATTGAATTTGTACTGGATATCGAATTGAATTTACATTTAAATTAATATTGAAATTGAATAGCTTGTTAAATACCCCGACATTTGATACCCAGTGAATATTGTGATATGTTTGTTGATTTAGATTTCGATTGCATATGTATGTCTATTGATCGATATGATGGATGTTGTTGTGTTCATATTACTAATGATCATTTATTTCGATATATCCATGTATCACCCTATATATGATTCACATCGTATAAATTGTCATTTGAATTGTTTCGAAATTGAACTAAGAAATAGGTTGAAATGACATACACCCATGACATTTAAATATGGGTTGGAATGATATATATCCATCCATGTAATTAAAACTGAAATAAGTGATCGCTCGGACATAAGGTAGAAAATTATATACGGACACCGAATTTGGTTAGATTAAATGATTTTAAAATCTTGAATATGCATTAGCTTAAATGAATTTATTTTCTAATTCGAGCTTTGGAAAGTTGAAATTGAAATTGTTTAAATGAAATTGGTAAAAGGATTTAACTTGAAATCTTAAAGTTCAAATTGAGATATGATTTAAATTTATCGAAAGTGAATTATTTTGAAGGTTTAAATTTTAATTTAAACTTTGAATTTACTATAATTAATATAGTTTAAATTGGTATCTCGAATTTTGAATGTGAAATGGATTTAAATTAAATTATGTTAAAAGAGAATTTGAATTGAAACTTTCAGTCATTTGAATAGAATCATTTAAATTAAATTTGTAGTAAAGTTTGAAATCATTTTGAATTGAGGTTGATTAAAATTGAACTTTTAATTTGAATTTGACTTGAATTGGATGTCGAAAAATTGAATTCGTTTTGATTTGGAATCTAAACCTGAGTTCAAATTGTTGAAAAAAGAAAGAAACAGTTTTAATTCAAAACCCATTTTAAATATAAACTATTCTAATATTCAAAATATTTCAATATATAAACCATTTTAATATCCAAACTATTTTAATATATAAACTATTTTAATATATCAACTGTTTCCAATACCCAAATCTGTTTTCAATCTTCAATACTTTTTTAACATTCAAAACTATTTTAACTTCGAAATGTTAAATTTTAAAACTGATTAAATTTAGAAACTGATTTCAAGTAGAAACTGATCTGGATTAAACTTGTTTGATTTAAATAATGATATGAAGTATGACTTATACGGTGAAAATGAATTCGATGTTTTGATATGAAATATGACTTTTTTCTTGAAATTTAAAAGAACCGGTGTGAAAAATAGCGTTTGGTTGTTAAAGAGACGGGGGCTGAATATTGGCATAATCTCCGTCAATAGTAGAACCACTTTAATAACCGTGTACGCAATGAATGATCCAGAATAAAGCGGCATGATATGGCGAATGTTTGCGGATTTGAAGAAAAAGAACGATGATGGATAGACCCCGACACTTATGTTGATTTGAAATGGCTAAAATAGGAGCCTATGTCTGGCCAAGGGGTTAGCTACCTTTAGGGGTCATGTCCCCTTCATATTACTATGTTGATATGACTTGATCGGTGCAACTTGATTTGATTTTAGGGGTGGTGGACTCGTTCGGCAGTCTTTGCAACAATGTGTTACGGGCAAGAAAGGGTAAACTTTTATAATCCTACCCTGGGCATTGCCTCACATGCCTTGTAATACGATTATCCTTATACGAGCTCACTACGATTTTATTTTAGTATGGTACCTATAGGAGACTCACCGGCTACTGATGTTACTGGTTGTGTTACAGGACCTACATAGACTACCTGCTTAAAAATGTGTTTAGGGGACCAATGTAAAGCCTTAACGCTATTTTAATACTTTACTTTACTGATAGACACTACATATATAACGTATATACTATATATTGATAATTTAATGGATCCTTAGGAGATGGAAAATCCCGCAACATCTCTTATGCTATTTGCACTCATATTTCACTTGATATTGATTTGACTTATATAAGAACTTTTAGTTTTGACTCGAGTGTATTGTTTTACATTATGCTTGGATCAACCTGAGTATTTAAGTATTGAAGGCGTTATTCCTTGAAGACGAAGATAGAGATTGGTGATCGTATTTATTAGTATTATTCCACTGCATTATTTGGTGTGTTTGTTTATTTTACTCTGATTAGTTGTAAAATGAAAGTTAAATTTATATTGCAAAACATCTCCATGAACTGTTTATGTGATTATTATATTTTGTCATTCCGCTGTGATATTCTAATTATTATTTTTCACCAAATTGACAATCTGCCCTTTTGAATGGTTTGAGCTAGACATGTGTGGTTTATTATCGACTTAAATTGTCCAAAATGGTGGGTCATCACATAAATACAATTAATTATGTGTAACCAAACAACGTACGTATAAAATGAAATGTAAACCTTAAAGGCTCAAACATAATTATTTTCATCTTTTCAACCATTAGTTAGTGAAAAATAAATGAGATTAACAATATAAGTAAAAATATCGACATCATACTAGGAATTGACGAGTTAAGGTAATATTTAGAAAATGCACGTAAATAAATATTTTCGTCACTCCTTTAATGTAATAGGAAACGATAATTAAATATATTTGACTACATCATACCGCTTTCTATTACAACTGGTTTCATCGTTCTTTTTTATTTCTAATTGAAATGGTAACAGAAGTAATGATGATAGAATATCTTTGATTGAAGTAGCAATAATGGTTCTATGCTATGTTTTATAATAGCACCAAATTTGAGCTATAAATTATTTTTACCATGTTAGTCTTAAGTTAATGTTATACAATTTAAGTAAAAATAAAAATTTATCAGCGATTAATATCAATAACACCATTATCATAACCAAATTAGTCGTATCCATATTTATTGATCAAGTTTAGAAAAAAAAAAGAATGGTCATGAAAATTTTGGATGGAGCAATTTTTATTTCATCATTTGAAGAGGGGTGGAAAGAGAGGACAAGTCAAGTTTTATGAGAAAATTTAAAAAAAATGTGAATGTGGATGGGTGAATGAAGTATTTGATTGTGTAAGAGGATAAATGGGTTGGAGAGGTGTCTAAGTGGGTATAAATCGTGTCACCTAATTAAGATAAAGCACTAATTTTGATATCTTGAAGGGTCGAACCGAGAACCTCTCAAATCTCAGCCTATAACATATTATTGTGTGCCACTTTAGCTGGCAGACCTTGACCAAAATTATTTTTATATTTAAGTAATTTTGAGTGATTTTAATTTTAAGTTTTTTTAGTAAAGAATGTTCCTCAACTAAAGGAGAGTGCTCAAATGATGCAATAAATACTCAAATGCTATTCACAAGGTTGGCAGCTAGCGAGATACAATATTATGTAAATGTCAAAAATATCTGACAATAATGCCAAGCAACCAGCGAAATGAGGTTGTATGATGCAATGTAGGCGACAAGAGACCATGTAATAACCCAAATACCAGTGGTCCAGATTTTTTGCAAAAATGCTAAAACCCAAGCCCACTAAAGACAGAGTTGGGTATCTGGTATCCTTCAAATAAGAAAAGACAAATATATCAGAGCTTATTAATTATCTCACGACGGAATTAACTTAAAATATAATAGTATGTAAATACTTACCCATGTAGTAACACTTTCTAAGCAAGTGTCATAAAGCTGAAGTCTCCGCCATCTACCTAACTTGTAGGATTTTATGAGGAGGGCCCAGAACTAAAGTTCTGATGAATGGATAAATTATTCACTTTTAAGCTTAATTCTACATATACCGTTTTGTTTCCATTTACTTTTATATTAGGTCCATTAGGTTTACAATACTCTCGTATCAGTTCGTGAATCATACCTATATACTCCTTAGTAGTTTGACACCTAATAGCTAGTGTGTGTATATTTATGTAGGTACATGCCTAATGACCATATTGGTCCTAGGTACCACCCATAGTACCTTCTGTATCCTCCTTGCAAAGCACTTCATCGTCTCACTTCCATGGCGTTCTGTGACAACATCTGTAAAGGACAGCTTCGTGAGGCCTACAATACAAATGTTCCGTCATCAACTATAAAAACGTAAAACTATGTCTGCACTAGTCTATACCAATGCTCGGACATCCACAACGTACCACCCAATGCGTACATTGAGGACTATACATAATCGTTCTATCTACTCTCTGAATCCCACCGATAAGGTCTGCCTTGTAAGAAATTCAATCGGGGATTTTCTATGTCTGTAAATGATTGCTTTGTTAGGCCTACAATACAGATATTCTAGTTGGTCTGTCTCTTTTTTCGTCATGGCTATGGCCCCATGCAGCCACCCATCAACTGATCGAAAGATCTCTAAAGAGTTAAGTGGTCGTACGCTACTGCAAACAATCTAACATCCAATTGGCGGTGCCCCTTATCCAATGTCTCGATAGTGAAAGAATTATTGGACTTTTGTTTTTAACTCTAGCCTTTTTCGAACTCGCTCTTGGTTTTGATGTTGGACGATATCCGCATGCAACTATCCTTTTGGGTCATGCCCACTAAACATACTTACAAGTACTGGGACATACAAATATCCTACTCCGAACACCAACCCCTTCTGACTACCTGCAATGGTCTTGCCATGCAAAGATCAGTCAATGCATACTCTCTCGATGGAACACCTACAGACCTGCCTCCAGGGATGCAGCTTTGTTAGGCCTACCTAGAGGGCCATCCTAGAATATCCTCACATCTTGTTGAAGTCTCGTACTTCCTTCTAGCCCAAAGTAACTAAGTTGGACGTGCTTCTCCTTTTCTTAAATCTGTGATGAACTGGTTTGTTGGGCTATTCATCCTTTGCGCTACCCGAAACACATCTCACTCTTTTATTAGACACTAAGTCTAATCTTTTATTTTGTGTTTAGTTTACTTTTCTTATTTTGTTAGCTACTTATTTACCCTAATTAGCATAATCTTGTCCCACCCGCACTTAACTTTGTGAGAGCATCAGTTCCTGACTGAAAGGGAATGTTGTTGGTATGGGTCACTTATATTATCTTGCTTATTAACTCAATTTAAGTCTTAAGTTTATTAAAACAAGCCTCTTCTATTATTTTTTCTCTATTTGCTTATTAACTTAATTTAAGTCTTAAATAAGCCTTTCTGTTCTTTCTACTTAATTATAACCTATGTCATAATTTTACTTGTAATTGTCACTTTTATTTTCTTTTATAATATGTATATTATAAATATAATTACAAACGTCTCTTTTCTATTTTAGTCTGCCTTCTTTTATTATGATATTAATTTTTTTTAATTCTCTTATATTATATGGCAAGCTTAGCATAGGACAATGTTCGTTTATCACCAATTTACTTATCATAATAACTATTTTACTCTTATTTTATTATATGCACAGTAAATGCAGTTCTAGGTTCATTACCATTTATAGCTTCTAATTTTATCTAATAATTAGCTTGATTCCTTCAGTTCTTTACTTCATTTTTTCTATTCTAGGAAGTGGTTCTATTCTATTTGGTTGTTTACGAAAACTGTACTAAAAACCCATTTCCATATTTTTATACCAAATAATGCAATAAACAATAATTCGTAATTGCAAGATATTTCTTTTAATATTTCATTAATTTTGGATAGTGTAAAATACTGGGATTTCTCTGTTTTATACTAATTCCCTTTTTCATTCTTTTATTCTTGCAATTACGTTTATCGTTATCCTTTTAAATATTAAACCATAAAAATGTAACCTATTTTCTAAACCAACTAATTAATCTATCACTTACTTCCAAATCAAGTTATTAGATATTCCTTTAATTTATTACTCCTCTTTTAGCATAAATTTATTGCAAAATTCTATTTTTCTTGTTTTATTTTAGCTTTTCTTATTTTACATCTAAATTCCTAAAATCTAGTATTTTCCTATTTTAATCCATAATTGTGAACTTTCTTCTTCAACTATATTATTAGCGTAAAGAGGAATAAAAAGAAGCTAGCATTTAGGCTAATTTTTAGCTTTAAAATAGATGTAAATAACTGCAAATTTCTTACATTCTTAGCATAATTAATTTACAGGATTAATTACTGAAATACTGAATAAAATTATTTAACAGGAATCTAACGATAATATATTATAAACGTAAAAGAAATATAATTAAATCCACTCATGTGACGACTCGCCTTTCATTCCATAGAAAGACGTATCATCAATAAGAAAGAAATAGGTAGAAATAGAATAGATAGAAGAAAGAACTAAACAATATCAGAATCTCACAGCGGAAACGAAACAAAATATAGTATATCATATAACTATTACATAGTCTTTACATATCAGAGTTACACAGATTACATAACATCATCACATTAGACAGTTATAATGGTCTGTCTATCCATTACATTCCAAAATACAACAGTCAAAAAGGTTTCAACACAGTGGAAATATATATATATATATATATATATATATATATATATATATGTCAGGCTCCTGCTCCAAGCTATCCAAAATACGTCAAGAAAAATTTGATCACTTAGCTACTCATAAAAATTTGAGTACCCAAGAGTTTAAGAAAAACAAAAATAAACTCCGGGTCAGACATGGGTCTGGTGTGAGTAAACGGGTTAAAGTTGCTTAACTTTAAAAATCATTTGAAAACAAAGGTATCACGTAACACTTCCCACACATAAACATGGGTAAGTTTTTACCTTACGTTAACCAAAACATTTGATAGGAAATCTGATGATGTTATAATAGGGTCTAGGGTTTTCAAACAAACTAGAAAATAGCTGAAATTGTTACATTTATTAAGTTTCGGCATACATAGGTTTACAATCAAGTCTGAGGGCACTTATTGGAGATTGGATTTCATACAATGACAGGGCTACTGGGGTACCGCCCATCACAGTACATGGCTTAGATCACCGTATCGAGGATCCACCCTAAATCCCCTACAACACAAGGCGAGAATCATCCCTTACTGGATAATTCCGAACAAGACAACCCAGCAGTTGTGGCCAACAATTGCCCACTAAGCCGAATAAAAAGGGACCTCTAGACAAGGGTAAATCTTGTCCTACTTGGGTGCTACCCACTTAACCTTGCTACATCTCCCCTGTTTTAGCCATTTCCGGTTGATGAGGCTTGAGACTATGATTACCTTTTAAGAACACATCTTGGAATGCTCATCGTCCTCTATTGACGATGGTCTGATAGCATTTATACATACAAGTTTGTTTCGGGTTCGAACGAAACCGAAGGCATTAGCTCGTTACACTCATTTTGGAATCACCCTCAGAGTTATCGACAATAACCCTTGCACTCTGATAACTCCATCTTGATCTTCACTTGAGATTTCACGACCTAACGTTTAACTTGGATCGATGTGGTTTTCGGATATTCAAACTTGATATTCGATCCCGGTCTCATCGAAATCTAGACGCATTTTTAAAGGTCAAGTTGTTTAAGTTTAACAATTCAATTCAATAACTTTGAATTCACACGGCATTTTTCACAAATAAATAACACGTATGTATCACTGATATAACCAATATCACATCACAGAATATCATAAATTATCATCCAATAGATATCAACCAGTCCAGATATTCTACTCAAAACTACCATCCACAAGCAAGAATTATTAATCCATATTATAATTAATTTAATTAATTCAAATTTAATTAATTACTTAAGAATTAATCATTTAACCTTGCTTAATCAATCATTAATTAATTAATTAATTAATTACAAATCATTTAATTAATTAATCACTCCTTAATTAATTTATAAATCAATTAATTAATCATTAATTACCAATTGATTAATCATTTATAAACCAATTGATTAATCTCTAATTACTTAATTAATTAATGCTTAATTGCAACTTAATTACTTAATTAATTAATCTTAATTACCACTTGATTACTTAATTAATCTCTAATCATTAATTAATTATCTCTAATTATTAATTAAAAATCCTTAATTACCAATTAATTAATCTTTAATTAATTAACTTAAATCCCATAATTATTAATTAATTAATCCTTAATCATTAACTAATTGAATTAATTAATTACTCTTTAATTAATCTCTAATTATTAAAACCTTGATTAAGTTTAAAATAAAACATTTCCTTTATTAATTACTTAATCACATTATTTAAAAACATTTATCAATCCTTCATAAAAAAAATAAGTTTTAAAACATCTTAAAACTTAACTTAACAAATTTTAGTTAAACAAAACATTTAATTTCTAATCACATGTTGAAGAAAACATTTGTCATATATAAAAGAATTTTATCTAAGGAAAGTTTTAAACTAAATTTCTTTTTAAATTTCAAAACTTTGCTTTTTAAAAAACTTTTAAAACTGCTCAAACTCCTGCTTCGGGTTCAATCCGACCATTGCTCGAGTCCTGCCTCGAGTTCTTCTTCCCCTTCTGCTACTTTTTTTTTACAAAAAAATTAGTTAAAATTTTAAAAATTTCTATACTATAACACTCTCGTGCACGAGTTCAACCCCGAGCCTAACATCATTCTTATCGTGCTTCGACCCGAGGCAACCTACCTCGCAAACACGCAGACACATCAAAGGACGATGCATGAGCACAGTGCCACGGTGGTGCTCCAGCTACCCTCAACACCTCGGGCAATACATTGATCGCCTCTACAATCGATCCATTCACCCAGATATCAACATAGTGCTCGAAATCGAGTTCGAGCCCTCCGATCCAAACTGGAACAATAGCTCCGACCTAAAACTTGCCTCAACCGGACAACCCCGACCATCATAAGCTCCACCGCTCCGGCCACAGCTTCGTCCACGACCCAAGCACTGATTCCCCTACGACCGGCCTGATTCGACGCTCCGATGACGGCGCAGTAACGAAATTCCCAACCTCGACTAAAAATCTACTCGACGAAAACCCCGACCAACCAAAAGTTCATCGACAGCCTGCAATAGCTTAAAACTCATCTTCCTTTCATCTTCAAACTGCTCCCACAACACTCCACTAGAAATCATGATTTTTGTTTTAAAAATCCTAGTTTGCAAAGGGGATTCAGATTATATACATCAATTAACAAATCATTGTGTTTGATTTTTAACATATACTTAAGTTTCCACTGTTCCTTTTATTTTCCAGATAATTTTCAAACTTATTTCATGTAAATAAAATTTTAAAAATTTAGTTTATGTTTAAACAAAGATAATTTGTTCAAATACTACAACCTATAAGAGATTACATGAAGAGAACTTGATTTTTTTCAATATTAAGCCCATTGGTAAGAAACAGAGACATAACAGGTTTCACAGATATACACATTTATAATTCAACATATTTACAACATGCAAGCCAAAGTTTCACACATGCAAGTAGTTATCACATCATCTACTGACTATATACATCACAAACAACAATTTAAAACAAAGCTTGGTTGTTTACTCACTTTTTAGTGATGAGCAAAGCAGTTTGAAACAGGTTTGAATTTTTGAAAACTTGAAAGCTTGCTTAATCTTTGAAACTGAAACTGGAGTTGATCTTCGATTTGAAAAGCTTGCTTTTAGATTTAAATTGGAGAAGATTGCCTTTTGCTTTGTTATAGATTTTTTTCTCAGATTTGAATATTTAACAGGTTTTTGTTTTCGAGTTTTGGAAATAATTTTACTGAACAAAGAAAAGGAGAGATAGGGAAAGAGATGTGTCTATATAGACTTAATTTAGGACTTATTAAAAATAAAAGAAAATAAAAATAAAATGGTGATACATGTATTTTACATTTAACACTTATCTTTTACTTTAGTTAATTCATTTACACTTGTTATTAAGGAGATTAATAGCTAACACATGTAATTTTGCATGAATTAATTAGTTTTTAAATGGTTATAAAGCTTTTATAATTAATTTCCTAATTAATAAATACATATAATTTATATAAATAAAATCCTTTAAAAGAAAGTAACATAAAACAAACTATATTCTAAATATAATCATATATAATATATTTTAAATCCAAAATATATTTAAGATATGCTTCTTTTAAATTTTCAAATTTAAACCCAAATTTAAATTTAAATTCAAATTTAAATTCAAATTAAAATCCAATTTAAAATCAATTCAAATATATATATATATATATATATATTAAACAAACCCAAATTCAATTTGAAATTAATAATTCTAACAAAAATTTATTTATCTATATTTTAAAACAACACATTTCTTATAATTGTTTGAAAATAGCAATTTTGCAAAATTTTAACTAATTAGTATTGGGGATTATCACATTTAAATTTGCTTGAAATTTCCGGGATATCACATTCCTCCCCCCTTATAATAATTTCATCCCCGAAATTTAAACAAAAGATAATCCAAAATGTTTATTTTATTTCAACCATCCAAGCATACATATTAGTCGAACAAATAATTCGCCCAAACAAATAATTCGTTCAAACAAACATCACTAGCTATCCGGACACAATTCCGGATAAGCTTACTAACACTATCCAGAGTTTTCCAAGTACAGTCTCTGGGATCCTCGCTCCACTACACCTTGACCAGCTTCACTACCTTGCTCATGAGTTGCCTCTCATCTTGATCAATGATTTGGACAGGATGCCTGACAACAGATAATTCCGGCTCAATCTTTAAGTCTTCTTACACTGTTGGCTCCACAACAAGAGATGGATCGTGCACATATTTCCTCAGATGAGATATGTGAAAAACATTGTGAATTTCAACCATCCGGACTGGCAATTCAATCCTATAAGCCACAGCACCAATCTTCTCAAGCATTCAGAACAGACCAATATAGCTTGGGGCGAATTTTCCCGTCTTTCCAAATCTTATCGCTACTTTAATCGGGGAAACTTTGACAAAGACTAAATTTCCAATCTCAAATTCCAATTGTCTTCGTCTCTTGTCCGCATATTTCTTCTGGCGATCTGCTCTCATTCTCTTCTTGATAAGCTCTACCTTCACAGATGCCTCACGGATCAAATCTGGTCCAAGAACAAGACGATCTCCTGACTCTATCCAATAGCATGGGGATCTACAAGGCCTTCCATATAAAGCTTCATAGGGTGCCATCTTGATACTCGCCTGATAACTGTTATTGTACGAAAATTCCATTAAATGTAGATGGTCTTCCCAAGATCCACCAAAATCCAATACACAAGCCCTCAGCATATCTTCTAGAATTCGGTTCAGCCTTTCCGTCTGTCCGTCGGTTTGAGGATGATATGCTGTACTCAAAATCAAACTTGTACCCATAGGTCATTGCAAAGCCTCCTAAAATTTGCTGGTGAAGATAGGACCATGATCACTTACTATGCTAACTGGAACGCTATGTAATTTGACGATCTCTCTCAAAAAAATCTCAGCCAAAGACGCTGCAGTACGGTTTGCCTTAACCGGAATAAATTGGGCGCTCTTGGTTAACCGATCAACAACTACCCATATTCCTTCATTTCCCTTTCTGGTCCTTGGCAAACCGTTGATGAAATCCATTGAAATCATTTCCCACTTCCATCTTGGAACTTCCAAAGGCTGCAACAATCCAGCGATCTTCTGCTGATCTCCCTTCACCTGTTGCAGATAGCACATCTATTTACAAAGATAGCAATATCTTTCTTCATACTCGGCCACCAGAAGACTCTTCTCATATCCTTATACATTTTAGAGATTCCCAGGTGAATACTCAATCTGGAGCGATGGTACTCAGACAAAACTTCTTGCTTCAACCCATCTACATTCGGCGCACAGAGACGACCATTAATTCTTAAAGTTCCTCGATTATCAATCTCGAAATCGAAATATTGTCCCTCCTTGGTTCCTTGAATAATTTTCTTTAAAGTCCTGTCCTCCATTTGCTTGCTTATAATCCTATCCTATAGAGACGGGATAACTTCCAAAATAGCCAAAACTGCATTCCTACTTAGAGCATCTCCCACAACATTCGTCTTTCCCGAAGTATACAGGATATCCAAATCATACGATGCCAAAAACTCAACCCATCGTTGCCGCAATTAAGATCTTTCTGGGAGAAACTTCAAGGGTTTGTGATCCGTGAATAGCTTGAACTTCTCTCCTAGCATACCCGAACGGACTTTAGAATAGGAGAAAATCATTAATATTGTTTGCTAATTTCAGTTGGAGTTTTTAAAAATCGGGTTGAAATTCTTTAATATTGGTTATAAGTTAGGCGGGCTTTAAAATTAATATCGGCCCATGTTTTCTTGGTGCCGTGATAAATCCAATACCCGACCCCCTTTCCTTTCATTCTCGTTTGAAGAAAAAAACCCTAAACAATTGAAAAAAGAAAAATGGCGGCCGTGCTCTTCGTTCCAAAAAAAATAGGGCTTCGTGCGTTTGAGCTCTGGTTTGATCATTGTTTTGAAGTCGTCGACTTTCGGCTGCTAATTGGGTTTGCGCGCGTTGAAACTAAGGTGTGTGACTTCTCTTCACTCGCATCTAATTCGAATTGTTTGAATTCGTTTGCTTGTTTTGTTTTCGTTGTCTTCGGCTTCGACTTGATTTTATCGATGTTGATTTTGATTATGGCTTGACTTGTTCGACTCCATGTTTGCCACGGCTTCGGCTCCGAGCATTTTTATGTTGTCTTTGGTAAAAGAAAATTTACTTTGATTTGTTTTCACTTCGTCACTGACTTTGATGAAGATTGTCCTCTGGATTGAATTGTTTGAACTTTGTAATTCCGGCTTTGATTTTGCGGCCCCTGTGTGCTTCGCCTCTGGCCATCTTTGTGTTCATCCCTTACCTGTCGCACTTGCAGTGTATTGATATTTTGTAGTTGAACACTTATATGTGGTATTGCTTCACTATTTGGTCAATGCATATTTGAATTTGGTGTTAGCTTTGAGCATTGTAGTTTGATGTATCGTCTCTGGCCATTCTTGGGTCAAAACTGGAAATATGTTTTGATAGTTTGTTCATGTTGTATTTGGTATTAGTTGATGCTGAGGCTTTCTCAGTTCTGAACTACTTTGTTCTGAATTGGTTTGACACGGCTTTATACTTGTTTTCGAAGTTGTCATTGGGGTTGCAGTGTAGTTATTCTCTGATCATATATTGTTCTTGTGCATATTTGTGGTGAGTTGCACTTGAGTACTTCAGTTTGCATTGGAGATGTACAAATTCGCATACATCCATATGGTTACAGTATCATGTATGATATAGCTTGCATTTGAGATGTACTAATTCGCATACAACCATATGATCACAGTATCATGTATGATATAGTTTGCATTTGGGATGTACTACTGCCTTTGTTCACTAGTCTGCATTTGCTAGTGAAGTTGAACTTGGTCCAGTATCATGTATGAATATTACTGTCGCTTTGGCTTTAGTAACCGTCAAATTTTAAAGTGGATTTTCAAGCGGTTGTCCCGCAATGCTGATTTTGTTGTCCGTTTTTATGGTATTTTGAGAAGTGCAATTTCCTTATCGAAGTTGCTGCTGATGTTGCTGTTTTAATCACGTGTTTTAAAAATTATTTCAAAATAAAAAATTGTTTTCAAAATTTTTACAGTTTGCGTTTTCGAAAGAATGAGGAAGCGATTTAAACGTTTCAGCAAAATCGAGGACTATGACCCCTTTCTTTTACTGATTCTCTTAATTTCGGACTTGTTCGTTTGAGAATGTAAATTATTAATTTTATAAAATAAATGAAATTGTTTTCAGAAGTTTTGCAGTTTGCGTTTTCAAAAGAATGAGGAAGCGATTTAAACGTTTCAGCAAAGTCGAGGACTATGACCCCTTTCGTTTACTGATTCGCTTAATTCCGGACTTGTCCGTTTGAGAATGTGAAATGTTATTTTTGGAATACACAATTTTGCACTTTCAAGGAAACGATGAAGAGAATTAAACGATTTAGTAAAACTCGTGGTTATGAGACATGTGCGTTTGCTATTTCGGTTAATTCCGGACTCGTTAATTGAAATATTTGCTGTTTTGATGATTTTCGTGTGCTTTTGAGCCACTATGTTGGACCTTCGGGTCATATCTTGGACCTTCGGGTCAATACCAGTCCCAGACCTTCGGGTAATTTGTTGGACATCCGTGTCATTTGTTGGGCGCCAAAATTATGTTAACAGTACTTGGTAGGCTTCGGCCATATGTTGATGCACGTGCGGCGTAGCTTAAAAACTCGCCATCTGAGGGATCGATCCAACCTTTTATGTTGATTTTCTAGTTATATTAATTGATTCTAGATATTTGTTGTTTCCAATTATCTGCAGGTAATTGGATATTTGTTGATATGAGTTCTGATTATCGTTTTTAATAATCAGATATTTGTTGTTTCTGATTATCGTTTTTGATAATTATAAATTTGTTGATTTGAGATTTGATTATCGTTTTTGATAATTAAATGTTTGTTGATTTGAGATCTGATTATCGCTTGTGATAATTAGATATTTGTTGATTCTGATTATCGTTTTTGGTAATTAGATATTTGTTGATATGAGTTTTGATTATCGTTTTTGATAATCGGATATTTGTTGATTCTGATTATCGTTTTTTATAATTAGATATTTGTTAATATGAGTTTTGATTATCGTTTTTGATAATTAAATATTTGTTGATTTGAGATTTGATTATCGTTTTTGATAATCATATATTTGTTGATTTGAGATTTGATTATCGTTTTTAATAATTAAATATTTGTTGATTTGAGATTTGGTTATCGTTTTTGATAATTAGATATTTGTTGATATGAGTTCTGATAATCGCTTTTGATAATTAAATATTTGTTGATTTGAGATGTGATTATCATTTTTGATAATTAGATATTTGTTGATTTGAGATTTGATTATCGTTTTTGATAATTAGATATTTGTTGATTTGAGATTTGATTATCGTTTTTGATAATTAGATATTTGTTGATTTGAGATTTGATTATCGTTTTTGATTTGAGATTTGATTATCGTTTTTTATAATTAGATATTTGTTGATTTGAGATTTGATTATCGTTTTTGATAATTAGATATTTTTTGATTTGAGATTTGATTATCGTTTTTGATAATTAGATATTTGTTGATTTGAGATTTGATTATCGTTTTTGATAATTAGATATTTGTTGATTTGAGATTTAATTATCGTTTTTGATAATTAGATATTTGTTGATTTGAGATTTTATTATCGTTTTTGATAATTAGATATTTGTTGATTTGAGATTTGATTATCATATCGATAATTAGATACTTGATGTTTCTAATTATCGCTTGTGATAATTAGATATTTGTTGTTTTCAAATTATCTGGTAGATAACTACATAGTTGCGATTTTGCAATTTGTGATTTGTGTTTCCATATTGTCTTTGTTGATAATTAAATTTTGCTGTTTTTTGATTATCGTATCGATAATTAGATATTGCTGTTTTGTGATTTCTGTATTCTAATTATCTAATTGATAATTGAATATTGCTGATAATTGCGTTTATTCAGTTTTGTTGTTTTCTGATTATATACTTGATAATTAGATTTTGTTGAAAATTTATGAATTTATTTGATGAAGTTAAAAGATTTCTTTGGCATTTGTGTTCTTGACCTTTATTTTTCTAGCTTAACCAATTTAAGTTAGAAAAATAATTGTTATTGACAACCTTAATTATGAAAATTACGGGGATGCAATTTTTATAAGGAGGGTAGTCTGTAACAACCAGGGGTTTTAGAACAATTAATTATCGTTGTTTGACGATTAATATTGTTTGCTAATTTCAGTTGGAGTTTTTAAAAATCGGGTTGAAATCCTTTAATATTGGTTATAAGTTAGGCGGGCTTTAAAATTAATATCGGCCCATGTTTTCTTGGTGCCGTGATAAATCCAATACCCGACCCCCTTTCCTTTCATTCTCGTTTGAAAAAAAAACCTAAACAATCGAAAAAAGAAAAATGGCGGTCGTGCTCTTCGTTCCAAAAAAAAAGGGCTTTCATGCGTTTGAGCTCTGGTTTGGTCATTGTTTTAAAGTCGTCGACTTTCGACTGCTAATTGGGTTTGCGCGCGTTGAAACTAAAGTGAGTGACTTCTCTTCACTCACATCTAAATCGAATTGTTTGAATTCGTTTGCTTGTTTTGTTTTCGTTGTCTTCGGCTTCGACTTGATTTTATCGGTGTTGATTTTGATTATGTCTTGACTTGTTCGAGTCCACGTTTGCCACGGCTTCGGCTCCGAGCATTTTTCTGTAGTCTTTGGTAAAAGAAAATTTACTTTGATTTGTTTTCACTTCGTCGCTGACTTTGACGAAGATTGTCCTCTGGATTGAATTGTTTGAACTTTGTAATTCCGGCTTTGATTTTGCGGCCCCTGTGTGCTTCGGCTCTGGCCATCTTTGTGTTCATCCCTTACCTGTCGCACTTGCAGTGTATTGATATTTTGTAGTTGAACAATTATATGTGGTCTTGCTTCACTATTTGGTCAATGCATACTTGAATTTGGTGTTAGCTTTGAGCATTGTAGTTTGATGCCTCGTCTTTGGCCGTTCTTGGGCCAAAAATGGAAATATGTTTTGATAGTTTGTTCATGTTGTATTTGGTATTGGTTGATGTCGAGGCTTTCTCAGTTCTAAACTACTTCGTTCTAAATTGGTTTGACACGGCGTTATACTTGTTTTTGATGTTGTCATTGGGGTTGCAGTGTACTTATTCTTTGATCATATATTGTTCCTGTGCATGTTTGTGGTGAGTTGCACTTGTGTACTTCAATTTGCATTGGAGATGTACAAATTCGCATACATCCATATGGTTACAATATCATGTATGATATAGCTTGCATTTGAGATGTACTAATTCACATACATCCATATGATCACAGTATCATGTATGATATAATTTGCATTTGATATGTACTACTGCCTTTGTTCACTAGTCTGCATTTGCTAGTGAAGTTGAACTTGGTCCAGTTTTATTTAGTTGTTCACTGGTCACTGCATACAGGTACATCATGTAGTTCATTTGTGTTGGGCATTGAGATGGACTGTGCTACATCTGCAGTGTGATTTCATCGAGTTTAATCATTCACTACAGCTGGCTTGACCATTTGAGACAGTTTGCTTACCTGTTTCATTTAGTATTTGGGTTCACTAAACACTTATGTACTTGCTTATTTGTTGGTCTGCTCATTTATTTATGGGATGCAGTGTTGCACTTCTTTGTGCTCGACCCTGATCTGTTGGAAATGTTGAACTTTGAGGCATATCATATTTTTAATTATGGTTCATGTCAGTGACATGTCTTTTGTATTTTGTTGTATTTTGGGTTCCTTCATGTTGTTGTACCTGACACATTACTGTTTTATGTAATGTAGCATTCATTAGTGACCGCGGTTTCATTTTGGTTGCAGTTGTGTTAAGTTATGACAGCCATGGCTTGACCTCTGCTGTTTCGACTTGTTGTTAATAATTGGGGTTGTGGTGGCATCGATATTTGATTCTTCATTGATTTTGGTTCGTTGATCTTTTGAGTATATCATCACTGTAGTGGCAAGGCAGTGCACGCAAGCGTGTACTGCAGCAACACGGTATTGCTTTTATTGATATTCTAATTGCTTTTGATTTATTGATCTTTTGCGTATTCCATATGCAGTAGTGGCGAGGCAGTACACGCGTGCGTGTACTGCAGCCCTACCCGAATTGTCATTTTAATTGATATTTCAATATTTTGTGTCGTATTCTGATTTGGTTTAATTTGATGGTTTTGTTGATATCTAATTATTATTTTTTGATAATTTGATTATGAGTTTCTAATTATTTATTTAACAATTAGAATTTGTCGTTAATTGCCGTTTAGGCAATTCTGTTGTTTTCTAAATTATCTTCATTGATAATTTTATTAATTTATCTTCGTTGATAATTTGGATTTGCTGATTTGTTGTTTAACACTGTTGCGTGTTATATTTATCGTTATCCGCTTTCTTTATTTAACGATCGGATAGACGAGATTTATTGTGACTGTCATCTAATTGTTATTTAACTATTATTGCTTCCGTGCATTAATAACTGAGTTTGAATTAGACTGACCCATGTATTATTTTCTTTGAATTTAATACTCGGGTCAGACCGAGTTATTGCAGGTTGTAGATATTGTTATCCCGCCTTTTGGCAACGCCGTGACACCAAGAACTGGACTAGAAACCAAGGATGGTTCATCCTGGAGATCGTTAATGCATAGGTCTGCTATGGATGTCGGTAAATTTTTTCCGAGTCCAGATCGAGCTACAATTGATATGACATGACAAGAAAAGCTAATAAAGCCAACATTCCAAATTTCAAGTCAATCGGAGTTGGTATGCTCAAGATATTGATCGATCACGGTTGAGAAATCCAAACTTGCATCGATCATAACTCAAGATCAACAAGTCCAAATGCCACCAAATTTTCACCGTAGCTTACTGGCAACATTAGGAATGTTAACGCCAAATTTCAGCTCAATCGGATCAAATCTTGATCGATTCGAAGTTGCTTCGTATCGATCACAGACCAACTTGCATCGATCATATCTCACAATCCACATGTCCAAATGCTATGAAATTTTCACAGTATCTTACTGCCAACATGAGGAATGTTCTCGCCAAATTTCAGCTCAATCGGATCAAATCTTGATCGATTCGAAGTTGCTTCGTATCGATCACGGACCAACTTGCATCGATCATATCTCACAATATACATGTCCAAATGCTATGAAATTTTCACAGTATCTTACTGCCAATATGAGGAATGTTCTTGCCAAATTTTAGCTCAATTGGATCAAATCTTGATCGATTCGAAGTTGCTTCATATCGATCACGGACCAACTTGCATCGATCATATCTCACAATCCACATGTCCAAATGCTATGAAATTTTCACAGTATCTTACTGCCAACATGAGGAATGTTCATGCCAAATTTCAGCTCAATCGGATCAAATCTTGATCGGTTTGAAATTGAGTTCGAATCGATCCCGGAATGGGCCCCAATTTCCTAAGGCCGGGCATGTGGGCCCCCTCACATGCCAGAAGTGGTCTCCCAAATTTTCAGCGAAATATAAGCCTCTAGCACTTATAAATAGAGCCCCTGGTCATTTAGAAAAGGGGTCGGACAATTTTCAGAGTAAAAGAACGCCCGAACTCTGCCACGTTCACTCCAGAACGCCATTACTGCCATTGATCTCGAATTTAAGCTTATTATCTGATGTACTTCGCTATAAAAAACTTGTAATCTTCAAGTATCAAGCAATAAAGTGATAAAACTTCATAGTGGACGTAGGCCATACGCCGAACCACTCTAAAACTCTGTGTTTCTATGCATTTTCTTATATGTTTATTGGTGTGTTTGTTAGATCTGCTTCATTTTACAATTTTTCTCTTTATTTTATCTCTTCAAACACATCCGAAGAGTGTTGTGCCCAATTTTGGTACAAACACTTTGGTGCTTTCACTGAGAAAAACCCAGTTTTTCTCCCGTTCGTTGGATCTACTTTCGATATCGGATTGCATAAATCTGAGGAGAAGATCCAGATCTATTGTTCAGCTGTTCCTTCTATTCTATTCAGATTGCCCCAGATCTAAGAGGAACCATATTCATCATGAAGTCCGTACCCATATTTTCGAATCCAGAAAATATGCTGTTTTTCGTATCCATATTTTCGAATCCATGAAAATATGATGAATTCCGTACCCATATTTTCGAATCCAGAAAATATGCTGTTCTTCGCACCTATATTTTCGAATCCATGAAAATATGATCATTTTCGTGCCCATATTTTCGAATCCAGAAAATATGTTGTTCTTCATACCCATATTTTCGAATCCATGAAAATGTGATGATTTTCATATCCATGTTTTCGTATCCAGAAAATTTGGTGATTTTCGTATCCATGCTTTCGTATCCAGTAAATGTGGTGCTTTTCGTATCCATGCTTTCGTATCCAGTAAATGTGGTGGTTTTCATATCCATCAGCAGATAGTCTCTCTTCGTATCGATCACCTATTGACTATTTCGTATCCATCAAGGAGCGCTACTTCGTATCCATCATGGAGCGCTATTTGGTATCCATCATGGAGCGCTACTTCGTATCCATCATGGAGCGCTACTTCGTATCCATCATGGAGCGCTACTTAGTATCCATCATGGAGCGCTACTTCGTATCCATCAGGGAGCGCTACTTAGTATCCATCAGGGAGCGCTACTTAGTATCCATCAGGGAGCGCTACTTAGTATCCATCAGGGAGCGCTACTTAGTATCCATTAGGGAGCGCCACTTCGTATCCATCAGGGAGCGCCACTTCGTATCCATCAGGGAGCGCTACTTCGTATCCATCAGGGAGCGCCACTTCGTATCCATCAGGGAGCGCCACTTCCATCTGCCTCCAATTCGAATCGATACTCACATGTACTTCGTATCCATCCATCTGCCTCCATTTCGCATCGATACGCACATGTAGTTCGTATCCATCCATCTGCCTTTAATTCGTACCGATCTAGCCATTTCGTATCGATGCTACTAGAGCTAATTCTCTGGATGGATACGAACTAGGTCTTTCATCTGATGAATACGAAAAGTGCAATTCCTCTGATCGATACGAAGACGAGCGCATCTGATGGATTCGAACAAGAATGATACGAAGAAGGACTTTTTCAGGTTGCTTGATGGATTCGAACAAGAACCCGCAGAGTTAATTCAAAACTCAACTTAGTAAAGAAACATTCTAATCATTCCATGACTAGAAGGGACATAACAGATTACAACAACAATTGTTGAATTGCAATCGAGGAATGGGTATTGAAATACTACTCAACCGGTGCCCCCAGAGGCTGGAGAACCTAGCTAATATGCCAAGAACTGAAGTTGATTAATATATCATGCTTCTAAGGTGGACTGCAACTTTCTCCAATTGACCAGCTTTTAAAACTCCTGAATTGACAACTATGGTACGATGGCTAATATGACAACTGCTCTACACCGTCAACTCTGCCAATTCAAAGCATAGCTGGTCACCACTGAATCATCTTCAAATGCCCACATCTTAATCATTCCACATCTATACGACTAAAAGCATGGCATACAACCTCTAGAGAACTTCCTTAATACCCTATACTGGTCACCTATCTGTTAGCCCATCTTAACCAACTCACATCGAATCAGTGTTACCAACCATTCGAACATTGGGCAATCGGGCATGCATCATTCACTAGTATTACAAGACCATGTAGCCATAAAATGGACTTGATAATATTGATTGGAGTATCTTTCCCAATCGGGGCCTATTCATTGAAATCATCCTACATACAAAATTTCTAGCAAAAATTCAGCATGGTGACTATGTCAGTGTACTATGGAAATTCAACCTCCGCCACTATCTCATGAAGTGAGAATGGTGGATGGAGTCCATGAAAAGTGATGAATGCCATCAAATGCGTTGTATCCCCTATTCCTCAAAGAAGACTGTCAATCATGGTTAGGCATACCATTTCTACTTCTCATATTGCTAAAGGGAATAAAGAAGCTGGCGGACAACAAATTGATCAAAATCCACAGCTCGTTGCTGCCAACACTTATAAATGAAATCAGCAAAAAAAAGCTTATTTCCAGAGTTTGATAAGAGAACTGGCGGATAGCCACCAACAACTACACCAACATAACGTGTCTAATGTTGAATTGATGAACTAGATGAAGGATCGGTGTCGCAAGATAAGGAGAAAACCTACTCCATGCTCTAAATCGAGAAGCTCCTCTTCTCTACATGGCTACCGTGGATGTCAACGCCATAAGGCTGCTCCATAAAGAATAGCTCTGACAATATGTTCAAGCCCTATAAAATGAAGGGCCGGAAAACCCCGGTCCCTATCAATCAATAACGTTGATCAAACTGAACCATTTGCGTTAGACTTCCAACTTTGAAGGGCTGGACCGAAGTGCAATAGCGAGCATACGACGCCGCTTCACACATCAATGAGATTAAATCCGATCTTTTTTGAATTAATTCTATTTCTTTCTTTTATGTTGCGAAATATGACCGACTTGAATTAAATTACTTAGAAATGATGCAGGTTACCGAGTACTTAAGGATGGGTGCAATACAACCTTCGTGGACTATTCTCAAGTCATTGAGGTATCATCATGGCGAGCATAATTCAACCACTGGTCGCTGCCATATGCACCTGACTTAGGGCAGGCCATCAAAGCGGAAGTGACAGACAAGTTCAGGGCTCCAGTACGAAGTGGATGCAACCGACCATCCACTCACATGCCTATGCAATTTAATTAGGAGATTTGAGAAATACTTGGAGTTATATGTCCCAACCATGCACTCTCCATCTCTTACTTGAAGCTCGCCAAAATACTTATGCTTCCTCGGATGCCCAATAAAATTTAAATCACACCGAGAGTCGACGTGACATGGCCATCTATGCATCCAATCCTACATTAGAACTTAGGGTGATTTGAGGACATATGTTTAAAGTGGATATGATTTGATCATTCACTCTCCAGTTTACATCTGTGATTCGGCAAAACAATCATGCCTTAAACCGACTTCATCAGGGGCCAACCCTCAATCTATAGTCATCAACGACTGACTGTCTACTCACAAACCATCATGAGCCATCATTTCAACTCTCTTCCTCAGCTTAATCGGAAGAACGCAAAGTATAAAGTGGATGTGACTTATCCATCCACTTTCCAATTCTTGCCCCTGACTTAAGGGAAAATGCACAACTCAAAGTGGATGTAGTTCGACCATCCTATCATCTCCTCTCCTCGAGCCCAAAGCTTGCCGAATACTAATCTTACTCCTTAGGCTTGGTAAAAGCGGAATCCGAATGAACATGGACGCGACTCAACTGTCCATAAACTAAATCTCATCATTGAGGGCAGATAAGTGGAAAACTATCGGGATCCCACCGATCACCCGCCAAGTGAAACCCTGAGCACGGGGACAAGTCACCACACCGAAGCCAAAAAAGGATTGATACACGATAATCTTTAACTAACTCCAAACTCCCGGAGTGCGAGTTGGGGTATAAAACTCATAAATGCGGTTTAGAAGAGGGTGGATCCCTTCACCTAACGACTTTGGCCGTATCCTAACCAAATTAGAGGAGGATGGACACGTCCATCAAACGACCTCACTTGTTAACTTAGGCTGGATGTGATCCGACCATCCACGATCCGTCTCTTCATTCGGCCAGTTGCCACAAAATTTGTTGAACAGTTCCGCATGCACGTCGCAAGGCCAAAAGATGTCAACACTCCATCTAGCGTCGCTCAAGCTCCTGGAGAGACGCTCAGACACTACTTAGAGAGATTCCATACTGCATGTGCGAAGATCAGCAATCCGAACGATAACTCCATCCTTATGGCGTTAACTAAGGGGATCGACCCCGAATCTGAGTTTGGCAACTGGTTAGCTGGAAAACCACCTGCATCATTGGACCGTTTCCACGCCAAGGCGGCTCAATTCCTAAGAAGGGAAGATGCGAGATAGTCTAGGAAGCAAACTGATGTAGGGCCAAGTACGGAAGGGATCCAAAGCAATGTTGCAATCAAACAGTCCGGTGAGAGCTTCGGAAAAGTTCAGTTGAACGTTAAAAACAAACAAGCTCGGCAAAGAGAGAGCGTGAATCAAACTACAAAACGAGATCAAAATCGTGGCCTGCGGTGCAAGAATCCAATGTTTGACAGTTACACTCCTCTGAATACATCACTAGAGGACTTGTGCTTACAAACCTGTAATACAATTCAGTACCAAAAACCAGCATCAACACCGTCGTCAGATAGGCAAACGCAGACGGGAAAATTTTGCAGGTTCCACGAAAGCTACGGGCACAATACGAACGAGTGTCATCACTTACAAGATCTCGTTGAAAATTGATCAGAGATAGGAAGCTGGAACAGTTTGTGCGGACACCGCATCCCAGAGAAGTGGGCCCATCCAATCCAAACAATGAACCCAATCGACCGAGACAGGAGGACTCCACTTGTCCCCACGGAAGATTGGTGATAAACGCCATCAGTGGCGGACCAACTTTCTCAGGAGCCTGGAACGACGAAGATCTTCGTCACTGTCACCCATGACAGGCTCATTCAATCTATGAATACTTTGCAATTTCCTTTACATTCTGAAATTTGAGCTTGTAATAAGGCACTGACTTTGCCATATTTCCTTATTTCAGCAATAAATTACTATCTCTTCAAGCTACAGATGTGATTCACCGAATGCAACGTTCAACAATCACGACACACGAAGAGCTAAGTTCCATCAAACAATGGAATTTATTCAAATACCGAGTGACTATGATACAACCGGCCACTCACTAAGTGAAACCCCAGCTCGGGGGCAAGCCATCACATCAAACGCTGAACTGGACCAACACACGACAGTCCTACAAATAACTCGTTCCCAGAGTGCGAACGGACTCCAACTTCCCAGAGTGCGAATTGGAGTATAAACATCCAATAAATCGTTCCCAAAGTGCGAACGGACTCCAACTTCCCACAATGTGAATTGGAGTATAAACATCCAATAAATCGTTCCCAGAGTGCGAACGGACTCCAACTTCCCAGAGTGTGAATTGGAGTATAAACATCCGATAAATCGTTCCCAGAGTGCGAACGGACTCCAACTTCCCAGAGTGTGAATTGGAGTATAAACATCCAATAAATCGTTCTCAGAGTGCGAACGGACTCCAACTTCCCAAAGTGTGAATTGGAGTATAAACATCCAATAAATCGTTCCTAGAGTGCGAACGGACTCCAACTTCCCAGAGTGCGAATTGGAGTATAAACATTCAATATATCGTTCCTAGAGTGAACGAATTCCTAAAAAGCCCAAATAGGTGTGACTGACCATCTATCGGCTGACTCCAACTTTCCAGAGTGTGAATTGGAGTATAAACATCAATTCCAGGTTCCTGGAGTGCGAACCGAAACGTCAATGCTAGCTCCAAGTTCCCAGAGCGTGAATTGGAGAATAAACATCAATTCCAGGTTCCCGGAGTGCGAACCAAAATGAAATGCTAGCTCCAAGTTCCAAGAGCGTGAATTGGAGGATAAACATCAATTCCAGGTTCCCGGAGAGCGGACCAAAAAAATACAAATGTCAACTCCAAATTCCCAAAGCGTGAAGTGGAGTATAAAGATCAATTCCAGGTTCCCGGAGCGCGAACCAAAATACAAATACCAACTCCAGATTCCCAGAGCGCGAATTGGAGTATAAACATCAATTCCAGGTTCTCGGAGTGCGAACCCAAAACATACATGCTAACTCCAAATTCCCAGAGCGTGAAGTGGAGTATAAGCATCAATTCCAGGTTCCCGGAGCGTGAACCAAAATATACATGCCAACTCCAGATTCC
Source organism: Allium cepa (assembly GCA_030765085.1). Taxonomy (NCBI): domain Eukaryota; kingdom Viridiplantae; phylum Streptophyta; class Magnoliopsida; order Asparagales; family Amaryllidaceae; genus Allium; species Allium cepa. The sequence continues at coordinate 848,537,468 of CM060938.1, forward strand.
CAGAGTGCGAACTGGAGTATAAACATCAACTAACTCTAGTCCCGAGAGCGCAGACTGGAGTATAAATACCAAACGGGTTTGACTGACAGCCCATCAACCAACTCCAGTCCTCAAAGCTAGAATTGGAATATAAATATCAGTAGGGACGTGATTCGACTGTCCATCTATCAACTCTGATCCAACCATCCGCTTTCCTATCTTCCCCTGACATGGGGGCATGCTTATCATTAAAAATCGAATGCTTCGACCATCTAGCATAAAGCGGGAACAACACGACCGTTCACGCATCAACACTTATCCCCGGCATGGGACCTATAACATAATCTTATAGGGATGCACTCCAACTGAACAAGACAGAATTTCTTCCATGATTCGACAGGGAGATGCTGATTAGAAAAACGGACCTAGCAGAACGTCTTATTCTAAATGGATGTGATTACCCAACCTACCGCAAATGAACGTGACATGACCATTCATCCGCTAACTCTAGCTAATGATCTGGCGGGTTGTGCATGCAACGTGGCCGGATATGACCCAACCATCCGCCAATTAGCTCCTTTCTCCAAATCAGAAGGAGGAACATCAAATTAAAGTTGTCGCAATGTGACCGACTACACTTCGACTTTCGCCATTGACTAGAGCCAGAGGAATTAATCGAGGAAAATGTGGTTCGACCATTTTCTGCTAAAATTTTTAGTCCCCAGAGTGTGGACATGGATGTAAATATCAAATAGGTGTGACTAATGGCCCTTCAACTAACTCTCATCTCCGGAGTACGACTACGAGCGTAGACAAATGAATGAATGTGATCCGACCATTCATTCACCAACTCCGACCAAAAGTCGACGGGAGGAATATAAACTCGCTACAGGTGCAATTAGACTGTCCACAAACTAAATCTACGACTGTGGGCAGAATAACGAATCATTGAAAAGAAGAGAAAGGTGACTCGCTACATTGCTAGCTTAGCGTCCTTTACAACTTAAGGCAATGACTGCAAAGAGACCTCTCATTTTATCCAAGCCGTTGGATCATGAAGATCTATACCTCAATTGGGTCATGTCAACACAAGCCATAAGCATTGCAATGCTATGTGAAGATAAACTAATCCAAAGACCAGTATACGATGAAAGCTAGCTATTGACAAGCTTACCCCGTTAATGTTTGTACCGACGAACCGTTACGATAGGTCCAACGGCAACCTTAAATGTCTGAAAGGTTACTCAAATGGAATAATAAAGCTAAGTATGAAGCCTTGGTCGCCAAGATAAGACTTGCAAAAAGAATAGGAATGGAAGCTTTACATATCTTATACGATTTCTGCTTAATGTGCCAAGTCAGGAGGACTATCTGACTAGGGGGCAACGTCTTGCTCCTTATCTCAATTGGATCCTAGAGATACTAGCCGACTTCTAGTATTACACCACTATACCAATCCTTAGAGAACGAAACGAAAAGGCCGAATCATTGGCCGAGCTAGCCAGTTCTGGGGATGCGCAACAAATAGACTTTATCCCAATAGAAATACTTATTATTCCAAGCATTGATAGACGAAGATCGACTATATTTTAGAGATGGATCCAAGAAAGGGGTCATGGATGACTCCTATCAAAGGCTATCTATCGTGGGGAATTCTTCTTGAATAGACGAATGAGAGATGGCATATCCTCCGCAAACAATCACTGCATGATTATGTCTGGATCATTCGACTCCATCGACACAAAGCATTACACTTGTATCCATCAATCCAAGATCCAATATTATGTATCCATCGATACGAAACATACATTCTAACATCCCAAATCGATCCAGGAGAGGATCGATACAAAAGGAAGGACTTAAAACAACCATCGAACGTTGTTACAACTCAAATTTCACTTCAATCCAGGAGAGGATCGATACAAACTCAATCCAAACAAAATCTAAAGAATTTGATGACGATCCGCAAATATGCAAACATGAATAGGTGTCAGCCTAACACATGTGCATGTATGCCAAACTAACACTCAATTTTCAAAGTTATCAGGAATTGAATGCATACCTGATGACAATCAAAATGATGAACAGCAAATCGCTAGTGCTCAACACTCAATTACAACAAAACACTTCATGATCATTGACAATCAACAGTTTGACATCTACGTCACTGAAGATCAACCAAAGGCAACATCTTTTGACGAAAAGATAGCAACTACTCAGTGAATTGGATCTAACTTTTCAGAATGAAGATGGCAGCTTTTCAAAGCACGTCATGTTCACACAAGACGTACTTTGGGGGCAAATGTTATCCCGCCTTTTGGCAAGGCCGTGACACCAAGAACTTGACTAGAAACCAAGGATGGTTCGTCCTGGAGATCGTTAATGCATAGGTCTGCTATGGATGTCGGTAAATTTTTTCCGAGTCCAGATCGAGCTACAATTGATATGACATGACAAGAAAAGCTAATAAAGCCAACACTCCAAATTTCAAGTCAATCGGAGTTGGTATGCTCAAGATATTGGTCGATCACGGTTGAGAAATCCAAACTTGCATCGATCATAACTCAAGATCTACAAGTCCAAATGCCACCAAATTTTCATAGTAGCTTACTGGCAACATGAGGAATGTTAACGCCAAACTTCAGCTCAATCGGATCAAATCTTGATCGATTCGAAGTTGCTTCGTAACGATCACAGACCAACTTGCATCGATCATATCTCACAATCCACATGTCCAAATGCTATGAAATTTTCACAGTATCTTACTGTCAACATGAGGAATGTTCTTGCCAAATTTTAGCTCAATTGGATCAAATCTTGATCGATTCAAAGTTGCTTCGTATTGATCACAGACCAACTTGCATCGATCATATCTCACAATCCACATGTCCAAATGCTATGAAATTTTCACAGTATCTTACTACCAACATGAGGAATGTTCATACCAAATTTCAGCTCAATCGGATCAAATCTTGATCGGTTCGAAATTGAGTTCGAATCGATCGCGGAACGGGCCCCAATTTCCTAAGGCCGAGCATGTGGGCCCCCTCACATGCCAGAAGTGGTCTCCCAAATTTTCAGCGAAATATCAGCCTCCAGCACTTATAAATAGAGCCCCTGGTCATTCAGAAAAGGGGTCGGACAATTTTCAGAGTAAAAGAACGCCCGGACTCTACCACGTTCACTCCAGAATGCCATTACTTCCATTGATCTCGAATTTAAGCTTATTATCTGCTGTACTTCGCTATAAAAAACTTGTAATCTTCAAGTATCAAGCAATAAAGTGATAAAACTTCATAGTGGACGTAGGCCATACGCCGAACCACTCTAAAACTCTGTGTTTCTATGCATTTTCTTATATGTTTATTGGTGTGTTTGTTAGATCTGCTTCATTTTACAAATTTTCTCTTTATTTTATCTCTTCAAACACATTCGAAGAGTATTATTTTCTCTGAATTTAATACTCGGGTCAGACCGAGTTATTACAGGTTGTAGATATCTTGCTTTGGATTGCTGCTTGAGCTATGAAGTCTTTTCATATCTTTTGGAGTAGTCGTCGTCAGTGTATAGTAGTCAGTGTAGTTGTATTGGAAGATATGTATTCATGTATATTATATACGTTAATGTACTTGTATATGTAACTTCCAGAGTCGACAGTTGTAGTTGTATCATATGTACTGTATCACATGTATTGTAACCGACTTCAGTTATATATATATGAGACTTTTTATTATTTGTGTTCCGCATTTAGCTGATCTATGTTATTATTATATATATTGTCCTAAAGTATTATGAACCATCGTAGTTCGTTTTATACTGGAATTGGATACGTCGATGGGAGTAATTAAATAAGAGATTTTCGAATGGAAATTTAACTTTATAAAATCATGAATTTAAGGAAAATTAAATGATGGTTATAAAAGTGAAAAATATATGATTTATAAGTTTGAAATGGTATAAATAAAAATTTAATAGTTTGTGAAAGTATAGTGAATATTTGAAATTTAATTAACAGCATTTTGAAATGCTATTATTTCTAAAGTAAAGGATATTACAGCATTAGTAAATGTTGTAGTTAATATAAATGAACTGAAGTGCTAAATTGAATTAAAGGCTATTATAGCACTTTGTAAGTGCTATAATTGTTGAATTAAGCTAAGGTTTTATTTGAATTAACGTAACCCTATTACAGCATTTGGAATGCTTAAAAGTAATTTTCCATAGCGTTTTTCTAAATGCTGCGAAAGTTGAATTTTCATTGTTTTAATAAATTTAAGTGAATGAATGAGTTTTGAAAGATTAAAATTTTGGAAATTTGATAATTTAATTATTGAATATAATACTTCATTTTATGATTTAAAATGAAGTAATTTGTTTTGAAATATAAACTATTTTGAAAAGTGTGTTGAAATGGTATTTTAAATAAATGAATGTGGTTTGGAAGATACGATATTTTGATATTTTGAAATGGATTTTTTGAATGACATTGAATTTTGAAATGATATTTGATTTCGAAGTATAAAATACCATTTCGAAAATTTAACCACGGATGTATTTAATTTATAGTTTAACTGATCCTTAAAGGATGGGCGATCCCAAGCATCCTTTAAGTTATTGTGCATTTCTACTACTGTTCACTTGAGTTGGTTTACATTATATAAGTATATACGTCCTGACTCGAGTGATTTACTTTACGCTCGGGTCAGCCCGAGTATTTACAGCTTAGCTTTGGATTTCTTTCATGGAGTTAGGAATCACTGGAGATTCTGCTTGTCTAGAATCTGTTCCCTTTCAGTTTCAGTTTTTCTATTTTAGTTCTGGTATTTATAAACTGCTATGTATTTGAGATTTCTATTGTATATGTTTTATCCAGACTGATATTATGTATTATGTTTTGAGAGTTTGTTATAGTAGCTTCATGAACTACTATAGTATTTTAATTTCCACTGCGAGTTATTCTGATATTTATGTGTCTGTGATTCGATGATTGTATTTCATTTGCTCCAAATTTATTTACAATGCGGTATTTTGAGCAATCCAAGTCCGACATGTGTGGATGCGAATGGCTGAAAATATCAGGTTGTCACTGTTGGTATCAGAGCTTTGGTTTTAGGCAAACCATAGCCTGCGGAGCAAAAACTCATTAGAGATAGGGTAGAAATACCCTAGAAATGAGTGAAATCAATCTCAGAATCATTTACTTGTGAGAGAGCGTAATTTTGAAGATAAAATAATTTCCAAATGATTTTTAAAGGATTTTCAAAGATTATTTTGGTATAAAAATGTTCTTATTTTGAAACCAAGATTTTTTAAATTTCATTCCTTCTGTATCCATCTTGTTAGAAATCTCTTGGTTAGGATTCTTATCGATTAGGATTCCTTAAACTTTGGAACACTCCCACTTGTTTTGAAATCCAGTCTTGTTTTCCCTATTTTATCCTTTTGATTTTGGAGCATTCCGTAACTCCCCTTTGGAATGACCCCTATAAAGATCAGTGATTCCGTAAATCTTTGAATGATTTGTAAGGGGGTGAAACTCCTTTACAATTGGCATTGATTCACCGGAGGTCTCCGTATCCTCGGATTTCGATGCAATTTATCTCCTGCTCTGCCTGGATTCTATCTCTGGCGATCGAATGTCAATTTGCCTTAGATTTCCGAATAGATTATATTCCTGAAGTCTCGGTTGACCGATTAAGGTCGCCCGCAATTTATAAAGGCTTATCCATCTTCTATTTGGTAATTAAATTATCTCATCTTCATTCGAGCTTATCTTCGAACCAGAATTCTATTTTGTGACGACCGCCCATGACTCCCGCACTAAAACAAGAGGATGGTGCGCTGAAAGGCATGCCAGGCAGCCATGGACGATAGTCAGGGTAAGATAAAACAGAAACTCTATCGTATTACTCACAGCGCATGGATAAAATACAATAGAAAGTATACATAGTGAAGCTCTATAGAACAGAAGTCTCATCATATAAACTCATAATAGTTTTATACAATCATCTGAATAGTCAATACATCAAGCCTCACTACATAGCACTCAGAGTATCAAACAAACAGCGGAATATCCAGTACATATAAGAAAACAATATGCAAAAGCCTCCAGCTCGTCTTCGTCATCAACAGCGTTGGTAGCCAAGCACCTGTCACCTGCTACCTAGTCTGCCCATCCCAACATGGATGAACAGCCCAAGGTAATAAGAGTTGAACATAAAACCTTGAGTCAGACAACAGTCTTAGTGAGCAGTAATTAACTATCAAACATATCAAAAGAGCATAAAGGATAAAAGGAATAGGAACTCAACCATCCCACTCCACCTCATTCTACAGTGATAGCCCCCAGACCCACTAAGCATAAACAAGCATAGCAAAGCTGACAATTTAAGTAAAGTAATTATCACTCGAGTCAAGGTCGATGTTTTCCAAGTACAAACCCCCAAGGCCTAAACCAAGATCAGATAAGCACCCAGAAAACACCTCTCTTGAGTCCGAATGACGATACAACCAAACATCCATGACTCTGGCTATCACTGTTATCATTGCCTCGATTTCACCGTTAATTGAATGACCGGCACCTTCTTTCAGCCGTCCGTCAAGGGCTAATGGCAACCCCGGTTCTAGACATAACTCCGCACGTCATCATGACCCATGCCTAGGACTATCGCATCTGACCAGAGTACTAACACATCATCATGACCCGTGTCTGGAACGTCATCGTGACCCGTTCCAACGTACTCTTGCTTTGAGCATGCTAGAACCTTCAATAACGATAAGATCCAAGCCTCCTAGTCATCCTCCTCGACGACTATTCTCACACTAGCTCAAGCGCCTCTCGAGCCCACCATTATCAACCAACCCGGACCGCATCACCGAGTTATCAACATGCTTGGGATGATCCCGTCTGGATTAAACCAAGGCTTTCACACATCATGCTTTGCTTCAACACATCATAGTAAAGTCCCATCTCAACATCATGGTTTGCCCCATCGCATCATGGCAAAGTCCATCATCATCGAATCTATCCATATGAGCTTCCACATCCGCTTCATATGCCACAAGCAGCTTTCACCATTCAAGAGCCTTTCCACTTAGCTTTTGAATTATCTTTGACCAACTTGTCCCAAATCAAGTTATCGATCCACTAATCAATCAAATCAAACATCAATCCAAGTAATCAATCATTCAAACAAGATCTAATAAGCAATTACAACAATAATGGCAATTTCATAAATAAAGAGTTCAAATCTAACATGCATTCTAACAAGCATGAATTATGAACAATATCTCTACAACTTGATGAATGAACTTGCATAAGTGAACATGTAGTAAAATAGGTGTCAAGACTTCATAGGTGATAGATCTACATGCAAACTTAAGGAAAATGCAAGAAATCACCATCTTTAACACATAAACAAGTCACTAATCCAATATACTCCCTTGGGTCCGTGTGAGAGATAACTACCACTCACCGAATCACCTAAACACCTCAAAAACAACCAACTCCAGATCTGGACAGCGAAGAAACTAGCTTGATCCGGCAAACTCTCGCTTCAAACGATGAAATATCTCCCGAACGGATGAAGATCTTCAACTTTGGCTCTTGAATCTTTGATCTTGATCTTCGATCTTGGATGGATGTTAGCACTAGATTAGAGTGGAGAAAAGAAGTGAAGAAGTGTTGTAGTCGAGCTCTCAAAATGGCAGCACTTCGTCGCTTCAAAATCCGGTGCCAAAAAGTGAAGATATGGACGCATATTTATAGGCTGAAACGTCCCTTAAGTCGCTCGCTTTTAGGTCGCTCACGACCTAACTATGGCCGACCTACGACCTAACAGCCCCACATGACCCAACGACCTATCCAGATGCGACTCACGACCTAACACTCACACGGCCCAGCGACTTAACGACTTAGCCCTAGTGCCGACCCAACACCTATGCGACCTAAAACATGCACGCGACCTAACACGCGCGACTCAACACAGGATCACACGACTTAACTATGAGACGACCTAAAAACACACACGACTCAAGCCTTAGGTCGTTCACGACTTAACTACAACATAGGCTAACTACTAGGTCGCTATCTTGTTAAGTCGTTCCAAACGACTCACGACCTAAACCCTTAAGCCTCTAACTATCATAGGTCGTCTACCCCCCTAAGTCGCTCAAATCTATAAGCCGTAACTCGTTAACCCGTAAGTCGTCAACTACCTTAGGTCGCTCCAAATCCTATAGGTCGTTAAGCCCTTAACCCGTCCACTGTCTTAAGTCGCCAACGACCTACTCCTAACTCGTTAACCCGCTAACCCTGTTAAGCCGTAGCCTTCTTAGGTCGGTCACCCTATGAGTCGGTCCAACCCACTAACTCGCCTACCACCTTAAGTAGGCCACACCTTTACTCGGCAACACCTTAAGTCGCTCACACGAGCTAACCTCCACACGACCTAAGCTTCTATAACTCGGCCACCTTCCTTAAGTCGCTACCTATCTTAAGTCGGCCACTACCATGAGTCGCTCAACACCACTAAGTCGGTCACGACTCATGCCTCCATACGACTCAACTCTTGGACAACTTAACTTATGGCAATACGACTTAAAGCATATAGTTTAACAATGTTTCGATCCGTAAAAATACGGGTCGTCACATTCTCTCCCCCTTAGGAATTTCGCCCCCGAAATTCCAAACAAACAAGAGCAATCAAAATTATTCTGCATGCCTACCATCCACAGCAATCAACAAACCATGCATCCAATTACTAGCCTAGCATGCAGAATTCTAAGACTTAGAACAAGCTACAAATTCGTGAGATGTCACGACACCTTAGGGTCATACCTTGAAGAGTTCAGGATGAGCTGCCTTCATCCTCTCTTCCTCCTCCCATGTACAGTCGTCAACATCATCACTCCATTGTATCTTGAGCAACGTAATCGTCTTCCTCCTAAGCTGTTTCGTGTCGGTTTCAACAACACGAAGCGGCTTACGAGGTCTCGTAACAACTGGATCAACTTCTAAATCTTCACAGCTATCAACAGAAACCACCGTATTCGAGTCATGCACATACTTCCGTAGATAAGATACATGTAAAACATTGTGCACACCCGCCATCTTTTTCGGTAACTCCAATCTATAGGCGAGCTTTCCAATACGCTCGATAATCGGGAATGGTCCAACAAATCTCGGAGTCAATTTTCCTTTCTTCCCGAATCTAATAACATTCTTCAGTGGAGAAATCTTCACAAAAACCATATCACCTACGTCGAATTCCAAATCCTTACGACGATTATCGGCAAAACTTTTCTGACGGTCTTGGGCTGCCTTCATTCGTCGCCGAATGATCTCTATACAATCCGTAGTCTGTCGAATCATCTCTGGCCCAAGTATCATCTTTTCTCCTGTCTCTAACCAGCATGTCGGAGAGTTACACGGTCTTCCATACAATGCTTCATACGTTGCCATGCCAATACTTGACTGGTAACTGTTATTATATGCAAATTCCACCAAATGGAGATGATCTTCCCATGATCTTCCGAAATCTAAAACACATGCCCTCAGGAGATCTTCCAAAACTCGGTTGACTCTCTCAGTCTGACCATCTGTTTGGGGGTGATAAGCTGTACTCAAACACAACTCGGTTCCCAAAACTTCCTGGAAGCTCTTCCAAAATCCACTAGTGAACAATGGGTCTCGATCACTCACTATACTCTTCGGAATACCATGAAATTGAACTATCCACTTAACATACAACTCAGCCAACTTCGATGTAGTCCTAGTTGATCGAACAGGAATAAACCTTGCACTCTTAGTCAAACGATCTACGATGACCCAAATCCCTTCATTTCCAGCCCTAGTTCTAGGTAGACCATCGATAAAATCCATTGATATCTGCTCCCACTTCCATGTAGGAACCTCTAATGGCTGAAGCAATCCACTTGGCTTCTTCTGCTCGGCTTTTACCAACTGGCAGTTCATACACTTGGAAATAAAATTTCCAACATCCTTTTTCATACCTTCCCAGTAATAGGTTCTCTTCATATCCCGATACATCTTATTTCCACCTGGATGAATCGTCAACTTCGAGTGATGATTTTCCTTAAGAACTTCATCTCTCAATCCATCTATATCGGGAACAACTAATCATCCTTGCTTCCGAAGCCAACCCACTCGATCGACTTCGAATCCTTTATCCTTTTCTGGGTTCAATCCAGATTCCAAATCTCGGATAATCTTGACAAGCTTATCGTCTCGCTTTTGGCTCTCGCCAATCGTTTCTACTAGAGAAGGTCTTACCGATAAGTTTGCCAACATCTCAGATTCCAATTCACATCTAGACCTGAAGTCAAATCCAGCCAAATACTCAAGATTCCTCCATTCCGAAAACATAGCTCCCAATCCTGCATGTCTTCAACTTAACGCATCTGCCACTGCGTTACCTTTTCTCGGAGTATAGGCTATACCAAAATCATATGATGCTAAGAATTCTAGCCATCGTTGCTGCCGAAGATTCAAATCCCTTTGGGAGAAAAGATACTTTAACGACTTATGATCCGTAAACAACTCGAATCGAACTCCCAATAGATAATGTCTCCACATCTTCAGAGCAAAAACAATCGCCGCTAACTCCAAATCATGAGTCGGGTAATTCCTTTCATGCGGCTTCAGTTGTCGACTTGCATATGCAACAACTTTATCCTTTTGCATTAGCACTGCTCCAAGTCCAGTACCACATGCATCGGTGTAAACCACTATCTCATCATTCCCACTCGGAATAGTCAAAATAGAAGCACTTGTCAGTCGCTCTTTCAGGATTACGAAAGCTTGCTCACACTTATCATCCCATATGAATACCTGTTTCTTTTTCATCAATCCTGTTAACGGTGCAGCTATCTTGGAAAAGTCTTTGATAAACCGACGATAATATCCTGCTAATCCAAGAAAACTTCTCACATCAGATGCATTCTTAGGTCTAATCCAATCCTGGATCGCTGCCACCTTAGCGGGATCAACCGCTATTCCATTTCCATAAATAACATGGCCTAAGAACCTCACTTCACTCTTCCAGAAGTGACACTTCGAAAACTTAGCCTTCAGCTGATGTTTCCGCAAGATTTCCAAAACAGTACGCAAGTGTGTCTTGTGCTCTTCCTCAGTTCTGGAATAAATCAGAATATCATCCACGAACACAAGTACAAACTTGTTCAACTGATCTCTGAACACTCTATTCATAAGATCCACAAAATATGCTGGTGCGTTAGTCAATCCAAACGGCATTACCAGCCACTCATAAAAACCGGACGGTGTCCTAAAAGCAGTCTTCGGCACAGTATCCTTAGCCACTCTCAACTGGTGAAATCCCGTTGCCAAATCCATCTGAGAAAACACCTTAGCTTCGTGAAACTGATCAAACGAGACATCTATTCTCGGCAATGGATACTTGTTCTTCTTAGTCACCTTATTCAGCTCACGATAATCCACACACAACCTCAACGATCCATCCGCTTTGGTTGCGAACACAACTGGTGCACCCCATTCGGACACACTACGCCGAATGAATCCTTTCCGAAAAAGGTCATCAACCTGCACCTTCAGCTCTTGTTGTTCTCTAGGCGCCATCCGTCTAAGAGGCATCACCACAGGTCTGCCTCCCTCAACTAGATCGATACGAAACTCGATCTCCCTATGCGGCGGTAACCCTTTGACCTCGTCAAAGACGTCCTCAAATCCATTCACAACCGGCATCGATAACAGTCCATCCCGTGGAATAACCAGCGAATACATGAAGCCCATGAAGACGCCTTCTTCATGCTTACATCGTATCACAACCTTTCGCCCTTCCACATTCCCGACTGTCACCTCTATTTTCTCACAATCAACCTTTGCCGCATACTTCCTAAGCCAGTCCATACCCAAAATAATTTCGAACCCCGCAAAGTTCAGAACAAAACAATCACAAACAAAAGAGCAATCATGACTCGATACAACTAGACCATGGCATACCATACACAAACAAGACGAACCCCCAACTGGATTAGTCACAACCAATGGTCTATCAACAATTTCCGGTTCCAAACCCAACCGGCCTACCAAATCATCACAAACAAACGAATGCGACGCCCCAGTATCAAACAACACTCTAACTGGAACACCACAAATGGAAAGAGTACATTGAACCACCACACTCTTCCCTTTCTCATCAACAGTAGGAGCTTTCGAAGACGATGGAACAGCTCCCAAAGCATAAGCTTGCACAATCTGCTTATCTTTCCTCGGTTCTGGATAGTCCTTCTTGATATGTCCCAGCTTATCACAGTTGTGGCACTTCAACTGCACCTTTGGATTCTTGCAATCCCTAGAGAAATGGCCCTTCTGCCGACAATTGTAGCAGGTCACTTCACCCTTTGGCTTCTTCTGGCCATCCTTACCCTTCTGTTGCTGCTGCTTCCTCTTCTTGTTTCCACCCTGTTGTGGTTTGGAATCTTCCTTGGTCACAGCAACAACAGACCCTTTCTTAGGAAACAAACTCTCATGTCTGAGAGCTTTCTCCACAAGCTTCTCAAATGGATCGTCCAGATGATCCACCAACTGTCTCCCAAGAAAACTGTCCAAGCCTGTCACAAACTTCTCATTCTTCTGATAGGGAGATTCAATATACGACCGAGCATACTTGGACAAAGCTTCAAACTCAGAAACATACTCAAGAACTGGTCTCCCACCTTGCTTGAGCTCCACAAACTTCTTAAACAGAACAGATTTCTGAGCCGTAGAGATGAACTTAGCTTCAAATCTAACTTGGAATTGCTCCCAAGTGATCTCTTCCTCTGGAGTATCAATGGTGATAGAGTTCCACCAATCCGAAGCTCTCCCCTGAAGCTGTCTCGATGCAAGCTTCCTCTTAGTTGCATCCTCAATTCCCAAATCACCAAAGATCCTTTTACAAGCATCAATCCATCTCTGCACTTCAATGGTTGATTCTGTTCCCAAGAAAACCTTTCCTCCAAGAGCAGTATAGTCCTTACACAACTTAGCAAAATCCACTGGTCTTGGAGCTTGAACTTGAACTCCAACATCTACTGACGGTCCTGAGGTTGGTATCCTTCTCATGATCGAAGTCATCATAGCTTCGAATATTGTAGCATAGTCGGTAGCTCCCCCAGCAGCACGGCTTTCCCTAGCAGCTTGTCTCTCACTTCGACTCATCCTTAATATCTACAAAAAGGAATGATTTAGAACACCTTGAGAAACAACTACATAAGGAGTTCAAATCCTTCTAAACTACTATATTATATATAGTAATCATCCATCAAAATTACAATTACGCCTCTCATACGTACTTACGTCAGCGAGCGTTGGCTAAAATCGATTAACCAAAGCTCCGATACCAAATGTGACGACCGCCCATGACTCCCGCACTAAAACAAGAGGATGGTGCGCTGAAAGGCGTGCCAGGCAGCCATGGACGATAGTCAGGGTAAGATAAAACAGAAACTCTATGTATTACTCACAGCGCATGGATAAAATACAATAGAAAGTATACATAGTGAAGCTCTATAGAACAAAAGTCTCATCATATAAACTCATAATAGTTTTATACAATCATCTGAATAGTCAATACATCAAGCCTCACTACATAGCACTCAGAGTATCAAACAAACAGCGGAATATCCAGTACATATAAGAAAACAATATGCAAAAGCCTCCAGCTCGTCTTCGTCATCAACAGCGTTGGTAGCCAAGAACAGCACCTGTCACCTGCTACCTAGTCTGCCCATCCCAACATGGATGAAAAGCCCAAGGTAATAAGAGTTGAACATAAAACCTTGAGTCATACAATAGTCTTAGTAAGCAGTAATTAACTATCAAACATATCAAAAGAGCATAAAGGATAAAAGGAATAGGAATTCAACCATCCCACTCCACCTCATTCTACAGTGATAGCCCCCAGACCCACTAAGCATAAACAAGCATAGCAAAGCAGACAATTTAAGTAAAGTAATTATCACTCGAGTCAAGGTCGATGTTTTCCAAGTACAAACCCCCAAGGCCTAAACCAAGATCAGATAAGCACCCAGAAAACACCTCTCTTGAGTCCGAATGACGATACAACCAAACATCCATGATTCTGGCTATCACTGTTATCATTGCCTCGATTTCACCGTTAATTGAATGACCGGCACCTTCTTTCAGCCGTCCGTCAAGGGATAATGGCAACCCCGGTTATAGACATAACTCCGCACGTCATCATGACCCGTGCCTAGGACTATCGCATCTGCCCAGAGTACTAACACGTCATCATAACCCGTGTCTGGAACGTCATCGTGACCCGTTCCAACGTACTCTTGCTTTGAGCATGCTAGAACCTTCAATAACGATAAGATCCAAGCCTCCTAGTCATCCTCCTCGACGAATATTCTCACACTAGCTCAAGCGCCTCTCGAGCCCACCATTATCAACCAACCCGGACCGCATCACCGAGTTATCAACATGCTTGGGATGATCCCGTCTGGATTAAACCAAGGCTTTCACACATCATGCTTTGCTTCAACGCATCATAGCAAAGTCCCATCTCAACATCATGGTTTGCCCCATCGCATCATGGCAAAGTCCATCATCATCGAATCTATCCATATGAGCTTCCACATCCGCTTCATATGCCACAAGCAGCTTTCAACATTCAAGAGCCTTTCCACTTAGCTTTTGAATTATCTTCGACCAACTTTTCCCAAATCAAGTTATCGATCCACTAATCAATCAAATCAAACATCAATCCAAGTAATCAATCATTCAAACAAGATCTAATAAGCAATTACAACAATAATGGCAATTTCGTAAATAAAGAGTTCAAATCTAACATGCATTCTAACAAGCATGAATTATGAACAATATCTCTACAACTTGATGAATGAACTTGCATAAGTGAACATGTAGTAAAATAGGTGTCAAGACTTCATAGGTGATAGATCTACATGCAAACTTAAGGAAAATGCAAGAAATCACTATCTTTAACACATAAACAAGCCACCAATCCAATATACTCCCTTGGGTCCGTGTGAGAGATAACTACCACTCACCGAATTACCTAAACACCTCAAAAACAACCAACTCCAGATCTGGACAGCGAAGAAACTAGCTTGATCCGGCAAACTCTCGCTTCAAACGATGAAATCTCTCCCGAACGGATGAAGATCTTCAACTTTGGCTCTTGAATCTTTGATCTTGATCTTCGATCTTGGATGGATGTTAGCACTAGATTAGAGTGGAGAAAAGAAGTGAAGAAGTGTTGTAGTCGAGCTCTCAAAATGGCAGCACTTCGTCGCTTCAAAATCCGGTGCCAAAAAGTGAAGATATGGACGCATATTTATAGGCTGAAACGTCCCTTAAGTCGCTCGCTTTTAGGTCGCTCACGACCTAACTATGGCCGACCTACGACCTAACAGCCCCACACGACCCAACGACCTATCCAGATGCGACTCACGACCTAACACTCACACGGCCCAGCGACTTAACGACTTAGCCCTAGTGCCGACCCAACACCTATGCGACCTAAAACATGCACGCGACCTAACACGCGCGACTCAACACAGGATCACACGACTTAACTATGAGACGACCTAAAAACACACACGACTCAAGCCTTAGGTCGTTCACGACTTAACTACAACATAGGCTAACTACTAGGTCGCTATCTTGTTAAGTCGTTCCAAACGACTCACGACCTAAACCCTTAAGCCTCTAACTATCATAGGTCGTCTACCCCCTAAGTCGCTCAAATCTATAAGCCGTAACTCGTTAACCCGTAAGTCGTCAACTACCTTAGGTCGCTCCAAATCCTATAGGTCGTTAAGCCCTTAACCCGTCCACTGTCTTAAGTCGCCAACGACCTATCTCCTAACTCGTTAACCCGCTAACCCTGTTAAGCCGTAGCCTTCTTAGGCCGGTCACCCTATGAGTCGGTCCAACCCACTAACTCGCCTACCACCTTAAGTCGGCCACACCTTTACTCGGCAAACACCTTAAGTCGCTCACACGAGCTAACCTCCACACGACCTAAGCTTCTATAACTCGGCCACCTTCCTTAAGTCGCTACCTATCTTAAGTCGGCCACTACCATGAGTCGCTCAACACCACTAAGTCGGTCACGACTCATGCCTCCATACGACTCAACTCTTGGACAACTTAACTTATGGCAATACGACTTAAAGCATATAGTTTAACAATGTTTCGATCTGTAAAAATACGGGTCGTCACATATTTGATTAGAGTTCCTCTAATTTGAATCTTTGTTGTTTGGAATCCACCCTTGAATCATCCTTTGGAAATTTATGTTTGGTTGTATTTTGGAATTGTGCATATATCGAAATTATTATTTTAATAAGGATGGCCCTATTTTATATATAAAAGTGAAATGTTTTCAATAAGGATATTTATATCTTTTGAAAATGGAAATTTGAAACTTTGAAAGGATTTGAAATTTTGAAAATTTATAAGAATTTGACTTATATAAAATTATTTATAACTGAAGGGTTTTGAATTTTGAATTTCGAGGAATCAAACTCTGGTGTTTTGAAATCGGTTTTAAGATTTGGAAAATATATAATAATAATATGATTTAAAGATATTTCTCCAAATAAAATGTTTCAAATGTATTCGAATAAATTCCAATGATTTCGAAGTAATTTCAAATAAGTTTCAAGAAAATAAAGTCCAGTACCCACTTATGTCACTGGAAAATAATTTCGGTGATGATTACATGCATCATTGACATTGATTTTCGAGTTTCTGAGTAGGGGAGAGGCCACTCTATTAGCTTTGCTATGCGAGTGATATTGGGAAACCAAATTTTGATTTCAGATTTTGAAGTACGGTTTGATATTCGAAAGATATATGTATATATATGTGTATATATATATATGTGAATATATATATATATATTTGAGATGATTTAAATAAGTCGGTGTTCAGTCCTCGAGATTCAAATTTGTTTTGGTATAACCCTATCTTTTGAAATTGGTTTACTGATTTGTTGGTGATTTCCAACTCTTGAATTGAAAATATAATTTCTTCTACTATTTTAAGGTTCGAGCACTTCCAAATCCAGGTTAACTTTTCAAAGCTAAGCAATTTTGAAAGGTATAGGGTATTTGATAAAGAATATAAGTTTAGTTTGGTATGATTAATGTATAAAGTAATATGATTTATATAAGTTTGAAACTGTTTGTTGAGTGAAATAAATAAGACTATTTTGAATTATACTGGTATGAAATATAGATTTGAAATGTTTTAATAAAGTATGTATATAGAATAATAATCTTTCCAATGGTAAATTGGATTTTTCATACTGAAATAAATAGTTTGATCGTTTTAAAAAGAGATGGTTTTAAACTCTGTAATCATTTTAGATATTTTGATGATTGAAGTGGTGTGGAAATGATTTAATCTCTATTTTGATAAAGAATGTGAATTTGAAATGATAATTGATTTTGATAAATGAATATTTGAAGTTTATATTTGTATGAAAGGATATTTGGTTTACTTGTAATTTGAGTTTATTTAATAATGATGGATTTATAAAATGAATATTTCAAAACTAAGTAATAATGAAGTAAAATTTGAGATATATGTAATTATAAACCTTAGTTTTGGAACATGGTATATTTAAGCTTTGAAATATATTAAAGATTGAATAATTTATTTTATGGATCAAATCTTTATTTGAAATTTGATAATATTCGAAATGGTTTTGTTGGAAAACTAAATTGAATTGAAACTGATGGTTTGAATTGAATTAAAATTGGAAATTTTAGATTGGGGTTTAATTGAATAAATTTGCGAAATGTAAAGAATTAAAGGAATGTTTTAAGATTTCAAATGTATTATTTCGAAAGGTTATGAATTTCAAAGTGTAATGATTTCAAGTATTTGGTTTCGAAAGATTTATAACTTTGAAAGTATTATGATTTTTGAAAGGGAATATATGTTTGAAATGGAAATGAATTTGTTTGACATAAATTTTGTTGATTTGGAAATTTGGATTATTTTCTAAATCTATTATTTTAAGAAACTGAATATATTTAATTTGAAAGAAATGATTTGGAGAAATCATATATATATTGAAACTGAATTGATATTGAAAGGAATTGAAATTGAGAACCTTGTTTTACTAAATACTTTGATCTGGGAGTTATCGAACTTATATAAAATGGATTTGTGTAAGTATGAAATTGATTTGTATAAGTATGAAGTGATTTGAAACTATTGATTTGTAAGGTTACTCAATTTGTAAAGAGAAATCTTATATAATTGAAGTCTATATAAGTGTGATTTGATATACTATTGATTTGGAAAGTATTCGATTTGAAATGAAATCTTATATATAATAGACTTTATGTAAGTATGATATTTGAAAGTGATTTTGAAAGGTACTATATGATACATATTTTCTAAGTAATGATATGGAAAGTGCCTTCTGCTTGATATCCACTTTGTGGCCACACTGTGGATTCATTCTATCGATATTATTCTCTCTTTGATTTGGGTTTTCCGGATATGATACTCGAGTGTCCATCGAATTCCATGGCGATCTCCATGGTCTTACATTTACGACTGCATAGCGTAATTCGCCTGGCTAAGATGGCTTGGGGGGGGTACGGATGTTTCCTGAGGGATCCAGGCGTAACTATTGTGTATCCTGCGATCTATGTAGGTCGTAGTAGTAGCGAAATCCGCTGGCTGAGGTGGCTTAAGGGTACCGATGTTTCCAGGGGGATCCAGGCATAACCATTGTGTATCTGCGGTCCACTAGTCATCATGGTGTAATTCGCAGGGTTGAGATAGCTTACGGATACGGATGTTTCCTGGGGGATCCAGGCGTAACCATTGTGTATCTACGATCCATGGCTAGGCAAATGTTTGGTTTGGTTGATTTGTTTGGATTGTACTTTCCATATCTATTGTTTTAAAAGGTTTTCCAGTATTTTCACTGGGTGTTGAAACAAGTCTACCAAGTACCTGGAGAATTCTAGCTTTGCGCCTGATCAACGCATAGCCAGAGTCTATAGGAACGAAAGTAAACTTGTTAAGACATCGAGTTATAAATGTATTTTGATAAAGTATTGTATAAAGGATATTTTGATCAATTATTTTACTTTTCTAAATAATATAAAATGTTTTAAATATTGTATACTTCGAACTATCAAATTTGAATCAAATGACTATTTATCATGTTATAAAATGTTTAAAATGTTGTAAATATAAATTTTAAATTGAAATGTATGTGGTTTTAAAATAATGGTCCATCCTTGTGTTCCAACCTATTTTTCCTCCTAGCTATTCCTACCTACTTCTTCTTTAAGGGTTTTTTCTGCATTTTGGAAAGAGTTGGTTCTTTGGCTTATCGTTTATATTTGCCCGAGAAACTTTCTGGAGTGCATGATGTATTCCATGTCTCGCACCTTCGCCGCCATCTTCATGATCCATCTCTTATTGTCCAGCCTTCGGCTCTTGATAGTTTAGATATTGAGTCTAATCTGACTATCGAGAGTGAGCCACTTCGTATTGTCAGCAGAGGTACGAAGCAGCTAAGAAGGGAATTTGTTAGTCTGGTCGACGTATGATGGGGTACTGATGATCGAGATTGTACCTGGGAGACGGAGGAGAGCATTCGTGCTTCGAATCCGAAATTGTTTTTCCAGGTACTTTTTGTTGTCTATCTTGCTTTTCCTTATTTTTCCTTGTTTGTTCTTTTCGAGGACGAAAAGATTTAAGTGGGGGAGAGTGTAACAACCCAGTATTTCGTGATTATTTTAATTGTTTATTTTAATTATTTAAATTGAAACTCCTGATTTAAAAACTTTATTATATTTATTAAAATGAATAAATTTTGTTATTTTAAGAGTATATTTTTAATTTTGTGTGAATTATAATTTCAAACCTGAATAAATAGGATATTTACAAAAAAAGTGGATTTTTGGTCAATCCGGTCAAACTTTGACTTTTAAATTTAAAATTTAAATATTTGAATTCTTGAATTTTATTGTTTATTATGAAAATAAATTTAGTTTCAAGAATACTACTTTTCGTTTCGTTGAAATCCAATTTATATTGTGAAAGTTATGTTTTTTACAATACTGGGTGTAAATTGATTTATTTAATAAAATTTTCTATTTTAATTTACACAAATAATATTTTTATTTGTCAAATCATGTTTTGATATGTGTTATATGACATGTTAGGCATATATTTTATTTTAAAACATTTTTAAAGTGATGTTATAATTTTTCCAAAGCTTGGTGTATTTATTTTCAATTTTTAAAGCCTAGTTTCCATTTTTCTGCTATTTTCTTCATTAAAATTATATTTAATTAAAATTTATTTATTTATTTTTGTGAATGCATTTTTATTTTGTGTTATTATCTTTATTTATAAATATTTTTCAAGTACATAAAATTTTCCAAAGTTCATTGCATTTATTTTTATATTTTCAAGACTAGTTTACAATTTTTGCCGTTTTTCTTAATTTAATTATATATAATTAATATTTATTTATTAATTTTTTTTATTTACTAAATTTTTTTTACCTGAATTTTTATATATTTTTTAGTTATTTAAAATTCCAAAAGAATATGGTGGAAATTTGAAGGGTTTTGTGACCTTTGATTTGCTTAAGCCCTTTGTATTCCACCTTTTCATTTTCTAATCACCACATGCATTGAAGAGGCTAACTTTATCATTTCTTTCAGCTGACTTCTATTCATTTTTCATGTGATTTTCTTTCTCAAACTCTGGAAAAAAGTTTGGCCTCTCCTTTGTGAAAACTTTGGTAAAAATCTCTCTTCTTTTTCGCTTTTTATTGTTTTTTTGGTTGAAAATTTGCACTTACCTTCTTTCTTTTGGTATGGCCTGCCATCTCCAGCCACCTATCCACCACCACCACCACCTGAACCTATCACGACCACCTCCTTCTCACTGACCATCCCATGCCGAGCCACCCTAGTTTGATGGTCCATCACAAAATGCACCAAACTCCACCTATATGAACCATAGCCGAACACACTAGTCTTCCACCATCGCAAACACCCCTTGGCCTCCACCTACATCACCACCACCACCTCAAACCTGACCTGACACCACTGCGACAACTGAATCCACCTGAAACCAGGCCATGCCCATATTGACTTGGCTGTGACCTATAATTGCATAGAAACCATGTTGTATTGCCTTGTGTTGTGTAGTTTCGTACACACATATGTTTGCACCATCTTTTCCCATGCTAGGCCGACCCCATTTAGACCCAAACCAGATCCAAACTCTCACCATAGTCTGTGTTTCTGACCCTAGGATGAAGCACACTGTTGAAGGCAAGTGCAAAAGATTTTAACTTTGTTTTGTGCATTCATTTCTAGCATTGTTTAATCCTATTTTGGGTTGAAAACTTATGTTAGTTATATTATTTTGTTTGAATTGTATACAAGGAAATTAATCTTTGGCTCTCTCACTCGAATCTTTGTCGTGCTATCTTGCTTTTATGGGTCTCGTTTGGGCATTCGTTTGTTGTCATCTCCGGCTTATACCTGTGAGTTATTCTCACCAGATAGTTTTATACTTATATAACTAGTAAATCGATCATATTTGAATCTGTAAAATGCATCACCATGTTATATCTACTATGTTATGATCATATGATGTTCATTCATGCTTATTTACCTGTTATATCATATATTACTATTATTTTATGTTGTTCTGTTATTTGAATTAGATTAACACACTTCAAGTTCCCTTTAGATTAGAATCACTATGGGTTGAAATGATACATACCCGAACGGACTTTAGAATAAGGGAAAATCGTTATGGGCTAAAATGATAGGCCTGAACGATTTTCAATTATTTCATTTTACTTGGGACTGCGGGTTTGAAATGATAAAACCTGGGTTTTCTTTGTAAATTACGGGTTAAAATAATATATTACCCATATCACTTCACCTAGAGTAGAAAATGATATACAGACCTATGGTTAAAATATATTATTCTAAAAATTTTAAAATATTTTAGAAATGTAAATATTATAATATTGATTTAAACTTAATTAAAAATGATTTTATAAAGTACTTTAATTTTTCTGAGAATTTATATGTGAAATAAATAAATGATAAAGTGGAAATTTGAAATATAAATTATTTTGGAAATTTTGATTTAATTATAAATGGAATTTAAAATTAAAAATAAAAATATGATAAATTTATGATATTTTAAATTAAATGAATTTAAAATGATCTTATAATATATTAATGGATTTTGAATAAGTTAAAAATGTGAAATAAATGAATATTGAGTTGAATTTTGAAATATAACTTAAATTGAAAAAATTTGAATTTTGTTTAAAAGTCAATTTTGAAGTTAAGTAAATAAAATGAAAATAAGTTATATTTTGAAATTTAAACTTAAGTGTTAAGTTAAAAATTTAATTATATGAATTAAAATTGAATGTTGGAATTTAATAAGCGAATTATTATTAAATATTGATTTTCGAATGGAAATTTAACTTTACAAAATCATGAATTTAAGGAAAATTAAATGATGGTTATAAAAGTTAAAAATATAAGATTTTATAAGTTTGAAATGGCTTAAATAAATTTTTAATGGTTTTTGAAAGTATGGTGAATATATAAAATTTGATTAACAACATTTTTAAATGCTATTATTTCTAAAGTAAAGGATATTACAGCATTTGTAAATGTTGTAGTTAATCTAAATGAACTAAAGGGCTAAATTGAATTAAAGGCTATTATAGCACTTTGTAAGTGCTATAATTTTTGAATTAAGCTAAGGTTTTATTTGAATTAATGTAACCCTATTACAGCATTTTGAATGCTGTCTTTTGTTAAATTGAATTGTTTTAAAAATAACTTTCCATAGCATTTTCCTAAATACTAGGAAAGTTGAATTTTCATTGTTTTAATAAATTTAAGTGAATGAATGAGTTTTGAAAGAATAAAATTTTGGAAATTTAATAATTTAATTATTGAATATAGTACTTCATTTTATGATTTAAAATGAAGTAATTTGTTTTGAAATATAAACTATTTTGAAATGTGTGTTGAAATGGTATTTTAAATAAATGAATGTGGTTTGGAAGCTACGATATTTCGATATTTTGAAATGGATTTTGAATGACATTGAATTTTGAAATGATATTTGATTTTGAAGTATAAAATACCATTTTGAAATTTTAAATACGGATGTATTTAATTTATAGTTTAACTGATCCTTAAATGATGGGCGTTCCCAAGCATCCTTTAAGTTATGCATTTCTACTACAGTTCAGTTAAGTTGTTTTACATTATATAAGTATATATGTCCTGACTCGAGTGTTTTGTGTTTTACTTTATGCTCGGGTCGGCCTGAGTATTTATAGCTTAGCTTTGGATTTCTTTCCTGGAGCTAGGAATCGCTGGAGATTCTGCTTGTCTAGAATCTGTTCCCTTTCAGTTTCAGTTTTGGTATTTATAAACTGCTATGTATTTGAGATTTCTATTGTATATGTTTTTTCCAAACTGATATTATGTATTATGTTTTGATAGTTTGTTATAATAGCTTCATGAACTACTATGGTATTTTAATTTCCGCTGTGACTTATTCTGATATTTCTGTGTCTGTGATCCTGTGATTGTATTTCATTTGCTCCATATTTATTTACAATGCGGTATTTTGAGCAATTCAACTCCAACATGTGTGGATGCGAATGGCTGAAAATATCGGGTTGTCACTCATAATATAGATGGCGATGAGTGTGGCTGCAAGTGTCTTTATGTAAAGGTATAGATAATTTTTGGATATATAATTTTTTGACGATGTTTTTGCTTATATATATTATTACAAAGATTGTTTTAAAGGTCTGATTAGGCAAATTATGGTGATGTGGATTTGGTTTTGGATCATTCTTACTTGTGTTGGGCATGCCATTATAGAAGTGGTGCTTGTATTGCAAATGTGCATGATCTAGATGATATGTTTAGGTGATTTTGAGTTTTTATTGGATATTTAGATTTTAGAAAGTAAATTTAAGTTACAATTTCTAGGAATAGATAATTTTGATTTTAGGAAATGTTTACTGTTATTTCAAAAACATTTTTGGTTTTAGGAAGTAAAAGGTTAAAATTTAATTGGTAAAATTTTGATTGTTATGAGTCATAAACAGAAAAGAAAAAACTAAATTGAAAATTTAACTGGTGAAAATGTAAGCATTTTTGAAAATCAAATTTTAAAGGTTGAATTTCAAAATTTAGTAATATAAAATTTGATAACGGGAAGTTAAAATTTAGTCCGTAAAATTTTGATTTTTTAAGTCATAAAAAGAAAAGAAAATTTGAAATTGAAATTTCAGCAAGTGAAATTTTGATTATCCCTTGAAAAATAAGATTTTAAAAAGCTGACTTTGAAAATTCAAAGCTTAATAATAGGAAATTTGAAATTTGAAAATTCAAATTTTAAAATATTGAGTCATAACATTCAAAATTTAGAATTTTGATTTCTTTAATTTTAAAAATTGAATTTTGAAAAATTTGAATTTGATAATTTCGAATTTGATAATTTGAAATTTAAACACTCAAATTTTGAAAATTTATTTGGAAAGTCAAATCAAAAAATAAATTGAAAATTAGCTTTTAAAAGTCGATCTTTTTTATCCATCTATGTAGAGTATTTTTTGACTCGTACTATTAAAATAAGGTAAGAGGCTATCCAAACAGGTCACAATAGTTGAATAATGCGTAAAAATAGGGTCATATTATATTTGATTGATTGATGCATGAAATTGTGGATAGAAATACAACCTATGTTTTGGAAAGATGTTTTGATAATTTTTCCATTTGTTTGTTTTGCAATGTGATATTAATAGGTTATATCCAACAATAACAACTATAGGCTCAGCAGTATTAGGCTCGGCAGTAGCTGGCTCTGCTGCAGTAGCTGGCTAAGCAGTTCTAGGCTCAGCAGTATCAGTTTTAAAACGTTGGAAATGTTGTGGTTTAGGGTTTAGGTGCGGCTGAACATCTTACATAGTGTAAGTATCATTTTATCTATAATTAATGTTAATATAACATCGACACGATCTAAACAAGCAACATTTACACCGGTTTATCATTATATAGGATGTATTTGATTATAGTAAATGGTTATCTTGCTTTGATGTTTACGTTAACTGTTATAAATTGACATTCTTGATACATACCATTTGGATATAATTGATATGGTTTATAGTTATGAAGATTATCAATTATCTTTTTTCTAAAAGGTAACTTGAACCTTTTACGTGTTTGTATGAACTCAAAATTTGCATGTTTACATAATTTACTTTTAAATTCCATTATATCCTTACTATTACAAAATTTCTTACTTCACAATTCTATAGTTGCATACCATAAAAGCTCTCATGATTCACTAATTTGTTAGCTTAAATGCAGAGCAATAAAAAGTTAATTTATAACATTTTGTTAAAAGTAAAAATACAAATACATTTCAAAATCTATAGAGTGAAAGTAGTTTATTCCACATCAGTAATATATTTCTTCTTCAAAAGTTTATATTTCCTTACCTCATATTTTAATTAATAAGTTCTGTTATATAGGTTAAATTATTAAGATTCAAAATGCAAAAATAAAGAGCTGCTTTATTAGATTTAAATTAAATTTGAAAAAGGGGAAAATTCAAGATTTAACAAATTTAAAGTCATTGTGATTTAGAGGAAACAAAATTTTACGCATGAGCTATCCTTTATTAATTAAAACTTCCTTTATACCAATTAAAACTTTCTTTATTACTTGTATATATTTAGTTTCTCTTTATAAAAGATATATACTTGTATTCTGATATTTCTAGTTATATATACTCTTTTCAATATTTCAAAAGGAATTCATATACTTATCTCAATGGTATAAGTACATTAACAAATAATTTAACAAGATTTACTTACTTTAAAATATAATCAAAGTGGTTAAAAACAAATGTCACTAAAACATTGTTACTATAAGCCTCTTATCTCTTTTATACTTTAAGCACATCGCCAAGAGGAGTGCAACGACACACACCTCACCACCTAACTCCACCTCAAGCTCTTCCAATGTGGAAACCTAGTTGACGGCCAAGGATTTCAACCTCGATCGATCACCATCTTGAAAAGGGAGTGTGGATTAAGGGTCTTAAGGCTAATTTTACACTAGAAGGGGGGTGAATAGTGTTTAATGGATTCTAAGACTTATATGGACTAATTTATAATTATGACACAAACAAATACCGAACTTAATCACAGAACAATCACAAAATCAAACACAGATGCAGAAAGTAAATAAAAAGCAGTAAAACGAAAGAACACACCAGATTTTATACTGGTTCGGAGTTACCCTACATCCAGTCTTGTACCAAGGCAAATGCCTCATACAGAGTTTATTATACCAATGTCGAGATTACAATCCTCAATTTCTAAAGGCCTTGAGGTACCCTCCTGTCTTCGAGTCTGGGGCAAACTCTCTTGATTTATAGGACACAAGATCACCCAATTGATTTCCAAGCACAACCACACCTTATAGAGAGACTCGATAAACTTTTGATTATAAATTGATCCTATAACTCAGAATAGCACTTTGATCTTCAAAAGAAGGCAGAGAATTAAACAAGAATGAGATTCCAATTTGATTCACTTGAGAATTCGACAGAATTTCGTCATGATTTTAAAAATATGAATTTTATTACAATAAGGTTTTATGGAGAAGGAGTGAAGAAAATAAGAAATTAGTTAGTTAAAAAATTAGTTTGTGAAGGCTATTTATAGACCAGTAACAGTCATAACCATTCGTGAAGAGATTTAAACGAATAGACGCTTTTTTGAAAATTGAAACTTTTGAATTTAATGGCCACCATGTCGACATGGGGTATCCCATGATGTCGACGTCCCTTAGTTAAAAACAATGTAAAATTTGTTTTGAAAATGGTATTGAAAGGAAAACAAGATAAAATGATTCTGGAGTAAAATAAACTAATTTTCCTATGTTTTAAAATAAAAAAGAGTAGAAAATATATTTTTAGAATGTATATATAAATTTGATTTTAAATCTTAAGTGTATATATATAATAAAGAATATTTAAAAACCGGAAGATAGTTTTAAAAACAAACGAAGTTTAAAACAAGAGTTTACTTACAAAAAAACAAAGAATATTTTAAGGCTAAAACATCTACTGAAAATCATTTGGAAAGATAATTTTTAAGGCTAAAACATTTTGAAATGCAGTTTTGAAAATCATTTTGAAAAATCATTTTGAAGTAGTTTTGCAAGCTTCTTCCTGCAGAATATCTCATCACATCAGGACTCAAGAACTTGTACAAAACCTGGATGTTCATGGGTTTGTAAGCCACATGTCTTAGGTTTGCAAGCTACTTGTCATGGATTTGTAAGCCACTAAGAAGATAGAAATGGGTTCCATCCCAAATGAAATTTGGAACGAAGATTTCCGTGCTATTATGAAGTTTTAATAAAAACTAGACAATTTATCTTGAAATCTTGATCTTGATACTCTAGAGTCTTCAATCTTGATGTCTCCATTCTGAATCATGAGTCTTAAGTATTTATACTGATCAATTATCAGTAATCAATGTCTGCATATATATATCTGTGTGTGTGTGTGTATCCCGCATAGTTCCTACGTATACATAACTATCTAGACAATAATTTTAGTATATATTTTATAATAAGATAAGTTAAAAAGGTTGTTATCATCAAAACCAACATCTCAGTTCCTAACAATCTCCCCCTTTTTGATGATGACAACCTGTATTTATAAAATATACTTACCATACCATAACTCCTATCACAACTCCCCCTTACTCCATGACTCCCCTTTACTCCAATGATAACTCCCCCTTACTCCAAGCCAACTACTATTTTAGAACTTCTCCCCCTTTGTCATCAACAAAAACTTCTTACTAATAAATTCCCTGAACTTGATATAAATAATCAACCATAATATAATAGAGTAATCCATATATAAGTGTAATAAGTGTTAAGTGTGATCATAAGTATGAAATGTTATCATAAATGTGAAATGTGATCATGAGTGTGATCATAAGTGTAATCCAGAAGTAAATCAATCATCCAATCATATTTACAGTAATTATTCAATTCAATCATATATACAAACCACACCAAATGTTTTAAATAAGTCAAGTCAATCAAGTTTAAAACACGCCAATCAAATCAAACAAATAACATACAGAATGACTAGACTTTCCTTAGTACTTCCACCCATCCATCTTCTCCAAAGATAGGGTCTGCTTTGATGGCATCCCATACTTCTTTATCTTTATCAAGAGTGACTGGTGGATTTTCTTTAAGATCGCCCTTGTTAAGAGCTGAGATCATCCAACGAAGGGAGTCGAAATGTCTCTCTTGCTCCTTGATCATCTGCATTTGACTCAATTCTAAGTGGCACTGATTGCGAAGTATGAATGTAAGTATATTCTTGAAGGAAGTGAGAATTTCTTCAAGATTATCACTTAGATTCTTAATCAGAGAAACCATAATTCAAGAAATAGGAAGAAATATGAAAGGGAGTGATTACAAATGAAGGTTGATAATTTATTCTGGAAGAAACAGGTATATATAGGGGTTGAAAGTCGTTTAAAATGAATATATACAAGTTAGTTACACGAAATTAAAATTCGAAAGTGTAACTACTTTTTTCCCATTGTATGTCGACATGGGAGGATGGTAGATGTCGACATGCCTCTACCTAAAGTGACAATTTGCTTTGTTTTGAATATCATGAACAAATCTATGCAACTAAAATTTGTATAATATAAAAACAAGCAATTACAGAGACATGTGAAGTTGAATAACAGGAAATAAAAGATTTCATTAATGATTCTAGTCAAAATTACATAAAATAGTATTAACTAAATAAAGGAAAATACATGGATAGAACTTGAAGTAAATCAAGATAACATGAACTAAAACTAATTAGATGAAGATGTAGAAGATGATAGTCCAAGCTTTCTACTAACTTTCCTGAAGAACTTGTCGATTTTAGTGGAAATATTATCCATTTTATTACTCATTGATCTTTTGAGTGTCTTTTGATTTTCCACTATAATTCTTTGATTAGTGAGAATGGTCTTATTGGATGGATTAGCGGGATTAGTAGGATATTCAATACTCTCTAAGGAAGTTTCTTGATCTTCCTCCTCTTCAATTTCCATTCCTTCCTCTTCCTCTTCTTCTTCTTCTTCCTCCTCCATTTCTTCCATCTCTTCAAGAGCAAGCCTTTGTTCCTTTTCTGTGAGTGTTTTAAATGGTTGAAACACTAATGGAATTTGCATAATAAAAATGTTTCGTTGTTGAACACTTTTCTAGTTATAAGTTCTTCCCTTTTGAAATCAACTACAAAGTAATTAAAAATCCAAATGAGATAAATTCCATGATATAATGTGTTTTCATCATAGTAAAATTCTTGGGCCTTATCTCATCCAAAATAACTTGAGCCCAACTGATATCATAATTTCCAAAAAATGCAAAAAGAGCTTTGCAAACTTTCAAAGTTGGGTTGTTTTAGTTTCCCTATCTTGGTATAAGGGTGTGTTGAATAAGAAGGTTAACGATTCTTGCTTTGGGACGAAAATAATGATTTTTGAATTCAAAATTGTCATCCCCTTCAAAGATGTGTTGAAATGTCTCTCGATCATTTTTATTTATTTGAAATTCCGAGAGATTCATTATGGTATGCTTGCATCCCAAAATATTTCCTAAAATTTCACAATCCAAAACTATTGGTACTCCTTTAACACTATTCTGAATTTGTCCATCTTTTCCATCATAAAAACCACGATCCAAATTCACATAAAAGATCTTAACAAGGTTTGGATAATATACAAAATCATTTTGTTTGTTATCTACTACACTAAGAATAGAACATTGTTGAAAAAGATTTTCAATTTTATAAGAAGGAAAATCTTCAAAAATAGCAAATTTCCCCGTATGAATTTTACCAAAGTTTACATAGTTGATGTGAGTTCTTGAAGAGGCCATTGAAGAAATTTGAGAGGAGTTGAAGATAACGAAGAAAATTTTGAAATTTGAAATAAAAGTGAGAAGTGGTGATAAGGAGAGTGAATTAAATAAAGATTCTATAGACATGTTCTCTGGTCAAGAGGCATCTTTCTAGAGCATTGAAGTTGGCGAAAAGGTGGAGGAAAATTCAAAAGTTTGAATTCAAATTTTTAAATCAAATTTCTGAGGGGCATGTCGACATGGGGTATCCAAGTATGTCGACATGTGCCTATTGAATCAAAGGATTGTGTCTATTCCTAATTTCTAATAAATGTATATACTATATCCTATATTCTACTTGTATAATTCCCGTGATAACATTAAAGATTAGTAATTTAATATTTAAAATAATATTATTTTTGAATTTAAAATTCAAATTTCAAGGGATAAATTTGAATTTAAAATACAAGGAATTTTAAAGCAAATAAACAAGCATCCATTCAAACAAAAAAAAAGAAAAAATAATGTAAATGTGTGTCTATTTTTAGATCCATACTCCCATCGTCGTCTGATTCATGAATAGCGGTGAAACACAGATTTGAATTATCCGTCTTCTTTTCATCGTCACTAGATGATGAGTCTAAACCATCAAGAGTTAATGTGTATGCTTTCTTTCTTTTCCTTTACGAATCATTATTTAGAGGAACAACTGTTCATCTGGATATGGACAATCTTCCTATGATGCCCGGCTTTATTGCAATTGTGGCATCTACCATTATTGACATTCTCTGTATTATTCCTGGAATTCCTTTGATGATTTTTTTTTGTAATTATTCATTTTTCTATATTTAAGGAATAACCGAAAGTTTCTTGTGATGAAAGCAATCTCCTCATCACTTCTGGTTTCGAATCTTCAGTTGTTGCATTGAATGCTAATGATTTCTTTTCTGTAGCCTTGTTATCTCTTCTTCCTTGTAGTTGAACTTCATAAGACATCAGATTCCCAAACAATTCTTCTATTTTCATTAGACTGTTATCATTTGCTTCTTCGATTACAAGTGTCTTTTGATCCCATTCTGAAGTGAGTGAATTTTGAATTTTTCTGACTTGGTCTTCCTCCGAAAAGCTTTTTCCCAGTGCAATTAGTGAATGAAAAATATCTTGAAATCGACAATACATGTCGAAAATGGACTCATTCATGCGCATTTTAAACAATTGAAACTGATTAGTTAATATGGAAATTTTAGTCTATTTAACTTTTCCTGTTCCTTCTAAGTAACTTGCAAAGTTTTCCAGATTTCAAATGCAGACTTACAAACAGACACTCAATTAAACTCATTCCTATCTAGTGAACAAAATAATATATTCATGGCCTTTGAGTTATTTTGTGCAGCACCCTTTTCTCAGTAGTCCACCAGGCAAAATTGGTAGTAGGTTCAACATACTCAGTTTGTGTGATATTCCAAGTGTCTAATCCTACTGATTGTAAATAAATTTTCATTCTGCAAGCCCAACATACATAATTACTGCCATTTATAAATGGTGGTCAGAAAGTACACTGACCTTTTATAAATGAACTAGTGTTAGTGTTAATAGAACTAGTGCCAGAGTTGACATTACCAGTGTTGGTAGCCATTAAAACAATTTTCGAGTTTCATATTATGAAAACTATGAAAACCAATGCTCTGATACCAATTGAAAAGGAAGTGCAGATTAAGGATCTTAAAGCTAGTTCAACACTAGAGGGGGGTGAATAGTGTTTAATGGATTTTAAAACTTATATGGACTAATTTAAAATTATGACACAAACAAATGCAAAACTTAATCACAGAATCAAACACAAATGCAGAAAGTAAATAAAAACAGTAAAAGGAAAGAACACACCAGTTTTTATACTGGTTCGGAGTTATCCTACGTCCAGCCCTGTACCAAGGCAAACACCTCATACAGATTTTTATTGTACCTATGTCGAGATTACAATCCTCAATTTCTAAAGGCCTTGAGGTACCCTCATGTCTTCGAGTCTGGGGAAAACTCTCTTGATTTACGGGACATAAGATCACCCTATTAATTTCCCGCAACAACCATACCTTACAGAGAGACTCGATAAACTTTTGATTACAAATTGATCCTATAACTCTGAATAGCACTTTGATCTTCGAGAGAGGGTAGAGAATCAAACAAGAATGCGATTCTAATTTGATTCACTTAAGAATTCAGCAGAATTTCGGCACGGTCTTAAAAATATGAATTTTTTTACAATATGGATTTATGGAGAAGGGGTGAAGAAAATAAGAAATTAGTTAGTTGAATAAATTGTTTAGGAAGGCTATTTATAGACCAATAACGGTCATAACCATTCATGAAGAGATTTAAACGAATAGACACTTCTTTTAAAAATTGAAACTTTTGAATTTAACGGCCACCATGTCGACATGGGGTATCCCATGATGTCGACATCCCTTAGTTAAAAACAATGTAAAATTTGTTTTGAAAATGGTATTGAAAGGAAAACAAGATAAAATGATTCTGGAGTAAAATAAACTAATTTTCCTATGTTTTAAAATAAAGAAGAGTAGAAAAATATATTTTTAGAATGTATATATAAATCTGTTTTTAAATCTTATATATATACATATATATAAATTAAAAAGAATATTTAAAAATCAGAAGATAGTTTTAAAAACAATCGAAGTTTAAAACAAGAGTTTGTTTACGAACAAAAACAAAGAGTATTTTAAGGCTAAAATATCTTTTTGAAAATCATTTGAAAAGATAATTTTTAAGGCTAAAACATTTTGAAAATCAGCTTTGAAAATCATTTTGAAAAAATATTTTGCAGTAGTTTTACAAGCTTCTTCCTGCAGAATATCTCATCACATCAGGACTCGAGAACTTGTACAAAACCAGGATGTTCATGGGTTTGTAAGCCGCTTGTCGCAGGTTTGTAAGCTACTTGTCGTGGGTTTGCAAGCCATTAAGAAGATATAAATGGGTTCCATCCCAAATGAAATTTGAAATGAAGATTTCCGTGCTATTATGAAGTTTTAACAAAAACTAGACACTTATCTTGAAATCTTGATCTTGATACTCTAGAGTCTTCAATCTTGATATCTCTGTTCTGAATCTTGAGTCTTGAGTCTTTATACTGATCGGTCTTCAGCAATCAATGCCTGCATACACACACACACATATATATTCAATATATATATCCTGCATAGTTCCTGCATTTACATATCTGTCTAGACAATAGTGTTAGTATATATTTTATAATAAGATAAGTTAAAAAGGTTGTTGTCATCAAAACCAACATCTTAGTTCCTAACACATCGCACCCGTCAATGCCACATCAATTTGAAGCTCTCCCCATCCCGAGTCTAACGAATCCAACCTGGGCCTCCATCGTCGTTAGCAACTCTCGATTTAATTGAAATTGGATGAGAAACTTTTTTTGAGTTTATGGGAAAAGAGGAGGAGAGGGAAAAATAAAGCTAGAGGGTTTATTAAATAACAGGATGGATAAGTATATATAATGATAATATTATGAGACCAAAAATTGATTCAACATTCCAAAGGTTATTCAAGGTAATATTATTTGGAATGGTCCTATTAACATACATAAGCTTGAATATAGCCATGGTGTTACTAGAAGTTCAAGTTGCATGTCCATGGGTAAGATAGGAAAATTGCATAATTAAGAAAATTCATTGTTTCTTTGACAACGAAAAATATAGGCAATCCACATATTTTACAGTCCTTTGTTTATATATTGTGTGGGCAGTATAGGCTTTATGCAAAGAAACTTCAATTTAGTCAAGGATCATAATGGCTATGTTTAGTTCATAGGTTCAAATTCTAGTCCAAGCCCAACAAATAAGTTATATGCACATCCATTCTCTCAACAATAGTCAACGATAAATATATCGTAGGCATATGTTATGCAACATTTTTTGTCCAAGGTCTTATGTGCAAAATGTTATAAGAATAATATCAGTGCTAAAATCTCCAAATTAATATAGGGTTTACAACTTTGAGATTTGAGAAATGAGAAAAGAATAAATTGTCTCCCTTTGAATGGCAAAGGAAGTATATTTATAGAGGTAGGATGTGGCGGGTTAGCCGCCACGTGTCCATACAGTTAGCCATTCGACATCTCTCCTGCATTGATGTCATTCGACATCCCCTTCGCATTGTTGTCATTCAACATCTTCTCATATTGCCTATATTCGATATCTTTTTATCATTCGACATCCCTTCCTTTTGTAGAAACTCGGTACCGTCGGCTTGTTTGTAAATGCTTTGCAATAGTTAATGTTGTAGAGGCTCGATAATGTTTGTGTTATAGAAGTTCAATATTCCCTATCCTTTTAGGTCTGTTGTGAAACGATACGTAAAGCACTTATTGACTTAGCACCTTCATTACTACATAGACCCGATACCTTGACTCATTATCAATATTCGATATTATCTTCCGCTTGTTAAATACTTGACAACTTCTCCTATCGAAATGGCTCATTATCTCTTAGAGGTTTGGTATCTCTTTATTTTTAGATGCTTGGTATCCTCTTTTTGTTGCAGGTTTGGCAACGTTGCTTATTATAGTGGCTCGACGTTTCGTTGTATTGTTGAAGCTCGGCATCCTTCATATTGTAGATACCCGCTATCTTCATATTGTAAATTCTTGATATCTTTATACTTTAGACAACTGATATCTTATAGTGTAGATTTCGATATACTTCAAATCATAGATATACGCCATCCTTTCTTAATAGAACCACATCCACTATTGATGTAGTATCCCTCCTTTATCATATCTTTCCAACATTCTTGGTTGTAGAGTCTCGATATTCCTTAGGAACTCGATATCTCTTCTAAGTTTGTTGTCCAACACATGCATGGCTTTCTTCCTTTGTGCAAACTCGATATCCCCATTATTTCTTAAATATTGGCACCTTTTGTGTATTAGGTGTTCAATATGCTTTTCTTCATTGTTGAGGCTTGACGTTATGCCTTACTTGTGAATACTTGATAATGCTTATCCTTTCTTTGATGCTCACCATCCTATAGAGGTTTGGTACCTCTTCATGTTCTGTTTAGATGCTCGACATTCCAGTTTAATGTGAAGTTTTAGCTTCACACCTTGCTTCAGACAGTCGACAACCTTTATAGAAGATGAAGTTCGATATCTTCCTTACTTTGTGTACGGCATCCCATATGGCTTGATGTCTCCATGTTAGATGCTTGTCGTGTTATTGACTTGGAAGCTCAATATATGATCATGTGTTCATAAGTTTGATATGCTTTCTTTAGATGCTTGATACAAACATTTGTAATAGCATAATATTCCATCGTTTCCATATCCTCCTATTCATTCTCTTAACACGGTAGACATAAAATATATGGATAACATTTTCCTTCCTCCTTCTATGAAATAAGCTTTTTACACTTTAGTGTAAAACCAAGTATCTTCTCACCCTTTCCAACTCGCCATGAGATTTTCTCTTCAATCATATTTTCTTGAAAAACGTAAAGTGAATGATGATGACTTTCATTATTAACTTTAAGTTGAATTTCAGACAAACCCCTTCGGATTTGGTAAAGACATGGATTGACTTGTCTTCTTCTTCATATAAAGAAGCTTTCATATTTCAATGTAAAGCCAAATTTAATTAATTAAGAAGACCGTAAGTCTCCTCGATAAGGGACCACAAATTCAATTATCCAGAAGACTTGAAATTCATCTGTAAAGGTCCATAAATTCTCTTTAATAACAGGGCTAGAAAACATAAATTCATTAGTTAGGAAATCCAAGAATCCACCATATTTTTTATTTGAATAGAACACCAGTAAACCTCTGGTAATAATACCATAACTCCATTTGGATAAAAGACTGGAAAACATCTGGTAATAATACTCTAATTCCATTTAGATAGAAGACAAAAAACCATTTGGTAATAATACAATAATGCCATTTGAATTGAAGACCAGAAACCGTCTAGTAATATTACCATAATTCTATTTGAATAGAACACCAGAAACTATGTGGATAATACTATGATTCCATTTAAATAGAAGACCGGAAACCATCCAGTAATAATACCGTAATTCCATTTGAATAGAAGAACAGAAACCGTCTAGTAATAATATTATAATTCCATTTGATAGAAGACCAGAAACCATCTAGTAATAAAATCATAATCTTATCAGAATAGAAAACCAAAAATCCATTTGGAAATTTTACATCTGAACTAAAACAGGAGACTGGAAATTTGAGCTATAACAAAGATTCCCTTTATTTACTAGAATATATATGACCAAGAGATTCCCAACTACTCAAATGTCCATATTTGACACCGAGATCCTAAATTCTAAGCAATATACATTCTTATCCCTTCCTTTAAAGGTTATCTTAATTTTAGGTTAGTATTAGATCGGTCATGCTTCATTACACATAAGCAATAACACGTTCCCTTTGCATGAGAACGACTCCCAAACCAACACGACTAGCATCGGTATAAACAATAAAGTCTCGGTTCCCTTCGGGAATCACAAGAATAGGAGCATTGAAAAGGAGTTCTTTTAATCCTTGAAAAGAAGCTTCACATTGGTCAGGCCAAATGTACTTAACTCCCTTCTTTGTCAAGCTAGTAAGAGGCACGAAAATTTTAGAAAAGTCTTTTATGAACCGACGATAATAGCCCGCCAATCCAAGGAAACTACGGATTTCCGTCACACTCTCTGGACTCTTCCAATTTTTGATCGCTTCGATCTTTGAAAGATCCTCTTTGAAGGATCCATGGAAATTCCGAATTCAGAAATAATATGTCCAAGAAATTTCACACGAGATTGCCCGAAGTGGCACTTAGAATCTGAATCTTTAAGAATAATAGAAATATGCTTAATAGATTGAGGATGTCGAAGATGAATAGTCCTCTCAGGACATGGATGTGGGCTTCATAACAGTTAAGCCAATCCATTCCTAAAATCATTCCGAAGCCTAAGTAACGCATAACATGCAAATCGGCTTAGAAAGCATAATCACATAAAATAATCTCGACATCTTTACAAAGAAAACTGAGTGTTGCAGATCCACCAACTGGATTCGCAATTCTCAGTGAAGTCATCAAAGCCATAACACTTAAAGAAAAAGTATCAAAAAGTTCTTTTGATATAAAAAAATGGGGTGCACCCATATCAAAAAGAACTCGAATAGGATGATCACGAAACATAATAATGTCATCAAGGATAGAATGAGAAATACCTTGACCAAGAGAAGTGTAACTAGGCGCTTGCAAAACATTTAGCTTTCCCTCTCTCTTACTTGGAAGTTTGGGGCATGAAGATAAAAGATGACCCAAACTTTTGCAATAACAACAAAAGAGAGGTTTCAGATATCTATTAACATAATGGTCTTTAGAAGCACAAGTGTAGCATTGCCCACGACTAGAGGTAGGAGTCTTTGTTACCGAAGTTGCTCGCTTCCCTTTCTTGTTTGGATAAGAACCTTTGAACTTAATAGGCCTCTTCTTGTTGTTGTTGAAGTTCTGTTTGGCACCCACAACTTCAACATCACTTTCTTTATCTGCCTCTTCAAGCCAAAGAGCGATATCAACAAGCAGATCAAAAGAAACTTCCAGCTTCAGAAGTAAAGGCTTTTTGAGGTTCTTATTCAACCCATAGACAAATCTTAGATTTTTCTTCAATGGGATATTAATATACTCGACCCCATATTTAGAGAGAGATTCAAAAGATGCGACATAGTCTGTCACGGAAGATTCACCTTGAACAATGTCAATAAAGCATCGGGCAAGAGTTACCTTCCAGCCTCCGGCACAAACTTTAATTCGAATTTTTCTCATAATTACTCCCAAGTAAGATCCGCTTCGATAATCTCTGGAATCAAAAGCTCATACCAATCTAATGCTCTTTCTTGGAGCATGCTAGAAGCGACTTGGACTTGATGTATATCAACAAGATTCATGCAAGAAAAGATGCGATCGTACGATTTAAGCCAAGCTTGAATTTCTATAATGCTTTCGGATCCCTTGAATGGCCTCCACCCAAATCAGTATAATCTCTGCACAAGCGTGCAAACCCGGATCTAGGATGAGTAGGCTCTGGAATAGGTCCGACATCTTGAGCATACGAGATCTAAAAGCCGCTGGACAGACATTAATACTCCATCCTGAAGAGTAGCACTAGATTAACCGGCGCTGGGACGGCCTGGTCTAACCATTTATCTTCTTTAAGAAAGAAAGAAAGAAAGAAAGAAAGAAAGAAGAAGAAAAAGGTTATTCTCAGAATGAATATCAAACAAACATGATTGATAAAACAAGGCATCATAAAAGAAAATAGGATAAAAGTGTCCAATGACTCGAATTAAAGCCTAAGGCACGATTCCTAAGAGAAACTTAGGACGATGAATTGCTATAAAATTCTATATTGTTCCAAAGTTTGGCTCTGATACCAAGCTATGATGCTCCATCTTTATACTCACACTAGCCAAGGACACTACGGGGTAATTCCGTCGACTAGCATGAAGAATAAGGTTGTTAAGGAGCGACCATCTGTGTAATTTCTTTTTGCGAGCACCGATATGCCAGATAGTATTATATGCATTTCATTTCAAAAGGAAATCCGACATAACGATACAAACTCAAAACTAATACATAGTGGCTATGTGGTCTTCGGAAACAAATATAAAATAAACATAACATAAATTAGTCACAGATATTCATATCACAAAGGCGGAAACAGATATGAATATAACACATCAAAGTGTACATCGAAGTAGTGGTCATATAAGTTCCACTACATCACAAAAGAATAGGTACAAGTGCTAGACAAAAGAATATGTATACATCAAGGAGTCTCTATCTCAAATGTATATAACAAAAACTACTAAGCTAAATAGTTAGCCGAAAGTCAGATGACGGTCTCAGATAAGAAGTCAAGTAGTAGCACCTGAAATACCTCGGGCTGACCCGAGTATTATTTAAAAAAAATGGATCAGTCTAGCTATAATTATCATATAAAATGAGATAGAATAAGAGATATGACAAAACGTATGATAACAATAATGCCATAATGTGCCAAGTATACATTTAACAACAACAAAAATCATACAATATGTCAAGAATCTCAAAACAACAAAAAGAATGTCATATTCTTTATTTTATTCACCAAACCACAAATATTGACAAACATATCAATGCCAATCGCAAAAAGTGGTGAAACAAAAATTCTAGAAATCATCAATTAGAATTCCAGAAAACATAAAGGGGGAGGCCTATCACAAACGGGAGAATGAAAACTCACCAACACGTGCATCACAAACGGGTCGCTAACCAATGGTCGCTAACCATAAATTCGAAACATCGACGTAGTACAATAAGGGTACGTCCAATGAACCGAAACTCAATTAATTCGAAACACTTACGTTGTACAGTAACGGTACGTCCAATTAACTGAAACCAAATAATTCAGAACATCGACGTAGTACAATAACGGTACGTCCAAGGAACCGAAACTCAAATAATTCAGAACATCGATGCAGTACAATAACAATATGTCCAATGAACCGAAAAGCCGGGACATCGATGTAGTATAATAACGGTACATCCGATGAATCGAAAACCATAAAAGAACATAGGTCGATAGCCCATAAAAATGAGACGAAACTCCAAAGAATCCATAGGCCGTTAGCCTATAAAAGAAATGAGACGAAACACAATAAACGAGGTACATTCCCACATGTGGACAAAGAGACATTGCATATCGCTAGTCTAAATCACAAAATGATCATCATTGATCAATAAAAGTGTGAATTACACTAAGCTAGTAAATAAATAAGTTTAGCTTCACGTCCCATAACCACTGGCTTAACTTAAATATTTACGAAAAATTGTAGATCTCCATTCGAAAATTGTCACAAGATTTTCAATCGAACAAGTCCAAAAATTAATCGTCGAAGTAAACGCAAGCGTTTCATACCACTTGTTTTGCTAAGGCGTTTAATTTGATTTTCTCATATGAACGGGGTAAAGGTTTGTATATACTAATAGATTGGAAAACGGTTTTAATAAACGAGCTTTGTATTAAAATAGGGTTGAAATCGTTTTGACGAAAGAGTTTTGATATTTACTACTAGTATAGAAACCTTTGCGTTTTAAAGTGACAAACCATAGAAATGATTCTAAAAACAATCAATCACCAAAAATTCACATATGAAGACGTAAATTAAATCCAAAGAAATCGATACCAAATCCATCAAAATGGATATTTCCAAAAATCCAAAGAAAGAAGTTATCAAAGTCAATAATAATAACAACTAACCCGATCAACAAAAATTAGAAATCCACTCAAAAACAGCACAAATAGGCAAAACGAACAGTTCTAAACGTCTTAGGGTCAATCCAGACGTTTGGATTTAGGTTCTGAAAATTCAAAAACCATTCAGACGCCTGAAAGATGGCTTCAGACGTCTGACCAGATGTTTCGGACGTCTGACCAGGTGTTTCGGACGTCTGACCAGGTGTTTCGGACGTCTGACCAGGTGTTTCGGACGTCTGACAAGGTGTTTCCGACGTCTGAAAGGTTGTTTCAGACGTCTGAAAGGTTGTTTCAGATGCCTGATTCTGTTTTTGCTTCTGCCATATATTTTTTCTCCAGAATGCATAACCAGACGTCTGAACCTTAATTTCAAACGTCTGGATGCCTGGGCACTGCAACAATTTTCCTAGGCCATGATGGCCAAAACGATTCGGGAGCGATCGAGCGAGCAATGACGATTAGGGATTTACGTCAAGCTACAACCCAGCCTTATAGGCTCTTCGATACACTCCAAATAACATATCCAAATATAAGGATTTTCATAGATTTTGACTTCAAAACACCAAAATTGGAAAATTCACAGAATCCATTCAAATCAAAAGCAAATGAACATGAATAGATGTTAGGAATTCATACCTAACAACAACGATAGCTATAGACATAGATGTGAGTTCAAAAACTCACCTTTTACTCAGAAACACAAGTGAGAAGCTATAAGGCAAGGCAAGAACAACCACTCTTCAATTCTAACCCAAGATGCTTCAATCTAAGCTCATAAGAAAGACATTTCCTAAGTTAGGATTTAGGAAATTTCTGAAATTGAAGAGGAATTGAGATGGAGAAGATAAAGAGAATGCTTACCTAAACTTCTCCTTCATTTCTAGTTTGAAGTTGATAATTCCAAAGAGAATTAGGGCTTACGAATTCCTAATTTCTTTTCTCTTCCTCCATTTTTATTAAAGCTTGAGTGTTAGTAAATATTATATAGGAATGAAGAGGAGCGGAGTGGGGTTGGGTTAATATGTTTTGTTAATGGGCTGAAACCCAAACCCTAAATGAAAACATTAAAATTTTAATTAACTCCAAACATATCGATGTTTATACTCAGAAAGGTCATAAACGCCATTTTGAACTCAACGGAAGTGGTTTCGAGCCCCGATTCGACTGTCTGCAAATAGTAGCA
This sequence comes from Allium cepa, assembly GCA_030765085.1. Taxonomy (NCBI): domain Eukaryota; kingdom Viridiplantae; phylum Streptophyta; class Magnoliopsida; order Asparagales; family Amaryllidaceae; genus Allium; species Allium cepa. The sequence goes on from CM060938.1 coordinate 848,578,992, forward strand.
TTTCGGACTTAAATCCGACCAACGATGCTATGTTTAAATAAAATATTTAAATATGCAATCGTAAAATATGCGGGCTTTTACAATGATCGTAAGTATTACATATCCTTTACCCAGTATAAAAGGTACCACTTATAGTAATAGCTAACTTCAACAATGACAATACTTTAAATTCAAAGTTCGGAAATTTGACAATTTATATTTACTTCAAGTTAGTTTGGCATTTTTTCTTATATACACCAGTGGTGTAGCATGCTTAATAATAACTCAGTAGTGAACAGTTAAAAGGGTATTTATGACTACTAATCTAATACTCATACAAATTCATGTTGGCAACACAACGTACCCGACAGTTTTCCTCCTGATGTCGTTAAGCGGTCATGCGATTGTAGAATCAACCTTTTCTACATCTTCAAAAGTTTTCAGAGCGGGGTGGTCTATGAAGCAATTTTTTTACCTTCATCTTGCTTGAACCAAAATATAAAATGAAGGCAAACGACATCCGTAAGTAAAACGTAAGTCACACAATAACAGTGTTAATAGTAATATACATAGTTGTAAGATCATCTAGTTGAGGCAAATCAATATCCAGATAAAATTTTGTTGCTTGGGTAGAGTTAAAGGTAAATGCTTCTATGAAAGGAAATAACTGTTAGAGAGAAATTTTGACATTGGATGGGAACTTGGTTCTCGTTTAACTAAATTATGCCCATAAGTTAAGACTGTCATCGAGGTGACAACAATCGTTAGTGACTTTCCAAATTTATCTACAATTGGTTCATTAATTATGTTCCTTTGCCCTGCCCATAGTGACACCACAATTGGTTCATTAATTATGTTCCTTTGCCCTGCCCATAGTGACACCACAATTGTTTCACCATTGTTATATAGAGAGAAGTTGATTAAGATATGATTAATTGCAAGAAAAATACGATTAAAACTGAAAACACCTATATGTTTAAACATGCAACTCTCGTTTTACTAATGTTGTTTCACTTTTAATACTTACTGGGAATAATTAATTATTGCACGTAGTATTCCACCCGAATTTGTATCAAGTCATGCATTCAGGTTATAAATCATCTAAACGATTTCATTGCAAATGGGTACTGTAAATTAAAAAGAAGAAGGCATCAGTGAGTTGCTCTATTTGGTAAAGTCTGCTTATTAAGACACTTTCATCAACAAAACCAAATTTGTACCTTGATATTGAAAGGAAGTGCGGATTAAGGATCTTAAGGCTAATTTAACACTAGAAGGGGGTTAATAGTATTTAATGAATTCTAAGACTTATATGGACTAAATTAAAATTTTGACACAAACATATGCAGAACTTAATCACAGAAATATCACAGAATCAAACATAGATGCAAAAAGTAAATAAAAAGCGGTAAAAGAAATAACATGCCGGTTTTATACTGGTTCGAAGTTACCCTACATCCAATCTTGCACCAAGGCAAACACCTCATACATATTTTTATTATACTAATGTCGAGATTACAATCCTCAATTTCTAAAGGCCTTGAGGTATCCTCATGTCTTCGATTCTGGGTAAACTCTTTTGATTTATAGGAATAAGATCACCCAATTGATTTCCAAGCACAACCACACCTTATAGAGACTCGATAAACTTTTAATTATAAATTGTACCTATAACTCTAAATAGCACTTTTATCTTCGAGAAAGAACGGAGAATCAAAGAAGAATGAGATTCTAATTTGATTCACTTGAGAATTCGGCAAAATTTCGACACAATCTTAAAAATATGAAAATTTTGGAATATGGATTTGTGGAAAAGTGAAAGAAATAGTTGGTTAAAAAATTCGTTTGTGAAGGCTATTCATAGACCAGTAACAGTCATAACCATTCGTGAAGAAATTTAAATGAATAGACACTTCTTTTGAAAATTAAAACTTTGAATTTAACGACCACCATGTCGACATAGGGTATCCCATGATGTCAAAATCCCTTAGTTAAAAACTATGTAAAAATTATTTTGAAAATAGTATTGAAAGAAAAACAAGATGAAATGATTCTAAAGTAAAATAAACTAATTTTCCTATATTTTAAAATAAAGAAGAGTAGAAAATATATTTTTAGAATGTACATACATAAATTTGATTTTAAATCTCAAGTGTGTGTGTGTGTGTGTGTGTGTATTATAAAAGAATTTTTAAAAATCAGAAGATTGTTTAAAAACAAACGAAGCTTAAAACAAGAGTTTATTTAAAATAAAAAAAAAAAGAGTATTTTAAGGCTAAAACAACTTTTTGAAAATCGTTTGAAAATATAATTTTTTAAAGCTAAAACACTTTTTTTAAAAACAGTTCTGAAAATCATTTTTAAAAAACCATTTCGATGTAGTTTTGCATTCTTCTTTCCGTATAATATTTCATCCCATCAGCACTCAAGAACTTGTAAAAAACAAAAATATTCGTGGGTTTGTAAGTAACTTGTTGTAGGTTGACAAGCACCTTTGTCCAAGTGGTTAATTGATTCGGCTTTGGTGCAGGATGTCACAAGTTCGAAACTTGCTTTCGAACGTTTATTTGACATGGGATTTGTTGTATATAAAGTACCAGTTTAAAAAAAAAAAAAAAACCTTGTTGTAGGTTCGTAAGATACTTGTCATGGGTTTGTAAGACACTAAGAAGGTAGAAATGAGTTCCGTCCCAAATGAAATTTGAAATAAAGCTATCCATATTGTTATGAAGTTTTAACAAAACTAGACACTTATCTTGAAATCTTGATCTTGATGCTTATGAGTATTCAAACTTGATTTCTTTATTCTTGATCTTTATACTGTATAGTCTTCAATAATCAGTATCTGTCTTATATATATCCTGCATAAAAACATTCATATATATCTAAACAATAGTGTTAGTATATAAGTTATAATATAATAAGTTACAAAGGTTGTTGTCATCAAAACCACTATCTCCATTTCCTATCAAATATATTGTCCACTGCATCAGTAACCTTGACCACTTGAGTATCCGTCCTTATGATTATTATCCAATCATCATCTACGGTTCTGTATGTTTTTTCAACATCTTGTACATTGAACCTTGTGACATCATACACCGATATCTTTCTCAAACACAATTTCAAATTGTTGCATAATATGCTTTCAGACTGTTGCCACCTTTTCATTCCCTTTTATAAAATACTATGCAGTCAAAGCCTCACTATAACGCATAACACTCTTCAACTGCTATGCTACTTCAATTTAACGTTATTAAACAGTAAATCCACATTAAGCCCTGTGATTTTCCGCTACACCCGCTAACTCAAGGATTTTTAGCATCCGCTTTAACAACATTAATATACAAATGTTGATTTGACTAGTTCTGTTTTAAACTAAATCAACAAATTAAGGTTAAAGACCTAAATTTTAATGCACAAGTGCTCAATAAGTTAAAAATCTATTGCAGTCACCAAAACTAGTTTGCATAAACCAAGATATTCTTCGATTTTGTTATATAAGATTAAACAATACTTTTTTTTCTACACAAATTATGTATGAATGAGAATAATTAACTTTAAATATATGGTTTTATATCTAATAAAGTGTTTTCTACCTCCACTATTTTCGTTATATCCCTATTTTTTCTCCGCCGTAATTTTTTCACCTCCACTACTATGAAACCGCTAAGTGCTTTAATTGCACAAGTTGAATCAACATGCGACAACTATATTTTTACCAACTTGAAATGGTTATTACTTTGTCAACTTATGATAGCTATATACTTTATCAACTAACACTAACTGTATATTTTGCCAACTTGCAAAATTTATGTATATTTTGTCATCTAAGTTCTAACAAGGTATAAAACATATTTGTAAATTGAGTATATGATACCATTTCGAATGTGACATCATGCATTTCGATGAACTTGTTATCATTTAATTAGTTCCTGTTATCACTTAATTAGTAAATTGAGTATATGCAACTGTTACTTAATAGTTCTTATTATCACTTAATTAGTTGCTACTATTACTTACTTGGTAGTTACAGTTATTACTCAATAAATAGCAACAAAAAAGTAACTATAGCTATTAATTACTTAAATGGTATCACGTATTAGTAACTAGCTATTGTTCACTTTTGTTAAAGTAGATGGCTACTACAAAATTATTAACTACTATTATTTTTTAATTTCATATAACAAAAAGTATTGGATTGTCTATAAATAAGAAGTTGATGACAATAAAAGAAGTGGATGACAAAAAGAGTATTAATGGCTACTGTTAGTTGAAATGCACGTATAAGAATTTGATTAGTAATTAAGAAGAATAGAAATGCTTTGTCTTATCACTGTTATTTTTGAACAAAGAAGTTAATAACAATAAATATAGCAACAAAACAATAAAGTTCGATTATTGTTAATAGTTATTATTGATGCTTAATAAATAGCAGCAAAAAAAATAATAGCAACCACTGATTATTTAAAACGAAAACGTACATTAACCTCAGTTAGGTTAATTTTTGGTTAAAGTAAATAGCTGCTAGAAAACAATTAATGCATACTGTTATTTTCGACTTCATATACCAAAACGTAATGAGTTGTCAATAAATGAATAGTTGATGACAATAAATAAAAATGGATGATATAAAGAGCATTAATAACCACTGTTGTTTGAAATGCACGTATAAGAATTTGGACACTAAATAAGAAGAGCTGAAAAACTTTTCTGTTGATTCATATTATTTTTGAACATGACCAACAAAGTTAATAACAATAAATAAAGCAACAAAACAGTAAAGTTTGATTACCGATATTTTTTAAGTGATAATAAAAGTTGCATATTGCTTTAGTATTTGATAGTGAATAGAAGCACAGAAGTAACTAAGAATATTGTTCGGAAATACTGATCATTTTGAAAAAACTTGTAAACAATATAGTTATATTGATCAAGAAAAAAACATCAAAAGCGTGCCCAGTAGTTTATACCAAACACTCAAAAACTTTAAACAAGTACTGCCTGTCAGGAATGGCATAAAATTTCAGCATTATAAACCTTTATAATCAAAAATACTTACATATCAATCCACGGGTTCGCAGATTCGACGCTCTAGAAATGAGGCTAGAGATCTGATAAAAAGACCCGGATTCGATTTCTACATACGCTTCCATATTCTATATAAATTTACCCGAAGATATGGAAAGTTAAATCAACATACGACTTTACTATACTTTCCTCAGGAGTTTACCAACCCATAGAATTCTCCTGGGTTTTCAAAAAAAATTTACATAAGCTATAACATACAGATTTATGTTTTCTTTATGATGTTTTGTCTAATTTTCTAAATGATTGTAGATACGGTCTAGAAAGAGAAATTGACATTGCAAAAATAAAATAATAAATTTAGATAGTGTTTAGTTCAAAATGAATTTTACATTTTAAGTTTTCAACGTTAATTATAAAATATGAAGAGCATGAAAAACGACAGATAGAATGAAGATAAAGAGAACAGCGGAGAAAACAAAAAACAATGAAATATGTTTCTCGTGCTTAATTTATTTCTCTAAAAATGTAAAATAAAATAAGCTTTTTCTTTTTTGTATGTCAATTTTAATTTGTAAATTGATCATATTCCAAAATATACATATGTTGTACATATTTTTATGCAAACGAAAATCCAAAGTAAAACGGTAAACCAAACTATTTTTTTTCAATTTTATACAAATTTGATACTAAGAAAGAACATATGCTATCTTAGCATCAAACTATCATGAAGTAATGATAGATGCGTGGATAGGATCGAAATTATAATGTAGATAGACACAGTTTATTTCATGAATAGCGGAATGCAATAACACAAAAATACATTGGATTCATAATCTCTAAAAACTTGTTGAACCGATCCTGCTGATAAAATAAGTTGTCAAAGTTCTTAATAACACTTTCTTATGGTACATACGCAAACATACATTGGCAACAAAAGATCCATCGTATACATCCAAATTTAATATTTCATAATATGAACATGAATAATTAATTTAACAGCAGAAAAGAATGAGCAACTCGTATCTAAATTAAATCAGATATATTCATTCCTCGAATTATTTTAAACTTCAGCGTTTAACTTGTGTAATAATAAAACTACAATGGACAAATTAGTAGAAATGTACATACTAATCCCGTTGATGCACAAATTAACGGGAAAGAATAGACAGTTCAGTTCATTTTGTAGTAAAATGCAACTTTCTAGAACTTGAATTATCATACAGATAAATTTAGTTTATGCCTAAGAGCTCCAGCTTGTTGCTCTGTTGTTTCATATCTAGTTTACGCCACTAATCTGAAAGTGAACTAAGCTATGGATCGTGCAATATGGATAGACAATAATGCAGAGAATAACGTAGATAACAATACAATTAATAATGTGGAAAAATAAAAGTAGTAAAAATAACACCGGATATTTTTGTACTAGTTCGGAGCATCGTCCTACGTCCAGTCACAAACTCCTTCTGAAATTACACTATAAACAATATCTCTCACCTAACCCGGAGGAACAGGTCTATACAATACCTGAACAGCCGAACAGGATTTCTACCTCAACAACCAAAGAGGTCTTTCTGCCTGAACAACCGAACAAGAATTCTATTATATACAGAAAGCTTTGTTGACTAGTATTTTCTTGATAAGACAGATATGTCTTGAAGTGCACCCTTTCTATAATCAAATCCTCAAGAATATTTTGTGTGTGTATTGATTGAAAGGAAGTAAATCACTTAGAATCAAAGAATATATGAATTAACTCAAATATTCAAGTGATATAAAGTTTGTGAATGCTTTGAATTGCAAAGAATATAGAGCAAGAATCGATTAAGAGAGAAAAGTAAAAATTCGGTGATTGGTGAAAAGAATCAAAGCATGTTTATATAGAAGATATATGGATGCAATCGTTCGTGAAAGATCTCAATCAAAAGTTGCATCTGTTCCTGTTGAAATTGGATTGAAACCCCTTCATGAAAGAAAGTGTCTTTTCAGTAAAATAGCCGTTATTTGCCGTTCAGTCAACTGACTCAGAAGCGCCAGTTGACTGAAATTCAAAAACGTGCATTACATGGCAATTTTATGTGCACTAACACAGGTCAGTCGACTGGCTGGTCTGAGTCAGTCGACTGACCTGTGCTATGTTGCACAGATTGCTTTAAAACACAATATTTCGAAGTGAAATCTTTTTGTGTGTGAGTGTGACTTCTCGAGGGATGATTTTAATAGTATTTAACAGAACTAAGACTCAAAAACAATATAAATATACATACTATATTCTGTATTGAAGTCTTGTCTTTATTTGAAGTTCTATTCTCTTTTTGTCGCTATGTTCCATCATCTTGTGATCTATGATCGTCAATGCTTGTTTATGATCTTCGTCGTGAATTAAAATTATGATTCAACACTCTCCTCCTTTTTGATTGATGACAACATATATAATTGACGATATATAATATGAGTTATAAAGAATTTGTTTTCTTTAATTTCTCCCCCTGAATGTTTGGCTCTGCAAAAAAACTATTAGAAAGCACAATAATTTCTCCCCCTTTGTCATCGACAAAAAGGAATACGTAGAAATAGTCGAATTACCACAGACTGCATAGTCACAAAAACATTTTACACAAACAATAGTTCACAAAAGATTACAAAGTTCATAGCCATATAAATTAAAACAAACACCAAAGTATCTAACCATAAGCCATAAGACAACTTACTCTTCGTCGGAATCAAAAGTATCTTCCTCCTCCGGTTGAATTGGTTTCTTCCCTTTACCGATGTCACGAGATGTTCTGCCAGTGCCACTTGTGTTGGAGCTTGTGGCTTCGGAAGTCGACCAAGAGAACTGTGGAGCTGGTCTTTTTCCAGGGTCCAAATGCAAAGATCCGGTAGTGGAAGGTGCACAAGAAATAGCCTCCCACAAAGTTGTGAAGAAACCTTGATTTTGTTAAGCTTTTTATCTATTTTATTCAAACGAGAGCCAAGAATAAGTTGATTTTGTGCAAGCAAATCAATAGCTTCTCGCGAAGTTTGAAACAGCTGGACGACGGATAACCTCTTCATCGGATTGATGAGTTTGAGAAGAGGATTGTTCGGCAATGTGAATACCTTGTCATCTTTGTTGTTGAGTTGCTTGCCAATCGTGAAAAGTGATAAAAGGTTCCGGTCGATCAAGAAGTTTCATTAGTCTTATGGTACGAATGTTATATAATCCGACTTTGGAGAATTCGGATTCCGGGGATCTTATACCAAAATCGTTTAATAGTCGCATTATATATTCACCAAAGTAAATCACATTTGTTCTACCTTGGTTAAAACTGAGAAATTCATCCAGAAGAAGCTGAGTCCAATTAACACGCAAATTTCCCCATATAGCATATAGAGCACGAAATTTTTTAGGATATACCAATTCATATGATCTTGTTCGGGGGGTTATGCTTTTAAGAAGAGACTTGTGCATTAATCTAGCTTTAGGTCGGAGTGACATAGATTTAATTTCAACAGCGTTATCTTCGAGGAATAAGTGACTTATATTGTCCCGAAGTTTCATATCGCAATTTACATCGCGAAGATTAATTCCTCCAACTCTAGTTTGAAGCAAATGGTACATTCGTTCTAGAGAAAGAAAAACAGAGATTCCACATACCAAGTCCAAATGCAGTTTTCTCTATTCCTAGTTGCTGGCTCTTGAAGATTCAAGTTCGCATAAAATAGTTTAACCATTGTATGGTTGATTTTTAGATTGTTCTTCTTGCGGTCAAGAAAAGTATCCAAACCACTTCTTTCGAAAAGCTCTCGTATGCCATATGCGTTAAAATTAGGATAATGAACAAAAGAACCTTCAAAAATACGTTAGCCTTGCATATTTATCCACCGTTGAATTGCTTTGTCATGGACCAACCAAGTAGCAATCTGAGAATCGATTGGAGTAGAGGAAGAAGAAGAACCCTTTTTGACATGTTTTGTTTGTCTTGGAGCCATGGAAATTAAAAGAGAAAGCTAAAAAAATTGGAATTTGGTAATTGAGAGGAGGTGAAGTTCGAAATTAGGGCTGGAGGAGAGAAGAAGAAAGGTTAAAAAAGTGAAAGGGTGGAGTGAAAAAAATAGGTAAGTGCAGTAAATATGCAGAATTCCACGTTCAGTCGACTGAAATATATGAGTCAGTCGACTGAAATAGATCCCGAGAGTTTTAAACATGAATTCAGTCGACTGACTCAATGTTTTCAGTCGACTGAGCTGAAACAGAGAATTTTTTACCATGAAATTTAGTTGACTAACTCGGTTTTTCCAGTTGACTGAGCTGAACCCGAGACTTTTAGTCGACTGGCTCAGTTTGTTTAGTCGACTGAGCTGAAAAAGAAAAATTTTAACATGAATTTAGTCGACTTAGTCAGGTTTTTCAGTCGACTAAGATGGTTATAAACTGAGATTAGTGACTATATATATATATATAGGACATAGAAAATTTTTATTTATAACATAATATTGATGAAATACAGATAATGATAATATAGACATAACATATTTATAAAAAAAGTTAGTAAAGATGATTGCCTTCGAACTCTCTGATTTTGAAAGGGATAAATATATTATTTAGAAGACGGACTTGGAGTAGATTTGTCACTTTTCTTAGATGGAGTCTCATTGTGAAATGGTGACCATCCTTGTCCACGTTGCCATGAGTTCGGTGAGATAGGTGGTCGTTGTGGGCTAGGAGACCAAGGATTTCGAGCCCGAATCGGTTCTTGAACATTAGATGAGAAGGAGCCACAAATTTTTAGAGCTACTTGTTCTAGAAAAGATAGCCGTCTAGAGTTCATCTTCTGTTCATACCACATTTCTTTCTGAAGATCCAGAGATTGTTGTTGATAGTGATGAATTTCATTTACTTTTTGTTTGGTGGAGGATGATCCAAAAAGTAATGAACGCTTTGATTTCTTTGAAGGAGGCATAAAACCGGTATGATTTTAATCTCTGATCATGGGAACTTGTTCATGGACGGGTATTGGAGTATGAAGTGAAAGTGAACTAGGAGAATCTGAAGCGATAGAAATATATGAAATTCTAGAGTCCGAGCTGTTAGAGTTCGAGGAGTTGGAAGACATAGTTTGTGAAAAGAAAAAAACCAGTTTGATTAGAGGAGATGGATAAAGAGAATAAAACGAACAAAGATAGTTTGGTGAATATATAGGCATGGAGAAAGCTAAATAATTAGTGGTCGTAAAGAATCAAGGAGTTTTCGCCGAAACTAAAAATAGAAAAAAAATTAGTGGACAAACTGTTAGATTAAATAACAGGCTAAGAAAATTTTAGAATAAAATTATATAAACTGTATAAAATTATAAAGAAGATGAATATAGACTTATTATTATAAGAAAATCATAAATCTTTAGATGAGATAATCCCTAGTTCTCGTCTTAATTTTATAAACACGTTTTCTATTAAAGGTTTTGTGAATATATCGGCCAACTGATTTTCAGAAGATGCAAATTCTAGATTTATTAAATCTTTTTCAATACAATCACGAAAAAAATGATGACGAATGTCAATATGTTTTGTTCTTGAATGATTTACTGGATTTTTAGATAAGTTAATAGCACTTGAGTTATTACAATAAATTGTTGGTTTATTTAGATTAAAACTAAAATCATGAAGTGTTTGTTGCATATATATGACTTGAGCACATGCCAAAGCTGCACATATATATTCTGCTTCAAATGTTGAAAGTGAGACGCAATTTTGTTTCTTACAAAAGCAAGATACAAGGGATCGTCCAATGAAATGACAAGTTCCACTTGTACTTTTTCTATCTGTCCGACTTCCTTCAAAATCAGCATCACTATACGATACTAATTCAAAAGGACATTCTTTCGGATAGAATAGTCCAAAATCTTTGGTTCTATTAAGATATCGTAATTTACGTTTCACTGCTCGTATATGTGATTCTTTGGGATCTGCTTGAAATCGTGCATATAAGCAAACACTCATCATTATGTCAGGTCTGCTAGCTGTTAAATATAGTAACGATCCAATCATACTTCGGTATAATTTTTGGTCAACACTTTACCATTTTCATCCTTATCAAGATGTCTAGATGTACTCATAGGAGTAGATTTGGCAGAAGTATTTTCCATGCCAAAACATGTGATTAAATTGTTGCAATATTTTTCTTGATTTATAAAAATACCATTTTCAATTTGTTTAATTTGTAAACCAAGAAAATAATTTAGTTCACCCATATGTGACATTTCAAATTCTGTAGCCATTATTTTTGAAAATTCTTGACATAGTTTTTCATTTGTGGAGCCAAAAATAATATCATCAACATAAATTTGAACAATTAAGATATCTTGTTTATTTCTTTTAATAAAAAGAGTTTGATCAACCTTTCCAATTTCAAAACCAGAATCTATTAAATATTTTTTAAGACGATCGTATCAGGCACGGAATGCTTGTTTCAAACCATATAAAGCCTTTTTAAGCTTATAGACATGGTTGGGAAATTGTTCGTGTATGAATAATGGAGGTTGTTCAACATAATAATTTTCTTTTATGAAATCATTTAAAAAAACACTTTTGACATCCATTTGATATAATTTAAAGTTATGAAAACATGCAAATGCTAGTAAGATTCGTATTGCTTCTAGTCTAGCGACTGGAGCAAACATTTCTTCATAGTCAATTCCTTCTTCTTGGTTATATCCTTGAGCTACTAGTCTAGCTTTATTTTTAGTTATATTTCCATGTTCATCTGCTTTATTTTTAAAAACTCATTTTGTACCAATGACTGATTGGTCACTAGGCCTTGCAACTAAATCCCAAACGTCAATTCTTTTGAATTGATTTAGCTCTTCTTGCATAGCGATAATCCAATAATCATCAGATGAAGCTTCCTTTATATTTTTAGGTTCTATGTTAGAAAGAAAAGCTACATGGCCCATTTGATTTAATTGATTTCTAGTTCTTACATTTGAATTAATTTCTCCTATGATATTTTCGATGGGGTGATTTCTTAGTATCCTAGGAGGAGATCTTAATTCACTATTATTATTGACAGAATTTTTATTATTTTGACAAATGGTGGATTCTGTATTTGTAATATTTTGTTCATCATCTTTAATATTTGAAATTTGTTAAAAAAATTCATCGAATGATACATGAAGTGTTTCTTCGATGATATTTGTTCTTTTATTGAAGATTCGATAAGCTTTGCTTCATTCCGAATATCCTACGAAGATTTCTTCATTGGATTTTGAATCGAATTTGCCAAGCTGTTTTTTTGTATTTAAAATAAAACATTTTGAACCAAAAACTTTAAAGTATGAAATATTTGGTTTTCTTTCATTAAATAATTCATACAGAGTATTCTTAGTTAGTGGTCGAATAGAAATTCGATTCAAGACATAACAGGCGGTTGCAACAGCTTCTGCACAGAAGTGTTTTGGCAACGTGCTTCCATTTGATAAAGTCCTTGCACATTCTTGTAAGGTTCTATTTTTCCGTTCTACTACTCCATTATTGTGAGGAGTTCTTGAGAACGAAAAATTGTGGATTATCCCTTTCTTTTTACAAAAATGTTCAAATGCTTCGTTTTCAAACTCACCGACATGATCACTCCTAATATTTTTAATTTTTATACCTTTAAAATTCTGAATTCTTTTAACAAAAGATTTAAAATGATCAAAAGCATCACTTTTGTTCAAAAAGATTGTCCAAGTATATCTTGAAAAATCATCAACAATTACAAACACGTATTTACCATGATTTGTGGATTGTACTTGTGTTGGTCCAAATAAATCCATGTGTAGTAATTCAAGTGGTTGCATTGTTGAAATTACCTTTTTAGATTTAAAAAATGACTTGGTTAATTTTCCTAATTGACATGCATCATAAATATGGTCTATTTTAAAATTCATTTTTGGTAATTTGGTGACAAAAATATGCTATCAAACATTGAAAATTGCCTCCAAAAGTGACCGAGCCTTCATTTGAGTAAGTAATGTTTGATAGCATATTTTTGTTACCAAATTACCAAAAATGAATTTTAAAATAGACCATATTTGTGATGCATGTCAATTAGGAAAATTAACTAAGTCATCTTTTAAATCTAAAAAGGTAATTTCAATAATGCAACCACTTGAATTACTACAAATGGATTTATTTGGACCAACACAAGTACAATCCACAAATCATGGTAAATATGTGTTTGTAATTGTTGATGATTTTTCAAGATATACTTGGACAATCTTTTTGAAAAACAAAAGTGATGCTTTTGATCATTTTAAATCTTTTGTTAAAAGAATTCAGAATTTTAAAGGTATAGAAATTAAAAATATTAGGAGTGATTGTGACGCCCCACCTCTATGCTCACAATAACAAAGAGTATTAAAAGAAATACCGTCTGTTATTACGAAGAATAAGGCTGGATAGGAGCGGCCATCCGTAGTTAGGCCTTACACTAGTATTGGTTACCTTGATAGGAGTGGTATATATTTTTATTTTTCATCTCTTATTTATTTACTCCCATCGACGTATCCAATTCCAGTATAAAACGAACTACGATGGTTCATAATAGTTTAGGACAATATATATAATAATAACACAGATAACAAAAGTCTCATATATATATATATATATATATATATAACTGAAGTCAGTTACAATACATGTGGTACAGTACATATGATACAACTACAACTGTCGACACAGGATGTTACATATACAAGTACATTAATATAATTAATATACATGAATACACATCATCCTATACTATGACAACAACTGCTCCAAAAGATATGAAAAGACTTCATAGCTCTAGCAGCAACCCAAAGCAAGATATCTACAACCTTTAATAACTTGGTCTGACCCGAGTATTAAATTCAAAAGAAAATAATACACGGGTCAGTCTAATTCAAACTCAGTTATTAATGCACAGAAGTAATAATAGTTAAATAACAATTAGGCGACAGTCAGAATAAATTCACCTATCTAATCCTTTAATAGAGAAATCAGATAACGGTAAATATAATGCGTAGCAACATTAAACAACAAATGATAAATGAAAGGATTATCAATGAAGACAATTTAGAAAATAGCAGGATTGTCTAAACGGCAATTAACAACAAAATCTAAGTCTTAAATAAATAACTAGAAACTCATAATCTAATTATCAAATAGATAATTAGACAACAACAAAATGATCAATCAAATCAAATCAAAAGACAATTTCGAGATATTGAATTGGACACACAAAACGATTCAAGCAATTGAAATCTCAATTAAAACGTCACTCCTGTTTGGCTGCAGTACACGCACGTGTGCACTGCCTCCCTACTATAGTGATGAATTACACACAAGCTCAATGAATCAAAATGCAAAAGAAATATCAATAAAAATCAATACTGTGTGGCTGCAGTATACGCTCGCGTATACTGCCTCGCCACTACAGTGATGAAATACACCAAACAAAATGCAAAGGTCAAGTCACTACTAACATGACTCAACTCAATGCAACATGACAATACAGTCTCATGTGAAAGCAAAACTCATATATGCAGCTTCGACCAAAATCAAAATAAACCAAGCTCAAAGAAACATGACTCAACATGTGTGAATCGCCTCAACATCAAAGACAGAGAAACCAAAATGAAACTGCAACATGCACCAGTGATACAAGGCAAAAACCTCAATATGCAGAGGGACTACAATTACCAAAATGAAGCATGAAAACCTCAATATGCCGAAAACTGCAATTACCAAAATGAAGCAAGAACTAATGTACATGAACATGAAGGAACAATAGAATGATAGTGCAGCCGCAAGTAATAGAATACAAGGGCAGTGACCTTATACACTGATGACCAGTCAGCAAGCAAATATACCACAAGGATGAACATCAAAATTGCACCAGTACAGTTTCAATGCTACAAGTCCAAGTGCACAACCAATAACACAGCAGTATGTTGGAACAGACTCAGCAATAGCACAGCACACAACAGTGCACAGTGAAACAACTCAAGTACACAACGATAAGGTAAGAAGGCAACCCAAATGCCAACAAGTTAAGGGATATAAAACTAAACAATGTACACAGTGGCTAGTATATCTACCCAGACTTCGATGCATTTACATGAAATCAGTGCCGAGGTTAGGTAATGGTAATCAAAGCCCAAAGTGAACAATGCAAATAGATCAAACCAGTGGTCAATGCCACTTGAATATTTCTAGACCAAACCAACCTGAAGCATAGTGACACATGCATCAAGTTGAACTGCTACAAGAATGAACATCACATGAAACAAAAGTGCTAACTGACCCAAATATCACAATGCATCATATTAGAATGCTGACTGAAGATGCCAAATTCCCAATTAGAATCAAAGTGGCCGAGACTATCAAGTGTAAGTATAAACAGTAAAGCAAAAAGAAAACAATGCCACACTTCGAACAACAGGTATACAAAGGAAATACAAGGTCAACTTACAGACACATGCAATGACCAGCGACAATTCAAGGTAATGCCGAAGATACTACAAAGTCAGGGAATCACATATATAAAATCAAGTGACGAAGTCACTGTGAAGCAAGCCGTGGTGGCTACGAACCCAACATAATTGCAGTTCATCAGAGTAAGCAAGGTCGAAGCCAACAAAGAAAATGGCAAAGTCAAATCGCAGTTCAAAACAATAGCAAGCTCAACCACGGTCGAGGTCAAAATAACCAAAGTCATCAGCAAAATCAAAACCTGAAAATCAAGAATCAAATAATGTCACAGCAGTTTCAAACCAAAAATCAAAGCTATGAAAATCAAGTAACAAAGGCTCATACGATTTTGAACTAGATGTGAGTGAGGAAATCACTCACCTTAGCGACGAATCGAAGACGAACTCAAACGAGCAGCCGCACGCACGCATCTCAAGAGATGATCGACCACTCGAGCAAGGAAATCAACTTTGACTCGAGCCATAGAAATCGGCATCAACGAATTTCCCGAAACCCTAATTTAGTTCGAACGAAGAAAAGGAACAGAGCCGCCATTATTTTCTCCTTTCATTTATTTTTCTTTTAGGGTTTCGAATGGAAAAAGAATAAAAGGGGAACGGTTTTCCCTTAGATAATTATCACAACCCAAACATAGGAACGTGGGCGAAGACACATTTTTTTAAGTCCGCTTAATCCCTTTAACAAATTTCAAAAGAATTTAAACCGAATTCGAAACTCTCAATAGCAATTAGCCAATAGAATTAATCGCCAAATGACGATAATTAACCGGCGTAAAACCCCGGGTTGTTACAGTGATCATGGAGGTGAGTTTGAAAACGAAGCGTTTTAACATTTTTTGTAAAAAGCAAGAAATAATCCACAAATTTTCGTTCCCAAGAACTCCTCAACAAAATGTAGTAGAACGGAAAAATAAAACCTTACAAGAATATGCAAGGACTTTATTAAATTGAAGCACGTTGCCAAAACACTTCTGGACAGAAGCTGTTGCTACCGCCTGTTATGTCTTAAATCGTGTTTCTATTCGACCACTAACTAAGAATACTCCTTATGAATTATTTAATGAAAGAAAACCAAATATTTCATACTTTAAAGTTTTTGGTTCAAAATGTTTTATTTTAAATACAAAAGATCAGCTTGCCAAATTCGATCCAAAATCCGATGAAAGAATCTTTGTAGGATATTCGAAACGAAGCAAAGCATATCGAATCTTCAATAAAAGAACAAATATCATCGAAAAAACACTTCATGTATCATTTGATGAAAATGTTAAACAAATTTCAAATATTAAAGATGATGAAGAAAATATCACAAATACAGAATCTACAATTTGTCAAAATAATGAAAACTCTGTCAATAATAATAGTGAATTAAGATCTCCTAGGATACTAAAAAATCACCCCGTAGAAAATGTCATAGGAAAAATAAATTCAAATGTAAGAACTAGAAATCAATTAAATCAAATGAGCCATGTAACTTTACTTTTTAACATAGAACCTAAAAATATAAAGAAAGCTTTATCTGATGATTATTGGATTACCGCTGTGCAAAAAGAGCTAAATCAATTCGAAAAAAATGACGTTTGAGATTTTGTTCCAAGGCCTAATGACCGATCAGTCATGGGTACAAAATGGATTTTTAAAAATAAAGCAGATAAGCATTCAACTAGAAATAAAGCTAGACTACTAGCTCAAAGATATAACTAAAACGAAGAAATTGACTATGAAAAAACGTTTGCTCCAGTCGCTAGACAAGAGCAATACGAATCTTACTAGCATTTGTATGTTTTCGTAACTTTAAATTATATCAAATGGATGTTAAAAGTGCTTTTTTAAATAGTTTCATAAAAGAAAATGTTTATGTTAAACAACCTCCATTATTCATACACGAACAATTTTCTAACCATGTCTATAAGCTTAAAAAAGCTTTATATGGTTTGAACTAAACACCCCGTGCTTGGTACGATCGTATTAATAAATATTTAATAGATTCTGGTCTTGAAATTGGAAAGGTTGATCAAACTCTTTTTATTAAAAGAAATAAACATCTTAATTGTTCAAATTTATGTTGATAATATTATTTTCGGCTCCACAAATGAAAAAATATGTTAAGAATTTTCAAAAATACTAACCTCGTTACTTTTATCCATGAAACATACATTTGCTTGTTCATTATATCACTATCACTTTCGCTTTCGAAAGATGAAGAATCTGAGTCGTCACATGTTATTGAAAAAGCTTTCCTCTTGAATTTGTCCTTGTTGTATACTTTTTTTTGTTCTGGACAGTCTTTTTGCATATGTCCCTTTTTGTGGCAGTTGAAACATTCAATTACCGAGGTTGATGGTTTGTTATTGAAACTTCGTTTTCCATTATTCTTGTTGTTTTTTCTAACTTTCAAAAACTTTTCAAAGTTTTTGGCAATGAATGCTAGGTCTTCTTCATCTGAATTTGAGTCTTCTTCGGCATGAAAAGCTATTCTTCTTGTCTTGCGCTTGTACTCTTTTAGCCTATAAATTTACTTCATATGACATTAGATTTTCTATTAACTCTTCTGATTTCATGGTAAAAAGATCATTAGCTTCCTCAATAGGTAAGACTTTTCTTTCTCATTCATCTGTTAAAAGAGTTAAGGATTTTTGAAATAATATCAAAATCGGAATATATTTCTCCTAGTCTTAATAAAGAATGATGAATATCTTGAAATCTGGAGTACATATCATTTATAGATTCATCTTGCTTCATTCTAAAATTTTGAAATTGATTCTTAAGCATAGATATTTTATTTTGTTTAAATTTGTTAGTACCTTCATGAGTGATCTTTAATGTTCTCCATATTTCATAGACAGTGTTGCACATACTAACACGATTAAATTCATTTTTATCTAAAACACAAAATAACTTACGCATAGCTTTGGCATTTGAAGAAGCAATTTGTCTTTTTGGGTTTGACCATGTTGAATATTCAATTGTGGATAAATGATACCGATTGTGTAATGTTCCATGATCAAAACTATTTGCTTGCATATTCGTGTAGCCCAATAGTTATAATTCATGTCATTAAACAGCGGAGGTCGTGCAGTGGATTGAACTCCAATAAAACTCATGTTAGTGTTACTATCCATATTACTGAGACATCAAATAAATATGTGACCGTTATAGAATAACCCGTTCTAATACCAAATGAAAATAAACTAAACTATGGATCGTGCAATATGGATAGACAATAATGCAGAAAATAATGTAGATAACAATAAAATTAATAATGCAGAAAAATAAAAACAATAAAAATAACACCGGATGTTTTTATACTGGTTCAAAACACTGTCCCACGTCGACTCACAGACTCCTTTTGGAATTACACTACAAACAATATCCCTCATTTAACCCGTAAGAACAGGTTTATACAATACCTGAACAGCCGAACAGGATTTCTACCTCAACAACCGAAGAGGTCTTTCTGCCTAAACAACCGAACATGACTTCTACCAACTACAGAAAGCTTTGTTGACTGGTATATTCTTGATAACACAGATATGTCTTGAAGTACACCCCTTCTATAATCAATCCTCAAAAATATTTTGCGTGTAGTGATTGAAAGTAAGTAAATCACTTAGAATCAAAGAATATATGAATTAACTCAAAGATTCAAGTGATATAAAATTTGTGAATGTTTTGAATTGCAAAGAACATAGAGCAAAAATCGATTAAGAGAGAAAAGTAAAAATTCGATGATTGGTGAAAAGAATCAAAGCATGTTTATATAAAAGATATATGAATGCAATCGTTCGTGAAATATCTCAATCAAAAGTTGCATCTATTCCTGTTGAAATTGGATTGGAACCCCTTCATGAAAGAAAGTGTCTTTTCAGTAAAATAGCCGTTATTTACCGTTCAGTCAACTGACTCGTAAATGCTAGTCGACTGAAATTCAAAAACGTGCATTACATGGCAATTTTATGTGCACTAACACAGGTCAGTCGACTGGCTGGTCTAAGTCAGTCGACTGACTTGTGCTATGTTGCACGGATCACTTTAAAACAATGTTTCGAAGTGAAATTTTTTTGTGTGTGAATGTGACTTCTTGAGATAATTTTAACAGTATTTTAACAGAACTAAGACTCAAAAACAATATAAATATACATACTATATTCTGAATTGAAGTCGTCTTTATTTGAAGTTCTATTCTTTTTTTTTCGTTATATTCGACCATCTTGTGATCTATGATCGTCAATGCTTGTTGATGATCTTCGCCATGAATCAAAATTATGATTCAACATAATCTAACTGCAACTTATAGGTACAAGTATTATTACTTTCAATGATGCTTTTAATGATACAAAACTATAACCACTATTTTTTTCAAACCAAACATTAAACAACTTATAAATATATAAATCATTTTTAAAGAAAAACATCTAAACTACATAGCCCTAAATGCTAAAAGGCAATCAAATTAAAATCCGTAATCAGTACGACAATAAAAGGTAAAGATGTAAAATAAATAAAACAATATAATATTAGTGGATTTATTAACTAACAGCAAGCTCTCTACTTATTCCACCAACTAAGATTTTACTACGTGATTAACCGACTAAACCAAATAAAGCATCATAATTTGTAATATGTGGAAACTTTCTGTGGAGTCCAACCAAGGTTAGTTTATTGTACTCCAGTTTTCTCCATTCTACAAACCGAACATTAAAAAGGAGAAATATACAAACATTGCAGGCGAATAATATCTGCATATTTCACACTTCCTGAACAATAGAAATAACACTGAAAAGAAAGAGCGATGATTTTTAGGACTAAAACATCACCTTTTGGATTTACGTAATATACGGTATTAGGAAAAGCTACAAATAGCCAAAACCATATATGGTGCTAAAGACACTTATATACTTGGTTGTATCTTATAGTCCCCTGATCTCCGCACTCAATTTAAGATACGTTTTACAATATCATATACGTTTTACAATATCATATTCAAGACCAATCAAACTCCATCGAGTGAAAGTCTTAAAAGCATGATATTTCATCTAATATCAGGCCTTCAATTTACACTAAATTCATAACAGTCTCAAACCCAACTATGCTTATATAACTAAATATGCTGACATTAAGTTACTCAATATCTAAAGCTATATAGGTATTGAACACTGTATCGTTATGACGTACAGATAAATGTTTCAGCATACTTTCTATCAGATTCCCAAAAAAAGGGGAATATGACGTACATTTGGCAGCGGAATACTATTACACGATATTGCATCCACGTATTTCAGTCTTCACGTCAATCTACGATCATCGCTTACAACACTGCAACGCTATTCCCCCCACCCCCCAAAAAAAAAGCAAATATAGGCTACTAGTACATGCAATTCATCTAGGAAGAGATGAAATTGAAATTAAGTACTGAATAGCACAAGTGTATGGGCAACAGAGCAAAAGAGGTCACCAACTGAAAATTATAGCTACTCTGGGAAAGTTGCCTTATACGCGAACAAAAACAACACATAACAAGAATTAATTGAAATCAAAAAATAACATCATGAGAAAAACAGTTATAAAAAGGATTATATTAACAAAGGAGAATGGTCTCAGACATCCAAGGAAGTAATGAACAGCATAAGCTCTCAAGCCGGGCAAGGCGAAAGCTCTTAGGCGGCCACTGCGAATGTTTTGAGAAACAAGCCTTTCTTTCTTTCATCATCGACCGTTTCTTTTTTGTGAAGAGAAAAATTCAACAAAAATGAACATATGAATGGTCCAATATCAAAAATAACAGTAAATGAAATAGGATCAGAACATTGGCTTGATTCCTCCGAGGAGAAAAAAGATCGCGCAGTATAATCAAAGTCGATCATTCGGGGAAAGGAACATCACATCGCTAATTTCATTCACTGCGCGAGTAAATTCAGGAAAACTTAAAACCGAACGTGGAAAAAGAAGGCGAGATAAGACATCAATATGAAAGCGGCTGTGGAAGAAGAGTAGATGGGGATTGAAGATAATCATGGGGTATTTATAAGAAATACGAAACCCTAGATCTCGATTGAGAGGTTAATGGGCTTGATTTTTGTTAACGGTCCACATTCGTATTAATTACTCAATTTGTTCAAGGCAGAAAGCTTGTTCTACTTAAAACGATTACTCACCTTCCCTTTCACATAAAATACGTGTTTTATACTGCCCAAAGAATATTTTAAATTGCCAAAGTTACTAGCAAAAAACATAGATCTTCCAAAAGAAATTACAAATTATATTCTAAAGAAAACAAAGATTAGATATTGCATTGCATGCTTCTAACGATTGAAAATTGTATCGTTTTTTTTATTTACAAGCTTGATACTCGAAAAATCATTCTTAAAAATATGTTTTAGATTATAAATCTAATTCTATTTTCGGTAAAAAAAAATTCAAAATTAAATATGAAATTAATCGCATTTTCCTATAACCAAACATTTTCTCTATTGAATTTCGAAAAAAATTACAAGTTTTTTCGCTTTTTATTTTATTATAAATATTTGCATTTTAAACTATAAGTGTTTGCATTTTTTAAAAGTGCATATATTCACGGTTTTAGCTGCAAATATTTGTGTTTTTTATCAGTAAACTAAAAGCAAAAGTATTTTCTACAAGTGGAAAATAGACGTAATGACAAACTTTGAAAAATTTAGGCCGAATGGCATTAAGTTTCATTCTTAGACTAAAGGACGAACTTTGAAAAAATATTAGGCCAAAGAACAATGTTAATTATAATTACAGTATGTAATTGGCGAATTTCTTAACATCATGCTATATATGAGACTATGTTTGACATGCGTTCATATTATGGGCAAGTGTCTAAAGTTGATATCATTAAATGATTTAACGCAATTATTATTATTGTTTGTCGCTGTTGTTGTTGCTGCTGCTTCTGTTGTTGTTCAGAATAAGTGTGCTGCTAATTAAAAAGTGTCATTGTTTATATCCACCTAAACACTAAGTGGTGTTACTTAAACATTTAATAAAATTAAATCACAAAAACTACTTCAAACACCCACCGTACCCTTAAAAGAGCGCTTAAAAGTAAATTGTAACGATCCGTATTTTCAACCATTTAAAATATTAAATTTAATATAATTATTGAACAAAAATTGGTTGGAAATAAAGATTTTATGATTTATTAATGGAAATGTTTGGTAAGTTGATAAGAAACATTTATTTAGCGTGAAATGTGTAATACTTGTCGTATGGAATAATTTAACAAATAAATGTTTTAATATATGAAATGAAAAGAAAACAGTTGTTGTATAATGAGAATTCGTTTGAAATCTCATATTCAATATAAACTGCAATAAAGTTGTTGGAATCCTTTAATTAAAAAGAAAAGACAAGTACATTGTAATTAATAAGTCAACGTAAGAACTTGCATTTTTTTTGAAAATGTAACATATCACATGTCAATTAACGTTCGAATTATGCTATGCAAATTTTGAACTTGTGACCTCTTGCACCAAAGCCGAATCACTTAACCACTTGGACCTGAAAACGAATAAAATGAATGTTTATCTCTAATTGTAAAGTTTAATTTGGATATAATTGTAAAGTTTATAAAAAGAAAATTTTCAATTTAAAAAAAATTTGTAAATTGTTAAATAACGGTAATAGTCAAGACAAAGTGAGTGTAACAATAAATTTAGATTCTCACTAAATCGTAGTTGAACAATTTAACGTGTTGAAATAAGTGATACCAAACGAAATTGGTTGTTGTGAAATTGGAAATTTATTTCAATTTCAAATTGAATTAACAATCGATTTGCATTCAAATGTAAAATGTTAATTTTGAAATGTAATTATTCAAATTTGATTCAAATATATAATAATAATTAAAAAATTGAATTTTTAATGAACGTCGTGGATTGTAATAATGAATTTGTAAAGTAGAAATACTACATTTGTTAATAATTGTGAATTGGTCAATTATTTGAATATAATTTAATTTAAATTTTATCAGACGGTAATACATTAACTTTTATATATGATGAAATTAGGCCTTGAAACTAGTTCCATTGTGTTCGGAAGACCTTTTACATACAGTTGTCTGTCAGGATGCCTCGATTGGAGTTTGGGTTGTCCTGAACCTTACGCTATAAATAGGCACACGATCAAGACTGAAATATTATTAAAATATATCAAACCCTAGCTTCAATTCATGGCCGCCATCCATTGTGTTCGGAAGACCTTGAGTGGAAATAATTTATGTAAGTAAACGAATATAAATTAACATGAAATGATTTTGTGTAAATAAAATGAGAATTAAAAATGAACGAAAAGAAATTGGTATATTTGAGAAACCAATAAAATAAATTACGTAAGTTGCGCGTGGATCACTTATTCACATGACAGTTTCGATCCAAGATTTAGATCCATAGTTTCGAGATGATTCACATCGAATCGAACAAGGATTTTTTACGCGATTCTTAACTGCGAACACTTGATACAGATTTTTGATATGAATTTGAAGTTTTCTATCATAGTTCATACTTATGCAAGAAAAACAGAGATTCTTAGTCAAGAAACTAGATCAGAGTCTGCACTAAAGTAGTTGAGTTAACAATACTAGTTCGAAAGTGGAATTCGTGTATTTGAACGAGCGATCAGGATTAATATTGTGTACAGATGATATATGTACATCATAGAAACTTAAATAATATTATTATATGTTGTTTGACTTATGGGAAGTCTGGAAAATAATGCTTCAAATTGTTCGAGATAGTATAAATAATCGACTGCGTATTAACCTAAGGCTGTTGAGCGTAAGGTACGCCTACTGGTTATTTATCATCCTTGTGCAATGAAAAGTTTTTGAATATGGACTAACCATTAATTTTGCTTGCTATGGATGTGCAATGGTTTCTTTTGTTGCATATAGTTGTTATACTATTTTGGTTGCATATGGATGTTATATTACCTATGTCGCATGTGCTTATGGTTGACATAACTAGTCCATTGCTTTTTTTTAACCTAGTTTTAACTCTTTGGGATTATGTAAGGAAGATACAAGTGTATGGAAGCAAAAGCTAGCTGCTGCTTTTGGTTTCATGAATAGAGTTTTATTTGCCTAACAAATAGGTACGTTTTCGGATTACGGTTTTTGTAGACGTATTTTATTGTTTTCCGCATGGTTTGGGATACCTCGTTATTGAAATAAGATGTATATCATGTAATTATTGATGTTGTTATTTTTCTGGACCTAACCGCACAAAGGAGATGCTATCGAAATTTTTCATAAATTTAAGACTTAGAAATTTTTTTGTGGAAATTGAGTTATTTTCAAATTTTTATTAAAACTAACTAAGAATGTTTAAATGTTTTATAACTTGAGTGGGAAATTATTTTATTAAATACATTAAATGCTAGATCGTTTACTTCGTTCCCTTTCGAGAATGAAATTTTTTGAGTGGGTAAGATTGTAACGACTCATAATTTCAACCATTTGAAATATTGAATTTAATATAATTGTTGAATAAAAATGTTAGGAACTGAAGATAGTGGTTTTGATGACAACAACCTTTGTAACTTATTTTATTATAACTTATATACTAACACTATTGTCTAGACATATATATATATATATATATATATATATGTTATTATGCATGATATATATAAGGCAGGTGCTTATTATCAAAAACTGCATAGTATAAAGATCAAGAATGAAAAAATCAAGTTTGAAGACTCATGAGTATCAAGATCAAGATTTCAAGATATGTGTCTAGTTTTTGTTAAATCTTCATAATAGCACGGAAATCTTCATTCCAAATTTCATTTGGGATGGAACCCATTTCTATCTTCTTAGTGGCTTACAAACCCAAGACAAGTAGCTTACAAACCTACGACAAGTGGCTTACAAACCCACGAACATCCTGGCTTTGTACAAGTTCTCGAGTTCTGATGTGATGAGATATTCTATAGGAAGAAGCTTGCAGAACTACTTCAAAATGGTTTTTCAAAACTGCTTTTCAAAATGTTTTAGCCTTAAAATAATCTTTGTTTTTGTTTTTAAAATAAACTCTTGTTTTAAACTTCATTTGCTTTTAAAAACAATCTTATGATTTTTTATAATATATATATATACACACACACACTTGAGATTTAAAATCAAATTTATATATACATGCTAAAAATATATTCGTCTACTATAAAAACGTAAAACTACGTCTGCACTAGTCTATACTAATGCTCGGACATTCACAACGTACCACCCAATGCGTACATTGAGGACTATACGTAATCGTTTTGTCTACTCTCTGAATCCCGCCGACAAGGTCTGCCTTGTAAGAAACTCAATCGGGGATTTTATATGTCTGTAAAGGATTGCTTCGTTAGGCCTACAATACAGATATTCTAGTTGGTCTGTCTCTTTTCTCGTCATGGCTATGGCCCCACGCAGGCACCCCTCAACTGATCAAAAGATCTATAAAGAGTTAAGTGGTCGTACCCTACTGCAAACAATCTAACATCCAATTGGCGGTGCCCCTCATCCAATGTCTCGATAGTGAAAGAGTCATTTGACTTTTGGTTTTAACTCTAGTCTTTTTCGAACTCGCTCTTGGTTTTGATGTTGGCCGATATCCGCATGCAACTATCCTATTGGTTATGCCCACTAAACTTACTTACAAGTACTGGGACATACGAATATCCTACTTCGAACACCAACCCCTTCTGACTACCTGCAATGGTCCTGCCATGCAAAGGGCAGCCAAGGCATACTCTCTCGATGGAACACCTACAGACCTGCCTCTAGGGATGCAGCTTTGTTAGGCCTACCTAGAGGGCCATCCTAGAGTATCCTCACATCACGTTGAAGTCTCATACTTCTTTATAGCCCAAAGTAACTAAGTTGGACATGCTTCTCCTTTTCTTAAATCTGTGATGAACTGGTTCGTTGGGCTCTTCATCCTTTGGGCTGCTCCAAACGCATCTCACTCTTTTATTAGACGCTAAGTCTAATCTTTTATTTTGTGTTTAGTTTACTTTTCTTATTCTGTTGGCTACTTATTTACCCTAATTAGCACAATCTTGTCCCACCCGCACCTAACTCTGTGAGAGAATAAGTTCCTGACCGAAAGGGAATGTTGTTGGTATGAGTCACTTCTATTATCTTGCTTATTAACTCAATTTAAGTCTTAAGTTTATTAAAATAAGCCTCTTCTATTATTTTTTCTCTATTTTCTTATTAACTTAATTTAAGTCTTAAATAAGCCTTTCTGTTCTTTCTACTTAATTATAACCTGTGTCATAATTTTACTTGTAATTGTCACTTTTACTTTATTTTATAATCTGTATATTATAAATATAATTACAAGCATCTCTTTTCTATTATAGTCTGCCTTATTTTATTATGATATTGAAATTTTTTTTAATTCTCTTATATTATATGACAAGCTTAGCTTTGAACAATGTTCGCTTATCACCAGTTTACTTATCACAATAACTATTTGCTCTTATTTTATTATCTGCACAGTAAATGCAATTCTAGGTTCAATACCGTTTATAGCTTCTAATTTTATCTAATAATTGTAGGATCGATTTCACCCTAGAGAGGGGGTGAATAGGGTGATACTATTAATTATAAAAATTATTGCGGAAGCTTATAAAATAATTTCAACATAGATATATCAAAATAATAGCAGCATAGATAATAGCAGAATAAATGCAGAAATAGAACGACACAGAATTTACCCAGCTTGGGCAAAAACCTGCCTACGTGCTGCCCCCAAGGTTTCTACTAGAAATTAAGTAGTCACACGCTTACACCCGTAAACTCGCGACACCCGCTATTGAATAACCTAACTCTACGCTCAAAACCCTGCCATAACTCAGCCACTGAGTTGTAAATTCTCAAACTACGCCACGTAGTTTGTCCCCTAGTCACACGACTAGAAATTATAACGGTTTAAAATGGAAAATACAATTTAAACACAATTTAAAAAAAACAAAACCCTAATTATAATCCTTTTATTATAAACCAACACAAAAGTAAAGGCCAACCCAAATTGTTGTTAAGTGAAATATTATTCCCTTTATTTTTATCGGCCCGCTTCCTTGTGAAAAATGATGGCTTTCTGTTGCTCGTTCTCGTTCATTCCTCTCTGATTAAAAATTAGGGCTTCGAACAAATTTGAAAATGCTGAATTTAATTAGATCGATCGAGTAATTGATTTCGATTTCCTTGCTCTGTCGATTGATCATCTCTTGAGATGCTTTCAGCTGCTTCTATTTGA
This sequence comes from Allium cepa, assembly GCA_030765085.1. NCBI lineage: Eukaryota > Viridiplantae > Streptophyta > Magnoliopsida > Asparagales > Amaryllidaceae > Allium > Allium cepa. The sequence goes on from CM060938.1 coordinate 848,606,764, forward strand.
TTGAGTTCGACTTTGATTCCGGTATGTAATTTATGCTTTTTCTCTCTGGTTTGAATACTTGAACTCGATGCATAATTGCCGATGATGTTGCTTGCTTATATAGGGTTGGAACCCCTGTATTTTCATTCGTATATTATCATTTGAATTCGTCAATTTTTTTTATCTCGGCCATTGATTTTCGTTTGATTGCTTGAGATGATTGCTGACTTCTTCAATTTGATTACTTGATTTTCACGGCATCAATTTTGAACCCGCTTGTTTCATTGATTGCCACGACTTCGATTTTGAGCTGTTCGATCTTTTCCTGGTCATCACGTTTCTGACTTTGTTTTGAAACACGGCTTTCTTTGACATGGCTCTTGATATTGGAATTTGATTCTGTTTTGATTTTTGTATCACTGCAATCTGTACTTTTGCACGACATTTTTAATACTATGATTTCGATACTGTACTTGATTGCTTGCATGTGTGTGTATATATGTGTGTGTGTGTGTGCATTTATGTATGTATATAGGTGCTATCATCTTATATCTCTGTCATTGTTGTGGCTATGCATTTGTTGTCACTGCTTGTTTGAAACTCTGTTGGTCTGCCACCACATTGTGACTGTATGTTGTGTTGCTTCGAGTTTGAAATGCTTGCAGGCTTGGAGTCTTTGTACATTTACTTGTATATTGTTTACTTGCGTCCTTGATATCTGATGCATTGTGGTATCGTGCATTTCATCTTGTATTCGTCTGAATTGAGCATTTCTGGTTTCTCTGTCTTTGATATTTTGGTTTTAACTTGGCCTGACATTGTCACTTGTAGTTATAGTGTTGCAGTCTTTAACTTGTACTATATACAGTTGCATTGTTGGTCTTGTATCACTTGTTGTTCATTAGTCTTCGACCCAGTTCATGTATATAGTCTGGTTGATGTAGTATTGACACAGTTGACATGTGCATTAAGTTAGCTCTGAATTGATATCATATATATGAGTGCACTTGCTCATCTCTGTTGTATTGTTTCTGGTCTTTGTTTCATGTATGCACTGCCTATGTGTAGTTTGCACTGTGCTTTCGAACTTGAATCCATAACCTTCATCACGTATACACATGCATATGTATGTGTGTGTATGTGTATGCTTGTGTTGGTTCATTGAGTTCTGGTAGCACTCGAGTCTTGTTCAAGTTGTAGTAATACTGCTTGCATTCTGGTCTGTTGGCACTGGTTCGTGTATATATGCAGTTTCACTTTGTTTGCAGCTTTGGCCTTGTTTGGTTTGTGGTGCACTAGCTTCTCTGACATGTTCTTGTGCTTGTGCACGTCACTTTTCATTTTGATTTCACTTGAACTTCATCTTGATTTTTGGAATTGCACCTGCGTTGAATCCAGCTAGTAGCTCGGGTTTGACCTTGTGCTCGTGTTATGACTTTATTTGTATTTCACTTGAGTTGAACCCGACTTTTAATTGGGTTTGACCTTGTGCTCACCTGTCCCTGTAGATTTATCAAGTGTATATATCGGTGTGCACGGTCTTGTGGCATGTACAGTGATACACTGTGCATGTCACAAGCTATTCGAGTATGATGAATTCAAACTCAAATGATGACGAACAACCCAAATAACTGAGGCAAATAATATTTTCTTAATTACATTTTTATTTTATACTGCAAAAATATTTTGTTTTCAATTTTACTGCGTCAGTATTTATTTTTGCAGATTGCTCAGATGCTGGATTCAAGTTGAAGATAAAACATGAGTGAATGAGTGAATTGTAGTGAGATGCATTTGTAAATTATGGATTGTGATTTAATTGAATTTGTATTGTAATCAAATTGAAAGTGTATAGTGAGAGCTTGAATTTGTACTATTCAAAATTGTAATAAATATTTGTTTGAATAAAATATCTGTTTGAATTTTAAATTCCGTGTTATTTATTTTTTTCACCAAATATTTATTTAATTATGTGAAAAATATAATAGTACATTAACAAATACATTTAAATGAATATATATATATATATATATATATATGTTTATTATCATCAAACAAAAATCATATAATCGCATATTCAACAATCACCCCCTTTTGATGATAACAAACATATATTTAAGATTTTGAATTTGTTAAATGTATTTGATGATTCAATTTTCTCCCCTATTTGAACGCTCTCTCTCTCTCTCTACACAAAGCTCCCCCTTCATATATGCATATAATGCAAATGATCCTAGATGCAAAAAAAATTGGCCTTTACTTGATTTTATTTGATAAAATCTTAACTTTTCTCTCCCCCTTTGTTATCAGCAAAAGAGTAATAGTGTTAGAAAAATAGAGATAAAGTGATAGATATTAATACAACATTAAAACTCAATCGAATATAAATATTATATTTCAATAAAAATCAAACAAAAATCATAAATACTCTGTTTGAAGCATATTCCACTTTAGAATGATAGAGATGATGTCATCATATAAAACCATATAGCTGTGTCTATTTGTGGTATATTTATATTAGAAATTTGAATATCTACTAACCATGCATAACCGTTAGGACTTTTAAATGAGATTAATAATATTCCATTTTTTTATTTAAATAATGAATTCAAGTTTCTTCTAACCACGCATAACCGCGAGGACTTTTAAATGGGATTAGAATCAACTTGTTTATAAATCAATTTTGATATGTGTTCCATACATGCATAACCGTAAGGACTTTTAAATGAGCATGGAAGCACATAGTCAAAAATTCCAAGTAGTTCACCCATGCATAACCGTGAGGACTTTTAAATGAGAGTGAATATTTTGGATTATTAATTTAATAATTTTTTTTATATATTAATATAAAATGAAAAACGAATGATTCCTGTTGACATACTATAAAGGATTATGATGAGTGACGGTCGATAGAAATATGATAGAAATAGAAATGGTCATGGAATATTTATCAATAAAGAGTTTTTATAACTCCTGTTTAAATTTTTAAAGAAATTTACTAATTATACCGCCTTGAGTTATAATATATGATTAATATCAACACTCGTCACTTTTTCATTTACTATTTACTTTTTCGATAATTAGTAGGGAAAAAGAAATTGTTAAATAAGTAGAAAATCAAATTTCTACAACACCTAAGTTGAGATGTAGCTTACAAAAACTATTTTCTGGTAGGGATTTTGTAAAAATGTCTGCCAATTGAGAATCGGTTGAAATGAAATTTATGCAGATATTTTCCTTGGAAATATGATCGCTAATAAAATGGTATCAAACATCTATATGTTTTGTTCGTGAGTGACGTGCAGGATTATTTGTGAGATCAATTCCGCTTTTGCTATCACACATTAGTGGTACATGTTTAAAATTTAGACCATAGTCTTGCAAAGTTTGTATCATCCATAAGATTTGAGCAGAGCAACCACTCAGAGCAATATACTCTACCTCTATGGTGGATAACGCAATACAATTATGTTTTCTGCTTGACCATGCAACTAATGAATGTCCTAACATAAAGCATGCACCACTAGTACTTTTTCTATCAACTAGACTTCCAGCATAGTCCGCATCTGAAAATCCTTTTAATTCAAAATAATCATTTGTTGGATACCAAAGACCAAACTGTGGGGTGTGCAATAAACATTTTATAATTCTTTTAACGGCTTTTAAATGAGATTCTTTAAGGTTAGATTGAAATCGTGCACACAAGCAGACAGAAAACATGATGTCAGGTCTAGAAGCAGTAAGATAAAGGAGTGATCCAATCATACCTCTATATTGCTTTTGATCAACTGCCTTACTTTTTTCATCATTGTCAAGTTTAATTGTTGTGCTCATGGGGATTCTTGCTGGTTTAGCATCTTTTAATCCATTTGTTGACAAGTTCCCTAATATATTTTGTTTGAGAAATGAATGTACCTTTATCGCTTTGTTTGGCTTGAAATCCTAAAAAGAATTTTAATTCTCCAACCAAGCTCATTTCAAACTTTTCCTGCATAATTTTTTCAAATTTCTCATACAACAAATTGTTAGTAGCACCATAAATGATGTCATCAATATATATTTGAACAATCAAAAAATCATCGTTTTCATGCAACAGAAATAGTGTGGTGTTTACACAGTCCTTTTTGAACCCATTTTCAAGAAGATAAGTACTAAGGCATTCATACCAAGTTCTAGGAGCTTGTTTTAATCCATATAATGCCTTTTTAAGCTTATATACATGGTTAGGATATTCATGACTTTCAAAACCTTCTGGTTGTTCAACAAATACATCTTCTTTTAAAATTCCGTTAAGAAAAGCACTTTTAATATCCATCTGTCTTAATTTAAATCCTTTGTAGCAAGCAAAAGCTAATAACATCCTAATTGATTCTAGTCTAGCTACTGGTGCAAAAGTTTCATCAAAGTCAACTCCTTCAATTTGATTATATCCTTTAGCGACTAATCTAGCTTTATTTCTAATCACATTTCCAGATTCATCATATTTATTTTTGAAAATCCATTTTGTTCCTACGACTGGATAATCCTTAGGTCTAGGTGCTAGACTCCAAACATCATTTCGCTCAAATTGATTTAGCTCTTCTTGCATAGCCATAAACCAATTTTCATCATTAAGAGCTGTATCTATGTCTTTGGGTTCTATTTCTGAAATAAATCCACTATATAGACACAGATCACATAGATTTCTAAAGGAGGAACGAGTTTGAACACCCGTTATAGGATTTTCTATTATCAGTTCTGGAGGATGATCTGCTTTGAATTTCAATCTCTCTGGATCTAGATTCCTTCAGACTTCTTTTGTTGTTGCAGTTTCTTTTGGTTTTTCGTTCTCATCTTTTTCGTTCTCCTCTTCAACATTGCTTTTGACCATTTCCTGTTTATTAATGCCTTCATCAAACTTCACATTAATTGACTCCACAATTGTTTTATTCCTTTTGTTGTAGACTCTATAAGCTTTGCTTCTAGAAGAGTATCCCATGAATATGCCTTCATCGGCTTTTGCTTCGAATTTTCCTAATTGATCACTCATATTGAGAATATAGCACAGACACCCAAATACTATGAAGTAAGCAATGTTTGGTTTATTTTTGAACCATAGCTCATAGGGTGTTTTGTTAAGAATCTGTCTAATCATAACTCTATTCATTACATAACAAGCTGCATTTACTGCTTCTGCCCAAAAATGCAAAGGTAGCTCATACTCATTTATCATAGACCTAGCCAACTCTTGCAATGTTCGATTCTTTCTCTCAACTACTCCATTTTGTTGTGGAGTACGTGCTGCAGAAAATTCTTATTTAAATCCATTTTCATCACAAAAGTTTTCAAATTCATAATTTTCAAATTCTCCACCGTGATCACTTCTTAACAAAACAATAGGAACTCCTTTTTCATTTTGAACTAATTTTGTGAATTTTGTGAAGTATGATTTTTTTTTTGATTTTTTAGCCAATAAATATACCCATGTATATCTTGAGTAATCATCAACTAACACAAAGCAATATTTCTTACCACCTAAGCTAGCAATGTCGGTAGGTCCAAACAGATCCATATGAACTAGTTCAAGAACTCTAGAAGTGCTTACATTGTTTTTGGCATGAAACATGATTTTTTAAGTTTTCCCAAGGTACATGCTTTACATAAATTTTCTGTTTCGAAATCATGTGATGGCAACCCTCTTACCAAAATTTTCCTTTTTAATTTGTTTAACAAATTCATGCTAGCATGCCCTAATCGTCCATGCCATAAATTTACTTCTATATCCCTAGCTACCAAACATTTTGAAAGGGTGAGATCATCAAAAGATAGAGAATATATATTAAATTTCCTCTTACCTGAAAATAAGATTTCTTTTGATGATTTGTCAACAATTTTGCACAAGTCAGAATCAAAAATAACATTCATACCTTTTTCACATAGCTGGATGATTGATATCAAATTGTGGTGTAGATTTTCAACATATAGTACGTCATTTAAGGTAAATGTATTGTTACCTGCTTTACCTTTACCGACAATTCTACACTTGTCATTGTTACCCATTGTGGCTCTGCCACCTCTGTACTTTTCTAGGCTAAGGAACTTTGATTTATCGCCTGTCATGTGCCTGGAACAGTCAGAATCCAAGTATAATTGCTGTTGTTTCTTAGCCTGCTAGCATACCTACACAAGAAGAGAGTTTAGTGACCTATTTGTTTTTATAGGTCCATGATTGTTAGTTGTAATTGATTTTGAAAAATAATTTTGTGGAGACCCAAAACTATTTATATATGTTCCTTTCGGCACCCAAATTTGTTTAACTTTGAGAGATTTTATATTTGTACCTTTTGGAACCCAAATTGGAATCGTTTTCACGTGTTTGGGTCTATACCAGCAATTGTTTTGATTGTGTCCAAATTTTCTACAAATTATGCACATTGAATTTACTTGATTAATCTTATTTCTAACATTTCTAGATTTATACCCAAGTCCTTGTCTAACTGTATTAACAGTTTGTTTTCCTAATAGCATGTTCAACGATTTCTCACTTTTTGAAAATTTATCTAAAGTCGTTGATAGTTGTTGGACTTGTGTTTTGAGGGATTCATTTTCGTTTAACAATTGTATGCACCTTTTAATAGAATTTTCTATTCTTGTATTTTCACTCTCTTTCAAAATCAGAATTTCATTTTCAAGTGATTTTATATTAATTTCTGATTTTTTAATTTCTTCTTCAAACAATGGACACTTGTCACACTTAGGGCACTTGTTTTGATAGTTTTTTAACTAATTGTTCAAGCTGTTCATTTACTTCTATTAAACTATCTCTTTTTGATTAAATTTTAGCATATTTCTCCCTAAGACGTTCAAAGCACCCATTTACCTCGTGGTAATATATAAGTAATTCTGAGTGAGTAAGTTTTGATACCTCACTTGGCTCATCATCATCATTGTCAGTTATTTCACCATGAAGACACAAATTTGCTTTTTCACTCTCACTGGCAGTGCTATCACTTCCATCTTCGCCGCTTTCATCTCAAGTAGCTTCAAAACTTCTCCTTTTCAGTTTCTTTCCTTGGCTGAGTCGATTTTGGGGATAATTTGGCTTGATATGACCGGGTTTATTGCATTTGTGACAAATGATTTTCTGCTCTTCTGGGTTTTCTAGTGCTTTATTTAATCTGCTCTTTACTTGATGATTTTTGGCCGGATTGCTATATTTGCGATTCCACCTTTTGAATCTTCTTATTAATAATGCTAGTTCTGCTTCACCATCATCATCATTATCATCTTCACTTTTAGTTGTCCCTTTAAGAGCAATTGATTTCTTTCGAGCATCTCCTCCTTCACGCTATTCCATGAATTTCATTTCTAGCTCGTAAGTGGTGAGGTTTCCGATATGTTCTTTGACTTTCATTTGTTTCAAATCTTTTGATTCTTGAATGGCAGTTACTTTGGTTTCAAAACTTCGTGGAAGGACTCTGAGGATTTCTCGGACTATCTCCAATTATGTCTATCATTTTCCAAGAGCCTTTGATTTGTATACGATATTGGAAAGTCATCTATACATTTCTTTGACATTTTCTTCCTTCGCCATTGTGAAATTCTCATATTCACTACTCAACATGGCAAGACGAGATTTTTTGACTTGAGATGTTCCTTCGTGAGTCACTTGGAGTGTATGCCATATTTCCTGCGCAGTTAGACAATGTGAGACACGATTAAATTCAAATTGATCCAATGAACAGATAATAGAATTCATAGCTTTAGTGTTAGCATTTTGTAATTTATTTTATAGTTCTGTCCATTGATCCTTTGGTTTGTTTCCTGATTATTTACAATTATAATTGGTGCTTTATACCCTGTCTCAACAATATCCCAAGCGTCAATGGTTTTCAGAAAAATTTCCATCCTATTTTTCCAGTAAGCATATTCACCATTGAACATTGGTGGTCTAACTATGGACTGACCCTCTGTAAAAGCATTATTAAAAGAAGCCATTTTAAAAATTCAAAATTTAAAAAAAAAGTTGGTTTTTGAAACAAATCGAATTTTTAAAAACAAAAGTTGGCTTCTATTCCTGCTCTGATACCACTTGTAGGATCGATTTCACCCTAGAGGGGGGTGAATAGGGTGATACTATTAATTATAAAAATCATTGCAGAAGCTTATAAAATAATTTGAACACAGATATATCAAAATAATAGCAGCACAGATAATAGCAGAATAAATGCAGAAATAGAACGACACAGAATTTACCCAGCTTCGGCAAAAACCTGCCTACATGCTGCCCCTAAGATTTCTACTAGGAATTAAGTAGTCACACGCTTACACACGTAAACTCGCAACACCCGCTATTGACAAACCTAACTCTACGCTCAAAACCCTTCCATAACTCAGCCACTGAGTTGCGAATTCTCAAACTACGCCACGTAGTTTGTCCCCTAGTCACACGACTAGAAATTACAACGGTTTAAAATGGAAAATACAATTTAAACACAATTTAAAACAAAAAAAACCCTAATTATAAGCCTTTTATTATAAACCAACACAAAAGTTAAGGCCGAACCAAATTGTTGTTAAGTGAAATATTATTCCCTTTATTTTTATCGTCCCGCTTCCTTGTGAAAATGGTGGCTTCCAGTTGCTCGTTCTCGTCCGTTCCTCTCTGACTAAAAATTAGGGTTTTGAAAAAATTCAAAATGCCGACTTTAACTAGATCGATCGAGTAATTGATTTCGATTTCCTTTGCTCTGTCGATTGATCGTCTCTTGAGATGCTTTCCACTGCTTCTATTTGATTGAGTTCGACTTTGATTCCGGTATGTAATTTATGCTTTTTCTCTCTGGTTTGAATACTTGAACTCGATGCATAATTGTCGATGATGTTGCTTGCTTATATAGGGCTCGAACCCCTGTATTTTCGCTCGTATATTATCATTTGAATTCGTCAATTTTTTATCTCCACCATTGATTTTCGTCCGATTGCTGGAGATGATTGCTGACTTCTTCAATTTGATTACTTGATTTTAACGACATCAATTTTGAACCCGCTTGTTTCCTTGATTGCCACGGCTTCGATTTTGAGCTGTTCGATCTTTTCCTGGTCATCACGTTTTTGACTTTGTTTTGAAACATGGCTTTCTTCGACATGGCTCTTGATTTTGGAATTTGATTCTATTGTGATTTTTGTATCACTGCAATCTGTACTTTTGCACGACATTTTTTTATACTATGATTTTGATAATGTACTTGATTGCTTGCATGTAGATATATATATATATATATATATATGCATTCATGTATGTATATATGTGCTATCATCTTGTACATCTCTGTCATTGTTGTGGCTATGCATTTGTTGTCACTGCATGTTTTAAACTCTGTTGGTCTGCTACCACATTGTGACTGTATGTTGTGCTGCTTCGAGTTTGAAATGCTTGCCGGCTTGGAGTCTTTGTACATTGTTTACTTGCGTCCTTGATATCTGATGCATTGTGGTATTGTGCATTTCATCTTGTATTCGTCTGATTTGAGCATTTTTGGTTTCTCTGTCTTTGATATTTTGGTTTTAACTTTGCTTGACATTGTCACTTATAGTTGTAGTGTTGTAGTCTTTAACTTGTACTTTACACAATTGCATTGTTGGTCTTGTATCACTTGCTGTTCATTAGTCTTCGACCCAGTCCATGTATACAGTATGATTAATGTAGCATTGACACAGTTGACATGTGCATTAAGTTAGCTCTGAATCGATATCATATATATAAGTGCACTTGCTCATCTCTATTGTATTGTTTCTGGTCTTTGTTTCATGTATGCACCGCCTGTGTGTAGTTTGCACTGTGCATTTGAACTTGAATCCGTATCATCATGTATACACATGCATATGTATGTGTGTGTGTATATGCTTGTGTTGGTCCATTGAGTTCTGGTAGCACTCGAGTCTTGTTCAAGTTGCAGTAATACTGCTTGCATTCTGGTCTGTTGGCACCGGTTCGTGTATATGTGCAGTTTCACTTTGTTTGCAGTTTTGCCCTTGTTTGGTTTGTGGTGCACTTGCTTCTCCGACATGTTCTTGTGCTTGCGCACGTCACTTTTCATTTTGATTTCACTCGAACTTCATCTTGATTTTTGGAATTGCACCTGTGTTGCATCCAGCTAGTAGCCCGGTGTAACATCCAGGAATTTTTAACACGGGATTTGTGAATGTTTAACTCATTTGAAATGTTTAAGATGGTTTTAATATTTAATTTTAACTAAAAGGATTGGTTTAAATCATAATAACAAGTTAAAATTGCGAAGGTGGAGATTTAATTTGAAATTGAACAATAATAATTCAATATTCGAAATTGAGATAAAAAGGTAAATCTGAATGTAAATAGTGATAAAAATGGTTTTAATTTGAGTTATTTGAGTGTAAATAGCGTGGTGGGAATTTTAAAAGAATTTTAAAGTTGATAAATTAATATTTGGGATTTTATATTAATTTAAAAATGAATTTAATATTATTAAAATGCAATTAATCAGATTTTGGGCCTGGAATGAGCCAGAATAATTTGTAATGTGGATATATATGTCATATGATTTATTGTTAAGTTAATAAAATTTTAAAAGTGAAATTTTAAGCGTTTTCGATTATTGCAGAAAATCGCCCGATTTAATAGACGAGTTAAAATAGCCTTCCGGGGCACATTTTCGGAATTCGATGAAACCAGTTCCATTGGATCCGTAATAGTTAGTTATTATCGGATTTCAATTTTCGTAGCAATCGGAGTTGTCGTTTGACCGTGGCAGCTCGAAACGCATCGAAATCGTTTTAATCGGTTTAAATTAAAATTGATCGTTTAATCTCATAACTCGCACATACGATCAAATTAGCTTACGAAACCTATTCCATTGTGTTCGGAACACGGAAAAACCTTAGGAACACCTGTCGGAACGCGTAGTTTGGAGTTCGTTTGCATATAAGGTTAAATTGAGAATTTATTTTGATAAAATAATATTAAATTATATATATACATATATATATATATATATATATATATATACTATAATAACTAAACCCTAGTTTATTCGTTTACAGCCGCCGCTCTCTTTTAACAACGGCCGAAAATCAACCTCACTTCCCCTTCGTTTTCTCTCCATCCGCTCGCTTTTAGCAAAAGGTTTCAACTGGGAAAGTGGAGAGGCCATTGGGTTCTTCGAGTTGTGCGGTGGAGATCGTGATTGGAAGGGTGTGGAGACCTGGGTGGGACCACGTACGCCGGTCGTTCGTGCTCAGGTTTAAGGCCCTGGGGAGAGCCGAGCTTGGCCGTGATCTGGGCGATGGTGGAGTTGGCGATGGGCGTCGCAACGGTAGTCTCCGATCGAGGTGAAATTGTCAGTGGTGGTCGCGGTTCGAAGCCCTAGTTTTGCGTGAGTGGGTTCTTTCGACCTGTAGTTCGCGTACGAGAAGAAGAATAGGAGCGCCGAGATTGAAAACATGTTTGCACGACCTTGATATTTTTGGGTAAATAAAAGAAATTTGTTTTAAATTCCATTTAAACTTTAAAAATCCGTAACTTGCTCGTACGTTATCAGATTTTGACGATTTTGGTAGCGCCGGAATCGCAGCGCTGTACTCTACGCAGCAACGCAAGTTTGGAGACGATCAGAGCAAGTAGAAAATTTGAGTTAAATTGAACGTCGTTCGGTTTAATTTAAATTTTGAACGCTCGCCAAAACTCAAGGTGAGTTTAACTCACTCACATCTGGATGCTAGCTATTTTAAATAGTCAATATTTAAATATCTACGTGATTGGTTGATTATAATTGTTATTATCAGTCTGGAATGATATTTATTTATGTGATGTGCTAATATTTGTGGATGCAGGGAAAACAGGTTGGAGGGATCCAACTGGATTCCTCACAATATTGGAATTGTTGTTATGACTGATGATGTATTCCATTTATATATCCTGTGATAGCTAAATTTGGAATTCAGTTGTTGTGATACGAATAGATAAATTTAAACCTGAAATTGATAAGCATAAATAAAATAAATTATGATTTAAAAGAAACAGCAGAAATTGTTAAATAAAAGATCTAAAGGAATAAAATTTGGAATCTGGTTGAATGAAGAATGGAAATTGGTAAATTTTGGAATTTATAAATGAAATGGAAAACTTATCAGTTGATAAATGTGAAAATATGGATTTGTGAGGATAAATTCCATAAGGAATTATAAATTGTTAAAAATAACGATGGTTATTTGATGATGTATTCCTGGAAATTAAAATATATTTAAAAGAGGCTTTCCAAATATAAATTAATAGATTTTAAATGTAAATAAAATAATTAAACGTAAATTTGAATCGGAATAAATTGGTGGGATTTATAAGAAGGATTGTATGGGTTGTTAAATAGAAGTGTATTTCCCTGGGAAACCAAGTTCTTGTTTTAAGGCAGATTTTAGAAAAATTAAAGTTTAAACTTGTTTCAAAAGTGTTTTGAGAAATTATTATTTAAATTAGCTATAATAGTAATTATTTTTATATAGGGATTTATTTAAAAGATAGTTTGATTTAAGTTATTTGGAACCTTGTAGCAATACTTTTAAAACTCCGTCTTTAAAATTTCATTTAACTAAACCCTATTTTAAACTAGTTAATACCTTATCAAGTGGTTTTACTTAAAATATTTTGAAATTATTTTTAGAGCAAATAACTAGTAGAAATTATAATATTTCAAAGTACATCTAAGAATAAAGTATTTTAAATTGTTTTAAATCTAATTGTTTATGAACTTGGTTATTTCCAATGGGAATTAATGGTAAAGGATTTACTTTATAAAGGAAGAACTTTAGGAAATTGTTTTCAAATGAGCTTTGAAAATTTAGAAATATATCTTTTAAAGATATCCGAGGCAAATAAATAATGTGGGAAATTATTTATTGTATGATGGACGCTTATGGATGTTTATGAATATAATTGATAGTTAAATCACCGACTATCAATATTGGACAAATGCGTTGATCGTTTCGAAGAGACCGGGATCGAGATTTATTTCTCGAAAACCACTTCGATCCGGTTTGTACGTTTCGTGGAAATCGTGTTCGAAGTCGAAGATGGAGCAGTGAAGTGCAAGGGCTAGTCGCTGCTAATCCTGAGGATATTTCCAAAATGGATGTAGTAGGAGTTGTGCCTTCGGTTCCGTTCGAACCCGGGACGGACTTGTATGGATGAATGCTTGCGAAACATCGTCAGGTGGACGATGAGCATTCTAAGTGATGCGTTCTTAAAAGGTAACGTTTAACCTCAAGACTCATCAACCGGGAATGGCTAAAACAGGGGAGGTGCAGCAAGGTTAGGTGGGTCATGCCCAAGCAGGACAAGATTTTCCCCTGTCTAGATGTCCCTTTATATTCGGCTTAGTGGGTGGTTGGTCGCGCCAACCACGGGGTTATCTTGTTCGGGACTGTTCAGTAAGGAATGGTTCCAGCCTTGTGTTGCAGGGGAGCGGGCGTACTCCTCGGTACTCTTATCTAGGCCAGGTACTGTAACGGGCGGTACCCCAGTAGCCCAGCCATTGATGGAAATCCATTCTCCCTACGAGCCTTGTACGAGTTTTGTTTGTATTACCCACTTTTGTGGCTAGTAGTTGGAATTTAATAGATGTAACAATTTCGGCTATTTTATAAGTATTTGTAAATAGACCCTATTATAATACCAGAGGATTTCTATAAAAAGTGTTTTAGCTATCGTAAGGTAAAAACCGACATGTTTATTTGTGGCGTGGTCTTACGAGATGCTTTTGTTTTCAAAAGAATTTTTGAAACTTTAATAATCAATCTGGATGCATTATTATCAGCTGGTATTCCAGACCGACTTGGGTATTATTTCATTATAATGCTCGGGTCAGACCGAGTATTATATATACAGGACATGATGCTTTGGAGCAACAGAGGAGCTGGAGTCCGAGACGTATTACCTATATATATGTGTGTATTCCGCTGTTGTGAATTGTATGGTATGTCTGAATGGTAATTTGATGTATGAGATACTCTGATGATGTGATGTATAAAACAGTTATAGATTTCATTTTGTGTAAAGTTCTATATTTATTATTATATTTTATTCCACTGCGACTGTGAGATTCTGATATTGTTTAGTTCCTTCTTCTTCTATCTCTTCTTCTTTAACCCTAATGGTTCGTAGTTCTGTGCCACTTGAGTTAATAGAGGTAGTATAGTGTTGATTCAAGGGGTACGGATTTGCGGGCTGTCACACTTGGTATCAGAGCTTAGGTTGGCGACAACCTAGGCTTTGGTGGGGAAATTACTCATTAAACAGAGTCGACGGTACTCTATAATGAGTTGAGTGTATTAATAAATATGAGAGCGTACTTGTTAGTGGATAAAATTGTTTTTATACTGTGTTGACTTATCGGTTGAGTGTTTATGAATTCTGGTCGGTACGGGAAGTACAACCATATCGATAGGGGTTTCTAAACTCTTAAACAAGATGAACCGACATAGTATTGTTTTTAAAATGGGTAAATGAAATAATTTTACCCAAAATTATATTTTGATATAAAAAGAATAATTTTCTGATATTATTATATATATTTGATTGTTTGGATGTGGATATCTATAATTAAATAAGAATCTAAAATCTAATCTAAACTTTGAAATGGTTATAACCAAATAAATTCTATAAGTATGAATTATGCGAAAGAAGAATAACTAAATTTGAATTAAACCAGAATTTAATCCCGGAAGTTTTGGAAAGGATTTAAATGTATTGAAAACAAAGTTTGGAAATTTAAATTCCTGGAAAAGTTTGGAATGTTTGCTAAAGGGTTTGAAGGCAATAATGAAATGTTGATTTGGGAAGTATTTTTGAATGGAAACCGTTTTGGAATGAATTTGGGAAGTAAGAAAGCACTGAACTCACTTCAGTCGCTGGAAATTAATCCTGATGATGCTGGCCACATCATTAGAATTCATTTTCGAGTTTCTAAAGTGATGGATTGCTACCAAAGTGGTTGGTTATGATATTTGTTTGACTTGTTGGGTATACAAGTGGTTTTATAAATTTCAAAGGGAAATTTGTTTTAATAAAACCAAGTGTTTTGGGAATTGGGAGATTTGATTTGATACCAGAAGTGTATGAGTTATTTATTATTTCAAAATGGTTTTGAAATAAAACCGGGTAATTGAATTCTGGAAAATTCTATTTAAATAAGGTGTAAAGTTAAAATGAATCAACTATTGAACTTATTAGGTGAAGTTGATATTAGTAGAAGAAAAGAAAATTTTAATTTTGGAATTAAAAATTTTACTTGAGTAAATGAAAGTAAATGAAATATATTGAAGTGAGTAGAAAATTGGAATTTAACTTGGATAAGTTAAATAAATTGGACTTAGAATTAAATTGATTGGGATTAAATAAAATAAAAAAGTAAGTTGACTTTGAGATTGTGGGTCATTGTGTAATGGATTATACCCACAAGCTATTAAGTGTTATGCTTATGGTTGAGATTATAAATTTAAAGGTTTGCAAAGGATTAAGGTGGAAGAAGATTTGTATCCTCAAAAATTCAGTGATACACATATATATATAAAATTTGAAATTGTGATTATTATGATGTAGATGGATTAGAAGAGCAATATGAGCTTTGAAATAAATAAGTGGGCGAACTTATAAATAGAAATGAAGTTATTATCACAAATGGGAAATAGTGGAATGGTATGGTGGATTCAAACTTAATCTCAAATGACATGCGGATTAAGATAAGATTAAGTGAAAATAAAAATAAGTGAAAGAACTTAAATTAGAAAATAAGTTTTGAACTTATTTGTGGAGGGATAAAATTGGATATAAAAGTGGAATGTAAATTGCTTATAATTGCATAAAGAAATTCATATTCTTAAGTCATTAAGTGTTATAATTTGAGCTTGTGATCATAAAATGGAAACGGACTTAAAAAAAGCAACCTAAACTCTTGGATAGAAGTGAAATTTTAATTCATTAATTGAAAGAGTTGAATGGTGCGACAAATTCAAAAACTTAACCATAAATGAAATGTAAAGTGCAGTGAAGCAAAATGAGAATATAAAGGTGGATGTTCTTAAGTTAGCAAATAAGTCTTGAACTTATGTATGGGGGAAAATGAAATTTGTTTTGATAATGAAATTGAAATTAAGTTTCAGTTGTGTAGTAAATAATATTGGAAAAAATTTAGATTCTATTTAAAGGAGTGAAAGGGAAAGGTAGAAAATTTAAATTTGCTAAATGAAATAATTGGAAAATGGTCATAGTATAAATGAATTCAGAGTGAATTGAGGAAGTGAGTTAAAACCTAATCTGGATTTGGTTAGAGACTAAATTAAATTACAAGTTAATGGAATTTGTATTGAAATGAATAGAAATTTTGATGGTTGGGTCAAAATTTGGAAAATAAATAAAATTCCTGTTGTGGCATGAGATTTAAATTTGTGGTAATAAATGTTGAAAGTGTGAATGTATAATGAAATTAGCTTTGGAATCAAGTTGAATAAGTGAAATCCAATTAGGTGATTTTGCTTATAAATGAAGTAGATTCACCAAGGAAATGGAGATATATCAAATTGATAAGAAAATGTGATTGTGAACCAATTTGAAATTGAATTGCAGTAAATCGATGGAAGTAAAGCATATATTGAGAATATTGAAATGAAAGTTGAATTGGTCGTGTTGAATAAGAATTGGATGTAGTAAACTTGAATGAACTATTCGAGTGGAATATAATGAAGTTTGAATTTGAAAAAGGAATGAAAATGCTTCAAAATTGAAAATAGAAATTGATATAAGAAGATAATGAAAATATTGTGAAAGAACTTAAGCAACTTGAATGATTGTGAATGAGCTTTATTACGTAATCTTGAATGCAATCTGTTAGATAATTAAACTGAATTACAAGTGAAAAGGGTATTAATTAATTATTGAGATAAAGTAAGGATGTGTGGGTTGTAAATAATCCAGAATGGAATAAAATTAATATAAATTTAAACTAGAATTAATTTTAAATGGTTATGAGCTCAAGTGATGATTATTTTTGCTTGAATGACATGAAAATTTGCATAAGGATTGGTTGTTTTGTTGCATTCGGAATTGTGTTGGTTTAAAGAAGCAAATGGAATTGGTTTTGAATAAATTGGAATGGATTGAAATTGTATTGAGTGATTTTGCATATGAATGAAAATGAAACATCAAAAGAAATGCAAATGTTTCAAGTTTAAAATAAGATTTGATTGTGAATCAAATTGGAAATGTAAGTTAAAATAAAGAAATATAAGTAAGGCATATATTAATAATATTGAAATAGAAATAAATTGGTTGTAATTAATATAAATGGTATATAGTGAACTTGAATGTAAATCATTCAAGTGAAATAAAATGAAGTTAGTTTGGATGAAAGTAGAATGGGCTAAAATCTTGATAAATGGATTTGCGTGTAAATGCAAGTGAGTTATAATAGAAAAGCAAATGTATCAAATCTAAATGAAAATTGCTTGGTGAATCAATTCGAAAATTTGGTAGAGTATGATTTGACATTGCAGAACTTGTTTGTAAACCCTTTATATGAAATAAAATGGAATTTGGCATTAGAAAGGGAACTTGTGCATGTTATAAAATGTAACATCCCGCAAATCCGTACCCCTTGAATCAACATTATTCTACCCTAATTGACTCAAGTGGAACAGAAATACGAACCATTGAGGTTAAAAGAAAAGAGATAGAAGAAGAAGAAACTAAACAATATCAGAATCTCACAGTCGCAGCGGAATAAAATATAATAGCAACTATATATCTTTACACAAAATGAAATCTATAACTGTTTATACAACATATCATCAGAGTAACTCATACATCAATCATCACATAACAGACATACCATACAACATAGCAGCGGATATATATATAGGTACATATAATACGTCTCGAACTCCAGCTCCTCTCCTGCTCCATAGCAACCTATCCTGAACATATAATACTCGGTCTGACCCGAGCATTATAATGAAATAACACCCGAGTCAGTCTGGCATACCAGCTGATAATAATGCACACAATTGATTATTAAAGTTTCAAAAATCCTTTTGAAAACAAAAGCATCTCGTAAGACCACGCCACAAATAAACATGTCGGGTTTTTACCTTACGATAGCTAAAACACTTTTTATAGAAATCCTCTGATATTATAATAGGGTCTATTTACAAATACTTATAAAATAGCCGAAATTGTTACATTATTAAATTCCAGCTACTAGCCACCGAAGTGGGTAATACAAACAAAACTCGTAAAAGGCTCGTAGGGAAAATGGATTTCCAACAATGACTAGGCACTGGGGTACCACCTATCACAGTACGTGGTCTAGATCACAGTATCGAGGACTACTCCCTTCGTCCCCTGCAACACAAGACCGGAATCACCTATGGGCAATTCCGAATAAGATCACCCCGCGGTTGGGATCAGCAACCGCACCACTAAGCCGAAATAAAAAGGAACCTCTAGACAGGGATGACCTTACTCTCCAGTGGGGGCTACCCACGAAGCCTTGCTGCATATCCCCTGATTTTCAGTCATTCCCGGTTGGTGAGGCTTGAGGCTTAACGTTACCTTTAGAACGTTTCACTTAGAATGCCCATCGTCCGCTGACGATGTCACGAAGCATTCGTCCATACAAGTCCGTCCCGGGTTCGAACGGAACCGAAGGCACTATTCCTACTACATCCATTTTGGAAATATCCTCAGGATTAGTAGCGACTAGCCCTTGCACTTCACTGCTCCATCTTCGACTCCGAAAAACGTTTATCGCACGAAAACGTACAAACCGGATCGAAGTGGTTTTCGAGAAATAAATCTCGATCCCGGTCTCTTCGAAACGATCAACGCATTTGTCCAATATTGATAGTCGGTGATTTAACTATCAATTTATATTCATAAACATCCATAGCATCCATCACACAATAAATAATTCCCAAATTATTTATTTACCTCAAATATCTTTAAAAGATATATTACCAAATTTCCAAATCTCATTTGAAAACATTTCTCAAAATTCCTCCTTTACAAGGTAAATCATTTACCATATATTTCCATTGGAAATATCCAAGTTCAAAACAGTTTAGATTTAAAACAGTTAAAAACATTTTAATTTAAAGTATACTTTAAATAGATAAATTTACTACTAATTATTTAATCAAAATATAATTCCAAAATATTTAAAGCAAAACTGTTTAAAAGATATAGCTTAATTTAAATTAAGGTTAAGTTATACTATATATTAAAATAAAGTGGTAAAAAGATTAACTCTTATTTCAATATACTTAGGTCAAAACTAGCTTTTAAAACAAATCCATTTGTAAACATAATTATTAAAATATTTATAAAATTTTACTATTGCTAATTTATAAAAAATCACTTTAAAATAATAATTTTTAAAACATTCTTTAAAATTAGTTTAGATTTTAAACTTTCTTTTTATAAAATCAATTTAAAACTCGAACTTGGATTTTCCCTAGGAAATCTCATTTCTACTAAATCATCACAGAAATCCTTCTCACGATTTCTGTCCATTTATTAAATTAAGTTTTAGGGTTTTATAACATAAATTTATTTCCCAAAACTTCAACTAATAACATTTATCTTAATTATCATTCCAAATTTTAAAACTTCCAATTTACATTTTAAAATAGATTTCAGATTTTAATCCCTTTTAAATCCATTATTTAACAATACCTTTATTTCTCTAAATTCAATTTATCAAATATAATTAATTTTGGATTTATAATTTATCCAGTAATATTTCTATACAAATTTATTTCAGTTTTCCATCCAAATCAGGTTTTAAATATTTATATTCTTTTAATTTCTTATTTAACCATTTCTCAATTTCTTTGAAACCCAATTTAATTTCTTTATAATTAAAACTGCAATTTTCTTTATAACTAATATTCTGGGTTTATAGTTTAAACCACAATATCACAATGCAATTAAATTCCAACTTATCAATCACAATATATAAACAGGCATAATCATCAATATAAAAATATTACTACTTTGTGAGGAATCCCGTTGGATCCCTCCAACCTGTTTTCCCTGCATCCACAAATATTAGCACAACAGTATATATATCAATTCAATTTGATAATAACTAACATATTCAGCTAAACATCCAAACAAACAATCAATACTAGCTATCTACTTTACTAGTATCCAGATGTGAGTGAGAATAACTCACCTTGAGTTTCGGCGAGCGTTCGAAATTCAAATTAAATCGAACGACGTTCGATTTAACCTAAATTTCTACTTGCCCGGAATGACTCCGGATCTGTACCATCGCGTAGTACGTTCCTCTGCGATTCCGGCGCTACCAAGTTCATTAATTTCTGATTACATATGAACAAGTTATTAATTTTTTAAAGATTTGAATAAAAATTTAGACAACAATTTCTTTTATATTGTAGTTTGCTTTACCACAATCATATCTGGCCGTTCATCAAACCAATGCAATCACGGCCGCATGATACCACTTCTTCCACTCACGATCGCTCCAGAATAGGCCGAACCCATCAACATCCATTAGGGTTTCGAACTACGGCCATCACGCTGCAATTCACGTTGATCGGCCAGTGCCAACAAGAAGCTCTCCTCCCTCTCCACCTTCGCCCCTAGCCACGAAGAGCTCGGTTACACCATCACGACGAACCACGGCAGCAAACGTACGGCGAACGCGTACAAACAGCGACCTCCACGGTGCACAATAAACGATCATAACCGGTCCACTTGTAGATCTCAACGAGCTCTACCTTTTACTAGTTGAGAGTTTCTTCAATCGAAGCGTGGATGGTGAGAAAATTGGGGAAAAGAGACGAGCGATTTCGGCCATAGAAATGAAAAGAACGGCGGCCTTGAAAATATGCTAGGGTTTAGAGTTAAAATAATATATATAATATTGGTTTAATATTATTTTAATAAAATAAATTCTCGATTACATCACGTATGCAAAGAAGCTCCAATTCTCACGTTCTAAAAGGCTATCCTAGGGTTTTTCCGCGTTCCGGACACAATGGAACAGGTTTCGTAAGCTAATTCGGTCGTATGCACGAGTTACGGAATTAAACGTTCAATTTGAAATTAAATCGATTAAAACGATTTCGACACGTTTCGAGCTGCCGGGGTCAAACGACAACTCCGATTGCTACGAAAATTGAAATCCGATAATAACTAACTATTACGGATCCAATGAAACTGGTTTCGTCGAATTCCGAGACTGTGCCCCGGAAGGCTATTTTAACTCGTCTATTTAATTAAGCGATTTTCGAAATTATCGAAATCACTCCAAATCTCCACTTTTAAAATTTTATTAACTTAACAATAATTCATATAAAATTTATAAACACATTAAAAATCGTTCTGGTTCATTCTGGACTTAAATCGGATTAATTGCAATATTTAATAATATTAAATTCATTTTAAATTCATATAAAATTCCAAATAATAATCTATTAACTTTTAAATTCTTCCAAAAATCTAACAATATCATTTATAACCTATGGAACTTAAAAATGCATTTAAACATCAATTTTATAACAATTCCCATTCAATTTCCAATTTATTCTCAGTTCTAATAATTATTATTATTACTCCAATTCAAATGGAATCACCATATTTTGAAACTATAACTCATCTTATTAACTCAACCATAGTCTTCTATTATCAAGATTCAAATTAGAATCCATATCCAACATTTAAAATGAATTAAATGTTAAATTTTGGCGACCCAAAATTCCGGGTCGTTACATTCCTCCCCCCTTATAAAAATTTCGTCCCCGAAATTTGTATAAGGTAGAACATACACTTAAACCCATTTACTTATCCCATTAGCTTAGTTAAAAGCTTATATACGCTTCACAAAATCCTTTTTGTTCAATTCCCAAACCTATTTGCTTTATTAATTCTAAAGCTTTAATTTTAACTTATAACTTCATAAGTTACTTAACTTTTCCCAAAACCCAAAAAATTTTCTAACTCTCAAAATTTACGGAAAATTTTGGCAGAGTCTCCCCTGTACGGAGGAGCTTCTGCGATATCGCAGGATACACAAATATATATACATCGGCCCACACGGCCGGAAACCAAAATATATCACAATATATATATCATTTTCCAATTTTATTTGCGTAGGCGTACCTTTTAGCAAAATTAATAGCAAGTAGCTAATATATAATGCATATACGCGCTTCAAACCCTCTCGAGCGCCTCGCATTCCTGCACTTACTCAACATACTCATTAGTTACAAGATCTGTGCATTTTAATCAACATTTTCCAATATAAAAGCAATCCAACATATCTATGGCATAATCCAAACCAAGCAAATTTCAAAATTTACTAATATTAACCATCCTTTACCAACAATTCAAGATTTTAAATCATCTTTCCAATTATCTATTCAAGTCCAACATTATTTACTTTCACTTGAATGATTTATACTCAAATCAACCATATACAATTCATATTTATCTCAATAGGATTAACATATGCTTCACTAATAGCAATCTATTTCAATACAATTCCTAATTGATTTACAAACCACCTTTATCTTCAGGGTAGAAGCATCTTCATTCTTATGCAAAATTACTTAATAACATTTCAATGCATTCCAATTAATTCAAAACCAAGTTCAGTGTTGAATACACTAAGACAACTCATTCATATTCACTTCAATATTATGAATAGGTGCTTTAATTCATTTATATGCAACATTATTTAATTTGATTTTCAATCAAATCCTTATTTCCAATTTGAAGCACTCACATTCCTTTATTAAAATTTCGCACATTTTAGTTTCCTCCAACTAACCTCATTTTACTTCACTTGAATGATTTACATTCAAGCTTTCTATACACCATTCATATTTCTTATAACCAATTTATTTCTATTTCAAAATAATTAACATATGCCTTGTTCACACTTTTTTTTTTTTTTTAACTTACCCTTCCAATTTGATTTGTAATCAAATTTTATTTTAACTTACATTCCCAAATTTGATTTTAAATCAAATTTTATTTAAACTTGAAACATTTGCAATTCTTTCATGATTTATTTCCATATATATGCAAACATTGCTTATTAAAATGTTAATTCATCCCAATTGATTCCAACTCAATTCCATTTGCAACTTGAAACCAATTTACTTGCATTCATTTACCAACTCTTTGAATTGGATCCTAATCCATATCAATTTATTCAAACATCAATTCAATTGCATAATATCTCAATTCTTTCTTGCATACCAAATTTAGTTTCATTTTAATTTGACTTCACTTAATCAAATTCTAATTTATCCAAAACCAATTTAGTTGTTTAAACAACTCAATTCTAAATACATTCAAATATTCAAGTCATTCAAGCAAAACAATTGCCACTTAAGCTTATAACCCTTTAAAATTAATTCCAACTTGGATTTATATTAGTTTCATTAACCAATCCAAGTTTATATTAATATCTCTCCCTCCTGGATTATTTACAACCCATACATCCTTAATTTATCACAATAACTTATTAATATCATTTCTTGCAATTATTATCTAACAAATTTCATTCAACATTACTTAATAAGGCTCATTCTCAACCATTTTGTTTTTCTTTCAATTTGCTTAAGTTCTTTAACAATATTCTCATTATTTCCTTATAAATCAAATTTTATTTCATTTGATTCTCATTCAAATCAAATTTCCATTCATATACAAATTTAATGCTCTTTGTTTAGTTATCCAATTCATATTAAACTTATTTTATTTACAAAGAGGCCATTTAAATTATTTTACTCATTTGAATTTTATTTACAATCCAAATCATCATAAATATATTCAAATTCCATTATTCATTCACACCTCCAATATTCATTTCCATAATTGAATCCCAATTCAAATCAGGATTTCTATTTACTTTCCAAACTTGACTAAACTATCAAAATTCTCCATTACAATACAAATCCCAGTTAATTTGTAATTTAATTCAGTCAATAACATAATCCATATTAGTTTTCACTCCACTTTCTTAATTTACTCTGAATTCATTCATAATATCACCATTTTCCAATTATTTCATTTGGCACATTTAAATTTTCTACCTTTCCTTTTTACTCCTATAAATAGAATCTAAATTTCTTTCAATATTATTTATTACACAACTGAAATTCAATTTCAATTTCATTACCCAACAAACCTTATCTCAATCCACATTCATTTGAGATTAAGTTAATTCCACTATACCATTTCACTATTCCCTCATTTGTGATTATAATTCTATTTCTATATATAAGTTCACCAACTTATCTACTTAACAGCTTATATAGCTCATTTTAATCCATCTACAACTTATAATCACAATTTCAACTTTTATAAATATATACCCCTGAATTCATAAAGATATAGATCTTTTTTTTTTTTTAACCCAAATCTTTTACAAATTCTAAATTTCATAATTTCAGATTATAAGTATATTACTTAATAGCTTGTGGGTACAATCTATTACACAACAACCCAAATTTTCAAATCAACTTACTTTTGATTTAAACCCAAATCCATTTAATTCTGGGTCCAATATATTTAACTTGTCCAAGTTAAATTTAAATTTCCATTCACTTCAATACCCTTCATTTACTTCAATACATTTTATTCACTTTCAATTACTCAAATTAAATTTTAATTCCATGATTAAAATTTCTCATTTCCTTCTTATTAGCATTAGCTCCACTTAACAAATTCAATAGTTGATTCATTTCAACTTTACTCATTATTTAATTAGAACTTTCCCAGAATTCAATTTACCCGGTTTTATCTCAAAACCATTTTGAAATATATCAAATATATATACCCATTTGGTATATCAAATCAAATTTCCATGTTTTCCAAACCAATTTGTTTGTACCCAAAACAATTTGTTCATATCCCAAACAAATTTCCATTTTTGAAATATCCAAAACAACTGTTATCCCCAACAAATCCAAACAATACCATAACCAATTACTAGGGAAGCAATCCATCACTTTAGAAACTCGAAAATGAATTCTAATGATGTGGCCAGCATCATCAGGATTATTTTCCAGCGACCACAGTGAGTTCAATGCTTCTTAACTTTCCCAATTTCATTTCAAACAGTTTCCATTCAAAAATATTACCCAAAACAATACTCCATTATTGTCTTCAATACATTGGAAAACATTTCAAAACTTCCCAGGATTTTAAATTTCCAAATTTTTATTTTCAATCTATTAAAAATCCTTTTCAAAACTTCCGGGTTAAAATTCTGGTTTAAATTCAAATTTTAATTTCACTTCTTATTTGCAACATATTTAATTAATTCTATTTGGTTATAACCATTTCAATTTTATAATCTTATTCACTTATCATTTCAAATTTGGTCAAATTCAAGATTCTTATTTGATTTTCAAAATTTGGCAACCAAACAGTCAAATATATATAATTTCCAAAAATTATTCTCTTTATATCAAAATATAATTTTGGATAAAATTATTTCATTTATCCACTTTAAAACAATACTATGTCGGTTTATCTTGTTTAAGAGTTTAGAAACCCCTATCGATACGGTTGTACTTCCCGCACCGACCAGAATTCATAAACACTCAACCGATAAGTCAACACAGTATAAAAACAATTTTATAAACACTAACAAGTACGCTCTCATATTTATTATTATACTCAACTTATTATAGAGTACTATTGACTCTATTAAATGAGTAATTATCCCACCAAAGCCTAGGTTGTCGCCAACCTAAGCTCTGATACCAACTGTAACATCCCGCAAATCCGTACCCCTTGAATCAACATTATTCTACCCTAATTGACTCAAGTGGAACAGAAATACGAACCATTGAGGTTAAAAGAAAAGAGATAGAAGAAGAAGAAACTAAACAATATCAGAATCTCACAGTCGCAGCGGAATAAAATATAATAGCAACTATATATCTTTACACAAAATGAAATCTATAACTGTTTATACAACATATCATCAGAGTAACTCATACATCAATCATCACATAACAGACATACCATACAACATAGCAGCGGATATATATATAGGTACATATAATACGTCTCGAACTCCAGCTCCTCTCCTGCTCCATAGCAACCTATCCTGAACATATAATACTCGGTCTGACCCGAGCATTATAATGAAATAACACCCGAGTCAGTCTGGCATACCAGCTGATAATAATGCACACAATTGATTATTAAAGTTTCAAAAATCCTTTTGAAAACAAAAGCATCTCGTAAGACCACGCCACAAATAAACATGTCGGGTTTTTACCTTACGATAGCTAAAACACTTTTTATAGAAATCCTCTGATATTATAATAGGGTCTATTTACAAATACTTATAAAATAGCCGAAATTGTTACATTATTAAATTCCAGCTACTAGCCACCGAAGTGGGTAATACAAACAAAACTCGTAAAAGGCTCGTAGGGAAAATGGATTTCCAACAATGACTAGGCACTGGGGTACCACCTATCACAGTACGTGGTCTAGATCACAGTACCGAGGACTACTCCCTTCGTCCCCTGCAACACAAGACCGGAATCACCTATGGGCAATTCCGAATAAGATCACCCCGCGGTTGGGATCAACAACCGCACCACTAAGCCGAAATAAAAAGGAACCTCTAGACAGGGATGACCTTACTCTCCAATGGGGGCTACCCACGAAGCCTTGCTGCATATCCCCTGATTTTCAGTCATTCCCGGTTGGTGAGGCTTGAGGCTTAACGTTACCTTTAGAACGTTTCACTTAGAATGCCCATCGTCCGCTGACGATGTCACGAAGCATTCGTCCATACAAGTCCGTCCCGGGTTCGAACGGAACCGAAGGCACTATTCCTACTACATCCATTTTGGAAATATCCTCAGGATTAGTAGCGACTAGCCCTTGCACTTCACTGCTCCATCTTCGACTCCGAAAAACGTTTATCGCACGAAAACGTACAAACCGGATCGAAGTGGTTTTCGAGAAATAAATCTCGATCCCGGTCTCTTCGAAACGATCAACGCATTTGTCCAATATTGATAGTCGGTGATTTAACTATCAATTTATATTCATAAACATCCATAGCATCCATCACACAATAAATAATTCCCAAATTATTTATTTACCTCAAATATCTTTAAAAGATATATTACCAAATTTCCAAATCTCATTTGAAAACATTTCTCAAAATTCCTCCTTTACAAGGTAAATCATTTACCATATATTTCCATTGGAAATATCCAAGTTCAAAACAGTTTAGATTTAAAACAGTTAAAAACATTTTAATTTAAAGTATACTTTAAATAGATAAATTTACTACTAATTATTTAATCAAAATATAATTCCAAAATATTTAAAGCAAAACTGTTTAAAAGATATAGCTTAATTTAAATTAAGGTTAAGTTATACTATATATTAAAATAAAGTGGTAAAAAGATTAACTCTTATTTCAATATACTTAGGTTAAAACTAGCTTTTAAAACAAATCCATTTGTAAACATAATTATTAAAATATTTATAAAATTTTACTATTGCTAATTTATAAAAAATCACTTTAAAATAATAATTTTTAAAACATTCTTTAAAATTAGTTTAGATTTTAAACTTTCTTTTTATAAAATCAATTTAAAACTCGAACTTGGATTTTCCCTAGGAAATCTCATTTCTACTAAATCATCACAGAAATCCTTCTCACGATTTCTGTCCATTTATTAAATTAAGTTTTAGGGTTTTATAACATAAATTTATTTCCCAAAACTTCAACTAATAACATTTATCTTAATTATCATTCCAAATTTTAAAACTTCCAATTTACATTTTAAAATAGATTTCAGATTTTAATCCCTTTTAAATCCATTATTTAACAATACCTTTATTTCTCTAAATTCAATTTATCAAATATAATTAATTTTGGATTTATAATTTATCCAGTAATATTTCTATACAAATTTATTTCAGTTTTCCATCCAAATCAGGTTTCAAATATTTATATTCTTTTAATTTCTTATTTAACCATTTCTCAATTTCTTTGAAACCCAATTTAATTTCTTTATAATTAAAACTGCAATTTTCTTTATAACTAATATTCTGGGTTTATAGTTTAAACCACAATATCACAATGCAATTAAATTCCAACTTATCAATCACAATATATAAACAGGCATAATCATCAATATAAAAATATTACTACTTTGTGAGGAATCCCGTTGGATCCCTCCAACCTGTTTTCCCTGCATCCACAAATATTAGCACAACAGTATATATATCAATTCAATTTGATAATAACTAACATATTCAGCTAAACATCCAAACAAACAATCAATACTAGCTATCTACTTTACTAGTATCCAGATGTGAGTGAGAATAACTCACCTTGAGTTTCGGCGAGCGTTCGAAATTCAAATTAAATCGAACGACGTTCGATTTAACCTAAATTTCTACTTGCCCAGAATGACTCCGGATCTGTACCATCGCGTAGTACGTTCCTCTGCGATTCCGGCGCTACCAAGTTCATTAATTTCTGATTACATATGAACAAGTTATTAATTTTTTAAAGATTTGAATAAAAATTTAGACAACAATTTCTTTTATATTGTAGTTTGCTTTACCACAATCATATCTGGCCGTTCATCAAACCAATGCAATCACGGCCGCATGATACCACTTCTTCCACTCACGATCGCTCCAGAATAGGCCGAACCCATCAACATCCATTAGGGTTTCGAACTACGGCCATCACGCTGCAATTCACGTTGATCGGCCAGTGCCAACAAGAAGCTCTCCTCCCTCTCCACCTTCGCCCCTAGCCACGAAGAGCTCGGTTACACCATCACGACGAACCACGGCAGCAAACGTACGGCGAACGCGTACAAACAGCGACCTCCACGGTGCACAATAAACGATCATAACCGGTCCACTTGTAGATCTCAACGAGCTCTACCTTTTACTAGTTGAGAGTTTCTTCAATCGAAGCGTGGATGGTGAGAAAATTGGGGAAAAGAGACGAGCGATTTCGGCCATAGAAATGAAAAGAACGGCGGCCTTGAAAATATGCTAGGGTTTAGAGTTAAAATAATATATATAATATTGGTTTAATATTATTTTAATAAAATAAATTCTCGATTACATCACGTATGCAAAGAAGCTCCAATTCTCACGTTCTAAAAGGCTATCCTAGGGTTTTTCCGCGTTCCGGACACAATGGAACAGGTTTCGTAAGCTAATTCGGTCGTATGCACGAGTTACGGAATTAAACGTTCAATTTGAAATTAAATCGATTAAAACGATTTCGACACGTTTCGAGCTGCCGGGGTCAAACGACAACTCCGATTGCTACGAAAATTGAAATCCGATAATAACTAACTATTACGGATCCAATGAAACTGGTTTCGTCGAATTCCGAGACTGTGCCCCGGAAGGCTATTTTAACTCGTCTATTTAATTAAGCGATTTTCGAAATTATCGAAATCACTCCAAATCTCCACTTTTAAAATTTTATTAACTTAACAATAATTCATATAAAATTTATAAACACATTAAAAATCGTTCTGGTTCATTCTGGACTTAAATCGGATTAATTGCAATATTTAATAATATTAAATTCATTTTAAATTCATATAAAATTCCAAATAATAATCTATTAACTTTTAAATTCTTCCAAAAATCTAACAATATCATTTATAACCTATGGAACTTAAAAATGCATTTAAACATCAATCTTATAACAATTCCCATTCAATTTCCAATTTATTCTCAGTTCTAATAATTATTATTATTACTCCAATTCAAATGGAATCACCATATTTTGAAACTATAACTCATCTTATTAACTCAACCATAGTCTTCTATTATCAAGATTCAAATTAGAATCCATATCCAACATTTAAAATGAATTAAATGTTAAATTTTGGCGACCCAAAATTCCGGGTCGTTACATAAAATATGATTTACTTGTGAAATCATGCAAATTGTTGATTGGATTATGAAATGGATATGTTTTGGCTTACATTTATATTGGAAATGTTGTTAAAATGCTCTTATCTTTGGAAACTGATGAGTTTGTTGAGTAAGTACAGGTATAGAAGGCGTTCGAGAGAGTTGGAGCGCGTATATGCGTAATATTAGCCGCTTGCATTTAAAATTTGCTTAAAAGGTACGCCTACGCAAATATAATTGGGAAATGATATATATATTGTGATATATTTTGATTTCCGACCGTGTGGGTCGATGTATATATATTTATCTGTATCGCGATATCGCAAAAGCTCCCCCGTACAGGGAAGACTCTGCCAAAATATTCCGAAAATTTTGGGAGTTAGAAAATTTTTGAAAGTTTGAAAATTTGTAATCAACTAGGAAAGTTCTTTTTAAGAAAATGTTGAAACAAAAGCTTTTGAGTATAAATAAAGCAAATGAGTTTGAATTGGAGCTAAAGGGTTTTGGGAATTGTATATAAGTTTTAACTGAAGAAGTTTGGGTTAAGTTAATGCGTGCAGGAGCATTCTTCTACCTTAGCAAATTTCGAGGACGAAATTTTTATAAGGGGGGAGGAATGTAACATCCCGGAATTTTTAACACGGGATTTGTGAACGTTTAACTCATTTGAAATGTTTAAGATGGTTTTAAGATTTATTTTTAACTAAAAGGATTGGTTTAAATCATAATAACAAGTTAAAATTGCTAAAGTGGAGATTTAATTTGAAATTGAGCAATAATAATTCAATATTCGAAATTGAGATAAAAAGGTAAATCTGGATGTAAATAGTGATAAAAATGGTTTTAAAAATTTATTTTGAGTTATTTGAGTGTAAATAGCGTGGTGGGAATTTTAGAAGAATTTTAAAGTTGATAAATTAATATTTGGGATTTTATATTAATTTAAAAAAGAATTTAATATTATTAAAACGCAACTAATCAGATTTTGGGCCTGGAATGAGCCAGAATAATTTGTAATGTGGATATATATGTCATATGATTTATTGTTAAGTTAATAAAATTTTAAAAGTGAAATTTTAAGCGTTTTCGATTATTGCAGAAAATCGCCCGATTTAATAGACGAGTTAAAATAGCCTTCCGGGGCACAGTTTCGGAATTCGACGAAACCAGTTCCATTGGATCCGTAATAGTTAGTTATTATCGGATTTCAATTTTCGTAGCAATCGGAGTTGTCGTTTGACCGTGGCAGCTCGAAACGCATCGAAATCGTTTTAATCGGCTTAAATTAAAATTGATCGTTTAATCTCGTAACTCGCGCATACGATCAAATTAGCTTACGAAACCTGTTCCATTGTGTCCGAAACGTGGAAAAACCTTAGGCACGCCTGTCGGAACGCGTAGTTTGGAGTTCGTTTGCATATAAGGTTAAATTGAGAATTTATTTTAATAAAATAATATTAAATTATATATATATATATATTATAATAACTAAACCCTAGTTTATTCGTTTACAGCCGCCGCTTTCTTTTAACAATGGCCGAAAATCAACCTCACTTCCCCTTCGTTTTCTCTCCATCCGCTCGCTTTTAGCAAAAGGTTTCAACTGGAAAAGTGGAGAGGCATTGGGTTCTTCGAGTTGTGCGGTGGAGATCGTGATTGGAAGGGTGTGGAGACCTGGGTGGGACCACGTACGCTGGCCGTTCGTGCTCCGGTTTAAGGCGCTGGGGAGAGCCGAGCTTGGCCGTGATCTGGGCAATGGTGGAGTTGGCGATGGGCGTCGCAACGGTAGTCTCCGATCGAGGTGAAATTGTCAGTGGTGGTCGCGGTTGGAAGCCCTAGTTTTGCATGAGTGGGTTCTTTCGACCTGTAGTTCGCATACGAGAAGAAGAATAGGAGCGCCGAGATTGAAAACATGTTTGCACGGCCTTGATATTTTTGGGTAAATAAAAGAAATTTGTTTTAAATTCCATTTAAACTTTAAAAATCCGTAACTTGCTCGTACGTTATCAGATTTTGACGATTTTGGTAGCGTCGGAATCGCAGCGCCGTACTCTACGCAGCAGCGTAAGTTTGGAGACGATTAGAGCAAGTAGAAAATTTGAGTTAAATTGAACGTCGTTCGGTTTAATTTAAATTTTGAACGCTCGCCAAAACTCTAGGTGAGTTTAACTCACTCACATCTGGATGCTAGCTATTTTAAATAGTCAATATTTAAATATCTACGTGATTGGTTGATTATAATTGTTATTATCAGTCTGGAATGATATTTATTTATGTGATGTGCTAATATTTGTTGATGCAGAGAAAACAGGTTGGAGGGATCCAACTGGATTCCTCACAATATTGGAATTGTTGTTATGACTGATGATGTATTCCATTTATATATCCTGTGATAGCTAAATTTGGAATTCAGTTATTGTGACATGAATTGATAAATTTAAACCTGAAATTGATAAGCATGAATAAAATAAATTGTGATTTAAAAGAAATAGCAGAAATTGTTAAATAAAAGATCTAAAGGAATAAAATTTGGAATCTGGTTGAATTAAGAATGGAAATTGGTAAATTTTGGAATTTATAAATGAAATGGAAAACTTATCAGTTGATAAATGTGAAAATATGGATTTGTGAGGATAAATTCCATAAGGAATTATAAATTGTTAAAAATAACGATGGTTATTTGATGATGTATTCCTGGAAATTAAAATATATTTAAAAGAGGCTTTCCAAATATAAATTAATAGATTTTAAATGTAAATAAAATAATTAAACGTAAATTTGAATCGGAATAAATTGGTGGGATTTATAAGAAGGATTGTATGGGTTGTTGAATAGAAGTGTATTTCCCTGGGAAACCAAGTTCGTGTTTTAAGGCAGATTTTAGAAAAATTAAAGTTTAAACTTGTTTCAAAAGTGTTTTGAGAACTTATTATTTAAATTAGCTATAATAGTAATTATTTTTATATAGGGATTTATTTAAAAGATAGTTTGATTTAAGTTATTTGGAACCTTGTAGCAATACTTTTAAAACTCCGTCTTCAAAATTTCATTTAACTAAACCCTATTTTAAACTAGTTAATACCTTATCAAGTGGTTTTACTTAAAATATTTTGAAACTATTTTTAGAGTAAATAAATAGTAGAAACTATAATATTTCAAAGTATATCTAAGAATAAAGTATTTTAAATTGTTTTAAATCTAATTGTTTATGAACTTGGTTATTTCCAATGGGAATTAATGGTAAAGGATTTACTTTATAAAGGAAGAACTTTGGGAAATTGTTTTCAAATGAGCTTTGAAAATTTGAAAATATATCTTTTAAAGATATCTGAGGCAAATAAATAATGTGGGAAATTATTTATTGTATGATGGATGCTTATGGATGTTTATGAATATAATTGATAGTTAAATCACCGACTATCAATATTGGACAAATGCGTTGATCGTTTCGAAGAGACCGGGATCGAGATTTATTTCTCGAAAACCACTTCGATCCGGTTTGTACGTTTCGTGGAAAACGTGTTCGAAGTCGAAGATGGAGCAGTGAAGTGCAAGGGCTGGTCGCTGCTAATCCTGAGGATATTTCCAAAATGGATGTAGTAGGAGTAGTGCCTTCGGTTCCGTTCGAACCCGGGACGGACTTGTATGGATGAATGCTTGTGAAACATCGCCAGGTGGACGATGAGCATTCTAAGTGATGCGTTCTTAAAAGGTAACGTTTAACCTCAAGCCTCATCAACCGGGAACGGCTAAAACAGGGGAGGTGCAGCAAGGTTAGGTGGGTCATGCCCAAGCAGGACAAGATTTTTCCCTGTTTAGATGTCCCTTTATATTCGGCTTAGTGGGTGGTTGGTAGCGCCAACCACGGGGTTATCTTGTTCGGGACTGTTCAGTAAGGAATGGTTCTGGCCTTGTGTTGCAGGGGAGCGGGCGTACTCCTCGGTACTCTGATCTAGGCCAGGTACTGTGACGGGCGGTACCCCAGTAGCCCAGCCATTGATGGAAATCCATTCTCCCTACGAGCCTTGTACTAGTTTTGTTTGTATTACCCACTTTTGTGGCTAGTAGCTGGAATTTAATAGATGTAACAATTTCGGCTATTTTATAAGTATTTGTAAATAGACCCTATTATAATACCAGAGGATTTCTATAAAAAGTGTTTTAGCTATCGTAAGGTAAAAACCCGACATGTTTATTTGTGGCGTGGTCTTACGAGATGCTTTTGTTTTCAAAAGAATTTTTGAAACTTTAATAATCAATCTGGATGCATTATTATCAGCTGGTATTCCATACCGACTCTGGTATTATTTCATTATAATGCTCGGGTCAGATCGAGTATTATATGTACAGGACATGATGCTTTGAAGAGAAGAGGAGCTGGAGTCCGAGACGTATTACCTATATATATGTGTGTATTCTTCTGTTGTGAATTGTATGGTATGTCTGAATGGTAATTTGATGTATGAGATACTCTGATGATGTGATGTATAAAACAGTTATAGATTTCATTTTGTGTAAAGTTCTATATTTATTATTATATTTTATTCCGCTGT
This sequence comes from Allium cepa, assembly GCA_030765085.1. Lineage (NCBI taxonomy): Eukaryota > Viridiplantae > Streptophyta > Magnoliopsida > Asparagales > Amaryllidaceae > Allium > Allium cepa. Next base: position 848,641,282 of record CM060938.1, read on the forward strand.
CACTGTAAGATTCTGATATTGTTTAGTTCCTTCTTCTTCTATCTCTTCTTCTTTAACCCTAATGGTTCGTAGTTCTGTGCCACTTGAATTAATAGAGGTAGTATAGTGTTGATTCAAGGGGTACGGATTTGCGGACTGTCACACCCGGGTTTGACCTTGTGCTCATGTTATGACTTTATTTGTATTTCACTTGAGTTGAACCCGGCTTTTAATTGGGTTTGACCTTGTGCTCACCTGTCCCTGTAGATTTATCAAGTGTATATATCTGTGTGCATGGCCTTGTGGCATGTACAGTGATACACTGTGCATGTCACAAGCTGTTGGTGTATGATGAATTCAAATTTAAATGATGACAAACAACCCAAATAACTGAGGCAAATAATATGTTCAAAATTACATTTTATTTTATACTGCAAAAATAATTTGTTTTCAATTTTACCGCGTCAGTATTTATTTTTGCAGATTGCTCAGATGTTGGATTCAAGTTGAAGATACACGAGTGAATGAGTGAATTGTAGTGAGGTGCATTTGTAAATTATAGATTGTGATGTATTTGAATTTGTATTGTAATCAAATTCTATATGTATAGTGAGAGATTGAATTTGTACTATTCAAAATTGTAATAAATATTTGTTTGAATAAAATATCTGTTTGAATTTTAAATTCCGTGTTATTTATTTTATTCACCAAATATTTATTTAATTATGTGAAAAATAAAATAGTACATTAACAAATACATTTAAATGAATATATATATGTTTATTATCATCAAACAAAAATCATATAATTGCATATTCAACAATAATTAGCTTGATTCCTTTAATTCTTTACTTCATTTTTTTCTATTCTAGGAAGTAGTTCAATTCTATTTGGTTGGTTACGAAAACTGTACTAAAAACCCATTTCCATATTTTAATATTAAATAATGCAATAAACAATAATTCGAAATTGCAAGATATTTCTTTTGTTATTTCATTAATTTTGGATAGTGTAAAATATAGGGGTTTCTCTATTTTATACTAATTCCCTTTTTCATTTTTTATTCTTGCAATTACGTTTATCGTTATCCTTTTAAATATTAAACTATAAAAATGTATCCTATTTTCTAAACTAACTAATTAATCTATCGCTTACTTCCAAATCAAGTTATTAGATATTCCTTTACTTTATTACTCCCGTTTTAGCATATATTTATTGTAGAATTCTATTTTTCTTGCTTTATTTTAGCTTTTCTTATTTTACATCTAATGTCCTAAAATCTAGTATTTTCCTATTTTGATCCGTAATTGCGAACTTTCTTCTTCAACTATATTATTAACGTAAAGAGGAATAAAAAGAAGCTAGCATTTAGGCTAATTTTTAGCTTTAAAATAGATGTAAATAACTGTAGATTTCTTACATTCTTAGCATAATTAATTGACAGGATTGATTACTGTAATACTGAATAAATTATTTAACGGGAATCTAACGGTAATATATTATAAACGTAAAAGAAATATAATTAAATCCACTCATGTGACGACCCGCCTTTCATTCCATAGAAAGACGTATCATCAATAATAAAGAAATAGGTAGAAATAGAATAGATAGAAGAAAGAACTAAACAATATCAGAATCTCATAGCGGAAACGAAATAAAATATAATATATCGTATAACTATTACATAGTCTTTTCATATCAGAGTTACATAGATTACATAACATCGTCACATTAGACAGGTATAGTGGTCTATCTATCCATTACATTCCTAAATACAACAGTCAAAAAGGTTTCAACACAGCGAAAAAAGATATATATTGCTACGCTAGGCTCCTGCCCCAAGCTATCCAAAATATGTCAAGCAAAATTTGATCACTTAGCTACTCATAAAAATTTGAGTACCCAAGAGTTTAAGAAAAACAAAAATAAACTCCGGGTCAGACATGGGTCTGGTGTGAGTAAATAGGTTAAAATTGTTTAACTTTAAAAATCATTTGAAAACAAAGGTATCACGTAAGACTTCTCACACATAAACGTGGGTAAGTTTTTACCTTACGCTAACCAAAACATTTGATAGGAAATCTGGTGATATTATAATAGGGTCTAGGGTTTTCAAATAAACTAGAAAATAACCTAAATTGTTACATTTTTTAAATTTCGGCATACATAGGTTTACAATCAAGTCCGAGGGCACTTATTGGAGATTGGATTCCATACAATGGTAGAGCTACTAGGGTACCACCTATCACAGTACGTGGCCTAGATCACCGTATCGAGGATCCACCCTAAATCCCCTACAACACAAGGCTAGAACCATCCCTTACTGGACAGTCCCGAACAAGACATCCCCACAGTCGTGGCCAACAACTTCCCACTAAGCCGAATAAAAATGGACCTCTAGACAGGGGTAAATCTTGTCCTACTTAGGTGCTACCCACTTAACCTTGCTACATCTTCCATGTTTTAGCCATTCCCGATTGATGAGGCTTGAGGCTACGATTACTTTTTAAGAACACATCTTGGAATGCTCATCGTCCTCCATGGACGATGGTCTGATAGCATTCATCTATTCAAGTTCGTTTCGGGTTCGAACGAAACCGAAGGCATTATCTCGTTACACTCATTTTGGAATCACCCTCAAAGTTAACGACAATAACCCTTCCACTCTGATAACTCCATCTTGATCTTCACTTGAGATTTTACGACCTAACGTTTAACTTGGATCGATGTGGTTTTCAGATAATCAAACTTGATATCCAATCTCGGTCTCATCGAAATACAAACGCCATTTTAAAGGTCAAGTTGTTTAAGTTTAAACAATTCAATTCAATTACTTTGAATTCACACATTATTTTTCATAGATAAATAACACATATTTATCACTGATATAACCAATAACACATCACAGAATATCATAGATTATCATCCAATAGATATCAACCAGTCCAGATATTCTACTCAAAACTACAATCCATAAGCAAGAATTATTAATCCATATTATAATTAATTCAAATTTAATTAATTACTTAAGAATTAATCACTTAACCTTGCTTAATCAATAATTAATTAATTAATTAATTACAAACCATTTAATTAATTAATCATTCCTTAATTACTTTATAAATCAATTAATTAATCATTAATTGTGAAATTAATTATTCCTTAATTATTAATTAATAAACCTTAATTATTAATTAAAAAACTTAATTACAAATTAATTAATTATTAATTACTAGTTAATCAATCCTTAATTGCCAATTGATTAATCTCTAATTACTTAATTAATTAATGCTTAATTACAACTTAATTACTTAATTAATTAATCTTAATTACCACTTAATTACTTAATTAATCTCTAATCGTTAATTAATTATCTCTGATTATTAATTAATAATCCTTAATTACCAATTAATTAATCTCTAATTATTTAACTTAAACCTTGATTAAGTTTAAGATAAAACATTTCCTTTATTAATTACTTAATCACATTATTTAAAAACATTTATCAAACCTTCATAAAAAATTAAGTTTTAAAGTATCTTAAAACTTAACTTAACAAATTTTAGTTAAATAAAACATATAATTTCTAATCACATGTTGAAGAAAACATTTTTCATATATAAAAGAATTTTATTTAAGGAAAATTTTAAACTAAATTTCTTTTTAAATTTCAAAACTTTGCTTTTTAAAAAACTTTTAAAACTTCTCAAACTCTTGCTTTGGGTTTAATCCGACCATTGCTTGAGTCCTGCCTCGAGTTCTTCTTCCCCTTCTTCTACTTTTTTTTAAAAAAACTTATTTAAAATTTTAAAAACTGCTATGCTATAACACTCTCGTGCACGAGTTCAACCCCCAGCCCAACATCATTCCTACCGTGCTTCGACTCGAGGCAACCCACCTCGCAAACACAAAGACGCATCAAAAGACGATGCATGAGCACAGTGGCACGGTGGTGCTCCGATTACCCTCACCACCTCCGGCAAGAATCGATCGCCTCTACAATCGATCCATTCACCCAGATATCAACATAGTGCTCGTAATCGAGTTCGAGCCCTCCGATCCAAACTGGAACAATAGCTCTGATCCAAAACTTGCCTCGACCAGACAACCCAGACCATCATAAGCTCCACCACTCCGGCTACAGCTTCATCCACGACCCAAGCACCGATCCCCCCACGACCGGCCTGATTCGATGCACCGACGACGACGCATCAACGAAATTCCCGACCTCGACTAAAAATCTACTCGAAACCCTACTTCGACCCACCATCGACGCCACGACGAACAATCATCACTTGCACTATTTTTCCCGACATCGCCGACCGCCACTCTAACTTCGACAAAAACCCCGACCAACCAAAAGTTCATCGATCGCCTGAAATAGCCTAAAACTCATCTTTTGTTCATCTTCGAACTGCTCCCATAACACTTAACTAGAAATCGTGATTTTTGTTTTAAAAACCCTAGTTTGCAAAGGGGATTCAGATTACATACATGAATTAACAAATCATTGTGTTTGATTTTTAACATATACTTAAGTTTCCACTGTTCCTTTTATTTTCCAAATAATTTTCAAACTTATTTCATGTAAATAAAATTTTAAAAATTTAGTTTATGTTTAAAAAAAGATAATTTGTTCAGTACTACAACTTATAAGAGATTACATGAAGAGAACTTGATTTTTTTTCAATATTAAGCCCATTGGTAAGAAATAGAGACATACCAGGTTTCACAGATATACACATTTATAATTCATCATATTTACAACATGCAAGCCAAAGTTTCACACATGCAAGTAGTTATCACATCATCTACTGACTATATACATCACAAATAACAATTTAAACAAAGCTTGGTTGTTTACTCACCTGTTAATGATGAGCAGAGCAGTTTGAAACGGGTTTGAATTTTTAAAAACTTGAAAGCTTGCTTAATCTTTGGAACTGAAACTGGAATTGATCTTGGATTTGAAAAGCTTGCTTTTAGATTTAAATTGGAGAAGATTGCCTTTTGCTTTGTTATAGATTTTTTTCTCAGATTTGAATATTTAATAGGTTTTTGTTTTCAAGTTTTGGAAATTTTTTTACTGAACAAAGAAAATGAGAGATAAGGAAAGAGTTGTGTCTATATAGACTTAATTTAGGATTTATTAAAATAAAATAAAATGAAAATAAAATGGTGATACATGTCTTTTACATTTAGCACTTGTCTTTTTACCTTAGTTAATTCATTTACACTTGTTATTAAAGAGATTAATAGCTAACACATGTAATTTTGCGTGAATTAATTAGTTTTTAAATGGTTATAAAGCTTTTATAATTAATTTCCTAATTAATAAATACATATCTTAATTTATATAAATAAAATCCTTTAAAAGAAAGTAATATAAAACAAACTATATTCTAAATAAAATCATATATAATATATTTTAAATCCAAAATATATTTAAGATATGCTTCATTTAAATTTTCAAATTTAAACCCAAATTCAAATTTAAATTCAATTTAAATCCAATTTAAAATCAATTCAAATACATACATACATACATACATACATACATACATACATACATATATATATATATTAAACAAACCCTAATTCAATTTGAATTTAATAATTCTAATAAAAATTTATTTATCTAAATTTTAAAACAACACATTTCTTATAATTGTCTGAAAATAACAATTTTGCCAAATTTTGAATAATTAGTAATGGGGATTATCACATTTAAATTTGCTTGAAATTTCCCGGATATCACATTCCTCCCCCATTAAAAGAATTTCGTTCCCGATATTTAAACAAAAGATAATCCAAAATGTTTTATTTATTTCAACCATCCAAGCATACATATTAGTCGAACAAACAATTCACCCAAACAAACAATTCATTCAAACAAACATCACTAGCTATCCGGACACAATTTCGGATAAGGTTTCCTAACACTATCCAGAGTTTCCCAAGTACAGTCTCTGGGATCCTCACTCCACTGCACCTTAACCAGCTTCACTACCTTGCTCCTGAGTTGCCTCTCATCTTGATCAACGATTTGGACAGGATGCCTGACAACAGATAATTCCATCTCAATCTCTAAGTCTTCTTGCACTACTGGCTCCAGATAAGAGATGGATCGTGCACATATTTCCTCAGATGAGATACGTGAAAAACATTGTGAATTTCAGCCATCCGGACTGGCAATTCAATCCTATAAGCCACAGCACCAATCTTCTCAAGCACTCGGAACGGACCAATATACATTGGGGCGAGTTTTCCCGTCTTTCCAAATCTTATCGCTCCTTTAATCGGGGAAACTTTGACAAAGACTAAATCTCCAATCTCAAATTCCAATTGTCTTCGTCTCTTGTCCGCGTATTTCTTCTGGCGATCCTGCGCTGCTCTCATTCTTTTCTTAATAAGCTCTACCTTCGCAAATGCCTCACGGATCAAATCTTGTCCAAGAACAAGACGATCTCTTGACTCTACCCAACAGGGGATCTACAAGGCCTTCCATATAAAGCTTAATAGGGTGCCATCTTGATACTCGCCTGATAATTGTTATTGTACGAGAATTCCACTAAATGTAGACAGTCTTTCCAAGATCCACCATAATCCAATACACAAACCCTCAGCATACCTTTTAGAATTCGGTTCAACCTTTCTGTCTGTCCGTCGGCCTGGGGATTATATGTTGTACTCAAACTCAAACTTGTACCCATAGCTGATAACAAAGCCTCCCAAAATTTGCTGGTGAAGATAGGATCACGATCACTTACTATGCTGACTGAAAAACCATGCAATCTGACGATCTCTCTCAAGAAAATCTCAGCCAAAGACACTGCAGTACGGTTTGCCTTAACCGAAATAAATTGGGCACTCTTGGTTAACTAGTCAACAACTACCCATACTCCTTCGTTTCCCTTTCTGGTCCTTGGCAAATCGTCGATGAAATCCATTGAAATCATTTCCCACTTCCATCTTGGAACTTCCAAAGGCTGCAACAATCCAGCGGTCTTCTGCTGATCTCCCTTCACTTGTTGGCAGATAGCACATCTATTTACAAAGATAGCAATATCTTTCTTCATACTTGGCCACCAGAAGACACTTCTCATATCCCTATACATTTTAGAGATTCCCATGTGAATACTCAATCTGGAGAGATGGCACTCAAAAAAAACTTCTTGCTTCAACCCATCTACATTCGGCACACAGAGACGACCATTAATTCTTAAAGTTCCTCGATTGTCAATCTCAAAATCGGAATATTTTCCCTCCTTGATTCCTTGAATAATTTTCTTTAAAGTCATGTCCTCCATTTGCTTGCTTATAATCCTATCCTGTAGAGACGGGATAACTTTCAAAATAGCTAAAACTGCATTCCTACTTAGAGCATCTGCCACAAATTCGTCTTTCTCGAAGTATACAGGATATCCAAATCATATGATGCCAAAAACTCAACCATCGCTACTGCCTCAAATTAAGATCTTTCTGGGAGAAAAGTTACTTCAACGGTTTGTGATCCGTGAATAGCTTGAACTTCTCTCCTAGCAGATAACGTCTCCAGATCTTTAAAGCAAAGACGATAGCCGACAGTTCCAGATTATGCGTAGCGTAGTTCCTTTCATGAGGCTTTAACTGCCTACTCGCATATGCAATTACCCTTCCATTCTACATCAGAACCGCACCCAACCCAACTATATAGGCATCCGTATAAACCTCAAACTTACTCCTCCCATCCGGAATAGCCAACACAGAAGCACTTGTCAGCTTCGCCTTCAGATTCTAGAAAGCTTCCTCACATTTAGGGGTCCACTTGAACTTTGCTCCTTTCCTAGTCAGCTTAGTTAGGTGTGAAGAGATCTTGGAATAATCCTTGATGAACTTCCTGTAGTAGCCAACTGAACCCAGAAAACTACGGACTTCAGTCGGAGTGAGTCTACGGTTGCTTCCACTCTAGAATAGTAGCTACCTTGGCTGGATCTACAGAGATGCCCTCTCTAGATACAATATGCCCCAAAAATCTGACTTTCGATTTTCAAAAATGGCATTTAGAAAACTTAGCCTTCAGAACATGCCTTCTTAGTGTCTCCAACACTATTTTCAGAGGCTGCTTGTGCTCCTCTTCAAACTTAGAGTAGACAAGAATATCATCGATGAACACGAGAACAAACTTATTCAACACATGCCGAAAAAATCGGTTCATCAAATCCACAAAATAAGCAGGAGCATTGGTCATCCCGAAAGGCATAACCAACCACTCATAAAAACAATTGGGTCCCCTAAACGCAGTCAAGGGTATACTGTCCTTAGCTACCCTTAACTGATGGAAATCCAAAGCTAAATTCAATTGGGAGAAAACAGAAGCTCCATGCAGCTGATCAAAGAGATCATCTATACGAGGAAAAGGATACTTATTTCATATGGTCACTTTGTTCAGCTCTCGATAATCAACACGGAACCTTAGAGACTCATCCGACTTGGTGATGAACACTGCAGCAGAACCCCAAGAAGAAAACTGGGTCTAATCAATCCTTTCTCCAACACATCCTGAGTCTACTTTACTAGCTCCTCCCTTACTCTAGGAGCCATCCTTCTGCTAGGTTGAATCACTAGTATCGCTCCCAGAACCAAATCAATGCGAAACTCTATCTCCCGATGCGGAGGTAAACACTAGCTTCCTCGAAGATATCTGGAAAATCTTTGACACTTCAATATCTCCTTCCTCCTCTTAAGAAGTCTCAACTCCATGTAAAACACTACTCAGGTGAATTCCAGAACTATCACACATCACTTTTGCAACCCTACCTAGATCAGTTTCCAACCAAACTGTTCTCTCTTCACAGATCAGAATAACCTTATACTTATCAAGCCAATCCATCCCCAATATAAGGTCAGACGCCTTAAAATCCAACACATAAGGGTCGCATGAAAAACTATGGGACGAATAGGAAATTCTTAGATCCTTATAGATCATATCTAATTTGGTTACTCCCCCTATAGGATTAGATACAAGAATAGGACGGTCTATAGTACTAGGGGTAAAATGAAACTTCTCTACCGATTCCAAAGAGATAAAACTAAGAGAGGCAACCGAATTAAACATTACTTTAATATACTTGCCATCTAAAAGTAATGTACCTTCCAATACTCTTTTTCCTTTAGAAGAAGTTGATGGTGCACCCTCTAGAGCAAACACCTTGTTCTACGGAGCTTTTTGAAGTAGCGGACAAGCTCTCACCATATAGCCCGGCTGGTGACAGTTGAATCACAACGATTTTTGAACCATTGCTGAACCTGGTCCATTCTGACGCTGCTGCTGCTGTTGAGTTCTACCTTGAGGACACTGATTGGCCAAATGCCCTTCTTGCTGACAAATATAACATTTGCGAGCTCCGTTGTTGCTTCCAGGCTTCTTCTTCTGCTTCTTCCAATTTGGATTGAACTTTCTCTTATTTGGGTTGAAAGAATTCCCTCATGATACTGCCACAGATGCCACTGGTTTCTTATTCATCAATTCCTCATATCTAAGTGCCATATCAATCAACTCTACTAAAGATCCCTTCAAATGCGCTGTCATCTTTTCATGGAACTCTGGCCTCATTCCCAACATGAACGTCTCATTCTTTTTGAGGGGATTATCTATGAGTCCTGGACCATAGCGAGATAGTTCATTAAATTTGGTCTCATATTCTGCTATGATCATGTTTCCCTGCTTCAAATCCAGAATCTCAATACAAACGAGTTCTTCCAACTGTAGGCATGAATTATTCCTCAAACAATTCTTAAATATACTTCTAGAAATGTCATCCTTTGAGATATTTGTTGTAATTGCATCCCACCAAGCTGTAGCACATTCTTGCAGTTGCCATGATGCCATCACTCTTTTTTGCTCGTCAAGCAAATCCAAACTCTTAAAGATGCGCTCGCATGTGCGTAGCCAAGCCTGAACCTCAATTATAGTCTTCGATCCTTTAAAAGGTCTCCCTCCAAGGTTGGTGAAGTCCTTGCACAAAGCAGCAAAACTAACTCGAGGTGGTGCTAGATCCACAGCCTCGCTAGCAGTCTGACCTCTTCCATTATTGGTCGACGTGCTCCCTACAACTCTACCTCTCCTGCCTCTTGAACTCATGTTGGAAACCTGGATAGGTAACACAACAAATTTAGATAGGTATATAGTTATACTTTAAAAACTACAATTACGCTCTCTAAAGATAGATATTACTTCAAAGCCTAGGTATTCACTCAACCTATTGCTCTGATACCAACTGTGACAACCCGCCTTTCATTCCACAGAAAGACGTATCATCAATAAGAAAGAAATAGGTAGAAATAGAATAGATAGAAGAAAAAACTAAACAATATCAGAATCTCACAGTGGAAATGAAACAAAATATAATATATCATATAACTATTACATAGTCTTTACATATCAGAGTTACACAGACTACATAACATCGTCACATTAGACAGCTATAAAGGTCTGTCTATCCATTACATTCCAAAATACAACAGTCAAAAAGGTTTCAACACAGCGGAAATAAATATATATATATAGCTATGCTAGGCTCCTGCTCCAAGCTATCCAAAATACATTAAGCAAAACCTGATCACTTGGCTACTCATAAAAATTTGAGTACCCAAGAGTTTAAGAAAAATAGAAATAAACTCTGGGTCAGAATGGGTCTGGTGTGAGTAAACGGGTTAAAGTTATTTAACTTTAAAAATCATTTGAAAACAAAGGTATCACGTAAGACTTCCCACACATAAACATGGGTAAGTTTTTACCTTACGCTAACCAAAACATTTGATAGGAAATCCGGTAATATTATAATAGGGTCTAGGGTTTTCAAATAAACTAGAAAATAGCCGAAATTGTTACATTTATTAAATTCCAGCATACATAGGTTTATAATCAAGTCCGAAGGCACTTATTGGAGATTGGATTCCATACAATGGCAGGCTACTGGGTTACCGCCCGTCACAGTACGTGGCCTAGATCACCGTATCGAGGATCCACCCTAAATCTCTTACAACACAAGGCTAGAACCATCCCTTACTGGACAGTCCAGAACAAGACAATCCCGCAGTTGTGGCTAACAACTGCCCACTAAGCCGAATAAAATGGGACCTCTAGACAGGGGTAAATCTTTTCCTACTTGGGTGCTACCCACTTAACCTTGCTGCACCTCTCCTATTTTAGCCATTCCGAGTTGATGAGGCTTGAGGCTACAATTACCTTTTAAGAACACATCTTGGAATTCTCATCGTCCTCCATTGACGATGGTCTGATAGCATTCATCCATACAAGTTCGTTCCGGGTTCGAACAAAACCGAAGGCATTATCTCGTTACACTCATTTTGGAATCACCCTCAGAGTTAACGACAATAACCATTGCACTCTGATAACTCCATCTCGATCTTCACTTGAGATTTCACGACCTAACGTTTAACTTGGATCGATGTGGTTTTCAGATAATCAAACTTGATATCCGATCCCAGTCACATCGAAATCCAAACGCCATTTTAAAGGTCAAGTTATCTAAGTCTAAACAATTCAATTCAATTACTTTGAATTCACATAGAATTTTTCACAAATGAATAACACATATTTATCACTGATATAACCAATATCACATCACAGAATATCATAGATTATCATCCAATAGATATCAACCAGCCCAGGCATTCTACTCAAAACTACCATCCACAAGCAAGAATTATTAATCCATATTATAATTAATTTAATTAATTCAAATTTAATTAATTACTTAAGAATTAATCACTTAACCTTGCTTAATCAATCACTAGTTCATTAATTACAGACCATTTAATTAATTAATCATTCCTTAATTACTTTATAAATCAATTAATTAATCATTAATTTCCAAATTAATTATCCCTTAATTATTATTTAATAAACCTTAATTATCAATTAAAAAAACTTAATTATAAATTAATTAATTCTTAATTACTAGTTAATCAATCCATAATTATTGATTGATTACTCTCTAATTACTTAATTATTTAATGCTTAATTACAACTTAATTACTTAATCAATTAATCTTAATTACCACTTAATTACTTAATTAATTAATCTCTAATCATTAATTAATTATCTCTAATTATTAATTAACAATCCTCAATTACAAATTAATTAATCTCTAATTAATTAACTTAAAGCCCTTAATTATTAATTAACGAATCCTTAATCATTAACTAATTAAATTAATTAATTACTCTTTAATTAATCTCTAATTATCAAAACCTTGATTAAGTTTAAGATAAAACATTTCCTTTATTAATTACTTAATCATGTTATTTAAAAACATTTATCAAACCTTCATAAAAAAATTAAGTTTTAAAATATCTTAAAATTTAACAAATTTTAGTTAAACAAAATCACATGTCGAAGAAAACATTTGTCATATATAAAAGAATTTTATTTAAGGAAAGTTTTAAACTAAATTTCTTTTTAAATTTCAAAACTTTGCTTTTTGAAAAACTTTAAAACTGTAACTCCTGCTTCGGGTTCAACCCTACCATTGCTTGAGTCCTGCCTCGAGTTCTTCTTCCCCTTCTTCTACCTTTTTTATATAAAAAAACTTAGTAAAAATTTTAAAAACTGCTATGCTATAACACTCTCGTGCACAAGTTTAACCCCCAGCCTAACATCATTCCTACCGTGCTTCGACCCGAGGCAACCCACCTCGCAAACACACAGACGCATCAGAGGACCGTGCACATGCACAGTGCCATGGTGGCGCTCCGGCTACCCTCACCACCTCCGGCAAGACATCGATCGCCTTAACAATCGATCCATTCACCCCGATATCAACATAGTGCTTGAAATCGAGTTCAAGCCCTCCGATCCAAACTGGAACAACAGCTCCGACCCAAAACTTACCTCGACCAAACAACCTCAACCATCAGAAGCTCCACTGCTCCGGCCATAGCTTTGTCCACGACCCAAGCACTGATTCCCCCACGACCGGCCTGACTCGACGCTCCGACGACGGCGCAATAACGAAATTTCCAACCTCGACTAAAAATCTACTCGAAACCCTACTTCGATCCACCGTCGATGCCACGACGAACAATCGCCACTTCCACCATTTTTCTCTATATCCCCAATAGCCACTCTAGCTTCGACAAAAACCCAGACCAACCAAAAGTTCGTCGATCGCCTAAAATAGCGTAAAACTCATCTTCTATTCATCTTTGAACTACTCCCACAACACTCAACTAGAAATCGTGATTTTTGTTTTTAAAATCCTAGTTTGCAAAGGGGATTCAGATTATATACATGAATTAACAAATCATTGTATTTGATTTTTAACGTATACTTAAATTTCCACTGTTCTTTTTATTTTCCAGATAATTTTCAAACTTATTTCATGTAAATAAATTTTTAAAAATTTAGTTTATGTTTAAACAAAGATAATTTGTTCAAATACTATAGCCTATAAGGGATTACATGAAGAGAACTTATTTTTTTCTCAATATTAAGCCTGTTGGAAAGAAACAGAGACATACCAGGTTTCACAGATATACACATTTATAATTCAACATATTTACAACATGTAAGCCAAAGTTTCACACATGCAAGTAGTTATCACATCATTTATTGATTATATACATCACAAACAACAATTTAAAACAAAGCTTGGTTGTTTACTCACCTGTTAATGATGAGCAGAGTAGTTTGAAATAGGTTTGAATTTTTGAAAACTTGAAAGCTTGCTTAATCTCTAAAACTGAAACTGGAGTTGATCTTGGATTTTAAAAGCTTGCTTTTAGATTTAAATTGGAGAAGATTGCCTTTTGCTTTGTTACAAATTTTTTTCTCAGATATGGATATTTAATAGGTTTTTGTTTTCAAGTTTTTGAAATTTTTTTACCGAACAAAGAAAAGGAGAGATAGGGAAAGAGATATGTCTATATAGACTTATTTAGGATTTATTAAAAATAAAAGAAAACGAAAATAAAATGGTGACACATGTCTTTTACATTTAACACTTGTCTTTTACCTTAGTTAATTCATTTACACTTGTTATTAAAGAGATTAATAGCTAACACATGTAAATTTGCATGAATTAATTAGTTTTAAATGGTTATAAAGCTTTTATAATTAATTTCTTAATTAATAAATACATATCTTAATTTATATAAATAAAGTCCTTCAAAAGAAAGTAACATAAAAAACTATATTCTAAATAAAATCATATATAATATATTTTAAATCCAAAATATATTTAGATATACTTCTTTTAAATTTTCAAATTTAAATCCAAATTCAAATTTAAATTCAAATTAAATTTAAAATCCAATTTAAAATCAATTCAAATAAATACATATATGTTTTAAACAAACCCAAATTCAATTTGAAATTAATAATTCTATTAAAAATTTATTTATCTTTATTTTAAAACAACATATTTATTACAATTGTTTGAAAATAACAATTTCGCCAAATTTTAAATAATTAATAATGGGGAATATCACATTTAAATTTGCTTGAAATTTCCAGGATACCATAACTCACATGTCGTCCTTAGCTTCAATCTCTATCCTTTTTAAATTGCTACGCTTTTCTCCCGCTTTTCTCCCTTTTTAATTCACTGTAGATTCTCTGATTTATTTGTGCAGTTCTCTGATTTTCTTGTATGTATTTCTTTTGCTTAATTTTATTTTTTTGTTTGGGGAAAGATTTGATTGATAGGGAGAAATGAAGAGGGAGAAGGGAAGCGGAGTTCGCTGTAAATGACAGTAGCAAATTCAAAGAAAATAGTGTGGGTTGGAGTTAAGTTACGTTCAATTTATAGGTGTAGTGAACAACTGTGAAACATCCAATTAACCTTTAAAACAATCCTCACCATCATTTATTGATTTGTTTACGTTAGCTTATAACGTTTGATTCTCCAATATTATTCATTTATTCCTTTGTTATACGACCCTATTATATTCACGTTTCCTTCTAAATAAGATTCTCCCATTAATTATCCAATTAATTAGATCATATATATATATATGTATATCCCATATTAATTGATTCTTATATGTTATAATTTCTTACCTATTTGAATACATCAATTAATATCTCTGTTAATTGATTATATAAAAAAGTTATACTTTTTTAATTTATTCTGATTAACTTACCTTCATCATAAACTTAATTACTTCATTTGATTTTTATATGCATTCCAATTCTTTCTTTTTTAACTGGGAAGCAAATAATCCTATAACATGCGTTTTCTTCTAAATAATTTATTTACATTATTAGCTATTGTAAGAAGGGCATATTCTTTGATTAATTGACACCCTTTTTGAAACTCTCAACTAATTGCCAATTAATTAATTGACACGTTTTACCATTTTAATTGATATCCAAATTAATTCTTTTGCATCACTCAATCATGCATTTATTAGTTGTATATATTTAAACCGCCAATTAATTACCCAATTAATTAATATATAAGTTTCTCTCTTTTATTAATTGACGTTTACTTAATGTCTTTAATTAATTTCTTAATTAATTGATTGCGTCAATTATAAATTAATATATGTATGTTATCATTTAATTTATACCCCACATCTATTTCCCTTTGTTAGAAGATCCATAAATCAATTAAAGTTATAAAAGCGATATATTCTCTAACTAATTGACACCTCTATGTCTCTTAATTAATTCCTTTTTTATGATTGATATGTCTATTAATCACACACCCATTGCTTGCGTAAATTTATGTAACCTCTTAATTCTTAAATACATATATTTGACATTTATATTCAATTTTGCAATTATGTTAATTCAATTAATTTTATTTAATTATATAAAAATGTGGGGTGTTACACACTAGATAGACGACATTGCTAAAATTAAGCGAACTGATATCTTGAGGTGCAGATAGTGATTAAACAAGTTCCAGTATGCATGATTGAAGTGTTTGAACATATGGATGTAGGGATGGTGCAATTGGCAAGAGGTTGATGTAAAGTAGGAGCATGATAGGCTAAACGAACATTGAGAGCATGGAGCTACCGTGAAAAGGCACTAAAGCAACCCATTCAGCAACGAAATATCTAGAAACTGATGACTGATGTTAACCCGCCTTTTGGTAAGGCCGTAGAAAGGCGGATTTAACTAAATCGGCTGCTCAATTGTCGATATTGGAATACGATGGGTTTTAGTTAATTATATGGATAGACAATCAATCACGGATGGTAGTTATGATTATGAAGCTAAGTTTCGGCATATTCGATGGACAAAAGTCATGGGATACTCGAAATACAAGTTTTGACAAAAGTTGAATCATCGCGGGTTGCCTGAAATGGGTCGGCATGTTGGATACTCGAGGGAGTCTCAAGTGGGTTGGCATGTTGGAGTCTCGTGGGAGTCTGGAGGGTCGGCATGTTGGAGTCGCAAGGAAGTCGGCATGTTGGAGTCTCGAGGGAGTCTCGAGTGGGTCGGCATGTTGGAGTCTCGAGGGAGTCTCGAGTGCGTCGGTATGTTGGAGTCTCATGTGGGACGGCATGTTGGAGTCTCGAGGGAGTCGGCATGTTGGAGTCGCGAGGGAATCTCGAGTGGGTCGGCATGATGGAGTCTCGTGGGAGTCTCGAGTGGGTCGGCATGTTGGAGTCTCGAGTGGGTTTTGCATGTTGGAGTCTCGAGGGAGTCTCGAGTGGGTCGGCATGTTGGAGTCTCGAGTGGGCTTTGCATGTTGAACTCTCGAGGGAGTGTTGAGTGGGTTGGCATGTTGGAGTCCGGAGTGGGTCGGCATGTTGGAGTCTCGTGTGGGTCGGCATGTTGGAGTGTCGAGGGAGTCTCGATTGGGTTGGCATATTGGAGTCTCGAGGGAGTCTCGTTTGGGTCGGCATGTTGGAGTCTCGTGTGGGTCGGCATGTTGGAGTCTCGAGGGAGTCTCGAGTGGGTCAGCATGTTGGAGTCTAAAGGGAGTCGGCATGTTGGAGTCTCAAGGGAGTCTCAAGTGGGTCGACATGTTGGAGTCTCGAGAAGTCTTGAGTGGGTCGGCGTGTTGGAATCTCGTGTGGGTCGGCATGTTGGAGTCTCGAGGGAGTCGGCATGTTGGAGTCTCGAGGGAGTCCCAAGTGGGTCAGCATGTTGGAGTCTGAGGGAGTCTCGAGTGGGTCGGCATGATGGAGTCTCGAAGGAGTCGGCATGTTGGAGTCTCGAGGGATTCTCGAGTGGGTCGGCATGTCGGAGTCTCGAGTGGGTCGGCATGTTGGAGTCTCGAGTGGGTCGGCATGTTGGAGTCTCGAGTGGGTCGGCATGTTGGAGTCTCAAAGGAGTTGGCATGTTGGAATCTCGGGGGAGTCTCGAGTGGGTCGACATGTTGGAGTATCGACGGAGTCTCGGGTGGGTTGGCATGTTAGAGTCTCGAGGGAGTCGGCATGTTGGAGTCTCGAGGGAGTCTCGAGTAGGTCGGCTTGTTGGAGTCTCGAGTGGATCGGCACGTTGGAGTCTCAAGTGGGTCGGCATGTTTGAATCTCGAGTGGGTCGGCATGTTTGATTCTCGAGTGGGTCAGCATGTTGGAGTCTGGAGTGGGTCAGCATGTTGGAGTCTGGAGTGGGTCGGCATGTTGGAGTCTGGAGTGGATTGGCATTTTACATACTCCGAGAAAGGAGTGGTCGCTATATGGACTCAACTATGGTCCTAATGGGCCCGGATCACTCAGAAAGCCCAGTAACTCGGATTTTGCCTATAAATACGGCAAACGGGGCTTCAAAAAAGGGGTCTTCATTTGGTTTCCCTTCGTCTTCCTCATTAAGGTTACTCTGCCATAACTATTTTGAAAGCTCCGGATTGTAACTGTAATTGATTCTCATATCAATAAAAAGGAAAAATTTGGAGTGGACGTAGGCCAGAGTCAGCCGAACCACTATAAATCCACTGTTTTTTCTCCTTTCTTTTTAATTTTTACTACTCTTTCATATTTATACTCTCTACATACACTATATCTGCTATCTATGACTGTTAGTTGGTGCTTTCATTTACATTTGGGTGTTAGTGACCAATTTTGGCGCTAACATTTTGGTGCTTTCACTGGAAACGCTAGCACTCAGGGATTTTAAAGCTTGGACTTTGGATTCAAAGACTTAGGAACTTGGATTCTTGGGAAGCTATGGCGAAGCAATCAACAAGGAGATAAAGAGCGGAAATAAGTCAGCTTGAAGGAAGTCAGGAGGCTTCCTCAGGAGCTAATCAGACCTCAGTTTTCATCAGCAGAGATGAGATGGAAATGATAATGGATGCTATGCAGGAGGGGACACTAAAAAGGGTAGGAAGAAATGATATAGAACCTACACCAACAGGTTGGACAAGTTGGAGTGCAAAACCAAAGGAATGGAGTAGCAGGTGATGTTGGAAATGAGGATCATAAAGCTAGAGTGATAGGAATGGAGGCAATCTAGAATCAGGACCAAGGGCATGAAGCGACCGGAGTATGGGATAGAATTGGACCATCCGGAACGCCCCCTAAACTAGGGGGCATGCCCCGAATCGTATAGGCTCCATTTCAGTAAAGGTACCAGGCGATGCTGGGAAATTTGGCGTTAATAGGGAAGTGGATGCTACTCTAGCAGGGCAGGTCCCAAGATTCCCTCGTGGACTTGAGGGCATGTTGGAGACAATGGCCAGAGGCCGTTACTTGATGACAATGACAGGTCAGCGAATGTAATCAGACGGGCTATGAGAGGAGGATTGGTGTATAGAGATTTGGAGGACGTGAACAAGAGCCCCTTCACTCCTATGATCAGGCATGCAAGGAATCCGTCGGATTTCAAACTACCATCGCTGGAAATGTATGATGGGAAAACAGATCCCACTGTTCACCTAACAAGATATATAAGGCACATGGAAGTACTAGGGGCATCAGAGGAAGTCATGGCATGGTGCTTTCGTTTCTATTTGACGGATATAGCGGCACTATGGTTTAGACAACTAGAAAGTGGCTCTATTGACACATGGACGGAGTTGATTAATAGGTTTATGAGGCAATTTTAGGTCCACATTGTGAGACCTAGGAGTGTGATGACTTTGACATCGATGAAGCAATGGAAGGGAGAATCACTTAAGGATTTCTTAACCACATTTGCGGCAGTGGCTTCGGCGGATCGACCTAATCCATCGATGGTTTTGATGGCGGCAGTCTCAGGGATTGCGGATAATTTGGATTTCAAGATATCATTAGAACGGGATCCACCAATGGATCTTGGGGAATTTTTCCATGAAGTGGAAAGGTTTCTAAGATAAGAAGATGCAAAGGCTAAAAGAGAAGGGAGAGAGGTAGAGGTTTATGCGGTAAAAGGTGGAGGTCCACCCAAGGAGGATTCAAATAAGGACGACAAAGGCAAAAGAAAAATGGATAAATAAAATACATCGAAAAGGCAACGGAGAGAATCAAAATTCTCTTCTTATACGGATTTGAATGAGACTCTGGAAAGAATTTATTTAGATACTGAGGACGCTTTCAGTATCGAAGGCCAGCAAAGAGGGAACGCTCTGAACATGAACGGGCATCGAGAAAGCATTGCCTATGCCTTTAGCTGGATGGGCATAACACAAATGACTGTAGGCATTTGAAGGATATCATCAAGGAACATATAAGGAATGGTCATTTACAACAGTACATAAGGAATCGAGCTGTGGTAGTGGAACAGGAGCAGTCACTGCCCGCATCAGACGAAGTTGGCACTGGATCTAGGCATCGTCGCCTTATTATCAGCCGAATGGATTTATGGCTTTGAATAAGTAGTAAACCCCAATGTGAGGCGACTAAGTCACTTACACTTGTACGGGATAGAGGATGATCTCTAGCCATACTATGAGATGATATGCCGTGATGCTCGGGTTTATGTAATTTTGTTTTTTCTATTTTCTATGAACTCTAGTTTCTTTCTTGGTACTGCGGACATTTGATTTTCTTTATTGTATGGACTTTCATTTTATCAGTGGAACTCTGTATTGAATGGATTTGGAATATTAATGTAATAAATAGTGCAGGTCACACGGTTACGGTCCCAATCGAAGAGACGAGATAGAAATTGCATGTCACAAGTCCCTTCGCCGAAGAGCGATGGAATGGACTCGAGCGTGGAATGGACTCGAGAATATAAAAGTCCTCGACGGGGGAGTCGAGGCCGGAGAATATAAAAGTCCTCGATCGGGCTCGACTCAGAGAATATAAGGAATTAATCCTTGACCGGAGAATATAAGAGTCAAGGGATCCTTCTCCGGCCTGTTGGAGTTGGCATGTTGGAGTGGGTCGGCATGTTGGAGTCTGGAGTGGGTCGGCATGTTGGAGTCTTGAGTGGATCGATATTTTACATACTCCGGGAAAGCAGCAATCGACTATATGGACTTGACTATGGTCCTAATGGGCCCGGATCACTCAGGAAGCCCAGTAAGTCGGATTTTGCCTATAAATACGGCAAGCGGGGCTTTAGAAAAGGGATCTTCATTCGGTTTTTCTTCTTCTTCCTCATTAAGGTTACTCTGCCATAATTGTTTTGAAAACTTTGGGTTGTAACTGTAATTGATTCTCATATCAATAAAAATGAAAATTTTGAAGTAGACGTCGGCTAGAGTCAGCCGAACCACTATAAATCCACTGTTTTTTTGTTTTTTTTTAATTTTTATTGCTCTTCATATTTGTACTCTCTACATACACTATATATTCTATCTGTGACTGTTAGTTGGTGCTTTCATTTACGTTTGGGTGTTAGTGACCAATTTTGGCGCTAACAAGTGACTACCTGAAGTTGAGAGTTAGCAAGATGACCGATGCGAGAACGTGATCAATATTCGATCAAAGCATGTTAAATATAAGGATAAGGTAGATAATTGTGATTCCCATGAATAAGTTGAGAACTAGCCCCATATTTAGAGAGTTACTCATGAAGTCGTGAAGTGCTCTTAACATTTGTATGTGTTTGGAGGACCACTCTGGCTTTCTTCTTCATAAACCTGTCTACGGAGAAATGTGTTGGCCTATCAAATATAATAAAGAAGGTGCATTTTTCTAAGTGCTATAAAAAATATGTTGGTTTTATTAGATCAGAGATGCATTGGCGATGGGGTAAAAATGGTGAATTTCAAAAAAAAATTCACCAATTTTCACGGGATCTTATTTTATATTTATACGAATAGTAAATTTTATATTAAATCATATTTAATGTCTATTAATAAAAATATATATTAATAAAAATAGTATATTTTAACTTATTTTAACCGTATTAAAAATATTTACTTTATGTTCTATTATTTAATAATAATATTTATTATTAATTTAAATTAAATTTAGTTTATTAATTTTTTTAATATTTTATTTTTAATGTGTTCATATTCACAATACAAACGTCATTATCAAATTAAAAGGAATAATCAAACCTAGGAGTAATATGGGAACGATATATAATTAACCATTATGACTTATAATTAATAAATATATATAAGTGATGTCATAAGTCAATAACGATGTCAAAAGGGATATACATAAATGCACATCAAATAATTAATTGTATTTAAGGTAATGTAAATTATTATTTTCTCCAATTAATTAATTAATACTTCTATATATATATATAATAGTATTGCAAAAAATTATATATATATACATATACACATATATTATAAAATAATTTTAGTAAGTATATATTTAAACATATATAGATTTAAAATAATTTATTTGAATTATAAAACATACACAGACACACATGCATGAATTAAAAGGAGGTTAGATATTTAATAATTCAAAATTTAAAGTAGTTTGACTAATTCAAATAAAAATTCAAAATCAAAATCAAAATCAAACTCAGCAAACCAAGATATCACTTTGTATTTTTTTTATAATAAATCTATGAGAATTAAATATATGAATATATTATTTCGAATGTTTCAAATATATGTATTCTGAAATCATTTTGTTATTTTTCAAAATAAAATAAATGTTTTTTAATAATGAAGCCAAAAGTTTCACAAAATATTATTATTTTTTATTTTAATTTTTGTTTGGAAATAGATATACATACGTACACATACATACGCACACGCACACAAATATATATACATATATATAAACACATGAAAAAATAACATTTTTTATTTAAATTAGAAAACAAAATTTAAAATTTATTATTAAAAACAAAGCAAATTTAATAGTTAATTATGTGTGTGTGTACACGGACACGCGTATATGGGTTATGTGTATGATGTTTGTAATGTTTGTGTGTGTATAATCTAAAAATAAAATAAGTTATTTCAATTTTAAAACCAAAACTAAATGTATATATAATATATTTAAAAAATTACTTTATGAATTAATTATTCAAAAAATATTTTTCGAAAATATTTTCTTAATTAATACATGGCCTAAATATATAAGGTAACTGCACGTATACATATGAATATAATTTGTATATTATTATATGGTCAAGCCCTGGACCAAGGACTGCTAGCTTGTCGCTTAGGGCTCCTGATTTTTAAGGGCCCCAAAATGTAAATATTTAATGTATATCGTATGTTATCCTTAAGTAACCAAAAATTTGTTTGGCTTGGTGGATACACATGTGCTATGGCTTCTAAGCAACTAGAGTTCAAGTCCGGCCATTGCCAAATATTTTGAATTTCCTTATTATATCTATAATATTGGGCCTCTTAAAACTTACTTTACTAGATTCAGTTTCTTTTTGCCTAGGGCCTCCAGCCACTTAGGGCATAGCTTGTTTATTGTATATATATTTAAATAAAGAAGTTCCTCCATATTAATACAAAGTCGATTATTGAATACCTTAGTTATTGGCTATCTCCTCCATCTCCTTGACTACAGTTTGCAACACCATCTTCTTGGCTTCACCGATGTCTAATGGAGGCAAAGGTTAGGTTGGTAGAGTGTATTGAAAACGAGGGTGGATGTAACACCCCTAATTTTTGTTGCGTGTTATTCCAGATATTTAATTAAGGAATAATAAAATAAATAACATGGGAAAGTATATATTGTGTGGAAAATCACAATTTTATTATAATTTTAATTTTAAGCTTTACATGGAGTAATAATTATAAGGAAAGGAATTGAAAGCCTTAATTATATTAGAGAGAGATAAGGAAAGAATATAAGGGATTAAATTATTTCTCCTAATACTTCCCCCCTCTCATACTTTGGCTACACCCTCATAAACTTATGTGAGGAAAAAACAGAAGCTGGACTCCATTAATCATTTCAACAAAGAAGAAAAAGGGAAAAGGCCAAAGTAAGAGAATTAAAGCACACAAAACAAATACAAGGTGATTATTATCTCCATCTCTCTTTTGTATGGCGTTGTAATTCAGATTTGTGATGAAATGTGAATGAAAATTGACATTTATCATGCATATGGATTGGACAGTCGTTTTTGTACATCGGCCATCGTTTATAAAATTGTAAGAATCTCCCAAGGGGTTTTGAGTTAAAAAAATAAATTTCGGTCTCCAAAAACTTTGAAATTTTGATATGATGTTTGGAATATTATTTTAGTGATGAGTTTTATCTACAAAATTTTTGGACTTATTATGAGTTTAATATGAAAATTTCAAGTTGAGAAAGTGGATCATTTCAGATTTTAATTATTAAAAAGAGGATAAACATTATTTGACTTCAAGATTTTTACATGTTGGAAGAGAGGTATATTATGATTTTTGGGGATTTTTTCCCAAATAATATTTATTCAAAATAAATTATTTTGCACCGAAGGATTTAATTGTAAAAAGGTAATTAATGACATAATTAATGGAAAATTAATATTTCGAGGAAGAAGAGAAAATTTCTCTTTATTTTGCTGTAAATTTTTTGAAAAGATTTTGGTTAACCAATAAGAATTTGACAAAGTAATTGGTTTGGTAAAAAATCATTACTTTTAAAGGAAATAAATAATTGCTGTAGATAATTACAAACATGCTTATTTTAAACCTACAACAACCATATTTACCACAATGTGCGATAACATTACTTTCGTCAACATGCGATGATAATATTCTATCAACCTGCCATTATAGTATTTTTATCAATATGCGATATTATCATTTTTACCAACTGGCGACAACTACGCATTTTCGGCTTGCGATAGCTGCTAGACTTATCACTTTACGATAGCTATGAGTTTCCAACCCACTATAGGTTCATAGGTTTCAACTCGTGATTGCTAAATAATTATCAATATGCCATGGCTATGGATTTTTTATCAACTAGCGATAGCTATGAGTATCCTTCAACTTGCAATAGCCAAATAATTGTTAATATGCGATGGTTATGGATTTTTGTCAGCTTACGATGTTATGAGTTTCTTCAAACTTGCAATAGCTAATTGTTTATCAATATGAAATGGCTTCATGTTTTCAACCTATGATGGAAATACATTTTCTAACATGCAATAGCCTATGTTTTGACATGCGATATCAAGAAGTTTTCAATGTGGATGTAACAACCCGGGATTTTGTAAAAGTCAGTTGTCGTCATCAGACGATTAAAGTTGCTAACAAAGTGCTATTAGAATTTTAATCAAGATGAAATTCTTTATAAATTTATTTATTGTTATGTGGGCTTCAAAACTTAGTTTTGGGCCACATCTTCATTTGTTAGTTTTACCGAGATATCTATCAGAGGCAAAACCCATTCTCCTTGATTCTTTTTATCACAACCCTAAAAGCAAACAAACGAAAGAATTAAAAATGGCGGCTCGTGCTCGTTTCCCTTGCTTCAGTAATTAGGGCTTCGACCGACTTCGTGGTGCCACGACTTCGTTTTGCTCGATTGAGAGATGGATCGCGTTGCTTGGTCGTTGAATAAAAGGTGAGTGATTCTCTCACTCACATCTTCAATTCAAACCCATGTATTCGAGTCCCGTTGCTTGATTTTTGGTTATCACTGCTTAGAATTTTGGTGGTTTCGTATATATTGGGCTTCGGCCATTTGATTTTGTTTAGATGCCTGTGATGATTTTCGACTTTGTCAATTCGTATATCTTGTGATTTCTTAGTACACACGGCTTTGTTCGTTTTCTTTGGTCATCGTGGCTCCGACCTGATTTATTTTGGGCCATTCGATGTTGTTATGATTTGGTAGTTGTGTATATTTCCTCGAGTACATGTGTGTACTATCTTGAGTTTTGTTTACCTAATGGCATTTGGTATTCCTTTGAGATACAGTTTCAGTGGCAAGTGTATTCCTAGCTTAGCTTTTGTTTCCTACAGTGGTTATTCCATTGTATATTCATTTGGTTTGGTTACTTGGGGGTTGCATCCCTTGAGTACTTGTTTGTACATGCTGATCCAGTTTACAGTTTTCATTTTAGTGGTCATTTGCTGTTGGATTTCATGTATCTATGTACTCCATTTTCCATGTTTAGTGACACTGCAATTTGGGTCTGGTTCCATGTGCTTGATGCCTTCATGCTAAACGTATGTTGTTGAGTTGTGGTCATCCTTCTTTGCTTAGATTGTGTACCTCTGTGCACTTGTTTACTCGATAACATACGATGGTATTTGGTCCAGACTTGAGTTCCCTGTGTACTGCTGTTTCACTGTTTTGTTCTGCACTTGTATTCATGTTGCAGTGATCTTTGTGCCTGTTACTGTGTTGCCTTATCTTGGGCACACATGCTTGTTTCACTTGTAGCCTTTGTTCCTTGTTGCTATTCCTTTATATGTGATTGCATTGTCACTGTATTGGTTATGAACATTTGATGTTCAGGTTGCGTGCACAATTCATGTGTTTCCAACCTGGGTCCTTTGTACCTTGTTGTTCCACTATAGCACTTCAATTGCTTCTGCTGGTTCATGTATACGTACGGGCCATTGCCCTTGTGCACTGATGCTTACTGTCGTGTAGAATTTGAGGACTTTTGTGTTGTTTTGAGTTTGCAGTTTCTTTATATCTAGACTTCCTCTGGTTCATTCCTTTGTAGTTGTGTTGAGTCACGATAGTCGTGACTTGACCTCTGCAGTTTTGATTGCTGTTGGTATTCACTGTTGTGATGATTTCACATGCTGTTGTAGCGAGGCAGTGCACGCATGCGTGTATTGCAGCCACACAGTATTGACGTTTTAATTGATATTTCAATTGCTTGAATTGTTTTGTCCAATTCAATATTTTGATATTGTATTTTGATTTGGTGATTTGATCATTTTGTTGTTGTCTAATTATCTATTTGATAATTAGATTAAGAGTTTCTAATTATTTTCTTAACAATTAGATTTTGTTGTTAATTGTCGTTTAGGCAATTCTGATGTTTTCTAAATTGTCTTCATTGATGATCTTTTCATTTATCTTTGTTGATGATTTGATTCTGCTGATTTGTTGTTTAACACTGTTTAGTGTTATATTTTACCGTTATCCCATTTCTTTATTAAAAGGGTCGGATAGACGAGAATTATTATGACTGTCGTCTATTTGATTATTTGATTATTATTGCTTCTATGCACTAATAACTGAGTTTGATAGACTGACCCGTGTATTATTTTCTTTTGAATGTAATACTCGGGTCAGACCGAGTTATTACAGGTTGTAGATATCTTGCTTCGGGTTGCTGCTAGAGCTATGAAGTCTTTTCATACTTTTGGAGTAGTCATTGTCTTAGTATAGGATGTTATGTATTCATGTATGTTAATCACGATGATGTACTTGTGTATATAACTTCCTGAGTCGACAGTTGTAGTTGTATCATATGTATTGTATCACATGTATTGTAACTAACATCAGTTATTATATATATGAGACCTTTTGTTTTATCTGTGTTCCGCATTTATATTATCTGTGTTATTATATATATATTTTGTCCTAAACTATTATAGCCATTGTGTAGTTGCTTTGAGTTTGTATCGGTATGTCGAATTTCCTCCTGATGCATGTTGTACTATCTGACATATCGGTGCTCGCACAAAGCAATTACACGGATGGTCGCTCCTCAACAGCCTTATTCTCCGTGCTAGTTGACAGCATTACACCGTAGTGTTCTTGGCTAGCGTGGGTATAGAGGTGGGGCGTCACAGCTTGGTATCCAAGCCTGGGGTTTATGGACATAATATAAAACATAACTTAGATGGAACATGTGTTACAACTATTTGTCGGTGTTTTATCTCACATCTTTGTCTATGATTATCTTTGATTGTTAGGTATGAATTCCTAACGCTTATTCATGTGCATTTGATTTTGATTTCGTGAAAGTATTTTGGCTTTGGCCTCCGTTTGCTTTGCGAACTCAAGTTGGGTTTTTGATGATGAGGATTTTGTTCTTGTGTTTTCGGCTTTGAATTGATTTAGCCGATGTTGATTTTGTTCGAATCTGGCCAATTAAAGCTATTTTGACCTCTGGACTTTGTCCCACTTTTGTGCTATGCTATGGGTGTCATTGTGTACCTATTACACTGTGATGAAAAATAGCTCGACCGGTTGCAAATTGAGTGAGAGATTGCATTTTTATTAAATAGGGTAGGAATTGCAGAATTTGCAGTTCGGTCAACCGACCTGCTCCTATTTCCCTGTTTTTCTATTTATGCTCGTTTTGCTTTGTTTTTCAATTGTTAATCGATTCTTCTTTTCCGATTAGTTGTTCTCACCTTTGTCGACTTTGATAACTTCTATTTCTGGAATTTTTGAGTATTTCTACTTGGATGGATTTGGAATCGAATTCTTTGGATTTTATTCACGCCTTCGAATGTGAATTTTAGTGAATTGATTTTGGTTTCCAAATTTAATCGATTCGTGTTAATTTCCCAATTGTTGCTATCATTTATTAGCGAATTTGGTGACATTTTCTTTGGAATTTTTGTGAACATACCTTTTGATGAATTCGGTATTGATTTCTTTGGATTCTATTCACGTCTTCGTATGTGAATTCTTGTGATTGATTGTTTCTACAATCATTTTTGTGATTTGTCACTTTAAAAATATAAAGGTTTTAATACTAGTAGTAAATATCAAAACCCTTTCCTCCAAATGATTTCAACACTATTTTATTTATAAAACTCGTTTTCTCAAACTGTTTTCCAATCTATTAGTATATACAAGCCTTTACCTCACTCGGATGAGAAATCTAATTAAACGGCTTAGTAAAACAAGTGGTATGAAACACTTGCGTTTGCTTCGTCGGTTAATTCTTGGACTTGTTCGATTGAACCTCTTGTGACAATTTTCTAGTGAAGATCTACGTTTGTTCGTAAATATTTAAGTTAAGCTAGTGGTTATGGGACATGAAGCTAAACTCATATATTTACTAGCTTAGTGTGATTGACACTTCTTGATGATCGATGATGATCATTTTTGTGATTTAGACTAGCAAATGTGCGATGTCTCTTTGTCTACGAGGGAGACTAAACCCCGTTTGTGTGATGTTTCATCATCACATATGTGGGGTAGCGCCCCATGGTCTTCGGGCCGTTCGTGTGGAGCTTCGGCTCATGGTCTTCGCGCCGTTCGTGTGGAGTTTCAGCTCAAAATTAATGGTTAGCTACTATGAGATAGCGTCTCGTTCATGTGATACATATGTTGGTGAGTTTTCATGCTCTCGTTCGTGTGATAGGCCTCCCCCCATTTTGTGATTTCTGGATTTCGTGTGTCGATTTCTAGAATTTTTGTGATTCTGGATTTCGTGTGTCGATTTCTAGATTTTTTGTGATTTCTGGATTTCGTGTGTCGATTTCTAGAATTTTTGTGATTTCTGGATTCCGTGTGACGATTTCTAGAATTTTTGTGATTTCTGGATTTCGTGTGTCGATTTCTAGAATTTTTGTGATTTCTGAATTTCTTGTGATGATTTCTAGAATTTGTGTCTCACCAATTTTCTTGATTTTCATTGATAGGTTTTATCAGATTTTGTGCATTGGTGAATTAGTGAGTCATTAACTTTTTATGAATAAAAGTTTAAGGAGCTTGATATTCCTTTTGATCTTTGAGAAGATTCTTGTGACATTTTTAATGAATGAAAATTCACTGGTATTATGTTTTGATGCCAATTATTTTGATGAGATTTTGATGTATAAAAATTACCGTCGCTTTGACTTCAGTAACTGTCAATTTTAAAGTGGATTTTCAAGCGGTTATCCCGCAATGCTGATTTTGTTGTCCGTTTTTACGGTATTTTGAGAAGTGCAATTTCCTTGTCCAAGTTGCTACTGATGTTGCTGTTTTAATCACGTGTTTTAAAAATTGTTTCAAAAATAAAAATTGTTTCCATTTTTTTTAACTGTTTACGCTTTCAAAAGAATGAGGAAGCGATTTAAACGTTTCAACAAAATTGAGGACTATGACCCCTTTCTTTTACTGATTCGCTTAATTACGGACTTGTTCGTTTGAGAATGTAAATTATTACTTTTATAAAATAAATAAAATTGTTTTCAAAATTTTTACAGTTTGCGCTTTCAAAAGAATGAGAAATCGATTTAAACGTTTCAGAAAAATCGAGGACTATGACCCCTTTCATTTACCGATTCGTTTAATTTCGGACTTGTCCGTTTGAGAATGTGAAATGTTATTTTTAGAGTACACAATTTTGCCCTTTCAAGGAAACGATGAAGAGAATTAAACGATTTAGTAAAACTCGTGGTTATGGGACATGTGCGTTTGCTATTTCGGTTAATTCTGAACTCGTTAATTGAAATATTTGTTGTTTCTGATTATCGTTTTTGATAATCGGATATTTGTGATTTCTGATTATCGTTTTTGATAATTGAATATTTGTTGATTCTGAAATTATCGTTTTTGATAATCAGATATTTGTTGTTTCTGATTATCGTTTTTGATAATCCGATGTTTGTTGTTTCTGATTATCGTTTTTAATAATCGGATATTTGTTGATGCTGATTATCGTTTTTGATAATTAGATATTTGTTGATTTGATATTTGATTATCATTTTTGATAATTAAATATTTGTTGATTTGAGATTTGATTATCATTTTTGATAATTAAATATTTGTTGACTTGAGATTTGATTATCATTTGTGATAATTAAATATTTGTTCATTTGAGATTTGATTATCGTTTTTGATAATTAAATATTTGTTGACTTGAGATTTGATTATCATTTGTGATAATTAAATATTTGTTCATTTGTGATTTGATTATCATTTGTGATAATTAGATATTTGTTGATTTGGGAATTTTGATTATCGTTTTTGGTGATTAGATAATTGTTGTTTCCAAATTATCTGGTTGATAACTAGATAATTGCAGTTTTGCTAATTGTGATTTGCGTTTTCTAATTTATCTTTGTTGATAATTAGATTTTGCCGTTTTCTAATTATCGTATCGATAATTAGATATTGCTGTTTTGTGAATTCTGTATTCTAATTATCTAATTGGTAATTGAATATTGCTGATAATCGTAATTATTCAATTTTGTTGTTTTCTGATTATCTACTTGATAGTTAGATTTTGTTGAGAATTTGTGAATTTCTTTTATGAAATTAAAAGATTTCTTTGGCGTTTGTATTCCCGACTTTTATTTTTCTAGCTTAACCAGTTTATGTTAGGAGAATAATTGTTATAGACAACTTTAATTATGAAAATTGCGGGGACGCAATTTTTATAAGGAGGGGAGTCTGTAACAACCCGGGATTTTGTAAAAGTCAGTTGTCGTCATTAGACGATTAAAGTTGCTAAAAAATTGCTATTAGAATTTTAATCAAGATGAAATTCTTTGTAAATTTGTTTATTGTTATGTGGGATTCAAAACTTAGTTTTGGGCCACATCTTCATTTATTAGTTTTACCGAGATATCTATCAGAGGCAAAACCCATTCTCCTTGATTCTTTTGATCACAACCCTAAAAGCAAACAAACGAAAGAATTAAAAATGGCGGCTCGTGCTTGTTTCCATTGCTTCAGTAATTAGGGCTTCGACCGACTTCGTGGTGCCGCGACTTCGTTTTGCTCGATCGAGAGATGGATCGCGTTGCTTGGTCGTCGAATAAAAGGTGAGTGATTCTCTCACTCACATCTTCAATTCAAACCCATGTATTCGAGTCCCGTTACTTGATTTTTGGTTGTCACTGCTTAGAATTTTGGTGGTTTCGTATATATTGGGCTTCGGCCATTTGATTTTGTTTAGATGCCTGTGATGATTTTCGACTTTGTCAATTCGTATATCTTGAGATTTCTTAGTACACACGGCTTTGTTCGTTTTCTTTGGTCATCGTGGCTCCAACCTGATTTATTCTGGGCCATTCGATGTTGTTATGATTTGGTAGTTGTGTATATTGCCTCGAGTACATGTGTGTACTGTCTTGAGTTTTGTTTACCTAATGGCATTTGGTATTCCTTTGAGATACATTTTCAGTGGCAAGTGTATTCGTAGCTTAGCTTTTGTTTCCTACAGTGGTTATTCCATTGTATATTCATTTGGTTTGATTACTTGGGGATTGCATCCATTGAAGACTTGTTTGTACATGCTGATCCAGTTTACAGTTTTCATTTTAGTGATCATTTGCTGTTGAATTTCATGTATCTATGTACTCTATTTTCCATGTTTTAGTGACACTGTAATTTGGGTCTGGTTCCATGTGCTTGATGCCTTCATGCTAAACGTATGTTGTTGAGCTGTGGTCATCCTTCTTTGCTTAGATTGTGTACCTCTGTGCACTTGTTTGCTCAATAACATACGATGGTATTTGGTCCAGACTTGAGTTCCCTGTGTACTGCGTTTCACTGTTTTGTTCTGCACTTGTATTCATGTTGCAGTGATCTTTGTGCTTGTTACTGTGTTGCCTTATCTTGGGCACACATGCTTGTTTCACTTGTAGCCTTTGTTCCTTGTTGCTATTCCTTTATATGTGATTGCATTGTCACTGTATTGGTTATGAACATTTGATGTTCAGGTTGCGTGCACAATTCATGTGTTTCCAACCTGGGTCCTTTGTACCTTGTTGTTCCACTGTAGCACTTCAATTGCTTCTACTGGTTCATGTATACATACGGGTCATTGCCCTTGTGCACTGATGCTTACTGTCGTGTAGAATTTGAGGACTTTTGTGTTGTTTTGAGTTTGCTGTTGCTTTATATCTAGACTTCCTCTGGTTCATTTCTTTGTAGTTGTTTTAAGTCACGATAGTCGTGACTTGACCTCTGCAGTTTTGATTGCTGTTAGTATTCACTGTTGTGATGATTTCACATGCTGTTGTGGCAAGGCAGTGCATGCGTGCGTGTACTGCAGCCACACAATATTGACGTTTTAATTGATATTTCAATTGCTTGAATTGCTTTGTCCAATTCAATATTTTGATATTGTATTTTGATTTGGTGATTTGATCATTTTGTTGTTGTCTAATTATATATTTGATAATTAGATTATGCGTTTCTAATTATTTTCTTAACAATTAGATTTTGTTGTTAATTGCCATTTAGGCAATTCTGATGTTTTCTAAATTATCTTCATTGATGATCTTTTCATTTATCTTTGTTGATGATTTGATTCTGCTGATTTTTTGTTTAACACTGTTTAGTGATATATTTTACCGTTATCCGATTTCTTTGTTAAAAGGGTCGGATAGACGAGAATTATTATGACTGTCGTCTATTTGATTATTTGAGTACTATTGCTTCTATGCACTAATAACTGAGTTTGAATTAGACTGACCCGTGTATTATTTTCTTTTGAATGTAATACTCGGGTCAGACCGAGTTATTACAGGTTGTAGATATCTTGCTTCGGGTTGCTGCTAGAGCTATAAAGTGTTTTCATACTTTTGGAGTAGTCGTTGTCTTAGTATAGGATGTTATGTATTCATGTATGTTAATCACGATAATGTACTTCTGTATATAACTTCTTGAGTTGACAGTTGTAGTTGTATCATATGTATTGTATCACATGTATTGTGACCGACATCAGTTATTATATATATGAGACTTTTTGTTTTATCTGCGTTTCGCATATATATTATCTGTGTTATTATATATATACTTTGTCCTAAACTATTATGGCCACTGTGTAGTAGCTTTGAGTTTGTATCGGTATGTCGGATTTCCTCCTGATGCATGCTATACTATCTGACGTATCGGTGGTCGCATAAAGCAATTACACGGATGGTCGCTCCTCAATAGCCTTATTCTCCGTGCTAGTTGACAGCATTACACTGTAGTGTTCTTGGCTAGCGTGGGTATAGAGGTGGGGCGTCACAGTGGATGACACAGGTTTTTGAAAAGAATATAACTTATTATAACACTTGACAGCTTTTAACTCCATATTGGGCTATGTTATCCGTAAAAAAAATTATAGTTCTTGTTAAGTATTTTGAAAAGATTTTCAAAGAAAAGGAAATACAGTATTGCCTATTTTTAAATAGTTTTGTTACAACCGCATTTACCTTGAGCTGCATTGAAGCAAAGTAGGACATGCTGTGATGCCGGGAAGGTTGCCCTCATGTCGGGAAAAAGGAATTAAATCAATTGAACTCATACAACACGTAGAACCATCCTAAAGCTACAATACTTAACCCGACATGAACCAGACACTTAAGGGAATCACAGAAGAATATAGATACTGCACTCATAAGGAAACATGGGCAGATCACAATGACAATACATAAGATCAAAGTAGAATAAGAATACTACGTTGAGGCATAAGAGGCAGTACATGCTAAACTGGGCTAACCGCATCGCCAAATTCCATGATTTGCGAACATCTACAAGAACGATCATGCACAACACATACCGAGGGAAACCTAAGCAGTACCATAGTGGTCTCGGGTATGTTTGGTTGCAGGTTATTAAACCTGACAGAATTCAGTTTTTAATAATTTGAATGAAATTTAAATTTTAGAACAGGATTTTAAACAGGGATTTAAATTCCAAGTTTAAGATGGATTTGATTCAAGTGAACTTTTGAATCCAAAAGTTTTTAAAATGAAAATTTTAAATTTAAGCAAGATTTAAATCAAGTTTTAAATCAAGACAAAAAATATGGTTTAAGCCTACAATGAAACCAGATTTTGAATTTAAACAGTTTGTAAATTTTAAAATATTGAACAAGTTTAAATGTTTTTAAGAAGAATTTAAAAATGAATTTGTTTTCAAATAAGTTTTAAACTTGATAAAAATTCTTTTCTTTAATATTTGAAGTAAAGTTATGAAGTGTTTAACTTTAATTTGAAAGTTAAAATAATAAATTCATTTTTAGGCTTGTTTTCTTTTAATAAAATTAAGTAAATTTATTTTAAACTTTTCTTATATAAGTATCTTATATAATAAATGATTTTCTTCACTTTTATTTTAAGATTTATAATTTATTTAAATTTGGATGAATGTTTTTAAATGGTTAACATTTTGAATCTTAAATTTTAAAATGGAGTTTGAATTTAGTTTAGAAATGTATTGTTTTAAATACATTTGAATGTTAATGAAGCCATTAATAAGTAAATGAATTATCTCAGAAATAATTAAGATAATAAAAAAATTTAATTAAGGAATAACTTATTTATTTGATTTTTAAATAATGATTTAGATTAATTTTTAATTAGAGATGATTAATGGTAATTAATCTAAGATAATTTTTCTTAAGTAAGTAATTAAAGAAAATGTTATTAGTTAATAAGATAATTATCTAAGGATAATTAAGTAATTAATTAATGTGATAAATTTTGATAATTAATTAGATTAATTAATTTAAGATAATCAATTGTAATTGTTAAGTATAATTACTTGATAAAGTAATTAAGGGATTAATTACTTATTGTAATTAATTTTGATAATGTGATTTGTTTAAATTAATTAATTTAGTTTAGTTAATTTAAGTAAATCATTTGATGATTTAATAAGCGTAATTACTTAATGTAATTAATGGAGCATGATTATTTAAGGAAGTAATAAATGATAATTACTGGAACGTAATTAGTGAGAGATGATTTTTAATGAAGTAATTTGGATAATTACCTTTGTAATTAATCAAGGGATTAATTAATGAAGATAATTAATTATGGGATAATTAATTTGTTATGAGTAATTAAAGGCAGTTAATTACTGGATTGTTATTAATCAAGGGTGATTAATAACTGTATTTTAAATTTTAGATTAATTACTAAATGTAATTAATTTTAAATAAAGTAATTAATTTAAATATAAATTAGATATCATTAATTAATATAATTAATGATGTAATTAAGAATTGTTTAATTAAGTAATAATTAATTACTTAAGTGATTAATTAATATAATTAATTGAGGATAAATGTAATTAATTATAGTTATTTAATAAAGTAATTAAATGTTAATTACTTATGATTAAGATTAATTAATGTGTGAAATTAATTAAAGACTAATTACTTATTGTAATTAGAATGATTAATCAAAGGTGTTTAATCAAGTTGAATATTTAGAGAATGATTAATTAACTAGGTTAATTAATTAATGGAGATATAAGCAGGATTTATAGATGTAGTAATTAATTTAATTTATTTTAAATTAATTAGAGATAGTTGTAATTAATTTAAATTCATTTTAAATTAATTATAGATGGTGGTTAATAAATCTTTGCTTATGGATGATATTGATATTTCATTGGATGGTTGTGCTCTCAGTAATGAGATGAGTAGTATCTATATGATATGGATGCCTAGTTAAAGTATGATAATATGGATTATCTGGTTGTGATGATTATCTGTTTGTGATTATGATACGGGTTATCTGTTATGATGATGAATGTTGTTATCTATTGTGATATGTGAATTATCTATCTGTGTGTATATAGATAATGATGAATTGAATTAATTGTTCAAACTAAATTCACTTGGACATTTA
This sequence comes from Allium cepa, assembly GCA_030765085.1. Lineage (NCBI taxonomy): Eukaryota > Viridiplantae > Streptophyta > Magnoliopsida > Asparagales > Amaryllidaceae > Allium > Allium cepa. The sequence goes on from CM060938.1 coordinate 848,677,027, forward strand.
GATGGCGTTTGGATTTCGATGAGACCGGGATCGGATTTCCAAATTTTGAATTCTGAAAACCACATCGATCCAAATTAACCGTTAGGTCGTGAATCTCAAGTGAAGAGTGAAGACTCGAGGTGTAAGAACTATTCGTCAGTATAACTCTGAGGGTGATTCCATGATGAGTTTGACAGAAATAGTACTTTCAGGATCGAGATGGTGATTCAGAGTGCAAGGGTTATCGTCGTTAACTCTGAGGGTGATTCCAAAATGAGTGTAACGAGATAATGCCTTCGGTTTAGTTTGAACCCAGAACGAACTTGTATGGATTGAATGCTTTCAGAACATCGTCAGGTGGACGATGAGCATTCTAAGATTGATATGTCCTATAAAGGTAATCGTGGCCTCAAGCCTCATCAACCGGGAATGGCTAAAACAGGGGCGCTGCAGCAAGGCTAAGTGGGTCATGCCCAAGTAGGACGAGATTTACCCTTGTCTAGAGGTACCTTGTTCTATGGTTGTGTGGCAGTTGGCGACGGCCAATCTGCGGGGTCGTTTTGTTCGGGACTGTCCAGTAAGGGATGGTTCCGGCTTTGTGTTGCAGGGGATTGGGAGTGATCCTCGGTACGGTGATCTAGGCCATGTACTGTGACGGACGTACCCCGGTAGCCCTGCCATTGATGGAATCCAAAATCCAATAAGTGCCTGTACGGTTTTGATTGTGCCCAACTATGTTGGAACGTGAGATGTAAGCATTCCAGCTATTTCTGTATTTTATTTTGAAATCCCTAGACACTATTATAATATCACTAGATTTCCTATCAAATGTTTTGGTTAGCGTAAGGTAAAAACTTTTCCATGTTTATGTGTGGGAAGTCTTACGTGATACCATTTCTTTTCAAAGGATTTTCAAAGTTAAGCAAATTTTAAACCGTTTACTCACACCAGTCCCATGTCTAACCCGAGTGTTTATTTTCTGTTTTATTAAACTCTTGGGTACACTTATTATGTGCTAGTATTCAAGTGATTCAGGATTGCTTTGATGAGTTCTGGAGGAGATATGGAGAAGGAGGCTTCAGCGAGTAGATATATATAGTGGTTCCGCTATGTTTGACTTGTATCTGTTTTCTTTGATGTACTTGAATTGTAATTGCTAGACAAATGTTTATAACTATCTAGTTTGTGTTCTATTAGCTGTAAAACTCTGATGTATATGATACTATGTAATATTTTATGTGATATAATATAATTTATTCGTTCCGCTGTGAAATTCTGATGTTGTTTGTTTGTTTCTTTCCTTTCTTTTCTCTTTTCTATCCCTTTCATTCTTTTTAATAATGCGTCTTTCTATGGAATGAAAGGCGGCTCGTTACATTGTGGTATTAGAGCAGCTAGGTTGAGCGAATACATAGGCTCTGGAGTGGTGTCTGTCTTGAGAGAGCGTATTTGTAATTTTGAATATATATATTTATTTATTTCTACCTATTAGATTGGGTTACCTGTTTGGGTTTTCCATTATAAGTTCTAGGGGTAGATAGGGTTGTGGTGTGTGTAACACAACTACCAATGGTTGGAGTCCGAGTGTTTGATGTTGGAAGTGAATCTGCTAGGGCAGTATTGGGCATCTTGAGTAGTTTTGCAGTTAGTGTGAAGGATTTCACCGATCTCTGAAGGAAATCTTTTCAAGGTTCGATGTTCATCTTTGGATTGTAAGTTTGGTTGCACTCGTGCAAGTGGATTTTCTTGGGTTTTGATCAATTGGGGGTACTGAAGCCAGCAATGGTATCTTGGCAACTTTAGGAAGGAGTTCTGTCTATATTGAGTTTGAAACTCAGTTTGGCAGAGTGTTTTGTGCTTGGTTTGAGTCGAGTTTCCTGAGGGATATCTGTCTACTGAAGGCTCTATTGTGGAAGTGGCTGATGTAGCTTTGTGATTCGTGAGCTTTTGGATAAGGAAGTCTTTGGCAGCAGTAGCAGCATGGAAGTGTTGTGTGTGCTATCAGGATAGTCTCTTGGCTTAGCTGTATCCTAGAAGTGGAATCCGAAAGCAGTAGAGTGGCATGTTTCTTCGATGGTTCAGAAGCCTCTTTGATTCTTTTGTCAGTAGGCCGGGCAAATGGTGTAGTTTGTCCATTTCTTCTGGAAGCTCACCTGGGTGTGATGTTTGTGGTTGAAGGTGGACCACTAGTTTCTTCTTGGGTTAGAAGGCTTTAGCTGTTCTGATTGTTGAACCGAGAATGGTTTCTTGGAATCTGAACTGAAGAGAATCGCAAAAGTGACTTGCGATGGTTCGAAAGTTCTCTGAGTAATCTTTGTTTGGATTGAAGCGTCTCTAGAGGATGTTTGAATTATCGAAGTGGTTTGGTATTTTTCGGATATCTTCGAAGGAATTGAGATTTGCATCCACATTGAGAGATTGAGTTCTGTTTCGACTTGGTTCTTGGAGCTTTACCAGTGGTTCAGCATAGTAGGAGGTTCTTTGAGAGAGATATCTGTTTAAGCTGGCAGGATTGATCGGATCTAGTTTCTGGTTGAATTTTTGTTGTGGTGTTTGTGACCGAATCAGATAGGTCACTAAGATTTTATGGAATTTGATGAAAAATGTTTCTGGGATAAGTTGATCAAGTTTGTACTTATGTTCATCCACAGCATTCTCAAATCAGAGTTGTGCAGCGGAAGCATAGTGGCAGCTATTCCAGAATAGAAGCAACACCCGATTCATTGGGAATTTGAGTTTTGTCTTGGATCAGAGGATTTCTACAGGAAATTCATTTTGGATCTGGAGGCTTGGATGTCTTGTGCATCTGTTCTATTTTCAGAATAGGAGTAGTATGTTTGAAGTCTTCTCATATTTGTGTAGTAGAGTTTGTGTGGTGGATCTTGATGGATATTGGGAGAACCATTTTGTTGAGTAGGATCTGGAGATCGTTTATTTCTTGTCCAGATTTGTTCTGTGAAGCATTGCAAAAATAGGATTGATCTAGAAGATTGAAGGCAGCCAAGATCAACAGGAGAGATTTGTGGATAAGAGTATTGTATCTTTCTGTTTTCTCTTAACAGTTAAGTGTTTGGTCTACAGGGTTGAATTTCCAGTTCGGATGTCTAGAATTTGTTATGTTTTTCACGTATCTCTGAAGGTGTATGTCTACGGTTTATCACTGGTTTTAGAATCAGTAGTTCTGGGAGATTTGGAAGTTGATCAGGACTTGTCTGTGGTCCAGTATCCTGTTTGGATATGTAGATCTAGATATATAGGAGCTCTAGATCTGAGTGGTGTAGCTAGTTTAGATTCTGTAGAGCGACTGTCCCGGTGTTTGTATCTGGAAAACTCTAGGGAATCCTATCTAGAATTTTATCTGGATAATTAGAATTGTTTGTTTGAATTGTTTGCTATGATTGCTAGTATTTGGTTGATAGCATATGTTTGCTATTTTAAAATTTAAAATCTATATGAGATTATTAAATTACCTTTGCTTTTAAATTTCGGGGACGAAATTCTTTTAAGGGGGAGGAATGTGATGTCCCGGAAATTTGGGCAATATTTATTTAATAATTTCATTAATAATTATTTTAAAATGAGAAATATTGATTTAATAATCTAATTCAAACAAAAATTATCTTTTGAAGACTAATAATTATTTAGTTTGTCAAATGATATTCTTTTCAAAATTTATAATAATGATAACTTTATATTTGGGAACTTTATTCTTTTCAAAAGTTAAAAATATTTAAATGATAAAATTATCTTTCTAAGCTTATTCAAAGGATATTTTATTTATAATGTATATATGTGTATACATTGTAAATAGGAGTTTTGATTTTAATTTAAATTTAAATTCAATAAAAATATTTTCAAATTTATATATATATATATATACATATGTATAACTTGTGAATTGGTTAATTTGATTTTAAATTAGTATAGAAACTTTCCAAAAAGTTTGATTTAAAAATTTATCTTATATTTTCAAAGAAATTTAAATAAATATTTATATTGTTTAAAAATATAATAGTTTAAATTGTATTTTATAATAAAAGTTTATTTTGTTTTATTTTATTTTTTTTCTTTTGAAATAGACTTAGTTTATTTATATTAGAGTATAATATTTTGATTCGAAAACTTTGGAATAAAATTGAATTCAACATTCTTTTCTTTTTAAAATTTTCTTTCTTGAAAAATTTAGTTTTAAAAATATTATTTTAAAAATATTCAAATAAACATTAAGATATGTAATTTTATAAAAGAAATTTATATATATACATTTAAAGGCTAAATATAGATAAAACATTTAAAAACATGTTAAATTAATAAGAAATTGATTAAGAAGAATTTTTAAATACATTTATAAATTAAGAAATTTCTTTTAATATTAAGAAGAACATGTGTTAAGCTTTTAACTAATAAGAAGACACTTGTAATTTATCTACATCATAATGTAACATGTGCAATGATTTTATTTATTTTTAAAAACATTTTTTATTGAAAATATATTTAGTAGAAAACTTAACAATTCATTATTGTTCAAACAATTATCTTCAGTTGAATCTAAAAATCAGGTTTTTTGAAGAAATCTTCAAAACCAAATACAATCAAAAATCTGCAAACAAATACAATTGCAAATCTGTAATCAATTTGAAGTTCAATTCAACTCTAAGCAAAACAAGAAATGGAGTTCAGCTGCAAACTCACCTGAATCATCTACAAATCAAATTCAACTAGCTAATGCAAAACCCATATTTTCTACTTGAAATCAACAGTTCAACTAGCAAATGCAAACAGTTCCAGGAAATTCGAATCAGGTTCCAGGAAAATGTGAAATTGCATCTCAATTGTTCTCTGCCTCTTCTATGACAGGTAAGTAAATTTCTTTGTTAAAAACAGTTCTTCTTTTTAAAAATCAAAGTTAAACAATTTCCAGCACTCAAGTTTCTAATGCAAACTGTTTTCAAAAAAATCAAAAACCTGCTATGAATAAAACTGCAAAGCCTTCATTTTTTTAGGTAAATAACTTCACAATTTTGAAAAGCTTTAGTTTATATGATTGAATGTGGATAAATAGAATAAGTTTGCTTTGTATTATGATAGATATTCTGTGTGTATATATAAACATATATATATATATGTGTGTGTGTGTGTGTGTGTGTGTGTGCGCGTGTTTACAGGTATCTGAATACCCTATTCTGTTTTTAAAACAAGGATTTTTAATAAAAATCCTTTTCCACTTGGTTTGGATCTCTGTTATAAATTGGCAAGTAAACAAAAATTGTTTGTTTAGTATGAAATTATGGTTATAAATCATAATTAAGATTAATTAAGAACCGTTGACTCTGAAACAATAATATCTGTCATTATTTTCAATAAGCAAGAATATCAATCTGCCTAAATTGTTAAATCAGGGTTTTAAACTGAATCCATATATAATCATTAATTTTAAAACAAAAATCATATTTTTAAAGTAACTGTGGAATGGGCATTACTGGATGGAACAGAATGAGGATTTTTTGGTTTATTTGGTGATCTAGTGGTATTGAGATGTTGTGGTTCTTCTTGAAGGTGGATGAGAGATGAGTGGTCACTGAAAAATTACTGATTGATTTTTCTAATGGCTGTGGAGACCGTGGTTGGCTTTTCCAGTTGTTAAACCCTAGTTTGCTGGTAGTAGAAATTTTGTAGCTTCTTCTTTTCCCTGTTGCATCGAGTGATGTAAGGATTTGGGGATTTGCAGAGGGGATGTAGATGGAGGGATGACCAGAGTCGTAGGTAATCAGATGATCGGAAATGGGCTGTCGCGATGGTTGACAAGTTTTGGGAATGTTGCTGGGTGATGTTTCCAGGTTGGCTTGTTCAACTCGAATTTGATTTCGAGCTGCTATGGGGATTTCTGGTGGTCGTGATCAGGTGAGGGGTTACTCGACGACATGGTGAAGAGTGGTTTGGTGGCTGGAGATCGCCAGTGTGCCGGTGCATATGCACCATGCATATTTGTCTGATGAACTACCGTATGTTTATGCAGGGAGGTGACTCGAGTTTCACTCGGGTAATTCGAGAATCTGACTCGAAGCAGAAAATAGGGGTCTCAGGTATGTTTGGTTGCAGGTTATTAAACCTGACAGAATTCAGTTTTTAATAATTTGAATGAAATTTAAATTATAGAACAGGATTTTGAACAGGGATTTAAATTCCAAATTTAAGATGGATTTGATTCAAGTGAACTTTTGAATCCAAAAGTTTTTAAAATGAAAATTTTAAATTTAAGCAAGATTTAAATCAAGTTTTAAATCAAGACAAAAAATATGGTTTTAAGCCTACAATGAAACCAGATTTTGAATTTAAACAGTTTGTAAATTTTAAAATATTGAACAAGTTTAAATGTTTTTAAGAAGAATTTAAAAATGAATTTGTTTTCAAATAAGTTTTAAACTTGATAAAAATTCTTTTCTTTAATATTTGAATTAAAGTTATGAAGTGTTTAACTTTAATTTGAAAGTTAAAATAATAAATTTATTTTTAGGCTTGTTTTCTTTTAATAAAATTTAGTGAATTTGTTTTAAACTTTTCTTATATGTATCTTATATAAGAAATGATTTTCTTCACTTTATTTTACAGTTTATAATTTATTTAAATTTGGATAAATGTTTTTAAATGGTTAACATTTTGAATCTTAAATTTTAAAATGGAGTTTGAATTTAGTTTAGAAATGTATTGTTTTAAATACATTTGAATGTTAATGAAGCCATTAATAAGTAAATGAATTATCTTAGAAACAATTAAGATAATAAAAGAATTTAATTAAGGAATAACTTATTTATTTGATTTTTAAATAATGATTTAGATTAATTTTTAATTAGAGATGATTAATGATAATTAATCTAAGATAATTTTTCTTAAGTAAGTAATTAAAGAAAATGTTATTAGTTAATAAGATAATTATCTAAGGATAATTAAGTAATTAACTAATGTGATAAATTTTGATAATTAATTAGATTAATTAATTGAAGAAATCAATTGTAATTGTTAAGTATAATTACTTGATAAAGTAATTAAGGGATTAATTACTTATTGTAATTAATTTTGATAATGTGATTTTTTTAAATTAATTAATTTAGTTTAGTTAATTTAAGTAAATCATTTGATGATTTAATAAGAGTAATTACTTAATGTAATTAATGGAGAACGATTACTTAAGGAAGTAATAAATGATAATTACCGGAACGTAATTAGTGAGAGATGATTTTTAATAAAGTAATTTGGATAATTACTTTTGTAATTAATCAAGGGATTAATTAATGAAGATAATTAATTATGGGATAATTAATTTGTTATGAGTAATTATGGGCAGTTAATTACTGGATTGATATTAATCAAGAGTAATTAATAATTGTATTTTAAATTTTAGATTAATTACTAAATGTAATTAATTTAAATAAAGTAATTAATTTAAATATAAATTAGAGATCATTAATTAATATAATTAATGATGTAATTAAGAATTGTTTAATTAAGTAATAATTAATTACTTAAGTGATTAACTATATAATTAATTAAGGATAAATGTAATTAATTATAGTTATTTAATAAAGCAATTAAATGTTAATTACTTATGATTAAGATTAATTAATTTGTGAAATTAATTAAAGACTAATTACTTATTGTAATTAGAATGATTATTCAAAGGTGTTTAATCAAGTTGAATATTTAGTGAATGATTAATTAACTAGGTTAATTAATTAGTGGAGATATAAGCAGGATTTATAGATGTAGTAATTAATTTAATTTATTTTAAATTAATTAGAGATAGTTGTAATTAATTTAAATTCATTTTAAATTAATTATAGATGGTGGTTAATAAATCTTTGCTTATGGATGATATTGATATTTTATTGGATGGTTGTGATCTCAGTAATGAGATGAGTAGTATCTATATGATATGGATGCTTAGTTAAAGTATGATAATATGGATTATCTGGTTGTGATGATTATCTGTTTGTGATTATGATACGGGTTATCTGTTATGATGATGAATGTTATTACCTATTGTGATATGTGAATTATCTATCTGTGTGTATATAGATAATGATGAACTGAATTAATTGTTCAAACTAAATTCACTTGGACATTAAGATGACGTTTGGATTTCGATGAGACCGGGATCGTTTTTCCAAATTTTGAATTCCGAAAACCACATCGATCCAAATTAAACGTTAGGTCGAGAATCTCAAGTGAAGAGTGAAGACTTGAGGTGTAAGAACTATTCGTCAGTATAACTCTGAGGGTGATTCCGTGATGAGTTTGACGGAAATAGTACTTTCAGGTTTGAGATGGTGATTCAGAGTGCAAGGGTTATCGTCGTTAACTCTAAGGGTGATTCCAAAATGAGTGTAACGAGATAATGCCATCGGTTTCGTTCGAACCCAGAACAAACTTGTATGGATTGAATGCTTTCAGAACATCCCAGGTGGAGGATGAGCATTCTAAGATTGATATGTCCTATAAAGGTAATCGTAGCCTCAAGCCTCATCAACTGGGAATGGTTAAAATAGGGGAGGTGCAGCAAGGCTAAGTGGGTCATGCCCAAGTAGGACGAGATTTACCCCTGTTTTGAGGTCCCTTTTTCTTTCGGTTGTGTGGCAGTTGGCGACGGCCAATCTGCGGGGTGGTCTTGTTCGGGACTGTCCAGTAAGGGATGGTTCAGGCTTTGTGTTGCAGGGGATTGGAAGTGATCCTCGGTACGGTGATCTAGGCCACGTACTGTGACGGGCGGTACCCCGGTAGCCATGCCATTAATGGAATCCAAAATCCAATAAGTGCCTGTACGGTTATGATTGTGCCCAACTATGTTGGAATGTGAGATTTAAGCATTCCAGCTATTTCTGTATTTTATTTTGAAAACCCTAGGCACTATTATAATATTACTGGATTTCCTATCAAATGTTTTGGTTAGCGTAAGGTAAAAACTTTTCCATGTTTATGTGTGGGAAGTCTTACGTGACACCTTTTCTTTTCAAAGGATTTTCAAAGTTAAGCAAATTTTAAACCGTTTACTCACACCAGACCCATGTCTGACCCGAGTTTTATTTTCCGTTTTATTAAACTCTTGGGTACTCATATTACGTATGAGTAGTCAAGTGATTCAGGATTGCTTTGACGAGTTTTGGAGGAGATATGGAGCAAGAGGCTTCAGCGAGTAGATATATATAGTGGATCCGCTGTGTTTGTGTTGTATCTGTTTTCTCTGATGTACTTGAATTGTAATTGCTAGACAGATGTTTATAACAGTCTAGTTTGTGTTGTATTAGCTGTAAAACTCTGATGTATATGATACTATGTAATATTTTATGTAATATAATATAATTTATTCGTTCCGCTGTGAAATTCTGATGTTGTTTCTTTCTTTCTTTCCTATCTTTTCTCTTTTCTATCCCTTTCTTTCTTCTTAGTGATCCGTCTTTCTATGGAATGAAAGGCGGGTCGTTACATTGTGGTATCAGAGCAGCTAGGTTGAGCGAATACCTAGGCTCTGGAGTGGTATCTGTCTTGAGAGAGCGTATTTGTAATTTTGAATATTTTTTTTTTATTTCTACCTATTAAATTGGGTTACCTGCTCGGGTTTTCCAATATAAGTTCTAGGGGTAGATAGGGTAGTGGTGTGTGTAACACAACTACCAATGGTTGGAGTCCGAGTGTTTGAGGTTGGAAGTGAATCTGCTAGGGCAGTGTTGGGCATCTTGAGTAGTTTTGCAGTTAGTGTGAAGGATTTCACCGATCTCTGAAGGAAATCTTTTCAAGGTTCGGAGTTCATGTTTGGATTGTAAGTTTGGTTGCACTCGTGCAAGTGGATTTTCTTGGGTTTGGATCAGTTGGGAGTACTGAAGCCAGCGATGGTATCTTGGCAACTTTAGGAAGGAGTTCTGTCTGTATTTGAGTTTGAAACTCAGTTTGGCAGAGTGTTTTGTACTTGGTTTGAGTCGAGTTTCCTGAGGGATATCTGTCTACTGAAGGCTCTAATGTGGAAGTGGCTGATGTAGCTTTGTGATTCGATGAGCTTTTGGATAAGGAAGTCTTTGGCAGTAGTAGCAGCTTGGAGGTGTTGTGTGTGCTATCAGGATAGTCTCTTGGCTTAGCTGTATCCTAGAGGTGCAATCTGGAAGCAGTAGAGTGGCCTGTTTCTTCGATGGTTCAGAGGTCTCTTTGATTCTTTTGTCAGTAGGCCGGGCAAATGGTGTAGTTTGTGCATTTCTTCTGGAAGCTCAGCTGGGTGTGATGTTTGTGGTTGGAGATGGACCACTAGTTTCTTCTTTGGGTTAGAAAGCTTTGGATGTTCTGATTGTTGAAGTGAGAATGGTTTCTTGGAATCTGAACTGAGGAGAATCGCAAAAGTGACTTGCGATGGTTCGGAAGTTCTCTAAGTAGTCTTTGTTTGGATTGAAGCATCTCTAGAGGATGTTGGAGTTATCGAAGTGGTTTGGTATTTTCCAGATATCTTCGAAGGAATTAAAATTTGCATCCGCATTGAGAGATTGAGTTCTGCTTCGACCTGGTTCTTGGAGCTTTACCGGTGGTTCAGCATAGTAGGAGGTTCTTTGAGAGAGAGACCTGTTTAAGCTGGCAGGATTGATCGGATATAGTTTCTGGTTGAATTTTTGCTGTGGTGTTTGTGACCGAATCGGATAGGTCACTGAGATTTTATGGAATTTGATGAACAATGTTTCCGGGATAAGTTGATCAAGTTTGTACTTGTGTTCATCAACATCATTCTCAAATCAGAGTTGTGCAGCGGAAGCATAGTGGCAGCTGTTCCAGAATAGAAGCAACACCCGATTCATTGGGAATTTGAGTTTTGTCTTGGATCAGAGGATTTCTACAGGAAATTCATTTTGGATCTGGAGGCTTGGATGTCTTGTGCATCTGTTGTGTTTTCAGAATAGGAGTAGTATGTTTGAAGTCTTCTGATATTCGTGTAGTAGAGTTTGTGTGGTGGATCTTGATGGATATTAGGAGAACCATTTTGTTGAGTAGGATCTGGAGATCGTTTATTTCTTGTCCAGATTTGTTCTGTGAAGCATCTATAAAAATTGGATTGATCTAGAAGGTTGAAGGCAGCCAAGAATGACAGGAGAGATTTTTGGATAAGAGTATTGTATCTTTCTGTTTTCTCTTAAGAGTTAAGTGTTTGGTCTACAGGGTTGAATTTCCAGTTCGGATGTCTGGAATTTGTTATGTTTTTCACATATCTATGAGGGAGTACGTGTACGGTTTATCACTAGTTTTAGAATCAGTAGTTCTGGGAGATTTGGAAGTTGATCAGGACTTGTCTGTGGTCCAGTATCCTGTTTAGATATGTAGATCTAGATATATAGGAGCTCTAGATCTGAGTGGTGTAGCTAGTTTAGATTCTGTAGAGCGAGTGCCCCGGTGTTTGTACCTGGAAAACTCTAGGGAATCCCATCTAGAATTTTATCTGGATAATTAGAATTGTTTGTTTGAATTGTTTGCTATGATTGCTAGTATTTGGTTGATAGCATATGTTTGCTATTTTAAAATTTAAAATCTGTATGAGATTATTAAATTACCTTTGCTTTTAAATTTCGGGGACGAAATTCTTTTAAGGGGGGAGGAATGTGATGTCCCAGAAATTTGTGCAATATTTATTTAATAATTTCATTAATAATTATTTTAAAATGAGAATATCGATTTAATAATCTAATTCAAACAAAAATTATCTTTTGAAAACTAATAATTATTTAGTTTGTCAAATGATATTCTTTTCAAAATTTATAATAATGATAACTTTTCAAAAATTGTGAATTGGTTAATTTGATTTTAAATTAGTATAGAAACTTTTCAAAAAGTTTGATTTGAAAATCTATCTTATATTTTCAAAGAAATTTAAGTAAATATTTATTTTGTTTAAAAATATAATAGTTGAAATTGTATTTTATAATAAAAGTTTGTTTGTTTTATTTAAAAAAAAAAATTCTTTTGAAATAGACTTAGTTTATTTATATTAGAGTATCATATTTTGATTTGAAAACTTTGGAATAAAATTGAATTCAACATTCTTTTCATTTTAAAATTTTCTTTCTTGAAAAATTTAGTTTTAAAAATATTATTTTAAAAATATTCAAATAAACATTAAGATATGTAATTTTATAAAAAAAATTATATGTATACATTTAAAGGCTAAATATAGATAAAACATTTAAAAACATGTTAAATTAATAAGAAATTGATTAAGAAGAATTTTTAACTACATTTATAAATTAAGAAATTTATTTTAATATTAAGAAGAACATGTGTTAAACTTTTAACTGATAAGAAGACACTTGTAATTTATCTACATCATAATGTAACATGTGGCAATGATTTTATTTATTTTAAAAAACATTTTTTATTGAAAATATATTTAGTAGAAAACTTAACAATTTATTATTGTTCAAATAATTATCTTCAATTGAATCTGAAAATCAGATTTTTAGAAGAAATCTGCAAAACCAAATACAATCAAAAATCTGCAAACAAATACAACTGCAAATCTGTAATCAATTTGAAGTTCAATTCAACTCTAAGAAAAACAAGAAATGGAGTTCAGCTGCAAACTCACCTGAATCATCTACAAATCAACTTCAACTAGCTAATGCAAAACCCAGATTTTCTACTTGAAATCAACAGTTCAACTAGAAAATGCAAAACAGTTCCAGGAAATTCGAATCAGGTTCCAGGAAAATGTGAAATTGCATCTCAATTGTTCTCTGCCTCTTCTATGATAGGTGAGTAAATTTCTTTGTTAAAAACAGTTCTTTTTTTTTAAAATCAAAGTTAAACAATTTCCAGCACTCAAGTTTCTGATGCAAACTGTTTTCATAAAAAACAAAAACCTTCTATGAATAAAACTACAGAGCCTTCATTTTTTTAGGTAAATAACTTCACAATTTTAAAAAGCTTTAATTTATATGATTGCATGTGGATAAATAGAATAAGTTTGCTTTGTATTGTGGTAGATATTCTGTGTATATATATAAACATATATATATGTGTGTGTGTATGTGTGTTTACAGGTATCTGAATACCTGATTCTGTTTTTAAAACAAGGATTTTTAATAAAAATCCTTTTCCACTTGGTTTGGATCTCTGTTAGAAATTGAAAAGTAAACAAAAATTATTTGTTTAGTATGAAATTATGGTTATAAATCATAATTAAGATTAATTAAGAACTGTTGACTCTGAAACAATAATATCTGTCATTATTTTCAATAAGCAAGAATATCAAACTGCCTAAATTATTAAATCAGGGCTTTAAATTGAATCCATATATAAAATCGTGAATTTTAAAACAAAAGTCATATTTTTAAATTAACTATGGAATGGACATTACTGATGGAACAAAATGAGGATTTTTGGGTTTACCTGGTGATCTAGTGGTATTGAGATGTTGTGGTTCTTCCTGAAGGTGGAGGAGAGATGAGTGGTCATTGAAAAGTTACTGATTGATTTTTTTAATGGCTATGGAGACCGTGGTTGGCTTTTCCAGTTGTTAAACCCTAATTTGCTGGTAGTAAAATTTTTGTAGCTTCTTGTTTTCCCTGTTGCATCGAGTGATGTAAGGATTTGGGGATTTGCAGAGGGGATGTAGATGGAGGGATAGCCGGAGTCGTAAGTGATCAGATGATCGGAAATGGGCTGTCGTGATGGTTGACAGGTTTTGGGAATGTTGCTGGGTGATGTTTCCAGGTTGGCTTGTTCAACTCGAATTTGATTTCGAGCTGCTATGGGGATTTCTGGTGGTCGTGATCAGGTGAGGGGTTGGTCGGCGACATGGTAAAGAGTGGTATGGTGGCTGGAGATCGCCAGTGTGCCGATGCATATGCACCGTACATATTTTGTCTGATGAACTAGTGTGGGTTTGTGCAGGGAGGTGACTCGAGTTCACTCGGGTAATTCGAGAATCTGACTCGAAGCAGAAAATAGGGGTCTCGGGTATGTTTGGTTGCAGGTTATTAAACCTGACAGAATTCAGTTTTTAATAATTTGAATGAAATTTAAATTTTAGAACAGGATTTTAAACAGGGATTTAAATTCCAAGTTTAAGATGGATTTGATTCAAGTGACTTTTGTTTGCGTAAAAAATGGCCACAAACACCCAATACCGTGAAAGCACCAGTGTATGAATATAAGTCAGCGATATTCAAACACAAATCACAGATCTCAGCAAATAACTCAAATACGTTTGCACAAAAGATGGGCAAAAAACTCCAAGTCGTATGATTTAGTTGATTTTATGTTGTTCGTAGTGATTTAGGTGGTTTATGCAAATGCGTAAAAAGCAGGGACTAAACTGTAAAAGACACACAGATTTATAGTGGTTCGGCCAGAATGTGCCTACGTCCACTTTATATGTTATTCTCCTTTTCCGATCCGATTACAAGTACAAAGCTTGTAGTACAAGTGTATGAAAGTTGTTTGAAAGTTCCTTCCCGGTTTGAGCTCTCAAACTTGTCCGCCATTGTTGTACCCCTGCCCCTCTATTTATAGAGTGAGGCTGGGGGCAGGGGTCTTGGATGCATATAGCTGCTGGTGGGCCTGGGCTGCTGCAATCTGGCCTGGCACATCTGGTTCGGCATGGTCTTGGACCGGTGGTGGGTGGTGGGTGAGTTGGTTGGGCTAGGCACTAGAGTTGTTTGGTTCGGAGGAGTGCCGGTCCGGTGATGGATATGGTGGACCGGCAGTGGGTGGACCGGTAGTAGGAGAGAGTGGTTGGTCGGTCCGGTGAGGCTCTGGACCGGTGGAGGCTGGCTTTGGTTCGGTAGGAGGGGAAGTGGAGTTGGTTCGGTAGTGAGAGGGGAATGCCGAATGACCTTCACTTGGGAGTGCCGAATGACCTTCACTTGGGAGTGCCGAATGACCTTCACTTGGGAGTGCCGAATGGACTAAGGGAAGGCCGGATGTGATTTTACTTTACACTACGGAATGTAACTTTAAACCCTTGATACCGAATGGAGTTTTATCCTTGAACCATGAGTGAAATCCCGACCTCCATCATTCCTTGTCGATATTCCGGTTTTGACCAAAAAATGGGATAACACTTTGCCCCCCAAAACATGCCTTGTGATAACAAGGCGTGTTTTGAATAGTTCCGAATCCAATATCCAAAGTTCATAGCCACATTGCCAGAGTAGATCATCCTTGACTGCTCCGAGTCGATATCCAGTTCCAAATCCAACAACCAAAGCTTGAGCCAATTCCATGTCCATCCGAACTCGACAACCGAGTCCCAAACCATCCTTATCCAATAGCCAACAACCGAATCCAGGACCTCTTTGGGTCGATGTCCAAATTTATAACCTCTCCGGGCTCTTGCCAAGCGCAATCCACACTTGACGGTCGTGATCCAGTGTCCCTGGGCGTTAAGCTAACCTCTCCGGGTTCTTGCCAAGCGTAGTCCACACTTAACGACCTTGGCCCAGTGTCCCTGGGCGCTGTATAATGCCATGGCTTAAGTCCTAAGCCGAATCCTGGTCTCTCCGGACCCTTGCCGAGCACAGTCCATACTCGACGACCTGAAAATAACAATTGATAATATAGGGCCTAAGTCCTAGGCCGAATCCTGGTCACTCCGGACCCTTGCCGAGCATAGTCCATACTCGACGACCTGAATGAGTCAATTTACCACGTTCGGGCAAAGAGACTCACCCCTTGCCAGGCATAATCCATACCCGACGACCGTTTATCAAAAATCAGATAAAAATCTAATCAAGATCCAATCCAAAATCCGAATACAGAATCCAAAATCAAAATCCAAATCCAAAACCAGAAAACCAAAAATCCAAATCGGCATCCAAAACCGAAAACAATCATCAAAGGAAAATCCAAATCGAAAAGCAGGAAAAAACTAGGAGCTCAATCCAAGCTCCAAAACCGAAAACCAAAAAGGAAAGCAGTGTCCAATCCAAAAGCAAAAGTTAAGTTTCACAAACTATAGCATTGCAGTTTATTGTCATTCAGAGCATGCCTAGGGGCTATCTCCGTCCCCGTACATGTGTAAATGACTTGGTTGCTTGCCAATAGTTTGCTACTTATTTCATATTAACCTGGTCAAGGGACGATCAACCGACCATCATTCCTGGGCCTCCCACCATCGTAGCTTGAGGTAGGCGGCGGTTGCTCCTGCCTCGCCGTTGCATTCCGCGGTCCAACATATTGCGGCAGTTGTCCATTCCTTACATGTTCCTCAATTATGTCCTTTAAGTGCCTGCAGCTGTTGGTGTCGTGTCCATCCAAATCATGAAAGAGACAGTGCCTTCCTGATGTCCTTTCCCGTTCTGTTGGTTCTCTCCTAGCCGGCCTCCGGTAGTGAAGGCGATTTCGAGTATTCAGGTATATCCGCTCCAGTGTCTCGTTCAATCCTGTGTATGTGGAAAACTTTGGATCCTTCCATTGCTTCCTAGCATTTCCAGAATCACTGTCCAACTTCCTTTTTCCTTTGTTTTTATCCGAACCATTGCTGGATGGTCCTCCCCCCTCAACCGCGTTAACCTTTTTCAGCTTTAAATCCGTACTCGCATCTTCTTGTCGAAGGAACCTTTCTGCCTCATGAAAAAATTCGTCGAGATTCCGTGGGGGATCTCGTATCAGAGATACCTTGAAATCCGAGTTCTCCCTGACTCCTGATACTGCTGCCATTAAAACCATCGATGGATCGGGCCGATCCACCGAAGCAACTGCGGCACTGAATCGAGTTAGAAAAGCTCTAAGCGATTCATCCATCCTTTGCCTTACCGACGTCAATGTCATCACATTCTTCGGTCTCTTGACATGAACCCGAAACTGTCCCAAAAACCTTTCCACCAATTCCCTCCAAGTCCTGATAGATCCTTCTTCCAGCTGCCTGAACCACATTGCAGCTAAGTCCGTCAAGTACAAAGGGAAGCATCGGGCCATCACCTCCTCCGATGCCCCCAGCACCTCCATGTGTCTGGTGTATCTCATCAAGTGATCCGTAGGGTCTTCCTTGCCATTGTATGCCTCCACGCTAGGTAGCTTGAACTTAGGTGGATTCTGAGCCATCCTTATTTCCCGGGTGAACGGACTCCTGTTTACTCCTTCCAAGTCTCCGTTGGTCAAACCACCTCGCACAGTCTTCCTGATTATATCTACCAATCCACCGTTATCTGTCGGGGGTTGCCCCCGAGGGAACTCCGGTACATACTCTTCGTGTGGCTCGTTAGCAGCAATGTTGGTTCTAGCCTGTTGAACTCCTTCCAAAGGTTCTCCTGTGTTGAATCCTGTGGGCCTGCCCCCAAGCCCTTGTTGATTGCCGCCTGGCTCCGTATCCTGTCCTTCATTGGGTTCCATAACCCTAGCTTCTTGTCCTGCATCCACAGCCGTTGTAGCTGTTCCTAGGTTCTGCATCCCTGCAACTCTCATTTGCTCCAAGAAAGTTTGCATCATTTCATGTTGACTTTTCAGCAACCTCTCTTGCAGTGAATTTGTTATGGCTTCCATTTCATCCCGGGTTATATAGATCGAAGCCGGTCCTTCCTCACCTCCGGAGGATGCTTGTTGACTTCCTCCTTGTTGTCTTCTCTCAGCCCTTAGCCTTCTACTGTTTTGCCTAGTCATTGTCTTCCAAATCCAAACTTCTATCCGATGTAGTGGGAGCTGGTCCTTCTCAGTGAAAGCACCAAAATGTTTGCGTAAAAAATGGCCACAAACACCCAATACCGTGAAAGCACCAGTGTATGAATATTAGTCAGCGATATTCAAACACAAATCACAGATCTCAGCAAATAACTCAAATACGTTTGCACAAAAGATGGGCAAAAAACTCCAAGTCGTATGATTTAGTTGATTTTATGTTGTTCGTAGTGATTTAGGTGGTTTATGCAAATGCGTAAAAAGCAGGGACTAAACTGTAAAAGACACACAGATTTATAGTGGTTCGGCCAGAATGTGCCTACGTCCACTTTATATGTTATTCTCCTTTTCCGATCCGATTACAAGTACAAAGCTTGTAGTACAAGTGTATGAAAGTTGTTTGAAAGTTCCTTCCCGGTTTGAGCTCTCAAACTTGTCCGCCATTGTTGTACCCCTGCCCCTCTATTTATAGAGTGAGGCTGGGGGCAGGGGTCTTGGATGCATATAGCTGCTGGTGGGCCTGGGCTGCTGCAATCTGGCCTGGCACATCTGGTTCGGCATGGTCTTGGACCGGTGGTAGGTGGTGGGTGAGTTGGTTGGGCTAGGCACTAGAGTTGTTTGGTTCGGAGGAGTGCCGGTCCGGTGATGGATATGGTGGACCGGCAGTGGGTGGACCGGTAGTAGGAGAGAGTGGTTGGTCGGTCCGGTGAGGCTCTGGACCGGTGGAGGCTGGCTTTGGTTCGGTAGGAGGGGAAGTGGAGTTGGTTCGGTAGTGAGAGGGGAATGCCGAATGACCTTCACTTGGGAGTGCCGAATGACCTTCACTTGGGAGTGCCGAATGACCTTCACTTGGGAGTGCCGAATGGACTAAGGGAAGGCCGGATGTGATTTTACTTTACACTACGGAATGTAACTTTAAACCCTTGATACCGAATGGAGTTTTATCCTTGAACCATGAGTGAAATCCCGACCTCCATCATTCCTTGTCGATATTCCGGTTTTGACCAAAAAATGGGATAACAACTTTTGAATCCAAAAGATTTTAAAATGAAAATTTTAAATTTAAGCAAGATTTTAATCAAGTTTTAAATCAAGACAAAAATATGGTTTTAAGCCTACAATGAAACCAGATTTTGAATTTAAATAGTTTGTAAATTTTAAAATATTGAACAAGTTTAAATGTGTTTTAGAAGAATTTGAAAATGAATTTGTTTTCAAATAAGTTTTAAACTTGATAAAAATTCTTTTCTTTAATATTTGAATTAAAGTTATGAAGTGTTTAACTTTAATTTGAAAGTTAAAATAATAAATTTATTTTTAGGCTTGTTTTCTTATAATAAAATTAAGTAAATTTGTTTTATACTTTTTTTATATAAGTATCTTATATAAGAAATGATTTTCTTCACTTTTATTTTAGGGTTTATAATTTATTTAAATTTGGATGAATGTTTTTAAATGGTTAACATTTTGAATCTTAAATTTTAAAATGGAGTTTGAATTTAGTTTAGAAATGTATTGTTTTAAATACATTTGAATGTTAATGAAGCCATTAATAAGTAAATGAATTATCTTAGAAAGAATTAAGATAATAAAAGAATTTAATTAAGGAATAACTTATTTATTTGATTTTTAAATAATGATTTAGATTAATTTTTAATTAGAGATGATTAATGATAATTAATCTAAGATAATTTTTCTTAAGTAAGTAATTAAAGAAAATGTTATTAGTTAATAAGATAATTATCTAAGGATAATTAAGTAATTAATTAATGTGATAAATTTTGATAATTAATTAGATTAATTAATTGAAGATAATCAAGTGTAATTGTTAAGTATAATTACTTGATAAAGTAATTAAGGGATTGATTACTTATTGTAATTAATTTTGATAATGTGATTTTTTTTAAATTAATTAATTTAGTTTAGTTAATTTAAGTAAATCATTTGATGATTTAATACGAGTAATTACTTAATGTAATTAATGGAGCATGATTACTTAAGGAAGTAATAAATGATAATTACTGGAACGTAATTAGTGAGAGATGATTTTTAATGAAGTACTTTGGATTATTATTTTTGTAATTAATCAAGGGATTAATTAATGAAGATAATTAATTATGGGATAATTAATTTGTTATGAGTAATTAAGGGCAGTTAAATACATTTTCTTTACATCCATGCTACTCAATATGACATTGTGCTTTGGGACAATAAGCCACATACTATTAAAAGAGTTTACAACTATGTCACTGTCTCTGCTCCTTTGCCTGCCTCTAAATGGAGCAGTGTTATATGGTCTACTGATACTCAACCTAAAGAAAATTTAATGCTTTGGAAAGTTATTACCAAAGCCTTGCTAACTAGAGATGTTCTGAGGAAATATGGTTTGGGTTGTGCTCTTAAATGCCTATTTTGTGACCAATATGAGGAGTCTACACAACATATATTCTTTGAATGCCCTGCTCTTTTATTTCTTATACATAGAATTGGTTTGAAAATTGGTATTAACTTTCATTATGTCAACTCTGGTGATGTATGGGATGTCTTCTACTCTGCTGTTAGAAAGCATAATGAGGTGGGAAGGTTGATTGCAGTATGCATGAAAATATATATGACAGTCATATGGAGAGAAAGAAATGCAATTTTTTTTGAAAATCATAGAAAGACATGGGATGACCTATGGCGTGAAGTAAAGAATGGTACATACTGTCAAATGAAGTATTGTCTTACTGCCTTTTCTTCTGATCTGCTCATGGCTGGGAATGATCCCTGTTTTCTGTTTTTTAATTTTCCTTTGTTGTTTCCCTTCTTTGTTTATCTCATTGTTTATGTTGTATCTTTTATTGTTCTGTGCAATAAAACTGGTAGGGGACCAGTTAACCCCGCTGGCTTTGCCAAAAATTACTGGATTGATATTAATCAAGGGTGATTAATAATTGTATTTTAAATTTTAGATTAATTACTAAGTGTAATTAATTTTAAATAAAGTAATTAATTTAAATATAAATTAGAGATCATTAATTAATATAATTAATGATGTAATTAAGAATTGTTTATTAAGTAATAATTAATTAATTAAGTGGTTAATTAATATAATTAATTAAGGATAAATGTAATTAATTCTAGTTAATTAATAAAGTAATTAAATGTTAATTACTTATTATTAAGATTAATTAATTTGTGAAATTAATTAATGACTAATTACTTATTGTAATTAGAATGATTAATCAAAGGTTTTTAATCAAGTTGAATATTTAGAGAATGATTAATTAACTAGGTTAATTAATTAATGGAGATATAAGCAGGATTTATAGATGTAGTAATTAATTTAATTTATTTTAAATTAATTAAAGATAGTTGTAATTAATTTAAATTCATTTTAAATTAATTATAGATGGTGGTTAATAAATCTTTGCTTATGGATGATATTGATATTTCATTGGATGGTTGTGATCTCAGTAATGAGATGAGTAGTATCTATATGATATGGATGCTTAGTTAAAGTATGATAATATGGATTATCTGGCTGTGATGATTATCTGTGTGTGATTATGATACGGGTTATCTGTTATGATGATGAATGTTATTATCTACTGTGATATGTGAGTTATCTATCTGTGTGTATATAGATAATGATGAATTGAATTAATTGTTCAAACTAAATTCACTTGGACATTAAGATGGCGTTTGGATTTCGATGAGAACGGGATCGGATTTCCAAATTTGGAATTCCGAAAACCACATCGATCCAAATTAAACGTTAGGTCGTGAATCTCAAGTGAAGAGTGAAGACTCGAGGTGTAAGAACTATTCTTCAGTATAACTCTGAGGGTGATTCCGTGATGAGTTTGACGGAAATAGTACTTTCAGGTTCGAGATGGTGATTCAGAGTGCAAGGGTTATCGTCGTTAACTCTGAGGGTGATTCCAAAATGAGCGTAACGAGATAATGCCTTCGGTTTCGTTTGAACCCAGAACGAACTTGTATGGATTGAATGCTTTCAGAACATCGTCAGGTGGAGGATGAGCATTCTAAGATTGATATGTCCTATAAAGGTAATCGTAGCCTCAAGCCTCATCAACCGGGAATGGCTAAAACAGGGGAGGTGCAACAAGGCTATGTGAGTCATGCCCAAGTAGGACGAGATTTACCCCTGTCTAGAGGTCCTTTTTTCTTTCAGTTGTGTGGCAGTTGGCGACGGCCAATCTGCGGGGTGGTCTTTTTCGGGACTGTCCAGTAAGGGATGGTTCCGGCTTTGTA
This sequence comes from Allium cepa, assembly GCA_030765085.1. Lineage (NCBI taxonomy): Eukaryota > Viridiplantae > Streptophyta > Magnoliopsida > Asparagales > Amaryllidaceae > Allium > Allium cepa. The sequence goes on from CM060938.1 coordinate 848,698,900, forward strand.
TTGCAGGGGATTGGGAGTGATCCTCGGTACGGTGATTTAGGCCACGTACTGTGACGGGCGGTACCCCTACCATTGATTGAATCCAAAATCCAATAAGTGCCTGTACGGCTTTGATTGTGCCCAACTATGTTGGAACGTGAGATGTAAGCATTCCAGCTGTTTCTGTATTTTATTTTGAAAACCCTAGACACTATTATAATATCACTGGATTTCCAATCAAATGTTTTGGTTAGCGTAAGGTAAAAACTTTTCCATGTTTGTGTGTGGGAAGTCTTACGTGATACCTTTTCTTTTCAAAGGATTTTCAAAGTTAAGCAAATTTTAAACCGTTTACTCACACCAGACCCATGTCTGACCCGAGTGTTTATTTTCTGTTTAATTAAACTCTTGGGTACTCATATTACGTATGAGTAATCAAGTGATTCAGGATTGGTTTGACGAGTTCTGAGAAGATATGGAGCAGGAGGCTTCAGCGAGTAGATATATATAGTGGATCCGCTGTGTTTGAGTTGTATCTATTTTCTCTGATGCACTTGAATTGTAATTGCTAGACAGATGTTTATAACTATCTAGTTTGTGTTGTATTAGCTGTAAAACTCTGATGTATATGATACTATGTAATATTTTATGTGATATAATATAATTTATTCGTTCTGCTGTGAGATTCTGATGTTGTTTGTTTCTTTCTTTCCTATCTTTTCTCTTTTCTATCCCTTTCTTTCTTCTTAATGATGCGTCTTTCTATGGAATGAAAGGTGGGTCGTTACAAATTCCTTACGTCCTTTACTATTTTCTGCTTCTGTAATTTTCCTGTATAGTTTTTGGTACAGGATCTTACCTTATTTATACTTGAATTAAATACTACTTGGATTTGACATTTTAATAAACAGTTAAAGTGCAACTATCTGATTGTGTAAGCATCCAGCGGTTAATCACCACTCCGGCAAAATTAAGACTACTGAATTTTGCTAATTCAAACAATTGGGGGTACTTAGCATCCAATTACTTCATACTTAATCGAGGAGTTGAAAGAAGAAAAAGATCACCGATATCTTTTGGCGCTAGAAGGAGGGCTCCAACCTCCATTCATTTCCCATATTCATTAAAACTTTGCACCACGCACCATGAATCCTACCGATTCACGTATCACTCCAAACGAAGACGCACATGGTAGCGAAGACCGCCGAAAAATTACTTATACCTTCGAAAACCCAAGATAAAGCGGGAGCTTCAACCGAGGTCCCCGTAGACCCCATCTTGGCTGGATTCCAATCCTTCACACACCAAATAAACCAACGCGTGGAAGGATTAGGAAAACCGATGACCTAGCATGTCATTCTCAAACTATATTCACCTCGACACTCCATAGCTCACCACCTTCATTCCCCTACTGCACCAGACATTCTGCATGGGAACGATAACGACATTCCCATAAATGGGAATGGTGATGTTAGACTAAAACTTGATGCCAAGTTGAAAGGAAAATTCCACGCTAACTCTCATATCAAAACCAAGCCAGCCAACATAAAGCTCCTTCTGTTGAAAAAACAAACCTAATATGTCAAAGATGATGAGGACACCACATATGATGGTAATTTATCACAAGTTGACCCGAGAGAACACATAATCCATCAATTAAAAACTCGGGTAGAGCAGTTGGCAAGGATCTTCCAGTAGAACACTGGAAAAAAATAAATAGGAATTTGCTCCCCTTTTAGTGAGTTCGTTATCAAGGTAGATTTTCCCGATAATTTAAAATCCCCCTCAATTAAAAAGTTGATGGGACTACCAACCCCGAGGATCACCTCAACACTTTCGAATACTTCATGGACATCCTAAAGGTTGGAAGGATGGCTCAATGCAAGGTGTTCCCTATATACTTATCCGGTGCAGCCTAACAGTGGTTCAGAAGATACAGACTAGGAGAATTCTGGTCTTGGAGATAATTATCTACTGATTTTCTAAGACAATTCAATTCAGAAAGAGAAGCCTCCTTAAACGTCAATACCATGTCTTGTGTAAAATAGACGGAGAACAAGAGCTTTTATAGTTTCATTAAGCGCTTTAAGGCAGAAGCTCCCTGAATTAAGGCGATAGCGAAGAAGCATTATGGCTCATGCCGAGATTAGGAAAATAATTGCTATGTGGGACAAAACAGCAAAACTTCTTTCCATAGCATGAAAGCTTTCTATGAGAAAGCGATTGCTTACATCAAGATGGAAGAAGTCGGGTCTGTAGCATAATCTAATGGAACGTTCGCCCCTAGTTATGATAAGAAAAGAGGGCAGACGAATATCACCTACCTACGAAGCGGTAGAAGGAGCTAAACCTCACTACAAAAAACCCCTCAATCATACCCTTGGGCAGATATATGAGATGACCAAGGCTAAGCTAGCATACAACGTGCCGAATAAGGGAAAGAAGCCAGAACAAAACCAAAGTGGAGCATACTACTACTTTCACCAAGAAAATGACCATCATACAGATAACTGCCGATACCTAAAGAACAAGATAGAGAGGTTGATCGAGAAGGGTTACTTGGGTAGCTTCCAAAGGGGAAATGGTGGTGATAGGACTGGAAATCTGACTCCCGACCCTAATGAACTTGAAACTAGCAACCCTTCAAACTTGATAGCTTCAATCCATGGGAGAATACACCTCGCCAGTGCAAGCGAAAAGGTATAGGAGAGATATGTGCAGAAGGCCAGGACCCAGAATACAATCTTTCGCATCATACAGAAACCTACACCAAAAATAACCTTCACGGCAACCGATACGACGAGATTACATTCCCACTCCAAGACCCACTTATCATCATAGTGCAGTTATCAAATTGTACTATGAGGAAAGTCTTTATCAATTATGAAAGCTTAGTGAACGTCATCTTTAAGTCTGCTTATGATCAAATGAAATTACGATCAAAAATTCCAAAACCCGGCCCTAAACCGATACTTGGTTTCAATAACATTGCTGCCATTACAGTGGGGTCAGCACATCTACTCATTACAGCTAGAAGTTCCCTGTTACATAAGTCATTCTATACAAGTTTCCTAATCATCGATCAGTCCTCACCATATAATGCTTTCTTGGGAAGAACTATTCCGATTGATCTAGGGGCAATCATCTCTCAAAAACACCTGCTCATGAAATTCAACACTCTGGAGGGATACGGTCAGTGAGAGGAGAAAAAGTTTTAGCTAGGGAACTATACAATGTAATTCTTAACTCTAGCAATAAAATTATTCCAAACTGTTTTGATGTTTCCTCTGATATTTGTAACGATAACAAAAAAAGAATTCAAACCAAAACTCAAAACTACGACGGTGTCAGATATTCAAACTAATATTGAGGCATGTAATCCTACACCCTCAAAACCTGAGAGAAAAGAGAACAGAACATATATGCAGATGATTGGCACTAACAAATATAATTCAGTTTATGTGCAACATTTCTCTAAGGAAGCTCAGAAACAAGCGTCTTCTGTGAACTCACAACCAGAAGAGGAATCATAAAGCGAGATAGACCCGATTAGGGGCAATAAGAAAAGAGTTGAAGCCGGTAGATTATCTTAAAGGCATACAAATAGATCCAAAGGACCCCACAAAGGTGCTTAAGATAGGAAAGAACCTTAGTGCAAAGGCACATAATGAACTTATAGACTTCCTTGGAAGGTCAATAGATGTATTTACCTAGACTCATTCAAACATGGTAGGAATAGACCTAGCCATCATCTGCCATGCACTAAACCTTGACCCAGACGCGCATCCAGTCAGACAGAAGCATAGAACTCTAGACCAGGAAAGATACAATGCTCTACACGAAGAAGTAGAGAATTTAAAGGAGAATGGGTTCATTAGGGAGGTATACTACCCGAAGTGGATTTCCAACTCAGTACTCCAAAGAAAGCCTAACGGGAAATGGAGAACTTGCATAGAATTCATCGATCTGCTTGCCCGAAGGACAGTTTTCCCTTACCAAGGATCAATCAGTTAGTACACAACTAGTGGACATGAATTACTCTCATCCATGGATACATATCTAAGGTACAATTAGATGGCCATAATTGAACCAGACCAGGAACACGCTAGCTTTACGATAGATAAAGAGTTATCTGCTACATGGTCATGCCGTATGGACTCGAGAACGCAAGGGCAGCCTACCATAGGTTGGTCAATATGATGTTCGTTAAACAAATTGGAAAGAATACAAAGTTATATATGGATGACATGCTGGTTAAGTCAAAAGTAGCATCAAACTATGTCAAAGACTTAGAGCAGAACTTTACAGTCATAAAGCAATACCATATGAAGCTAAACCCTCTGAAATGCATATTTTCCATCCAATCAGGCAAGTTCCTAGGGTATATAGTGAGTGCACGTAGCATTGAAGCAAACCTTGAAAGATTGAGGCTATAAGAGGAATGGGAATCCCAAAGAAGCCGAAGGATCTAACGAGTCTAAATGGTAGGGTAGCGGCTCTAAGTATATTTATATCCAAAGCCACAAACAAATGCATCCGTTCTTCGACCAAGTGAAGAAGGGGCGAAACTTCAAATGGATTGAGGAGTGCGAGGCTGCATTCCAAAACCTAAAGGATCATTTGATCAATACTCCTATATTATCAAAACCGGTGGCAAGGGAGAACTTTTATATTTACTTAGCTACAACTGATCAAGCTACTGGTGTTGTACTGATATAAGAGGATGAAGGGACGTAAATTCCCATCTACTTCACAAGCAATTGGTTAGAGGAGGCAGAGCTAAACTACTCAATTGTTGAAATTCCTGCGTATAACCTGCTCCTTACAGCGAGAAAGCTGCAGCCTTATTTCCAGGCTCACCCCATTAAAGTCCTCATAAAAAAAACCTCTTAGGAAAATACTACAAAAGTTAGAGACATAAAGTCCTTTATTAAAATAGGCAATGGAGCTTAGCCAGTATGACATCATATATTGTCCAAGGAAGGCAATCAAAGCCTAAGCACTTGCAGATTTCATCTTAGAATGCACCTTACCAGATGAACCCCATTCGAAGGAAGAAACAAACACCCTACAATTCTAGCAATTGTTATGGATGAAGCATCGAATGAATAAGGAGGTAGGAATTAGATAAGTATTAATCACCCCGAACGGACGGAAGCTGGATGGAGCAGTGCAGCTTGGTTTCAAAGCAGCCAACAATGTGATAAAATATGAGGCTCTCCTCATAGGCCTACAAATAGCCCAAGTAATAAAGGCAATCCACATTAAAATTTACAGTGATTCTCAATTAATTGTGAACCAAGTCCAGGGAAATTAACAAGCAAAAAAACTGACCTTATACAAATATATGAAACTGTTTAAGAAATTACCAGAGAAGTTCGAACAATATAAGATAGAGCAAATCACACGTGAGAGCAACTCATCTGCCGAATCCTTAGCAAAACTAGCTAGTACCAAAGTGGCCAATGAATGAAGGCAGTACGAATTAGGCATCAAGCAGAGCCAAGTATAACAGTATCGAATCAAATACTAGTCCTAACCCAAGTCCAGTAGGCTACCATTTAAGACATAAAAAATCAAGAGACAATGGAGAGTCAAGGGCAACCCACAACTGAGCTCTCGCTTAACAAATTAGGAAGAATAACTGGATGACTCCAATTAAAAAATTCCTCTTCAACGGAGCTTTACCTCCAAATAGAAATGAGGCTCAAAAGATAAGATACCAGGCTCCATACCGCTCCATCTTTGCCGGCACATTATATAAGAGATGGTATTCTACCCCTTATCTTAGTGCGTTTCCAATAAAGAGGGTGTACATGTTACAAATGAAGTACACGAGGGCCAATGCAGAGATCACTCTATAAGAAACAAATTAGCAAAAAATACTGAGATACGACTTCTATTAGACTACCGCACTCCAAGATGCAAAGGAATTTGTGAGAAAGTGCGACATATGTCAATGATTTGTAAGTATCCCCAGAAAACCATCCCGTAAGCTCATCCCACCCGCAAGCCTATGGCTATTCACCATATGGGGAATAAACCTGATAGGGCCGCTTCCAATATCAAAAGGAGGAGCTAAATATACCATAGTGTTCATAGATTACTTCACCAAATGGGTAGAGGTAGAATGCCTATCCACAATTACCATAAAGAAGATAATCACTTTCGTAGTAAGGAACATAGTCACTAGATACAGGATACCTCGAAAAATCATTTCTAACAATGGTACCCAGTTTGAAAGTGAAGAATTCATGAAGCTTTATGAGAGGAATAACATAATTAAAAGTTTCTCATCAGTCACTCACCCACAGAAAAATGGATAGTTCGAAGCTGCAAACAAAACCATCAAAAAACTGCTCAAGAAAATTTTGCTGAAAGCTAAAGGAACATGGGCAGAGGAGCTCTCTTTAGCACTATAGGCCTATCGAACCTCAACCAGATCTCTAATGGGCCACACTCCTTTTTTGCTAACCTTCAGATATGAGGCCATGCTTCCCGTCGAAGTAGAAGTCCCTTCACATTGAAGAATGTTATATACCACAGAAAAGAATAAGAAATCGAAAGAAGCTACCCTAGATCTCATCTAGAAAAGAAGGGATGAGAAGGCGGTGATATCGCCCGCTTATCGATAAAGGATGGCAAGGAATTATAATGCAAGACTCAAGGAAAGAAACTCTACATGAGAGAGTTGGTACTGCAGAGAGTGATGGCCAATACAAAGTATCTAATAGATGGGGCATTAGGACTAAATTGGGAAGGTCCACTAGTTATAGTAGAAGTTTTAGCAAGCGGGGGATATCAGTTATCGAGACCTGATGACAACCTAGTTCCAAGAACTTAAAACTCATAGCACCACATGCCTAACTTTTTTTAATTTACATTGCTTATGTGATGTACGTTGTAGTTATTATAAAGATGTAACAATACAATAAACTAGATGTAGGGATATTAGATGGTCCGAACTGATATAAAATCCCTCCGTGCTAACACTCTGTGACATAATTGAATAATTTCCCCATGCACATCCCAGTTTACCATTAATAGCCAATGATCAAGCAAGGTGTGAGGATAGTAGATAAGAATGGAAATCTTAGAAATAAGAATGGTGAAACTTGACTTAAAAACTTGGATTTCATCAACGCAATCCAACTCTTTAGCCAAATTACTGCACTGGACGTAGGGATATTATGCTGCCCGAATCAGTTATTAAAAAAAGCTGCACATTACGCAACTTGGCTTCTCATCCTAACCAATCGTAGGGATATTGGATGACCCAACTTATAAAAAAAAACCTCTATCTTAGTACTACTAACATAACACACTGGACCTATGGAACAAGATAGCTAGAACCAGTACAAATTATCATGCGAATGATAAAGTTATAAACACATGACCTGACTCCATAGTTAAACTCTTTTTAGTCCTTCCCCAAATAGAAGGAAAGACCATGCCAAGCTCACGAACATAGTTCTTGTAGCTCACCACCTTCATTCAATAATTGTACTAACAACACAACATATAGGTGACAACAACAATCTCATAAATGAGAATGGTGATGTTGGATTTAGACCATGACAAGCGCGTGAGAAGAATTTTCATAGTCCACCGCCGTCGCTCAGTGATTGAATTAACGACACCAGAATGACAATGGCTGTCTCAGAAATGAGAACGGTGGTGCTAAGCTAAATGAAATGTACAAATATCAAAGTGTTGGTCGAAGCACAATATGCCTACATCCTAGATGGTAAGTAAAGACAAGTCTACACCGACTTACGATCACCGTAGACTTTGGAGGCATGTGTAACACTTGCATTTATCTCGAGCTTCATTACAGGAAAATAGGATAAGGCATGACGTCAAGAAGGCTAAACTCATATCGAGAAAAAGGAATTGAATCAATCGAACTCATACTGCATATGGTGCCATCTTGAAGCTATAGTACTTAACCCGACTTAAACCCCGTAGTCAAAGAAATCACAGTTGATCAAGACGGATATTGCACTTATATGGAAACAAGGGTAGGTCACAATGACAATACATAAGATCAAAGTAGAATAGGAATGTTGCGCCAAGGCGTAGGAGACAATACATGCTAAACTAAGCTGGCCGTATCTCTAAAGCCCATAGTTTGCCAACATCTACAAGTACAGGCCTATGCAGCACATACCGAGGCAACCTAAACAGTATCATAGGGGGTCAAAAGCACTCCTAAGGGATGCATGTAGGGCCACTTAGGATACGCTCCAATACAGAACCATGCTTATAGGTAGACAAAAAACATACGGAGCTCATCCTTTTTCTTATCGGCAACCCAAGCATACTTCCAATGACGATAACTCAAATCGCAGTCAGCTCAGATCATGGCTGTAACAACCCTGGTTTGAGTTATACCTGGAAGTAAAATAAATTTATATTTTATTTTAAAGTAAGATTTGGGATTTTATTCTTTTCCTTTCTCAAATATAATTGAATTGGAGATTTTCTATTTTTATAGAAAAAAGAATAGATAGTTTTAGTGTTTTATTTAATGATAATTAAACTAGAGTTTGAATAAAAATAATTATTTAATTTGAATCTTTTATTTTTGAAGAAAAGAAAAGTTGAGAATAATGGACTTTTTTATTTTAAATAGTTGTCTATGGTTGTTCGCTAACCAACATCTTCATGAAACAAAAGCCTAAATAATTCTTGCAGGGTTGGGTTTGGTAATTAGTTCTAAAGTCCAAAATAAATTAAAAAGAGATGAGAAGGAAATTTGCTAAATCCTAAGTGTTATACATTGTTCTTATCATATACTTTCTGGTTACAGTAAACAAAGATGGTACATTCTCCTTTTTTAAAAATTAGAGACCAAAATGTTCAATTTCTTTAATTCTCTTGCAAGTTAAACATCTTTTTTGAAGTTATTTATTTCAAGCAATGATTTCAAAGTAGTATATATTTAAATAGAATCTTGTATCCCAGTTTTACAGTAGATTAAGATGGAATTTTTTGTTTATTTTTTTGAGAATTATCTACGGTTTACTGTTTGAAGTTTTAGGCTTAAAGTGATAATTTTAGTTGCTGAATTGAAGAGTAAAGGTGATTAGTTCTAACATATTTCTCTATTTAATGCACACTTGTGTAATTAGTTTATAGTGATGATCTCAGCTGTGAATTGTGTTTAATTGGCGCAATTAAGAAGTGTTGTTGGCTGAAATCATATGTTGGTTGAATAAGAAACTATATGAAACTATATTATTTTATGAAGAATGATTTGGTGATTTTGATGCGTGTTGCATGTTATATGTTGCATAATGTTCTATGTATGTTTGGTAGTGTAAGAGTGCTTTAATTATCATGTTTGTGTGCTCGGAATTGATAGAACCCATCACCTGAGGCGATGGAATCGATTGCCTAGAAATTATTCCTGGCTTACAACCAGTCGAATGGATGAACTATTCAATCCAATGGATGTGTGTTTCCTAAAGCAATTACTTCAGGAGTTTGTTCAGTCGAAAAACGGGGGATAATTTAGTTGATCGATCCTATGTTTTCTATAATTCTCCATGCTTTTGATGTATATTTTGACTTGGGTTTTGCTGGATTGTTTTGGAGTTTAATTTTAATATATATAATAACCTAATTTTATTTAGCACTCTGAATTGATGAAACAATAAAATTAATATATAAATATGATTTTATAAATATATTATAAATAGTTTTTAAAGGAGGAATTTTTTTAATATTGGTATATAAAATATTCATTGTCTTTATAAATCCTTTAATTTCTTTTTTAAACCATATTGGCATTATCTTTGTTAAATCTTGAGTTTGAAGAAAAAGAAGCATCTTAGAAAATCAAATGAAAAGATTATTTCTTTTTGAAAATTTGTCATTTGATGGATTATATGTGACTTGGCTTTCAAGCTAATTTTTTTCCTTTTTATGGAATGATAAATATACTTAAACAAATTAGTAGTTGGGATATTAGATATCACTTCATTGTTTAATTATACGACTTGTTGCTTAGAATATTTGAGTGGTGGAGTTTACTAATGTATAAAAATTATTTTAGCAACGCTGAGTGGTTATGGGACATACGGTCATCACTTTAGTGATTACTATGAGGAAGTATATAACACTATTTTATTGACTTTTCATACTTTTCCTTGGGTGATCTATTTAGGCGGATTAAATGGAATTTCAAGCCTATCTTGGGAAATTCATCTACAAATGAGTTATGACTTGCAAAGTTCTCGTCTTTTATGTTGGCGCGTGAAGTGCATGTCTATTGTATTGACTTGTAAAGTGCTTATCTATTAGGATAGCTATTAATTATGACTTGAAAAGTGCTTGTCTTTTGTGATGACTTGCGAAGTGCTCATCTTATAATCAACTAATGAAGTTCTTATTTAATTATGTGCGAAGTGCACGTCGATGATTATTGACTTGCGAAGTGCTTGTCTTTTACTTGCATATATGATTGTAAATTTCTATGTTTTTTTTATGGTTGCTATAACTTTGGTATTTTGTTGTGAATGAGCATAGTTTAACTTTAAGTCTTGAAGGTTTATATGATGTCCTGGTAATTAGCGAAGTACAATCTATGGATATTTTTATCCTTGATGTTTATGCAAGCCTATTATTATTATGGGCTCACCTTTTTATGATAATTAGAGGTAGTCTAAACCATTTATTATTTTTATAGTACTCGGGTCAGACCAAGACTTAATAGGTGCTGGGACTTTCTGGCTTTGGACGTGGGTTGGCTTGGGTAGAAGTTTATGCTAGTTTATATATATTGTGTGTGTTATGGGTTGATTTTGGGATGTTGTCTTATGCATGGATGTATCTTATTTGAGAAGTAGACTCATTTAGTATTTTTGAGACTTGCCTTATTCTATTTGTATGCATATGTGAGTTTTGTACTACTTTTTGTTGACTCACATTATGGTATATGATATATATTGTATTATATTATCTTTGCGATCTATGATTCTATGTTGTTTATTATGTTGTATTTTGCTTTGCTTTATTTCAACCAACATGCCTTATGCTTTGTACTAAGACTGTTCATGATTATATATGATGATATGAGGTAAAGAATGACATGACAGTGTTAGCCCAGGAGAATAGACATGGATAGTCGTTCCTATCTAGCCTTATTCTCCATATTACTTGACAAGAATACTTGCAATATTCTTGGGTAATATGGGTATAAAAGTTGGGCATTGCAGTTGGTATTAGAGTAGAGGTTCAAAATAATATAAAATATAACAAAAACGGATCTTGGCCTAGACAGACTTAGAGCCTTGTCCCTTGGGTGTGCATGGTAGATTCTTACCTCTTTCTAATAGTAATATATAGTAGTAAAGGGATATTATAGGAACATAATTTTATAATTTCTTTCTTATAAGTTATGAAGTTGTATCTCACGTGTGGCATGAGTGAGATATGGCTGGAGGTAGGAATGCTCGTTCTAAATCGAGGCTGTCCAGTATTCCCAAATAGGAGGGAGTATTCATGACTACCCAGCAGGTTTTGGAGTTAGTTCAGGCTATTCAGACTTCTAGCCCAACCCCTGCCCATCCTTCCATCCACCGATCAGGTTTCGTCCACTTATGTGGTGATTTGTTTCATCTAGAAGGGAAGCAATTTACGACCACTGAAGGGGTTCTACGAGTTCAGACATGGCTGAAGACATGCGAGTGGATTTTTACTTGCATGAAATTGTCAATGTTGATAGAGTTAAGGTAGTATCGAGTCAGCTACAAAAGTGGGCTTTAGATTGGTATGATTTGCTAGTAGCAGAGATTGATGAGGCAACGTTAACCTAGGAGCATTTTAGATCCCATTTTGAGCTGAAGTTCATGCCTGAGGCGGAGAAAGTGACTTTAGCCAGAAGATTCATTAAACTTAAGCAAGTTAGCTCCTCAGTTTCAAAGTATAGGGCTAACTTTGAGTCATTGTCCAAGCATGGATTGGAGCTTATCCGTACACCTCCGCACAAGAATTAGAAGTTTGTTTATATATTGAGGAAGACTTTGAGGAAAGTACTCTCGATTCAACTTGAGATTTCATTTGAAAAACTAGTGGATACCGCACTTAGACTAGAGGAGGCAAAAAAGGACAGTGGCGATGGAGACCGTCGGCGAAAGAAGGAATTCTACAGTAAGAGGAAGTTACAACATGACAAGCAGAAGTTTGGATTTCTAAATAAGGAAGCAAAGAAGCAAGATTCTTATTTCAGTAATCAAAGGCGTGCATTAGGTGAATGCTTCAACTGTGGAGCAAAGGATCACTTCGTCAAGAATTACCCAAGACCCAAGATGTGTCGCTATTGTAAGAAGGAGGGTCATCTTGTTTCCACTTGTCCAGTTGCAACTTAGAAAGCAGTTGGAGAAAGGCTCGATGTGGTTGAGCCCTCAGAAGGTCCTAGCTAGCATTAGGTAGCTTATCTTTCTCTTCCTCTATTCTTTGGATTTCTTCCTTTTGTTTAGGATCCTATCTTTTAGGTTCAATCGACATGGGTGTTTTCTTCTCCTTCATGTCGAAAAGGCCTATTAATGTTATTTCTTTGGATGTTGTTTGTTAGCTTCTTTCTTTAAGACCTTGTAGTGAATAATGTTGCATGGTGGAGACTAGTAGATGAATGTGTGTTTTGACATATTGATTTTCATTTGTTTGATAATTAAAGGGTATGCGAACTATAAATAAAATGGAAGTGGGAAATAAATTCATACTAAACATAAGTAATGTAATGCATACCATCAAATATAAAAGGATAATGAAGTATTTTGGTTGCTAATAATAGATGAGTTAAGTGTAAGTATGATTCTAAAATATAAATATTTTCGCGTAAGAAAATATATGATTTAAGAAGGAAATTTAATTATGGGAACTATCTTAGAGAGTGACTAAAGAGATTAATAGCTTATTTTTATTATCGAATTATCCGTTGAGTGGTTAAGGATCCTGATTGATGCGGGTGCACATAGGTTGATAAGGATTTCCTAAACGTTTAAACAAGACATTGAGACACGGTAGAACTATAAATTTTCTTTTGTATATGTCAGTGTATATTGTTTTATAAGACAATAAATAGTTCAAGGAAAATGTTTATCTATGTTTCAAAGATTTGAGTGAAACGCTTTAGTTAATTAAAAGGGGTTTAAGGGATAATTTTAAAATATATTATAATGCTTAAAGCATGCATTGGAAACATGGATAAATTATCTTGAGAAGGAAGTTAAAGTGAATTTGAAAAAAAATAACAAATTCCTAAAATTATTTTATTAAGAACTACAAATTTTACATGAAGCATTTTTCCTAGTGGAAACTCTTTAATTTTTTTATGAGAAGTTATTAATGAAAATTCAATTGTCATACCTTTAGCTATTCGAAAAAGAGGTTTTGAAATATACAATTTTGTTTAAGAATTTAAATTAAGAAGACTTGTATTCTTAAATTTTAATTTGGGATAAACTAAAATAATCCAAGTATAATTATTATTGAAAAATTTCTTTAAAAAGTGTTGAGGTAAAAATGTCATATCTTTTGATGGCTAAATCCATTCTTGGTGAATCCTTTTGGAGTACAAGATAATTCCATAAGGAAGTACTTCTATTTAGTTCATCTTTTCATATTTTGCAGTTTTCCTAGTCTAATTCATGCTTTAAAAACACTATAAACTCTATCCTATTGGGTAATTTTCTGTGATAAAACATTAACTTGTTTTAATCTTGACTTTTGAACCGTTGGTTCGATTTTAGTAAACCCATGCTTTCTAGAAAGTTAAAACAGTAAGGAAATTTGTTTGTTTTATAATTTTTGCCAAATTATGTTAAATGTTAATATGATAATCATTGATTTGCTAAGAAGACCTGAAATTAGAAGAGTTTTCAATTTAGAAATTTGAAGTTTTCAAATGATAGTTAAACATGCATTTTATTTTATTAAATTAATAGTGAAAAAAAGGGATTTAAGAAATGTTTTACGACTTCATTTTAGGATTATTGGTAACAAATTTTAAAGGAGAAATACATAGTATTTATGAGAATAACATAGTTGTTTATGTACTTGGAGGATATTTGTATGTTGAGTAATTTTTGAACTTTAAGTTTTAGTAAAAAAGTATTGCTAAACAAGTGAAAAGTGTTATAGATTTTCTCTAATCGAGAATTGCAAGGATGTAATTATCTTAAGAAGGGGGAGTATACAATAACCTTGGTTTGAGTTATGCCTGGAATTAAAAGTAAAATAAAATTATATTTTATTTTAAAATAAGATTTAGGATTTTATTCTCTTCCTTTCTCAAATATAATTGAATTGGATATTTTCTATTTTTATAGAAAAGAGAATAGAACATTTTAGTGTTTTATTTAATGATAATTAAAGTTAGAGTTTGAATGAAAATAATTATTTGGTTTGAATCTTCTATTTTCGAATAAAAGAAACATTGAGAATAATAGACTTCTTTATTTTAAATGGTTGTCTATGATTTAAAATCATCCATGAAGTCATTTTAATTATTTAGGCTTTTGTTTCATAAAGGTATTGGTTAGGCAATTTAATAAAAAGAAGGCATTTAATTCTTGTTGGGTTAGGTTTGGTAATTAAATTCTAAAGCCCAAAATAAATTAAAATGAATTAAGAAGGAATCTTGCTAAGTCCTAAGTGTTGTACGTTATTCTTATCTTCTCATTTTATGGTTACAACAAATAAAGACAATACTTTCTCCTCTTTAAAAACCTAGACAAAAATGTTCAATTTCTTTAATTCTCTTGCAGGTTAAACATCTTTTGAAGCTAATTATTTAAGTTAATGATTTCAAACTAGTGTTTGTGTGTATAGAATCTTGTGTCTTAGTGTTACGGTAAATTAAAATGGGGTTTTGTGTCTATTTTGTTGAGAATTATATTGGGTTTGCTAGTCTGAAGTTTTGGGGTTGAAGTGATAATTTTAGCTGCTGAATTGAAGAGAAGATGTGAGTAATTCTCACAACTTTCTCTGTATTGAATGCATTCTTGTGTAATTAGTTTATAATGATGATGTTAATTGTGATTTGTGTTGAATTAGTGCAATTAAGAAGTATTGTTAGATGAAATCATATGTTGGTTGAATTGGAAAACTATATGCAACTATTTTATTGTATGAAGCATGATTTGGTGATTTTGATGCATGTTGTATGTTATATGTTGCATACTGTTATATGTGTGTTCCATGGTGTAAGAGTGCTTTAATTATCATGTTTGTGTGGACAGAACTGACAGAACTCATCACTTGAGGCGATTGAATCGATTGCCTGGAAATTGTTTCAGGCTTACGACCAGTCGATTGAATGAACCATTCAATCAACTTGACGTGAGTTTCCTAAAGCAACTGCATCAGGAATTCATTCAGTCGATCCATGAGGAATAACTAAGTCGATTGATCCTATGTTTTCTGCAATTCTCCATGCTTTTGATATATGTTTCGAACTTGGTTTTGGTATATCGTTTTGGAGTTTAATTTTAATATATATAACAACCTAATTTTATTTAGCACTCTGAATTGATGAAATAATAAAATTATTACATAAATATGATTTTATAAATATATTATAAATAGTTTTCAAAGGAAGAAAATTCTTAATATTGGTATATAATTCAATTTCTTTATTAATCCTTTAATTTATTTTATAAAATCATATTGGCATTATCTTTGTTAAACCTTGAGTTTTGAAGAAAGACAAGCATCTTAGAAATCAAATGGAAAGATTATTTCTTTTTGAAAATTTACTACTTGATGGATTTTTTGTGAATTAACTTTCAAGCTAATTATTTGTTTTCTTTTTTATTAAATGAGAAATATACTTAAACAATTTAGTAGTAACAAGTGGTTATGCGACATTAGTTATAACTTCATTGTTTAATTATACTTGTTATGTAGAATATTTGGGTAATGGAGTTTGCTAACGTATAATGATTATTTTAGTAGTACCTAGTGGTTATAGGAAATATATTCATTTCTTTAGTGATTGCTATTAGGAAGTATATAACACTTACATTGTCGAGTTTTCATACTCTTCCTTAGGTGATCCGTTTAGGCGAATTAAATGGGATTTCAGGCCCATCTTGGGGTACTCATTTACAATGAGTTATGACTTGCGAAGTGCTCGTCTCTTGTATTGGCGTGTGAAGTGCGTGTCTCTTGTGCTGACTTGCGAAGTGCTTATCTCTTGTGTTGACTTGCGAAGTGCTTTTCAATTATGCTAGATATTAGTTATGACCTGAGAAGTGTTCGTCTTATAGTTGACTGGTGAATGGTTATTTTATTACGTGCAAAGTGCATGTGATGATTATTGACTTGCAGAGTGCTTGTCTTTCACTTGCATATATGATTGTGAATTTCTATGCTCTTATTTTGATGGTTTCTATAACTTTGGTGTTTAGTTGTGAATGGGCATAGTTTAACTTTAAGTCATGAAGCTTTATATGATGTCTTGGTATATCAGCGAAGTACAATCTATGGACATTTTTATCCTTAATGTTTGTGCAAGCCTATTATTATTATGGACTCACCTTTTTATGATAATTAGAGATAGTCTGACTTGTTTATTATTTCTATAGTACTCGGGTCAGACCGAGACTTGATAGATGCTAGGACTTTCAGGCTTTGGACATGGGCTAGCTTAGGTAGAAGTTTATGCTAGTTCATATGTTATGGGTTCATTTTGGGATGCTGTCTGATGTATGGATGTATCTTATTTGAGATGTTGACACATTTTGTATTTTTGAGACTTGCCTAATTCTATGTGTATGCATATATGTGAGTCTAGTATACCTCTTTATTGACTCACTTTATGGTATATGTTATATCTTGTATTATATTATCTCTACGATCTACGATTCTGTGTTGTTTATCATGTTGTATATTGTTTTGCTTTATTTCAACCAACATGCCCATTGCTTTGTGTTGAGACTATTCACGTCTATATATGATTATATAAGGTAAAGAATGACGTGATAGTGTTAGCCTAAGGGAATAGAAATGGGTAGTCGCTCCTATCCCGCATTATTCTCCGTATTACTCAACAATATTACTTGTAATATTATTAGGTATTATAGGTATAAAGGTGGGGCATTATAATGGCTAGTACTGGCTATGTTCGAAACATATGTCAAATCAACCCTTGGAACAAAATAAGACAGTGCAACTACATTTCTGCCAGATGTGACAGCAAGTTAAGCAAAGACAGTAGAGACACCGACCCCTCCACCCCTGTCAACAACTTGTGAAAATCAACAACAAGACCAACTAGAGTCACAGCTTGCTCAGGTCTTGTCCACAAGCACTGCAAACTAACGCCCAAGCTAAGGCACGACAGTATAACTTCATCCTGATACAATGTCAAATAAGCAAGTGCAAATTAGCACCACGACATCATGTGGGGATCATACATCAGTCAGTACAAATACGATGGTAGTATCTCGAGGCCAACGAGTGACAACTAATACCCCCCAGGACTCACATACAAAGTTAATTCAAAATTGAATTCCCCCGCAGCAATTTTGAATATTCTTGCACTAATTTGGGAGTTCCCGTCTTCACTCAATCTTCATGCATGAAATTCATTAGCAATTCAGACACGTTAAATGACAACATAGATAGATGACATCTAGTATAATCCAAGGGTTGAAGCATAATGGCGAACAAAGAATTCCAATAATCTGCGTACATCTCAAGACTACATACAGAAAAAAACACTGTAACATAAAGCGAACCTTTTCGTCTTTCGCCTTTTCATTACATTTAAGGTTTTCTTGTGCTCTCTGTCATCGAAACATGTACCAAACTAATGAAAAAGGAAGAAAAAGAAATTCCACCGAGGATTTCTTAATATATGAACCACATAAATTCCTTGTATCCTTTACTATTTTTTGCTTTTGTTATTTTCTTGCTTAGTTTTCAGTACCATATCTTACATTATTTGTACTTGAATTAAATACTAGTTGGATTGGAAATTTTAACAAATAGTTAAAGTGGAACTACCTGATTATGTAAGCATATAGCGGCATAATCATCACTTCACGACAAAATTAAGAATACTTAATTTTTCTAATTCAAACTATTGAGGTAACTGGCATGCTAATTACTTTACACTGAATCGAGGAGTTGGAAGATGAAAAAGTTCACCAAAAAGTTTTGTGAAGGAAATTATTACTTAAGTACAAATAGTTTTTTATGTATAAAACGATTATCATATGAACCTATATTTATATTGAATGATGTTACTACATGTTATGTTTTACATCTTGATTGGTTAATTTATTATATAAAAATTTATTGACATGCTCACTTATACGTTATATGCTACCACCCTACATTTAGGACTTTGGAGATTGGGAATGGACGACTGATTAGGAACAGATGATCATATAATAGTGTATAGTCAAACTTACACTCCTGAGTGAGTAAAGTTGCATCCAGGAGATCATGAAGATAAAATTGTGCAAAAATGCCCAAACTGATCAAAAGATACAACTCATTGACATTTTAAAAACAAGATTTAAGGATGGAGATTAATGTAGGGTTGCGGTATACACTCCAACTGTTAAGCTTCCGGTTGGTCAGGTCTGCGATTCTAATGCATGGGGTTTTGCCAATATTGAGGCTATAATTTGAGTTATGCATCCGCAGGAACTCATAGTAAAGAAAGATCGCTTATATTTTTCTCCTACTAATCTTAGGAGACCACTATTACTTTCTCTTACCATATTTAAGAGACCATAGATATTTTCTCCTACCAAACTTAAGAGATCATTGTTAATTTATTATGAATGGACTTAATGACCATTGGATTATCTAGTATATTTTGCCTTAAGTCCGCCCGATAGTTGTCCTTGAAATCTAATATAGGTTCATTGTTACCTTGGGAAAAACTATACTATTGAATAAGCTATTTTATAGAAATGGACGATAATGAGAGTGTGTGACCCTTGGACCCCAATGAATGATGAATAATTCATTTTGACCCATTATGCATGATATTACTAACAATATCTCTAATCATTTTGGTTGCAGGATAATTTATGACTGACATATTAATTATAAGGATACCAATGAGGTAAAAAAAACCATTTTTCTTAGGGGCATGGTCTCACTAATTATCTATTTTGGTTTGAGATGGAATGGTATTGTTTACGCCGGACTTTTTATCCAATTTGAAGTTTTTGATTTCCCTCTAAATTCTCGGTTGCTAAGTTTGAATTGGATAGGCTGAGAGTAGGGTTTTCAGGTTAGACGAATAAGTTTTCAAAGACATGTAGAATGTAAGCTACTACTTAAAGTTTATTTCAGTTGTGCAATCTTGACTGCTTTTGTTATATTGATTTATGTAATGATGGGATTAATAATCGTCTAAGTGTTATGACTCTGATCATCCAATGAGGCATCTTCATATGTCGCTCTTGAAATCATATTTGTATTTATTATATTTAACAAGAACAATGTAATTGTGGGGTTATGCAACTGAAATGTAATGAATTTTCATAGGAAAATATGAAAACGTTGTGTTTAAGTTTTGTATATTCTTGTGCTCTTTATGTTATAGATGCAATAATTGATCTTATATTGTCACTAGGAAACAATGCTAGGGATGACTACAGCTTCACCGGTATCTATTTTCGAACCTCAAAGTAGGGGATATTATAATGGAGGAAACCTATTATAGACCTAAAAATATCAAATCTCCCTTATTTTTCTCAAACCCGAGGAGACCAAGCCCCTTTGAAGATCAAGTCCCCATTGAAGATCGAGTTGAATTAACCATTAATCATTTTACTTAAGTCTATTCTTTAGTTATATCGATGTACAATTTTGTACATCGTTTAACTGAATTTTAAGCTTTAGATAAATAATTAGAAATCCATAAAAATTCAATATTATTATTAGTTGTTAACAGTTATAAATTAGTTTTACAATTAGTTGATATCTAGATAACTAACAACCCGGTTGTATTGATCTAGTGTAAACTTGGTCATCAGTCAATTTTTTAAACGGTTTAAATATCGAAGCTTGTACAAACTTTGCTAAAGTACATCATGGAATACAAGTTCAATGCTTATAGGTCATTTAGGACAAATCTAATCTATAAGATTTTCTAAGCTCATTTAATAATGACATTTTATAAATGCATTTTTTCATCATCATCGTATCAGTTAACGTTACGGTGTTTGAACCAAGCGTCATTCAATGGAACTAGATTATAGAATGATGGTCAAGTAGCTTGGAAGAATAGAGAATGGAGTAGTAGAAAAATACTAAATATAGATTCAACAATATCGATTGACCATCATGAAGCTTGGGATGAGTTCCACTTTGCTCCAACTATGTTCTACATACAAGTTTGAAGATAAAGGAAAGTTTTAGAGAGGAAATTCAGTCAGTATCGATTGATCGCTGATGATAATTTTTTCTTCTAATATGTAAAGCTTGAAGACTTAAGCATTCCTAAAGAAAAAGGTTGTAGATAAGATCAAAGCATCGATTGGTCCTATTGATCAGTACCGATCAATCAAATCTTATAGATCACATGTATTTGACTGGTTCTTCACGGTAGAAACTCGAACCTAGATGCTTGAATCATTCAGCATGATATTTTGCAATTCTAATATGTAGATTTGTCTATAAATAGCAAACTTCTACATAGAAAAGGACTTTTGGATCTTTTCACAAACTTTGGCATGGAAATGATGCTGAACTTGAAATCAATCAAGTCTAAATCTAATTTGCATTGTAATTCAGTTGTAATAAGTAGATTATAATCAATAAAAGATATAAGTGTGCGTATACCATACAAATTTTTGAATCACTATTAAAATCATGTGTTCTCTCTCCTGTACTTTGAATTTCTTACCATTTAACTTTTTCTAATCGATTTAGGATGTCTGTTGGTTTTATGTGCAAATATTTTCTGGTGCATTCACTGAAAATGATGATTGGGATTAGATCTATGATTGCTAATAGGATTTGCATAAAATATTCGACCAGATATGAAAGAAATTACTCCTAGAAAGGTGCCTAGTTAATCTGAAGTGAGCACTGAAGAACATGAAAGTTCAAATCATGAAGCTAATGAAGAAGCTCAACAAATTGACAGAACTTCGACGAAACCAGAACTTGTAATGAAACATGAGTTAAATCAAATGACGATAGATATGAATAAAAAGATGGTGCAAAGTCAGATGTCCATCGTCGAGGAAATGAAAAATAAATTTCTTTTGAGGAAAATCATGCAGCAAGGAGGATCCTGCAAATATTACAATGGAAAATTGGATTCTTCATCATTTGATTTGGATGAAAGTATTTCATTGAATTACAGCCATAGGGATGGAAAGCGGAAAACATAGAAAGGGGTGTTGGAGAATTAAGGAAACAGAGTAAGAGAACTAGAGCAACTACCCTAGTTGGGCCATCGATTGGCACCAGTTGATCAAGAAGGACCGTTACCAATCGATCTAATTCACATGTTGATTTTAGCGACTTTGGTATTGGTAGAAAGGAAGTTGATGGATGGGAAACTTGTCTTCAAGATGGAGTTTCTAGAGGGAACACAACAGAAGATACTCGTAAAGGACGTAGTCTGTACTTACATCATAGAAGAACTGAGCAAATGTACTCCCTTGAGATAGAGAGACATGGTCTCGTCTTCCTATCCTTGAGCGTTTCCTAAACTGAACATAGGATGATGCATACACTGGTTGTCGCTCAAGTTAAAATGTAGGCAACGACTAATTGATTACGGAAACAATCAAAAGTTTATTACAACAGAACAGTAAGATGATAGCTAGGAAACCGCCATTAGTAGGAATCCCTTTACTATGTAGATTAAGGTGGCTTAATACCCTAAGGAATTCATCGTTCAATAATGCCAAGCTATATTGGGTTGACAAAATCGATGGAACACCCGATAAAAAATGATTGGCATATATATGGTGCTAGAGCCGATGATAACAGTTAGTGTAGATGTTTCCCCCTCTTCATCAAGGGACTGACCACGATGTGGTTCTATAGGCTAGTGACCAGTTTTATATCTTCGTATGAAGAATTGGCGAGTAAGTTCTTAGACTAGTTTAGAGTTCATTATGTGTATCCTAAGGATCCATGGCTAATTTACATTAAAGATCCAAGGAAACAGTGAAGAAATTCTTTAAATGGTTCAACGCCATGACGGAGGTGAAGACCCATATAATGATTTGGTGTTAATGGCTTTGATTAGTGGATTGAACAAAGCAACGAACTTTGGTAGATGGTTGAAAATGAAAAATCCCGCTATCTTAAATGATTTTTTAAATAAAGGTGGATCAATTTTCATGGTTGGACGATAATTTGGGCGTCGGTGGTCAAGTAGGACCAAGTAGCATCACTAAAAGTAATGTAGCTATCAAAAAGGATGGAAACAACGAAAATGCAAAAAATGGTAATAAGTGGAAGAATGCTAACAAAGTTGATAGAATGAAGTATGATCTGGAAAAGAACCTTAGGTTCACACGTGATCGAAAATATATGGAGTTGACTGACTCCATGGAGAATATATACCTTACAACACAAGTTACAAAAAGATAAAATAAGACAAACCTAGGCAAGGCCATTAAAGAAGAGAAGCACTCCAGAAAAGTCTATCATTTCCGCAAGACTCATGGATACAAAACGAATGAGTATTGACATCTCCAAGATATGACTGAGGAAATGATTAAGAACAATGACTCTAACAATACATTGAGAAACCACTGGATGGCAGGCAAGGAACAAATTAACTACAAAGGAAGTCGCCTCACAGTAATACAACAAGGCCCAATGGAGAGGTGTTGAGACAACTAAATAGAGGTATGGTAATAAATATGATTTTTGGAGGTCCGCATCTTGTGGAGAAGAACAGGAATGAGATGAAGAGGTACAGGATTTCACTAGGGCATTAAATGCAGGAAACGTGTTAAGAAGTCGAGTAAGGAGCTCTCGCCAGATAAAAATAAAGGATAGACGATGACATCGTCTTCCATAACAAAGATGTAGAAGCGGTCAGGCACAAACACTTGACCCAATGGTGATAAAGGTCAAGGTAGGCCGAGCAAAGTTGCAGAGTGCTAGCAGATAGCCGAAGCTTAGTAAACATCATTTTTAAGCAGACATTTAGTAAGATGTAGCTCAATAGAAATCACCTACTACTATGTAAATCCTATACTTATGGATTTATTGAAGAGGCAACAGCTGCAGTTAGGTATATCAAATTGCATTTCATCTTGGAGGCAACCCTCGTAAGGTGATATGGATACAAAAATTTGCTAAGGTGGATGCATTCTCCACCAATAACATATTACAGGGCCGACCAGCCCTAACAAACTTTAAGATTGCACTTTCTCTGTGGTGCTTAACAATGAAATTTCTCAAGGAAAACAGATTTGGAGAAATCCAAGGTGGCCAGAGTAAAGGTTAAGAGTGTTATGTCGCAAAGATCAGGGGGCATGACAAAGAGAGAAAGGATGCAGGGAAGCCTCTCTGCATAGAAGCATAGACTTATAGCAATTACTGCCTGAGCCTCGGCTCATGTATACTACAAAGTTATGGACCCGTGGAATGAGTTATAATAGATAAGGATGGAACAGGCTGAGCTGATGGTTAGGGTCCAAGTGGATGAACGTGATCCTTCAAAGTTCTCAAAATTGGATCTCAGCTCGGCTAGATGACGCGGAAGAAATTGATAGGGCTTCTCTAGGCAAAAGAAGATACATTCACTTGGATGATTTTCGATATGTTTCACCATAAGTCATGTGTTACACACCGAATATGACCCTAATCTTTCCTTCTATAAAGAAAAAACGGTGCAATATGGAACTAGAGGGATCCGCTACATTGAAGGAAGAAGTGGATAAGTAGAAAGCAAACAAGTTCATCTGTGATGCATTGTACTTTGAATGGATATCGAATCTGATGTTGGTCAAAAGACTAACAAAAAGTGGCGGACATGTATAAAATACTCAATCTTGAACAAAGCATGCCAGTTGGACTGTTTCACGCCGTCGAAGATCAACCGGTTAGTGGATGAAAAAGTCAAATATGAACCCTTGTCCTTTATAGATGCATATTTCGCCTACAATTAAATTATGATGTACATCCCTAATCAAGAGTATATGAGCTTTATCACCAACTTGGGACTATATTGTTACAAATGTTGTTTGGTTTAAAAAATACTGGAGCTACTTAATAGTGTTTGGTCAATAAGATATTTAAAGAGAATATTAAATGGACAATGGAGGTCTATATATGCTAGTAAAACACTAAAACTACTGATTGCATAAGCTGTCTTTCGAAAATGTTTGATATGTTTTGGAAATATAAAATGATAATTGAATCCACTAAAGTCTACCTTTGGAGTTGCATTAGGCAAGTTTTTGGGGTTTATTAAGAACTCAAGAGGCATCGAAGCCAACCCGGACCACGTTAAAGCTTTGAAGCACCTTAGCGCTCCATGGATAGGGAGAGAAAAATGTAGAGCTTGAATGGTAAAGTCACCGCATTGAGTTGGTTCATCTCAAAGGCGACTATTAAGTGCATACCATTTTTTAACGTGCTCAAGAAGAAAAACGGAAGTTCCAATAGTCGAGCGAATGTGAATCTGCTTTTTATTATATGTTAGAGAATCTTCGAAAGCCACCAATATTATTGAAGCCTTTGGAATCTCCATATTTACTTAACAGTGTTGAATCATACATTAAGTGCAACATTGGTGTGCGAGGAGTGCAAGATTCAAAGGCAAGTGTATTATACCAGTAAGTGATTCACTAGAGTGGAGAAACAATTTTCGAAGCTTTAGAAGTTGGCCTAGTGCATATTAATAGCATGAGAATGAATTATATGCTCAGTCGTCATACATAATGCATGTATTTCACCCCCACCCCACCCGACCCCCACCCTACCGAGACTACAAGACAATATTGAAGTGGAACATCGAGATGAGCCAATATAAAATCACTTATTATAACAGCATAATGTCGCGAAGCAATTACTTACAATTCAATAATATATTTTTTAAATCATTAAATGGGATTAATTTATAATAATAAAAATTTAAGATGATTTAGAAATATAGAATTTGTTTGAAATTTAAGTGATGAAGTATTTTTGTAAAGTTATAAATTTCAGCAACAAAATATCTATTGTCGAGAGTCTACAAAATATTACTCAGTTAATAGTATTTGATTGTATTGAATGCAAAAGTTTCTTAAATAGATTACTAAATGACTTAGTTTGATATTAAATATCCTTAAAGCGATAAATTAGTAATAACGATGAATTTTTGTTGATTTTGAAATAATATTGATACATTTAGACTTTAGATGATTTTTAAAATGAAATAAAAGTGGTTTAATAATTTTGTAAAGTTAACTAAAGATTCTTGGTGTTTATTATAGTGAATTTTATTTAATTATTTAGGCTAATGAATGATTTTTATTAAAATGGGTCAAATATTGCAATTTTAGGATAATTAATTTTGAGGATGGGTATTTATGAAATATAATTTTTTACAAAATACACTATTTTGGAAAACACTATTATTAGGTAAATATGATTTTTAATTGAGACTTAGAGTCATCATGATAAGGTAAAATATTTTTTTTGTGAAAGAGAATAGAGAAACTAAAGTGGAGAATGAATAATGTAAGGCCTAAAAGTCCAAATCCCTAATGAAATGAGGGTAACAAGCTCATTTTCTATCTTCAGAATTCTTGAGCATTCTCTCCTCATTTCATAATTTATCCCACAAATCATTTTCCTATCATGTAATTTATTCTTCTATTTTTTGAAATGAAAATAAACCCAAGCCTCACTCTTTAAAATTTCATAACAAATCAAATGAAATTTCAAATTGATGAAATTAAAATATATGCTTTTGAATAACAAGCTACATAACTAAGAGCAATCAAAGTGGAATTTTGCTCAAGTTTGGAGACTAGTGCAATTTACAATGAATCATTGTTAATGTTAACGTGAATGTTCTCACTCACAAATCTTGTCTGAATGTATTATCCATTTATTCATTGGTGAGTTTGAAGTTGCTTTTTGCTTCCGTATTAAGTAAAACCATTGCCATATAGTAATATATTATCTTGTATATGTTGGATTTTGCAATGACTAAAGTATGAAAGTTTGTTGAAATAGTGTTGAAATGGGTTACTTTGAATTATATTTGGGTTAGGAATGTATCAAAGCACGACCAAGGAAGAAACAATGCACCTAAAGCTTTAACAGCTCCATGTAGCGACCATGCAGACAACCTCACACAATCGATCGAATGATTGTGTTGAGGGCATTCGGCTGGTCTCTGGGGCTGTTGAAGCCTAGGTGCGTGAGTGTGTCTTGCAATATTTTATAAAAAATTCCTTTTCAAATTCAAAATGAATTTGATGCGTTGAAGTAAAAATTGGACATTTACTAAATATTAATTACTAAAAGAATTTGTGATTTAAAATAAAGAGAAATTGATAAATTCATTCAAAAATCGTACTTAATTATAGAATTTATGGGATAATTTTTAGAAATAATAACTTATTTTAAAAGGGATTTTTATGATTTTATATATAGAAAAGAGATTTGAAAATTTATGATAAGGTTATAATCCTAGTTTTCTAGTTTAAACAAATGGGAAAAATGTATTTTTTACCTTTAAAATAATACAAAGGCTTTCGGAAGTTTTAGCATATTTATTTGTAAATAAAATCTCTTTTTAAATGAATTGAGTGCTTGTTTCATTTATATTTTTTTTTCTGTGCGATGATAATATTGAATAGATGGAGTTATATTATCATCTAGTGTAGGACATTGAGTAATATTTCTTCGGTCATTCTTTGGACTTATTGCATATAATATTATCATATGGAGTGAGCGTAGTTTATAAGCATTGAGTAAACGAGCATATAGCACCAGGTGGTATTGGACACTTGAGTTGATATTTTTTTGGTTATTTTTTGTAAGATAATGTAGCTCATATGGGGATGAGTTTACAGGTAATCACATATAATTATCCATCCTAACTGCCTAATCGCGGGGTCATTCCCCAGATTAGTGACACATTTTTTGTATATGGCCAAAAAGCCATGGTCGAGAGCCACTTCCACGTGTCACCTAGGCTATTAATCTATTACATTTAGGTCACTTGTAGGGTTATGACCATTGCATTATGTAGTCATGTAGGTTGGTGCAATATGGATATCTTGGCATAATGGTCGTCGAGGTAACTTAAGATGATAGGGGTAACACCGAGAGCGTGTGAAGAAGGTCCTTCAAGTAGAGTTGAGAGCATGTCATTCTCCCATATAGTTATTGATGAAATGAAATAGAGTTAGACTTATTCACATTTGTGAGATCATTGAGTATATGACTGAGAGACGATATGGATATTTCTAAGGTTGAGAGTGCATGAGGCAGTCAACCCTGTAAATAAGTGTTATATGATTATGTAACGACCCGTATTTTTACGGATCGAAGGATCGTAGAACTGTTGTCAATAGGTTGATAGTGTTGTTAAGTCATTTAGAATTTAAGTCGTTTAGAATTTGAGTCGTCCAGGGTTGGGTCGAGTTGTAGTATGAGTCGGTGGAGCGACTTAGAGGATGGAACGACTTAAGAAAGGTGACGGACTTATAGAGTAAGCGACTTAAGAGATTGGCCGACCTATAGTAGTGACCGACTTAAGGAATTCTTGTGTTGAGGCTTAGGTCGTGTGTTGAATTAGGTCGTGGTTGCCGACTTAAGGAGTTAACGGCTTAAGGGTAACGACTTAGGAGTTAGCGAGTTAATGGGTTGGACCGACCTAAGGGATAGTGGTATAGGATATGAGTCGGTTGAACGAGTTACGACCTAAGGGAGATAAGTCGGTAAGGCGACTTAAGAGAGTTAGCGGTCGGGTTTAGTTTAGGTCGTGAGTCATTAGGTCGTGGGGTTGATGAGTCGTGAGCCGTGTGTGTTGAGCCGTGTTAGGTCGCGTAGAGGCTTGAGTCGTAGGTCATGGTTTTTTTTAAGTCGTAGACGACTTATGAGGGCGGACGAGTTAAGGATTTTCAGCCTATAAATAGAAGTGCCTATCTTCATTTTGGGATCCGGATTTTGAAGCGACGAAGTGCTGCTATTTTGAGGGCTCGACTACAACACTTCTTTACTTCTTTTCTCTACTCTAATCTAGTGCTTCCTTCCATCCAAGATTGAAGATCTAATCGAAGATCCAAGAGCCAAAGTTGAAGATCTCCGTCCATCGAAGAGAGATTTCATCGTTTGAGGAGAAATCTTGTCGGATCAAGCTAGATTCTTCGCTGTCCAGATCTGAAGTTTGTTGCTTTTGAGGTGTTTAGGTGATTCGGTGAGTGGTGGTTATCTCTCACACAGACCCAAAGGAGTATATTGGATCGGTGGCTTGTTTGTGTGTTAAAGATAGTGATTTCATGCATTTTCCTTAAGTCTGCATGTAGATCCATTGTTCATAAAGTTTTGATATCCATTTTACTACATGATAACCTATGCTAGTTCATTTATCAAGATATTACTTAGAATTCATGCTTGTTAGATTTGGACTCTTTATTTACGAAATTGCCATTATTGTTATAACTGTTTATTTAGATCTTGTTTGAATGATTGATTACTTGGATTAATGATTGATTTGATTGATTAGTTGATTAGTGATTGAATTTGGACAAGTTGGTCGGAGATGATTCAAAAGCTAAGTGGAAGGCTCTTGAATAAGGAAAGCTGCTCGTAGCATATGTGGCGGATGTTGAAGCTCATATGGATAGATTTGATGATGATGTTGAGATGGGACTTTGCTATGATACGATGAGGCAAAGCATGATGTTGAGATGGGACTTTGCTATGATGCGATGAAGCAAAGCATGATGTGAGATAGACTTGGTTTAATCCAGACGGGATCATCCCAAGCATGTTGATAACTCGGTGATATGGTTCGAGTTTGTGGATAATGGTTGGCTTGAGAGGCGCTTGAGCTAGTATGGAAATAGTCTTCGAAGAGGATGACTAGAAGGCTGAAATCTCATCGTTGTTGAAGGTTTTAGCATGCTCAAAGCAAGAGTACGCTAGGCATATTTGATAGTCCCAAGACTAATAGTTAATGGTCTAGTACTCTGGACAGATTCGATAGTCCTAGGCACGGGTCACGACGACGTGCAGAGTTATGTCTAGAACCGGGGTTACCATTAGCCCTTGACGTACGGATGAAAGAATGAGCCGGTCATTTAATTAACGGTGATATCAAGGCAATGATAACAGTGATAGCCAGAGTCATGGATGTTTGGATGTTTGGTTGTATCATCACTTGGTCTCAAGAGCGAAGTTTTGTGGGTGCTTATCTGATCTTGGTTTAGGCCTTGGGGGTTTGTACTTGGAAAACATCGACCTTGACTCGAGTGATAATTGCTTTACTTTAATTGTCTGCTTTGTTATGTTTGTTTCTGCTTAGTGTGTCTGGGGGCTATCACTGTAGAAAGAGGTGGAGTGGGATGCTTGGGTTCCCATTCCTTTTTACCCTTTATGCTCTTTTGGTATGTTTGATAGTTGATTTACTGCTCACTAGGACTTTTGTCTGACTCAAGGTTTTATGTTCAATTCTTATTACCTTGGGCTGTTCAACCGTTTTGGGATGGGCAGACTAGGTAGCAGGTGACAGGTGCTGTTCTTAGTGACCAACGTTGTTGATGACGAAGACGAGCTGTAGGCTTTTGCATATTGTTTTCTTACTATATGTACTGGATGTTCCGCTGTTTGTATGATTCTCTGAGTGTTATGTAGTGAGGCTTGATGTATTGTCTTTTCAGATTGTTGTACCAAACTATTATGAGTTTATATGATGAGATTCTGTTCTATGGAGCTTCACTATGTTTACTTTTCTATTGTATTTTATCCCTGCGCTGTGAGTAATACGATAGACTATTCTGTGTTTACCTTACCCTGATGGTCGTCCATGGCGGCCTGGCACACTTTTCAGCGCACTTTTTCCTTGTTTAGTGCAGGAGTCATGGGCGGTCGTCACATTTGGTATCAGAGCTTTGGTTAATCGATTTTAGCCAATGCTCGTTGACGTAACTACGTATGAGAGACGTAATTGTATTTTTATGGATGATTACTATATATAATATAGTAGCTTAGAAGGATTTGAACTTCTTATGCAGATGTCTCTCAAGGTGTATTAATCATTTTCTTATAGATATTAGGAATGAGTCGAAGAGAGAGACAAGCTGCTAGGGAAGGCCGTGCTTCTGAGGGAGTTGCTGATTATGCTTCTATGTTCGAGGCTATGATGACTTCGATCACGAGAAGAATACCAGCTCCAGGGCCATCAGTAGATGTTGGAGTTCAGGTTCAAGCTCCAAAACCAGTGGATTTTGCTAAGCTGTGTAAAGACTATACTGCTCTTGGAGGAAAGGTTTTCTTGGGAACAGAATCAACCATAGAAGTCCAGAGATGGATAGATGCTTGTAGAAGGATCTTTGGTGACTTGGGAATTGAGGATGCAACTAAGAGGAAGCTTGCATCAAGACAACTTCAGGGCAGAGCTTCTGATCGGTGGAATTCTATCACCATTGATACTCCAGAGGAAGAAATTACTTGGGAGCAATTCCAAGTCAGATTTGAAGCTAAGTTCATT
This sequence comes from Allium cepa, assembly GCA_030765085.1. Classification (NCBI taxonomy): domain Eukaryota; kingdom Viridiplantae; phylum Streptophyta; class Magnoliopsida; order Asparagales; family Amaryllidaceae; genus Allium; species Allium cepa. The sequence goes on from CM060938.1 coordinate 848,729,552, forward strand.
TCTACAGCTCAGAAATCTGTTCTGTTTAAGAAATTTATGGAACTCAAGCAAGGTGGAAGACCAGTTCTTAAGTATGTTTCTGAGTTTGAAGCTTTGTCCAAGTATGCTCGGTCATATATTGAATCTCCCTATCAGAAGAATGAGAAGTTTGTGACAGGTTTGAACACTTATCTTGGGAGACAGTTGGTGGATCATCTGGACGATCCATTTGAGAAGCTTGTGGAGAAAGCTCTCAGGCATGAGAATCTGTTTCCTAAAGGAGGATCTGTTGTTGCTGTGACCAAGGAGGAATCTAAACCACGGCGAGGTGGGAACAAGAAGAGGAAACAGCAGCAGCAGAAGGGTAAGGATGGCTAGAAGAAGCCGAAGGGTGAAGTGACCTGCTACAACTGTCAGCAGAAGGGTCATCTCTCCAGAGATTGTAAGAATCCGAGAGTGCCGGTGAAGTGCCACAACTGTGACAAGCTGGGACATATCAAGAGGAATTGTCCAGAACCGAGGAAGGACAAACAGATTGTGCAAGCCTATGCTTTAGGGACTGTGCCATCATCTTCGAAAGCTCCTACTACGGAAGAGAAAGGAAAGAGTGTGGTGGTTCAAGGTACTCTTTCCATTTGTGGTGTTCCAGTTAGAGTGTTATTTGATACTGGGGCATCGCATTCCTTTGTTTGTAATGAACTTGTAGGCCGGTTGGGTTTGGAACCGGATATTGTTGATAGACCATTGGTTGTGACTAATCCAGTTGGGGGTTTGTCCTGTTTGTGTATGGTATGCCGTGGTCTGGTTGTATCGAGTCATGATTGCTCTTTTGTTTGTGATTGTTTTGTTCTAAACTTTACGGGGTTCAGAATTATTTTGGGTATGGACTGGCTTAGGAAGTATGCGGCAAGGGTTGATTGTAAGAGGCTGGAGGTGACAGTCGAGAATGTGGAGGGGCGAAGGTTGTGATACGATGTAAGCATGAAGAAGGCATCTTCATGAGCTTCATGTATTCTCTAGTTGTTCCACGGGATGGACTGTCATCGGTGCCTATTGTGAATGGATTTGAGGATGTCTTTGACGAAGTCAAAGGGTTACCTCCGCATAGAGAGATCGAGTTTCGTATCGATCTAGTTGAAGGAGCCAGACCTGTTGTGATGCATCTTAGGCGAATGGCGCCTAGGGAACAACAAGAGTTAAAGGTGCAAGTTGATGACCTTTTACAGAAAGGATTCATTCGGCGTAGTGTGTCCGAATGGGGTGCACCAGTTGTGTTCGCAACCAAAGCGGATGGATCATTGAGGTTGTATGTGGATTATCGTGAGCTGAATAAAGTGACTAAAAAGAACAAGTATCCATTGCCGAGAATAGATGACTTGTTTGATCAGCTTCACGAAACTAAGGTGTTTTCTCATATGGATTTGGCAACGGGATTTCACCAGTTGAGAGTGGCGAAGGATAGTGTGCCGAAGACTGCTTTTAGGACACCATCCAGTTTCTATGAGTGGCTGGTAATGCCGTTTGGATTGACCAATGCACCAGCATATTTTGTGGATCTTATGAATAGAGTGTTCAGGGATCAGTTGAACAAGTTTGTACTTATGTTCGTGGATGATATTTTGATTTATTCCAGAACTGAAGAAGAGCACAAGACGCACTTGCGTATTGTTTTGGAAATCTTGTGAAAACATCAGCTAAGGGCTAAGTTTTCGAAGTGTCACTTCTGGAAGAGTGAAGTGAGGTTCTTAGGCCATGTTATCTTTGGAAGTGGAATAGCGGTTGATCCCGCCAAGGTGGCAGCGGTCCAGGATTGGGTTAGACCTAAGAATGCATCTGATGTGAGGAGTTTTCTTGGATTAGCAGGATACTATCGTCGGTTTATCAAAGATTTTTCCAAGATAGTTGCACCATTAACAGGATTGACGAAAAAGAACCAAGTGTTCAGATGGGATGCTTAGTGTGAACAAGCTTTCGGAATCCTGAAAGAGCGACTAACAAGTGCTCCTGTTTTGACTATTCCAAGTGGAAATGATGAGATGGTGGTTTACACCGATGCATGTGGTACTGGACTTGGAGCAGTTCTGATGCAGAAGGGTAAAGTTGTTGCATATGCAAGTCGACAACTAAAGCCACATGAAAGGAATTATCCGACTCATGATTTGGAGTTAGCGGCGATTGTATTTGCTCTGAAGATGTGGAGACATTACCTATTGGGAGTTCAGTTCGAGTTGTTTACAGATCATAAGTCATTGAAGTATCTTTTCTCCTAAAAAGATTTGAGTCTCCGGCAGCAACGATGGCTAGAGTTTTTAGCATCATATGATTTTGGTATAGCCTATACTCCGGGAAAGGGTAACGCAGTGGCAGATGCGTTAAGTCGAAGACATGCAGAATTGGGAGCCATGTTTTCAGAATGGAAGAGTCTTGAGTATTTGGCTGGATTTGACTTCAGGCCTAGATGTGAATTGGAACCTGAGATGTTGGCAAACTTATCGATAAGACCTACTCTTGTGAAAAGGATTGGCGAGGGCCAAAAGCGGGACGATAAGCTTGTCAAGATTATCTGTGATTTGGAATCAGGGTTGGACCCAGAAAAGGATAAAGGATTCGAAGTCGATCGAGAGGGTTGGCTTCGGAAACAAGGACGAATGGTCGTTCCCGATACAGATGAATTGAGAAATGAAGTTCTGAAGGAGAGTCATCACTCGAAATTGACAATTCATCCAGGTGGAAATAAGATGTATGGGGATATGAAGAGAACCTATTACTGGGAAGGTATGAAGAAGGATGTTGGAAATTTTATTTCCAAATGCATGAACTGCCAGTTGGTAAAAGCCGAGCAGAAGAAGCCCAATGGATTACTTCAGCCATTGGAAGTTCCTACATGGAAGTGGGGGCAAATATCGATGGATTTTATCGATCGGTTACCTAGAACTAGAGCAGGAAATGAAGGGATTTTGGTCATCATAGATCGTTTGACTAAGAGTGCAAGATTCATTCCTGTTCGATCAACTAGGACTGCATCGAAGTTGGCCGAACTATATGTTAAGTGGATAGTTCGATTCCATGGTGTTTCGAAAAGTATAGTGAGCGATCGAGACCCATTGTTCACTAGTGGATTTTGGAAGAGCTTCCAGGAAGTTTTGGGAACCGAGTTGTGTTTGAGTACAGCTTATCACCCTTAAACATATGGTCAGACTGAAAGAGTCAACCGAGTTTTGGAAGATCTCCTCAGAGCATGTGTTTTAGACTTCGGAGGATCATGGGAAGATCATCTTCATTTGGTGGAATTCTCGTATAATAACAGTTACCAGTCAAGCATTGGTATGGCACCGTATGAAGCATTGTATGGAAGACCGTGTAACTCTCTGACATGTTGGTTGGAAACAGGAGAAAAGTTAATACTTGGGCCAAAAATGATTCGACAAACTTCAGATTGTATAAAGGTCATCCAGTGACGAATGAAGGCAGCCCAAGACCGTCAGAAAAGCTATTCCGACAGGCGTCGTAAGGATTTGGAATTCGACGTAGGTGATATGGTTTTTGTGAAGATTTCTCCACTGAAGAATGTTATTCGATTCGGGAAGAAAGGGAAATTGACTCCGAGATTTGTTGGACCATTCTCGATCATCGAGCGAATTGGAAAGCTCGCGTATAAATTGGAATTACCAGAAAAGGTATCGGGTGTGCACAATGTTTTTCATGTATCGTATCTACGGAAGTATGTGCACGACTCGAGTACAGTGGTTTCTGCTGAGAGCTATGGAGATTTGGAAGTTGATCCAGTTGTTAGAAGACCTCGTAAGCCGCTTCGTGTTGTGGAAACTGAACGAAACAGCTTAGGAGGAAGGTAGTCAGGTTGCTCAAGGTACAATGGAGTGATGATGTTAACGACTGTACATGGGAGGAGGAAGAAAGGATGAAGGCAGCTCATCCTGAACTCTTCGAGGTATGGCCCTAAGGTGTCGTGACATCTCATGAATTTGTAACTTGTTCGAGTCTTAGAATTCTGCATGCTAGGCTAGTAATTGGATGCATGGTTTGTTGATTGCTATGGATGGTAGGCATGCAGAATAGTTTTGGTTGCTCTTGTTTGTTTGGAATTTCGGGGGCGAAATTCCTAAGGAGGAGAGAATGTAACAACCCGTATTTTTACGGATCGAAGGATCGTAGAATTGTTGTCAATAGGTTGATAGTGTTGTTAAGTCGTTTAGAATTTGAGTCGTCCAGGGTTGGGTCGAGTTGTAGAATGAGTCGGTGGAGCGACTTAGAGGATGGAACGACTTAAGAAAGGTGACCGACTTATAGAGTAAGCGACTTAAGAGATTGGCCGACCTATAGTAGTGACCGACTTAAGGAATTCTTGTGTTGAGGCTTAGGTCGTGTGTTGAATTAGGTCGTGGTTGCCGACTTAAGGAGTTAACGGCTTAAGGGTAACGACTTAGGAGTTAGCGAGTTAATGGGTTGGACCGACCTAAGGGATAGTGGTATAGGAGATGAGTCGGTTGAACGAGTTACGACCTAAGGGAGATAAGTCGGTAAGGCGACTTAAGAGAGTTAGCGGCCGGGTTTAGTTTAGGTCGTGAGTCGTTAGGCCGTGCGGTTGATGAGTCGTGAGCCGTGTGTGTTGAGCCGTGTTAGGTCGCGTAGAGGCTTGAGTCGTAGGTCGTGGTTTTTTTTAAGTCGTAGACGACTTATGAGGGCGGACGAGTTAAGGATTTTCAGCCTATAAATAGAAGTGCCTATCTTCATTTTGGGATCCGGATTTTGAAGCGACGAAGTGCTGCTATTTTGAGGGCTCGGCTACAACACTTCTTCACTTCTTTTCTCTACTCTAATCTAGTGCTTCCTTCCATCCAAGATTGAAGACCTAATCTAAGATCCAAGAGCCAAAGTTGAAGATCTCCGTCCATCGAAGAGAGGTTTCATCGTTTGAGGAGAAATCTTATCGGATCAAGCTAGATCCTTCGCTGTCCAGATCTGAAGTTTGTTGCTTTTGAGGTGTTTAGGTGATTCGGTGAGTGGTGGTTATCTCTCACACGGACCCAAAGGAGTATATTGGATCGGTGGCTTGTTTGTGTGTTAAAGATAGTGATTTCATGCATTTTCCTTAAGTCTGCATGTAGATCCATTGTTCATAAAGTTTTGATATCCATTTTACTACATGATAACCTATGCTAGTTCATTTATCAAGATATTACTTAGAATTCATGCTTGTTAGATTTGGACTCTTTATTTACGAAATTGCCATTATTGTTATAACTGTTTATTTAGATCTTGTTTGAATGATTGATTACTTGGATTAATGATTGATTTGATTGATTAGTTGATTAGTGATTGAATTTGGACAAGTTGGTCGGAAATGATTCAAAAGCTAAGTGGAAGGCTCTTGAATAAGGAAAGCTGCTCGTAGCATATGTGGCGGATGTTGAAGCTCATATGGATAGATTTGATGATGATGTTGAGATGAGACTTTGCTATGATACGATGAGGCAAAGCATGATGTTGAGATGGGACTTTGCTATGATGCGATGAAGTAAAGCATGATGTGAGATAGCCTTGGTTTAATCCAAACGGGATCATCCCAAGCATGTTGATAACTCGGTGACATGGTTCGAGTTTGTGGATAATGGTTGGCTTGAGAGGCGCTTGAGCTAGTATGAAAATAGTCGTCGAAGAGGATGACTAGAAGGCTGAAATCTCATCGTTGTTGAAGGTTCTAGCATGCTCAAAGCAAGAGTACGCTGGGCAAATTCGATAGTCCCAAGACTAATAGTTAATGGTCTAGTACTCTGGACAGATTCGATAGTCCTAGGCACGGGTCACGACGACGTGCGGAGTTATGTCTAGAACCGGGGTTACCATTAGCCCTTGACGGACGGATGAAAGAATGAGCCGGTCATTCAATTAACGGTGATATCGAGGCAATGATAACAGTGATAGCCAGAGTCATGGATGTTTGGATGTTTGGTTGTATCGTCACTCGGTCTCAAGAGCGAAGTTTTGTGGGTGCTTATCTGATCTTGGTTTAGGCCTTGGGGGTTTGTACTTGGAAAACATCGACCTTGACTCGAGTGATAATTGCTTTACTTTAATTGTCTGCTTTGTTATGTTTGTTTCTGCTTAGTGTGTCTGGGGGCTATCACTGTAGAAAGAGGTGGAGTGGGATGGTTGGGTTCCCATTCCTTTTTACCCTTTATGCTCTTTTGGTATGTTTGATAGTTGATTTACTGCTCACTAGGACTTTTGTCTGACTCAAGGTTTTATGTTCAATTCTTATTACCTTGGGCTGTTCATCCGTTTTGGGATGGGCAGACTAGGTAGCAGGTGACAGGTGCTGTTCTTAGTGACCAACGCTGTTGATGACGAAGACGAGCTGGAGGCTTTTGAACATTGTTTTCTTACTATATGTACTGGATGTTCCGCTGTTTGTATGATTCTCCGAGTGTTATGTAGTGAGGCTTGATGTATTGACTATTCAGATGATTGTATAAAACTATTATGAGTTTATATGATGAGACTTCTGTTCTATGGAGCTTCACTATGTATACTTTCTATTGTATTTTATCCATGCGCTGTGAGTAATACGATAGAGTTTCTGTTTTATCTTACCCTGACTATCGTCCATGGCTGCCTGGCACACTTTTCAGCGCACTTTTTCCTTGTTTAGTGCAGGAGTCATGGGCGGTCGTCACATTTGGTATCAGAGCTTTGGTTAATCGATTTTAGCCAATGCTCGCTGACGTAACTACATATGAGAGTCGTAATTGTATTTTTATGGATGATTACTATATATAATATAGTAGCTTAGAAGGATTTGAACTTCTTATGCAGATGTCTCTCAAGGTGTATTAATCATTTTCTCTTTCGAATAGTCTATCCATGCCTTGTCGTTATGACTGAAGTTGTCATTGTGTCAAAGCTCCCACCACCATTGTGATGAGCTTGCCTCTTTCTGGTAGCAGCGAACTCTTCAAATAATAAGCAATTGAAAGGTTGTAAGTCATATCCAATGACACTGCAAATGGAAGGCTTCAGATTAACTCCAATCTCTGAAAAGATAATTTCTTTTCCCCTAATCACCTCTCTCTTGATGTTTTCCTACTTCAATAGATCCTTTCTATCAACAGTAATTAGTTTAAATCATATATTTTGGGGTGTTTCAATGCTTTGAAGCTCCTTTGCATTTCATTCCAGTCATAGTTTCCATACCAGAACAGTGATTACGATGTTCTTTAGTTATTGGAATGCCTTTTTTCCACTATTAGAGCATAACAACCAATCGAATACATCATCGGTCTCATTGTTTCTGATAGCTGGAAGTTGTAGTTTGGACATAACCTTGCGTAAAAGTGTTTTGGAATAGTAAAATTGAAAGAATAGGTGGTCCCTTGATTCAGATACTTGTTTACATAGTTTACATTTGATATCTATATCTATTTTCTACTTGAAAATCTTATCTTTGGTGAGTAGTTTGCCCATTTTTTCCGTTAGAGAATAGAAAGACATTTTAGGTGGGAAAACGCTACTCCAGATGTATCTACGTCACTGCATTTCATTCTATTTGTCCATGAATTGATTGGGCATTGTTTTTGACACTCCAAAAATTATCAAAGGGGGTCATATTTTTAAGATTTAAAATTTACTAAGGGGATACAAAATAATTAGTCACCCCTTAACATACATAAAACCATAGTCTTACCAAATTACCCTTTGTTATCATCTTTTCTCCTATTTTGTTAAATTGTTACTACAGTTATCATTTTTTCCTCCTTAATCAAAATCATTAGTCTGTAATCATGAAGAAATCTACTGTTAATGAAATTTATTCACCGGAGAAAGAGAACGATATGATTCTAACTCAAGAAAGTGAATGTGTCGTCAAATTCGTCAAAACAAACAATGAAGACGTAATTTTTTTTATTGGATAGGGTTTACATAGGGTTTCACGAACGAATTAACATTTTCGTAAAAATACTAATTTGGAGAGAACGCACCGAGATTACCACACAATTCAAGAGTAATATGCCGAGATATACGATCACTAAAGCTTACACGATATCTCGGAACCTTGATATCAAAAATTTCATATAATTTCGGAAAAGAGTTGCCATATTTTTGGTATGATAACTGAGTGCAACATTTCAGCGTCTTCGTACCGAGATATATTATTATATTTGACCGTTGAAGTTTATTTATAAATGCAAATCACGTCTGTTCCATGCCGAATTTGAAATCTTTTTTTTTTGAATCGTTTTTTAAATTTTGAGATTGACTTCTTTCTTTTCGTTAGGTACCGAAGAATGATTTGACGATTGAATCAGCTGAAGTGGATGAGTTCAAAGAATTTGAAAATGATAAAAACAAAGATTGCAATGAATCAAACGACGTGGACAATTGCAAAGAATTTGGAAATGATGATGCTAATAACAATCATAAAGATGAAGTTACCATGCCGTCTTCCAATTACCCCGATTTGACTTCTCATTCCACTACTTGTGTATTACGATAAAGTAATATATGTATATGAATGTATGTATGATTTGTTTTGTTTTGATTTATGTTACATATTTATGGTGCAGTTGTTCGAGAAAAAGGAAAGTGTGCAGGATTGGTGTAGGGGTCGTGGGATTAGTGTCAACTGTGTTATTGTGATGAAAAGAACAAGAATGAGAAATTTTCTAGGCAATGGAAAAGGGTTTTGGATGGTTCTATATGTGAACGAAGTGGAGAGCATATTGACCATAAACCAAAGAGTCATGTTTTGAAAACCCAACAAAAAGGGAGAAGGTCGGGAGTAGAAAATGTGGATGTCCATTTGAGTTAAGTGCACATTGTATTAACGATGGAAGATGGATGTTGAATGGTGAAGAACGGAAGACACAATCACAGTCTTGCTAATGTATTAACCGGGTACTGAAAGATCATGAAAATAAGACTGTTGAAACAATGTAAAAGGGTGGTGTTAGGCCTCGAAATATTCTAACCACTATTAAAATTGAAAATCCAAACACCAGTCAACCATAAGAAATGTTTACAATGCAAAAGTGAAGCTGAAATTACGTTCTACGGAAGGTAGATTGATTATGCAGCAGTTTATGAAATTGGCTACAAGTCATCATTATTCCATGCACCATAGAGTTGATGGTACAACCAATGAAGTTTTCAACTTATTCTTTACTCATCCTAGATGTGTTGCTCTTGCGCAGTGTTTTCATCAAATTTTGTTCTTAGATTGCACGTTCAAGACGAATCGATACAAGTTACCATGTTTCCATATGGTGTCGCAAACATCAACCGGAGCATCCTTTACCATTGCACTTGCTTTTATTAGTCGTGAGACTATAGAATCATACATATGGGCACTTGAATGGGTTCAAAAGTGTTATACACATAAAGAAATTCCGTGTGTTATCATCTGTGATGCCAAAATTGCTCATACAAATGCAGTAACTACTGTCTTCCCAGCAGCTTGTCATATTTTGCGCGCATGGAATATTTCGAAGAATGTTCAGGCGAATTGTAAACTCAATTTTATAAAAAGGAAACGAGTATTAATTGGGGATAAAGAGGTACTATTGGAGGATGAGGATGGAAAAAAGGAGTATGAACTTTTTTGGGATGGTTGGATAAATGTAATTAACTCATTTTCCGAGGAAGAGTACTATCAAAACTTAAAATTATTTCATGACAAATGGATTGACAAACACAAAAAATATGCGACGTATGTAACGAAAAAATGGATTAATAAATATAAGGAGATGTTTGTTTGGCTTGGACCAACAAAATAAAACATTATGATAATGTATCAACAAGCATAGTCGAAAGTGCACACCATCGTTTTAAATTGTACTTCGATTCAACTGTTGGTAGCTTCGTGCAATGTTGGACTAGTGCACATCTTTGTTGTGAGAATGAATTAATTGCAATTGAACATGCGTTCGAAATGAGTACATCTAGAACAATAGATTTCAAAGTGAACCAATGTTTAAAGAAATTTTAGGATTTGTATCTCACAAAGCACTTGATTTACTATTAAACGAATTGTGTAACATTTCAAACGTTGGTTTTACTATTGATAATTGTGGTTGTGTTTTGTGGAAAGTAAATGGGATACCATACGCACGTATGCTTGCAAATTTTAGGCATTCAGAAGGTTTCAGACCTCTAAGCGTTATAGACTCTTATTGGAAGCAATTATCTTACACTCCGTCTACATTGCATCGCTCAACTCTTGATTTTTTTTGACTTGTCGGGAATCATAGATATGAAAAGCAGGTATGACAAATTGCCAAATAATGTGAGACTTGTTATGCAACAAGATTTGAAAGTGCTAGCGTTCCTTCAAACTACCACTATTTTAGAACCCTATGTGGCAACTATTAGAAAAGGTAGACCTTCAATAAAAGATAAATCAACTAAACGAGATCCTTCTCATTGTCATGTGGATCAAATCTTACTCTGGTTGGTCGCTACTTAAAGAAGCTTGGCATCAAAACTAAAGCATGTGCAATAAGTCAAGTCGACTATGAATATTTGTTGCAAATGCCCATACGTATGAGACCCTACATAATTGGCATAGACGTTATGCCTAGTGATGGTAATTGCGGTTATTGGGTTGTGGTTAATCAATTGAATCTCCATTATGGAAGATCGAAAAATCCATGTAAGTTTGTTCATGAGTCTATGGTTGACAATTTACTGCTACGATCGGAAATGTGCAAAAGAATGTGGGATGAATGTGGTTTTGAAGAAATGAAGAAAAGGATACGATGTCCAAATGCAATTGGATTTAGTGTGTGGATGCAGATGCCAAAATCAGGATTTATAATAGCTGAAACGGCGGTTCCCTTGTTAAGCAAACATATGAGTTGTACATTCGTTCCTACAACAGTACATCCGACCATGTTAAACCATGATAGGATGATAATTATGGGTCATGTAAACAACTCACATTATGTGGACATTAAACTCAGTTTCGACTCTCCTTTGCCTCCTACACCTCAATTTACTTATTTTTGGCAGTTCTATAATATTAACGTGGAAGATTGGATTAGACCATATGCGGAAAGAGTGAACAAGTACTTAGCTTATACGAATGATGATGAAGATGAAGGCAGCGCACTTAACGTACTTACTGGTGAAAAGGAATGAAATGTCGTTACTTTGAGACATGTATGGAATTTGACATATGTATTGACTTTGGGATATGCACTTGATGGGTTGTAATGGATTTGAGTTATATAAATGAATTGACAAACATATATATTGACTTTCATGTTTTTCCTTCTTTACATGTTCATAGTGTTCATCTGAATTTGTACTAGGAATCATTGTCAATGAGTATATGTTCATGGTGCTGTGATGACAATTACTATATGGTCTTGATCATTTTCTGTTCATGTTCATAGTGCAAGTGAATGAGTATATGAAAAATAAACTGTTTTTCGTTGTTTAATTTTCTTTTTTCTTGTTGATTATTTTGGACTTCCTTTTTTTGGCCACCTTTTGATTCTGTTGTGATGACAATGAGTGCCCAATGTTTGTTCGGTCAGTACCCAACATCTGTTATTTATATTTTCGACCAAAGCTTGTCGATCCCGAGAATTCTTTCCACTATCGATGAATATACATCGACCTATATAATAAAACTCAACCCAACCTTGTCGTTCCTGCTACTACTATGTACGTTTTGATGACTTAGTTTAAAGCATGGTCAGTTCGGTGTCTCTCCAACGTCTGTTGACCATTGGTTCGACAAAGACATGTCGTTTCCAAGAGTTTAGGGTATTTTTGACCAAGGTATATCGCTTTAAATTTATTATTTCAATATAAAGGTGTCGTAGATAATATTGGTATGTGCATGTTAGGGACTTGGTGTTTACCTTATTCGGTACCACAGTACTGAAGTAAATACTTAAGTTCGAAAAGCAATTGCCTTTACTAATACTTCAAACAAATTGCATGGTCAGTTCGATTTCTCCCCAATGTCTGTTGACCATTGGTTCGACAAAGACATACTGTTCCCGAGAGTTTAGGGTATTTTCGACAGGGTTGTATCATTTTTGTTTTATTACTTCAATGTAAAAGTATCGTGCCTGATATTGGTATGGGCACTTTGATGGCTTGATGTTTACCTTATCCGTTACCATAGTAACGAAGTAAATCATTAAGTTCGAAAAGTTGATGCCGTTACTGCTGCTTTACACAAATTGCATGGTTAGTTCGATTTCTCCCCAACGTATGTTGACAATTGGTTCGACAAAGATGTGTCGTTCCTGAAGTATAGGGTATTATCAACTTGGGTGTATCGTTTTTTGCTTTTTTTCTCGATTTAAAGGTGTCGTGCCTGCTAATTTAACCATAAAAAAATTTCACACATTCAAACATGCATTATTAAAGTGCTTCACACAAACATTCATCATTATCATATTCCATATCACAAAATAAATTCATCATCAGACAAAAGCACCACCAAAAATCAATAAGACAACAAATAAAAACCACAAAACAACATTACCATAGTCATTCACATAAAATGCACAATATAGGAGTTCAAACAAAACATCAAGTTTTTTGTTGCTTGCACCACATTTCACCCTATGCTAATAAGGATGAACTACATAACAAAACATAGTATGAACCGACATGAGTTCAAAAAAAAAAAAACACCAACTTCAACTTTTTTCTTGCTCACAACCCTCTTCACATTATGTCTTCCACCTTCACCCTCTTTACTGTTCTTGCTCTTCTTCGCTTTTGATCCTTCGACTGGTTCAGCGCTTCTTCTTGTCTACGCACTTGTTCACCAAATATGAAGTGGCTCATCTTCTTCTCTGCGTTCTATCCTTTCTAGAGCTTGTGCCATTGACTCAGTAGGAGAGCAAGCTTTAATGAAGTCCGCAATGTTTCTCAGTCTCCGTTTCTATAAATCTAAAACTTTCAAGGTATGATCGAATATATTTTAAGAAAACAATAAATTGAATGAAAACATAAACTTACAATGCGAACAACTAGTGAATTATTTTCGCTAACTTGCATTGGTTCCGTAAATCGTGACTTTGGATTGGCAACAACAGGATGTGACATAGATACATACCACTGCATGTACATTGGATCGCAATTCCAAGGCTGTGTGACACGGGTCGAGGTTAGACTTTGATTCAGAAGATGGTTTCGCCACTCGCTCCAATTGAAATCTCCTACATTAGAATATGTTGCCTTGTACGATTTTTGCAACGACTTCAATTTTTTTATTCTTCAAAGAAAAAGTGGTTACAGGTACTAGTTGAACATATCCAAATCAACGAAGGATTCTTTGCGGAAGATACAACTCAATTACTTCAAAATACACTATTGGTCCATTGTATAACGCACATGGTTGGAACGGGTACCGATCTCTCATGCCATTCAAATAGTCCCAAACAACATCTGTCGCTTGAAGGTCATTTAATTTCTCCCTAAGAGTCACCAAATCGTATCACAAGTTGGTATTAGTTTCCATCACAAAGTAAAAAGCTGACCTAGGATCTCCAACCCCTGCATGTGGATTATGATTGTGTCGTCTTAAAACTGGGAAGTGTTCAAATATCCAAACCTATATAAGAAATATCAATTATAAACACAAACATTGCAAGTAAATTTATTTTTAAATTTTGATTCATTACCTGTAGCAAAGTCATGCAACCTGCAATTTGACGTACACATTTTCTTGTGCCTTGAGCCAAATTATAAAATAACCAACTCATACACATCATTATCACTTATTCCCCTTGATCCTCCAAGTGGCCCCATAACCGCTTTACCTTCGACAGGAAGACCATTGATGTGAAACGCTTCATCGATATTGATTGTCATCTCCCCAAACGGAAGATGAAAAGTGTTGGTTTCTAGGTAGAATCGCTCAATAAAAGCATTGATGAGTGCCTTGTCAACTTTGTCATGTGCATGTTTTATTATATCCAAAAATCCCAATTCGGCTACCGCATTCTTAACAAAAGCATACTCGTTGTTTAAATCCCATTGTCTATGAGTTTCTACGTGTCTATGAAGCTTAACAATTCTTGCTTCTTCCCATGGGGCCTACATTACCATAACAATAAACAAAACATATACATATATATACATATAGTTAGATTATCCAAAATTATATATGATATACATAGACATACCATAGAGTTCCATATGGTACAAGCAATATGATCTTTGAATGCAAACAATAATGTTGATTGTGCTTCGCTTTCTGTCGATTCACTTGGTTGTGTCATTAACTATTTTCCTTTCCTTTTCTTTTCCAATGGTTGTATCTCTGTTTCAGTCTCCTCTTCAATGTCAGGAGATGGATCCTCCTTCGAAACCTCTTCTACTAGATCCTGACCCCATGCGTTTCCTTCAACATTATGTTCATCTTGACTTACTTCCTCCTCGCTCAAACTTTCATCTTCCTCACCAGTAATTTCGTCATCTTCAACAGCCTCGTCTATAAAAATATTTATTCGCTCCAACTCTAATCTCCTGCAATTTGAAGCAGTTTGCAGATTGCGAGTGGTTATAAATGGGGTAGAAGATTTTTTGCCGTCACAATAAAAAAAATTGATCAGACAATACACAGATTGAATGACTATATTTCATGTAGATTGCGAGCAAAACTTGTGACAAATAAATGTTTAAAATGAGTTAAATAAAAAGTTGTATAATTTTTTGAATGTGAATGGTTGAATTTTGATATAAAAAGGGTAAATTATTTTGAGAAGTAGAAAACAGATTAAAAAAATGACAGAAATAAATAAACTATACAGTGATAAATATAGAGACTTAAGTAAGTTACGATAAGTCAATGAAATTTAAGTAAATGATACAAGTGTATATTTAGGTGTGAAGTTATATGTTAAGGTACTGCATGCAAAGCGTATGTTTCCAAAAAAAATTGTATTGCCTTCATCAACAAAAACACAGAGTTCGACAACATAGCACCGAGGAAAAATGGAGTTATACATGAATATTAAATTCGGCAAGGGTATAATGACATAATATATTTACTTCAACTCCATAGCACCGAAATAAAATGTTATTTATGGCAAACTATTATCGAACTTTGTACCAATTCAATTTCACTGCAATTCGATGTTATGGTTTCACTAAAATTTCAACTAAAATTTCAAAACTGGATGCAACTAACAGGCTTTCACTATATTTTCAAAAATATACTCCCTTCATCAACCAATACACAGAATTCGACAACATAGCACCGAGAAAAAAATGAGCTATACATGAGTATCAAATTCGGCAAGGGATGAACGATATAAAATATTTAATTCGAGACCAAGTACCGAAACAAAATATTTTTTACGACAATCTATCACCGAACTTTTCACTATAGCAATTTTACTGCAATTCGACACTCCATTATCGTAATAAATTAGGAAATTCGACCAGCTATAATCGTTCTATATCAAAACGATGCTACAGATCCATAGTTAAATAAAATTTTCAATTTCTAGCCGCCGAATTATAGAACTGCCTAAACCCTAGCGTTTTTAATCGCCATCTTCCACATCAAATCCCTAAATCCCAATCCACTAGAAATAACCAAACTCACCTTTCCATGACCTTCTCTATCAATTTTTGATCTGGATTTCGTGATCGTGCACAGTTTTTCATGCGAACCATTTTGATCGAAAATCGTTTGAGAAGGAGAAGAGCGAAATGACGAAAGGTAAAAAGTAAGAAAGGATAAGGAATGGTAAAAAATAATGAACGTGGTTAATATGTTATAATTGGCAATCTATATTTTATTTTACAATATAACTATACTCCCCTTAGCAGTTTGATCTATAGTGGAGTTAAAATAAAAAATGACCCCCCCAGCAATTTTTGAAGTGTCAATAACAATGCTCGATTGATTTCATGCCAATATAAACAAAAATTATCTGTTGTTTTGTGCCTTCCAAACCCAATAGTCTTCACTGTGATGATGCTTAAAGGGTATTCCATTGATTTGTTGGATTACATAAGGAAAACTTGAGATATCTTCTCTCCACCGCCATTTGATATGGGAGAAAATATATTTATGTTGGGGCCACTGATAATTGAGATCGCTCACCACCCTATCATATCTTCAAAGACTAGCTATCGACCTACCATAAACTTGTGTTGTGTAACAACCCGTATTTTTAGGTTGCTCTGAAAATATTTAAATTTTGGATACTTAAATTAAATTGTTTTATTTTATCGATGGGAAAAACTCGATTTTCGCAGATGGACTTTTTAGGACTCTAGATTATTTCCATTGGGCCTGGATAGTCCGAATGAGCTAGAATGAGTAGAAGGATCGATATATTTTGACTGTTTGGTTTAGAGTTAAGAGGTCGAATTCGATTCATAAAATCGAGCGACTTGAAAAGTTAACATGTGTATATGTTGGAATTAGGTCCCGGAAATAGTTCAATTAGGTTCGAAGTAAGGGTATTTGACAAGGAACGCCAGTAAGCATGCTTTGATTGGAGATTGTGAAATTTTAGGGTGAATAGTCTTAGAGAGAATATCTATATAAGGACCCTAGCTCTCTCCATTCTCTTAACTCAAAATATAAAACCCTAGCCGCCATTTTATTTAGAATTCCTAACCCTTGAAATCCAATGCCCAATGACGATTAGTGCCGCTAGGGGCCGTTTTAGGCCCAGACCCTAACTACAAAAATGTTCGGCTAGGGAGACGAAGGGATCAGACAGTTGGATTGTCAATTGGAGAGGCGTGGCAGCGAGAATCCCAAGATGAACGTTGGTAGTGTATTTTTTCGGTGGTGGTGTTTCAGGTAATGTTAGAGATCAAGGCTAGTGTCTTTTGGGTAGGGCTCGGTCCGAAGAGGTTCGTGATGGAGTGCGACGACATCAGATCACTGGAGGTAACGATGGTTCAGTGAAGAAGAAGACTATGGGTCATCATATTAGGTGGCCGAAGTTTTAAAATAGGGAAGATGATTAGCAGCCATGATTTGTTAATTAGGGTAATTTAGAGATTAATGATTAAATTGGTAATAGATTATATCATTTAATTCCAATCTAATAAAACTTGTAACTATTTCATATAAGGTCAGATTCGAGTGTGGTGAGTTGCCTTGGACTCGTGGAAGCATTATCTACATTTTGGAATTGGATTGATGGATTTTGGAGCTTGTAGAATTTTGTGCTAAAATCGAATACCCGTTCAATTTTAGTTCAAACCGAAACACTTCAACAATAACTGAAATTTTAAGCTACGTAATATCTGTGATGCAATGGATTATTGTTGAATGCTTGCATGATAGTTTATATTATTGTTTAATTGATTGTTTGGTTGAATTCTTGCTTTGAAAAGCAGATCACGTATTATCTGATTTATAGGGAATTCATATAACTATATATTGTTGCTTGTTCTCACCTAGTAGTGGATGTCATAAGTAGCCATTATGTTACATGGGACAAAAGTAGAAGTCAGAGTGCTTTTCATAGAGAATAGGTCGCTAAGGGACACTTTGAAGTGCATACATATATGTGATTTACAAGGAACATTTGTAGAGAGACCCAAAAGGGTTTCTTTCCATTATTTATTTATCGTTATCTGAATCTTATTTACATTCTCTTATTGCTTATATTAATGTCTAGTTGAAATAATTATGGCAGTCTATTTGAATTGTTAAGGTATCGTTATAACGATTTTTCGCTATATTGTCACTTATTGAATATAATCTCCCTAAATCTTTGTGTATTGAACTTGAGCTTGTATTTTCATAAAATAAGTGTATAAAATTCATTGATAATTTTAATTTATGATATTTGCATTTAATTGACCATTTTTAGTTGATGATGTTTGAATTTAATTAATCATTTTATTTAATGATATTTAAAATTAATTGATTATTTTAATTAATGATATTTGAAGTTAATTAATTATTTTTGTTAACGATATTTTAAAGTTAGTTGACTAATTTAATAAAAGAGTTTAAAGTTAATTAACTGATTTAATAAAGACTTTAAATTTAATTAACTAATTTAATAAAAGAGTTTAAAATTAATTAACTAATTTAATAAAAGTTTTTTAAATTTATTTAATTAATTAATTAATTTGACAAAAGTGTTTAAAGATAATTGATTGATTTGTTTAAAAGATTATAAAGTTTGATTAGTGATCCTTCGAGACGATTAACATTGTTTTAAATTTATAATGGTATTTAAATTGATTTATTATCTTTTGAGATAATAACTGTTCTTAAAGTTTATAAACAACAGTTTATAAATGAGAAAATATTTTAAAAGGAATGGCCTAAAAATAAAGCCAAGGGTAAATTGTCTAGGGTCTGTAGTAAATAATGTTTTGATGACATTTGTTTTTTACCCTTGTTTTAATACACTTAGTATTATTATTTGCCTTTTTAAAAGAATATTTCAAAGAGTGTTTTTAATGTGTTTTACAAATATTTGAAAATCGAAAATCGAAAATCAAGCACAAGTGTAAATTAAACATTTTAAAAGATTGATTCATTTATTAGTGGTAAGTGTATGTAATTTAACTTTCGTACACAAATCACTTTATTATTCTCAATAGTTAATTTATTGATTATCGATTTCGATTCTACTATCTTCTTTGTGTTTCGTCGATTCAAGATGATTTTTTGCTCGTTTGGGGCATTTAAGCACTTGCTATTCTTAAAGTTAAGAATGCCGTCGAGTCAAGTTAGATAGCAACACTGCCCTAGCTTGTCCTACTTTGTTGTTTTCCCTAAAACAGTGCTAGTTTGTTTCCGATGGCTGATTTATCAACCATCAATTCTAATATCTTTCTATGCACATCGTCAATCTAAGACGATTTGTGGATCATTTTGAGCGTTGACATCCAATACCATGGATAACTAAAACTAAAGAGCAAGTGAGAGCCAAACCATGTGGGTGACACCTATTAGGATATATTTACATTTATCTAGTGGTATTGATAACATGCATGCATTGATGTGAGTATATTCAGATGCTCGTGTGAAGCAGGGTACAGCTTGGAAGTTCCCAAGAGTGATGCATCTTTGGCATGGGCTCTCAAGTTTATTTTATCTTGAGGTATACTTTTGGTGTAGGGGGTGCACCCTCCTAGTTATGTTGGATCAATTCATTCTCCTTGCTTCGATTCAAACCTTGTAATTAATCTTGTCTCCCTGCAACACCCTTGCTCTCCACAAAGTCGCAACTACCATGGACCGAACAACACATGTCGGAGCTAACCCCTCAACTCGATGCTGACTTATGTAGATTAGGAATTGGAACTTGTGCCTTGAACCACGAGCTCTTTTAATACTCCAGAGCATCCCCTCCAAGCTTCATCCAATTCCGACAATCTTTACCTCCGTTATGCCCAATTCTCCAACCAATCTTTCTATGTAATCACAACACTAACAAACAACAACAAAGCACAATATACAAGCATAGAACAACATGCACATACATCCACTCAAGTAATCAAAACATAAGAATATGATAAATAAGCCAATTCTTATCTAGATCTACATTTTATATGAATATATGAACATGAACGAAGGCGACTCCTAACCAAATTCAACTATATGCATAAACTACCATGGGGTAAGAGTTAGAAAATGTTTTATGGCCAAAAACCAATTTTAAACATGTTAAATTATGCGATTTTACCATATAAACATATATAGGATAGTGAGAAGGCATAAACCACACACCAATTACTAAATTCGATCAGTATGAATGCAGATCCAATCCGGACATTAATGGAATGCACTTCAAATCAAACAAATTGATGATCTTTATCTTCTAGTTAATGGTCTAATCACTAATCAACAATCTATTTAGATTTAGAGAGAAATATGGATGTACTAGGATAGACCTAGGGCCAATTAGGGTTTGGACCTGATTTAGAATAAGTGGAAAAGGTATTAACTTGATTCTTCAACCCTCTATTTATAGTTTTATCTAATTAGACTAATGGCCAACTAATAGGCTTCATTAATTACACACTAATTCTAACTAATAGTTTCAAAACTTAAAACGGGCATAAATCCCTAACCATAAGTCCATTTTCAATTATGGCCACTTTACGAAATGGAAAACCATCATCCTAAAGCAATAGGATTGGTTTGAGACCTTAATTCAACATCTATCAAAAGTTATAGCCAAAACAAGGTTCTCGGGGTCAAAATGGTCACATAGAAATTCGAGGAAAATCATAGGTGTGTAAAATGTCCCAAAGAGTCATATTCCAAAATTATAAAATCATACGACCACATATGAATAAAATAAATATATTTTATGGTCCTCCGATATGTAAAATACGGGTCGTTACGTTCTTCCTCCTTTAGGATTTCGCCTTCGAAATCCCCAAACAAGCCAAAGTATATGCAATCATAGTTATCCAATATGCCTACCAATCAAAGTTACCATCACACATCTCAAACAACCGGCCATGCAATCAATGGTATAGTTAGTCTATCATAGCACACAGAATACTAACCTATCCAATATAGTATACAATAGTGAAAGTAAACACGATAAACGATAGGTCTTACCATTCAAAAAGCACCGGATAATAAGTCATCATGCTCTCTTCCATCTTCCACGTACAATCATCGTCACTTCCGCTTCACTGTACCTTAACTAGCTTCGTAGTTTTTCTCCTAAACTGTTTCGCAACATACCCAACAATACGAAGCGGCCTACGAGATATAGAAACTTCTAGTTCTACCTCAACATCTTCTAGCCGATCCGATGTAATCTTCATGCCTGAGTTATGCACAAACTTTCATAGATAAGAGACATGAAAAAAATTGTGCATGCCCGCCATCTTTTGAGGTTAGTCGACTCTATATGCTAGCTTTCCGATTGTCTCAACTATCAGAAAAGGACCTACGAATCTCGGTGTCAACTTCCCCTTCCTACAAAATCAAACTACATTCTTTAGATGAGAAACCTTTACAAACACTATATCTCTGTCAGAAAACTCTAAATCTCTTCGTCTCTTATCAGCATAGCTATTTTGTCGATCCTGAATAGCTTTCATTTGTTCTGGAATGACCTAAATCTTCTTTGAAGTCTCTCCAATCATATTTTATCAAAATATCAATTTCTTGCCCGCTTCCCACCAATACGAATGAGCGTTACATGGTCGGCCATACAATACTTCATACAAAGCCATACCAATACTCGACTGATAACCGTTGTTGTATGCAAACTCCACCAAATGCAAATGATCATCCTATGATCCACCAAAGTTTATAATGCAAGCTTGCAAGGGATCCTCTATATGCGATTTAATCTTTTGGTCTTCCCATCCATTTGCAGGTGATAAGCTTTACTAAGATGCAGCTCTGTCCCTAGTATCTCTTATAAGCTTTGCCAAAACCCACTAGTGAACAACGGATTTCAGTCACTCACATTGCTCTTCGGCACATAGTGAAATCGTATTATCCACTCTACATACAAATTCGTCGGCTTAGATGGTTTTTCTACTTGACTTGATAGGTATAAACCTCACTCTCTTGGTCAACTGATTTACTATGACCCAAATGCCGTCGTACGCTGCTCGAGTTCTTGACAATCCATCAATAAAATCTATCGATACTTGCTCGCATTTCCATTCAGGAATCTCTAATGGTTGCAACAATCCGCTATGTTTCTTCTACTCCGCCTTTACCAACTGGCAATTCATATAGTTGAAGATGAATACTCCTAACATTCCTCTTTATACCTTCCTTGTAATAAGTTTTCTTCATATCCTGGTCATCTTTTTACTACTGGGATGAATAGTCAATGTGGAATGATGACACTCTCTTAGCACTTCATCTCGCAATCCATCAACACCAGGAACAAATAATCTTCCATCCTTACGAAGGCAACCCTCTTGGTCAAGTCCACATTGCTTCATGTCTTCAGATTCTAATCCTTCCACAATCTTTGCAATGATCTTTACCAGCCTAGCATCTCGCTTTTGATTAGCACCGATCTTTCAATTTAGTAGGTCTAATCGATAAACTTGCCAACATTTTAGGTTCTAGCTCGTAGTGAGGCCTGCAATCAAATCTAGCAATATATTTTATCTGCTTCCATTCCTAGAACATTGCTCCCAACCCTGCATGCCTTCTACTCAATGCATCGGCCACTGCATTCCCTTTACCTAGAGTGTAGGAAATTCTGAAATCATAAGAGGCCAAGAACTCCAACCACCGTTGCTGTCGAAGGTTGAGATCCTTTTGAAAGAAAAGGTACTTTAAAGATTTGTTTTTTGTAAACTGGTCAAACCTTTCTCTAAACAAATAGTGACTCCACATCTTCAAAGCAAAAATAATTGCCGCCAATTTCAATCATGAGTTGGGTAATTCCTTTCAACGATTACAACTATCGACTAGGATTGGCAACAACATTCCCTTTTTGCATCAGCACCACACCCAATCCAATACAACAAGCATCTGTGTATACTGTTAACTCTTTACTTCCACTTGAAATGGTCAACGCTGGTGCGTTCATCAACTTCTCTTTTAGATTCACAAATGAATGCGCACCCTTCGCATCCCATGCGAAAGTCTGATTCTTCTTTGTCAAATTGGTTAACGGTATTGCTATCTTTGAGAAGTCCTCAATGAAGTGTCTATAGTATCCCACCAATCCTTGGAAATTTCTCAGATCCATAGCATTCTTGGACCGATTCCAATCTCGGACTACTGTCACCTTCATAGGATCCAATGCTATACCCTATCCCAAAACGACGTGACCCAAGAATCTCACTTCTTCTCTTCATAAGTGACACTTAGAGAACTTCGATCTCAACTTGTGCCTCCTCAATATATCTAGCACAATCCTTAAGTGTGTCTTTTGCTCCTCTTCAGTTCCGGAGTAGATTAGAATATCATCCACAAACACAAGCACGAACTTAGTTTACTGGTCTCTGAAAACCCGATTCATGAGATCCATAAAACATGCCAGAGCATTGGTTAACCCGAATGGCATCACCAACCACTTATAATAACCCAACAGCATACGAAATGCGGTAATAGGCACACTCTACTTTGTTACTCTCAACTGGTGAAGTCTCATTGCGAAATCCATTTGGGAGAACACTTTGCACCGTGCAGCTGATCGAATAAGTCATCAATGTGTGGGAGTGGATAGTTGTTCTTCTTCGTCACTTTATTGGGCTCATGATATTCCATACATAACCTCAAAGAGACATTAGCCTTCGTTGCGAACACTATAGTTCGCCCCACTCGGATATGCTCCTTCGAACGAACCCATTCCTCAATAGGTCATTCACGTGCGCCTCCAGTTCCTTTTGCTCTCTAGATGCCATATGCCTTAAAGGCATAACATCGATTTGGATTCCTTCACCAAGTCCACCCAAAACTCGATCTCTCTATGGGCGGCAATCCAGTTACTTCCTCGAAGACATCTGAATACTGTCCAGCGATAGGCACTGATAACAACTCCCCTAGAACCTCAACTAATATAGAAAGCTAATCATCACCCCGTCCTCTAGTAGGCAGCTAATCACTACCGTTCACCCATCCACATCTCCGACTGTCACCAACAGCTTCTCACAATCCACTATGGCTGCATACCTCCTAAGTTAGTCTATAACCAAGATAATCCCGAACCCAACAACGTTCAAAAAGATGATCACAAACTAAAGAATGTCCATGGCCCGGTAAAACTAGGCCACGAAAAACCATGCAAAGACTAGTAGAGGTTCCAACTTGGTTCTTCACGATTAAGGGTCGGTCTACTACCTCAGGTTTCAATTTCAATCTATCTACTAGGTCACTACATACGAATTAATGAGAAGCACCGGTATCAAACAAAACTCGAATAGGAACATGACCAATAGAAAACATACCTTGAATGACGACTCCCATCTCTTTCTCCTTCACCGAGGGAGCACTCGACGAAGTCGAAATAGCGTCTAAAGCATATGCTTTCACCACCTGCTTATCCTTCATCGATTCTAGACAATTCTTCTTCAAATGCCCAGGTTTGTCATAGTTGTAATATTTTCTCTTCTCACTCGTCTTGCAATCTTTAATCAAATGACTGTTATTGTTGCCTCCAAAGCAAGTAGGTTACCATTTACCTTTCTACTTACCACCATTTCCCTACGACTGTTTTCTCTTTCCGTTCCACTTCTTCTTGCCTTGACCACCTTGTTGTGGCTATAACTCTTCTTCCTCGGCAGAAATAATAATATCAGTCTTACCCTTAGGGTACAAGCTCTCATAGTGAAGCGCCTTCTATACAAGCTTCTTAAATGGCTCATCTATATGGTCCACTAGCTTTTCTCCTAAATAGTTATCCAAAATAATTATGAATTGCTCATTCTTTTTCAATGAAGTGTTGATAAATGACATACCATACTTAGATAAAGCATCAAATCCAGCCACATATTCGAAAACTATCATCTCTCCCTACTTGAGATTGGCGAATTTTCTAAACAAAACCGAGTTCTGAGTGGCCGTTATAAACTTCTCCTCAAATTTGCCTCGAACTAATCCCAATTGAACCGATCCTCTAGAGTAGCAATAGTAACAACATTCCACCAATTCATAGCTCGGCCCTGAAGCGGTCTCGAAGCCAATTTTCTTTTCATAGCATCTTCCACCTCCATATCATCAAAGATGCATTCACAAGTACCCACCAATCTTGCACTTCTATGGCTGACTCTGTCCCATGGAATGACTTCCCTTTAAGAGTAGAATAATCTTTATATGGCTTGGTGAAATCAATCCTAGACGCTTGCGTAAGTGCACCTCCACCTATCACCACTCTAGGACCATTCCTCTTCATATTAGCCATCATAACATTGAACATGGCTTGATATCTGGTGTAGCAGCTCCTGATCTTTCTCCTTCTTCTACTCCTGAAGCAGAATTCCTCACAGCGATCCTTGTATGTCGGCTCATTCTTATCTGTAACAGAAATGATCGGTCTCTCGTAAAGAAAACTATGTCTATAGTGCTCTTATGCATACAACTTATACTATATAATATATTACTATATAGTTTTGAAAACCAAACTTATAACAAATACACACTCTTATACACACACACCCTCGATCCAGTCAAAAGCGATAATACCTTCCCTATCTTTACTGGATTAAGATATCAACTCCAGTTAATCATGTAACCTTGCTCTGATACCAAATATGACGTCTACCCTATACCATCGGCACTAATAGTATAAAGAATGCACTATCCATGCTTGGCCAATATAGGACGATCATCAAGATTGAAATAAGCCAATATAGCATAACGGGCTATCTCACACGCATGGATAAAATATAATATCATAGATATAACAAAAGAGATTGTAATAACCATGTGAACAAATCATTATCAAAGAAATAGATCCATAAAGTTATACATCAAATGCAATAGAGTTTATACAATAGAAGTAAACTTAAATAAACTATCTCAACAAATAGAAACAAGCAAGCACTGTCATAGGCTACATAGCGTTGCTCAGCGGAATACACATAGACTGCTTAAATGTATATAATACAACATAGCTCCATCCGGCTCGTCCTTCAAATAGCTACTACGTCACCTAGACAAATTATCTACTCTACTCATTTAAAAGTACCCAAGATAATAAGAGACAAAGCATAAAATCTTTGCTTAGATAATAGTCTATTGTAACAGGTAATGAGTCCCAAACTACTATATAGGTAAATATGGTAAGGAATAAGAGTGCATGACCTATACCTGACCTGTCCCTGCAACCAAAAAGTTAGCATATGACACTATAATATACTACTCTATAATATCATAAAGATGTACCACAAAACAAATATAGGATATTAGTCCCTATCTCCAATACCTACTTTCGATGATACCTATGAGTGATAGCATACTACAAAAAGAAACTAAAGAAACCATAACATCCATCAAATAGTCCTAATTATCATTCCATGTGCTCTGAATATATGATAACTCGTATGACCCCCGGGCAGGGGACTAATGGAAATCTTGGTTTTCGGTTGCACTCTCGTATCTCGCAGCCCAAAGCTGGATACTTGTCTTACAGCTCAAATCTAGACACTAGGCTTAAAGCTATTGGACCGAGCTATACAGGTTCCTTCGGTGACCCATGGAAATCCCCAATTACAATACACATGCTTCGAGCACAGCCAAAAACACTCCGAGTCATCAAGATTCCTTAGCATATACACCCGAGCTCACCTTTACTTCATTTGGATATCGGTCCCTTCTTGCTCAATCCTGTGTCCATTATTCATGAGGAACCCTTCCACATTCCCCTATCATACAACTCCCTCCTTTACGAGTAGTCATCTTCAGAACCTACTCCCAACACGAGCCAAAATCCCAAAACCAAAGCTTATCGTCGTGCTATTATATCGTCATCCAACTTGATACGAACCAGCTAACACCTCCAGCACGATCTACAAGACCTCTACTTCATCCCAACTCGGTGATGATCTCTCCACTTAGCCAACCTATGGCTAAGTTTTCTTCCACTTCTTCCTTACTTCTAGAGCTCCAAGCTCAGATGTTTTGACCCCAACTTCTTTACACAAATCAATCCGGTATAGAACAATTCATCTCTTCATAGCACCCTACTTCATATTCTAGAAACAAGTCGTCATAGCCTCTAGCACTTAGCTAATCATCGATCCAACGCCTTAGGCAACCTCTACTAGCAACACCCTTGCTCTCCCCAAAGTAGCCACTACCATAGACCAAACAACACATGTTGGGGCGGACCTCTCAACTCAGTGCCAACTTGTATGGATAATGAATTAGAACTTGCTCCTTGAACCACGAGCTCTTCAAACATTCCAGAGCCTCTCCTCCAAGTTTCACCCAATTTCGGCCATCTTTTCCTACGATGTGCTTAATTATCCAACCTATCTTCCTATGTAATCACAACACTAACAAAAAACATAAAAGCAAAACATACAATTATAAAACAACATGCATATACATCCATTCAAGCAATCAAAACATAATAATATGATAAACAAGCCAATTCTTATCTAGATCTACATTTTATGTGAACATATGAACATGAACTAAGGTACTCCTAATCAAATTCAACATATATGCATAGAATAACATGTGGTTAGAGTTAGAAAAGGTTTTATGGCCAACAATCAATTATAAATATGTTAAATCATGCAATTCTACAATATAAACATATATAGGATAGTGAGGAGGCATAACCATAAACCGATTAACAAATTCAATCAATACGAGTGTAAATCCAATTCGTACAATAATGGAATGGACTTTAAATCAAGAAAATCGATAACCTCTATCTTCTAGTTGATGATCTAATCACTAATCAACAATCTATTTGGATTTAGAGAGAAATTTGGATTAATTAGGATTGATCTAGGGCAATTTAGGTTTAGATTTGATTTACAATGTGAGGGGGAAAATTTAACTTGACTCTTCAGCCCTCTATTTATAGTATTCTCTAATTAGACTAATGGACCAACTAATAGGCTTCACTAATTATACCATAATTCCGACCATTAGTTTTCAAAACTTAAAACAGACATAACTCCCTAACCGTAAGTCCGTTTTTCTATTGTGATCACTCTATGAAATGAGAAACCATCATCCTGAAGCAATGTAGCTGGTTTGAGATCCATGTTAAACTCCTATCAAAAGTTATAGCCCAAATAAGGTTTTCAAGGCCAAAATGTTTACATAGAAATTTAGGAAAAATCACATGTGTGTAAAATATCCCGAAGAGTCATATACCAAAATTATCATACGACCTCATATGAATAAAGTAAAAATATTTTACAATTCTCCGATACGTAAAATATGGGTTGTTACAATTGTAAATTTGGTCAACGATTAATATCGAATAATTTGAATACTAATGTTTACACGTCACTTAGCAGGTGGTGTGACATATGACCAAATTTATCGCTTACATGAATTTTGTAAAATCTAATTTTACATTTAAGCGATATCCAACAATGATACTTATTTACACCACTTCCCTTCGTCAAACCTATACCACATTCGGACTTATGAAACTTGGTAATGGTGAAATTCTAATATCGTCCATATTCAACTCTGTAGTCATAGCCGACCGTCCCCAATAAGGGTGTCGATTGGTGGTCTTGGCTTCCGTATATACCGTTAATGTTATTTTTATATATGTTATTTTATTTATTGGATTGTTAATGTTAATGTTACTTAACCATTTTGTTTACCATTAACATTATAAAATTTATTTACTTTAATACCACATGCATTTAATTTATTAATGTAAATTGTGTTAGTCCTTGAGATGATGGTTTTGATGACAAAACCTTAGAATAGAATTATAAAATATAAATACTAACATTATAGTTTAGAAATATATGTATATGCAGGATTTAACCATGCAGTACCAAGAATGAAGACTGTACAGTATAGAGATTCAAGATATCAAGATTGAAGACTCATGAGTATCAAGAATACCAAGATTATCAAGAGTTCAAGATTCAAAAATAAGTAATTTAATTAGGAGTTTTTTTAAAACTCCTTGAAAAGTACTGGCATCTTAAAATCCAATTTATTAGTGGAATGGAATCCACTTCGAGCCTGTTAAAGGGATGGAACCCTAAGTAGGATGGAACCTACGAAAAATCTAGTGGAACATTGTTTTGTATCCACTAACTTTTATTCAAAATGATTTTACAAAATTATATCTTATTTTCAAAATGATTTCAAAACCTTCCTTTTAAAAGAATCAAAAACATCTATCCTGATTTTAAATATTTTTAGTCTCAAAATAATCTTTATCTTCAAAATCAAGTTATCCTTAGTTTTAAACCATCTTTTAATAATAATATATTTAACTTTTAATATTTATACTTAGATTTAAATATAAAATTATATTAAAATTTTATACATACCAAAATATTATTCTCTATATTTATTTATGTATTTTAACTATATTTATGTATATTTATAAAAGTTTAAAATAGTTTTAATATAAGATAAAACTTATTTTCAAGGAAAAATAAACCATCAAAATTTCCTTTGGGATGTCGACATACTCAAGATACCCATGTCGACATAGTGGCAGTTGATTTCAAAATTTTGAATTTCAAAAGAAGCGTCTATTCGTCATATCCCTTCACGAATGGACATGGCTGTTGTTCTTCTATAAATAGGAGCTATTTTCAACGAATTTCTAATCATATATTTCTAGTTATCACTCCTCTTCTTCTTCCACATTTCTTTATACATATTATTATCATTACTCTGTCGAAATCAACATTGAATCTAACTAGTTCATTTCTTGTTTGATTCTCTATCACTATCTCAGCAAGATCTCAGTGCTATTCAAAGTTATAGACTTCTTTGTAATCAACTTAGCGAGAGAAGATGTGATTGTAGCCTTGGAAATCAATCAAGCGAGAAAAGGTGTGATTGTGGCCTTGGAAATCAATCAAGTTAGAAAAGGTGTGATTGTAGCCTAGGAAATCAATTCGGTGAACTTGTTGCCCCTGAAATCAAATATCTCTACCTAGAGGATTGTGAACCTGGAGGGTGTACCTTGTAGCCTTGAAATCGAGGGTGCAATTGTACAATTGCTTTTGAAAGGAAATCCATACTTGTGTGCGGGACTGTATGTAGGTTAACTCTGTACCAGTATAAAATCTGGTGTGTTCTTTCCTTTACTGCTTTTACTTTATTTCTGCATCTGTTTGATTCTGTGATCATATCTGCGTCTAAATATTGCATACATTTGTGCTCAAATTAACAAAACTCAAAAAGATTTAGTAATTTCTTTAAACATTATTCACCCCCCTCTAGTGCTAATCCTAGCCTTAAGATCCATATTCCGCATTTCTCACATTTGGTATCAGACCAAGGATTTCAAGGTTTTCATAATCTGAATTTTGAAAATTTTTCAAAATGGCTACCAACACTGATACTGGTAACACTAGCAACACTAGTTCTATCATCCCTATCACTAGTTCATCTATAGAAGGTCGGTCTACTGTCAGACGGCCACTTTTTAATGGCAGTAATTATGCATATTGGGCATATAGGATGAAAATATATTTACAATCTATAGGATTAGACACTTGGAATATCACACAGACTGAATATTCTGAACCCACAACTGATTTTGCACAGTGGACCGCTGAGCAAAAGACTGTTGCACAAAATAATTCTAAAGCAATGAATATTATGTTTTGTTCAATTGACAGGAATGAATTTAATAGAGTGTCAGTTTGTAAGTCTGCATATGAAATCTGGAGAAATTTGCAAGTTACTCACGAAGGAACAAGCAAAGTTAAAGAGACCAAAATTCCATGCTCACAAATCAGTTTCAATTATTTAAAATGAATTCTAATGAGTCTATTTCAGATACGTATAGTAGATTTCAGATATTGTGCACTCTCTAATATCTTTGGGAAAGGAATTTTTGGAAGAAGATCAAGTCAGAAAAATCTTAAATTCTCTACTCCAGAATGGGATCAAAAAACACTTGCGATCGAAGAGGCAAATGATATATGTACCTTAAAGATAGAAGAATTAATTGGAAATCTAATGTCGTTTGAAGTCCAAATGATTGGGAGAAGAGAAAGAAAAGCATCTGAAAAGAAATCAATGGCATTCAATGCATTGACGATGGATGAGACTCAAATAGCGATAATGATGAAGAGATAGCCTTTATGACCAAGAATTTTCGAAAATTCCTGAAATTCAGAAAGATGAACAATCTCAAGTGAAACAACTATAAGAACTCTGGAAATCAGAATGTGGTGCCAAACAATATCAAATGTTTCAACTGTGACGAACCAGGCCAAATCAAAAGAGACTGTCCATATCCAGATAGGCAAAATCTTCCTATAAACAATGATTCCGTAAAGAAATGAAAACGTGCATTTACTGCTACTCTAGATGACTCAGACTCGTCCTCAAGCGATGATGATCAAAAGACAGGTAGTTCAAATATGTGTTTCACAGCAGTTCACGACTTCGACTAATTCAGAGAAACAGACTCAGAAAAAGGTACACATTTACAGTACAATTGGTTGAAATTGCATGCTTAGATTTGGATACTTAATTGCTTGATTGATTGATTTTGAATTGGTGTGTTGTTTGAATTTTAAAATTTTTATTTTTTACTATTATTTTACTTTTATTTTTACTTTTAATAGTATTATAATATTTTATTGAATATACTATAATTTCAGAATTATTCCAAATATATATACATTAAAAATATTTTTTTTTTGAAAAGATTAACCGCCTCATTAAAAACCTGAACCTATATCCAGCGTGAATATAGGACAGGGAAAAAGAGTGCGGCGCTTTATTAACATCTCATTAACAAAGCAATTGTTATAATGTTCTACAATATACACATCAAAACTAAATACAGCCAAATCTATAAGCTATCAGTTACCCCCATGTGGCTACATCACAACAAACACCGTCCTCAATCAAAACCATTACCCAAAATAAGAAAAAATGGTAACACACTTCTGCTTCAATCACTAATTGGGAACCGAAGATTCAATCCCCCACCAAATCAATTCCCCAACGATCTAGAATCCGTTTACATCTACTGGAAATCTCCTTCTTCTTCTTCAATTTGTCGTTCCCCAGCAATTTCATGTCCAGTTCAATTAGCTTCCACCGATCCTGATTCGCAACTTTTCGATTATCATGAAGTCTACTATTCCGTTCCTGCCAGATGTGGTGAATAACAGGTGGCAGACTAGCATATGCCAGTCCAGTAGCCTGGTTCGTTGTTGAATAGTTAGAGAGAAGGAGTTGAATTCCTTCTTCTATAGTCAAAGTGCTCGGCTGAGGTAATTCCATTTTAATACAGCATGTATTCCATAAATATGCAGAATATGAACATGCAAAAAGTAAGTGTGAATGATTTTCAGGAAATTGGTTGCATAGTAAACAGTTAATATCCGTGTTATATCCCCATTCTGTTAATTTTTCTCTGGTAGGCAACCGATTTAAGATTGCTTTATATGCAGTTAATGTCATCCTAGGATTATTGCATTTGTTCCAGATAATATTGCCCCATTCTTCAGTAGGATAATGATTTCTCGTCGAGTTCCAAGCAGATTAAAAATAATAAGTATAAATATATATATATATATATATTAGAATACTTAGGAAAAATAAATCATAGAAATTCAAAGACACATGTCGACATGGTCCCCACCATGATGTCGACATGGGAACATAATTTGAAATTCAAAATTTGAATTCAAATGGTTGAATTTCCCTCCACCTTTTCACTTTATTCAATTCTCTGAAAAGGCATCTTTTGATCAGAGAACATGTCCTTTGAGAATCTATTTATTCACTATCTTTTATCACATCTTTTCACTCTCATTTTCAAATTCAAACTCTCTCTTCAAAACTTCAAGCTCTCTACTCTCTACTCTAATGGCTTATTCAAGCAACCCCTCCACCATGAGAATTTCCAAAAGATAAAAGAGCAACTCTTCAATGATCTGGAGGCCATAAAAGCATACATCAATTATGCTAACTATGGAAAAGTCTATCCCGGAAAGTTTGCTATATTTCAATATTTCTCTTCTTATGAAATTGATTCTCTTTTTGCAAACGATCAAGTTCTTAGTCTTATTGATGCTTCTCAAAATGATTTTGTTTATTATCCAAATCTTGTTAAAATTTTCTATGCAAATTTAAACTGTGGATTTTATATTGGAAATGATGATGAGATTTGGAGTAGTGTCAAAGGCACTAGAATCGTTTTAAGTTGTGATCTTTTGGGTACCTTTCTCAATTGCAAAAGCACGGGAATGGATCTTTCTAGTTTTAATATTGATGAAAATGACCGTGAGACGTTTCATCACATTTTTGAAGGAAATGATGATTAGAATTCAAAAATCGAAACTTTCGACCAAAAGCTAGAATTGTCAATCTTCTTTTACAACATACTTTGACCCTAAGATCGGGGAATTTTAACAATCCTACTTCAAAAGTTTGCAAAGTACTCTTTGCTATTTTTGGAAATTATGATATTAATTGGGCGCAAGTTATTTTGGATGAACTTCGTCCTAAAAATCTTGAAATGGGTGAGAATACTTTGTATCATGGAATCTATCTCACTCAGATTTTTAACTATTTTGGATTAGATCTCAAAGGAGAAGGATTTTTTTCAAGAAAGGTTTTCAATCATTCCAATATTTCTCTTATGAAAATTCCATTTTTTTCAACCTTATGAGACTCTTGCCGAAAAGGAAGAGCATTTGGCTCATGAGGAGATGCAAGAGGAGGAAGAGGAAGAAGAAGAAGGGGATGAAATGGAAATTGAAGAAGAAGAAGAAGGTGAAATATCTTTGAAAAGCATTGATTATCTTCCTAATCCAACCAACAAAACCCTTCTCAAAAACCAAAAGACCATTTTTGTGAATTAACGGATTCTCAAAAACCCTTCTCAAGAAGATGAACAAGTTTATTTTCAAAGTCAGCAAGAAGCTTGGATTATCTTCATCTTCATCATCCTCTAACTAGTTCTATCTTTTCATTTCATATTGTATTAGTTTAATTTGTTTCAATTTAAAAGTTCATGTAGTTCTTAGTGTTTAATCGTTGTATCGTGTTATCATGAAATAAAATTGAATTCCTTTTCTGTTATCTAGCTTATCTTATCTCTAGAATAAATGTTAGTATATTATATAAATACACACACACACACACAATTATTCACAAAATAAAAATAAGCCATCAAAATTCACTGCACCATGTCGACATCCCCCTATGACCATGTCGACATGTACTGGTAAGAAATGACATTTCATTTTGAATTTGAAATTTGAATAACTACCTTATATCTATTCATTTCAAACGAATTTCTACACCTATGAATACCAATTTCTTCTAGAATTCATCACTCAATATTATTTCTTATCTATTTGTCTCTCATTCTTCTCACAAACTAAAATATGGCCATTCGAATTCATAATTTGTCCGAGAATCTTGAAGAGACTCTTAATTCTTTCAAGAATACTATTTCGTTCATTCTTCGAAACCAGCGACACT
Organism: Allium cepa; assembly: GCA_030765085.1. Taxonomy (NCBI): domain Eukaryota; kingdom Viridiplantae; phylum Streptophyta; class Magnoliopsida; order Asparagales; family Amaryllidaceae; genus Allium; species Allium cepa. The sequence continues at coordinate 848,763,585 of CM060938.1, forward strand.
TAGAGTTGAGTCAAATGCAGATGATCAAGGAGTAAGAAAGGCATTTCGATGCAATACGATGGATGATTTCCTCCCTGCAAAAGGATGATAACGAAGCACATCCTCCAGTCTCTCTCACCAATGATAATGAAAATTGGGATGCCATTAAAGCAGACCCTATATGATTGCTTTGTTTGATTTGAATTATTTGCTTTGATTGATTTAATTTGGTTTGGATTTATATTTGGTGTGAAAAACAAGTATAAATATGCATCGATATTTATATGATCTTTAATTAATTATCATGTCTATCAGTATAATTATCTCTTAATCTATCTATTATATACTCCATTGTATGGTTTATTAATGCAGGTACCTTAGTCCAGAATGAGGGGGAGTTATATAGTTTGGAGATTATATAGTTTGGAGTTAGTTTTTGTTGATGACAAAGGGGAGGAAATATAAAATAGGATAGTTAGGCATAGATTAAGGGGGGGAGTTATTAGTTTTAGGGGGAGTTATTAGGATAGATGTAATATTTTATAGACAAAGGTTGTCATCATCAAAAAGGGGGAGATTGTTAGTCCTTGAGATGATGGTTTTGATGATAATAACCTTAGAATAGGATTATAAAAAAAATAAATACTAATATTATAGTGTAGAAATATATTTATGTGCACGATTTAACCTTGTAGGTACCAAAAATGAAGACTGTATCGTATAAAGGTTTCAGATATCAAGATTGAAGACTCGTGAGTATTAAGAATACCAAGATTATCAAGAGTTCAGGATTTCAAGAATAAGTAATTTAATTAGGAATTTTGTTAAAACTCGTAGAAAAGCATTGGCATCTTAAATCCAAATTATTCGTGGAATGGAATCAACTTCAAGCCTGTTAAAGGGATGGAACCCTAAGTAGGATGGAACCTACGAAAAATCTAGTGGAACATTGTTTTGTATCCACTAACTTTTATTCAAAGTGTTTTTACGAAATTATATCTTGTTTTCAAAATGATTTCTAGACCTTCCTTTTAAAAGAATCAAAAACATCTATCCTGATTTTAAATATTTTTGGCCTCAAAATAATCTTTATCTTCAAAATCAAATTATCCTTAGTTTTAAACTATCTTTTAATGATAATATATTTAACTTTTAATATTTATACTTAAATTTAAATATAAAATTATAGTAAAATTTTATATATACCAAAATATTATTCTTTATATTTATTTATGTATTTTAACTATATTTATGTATATTTATAAAAGTTTAAAATAGTTTTAATATAAGTTAAAAGTTATTTTCAAGGAAAAACAAACAACCAGAATTTCCTTTGGGATGTCGACATACTCAAGATACCTATGTCGAAATAGTGGCAGCTGATTTCAAAATTTTGAATTTCAAAAGAAGTGTCTATTCGTCATATCCCTTCACGAATGGACATGGCTGTTGTTCTTCTACAAATAGGGGTTGTTTTCAACGAATTTCTAATCATATATTTCTGGTTTTCACTCCTCTTCTTCTTCCACATTTTTTTATACATCTTCTTATCATTACTCTGCCGAAATCAACATTGAATCTAACTAGATCATTTCTAGTTTGATTCTCTATCACTATCTCAACAGGATCTCAGTGCAATTTAGAGTTATAGACTTCTTTGTAATCAATTTAGCGAGAAAAGGTGTGACTGTAGCCTTGAAAATCAATCAAGCGAGAAAAGGTGTGATTGTGGCCTTAGAAATCAATCAAGTTAGAAAAGGTGTGATTGAAGCCTAGGAAATCAATTGGGTGAACTTGTTGCCCCTGAAATCAAGTATCTCTACCCAAAGAATTGTGAACCTGGAGGGTGCACCCGTAGCCTTGAAATCGAGGGTGTAATTGTATAATTACTTTTGAAAGGAAATCCATACTTGTGTGCGGGACTGGATGTAGGGTAACTCCGAACCAGTATAAAATCCATTGTTTTCTTTCCTTTACTGCTTTTGCTTTATTTCTGCATCTGTGTTTGATTCTGCGATCATATCTGTGTCTGAATATTGCATACATTTGTGTTCAAATTTACAAAAACTCAAAAAGATTTAGTAGTTTCTTTAAACACTATTCACCCCCACCCCTCTAGTGTTAATCCTAGCCTTAAGATCCGTATTCCGCATTTCTCATGAATTGTAACATCCCATATCTAGAGGTCAAAAGCTAAGTGCTACAGATGCTGCAGTCATCCGTAGTATTAACTTTTGGTAACAATATGCAGTAATGCAATGGTATCTGTAATATCAGAAGCACTTGAATATGAACAAAATCATATATTTCCAAAAATAACATTTTATTGATTTCATTTCAAAACCAATTCACATCCAAGTTACATAATCTCGTAATTGTTTTCCATGTAAAGATCAATTATGCCTGCAATAATACGCCAAGAGCGACATAGGACGATGCCTCCTTGGTTGATCAGAGTCAATATAGTCATATCTGACTTGATATACACAGCGGAAGCAAAACAAGACAAAACTATAACTCCTAATTAGCTATCCATCAGCCACCTGCTTGTCTCTAGAAGCTTTATTCTGTAAAATTTCTAAAACCTTAACCCTCAGTCTACTCAAATCAATTTTTGAGCACCCGAGAGTTTAAGGGGAACAAAAACTTCGAGTCAGACATAAAGCCTGATATGAAAAATACTATTACATCTCAGTTTATATTAAGTGTGACAATGTCACTTAGCGGAATGAGTTTTCCCTCACTAATATCCTCTTTAAAACATAAATTTTGCTAATCCTTTCCTGCAACCAAACTGGTTAATCAAAATGATATAATAATGATAACAATAGCTAAGTCTGTTAAGCTATAATCAGGTAACTACTGAACTATCTATTCACAAGTAATAAATGGACTATCTGTCCAAAAAATGAGCCGACTGCTTGCAAGCTGGACTAACTATCTGCAAGCATGACTAACTATCCGAATCAAAATGGACTAATTGTCCAAATCATTTTCTTAGAGTTAACTATCCTTAATCTTTTTCCTTGAAAATCTTTTCAAAATGATTTAACCTTTTAAATCATACTTATATAAGGAAAGTATATTCTTAGCTTTACTCTAAGCTATTTTGCCTGTTATATATATTTTACTCAAAATAATGTTGATGAATTTTAATGAGGACTAGCTCTCCTTCCAAAATAAGTTAAGACCCGTTTTAACTTGAAATCACATAGGCTACATTACCTAGTTGATACATTCAAAACCTTTGTTTAAAACCTTTAAACCCCTTCAAAACCCTTGAAAGTGACCCTTTTGACCAAGTAAAACCCTTTACTTAACCTAGGCCGAAAGGCCAAATCTTTCCTTTCGTAACCATTTAATTCTTGCTTTTGAAAGCATAATAACCTTTCCTATGAAAGCCTTTAAAATCCTAAACATCCTTCTTTTATAACCTTCAAATGCTACCTTTCGAAATCATAGGAAAAATCTTTCCTTTCAATCCTTTTGAAACCCTAAGGAACCGCCCCCTTCTAAATCGTTCATTAAAACCCTTTCGAAATCTTAAAATGCTAAACCTTTCGAAATCCTTTGGGTTCGGTTTAAAACATGTTGAAACCTTTCAAAACCATTCAATAATTTACTCCTCTGAAACCTTTGAAAATCATCTCGGTCGAAATCATTTGGATTATGCCTTCAAGTAGAGAAAAAGGATAGAAAACTCATTAAAGTCGAAAGCAACTATTTCTAAACCATTTAAAACTGTCTCTTTTGAAACTATTTGGGTTTTACTTCAATCATAGAAAAATGGCCTTTAAAACTTTTAAGTAAAAAGCATCTGTTTCAAAACTATTTCCTAAAAAAGAACTGATGGTGTTGAAACTGTCCCTTTGAAAGCATTGGAGAAGTGGTCAAATTTTAGAAAACAAAGTACGCCTTCGAAACCATCTGGTTCGAAAGGTTAAAAGGCGGCAGCAAAAGATTTCAACTTAGTCAAAAACAATCATTTAAAACAAAAGCGCAACCCAATTGAAACCATTTCTTTAAATCCATTTAACCTAGTCGAAAGCTATTCAGTCGAAAGCCATTTAGTCGAAAGCAAGCAAGCGAATTTTTAGTTTAAAAGCAAAGTGGTTCTTCGAGCCCTTTGGAACCCATGGTTTCGACCTCGTGCCTTTCGCCTTCTATCCAATTCGCTACGTACCAGCATATTGATACCATGCGCATTGGTTTTAATGGAGTTGAAGGCGGAAGGACTTAGCCGAAGCCAACCAAGGCGGAAGCAGGTGCTAGACGCAACGAAACAGTAAAAAGCACGTATCAAATAGTTCTTTTCACCTAACTTGCTGTCAAATTTTGGTTGGTTGCCTCTTTTCTTTACCACTAAAAGTGTTGCATTTTTCAGAACTAACTATTTGAATTATTTGCAAAAGGCCCCTTCTCCTTTTATAAATATATAAAACTTTTAAGTCCCATATCTTAAATAATTTTATATATCCATTAAAAAACTTAGGAAAAATTTACAAAAACTGCAGAAAATCTCTTTTAATATGTTTTCCAACATATAAAAATTTCGGACCCAAACCTTTTATTATTTAACCGATTTATAACCCAAAATAACATTTTCTTTACTAGAAAATTCATATAAATTCCAAAAAAAAATTAGAAAATTATGCAAATTGAAATCCATCTACAAAATAATATTTCTGGTCTGGATAAACTTTGCAAGGTATTTGGATGTAATTTAATAAGATTTTCATATCAAAACATGTCATAAAATTTATATCAACAACCATAAATCATCAACAAGTACATGTAATCATTCATCGTTCAAAAACATGCAAGTCAATGCAAAATATTTCAGATTTCATCTTAAAACCGAAAACAGATAAATATGAGATATAAACATTATTCACCTTAGCTTTAGAGATTAAAGAGATTGAGATGTGATGGATTTGAATTAATTTAGCTTCTTCCTTAGCTTTTCTTAATCTTCTTCCTCTTTCTTGTGTTGATGGTGGCCGACCTCAAGTTAAAATTTTTATAAAAATGAAATGAACGTGTGTAGGAGAGTGCACGACCAAGTTTAGGGGATATATGAATGGCCTCTTTCCTATTTTACCCCTCCTCTTTTTCAATTTAATTCTTATTTTAATTCATTGTTTAAATTGCATGACTACCATTAATTAAAATCAAATCTTAATCCCCTAATCAATACATTATTTTATTTTATTTAACTGATTAAATATCCTAAATAATGTTACCAAAAATATAGGGTGTTACAGACTCCCCTCCTTAAATAATTTCCTCCTTGAAATTACGATAAAGTGCACAACAATTCAATCAAAGAAGTAAAATATACTATCAAACAAGTCAGGGTAAGTATCTCTAATCGTGCTCTCATTCTCCCAAGTACAGTCCCTGTCATTGTCGGTCCACCAGTCTTTGATTAATCCGACCGTCTTGGTTCTAAGCCTCTTCTCATCTGTCGCAACAATACAAATAGGCTTCCTCACTATAGTCAAATTCGGTTCTACTACGAAGTCATCTAGCACAGTCGACGCAATAGTAGTCTTTGGGTCTCTAACACACTTTCTAAGATAAGAAACATGGAAAACATCGTGGACTCCTACCAAATTGCTCAGTAACTCAACTCTATATGTGAATTTCTCGATCCTCTCAACAATAAGAAAAGGTCTAACGAATCTCGGTGCTAATTTTCCTGATTTCCCAAATCTAATCACATCTTTCATCAGTGATACTTTGATGAAAACCTAGTCTCCAACTGAGAACTCTAAATCTTTCCATCTTCTATCAACATAACTCTTCTGCCTAGACCGAGCCTTCTTTATTCTAGCCCGAATGACCTTAACCTTTTTCGCAGCTTCTCTGACGAAGTCTGGATTAAGAACCAACCTATCCCCGGTCTCTAACCAACATACGGGAGATTTGCATGGCCTTCCATATAAAGCTTCAAACAGTGCCATCCCAATGCTACTCAGATAACTATTGCTAGGAGAAAACTCTACTAAATGCAGATGGTCTTCCCATAATCCCTCTAATCTAGAACACAAGCTCTTAACAAATCTTCCAAGACGTGTTAACTCTCTCCGTTTACCCATTTGTCTATGGATGGTAAGCGGTACTCATCCTGAGCTTGGTTCCCAAAAATTCCTACATACTCTTTCAGAACTCGCTAGTGAATAAGGGATCTCTATCACATACTATGCTACTCATTACACCATAAAGTTTAATTTTCCACATCCAGATGCGCAAAATTGCCACGGTCTTAAGCCGTGGTAATTTTTCCATGGACCTAAGCCATGGTAAAATAAATTACCATGGTTACAGACCGTGGTAATTTTGGAACATCCTTAGAACGTGCCAAAGTTATCAAAAAAAATTCAACCATCCGGTGTACCAGATCTCAACATATTTCACATCTTTTCCAAAATATTAGAACGCCCCTTCCTAAATCTCATCCATTATCCTCCTGCGCCGCCCTAAATCTCAGCGGAGAAAATATATCGTCGACGCTGCTTCTAGAAAATTAACATATTCATTTTTGCACCCTCTAAAACTAAATCAAATCCCTAATCCCCAAGTCATTGGCTTGTGAATATCCCAAGCAAGCACGGCCCAAGCAGCGATGCGACGAGGGTGTAGACGATCAAACTTTTTAGTGGACGCAACCTGACACGTACGTATGATCGTCGCATTGTGAAACAATGCCATATGGAAGTTCGAGGAGGATGGACATAGCAGCTTTTGGCAAGGTGATCGAGGATTCAAAAGTGATTTCGGTTTTTATAGCGATGATTTAGGTGTGTTAAATCTCACAACATCTCTCTCTAAAGTAAAATCATTTTCTAATGTGTTAATGGATATCTATTTGAATGGATTCATGGTTTGCCAGATCCTTGATAACTTAATCTCTTTAATGTTATTGATTTTTCGTTTTCATCCGATCATTCAACATTTTTCATAGCATGGTTAATTAAGAATCCTTCTCTGTTTGAAGTATTGGTGATGCTGAATGTTTATGGTGATATTATCGGGATATCTGGACTGTCTAGAATAACGTGTTAGGATTGAGTTCTTGCTGCAATACTGGTGGAAGAGGCTGTGTGTGGTACCGCTCTAGATATTACTATTTCTTCTGGACTCAGTGGCGATATTCAACGTTTGAATTTGACGGCCAAAGCCGTGGCAAAATTTTATTCAGCCACGGCTTCGAGCCGTGGCTAATATTAATTTTGCCATGGCTCAGAGCCGTAGCTAAATAAAAGTTTGCCACGGCTCGGAATGGTGGCAAAATTTTTGCCACTCCCCATTTTGCCATGGCCCAGAGCCGTGGTAAAATGGCTTTTCTGGTGTTGTGACAAGGAATTCCGCGCAGTCTAACTAATTTTCTCATAAATAACCTCGCTAATATAGGCGTCGTTCTGGTTGGCTTAACTGGAATGAATGTGCACTCTTGGTCATTCCGTCCACTATGACCCATATACTTTCATTTCCTCCGTTTGACCTTGGCAAACCATCAATGAAATCCATGGAAACAGAATCTCATTTCCATACTGGAATATCCAATTGTTGAAGCAACCCACTCGGTTTCTGATGTTCGGCTTTTACCTGCTAGCAGCTCAAACACTGCCTCACCCATAAACCAATATCCCGCTTCATACCTTTCCAGAAGAAAATCCTCTTTGTATCCTGATACATCTTAGTACCTCTTGGATGAATAGAGAACTTTGAACGATGGCATTCCCCCAAGATTTTTTTCCTTATGTTTCCTACACTCGAAACACATAATCTTCCTTTCTTTCTCAACCTCCCATACTAGTTAAGACTGGAATCTTTCAAGTCATCGGTCTCGGATCCATTTCCTTCCTGATCCACTCAGCTAACACTGGATCCTCTTCCAATTTAGAAGCAATCCTTTCAATCATCACTGTTCCAACTTTCAAACAAGATACCACTACATTTTCTTCGCTAGACCCAGCCTTAGATCTCCATTGCACTCTGCAATCTGCTAGTGCTTTCAAATCTTTCCACTCACCAATCATCTCCAACACTGCATTCTAATATTTCCTACTAAGTGCGTCTACAACCTTGTTGTCTTTCCCCTGTGTGTACTCAATCCCAAAATCATAAGCGGCAATATACTCTAACCACCTCTGTTGTCTCATGTTCAGTTCCTTATGAGAGAATAAATACTTCAGCAACTTATGATCTATATATAGCTCAAACCTCTCTCAAAAAGGTAATGTCTCCACACCTTCAAAGCAAAAATAACTATAGCCAATTACAAATCATGCATCAGATAACTGACCTCACGAGGCCTTAGCCATCTAGAAGCATAGACATCACTTTACCTCTCAACATCAGCATAACTCCTAATTCTGTTCCACAAGCATCCATATAAACCACCAAATCCTGATTCCCTTCTGGAATAACCAACATAGATGCATGGGTCAATAAGTGTTTCAAACTCAGGAATGCTTCCTCATACTTATCCGTCGACATAAATTTTACATCCTTTCTTATTAGCATGGTTATCGGTGCCACTTTCCATGAAAAATCCTTAATGAACCTCTGATAATAACCAGTCAACCCAAGGAAACTCTTTATCTCCATCACTGTCTCAGGTTTCTTCCAACTATTTACCGCTTCAATCTTGGTCGGATTTACTGATAACCCTTTCTTTGAGCCTACATGACCTAGAAACTTCACATCCTTCTTCCAGAAATGACATTGTAAACTTTTTGCCTTCAACTGATGTTCCCTCAGCATCTCAAGCACAACTTTAAGATGAACTTCATGCCCTCTTTCATCCTTGGAATATACCAAGATATCATCTATAAAAACCAATACGAACCTCTCCAAGTGCTCTTAGAAAAATAGGTTCATTAAATCCACAAACAAAGCTGGCGCATTAGTCTATCCGAACGACATAACTAACCATTCGTACGACCCATATCTAGTCCTAAATGTCGCCAAAGGTATACTATCCTCTACTACTCTAAGCTAATGGAAACCTGTCATCTTATCTAACTGAGAAAATACTTTGGCTCCACTCAACTGGCTGAACAAATTGTCAATCCTCGGCAATGGATATCGATTCTTTATCGTTCTCTCGTTCAACTTACGATAATCGATACATAGCCTCAATGATCCGTCCAACCTTTTAGCAAACACTGTGGATGCTCCCCAACATGAACTATTCGGCTCGGTAAAACTCTTGCCTTCTAAATCCACCAACTGCACCTTCAACTCCCTTATCTCTATAGGAATTATCCTGCTTGGCAGCCTACTCACAGGTTCTGCTCTCGGTACCAAATTTACCTGAAATTCAATAGCTTATTTCGGTGGCAATCCAACTACAAGCTCAAAAACATCTGTGAATTCTCTAACCACAAAAACTCGATTCAGCTCATCTTCCAACTCCATAACACCCAACAAAGCATTCACCTCACCGTTAGAACCTTCTATGGTATAAACTATCTGATTACTACAATCAGGGTGCCTAAGCAATATTTTCCTATCTTGGCAAAATATCCTAGCATCGTACTCACTTAACCAATCCATACCAAGAATAATCCTAAATCCCACAAAACCAAACACATGCAAACTACAAACAAAAGCATGACCTAACAAGTCAAACTCTAACAGATCACATCTCAACCCTCGAGTTGCATACCCTCCTTTTAGATTCGCAACCCATAAAGAAGTAACTAAATATATGGGTCCGAGATTAAGCTTATCTATCAAATATCTAGATATAAAAGAATGCGATGCACTAGTATCAAATAGAACGCTAATAGACATACCATGAATCTGAAGCATACCTCCCAGAACTTCCTTTCCTTTCTCCTGAGCTGTTGGCTTCGAAGTAGCAGGCTCTAGTGCATACACCTTGATCTTTCCATCTTTAGCGGGCTCTTGCACTGGTTCTAATAATAGCCAATATGGTCACAATTGAAGCACCTGACAATTTTCTTCCTGGCCACCTCCTTTTCCATTCCCGCACAATACTCATTAGCAAAATGCCCCTTCTTGTCGCACTTGAAGCTAATAATCTCAGACTTCCCTTTCTTTGCTGCTCCACCCTTCTGAGCACCGTTCTTAGGAAAGAACTTCCTCTTCTGATTCTGCCTAACCTGGACCTTATAAGCCTTACTCTTCTTTAGAGAATCAATAATTCCATTATGCCTTAAGGCCATCTCCACTACAAAATCAAAAGGATCTCTAATATGAGGTAATGTAGCCCTTACTAACTCAGGCTTTAACCCCTTGATGAACTTTTCATTCCTCTTCATTACTGTATCCACTGAAGCATACCCATATCTGGCCAACTCCTCGAACCTTTTGGCATACTCCAAAACAGATAACTATCCCTGCCCTAACTCCGCAAACTTTTTGATTAGAGCTGATTATGCCATCGCAGACATAAACCTCTCTTGGAACCGACCCTTGAAATATTCCTATGTCAAGATTTCCTCATCCACACCAGCGTCACCTTGTTCCACCAAAATGAAGCCACTTCCTGAAGCTGGCTCGAAGCAAGCCTCCTCTCATGCTCATCATTGAGCCCCAAGTCTGCAAAGATTCTCTCACAGTGCAGCAACCAATTTTCCACCTCTATAGAATCCTATGTTCCTATAAATGGCTCCCCTCCAAGCTTAACGTAATCTCCACTTAGCTTAGCATAATGGTTAACTACAAGAACTTTCGGGACTCCTTCTCCAGCAGGCTAGAGGTAAAGGACGTGGACGCGGTAGGAATAGATCTAGGGGCGAATAGAAAAGGAGTTCGGAGGATCGATTCATCTCTTCCCACCACTCTAGTTGCAATTCCAACTTGCATCATATTCACGAAAAGCTGATATATAGCTCCCATGTCCACTTGCCGGACTCCAACACCTACATTCTCTACTTGTGCCAGATCTGGGGTCCTCCTAGTATTAGGTCTAGCATTCCCATCGGTGCCTTTCCCTCCTGGGTTAACTCTTCCTCTTCTACCATCCATATTTATATTCAAACCTTATGAGATACGGAAAAATAACCTAACAAGGATAGGAGACTAAAGATAAAGCGTATACTTATATATGCAAATACAAATACATTTCCATAGCATTATCCCATACTCCAATCTTGCTCTTATTCTTTGATATTATGTTTTAAAAATCATGTTTAGTTTAAAAAATTTCATAAACCAATGCATTGATACCAAGTTATAAAATCCCGTATCTAGAGGCCAAAAGCTCAGCGCTACAGTGTTGTAGTCATCCATAGTAATAACTTTCGGTGACAAAATACAGTAATGCTAATGGTATCCACAATATTAGAAGCACTTGAATATGAAAGAAATCACAGATTTCCAAAAACAACATTTTACTGATTACATTTCAAAACCTATTCATATCAAAGTTACATAATCCCATAATCATTTTCTAGGTAAAGATCAATTATAACTACAATAATATGCCAAAAGCGACATATGACAGTGCCCCCTTGGTTGATCAGTGTCAATATAGTCATATCTGACTTAATATACATAGCAGAAGCAAAATAAGATAAAACTATAACTCCTAATTAGCTATCCGTCAACCACATGCTTGTCTTCTTTCCAAATTTCTTAAAACTAAAAACCTTAACCTTCAGCCTAGTCAGATCAAATTTTGAGCACCTGAGAGTTTATGGGGAAATAAAAATTTCGAGTCAGACATAAAGCCTGGTGTGAATAATACTATTACATCTTGGTTTACTAATATTAAGTGAGATCATGCCGCTTAGCGGAACGGGTTTCCCCTCATTAATATCCTCTTCAAAACATAAATTTTGCAAATCCCTTCCTGCAACAAAACTAGTTAATCAAACTAATATAATAATTATAATAATAGCTATGTGCGTTAAGCTATAATTAGGTAACTAATGAGCTATCTATTCACAAGTAATAAATAGACTATTTGTCCGAAAACTGGGCTGACTGCCTACAAGCTGGACTAACTGTCTTCAAACTGGACTACCTCTCCGAATCAAAATGGACTATCTGTCCAAATCATTTTCTTAGAGTTAACTACCCATCATCTTTTTCCTTGAAAACCTTTTCAAAACGATTTAACCTTTAAATCATACTTATACAAGGAAAATATATTCTTAGCTTTACTCTAAGCTATTTTTCCATGTTATATATATTTTACTCAAAATAATGTTGATGAATTTTAATGACGATTAGCTATCCTTCCAAAACAAGTTAAAACCCTTTTTAACTTGAAAACACATAGACAACATTGCCTAGTTAATACATTCGAAATCTTTGTTTAAAACCTTTAAACAACCGGTTCGAAACCCTTGAAAGTAACCCTTTTAAAACCAAGTAAAATCCTTTACTTAACCTAGGCCGAATGGCCAAATCTTTCCTTTCGAAACCATTTAAATTCTTCCTTTCGAAAGCATAAAAAGCTTTCCTTCGAAAGCCTTTAAAATCCTAGACATCCTTCTTTTAAAACCTTTAAATATTGCCTTTCGAAAATATTGGAAAAACCTCTCCTTCCAACCCTTTCGAAACCCTAGGGAACCACCCCTTTGAAACCATTCATTAAAACCCTTTTTAAAGCATTAAAATGCTAAATCTTCCGAAAGCCTTTGGGTTCAATTTAAAACTTATAGAAACCTTTCAAAACCATTCAAAAATTTACTTCTTCGAAACATTTGAAAATTGTCTCCATCGAAACTATTTGGATTATGGCTTCAAGTAGAGCAAAAGGATCAAAAACCCATTAAAGTTGAAAGCATCTGTTTCAAAACCACTTAAAACTGTCTCTTTCAAAACCATTTGGGTTTTACTTCAATTATAGAAAATGGGTATTTAAAACATTTAAGTCAAAAGCATCTATTTCGAAACCATTTACTAAGTAAAGAAGTGATTGTGTCGAAACCATCCCTTTGAAAGCATTGGAGGAGTGACCAAATTTTAGAAACAAAGTACCCCTTTAAAGCCATCTGATTCAAAAGGTAAGAAAAAAGTGGCAGCAAAAGGTTTCGACTTAGTCGAAATAAATCATTTAAAAAAGCGCAACCCAATCGGAACTATTTCTTTAATCCCTTTGACCTAGTCAAAAGCTACTCAGTCGAAAGCCATTTAGTTGAAAGCAAGCGGGCGCACTTTTAATTTATAAGCAAACTCGTGCTTCGATTCCTTCATAATCCATGGTTTCAACCTCATGCCTTTCGCCTTCTATCCAAATCGCTACATACCAATATATTGATATCATATGCATTGGTTTCATTGGAGTTGAGGGCAGAGGGACTTGGTCGAAAGCCAACCAAGGCGGAAGTAGGTGCTAAAAGCAACGATACAGTAAAAAGCATGTTGCAAATAGTTCTTTTCACCTAACCTATTTTACATGTCTAATTTTGATTGATTGCCTCTTTTCTTTACAACTAAATAGTGATGCAACTTTCAGAACTAACTATTTAAATTATTTGCAAAAAGGCCCTTCTCCTTTTATAAATATATAAAACTTTTAAGTCCCATACCTTAAATAATTTTATATATCCTTTAGTACATTAGGAAAAGTCTACAAAAATTCAAGAAAATCTCTTTTAATACGTTTTTCAACATATAAAAATTATAGACTCAAACCATTTATTATTTCACCGTAAATAGTTTATAACCCAAAATAACATTTTATTTACTAGAAAATTCATATAAATTCCACAAAAATTCTGAAAATCGAATTCCATCTCCAAAATAATATTTCTGGTCTATATAAAAGTTCGCAGGGCATTTGGATGTCATTTAATAGAGTTTTCATATCAAAACATGTCATAATTTTTTTATGAACAACCATAAATCATCAACAAGTATCTATAATCATTCCATCATTTAAAAACATGGAAAATCAATGCAAAATATTTCGGATTTCAACTTAAAACATAAAAAAAATAAACATGAGATGTAAACATTATTCATCTTAGCTTTAAAGATTAAAGAGATTCAGATGTGAATGGATTTGATTTGATTCAGCTTCTTTCTTAGCTTTTCGTAATCTTCTTCCTCTTTCTCTTGTTAATGGTGGCCGGCCTCAAGTTAATTTTTTTAATAAAATGAAATGAACGTGTATAGAAGAGTGCACAACCAAGTATAAGGGATACAGGAATGACCTCTTTCCTGTTTGCGCCTCCTCTATTTTATTTTAGCTCTTATATTAATTCATTGTTTAAATGGCACGACTACTCTTAATTAAAGTCAAATCTCAATCCCCCTAATCAACACATTATTTCATTTAATTTAACTAATTAAATATCCTAAATAATATTACCAAAAATATGAGGTGTTACATAAAATCCATCTGAATTATTTTAAATTCAAAATTTTCAAATGCTAATAACTTCTCTGTTAGAACTCCAATTGTAAAGCTTTAAATATGAAATTTTATCAGAAAATCATTATGAACACAATGGTGTAAATTTTGTGGCCAAATTCTTGTATTTGCACAAATTCCATTTTTAGCCTTATTATTAATTTTTTATTATTTTATAGGGTGTTACATTCTGCCCTCCTGAAATAATTTCATCATCGAAATTCCTATGGAAAGATAGTGTAACGCACACTCTTCAACTATGTTGTACAACCATGATATCTATACAACCATCCACTCAACCAAAAATGCTATATGATTATGTATGTAATATACTATAAGTGAGCTCAACCCTAGCATAAATGCAAAATTGTTATATATAGCCATGTATGCAAACATCCTAAATTTGCATATGGTTCTTTATGAGTGCTAGAATACTAGTAAAAATTATGGCGATCATACCCTACCATCCAATTTAGCAACCACGATGCAACCGAATCTGTACGATACTAAATTTTGGAGAGAGAAAATTTACCAGAGACAAGCTCGGGATGAGAAGCCTTCATCTTCTCTTATGTATCTCATGTGCTTTCTCTAGATTATCTCCCCATTACATTCGCACTGGTCTAATTTCTTTGTTACGAAGCTTCGTAATTCCTTGCTCTATATATGTATGGTGGCATGGGTTGCTACCGGCTCCTTCTCTATATCTGCTAGCTGATCAAGCTCTATTACAATGGAGGTGTCATGTAGACATTTCCTCAAATGGGATATATGAAAATCATCATGGACTACCCCTAACTTAGCCGGAAGCTCCTACTCGATATGCAAGTTTCATCATCCTCTCAAAAATCAGGAAAGGCGTAAAAAAATCTCGACGCCAACTTCCCTGGTGTTCCAAACCTCATTTCCTTCCTAAGAGGGGAAACTTAGCAAATATCATATCCAACTGAAAACTCCGATTCTTTCCTTCACCCATCAGCATAGGAATTTTGTCGGTCATAGACAACCTTCATTTACTGCCTAACCACCTCAACCTTTCCCGTGATCTCATGGATTAAATCTGGTACAAGTAGAATTCTGTCGGTAGTTTCCGCGAACAATTTGGTGACTTGCACAGCCTCCCATATAAGGCTTTAAAGGATCACATACCAATCGTCCCTTGGTAACTATTATTGTATGTGAATTCTACTAAGGGTATATGATGCTCCCAATGTCCTACAAAATAAATGATGCAAACTCTTAATAAATCCTCCAAAATCCTATTTACCCTTTCTGTCCATCCATCGGTCTGTGGGTGGTAAGTGGTGGTAAGATTCAACATCGATCCTAAGATTGATTACAAATTCCTTTAAAATTCACTAGTGAATAAAGGGTCACTGTCGCTAACGATGCTGACTGAAACTCCATTCAATCGTATTACTTCTTTAATATAAATTTGCACTAGAGATGCTGCCATCCTATTACTCTTTATTGTAATAAAGTGGGAACTTTAATGAGCCTATCCATTATAACCCTTATGGATTCATTGACTTTTTGACTTATAGATTCATTGACTCCTTATAGTTCTACTTTTATCCTTTGGCACTTCAAACATGCGTCGACATATTCCACTACCCGCCTCTCTATCCCAGGCCAATAGAAAATCCACTTCATATCCATATACCTCTTATCTCTATTGAGATGATCGGTCATCTCAGATTGGTGATATTCCACCAGCACTTCCTCTAGAACATCTTCCATTGCTGAAACATATAGTTGTCTATCTCTCATTAGCCATCCTCTTTCATTGATCGAATACCTAGATCTAGAGGAAATGCTCTCCCCCACCCAACTTGGCCAAAATGTCAACTATTACCACATCCTTCTTCTATTCTTGACTGAGGTGGTCCATAATGCTTGGAGAGAACTTTGATGGCAATTGGAAATTAAAATTAGAGACAAACTCCAATTGCCTCCACACATATATAACATCAAGAGTAGCATGGCGCTGGTAAAAACATTCGCTTTGCAGGGGGTATACTAAAATTTTAAAGTCATATGATGCTATAAACTCAATCCACCTCTGCTATCAAAAATTCAAATCTTATCAGGAAAATAGGTATTTACAGGACATATAATTAGTAAATAGCTCAAACCTTTCCCTAAAAGATAGTGCCTTCATATCTTAAAAGCGAATACGATAGCCGCTAACTCTAAGTCATGAGTGGGATACCTCCTCTTATGGTCCTTTATATGCCTACTTGCATAGGCTATCACTTTGCCTTCTTGAATAAGAGAATCTCCTAACCCCATATTGCATGCATCAGTATGAATGGTGAAAGGTTTCAAGCTATCTAGAATAGTAAGCACTGGTGCACTAGTCAGTAGCTCCTTTAACTTCTTAAAGGCTTTCGTGCATTTCTCAGCCTATGCAAAGACTGTTTTTCTTAGTTAGTCGAGTCAATGATACTACTATCTTTGAGAATTTCTTGATGAATTTCTCGTAGTACCTGGCCAAAACCAAGAAAACTCATAACTTCGACAGCATTCCTTGAAATCTTCCACCTTGAATAACTTCTACTTTTGCAAGGTCAATAGTTAACCCCTTCTCGGAGATAATGTGATTGAAAAAACATACCTTCTTCTTTCAAAATCCAAACTTTGAGAATTTTCCTTTTAGCCGATGTTCTCTCAAGGTCTTTAGTACCTTCCTTAAGTGATCTTCATGCTCACGTTCACTTTAAGAGAGTACTAGAATATCGTCTACAAACATTACGATAAAGCCTCCTAAAGACTCTACTCATCAAATCTACAAAATATGTAGGGCGTTTTTCAGTTCAAAAGGCAACACTTCCCATTCGTACAATTTTTCCATGGTGCAAAAAGCAGTCTTCTCCTTGCTATCTTCAACTACTCTTTATTGATGAAATCAGATGGCTAAGTCTAATTGCGAAAAGACCTTGGGTCTAATAGGCTGGTCAAACAAGTCTTCTATTCTAGGTAAAGTATACATGTTTTTCTTAGTTTCCTTGTTGAGTGCTAGGTAATTGATGCATATCCTTAATGAGCTGTCTGCCTTAGTGGCAAGGAAAACCGACACTCCCCACTTTGATGTACTACGACGAATAAGCCGATTCTGTAATGGCTACAAAATATGCTTATCCATTTCTCGCCTTTCTTTGACGATCATGTGCCTCAATGGAAGGGTCACGGGTCTAGCATGCTTCTCTAAGTCAATTCTAAACTTGATCTCCACTCGAAGTGGGAGACCGAAGACTTCCTCAAAAACGTCTGGAAAGTCTCAAACTACGGACACAGATGAGAGCTCATCATGTGATACGCTAAGAAAATACAAATAGCATAACTTGATTTAGTTTTGGAGGCATACAATAAACATATATATCTTTCCCCTTGGAACTCCTCAACCATACAATCCTCCTACCACAATCTAAGACAACCCCCTAGTAAGACAACCAATCCATCCTTAAGATAAGTCCATACCTCTTAAAACCTAGAACATGTGCGTTACAAATATAGTCAACATTATATATACATATATATATATATATATATCCACCACTAGGTCTTTGCAAATCATAGAAAGATGTGAACCCCCAGCAGGATTTGACATGACTGTAGGGTTGGTGAAAAATTGTGTTTTTAATCCTATGAGTCAACTACATTGATGGCTAAGGATGAATGTGATGTTGTTGAATAAAATAAGATTCGAATAGCATTTTCGGTATTAATAGTTGTACCTTCCAGCATAGCTTTTCCTTTGCCTTGAAAGGAGGTCTGGTTGAGACATATACAACACCAATGGCTTAACCTTGCCCACATTGTTCCTCCTTTGCTACATTCGGGTGAGGATGTATATCAGAGAGACCGAACCAACATTTTAATGTTCGAACTCGAACCAGGTTTAATATTGGAAAGGCACAAACCCAACTTGGTAAACACCGAACTATTTTTGTTGTTCTTCAAACTCAACCTAGAAAACAAGCTAACTTTCTGCGTCCGATTCAGTAAGCTCGTTCATGACAAATCAAACTAAAAACAGACCAAAATAAATAAGGCAACTACAAATATTTTATGGCAACAACATTTTATGAACCAACAAATGATAAATTCTTATTGAATTATGAGCAAAAGATTTAACAGTTGCTATTATGATTGGGAAAAAACAGTCTAGGAAAAAAACTATAATTAGAAACAATATCACCAATACATATACATAATAATTATAATTTTCAGTAAAACCACATAAGGAATATAATTTCAATTAATTGAATGCTTAGATTATAATTCAAATGTACTAAAATTACCATACTTGACGATTACCACTTTTCAACATCAAAAAATGAAGTATAGGTCTGAATTCTCATTACAACCATTTAAGGAATAATAAATCAATATTGAATCCTAGATCATAATTAAAATACTTTGATATTACCATGCTTGATCATAACTACTCTTTCACCACGTAGAAATAAATCCATGCACCGTACAATAGAATGCTTAATATGAATTTACAATGTAACAACAAACATCCATATACATGCCAACCAAATATTACTCCAAATGTTTCCACACTTGATTAAAAAACAACTTAGCATTACTCCAAAAGGCAATGATCATCTCATCTGAAAAAAATGACAGACCAAACTAAATTCAGCAATATAAATAACAAAGGCTAAAAAGGTGGCACTTAATTGAAACAAAATATGACTAGCATGTAATAAAGACAAAACATATTATCTACGAAAAATAAGCACAGTAATCTCACCTGATAATAACAACAATATATTATCTATGAAAGCATGTAATCAAGGAAAATAAGCATATTTAAATTCACGTGGTTAAAACATCCACAGATCTAAGAAAGAAGATTAAACAAGAATTCGATGCCTATGGGAGGAATGGAGTCTTTGAGTTGACGATTTATGTTTTTTTCTAAACAGCACTGAGACAGAACTATGAGCATCTTAATTGAACAGGTGTAAAGCGACATATTATGATGATTAAAGAGTGATAAAATTTAGGATTTTTATGGGGAAATTAATCATCAGTTTAATTTACCAAGAAGTAATAAAGGAGAGCGATTTGAAGATTAGTACTAACTATTCGATATTTACTGCAATTAATAATAATTATGGATGAAATTCAAAACACAAAGGAATGTGATTTAAAAATTAAAAGTAATTTATTTCATGCCAACCATACACAACAATAAATTATAAAAAAACTGAATGGTCGCGGATGTTAATCGTTGGATAACCACGTGTCCGAGCTAGGGATCCATTAAATTTTTTGTTTGCACTCATATGTTTATTGAGCAGATTGTACAGTGGTTGAACAATTTTTCAAGATGGACTAAATCAGACAACGGACCATCCGATCCAATATACACCCCTAGTTTTAGACGTCGGTTCTTGTAGTGCCTTTCTTCATGGCAGTTATAGCACCTCCCCTTGAACTCTTCTCTCATCAAGCTCACTTTGTAGTCCTTATCACATGCCCCTTTTTCTAGCATCTGCGATATCACAAAATGGGTTGCAATTATGGATCTTAAGGCCAATTAAATACTAGAGGGGGTGAATAGTATTTTCTAGTTTTTATGAATCTTTTTAAAATCATTTCAAGATTATTATTAACCAATGCACAACCAATAATCACAAATGCAAACACGGATAAGTATAAATGCAGTAAAGTGAAAAGTAAAGAATTAAAGAGGTCATATCAAGATTGTTATACTGGTTCAGAGTTACCCTACGTTCAGTCACGTACAATTTCTTGTATTGATTTATTTTCAAATTCCAATATTTCTACAGATAGAAGGCAAACCCAATTATAATCTTGATTTCGAGGCTATAAGACACACCCTTCTAATTTTCCAAGCTTGTGGCACACCCACTTGATTTGGACGGGCTACAAGCACACCTACTCAAATTTCTAGGCTACCAAACACAGCTAATTGATTTGAAATGCTACAATCACACCAAAGCAAATATAACTAGAGTTATATAGTTTTTCCAAATACAATTTGTTGAACATTGGTTACAATGAATCCCATAACATGTTGGAAACACTTTGATCTTTGATTGAGAGGAAGAGATGATTGAAATCATAGAGTAAATAGTAGAGAATCAATACAATGAAGATTGAATTGATTCTGGTTGAATTTGAGAAGATTTGAATGTATTTTTCACTAGAGATCTTAGCAGAGTAAGAGGAGAGAAGATAATAAGAAATTAGTTGTAAAAGTGCTCTTGAAAGACCCTCTATATATAGAGAATAAACGACATGTACATTCATAAAGAGTTACAACAAATAGACACTTCATTTCAAAATTTGAATTTCAAAATTGCGGCATGTATGTCGACATATCATCTGCCTATATGTCGACATAGGCTAGTGTAATTTGAAATTTTGTTTATTTAAAATGTGTTGAAAATCCTATATAAAGTAATTTGATACTTTGTAAAATATATTAAACATACTTTGTAAACATTTTAACCTTTGAAAAACTTTTATAAAATATTTTTAAATATATTCCCAAAATATATTTTGTTTTAAAGATAAAGGTTTAGAAAATGAAAAATAGAGATCAAAGATTGCTACTAGGGACTTTAACAATATTCTAGGACTCTATAAACTTTACTGTAGTTTTGATATCTTCGTATCTTGATCTTTATACTCATGAGTCTTCGTGTCCATTTATTGAGCCTTTGCACTATACAATCTTCGATTCAACACCTTTATAATATCCTGCACTATATAGTGTATAAGGAGGAAAAACATTAGTACCCATATTTTATTTGAATGTATTTTTATTATCAAAGCTGTTATCATCAAAATCAATAACTGAGGTATTAAAAATCTTCCCCTTTCTAATGATGATAACCATTAGTATCTTGTATGTAAAATATGATATAACCCCTCTGAGTTAGATAACTCTCTTAGAATATATGCATATGTATTTTGTATTTTCTCCCTCTTTGTTATCAACAAAAATGGGTGAAAAGCAAAAAACTTCCCCCAACACAAAGGCTTAGAAAATATATATTCAAAATCAATAATCCAAGTTAAATGGGTATGATTATATATGATGATATACGATAAGTATATGATAAATAACATACTACTTTATTTAAACAAGATTATGTATAGTAATGAAAATAGATTTTATTTATGAAATTACGAACTATACATAAACCGAACCAATTCATACATACACACTAATCCAAATCTAAATCAAACCAAATTAAAATGTACAAATCCAAATAGAAAACTAAAATGCACACAAAACCAAATCTAATCCAAATAAACCAAACTATTACATACTAAATTCTATGGTTTTCTCTTGATTATGGGGGGTTTTGGATAAGACAGAAAGGATAGTGAAGACAAAAGTTCCTTTTTTGTTCGATGAGATTTCCATCTCGATCAAAGCATACTTCACCAACGCATTTCACCTCATCATCATCTTCTTTCTCTTCTTCTTCCTTTCTTCCTCCTTTTATTCCTCTTCATCATTCAAGGGATTGTGAATTACTAGAATAGGATTATCCTCTTCAAATACAATTGGATTCATTACATTATCCAATAGGCATTTTTAGAGATTACGAAGAATCCACCCTTGCTTCTCTTGTTCTATCAAGAGGCATAATTGAGCAGCCTCTATTTCATAAAGCATATTGAGTGTATGCTTCAAATATTCTTTAATTTTGGTAACTTTGGTCATGGTGGTGTTTTGGAAGAGGCTTAGAATGGGAGTTTGGAAAGAAAAGGGTGCATTCTCTTCTCTTGGGTGTTTGGAACTTGAGGAACTATTAATATTTTTATTCAACATTTATAGAAGAGAGAACATAGAGAAATGGGTTTAATTTTGAAATTTAGGGGTATATAGTTGCATTTCTAATTTTGAATTTAGAAGGGAAATATGTTTTCTAAAATTACCAGTATATGTCGATATATAAGGAGGGGGTATGTCGACATATATAGTTAAGTTTTGACATTTTATTTTCCTCTTAAATATGTGATTTTAATTTTATTATATTTATATTTCAGAGAAAGACCGTATTCCTAACTCTCTCTAAGATTTATAAAAGATGTTCGAGTTAATCGTTTTGTTAAAATATCAGTTAATTTTCAGTATTTATAAATTCGAGTAAAATTATTTCCTTATTTATGTTATCTCTCAGAAAATGATTTCTTATATCTATATATTTGGTTCTAGCATGATGTTGGAATTTTAGATCGATTTATTGCCACTAGTATTATCACAGTATATTGGTGATTTAGTCAATTTTAAACCAAAATCTTTTAACGTTTGTTGCATTTAATTGACCAATGAACAGACTAATGCGGCTGAAATATATCCTGCTTCAGTTGTGAATAGGGATGCATAATTTTGTTTTTTAAACCAAGAAACAAGAGAATGCCCTAAAAAGTAACATGTTCACTTGTACTTTTTCGATCTGATTTTTCAACCAGCATAGTCCGCATCACTATATGAGATTAAATCGAAAGACTCTACTTATGGATATAAATGTCCACAGTCTATGGTATTGTTACATATCTTAGTACCTTTTCACTAATTTTAGGTGAGTTTCTTTAGGTTGAAATTGATATTTTGCACATAGACAAACACTATGCATTATATCTGGTCTACTGGCAATTATATTAGAGTAATGGTCATATCAATCCTTTGTATAATTTTGATCTACATCTTTTGAGTTTCTTCTTTATTTAATTTCTTATTTGTTGCCATTGGAGTTGGCTTACCACCAATATTTGACGTATAAAATTTCTTAACTAAATCTTTGGCATATTTTGTTGGATTATAAAAATTCCATTGTTTAGTTGCCTTATTTGTAGTCCTAAAAAATTCTAGTTCTCACATACGACTCATTTCAAATTCCTTGGTTATCATATTTGAAAATTCTTTGTTTAATTGCTTATTTATTAATCCAAAAATAATATCCTCTGCATATATTTGTATAAGTTGAATATCATTATTATTTCTTTTAATAAATAGAGTACTATCTACCTTTCCTATTTCAAAATTAAATTGTGATAAATAGGATTTTAGTCTATCATTCCATCTCTAGGAGCTTATTTTAGACCATATAAAGCTTTCTTCAATTTATAAATGTGATTAAACAGTTTTCATCCTAAAAAAGGGGGAATGTTCTACAAAGGCATCTTCGTTAATAAATCCATTTAAAAGGGAATTTTTAACACCCATTTGAAATAATTTAAAATTATTATAATTTGCAAAAGCAAGTAAAAATCTGATAGCCTCCAATCTGGCTATAGGAGTAAAAGTTCATCAAAATTTATACCTTCTTCTTAGCTATAGCATTGAACAACTAAACGTGAGTTATTTCTAATAACTTCTCCTTATTCATTCATTTTATTTCTATATTCCTGTTTCGTTCCTATTACAGGCTTATCTTCAGGTCCTAGGACTAAGTCCCAAACATTATTTCTAGTGAATTAATTCAGTTCTTCTTGCATAGCAAGAATCCAGGAATCATCTAATGATGCTTCTTTTAGATTTTTAGGTTCAATAATTGAGATAAAGGCAACATTACTCATTTTATTTAGTTGGTTTCTTATTTTTACAATAGATTCTGTATTTCCTAGAATACATTCTAAAGGGTGATCTTTCAAATATTTTGTTCTTTTATTTGGACGTAAATTTTTAGAATTATTATTGTTTTCAACATTAAAGATTTCATTAGTTTTATCAACATTTTCTTCTTCATCAAAATTGGTATTACTGATTTTAAAATTTTCATCAAATGAAACATATAATGTTTTTTCAGTGGTGTTAGTTTTGGTGTCAAAAAATCTATAAGCTTTACTTCTATTAGAATAGCCAATAAAAATAACTTCAACTGATTTAGCATCAAATTTATCTAAATTATCCTTTGTATTTAATATATAGCATTTTCTACCAAAAACTCTAGAGCACAATGCTTTAGGCACTTTATTATAAAATAACTCATATGGAGTTTTCTCAATTAAAGGTCGTATTAAAATTCTGCATAAAATGTAACAAGCAGTGGCAACTGCTTCAGCCCAATTTCTTTTAAGTAATTTACTATCATTGAACATTGTTCTAGCATATTATTGTATAATTCTATTTTAACATTGTACTACTCCATTTTATTAAGCTGTTCTTGGAAATAAAAATTACGAGTTATTCCTTTCTCGGTATAAAAGTTTTCAAATTGATCATTTTTGAATTCTTCTCCATGGTTGCTCCTAATTGTTTTAATTTTAGTTGATATTTGATTTTGAATTCTTTTAGTAAAAATTTTAAATATTTCAAAAGCATCACTTTTATGTTTCAAGAAAATCATCCATGTAAATCTAGAAAAATTGTCTACAATTAAAAAAACATATTCATTATGACTTATTGATTGTATTTGCGAAGGTCGAAAAAGATCTAAGTGAAGAAGTTCAAGAGGATGAGAAGTAGAAATCGTATCTTTAGATTTAAAAGAGCTTTTAGAAGTTTTCCCAATTGACAGGCGTCACATAGATTATTGACATTAAAATTCATTTTAGAAAGACCCTTAATAAGTTCATATCTAGCAACTTTTGAAACGTATCTAAAACTTAAATGACCATAGATGTTACATTTCATAATACCTTTAAAGTTAATGTTTGACTCATTATCTTCGATATGACAATTATCATTTTCAAACTTAATTTTAAAACCCTTATCGCATAATTGACTAATACTAAGCAAATTATCTCTTAGATTTCTAACTAGCAAAAATTTAGAAATAGTAGGAGCCTTAGAATTACCTATATTACCGATGCTAATCACATATCCTTTTGAGTTGTCTCTAAAGTTTGACGATCCACTATTTTTGTAAAATATATCTTACTAGATCTTTGGATTTTCAGTCATTTGTCTCGAACATCCACTATCTATTATCCACTTATCCTTCTTAATTTGTAATATTTGATTTTCAAGTGTCTGTTCACTATCGACCATATAACAAACTTGTCCATGCAATTCAAAATCATACCTTTCCAAGAAATCAAGTGACTTTTCAAAAAAATTAATTTCTAAAAACATATTGGTTTCGAAAAATTGTTTTTCTGCAAAATTGTTAATAATATTACAACAATTTAAAATATTCAAAAGTCAAATTACAAGTTTTTGAAAACCCAATGCTCCAATAGAAAATGTGGGTTGCAGAGTTATGGATCTTAAGGCTAGTTAAACACTAGAAAGGGGTGAATACTATTTTCTAATTTTTATGAATCTTTTTAAAATTCTTTCAAGATTATTATTAACCAATACGGAATCAACAATCACAGATGCAAACACTAGTAAGTATAAATTCATTAAAGTAAAAAGTGAAGAATTAGAGAGATTACACCAGGATTTTTGTACTGGTTTGTAGTAACCCTACATCCAGTCCCATACAATTTCTTGCACGGATTTCTTTTTAAATGCCGATCTTTCAACGGGTAGAAGGAAAACCCAATTACAACCTTGATTTCGAGGCTACGACACAAACCTCCTAATTTTTCAGACTCAGGGTACACCCACTTGATTTGGATAGGCTACAAGCACACCCACTCGAATTTTCGGGCTACCAAGTACAACCAATTGATTTGAATGGGCTACAATCACACATAAAATTAAGACTTTGATTGTTCTCCAAAGATAATTTCTTGATCCTTGGTTATAATGAATCTTATAGCCTCTTGGATAACACTTTGATCTTTGATTGAGAGAGATGACTGAAATCATAGAGTAAACAGTAAATCAATACAATGAAGATTGTATTGATTCTAGTTGAATTTGATAAGATTTGGATATATTTTTCACTAGAAAAGTTGGCGGAGTAAAATGAGAGAAGATAATAAGAAAGTAGTAGTTAAAAATTCATTTGAAAGACACTATATACATACAGAATAAATAGACATGTCCATTCATGAAGAGTTACAACAAGTAGACACATCATTTCACAATTTGAATTTCAAAATTATGGCATGTATGTCGACATATCATTTGCCTATATGTCGACATAGGCTAGTGTAATTTGAAAATTTGTTTATTTAAAATGTTTTGAAAATCCTGTACTATGTAAAATAAGTTGATACGTTGTAAAATAGTTTAATTTAGTTTATAAACATTTTAACCTTTGAAAACTTTTATAAAATATTTTTAAGTATATTTTTAAATTTTTTTTTTTTTTAAAGACAGTGGATTTGAAAATGAGAAATAGAGATCAAAGATTGCCACCAGGGACTTTAATAATATTTTAAGACTCTATAAAGTTTATTATAGTTTTGAGATATTCATACCTTCATTTTTGTACTCATGAGTCTTCATGTTCATTCATTGATTCTTTATATTGTACAGTCTTCGATTCAATGCCTGTATAATATCCTACACTATATATTATATAACTTGGCAAAACATTAGTATCCATATTTTATATGAATGTATTATTATTATTGTCAAGGTTTTTATTATTAAAATCAACAGCTGAGATATTAACACACGCCTCCTTTCTTAATCTTCCCCTTGGCTTTCTTGTTTGCCTAGAATACCCATGTCTTTGCTCCACCTTGATTATGCACATGTCTTACTTTTTCCTCTTCTTCAATGTCAACTGTCTAAAGCAAGGTCATTTCAAATAACATCTCATAGATGGCGCCTTTTGAAATTTGAGTTAAAAGTAGCTCCCTAAGTAAAGAATTTAGGCCTTTTACAAAATCCATTGCCTTCTCCACTGTGATGTCAATTAGGCTCATTCCAAACTTTTCTAATTCCGTGAACTTATTGAAGTACTCCTTCACCATAGAGTCTCCCTACCTTAGTTGGATAAATTGCTCCAATTGTAGACTTATTTTGGCTTTGGATATGAATCGTGACTCAAAGAAGCCCTAAATTCAGCCCAAGTAATTCCTTCCTCTTTATCCTCCTTAACAACTATGGTCCACCAACTAGTGCTTCCACCTTTAGGCGACATGTATCTATCATCCGCTTAATCCGGCCTTCCCATCATAGCTTCTGGAATATATGATCACAGTCATTAACCTACACCTTGGTTTCTATCTTCTGCCTTCAAAAATGCTTGTTCTCCCATATTTTGAAAGTCTTTATAAAAGTTAGGGAAGTCTGGGCGGGCAGCTCGTTTAGCGGGCGAAGCAACTGGCACCACTAGTGCATCTTGTTGAGGAACGTGAACTTGCCCCATAAGCCTTAGGTATTATCAAAACCATGATGACATAACCAGAATGGTGGGTATCTCTTGATTGGGGTGATTTTCGACTTCGGAGGCGTTATTCTCGGCCATTTCAACTATTTATAGGTTTAAAATTTCAAATTAATATTGATTTCTCACAATGGTACTATTTGCTGAATTAAATGTTTACCAATGGTTTCCGTGTATGTCTTTATGTTTATACGCATATATATAGTAGGGTTTTGAAAAATATTTTCAAATAGAACCAATACATACTCTTGGGTATACCTATTCCCACTGATCGGGTAACCTATGCTCTTATACATATTGTAACAACCCTCTCCAGAAGGGGCCTAATTTTGATCTAATAAAATCCCAATGAACCTTAGGTCCATTCCATAAATGATTATTGGTCGGTAAAATCGATTAAATAAACAATATACAGAGCTGTCTATCTATGCTTTCAGAGTCTTATAGTGGAGGGGATAAAATATAATAATAAAGTAAGCACAATTCTTACTTACAATAATAAACAATATACAGAGCTATTTATTTATGCTTTTAGATTCCATATATCCATAACACAATGTTCCAAAATAGAACATCAACAATTCTAAAATAAGGGTACATCAAAACAAGCCATAAACATAAATAAATTATTATACTGCCATTAGTCTTCACCACCTCCTTCACACTTCATCATCAGCATCGTTCACCTAACTTGTGGGTTGTAATGAGGAGGGAGTTAGAAGAACATTGTCTAGCGAATGAAAATGTTAAGTCTTACCATAATGGTATTTGGGTAGTACCATTCGAATGGATATTATGTCTTACACAATTTCTAACTATACCTTTTTGAGTAAATCTCTAACTACCAACCGCTCTTCCAATCTAGCTATATAACGTACCTCCAACCGTAGGCCAATGGGCCTTTCTAGTCTAACTTCATAACTACAATGTGGGTGCAACGCAGTTATGGAATATATATATATATATATATATATATATATATATATATAGCGTCCAACTGATAGAGTTGGAGGTATGTCCTAATGGAAGTTATGTAATTTGTTATATATATCTAACTCGATAACCAAGCTTGTTCCAAATAAAATGTATCTTCTTTCTATTTCATACTTGATATAATGTGTTATATTAATTACTTAATTTAACTAAAAGTAATTTAATAGAAAATCCATAAATAGTATGTTTTATTGAACGTGCACATACTCACCCATGTGTATATAATATACATATTATCTTTACTGCTAATAAAGAGAATTCATTGAATAACTTTGCTCGGTGTCTTTTTGAAATACCGAATATACCCTTTCTCTCAACGTGCTTTCGCATCTCTCGTATTATATAATTTAAAATTAAAATAAATAAAATTTATTTATAAACTAAGCAAAATATTAATTTCATTTAAAACAATTTTAGATAAGATCTAAATAATTTTCAACTTCGTAGGCCCATTAAAGATACAATAATGGAAAGAAAAATTTAAATTCACCCATTTACCCGCTGCATGTTGGACCAATTCCAACACTAACGATCCATCTCCATCAATCATATCCTAACGATGCGAGAGAAAGTACATGGGTTACTTAGGACCTTTTTAATGGGAAATGGGCATACTCCAACCATCCAATACCTAGATCCTAGGCAAATTCTTGTCATTAATACCTAGACCCAAGGGGAATCCCTCTTTGGTATTTCCTAGCCGACCCCGTAAGAAATCTCATAAGGCCACTTAATACTTCTTAAATGGAGAAGAGGCAGACCCTCCAATATCCATTTAATACCTCAACCTTGAAGCGGATTCCCTCTAGAGATTTCCACTACTGTATCTAAAAGATAATCTCGGCCATTTAATACTTCTTGAATATGAAAGAGGCAGACCCTACAATACTCATTTAATACCTCCATCCCCGAACAGTCCCGTCCTGGAATATCTGTAACACACACTGTGACGTCTCACATTAGTCCGACCATTCACAGGCGTTGGCACCCAAATTAGCTGGGCATGCTTACCATACAGAATTAGGAGTAACCTCGAATCCACCATGAGTACTTGTCATAGGTGATGTCTCACATCAGTTCCAAAGTTATACAGCTGATAGCCAAAATGGCTGGGTAGACTTTTATGTACTTTTAACTGAGCTCGCATCCTTATAACTTAATTATATTTTTTCTCTCTAACCTTATGAAATTATACTAATATATATGTACAATATACACATACATAATATACCTTATTTGCATTTACGATTAAGGCCACTAGTACACAATATGCATGTTGCTTTGCCTCAATTGCTTTGGTTGTGTTAACAACCAAAGCAAATAATATCGTTTATTTTAGTTCCCCCTTAACAACTAATGCAGTTGGTACATGCAAATCAATAGAAAATACAAAATTATAATTTGCTTCAGTTATTGTAGACAACTAAAGCAAATGCATAGAAGCAATGGTTGTCATTCGGACCAAAGTAAATAGGGTTATTTGCTTTGATTCCTTCCAACGACCGAAGCAAATAGGTTTTCCTTTTACGTGAGCCAATTTCACTTTGCAGCTTTCATTTTCGTTCTCCAATTTCACAAAGAACCTATGTGCATCACTTAACGATATTTCATCTTCCCTGAAAACCCAACGGAACCTCACATCCCTCATCCATAACTTCTGATTCGATCAATCGCCTTCCAATAATCATCCAATAATTCCTTAGGAACAAGTCCATCTTTCAGGTATTTTATGTTAATTAATATATATCAATCCTAAATTTAAAACTCCAATTTCACTTTTCGTATGTCCTCTTTTTCATACATTTACTCTTTATACATTAACCTCTTTGCTCTTTCAAAATTAGGATATGTATGTAACATCCCTTATTCGAAGGCCCGAAGCTAAGCACTACAAACGCTGCAGTCGTCCATAGTATTTACTTCCTATGACCAAATACGGTAATGATAATGGTATCCATATTATCAGAAGCACTTGAATATGAAATAAGAACATCATAGATTAAAAACATTTTTTCCAATTACATTTCAAAATACCATTTCATATTCAATCTACATAATCTGAAACGTTTCCCAGGTTCGAATCATATACAATATTACAAAATACGCTAAGAGCGACATAT
Source organism: Allium cepa (assembly GCA_030765085.1). Taxonomy (NCBI): domain Eukaryota; kingdom Viridiplantae; phylum Streptophyta; class Magnoliopsida; order Asparagales; family Amaryllidaceae; genus Allium; species Allium cepa. The sequence continues at coordinate 848,794,262 of CM060938.1, forward strand.
GAAGATGCCCTCTTGGATGGCCAGAGTACTAAATAGTCATAACTAACTTAATACAACACATTGGAATAAAACAAACAAAAACAACTCCTAAATAGTTATCCGTCAGCCTCCTGCTCATCATTGAAAGGTTTATTCGTCAACCCATAAGCCAGAAAATCCTCAACCCCTAGCCCATGCAAATCAATTTTGAGCATTTGATAGTTTAAGGGGAAAACATAAACTTCGAGTCAGTCATAAAGCCTGGTGTGAATAATACTATACATCTCAGTCATTTGATATTAAGTGAGACACGACCACTTAGCGGAATGGGTTTTCCTTCACTAATATCCTTTTAAAACATATCATTTGCAAATCATAATCTTGCAACCAAAACTGGTTAAAACTGTAAAGCATTATCATGTAAACATACATATCATGTAACGAATGGACTATCTGTCTGAACACTATAGTTTGTTTGGCTAACTACTAACATTTGGCTGACTCGGGCCTACCAGACAATATAAACAAATAATCTAACATCTGTTAGGTACTCCTCTTTTGGACGGTCTGTCCCTAACTTACTTTCTCCAGGTCAACTGATCCTAATGGTTTTACGGGCTCATCAATAACCTACCTCTGTACAAATATATTCCCTTCTGTATGTAACATCGTTTTAGTCTTACCTGTGACAAAGCCCTACACACTGGAATTTTGGACTAAATTAGCTAGGGGCTAATAGCTAATGTATAGGGCACAACCCTATACCGGTCTTATCTGGTATTATAATATCTGAGTCATTTTACTTAGGGTAATCTTCCTAAAACTTTCCTTGAAATCATTTCTTCTCAATTCGATTTAATCATTTTAAATCATACTTAAACAAAGAAAATACACTATGCTTTACCCAAAATACTTTGTCATGTTACATATGCTTCTCTCAAAACGTTGTTGATGTACATTCAAAAACTTTGTTCAAACCTTTAGTCAATATCTTTCGAAATCATAGAAAGTACCCCTTTCGAACCCTTGAGAGTACGCCTCTCGATACACTTAAAACATTAGGCCGAAAGGCAAAAACCTACCTTTCGAAACTGTTACCATAGTCCTTTCGAAACCATTGAACAACCTTTCATTCGAAAGCCTTTTAAAACCTTTAACATCCTCTTTCCAAAACACTTTAAATATTTCCTTTCAAAAACATTAGAAACCCTCTATTTAAAATCTTTCAAAATTATTAAGAAACCACCTCTTTGAAACCTTTCCTTTAAACCTTTCGAAAACTTTAGGGAACCACCCATTCGAAACCTTTTCTTTAAAACCTTTCCAAAGAATTAAATCCATCAAACCTTTTGAAAGCATTTGGATTCAAGTAAAACATGTGAAACATCCTATTGAAACCATTCAAAACTATCTCTTTCGAAACCTACACTACAAAAAAAAGGGTAATAATGGCATACAATCTCAGCGTTCAATGAGGTAATGCAGTCACTGGTGTTTTTATTTTTAATACATCTTTTCTAAACGCTATCAAACACCAAATGTTTTGGCTCGAAAGTATCCCGCTTTAGTTTTAGCTGGCCGCGCATTCCAGTATTTTCTCTTGAGAAAAAATTTTACTTTCCCTTTTCTATGACCTAGTTCAGAGCTTTTCTTCTCTCTTCACATTTAACCATCTCGATTACTAAATCCATCTCCACCTCCATTTTTGGCTCCGTCGCCACCTCTAGCTCCGTCTCCACCGCCATTTCTATTTGTGCTCTGGATTTGTTTGTTCAATTGAAACATAACTCTTGAACTACGACTTCCTTGAATCTAGAAAAGGTTTAGTATCTAAAATCCCATTCATGTATTTCCTTTTTACCTTCTGTTTGTTTTTGATGCAATTTCGGACTGGATTCATACAGTAATCAACTATTTTTTTGGTTATCTATTTTTTTATTTGTGCGTTTTTGCTAGATAAAATAGTTATCATCATCTACATTCTATGAACATAACATGTTTGAGTAAATAACCGTTTTTATATTGCATTTCTGTATACTACATGTCTGTTGCTTCTTCCATACCATGTTAATGTATAGTCACATTTTTAGATGAATATATTTGGTCTGCTAATACATGTTTCATTGTTACATCGATTACCTGCTATTCATTGCCCTTGAGATATCATTTTTTTCGACTTTTAATCCATTAGTTAATTTCTCACACTTTTAGTGCAATGTGATATGAAATTCAATATTTTTCTAATTTAAATTGTCCAAAAGATATCATGCGTAACTATAAGATCAATGTTTGAATATTGTGGTTATGTTAGTTAATTAAGTGGTTGTCATGTTTTCCTTTTCCATTTTAGTTTTCATATTGATACTCGTGTAAAAAGTAAATTAACACTACAAGAAAACATGTAGATAACGGCAAATAAGCATAGAGTTTTTACATCCCGTGCATTATGCCACCTGAAGTCATATTGTAAGTATTATAACCATATTTTATATGTTTTCCTTCTTATTTGTAATCATCTGCATCATGCTACAATTGTTGCTTGCATTGCATAACTCCAAAAAGGGGTTATTGGCTTTAATAGCCAATGTTTAATGAATTTGCCACTCTTGTTTTCTGCTCAGTTTTGTTTAGTCATTGGCTGATGGATGGATAATAAATATTTTTATCATTTCAAGCTTATTTTTGCTACCAGTACCTAGAATACTAGATAAGGTTTCGTTTTAATTTTGATAGTTCGAAATTGGAACATGAATCCAATTATTGAGAATGGGATCTAGATTTTCTTTGATAATTTATTCTTTTTCTCATTTGAATTAAGTTTTTGATGAAGTCGGTGGAGAGAAGGAGCAAAAATATATAGAATTGGTTCTCGTTAACAGTGTGAAGTTTTGATTATTTCACTCAACCCATAAATGCATCACACTCATTTAATCCGATGCATGTGTATGGTATTGTGACAAGTAACCTTGTTTCATAATTAAAGCTACTATTAGACATAATCTTTGCATCACACTCATTTTACCCTATTTGACAATCTTTGCTGTAGTTGCTTCATATTTTAATTTTTACTACATGCTGTGTGGCAATGAAATATTAAGGCAATTTGTTCAACTTGTATCGTTATATTTATATATGTATCTTCCATTGTGTTATATGCTTGTATCGTTATATTTATATATGATATTTTACTCTACCCTTTGTATGCTCCACTCTTGCTTCTAAGTGTTGCTTAGTATTTTTATGAAAATATTGAATATTGATTCTTTTTTCTATGTATATTTAGTTACGTTGCTGTCTAAAAGAACTTTGCTAGCTTGTTATTCAATGCATCATAGTTATAGCTTTTCAATGTAGCTTGCTTCTTTAAATCCTTTCTCCTGAGGACATTGTATTAGTTTAGAAGAAAGTTTTGTTGATTGTTATGCATGTTACAATGATGCAAGCTACACAATGTGGTACAAAGTTGTTTTATATATGTTACACTGACGTAGGCTACATAATGTATGAAGCGAGCTATTGACTACATTTTGAATATTTTTAAAATTATGGAAAAAAGAAAAGAAAAAAGAGAGCTAAGAAGGAGATTTGGTAGACCAATTTGAGCCAACATTTCATTTCCACTTCTTATTTAACGTCTACTGTATTAGGCAGCCTGGTAGGCATTCTGAACCGGCATCATATTTACTTGGCAGACCCAAAGCTCGCATGCAGCTCGCATAATTTGCTTCTAGTGAACCAGTACAAGTATTTTACAATGTGCCTTTTTTCCTAGTTCAATTGGAATGTGGAGCGATAGATGGCTGAAGATAGGTAATATATTTGATTTTTATCCATGTATATTGAACTTTGTTCTGTTCATAAGCAATGCTCTTCTGCATTTTACGGGCTAGAAGATATTATATCTAAAAGGACAAAAAATATGGAGCAATATATTTGGTTCTTTTTGTACTTATTCATTTTCTTAATTTTGGTAAATTATTGTTTCATATGCTACCATAGATTGTAGTATAGCCTTTCTTTTGCATGCATGCACTACCATAGATCAATATGATATAAGCATGAATTGGATGCAAGCTTATCTGTAGGCTGTTACTTAATGGTTATCATTAAAACCTCTAAATGATTTATCTTAGCTACCTGAATGGTGGGAAAATGATAGTTCTTATAATTACCACTAGTATGTGGTTATGCCATATTCAATAGTGAGAATTTCATTTATTATCATCTTAAATATTTACTCATAATCCATATATTGGTCAATGTATATGTTACTAATGCCTAAACCATTAAACTATATAATTGAATAGCCTAACCTCAGGTTTCTTGACTTGGTAGTTATTGAAGCATCCTAGAATCGCTTAATGGTATGTTTTGCAGCTTACTCAGTTGTATCTTCTGATGATTGTTTATAATGACCCATGTTTTTATCTTCTGATTTGATGCACACGAGCTCACTATACACCTCCAATACGCAACATCGTTGTTACGTTTGTAAAATTAACTATTCAGTCTGGTGTCAGACATTTACTAAAGCAAAATTTTCTTCTCTTGCACTAAACGTTTAGGTATTCTACTAGTCTTGGTATCTCAGGAGGCAGTGCATTAAGACATGATTTCTATTCAAGGAAAGTAGCACAGGCTATTCATCTAATTGTATATAAAAGATTTACAAATGGAAAGAGGCTTCAGTGAAAGCTTATATCTCTTCAACATTAACACGTGGTGCCAACAAATTGTAACAAACTTTCATGAAATACCTGTCTACCTTGGGATAACAGAAGCTGAGAAAGTTGGATGTAAGAACAAATCATATCTTTGTTTTATTACTACTTATCAATCTACAAATTAACACTTTATACATGAACTAGCATATAGTTGATACATTGTATTGTTCAAGTAACATATAATCTTTATTCCTTTCTTTAATTTTTTTGCTTTGATCCCATTTTGGAGGATATAACCTAATGAATGCAGGCTTTTTGCTAGCTATGTCAGTTTAATTTTTGTTGCTATCTGCTCAAGTTTTTATTTTTTAGCTTTGTTAGTTGATTGTTATTCTCCTGGAATTAGCAGTTGTTCTGTTCATTTAGGACCTACTTGCTTATAATAACTGCAAAAACATAAACACTAATAGGGTATTTACTGGTTGAATATTTGTGTTATAAATGCAGATCCTTGATGGTTTACCATTTATTCACTTGCTAGTGAATGCTAAGAAATTAGTTTTGCTTGAATCGAGGGTATTTGTGTAACAGGTTAATATTGTTGCGTCTTCTACTCATACAATGTTAACTCCGCTTTTCCAGCGACCTAAAAATGGCATGACCTAAAAAGAACCCGACCTAAAAATGGCACGACCTAACAGCTTAAGTGAATGGAACGACCTAACGACCTAAAGGTGGACGACCTAACAGCATAAGTGAATGGAACGACCTAACGACCTAAAGGTGGACGACCTAACAGCTTAAGTGAATGGAACGACCTAACGACCTAAAGGTGGACGACCTAACAGCTTAAGTTCTCTACGACCTAAAGAGTTAAAGAGGCAACGACCTAATGCTTTGACAACCTATTTTAAGTCGTTCACGACCTAATACTTAGTGGAAAAACTATGCTGCTTCCCCATAGGTCGCTAAGTCCTACCATTAATTCATATGGTCAGGTGCAGACCATTTAGGTTGTAACTCATATTTCCTTAGCTCGCCAACGACCTACGACCTATCTTAGGTCGCCCACGACCTAAAACCCGTTCAAAAAACCCTATAAATACGACATGTGATCCAACATTTAGGGGACTTTTGGATCATTTTCTTCAAAGCATCAAGACCTTTCCATTTCAACTCGAGCCATTCCTCAAACACTCAAAACACACAAGACGCTTCAATCAACTTCAGAAAGAGATTCGACATGTTCAACATGGATTTGGAGAATTCTCTCGCATCGAAGTTTTAGCTACTTGTCTTTTAAAGTGTTGTAATTGAAGATTGCTGTTGAATTGTAACCGATTCAGTAATAAAAGAGAATTAAAGTGGATGTAGGCTCATATTTGGAGCCGAACCACTATAAACACTGTGTCTTTACTGCTTTTCTGTGATTTTTCTGCTTATCTCTAATTTCCGTGCGAACGGGTGGTGCTTTCACACTTACTCTACCTACACCGAGGTGTTAGCATCTGATTTTTACGTTAACATTTTTGGTGCTTTCACTGAGAAGAGAACTCAGGCTGTCTTCATCATTGCTCCACGAAAGTTTGTTGAAGGAATCTCTCTAAAGACCATAAGTTTATCTGAAATCATGGCTCCTGGGAGAAAGAGTAGATCTATCAGATCTGGAAATGCTCATGAGGGAACCTCCGCTTCCCCATTTCCAAATCAAGCAACTCCAGCTATTGGAGTTACAAGGGCAGAACTCATGAGGGAACCTCCGCTTCCTCAATCTTTTGTTTATTAATATTGTCTTAACTAGTTTATGTAACCAATTAATAGTTATTAGAACCTGTTATATATACTAGTTGCTTGAATATGCTTAAAATATAGTTTTGGAATATTCAAAAATAGAGTGGAATATTAAAGCTGTTATATAAATAGAAGACAACGTTTGATTAATGCTGTCAATGAAGAAACAACATCGTTTAATTCGTGCTATATCTTGAAATTGTCAATAACAGCGTTTTTTACATGCTGTCGAAATAGTTGATGATTCAATAACAGCGTTTTTAACTTGCTGTCGAAATTGTTGATGATTCAATAACAGCGTTTAGAAAAAGCTGTTGTAAACAGTTAAAGTAGAATTTGAACATCTTCGACAACTAAATTATAAACGCTGTTGAAACATAATACAGCACGTCTGAAAACGCTGTAAAAACATTATTGACAGCTCGTAATAAACGCTGTCACAGAGATGTTTCAATAGCGTTTATAGAAAAGCTGTTGTAAGTTATGTATATACGACAGCATGTCGTTATACAGCGTTTGAAATAACGTTGTTGTATCATATTACAGCGTTTATCAAACGCTGTTAAAAGCCTTTTGTGGTGTAGTGTTATCTTTAAAAATCTTAAAGGGTCATAAAAGAAAATGGTCGAAAGCAACACTTTCAAAAGCTATTTCCTAAGTTAAGAGGTGATGGTTTCGAAACCAACCTTTCGAAAGCAATGGAGAAGCGGGTTGGGTTTTATAAAACAAAATAGCCCTCGAAGGCATCGCTTCGAAAGGTAGAAAGCGGCAATAAAGGGGTTTCGACCCTAACAAAAGCATTTACATAAAAACAAAGTTGCATTGGTTTCGACAGTGATGGAAGCAGAACTACTAAGTCGAAACCCTATGTGCCGAAAGTGCCAAAACATGTAAAAAGCCTATAAAATCTGATTTTAACTTTAAAAGAAATTCTTTTCAACTAACCTGCCTTGTTTATCAAAATGTTTTGGTTGCTAATTTTCTTTCCTAAAAGTACTACCGAAATTTCAGAAGTAAACAATTTAAATAATTTACAAAATATATTATCTCTTTTTATAAATATATAAAACATTTAAGTCTCATACCTTAAATAATTTTATATATTTATTAAACCACTTAGGAAAATTCTATAAAATTTCTAGAAAATAATTTTTAATATTTTTTCCAACATATATTAATTTTAGACCCAAAACATAAATAATTTAACCGTAAAATATTTTAAACCTAAATAATCATTTTCTTTACTATAAAATTAATATTAAATCCACATAAATTCAGAAAATTATGAAAATTGAAAATCATCTTTAAAATATTATTTCTGATCTAAATCTAAAATCACAAGGTATTTGGATATCATTAAATATAGTTTTCGCATCAAAACATATCATAAAAGCTACGTGAATGAACATAAATCATCAACAAGCATATATAAACATTTTATCATTTAAAAACATGGTTAAACTTTGCAAGATAAATCGAGCTTAACCTAAAACCAAAAATAATTCAAAAACATGAGATGTAGTCATTGTTCACATTAGCTTTGAGATTAAGGAGTTTAAAATTTGAATGGATTTGATTTTGATTAATCTTCCTCCTTTTGATTTTCTTTATCTTCTTCCTCTTGCTCTTGCTAATGGTGGCCAGCCGCTATTTTAGTTTGGTATTGCAAATAAACGTATGAAATGATTCATTGCTAAGGGTTTCGGGTATTAGAATACTCTTGCTCTAACTTTGCCCCTCACCTATTTCCTTTACCCATTTTATTTTAGTCCATTTTAGTTAATTTATTCTCTTAGGCACGACTACACTTTAGTTTAATCACAAATCTCAATTTCCTATTTATCACATTATTTTATTTAATTTAGCTAATTAATAATCTTAATTATGTTACTAAAATTAGGATCGTTATAATGTATTAGGCATAAATTATGTATATATAATTATTTACAGTTTATGAATATCAAATAAGTTAAATTTTTTTAGTGATTTCTTCATTTTGCTTATTTAAACTTTTTAAGTATTTAGATTTCTTCGTTAATTGCTTGCATTGCTGAATGATGAGGCTAAGTCCGATTTCTTTTGGTATAATTTTTCTTTGACGTGCTCTTGAATTTCATTATGCCCATATATGCCATTGATGGTTATATCAATTATATCATTACGGAAATTGTTGTTTTTGAAGTTTGTAGCTATCAGATCCAAGTTAACTTTGTTAGTAAGAACACATAAAGAATATGTGGTCTCTGTATTTTTTTTGCAGTTGTTTCATTGAACACAATTAGTGTTGTCAACTTTTCCTCATTTACCAATTCTATCATAGTTTTGTAATATGTTTACTGTTTTTCGTTGTTTTATAGAACGGGTTGTTATACGTCTAGTATATCAAAACAGAGACGAATTAATAATAAACTTGTCTCACAAGTTTACAGCTGAGATTTCCACTACTCTAGAATTCTGTATTAGTTATTATAACACTAAGTACGTTGTAATTAATTACAACAACAAAGTAACAACTATAACAATAATAACTATAGTGCTAAGTCAAACGTTATACTATTTAAAGAAATAATACAACGTAGAAAGAAAATGATATATATATATATATATATATATATATATAAATCAACTAGAAATCTAACCGGTTGAAGAAGGAAATTACGTCTGAGATTTCTCGTAACAATTTCTTAAGACTTTATTCAAAGTCTCCCAAGATACAACAGACATGATCTTCGTGAGATTTTGATGTGTATGATCTTTTGTGTGATATACAAAGCGCACAGATTGTAGATATTAAGAAACGAAGAGGAAGAAGAGAAAATTCAGAATTGATTGAGTGAGGAAAGTGATCAGGTTTCCTCCTTATTTATAGATGAAATCACAATGGCTACACCCGTTGAGAAAAGTAGCATCCCTTCATTTGCAACGCTAAAAAGCGTTACTGTTCGCAACAGTCGCGCCTCTTCGTTTGCAACGGCCGAAAACTATTGTTGTTCGCAACAGCCACGCTTCTTCATTTGCAATGGCCAGAAACTGTTGCGGTTCGCAACAGTCGCGTCTCTTCGTTTGCAACGGCCAGAAACTATTGCGGTTTGCAACAGTCGCGTTCAATCCAATAGTCGCTTCTTTTTTGAATTTAAATAGTAGAAAACCGTTCACTTATGTACAGGAAAAATATAACACGGTTCACTCTTATTGGACCGCACCCGACCGGACCCAGCCCGGTTCGGTCGGTCAGACAGGCGGGAGGCGGCCGCGCGCGTGTTAGTTCATGGCCATGTAGGTCCTCCCCTCGCATAAAATTACCTGACCTTAAGGACCAATACAGGGATTGAGAGTATACTATATAAACCAAAAAATTAATATATTTTTGGCGATGTGGGACATATCTCATTCACCAATTTTTAAGAATTCTAACAATCCCCTACATGAATGACGATATATATCTCCCCACACAAAGTGTAATATCACACGGTTCATATGAAAATAATGCTATATCGAGGATAAGTAGATATTTCACATTGAACTTTCCCTAATTTAAAACTTATCGTATATACTTGGCTAATCGGTGAATTATTTCATCTTGAACCGTCAGCCGTTATTGTATAACCAGACAATAAGCTTTACAAAGCATTATTTTCCTTCACATCCAATTTCTTGGTTGTGTTCATTTTGATCCTGAACAATTTTTGGTTCTACAAGTGTTTTTAGAGAATAAAAGCCTCTAGTATTCTCATAGAGCCGACTCAGCTCACACTAACGTAGGTGATCGCAATCATTAAGAGTACCCTACATATACCCCACTTGTTATATTCAAGATATGGTCATCATTAAAAAATATAGTTTTAATCTTTAAATACTTCTGTAGGCATGCATTTATATTGTGCACCATAAGAATGGCGTTGGACTATGTCCAAGCAAATGCACTATGTCTTGAGTTACTCAAAAATAGTTTGCCTATTGATCCTAGACCGTGGGATCTCCAGTCGCTAGGACAGGTTTCCGTATAAGATAACTCTTGGTGGTTTAGGCTTTTAAATCCATTCCTCTCGATGCGCAGTCAATTTTCTCTCTTGATAAACCTTTAGTAAATGGATCCGTTAAGTTATAATTTTTTTTCATATAATCTATGGAAATAGTCCCATTTGAGAGTAACTACCTTACTATGTTATGGCATCGACGAATGTATCGTGACTTTCCATTATACACAAAGTTGTGTGCTCTGTTTAGCGTGGCTTGGTTATCACAGTGTATGCATATGGCCGGTACAGGTTTAGGCCAAAATGGAGTATCTTCTAAAAAATGATGAAGCCATTCTGCTTCTTCGCCTACTTTATCTAAAGCAATGAACTCCGATTCCATAGAGGATCAAGCTATGCATGTTTGTTTAGTAGATTTCCATGACACTGCTGCCCCTACTAAAGTAAATACATAACCACTTGTTGATTTGGTTTCCTCTGAATCAGTAATCCAGTTTGCATCACTATATCCTTCTAAGACGGTATGATATTTTCCATAATGTAAGGAATAATTTGTGGTATTTTTTAAATATCCAAGCACTCTCATTAGTGTTTTCCAGTGTTCCTTTCCTGAATTGCTTGTATACCTGCTCAGTTGACTTACTACATAAGCTATATCTGGTCTTGTGCAATTCATGAGATACATGAGACATCCTATTACACGAGAGTATTCCAGTTGCATTACACTCTCATTAGTATTTTTATGCAGTACTTTTGATGGATTAAAAGGCGTTTTTACTCCTTTGATTCCAAAATTTTGAAATTTTTCAATCACTTTGTGTACATAGTGTGACTGAGATAATTCAATTCCATTAGGTGTTCTCATTATTTTGATTCCCAAAATAACATATGCAACTCATAAGTCTTTCATATCGAAATTGCTAATTAACATCTTCTTTATGGTCTCTATTACCTGAGTATTTAGACCAAATATTAACATATCGTCTACATACAAACAAATCATCACATATGATTGTCCAATTTGTTTATAACAAACACACTTATTGCATTCATTTATACGAAATCCATTTCTCATCACGACACTATCAAATTTTGCACGCCATTGTTTTGGAGCTTGTTTTAGTCCGCATAGTGATTTTACTAATCTGCAGACTTTGTTTTCATTTCTTTTGGAAACAAAACCTTCAGGTTGCTCCATGTAGATCTCCTCACCGAGATTCCATTTAAGAATGTTATCTTTACATTCATTTGATGAATTTCTATATCATGGATCGATGCAATTGCTATTAGCATTCTTATAGAGGTTATTCGTGTTACCGGCGAATCTGTATCAAAGAAGTCTATTCCTTCTTTTTGACGATATCCTTTGGCTATTAATCTGGCTTTATACTTGTCGATAGAGCCATCTGCTTTCATTTTATTCTTAAAAATCCATTTACAGCCAATAGGTTTTATTCCAGGCGGAATATCAACAATATCCCAAGTTGTATTACTTAGAATTGAATCAATTTCACTTTGGATTGCTTCTTTCTAACATGAAGATTCAGAAGATGACATTGCTTCCTTATACGTTGGAGGTTCGTGTTCTAACACATATATGAAAAAATCCGAACCAAATGTCTTGGAAGTCCTTGCCCTTATGTTTCTTCTTGGTTCAATTTCCTCAATCTTATGATGAGTTTCATCTTCATGTGAATTGTTTGATTCTTCTCTTGTCCTTTTAGGGACACTATTCCCTTCATTCCTTTTGTGCGGAAACACATCTTCAAAGAACGAGGCATCTCTAGATTCCATGATTATCTTTACATGAATATCAGCTATATCAAACTTGAATACCAAAAAAAATCTGTAGGTACTACTATTTTAGGCTGGCCCTAGATAGTAACAATCTACAGTTTTAGGTCCAAATTTGACTCTTTTGGGAGGTGGAAGTGGAACTTTTGCCAAGCACCCCCACACTTTGACATATTGAAAGATTCGTTTGTGTCCTTTTCAAATCTCATATGGAATTGTTCCTTTTTTATTATGAGGGACTTTGTTTAATATGTGATTAGACATATTTAAGGCTTCCCCCACAAGTTCGTCGGTAGAGAAGAGGTTAAAAGCATGACATTAATTGTGTCTTTTAACGTTCTGTTCTTCCTCTTGGCAACACCATTTTGTTGTGGCGAATATAGAGCTGTTGTTTGGTGAATTATACCATTTTCGGCATAGAACTGTTCAAATGGTGATTCATATTCTCCACCTCGATCAGATCTCAATTGATCTTTTTATTTAACTGATTTTCTACCTCGGCCTTCGTTAATAGTTCAACTGTTGTCATCTCTGTTTATTCATACTTAAAGTCTCACAAGATACAACTGACATGATCTGCTTGAGATTTTGATGTGTATGATCTTCTGTGTGATATGCAAAAACGCACGGATTGTAGATATTAAGAAACAAAGAGGAAGAAGAGAAAATTCGGAATTGATTGAATGAGGAAAGTGATCAGGTTTTCTCCTTATTTATAGTCGAAATCCCAATGGCTACATCCATTGAGAAAAGTAGCATCGGTTCAATTGCAATGCCAAAAAGCGTTAATGTTTGTAACAGTCATGCCTCTTCGTTTGCAACGGTCGAAAACTGTTGTTGTTCACAATAGTCGCGCCTCTTCGTTTTGCAACGGTCAGAAACTTTTGCGGTTTACAACAGTCGCTTTCGATCCAGTAGTCGCTTCTTTTTTGAATTTAAACAGTAGAAAACCGTTCACTTCTGTACAGCTAAAATATAACACGGTTCACTCTTATTGGATCTGCATCGGTCGGTCGGGCGACGACGCACGTGTGTTAGTTTATGGGCATATAGGTCTTCCTCCTCATACAAAATTACCTAACCCTAAAGACCAATATAAGAATTGAGAGTATACTATATAAACTAGAAAATTCACATATTTTTGGCGATGTGGGACACATCTGATTCACCAATTTTTTAGAATTCCAACACAGGGTTGGAGATTTTTAATTTTATTTGTCACTTGGAAATAGACCTATCTGCATCCAGTTTACTATTATTTCATAGAACGCAGTTAGAGATTTTTAATTTTACCTATCGCTATTTACAGCTTTAATAAGTTGAAATCTACCACTTGTACTCAACATTATATTGCTCCATTTGTGCCTTTTTATTTTATCAACTAGCTGATTATAGTCCTCCATTTTTAGTTTAATAGTTGAAAGAAGGATGTCCGAGTATACCATTGGTAACCCTTCTCTCTTAATCTTCATGATATCTGAAATTTCTTCCTTTTTCTTAACCCCTTTGCTAAGGAATATTTTGGCATATCTTTATGCTGACAATAAATCAATGCTTACATTGTGAATGCAGTTATGTACAAATGTAGATTATATCCTATGCATATATATATGACAAGCATGAGATATGCATGAACCAATTGTTGTTTCCACACAAAATTTTAATTTAGACCATTGTCGTTGGTTGATGATTGCAAATTATAATACAACATCAAACTCTAAACTTAAATTCGCGGGAAAGACCCTGACTATTTTTTATATTCATAACAACAGGGCATGATCGAGTGTCGAGGACAGCCCGTTAACCCAATACGGCCCATCTGCAGTTTAGCAGATATTTGACAACATGATATATTAACCCAAAGAGCTCATGCATCAATCGGAGCCTCGGCTAAGGATTTTGTGTTGGTTTTAAACTACAGGTGCAAACCTCAGGCATCTTGAATTTATTTTACTTGTTTTTTCAATTATTATGGTTTTCTATTTAATAATACAGTATTTTTCGTCTTTAATTTTGAATCTCTGATTGATAAATAATAGCAATTGTTATTTGCACTAAATTGCAGCAGCCATTACCAAAAAAGTAACCAGATGTACGGAGGTAGCATATCTATTCTAAAGTTGTTGACTACCGCATGTTTGTGCATATGGAATGCACTAAGAATAAAACCTAAGAAAAATGATGACCTATTTAAAAATAAAGGTTTCTAATTATATGACATTTCTAGTGTTCACATGGAAGCCCGAGAATATTTGTCCAAAGGTAATACATATTACCGTGTTCCTTTACAAATAATTTTGGGTTTTTATTACGTCTCAAAATGGCGTTGGTTATATTAATCTTGTTAGTAATGCTATGATTCATGGTCTAAGGATAAGAAGATATAAAGAGATAATCAAATTAGCCATTTACACAAGTAATGAGGTATGAATATGATCTTATATGTAATGTTTGTTAGGTGTCATTCGCAATTGAGAGTTAGTAGGTTGAACGATAAGTTCGACATCGTAAGAAATATGGCACATAACATGCTATGTACTTGGGATTGGTGACACATCGCAATGAAAGATATGTTTAATCGAGACGATAGCATATCGGAAAGGTTGATCTAGTGATAATTTGCACAGTGGTGAAAGAGGATCCAATGATAGTAGTGATTTTATTTTTAGTATTGTAGTTCATGATTTTTGACCTTATAGCTGGTCATCATATTAATATTATATTTCTCCTCACCGCTTCATTTCTACAAATTGCAATATAGTTTACACTTGGAGTGTTTGTTCAGTCACCTTGTTTTAGACGATACAATGGGCATTCTTCCTTTTGTATTATTATTTTTCCTTTTTCTTTTTTCTAAATTCTTGGGGTTTTTGCAGGCGTGTTACGTTAGTTTTAAACCTACGGGATGCATAATTGAGAAATTAGGAAAATATGTTTATCACAAAGCAAACTTTAGACTACTTTCTAATTCAATAGTTGACATAGACAGCAGATCAAAGTCTTCGTCAAATCTCTCTTCAGTAGGAAGATTGCAACCAGTAGTTTAACTAAATTTCAGTTTCAGGTTAGGAAGAATGTCAGTGAGTTTATTTGCAAATACATAATAAATAATAATAAAAAAAAAACAGAATTTACTTATGGATAAAATAGATAAAATAAACATCAAACGTGTCTATTGATATTAAGTTACTTAACAGTTAGTAAGTTTGAAATCTTGCAGCATTAACATTCTTCTCAAAGTTATGGAAGCAAGAAAAAGACGGTTTGCTAACTTCTATAACAACTGGCACTACACTGGTACTCTAGCACAGAAGTCAATAGACCAAATCAAATTAACTAATAATTCTTGGCTTAAGCAACTATTGCTAACTAATCAATATATTTCGTTGGTATAATCGTATGTAACAGCCCTTAATGTAAAGTTAGATATGTGAAATATTAAACGCTAGTAAGTTTTAAGTGTCACTTCTAATTTGTAATATAGTTGAATCAGATTCTTTTCCTGATGTTTAAAACTTTTCAAGTAGATAATTATATAAGTATAAATGATTTAAAAACAGAGTTACAAATAGGATAAAACGAACTTCTTGGATACATAGGTAGGTTTATGCTAAGAATACACCGACTGCCATGATACTTGCAACACAAATTAATGTCTAAGTTAAGGTAAGTACCTTCTCCTTGCATTTTACAAATAGATAGCATAAATAATTACATTTAATAAGTGAAATAGGATAACAGATATTATGTTATATTTGATAAATGTAGGTTGTATTATTATTTGGGCCAACCCTAAGCTCATTCTCTTTATTATCTGTTTATAAATACAAAACAATGCAAACCGTATCATTGTATCAAAAACAGTTTTGCAATAAAACAAAAAATTATTCTTCTTCAGCTTGGTATCAGAGCCAAGAAAATTTATTAACAGCAAATTAGGTGAATATAGTTGCTCTCATCAGAAAAGTATCATCATTTGAGAGTATTGTACACAAGCAAATAGCTGTGTACAGTTTTCTATCATACAATTCTTCATTTGGATTTAGTGTCGTGCCAAGAAGAAGGTGTTTCAGAGAATTCTCATCATCAAACACCTCCTCGGCTGCACTGATCCATCAGAATTATCAACTTTCTGGTTATCTTACCCGCTGTGTCGTGCCAAGAAGGAGGTGTCAGAAAATCTTCACCACTCACCTGACTCTGGCTGCACTTCTTGATTCTCTCTGACCCTTCTTTTTATCTGCTTACAGACTTCTCACAATTTTTTATCATCAAAATGGCTGAAGAAAGCAGTAACACTGCCGCTGCATCACCAAGATCTGTTTCAAGAACTGCTCAAGATCAGTCAAACATCACTCAAGATCTTATCAAGTTCATCATCAAACCTCAAAGCTAGGTCATCACTATTCAGTTAGATGAATCTAACTATCTACTATGGAAATTTCAGGTTGAAACAGCCATAAGAGGCTATGGCTTGCAAGAATACGTTTATGGTACATTAATTACTCCACCAAGATTCACTGCAGACAATAAAGGAAAGTTAATCAGTAATAAAGATTACACCACTCATGAAAGACAAGATAGCCTGATTGGTTCTTGGCTACTGTCTTCTATAGGCAAAAATCTACTGCCACAGTTAGTTGGATGCAAGGCTGCTCATGAAATTTGGCATATAATTGAACATATATTCAGTTCTCAATTTGCAGCAAGAATAATGCAATAAAAAAGACAGTTACAAAACTTGAGGAAAGATAATGCAAGCATGAGAGATTATCTATCCAAGGCCAAAAGTATATGTGATCAATTGGCTTGTGCTGGTCACAAGGTAACAGACACAGAACAAATACTGTGCATACTAAGTGGTCTACATGATGAATATGAAGCAGTTGTAGCCATAATATCATTTAATGAAAAACTGTCGTCACTTTAGAATGTTCGGTCAATGCTTATTGCTCATGAGGGCAGACTAGAGCAAAAGAAACCAACAAACTAGGAATATAATTTTAATCGTGTCTCTGCTAACAAAAATAGGAATCAAGAAAAAAACCAAAATAACAAAAGTCAGTCTAGCAACTACAGAAGTGGCCAATCCAGCAGAGGCAGAGCCAGGGGTGGTAGATGGAATTACAACAATAATAGTAAACCAAGATGTCAAATATGTGAAAGATATGGCCATACTGCAAACAAGTGCTACTTCAGGTTTGATGCAAATTTCACACCAGCACAACAGAGTAGCAATAACACAAGACCACAAAACCCTAGTGTTGATATGGTAAATGTGCATCAAGAATCAAAATCAGAGAATGCAGATACTAGCACAACAAGAATTGAAGACATTCATGATGACAGTCGGTATCCAGATTCTGGTGCAACCAATCATGTGACAACCAACTTGAGTCAGTTAAATCTTGGCAACAGGGAATACAAAGGTAAACAATTATTGTATATGGGTAATGATAAACTTGTACATATATCTCATATTGGAAATGCAAGCATTAATGGTACTAGGCAACTCTATCTTAAAAATTTGTTGAGGGTAGAAAAAACTTGATGAGTGTATCACAATTTGCCAAAGATAAAAATATCTATTTTGAATTTCACTCAACATACTGTTTATGAAAGATAATCTAACTAATGAAGTTCTTTTGCAGGGTAGAGAACATAAGGGGTTATACAAATTTGATGTCACAAGCTCAAGAAAATCCGAATATGAAAGTAAATGGTGTCATGTATCTGAAACAAGAAATGTTGAAAAGTACATTGAAAATTTTGATGCTTGGCACTGTAAACTAGGACATCCTAGTATAATTATTGTAAAACATGTACTGAGTAAATGTGATGATATTCTTGTTGATAAAATTCCCACTTCTTACACATGCACATATTGTCAGTTAGGTAAAAGTCATAAGCTTGCATTTCCAAACTCTGAGACTGTGTATAATAATACTCTCGAACTAATTGCAACAGATCTCTAGGGACCTGCTCCAATTAGTACTGATTATGGTTATAAATATTATATTTCCTTTATTGATGTTTATTCCAGATTTGTATGGATCTATTTCTTAAAATCAAAATCTGAGACTAACAATGCAGTGATACAATTCATCACAATTGCTGAAAGACAGACAAACAATCATGTAAAAATCATGCAGACAGATGGAGGTAAGGAATTTATGCCACTAAGAAATTTTTTTCAAAGCAAGGGAATCACATATAGGATCACATGCCCCTATACTTCTGAACAACATGGTCTCATAAAGAGAAAACACAGACATATTGTTGAAACTGGCTTAACTTTACTAGCACAAGCATCTATGCCACTTAAATTCTGGCCAGATGCATTTTCTACAGCAGTCTACTTAATTAATAGACTTCCTACAAAGACTCTTGAATATAAGAGTCCTATGGAAGTGCTAACCAAAGTTAAACCAGATTATCAAAACTTAAAAGTATTTGGATGTCGGTGCTTTCCCTGTCTAAGACAATACAACTCACACAAACTTGATTATAGATCCACACCATGTACATTCATAGATTATCCTACAAATCAAAAGGGTTACAAATGTCTTGATAGCAATGACAGAGTGTATATATCCAGACATGTGGTATTTAATGAAAATGAATTCCCTTTTAGGAATGCAGATATCAAAACATCTCAGAAGATATTTAACACAAAATACCTCCAGTATCATTCTCACCAGAGATAATCATACCAATTCAAAGAGAAGGTGATGATGATGGAAGAGATCTCTTCTCACAACAAACAATGCTCATAAATGAACCAGGTCATGAGCAAACTTAAGCATCATCAAAGTCTGGTAATACTGAATCAGACAGTAATTGCTCAGATGATCCATATCCAGTATTGAATGACCAGCAGTCAATCAATACTCAACAAGAGACCACTAATGACGATAGAGATCAACCCACTGTTCCTGCAAGCACTGGTCATCATATAATAACTAGGGAAAAAGTGGTATATTTAAACCAAAAATATATAGCACTGAACTTGTTATAAGTGAGCCAAGCACATATCAACAGGCTATTGTAGATGACAATTGGAAAATTACCGTGGCAGAGGAATATGATGCATTAATCAAAAACAAAACTTGGGATCTTGTACCACTACCCAAGAATAAAAATTTCATAGGATGTAAATGGACATACAAGTTAATGAAAAATCCAGATGGCTCAATTCTTAGGTACAACGCAAGATTTGTGACAAAAGGGTAATCACAACAAAATGGATTTGACTTTAATGAAACTTTTTCCCCAGTTGTGAAACCCACATCAATCAGGATAATATTGACAATTGCTCTGCATAAGAATTAGGTTATATAGCAATTAGATGTTAATAATGCTTTTCTTCATGGTGATTTGCGGGAAGAAGTATACATGGAGCAACCATATGGGTTCACAAAGAAAGGAAGTGAACAACTTGTGTGTAAACTCAATAAAGCACTCTATGGACTTAAACAAGCACCAAGAGTCTGGTTTGACAAGTTAAAACTATACTATCCAGTCATGGCTATAATCAAAAAAATCTGACAATTCCTTATTTACTAAATTTCTTAATCATACAGTGACTTATATGCTAATTTATGTGGATGATTTTACTATTACAGGAAACAACAAGCTTGAGATCTATCATATAACACAATGTCTAAAGAAGGAATTCTCCATTAAAGACTTAGGAGAGCTTAATTACTTTATAAGCATTGAAGTCAAAGGAATGTCAAACTCAGAGATACAGTTAAGTAAGAAAAAATGTATCAGCAAAATTCTAATAAGAGCCAAGATGGATAAAACAAATCCACTTCCCATTCCAATGACTAGCAATTTGCATCTATCCAAGAACAAAGGTGAACCAATATTAAATGATAAACAATATAGAAGTATAGTGGGAGCACTTTAGTATGTCACCATAACTAGGCCAGATATCTCCTATAGTGTTAATAAAGTGAGCCAGTTCATGCAAAGACCACTAGACAATCATTGGAAGACAATAAAAAGAATTTTAAGGTATCTTAAAGGATCTATCAATCAAGGACTAATCTTGCAAACATGCTCATCTTTATATATCAATGGTTATTCTGATTCAGATTGGACAATAGATCATGACGATAGAAGATCTACTACTGGCTACTGTGTGTTTTTAGGCAATAATCTTATATCATGGTGTGCAAAGAAATAGCCAACAGTGTCTAGATCTAGCAATGAAGCAGAATACCGGAGTATAGCTAGCACTACAACTGAGATTATGCGGATAAAATCTCTTGTAAGTGATTACATGTTGCATTTAACAACAGAGCTACTATATGGTGTGACAATCAAACGCTATTACACTTACTGCCAACACAGTTCTACACTCTCGCACAAAGCACATGGAATTAGATTTATACTTCGTACGAGAGCAAGTTATCAAAGAAGAGCTTAAAGTTAATTACGTACCTTTTACTTACGAAAAAGTCGACATATTAACCAAATCTCTCTCAAGGCCTAACTTTGTTCACTTCAGACATGAGCTTAATGTTGATGAAGCTAACACTAATCTGAGATCCAATACCCAGATCTATGTTCCCAAAGCTCTACAACTAACGACTAAAGCATCTGACAGCTCTCTCAAGGCTGAACTTCGGTCGCTTCAGACATGAGCTCAATATTGATGTCGTCACTAATCTGAGCCTCGATATTCAAATCTATATCTCTGAAGCTCTACAAGCAACAACTAAAGCATTCGACGGACACTTCTACGAATTTGAGCACGAAGTTATGATTGCTCACAAATTTTCTTGCTGTTTGGGTCTAAGGTGTTGGATGAAACCAATCAGAACTTGAATTCATCCTCCATTCTCTTAATTTTTCGAACTTGGCAACGAGATCTGAAAATTGCACGCAAATCCTAAACCTAGTTTGGGTTTGAGGGGGCGAATAAATGAAATAGGATAACATATATTATGTTATATTTGGTAAATGCGGGTTGTATTATTATTTGGGCCAACCCGCAGCCCATTCTCATTATTATCTGTTTATAAATACAAAGCAATGCAAACTATATCATTGTATCAAAAACAGTTTTGCAATAAAACAGAAAACTATTCTTCTTCAGTTTCTTCAACTCATTTAATGGAAATAAACAGAATAGAAGAAAAGGTGGCAATAATCAGAGAGATCTCTACTGGATTGTTTGTTGCAAATGGTGTAGTTAGGTCATCGCTGATATCCACGATGAGCTCGGCCAGCGTGTTGCTCATAGAATCAACATGTCCTCTGATTTTAAAGGTATATATGTATATACGCTACCTTACACAACTCTTTGTTTGTTTCTCATGCTTTTGTACCTAACAATTGACCAACTGTATCAAATGTTTACATCTCCCTTTATAGTTATTCAACAAATATTTATATTTATTTTATTGTTGAAATCCATGTTTAGTATGTATTAGTTCTGAATGATAAAATAAAACTAATGATGATGAGCATTTCATTCTGTAATTCTCATCCTTTGCTAAGTAAACTAAAATTTACATATAATTACCATGGTTCAAGTTCTAAACTTGCTTCAAAAAGTAGCCCACATAAAAATAAAATAAATAACATATTCCTGTCGTTGACATTACAAATCAGCTTCAGCAAGTAGCCCACATAAACAGTTAAGTTCCAAACCAGATTTTAGAAAATCTTACTATATTAAAGGTGAAAAATTGCGGCATCTTTTAGATGTCGTTGAATACAGTTGGATTATCACAAAATGTACCGTCATTCACAATTTTCAACCAATTTTTTCTGGTGTTGGAAGATAACAGTGAACTCTTGTACAAGGCAAGAAAAACTTTGCAACCATTGAAAGCAGGTTAATCATTATGTCTGGAAATGGACTAGATAATCACTCAACTGCTGTTGTATGCTATATTTGTTACTTGCTACCTTTTTCTTCTCTTCTCTTAACAGAATGAATCAATGTCTAGAATAATGCGTCGGATGACTGCATTGCCTAAATCGATTGATGATAAACTATTCAATTCTATTATCTCATGTATGAATACGGTAAGCATGAGTATTTTTATGAAACTGGTTTGTTTTTCATGGTTCATTGAAAGTTTTATGTACGATTTAGTACAGCAATATGTATACTGGTAGATTAATACAAATACTTCAGTAATAATATGGTCAACTGACTTTGCAAATATTGAGTATAGTTATATAAACTATTTAGAAAACAATACAGTGTACAATAAGTATTGGAATTGTCACCTTGATTCTACAGTAGACGGAGCAAGGAAGCACGGAGGAGGAAGTCGCGAGCTGCAAGCAAATTCACGAAGCAAGTTTCAGCAGCTGGTCGAACCAGTTCATCCGGCGGAGGAAGATGTTGGACGAGATATCTCATCCGGTGGTGGTGACTTCGTCCGGTAGTGGGGGTTTGGATATTCGTTCGGTGATGTAGTGTTTTGGGGTTGAGTTGCCGAACCAGCAAGGTGATTGGGTGGTAATGCCGGACCGGGTGGTTGGTATGGTGTTGTTTGGAGTTGGAGACTGTGTAGTTAATGCCCCGCTATTACCCCACTATAATCTTGTTGTATCTCATAGCGGAATTCCATCGCTATAATTTTTTTATATAGCCCCAAATATAGCATTTCCGCTTTAAGCCCTGTTATTTCCGCTATATCCCATTATTCCCGCTATATTCCACTATTTCCGCTATATCTTCTTTAAAAGAAATGAATTGAAAAATGACATTTATACATTATAAAAATTATGAAATTAATTTATTTAATTGAATTTTTAATATATTTTTAGAAATGAAAATACTCTAATATTCTACTAAATTCAATTATTTATATAACAGTTTTACGTTTATTTACAGTATATTCACACATGTTTTTATTTAAAATTATTTATGTATTAATTATAATTCAATTGAATGTTAATTTTTCATGTAATTACTATTTATATACTTTTAAAAAAATTAAGTACGAGTTTTATTTGCTATTTCAGATTTATCCGCTATATCCCGTTATATCCTCGATGTATCCCCGCTATGATTTTTTACATCTCTGCTGCATTGAATCTGTTGAGCGCTTTAACTGTATAGGTTGGAGCGGCAATGTTCGTTTGGTGGAAGGTAGAAGAGAAGCAAAGGTTTTGGAGCGGTAAAGATGTTTAGCAGTCCAATTATTTCGTTCGGGCATTTTGCTGAACCAAATTACTTTTGGGTAACGCCGAACAAATGAGCTGCTGTGTTTGCCAGTCGAGATGTGCCGAACCAGAAGCATGCCAAACCAAGTAGTGCCGCTCCAGATTTTTGGTTTGGGGAACTAATGTCGAACGAGATGTGTTGTGAGCTTAGCCGGTCCAAATCTGAAGTACTGATTGCCGAACTAAATCATGCCGGTCCAGATGGATGCCGAATCATTTTTGGTGTTTGCCGTACTAAAACTCAGGGTTGCTATATAGCAGCTACCCTTCCTCATATCTTCACTCTATAAATAGTGGAGCTTCTGTAAAACAATGTCCTACAGAGCTGAAACTCTGTAGAATTTTGTCTGTGTTGCTAAATCTTCTTATGTATAGCCTCCAAAAGTGAATCAATCTTGTAACTGTAATCATTCAGTGATTAATAAAATCTTCTCTTCTCAAGTGGATGTACACTGCCTTACGGTAGTGGAACCGCTATAAATATTGGTGCTATTTATTTTTCTACGTTGCATAGATCTATGACTGTCTGTTCTAATGTTTATCTCTGTTTGTTTCATCTCACTACAATCATGATCCAGGTGTTTTCCATTGTGTTGGGTTTTTTTATTCTCTTAGACTGACCATCCGAAAATATTTTCCCTAATAGTCTGGTATCAGAGCTACAAGGTTGATAGAGGAGTGTTAGACGCTGTGACAAGAGATGAAGTAACTCTAGTTGTTACAAGATCCTATACTAGAGGGATGTATATCGTTTGGCAATTGATAAATGTAATGAGGATAAAGACTTCAAGAAGTGGCAATGGAGGATGAAGGCTGTTCTAATGAGGAATGAAGTCCATCCAGTAGTGTTTTCCCCTGAGGAGTTGACGGCCGACATCTCAGCCGTGGAAAGGAAGAAGATGGAGAAATGGACGTTTACTACTTTACAACTAGCTATAGAAGAGAATGTCATCTTAAAGATTAACAGTGAGACCACTGCTAGGGGCGTTTGGACCAAGCTGGAAAATCTCTACTTGAAGAAATCTTTGACTAACCGTTTGATATTATTGAAGATATTTTTCACTATGTGGATGAGAGAGGGTACTTTAGTGAAGGAATATCTTAATTTCTTTGATGATCTAGTGATAAAGATGAAGACTGTTGACTTGAAGAACGATTAGGAGCAAATAGCAATGATTCGTTTGTGTTCTCTTCCGAAGTGTTACATAAGTTTTGCTAACATCCTTGTCTTCGCTAGAGACACGTTGACAGTGGAAGATGTGAAGTTAGACCTTCTATCCGAGGGCTTGAGAGATCAGATGAAGGACATAAGTAAAGGAAGTAGAGGTGGAATTAGTAGTCACGGCCTGTTTGTTGAAAGAAGTGGAGAAGATAAGAAGAATTGACACTCTATAGGGCGTTCCAAGTCCAGGAAGCCCGGTAATGGAAGGAGAGGAAAGTCTAAGGATGAAAAGTGCTTTATCTGCAAGAAACCTAATCATTGAAAAAAGGATTGTCCAGATTTAAAGAAGGAAGAAGACGGATCTTCATCATTTGCGGTGGAGGAGTCTATATCTGACGGTGTATTGTCTACAATAGTATTAGATGTCTCGGACCATTGGGTGCTGGACTTGGGGGAGTCTTTCCATATGATGCCTAATAAGAATTACTTTAGTTTTTTTGTTAGACAAGAGGGAAGCTCTATTCTTATGTGTAATAATGCTAGCTGTAGAGCAATGGGTGAAGGTACAATGAGGATCATGATGTTTAACGGAGTGATACGCACTTTGACAGGTGTCCGGTATGTTCCAGGTCTTCAGAAGTCCTTAATTTCTTTAGGAAAATTGGTATCTTTGGAATGCAATGTTACTATCGAGAAGGATAGTCTGAAGGTTTCGAGAGGTGCATTAGTTCTTATGAAAGAAGATGTGTTTTAAAATCTGTATTTGCCGAAAGGAACCACAGTTCTTAGAGTGTCGTGTGTTCGAGTAGACAGTTCTCATGCATTGGATGCCACATCTCATGTTGGATCATATTTCAGAGAAGGGCTTAGAGTTGCTTCAGAGATGGAAGGTGATCAAAGGAGGAAGCTTCGACAAGATGGATTGCCAAGAGTGTGTGTTAGGCAAGCAAACAAAAGTATCTATTGGAGTTGGACTCCATAAATTGAGGTGAGTACTTATGTATGTGCATACAGATATTTGGGGACCGGTTGCTACTCCTTCTCTTAGAGGAGCAAAGTACTTTATCTCTTTCATTGATGACTTTTCTCAAAAAGTATGGGTGTATGCGATGAATGTCAAATCAGAGAGTTTTGAGAAGTTCAAAGACTGGAAAGCACTTGTTGGGAACCAATCTGGTTCTAGATTGAAGTTGCTAAGATCTGATAATGGCGATGAATTTTTCTCTAGGGAATTCCTCGACTTTTGTAAATAGCATGACATTCGGAGACATTTCACTACACCCGATGATCCGCAATCCAATGGGGTTGCAGAAAGGATGAACATGACTCTATTGGAGAAGGCTCGTTGCTTGCGATTGACGGCGGGCTTGTCTAAAGGCTTTGGGCCGAGGCATTATCAACTGTGATGCATATCATAAATCAAATTCCATGCTCAACCATAGATGAGAAGATTCTAGAGAAAAAGTGGAGAGGTAAAGCAGTGTATCTTGGTTACTTATGAATTTTTGGTTGTCCTATGTACGTTCACCTTACATGTGATGAAAAGTTAGAGGCTAGAGCATACAAGGGCATACTAATGGGATACACCGATGGTATTAAAGGGTATCAAATTTGGAACCCAGTTGATCGAAAGATTATTCATTCCAGACATGTTACTTTTAATTAGTTTGCTATGTTCAATCCAAAGGAAAAGCTACCTACCACATCAAAAGATTCTGATAGGTTTAAGGAAATGGAATAAGTTCCCGTGTTCCAGCCAAATAGTAGAGTTGTTGTTGATACAGTCGAGTGCAACACAGTTGATGAAAGAATAGTCCACAGGTATCTTCTAGTAGTGCTGGAGATGTGCATGAATTTAGAGGAAGTTCAGGTCAATGTGGAGCTAAAAGGATTTTAGGCGAAGAAGTACCTACCCGGGTCGATCGTAGGACTATTAGGCCACCCAAAAGGTATGGTGATTGGCAGTTTGCGAATCTTAGCCTTGGTGATCAGTTTGACTATGCCCTACATTTGGTTCTTGAGGAACCGCTTGACCTTGATGAAGTTTTGAAGTCATGTGACAGTTCAAAGTGGATATGCGCTACGGAAGAGGAGTTAGATTCATTGAAGAAGAACAAGATTTGGCATTTGGTATCACCTCCTCAAGGAGGACAAACCATAGGTTGCAAGTGGGTGTTCAAGGTGAAGGATAATGGAAAATACAAAGCTAGACTAATTGCTAAGGGTTTTCACAAAGAAAGAGATTGGAGTATGATGAGATATTCTCACTGGTAGTGAGGCATACGTCCATCCATATTTTGCTTGTTATCGCCGTAGCTCATGACTTGGAGCTGGAGCAACTGGGTATGAAATACGCTTTCTTGCATGGAGACTTGGATGAGACCACCTACATGAAGCAGCCAGAAGGATTTGCTGTAGATGGAAAATAAAATTAGATATGCAAATTGAAGAAGTTTTTGTATGGACTTAAGCAGTCGCCTAGAAAATGGTACAAGAGGTTTAACTCTTTTATGCTTTCACTTTGTTTTGATCATAGCATTAAAGATGCCTGTGTGTACTTCAACATTTAAAGATGGTAGATGGGTTTACCTACTCTTATACATGGATAATAAGTTGATTGCTTCTAAGGATAAAGCTGAAATCGATAGTTTAAAGAGAAAGCTAAAAGCGGAATTCGAAATGAAAGACCTTGGAGAAGCAAAGAAAATTTTGGGTATGTAAATCTAAAGGGATAGAAAGCTAGGACTTTTGATCCTCACTCAAAAGGAGTACATTCGAAAGGTGCTTGCTCAGTTTAGCATGGAAGGGGCGAAAGCAATCAGCACATCCATGCCTTTGCACATACAACTTTCTAGTAAAGGCTCTCCGATCTCGGAAAAAGACAAGGCCTATATGATGAAGGTCCCATATGCAAGTGCAGTTGGCAGCTTGATATATGTCATGGTCTGCACTAGGCCTGACATTGCATAGGCGGTTGGATTGGTGAGTAGGTTCATGGAAAATCTAGGAAGGACGCATTGAGAAGCAGTGAAGTGTATCTTCGGATACTTTAGAGGAACTCCAAACATGGACTTGTCTTTGGCGGCAGAGGAAGAGATTTCATCTTGGTTGGATTTTGTGAATTCGACTATGTCAGTGATACAGATCGAAGGAAGTCAACCTCTAGATATGTGTTCACCATTGGTAGGACAACGATCAGTTGGAGAGCAAGGTTGCAAACAACTATGGCTCGGTCCACTACAAAGGCAGAGCTTATAGCTGCGGTTGAAGCAGCTAAGGAGGCGCTTTATTTAAGGCGATTGTTGTGTGATTTGGGCTTCGCATATGAAAGAGTGAATGTGCATTGTAACGGTCAAAGTGCAATTCACTTAGTTGAAAATATAGCATTCAGCTCGAGGATGAAGCATATTGAGGTGAGAGAGTCGTACCTTGTCTCGATGAGTGAAGAGAAGCTAGTCCGTCTTTAGATTGTTCACAGAAAGGAGAATGCAGCAGACGTGTTTACCAAATCGTTGTCTGTTGCTAAGTTTGAGCAATGCTCGGACTTGATTTGCTTAATGAAATGCTAGGTTCCATGGGGTGGCACGAGGGAGGGTTGAGATGGTTCGTGGAGACATTTGTTTTCATGGTGGAGATTGATAGGTTCTACACGGACTGGGTGCTTCGAACACTTTGTTGACAGACGGTGATATTGACAGAGTCCATTGACAATGTGTAATGGGTGAGGAATTTTCAAATCTCATTGGGTAAGTTTCCATTGCTTGGAGCATAGTGGATGGAATTGGATGGCTTATATGGAATAAGTGAACAAAGTGGAGATTGTTGGAATTATCACCTTGATTCCACAGTAGACGGAGCAAGGAAGCACAGAGGAGGAAGTCGCGGGCTGGAAGAGAAGTCGCGAACCAAGTTTGAGCAGCTGGCTGAACCAGTTCATCCTATGGAGGAAGATGTCGGACGGGATATCTCGTCCGGTGGTGGTGACTTCGTGCAGCAGTGAGGGTTTGGAAATTCGTTCGGTGATGTAGTGTTTTAGGGTTGAGTTGCCGAACCAGCAAGGTGGTTCGGTGGTAAAGTCGGACTAGGTGGTTGGTCCGGTGTTGTTTGGAGTTGGAGCGGCAATGTTCGTCCGGTGGGAGGCAGAAGACAAGCAAAGGTTTTGGAGCGGTAAAGATGTTTGTTGGTCCAATTATTTTGTTTGGGCATTATGCCGAACCAAATTAGTTTTGGGTAATGCTGAACCAAATAAGCCGTTGTGTTTGCCGGTCAAAATGCGCCGAACCAGATGCATGCCGAACCAAGTAGTGCCACTCCAGATGTTTGGTTCGGGGAACAAGTGCCGGACAAGATGTGTTATGAGCTTATCTAGTCCAGATCTGGAGTATTCATTGCCGAACTAAATCATGCCGGTCCAGATGCCGAACCATTTTTGGTGCTTGCCGAACCAAACCTCAGGGCTGCTACGTAGCAGTTACCCCTCTTCACTCTATAAATAGTGGAGCTTCTGGACAATAATGGCAGTAATCCTACAGAGCTGAAATTCTATAGAATTTTGTCTGTGTAGTTAGTTCTTTTTATGTATAGCCTTCAAAAGTGAATCAAACTCATAACTCTAATCTTTCGTTGATTAATAAAATCTTTTCACCCCAAGTGGACGTACATTGCCTCGCGGTAATAGAACCACTATAAATACTGGTGTTATTTATTTTTCTACATTGCATAGATCTGCGACTGTCTGTTCTGGTGTTTATCTCTGTTTGTTTCGTCTCGCAACAATTACTTATGATCCGGTTGTTTTCCGCTGCATTTGGTTTTTTTATTCTCTTAGACTGATCATTTGAAGGGATTTTTCCTAAATAAGTCGGTTAATTTTAGTATTATGAAAATTCAAATAATCCAGATTGTTCTTTCTCAAATCGGGTCTACTTTGTGCTTAGTTGGAGTTATTGAGGAAATGAATTCCGATCCGAGGATGAGAGGTTGGATTAGAAAGGTCTTGCCTAGTTTGGTTACATTGGTTAAAAGTAACGCATTTAAGGGAAAGAGTGCCCCGGTTGAGTTGATTGGAATTTTGACAGCTTAAGATGGGGTTCTGAATAAGTGCTTGGTTGAATTGGTTGTGAATTGTTTGGTGGATTATTAAAAAGTGAAGACTGGAGAGTTAAGAAGGCATCGAGTGAGGCACTGGGTAAAATTGGGATCAGTTAGCCGGATAATTTTGGAAGATACAAGGATGAGGGTATGTAGTATGTTGGTTTTTAAAGCACAACGGTTCAACAAGGTTTATTGCTTAAAATACATTGATAGTTGCTTAAAATGGTATAAGATGTGGAATTTATATCTTCATAACATGCTTTTGATATAGCATTTGAAAAGGTTTGTCAAGGAAATATTTGATTTTGGTACGAATAATGCACATAATGATTTGTTTTGAATGTGAGTTTTCTTGCATTGGATGGGGTATATGGTTGATCTGTTACAAGATTTGTTATTTAACATGTTTTTCATCAGAGATGAACTTAAATATGATTAAATCATGTAGTGTTATGCAGGTGAAAATTGTGAGTGAGAATATCTCAGGTGTGAGGACCAAAGAAATTGAATTACCGGAAGCAGGTGCACATATTAATTCTGCACATGAAGGTAATAAATGTATAATTTATTTGATTCTACCAAATTTGGATGGCTTTATGCATGTTTCAATTCGTTATATACTTTTGTTT
Organism: Allium cepa; assembly: GCA_030765085.1. Classification (NCBI taxonomy): domain Eukaryota; kingdom Viridiplantae; phylum Streptophyta; class Magnoliopsida; order Asparagales; family Amaryllidaceae; genus Allium; species Allium cepa. The sequence continues at coordinate 848,824,551 of CM060938.1, forward strand.
TCTATGGCATTATAACTTTTTAATTTTTATTTAATAAAATAAAATAAGTAATATTACCTTAAGTTATTAACAATGGAGGAGCTACCTGACAACTTTAATTGATTTACAGCTTTCCTAATTTTTGTTCGTTGTGAACGAGAGCTGAATGATGAATATGATGGTTCAAAATTTATAAAATAAACTTAGAATTCAAAGTTTAACGGTTGGGCTAGATGGGCTAACTTTTTATTGTCTGTTAGTTTTGTGTGGGCTTTGTTGTCAAACAAATGGCTACGGGCTATGATTTTTGCCCAAAATTAATTGTCTTCTTTTGTTCCACTTGCAATTAAAAAAAAATCCAAATCCCAGAAATAGAGCTTTCTAAATAGTGGAAAGCCATCCAATATATCACTAAACCATTGATCAGTGAATTTTCACAGAGCTTTCTAAATGGTACGTGATGTTTTATTGCTATTGCCTAATGATTATCTTTCATACATTCTTAGTTTAAATTAAACCAACTGAACATTATCAATTATATATTGAGTTTGATTCCCATGGTAATAGGCGCAATGAAGAACGATACCCTAATTAGCAATATTTCAAATTGGTGCTTCTATATTAGCAATATTTCCATTAGCTTTAGTCTTATTACTTGATGTTAATACGTCATATACTTTATATTTTTACACTTATTCAATCATAGTTAAGCAACCTTTAGTAATGCTTCTTCAGGTATTTCCTTTATAACATCTTTTAGAGTCAAAAAACAATTTGTTTGTACAATTTACAAATAAAGTCTGTACATTTTATATTAGCTAGCATACCTTACTAAATTGTTATACAATGCTTTCATAACAACATAACTTATGAAGTTAAGTAAACTAAAAATGCCTATTCAAGTATTTTTTGTATGATTATATTTGGTAAAGAACTCCTGTAGGTTTTACGAGTAAAAATACAAATGCAGCGATACTTATAAAAAAAATTCTTGTATGCAATTGGAATTTGTAATGAAAAGATTCAATATGAAAAGAAGAAATGAAGCATAGCTTTATTACTCAAATATTTCTGATACGATCATTGATTTTGATACAAGCTTGAAATATGAAAATTATATGTTGCAATTTGTTTCGGTCTGTAATATATATAGCATATTTATGCTAATGGGCTGTACATGGTCCATAGCCCAATACACATATGTGATGAAGACCTTGTTGTAATATCCTTTGATCTATAACTGAATGGCTGAGATTGAAGATGAATTCTTCATATTGTAATCCAGATCGATGTTTCCTGAATCATTTCGTTACTCTCCCTCAAACTCTACCTCATCTAGGGTTTGCGGCGATTTACTTGCTCATCCTTAATTGTTCAAATTATATGATCTTTTACACGAATTTCTTTTGAAATTGAGAGAAAAGATGAGATCTGAAAGGATTCTGCTTTGCAGACAAATCTTGATGCAAAAGATTACGATTTATCGACTCTTTGCTCGATTATCACAGTTGAAACTTGAGTGTCCTCAGAAAGTTGTGCCTCAGTTGCTTTTCTGATGGAGAATGAGTGAACAAATGTCAAAGTCTTCATCTTGAAGCTTCTTCATGTACTGAGTTGGCTTCTTCATGAACAGAGTGAAAGTCTTCAACTTTATCATTTTTCTGACTGATGGCTTGAGTGCTGTTGTCAAAATTTCAACTTTGAGCCTCTATCTGAACAAGGTGAAGTTTTTCTTTGACAAAACCTTTGTCAAAATGTCTGGGGTTTGGTAAGTACAAGGTATATGGTTAACACTTAATTTTCCTTTGCTCACCTGTTCTGGAACAAAGTATAAATCCAATTCGATATGCTTTGTTCTTGCATGTAAGATAGGATTGGCAGTAAGATGTGTTGTGCTTAAATTGGTGCACCATATGATTGCTTTGCTCTCTGGCTTAATTTGCAACTCACTTAATGTAACAACCCGCATATTTATCAATTGTATATTTAAATATTTTATCATTCGTCGGATTTTGGTTCGAAAAGCTACTTTTTGCAAACAGTCGAATTGGGACTCGAGACCACCCCCATTGAGTTCAAAATGACGTTTGCGACCTTTTTGAGTATAAGCTTCGATATGTTTGGAGAAAGTTGATTTTTGCCACTTTTTCACTTAGGGCTTTGGTTTGGGCTGAGCCCATTAACCCCACTTATGTATTCAGTCCCAACCCCCTCTCCTCTTCATTACTTCATTATTCATTTCCTAATACTCAAGCTTTTATAATAATGGTGGAGAAGAGTGGAAATTAAAACTCCAAGCCCTAGTTCCATAGCAAAATCCAAGTTCTTGCTCCAAAATCTATGAGAACCCATTGGTAAGCATCTCCTTCTTCTTCTCCAACTCATTCTCTCTTTGATTTCAGAAATTTCCTAAACTTAACTTTGGGAAATGTTTCTCTTTTTAGCTTAGAATCAAGCTTCTTGAGTTGGGTTTGAAGAGTGGTTGATTCTCTTTTGCTTTCGAGCTTCTTCTTCAATTGTTTCGGGTTCAAAGGTGAGATTTTTAATCTCACATCTATGCTTATAATTCTCTTCTATTGTTAGGTATGAATTCCTAACACTTATTCATGTGCATTTGATTTTGATTTGGATTGCTTTTGTGAATATTACAATTTTTAGTGTTTTGAGTTCAATTCGTTAGAAATCCTAACTTTGATGTTTGAACATGTTTTTGGTGATGCATCGAGGAGCATATAGGGCCGGGTAGTCGATTGGCATAAACCCTTAGCGTCGTTGCTCGTGCGATTGTAATTTGATCGAGAGTTGCACCTCTTTTGAAATAGGGTAGGAAGTGCAAGCATACAGGTTCGGCCGACCGAGCCCCTGGGCCGGTCGACCGACCTGTAGTCCAGGCACTTCCTGCCTCTGTTTGGAAGTGCTGGTTACAGGCTTCGGCCGACCGAGCCCCCTAGGCCGGTCGATCGACCTGGTGCCCCGAGCACTTCCAACCTCTGGTTCGGTCAACCGACTCAGGGAGTCCGGTCGACCGACCTGCTACTATTTGCCAGATTAGCCTATATTGCTAATTCGTTTGAATATCCAACTTTAATCGATTCGTGTTGTCTCCCTTTTGTTGTTGTCATTTATTATCGACTTTGATGACCTTTTCTATGGGAATTTTAGATATATCCACTTTGATGGATTTTATATCAATTTCTTTGGATTTTATTCACGCCTTCGAATGTGAATTTTTATGCCCGATTGTTTCTACAATCACTTTTATGATTTGTCACTTTAAAATATAAAGGTTTTCTATACTAGTAGTAAATATCAAAACTCTTTCTTCAAATGATTTCAACACTATTTTATTACAAAGCTCGTTTTCTCAAACCGATTTCCAATCTATTAGTATATACAAACCTTTACCTCACTCGTATGAGAAATCTAATTAAACGACTTAGCAAAACAAGTGGTATGAAACGCTTGCGTTTACTTCGTTGGTTAATTTTTGGACTTGTTCGATTGAACCACTTGTGACATTTTTCTAGTGGAGATTTACAGTTTGTTCGTAAATGTTTAAGTTAAGCAAGTGGTTATGGGACATGAAGCTAAACTTTTATATTTACTAGCTTAATGTAATTGACTCTTCTCGTTGATCATGACGATCATCTTTGTGGTTTAGACTAGCAATGTGCGATGTCTCTTTGTTTGCGAGGTTAGGCTAACCACCACTTGTGCGATTTCATTCGCACATACCTTTTCGGTTAGCCTAGACACCACTTGTGTGATTCCGTTCACACATACCTTTTTGCTTTTTGGTTAGGCTAGACACCACTTGTGCGATTCCATTCACACATACCTTTTCGGTTAGCCTAGACACCACTTGTGTGATTCCGTTCACACATACCTTTTTGCTTTTTGGTTAGGCTAGACACCACTTGTGCGATTCCATTCGCACATACCTTTCCGGTTAGCCTAGACACCACTTGTGTGATTCCGTTCACACATACCTTTTTGCTTTTTGGTTAGGCTAGGCACCACTTATGCGATTCCATTCGCACATACCTTTTCGGTTAGCCTAGACACCACTTGTGTGATTCCACTCACACATACCTTTTTGTGATTTCTGGATTTCGTGTGTTGATTTCTGGAATTTATATCATTGACTTGTTATGAGTGCAGGTTTAGGGTATGATGCCCACTTTGATCTTTGAGAAGATTCTTGTGATATTGATTAATCTTTTGTTGATTATCATTTACATGCTTATAGTAGTATGCCATTATGGATATTATGTTTATGTCATATCTTGTATGTTATATCATGTCATCTGATATTTATAGCTAGACTGATCCGTTTATTATTTTCTTATGAAATAATACTCGGGTCAGACCGAGATGTTACAGGTGCTTCCGCTTGACTTCCTTCCGGGATTTGCTTCTCTGACTTTTGGTTAACTACTTTAGATTAGTAGTTTATTTTGTTGTATACACTTGAGATATAGACTCATAATTGTATTCTTTTGTATAACACGTGTTGCTATTCTTTTGTATTATTGTGGATCTTTTTGACCACTACTCTGATATACACTTCCATGTGTTAGTTATATATTCATATCTTCTTCCGCCTTTGTGATATGAATTATCTGTGACTGATTTATGTTATGTTTATTTCTATATTTGTTTCTGAAGATATTACAGCCACTGTGTAGTAGCTTTGAGTTTGTGTCGGTATGTCGGATTTCTCTCTTGATAAACAAATGCATTTTATACTATCTGACATATCGATGCTCGCGCAAAGCAATTACACGGATGGTCGCTCCTCAACAGCCTTATTCTCTGTGCTAGTCGACAACATTACTCCGTAGCGTTCTTGTCTAGCGTGGGTATAGAGGTGGGGCGTCACAGCTTGGTATCAGAGCCAAACTTCGGAACAATATGGAATATTATAACAAGGATCATCGTCCTAAGTCTTTCTTAGGAGTCGTGCTTTAGGATTTAATTCGAGTCTTCGTACCGATTCATCCTATTTTCTTTATGATTCCTTGGTTTATCTATCAAGAATTGCTTGATATTTATCTTGAGAATAACTTTTTCCTCTTCTTTCTTTCTTTCTTAAAGAAGAGAAATGGTTAGACCTGGCCGTCCCAGCGCCGGTCAATCTAGTGCTACTCCCCTGGATGGAGTATTCATGTCTGCTCAACAACTTTTGGATCTTGTAAAGAATCAAGAGTTTATCTATGCTTTGGGTAAGAACCCCGAAATGGTTCTACCTTTGAAACTTGAAGTTTCTTTCAATCAACTTGTGGATGTTACTCTTCTTCATGGAGAGGTTGGTAAAGGAAGTGTTTGTGATATTGGGACTTCCAAGAAGAGGCATATTAAGTTCAAGAGCCTTAATCCCAATAAGAGAGTGAAGCAAACTACTTTTGTAGTAAAGACTCCAATCCCTAATCGTGGAGGATGCTACAATTGTAATTCTATGGAACACTATGCAAAGGAGTGTCCGAAACCTCTCTTTTGCCGTTATTGCAAAAGTTCGGGTCATCTTATATCTTCATGTCCCATTCTTCAAAGCAGGAGAGAGGGAGAGCTGAATATTGTGCAAGCTCCTGGTAACACTTCTCTTGGTCAAGGTATTTTACATTCAATCCTAGATGGCATTGTTTTATTTCGTGATCTTCTTATTCGAGTTCTTTTTGATATGGGTTCCATCTCACTATTTTATATCAAAAGAACTTGTTAATTCTTTTCCTTTAAATATTTTGGGCTTGACGACTTCTTTGAGAATTGCGAATCCGGATGGTAGATCCGCAACACTCAATTTGCTTTCTTTTAATGTCGAAACTATTTTATGTGATTTTTCTTTCCGAGCCGATATTTTTACTTAGGCTCCGGAATTGATTTGTGCGATAGGATTGGCTTAATCCTTATGAAGCCCATATCCTATTTTCTGAGTGGACTCTTCATCTTCGACAATTTTCAATCTGTTAAGCAGATTTCTATTTTTCCCTTTATGATTTTGATTCCAACTTGATGGCATCATTTTATTCCTTAAGCCCACTTATAAGGAAAGTGTTATTTCTCTCATTCATGTAGTTAGAGAAATTTTCCGGTATTTTTTTGAGCTTGTCTTAGGATTATCACCTAAGTAATCTTTTGTGTGGTGCTAAGGTCTTTTCAGTTTGACCTTGCCACCGATTTTCTTTTGGCTACGAGTTGCGTGAGTTAGCATTCCACTTACGCACTCCGCACTCGTTATGATTCCTATGAATGAATTATTATGTCATTCAATTTGTCCAGCTTATTTCATCCATTTTATATATCAAATATTCTATGAATATTTCGATGAGACCATTCTTGTATTTATTGATTTTTGGATGAAAATAGAAATTTAAAATTTTGAAAATCTTTTTCATAAGATTTATTTATAAGTACAATTTGATTTTTGTTCTTAAAATGAAAAAAGAATATTCTTAAAAGTTTTTAGAAACATGTTTATCATATAGAATACGATTTTGTGATTGTATTGTCCATTTAGTGTTTTAAGAATTTTGGTCGATGCGCTTGATCAACGTTATCGATAGGTATTTCCTAAACGCTTTGATGAGACAATCAGACACAGTATATTAACTTGAAAATAGTAAATTTTTCTAGAATGATTATTACATAATGATAAATGTAATTTTGAAAGTTTTAACTTTTCAGGAAAGAAGATTATTTAAAAGAACTCTTTCTTTCGATACTCTTATTCTTGTGATTCCTAAAGGGGAACCAAGACTTTGCTATTTGTACCGATACTAGTCGTATTGGTTTGGATGCCGTTCTCTTGCAAAGGAGAACGTGCTATCTCTTGTGCTTCTAAATCATTATAGCTTGTCGAGACTAGATATGCCACTCATGATCTGGTGCTCTCGGCTATTGTTTTTACTTTTGGAATTTGGCATCATCATATTTGGATGAGAAATTTGTTCTCTACCTCGATCATAAATCTTTGGAATAATTATTATCTCATATGGAACTCCATGTTGACTCAAGTTCCTGACATCTTATGATCTTGATATTCTTTTTATTCCTGGAAGGGAAATCGTGTTGCCAATGCGCTTTGTCGTAAGCAACAAGTGGTTGATTCTTTGATGTTGTCTGAATGGAATTATCTTTTCATCAAGTTCATCGGACGTTTTGGTACACTTCGTTTTATTGAGTTTTATATCATTCCTTTTATGGACTAGTGTCCGATGTTCTTTTATGGTGTTCGGTTCAGCGGATGTACTGTTATTATACTACATCGATGTTCCGTCTTATTTGATTCATTGGATGTACCGTTTGTACTACATCAATGTTTCTGCTATTTGATACATTGGATGTACCGTTTGTACTACATCAATGTCTTTGCTATTCGATTCATTGGATTACCGTTTGTACTACATCAATGTCTTTGCTTTCGATTCATTGGATGTACCGTTTGTACTACATCAATGTCTTTTCTTTTTGGATTCATTGGATGTACCGTTTGTACTACATCAATGTCTTTGTTGTTTGATTCAGCTTTTGATTCATTGGATGTACCGTTTGTACTACATCAATGTCTTTGTTATTTGATTCATTGGATGTACCGTTTGTACTACATCAATGACTTTGCTGTTTGATACATTGGATGTACCGTTTGTACTACATCAATGTCTTTCCTTTTGATACATTGGATGTACCGTTTGCACTACATCAATGTCTTTCCTTTTGATTCATTGGATGTACCATTTGCACTACATCAATGATATACTTTTGATACATTGGATGTACCGTTTGTACTACATCAATGTCTTTGCTTTTGATTCATTGGATGTACCGTTTGTACTACATCAATGTCTTTGCTATTTGATTCATTGGATGTACCGTTTGTACTACATCAATGTCTTTGCTATTTGATTCATTGGATGTATCGTTTGTACTACATCAATGTCTTTGCTTTTGGATTCATTGGACGTACCGTTTTTGTACTACGTCGGTGTTCCGAAACTATTCGGGCTTTGGTTCATTGGGCGTACCGTTTTTGTACTACGCTGATGTCCCAAATTATTTGAGTTTCTAGTTTCTCGGGCGTACTGTTATTATACTACGCCGTTGCACCGGCTCAATTTTCTACTATTCTTGACGTTCTCCACGTCTTTTATCTACGGAAATGCCTTAGGGTTTCCGGTTTTTATTCTTGAGCCCGGTGATATTGTAGAAATTGAAGTTTCACCAGATTTGAATTTTGAGCAACATTCCATTCGCATCATTGCTTCGGAGGTTGAGCGCCTTCGGAATAAAGATATTCTTCTTGTGAGAGTTCAATGGTTCCCAAATCCTAAGGATTGCTCTTGGGAATCCAGAGAGTTCATCAAGCGACCTCGTTCATGCTAACTCTTTCGTGCTCTTTATGGTGAACTTCCTATTTCAAATTTTCTTTTGTGTTGATATGCTTCTATGGTTGTTACTTCTTATTTTCTTCTTAAGTATTGCGAGGACGCAATTTCTTTAAGGAGGGGAGTCTGTAACAACCCGCATATTTATCAATTGTATATTTAAATATTTTATTTAAATATCTTATCATTCGTCGGATTTTGGTTCAAAAAGCTACTTTTTGCAAACAGTCGAATTGGGACTCGAGACCACCCCCATTGAGTTCAAAATGACGTTTGCGACCTTTTTGAGTATAAGCTTCGATATGTTTGGAGAAAGTTGATTTTTGCCACTTTTTCACTTAGGGCTTTGGTTTGGGCTGAGCCCATTAACCCCACTTATGTATTCAGTCCCAACCCCCTCTCCTCTTCATTACTTCATTCTTCATTTCCTAATACTCAAGCTTTTATAATAATAGTGGAGAAGAGTGGAAATTAAAACTCCAAGCCCTAGTTCCATAGCAAAATCCAAGTTCTTGCTCCAAAATCTATGAGAACCCATTGGTAAGCATCTCCTTCTTCTTCTCCAACTCATTCTCTCTTTGATTTCAGAAATTTTCCAAACCTAACTTTGGAAAATGTTTCTCTTTTTAGCTTAGAATCAAGCTTCTTGAGTTGGGTTTGAAGAGTGGTTGATTCTCTTTTGCTTTCAAGCTTCTTCTTCAATTGTTTCGGGTTCAAAGGTGAGATTTTTAATCTCACATCTATGCTTATAATTCTCTTCTATTGTTAGGTATGAATTCCTAACACTTATTCATGTGCATTTGATTTTGATTTGGATTGCTTTTGTGAATATTCCAATTTTTAGTGTTTTGAGTTCAATTCGTTAAAAATCCTAACTTTGATATTTGAACATGTTTTTGGTGATGCATCGAGGAGCATATAGGGCCGGGTAGTCGATTGGCATAAACCCTTAGCGTCGTTGCTCGTGCGATTGCAATTTGATCGAGAGTTGCACCTCTTTTGAAATAGGGTAGGAAGTGCAAGCATACAGGTTCGGCCGACCGAGCCCCTGGGCCGGTCGACCGACCTGTAGTCCAGGCACTTCCTGCCTCTGTTTGGAAGTGCTAGTTACAGGCTTCGGCCGACCGAGCCCCCTGGGCCGGTCGACCGACCTGGTGCCCCGAGCACTTCCAACCTCTGGTTCGGTCGACCGACTCAGGGAGTCCGGTCGACCGACCTGCTACTATTTGCCAGATTAGCCTATATTGCTAATTCGTTTGAATATCCAACTTTAATTGATTCGTGTTGTCTCCCTTTTGTTGTTGTCATTTATTATCGACTTTGATGACCTTTCCTTTGGGAATTTTAGATATATCCACTTTGATGGATTTTATATCGATTTCTTTGGATTTTATTCACGTCTTCGAATGTGAATTTTTATGCCCGATTGTTTCTACAATCACTTCTATGATTTGTCACTTTAAAATATAAAGGTTTTCTATACTAGTAGTAAATATCAAAACTCTTTCTTCAAATGATTTCAACACTATTTTATTACAAAGCTCATTTTCTCAAACCGATTTCCAATCTATTAGTATATACAAACCTTTACCTCACTCGTATGAGAAATCTAATTAAACGACTTAGCAAAACAAGTGGTATGAAACGCTTGCGTTTACTTCGTTGGTTAAATTTTGGACTTGTTCGATTGAACCACTTGTGACATTTTTCTAGTGGAGACTTACAGTTTGTTCGTAAATGTTTAAGTTAAGCAAGTGGTTATGGGACATGAAGCTAAACTTTTATATTTACTAGCTTAGTGTAATTGATACTTCTCGTTGATCATGACGATCATCTTTGTGGTTTAGACTAGCAATGTGCGATGTCTCTTTGTTTGCGAGGTTAGGCTAACCACCACTTGTGCGATTCCATTCGCACATACCTTTTCGGTTAGCCTAGACGCCACTTGTGTGATTCCGTTCACACATACCTTTTTGCTTTTTGGTTAGGCTAGAAACCACTTGTGCGATTCTATTCGCACATACCTTTTCGGTTAGCCTAGACACCACTTGTGTGATTCCGTTCACACATACCTTTTTGCTTTTTGGTTAGGCTAGACACCACTTGTGCGATTCCATTCGCACTTACCTTTTCGGTTAGCCTAGACACCACTTGTGTGATTCCGTTCACACATACCTTTTTGCTTTTTGGTTAGGCTAGACACCACTTATGCGATTCCATTTGCACATACCTTTTCGGTTAGCCTAGACACCACTTGTGTGATTCCACTCACACATACCTTTTTGTGATTTCTGGATTTCGTGTGTTGATTTCTGGAATTTATATCATTGACTTGTTATGAGTGCAGGTTTAGGGTATGATGCCCTCTTTGGATCTTTGAGAAGATTCTTGTGATATTGATTAATCTTTTGTTGATTATCATTTACATGCTTATAGTAGTATGCCATTATGGATATTATGTTTATGCCATATCTTGTATGTTATATCATGTCATCTGATGTTTATAGCTAGACTGATCCGTTTATTATTTTCTTATGAAATAATACTCGGGTCAGACCGAGATGTTACAGGTGCTTCCGCTTGACTTCCTTCCGGGATTTGCTTCTCTGACTTTTGGTTCACTACTTTAGATTAGTAGTTTATTTTGTTGTATACACTTGAGATATAGACTCATAGTTGTATTCTTTAGTATAGCATGTGTTGCTATTCTTTTGTATTATTGTGGATCTTTTTAACCACTACTCTGATATACACTTCCATGTGTTAGTTATATATTCATATCTTCTTCCGCCTTTGTGATATGAATTATCTGTGACTGATTTATGTTATGTTTATTTCTATATTTGTTTCTGAAGATATTACAACCACTGTGTAGTAGCTTTGAGTTTGTGTCGGTATGTCGGATTTCTCTCTTGATAAACAAATGCATTTTATACTATCTGACATATCGATGCTCGCGCAAAGGAATTACACGGATGGTCGCTCCTCAACAGTCTTATTCTCCGTGCTAGTCGACGGCATTACTCCGTACTGTTCTTGTCTAGCGTGGGTATAGAGGTGGGGCGTCACACTTAATAGTGATTGTATCCACATAATTTCGACAGTAGCATTTGCTATACTTCTGAACTCCGCCTCTGTGCTCGATCTCGACACAGTTGGTTGTTTCTTTGAACACCAGGAAACTATATTCTGACCTAAGTAAATACAGTAACCTGTAGTTGATCTTCTGTCATCTGGGTCGGAAGCCCAGTCAGCATCAGCATACCCTGTGATATTTATGGATTTGCTTGATTCTAATGTTAGACCAAAGTTTAGTGTGCCTTTAAGATATCTTAAGATCCATTTTACTGCCTTCCAGTGGATATCTGTTGGACTTTGCATGTATTGACTTGCCTTATTGACACTGTAACAAATATCTGGCCTGGTAATTGTTGCATACTGAAGAGCACCGACTATGCTTCTGTACTAACTGTCATTTTGAATGGTTTCACCTTTATATTTGGACAAATGAGCATTGCTTATCATTGGTGTAGAGATTGAGTTGGCTTGGTTCATCTTTGCTTTGTCCAGTATTTCTGTGATATACTTTTTCTAATTTATTTGAATGGTTGTGTCAGATATCTTTTTGACTTCTATGCCCAAGAAGTAATTCAGATCGCCTAGATCTTTGATTGTGAACATTTGATTTAGATGCTTTGTAAGGTTGTTGATCTCTTGCTTGCTGTTACATGTAATAATAAAATCATCAACATATATTAGCACATACACTATTATGTTACTACTGAATTTAGTAAATAATGAATTATCAGATTTTGTTGGATGATATTCCAATATGATCATTGCATCCTTTAGCTTTTCGAACCACACTCTTGGTGCTTGCTTTAGACCATATATTGCTTTATGCAGTCTGCAGACATAGTCTTCTTTTCCTTTCTGTCTGAAGCCATGTGGTTGTTCCATATATACTTCTTCCTGTAAGACACCATTCAAAAAAGAATTGTTAACATCCAATTGCTTGGTGCTCCAATTTCTTCTCAAGGCAATTGCAATAACAATTCTGATAGTTGTAGTTTTCACAACAGGAGAAAATGTCTCATGAAAATCAAAACCTTGCTGTTGTGAATTATCTTTAGCTACTAGTTTTGCCTTGTGCTTAGGAATTGAACCATCAGCATTTCTTTTTAACTTATAAGTCCACTTGCAGCCTATAATGTTCTTATTTTTTGGCTTGGGAACAAGATTCCAAGTCTTGTTCCTCATTAGTGCCTCATATTCATCGAGCATTGCTGCTTTCCAGTTTTTATTTTGCATGGCTTGTTCATGTGTGCATGGTTCCATTGTATCTAGAACAGCATTGAAAACTTTTGGTTTGAATGTACCACTTTTTGATCTTGTAATCATATGATGCCTGATATCATTTGGTCTTTGCTGATGACTGGGCCCCTCTATTTTTGCTTGAGTATCAATATCATTGATTTGGGAATTGACTTGAGTTTGATGTGATATGAGTTGTGCATTTGTTCCTTGTTGAGATGATTGATCAGGTACAGGCACTGACTCAGTTTGAGTATCATCTGATTCATGTCTGAATTCATGACTCTGGAAGTCAGGATAGCTTGCTTCCTGTCTCTTATTCTGATAAGCAGCTTCTTTCTGAGGCTGTATTACTATAAGTGATGGACATGATATTGGTGGTAATGACTCTTTTGTATTATACACTTTACACGTGGTTTTGATATTCTCTTCCCTAAAAGGAAAAGTCTTTTCATTGAATACCATATGTCTAGAAATAAAAATCGTACCGTTACTACCTATGCACTTGTATCCCTTTTTATTCGATGCATATCCTAGAAATGTACATGGTGATGATCTAAAGTTTAACTTATGTGCATTATAGGGTCTAATGCAAGGAAAACATAGACACCCAAACACCTTAAGACTTGGATAATCCGGGTTACTATTAAACAACACTTCAACAGGACATTTAAAGTGTAAAACTTTTGATGGTAGTCTATTAATTAAGTAAACTACAGTAGCAAAAGCATCTGGCCAAAATTTTAAAGGCATAGATGCTTGTGCTAATAAAGTAAGCCCCGTTTCAACAATTTGTCTGTGTCTCCATTCAATGAGACAATCTTGTTTAGATGTATAGGGACATGTTGTCCTGTGATTAATCCCCCTGTTTTGAAAGAACTCCTTTAAAGGGAGATACTCTGTTCCACCATCAGACTGTAAGTTTTTAACTTTGCTGTTAGTTTGATTTTCTGTAAGAGCTATAAATTGTAAAACTACATTATGAGTTTCAGATTTTGAATTTAAGAAATATATCCACACATATCTAGAATAAGCATCAACAAAAGATATATAATACTTATATCCATAATCTGTGTGTATAGGAGCAGGGCCCCATAGGTCAGTAGCTACCAATTCAAGTGGTTTGTTGTATTGAGTTGTTGAGTCTATGAATGGTAGCTTATGACTCTTGCCCATTTGACAATATGTGCATATGTATGGCAGAGATATATTATCAACAGAAATATTACTCTTATTCAGTACATGCTTAACAATTGTGACATTTGGATGTCCAAGTTTACAGTGTCATCTATCAAATGTTTCACTATTTTCAAACTTTCTGACTTCGGAGTCATTACACCAATTTCTTTTAAAACCTGATTTTCTTGAATTATCCACACTGAACTTGTACAGTCCCCTACACTGTTTACCCTGCAAAACTATTTCCTTAGTCAGGATATCCCTAACTAAACAGTGATGAGGGTAAAATTCAAAAGAGACATTGTTATCTCTTGCAAATTGGGACACACTTAGTAAGTTCTTTTTGATAAGTGGTACCCTCAACAAATTATTAAGATACAATTGTCTTTTGCCCATGATATAAGACCTACCAGTGTGTGTAATTGCAACAGATTTGCCATTACCCATGTGTATTGTATTCATACCTTTGTACTCCTTGTTTCCAAGATTAAGGTTGGTCAGATTGTTGGTGACATGATTGGTTGCTCCCGAGTCAGGATACCAATCTTCATCCTGAACATGTTCTGCTCTTGCTATTTTAGTTTGTGATGCTTTCATATCTGATAAGTTGCCTGTGTCTTGTTGCATGTGAGCCATATTAACACTGTGATTTGAATTTCTTTGATTATTTGATCCTTGACCTGGAACATAATTGAGATTCAGTCTAAAGTAACACTTTTCTGCTGTGTGGCCAAGTTTTTCACAAATCTGACATTTGGGTCTGTTATTATTGTTCCATCTCCCTCTTCCTCTTGATCTGTTTGAGTATGCTCCTCTTTGTGTAGGCTGATCATTTTTATTGTTATTCTGGCCTTTACTCTTTTAATTTGCAGCAAAATTGGCAGATATATCAGAATCTTGTGGTTTCTTTATATCTATTCTTGCCTCATGTGACAACAAGATAGCATGCACATCATCTATTGATGGTAAACTTCTTTGGGATGTTATAACAGCCACCACGGCTTCATATTCATCACTTAGACCATTTAGTATGGTCATGATATGCTCTGAATCAGATACTTTCTGGTTGGCTGCTTCTAATGTGTCACATATAGACTTGATCTTGAATAGATACTCCCTCATACTATGATTATCTTTCTTGATATTGTGAAGTTGTCTTTTATAAAACAACACCTTTGCTGCTGATTGAGAGTTAAAGACCTTTTCAATAGTTGACCATATATCACTTGCTGTTTTGCAACCTATAATATATGGCAACAAATTTGCATTGATCGAGGATAATAGCCGTGAACATATTAATCTATCTTGTCTATGATGTTGAACATAATCTTCATTACTAAAAATCTTGTTTTCTTGATCAGTAACACATTTTGGAGGAATTGGAAGGGTTCCAAGAACGAATCCTTCAAGACCATATCCTTGGATGGTTGTCTCCACTTGCAGTTTCCACAAAAGATGGTTATCATCATTCAAATGCACAGTAATTAGTTGACTTTGGGGACTGATCACAGTTTTGACCAGTTGCTCCACATTGTTGGTGATATGTTGTGATGCACTTCCACTGATCGAGGTTTCTTAGTGTTCTTCTGACATGATGATTACAGAAAGTCACAAAAGACGGAAGTAGAGGGACAGAAACAGAATTTTCTTGACAGAAGACAGAATCAAGACTGAGAAATGAATCACGAACAGGTTTGTTGCACCCAAAAAACTCAAGTGATAGGCTTTTCTGATGAGTTTTTTATGGAATGACACTTTCTTTGATTTGTGTTGATGTTTTTTGAATTCTTGACTCTGATTTCTTGATTTTTGATTCTGTTTCAAAACTTTGGTTCACTGATGAATACTATTGCAGCCAGATAATAAAACTAGCGAGGCAATGGTATTTGTTAGATGAATCTTCTTCTCAAATGATGAGAATTAATCTGATGAGAAGAAATCAAAATTTTACTCTGCTGATGATTTTCTTTTTTCTCTTTTGGGATCTTCTTGATGCTATTAAGCTTTCAAACGCTCTGATACCAAATTGGAATTTGTAATGAAAAGATTCAATATGAAAAGAAGAAATTGTTAGGAAATCAATTCTATGGTTTCGATGATAACAACTATACAATGGAAATCGAATGTGCATATATATCTATAAGTAGATGATAGATTAACATCACCAATGAGACAAAAACAAGACTTGGAGAATCTTATCAAAACTTCAAAACCATCAGGTAATAGAAATGGAATAGGATTCAAAAATTCTTTTAAACAAAAAGGAAATAATGCTAAAAATAGTAGGCATATAAAAACTAGAAGTTTGTCTAAGACTAAATTGAATATCAATAATATGAAAATTTGGATTTCTAAAACAAATAATAATTTGATTAGACAAAAGCATATTAATAATTACTTAGATAATGTGGTCTATAATAAAAATTATATTTATAAAGGTACCAAATCATCTTGGGTATGGCTATCTTCCTCTAACAATTAGGACCCTAATAAAATATATGGATACCGATTAAAACATTTTTTTACTCTGCAGGTACCCAAAATAAAAAATAAGAAGAAATGGATACTAGATAGCGGTTGCTCCAAGCATATGACCGGAAATTCAAAAATGTTATCAAATATAACATACATCGATGGTGAAACGGTAACCTTTGGAGACAATTCAAAATGATATGTTATAGGCATTGGAGAAGTTATCAACTCTGGTATATCTAACTCTCCTATTATTACAAATGTTTTATTAGTAGAAAATTTAAAACACAACTTGCTAAGCATTAGTCAATTATGTGATAAAGGTTTTCAAATAAATTTTGAAAAAGATAGATGTAATATTTTAGATAATAACAAACAACTCATTTTTAAAGGTTTTAGAAACAAATATATTTATGTATTAAACATGAATATATATAAAAATTCAAATTTATGTTTAACCATCAAACATGATGATCCATGGTTATGGCATAAACGATTTTGTCATATCAATTTTAAGAATATTAATAAGTTAGCAAAATATGAGTTGGTAAGAGGATTACCTAAAATGAATTATAAAGTAGAAAACTTATGTGACGATTGTCAAATTGAAAAACTAAAGAAAAGCTCGTTTAAATCTAAAAATAATATTTCTACAAAACAACCATTAGAATTATTACATTTAGATTTATTTGGTCCAACGCAAATAAGATCTATAAATCACAACAAATATGTGTTCGTAATAGTCGATGATTTTTCGAGATATACATGGACTTTATTTTTAAAACATAAAAGCGATACTTTTGTTATGTTTAAAATATTTGCTAAAATGATTAAAACTCAAATGAATTTGAAAATTAAAAATATTAGAAGTGATCACGGAGGAGAGTTCAAAAATGATCTATTTTCAAACTTTTGCAATAAGAAAGGAATAACTCATAATTTTTCTTTTCCTCGTACACCTCAGCAAAATGGTGTCGTAGAAAGAAAAAATCGTACATTACAAGAATGTGCACGAACATTACTAAATAGTAGTGGATTACCAAAACACTTTTGGGCTGAAGCTATTGCAACATCTTGTTATGTATTAAATCGAGTAACTATTCGCCCCATGACTAAACAAACTTGTTTTGAAATATTTTTTGGTAAAAAACCTAGAGTATCATACTTTAAACTTTTGGTTCAAAATGTTTTATATTAAATACAAAAGATAATTTTGGAAAATTTGATCCAAAAGCCGATGAAGGTGTCTTTGTTGGATATTCAGATCGTAGCAAGGCATATAGAATTTTTAATAAAAGAAATAATACTATTGAAGAAAGCTCACATGTCTCGTTCGACAAAAATCCTTTCAATCACCATACTAATGATGAAGAAGAAACTATTCCACTACCAAATTCATCAAATTCAATAAATATTGGAACAAATTTGCAAAACAACACCTTGATATCATCTCCTAGAATTCTTAAGAATCACCCAATAGATAATATTATTGGAGATCTTAAATCAAGAGTTATTAGAAATCAACGCAATCAAATAAGCCATATAGCATATGTATCAAACTTTGAACCAAAGAATTATAAAGAAGCCTCAAATGATAATTTTTGGATAATAGCTATGCAAGAAGAATAAAATCAATTTGAACATAATAACGTATGGGAATTAGTACCAAGACCTGAAGATCAATCGGTAATAGGAACAAAATAGGTATTTAAAACAAAGCAGATGAGAATGGAAATATATGGCCTCCACTTAGACCATGGAATAATAATGAGTCAAGAAATCCTAACTCCGTCTCCATCTAAATAAATCGTATTAATTATTGTATATATCTATACTTATGTATTTTTCACAACAATAAAGATATTTGTTATCAACATTCAAAAAATAAGTGAAACCATCAATTTTTAGGCTATTTATAGCAAAGCTGCTCATTTCAGACGTCTGACTACGGTCTTCAGACATCTGATACATTGATACATGTCTAAAAAATTTGCATATGTCAGACGTCTGATATATCCCCCAGATGTCTGAATTGTTGTTCTGGCTTCTACAAATAAAATTCAGAACATTTTAGACGTCTGAAATAAGATCCAGACGTCTGCCTTAGTTCTCTGTATCGAAATTTAACCAAAACAGACGTCAGTTTTTAATTCTTGACATCTGTTTTTAATTCTTGACATCTGAAAATCTCTCTGTATCTACAATTTCATAACTATGCTCAAAATCAGACGCCTCAATCAAAAAGCAGACGTCTAATTTTATATTCTGAACAAAAATTAGGGCAAACCATACGTCTGGTTTTTGATCCAGACGTCTGATTCCTAATCGACCATTTAAATTCAAGCCGATAACATCATTTTTATTCTTTTATCCCAAAATTATTACATCCTACGATTTTCTCAACGTCAATTTTCGTATCCAAACATTATCTTACAGCAAATATAATCAAGATGCCTCCTCGCACTAAGAATCCTAAAATGACGAAAAGAAAGCAAGATCAACCCACCACATCTTCAAATCCCCAGGTTTGCTCCGACGACCAAATCGAACGTGGATGAATAAAGCTCCCCATTCTATAAAAAGGTATGAAGATATTCAAAAGAAGAAACTTCATACAGGACCATTCTATAATCTTCTTAAATTCCCCATGTATGATTTAGATGAACTTTGTGAAAATGCTGGTTTGGAAACTCTAATCTCGTTTACTCCTAATGATGTTCAAATAGATCAGTTAGCTATATTTTTATTCCACGCCAATCTAGATAGTACTTCAGTTTGGAATACCGAAGATGAGGACAACTGGCTATGGTCAAGCGTTTATGGGAATACTATTCGATTAACTTCGGGTTTAATAACCAGAACCTTAGGATGCTCCGACACCGGGGAGGATTTGCACAACATTCTGGATATGCATTTAAGCCACGGAATAGTATTACTCATCGAATATGGGAGGACGAAATGCCAAAATTCTCTTCAAAATATTTACGTCCAAAAGCCCGACTCCTGACAAGAATGATAATAAATACAGTGGTTCCACATATGGGGAGTCACGAGCAAATAACGAAATTGGAGCACAAAGCTCTGTATGCTCTCTTTAGTGGAACTCGGGTAAATTGGGCAAAATTCATCTTCGATGAGCTCAAACACTTTTGGACTCGCTCAAGGACATCGATCATTTACCCTACCTATATTATGAGACTTCTTCGTGCACATAATATTCCTTCCTATCTATCGACGTTTGAAGAAATTTCGTCAAAATATGCTTCCACAAAATTCTTTTCTTTGATGCACCTACCAGAAATTCCTCCAGATATTATGACCTATGAAGATTGGACGCATAATCATCAATCTCGAAGAGTTGAGCGTCCTCTTCAACCACACATTGATCCATCCCAAGAGGAAGAACAACATCGAGAAGTCACTCCTCCTCCTCCTCCCGCACCATTTGATTATCCGGGACAGGACGAAATTATAGAGACTCTATTGGAAACAAATCTAAATGAAAATATTCGAGATCTCACACTTCGAAACCAACATACATTATCCTAAAATCAAAAATATTTGGCTAGGCGAATTGACAAATTTGAAAGTTCATTTGCTACACGACTAGCCACAGTTGAAGAATCTCTTTCGACTGTTTTATCTATTCTTAAAGAAGTTTTACAACGAGTTCGTGGTCCAACACCACCCTCTGAGGATTGGGCAACCCCTGTACCTTCTCCTCCTGCAAAACATTCCAAATTATTTGAGGATGAACCACCAAAGGAAGCTTTGACATCTCCTTCAAAGGCTAGCACTTCTGAAAAAGAAGAACCGAAGGAAGATGATACAAATCAAGCTTCAACAAAGGAAGGTGATCCAAATCAAGCTTCTCCAAAGGAACTCTAAGAATTGTAGTTGTTTGTATTTTTGTACAAATCCTTGAATGTAACTCCTTCCTGCTATTAATGAAAATTTTCTTTTTTGACAATTGGCTTAATTATTGCGAATTCTTTTTGATAATGTCAAAAGGGAAGAAATATAAGTATAATCATAAAACAATAAAAATAAGCACATATTCAGGGGGAGATTTCTAATCTATGTATAAGTACATTGAATAGTTGTCATCATCAAAAACGGGGAGATTGTTAGGAAATCAATTCTGTGGTTTCGATGATAACAACTATACAATGGAAATCGAATGTACACATATATCTTTATTTAAAGGTAGATGATAGAGTAACATCACCAAAGAGACAAAAACAAGACTCAAGAGAAGTATCAAAAGACTTCAAATCGGTAGAAGTTGAAAAGGAGTGGAACAGACACAAATAAAGCAACATGCACATTTTTAGACGTCTGAGTGCACTAGCCAGACGTCTGAATGTTTCCTCTGGTTTGCAAATCAGACAGAATCAGACGTCTGGTTAATATGCTCAGACGTCTGGTTAAACTCTCTGGTTCACAACTTAGAAGGAAACAGACGTCTAATAATAAACTCAAACGTCTGAATAGCAACCAGACACAAAAAAATAATATGAAGACCAGACGTCTGAAACATTCCTCCATACATCTGATTTTGAACTCGACTGAGTAATTTCAAAGACCAACTGTCACATTCGAAAGGACACATCCGCTTCTCTTTGCTGCAACTCTTCATCACCATCAAAAGCGACTTTAGAGAGGTTACAACATATGAAACTATAGAAGAAAACTCTTCATCATTATAAATAGCATCAGGAATGCAAAAAGAATCTGACCTTTACTTACTTATGCTCTTAATTCCTATACTCTGATTTATGCCTGTTCTCTAGCAATCAACTACTTGTATTTAACTCTTCCATATCAATATTCTCTAGATAGATATATATATTGGAAGCACTTGTACTCAATAGTCAACATCCGTGTTATAGAACACATTCTTGACAAAGAAACTCTGCTATTGTAAACCTGTTCCTCCGGGTCAAGTGAGGGTTACACTACAAGGGGAAATGCATTTTCCAACGGCCAGAATCCGTCGGCGGCCGTCGGAAGCCGTCGGCGGCCGTCGGAAAAGACTGCGTCGGGGAGCAGTATTTCCGATGGCTTCCGACGAATGCTGCCGAACACGTTTCCAACGGATGCTGCCGAACACGTTTCCGACGGCTCTCGACAATTTTCGACGATTTCCGACGGCTTCCGACGGGCGTCGGACACCATCGGAAGCCGTCGGAAATGTTTAGCTACAGGCCGCCGAAAATTGTCGGAAGCCGACGAAAATTTTGACATGTAAGTTGTCGGAAGCCGTCGGAAATCTGCTGTTTTTTTTTTATATTTGCTACAAATAGAGCCTTCCAACCACATTTCTCTTTCAAACACTACGATATCAATACTGCACAATCCAATAAACAATAATCCAACCAAATATCCAAAACTAGACTACAAAATATTCAATAAACACACAAATGGATAAAATTAGAATAAAAATAAAATACAAAATATATATACCATTCCAACATTAACAATAATCCTAACAATAACTGTTCTACCATGTTGTTAATACACAAATTCATCAACATTCTCATGCATATCCTCATACCACTACAAAACCAAGTGTATCATACATAATTATACAAATCAACAATTAATTGCACCATCTACCAAATCATTCTAAACTAAAACAAAACATACCTGCACGAACGAATAAGCAAGCAATGAATCAATCTCCTCCAGATCTAGAGCCAGCTGAGGAAGGGAAGCGGCCACCAAACTGCTGCATGTACTCTAACAACTGTGCGGTCTGCAAGGCCTGTTGGTGGTTCTGCTAATCCAATTGGGACACACTAGTCCGCAATTCTTCTATACCTGCTAAATCGCTCTGAGGTCTACTCCGCCGTCCCCTACTCTGACTACTGGACTGCAATAATTGAAAAATAAATAAAATCCAAGTTTATTGTTTTGAAAAGGTAAAAATATCATATTTTCAGTATTTTAATAAAAAATAAATTATTTACCACTAAATTGCCAAATCTGTATCGTCGACCATGCTCTGCTGGACTCATAACGGACTCAAAAATAACGTCCTCCTCATCGATCGTCAGCTGCTCTCTACCCGTATCAGCAAGAGCTTCTGCCGCTGCTCCATAAACATCTCCTGCATTAACAAATTAATAATATCATATCTTATTTCATCATAATTTAACAATTAAAACAAATACTGATACTAAATAACATGAAATATGCTTACATGGCTTTTGCTGGATTTATCGTCCTGCCATGTGTACGAAACAGTCCCGTCTGGATTAACATGCTCGACAGCATGCGTACGGGTGAACATGTCCATATAGCTTACAGGACCATGTGTCTTGGCTTCCTGAAGTTGATTGTTACATACAATTATTATACGTTTAAAATCATATAGCATAAACTATTTACATTTATTATTCAGTAAATTTACCAACTCCTGCCGATACTGCTGAAACGACTTCGATCCTCCGCGATGAGTGATGGGATTCTTATTTCTATTTGTAAAGTTTCTATCCGACTCTGCCTGTATATTCAAAATTTGATACATTATTTTTCAATCACGTCAAATTAATAATTCAAAAAAAATTAGTATACTTGCCTTCGCCTCGTCCGCCTCCCAGTAGCTCAACCAAGCTTGCCACACGCTCTCTCCCATCCACCGTGGTTTCTTACCAGATTTCTTAATCTCAGATATCGTGTCCCTGTAGTTCTTGCGCATCTTCTTCATCCAGTATGCTCGTGCCAGCATCATATCGTCTGTCTGGATGTCTATCTCAGCCTGTATTAAAAAAAAGATTACACTTTAAACGATAAACAATAGAAAAACGACAAAAACGAATTAAAAACAGAAAAATTATACATACTAGGTCATCCTGCCATATGCACTCTATGATGTGAGGAGGGATGGTATCACACATCGGCCAGCACGCACTCATCCTATTGCGATAAGATGCTCTAGAGACGTCTAGCACAACCTTAGAGGAAAGTAGGTCGAACCCCCTGTTTTTAAGTACGATATAGATAAGTACGTACGTATATCATAGAAAAAATAAGATGCTGAATAAAATTTAATTCTTACCCATCTGCTCTAGGGACTAACGATACAACTGCACGCTGTGGCTCTTGCGATGGGCCACTGCCATCGCCCCCTGACGATCGGGAAGAGCTCCTACCTCTATACGACATAATGATAAACCTGTGACATATACACATCATTATATAAGAGAATAAAAACATGATAATGAAATATATTTCATATGAAAATGACATCAACGGTATAAATTGCTTAATTAATGACTGAAATGGAAACAGAAATGGGAGTGTGTTATACCTGATTCAGGAATTCAACATAGTTACATCAATTGCAAAAAAACATATTCAGATTTGTATCAGTCATCATCGTCTTCTGATTCAGATTCGGTCTCGTTTTCGATGATATTTTCCTCTGCACTGTCAAACGCTTGTACCCAAACATTTGATTCATCGATCAAGGGACCAAAACTGTATGATCGTCTGTAATTATTATTTCGTTATTTTGCTCAAGATCTGCCTGATAAGCTTGTTCGTCCGGAATATTCTTCCCATCGAATGTGAATCTGGCCTTTGTTTTAAAAACTGCAGACCAATCTGCTTTATCTCTTTTTAGAGACGGATAAGGAGCGTAATAAACTTGCAATGCTTGTTTGGCTAGTACAAAAGGATCATACTTGTGATAGTGCGATGTATGCTTTATTTCGATAAGATTATAATCCTTGTGCACATTAATTCCAGAACCTGGAACATTGGTAAACCAATTGCATCTAAATAGAAACACCTCCTCAGCGGGTCGTGAGAAATATGTCAGTTGCAAAATTTGTGTCAGAACGCCATAAAAATCATTTAAATGATTTTATGGATCGTCACTACCTTTAACAAATACACCAGTATTATTTGTTAATTTTTCTGCACCGTATTCTTTGGTGTTAAATTTATATCCATTGACGAAATATACTGGATATGTCTTGACCACTCTTTTTGGTCCCATCGCAAGATGTTTCAACCCTTCGTCAACAACACTATTTCTCGGCTCATAAACGTAATTTGAAAACCAACCGGAAAATTCTTTACTGAGATCTCCGTTCGGATGTTCACGTTCATAAACACTGTTTATATAAACAAATTATTACATTAGGTTATACACGCGCATGCATTATAGAAAAAAATAAAACACAAATTATTGTTTCAGATTACCTAACAAACGGTGCAACCTCGGCACAATTTAGAAGAATATAAGTGTGTGCTACATGAAAATCTCTATTGTCTAGCCATATTTCTACACATTTTCCTGAAGGCCGACCATGTTGTCTAAAAATAGATAACATTGCTTGAGAGGACTCTTGTTCATTGCCTTCGTCATTACGAGAAACACTTTGAAATAAAATATTCACATGGTCACTGAAATAGTGAGAGAGAAAGAACGAAGCTTCTTCTTCGATGTAAGATTTATATATCGAACCTTCAACCCGTGCTTTTTGCCTCACTTTTTTCTTCAGGTGATTCAAATATCTATGCAAAATTAATTTATATCAACTTCATCTTTCAAATGCAATTAAATTACGTTATAACATATTACATACCTCTCAAATGGATGCATCCATCCATATTGGACAGGACCGCGAAGTCGTGCTTCAGATGGGAGATGAACAGGTAAATGTTCCATCACATTAAAAAAACCGGGCGGAAATATTTTCTCTAATTTGCAAAGCAATATAGGAATGTCCACTTCAAGTTTACGTAAACGTTGCACTTTTAAAGTAGTCGAACAAAGCTCGTTGTAAAACATACTAAGCTCCGTTACTACTTTCCAAACTTTTAACGGCAGTAGTTCTTTGAACATTACGGGAAATAAATTTTCTATCATTATGTGACAGTCGTGACTTTTCATTCCGCTCAATCTACCATTTTTAAAGTCAACACATCTACGAAGATTTGATGATATCCCATCAGGAAATCTTAACCCTTCCACCCATTTTAACACACCTTTAACTTGATTATTATCTAATTCGTAACAAGCTATGAGTTTTTTATTGTCATTTGGTTTCATATGAAGCTCAGGACGTTTGCATAATTCTTCTATATCACGTCTTGATTTCAAATCATCCTTCGTCTTCCCTTTCACATTCAAAATTGTGTTAAAAACATTATCAAATACATTTTTCTCATTGTGCATCACATCTATGTTATGGCGAAGCAGAAGATGTTTCCAATACGGCAACTCCCAAAAAATAGTTTGTTTGCACCAGTTATGAACAACTGATTTGCCTTCAATTTCGGTTTGCTCGTCAGTTTCATATATCTTTGGATAGTCCTTAACAAGTTCATATATGTCTTCGCTTGACCGCATCGTCGGTGGTTGTCTGGTTTCTACTCTATTAGCTAAAAAGTTTTTCTTGTCTCCTCTGAAGGGATGATTTACATGGAGAAAATATCGATGACAGTCAAACCATGAAATTTTCTTAACATGAGGTAAAGAAAACGCTCGTGTTTCATCCATGCAATATGGACATGCTAGACGACCGATAGTACTCCATCCCAAAAGCATTGCATAGGCAGGAAAATCACTTATAGTCCACAACAAAGAAGCAAACATACGAAAAATTTTCTTCTTGGACACATCGTATGTTTCTACTCCTTCGTTCCACGGTATTTTTAACTCCTCAATTAACAGTTGTAAATATACATCGATTCCTTGTGTCGGATCGTCGGGGCCAGGAACGACAATAGTAAGAAACATATATTGCGTTTTCATGCATATCCATGGAGGTAAATTATACGGTGTGACGATAATGGGCCATGATGAATATTTAGAACCAAATTGAGAAAATGGAGAAAAACCGTCCGTACATAATCCTAATCTAACATTTTGACTCTCCGCTGTAAAATTTGGATACGTTTTATCGAAATGCTTCCATGCTTCTCCATCGGCCGGATGTGTCAACATACCCTCTTCCTCCGTTCTCACGCTATGTCATCTCATATTAGACGCAGTTACAGAAGATGCATATAATCTTTGAAGTCTTGGAGTTATGGGTAAGTAGTGCATACGCTTGTACGGATTCCACTTCTTTTTTCTTGATTTGTATCTCTCCTAGTTACAAACTTTACAATTTCTAAGGTTTGCGTCTTCTTTCCAAAACAACATGCATCCTTTTAAACATGCATCTTTATTCTAATATGGTAAACCAAAAGCCGACATAAGTTTTTTAACTTCGTAGTGATTTTCACACATTAGATTATCGGGCGACATATGTCTTTTTGCAGCTTGTACAACAGCCGTAAACCCAGCTTCAGTGATGTTGTATTTTGACTTCATCGCAATGTATTCTGCGATTACTGACAGCTGAGTGTCACTTTTACAACCATCCCAAATAGGTTTCTTAGCTGCATCTAGTAAATCATAAAAAAATTTAGCTTCAATATTTGGTTCTTCAACATTTCCATCATCGTCGTCAACTTCAACCATAGGAAACATTGATCATGCTGCATCTTCGACCATATTTGTTATACGGGTCGTTGAAACTATTTCGTTAACGACACTTTCAAACTCTACAGAAGTATTTGCTACAACTTCTCCATGCCGATCCCAAACATAATATTCGGGTGTGAAACCGTGTTGGCGCAAATGAACTTTCACAATATCTGGTAACAAATACTTCAAATGTCTACACCTACTACACGGACAACGAATTTCTAGATCGTTTCCGTTATTACTTAAAGCGAAGTCAACAAACACGTTTATACCATTATAAAAATCTTCTTTTATTGAGCCCCTCAGTCCTTTTCTTTGGTACATCCATCTCCTCCGATCAACAAAATAATCAATCATTTTTCCTATTTGACAAAATGAGAATTTCAAAATTTAATATTTGTTTTGAAGAATACAAATTTGAAAAAGATTATTTTCATGGTCGTACAATGTTTTGAATTTAAAGAACAACTTCACAAATTTAAAAATATTTTCAAATAAGGCACATTTTAATTTTTAACGTAACGATTTAAAAATATATATAATTTTTTTTCATTGGTCAAGCATCCTACTTTCCATTACAAACACAGTAAGCATTTACATTTCGTATATTACTTCGTCTTAAACGATTCAACAAAATTTCGGCAGCATTTCCCTTTTGTTCCCTGCATTGTACACAAATGCGTGTACGTAGGAAACAAAAAAGAAAAGTTAGGCCGAAATTTTATGAACCGTTTGAGACGAAGTAGTATACAAAATGTAAATTCTTACTGTGTTCATAACTTGTCCAATGCAGGGACAAATCCGACAAACATTGTACCAGATAAATATAAATAGTCGTTTTTCGAAAAAAACGACTATTTATACAACGATCATGTACAACACTCGTCAAACGGGGCCAAAAACTCTCTAAAGGACATTTGTCAGTTAACATGCGCGCATTTTACGAAAAAATACAGTTTACTCACTGTTCACATTAACAAAAATATATATTAATTTAACACATTTATTCGACGTATTACGCATCAACTTAAGGCTGGTTTAACATTTTTGTCATTTTTCAATACACACAATTATAATTTAGAGTAATGCATTTTTTTGTTTCATAAGTAAATACGTGCACGGTATAATACTCCTAGTTCATTCAATCATTTTATATTATTCCAAATAACGTATACAATCATCGAATCAAGGCATACACAATAATTTACATATACATGAACAACCACAAATTATACGTGTTTTTCACAATTTCACGATAAAAGATGAAATATGTTTGCCATGTGATGCTATAAACCGTTATTACCCTATTGGAAACAATTACAATCACTAATTCGCCATAATTTATCGATTTATGCAAATCTAGAATTAGGGTAAAAACTGAAATTTTCACAAAAATTATACCTGAGATTAAGAGCAAGAGATGTTGAATTAACAGCGGGAAAGGAGAAAAAATCACGAAATCAGCGATTAGAGGTGGAAAATGGGGATTTTGGGGTTTTTCTTGAGAATTTGAGAAGCTGAAATATGAGAAAGAAAGGCTCGGCCGAGCTGCAGATAATCGCGAATTTCCGACGGCCGCCGACGGTCCGTCGGAAGCCGTCGCTCCCACCCGTCGCTATTTGGCATTTTTCTAGTAGTGTTGGTTGAAAGGAAATTCCAAAGAGGAGCTTCGGGACTGGACATAGGACGGGAGGTCCGAACCACTATAAAATCCTAGTGTGATTATTTTAATTTACTTTGCTATTATTATCTATCAAGTTATATTACATAGTTGTTCATACTTGCATATATATATCATATACGATCCACTCATATAGACTTTCAGAAATGAAGCAGAGTTTTATTACTCAAGTATTTCCGATACGATCATTGATTTTGATACAAACTTGAAATATGAAAAGTAAATGTTACAATTTGTTTCGGTCTGTAATATATATAGCATATTTATGCTAATGGGCTGTATATGGTCCATAGCCCAATACACATATGTGATGAAGACCTTGCTGTAATATCCTTTGATCTATAATTGAATGGCTGAGATTGAAGATGACTTCTTCATATTGTAATCCAGATCGATGTTTCCTGAATCATTTCGTTACGCTCATTCTACAATGTTCTTAACTTTAACTTCAAATATCAAAGTGTAATTTGTTTATGTACCATGCTCAGTTGAAGTACAATATAAAATATTATAATTAGAAAGGAATTTGATTGAATAACAACATTTTACTTTTTAAACACACTAATCATATACATAGGTTTTATGGTATCCACCCAAGCTCTATTCTATAAATTACAGTTCAGGTTAATTTTAATAGGCTAAAGAAAGGGCACTCAAAGGCAGATGATATATACCCGGCTGAATTAATAATATATCTGGCTGTAATGCAGACTAGAGCAACACGAAGTGAACAATGCAAACTGGTTGTAATGCATGACACTTTTAGGAATATCACTTATATTCTGAAACAATCGAGGAAACAGTAGGCTGAAATGGTAGTATAACTGGCTTTGGTGCAAGGATGGAAAGAGTACCTGAAGCAATGGCTGCAACAAAGGTAGTTGAAAATTTAACTATCTGAAAAAAAAAGACAACTGCATCCACGATTTCTCCAACTTAAGCGAGATCAGATTAAGGCAATGGAGTATTACTGACATAAAGCGGCTTCACTGATTGAAACATCAGTGAACTATGTAAGATCGAGGGCAAGCAGAAGTGGACAATGAAAACTAAAACAGTGAGTGTCAAACTGAGGTGACAATGCCATCAAGTGGAACGATGAGCGGTCGGGCATAGGCGTTATTGCAGTTGCAATGTCGTTGGCCCGTGCAGGTGTGAAGTAGGTGGACGGGAGTGATGAAATGGATCCGTTACAACATAATACAGCATGTAACGTTGCTGCTATTATTATTTTTTAATCACAAGTTCTACTTGTGGTTGGAACAAAACTAGAAATGATCACAATGGTGATAGTTCACCAAATCCAAAATAAAACAACTGTGGTAAAAGGAACTTCCGTCGTTGAACCAAGTAATTCATATTTCTGCTTCAATAATCCCAAATGGATTTTTTTTTTCCTCGTCCAGTTAACCCTGTTTTAGGTAGTGCCACTTTATTTCTGTAATTTTTAGCTCTTTTGGCACAATGTTTTGAATATTTAAACTAATTTGTAATTGCTTGAAATAGGCAGAATGCATTTCAGATATCAAACTTCTTATGGATATGGGTATATTCAGGTTACTTTATCCGACAAAAATTTAACATATGATTCAGACTTAAATATACTTAATATCAAAACATGATTTTTGCAGTACTCATTCGGTTTGAGATCTTGCTATCACGACAACTTTGTGCTAACCATATCAAAGCTTGTAATGGGAATTTGTCTCCAAATCTAATGTAGCTACATAACCTTCCCACTCTATGCAGTAGTCACACAAGTAAGTTTCATATTCATCAAGTAAGTTGCTTTATCCGCAGCAAAGTTATGCCCAACCTACAGCTGCAGTAGCTACGTATACTCAATAGCCAGCTGCTGCTTCAGTTCCCTATCCTACCATTTATTATTGGCACCTTAAGACATCATACATTACAATATATTTTCAGTTCTCCATACCTGGTAATATACTATTTCATTACTCGAACTTGAATCTAATTATATTCATATATAACTGGTTTTATGACACACATAATGTGCGAGAGCATGCAAGTGATGTAGAGATGTGATAGACTAAGAAATTAAAAGGCTATTTATTTAGCTTTGACTGTGGTCAAAATAACGAGCACCCGTGAACTTTATTCAATCAATTCTTTTTATTTTAGTAGAGATGTAAAGATAGAGTTTGAAATAACTAGAAATGAAGCTCGTATTGGTAAAATCTGGTTGTAATGCAATATTTTGCTGGCTGATTACATGCGTATTTCATAACTTCCAATCTAAAGTACTTGGGATTTACTTCTAATATATTGAAACAGAGGTTATATTTCATAACCACCAGTGTTTAGACTTAATTAGCCCAGTATCATAAAAAATGGATCGACTACACTAGTGCTAATGTGGGTATATTTTTATTTTGAATAAAATACCATGACCATGAACGGTAATGCAATGAATAGATAGTAACTTTCCATACTGGAGCAGCATTTCTATTGTCTACAGTTGTTTAAGCTTAATTTGTATTAACTAATATCATGTTATATGAGTCCCAGGAGTGCCTGATGTTATCCCATGATATGGGTCGAGACATGTGCATTGGTTATTTGTAACATATTCAGGGAACAAATGGATTACTTTTTTCCCAGTTTCTGTTTTAACAGTGGAAGTGAAAGCTCGTGCTTGATATGATCTTCTCTAAAAAAAATCTGACTAAAAGACATGGAATAATCAAATGTGGAAAAAATGAGTACAGTATGAAACAGACAATTGAGAGATACAAGAAAGCAAGTACTGATACACCCAACATTGGAACTCATGATCCTGAAGTTAATTCTCAGGTGCATAACATTTTATTATTTCCTGGTTAAAATATTTATCTAAAAAATGGACTATCGGATAGAGATGGTCCTTATTTTCACCTGTTATAAATTTCCAAAGAAATATTCCATTAGTCATCTTAACTAAACCCGGATGAACTAGCTGGAACACCTAAATCCGACGATATAATGCATTTACACCTTAGTGTAATCTTTCAAATCGATTCATTTGATCATGCTTGTATAATTATTTAAGGGTTTAATCATTGTTGTTAATTTTTGTCATTTCATTGTCATTACTGAAAGTAAATAACCTCATCTGATTAAAGAAATATTCAATTATACATTAAATGACTAAAAGTTGAAGTTCAATAAATAAGATGAACACAACTGAATTTACAAGTTTATGAGTATATATGACTTAATTCGAAAATCTTTGTATGTTAGGATATATAGACTTCAAACAATTGATGTGATGTCTTCCATGTTTAATTTTAAAGATATGTAACAGCATAAAATTGAACTCATAACCTGCTTATGTAATTCCAGTGTCTTAACCACTCCATTAAGTTAAAATTAAATACCGTTCCAACATATAATGTAACTCAAGGAGTGAAAATATAATGTGCAATAAAAATTGATGATGCATAATTAAATAACATGAACCTTAATCTGAACTCATAACCATGTTGTATGCCCGTGTTTACTTGTCTTTAATTTAGACTTGTCTTTATTACTTCTATAATTTTAGCCAGATTAGTAATGTAATGTATAGTGTTGATAAATGAAGAATGAAATATGCCAGTGTTTCTTATATTAGTAATCTCTTATTTAAATTATATGATCATTTGTAGATATCAACGAAGATGGCTTAGGCGTGGTTGCTTGGTGGAAAGACTCATAGCATATCCCAAGCATCCCAAAAGACAGAATGGTAAAGTAATTCGATTTTTATTCGAGCATTTGGAGAAATCCAGACGATGAAGATGACTGATGTACGTTGTATCCTTTTTATGTTGAAAATTAATTTGGCATTTAACAAGTTGTTTTATGTTTGGTATTATTTACAGTTGTAGAATATACTTCAAAAAAATATCGTAATATATATATATATATATATATATATATATATATATATATATCGTTTTCTCAATCATTGATAATCATTTGCTAAACACTAATCAAAGACACACACACACACACACACACACACATATATATATATATATTTGTGTGTGTGTGTGTTTTTTATTAATGTTTAGCAAACGATTATCAACGATTGAGAGTACGATTAAATTAAAAAAAAATTGCTTCAACTAACATTTGATTTGCTTGTTTCATGACAACCGAAGCAAATGATCCTCTTTTATTTTGGTTGTTAGTAACAACAAAAACAACAAAAACAACAAAAACAAAAGAGGAGGTTTTTTTAAACTAAAGGCCCCCTCTTTTGCTTCGGTTGTTGTAACAACCGAAGCAAAATACCCATTTTTTGCTTCTATTTTTACTAACAATCGAAGCAAAATACCCTTTCATTTGCTTTGGTTGTTCAACCGAAGCAATAAGTTTAGACCTGTTGCATCGTCTTCGTTTGCTTCGGTTGTTCAACTGAACAACGTAGGGTAAACAATCGAAGCACGTGACTTATTTTGTAGCAATGGGTCATATAAGGAAAATTCCTTATTTTTCCTTTTAATTATGGATTAATTTCCATAACTTCCTTTCTATAAGGTTTGTTGTTATTTATTAGCCTATTTACCTTATACGTTATGACTTATGCGTTATTATTATATCTATACTTAACTTTAATTTCTGGCTAACTAGTTCTTATTGAATATTCTTAGGCATGCGTAGAAGTATTTCAATACTAAGATTTTCACTTCCTATTCGGATTATTAAGATAATTTAAATGTCACAATTTTCATATCCGTACAAGTCCCTAGTCCAATACAATAGTTTTCACAATAGCTAATATCATAATTTAAATTAGCTAAACGAATAAGATTTACATAAGGAATCAAATTATCCAACTTGTTTTACATTAACATAATAGAATCAACGCCACTATTTCAAGGGAGCAAAACTTTACAGTTTACATCTTTTACATTCTATTTGACTTTTAAACGGATAAGGTTGAAATGAAAAATGATTCATATTTATTTTTGTTATAAAAGTAGCGGTGCAAACCATAGATGGGATAAAAATCCCTGCTTTACATACCTTTTCTAATTCTTTTTAGAATCCTTCATCACAACAAACACAAATTGGAAAGTGGAAGTTGAGTATAATATAAAGTATTCATACTGCTAATAATAACAGATTAAATTCTACCATATTAATATAAAACAAATAAGATTCCAACCAATTATAGAATTAAAATTTAAAGGGGGGACTTTGGGGTTTTAAGTTTAAAGTATTCACATACATAATTTTTCAAAGCATAAAAAAAATACAAATATCAACTGCACAGACTACTAAAAAGAGGAAACAAGGATTTTGACTCGCGGATAGCTTTTCTTGAATTCCTTTGGATTTGATTCCATGCATTCAACTATTTTTTCCTTCGATTTTTTTTATTGTGTAACAATTTCATTTATATGTATTGGACTCTGAAATCATGGATAAGAGAAGGATAGAATAGCTATATACATATAATTATATTCAAGGTTCATCACCTATTTTCATTAAGCTTGCTTACTGTAATATCTTCTATGATTCTTGAATCTTTAATGTGTATACTTTAAATTTGATTTTTAGAATTTTATTGAGGAGGAAGAAAAATAACAGAGTTTCGTCAAGTTATTTAATATATTTTTCCAAATAAAAACGAGAGAGCTGGCCTCTTATTTATAGTGGTTGGAAGCTCCAAGACCGTAGGATCAAAGTCGAATTGAAACAATAAAATCCATCGTTCGGGTCTTAAAAACATAGCTGCAACAAATGAAGGCTGATCAACCGACCCTATTGGAACGGTCGACCGACCTTAATGCGGGTGTCGACTTATGGTCCTGGTTTTTATATATATCGTTAACATTATTTTTATTTTATTTACTAGATTTTTAACATTAATGTTAGTTAACCTTACCATTAATGTTATAAAATTTATATACATTTAAACCACATATATATTTAATTTGTTAATTTAAATCTGTTTGATTTATTTTAAGTTCAAAATCTTCGAACATCGATAACTTCCCCAATTGAACTACATTTGTAGAACTTTAAATATGAAAGTTGCTTAGAAAATCATCACAAACACAATGGTGTAATTTCATGGCCAAATTCCAGCGTTTGGAGAGCGTTACGTACTCTAGTCTCAATGGATATATCGATATCCAGTGTCGATACATCTTGTCTAGGAATATTTAAAATAGTATGTTTATTTTAGTATGGTAAATCACTCATAATTACAACACATTGTAACTACTATCACAAAACGTACCATTTATGGATTTTCTATTAAATATACTTTTAATTTAATTAATTAATTAATTAATATAACACATTATATCAAATATATAATACAAAAAAACAACTTTTATTTCGAACAAGACTGGTAATCGAGTTAGACATATGTAATAAATTATATAATCTCCTTTAGGCTATAACCCTAACTCTATCAGTAATATCTAAAAATCGAAAGAGATTATTCACTCTTATCTACCATTTCATGATGTTCTAAGTACAAATGCCTTGAGGAATATCAACAAATACATACAGACATCTTACCATGTCATTACATATATTAATAATACTACATATAACACTTTAGCTTAAGAAATATAAATAACTAAAGAGTATGCAAGTAATCTATCAATATATAAATATTAGAGGACAATGTTTATATTAAAGATTTATAATCTTTAATATATTTACTTGACTGATATCAGCTTATGAAATAATGTATTTCTTATGAAATACTCTCGTGATTCAAGTGTCATATCCGTAATTGCAATATATGTATGATACGTACGTATTTATTTCTTAAATCTAATTTGGCTTTATTATAGTCTACCTTTTATTATACATTCATATATATAAGTTTAATTCATATATAACAGTTTATAATTTTAATTAACTCACATAATATTTATGCATAATCTTATATAAATTTCATTAATTAAATCTTATTTAATTAATTTAATTATTAACTAATTAATATTTTAATTTATTTAATTTTATTAATTTCAAACATTTTAATATGAATACATATACTATAACATTTATAGTAATACACATATATCGTAATACATGTATTTTATTTTATTTATTAATCAACATTTGATCTATATATTTAATTAAAATAATTTTAATTAAATTTTATTATTAACAAAAATTATTTATTAGTTTCCTTAAACATTTTTAAGATAAATTTACATATATCATTATATATTCTTTTAATTAATTAATTAAATTTTAATAATTGTTTATTCAATTAGTTAAATTATTATAATTTTTTAAAATAATTAGTTATTTTTATAAATAATTTTGAAAAGTATTTTATAACATTTATAAAATTTCTTGTATTTTTTAAACTTAACCTTTTAATTTAGAATATTATTTATAATTGCAAAACAGATTTTAAAAATTAGCCCAAGACCCAAAATTAATTCGGACCTTTATATTAGGGATAACCTTTGGGTTTATTTCACTTTTCGGGCCAGACCAATAACCTGGTAGAGCATAGTACATGATAACCCAAACCCAACATTCAACACTACGTTTCTAAACACCATACTAAATGAGTAAATTAATAATAATACTGCTAATTTAGATTGCATAGGTTGTTAGACTCTGATACCATTGAATGTCTGGCCCAAACTCCTTTTGGTGACCCAATTAAGTACCTCACGATCAAATTTTATATGCAGCCTTTCAACTAGCACAACTGTAATGACCAAGAATTTTATTCATTTGAATCTGGAATATTTAATTGATTTTAAATATTGAAAAGTTAATTTTATAAGTTAAATAACTTATATTTCAATTATATCGATTTATTTGATAATTAAATTGTTAAATTTAATATTTGGAATTGTTTAAATAATTGAATCTTAAATTTAATATGAATGAAAATAATTTCTAAAATTGATTTAATTCTATTTAAATTAGAATGGAGTTGGTAAACTTTTAAATTTGAATTAAAGGTGAATAAACAGAAATTGAAAATTTCTTGTTTTAATTAATATATAAAAATAGTCATCTTTGGCATTGTCTCAGATTTTGATGAAACCAGTTTATTGGATACATACTAGTGAATTATTATATACAGTCGGATTTCGTGTCGATTGGATATATCATTTGATCGTGCGAGTTCGAAACGCATAGAAATTAATTAAAGAAATTTAATTTAAAATAATTCGATTTGAAAAGCTGTCTTATGTATATGATGGAGTTGGCTTTCGATACATATTCCATTGTATTCGGAATAGGGGTATAACATATACAACGCGAGGCGGCACGCTTCGTTTGAAGTTTGGAATTTTCACGGATGAATAATGTCGGGCTTATTTTCTATAAATAGACCTCAACTCCTTTCATTTTACAAAACCTAACCCTAAAAGATATTTCAGCCGCCATTATAACTTCTCCATCCAATGATCGACATCGATCAAAGCCACTAGAGGCGAAATTAGCCTTCGACTTCAACTAGAGAAAGGTAGCGCATGTCGATACGAACTCGGTCAATGGATGGATCATCGTCCGATGTGGCATGGTGGGAGAAATTACCACGCGTTCGCATTAGGTCATGGGTTCAGCTGTGGAGATAGTCGCGCGAGACGTGCGCGTGCGATGCAGGCTAGCGTAGGCGAAGGGTGGATGCGGCTAGGGCGGTAGGCGGAGGTTCAAGGTGTTGGCACGCCTGATTTTGAATGGAGCAAAATAAAAAAAGAAATGCACGTGGCACGCACAAAACGAGGTAGAGGAGCTGGGGCGCACATGGAGGCGGAGGCGGCAGGTCGATGGCGGATGGCACACGTGGAGGCACACAAGGCGGTGGTCTGCTAGGTGAGATTCAAGCACGAGACGTTCGAACACGAAAAAAAAAAAAAAAGCACGAGCACGCGGCCTGGTATGCTGGAGGGAAGAAAAGGATCAGGGAAAGGTTTAAATGTTAATTTAATTTGTTAATTATAATATTAATTAACTTGTTAAGCTAATAAATTCGTAACTTTCTCATACAAGGTCCGTTTATAGCGCGATAAGTTGCATTGCGTTCGTATCAGTGAGCACTATGCTATGGAGTTGGATTGGATGAATTTGAAGCTAGTATGAATTTTGAGTTAAATTGAATGACCGTTCAATTTTAATTAAATCCAGAGCGCTTAGGCGATTTTTGGCATTTTGCGAGTTAACTCATCTCTTTGTCCTGCTTATATTTTATATAAGTGGGAATAAATTTAATTATGATGATTTCTGTTTGTTTGGATGGCATACTATACATATTAGTTGGTTTGGATATATTCTCGCCTATTGGAGCATATGAGACCATATTACGTTTACATGTAAGAGTGAATGACTCTTTGTATACGAATCCCGCCTTGAAGCGGTTGATTTATATTTTTATGATTATATCTTGTTTGTGATGCAGGGGGATAGGTTGGAGGGATCTAATAGGATTCCTCACCAATGTTGATTTATTTTCATATATATGCTGATATATGATGTTTTGGATGTCATGATGGTGTTTTTGATATGCTCTGACTTATTTGGTGTTATGGTACCATTGGACCTTATTTTTGGTATTATAGAATATTGAAATGATGATTTTGGTTTGAAAAGGATTTCGAAGTAATTTTGAAGGAATATATGTTTTTATAATTTTTAAATTATTAAAAGAATGGATTTGTTTTTAAAGAAATAAAAGTTATGATTTTTGATGTCATAAAAATATAGTTTGAGAAATACTTTGATTTGAGACTTTTGAATAAGTTTTATAAAAGGATTTATAGAAGTATATTTTATAAATAAAGAAGTTGATTTATAATTGCAATTTATAAATGTTTAAACAAATGAATTTTTATTAATAAATTAGATTTATAAATGTATTTTGGTAGTAAAATTATTTTTTATAAATATGGGTTTGTAAATAGAATTTTGTAAATAAAGGAATTTTATAAAATAGAAGTTTTATAAAATCGAAAGGAGATTTATAAAAATAGTTTTATAAATGTGGATTTTTATTTAAAGGAGTTTTGAAAGAAATATTTTGATAGAATTAAATGGTTTTGAAAATGTTTTAAAATGTGATAAGTAACAGAAACATAGATTTCAATTTTTATCGTTGTAATAGATGTTTTCGGAAAGTATGAAAGGCATGGACTATGACTCTTTTGTTGTAGTAAATGCTTTCCGTAAGGAAATGTTTATATAGTATATGGGATTTATTTATATATATTAATTTACCGAATTCCTATACTAATGTTTTGGGTTGTCGTAACGATGTTTATGCAAATTCGTTGACCCAATAAATTATGTTTTGACCTTCCATCGTGAAATACACGAATCGGTACATATGATCGTACTAAAGGGTTGGTGGTGTAGGAGCATTGCTTCCTATACTTAACACCCGTCCGGAGGCATACGAACTCTGGAGTTGTATGGTTATAGAAATCTATTTGGCATGTCTCCAAATGGTAGTGTTATTAAATTTACTTATACCATTGATATAAGTATATGGAAATCTTTTCTAAGTGTTGAGATGAAGTGATTTGTGAATATACTTATGTCATTGATATAAGTTTATGGAAATGTTTTTCAATATTGAAAGATTGAAATGCTTTTGAGAATATACCTTCTTAAAAGATAATTTGAAGTAAATATTTGGAGATTGATTTAATTATAAAAGATTAATTAAAGGGGCCTAATGATTGCTTAAGTGCTAGATATAGTTTGTGTTGCTTTGATAGTTAAATAATCGACTATCAAATAATTTGACTTTTTTATCGTTGTTGATTCGGAGAGACCGGGGTAGGATTTATCTGAGAACCACTTCGGACCAACGTATATGCGTTCGAATATGCATGTTTGGAAGACACTGATATTTAGGATTTTCATAATGAAGGACAGTTATTGATCAGTTGGGCGTAAACTCCCAATATACATATAGTACCAGTTGTCTCTTCATTATAAAATATTCAATGCAAGGACTAATCGCTACTAATCCTGTGGGTAACTCCCGACAGGATGTGGTAAGAGAAGTGCCTTCAGTTTGTCCTATTCCTGGACAACTTGTATGGATGAATGTCCAACATCGCATTTTTTAAGAGTACATCATTGACTTTTATAAACGTACATGTGTTTGGTGGCGGTGAAGACAACTTCTCTTAGCTTAACGCCTTTCTCTAAGACGTATGAGCTTAGAGGTTGTATGTTTGTAAAAGTCAATAGTGATTTGATGGAATGGCAGTGTGGCATTCAAAGAAAGATGATGTGTTATGTGAAAGGTAATCATGACCTCTGGCCTCATACCCGGAAATGACTGAAACAGGGTAGATGCGGCAATGCTATATGGTTTGCAACCATTAGGATATGATCATCCCTTTCTTGATATATTTATTCCCGCTATGACGTTGAGTTTTAAATTATTGTGGATGTATGCTATGAGGGCCCTCGGATAGGTCGGTAACGACCAGGTGATGACATTTTCGGTAGTATCTAGTGAGAAAGGTAGGCCAGTCTTATGTTGTTAGAGGGAAGATATATAGTACCTCGGTACATTCCTCTGGAGATGTACTTCCGGAAGGTAGTCCCTTCACCTGGTCATTTGTATGGAAATCCAGTATCCTCTATGTGCCTGCCATTTTGTTTGTAGAAATCCTTGTATTACAGGGTGGTATGCTTGAATTTAATAATATAAAAATTTCGGTTATGATTGATATTATTTGTATACAAGACACTGGTATAATATAATAGGATTTGATATGAAATGTTTTGGTTATCGTAAGTTAAAAATCCGTCTGTGTTTATGTGTGAGCATGGTCTTACGAGATACCTTTGTTTTGATAAAGGAAAGTTTTTATAACTTTAAAATAAATTCAGTTGAGATGTGTTTTCTCATGCTGGTTTGCCAGACTGATCCGGGCGTTCTTCCCTTTCAATGCTAGGTTTGGACCGAGTATATTTACAAATTCAGTTTAGGATACTATGGAGTTTCAGCAAATGAGCTGGAAGTCTTCTGGTCATATTCATGTATATGTTTATTTTTCCGCTGCATTGTTGTTAAATTATCAGTAATTGTAAGGAAAGGTTATTATAACTATCCACGCTGATGATTAATGATTGATTGTTATACTCTGATGGATGTATGTATATTATATTATAGTTTCTGTTTTGTAAAGACCATTGATACGATATTATATGTTTTTCCGCTACGATTGTGAGATTCTGTAATTGTTTTAGTTTCTTTTATTTTTCTTGTTCTTCTTCTCTTTTCTTTTACTTCTTCTTCTCTCTTTCTTCCTTTCTCATGACTATTGGCTTTTTCGATATTTGATTGCTCAGCACGCAATACGTTGAATGTATTAGTATAAATTTTCGAGGGTCGAAAATCTCTGTTCCTTACAATAACCATCACTGGACATATATGGGTAAGAGGTAATGCTTTGTCCTATATCACAATGTAAGAACTCCTATCATGCTAGCTGCATGATCGTACTGGGACATCCAATGTACTGGGTGAACGTATCTAATAACCTCTCTTCGATACCATCGAAGCACCTAGGTCAGCATGCACTAAAGTAAAAAAATCAATTTTAGATCATATTGGGTCAATGAAGTCTAATTATTTCAGACCCAATTTGAATAATTTTAAATAAAATCTTTATTTCATATAGTTAATTAATATAAAAGATTTGATTTTGTTTATATAATATAAAGGCACATATACATGTAAAGTGCACATGCAGCATATAGATATGTACATGATTTAATGTGTCGGTATATAGATGTTGGAATTTACACTGCAACGGACATATTTGTCCCTTCATATAAACATTTGTTGTCCATGGTATAGTTTGGAAATATTGTTTGTGTATATAATAAATATTTTATTTATTTGAATAAGTTTGACCAAATATAACTAATTTATAGCAAAATTTGAAATATCTTATGTTAATTTAAAATTAAAAAGCAGGTTTAGATCTAATACATATATATAATATGACACAGCAGATCTAATTATGTCATTTATATAAATAATATGACCAAGTTAAAATACATTCTAAAAATCTCTTATGTTAGTTTAAATGCAAAGATAAATCAAGATCAAAATCTATTTTTAATCTAAAATCTAAAAGTATACTATATGTGTCTATGTATATAAATAAATAATTATATATATATGTAATCTTTTTTTCTTGGAAAATACATATAAATTTTGTATTATGTATATTATATATATACATATATATTATCGTTAATTAGTAAATATATATACATATATGTTTTAAAAGTAAAAATTCTTTTTTTCGATTTAAAGTTTTTAACAAATTTTTTTATTTGTCATATCCATACAGCTTTGGCGCTATTTTTTTTAAAGCATAGAATAATTTATTTATAAGTATTTAAAATATATGTTTTAATTGTTGTTATCATACGAGAATGTTTTCTCGAAAAAATATTTATATCTGTAAATTTAAAATTAAATTAATACAAAACATCCTTTTATATTCATATTATATATATAGTAATATAAAATTATTAAAATAAATTAAACTAATACGTTTTAAATTTTTGAAAAAAGATTTTTTTAAACTAGGCCAAAAATAAAACGTAAAAATATATATGCAAAATTAAATAATTAAT
The DNA here is from genome assembly GCA_030765085.1 of Allium cepa. Lineage (NCBI taxonomy): Eukaryota > Viridiplantae > Streptophyta > Magnoliopsida > Asparagales > Amaryllidaceae > Allium > Allium cepa. Next base: position 848,866,648 of record CM060938.1, read on the forward strand.
TTTAACAACTTGATATATGAATATGCAAACATAAGATTAGACAACAACTACATATGTGAATTCATTTTAACGAGATACAAGCAATATGACAGAGATGAATAACATACACAAATATAGAATATTAATAAAATTAGATCACTGTCAAATGCAGCTAATGATGAGTGCCTTGAATGTTGAATATAGCTCATCAAGATCCAATCTAGGCTTCCCCTAAATTTGCACCAAACAGAAGACGAATGCCACCCTTTGTTTTATATGATTTTGTTTTGAATTTGCTTTGGGTCCTTGGAGTTTTCGGTTGGGTAGGAGCAATGGAAAAGAGACAAAAGGAATGAGAGTGGAGAGCTATAAATAGACATTTAGATGAAGGAAAAAATGGAGATCAAATCTTCTATGTTTACTCATTCTCTTGCTAATTCAAATCTTCATTTAAGCACTTTAAAACCCTCAACCCTCCTCTATATGGTTAGCTAAAAGAAGGAGCCAAATTGGCCAATAAACTTTCCAAACTTATACGTTAATTAATTTATTTAAACCTAATTTAAATATTTATTGACGTTGAATATCAATACATATGTATATGACTTTTATATACACACCCAATTAATTAATAATGATACCCAAAATCAAAATCAAAAATTTTTATAATTAATATTTTGTAAATATTAATTAATTTAGTTAATCTATAATAATTACAAATCAACTAAATCACGTGATACTTTGGAGTATTCAACAATGCGGTTGTATGACTAATATGTAAATTCAATCAAAGATTAATATCGAATAATCCAAATATTAACGTCCACAAGTCTTCTTAGTTAGCGGTGTGACAATTTGGTCTAATTTATCACATACATATTTTTGGTAAAATCCAATTTCACTATTTTAAGCTGTACCTAATGGTAACAACTATATACACAAATTCCCTTCATCAAAACTATATCACATTAGGACTTACGGAAATTGGTTTCTAGTCAAAATTAAAATACCATCCATATTCAACTTGTATAATAAAAGCACAAAGTCCTTGGTTCAATAATAACAATAGTTAATATGAATTGCTCTAGCCAGAGACTTTAACATTGAATTGACTAAGTTGACCATGATACTAACCCTATAAAACCGATGAGATGAATTCTTTGTTAGATGTTGTTTCACTTCCAATACCTCGGCTCAGACCCAATGGTCATTCGGTGGATTTCGTGCCATGATTTAGCTATAATTAAGTGAAGTGTCTACATTGAAGTTAAACAATATTCTTAAGTCGAGGAAATTTGTAATATCATCACTTCGACATTATCTATTTGACCTTAGTTACATTAACCAATTGAAAACTACCGAGCGGGTCACTTTACAGTTATCCATTAACTATAAATATGTAACTCCTTGGTTCCCCCAGCAGCTATGAGTAATACACTATCCAATATTTGGAAAGCATTACGCACTCTAGTCTCAACGGATGTATTGATATCCTATTTTGAAACATCTTGACTAGGAATATTTAAAATGATATGCTATTATTATTGTTATAAATTTCTCACGATTACAATACATTGTAATTACCATCACATAACATATCGTTTAGGGATTTTTTACTATATATGCTTAAATTAATAAATAATTAACATAACATAGTATGAGAAGAATATAATAGAAAGAAAAACACCTTTTATTTCGAGCGGTATTTTATTACAAAGTTAATAATTTATAATAAAATACAGATTGCCTTTGGGGTATAACCTTAACTCTATCAAAATGGTCAACTTTATTGAATTGTACCAATTCATTCATGGATTAGTACATATCCATTGACTTAGCCTTTTTTACATCTTATTTGCTTTCTCCTTGTATTCAATCGACTTTGAGTCCAACATTCATCCCTTCATTATCTTATAGTTCAGTTCCATCGAAATGTCACTTGGAAAAAACACCAAATACAATAACATAACCTTAAAATCATTACAAATACGATCAAAAAACCTTCATCCATGCATTGTCATAATGTCTCTTAGATGAGAATAGATGTTACTTGATGAACTGACATGACTATATTTTCATGCATGTTAGATAGTCTTAAAAGTTAATGATATTTACATGTTTAATTTTATGCATATAAGTTTAAAAAACTTCCCACGAATGAATTTTTGGGTTATGCCGATCTAACCAACACATGCATAAAAATGAGAAGTAGTGGTGATAAGAAAGAAAATAAAATGAGTCAATAGGACAAGAATATCAAGTGGAAGATTTAGAGATGATGAAATATATGTAATAAACAAAAACATAAAATTATAAAATATGCTCGATTGTAAAGAATCATAATGTTATTATTTAATCGAGAATATAATGTAATATCCTTGATAAACTATGTAAATACAAGTATATTTTTGTTAATCCCAGTAAGTTCGATTAGTTATAATCAAAGCAAAAGGAAATTTGTTGAATCAAGTACACTTATAGTCTCATATTTTAATTGGAAGATAATACGAAAACCAAAATTTTCGATTTAATTAGGGTAAAAGGATTATATGATCAGAAGTACTATATCAAAAGATATTTGTGACTGATTTAAAGAATCTTCATCATAATGATTTCATTTTAATTTCTCATGTTTGAATGTTCAACGTAAATTTTTTTCATGGTAAGAATTTTACAACTTGAATAAAAATGAAGAGAGCATAAAAAACTTCCTAAGAAAGCAACAACAATATATATATATATATATATATATATTTAAAATTCTTAGTAAGAAGAAAATGTATTAACGGATTTTTTAAATTAAAAAAATTACAGAAATGAAAATAAAATTCGAAAAGTAAAAGAGAGCTCTTCATACTTATTAATAGTATGCATGTAAAAAATATGGTGAATGTCACGAACTATATGAAAACAACATATATCGGGTTAAAAAAATTCGATAGAAGTTAAAAATCATTCCACACATTTTTAGGGAAAACTGAACAAATTATTGTATTCTCCAATCAACACTAATATAAGTGCTGGCAATTTTGCAATTATTTCAATCGACTGTTGTTCATCATCAAACTCATGCACTTTATACTCCAAAAGTGGTTCAAATGGAATTTCATACTCGGATTTCTCAGTAAAATCACCTATGTGAAAATGAAACATAAAAACCAAAAAAAATATTGAACATATTGTGGTTTTTATTTTTTAGTATTCTACTAAAAGCACATTGATTACTTTATACTAATAAACATCTGAATAATACCAATAAAATTTCTTATTATGCTTCATAATACCATCAATAATCCAAAGCTATTAGGACTTTCAAAATTTATCAAACATGCATACATATTCACAATATATACGAATTTATCAAAAATTTGATCGGACTAGTCAATTTCTATTGAGTTGATCAAATCAAGGAAGCCAAAATTATAAAATTTTATTACAAAGAATCCCTTATCAATATGTGTGTTTTTGTGAAATAAAAATAATAATTTCTTCCACTCATTCTTCTCAAATTCAACCTTTTTTTAATAATAATAGTAATAATTTATTCAAGTAGAGCACTCACGTTGATGTCTTAGAAGTTCGAACCCATGACCTTTAGAGTATTAGTCTAGAGCATCATACCATTAATCATTTGAGTTAGTGGTCCTTACTCACATCCATAATTTTAAAATTCAAAGTCTGCAACTTTTGGAAAAAAGGTAGTTCTGATAGATGTTGTAGTTAATTTATCTTTTAATACAATTAATTTCTATGATTGTTTTCATGAAAATTTGGGTGATCATTAACAATGCTATGTTGAATGATTCTTGAATTTCATTTGCAATGTTCTTGTTTCAGTGAGAACAGTCGATGGATTTCAATTTGCACATTCACATTTCCTAGTTCGACGATTAAGTGTTAATAATCATTGTAGGAAGAGTACAATTTTATCGCCTTTTATGTGAATTAAAATATTATTAGTAGGAACAAAACGCCTTATTTTTTTCAACATATAGAGGATTGAAATCAAAATTTATAACTATGTAAATAAGTTGTTTTTTCAGTTTGCAATATACTGCAATTTTTATCAAAGCAATAGTACATAATTAAAATTACAAATTTGCAGGAAATATTTTTTTGGTGCAGTGCTAAATGCACTCATAAATCCTCTTTTTAATGCCATAAACCTTTTAATGAATAATAATAATATCATCTGCTTCCTAATGCATAATTAGTTTTTCACTGATCTACATGTTGCCAAAGTCCATTGGATTCCCTTCCTAAATCAGTCTTTAAAATTATCATCAACTACCAATACTTTATTCCTAAATCAAACTAGTTTCATGAAAATTAAAATTAACTCGAATTCATAATCAAATACCTACTAAAATTTATCTCAAGACACATATTGAACACACATTAAATGATTAACATACAATTCTAAATAGAAACCGAATAGACGGATAATTTAATTAAAATACACATAAAGGAGAGCCTTTAGCGGTGTAGGTGTTTGAATGTGTCTTACTGCACCAGGACATCGTTGCAAGGTTTTAAATATCAGACTTTGGTCACGTTTCGTCTCGGAATTTTTACACAAGTTATCTCGTATCGGGGAAGATCTCGGACGAGATGAGTACATATCGGGTGTGCATCTCGGAATGACATCTCGGGTCTTATAATGCATTTTGGGAATATCTCGGATGTACTTATATGTTTAAAATTGATGTGTCAAAAATTTATTTAACGGTTATAACTTTCTTAGTAAAAATAAAAATGGTAACTGTTATCCTGCCTTTTGGCAAGGCAGCGACAACAAGGAATAGACTGGAAACCAAAGACTTTTCATCCCGAAAAACGGTTATACGTAGGTTCGCTGTGGATGCTGGTAAATTTTTTCCAAATCCGGATCGAGCTACAATTAACATGACACGACAATCAACGCTATAAAACCCAATTTTCCAAATTTTAAGTCAACCCGAGTTCATGTGCTCAAGATATGATCGATGCAAACCAAGGAAATCAACTCATTTGTATCCATCATTCCGCCTCCTTCGCATCGCTTTCATTAGTATCCATCAAAGGCAACGTTCTTCGTATCCATCCCCTATCGCATCCATCCACAGCAGCCTCCTTCATATCTATTGGAATCAAACTCGTGCACATCGATGGAACACGCATGGTTCGTATCCATTCATACTCATATTAGTTCGTATCCATCATCCTCCAGCTTATTCGTGTCGATCCATCCACGTCTACTTTGTATTCGTCGAAACCAAGAAAAGCCGTTACTTCGTATCGATCCACTGACACAAACCATATTCGTATCGATCGGCTAGTGATCGATGTTAATAATACAAGATGGACCGATACGAATGACACTTTTGTTGATTGATATGAAATAGAGTAACGACAAGCAATACGAACAGCATAGCAAATGATGGATATGAACAAGCCAAAGCTAGGTCGATACGAACGAGGCGTATCCATAGGAAAGACTTGGTCGCTTGGCATGAAAAGCGGATCGATCAAAAAAGTTAGCGCATCGTCAACTAGCAAGCACGTGCCCGTAAGCGATACGAACATGAGCGATACGATCAGAAGCGATACGAACTTAGCAGCCATCAACAAATCCAAACTTGCATCGATCATAACTCGAAATCTAAAAGTCCAAATGCTACCATATTTTCACCGGAGCTTACTTGAAACCTCAGGAATGTTCATGATCGATCTCGCCTCGATTGGGCTAAATCTTGATCGATACGAATTTCATTCATATCGATCATGGATCGAGTCCAAACAATCAAGGATCGATCACGTGGGCCCGCCTATGTGAGAGAGGAGGTCTTCCGAGATCTGAGCAAGGACTTTTGGATTTTCTACGTCCAGACTCTGCCGAAATTACTATTGTACTTGAATTCTACTGTTGTAACTCATTGTAACCAGCGAATAAAGATAAAAAAATCAGCAATTTCATAGTAGACATAGGCCATACGTCGAACCACTTTAAATCCGTGTGTTTCTATGCATTTTCTTGTTCATTAGTTGGTGTGTTTGTTAGATCTTCCTCATTTTACATTTATTTTCTTCATTTTATCTCTTCAAACACATTCGAAGAGTGTTGTTCCCAATTTTGGTACAAACACTTTGGTGCTTTCATTGAGAAAAACTCTGTTTTTCTCCGGCTCGTTGGATTTATTGCCGATATTGGATTACGAAAATCTAAGGAGAATATCCAGATTTCAAGTATAGAAGTTCTTCCATCCTATTCAGATTTGCATCAAGTCTAGGAGAGAGCTTCGCTATTCACCACAGTCAACACTGGGACTACTTCAACAACTGCAGATCCAGAAGGATGGGACAGACAGAACCCTACACAACTTCCTCCTATCGATCAGAATGCTGCGGAACCCTCAGATCCACAAGGCTCTATCACCAGGGAGGAATTTCAATTTCTAATGCAAGAGCTGATTCAAAATTGTCGGCGGCTTACTCGGCAACTTCATGCCAACGTAGAATTGACTAATCAACTGAATCGTCAAAGACGAAGAAGATCTAGACGGGATCAAGCTTCCTATTCATCCATTCAAAGTTCAGCCTCTTCTGATTTTAATCACAGGTACACGCGCCCACGGCTGATTGGAATCTATACACACACAACTGGAAATCAACACACACTAAATCTTAGGAAGCCGAGAGTTGGACCATCAACCAGCCATCGGACAGACCCTCTTCCTAAGGAGGTAATGTTCCTTATCACATTGCCAACAACCGCACTACCGCCGCTACTATTGAGTTTTGAGTTGATGACCGAAATCGAACAGATCCGAACCATTGCCAACACGAATATACTCCTGAACTATATCTTTCTCAAAACCTAAAACCAAGGAGGTGAGACATGGACCGTCAACTGCGACCGACCCATCCTCGCATTGTGGAACCCGACCACACCTAGGCTCGGTATGCTCAAAATGTCCAGATGCCTGACATCCCGACGATGATCCGTCAGATGATCCATGAAAGTCGGGGCCTCACCAATGACGATTGGGGAATCTCTCAGAGTCATACCACTTTTACCGATCATATACTCTACACTGAACCGCCCCAGCGATTCAGAATGCCAACTTTACATGTTTATAAAGGGAGCTCTGATCCTAACCAACATATCTTAAAGTACTAATGGTTGATGAATAATGCACGAGCCGATGATGCAGTCAAGTGCCGAAGTTTCCCTATCTCCCTAGGGGGCATAGCAGCTACGTGGTTTACTCATTTACCACCTCGATCTATCTCATGTTTTCACCAGTTGACAATAAAGTTTGCTGAATAGTTTCGCATGCATGTCACAAGGCTGAAAGATGTTAATACCTTGTCTAGTGTCACTCAAGCTCCCAGAGAGACACTTAAACCTTATCTGGAGAGGTTTTATGTTGCATGCATTGAGATTAGTAATCCCAATGACAACTCAATTCTGATGGCACTAACTAAGGGGATTGATCCCGATTCCGAATTCGGCAACTGGTTGGCCAGAAAACCCCATGCATCATTGGACCGTTTCTATTCCAAGGCAACTCAGTTCTTGAGAAGAAGGATGCGAAACAGTCTAGGAAGAAGGATGACGCAGGGCCCAGTGTGGAAGGAATCCAAAGCGATGTCGCCGTTAAACAAACCGGGGAGAGTTCCGAAAAGGTGAAATTGAACATACAAAATCAACAGAAAGGTAATGATAATCAAAACAGGAAACAGGATCAGAATCATGGGCCACGATGTAGGGCTCTTATGTTTAACACTTACACTCCATTGACTATGTCATTGGAAAATGTGTGCTTGCAGACCTGTGATACTTTTCAATATAAGAAACCAGATCCGAAGCAATCGTTAGAAACACAGATTCAAACGGGAAAGTTTTGTAGATTTCATGATAGCTATGGCCTTAACACAAAAGAGTGTCATCATTTACAAGATATTATTGAGAAGTTGATATGAGAGAGGAAGTTGGAGCAGTTTGTTCGGGCGCCGTAGTCTGGAGGTGCGGGACCATCGAATCAAAACTAAAGACCAAATTAGGCGAGACCGGAGGAACCCGCTCGTACCGACGGGAGGCTAGTGATTAATACTATCAGTGGTGGTCTTCATCTAGGTGATCGAAGCTGGAAGGAAATGGAGTCATATGCCAACTCAGGCATGCAAGCTTCGAATGTTGTATTAACTTGGAAGATGGGACTCCGACCAAACAACAGAAAACGATGGCAGACGACACTGTATTTCGAGATAGAGATGCCGACCGGGTCGAAGCCCCAACTATTGATCCACTTGTCATATCAGCTCAAGTAGGTCCAGCTTGGATGAAGAGGATCTTAGTGGACAGTGGGAGTTCAGTGAATATACTGTTTACGCGAGCTTATGATCAGATGAAGATGGAAATGAAAAACTTGAAGTCTTGTCGGTCTCGTATTCATGGCTTCAATGGAAGTGTAACTATACCTACTGGGATGGTGGAGTTATCAGTGGAGCTGGGAGTTGGAAAACGCCAGAGAGTCCGGATATTGCAGTTTATTGTATTGGACATAGACTTGCCATACAATGCTTTCTTGGGCCGACCAGTCCTTGCTGAATTCAGGGCTGCAATTGCTCCATAGTGTCTGACTTTAAAATTCTCTACCGACAATGGAGTTGGAGTTGTTCAGGGAGACCAGGCTGCTGGACGAGCCTGTTATGTTGCTAAGCAACGGGAGGCACAGCGAAAAGAAAAAGGAAAGGGTGTAGATGAATCTTTCTACGTCCGTTTTGCTGAGAATGGACAGCTAACGCCTGGGCCAAAGCCTGGGAACCCCAACCAATTCCCAAGGGATCTTGACCCGAGAGACACCGAAAGTGAAGACGAAGTTAAAGACAGTCAGGCTTCTCCAGTAGAGTTGATGATCGATGTCCCGATTGATGATAATGATGACTCTAAAATGGTAAAGATTAGATCTCATCTAAGCCAACAGAAGCAGGAGGAATTGGTTGAATTTCTCCGGGCAAACCACAACGTGTTTGCCTGGACGCATTCCGACATGTGTGGGATCTCCCCGGACATCACGAGCCATACATTGAATATTGACCCGCGGCATGTCTCGGTCAAGCAAAAAAGGCACGATATGGATCCAGAGAGATCTGCTGCCCTTAAGGAAGAGGTAGATAAACTCAAGTCAAACGGGTTTATCCGAGATGCATTATATTCGGAATGGGTGTCCAATCCTGTACTTGTCAGAAAGCCCAACGGAAAGTGGAGAACATGCATTAACTACTCAGATTTGAATGAAGCTTTCCCTAAAGACAGTTTTCCACTTCCCCGAATCGATCAACTCGTAGACTCAATGGCTGGACATGAACTCTTATCCTTCATGGACACATATTCTAGTAACAACCAAATACCTAAGCACTTTCCCGATCAGGAGCATACTAGCTTCGTCACCGATCTGGGACTTTACTGCTATAAAGTCATGCCATTTGGACTCAAGAATGCTGGAGCAACCTACCAACGACTAGTTAATCGAATGTTTGCGAACCAATTCGAAAAATCTACGGAGGTATATATGGACGACGTGCTTGTGAAGTCGCTGTTCTCCACCAATCACATCAAAGACCTGGAAACTATGTTCAACATCCTCCGAGAATACAGAATGAAACTCAACCCATTGAAGTGTCACTTTGGGGTCACGTCTGGAAAATTCCTTGGATTTATCGTCAATGCCCGAGGAATCGAATCCAATCCTGAGAAGATCTGGGCAATCAAGAATCTTGAGACTCCAAGAACTATAAAGCAAGTCTAGAGCCTCAACGGAAAAGTAGCAGCACTGAGCAGGTTCATTTCAAAATCCACTGACAAATGCGTTCCCTTCTTCGACCTAATTAGTAAAGGAAGACAGAACTTTGAATGGACTATAGAATGTGAGGGAGCAATACGAGCACTGGTTCAATACTTGTCCACACAACCCATTCTGTAAAAGCCCATTAATCATGAGAGATTGTACATCTACTTGGTGGTATCAGAAAATGCAATCACTGCTGCCTTAATTCGGGAAGAAGATCGGATACAACGGCCAGTATATTACATTAGTAAATGACTAACCAGAGCAGAGAGAAACTATCTGAAGCTGGAGAAGTTGGCTCATTGCCTTGTTATTGCCTCGAGGAAGATCCATTCATATTTTCAAGATCGTCATATCACTTACTACAACGAGCAGCCGTTACGACGGGTCCTTACGTGGCCTGAGACATCTGGTAGGTTACTCAAATGGAATATCGAGCTGAGTCAGTTCGACATCACTTACACTCCAAGGCGAGCTATCCAGGGACAAGTCTTGGCGGATTTCATTGCTAAATCCACTGTCTCAAGGACTTGCCAGAAACCAGTGAATCTCCTAAACATGTCTGGAAGTTAAATCCTGATGGTGCATTGAATGAACGTTGCTCAGGCGCCGGGATTGTACTTGAAACTCTTGAAGGCCAATCCATATGCTATGCTCTAAAGTTCGATTTTCGTGCAACCAACGATGAGGCCGAATACGAAGCCTTGCTCGTCGGATTAAGGCTTGCTAGAGAATTGAGAATTATTGTTGTGGAGATTTACTGTGACTCATAATTGGTTGTGTGCCAAGTCCGGGGGAAATACCAGGCCAAGGACCGAAGGCTAGCTGCTTATCTTGCTCGGGTTCAGGAAATATTGAATCAATTCGATTATTGTGCCATATATTGCATACCCCGAGAAGACAATCAAAAAGCCGATTCTTTGGAAAAGCTAGCCAGTAATGGTGAGGCATAGCAAGTGTGATTCGTTCCCGTAGAAACATTATCTTCCCTGAGTATTGGTCAGATGGAGACCGATTGGGTATTTGAAGTCATTCTCGATAAGGAGTCATGATGACTCCGTTTAAGAACTATCTCAAGCATGGGACGCTGTTGGAGAGCAGGAGTGAAAAAAGACAAGTTCTTCGAAAGGCTTCGCGGTTCACTATTCAGAATGGAGTCATGTATAGAAGAGGGTGCTCTGTTCCCTTACTCCGATGTACCGCTCATGATGAAATAAAATGAGTATTGCATGATGTACATGAAGGAGAATGTGGCGACCACACCAGAAGGCAATCTCTTGCCAAGAAAGTGCTCCGATATGGATAATATTGGTCGACGGTAAATCATGATGCATCGGACTATGCCCGAAAATGTGACAGCTGTCAGGAGCATGCTCGGATTTCGAGCGCCCGGCCTACCGAAACAACACAAATGGTCAGTCCATGGTCGTTCGTAGTATGGGGCAATTGACATTATCAGTTCTCTACCTCTAGCCAAAGATGGTGCGAAGTACACCATCATTGTAGTTGATTACTTTACCAAATGGGCAGAAGCTGAGCCTCTTGCTACTATCACAACGAAGAAAGTGATCAACTTTGTAGTACACAACATTATCTGTCGATTTGGTCCCCAATACCATCATTACCGACAACGGAGAGCAATTCGACAGTGTTGAATTTAAGAATTTCTATCTACGATTCCACATCCAGAAGAAGTTCTCTACAGTTGCACACCCTCAAGCGAATGGGTAGGTTGAAGCTGTTAATAAAGGTATAAAGCCCATTCTGAAGAAACAACTGGAAAAGGCCAGGGGCAAATGGGTCGATGAACTTCCTATGGCTCTATGGGCTTATCGAACAATCCACATGTCCACGGTCGGCCATACTCCATTTTCACTTTCCTACGGTTCAGAAGCCGTTATTCTAGTCGAGTTGGAGGTTCCTTCTAATGTGTGACATATTATGATCCAAAGATAAGTGCTATATTACTTGCCGAATCTATGGATTTATTGGATGAGAAGCGAGAAGAGACTGATTTGAGAGCGTCGCCTACCAAAGTCGAGTCGCCCGATTGTACAAAGCCAAGGTCCGACCACAAACCTTTGAACTCGACGATCACGTCCTATAGAGAATTTACCCGGTTCCTTCACATATGAAGCCAACGTGGGAAGGGTCGTATGTTATTGAACAAAAACTTGGAGATGGCACATTTAAATTATTGGTTGTTGAAGGTCTCATTCTACCGAAAGCGTGGAACATCGAAAGTCTTCGTCACTATTACACATAACAGGCTTTATTTTTTCATTCAGTCTGCTTTTCATTTGAAATTTGTTTATGCATTTCGAAATTTGAATTTGTACTAAGGCAACAGACTTTGTCGTATTCTCTTTTCAGCAATCAAATGCAATCTCTTTGAGCCAGAGCAGTGATTCTTTTTAAAAATGCGTCATATGACCATCACAATGCACGGAGAGCTATGTTTCATCCTAAGGTGAGATTTATTCAAATAGGAAGTGGTTGTGATACGACCGATCGCTCACTAAGTAAAACCCGAACTCGGGGGCAAGCAATCGCACTAAAGACAAAAAAGGAGTGATACACGACAATCCTCTAATTAACTATAGATTCCTGGAGTGTGAACTGGAGTATAAACTTACAAATACGGTTTTAAGGAGGGTGGATGGATCCTCACGTAAGGACTTTTCCTTTATTCAAACTAAGTTTGAGGAGGATGGATCCTTCCATCAAACGACCTCACTTATTAACTCGGGGTGGATGCGAATCGACCATCCAAGATCTTGATAGATCCATCGTTTTTGAAGCGTGAACGAAATCCTAATTCCCCAGAGTGTGGATTGGAGTATAAACATCGACTAATCCTAATTCCCCAGAGTATGAACAGGAGTATAAACATCGACAAACCCTAATTCCCCAGAGTGTCGATTGGAGTATAAGCACAAACCGGGTATGAAACGACCACCCATAAAATAACTTCGAGTCCCCGGAGCGTGGGCCGGAGTATAGACGCAAATCGGGTGTGACTGACCATCCGTGAATCAATCTAAGTCCCCAAAGCGCGGGTGAAACTCTAAATATCATCGGGTGTGACTGACCGCCCATAAAATAATGCAAGTCCCCGGAGAATGGACATATCTCAAAACTTTAAGCAGGCATGACCGACCATCGATATACAAGTGCAATCCACAGAGTGTGGATGCAGTCACCAATTGATGAGCGAGTGTGATCCGACCACCCGAACTCGTCTTGTTTCAGCTTCGTTTCACAAAATTAAGATCGATGTGTTAAAGGCGAAAAGCGATTGCCGACCTATATTTTCAATTTATCCCTAGAACTGGGGCCAAAACATGAATGCCAACTAGCGATCGAGACAGTGCAGTTTTCGGACTCGACTTAACTTTTGGTCATGTCCTTAAATCGTGGCTCCAGGACTTAGTAACTGGACTCGGGTCCAATTCAAAGGCCAAAACTTCACAAGTATATTGAATGGAAGTTCGAGCGCTAAAATACTTAAACAAATAAACACAGAACTATGTTGAAGACAAAATGGAATTTTATTTCAATAATTCCTTGGAAGAGAAGGATAAGTACAAAATTATTCCAAAAATCCTACTAGCAGGGGACGAATCTGCATCTATACATGGCCTACAACAAACAAAAGGGAACTCCTATCTATCTATCAAAAATGGGGTAAGAAGACATATCTACTCTCTCGTCGTTTTCTTTTTCTTCCTTGGTGTCAACCCGTTGGAACTGCTGCTTGGATGTCCCTTTGATCCCTTTCTTTTTCGCGGTCGTTCTCCAGTCAGGGGAATTATGTTAACCTCCTCCTCCTTCGAGCTCACATGGATTGGAATGCTTCTTAAAGGTGGAGTCGGAGGGATAGGATCAATGGTAGAAGGCGGAGGAGGCACACTGGTGTCAACAACCGTGTCTCCTAGAGAGATCATTCGCAAATGGGCTTGTCTAGGGCCTGCCATCCCACCTCAAAATCCACTGGCCCACACAGCTGCTTCCATTTCGACATTGATCTCCGCTATTATCTCCTCCTCATGGGCTGTTTGGGCATCTTCGGGGATTCTAGCAGTTCGGCCCGAGGAGCTGGTCAAGGTGCGCCTCCGCCCATGACAAATGGCAGATCGACAAAGGGATCGCGTGGACGACCGAGGAGTTCCTCCATCATCTGTTCATCAAAGTAAATGTGCTCCCCTATACTCTGCCATTTCCTACAGTGGCCATTGTAGTGGTCGCTTTTACTATGAAGGCCTCCTATGCCTGATGCAGCTCTTGAGCTATAGGAAGTACGGCCGGTATAGCTCCAATCACTGGACAGAGACAAAGAAAAAACTGTTAGCGATTACTTTAAGTAGCACTTCCGACTTTGAGTAAGCGTGAGAAATGTTTAGAATACCTTCCTCCAATTAGCTCGTGGGAGGCGGAGTAGCTTCAGAGACTTGCTCACGAGCTGGAGACAATTGCGGCTAATCGGGATTATATGCAAAAACAGACTGAGCATCAACTGCAGATATGGATTCATGCAGGGTTGGCACAAGAGTTTCAGAACCCACATCATGGTGCTCAACACCAGAACCTTCTCCAGCCTCCGAGTGCTGAATGCCAAGTTTCTCCCTTTCATATATGATCACGATGTCATGGAGAACTTTTCTCTCATCCTCGCTCAGCACCCGGTTCTCTAGTTCAAATTCATCAACGGATTCAGCTTGGGGTTCTGCCTTTTCATCTTCCACCAAGCGGCCCTAGGCATTATACAAGTGTGATGGATAGTTATCCAGCCAGGTTAGGTTTCGGTGTTTTAGAACATTAGCGTTGTATGTGATAAGAAGATCTTCGATATCGGCCTCCAATCCGGTCTCTGCCATTTTCACTTCATCCTCAACCCCGGCCTTGGCTTCCTGAATTTTAAGCATTGCCGCATCTCTCTCATTCATGAACACCATAGCCTGTTCACATGCCTCCTGGGCTGCTTAGTTTGCATCATCTTTTTCTTTGATGATTTCAGAAAATTTGGCCTTAAGCTCTTCAAGCTCTTTAAGAGCCCCGTCATGTTCGGCCATGACTGTGGTGGTACGATGCCCCATCTCCTCCACCAGGGCTAGGTGCATCCGCCTCATCTCTTCCATTCACCGATTGGCCTCATCAGCCCTTGTGTTTTCCTCTGTCTTCGAGTTTCTCGTGGACTGCATCTCATCATGTAGCATCTGAATTATGCGGTCCTTTTGAGCAAGATCGGTTTCTAATTTCTCGATTGTCTTTGCCTGTTCAAAGGCTACTGCTGAAGCTTTATCCGTGGTTTTCATCCACTCTTAATATTGGCTGTAGACATCATGGATGCAGTCATGCCTTGTTTTTTCCACCTCAATTGGAATTCTCTTTAAATATGGAGCAAAGATGAAGCCGTCAAAGAAGATGTTTGGCAAATCTTTTTTCAGCAGGGCGATTCTGATTGCTCCCTCCCCCGTGGGCTTTGTGACAGCTTGCTCGATGACAGTGGAAGTTTCGATTTTAGTTCTCTGGCGATGTAGATCAGGCCTTGGTATTTGGGAATGCTGTTTTTAGTGTGACAGCTCCAAGGGTTGTTTACCATGACCGGAGGGTTGTGTGAGGGCTCGAGGTGATGGAGAGCGAGACCAGAAGCGACGTCTATATTCTCTATCTTTCTCCATGTCTCTCTCCTTTTCGTAACGCTCCTGGCTAGAATAACTACGGTCGCGGTCTCTATCATCCTCCCTTCTGCGGGACTTATGATATGAACTAGAAGAACGACGTGCTGAGCGGAGACTACCAAGCATGGATTCTCGCCTTGTCATTGAATCTGCCAAAAAGAAAGAGAAGCAGAGTTAGTAATCTCCAAAAACGAATAGCTTATGGCTGGAAATCTGTAGTGCCATGAAGTGTGTATGCATGCATGTGCAAACCCCCCGGCCAACCGGTTATGTCGGCCACATTCTTAGGAAGTGACTCGCTTAAATCTATAGCGTTGTGAAGCCCCTCCAATCCGGTGTCTTGTTGGAGTGACACGTAGTTCGAAATTGGAATGTTGGTGAGTCCTTCGAAAGGATTCTCCATTTGCAAGGGAGGAGTCTCCAAAATTCTAACACTGGAGGCTGGCAGGAACATGACTAGGGATTTCCATCTTAAAGATTTATGATGCTTGCGAGCAACAGCCTTTCCATTCCTCCTTCCCTCTAAATCCCGAGAACTATTTAAGGGCCTAGCTACGGGTTCATCCTCAACCGGTGTATCTTCTTCATCGCCCTCCTCAGCTATTACAATCCCGGGCGCCTTATGCTTAGCCCATCTTGTCTGGGCTTCCCTAAGCAATCCTTCAAGCCTTATGCTATGATCTTGGTCAATTAGCCCAACGGCCCTCAAATTTTCA
Organism: Allium cepa; assembly: GCA_030765085.1. Taxonomy (NCBI): domain Eukaryota; kingdom Viridiplantae; phylum Streptophyta; class Magnoliopsida; order Asparagales; family Amaryllidaceae; genus Allium; species Allium cepa. The sequence goes on from CM060938.1 coordinate 848,882,857, forward strand.
TCCATGAGCACTGAGTCTCTCTCATCTCACCAGGAACTTCTTGAAGTATTCGTACTATTTTTTTAAATTAGACAACTTTAGGTCATGGAATGGCGGCTGTAAAGGAAAGAAAATATTAGAATCAATGTTGATTGCAACTATCTCGTTACCCACTAGAGAAATTGCAGCACTTACGTCTAACTAACCACCGCCTAGCAAACCCTGGCGAGCATCGAACATAAAACCACTCCATCTTGAAGTAGCTAAGCCTGGTCCAGGATCCAGTCACAAATTGGAAATTCCCGACTGCCTTTAGGAATATGAATGAGGGATTATCAGCTCGACACTTGACATTGAACAAGAATCTAATTTCCTTCGGAGTCAGAGGCCGAAAGAAATGCTCCATAAAAACAATGAACAAGCTTTTCAGCAATGAATATCCATTCGGATGCAATTGTGACGAAGCGATCCTAAAGAAAGCTAACACTTCTGAGTATACTGGTTGAATGGTGGAAGTGTCCCGGCTGTGCAGGAAAATCGGTTAAAGACTGTGTATCCTTCTGGAAGAATATGTGGTCTGTCGCTTGGCCCCACTAACAGGACATCATCAGCCCATGACTTAAGAAAATTCTTCCCAGAGTAACTTCGGAGACATTAGATGGTGCAGAATCTTGCGGATTCCCAATAAAGGTTGCTCCTAGCAGCTCGTCTGGAGCTGGAATCATGACTTCGGCCGCGATGGCCGGGATCTCTATTATCAAAGGAGGTGGATTTCGAGCCCCCCGCTGCTGTGAACTTCCAGGTTCCAAAACTAGTCAACACATCAAAAACCATTATTATATGATAATAAGCCCATGTGTTCTCCAGTGTGAAGTGCATGAATATGTTGTGCAGTGCAGTGCTACATAATACTTAAGAAATTCTACATAATTTGAGAAATGTTCAAATGAAAAGACTTCGAGGTTCGACCGAAGTGACGGTCATCGCTGACCATAATAACCACGCCATCTAGACTTCAGCATACGATCCAAGTTAAAGTCCTTTGAATTTGTCAAGTTATAGTTCCATCAACGAGCTTTGAACGACAGTCAAATATGCAGTGAAACGGTTAAGTCCAATTATGCATGGCAGAAGATCGTCGAGTAATATATTCAATTATTCAAAGATTTCGTATCCATCAAAAGTTCAAACTTGGACCGTTCCGCAAGAAGCCCATTTCGTATCGATCGTGGAAGTTAGGGTTTCATATCGATCACAAAAGGATCAGTTCGTATCGATCTAAAACCCTCGGATTCATATCGATTATAGGCCACATCTTCGTATCGATCATCAGATCCAGACCTTCGTATCGATCACACAGTCAAGTTTTCGTATCGGTCGCTCTAGCTCGATATGAACTCCCACCATTTCCAATTGTTACGAAGTTTCCCATCCATTGTTTCCAAATCAATACGGGCCTCCACGTCTCAGGTTGATACGAACGATGCATCCTCCATCGATACGAGATCTATGGCAAAGCTTCTTCCAATGACTATTTCATATCCATCAGTGGTTCTTCTTTCCCAAGAATCCTAAACGCCATTACTCTCTCCTCGACCTTGCTCCGACCTAACTCCGACATCAATGTCACCGGAATCGAACATGACTTTGAACGAATTAGCATTAGAACTCGAATCTTATCGTTTTAATGTGAAATTGATTGGTTAATTGCCTAAATTAAAGGATCGATTTGAGGGATTAACGGTTTATGTTGATCTTAGAGCAAAAACGGTTCCTTCTTTCTTGAGTGTTCAATCGGTATAAAGGTAGAAATGAAAGTGATGGCAAGTGAATTTTTTGTCAGTACAAATTGTATATGTATGGATTCAAAACCAAAGAAAGAAATGATTCATCTCCAAGTTATATCGACTGGTTAAAAGCACCCCCTTCCCCCTTCCCCGTGTCATCGATACGAAGCATTGTTCGTATCCACCCACTCGCATTGGATAAGAATACGACCGTTCATATCCATCAGCCCTTACCGATACGAACGAGACAACAGAGACCTGTTTGGACCGTTCCGACCATCAGCAATCCATCGATGCGAAATGACAACTTCATATCCATTGCTCTGAAATCCACAGAAACTCGTATCCATCGATACGAAATCTTCCAAAGAGCTATTAACGTGTGTCGACGTCATTGATACGAAGATAATATCCCAACTTCTAAAATCGATCCAGGAGAGGACCGATGCTGAGAGATACTCCAAAAATGACCATGAAGCATCATTACAACTCGAATTTCACATTGATCTAGGAGAGGGTCGCTATAAAACTCGATTCAAAAAAAAACTAAACTGACAACGACTCGTGAATGTGCAAACGTTAATGGGAGTCAGATTAACATACATGCATGTATGTTGGACTAATATTCAATTTTCAAAATTTGCAGGAGTTGAAAGCTCATCTGGTGACAATTATGACAACGAACAACAATTTTCTATCATTCAATACTCATTTGCAACAGTGCATAGTACAACAATTGGCAATCAACAACTCACTATTTGTATTACTGAAGATCAATCAAGGTTACATCTTTCGATAAGAAAACAACAAATGTTCAACAAGTTAGATAAAACTTTTTAAATTGAAGATTTCAGCTTTTCAAAGCATGTCATGTTCTCTCAAGACGTACTTTAGGGGGAAAGTGTTATATCGCCTTTTGGTAAGGCATTGACACCAAGGAATTGACTGGAAATCAAAGACCGTTCATCCTGGAAAATGGTTATACGCAGGTTCGTTATGGATGCTGGTAAATTTTGCCCAAGTTCGGATCGAGCTACAATTAACATGACATGACAATCAAAGCTATAAAATCCAAAATTTAAAATATCAAGTCAATCCAAATTCATATGCTCAAGATATGATCATTGCAAACCAAGGAAATCATCCCATTCGTATCCATCATTCCGCCTCCTTCGCATCGCTTTCATTCATATCAATCCAAGGCAACGTTCTTCGTATCCATCCCCTTTCGCATCCATCCACAGCTGCCTCCTTCGTATCCATTGGAATCAAACTCGTTCACATCAATGGAACAAACATGGTTCGTATCCATCCATACCCATATTACTTCGTATCCATCATCCTCCAGCTTATTCGTGTCGATCCATCCATGTCTACTTTGTATCCATCGAAACCATAAAAAGCCGTTACTTCGTATCGATCCACTAACACACCATATTCGTACCAATCGGCTAGTGATCGATGTGAATAATACAAGATGGACCGATACGAATGACACTTTCGTTGATCGATACGAAATAGAGCAACGAAAATCGATACGAATAGCAGAGCAAATGATGGATACGAACAAGGCAAAGTTAGATCAATATGAACGAGGAGCATCCATAGGAAAGACTCGGTCTCTCGGCATGAAAAGTGGATCGATCCAAAAAGTTAGCGCCATGTCAACTAGCAAGAAGGTGCCTGGAAGCGATACGAACTTGGCAACCTTCAACAAATCCAAACTTGCATCGATCATAACTCAACTCTACAAGTCCAAATGCCACCAAATTTTCACAGCAGCTTGCGTGCAACCTCAGAAATGTTCACGATCGATCTTGACTCGATTGAGCTAAATCTTGGTCGATACAAATTTCATTTGTATCGATCACAGATCAAGTCCAAACAATTAGGGATCGACCTATAGGCCCACCCACGTGAGAGAAGAGATCTTCAAAATTCCGAGCGAGATATTTGCTGCCTACGCCTATAAATAGCAGCCCGGGGCCTATTGAAAAAGGACTTTTGGCTTTTCTACGTTCAGACTCAGCCAAAATTACTATTGTACTTGAATTCTACTATTGTAACTCATTGTCACCAGCAAATAAAGATAAATAAAAGTCAGCCATTTCACTGTGAAGTAGGCCATACGCCGAACCACTTTAAATCCATGTGTTTCTGTGCGTTTTCTTGTTCATTAGTGGGTGTGTTTGTTAGATTTTCCTCATTTTAAATTTATTTTCTTCATTTTATCTCTTCAAACACATCCGAAGAGTGTTATGTCCAATTTTGGTACAAACAGTAATATAATTGATTTACATGGAAAAAGGAATATTTTTAGAAGAGTAGTATCTTGATTAGCTTAATTAATTTGGTAATGATTGAATAATATCCTTTTATTTGAACATAATAAAAAAGTGAAACCTTTCGCTATGACTCATTAGGATAAAAAGTAAAGAATATGTTCAAGAAGTTGGTAGATTATAATTGGATTGAGTATTTTCTTTTGAATCAATATGAAAATAAAAAATATTATGCAAAATAAGGAAAATGTATAATTTCGGATGAGATCTCGGATTGAGATTTTGATCCATATTTCGGTAAGATTTAAATATCCCAGACGAGATGAGCGTCGAGAGATATGAAGAACATTTGACGTCTCATCTCGTTTAAGTGTGAAAAGGAGATCTCGAAAGAGATCTCGAGTGATATACAGGAGATTTAAAACCATGCATCGTTGCTCTTTAAGTTGAGTTTGGATTATCGTCTGATCTTTTGATTTGGGGATGAGAATTTTTAGAGGAATTGTAACAACCCAGAATTTTGTGATTTATTTTAATTGTATGTTTTAATTATTTTAATTGAAACTCTTGATTTTAAAAAATTATCATATTTATTAAAATGAATAAATTTTGTTATTTTAAGTATAAATTTTGATTTTTGTGTGAATTTTAATTCCAAACCCGAATAAATAGAATATTTCCAGAAAATGTGGATTTTTGGTCAATCTGATCAAATTTTGACTTTAAAATTTAAAATTTAAATATTTTTATTTTTGAATTTTATCTTTTATTATGAAAATAGATTAAATTTTAAGAATACTACTTTTTGTTTCATTGGAATCCGATTTATATTGTGAAAGTTATGCTTTTTACAATATTGGGTGTAAATTGATTTATTTAATAAAATTATCTATTTTAATTTATATAAATAATATTTTTATTTATCAAATCATGTTCTAATATGTGTTATATCACATGTTAGGCGTATATTTTATTTTAAAACATTTTTAAAGTGATGTTATAATTTTCCAAAGCTTGGCGTGTTTATTTTCAATTTTCATAACCTAGTTTCTATTTTAAGCTATTTTCTTAATTTAATTATATTTATTTAAAATTTTATTTATTTATTTTATTCATTCATTATTTTGCTATTTTTTATTTTATTTATATTCATTTTTCATATGTTTAAAAATGCAAAAAGAACTAAGAAATTTGAAGAGTTTTAAAACCTCTTATATACCTTAGACTTTTCACCTTCTTTGCCTTTTCAATGTCAATCAACATTTGCATTCATTTTGGGCTGACCATATCTTTTTCTCAACCGTGACTTATTTCTTCTTTCTCACCTCTCAACTGACGAAAATTGTCAGATCTGAAGGTAATGGTTCTTATTTTTATTTTATTTTTTTCTACTCTTTCCTCTTCTTTTCATTGATTTTCCTTTGCAAATTGCCTTGGAATCTTCATGCATTTGCTTGGCCATACTCCTCCACCGTCCAGCACCACCGCTATCCATGGCCATTCCACCATCCTTTCCCTCTGACTTAACCAGGCCGTGAGCCCCTTTGAAGCTATCATCACCAAATGTTGCAAAATTTCCTTGAATATGCCATAGCCGAACTCCTTAATCACCTAGCCTTCATTTTTCACCTAAACCACCTCCTTAGCCGCCGCCACTCCCTCCACCACCTCTGGCCAAAACTCCAGACCCTGCCTGACCTTCCCCTTGCATGGACGAACCCAATTGTTCTCAGGCCGACCGCAATGGTTGCACCAAAATCCACATAATTGCCTTAAACCCCTTGATCTTCCTATGTCATAACTTCCACACTTAACACCTCATCAGCCGAGCCTCTTTGAACCTATACCTGACCCTATACACCACTTTGGCCATGCAAACCTGACCCTAGGCCGAGCTCATGAAGGTTGAGGCAATGGTCAAATCAATTTGTTCATTGCTACTTTTATTTTCAAATTGTTTCAAAGTGTATTCTATGCTGAAATTGGATTTATATTGTCTTGTTCTATGGGTTGTGTACAAGATCACTAGTTTGGTTCTCTTCCCACTCAAATTCTCCACTTCAGTCAAGTCTAGAGTTGTGTTATCGTGCCTTGTGGAATTTATTTATGTGCCTTGTCATGCTATCTCCCGCTTGAAACAGGTGAGTATTTCTCACTAGACATTTCATACTTATATAATTAGTAAATTGACACCATTTGAATCTGTAGATTATATTTTTATGTCATAACTGCTTGGGATATTATTTATATGAGATCGCCCAGTTTATACACCTGTCATATCATCTGTTACTGTTATATAATGTTATTCTGTTAATTTATATCAGTTTATCACACTGCAAGTTCCCTGTAGAATAGAATCACTATGGGTTGAAATGATACATACCCGAACGGACTTTAGAATAGGAAAATTCGTTATGGGATGAAATGATAGGCCTGAGCGATTTTTATTTATTTCATTTTACTTGGGCTTGCGGCTTTTAAATAAAAGAACCCAGATTTTTTTCCTTTGTAAATTACGGATTGAAATGATATATAATCTGTATCATTTGACTTAGGTTAGAAAATTTTATATACAGACCCGTGTTAATATATTTTTCTAAATTTTTTAAAATATTTTATAAAAAGTAGATATTTTGATATTTTGATTTAAATTTAATTAAAAATGATTTTAATAAAATATTAGTAATTTTCTATAAGTTAAATAAGTGAAATAAATAAATGGTAAAGTAGAATTTTGAAATATAAGTTAATTTTGGAATTTATGATTTTGTTTATAAATGAAGTTTAAGTTAAGTAAGAAAATATGATAAATTGATTTTAATTTTAATTTAATGATTTTACAAAGTGTTATTGATTTTCTATAAATTAAAAATAGTTAAATAAATAAATGTTTAAAATTGAAATTTGAATATAACTTAACTTGGAAAATGTGAAATGTGTTTTAAAAATAAAAGTTAAGTTAAGAAAAATAAAATGGAATTTAAATTTAATTTATGAAATGGTAAATTAAATTTAAATGTAAAAGTAAATGAAATATTATAAAATTGTACGGTGACTTTTGTAAGTGAATTATTAAAATTTGATAATTATTTGTGAAATTGCACTTCATAGAAATCATAAATTTAAAGGTATTTAAACGATCATTTTTAAACTGATAAAATATGATTTTTATAAGTTAATAATGGTTGAAACTAAAGTTTAATTGTTTATGAAATTATATTGAATACTTGGAATTTAATTAACCATATTTTGAAATGCCATCATTTCTTAAGTAAAGGATATTACAGTATTTCTAAGTGTTGTAGTTGATTCTAGTGAACTATAACTAAAAGGCTATTACAGCACCTTGTAAGTGTTGTGGTGTAGAATTTAACTAAATCTTTTGTTTGGAACTTGAACTATTACAGCATATCTGTAAATGCTATCTTTGTTAAATTAAATTGTTTTCAAATGAAATTTTCTTTAGCATTTTCTAAGTGCTACGAAAGTTGAAATTTCACTGTTCGAATAAATTTAAGTGAATAAATTGAATTCTGAAAAGACTACAATTTTAGGAATTAAATATTTGATTATTTAATATAATAACTTCATTTTGAATTGGTTTAAATGGAATATTTTGATTTGAAATATAAAACCATTTGAAATGTGATTTGAAATTGTATTTAAATTTAAATAGAAATGAATGAGGTTTGGAATGAAATGATATTGTGATATTTTGAAATGAATTTGAAATGATATTGAATTTTGAAATGATTTTTGGTTTACGAAGTATAAAATACCATTTTGGAATTTTAACCACGGGATGTATTTAATTTATAGTTTAACTAATCCTTAAAGAATGGGCGATCCCAAACATCCTTTAAGTTATAGTGCATTACTACTACAGTTCACTTGAGTTGGTTTACATTATATAAGTATATATGTCCTGAGTCGAGTGTTTTGTATTTTACTTTACGCTCGAGTCAGCCTGAGTATTTATAGCTTAGCTTTGGATTTCTTTTTCCGGAGCTAGCAATCGCTGGAGATTCTACTTGTCTAGTTTTCTATCCCCTTTCAATTTCAGTTGTTCTATTTCGGCTCTGGTATTTATAAACTTCTATATATTTGAGATTTCTATTGTATATATTTTCAGACTGATATTATGTATTATATTTTGAGAGTTTGTTATAGTAGCTTCATGAACTACTATGGTATTTTAATTTCCGCTGCGAGTTATTCTGATATTTTTATATCTGTAATTCTGTGATTGTATTTCATTTGCTCCAAATTTATTTACAATGCGGTATTTTGAGCAATTCAAGTCCGGCATGTGTGGATGCGAATGGCTGAAAATTTCGGGTTGTTATAGTTGGTATCAAAGCTTTGGTTTTAGGCAAACCATAGCCTGTGGAGCAAAAGTTCATTAGAGATAGGGTAGAAATACCCTAGAATGAGTGAAACCAATCTCAGAATCCGTTCTTTGTGAGAGAATGTATTTTCAAAGTATAAAATGATTTCCAAATGATTTTTAAAGGATTTTCAATATTGGTATAAAAAATTCACTATTTTTTTAATCAAGATTTTCTAAACTTCATCCCTTCGGTATCCACCTTGTTAGAAATCTCTTGGTTAGGATTCTTATCAATTAGGATTCCTTGAACTTAGGGACGCTTCCACTGGTTCTGAAATCCAGTCTTGTCTTCCCTATTTTTATCCTTTTGATTTTGGAGTATTCCGTAACCCCACTTTTGAATGACCTCTATAAAGATCGGATTCCGTAAATCTTTGAATAATTTTTAAAGGGGTGAAACTCCTTTATAATTGGCATTGATTCACAGAAGATTTCTATATCCCCGGTTATAATGCTATCTATCTCCTTCTCTACTTGGATTCTGTCTCTGGCGATCGAATGTCGATTTGCCATAGATTTTCGAATTGATTATATTCCTGAAGTCACGGTTGACCTGTTAAGGTTGCCCGCGATTTATATAAGCTTATCCATCTTCTATTTGGTAATTAAATTATCTCACCATTGTTCGAGCTTATCTTCAAATAAGAATTCTATTTGAATAGAGTTCCTCTAAATTCGAATCTCTGTTTGTTTGAAATCCATCCTTGAATTATTCTTTGGAAATTTGTGTTTGCTTGTATTTTGAAATTGTGCATACATTGAAATTATTATTTTGACAAGGATGACCACATTTATAAAAGTAAAATGTTTTCAATAAGGATTTTATTTCTTTTGAAATGAAAATTTAAAGCTTTGAAGGGATTCAAAATTTTGAAAATTTTATAAGAAATTTTACTTATATAAAAATGATTTATAACTGAAGGGTTTCGAATTTGAATTTCGAGGAATCGAACTCCGGTGTTTTGAAATCGGTTTTAAAATTTTGGAAAATATACAATAATAATATGATTTAAAGATATTTTTCTAAATAAGAAATGTTTCAAATGTATTCGAATGAATTCCAATGATCTCAAAGAGATTTCAAAGAAGTTTCAAGAAAATAAAAGTCCAGAACACACTTATGTCGCTGGAAAATAATTTCGGTGATGAATGCATGCATCATCGACATTGATTTTCGAGTTTCTGAGTGGGGGAGAGTCCACTCTAGTAGCTTTGCTATGCGAGTGATTTTGTGAAACCAATTTTGATTTCTGATTTTGAAGTATGGTTTGATATTCGAAAGATATATGTATATATATATTTGAAACAATTTAAAGTAAGCTGGTGTTCAGTCCTTGAGATTCAAATTTGTTTTGGTATAACCTTATCTATTGGAATTGATTTACTGATTTGTTGGTGGTTTCCAACTTTTGGATTTTAATATGATTTCTTCGACTATTTTTAAAAGTTCGAGCACTTCCAAATCAAGGCTTAATTTTCAAAAGCTAAGTAGTCCTGGAAAAAATATAAATCATTTGATTAGGTAAGTGAGTTGAAACTGTTTTGTTAAGTAAATGAATAAAACTATTTTGAATTATTCTGGTATGAAATCTAGATTTGAAATGTTTTGAATAAAGTATATATATAGAATAATAATCTTTCCAATGGTAAGTTGGATTTTTCATATAGAAATAAATAGTTTGAAGGTTTTAAAAAGAGATGGTTTTAAACTTATTAACCATTTTAGATATTTTGATGATTGAAATGGTTTGGAAATGATTTAATTTTTATTTTGATAAAGAATGTGAATTTTAAAAGATAATTGATTTTGATAAATGAATATTTGAAGTTTATATTTATATGAAAGGATATTTGGTTTACTTGTAATTTGAGTTTATTTAAAAATGATGGATTTATGAAATGAATATTTCAAAACTAAGTAATAATGAAGTAAAATTTGAGTTATATGAGATTATAAAATTTAGTTTTGAAATATGGTATATTTAAGCTTTGAAATATAGTAGAGATTGAATAGTTTATTTTATGGATCAAATCTTTATTTGAAATTTGATAATATTTGAAATGGTTTTGTTGGAAAACTAAATTGAATTGAAAGTGATGGTTTGAATTTAATTAAAATTGGAAATTTTAGATTTGGGTTTAATTGAATAAATTTGTGAAATGTAAAGAATCAAAGGAATGTTTTATGATTTCAAATGTATGATTTCGAAAGGTTATGATTTTCAAAGTGTAATGATTTCAAGTATTTTGGTTTCAAAAGATTTAAAACTTTGGAAGTATTATGATTTTTGAAAGTGAATATATGTTTGAAATGGAAATGAATTTATTTGACCTAAATTTTGATGATTGGGAAATTTGGATTATTGTCTAAATCTATTATTTTAGGAAACTTTGAAACTGAATATATGTAAATAGGAAGAAATGATTTGGCGAAATCATATATGATTTTGAAACTGAATTGATATTGAAATGATTTGAAATTGAGAACCTTGTTTATTTAAATACTTTGATTTGTGAGTTATCGAATTTATATAAAATTGATTTGTATAAGTATGAAGTGATTTGAAAATTATTGATTTGTAATGGTACTCAACTTGTAAATTGAAATCTTATATAATCGAAGTCTATATAAGTAGGATTGGAATACTATTGATTTGGAAAGTATTCGATTTGAAATGAAATTTTATATATAATGGACTTTATAGAAGTATGATATTTGAAAGTGATTTTGAAAGGTACTATATGATACATATTTTGGAAGTAATATATGGAAAGTGCCTTCTGCTTGATATCCGCTTGGCGGCCACACTGTGGATTCATTCTATCGATATTATTCTCTTTGATTTGGGTTTTCCGAATATGATACTCGAGCATCCATCGAATTCCATGGCGATCTCCATAGTCTTATGATCGCGACTGCATAGCGTAATTCACAGGGGCTGCGGGAGCCTAAGGGTGTGGATGTTTCCTGGAGGATCCAGGCGTAACCACTGTGTATCTGTGATCTATTGGGTCGCTTGGTAGCGTAATCTACAGGGGCTGCGAGAGCTTAAGGGTACGGATGTTTCCTAGGGGATCTAGGCGTAACCATTGTGTATTTGCGGTACTACCAGTCTTCATGGCGTAATCGCAGGGCTGCGGAAGTCAGCCTACGGGTATGGATGTTTCCTGGGGGATCCATGTGTGACCATTGTGTATCCGCGATCCATGATCGACATGTTTGGTTTGGTTGATTTGTTTGGATTGTACTTTCCATATCTGTTGTTTTTAAAAGGTTTTCCAGTATTTTCACTGGTTGTTGAAACAAGCCTATTAAGTACCTGAAGTATTCTTGCTTTGCGCCTGATCAACGCATGGCCAGAGTCTACAGGAACGAAAGAAAACTTGTTAAGACATCGAGTTATAAAAGTATTTTGATAAAGTGTATTATATAAAGGATATTTTGATCATTTATTTTACTTTTCTAAATAATTTAAAAATGTTTTAAATATTTTTTACTTCGAACAAACAAATTTGAATCAAATGACTATTTATCATGTTATAAAATGTTTAAAATGTTGTAAATATAAAACTGCAAATTGAAATGAATATGGTTTTAAATAATGGTCCATCCTTGTCTTTCAACCTATTTTTTTCTTCGAGCTATTCCTACCTTTTTCCTCTTCGAGGGCTCTTTCTGCATTATGGGAAGAGTTGGTTCTTTGGCTTATCGTTTGGATTTGCCCAATAAGCATTCTGGAATGCATGATGTATTCCACGTCTCACATCTTCTCTGGTATCTTCTTGGCCTATCTCTTTTGTTCAGCCTTCTGCTCCTGATGGTTGGGCTATTGAGCCTAATCTGACTATCGAGAGTAAGCCACTTCGTATTGTCGATAGAGGTACGAAGCAGCTAAGAAAGAAATCAGTTAGTTTGATCGAAGTACGATGGGGTACTGATGATCGAGAATGTACTTGGGAAATGGAGGAGAGCATTTGTGCTTCGAATACGAAATTGTTTTTCCAAGTACTATTTGTTGTCTATCGTGCTTTTCCTTATTTTTCTTGTTCGTTCTTTTCGAGGACGAAAAGATTTGAGTGGAGGAGAATGTAACAACCCATAATTTTGTGATTTATTTTAATTGTATATTTTAATTATTTTAATTGAAACTATTGATTTAAAAATATTATTATATTTATTAAAATGAATAAATTTTGTTATTTTAAGTATAAAGTTTGATTTTTGTGTGAATTTTAATCCCAAACCCGCATAAATAGAATATTTCCAGAAAATTTGGATTTTTGGTCAATCTGATCAAACTTTGACTTTTAAATTTAAAATTTAAACATTTATATTTGAATTTTATCTTTTATTATGAAAATAGATTAAATTTTAAGAATACTACTTTTCGTTTCGTTGAAATCCGATTTATATTGTGAAAATTATGCTTTTTACAATATTGGGTGTAAATTGATTTATTTAATAAAATTATCTATTTTAATTTATGTAAATAATATTTTTATTTATCAAATCATGTTCTAATATGTGTTATATGACATGTTAGGTATATATTTTATTTTAACACGTTTTTAAAGTGATGTTATAATTTTTCCAAAGCTTGGCGTGTTTATTTTCAATTTTCATAACCTAGTTTCTATTTTAAGCTATTTTCTTAATTTAATTATATTTATTTAAAATTTTATTTATTTATTTTATTCATTCACTATTTTGTTGTTTTTTATTTTATTTATATTCATTTTTCATATGTTTAAAAATGCAAAAAGAACTAAGAAATTTGAAGAGTTTTAAAACCTTTTATATACCTTAGACTTTTCACCTTCTTTGCCTTTTCAATGTCAATCAACATTTGCATTCATCTTGGGCTGACCATATCTTTTTTTCAACCATGACTTCTTTCTTCTTTCTCACCTCTCAACTCACGAAATTTTTTAGATCTGAAGGTTATGGTTCTTATTTTTATTTTATTTTTTTCTACTCTTTCCTCTTCTTTTTATTGATTTTCCTTTGTAAATTGCCTTGGAATCTTCATGCATTTGCTTGGCCATACTCCTCTACCACCTCCACCGTCCAGCACCACCACTATCCATGGCCACTCCATCATCCTTTCCCTCTGACTTGACCAGGCCGTGAGCCCCTTTGAAGCTATCATCACCAAATGTTGCAAAATTTACTTGAATATGCCATAGCCGAACTCCTTAATCACCTAGCCTTAATTTTTCACCTAAACCACCTCCTTAGCCACCGCCACTCCCTCCACCACCTCTGTCCAAAACTCCAGACTCTTCCTGACCTTCCCCTTGCATTGCCGAGCCCAATTGTTCTCAGGCCGACCCCAATGGTTGCACCAAAATCCACTTAATTGCCTTAAACCCCTTGATCTTCCTATGTCATAACTTCCACACTTAACACTTCATTAGCCGAGCCTCTTTGAACCTATACACCACTTTGGCCATGCAAACCTGACCCTAGGCCAAGCTCATGAAGGTTGAGGCAATGGTCAAAGCAATCTGTTCATTGCTACTTTTATTTTCAAATTGTTTCAAAGTGTATTCTATGCTGAAATTGTATTTATATTGTCTTGTTCTATGGGCTGTGTACAAGATCACTAGCTTGGTTCTCTTCCCACTCAAGTTCTCCACTTCACTCAAGTCTAGAGTTGTGTTATCGTGCCTTGTGGAATTTGTTTATGTGCCTTGTCATGCTATCTCCAGCTTGAAACAGGTGAGTATTTCGCACCAGACATTCTGTACTTATATAATTAGTAAATTGGCACCATTTGAATCTGTAGATTATATTTTTATGTTATAACTGCTTGTGATATTATTTATATGATGATCACCCTGTTTATACACCTGCCATATAATCTGTTACTATTATATAATGTTATTGTGTTAATTTATATCAGTTTATCACACCGCAAGTTCCCTGTAGAATAGAATCACTATGGGTTGAAATGATACATACCCGAACAGACTTTAGAATAGGAAAATTCGTTATGGGCTGAAATGATAGGCCTGAGCGATTTTTATTTATTTCATTTTGCCCAGGCTTGCGGGTTTTAAATAATAGAACCCAGATTTTTTTCCTTTGTAAATTACGGATTGAAATGATATATTATCCGTATCATTTGACTTAGGTTAGAAAATTTTATATACATACCCGTGTTAATATATTTTTCAAAATTTTTTAAAATATTTTATAAAAAGTAAATATTATGATATTTTGATTTAAATTTAATTAAAAATGATTTTAATAAAATATTAGTAATTTTCTATAAGTTAAATAAGTGAAATAAATAAATGGTAAAGTAGAATTTTGAAATATAAGTTAATTTTGGAATTTATGATTTTGTTTATAAATGAAGTTTAAGTTAAGTAAAAAAATATGATAAATTGATTTTAATTTGAATTTAATGATTTTATAAAGTGGTATTGATTTTCTATAAATTAAAAATAGTTAAATAAATAAATGTTTTAATTGAAATTTGAATATAACTTAACTTGGACAATGTGAAATGTGTTTTAAAAATAAAAGTTAAGTTAAGAAAAATAAACTGGAATTTAAATTTAATTAATGAAATGGTAAATTAAATTTAAATGTAAAAGTAAATGAAATATTATAAAATTGTACAGTGATTTTTGTAAGTGAATTATTAAAATTTGATAATTATTTGTGAAATTGCACTTCATAAAAATCATAAATTTATAGGTATTTAAATGATCATTTTTAAAGTGAGAAAATATGACTTTTATAAGTTAAAAATGGTTGAAATTAAGGTTTAATTGTTTATGAAATTATGTTGAATACTTGGAATTTAATTAACCGTATTTTGAAATGCTATCATTTCTTAAGTAGAGGATATTACAGCATTTCTAAGTGCCGTAGTTGATTCTAATGAACTATAACTAAAAGACTAAATTGAACTAAGGGCTATTACAGCACCTTTTAAGTGTTGTAGTGTAGAATTTAACTAAATCTTTTATTTGGAACTTGAACTATTACAGCATATCTGTGAATGCTGTCTTTGTTAAATTAAATTGTTTTCAAATGAAATTTTCCGTAGCATTTTCTAAGTGCTTTGGAAGTTGAAATTTCACTGTTTGAATAAATTTAAGTGAATAAATTGAATTCTAAAAAGGCTAAAATTTTGGGAATTAAATATTTGATTGTTTAATGTAATAACTTCATTTTTAAATGGTTTAAATGGAGTATTTTGATTTGAAATATAAAATCATTTGAAATGTGTTTTGAAATGGTATTTAAATTTAAATAGAAATGAATGAGGTTTGGAATGAAATGATGTTATGATATTTTGAAATGAATTTGAAATGATATTGAATTTTGAAATGATTTTTGGTTTACGGAGTATAAAATACCATTTTGGAATTTTAACCACGCGATGTATTTAATTTATAGGTTAACTAATCCTTAAAGGATGGGCGATTCCAAGCATCCTTTAAGTTATAGTGCATTACTACTACAGTTCACTTGAGTTGGTTTACATTATATAAGTATATATGTCCCTGACTCGAGTGTTTTGTGTTTTACTTTACGCTCGGGTTAGCCTGAGTATTTACATCTTAGCTTTGGATTTCTTTTTCTGGAGCTAGCAATCGCTGGAGATTCTGCTTGTCTAGTTATTTATTCCCTTTCAATTTCAGTTGTTCTATTTTCGCTCTGGTATTTATAAACTTCTATGTATTTGAGATTTCTATTGTATATGTTTTCAGAATGATATTATTATTATGTTTTGAGAGTTTGTTATAGTGGCTTCATGAACTACTATGGTATTTTAATTTCCGCTTCGAGTTATTCTGATATTTCTGTGTCTGTTATTCTGTGATTGTATTTCATTTGCTCCAAATTTATTTACAATGCGGTATTTTGAGCAATTCTAGTCCAGTATGTGTGGATGCGAATGGCTGAAAATATCGGGTTGTTACAGGAATCGAAGTTTTCAAATTGAAGTTAAGCAATTAAACGTATGAGATGTGATGATGGTTCGATGAGATATTAAGAAGCGAATATAAGTTCAAGTTATGATATTTCCTTTTAGTATTGGTACTAGGGAGAAGTTTATGTGAGCGTGCTTTTTTAAGCCGGGCTATTCAAAACTTTAGTTTGGTTCTTAAAATTGATACCTCAGTTATTGATTTTGATGATATCAACCCTAATAATAAAATACATTTATATAAATTATGGATACTAATGATTTTCCAAGATATATAGTATATAGTGCATGATATTATACATGTATTGAATCAAAGACTGTACAGTATAAAGACTCAAGAAAAGAGCATGAAGACTCATGAGTATAAAGACCTGGATATGAAGATCTCAAAACTATAGTATAGTATATAGAGTCATGGAACATTGTGAAAGTTTCTGATAGCAATCTTTGATTTCTAGTTCTCATTTTCTTATCCCGTAATTTAAAAAAAATTAAAATATATTTAAAAACATTATAAAAAAATTTCAAAATATAAAATGTTTATAAACTATGTTTAAATTATTTTACAAAGTATCAAAATGTTTTACAAAGCACAAAATTTACAAAATATTTAAAAATAAAAGAGTTTTCAATTTTCAAAGGGATATGTCGACATATGCCCTATGAGTATGTTGATATATGTAAAGACCCGGAATTTGACTGCTTGCGGATACTTAATTAATTTTAAATATTCAAATAATTGATTTTATATGGAAATAAAAATATTTTAAATAATGAATAATAATGGTGAAATAGTTTTCCAAATTTGTGTACAAAAATATTTAGTTCGAAGAAAGATCGAAAATGTGTTCGGAACTCACTTTCCAAAATTTTGAATTTTCGTCAGCTAAAAGTTGTTGCAAACATTGTGAACTCTTTAGCATAAGTATACACATTTATAAATAAGTTAGTATATGTATATATGTGTGTGTTTGTGTATGTATGTATTCATACCTAAGCATTTAAAGTTTAAATTAAAAATACAAATGTCACATCATTTGAAACATTAAGTACAAAGAGTACTTAAACATAACATGTTTGCATGGAAATGAGAAGAGGGAACAAGGGTGTTTGCCTGAGTACATGAGGCGGAGGAACCTAGGTGAGGTGGTAAGAGGGTAGGGAAGGGTAAAGGACAAGGTCGTTTAGGTAATTTACTTTTTCTCTTGCTTATAAATAGCCCTTTACTTCTTCAAATTTTTCCTCCTTTTTATTTTATTGCATCTTCCTTATCTCTTATTATAATGGATAAATTCTTTTTCTAAAACCATATATAATTTCATTGGCTACAACTTTTATTTGTACCGCTTCTTCAAATTTTGAGCTTAGCCATGTCAAAATATCAGTTCTTTGCAGAGTGTTTTCGGACCCATATTTTCAAGTCCGAAAATACTTCTTCTTCTTTTGACCATATCTCTCCTTAGTAAATCCAAATTAAGTAATTATTCTTTTTAAATGGTAGAGAAGAGAATTTACAAGAATTTTCTCTTTTATAACTTCTCCAAATTCTATGAGTAACATAGCCAAAAATCTAATAGAAAATGACTAAATTTTGGGTCCAGTTTTGTGAATTCAACATTATCCGAAGTCCCTCCGCCTCTCCGAAACAAGTCCTTGCCTCACCTATACATGTCATGGCAGATCCTTACTCTACCATGAATAAGCTTATTTCCAAGGTTTAAGTCCAAAGATCAAGTTTTTCATAGTTCTAAAGTTATTTCAAGTTTTCAAAAGGGTTTTGCAAATTTTCGATGAGCAAACTTCTAACTTTTGGAAAGATGCTGCCTTTGCATAAATGATGGTTATGTGTTATTTATTATGATGTTAGTTTTGGATTATGATATGGTTTGGAAGTATATGTATGTGGTAGCTTGTGTTTTAACCTTTGACTTGAAGCGATGGATTAAAGTGATGTGTTTGGATTTAAAGTTGTGATCTTTGTGATGCATGGTGATGATATGATTTATTATTCATAATCTAAGATATGTGATTAAATGGTTTGGAAGTTAGAACATGAGACGTTAGAAAGGACTTGAGATCCATTTTGAAAATCAAATCGTTTTACTGGTTTTGATTTAGTAGATGTTTATTTTATTTTATTTTAGCTTTTAACTTTTGTCAAAGTTTTTAAAACTATTTTGAATTATGTTTTAAAAGTAAGCAAAAGTGAAAAGTTAAAGTTTTGGAGGGCAATTTAGAAAAGTAATTCTAAGTTATTACATCTACAACGGTAATCGCTATGGATGTTGTTTGGGGAATTTAACGATTTTCAAGTTTTAAAAGTGTTTCTTTTAAATGTTGTTGAAAAAAAACCATTTGCAAACTAAATTAGTAAGCATATGAGTTAATTATTACTTAATTAAGTATGTGTTGATAATCAATTGTTTTATTAAATAAGAATAATTATTAATCAATTAATTAGTAATTAAGTCAAGTAATTAGCAATTAATTAGTATTACTTAAGTAAGTTTATTGTTAAATAATTAAGCAAGTTTTAATTAATAAAGTTAAGAGACAATTAAGTATTAATTTTTATAATAATCAAGTTTGATTATTTTAATTAATTATTATTTAATTAAAGGTTAATTATTTAATTAATTATTATTTAATTGGAGATTAAATATTTAATTAATTAAATTGTTTTGAAAATGGTATTTAGATACAACATGTCATTGGAACAACAAACCACAAATCATGTGTCAATAAATGTTCGAATCACGCTACGCAAGTTTCGAACTTATGACCTCTTACATCAAAGTCGAATCACTTAACCACTAGGATAATGGTGTTTGTCATTTAATTAATTATTAATTAGTTAGGGCATAATCATTAACTAATTAGGACTTAACTAAGATTAATTACAGTTTAATTATGATTTAGATTTGATTTATTAAGATTTAATTAAGCTTTAATTTATAATTAAGCTTTAATTTATAGTTTAGATTAAGATTTAACTATTAAAAGTTATCTTAAACTTTATTGTTTATGTTTTAAGTCTGTTTTCTTTTATAAGTGAATTGATTTTCAATCAAGGGATCTTTTGTTCGTGACATTTTGAACCAAACGAATGTGAATGAGTTATACTAAGTTGAATTGAATTGTGTGGACATCCATTTAGTATAATAAAACACCGTTCTGCTAAATTGTAAATTGTTTGGTTGTGTGGATATTCATTTAGCAGAATAAAACACTGTTCTACTAAACTGTAAATTGTTTGATCATGTGGACATTCATTAACAGAATAAATCCTCGTCTGTTATTTTAATAACTTGGACATTTACTTATATGATTGGTTGTTATTGGTTGATTCCCTTATATATATCAACTTGTTATGTAAATATCTATGTTATAACATAAAAAGTAAACTCAATTAAATGAGAATCGTTGTGATCATTGAGATTTTTCTGATTTTTAAGGTCATTCAAACTTTTAATAATGGTTTCAACTTAAGTAATGATTTTAGTAAAGGTGTTTTAAATGATCATTTTTTTTTATCAAAGGAACCTAATTGATTAAGCGTATTAAATAAGTTTTGTTTTAAATAAGGATAATTTATGAGTTTTTATAAATGATTTGGATATTCATAACATAATTTTGATAAAGGGTTTTCAAAATTTATGAAGAAATTCTATATAAGGATTTTGGAGATTTATATAGAGTTTTATAAATAGTTTTGATATTTATAGAAAAGTTTTGTAAATTAACTTGAAGGTTTACAAAGTGTTTTGTAAATGGGTTTGGAATTTATGTAAATGAGATTTCATAAACAAAAGAGATCTGTTAAAAAGATTTATTGAAGGAAATTTATAAAAGAATTTGAGATTTGATTTCCTTTAACTAATCTTCTTAATTCTGGTGGTATGAACATTCGTTCCACACTTAACACCGAAAGAATATTGTTTGAAGTTATCTTTACCTCCAATTTAAATAACATTTTGTTTTTATCCTTTAATATGATTTTGAAATAAGAAATCTTTCATAAATCTTTTGTGAATATACCTATGTCAATGAGATAAGTATATCAATGTTTTGATAAAAGTTTCGAAAAGGGATTTAAAATAAATGAAAGATTTATTTTGAGGGTTCGTGATCGCATGGATAATTAGATCCTTGAATTTATTGTTGTTTGTTTATTTGATAGCAAAATATAATCGACTATCAAATCTTGACCTATTTTGACTCAGGAAGTTTAATTGTATATTCGAGTTTCGTAGTGAGGACTCGGATACTTATTGTATACTTCCAAAAGAACCGGGAATGAGTTTGGAAATTTCATTGCTGGTTTGGAGTGACCGGGATCAAATTTGCTATCTGAAAACCGCTCTATACCAACATACACGTTCGCGTAGTAGGCATCCTGAAGATGATTGAAGAGGATGCTCCTTGAAGAGCCTTTGGTTTCATTCAGACGTTTAACGAACTTGTATGGATGAATGCTAGCATTGTATTTCTGCCTAGAGGGCGATGTTAGCATTCTAAGATGGATTGCTAAATGTTAAGAGCGTAGCATCTCAACCCTCACACCCCGGTAATGGTTAAAACATGATAGATGCGGTAGGGCCATGTGGGTCGCACCCATTAGGGTATGATCATCCCAAGATCTAATGTTGATATCTCTATGTATGCTTCGAGCCCATTTTTAGTTGTTGATTGCAACCAAAGGGTGATCATATTAGGTACTGCCCAGTTAGGGATAGGCCGGTCCTCTGTTGGCAGGGGTTGGAAGGTTTTCGACCCTACTGCACATTTTATCTAGATGTGTATTGCGACCACTCGGAATTTTTGAGCGTTTGAAATTGGAATATTTAATTTATTTTAAATGTTTAAAAGTTAATTTTTAACTTGAATTCAAATATTATTATTATTTATCAATTCAGTTATTGGATTTAATAAACCAAAATTGGATAAATTGTTGAATCTTCAGTTTTAAGCCTTTTAAAAATAATTTGAAGACTTGTAAAATTTATATTTATAATACTGGAGATAGAAAAAGTGTCAAAATTGAATTTAAAGGTGATTTGTTCAGTTTTGAAAATATGTCGTTTAAATCGATATGTAAAAATAGCCTTCCGAGGCACAGTCTCGAAATTCGACGAAACTAGTTCCATTGGATCCGTAATATTGTATTATTATCGAATTTCAATTGTCATAGTGATTGGAATTGTTGTGAGCATACGACATATATACGCGCTGAAATTTATATCAAATTCAATATAATAACTGGTTCAATAAGCTATCTTCTCCATATGATCGAATCGGGACTCGAAACTTTTTCCATTATGTTCGAAATAGGGGAATAACATTATAAACGCCTAGCAGCATGCCTTGATAGGAGGTCCAGATTTTGAGTTGCAATTATCGAGAAAATTTGAATTTAAAATTTGAATTTATATTTATATTTGGTCAACCATTCAGCTGTATTTCTTTTGCATCAAAACTTTCTCAATAACTCAGATCACTGTTCGCCCACTGTTTCACACAATATTCCCTTTCTTTCACTCAATCAATCCAACGGTTTATTCAAATATCTCGACCTTGTTTCCTTCTTCATTTCTAAATCCAGAAAAGAAAAAAAGAGAAAGATGGCTTCGTTCGTAAGCTAATGAACGAAAAGAAATAATCGTGCTCTCGTCCTTCTGTTACTAACCCTCTCGATTTACAAAAAGAAAAAAAATGGCCGAGCCCCCTTTCATTTTCAAAATCGATCTCGTTCATTTATAATAAAAAATAAACGCGCTGCTCAATTGAAAATCGAATCGAAATCAAATCCTCCAGTTCGTCATATCGACTTCGTAAATAAAAAAAGGGGGAAGCACGGAAATCGTTCGTGGCGACTTCGAAGTGGCATCGTTCCAGATGCTCGACTTTCGTGATTGGCAGTGGGGGGTTTCGACGTCCTCGTTTAGGCAGTGGGTAGGTGAGGTCGCGTTCGACGGTGGGAATGGCATCGAGAAGGAGTCGTTCGTGAGGGGTTGATTGGGCTGTGTTCGATGGTGGAAGTGGCGGCTTTGGGAGTGTCGAAGACTGATGGTCGATGGTGTGTGGGTTAACTGGATGCTAAAGTTTAACTGGATGCTAAAGTTTTTCTTTTAAAACAGAATGAATTTTTTTACAGTAAAGTGTATATAGTTTATTTCAATTAATGTGTATATGAAGTTGAACAGAGAGAAAAAAATGGGGATATATTTACAAACCAGACTTTGAAAAAAAAATATAGGAATTTTTAAGTGTAAAGTTATGTAAAATCAGCCCTCCCCCCATTGATCATATCGATCCCTTTCCCGCTAACCAGTCATATCGATCCCTTTCAAATCAGCCCTGTCCTTCCTCTCCTTTACTTGTACCGCCAGCCTCTGCCATCCCCTTGTCTGAACCAACCATCCCTCCTCCACCTGATCTAACCCTTCCTACTCCGTTGCTATGTTCCCCCGTGCTGTCCAATCCCCTACCATCTTCTCAAACCTTCCAACCAAGCTCCGAACCAAATACAGTACCTTTACCACCTCGTTCGTGGAACTCCCTATTCAAATCCAAACCCATTAATGCAGGGAAGTTTGTCCCTCGTGAAATACAGCTGGAATTCAGTGGTGATGCAATTGTCCCGCCAGCAGATGTAGTTCAAGCTGGTAATGATATGTGGAGTGAGTACCTTGTTGGTTTCTTTTTAGATACTCCTTTGCCTTACGCTACTGTTTTATACTACCTTAAAAGAGTATGGAAACTCAAAGGGTCAATCTCTGTCAAATCAGATGGATTTCTTTTTCTATTCAAATTCACTAATGAAGAAGATAGAATTAGAATTTCAGAAGCTGACCCTGTTGTAATGAGGAATAAATTATTCATTGTGAAGCCGTGGGATGCTAACATTGGTAATAACTGTAGTAGCATTAAAACAGTACCTGTTTGGATAAAGTTATCCAACATTCCTTTGTTTGCTTGGTCAACGCTGGGTATAAATTGGCTAGCTTCTAGAGTGGGAAAGCTTCTTTGTTTGGATATTTCAACTGAAAAATTTGAGCGCATATCTTTTGCAAAATGTTTAGTTGAAGTTAATCCAAATCAAGAACTGCCAGATAGTTTTACTGTTCAATTGCAAAATGGATCGGTGCAAGTGGTAAATGTAACGTACTTATGGAAACCACAAATTTGTACAGTGTGCAAGGAATTTGGTCACCAGATGAGTAATTGCAAGCATGTAGAAAATGGGAAGAATGTGGAAAAAGAAATGATGGCTGAGAAACAAAAGAAAGAAAATGATGGAAGGAATATTATGAAAAAAGGGCAAAACAGTGATAAACAAAGCAATATCAAACAAATATGGCAAAAAGTTATCAAGAACAAAAGTAACAGTAACAACAGTTGTGTAAATAATGAAGAAGTGGACTTGATGAACCAAGGTGCAAAACAAAAAAGCAGTGAAGACAGTACTGGAATAAGAAGCAGTGTGATAGGAAAAGACTATGCTAATCAGGGAGCTGTGCATGTCACTACTGATACTACTAGTAACATGTGCACATTGCAACACACTGTTATGGAGGAACAAGATTTAAGTGATGTGCAAGAAAAGGAGGATGGAAAAAATTTTGAACAGTTAAAAAACGCAGAGCAACAATCTAAAACTACTGAGAAAACTGATGTGCACGTTTGTGCAATAAGTACAAGCAATACTTTTGCTTTACTGCAAGCAGAAGTTGAAAATCAAGAAACATATGAAGTACAAGAGACAGAAGAAGGTGAAATAACTGAACAAATTAAATGTGCAGAGCTACATACAGTTTTGACTGAAAGAACCAACAACTCTGATAATCCAGTTACCTCTGAATTACAAGAACAATTGGAACCAAAAGAAAATCAAGCACCAAATATGAAAGCAAAAAAGACAAGAGAAAGTAACAAGCAATATAACACTGAATTAGCTCTTGTCAGTGTTTCATCTGGAATAACAACAACAGAATTTGACAACTTATGGAGCAATTCTTTTGAAACTCTCATAAAACAAATAGTAACCACCAAGCAAAATGAACTTTCCCCACCTTCTTCTCCTTCCCATTACCAATTTTCTATCCCAATCCCCGGTTGGCCTACATCCAAACAATTTCCTGATTCACCAACACTGCCTCCCACCCCCCCTGCAAAAAGGAAGATACAAACAAGATCCAGTTCTCTGTCTGAACAGAGAAGAAAAATCCCCCCCTCTTCTCAATAGTTATTCATGCAAACAAAAATTGCAACTTGGAATATTAGAGGGGCTCATTCCAATTTGAAACTTGACCAAGTGAAGAAATATATCTCTGACAATAACCTCTGCCTTATTGGCCTCCTTGAAACTAAGCTTTCTTTTCCCCTTTCTCAAAAAGCAGTAAACTATATTAATCCTTCCTGGTCATTCCATCATAACCACGATGTTGCTGCGTATGGTAGAATACTTGTTATGTATAATCCCTCTGAAATAACTCTTTCCCCCATTCTTATGTGCAGACAATCTATTCACTATCACATTCTTCTCACCCAAAAACAAACCTCTTTCTACTTAACAATAGTGTATGCTGACAATTCAAATAATTCTAGGAATACTTTCCTTAAAACTCTGCCTCCTTTAAGACAAGCATCTCATCCATGGCTGGTTATGGGTGATTTCAACTCTTGTTTTGATTATAATGACAAGTTTGGTGGCATCCCCCTAACACCACGTGATCTTGATCCCTTGAATCAATCTGTTATTGACTCTGAGTTACTTTTGGTTAATAAATCTGGTGCCAAGTACTCATGGAATAATCGAAGCAGAAGTGGAGTTCGTACTTTTACCACAATTGATCATTCTTTTTGCAATTTCCAAGCCCTTTCTCTTTGGCCAAATCTCTCAGTATACCTTCCACATCCTATTCTATCAGACCACTCCCCACAAATTCTGTCCCTTGGAAACCATTTGCGAAGAGATAAGAGAAGTTTCAAATTTTTTAATGCTTGGGCAAAGCATGAACATTTTCTTGTACTGGTATCACATGTTAATGCAGAATTTAAATGCTTTGGTAACCCCATGTTTAAGTTTTGCAGGAAGCTCAAGTCCATCAAGCATGCTATCAAACAGTGGGCTACTGCAACCTTTGGTAGTGGTGGTCTGCTATCTGCTACTCTTGCCCAGCAACTCAAAATAAAGCAGGACTTTATGATGGAACATCCACTTGACGTACAAGCAGCTGATGAAGAAAGGCAACTTTTTTTGGAAGTAAATTCTGCTCTAAAACTAGAAGCCAACATGAAGAGACAGCAACTTAACAAAAAATGGCATGATGAAGGGGATAAAAACACTAAGTTTTATCATGATTCTATCAAAGTAAAGCAGGCCAGAGAAAACATACATTGTATTACTGATGACCAGGGATTGTTACATTCTACCCCTGATTCAGTTGATCATGCATTTATACAATATTTCACTAAACAGTATGGTAATCAAGAAGGTTTTATTCCTAGTCTGAGCTTAATATCTGAAACTGTTCTTCCACATATCACTAACTTGGAAGCCTCTTTTCTTGTTAGACCTGTTACTGATGATGAAATCAAGTCCACCCTTTTCTCTATGAACAAACAATCAACTGGAGGCCCTGATGGCTTGAATGTGGTGTTTTTTATAACCACATGGAATATCCTTGGCAGTGAATTTTGCAAGGCTATTCACAACTTCTTTAACAAATGCAAGATTCTTGGTGAAATCAACTGCACAAATATTGCATTAATTCCCAAGTGCTCCCCTGCTTCCACTGTTAGTTCATATAGGCCTATTTCCTGTTGTAATGTTGTGTATAAGTGCATATCAAAAATCCTAGCTGCTAGATTGGTCTCAGTGCTTCCTACTGTTGTATCTACCAACCAATCAGCTTTCTTGCCTAATAGGGATATTATTGATAATGTGCTCTTGGCACAGGAACTCCTCAAAAGCTATGGTAGAAGTTATGGCCCCCCTGCTGCTGCATTGAAAATTGACATAACTAAAGCTTACGACTCTATACATTGGGATTCCATTGTTAGGATCATGGCTGTTATGGGATTCCCTAAAACTTTTGTGTCGTGGATATATGTTTGTATATCCACTCCATCCTACTCTGTTGTGATTAATGGTAGACCAGTTGGCAGTTTTAGAGGAAGTAAAGGAATAAGACAAGGGGACCCCCTATCATCTTACTTGTTTCTTATAGTTATGGAAGTTCTTACAGTAACTCTTCGAACCAGTTATAATAACAAAATAATAAAGTATCATCCTAAGTGCAACCAACAACAAATAACATCCATCATGTTTGCGGATGATGTCATGGTGTTCACTAAGCCAGAGTTGCCCTCTCTGAAAGGAATAAATGAAGCTTTGCAAAACTTTTACAAAATGACTGGCCTATCCATAAATCAAAGCAAATCATCTATGCTTGTATCTGGAATCAGTCATGAAGCATGTGTTATGCTCCATCATCAGTCTGGGTTTTCAAGTATGGAAAACGACATGAAATATCTCGGTATACCTCTAATAACTAAAAGAATTACGAAGAATGACTGTTACCCATTATACCATAAAATAACTTCTTTAATGACAGCATGGGAAAACAGGAAATTAACACAAAGTGGTAGGTTAGTTCTCATTAAAACAGTTGTCTTCTCATCTGTTGTTTATTGGGCTCGCGCTATGATTCTTCCAGTCAAGTTATTACAATTAATCCGTTCTGCTGTGAGTAGATTCTTTTGGACAGGAAGTATTCATAACAGGAAAATTGTGCCTTGTGCTTTTTCAAAATTTGAAGTTCCTTTCAAAACTGGTGGGCTTGGAATTTTAGATATAAGGAAGTGGAACATAGCAGCTATTAGCAAACAGTTTAATGCTATTATAAAAAGAAGGAAAAGCTTATGGGTTGAATGGACATGGCAACATAATATCAAGAACAGGAACTTCTGGATAATGGAGATTCCTCAGCTGAGTAGTTGGACTTGGAGAAGCATTCTGAAGTGTAGGAAAGTGTTTCTGCCTCTTATTCAATATTCAGTGAACACTAGTAATACAGTTAATTTCTGGAATGAACCTTGGGTTAGTAAAGGCTTAATTTTATCTACATTGTTTTCCTACTCTCAAATTGTGCAATCTGGCATTCCCCTTTCTGCCAATGTCAATTCCTACTTTATTAATGGGAAAATTCAGTTGCCATATTCCAGTAACAATTTTATTCAGCAAACTTGGTCAAAAATCCATCACACTAACTTCAGTGCTTTGCAAGCTAGCACAGTGCATTGGAACAGTACAGTTCATACTGTCAAAGTTGTTTATAAATCCCTTGTTGTTAGTGATTCTCTTCCTGCTGCTGATTGGCATGAAGTAATTTGGAATTCTGATTCTGTCCCACAGTATAATCTTATGATGTGGAAAGTGATTAATAGTGCCTTGCTTACAAGAAAACTGTTGCATAAGTATGGGATGAACTGTCCCACGTGGTGTTTGTTTTGTGAAATTGAGGATGAAACACCTGAACACATATTTTTTGAATGTCCTGCCTTGCATGTTTTGCTTTCCAAGTTAGGTAGGATCTCTGGTTCTACTCTCTCTGGTCATACAAACATCATCCAGTGGAGAATTATTTATAAAGCAACAAAGTGGAAAACAGATGCTAGTAGAATCATTACTGTCTGTTTGAAGGTTTACATGGCTGTAATTTGGCGAGAAAGAAACATCAGAGTTTTTGAAAATACTAGAAGAAATGAGAATGATTTATGGAATGAAATGAAGAGCTGCATATACTAGCTTTTGAAGAACAGTGCATTCCCACTGTATCTTGTTCAAAAGTGGGCGTGAATCTGTTGTAAAATATTCTTCTATGTTTTTTTTCTTTTTTTCTTTTTTTTCCATTTCTTTTCTATGTTTTTTCTCTGTAATCTATTTTATTGTAGTTGCAATAAAACTGGTAGGGGCCCAGTTAACCCCGCTGGCTTTGCCAAAAAAAAGTATATGTGTATATGTATTCTCAAAATGGAAATTAAAATAAAATAACCATACCTATATATATTTTTAATCTACTAGTATATTCTAAAATAATATACTCAGGAGACTAATTTTATTTAAATTAACTTATCCAAATTATTTCGTTATTAAAAGACATTTTAAAAGGAAAATTAGTTTGAACTAAACCGTTGTTAATTAAATAGTAATTGACTGTTTGATCATTTCAAATGTTAATAAACTATAAAATGTTTATACAAGGCAAAGTCATGAAGAAAACAAGCGGTTAGGGTGGATTGCAAGCTAAAACAAAGGCGAGTTAATCTCACTCATCTGGGTTGTTTAGTTTTAAATAGTTAAATTTAAATAATTGATTGAATGATTGAATTGTTTTGATGTGCAATATTATATATAGTAGTATATAATATATCTTAGAATGATTGATTTCCCGTATTATATAGCGGATGAGACCCCATGCGCCGCATAATAGCAGATGATGTTTTATTTAAATCCCATATACCTCGATATTCCACCTTGAAGTGGAATTGGTATTTTATGTTGTGCTAACATCGGTGGATGCAGGGAAACAGGTTGGAGGGATCCAACTGGATTCCTCAAAATTATTTATATTGATTAATATTCTCTATTATGAATATTCGATATTCTATGATGAATATTATTGATAATTGGAATATTGAATGCTATAGTTTACTTGAGTATATTTCGGTACACTGAGATATCAAAATATACAGAATTGTATTTTTGAAAAGATAATAAAGAGTGAATTTTTAAGAAAATAATTATAGAGAATTTAAATAAATTTAAGAATGAACTGGATAAGAATAATAGTGGTTTTAACATTCTAATGAATAAATTCCGTGTATGAAAAGGGGATTTTGAATAAATAGGAAGATAATGAATTTTAAACTTCAGTGTTATTATTTAAAGGAATAAAGCATTTATTTTAAATTTAAGATTTAGATTATTGAAATGAATAAAGAAGAAATTGGAAAATCTAAAATTGGTATGTTTCGGTTAAAAGATTTAAAACCAAAACAAAAATAATAATAAAGACTATAATTAATGGATTTTGAAATGAATTGAGTAAGTAAAGAAATTTATTTCAAAATGGAGTAAATTGGAAATCAATTTGAAAATTTATTTAAGTGGTTGAAGTTGGAACTTTAAAGGAGAAGTGGGACTTTGAAATTTATAAACTGGGTTTATAAAAGTAAAGTAATATATTCGTGGATATTTGGAGGAATAAATTCACGATGGAAAGTTATTAAAGGAATGAGAAATTTTGCGTAAAAGTAAATTGTGATTTATTTTTAAAGGATGTGAAGAGAATTATATTTCCCTGGATAGCCAACTACGTTTCAAAGTAAATTTTTAAAAGTTTTAATATCGTTTTAAAAGAAAACATGTTCTAGAAAATTTATTATTTCTAAACATTTAAATTCTAAAGTAAGTGTTTTCTTTTAATCTATTATAGCAGTAATTATTTAAAAGTGACTTGGTATTTGTTTTTAAAGAGAAAATCTAGTTTTATATTTTATAAAGTAGCCTCATTTTAAATATTCCTAACATATATATTTTAATAAAGTATTGAAATAGTTTTCAATCTAAATGTTAAAATATATAATAAAGTGTTTTAAAGTTATTTCAAAAATCTAAAGCTGTGTACTTGGTATTTACAGTGGAAATAAATATTTGGGAACTTATTTCATGAGAAGAGTGTGGTTTGGGGACTGTTTTCAAAAGGGTTGGAAATGAAAATATATCTTGCAAAGATATTTTAGGAATAATAAATAATTTGGCAAAATTATTTATTATTGATGGTTGTTTGTGAATGTTAATTGATAGTTAAATAACTGACAATCAATATTGGACCATGCGCTGATCATTTCGAAGAGACCGGGATCGGGATTAATTTCTCGAAAACCACTTCGATCCGGTTTGTACGTTTTCGTAGAAAAACGAGTTCGGAATAGAAGATGGAGCAATGAAGTGCAAGGGCAAGTCGCTACTAATCCTGAGTATATTTCTAAAATGGATGTAGTAGGAATAGTGCCTTCGGTTCCGTTCGAACCCGGAACGGACTTGTATGGATGAATGCTTTCAAAATATCGTCAAGTGGGCGATGAGCATTCTAAGTGAAACAATCTAAAATGGTAACGCTTAGCCTCAAGCCTCATCAACCGAGAATGACTGAAAATTAGGGGTTATGCAGTAAGGCTAGGTGGGTAGCACCCATTTCAGGGTGAGGTCATTCCTGTCTAGATGTCTCTTTTTTTGGGCTTAGTGGTGCGGTTGCTGATCCCAACCGTGGGGTGATCTTACTCGGGATTATCCAGTAAGGGGTAGTCCCTGTCTTGTGTTGCAGGGGGTCGGGAGTGATCCTCGATATGCTGATCTAGACTAGGTACCGTGACAGGCGGTACCCCAGTGCCTAGCCATTAGTTGAAAATCCATTTTCCCTACGCGCTCGTACGGTTTTGATTGTGCCCAACTATTGCTGAAACGTGAGATGAAAGCATTTCAGCTAGATTCTAGTTTACTTTCTCTAGACACTATTATAATATTAGAGAATTTTAATAAGTGTTTTAACTATCGTAAGGTAAAAACCCGACATGTCTATTTGTGGCGTGGTCTTACTAGATGCTTCTGTTTTACAAAGGATTTTTGAAACTTTAATAATCAATTTGAGTATGGTTTCTCACGCTTGTATTCCACACTGACTCGGGTGTTATTTAACTGTAATGCTCGGGTCAGACCGAGTATTATAGAATACAGGAAAGAAGGCTGTGGAGCTCAGGAGACGAGCTAGATGGCGAGACGTACTTCCGTACTTGATTTATATTCCGCTGTGTATTCAGTTGTGTGAGGATAGGTTATGATTACTGTCCAATTGTGTTATGTGATTGATGTACTCTGATGATGTATGTATTAACAAATATAGTATGGGTTTTTTGTGTAAAGATCTGTTATTATCTATTATATTTTATTCCGTTGCGATGGTTAGATTCTGATGTTGCTTTTTTCCTACTTTCTTCTTCTACCTCTTCTTTTTTATCCCAAATGGTTCGTATTTCCGTTCATCTTGAGTTGATTGATGTAGAATAGTGTTGACTCAAGGGTACGGATTTGCGGGTCGTTACAGTTGGTATCAGAGCTTAGGTTGGTGATAACCTTGGCTCTGGTGGGAATTACTCATTGAAAATAGAGTCCGTAGTACTCTAGAATGAGTTTAAGCGTATTAATAGATATGAGGACGTATTTGTTAGTGGATATTGTTAGTCCGTCAGATGATGGTTTTGATGACAACAACCTTAGAATAGATTATAAAATATAAATAGTGACATTATAAGTTTAGATATATATGTATATGCAGGATTTAACCATGCAGGTACCAAGAATGAAGACTGTACAGTATAGAGATTAAAGATATTGAGATAGAAGACTCATGAGTATCAAGATTATAAAGAGTTCAAGATTTCAAGCATAAGTATTTTTATTAGGAATTTCTGTTAAAACTCGTAGAAAAGCACTGGCATCTTAAAATCCAATTTATTCGGGGAATGGAATCCACTTCGAGCCTGTTAAAGGGCTGGAACCCTAAGTAGGATGGAACCTATGAAAATCTAGTGGAACATTGTTTTTTATCCACTAATTTTAATTCAAATGATTTTAAAAAATTATCTTGTTTTCAAAATGATTTCAAAACTTTCCTTTTAAAAACATCAAAACTCTCTATCCTGATTTTAAATAATTTTAGCCTCAAAATTATCTTTAATTTCAAAGTCAAATTACTCCTGATGTTAAACTATCTTTTTAAATTATATATTTAACTTTTATACTTAGATTTAAATATAAAATTATTGTTAAAATCTATATACATTATTCTCTATATTTACTTATGAATTTTAACTATAGTCAAGTATATTTGCAAAGTTTAAAATAGTTTTAATATAAGATAAAGGTTATTTTCAAAGAAAATCAAATCATCAAAAATTGCTTTGGGATGTCGACATGCCTAGGGTAACCATGTCGACATGGTGTCAGTTGAATTCAAAATTTAAACAAAAGAAGTGTCTATTCGCCATAACTCTTCATGAATGGACATGGATATTGTTCTTCTATAAATAGGGGTCAGTTTCAACTAATTTTATATCATATTTTCTGGTTTTTCACTCCTCTTCTTCTTCCACATTTCTTAATACATATTCTTACCATTACTCTGCCAAAATCAACATTGAATCATACTTGATTACTTCTAGTTTGATTCTCTATCACTATCTCTACAATGTTCTCAGTGCTATTCAGAGGTATAGACTTTTTTGTAATCAATTAAGCGAGAAAAGATGTGATTGTTGTAACGACCCAGAATTTTTATTAATTAAAATTTGAATATTTAATTGAATTTAAATATTAATAAGTGAAATTGATAAGTCGAATAAATTTTTATTCGAATAATTGGATTTAATTGGATAATTAAATCGATAATTGAATAGCTGGAATTATGGAAATAATTGAAATTTGAGTTAAATATGATTGAAAATAATTTGCAAAATTTTATTTTATCATATTGAAGTTAGAATGATATTTTAGAACTTTTAAAATCGAACTAAGAGTTAATTTGTGAAAATTGAATATTTTAATATTTAATCGACTGTGAAATTAGCCATTTTTTGAACAGTCTCAGAATTGGACGAAACTAGTTCCATTGGATCCGTAACAGTTTGTTATTATCGGATTTCAATTTTCGTAGCAATCGGAATTATCGTTTGATCGTGGCAGCTCGAAACGCATCGAAATTGTTTTTAATATTAATTCGGCGAGTTAAAATAGCCATTTTTCAAAAAGTCTCGTATTTCGACGAAACCAGCTTCATCAGATCCGTAATGTGAAATTATTGTATGGTTTCAAATTTCAAGTCAATCGGATTTACCGTTTGTCCGGTACAAGCTAAAACGCCTAGAAAATCGTTTAATCATTTTAATTTTAAATTGAACGTTCATTGCCATAACTCGCACAGATGACCGAATTAGCTCCCGAAACACGTTCCATTGTGTTCGGAACGCGGGGTAAACCTTAGAAACGCCAATCGGCACGCTTCGTTTGGAGTTCGGAAAATCCGGGATGAATAGTGTCGCGCGAATTTTCTATAAAAGCCCCCTTTATTTCATTTTTTCACAAAATATCAAACCCTTAGGGTTCCATCTGCAGGCCGCCGCCCCCTTAAACTATCAATGGCCCGAAATTAATATCCTTTTCTCCTCAATTACTTCCAATCCGTCGATAATTAGCCAAATTGTTCAACACGAAAGTCGAAGAACTAAGCAAGAGCTTCAATTTCATACGGAGATGATCGAAAACGGAGCGTCAGAGAGGAAGCTACAGGGGGCCGATGGCTGCAGGTCGCGCACGCCATACGAGGAGCTACATGTGGCCGTGCTTTGAGTGGTGGTGGCTGTGCATATCTCTTGGCAAGAGCTTCGAAATGCCACTGCCCGATCGTCTTCAAACCCTTCGTGGATGGAGCATAATTTAACCCTAATTTGTGATATTGGGTTTGAGCTTGCGTGTATGTTACTGAAGAAAGAACGTGAGATGGAAGCAAGAAGGGAACGGTGGTGAATTGCTGGGTGATGGATCTAAGGGATGAGATTTGATGAAGGTTAAAAATAATAAGGAAAGTTGTAATTTATATGCTTTAAAAATTCGTAAACTTGTAAAAATCATATCTTTTTCATACGAGGTCGAAAACACGCGAAACCAGTTGCGTTGGAATCGTATGGACGAGCACTACGCTATGGAATTGGATTGGAGTCATTTGGAGTTAGTGAGAATTTCGGGTAAAATTAAGCGCACGTTTAATTTTATTCGAAATAAATCGCTAAAACGAAATTGAAATTAAGATGAGAACTTCTCACTCAATCGAATCAGTTTCAATTTATATTTTAGATAGTTAGATTTAAAATACCTGAAAGCATGTTTGAATGATGATTGTTATCTATTGATTGTTAAAATAGACATTATGCGCCGTTAGTAAGCGGATGTTATTTATTAAAAACATATACCGCGAATATTTCATAAACAGTGAAATTGGTATTATATATAATAGCAATATATATATTGGCATATGTATATATTGCCGTTATTGATTTCCCGCATTGTATAGTGGATGAGACCCTATTGCGCCGTCTATTAAGCGCATAATATTTTAAATCCCATATACCGCGATAATTTCGTACTGGAACGGAATTGGTATTGTGCTAACATCTTTGGATGTAGGAAAACAGGTTGGAGGGATCCAACTGGATTCCTCAACAGTATTTATTTAATTATGGATATTTTGATATTCGTTGATTATCATATACGATATATGATGTCGTTGTAGTCGTGATTGACTATTTGGTGTGTAGCATCATTGGGCCAAATTTTGGAATTTTAAAATGATTTTAAAGTGATTTTTGAAAATATACTATATTTTTGGAATTGATCCATTTTAAATAAATAAACATTATACTTTTAAAAGTTATAAAAATTATGGTTTTTGAGAAATATAGTTAAAGGTTGATTTTTGAAAATATGAGGCTAATGATTTTATAAAATAGTTAATCGGGATTTTTGAATTTATTATAAAAAGTTGAAAATATAGGATTTATAAAATTTGATTATTTTATAAATCAAAATGGTGAAATTATAAAGGAGATTAAAGACGTTTTAAAATAATAGTATAAATTGATTTATAT
The DNA here is from genome assembly GCA_030765085.1 of Allium cepa. Lineage (NCBI taxonomy): Eukaryota > Viridiplantae > Streptophyta > Magnoliopsida > Asparagales > Amaryllidaceae > Allium > Allium cepa. The sequence goes on from CM060938.1 coordinate 848,918,012, forward strand.
AAAAGATTTATAAATTGATGATTTACAAAATTAAAATATTTGAATTATAAAACGAGTTTTTATAAGTGTTAGAATGAATTGTGAATGAATTTCATAAATGAATGAAATTATAGAATCATAAACGGTGAAGTTATAAATGGAATTTTATAAGCAGTAGGTTTATAAAATTTGTAAAGTTATTTGAAGAATAAATATGGGTAAATAAATGAATCTTATAAGTTATAAGATTCAAAATTTTGGAAGTTCAAAAGGAACGATTTTTGCAAACAAATAAATTCTAAGTATTTAACTTATAATGTGAACTTTTGGTTTATAACTGAGTTATAAATCGAATAGGTTAATAAAGGAGATTTATAAAGGAAGTAGTTATAAAATAAATAGAAATGGAATTTATAAACGTTGTTTTATAAATTCGCAACGACTTATTTTGATAAGTAAATTGTTATAACTTATTTATGGAGTTATATTCACGTTTTAGATAGTGAATAATCCTTTGAAATAAAATGAATAGAAAGGATGAAATTGGTTAACGTAGTATATTCACGTTTTTGAATAGTGAATAATATGTTAAAGAAAATGTTTTGGATGTGATATTTTAAATAGAATTAAAACGATCTAACGATGTTTTAAATTGTGTTAAGATTTGAAACCATAGATTTCAACATTCATTGTTGAAATAGACGTTTTCGAGAAATAAAAGGAAATGGTGGACTATAACACTGTTGTTATAGTAAATGATTTCCAAAAGGAAATGTTTTGTTTAGTATTGGGATTTATATATCTATTTTAATTTCGAATCCCTATACTAGTGATTTTGGGTTGTCGTAACGATGTTTTACGCAACATTCGTTTTGGCCCAAATAAATATGTTTAAGAGAATGATTTCCTTAAAGAATGAAATATATGCTTAATTTCAATTTAAGTATATTGAATATTTTCCAAAGGTTGAAAATAAATAAAATTTGTGAATTACTTATGAATAAATAAGTATGGAAATGTTTTTCCAATGTGAGATGAAACGTTTTGAGAATTTATCTTTTTTTGAAGATAAATTGAAATGAATAATTGAAATCGTTTATTCATAAATATTTTGGAATGTAAATTCACTATGGAATTTATAAAAAGAGGAATTTGTTTAAAAATAAATATTGATTTATTTTTGAAGTATTGAAATTATATATCTTGTAAAGATATTTATGGGAAATAAATAATTTGGAAAATAATTTGGAATCTGGTGATGTGTGCATATCCATTGATAGTTCAATAACCGACTATCAATATTTACCTTTGAAAGGTATTTGTTTGGATTTGCTGAATTTGAATACTACACTTATTTTTAAATTATTGCGCTCGTTATTCGGATTACCCATTCCGAATAGTGATACGATGTAATGGATAGCATTGATGACCGGTGTTGAAGACCGGATATTTGCGAGAGCGATAGGATGACCTGTCGATTGACTCTGCACCAAGTTGCTCCGGTATAGAGTTCTCCATATGTGATGGGGAATCCGATCAGGATTGTGGATATCCGGATTGTAAGGACTTCTTTGTAAGTGCCTTCGGTTCTGTTCGAGCTCGGAACAGACTTGTATGGATTGTATGTCTGACATTACAATTGAGTTGTAAATCTGATTTCTTTCAAATATATTTCTGTTGGTGGCGGAGAATTTATTCTCTTAGCTTAACACCCTTCTCTGAGACGTACGAGCTCAAAGGTTATATAGTTGAAGGTTATTAGCGATATATTCCCAATTTGGTAATGTGACATGGTGAGTGTTGCTGTGAAATGATCATTGTGTTGATCATTTGTGATAGGATCATTTGTTTGATCGTTTATCTTTGTGATCATTTCTATGATCATTTGTTGACCCAAAGCACAGCTTTTGTATAAAGCGTGGCTTTTTGGACGAGACTTCGTCGAGCCTCACACCCTGGAATGGTCAAAACAGGAAAGTTGCGGCAAGGTTATGAGGGGTAGCTCCCTTTAGGGTATGTGCATTTCCTTCTGCAAAAGGGTGGTATCATGGTATGGAGCCCAGATACTTACTCATGTTGAAACACTTTATTTATGATTGTGTGATGTTGATTACGAGCGCTCGGATAAAGGTCCCAAAGGACCGGGGGATGGCATACTCGTGTCAGTAGTTACCCAGTTAGGGGTAACCCGGCCTTGTGTTGGCAGAGATCCGGTTTGGTTCTCGGGGATGTCCTTCCAGAGGCGTTCTCATGTGGCAATGGGAAGTTCCTTGGCCTGACCATTCGTTGGAAATCCAAAGAAACAATACGATCCTTGTACGGTTTTAGTTGTATAACCTGCTATGGAATGTGGCGGTAACCTGCTATTGAACATAGTAGCTATAGTAGGCATACGATAATGGTCGTATGTTGGCTAAGATTTATATCTTTATTTTCGAAATGAATTTTTCCTACACTATGCACTAGTAATAATAACAAATGTTCTTTTTAATGCGTATCAAGCATCTTTGACTATCATAAGGAGAAATCTCCTCCGATTCTGCGTTTGCATGTGTGTTTGCGGGAGGCCTTATGGTAGTCTCATTTTTAAAAGCATTGCGAATTGACTTAAAAAAAAATATTCCTCTATTTTATTTTCAAAGATAAATAAACTGTTTTGAGTTCTCACACCAATCACATGACTGACTCGGAGTTTATTGTTTTCCTTCCTAAACTCTGGGTGCCCACCAATTTCCACACGGGCAGCCAAGAGTTAAGGTTTATCAGGATATTCTGGAATTCAGGAGTTGCTGGAGGCAAGCTGGATGGCATGGCGTATTACTAGTATATAGTATTTCTTTTCCGCTGTTTGTTGTTGTTTTTTGTTGTACACTCTGATGATAATATGATGTAATGTAATGTAATGTAATGTAATAACTGATATAGTTCTTTGTTTAAAGATTATTCATTTATTTATTATATGTTGTTCCGCTGCGAATTGTGAGATTCTGATGTTGTTCCGTTCTATTTTCTTTTCTCTCTATTTTCTATATCTTTTCTCTCTCCTTCTGTCTTTTTCTTTTTCTTAAACAATGAGAATTCGTATTTCTGTTCATCTTGAGTTAATCTATGGAGATTAGTGTATATTCAAGGAGTACGGATTTGTGGGTCCTCACAGGTGGTATCAAAGCATATGGTTAAGCGACAACCATGGTTCTGTTGGGTATTACTCATTAGAGATAGAGTCAGTAGTACTCTAGAATGAGTTTGACTGTAATAATAGCTATGAGAGCGTATTTATTAGTGAATATATAAAATTGTTTTATATTGTGATGATTGGTTTATTGAGTGGCATATGAACCTTCGTCAGCACGGTCTGCAAAACTATGCCGAAGGGGTTTCTAAACACTTGAATAGAACAATTCAGCACAGTATTATTTAAATTGGGTAAATGAAATAATTTTACCTTGAGAATATTTTATATATAAAGGAATAATTTTTCAGAATTATTAAAGTGTATATAAGTTGATTGTTTGGATGTTTGAATAATCTAAATAAAAGAATAATTGTATAAGCAAAAGAATTATAAGAATTGAATTTTAATTAAAGTGATTTACAATTGTGAAATAAACTTATATATATAAGAAGTGAAACTATATGAATATATTTATGAATATGAGTTGTAAATAAAAATGAATTTAAAGTTAAATGGAAATTTACTTTAGAATTAGAATCTGAATTGATTTATAAGTGGGAATTTAAGTTAAGTAAAAACAAATAATGTTTAAATGGAATATAACTTAAGAGATGTTGAATGAAGTTGATATTAGTATCAAAGTAAATTAATAAAGGTTAGTGATAGATATGAACTTAAGTTATGTAAATGAAATTCAGCTTTTGTAATTGAATTGAATGAAAATCAATTTAATTAAACCAAGTTGAATGAATATAAGCAAAGGAATTTGGTCGTAATTAATATACATTGGTTGTTATATGATTGTTAGTTGATTGTATATAATTCATTAAGTGTTAACGAAATTGAAAGCTAAAGTAATTGAAATTCAATTGCAAGTTAAGTGAATCTTAAATAGAATTGAATTTGATTTGGAAGTGAACCAACTTGAATATGAATTAGTGAATATAAACTAATTGAAAATGAATGTTAGTAAAAACATCCACTGTTAATGAATCAAATGTGATTTAAATTGAAAACCTATTTCATTGAATATTAATGAGAATATGAATGAATATTTATTGGTTATGAATTGAATGTTAGTTGGTTGATGGTTGAATATATAGCTTTTACTACATTTGCTATGTTGACATATATAGTTATTATGTTTCTATATGTTGTATATCCATACTATTGTCTATATACATGTTCTCATGTTGTTTGTTGAGTGTTTAGTAGGTGCATATCGCATTTGCTTCGCATTTGGAGCTCGCTTTCGCGCTATATTAGCCGTATATGCTTGCTAATAATATATAAGGTACATATCTCGGATTAAATATCGTACTTTTACACTTTTTTCCCTGCGGGATGCCTCATTACTTGATGAGATGTATATTTGTGACATATATACTGTCATTTTTTTTTGGGATCGAGCCGCGCAAAGGAGACTATGGCGAATTTTTCCCGAAATTTAAGGCGTTAGAAAAAATTTGAGAAAATTGGAAAATTTTGAAAACTATAACTTTGATTTGGAAATTGAAAGTTAAACGATAGTAGTTGTTTTTGAAAAGATAACTAAGTATGATTTGAAAACTTAGTAAAGATTTGTAAGAAGTTTAACTATGAATTTTGAAAAGTTAATAGATTCTGTAACTTTTCTTACTTGGTAATTTCGAGGACGAAATTCTTTTAAGGGGGGAAGTATGTAACGACCCAGAATTTTTATTAATTAAAATTTGAATATTTAATTTAATTTAAATACTAATAAGTGAAATTAATAAGTCGAATAAATTTTTATTCGAATAATTGGATTTAACTGGATAATTAAATCGATAATTGAATAGCTGGAATTATGGAAATAATTGAAATTTGAGTTAATTATGATTGAAAATGATTTGTAAAATTTTATTTTATCATATTGAAGTTAGAATGATATTTTAGAACTTTTAAAATCGAATTAAGAGTTAATTTGTGAAAACTGAATATTTTAATATTTAATCGACTGTGAAATTAGCCATTTTTCGAATAGTCTCAGAATTGGACGAAACTAGTTCCGTTGGATCTATAATAGTTTGTTATTATCGAATTTCAATTTTCGTAGCAATCGGAGTTATCGTTTGATCGTGGCAGCTCGAAACGCATCGAAATTGTTTTTAATATTAATTCGGCGAGTTAAAATAGCCATTTTTCAAAAAGTCTCGGATTTCGACGAAACCAGTTTCATCGGATCCGTAATGTGATATTATTGTATGGTTTCAAATTTCAAGTCAATCGGATTTACCGTTTGTCCGGTACAAGCTAAAACGCCTAGAAAATCGTTTAACCGGTTTAATTTTAAATTGAACGTTTATTGCCATAACTCGCACAGATGACCGAATTAGCTCCCAAAACACGTTCCATTGTGTTCGGAACGCGGGGTAAACCTTAGAAACGCCAACCGACACGCTTCGTTTGGAGTTCGGAAAATCCGGGATGAATAGTGTCGCGCGAATTTTCTATAAAAGCCCCCTTTATTTCATTTTTTCACAAAATATCAAACCCTTAGGGTTCCATCTGCAGGCCGCCACCCCCTTAAACTATCAATGGCCAGAAATTAATATCCTTTTCTCCTCAGTTACTTCCAATCCGTCGATAATTAGCCAAAGTGTTCAACACGAAAGTCGAAGAGCTAAGCAAGAGCTTCAATTTCATACGGAGATGATCGAACACGGAGCGTCAAAGGGGAAGCTACAGGGGGCCGATGGCTACAGGTCGCGCACGCCATACGAGGAGCTACATGTGGCCGAGCTCTGAGTGGTGGTGGCCATGCATAGCTCTTGGCAAGTGCTTCGAAATGCCACTGTCCGATCGTCTTCAAACCCTTCGTGGATGGAGCATAATTTAACCCTAATTTGTGATATTGGGTTTGAGCTTGCGTGTATGTTACTGAAGAAAGAACGTGAGATGGAAGAAAGAAGGGAACGGTGGTGAATTGCTAGGTGATGGATCTAAGGGATGAGATTTGATGAAGGTTAAAAATAATAAAGAAAGTTGTAATTTATATGCTTTAAAAATTCGTAAACTTGTAAAAATCATATCTTTTTCATACGAGGTCGAAAACGCGTGAAACCAGTTGCGTTGGAATCGTATGGATGAGCACTACGCTATGGAATTGGATAGGAGTCGTTTGGAGTTAGTGAGAATTTCAGATAAAATTAAACGCACGTTTAATTTTATTCGAAATAAATCGCTAAAACGAAATTGAAATTAAGGTGAGAACTTCTCACTCAATCGAATCAGTTTCAATTTATATTTTAGATAGTTAGATTTAAAATACCTGAAAGCATGTTTGAATGATGATTGTTATCTATTGATTGTTAAAATAGACATTATGCGCTGTTAGTAAGCGGATGTTATTTATTAAAAACATATACCGCGAATATTTCATAAACAGTGAAATGGGTATTATATATAATAGCAATATATATATATATATATATATTGGCATATGTATATATTGCAGTTATTGATTTCCCGCATTGTATAGCGGATGAGACCCTATTGCGCCGTCTATTAAGCGGATAATATTTTAAATCCCATATACCGCGATAATTTCGTACTAGAACGGAATTGGTATTGTGCTAACATCTTTGGATGTAGGAAAACAGGTTAGAGGGATCCAACTGGATTCCTCAACAGTATTTATTTGATTATGGATATTTTGATATTCGTTGATTATCATATACGATATATGACGTCGTTGTAGTCGTGATTGAGTATTTGGTGTGTAGCATCATTGGACCAAATTTTGGAATTTTAAAATGATTTTAAAGTGATTTTTGAAAATATACTATATTTTTGGAATTGATCCATTTTAAATAAATAAACGTTATACTTTTAAATGTTATAAAAATTATGGTTTTTGAGAAATATAGTTAAAGGTTGATTTTTGAAAATATGAGGCTAATGATTTTATAAAATAGTTAATCGGGATTTTTGAATTTATTATAAAAAGTTGAAAATATAGGATTTACAAAATTTGATTATTTTATAAATCAAAATGGTGAAATAAAGGAGATTAAAGACGTTTTAAAATAATAGTATAAATTGATTTATATAAAGGATTTATAAATTGATGATTTATAAATTAAAATAATTGAATTATAAAACGAGTTTTTATAAGTGTTAGATTGAATTGTGAATGAATTTCATAAATGAATGAAATTATAGAATCATAAACGGTGAAGTTATAAATGGAATTTTATAAGCAGTAGGTTTATAAAATTTGTAAAGTTATTTGAAGAATAAATATGGGTAAATAAATAAATCTTATAAGTTATAAGATTTAAAATTTTGGAAGTTCAAAAGGAACGATTTTTGCAAACAAATAAATTCTAAGTATTTAACTTATAATGTGAACTTTTGGTTTATAATTGAGTTATAAATCGAATAGGTTAATAAAGGAGATTTATAAAGGAAGTAGTTATAAAATAAATAGAAATGGAATTTATAAACGTTGTTTTATAAATTCGCAACGACTTATTTTGATAACCAAATTGTTATAACTTATTTATGGAGTTATATTCACGTTTTAGATAGTGAATAATCCTTTGAAATAAAATGAATAGAAAGGATGAAATTGGTTAACGTAGTATATTCACGTTTTTGAATAGTGAATAATATGTTAAAGAAAATGTTTTGGATGTGATATTTTAAATAGAATTAAAACGATCTAACGATGTTTTAAATTGTGTTAAGATTTGAAACCATAGATTTCAACATTCATTGTTGAAATAGACGTTTTCGAGAAATAAAAGGAAATGGTGGACTATAGCACTGTTGTTATAGTAAATGATTTCCGAAAGGAAATGTTTTGTTTAGTATTGGGATTTATATATCTATTTTAATTTCGAATCTCTATAGTAGTGATTTTGGGTTGTCGTAACGATGTTTTACGCAACATTCGTTTTGGCCCAAATAAATATGTTTAAGAGAATGATTTCCTTAAAGAATGAAATATATGCTTAATTTCGATTTAAGTATATTGAATATTTTCCAAAGGTTGAAAATAAATAAAATTTGTGAATTACTTATAAATAAATAAGTATGGAAATGTTTTTCCAATGTGAGATGAAACGTTTTGAGAATTTATCTTTTTTTGAAGATAAATTGAAATGAATAATTGAAACCGTTTATTCATAAATATTTTGGAATGTAAATTCACTATGGAATTTATAAAAGGGGGAATTTGTTTAAAAATAAATATTGATTTATTTTTGAAGTATTGAAATTATATATCTTGTAAAGATATTTTTGGGAAATAAATAATTTGGAAAATTATTTGGAATCTGGTGATGTGTGCATATCCATTGATAGTTCAATAACCGACTATCAATATTTACCTTTGAAAGGTATTTGTTTGGATTTGCTGAATTTGAATACTACACTTATTTTTAAATTATTGCGCTCGTTATTCGGATTACCCATTCCGAATAGTGATACGACGTAATGGATAGCATTGATGACCGGTGTTGAAGACCGGATATTTGCGAGAGCGATAGGATGACCTGTCGATTGACTCTGCACCGAGTTGCTCCGTTATAGAGTTCTCCATATGTGATGGGGAGTCCGATCAGGATTGTGGATATCCGAATTGCAAGGACTTCTTTGTAAGTGCCTTCGGTTCTATTCGAGCCCGGAACAGACTTGTATGGATTGTATGTCTGACATTACAATTGAGTTATAAAGATGATTTCTTTCAAATATATTTCTGTTGGTGGCGAAGTATTTATTCTCTTAGCTTAACACCCTTCTCTGAGACGTACGAGCTCAGAGGTTATATAGTTGAAGGTTATTAGCGATATATTCCCAATTTGGTAATGTGACATGCTGAGTGTTGCTGTGAAATGATCATTGTGTTGATCATTTGTGATAGGATCATTTGTTTGATCGTTTATCTTTGTGATCATTTCTATGATCATTTGTTGACCCAAAGCACAGCTTTTGAATAAAGCATGGCTTTGTGGACGAGACTTCGTCGAGCCTCACACCCCGGAATGGTCAAAACAGGAAAGATGCGGCAAGGTTATGAGGGGTAGCTCCCTTTAGGGTATGTGCATTTCCTTCTGGAAAAGGGTGGTATCATGGTATGGAGCCCAGATACTTACTCATGTTGAAACACTTTATCTATGATTGTGTGATGTTGATTACGAGCGCTCGGATAAAGGTCCCAAAGGACCGGGGGATGGCATACTCGTGTCAGTAGTTACCCAGTTAGGGGTAACCCGGCCTTGTGTTGGCAGAGATCCGGTTTGGTTCTCGGGGACGTCCTTCCAGAGGCGTTCTCATGTGGCAATGGGAAGTTCCTTGGCCTGACCATTCGTTGGAAATCCAAAGAAACAATACGATCCTTGTACGGTTTTAGTTGTATAACCTGCTATGGAATGTGGCGGTAACCTGCTATTGAACATAGTAGTTATAGTAGGCATACGATAATGGTCGTATGTTGGCTAAGATTTATATCTTTATTTTCGAAATGAATTTTTCCTACACTATGCACTAGTAATAATAACAAATGTTCTTTTTAATGCGTATCAAGCATCTTTGACTATCATAAGGAGAAATCTCCTCCGATTCTGTGTTTGCATGTGTGTGTGTGCGGGAGGCCTTATGGTAGTCTCATTTTTAAAAGCATTGCGAATTGACTTAAAAAAAAATATTCCTCTATTTTGTTTTCAAAGATAAATAAACTGTTTTGAGTTCTCACACCAGTCACATGACTGACTCGGAGTTTATTGTTTTCCTTCCTAAACTCTGGGTGCCCACCAAGTTCCACACGGGCAGTCAAGAGTTAAGGTTTATCAGGATATTCTGGAATTCAGCAGTTGCTGGAGGCAAGCTGGATGGCATGGTGTATTACTAGTATATAGTATTTCTTTTCCGCTGTTTGTTGTTGTTTTTTTGTTGTACACTTTGATGATAATATGATGTAATGTAATGTAGTGTAATGTAATAACTGATATAGTTCTTTGTTTAAAGATTATTCATTTATTTATTATATGTTGTTGCGCTGCGAATTGTGAGATTCTGATGTTGTTCCGTTCTATTTTTTTCTCTCTCTATTTTCTATATCTTTTCTCTCTCCTTCTGTCCTTTTCTTTTTCTTAAAAAATGAGAATTCGTATTTCTGTTCATCTTGAGTTAATCTATGGAGATTAGTGTATATTCAAGGAGTACGGATTTGCGGGTCCTCACAATTATAGCCTTGGAAATCAATTAAGAGAGAAAAGGTGTGATTGTAGCCTTGGTAAATTAATTGGGTAAACTTGTGGCCCGAAAATAAAATATCTCTACCCAAAGAATAGAAATTCTGAATGGTGTACCTCGTATCCTTGAAACCGAGGGTGTAATTGTACAATTGCTTTTGAAAGAAATCCATACTTGTGTTGCGGGACTGGACGTAGGGTAACTTTGAACCAGTGTAAAATCCGGTGTGTTCTTTCCTTTACTGCTTTTATTTTATTTCTGCATCTGTGTTTGTTTCTGTGATCATATCTGTGTCTGTATATTGCATACATCGGTGTCTAAGTTAACATAAAATTAAAAAGAGTTAGTAATTCTTTATTAACACTATTCACCCCCCTCTAGTGTTAATCCTAGCCTTAAGATCCGTAATCCGCATTTCTCACAATTGGTATCAGAGCAAGGTTTTTAAAGTTTCATAATCTGATTTTTGAAAAAGTTTTTAAAATGGCTATATTTGTTAAAACTAATTTAGAAGTATTCAAACCATCATTGTTTCTTGAGTCTGCATATAATCAATATTCAAATTCAAGTTGTCTACCAAGATTGTTTGATGTGCAGGAATCATGCTTTATGGGTGTTGAGCAATCAATCCACGACGGACAAATTGTGCAGATCAGAAAGAACAAATGGATACTTGATAGTGGATGTTCTAGACACATGACTGGCAATCTAGATATACTGAATGATATAATATACAAAGACATAGGACGGGTTAACTTTGGAGACAATTCAAACGGATATGTGATTGGCATCGGCAAAGTCGGTAATTCTGAAACTCCTACTATTACAAATATTTTGCTAGTTAAGAATCTGAAACATAATCTGCTAAGTATAAGTCAACTGTGTGATAAAGGATATAAAATTAAATTTGAAAAAGATAAATGTCACATTGAAGATAATAATTCAACCATTATATTTGAGGGAGTCAGGAAAATGAATATTTATATTCTTAGTATGAAAGTTTCAAATGATAACCTGTGTATGTTGGCAAATATAAGTGACCCTTGGATTGGGCATTTGAATTTCAAACTCTTATCTAGATTGTCAAAACATAATCTAGCAAGAGGTCTTCCTAAAATGAATTTTAAAGGAGATAGTTTATGTGATGCTTGTCAATTAGGAAAACTTAGAAAAAGTTCCTTCAAGTTAAAAGATATGATTTCAACTTCAAAACCTCTTGAATTACTTCATTTTGATTTATTTGGTCCATCTCAAATTCTTTCAATAAATCATAGTAAATATGTTTTTGTAATTGTAGATGATTATTCTAGATTTACATGGACAATATTTTTGAAACATAAAAGTGATACTTTTGAATGTTTTAAGACATTTTCGAAAAGAATTCAAAATCAGTTTTCTCTAAAAATTATAACTATTCGAAGTGATCACGATGGTGAATTTGAAAATGAAAAGTTTGAGGAATTTTGCAATAAAAAGGGAATAACTCACAATTTTTCATTTCCAAGAACTCCACAACAAAACGGAGTAGTAGAACGTAAAAATAGGACGATTCAAGAGTGTGCGAGAACTATGCTTACAGATAGTAATTTACCAAAGAATTTTTGGGCAGAAGCAGTTGCTACCACCTGTTATATTTTAAATAGAATTTTAATTAGACCTCTAACTGATGAGTCATCTTATGAACTTCTTTATTCAAAGAAACCTAAGGTATCTTATTTCAGAATTTTTGGAAGTAAATGCTTTATTTTAAATACAGAAGATAATTTAGATAAATTTGATCCTAAATCCGACAAAGGTATCTTTATCGGATATTCTAATAGAAGTAAAGCGTAACTAATTCCATTGAAGAAACAATGCATGTTTCATTTGATGAAAATTTTAAAATTTTTAAAGATACAAATGATGAAGAGGATTTAATCACTCAAAATCAAGAATCAATTGAAACTAATAATGAAATTAATCATCCGAATAAAAGGACTAAACTTTTGAAAGATCATCCTATAGAAAATATACTAGGAGATATGCAACCTGTTGTTAAAACTAGAAATCAACTAAGTCAAATGAGTAATGTAGCTTTTATATCAACTATTGAACCCAAAAATCCAAAAGAAGCATTAACTGATGATTCATGGAATTTGGATATGCAAGAAGAATTAAATCGATTTACTAGAAATGATGTTTGGGAACTTGTTTCTAGACCAGAAAATAAAACTATAATTGGAACTAAATGGGTTTATAAAAATAAAATGAATGAACAAGGAGAGGTAGTTAGAAATAAAGCTCGATTTGTCGCTCAAGGTTATTGTCAAGAAGAAGGAATAGATTATGATGAAACATTTGCTCCCGTAGCAAGATTAGAAGCCATTAGGATTCTACTTGCTTTCGCAAATCATAATAATTTCAAATTATTTCAAATGGATGTTAAAAGTGCCTTTTAAATGGATTTGTAAAAGAAGAAGTATATAACCACCACTTTTTGAAAATGATAAATTACCAAATCATGTTTACAAACTTAAGAAAGCATTATATGGTCTAAAACAAGCTCCTAGAGCCTGATATGATAGACTAAGATCTTATTTATTGCAATCTAATTTTGAAATTGGTAAAGTAGATAATAATCTTTTATTAAAAGAAATAAAATGATATTCAACTAGTACAAGTTTACGTAGATGATATCATTTTTGGTTCAACTAATTTTGAAAGGAATAAAGAATTTTCTGAAATAATGACAAAAGTGTTTGAGATGAGTCATATGGGTGAATTAGATTTCTTTTTAGGATTACAAATATATCTTTATTAGTCAAAAAAATATGCTAAAGACCTAATTAGCAAATTTGGTTTGACTACTGCGAGTGAAAAGCCCACTCCCATGGCAACCAATGAGTACCTTAGTAAAGAAGATCTCTCGAAAGATGTAGGTCAAAAACTATATGGAGGAATGATTGGATCACTACTCTATATTGCTGCCAGTAGACCTTATATCATGCATAGTGTTTATCTCTGTGCCAGATATCAATCCCAACCTAAAGAGACCCTCTTAAAAGCCGTAAAACGAATCATAAAATATGTTAAACACACATCTGATTATGGTCTATTCTACCCTAAAAATCTTTTAACTTAATATCTTACTGTGATGCTGAATATGCTGGTTGTGAATCAGACCGAAAAAATACAAGTGGGACTTGTCACTTTTTGGGGCATTCTCTGATTTCTTGGCTTAGTAAAAAGCAAAACACAGTTTCTTTATCAACAACTGAAGCAGAATATATTTCTGCTGCTTTGGCTTGTTCTCAAGTAATATATATGCAACAAACCTTAAAAGATTTTGGTTTAAAATTTTCTAAATCACCAATTTATTGTGGTAACACGAGTGCGATAAATTTATCCAAAAATACTACACAACATGCTCGAACTAAACATATTGATATCAGACATCATTTTCTCAGAGATAATATAAGTAAGGAAGTAGTTACTCTCGATTATATCAATTCTGAGAATCAAATTGCAGATATCTTAACAAAATCCTCAAATGAATCAATATTTACTAAATCAAGAAGTGAATTAGGTATTTGTTCTATAACTGAAATATAAAATATAAATAACAAGTATAATCAATAATTAATATTAAAATAATTCAAAGAGTTAAAATATAAAAGACCATGTCGACATCTCCCATATACCCATGTCAACATGCAACGTTTTTAAATTTTGAAATTTTTCCCACCAAAATTCAAAATAGTTGGTTATAAATTCTTCACATTTTCGAATTTTATTCATCCTTTCTATTATCTCTCTGTTCTTCTCTTTGAAATCAAATAATCAATGGCCTCCTCTTCCAAATCAAACATAAAATCAACCTTTTCATTCCCCTCTCCTACGTCTGGTCCATTTCAACGTACTACTCTCGCTCGTGTGACTAAAATAGAGGACTCTCTGAAGGATGCACTTCAGATGTTGACTGAAATTCAAGTGACTCAACTTCGTATGGCAAAGGAACAAGAGAGGAAAGGCAAGATTCTTAGGAATTTGCAAAAATTCCTAATGGATAACCAGGCCAATCCTATCTTGATTAATGAAGACTCTTCACTCAATCAAGAACAAGAGGCCAGCGAAGAAGAAGAAGAAGAAGAAGAACCCATGGAGGAAGAAGCGCAAGCGGAAGATGATAACCAAATCGTGTGTGTTGGAGAAGTGTGTTTTGACAAAAATGGGAATCTTGTCGAACAACGTGGAAATTTCTGTTTCCACTATCCAAACTGTTCGATTCGTAGATCTCCTATGTTTAAAAATACACAATAGTTTCTTTTCTTTCTTCTCCATTGTTGTTTGTGTTTCTCTGTGTTTTCTATACGCTCATTGTTCGTCGACGGAAATTCTATCGGTTTAGAAAACCGTCGAACGAATTTAAATTTAAAAATAACCGCAAGCGCACGGCGTACTATCGTAGTACGTGGCGAATACGGGTCGATCCACAGGGAATTGATGATTTTAAAATTCTATTCAATCAAATTAACCGAAGTTGAAAGAGTGATTAACTAAAAAAAATGTAAAAAAATGAGAAAAGAAAATAGATAAAAATATGAGAGTGTTAAGACAATTTAGAGGCAATTTCCACTCTCTAGATCACATAAATCAACAAAATGAAGTTATGATCTCTCTTTTCTTGTCATTAGTGCATTAGTTGATGTGCTTATTATAAGTATGGTATATTTGTGCTATTAATTAGCTCAATATAAACCATCAAACTATAACACAACCACTAATACACGTTTAACTCTCATGAAATATGACAACAAGTTGAAATAAAAATCTATTTTAAGCATAGCCTATTAACTATTGTTTAGAAATATAGGCTATCAAATTTCAATTTCAACATTCACTTCTTTGCCATAATCATATTTAGATGAAGAGGCAATTTGTGTTATGTTTTTTTAAGCATAGCCTATTTGTTATGAACAACATAGACTATCAAATTCAAAGCTAAACAACATCATTAAACCAATTCAAGTGTTTTCATTAAAGCACAAAAAGAGAGTATAAACATCAAAATGTTGCATCTACATACTAGAGAGTTTCATTACCCCTAAATTGTAGGGATTAAGCTCTCATATTTGTTATCAAATCAACAAATGTAGAAAGCAACATGAAAGCAAAAAAAAAAAAAAAAGAGCAAAGCAAAGAAACAAAACTAATCTACTTGCATGAAATAAGAGAAACCTACACTACAACATGAAAGTAAATGAACATGAAAAGGAAAGAGCATGTATTAAATTGCATAAAATAAATAAGATTACAAGAAATAAAAATTGGCTAAGTAGCCATTAAAAGAGAAAGAGAGCTTTCTTTTATTTGATCTAAACTAAACTAAAGATAAGGAGGCCTAAGAGAGACTAAGAGAAGAGGATAGATTACATGAAACATATGGGTATATATACAAGTTTAAAACCCTAATTCCTATTTTTGGGGAATGCCCAAAATGCCCATGAGAAAGTGTGGAGGCCAAGTTATCATTAGCATGTTTTAATCCCCATTTAAATGTACATGAAGCCATTAAATCCATAAGCATGTGCATTAGCCTTTAATTTGTACATTAAGGTGGGTGGGTGGGTGGGGTCCTCCATGATCTTCACTTGGAATTATTTCCATCTTCATTCCTTTGTATTGATTTTGTGCATACATATCTTCATGAAACCACTTGTAAAAGTCACCAAATTTCCTACAAAAAACATAGAAAATTCTAAGTAAATTTTCACAATTTAATAAATGCACAAAAATGACCATTTCACCCTTGTATGACGATGAATGTGTGACAATTTGGAATTAATGTGAATTTTGGTTAAAACAAGTTAAAATACCCAATATGATCATTTATTTAATTCAAATAGATTAAATATGGTGGTAAAAATATGCACATTTACGTGCACATCACTCATGTATATACAACATCATACGTAATAAATAACTCGTGTTCTTATACGTGTTTTAATTATAAGTACTATCGTGAATTCTTAGTCAGGATAGTTAATTGTTTAGGACTATGTTTTAGTATTAGATTTAAGTGATGATTACTTATGATAACACTATCATTATAATCACATGTCATAGAGTGTTAGTTTTAGGGGAGTTATATAGTTTGGAGTGAGTTTTTGTTCATGACAAAGGGGGAGAAATATAAAATAGGATAGTTAGGCATAAATTAAGGGGGAGTTATTAGTTTTAGGGGGAGTTATTAGGATAGAAATAATATTTCATAAACAAAGGTTCTCATCATCAAAAAGAGGGAGATTGTTAGTCCATGGGATGATGGTTTTGATGACAACAACCTTAGAATAGATTATAAAATATAAATACTGACATTATAAGTTTAGATATATATGTATGCAGGATTTAACCATGCAGGTACCAAGAATGAAGACTGTACAGTATAGATATTCAAGATATCGAGATAGAAGACCCATGAGTATCAAGATTATCAAGAGTTCAAGATTTCAAGGTTAAGTATTTTTATTAGGAATTTTGTTAAAACTCATATAAAAGCACTAGCATCTTAAAATCCAATTTACTCGTGGAATGGAATCCACTTCGATCCTGTTAAAGGGATGGAACCCTAAGTAGGATGAAACCTACAAAAAATCTAGTGGAACATTGTTTTGCATCCGCTAACTTTTTATTCAAAATGATTTTTCAAAATTATATCATGTTTTCAAAATGTTTTTCAAAACTTTCCTTTTAAAAGATTCAAAACCCTCTATCCTAATTTTAAATAGTTTTAGCCTCAAAATTATCTTTAATTTCAAAGTCAAATTACTCCTGATTTTAAACTATCTTTTAACACAATATATTTAACTTTTAAATATTTATACGTAGATTAAATATAAAATTATTGTTAAATTCTATATATATAATTCTCTATATTTACTTATGAATTTTAACTATAGTCAAGTATTTTTATAAAGTTTAATGTAGTTTTAATATAAAATAAAATTTATTTTCAAACAAAATAAAAACACCAAAAAATCCTTTAGGATGTCGACATTCCCAAGTACCCCATGTCGACATGGTGTCTGTTGAATTCAAAATTTAAATTTCAAAAGAAGTGTCTATTCGCCATAACTCTTCATGAATGGACATGGTTGTTGTTCTTTTATAAATAGGGGATAGTTTCAACGAATTTTATATCAGATTTTCTGGCTTTTCACTCCTCTTCTTCTTTCACATTTCTTAATACATATTCTTACCATTACTCTGCCGAAATCAACATTGAATCGAACTCGATTACTTCTAGTTTGATTCTCTATCTCTATCTCTACAAGGTTCTCAGTGCTATTCAGAGTTATAGACTTCTTTGTAATCTATTAAGCGACAAAAGGTGTGATTGTAGCCTTGGTAAATCAATTGGGTACCCGGAAATCAAGTATCTCTACCCAGAGGATAGAAATTCTGGAGGGTGTACCTCGTAGCCTTAAAACCGCGGGTGTAATTGTACAATTGCTTTTGAAAGGAAATCCATACTTGTGTTGCGGGACTGGATATAGGGAAACTCCGAACCAGTATAAAATCCGGTGTTTCTTTCCTTTACTGCTTTTATTTTATTTCTGCATCTGTGTTTGTTTCTGTGATCATATCTGTGTCTGTATATTGCATACATCGGTGTCTAAATTAACATAAAATTAAAAAGAGTTAGTAATTCTTTATTAATACTATTCACCCCCCTCTAGTGTTAATCCTAGCCTTAAGATCCGTAATCCGCATTTCTCACAATTGGTATCAGAGCAAGGTTTTCAAAGTTTCATAATCTGATTTTTGAAAAAGTTTTTAAAATGGCTATATTTGTTAAAACTAATTTAGAAGTATTCAAACCATCATTGTTTCTTGAGTCTGCATATAATCAATATTCAAATTCAAGTTGTCTACCAAGATTGTTTGATGTGCAGGAATCATGCTTTATGGGTGTTGAGCAATCAATCCACGACGGACAAATTGTGCAGATCAGAAAGAACAAATGGATACTTGATAGTGGATGTTCTAGACACATGACTGGCAATTCAGATATACTGAATGATATAATATACAAAGACGGAGGACTGGTTAACTTTGGAGACAATTCAAAAGGATATGTGATTGGCATCGGCAAAGTCGGTAATTCTAAAATTCCTACTATCACAAATGTTTTACTAGTTAAGAATCTGAAACATAATCTGCTAAGTATAAGTCAACTGTGTGATAAAGGATATAAAATTAAGTTTGAAAAAGATAAAGGTCACATTGAAGATAATAATTCAACCATCATATTTGAGGGAGTTAGGAAAAAGAATATTTATATTCTTAGTATGAAAGTTTCAAATGATAACCTGTGTATGTTGGCAAATACAAGTGACCCTTGGATTTGGCATAAGAGAATTGGGCATTTGAATTTCAAACTCTTATCTAGATTGTCAAAACAAAATCTAGTAAGAGGTCTTCCTAAAATGAATTTTAAAGTAGATAGTTTATGTGATGCGTGTCAATTAGGAAAACTTAGAAAAAGTTCCTTTAAGTTAAAAGACATGATTTCAACTTCAAAACCTCTTGAATTACTTCATCTTGATTTATTTGGTCCATCTCAAATTCTTTCAATAAATCATAGTAAATATTTTTTTGTAATCGTAGATGATTATTCTAGATTTACATGGACAATATTTTTGAAACATAAAAGTGAAACTTTTGAATGTTTTAAGAAATTTTCAAAAAGAATTCAAAATCAATTTTCTCTAAAAATTATAACTATTCGAAGTGATCACGGTGGTGAATTTGAAAATGAAAAGTTTGAGGAATTTTGCAATAAAAAGGGAATAACTCATAATTTTTCATTTCCGAGAACTCCGCAACAAAACGGAGTAGTAGAACGTAAAAATAGGATGATTCAAGAGTGTGCGAGAACTATGCTTACAGATAGTAATTTACCAAAGAATTTTTGGGCAGAAGCAGTTGCTACCGCGTGTTATATTTTAAATAGAATTTTAATTTGACCTTTAACTGATAAGACATCTTATGAACTACTTTATTCAAAGAAACCTAAAGTATCTTATTTCAGAACTTTTGGAAGTAAAAGCTTTATTTTAAATACAAAAGATAATTTAGATAAATTTGATCCTAAATCCGACAAAGGTATCTTTATCGGATATTCTAATAGAAGTAAAGCGTATAGAGTGTTTAATTTAAAAACCAATTCCATTGAAGAAACAATGCATGTTTCATTTGATGAAAATTTCATAATTTTTGAAGATACAAATGATGAAGAGGATTTAATCAAGAATCAATTGAAACTAATAATGAAATTAATCATCCTAATAAAAGGACTAAACTTTTAAAAGATCATCCTATAGAAAATATACTGGGAGATATGCAATCTGTTGTTAAAACTAGAAATCAACTAAGTCAAATGAGTAATGTGGCTTTTATATCAACTATTGAACCCAAAAATCCAAAAAAAGCATCAACTGATGATTCATGGATTTTGGCTATGCAAGAAGAATTAAATCAATTTACTAGAAATGATGTTTGGGAACTTGTTTCTATACCAGAAAATAAAACTATAATTGAAACTAAATGGGTTTATAAAAGTAAAATGAATGAACAAGGAGAGGTAGTTAGAAATAAAGCTCGATTAGTCGCTCAAGGTTATGTCAAGAAGAAAGAATAGATTTTGATGAAACCTTTGCTCCTGAAGCAAGATTAGAAGCCATTAGTATTCTACTTGCTTTTGCAAATCATAATAATTTCAAATTATTTCAAATGGATGTTAAAAGTGCCTTTTTAAATGGATTTCTAAAAGAAAAAATATATTTCGAACAGCCACCACTTTTTGAAAATGATAAATTACCAAATCATGTTTACAAACCTAAGAAAGCATTATATGGTCTAAAACAAGCTCCTAGAGCCTGGTATGATAGACTAAGATCTTATTTATTGCAATCTAATTTTGAAATTGGTAAAGTAGATAATACTCTTTTTGTTAAATGAAATAAAAATGATATTCAACTAGTACAAGTTTACGTAGATGATATCATTTTTGGTTCAACTAATTTTGAAATGAATAAAGAATTTTCTGAAATAATGACAAAAGAGTTTGAGATGAGTCATATGGGTGAATTATATTTCTTTTTAGGATTATAAATAAAACAATTAGATAATGGTATCTTTATTAGTCAAGAAAAATATGCTAAAGACCTAATTAGTAAATTGGGTTTGACTACTGCGAGTGAAAAACCCACTTCCATGGCAACCAATGAGTACCTTAGTAAAGAAGATCTCTCGAGAGATGTAGATCAAAAACTATATAGAGGAATGACTGTATCACTACTCTATATTAATGCCAGTAGACCTGATATCATGCATAGTGTTTGTCTCTGTGCCAAATATCAATCCCAACCTAAAGAGACCCACTTAAAAGCCATAAAACGAATCATAAGATATGTTAAACACGCAATTTATTATGGTTTATTCTACCCTAAAAATGATTCTTTTAACTTAATATATTACTGTGATGCTGACTATGCTAGTTGTAAATCAGACCGAAAAAGTACAAGTGGGACTTGTTACTTTTTGGGGCATTCTCTGGTTTCTTGGCTTAGTAAAAAGCAAAACACAATTTCTTTATCAACAACTGAAGTAGGGTATATTTCTGCTACTTTGGCTTTTTCTCAAGTAATATATATGCAACAAACCTTAAAAGATTTTGTTTTAAAATTTTCAAAATCACCAATTTATTGTGACAATACGAGTGCGATAAATTTATCCAAAAATACTTCTCAACATGCTCGAACTAAACATATTGATATCAGACATCATTTTCTCAGAGATAATATAAGGAAGTAGTTACTCTTGATTATATCAATTCTGAAAATCAAATTGCTGATATTTTAACAAAACCCTTAAATGAATCAATTTTTACTAAATTAAGAAGAGAATTAGCTATTTGTTCTATAACTGAAATATAAAATATAAATAACAAGTATAGTTAATAATTAATATTAAAATCAAATAGTAAAAATAAAAAGGACCATGTAGACATCCCCCAAATACCCATGTCAACATGCAACGTTTTTAAACTTTGAAATTTTTCCCACCAAAATTCAAAATAATTGGTTATATATTCCTCACATTTTCGAAATTTTTTATTCGTCCTTTCTGTTATCTCTCTGTTCTTCTCTTTGAAATCAACTAATCAATGGCCTCCTCTTCTAAATAAACATAAAATCAACCTTTACATTCCCCTCTCCTACGTCTGGTCCATTTCAACATACTATCCTCGCTCGTGTGACTAAAATAGAGGACTCTCTGAAGGATGCACTTCAGATGATGACTGAAATTCAAGTGACTCAACTTCGTATGGCAAAGGAACAAGAGAGGCAAGGCAAGATTCTTAAGAATTTGCAAAAAATTCCTAATGGATAACCAGGCCAACCCTATCTTGATTGATGAAGACTCTTCACTCAATCAAGAACAAGAGGCCGGCGAAGAAGAAGAAGAACCCATGGAAGAAGCGCACGAGGAGGATGATGACCAAGTCGTGTGTGTTGGAGAAGTGTGTTTTGACAAGAATGGGAATCTTGTCGAACAACGTGGAAATTTCTGTTTCCACTATATCTCCTATGTTTAAAAACACACAATAGTTTCTTTTCTTTCTTCTCCATTATTATTTGTGTTTCTTTATGTTGAATATGCGCTTATATGATTTTTGTTTGATATGATTTTTGTTTGATGATAATAAATATATATATATATATATATTCGTTTAAATGTATTTGTTAATGTACTATTTTATTTTTCATAGATTAAATAAATATTTGCTGAATAAAATTAAATATCACAGAATTTGAATTCAAACAGAAATTTTATTCAAACAAATATTTATTACAATTTTGAATAGTACAAATTCAAGCTCTCACTATACACTATACAACTTTGATACAAATTCAATTACATCACAATTTTACATTTACAGTTGAACTCACTACACATCACTCACACTCGTATTTTATCTTCAACTTCACTTCAAATTGAATCCGGCATCTGAGCAATCTGCAAAAATATACACTAATGCAGTAAAATTGAAAAAGAAATATTTTTGCAATATAAAATGAAATATGTATTTTGAAAATATTATTTGCCTCAGTTATTTGGGTTGTTCGTCATCATTTACATTTGAATTCATCACACACGAACAATGTGACATGCACAGTGTATCACTGTACATGCCACAAGGCCATGCACACCGATATACACTTGATTGATTTACAGGGACAGGTGAGCACAGGTCAAACCCAAATGAAAAGCCGGGTTCAACTCAAGTGCAATATAAATAATGTCACAAACTTCAGCACAAGGTCAAATCCGAGCTACAAGCTGGATTCATCTCAATGTACAAATCACAATACGACAATGTCTGGATCAAATGCCATCAAGAAAGCAAGACCAAACACCAATGTATGACATATATGCAAATTGACTTGAACAAGCCAATATGGCAAAATGATTATCAAAGTAAACTGAAACAAGTAGCTCAAACCAATACCAGCACCAACAGAACAGCAAACAAATGCCACCAACATAATAGCAACAAAGGAACCAGACAAACATAAACAAGATTCAAGGCAACGGTGCACCGAACAACTCACACATGTATGCAACAGGGCCAGAGCAACTCAGAGAGTATATGTAGAGTCAAGGAAACATAAGTGAATGGAGTGACATGACCAACAGATTCTAAATGAAACATACCAGAATCAATCGTACTCGACCAACATCAAGTGATATTGAGCACACATGAAACAGTGCAGACTCGAATGTATACTTCAAGTGTATCAACCAAACAACTGAAATGCAAACTGTATGGAACATGATATAGTGACAATATGAAGACAGCAACTTGACACAGTGAACTGCAAGTGTCGACCAGGTAGCATGCAAGATCAACACAGCAACAATGGTCAGGCAATATGCATCGGGCACTAAATCAGGTGAAGCAACCCGAGCACAATCCAATGTGTTATAAAGTCCAAATGCAGCAATCTCAATGAATTAGATGAACAAAGACTCCACAATGCTCAAAAAACTCAACAGTTCACATTGCTGTGACAACATACAAAAATTAATCAATACAGTTTCAATGCTAACAGCTCAAGTACACAACCAAGTGAACAAACACAGCAGTGTGCAACTCGAGCTTCAGAAGAGTCAAGTAGAGCAACAATGCACAAGTGACACAAGCAAGTGAAGTATAACCATCATGACCAGAGAGAGACCGAATAAAGTGAAATTTGGATCGAGCAAGTGCAGACACAAGTGGTGATACAGCAGTAAAATTGGAACAACAGTGAACCAGATTTCATGTAAACAAAATGAATACATCATGAATTATATAAATGAACACTTGCAACAGAAAAACAGCAAGCCCTCTGCAAAGTCAGGAAAAGTCAAGCCGAGTCAAGATGAACAATGTAAATGTCGAAGTCGTGGAAGCATACGGAAGTCAACGAGAAATTCACGAAACCAAAAATGACAGAAATCAAAGTATGAAAAAGCCAAATTCGAAATCGTGGTGGCCAAGATAATTGACCAAGTTAAACATCAAAGCCGTGGGAAGGAGTATCAAAAAATACGAATTTGAATAAGTCAATTAAATCACAATCATCCAAGTAACATCAATCGGCCGATCAACTAAAATTGACAAACTCAAATATATTTGTACGAAAGAAAATCAAGGGTTACAAACCCTATATAAACAAATCATCATTGGCAATATCGAGGCATCGAGTTTAAGTACGAAAACACTAAAGCACAAAAGCATAATTACATACCGAAGCAAGGAAAGAACTCGATCAACGAAGCAGCCGAAGTGAGCAACAAGGAGAACGATCGATCAAGGCTACACGCGAATAATCACCGAATCGATCAACATAAAGTCGGCTCTTCGCAAAGCCCTAATTTGGATCAAGGACGAAAGCCCTAATTGTAATCGAAAAAAAGAAGCCGCCATTATATTAAAAGGAACGGAGCAAATAAAAAAACGGATCGGGACAAAAGGGGTCGGCTTATTTTTTAAGAGCTTTCTTTTTATAAAATAAAGGGCTATTATTTTAAATTAGGGTTATTTTAATTTTAAATTGTTTTTTAATTTGTAATTTCTTTTTAAACCGTTTAAATTTCTAGTCGTGTGACTAGGGGACAAACTACGTGGCGTTGTTTGAGAATTCGCAACACAGTGGCTGAGTTGTGCCAGGGTTTTGAGCGAAGAGTTAGGTTTAGTCGATAGCGGGTGTCGCGAGTTTACGTGTGTAAGCGTCTAACTATCTAATTTCTAGTAGAAACCTTGGGCAGCAGGTAGGCAAGGTTTTGCCGAAGCTGGGTAAATTCTGTGTCGTTCTATTTCTGCATTTATTATTCTGCTATTATCTGTGTTGCTATTGTTCTGAGATCTAAGTTGAAATTATTTTATAAGCTTCCGCAATTAATTTTTTATAATTTATACCATAACCCTATTCACCCCCCTTTAGGGTGAAATCGATCCTACAAGTGGTATTAGAGCTAGGAACAAAAGCCGTTTTTGTTTTAAAAATTTGTATTTTTAAAATGGCTACTTTTGTTGAGGGTCGTTCCAATATTATTCCTTCTATTTTCGATGGAACAGATTTTTTGAATTGGAAATTGAAAATGGAATTTTATTTAAAATCTGTTAATATTAAATGTTGGAATATTATTGAAAATGGGTGTGATATAAATGACGAGAAAATTATCTCGATTAATGCTCTTGCTATGCATATATTGTATTCTCATATTAATCAAGATAATTTTAATTTCATTTGTGAAAATGCACAGGAAATCTGGAATACCTTCGATGCAGTATATGGTGCAAAAGTCAACAGCAATGAGAAATCCTCCACAACCGACTCAATTAAACAAATGTGCTTAACAGGATTTGTAAAAAGCAGTTGTGATGAGGATGATGATGATGAAGCAGCTGAGCTGGCGTTAATAATGAAGAAATTCAAATGGTGGAACCACAAATATGGAAATCCAGCTCTAAATCAAAAATTAAAAAGCAGAATAATCAAAGCACTAGACAACTCGGAAGAACATGGGATCATTTGCAACAAACCCGGTGATATCAAGCCCAATTATCCTCGATTTCAACGCGATTTTGAAAAGAAATCAAAACGGAGAAATGCTACTGCCACGTGGAATACAAGTGATGAAGATAATCAAAGTTCTAGCAGTAAGAGTGAGAAAGAAGATATGTGCCTTCATGGAAATATAACTGATAGCGACGATGACGAGCCAAGCGAGGTATCAAAACTTACTCACTCTGAATTACTTATTTATTTCCACGAAGTAAATGGCTGTTTTGAACGACTTAGGGAAAAATACGCTAAACTTGAATCAAAAAAAGACACTTTGATAGAATTAAATAAACAACTTGACCAATTAGTTAAAACCTATCAAAGTTGGATCCCTAAGTGTGATAAGTGTCCAACATTCGAAAAAGAAATTAAAAAATCAGAAATCGATATAAAATCACTTGAAAATGAAATTCTGATTTTAAAATAAAGTGAAAATACTAGGAGAGAGAATTCTATCAAAAAGTGCACACAATTGTTAAACGAAAATGAATCTCTCAAAACACAAGTCCAACAATTGTCAACGACTTTAGATAAATTTTCAAAAAGTGAAAAATGCTATTAGGAAAGCAAACTGTTAATACGGTGAGAAAGGGACTTGGATAGAATCAATCTAAAATTGTTGAAAACAAGATTAATCAAGAAAATTCAATGTGCACAATTTGTAGAAAATATGGACACAATCACAATAATTGTTGGTATAGACCCAAACATGTGAAAACTATACCAATTTGGGTTCCAAAAGGCACAAATATAAAATCTCTCAAAGTTAAACAAATTTGGGTGCCGAAGGGAATAATTATAAATAGTTTTGGGTCTTCAAAAAATTGTTTTTCAAAATATTCTGCCACTAACAATCATGGACCTATAAAAACAAATAGGTCACAAAAATCTTTCAAACGTGTAGGTGTGGTGGCAGGCTAAGGAACAACAATAGTGTTCTCTGGATTTTGGTTGTTCCAAGGACACAACGAGCAACAAAGCAAAGTTCCTTAGCCTAGTATAAAGGTGACAGAATCACAACAGACAACAACGAAAAATATCGTAAAGGTAAAACAGGTAAAGGTATATTTATTTGAACGATATATTAAATGTGATAATCTGCACCATATTCTGAATTAAATTAGCCAATAATAAGATGATGAAAAAATGATGATTTTGATTCTGACTTATTCAAAATAGTTGGCCAAATTATATTCTTATGCCAAAACACTATAAAATTCTCTAGATTCTTTGAATTACTTCATATATATTAATTTGGA
This sequence comes from Allium cepa, assembly GCA_030765085.1. Classification (NCBI taxonomy): domain Eukaryota; kingdom Viridiplantae; phylum Streptophyta; class Magnoliopsida; order Asparagales; family Amaryllidaceae; genus Allium; species Allium cepa. The sequence goes on from CM060938.1 coordinate 848,944,807, forward strand.
TTAATAATAGTGTTTTTTGTTGAATAATAATACACTTGGTTATAATTCGGCTAACACTATATTCACGGTTTTTGATTATTAACACGACTTCAATTCAAATTCAAGACAATGTCATCTAAATTGCTGTTAAAATTGAGTTTGAAATTTTTGCTGCACACTTCATGGGTTGGTCGATCAAATTCAATTAATGATAATTTTGAGTGAAAGAAAAATTCTGATGCAGATTACACTGGTAATCTAGTTGATAGAAAAATTACTAGTTGAACGTGATTTTTGAGACATTTAGTAACTGCATCGTTTTTCAAAGAAAATATCTGCATATTTTTCATTTCAAATAATTTTCAAATAGCAAAAAATTTTCTTATAAAACCCCCTCGAGAAAATCATTTTTGACCATATTTTCAGATTAGTCAATTTGAAAAATTGATTTCATAATTATTTTTGAATTTGATTTTAAATGACTATTTTGACTAATCTGACTCTCTAATAATTATCGAAAAGAAAAATAGTGATTGAAAAAGTGATGAGTGTTGATATTTATCATATCTTATGACACGAGACGGTATAATTAGTAAATTTCTTTAGAAATTTAAACAAGAGTTATAAAACATTTGTTGGCAAAAATTCCATGACCATCTCTATTTCTATCATATTTCTAACGACCATCACTCATCAAAATTCTATATAGTTTGTTGATATGTGGTACATTAAACTGGAATCGTTTGTTTTTCATTTTCCTATTTTTTGTAAAAAGAAAAAGAAAAACTTTATATAGTAAAATAAAATAAATAAATACCAAAGTATTCACTCTCATTTAAAAGTCCTCACGGTTATGCATGGGTGAATTACTTGGAATTTGTTATGCGCTTTCACGCTCATTTAAAAAATCCTCACGGTTATGCATGTATGGAACGCATATCAAAAGTTGATTTTTAAAATAAACAAGTTGATTCTATCCCATTTAAAGTCCTCACGGTTATGCGTGGTCAGAAGATACTTGAATTCAATTTTTTTAAATAAAATTGGAATACTACTAATCTCATTTAAAAGACCTAGCAGTTATGCATGGTTAGTACATATTCAAATTCCTGATATAACTTACCACAAATAGGCACAACTGTATGGTTTTATATGATGACATCATTCCCATCATTCTAAAAGTGGAATATGCGCCTAACAAAATATTTATGATTTTTGTTTGATTTATTATTGAAATTTAATATTTATATTCAATTGAGTTTTAATGTTGGATTAATATCGATCACTTTATCTCTATTTTCTCTAACACTATTACTCTTTTGCTGATAACAAAAGGGGGAGAGAAAAGTTAAGATTTTGTCAAATAAAATCAAGCAAAGGTCAAATAATTTTCTATTTGCATCTAGGTTCATTTGCATATTTTTATTTGTGTGCATATATGTAGGGGGAGCTTTGTGTAGAGCGGAAGCATTTAAATAGAGGGAGCAATTAGAGCATATCAATGATCAAATACATTTAACATATTCAAAATCTTAAATATATAGTTGTTATCATCAAAAGGGGGAGATTGTTGAATATGCGCTTATATGATTTTTGTTTGATATGATTTTTGTTTGATGATAATAAACATATATATATATTCGTTTAAATGTATTTGTTAATGTACTATTTTATTTTTCATAGATTAAATAAATATTTGCTGAATAAAATTAAATAACACAGAATTTGAATTCAAACGGAAATTTTATTCAAACATATATTTATTACAATTTTGAGTAGTACAAATACAAGCTCTCACTATACACTATACAACTTTGATACAAATTCAATTACATCACAATTTTACATTTACAGTTGACCTCACTACACATCACTCACACTCGTATTTTATCTTCAACTTCACTTCAAATTGAATCAAGCATCTGAGCAATCTGCAAAAATATACACTAACGCAGTAAAATTGAAAAAGAAATATTTTTGGAATATAAAATAAAATATGTATTTTGAAAATATTATTTGCCTCAGTTATTTGGGTTGTTCGTCATCATTTACATTTGAATTCATCACACACGAACAATGTGACATGCACAGTGTATCATTGTACATGCCACAAGGCCGTGCACACCGATATACACTTGGTTGATTTACAGGGACAGGTGAGCACAGGTCAAACCCAAATGAAAAGCCGGGTTCAACTCAAGTGCAATTTAAATAATGTCACAAACTTCAGCACAAGGTCAAATCCGAGCTACAAGCTGGATTTTACTCAGTGTACAAATCACAATACGACAATGTCTGGATCAAATGCCATCAAGAAAGCAAGACCAAACACCAGTGTATGGCATATATGCAAATTGACTTGAACAAGCCAATATGGCAAAACGATTATCAAAGTAAACTGAAACAAGTAGCTCAAACCAATACCAGCACCAACAGAACAGCAAACAAATGCCACCAACATAACAACAACAAAGGAACCAGACAGACATAAACAAGACTCAAGGCAACTGTGCACCGAACAACTCATACATGTATGTAACAGGGCCAAAGCAACTTAGAGAGTATATGCAGAGTCAAGGCAACATAAGTGAATGGAGTGACATGACCAACAGATTCTAAATGAAACATACCAGAATTAATCGTACTCAACCAACATCAAGTGATATTGAGCACACATGAAACAGTGCAGACTCGAATGTATACTTCAAGTTTATCAACCAAACAACTGAAATGCAAATTGTATCGAACATGATATAGTGACAATATGAAGACAACAACTTGACACAGTGAACTGCAAGTGTCAACCAGGTAGCAAGCAAGATCAACACAGCAACAATGGTCAGGCAATATGCATCAGGCACTAAATCAGGTGAAGCAACCCGAGCACAATCCAATGTGTTATAAAGTCCAAATGCAACAATCTCAATGAATTGGATGAACAAAGACTCGGCAATGCTAAAAAAACTCAACAGTTCACATTGCAGTGACAACATACAAAAATTAATCGGTACAGTTTCAATGTTAACAGCTAAGTACACAACCAAGTGAACAAACACAGCAGTGTGCAACTCGAGCTTCAGAAGAGTCAAGTAGAGCAATAATGCAAAGTGAAACAAGCAAGTGAAGTATAACCATCATGACCAGAGAGAGGCCGAATAAAGTGAAAATTGGATCGAGCAAGTGCAGACACAAGTGGTGATACAGCAGTAAAAATGGAACAACGGCGAACCAGATTTCATGTAAACAAAATGAATACATCATGAATTATATCAATGAACACTTGCAACAGAAAAACAGCAAGCCCTCTGCAAAGTCAGGAAAAGTCAAGCCGAGTCAAGATGAACAATGTAAATGTCGAAGTCGTGGAAGCATACCGAAGTCAACGAGAAATTCACGAAACCAAAAATGACAGAGTTCAAAGCATGATGACGCAGCGGATTATTCGAAACAAACTTCAATCAATGAAATGTAGCAATCGGTGAGTTGAAGATACCAAAATGCCCAAGTTCGTTGATCCAAAGATACCGAACTCTAGCTATCTCAAACACGTTGATAGCGCACTATACCGTGTTCTAAGATCTACGATTCTTCGCACGTTGATCTAGCGCACTAGATTCCGTGAATCGGCTTCTACGATCGTTGAATCGAGCGCACTCGATTAACCGAAATAGGAGATTACACTCAACTACCAATTGGTATGAAAGCACAAAGCTAACAAAAGAGAATTTTATTCAAAAAAAATCAACCTCCCAAATGTACAACACACGCCCCTATTTATAGAGTTTTCGACCCAGTCCCTAAGTCGTTGCCGACTTACCACAGTGGCGACCTAAACCCATTACAACATAGCACAACATGACCGACTCACACATGGCCGACTTAACCAAGTACGACCTAACATACATGACCGAGTTAAAGCAATACAACATATGTACACGACTTAACTCATTACCGACTTAACATATAACGACTCAAAGATTCGTGACTTAGCACCCAACACAACCCATAGGTCGGTAACGACCTAAAATACAACACGACCCACAGCTTCACCGACTCATGACCTAACACCGGTACAACAAAGCACATATACAACACCTTCCTTTAGGTCGCTGCCGACCTAAGACTTTAGGTCGTTAACTCGGCTCCTTTTTCCCTCTGTCAACCAGTTAGCTCGGAGACGACTTAAGCCTTCAACAACTTCTGTTCTGTTAAGTCGTGAACGACTTAGACCCGTGTCGTTAACTCGTTTGTGACTCATCAAGCATGAATGACTTATGCTCCCATCAACTCGCAGCTTCTTTTCTCGTGGATCTTTAGATCGTAGCTTCTCTGACTCGTCCCCCTTTACTTTGTTAAGTCGCGGACGACTTAGGATCTCCTCCTTAGGTCGTGAGCCTTGTTCCTTAAGTCGGCAACGACTTAAAGTTCTCAAACGAGTTAGCTCCGTAGCTTCCTCCACACGACCTAGAGCGAAGTTAACTCGTGTTGCCTTCCCTTGTTGACTCGTACACGACTTAGGAGATTGAACTGAAGCTTCATTAACTTGTGAATGGTTTAACTTCTGGATTTCTATAGGTCGTGCTACATCATCCTCCCCTGGTTGAGAAAAATTCGACCTCGAATTTGTAAATTTTTCCTCAACAATCTCACCCCCATGATATGGAATTAAATGTTTGACGTTAAAAACATCAGAAGTATAAACATCATCTGGTAACTTTAATCGATAAGCATTCTCATTGATTTTCTTCAAAACTTCAACTGGACCAATTTTCCGCGCTTTCAATTTATTGTATGTTCCCACTGGAAAACGGTCTTTTGTCAACACTGCATAAACCAAATCGCCTTCGTTAAATTCAACATTTCGTCGCTTCAAATCTGCAGACTTCTTATACTTCTCATTCGATTTCTCCAATCGTTCCTGAACGATTTTATGACATTCAGTCAGCTCATCAACAAAATCAACAGCTCGTTTAACTGTCCCCTTCGACTGCGGTACTACTGCCAAATCCAACGGTCCCCTGGGTAAATTTGAATAAACAATCTGAAACGGACTGAATCCCGTGCTACGATTCACTGCATGATTATGTGCAAATTCAGCTTGGCATAACTTCATGTCCCAACTTTTCAAATTATCCTGTACAAGACATCGCAATAAATTTCCCAATGACCTGTTAACAACTTCTGTCTGCCCGTCAGTTTGCGGATGATAAGCACTACTAAATTTCAGTTTCGTTCCCACCATCTTCCACAAACTAAGCCAAAAATGACTCAAAAATCTAGTATCCCTGTCAGAAACAATAGATTCTGGTAAACCATGAATTCGATAAATCTCCTTGAAAAATAACTGCGCAACACGAACAGCATCCGCCGTCTTCTTGCAAGCAACAAAATGTGCCATCTTCGAGAACCTGTCCACCACAACAAATATCGAATCATTTCCCCTTTGAGTTCTAGGCAAACCCAAAACGAAATCCATGCTAATATCAACCCATGGCTTAGATGGTGCTGGTAATGGCATATATAACCCTGCATTCGTTGCTGTTCCCTTTGACACCTGGCAAATATGGCATCTCTCCACGAATCTTTCAACCTCTTTCCTCATCGACGGCCAAAGTAAGATTGTGAAATCAACTGTAAAGTACGATCACGGCCCACATGCCCTTCCTCGTGTAACTCTTTGACAATTTTCATCCTCAAGCTACAGTCTGGAATACACAAACGATTCCTTTTAAACAGAAAATCATCAACCAACATAAATTCATCGGTACTCCCATCCTTCACTTTCTCAACATATTTCACAAAGTAAGGATCTTCTTCAATCATCTCTGGCAACATTTCAAACCCCGTCACTTCAACCTTCATTGTCGTTAATAAATGACTCCTCCTACTCAAAGCATCAGCTACCCGATTTGTCACCCCTGATTTATGTTTGACAACAAAAGTAAACTGCTGTAAATAGCTATCCACGATGCATGTCTCGCTGAAATCTTATCCTGCCCCTGTAAATGTTTCAATGCTTCATGATCTGTATAAAGGACAAATTCCTTCTGAAATAGATAGTGTCTCCAATGCTTAACAGCTTGTACAGCAGCATGAAATTCAACGTCATATGTACTGTATCTCATCTTTGCCCCTGACAACTTTTCACTGAAATATGCAATAGGTCTTCCCTGCTGACTCAACACTCCTCCAATCCCAACCTTTGATGCATCAGTATGTAGTTCAAACAATAACTGAAAATTAGGTAGAACAAAAATTGGTGCAGACGTCAACAATTCCTTGATCTTCTCAAAGGCAACCCCCGCTTCCTCTGACCATGCAAACTGTTTCCCTTTCATGCAATCAGTAACTGGTGCCATCACGCTACTGAAGTGTGGAATGAATCTTCGGTAGAATGACGCTAGCCCATGAAAACTTCTCACTTCCGTGATTGTCTTTGGCTGAGGCCAATTCCTGACTGCCTCAACTTTACTCTGGTCAACTTGAATACCTTCCCCTGAAACAACATAACCCAGGAAATAAACACTGTGCGTCATAAACACACATTTCTTCGTAGCAGCATAAAATTGTTCTTCACGAAGAATAATCAATACTTCCCTCAAATGTAGAGCATGCTCCTCCATACTCCTGCTGTAAATCAGAATGTCATCGAAATAAACCACGACGAACTTCCCAATGAATGGTCTAAAGATTTGATTCATCACCCGCATGAATGTACTAGGTGCATTTGACAAACCAAATGGCATAACCAACCATTCGTATAACCCCTCTCTTGTCTTGAAAGCTGTCTTCCATTCGTCTCCAGGTCTGATTCGAATTTGATGATAACCACTCTTCAAATCAATCTTCGAGAATATAGTTGCCCCACTCAACTGATCCAACAAATCATCCAACCTCGGCATAGGAAATCTATATCGGACAGTGATCTTATTCAAAGCTCTACTATCTGTGCACATCCTCCACGTTCCGTCCTTCTTTGGTACTAATAATGCCGGCACAGCACATGGACTCAAACTTTCCTGAACTCGTCCCTGTTCCAACAACTCTTCCACTTGCCTTCGTAACTCCTCATGTTCCTTCGGACTCATTCGGTAATGTGGTCGATGTGGTAACACTGCTCCCGGAACAAGATCAATTTGATGTTGAATGTCTCTAAGTGGCGGTAACTCCTTAGGCAACTCCTCTGGAAAGACATCTTCAAATTCTTTCAAAATTGGCTTTGCTTCTTTTGGAATCTCAACTTCTTCACTGCATTCGCTCCCAATCAACAAAAATACTTCAGGTTCCTCTTCAACTTCTTTCACAAACTCCTTCACAATCAACAGAGTTTTCAATTCCTCAATCTCTTCCAGCTTGCTCTCCTTTTGTTGTTGCTTCTTAGGAACCAAAGTGATTTTAGTACCCTCGAACATGAAACTGTAACTATTGGCACGACCGTCATGTTGAACTGCTCTATCGAACTGCCATGGTCTACCCAACAATAAATGACAAACATCCATGTCCACTACATCACACCAAATTTCATCTTTGTATTTCTTCCCAATAGAAAAATTAACACAAGCCCTTCGACACACCTTCACTTCACCACCCTTCCTTAACCATGCTAGCTTGTACGGTCTTGGATGCTTCTCAGTCTTCAAGTTCAATTTCCTCACTGCTTCTGTAGAAATAATATTATCACAACTTCCCGCATCAATAACGAACTTGCAAACCTTTCCCAGAATAGTGCACGTCGACTGAAAAATATTGCTTCTCAACCAACTACAATCCTCCTCCTGCTTTGGTGTAAGACATGACCTCCTCAACATAAGATTACAACCTTCATCTCCGAACAATTCTTCTTCCTCCTCAACATAAGGTGTATTTGAACATTCTGCCTCCTCACCATCATCCTCCTCAACTTCTGCAACCATGGTTCTCTTCTTCGGTTTCGGACATTCATTGCTTTTGTGACCCAACTCCTGACAATTATAACACTTGAACCCACTGCTAACCTTCGCCTTCTCAGCCTCCTTCACCACTGGCTTTGAAACAGGTTTAGGAACATTAGAACTTCCACCAACACCCCTTGCTTGATTATTGGAATTAGTAAACACACCACCTCCACGCCTTCCTTGTTTCTCCCAAGCCAACGCTTTCTGATGTGCCTCTGCAACTGATCTAGGATCAAACATATTAACCATATCCTGGATCTGCATTCTCAATCCCCCAATGAATCTAGCAGTTAGCTGTTCTTCCGTTTCCATAATATCATTCCTGGCAATGAGTTGGTAAAATTCATTAGCATAATCACTAACAGACTTTGTCCCTTGCCTCAGATTCTGCAACCTCTGGTACATAAGTGATTGGTAGTTGTAAGGTAAGAAAGTAGATCTCATCAACTTCTTCATCTTATCCCACGATTCTATCTTTGACTTCCCCATTCTCTCCCTGGTTAGTTTAGTTTGTTGCCACCACGCCAAAGCTCTCCCCCTCAACCTAGTAGCAACCAACTTCACCCTTCGATTCTCCGGGACCTCCTTGAAATCAAAGATTTCCTCCACATTAGATAACCAATCGAGAAATTCTTCTGCTACCATTCCGCCTTTAAACTCCGGAATCTCCATCTTCATACCCGATTCCCATCGACGATCATCTTCAACATCCCGATAAGAATTTCGAACTTGGTCTCGATCTCGATAATGAATACTAGCTCTATCACCCTCTTCATCAAAATCAAAAGTACGCCTACATCGGTCTCGACCATTATCATCCCTTCGTTCATGCATGCTTCTTTGACTATGTCTCTCTTCATCTCTATAGGCTTCATTGTCAAATTCATGTTGACTTCTTCTTTCTTCATGTGCATAGTCATGATGATCTCTTCGTGATGAAATTGATGTTTCTCTTCTATCTCTACAAGAATGTGGCGATACCCTCCTCGCTTCCGTAACCGATGGCGAAACTCGGTTTCCTCCATGGTTCGAGTTTGGTGATCTCCTCCTTTGATTCAAATCATTCATCAATTTCTCCAATTTTCCAATGCCTTCATCAAATTTTTCATTAATACGTTGTTCCATAAGCTCGGCTTCTTCTCTACGATACAAAGCTTCAACGTTTTGATAACGATTAGCTCTCCTTGGTGGCATGATTGAAAAACTTCACAAAACTTCAACAATTTGAACACAAAACTTCAAAGCTTTCACACAACTTCACAAGGCTCGGCCTTGATCTTAACTCGGCTTGTATGTATACGACTCAAGTAAGGTCGGCTTAATTTGACTCGGCTCAACCTCTTTAGCTCGGCTACAAATTCAAACACTTCAAACCTTGGCGCGCAAAAACCCAAGATAGATCCAAACAATTTCCAACTCCTCGATCCAAAATGAAATGGATCAAACACTCCAAATTTGATGCAACTTCAATATGAACACGATGAACAACTTCAAACTTCAAAAACTTCAAAAACTTGGCTCCAAGAATCAACTTAGCTATGATTGGCTAAGTATGGCTCTGATACCAAAAAAACTGACGCAGCGGATTATTCGAAACAAACTTCAATCAATGAAATGTAGCAATCGGTGAGTTGAAGGTACCAAAATGCCCAAGTTCGTTGATCCAAAGATACCGAACTCTAGCTATCTCAAACACGTTGATAGCGCACTATACCGTGTTCTAAGATCTACGATTCTTCGCACGTTGATCTAGCGCACTAGATTCCGTGAATCGGCTTCTACGATCGTTGAATCGAGCGCACTCGATTAACCGAAAGAGGAGATAGGAGATTACACTCAACTACCAATTGGTATGAAAGCACAAAGCTAACAAAAGAGAATTTTATTCAAAAAAAATCAACCTCCCAAATGTACAACACACGCCCCTATTTATAGATTTTTCGACCCAGTCCCTAAGTCGTTGCCGACTTACCACAGTGGCGACCTAAACCCATTACAACATAGCACAACATGACCGACTCACACATGGCCGACTTAACCAAGTACGACCTAACATACATGACCGAGTTAAAGCAATACAACATATGTACACGACTTAACTCATTACTGACTTAACATATAACGACTCAAAGATTCGCGACTTAACACCCAACACAACCCATAGGTCGGTAACGACCTAAAATACAACACGACCCACAGCTTCACCGACTCATGACCTAACACCGGTACAACAAAGCACATATACAACACCTTCCTTTAGGTCGCTGCCGACCTAAGACTTTAGGTCGTTAACTCGGCTCCTTTTTCCTCTGTCAACCAGTTAGCTCGGAGACGACTTAAGCCTTCAACAACTTCTGTTCTGTTAAGTCGTGAACGACTTAGACCCGTGTCGTTAACTCGTTTGTGACTCATCAAGCATGAATGACTTATGCTCCCATCAACTCGCAGCTTCTTTTCTCGTGGATCTTTAGATCGTAGCTTCTCTGACTCGTCCCCCTTTACTTTGTTAAGTCGCGGACGACTTAGGATCTCCTCTTTAGGTCGTGAGCCTTGTTCCTTAAGTCGGCAACGACTTAAAGTTCTCAAACGAGTTAGCTCCATAGCTTCCTCCACACGACCTAGAGCGAAGTTAACTCGTGTTGCCTTCCCTTGTTGACTCGTACACGACTTAGGAGATTGAACTGAAGCTTCATTAACTTGTGAATGGTTTAACTTCTGGATTTCTATAGGTCGTGCTACATTACATGAACAAGTCAAATTTGAAATCGTGGTGGCCAAGATAATTGACCAAGTTAAACATCAAAGTCATGGGAAGGAGTATCAAAAAATACGAATTTGAATAAGTCAATTAAATCACAATCATCCAAGTAACATCAATCGGCCGATCAACTAAAATTGACAAACTCAAATATATTTGTACGAAAGAAAATCAAGGGTTACAAACCCTATATAAACAAATCATCATTGGCAATATCGAGGCATCGAGTTCAAGTACGAAAACACTAAAGCACAAGAGCATAAATTACATACCGAAGCAAGGAAAGAACTCGATCAACGAAGCAGCCGAAGTGAGCAACAAGGAGAACGATCGATCAAGGACTACACGTGAATAATCACCGAATCGATCAACATAAAGTCGGATCTTCGCAAAGCCCTAATTTGGATCAAGGACGAAAGCCTTAATTGTAATTGAAAAAAAGAAGCCGCTGTTATATCAAAAGGAACAGAACAAATAAAAAAAGGATCGGGTCGAATTACCAAAGGGGCCGGTTTATTTTTTAAGAGCTTTCTTTTTATAAAGTAAAGGGCTTTTATTTTAGGGTTATTTTAATTTTAAATTGTTTTTTAATTTGTAATTTCTTTTTAAACCATTTAAATTTCTAGTCGTGTGACTAGGGGACAAACTACGTGGCGTAGTTTGAGAATTCGCAACTCAGTGGCTGAGTTGTGGCAGGGTTCTGAGCGTAGAGTTAGGTTTAGTCGATAGCGGGTGTCGCGAGTTTACGTGTGTAAGCGTCTGACTATCTAATTTCTAGTAGAAACCTTGGGGGCAGCACGTAGGCAGAGTTTTGCCTAAATTCTGTGTCGTTCTATTTCTGCATTTATTATTCTGCTATTATCTGTGCTGCTATTATTCTGTGATCTGAGTTGAAATTATTTTATAAGCTTCCGCAATTAATTTTTTATAATTTATACCATCACCCTATTCACCCCCCCCCCCCTCTCGGGTGAAATCGATCCTACACTTTCTGTTTTCTAAACACTAATGTATATACAACTTCATACATAATAAATAACTCGTGTTCTTATATGAGTTTTAATTATAAGTACTATCGTGAATTCTTAGTTAGGATAGTTAATAGTTTAGGACTATGTTTTAGTATTAGATTTAAGTGATGATTACTTATGATAACACTATCATTACACTCACATGTCGTAGAGTGTTAGTTGTAGGGGGAGTTATATAGTTTGGAGTGAGTTTTTTTGTTGATGACAAAGGGGAGAAATATAAAATATGGTAGTTAGGCATAAATTAAAGGGGAGTTTATTAGTTTTAGGGGGAGTTATTAGGATAGAAATAATATTTTATAAACAAAGGTTGTCATCATCAAAAATGGGGGAGATTGTTAGTCATTGAGATGATGGTTTTGATGACAACAACCTTAGAATAGATTATAAAATATAAATACTGACATTATAAGTTTAGATATATATATGCATGCAGGATTTAACCATGTAGGTACCAAGAATGAAGATTGTACAGTATAGAGATTCAAGATATCGAGATAGAAGACTCATGAGTATCAAGATTATCAAGAGTTCAAGATTTCAAGCATAAGTATTTTTATTAGGAATTTTTGTTAAAACTCGTAGAAAAGCACCGACATCTTAGAATCTAATTTATTCGTGGAATGGAATCCACTTCGCGCCTGTTAAAGAGATAGAACCCTAAGTAGGATGGAACCTACGAAAATCTAGTGGAACATTGTTTTGTATCCACTAATTAAAATGATTTTACAAAATTATCTTATTTTCAAAATGATTTCAAAACTTTCCTTTTAAAAACATCCAAACTCTCTATCCTGATTTTAAATAATTTTAGACTCAAAATTATCTTTAATTTCAAAGTCAAATTACTCCTGATTTTAAAATATCCTTTTAAATTATATATTTAACTTTTATACTTAGATTTAAATATAAAATTATAGTTAAAATCTATATATATTATTCTCTATACTTACTTATGAATTTTAACAATAGTCAAGTATATTTCTAAAGTTTAAAATAGTTTTAATGTAAGATAAAGGTTATTTTCAAAGAAAATCAAATCACCAAAAATTGCTTTGGGTTGTCGACATGCCTAGGGTAACCATGTCGACATGGTGTCAGTTGAATTCAAAATTTAAATTTCAAAAGTAGGTCTATTCGCCATAGATCTTCATGAATGGACATGGTTGTTGTTCTTCTATAAATAGGGGTTAGTTTCAACGAATTTTATATCAGATTTTTTGGTTTTTCACTCCTCTTATTCTTCCACATTTCTTAATACATATTCTTACCATTACTATGCCGAAATCAACATTGAATCAAACTCGATTACTTCTAGTTTGATTCTCTATCACTATCTCTACAAGGTTATCAGTGCTATTCAGAGTTATAGACTTTTTTGTAATCTATTAAGCGAGAAAAGGTGTGATTGTAGCCTTGGAAATCAATCAAGAGAGAAAAGATGTGATTATAGCCTGGGTAAATCAATTGGGTAAACTTGTGGCCCGAAAATCAAGTATCTCTACCCAGAGGACAGAAAATTTGGAGGGTGTACCTCGTAGCCTTTAAACCGAGGGTGTAATTATACAATTGCTTTTGAAAGGAAATGCGTACTTGTGTTGCGGGACTGGATGTAGGGTAACTCCGAACCAGTATAAAATCCAATGTGTTCTTTCCTTTACTGCTTTTATTTTATTTCTGCATCTATGTTTGTTTCTGTGATCATATATGTGTTTGTATATTGCATACATCGGTGTCTAAATTAACATAAACTCAAAAAGATTTAGTAATTCTTTATTAACGCTATTCACCCCTCCCTCTAATGTTAATCCTAGCCTTAAGATCCGTAATCCGCATTTCTTACAGATATGAAAATGGTTTTATATTGTGTTGATTGATTTATTGAGTGGTATATGAACCTTCATCGTCATAGTCTAGACAACTGTATCGAAGGGGTTTCTAAACACTTGAATAGAACAATTTGACATGGTATTGTTTTAAATGTGGGTGAATGAAATAATTTTACCCAAAAATATACTTTGATATAAAAGAAAGGTTTTTATAAACTATTTTAGCTAATATATAGTTGCTTGGATGTTAGAAACGATAATATTAAAATGTTATCATTATTGTGTGGAAATTTAACTAGAAATTGGAAATATTACCAAAGGTTAAGGAAATAAATTCATTTATAAAATGAAATTTATAAATATGAATTATAAACGTGATTTGTAGATTGAAATATAATCAAAAAAGGGAATTTATATGAGCATAAATTATACAAATGAATTATAGTTAAAATTTAATTGAAGTCAAAATTTGAAAATTTTATAATCCCGGAGATTTTGGAAGTGTTTTGAATACAAATAATAGCATTATTATTTTGAGAATGTTTCTGAAAGGAAATTTGTTTCAAATAAATTTTGGGAAGGGAAATAGCATTAAACTCACTTTGGTCGCTGGAAAATAATTTCGGTGATGACTGCAGCATCATCGATGTTTATTTTCGAGTTTCTAAGTGACGGATTGCTGCCAAATTGATTTGTTCAGAAGAACCAATTTGTTTTTGAAATTTCAAAGGAAATTTATTGGGGATAAAAACCAGGATTGGTTTAAAATTTTGAGAAGTGTGATTTTGAGATAATGGTGATTTCAAATGATTTGAAACCAAAAGCCAGGTGTTTAAAAATTCTGATGAGATAGGTTATAAGCTTATAAATTGAGATGATTTTAAATCAGGAAGGAAATATGAGCTTTGAACGTTAAAATTTAAAAATGTAAAAGTGAAAGGTTAAAAATGAAATTAACTTGGATTGATGAAGAAAATTGAATCGAATTGAATTAAATAAGTCCAAGTTAAAATGAAATTGGATTGGAATAAAATTCAGTTGAGTTATGGGTGATATTGAATGGAATTATATCCTTACTCAAATAAATGGAAATAAGTTAGATAAGAATTGGATTGGAATAAATGAATTAGAATAACCTATAGAAGAATTAAGAATCCATGGAATAAAAATATGTTTGGGTTATAAATAAGCGTGAATCTCGAGTTAAAAATAAAAGATGAATATATTTAAGTCTAGAATGAATGGAAATGTGTAAAATAATAGGTTATGACTCATAAAAATTTAAAATTGGAATAGAAAACCCAAAATAAATATTGTTTGACGTTTTGGAAAATGAAACAAAAATCCAGACTTGAATTATAAAATAAATTGAACTTAAGAAAATTAAATGAAGTGATTTTTGAGATTAAAAAAAATAAGTATTGAATTATAAATAGGGGGAGAACAAATTAGATAATAAATTAGTTAATGAAATTTGTAAATGGAACCTAATGTAGTTAAATAGAAGCTGAATTTGTTAGTTAATATTAAAGTTTGGAAATAAAACTCGGGTTATGAATCAAATTCGACTCAAATCGTTAGTGAAGTAAATAAGTTTGAAAATGGCCTAGTAATTAATTAAATGAATTGAGAATGAATTGAATCTGGAAATTTAAATTTTATACGAAACAGATGAACTAATCAAATAAATTTGTTGTTTGAAATGAAAATTGATTGAAATAGAATCAAGTTAAATTGAAAAGGGAGATTTATTTGCAAAACGAAAATGAGCTTAAGTATGAAATTTGAATAATTTGAAGCAAATTAATTTAAGTTTAAAATTAGTGAAGGTTGGCTTCGAGTAAGGGTAAAAGTCCATTAAATAAAAGCTTGGGTAAATTTAAATTGGGGAATGGTTATCAATATATAAGCATGGAATGGTTCAAGCTTAATAAAATGGTCTCAAATGAAATGAAGGCAAATATGGAATGAAACGTAAGTGAATGGATCGTGAATAAAATTGAAAAGGAATAAAATTGAAATAGAATGTGTTGAGCTAAATAAAATGGTTGTGAATGAATTAAAATAGAAGAATTAAATAATAAATTGAGTTGAAATCAATTTAAATGATTATAAGCTTAAGTAATTGTTATTTGCATGAATAACCTTAAATTTGCACAGAAAATTAGTCATTTTATCGTAAATGAAAGTAAATGTATTAACAGAGGTGAATGGAATTGATTTTTAAATCAATGGGAATAATATGGGTTTGTTTGAAATTAAAAATGAATTGAATGTAAGCAAGTGGATTGTAAACCATTCAAATTGAATGAAAATGGTATATGAATTAATTGAAAATAGTTGAATTAGTATTAAAACAATATAAATTGCTTACGGAAAGTGTTTAGTGTGCATTGCTTTTAGAATTCATGTGTTTAACTATTGCAAATAAGTGAAATGTTGTTAAACTTCATATATATGGCATTTACATGCTTGAATTGAGAAATTCCAGGTACCGGGAAGCCGTTTGGCTGGATTTTGGGCACGCTAACTGCTAAATAAATAAGCCGCTTGCTTAAAAATGCTAAATAATGGTACGCCTACACAATAAAAATAGGAAATATGAACTGATTTTGTTTTCCGACCGGGTGGGTCGATGTATATATATTTATATCTTTTGTCAAATTGCAAAAACTCCTCCGTACAAAGGAGACACTGCCAAAATTTTCCGAAAATTTTGGGAGTTAGAAAATTTTTGGGAAAATTTTTGTTAGCGACAAAACGATTTCAAATTGACAATTGAAATAAATTAGTATGAAACTAATTTAAAATAATGATATGAATCGATTATAAATGGAAAATAAAATTTAATATTTAGAGTTGAAGATAAATTGAATTCATATGGAAATGGAAAGACTAATTTGAATAGAAGTAGATATGAAAACTTCTGTAAGAAAATGTATAAAATGATTTTAAAAGTTATGATTGGATATTATTGCTAAGTAGGATATGCAGGTATTATAAAGGGACAGGAAAATTGGTTTTGATTTCAGAAGATAAATTTGAATTGCTCGACAAAAGGTATGTGTTTAAATTTCTGTATGAAATTTGATTGGATTTTTGATCTAGCCACTTGGCCTTTTTGTTTTCTTTTGGAATTTGGGAGGGCGTAGAGGCATTTTGTAGGTGTACCGGTCTAGCTGCGTAAAGGAGACGCTGGCGAAATTTTTCGGAAATTTAGAGAGTTAGAAAATTTTTGAGAAAGTTTTGATAATTTAAATTTGGATTTAAATTTAAATTTGAATAAATAAAGTAAATAATGATGTTGTAAACTATGGGAAAGTTTGGGATGTTAGTAAGAATGATAATGTGTCTTTAATAAAAAGATTGTTTTGGGAAGTGTTTGAAACTGAATGGTTTTAGGGGAAAATAATAAACGGGTATTGGACCATTCTTCTTAACTAGTAATTTCGGTGACGAAATTCTTTTAAGGGAGAATAAATGTGACGAACAGGAATTTTTGAGCGTTTGAAATTGGAATATTTAATTTATTTTAAATGTTTAAAAGTTAATTTTTAACTTGAATTCAAATATTATTATTATTTAGAAATTCAGTTATTGGATTTAATAAACTAAAATTGGATAAATTATTGAATCTTCACTTTTAAGCCTGTTAAAAATAATTTGAAGACTTGTAAAATTTATATTGATAATACTGGAGATAGTAAAAGTGTTAAAATTGAATTTAAAGGTGATTTGTTCAGTTTTAAAAATATATCGTTTAAATCGATATTTAAATATAGCCTTCCGAGGCACAATCTCGGAATTCGACGAAACCAGTTCCATTGGATCCGTAATCTTGTATTATTATCGGATTTCAATTTTCATAGTGATTGGAGTTATTGTGTGAGCATATGAAATATAAACGCGCTGAAATTTGTATTAAATTCAATATAATAACTGGTTCAATAAGTTATCATCTCCATACAACCGAATCGGGACTCGAAACTTTTTCCATTGCGTTCAAAATAGGGGCATAACATTATAAACGCCGAGCGGCATGCCTTGATAGGAGGTCAAGATTTTGAGTTGCAATTATCGAGACAATTTGAATTTAAAATTTAAATTTAAATTAATATTTGGTCAACCATTCAGCTGTATTTCTTTTGCATCAAAACTTTCTCAATAACTCATATCACTGTTCGCCCACTGTTTCATGCAACATTCCCTTTCTTCCACTCAATCAATCCAATAGTTTATTCAAATATCTCGACCTTGTTTCCTTCTTCATTTCTAAAGCGAGAAAAAAAAGAGAAAGATGGATTCGTTCGTAAGCTAATGAACGAAAAGAAATAAGCGTGCTTCTTGTCCTTCTGTTACTAACCCTCTCGATTTACAAAAAGAAAAAAATGGCCGACCCCTTTTCGTTTTCAAAATCGATCTCGTTCATTTATAAAAAAAATAAACGCATTGCTCAATTCAAAATCGAATCGACATCCAATCCTCCAGTTCGTCAAATCGACTTCGCAAATAAAAAAATGGGGGAAGCACGGAAATCGTTCGCGGCGACTTCGAAGTGGCATCATTCCAGATGCTCGACTTTCGTGATTGGCAGTGGGGGGGTTCGACGTCCTCGTTTAGGCAGTGGGTAGGTGAGGTCGCGTTCGACGGTGGGAATGGCATCGAGAAGGAGTCGTTCATGAGGGGTTGATTGGGCTGTGTTCGATGGTGGAAGTGGCGGCTTTGGGAGTGTCGAAGACTGATGGTCGATGGTGTGTGGGTGCGGTAGTGACATAGGGCAACATGTGGAAGGCTTACCGTGGTTAGGTTTTGAAGGTGATCTCTGCAATTAATTTAAATCTATTATTTTTGTATAAAAAAAGGAAAAAAAGAAAGAGATATATCGCTCAATATTTGATTTTTACAGTAATAGGCAAAACCATTTTTGTTTTAATTTAAAAATATATAGATCAGATTTTGAAATTGGGAATTTTAAAATGGTTATAAGGTTTATGTAAATAAATTAGATATTTTATCTACATAGATTAATTCTTGCATATAGGTTAGAAACAGTAAGAGGTAAAATTATAAAATTAACTGAATGCTAAAGTTTTTGTTTTAAAGCAGAATAAATTTTTTTACAGTAAAGTGTATATAGTTTATTTCAATTTAAAGTGTGTATGAAGTTGAACGGAGAGAAAAAAAGGAATATATTTACAAACTAGACTTTGAAAAAAAATAGGAATTTTTAAGTGTAAAGTTATGTAAAATCAGTTTTTCTCTGTAATTTATTTTTAAGTATATGTGTATATGTATTTTCAAAATGGAAATTAAAATAAAATAACCATACCTACGTATATTTTTAATCTACTAGTATATTCTAAAATAATATACTGAGGAGACTAATTTTGTTTAAATTAACTTATCTAAATTATTTAGTTATTAAAAGACATTTTAAAAGGAAAATTTGTTTGAACTAAACTGTTGTTAATTAAATAGTAATTGACTGTTTGATCAATTCAAGTATTAATAAACCATAAAATATTTATACAAGGTCAAAGTCATGAAGAAAACAAGCCGGTTAGGGTGGATTGCAAGCTAAAACAAAGGCGAGTTAATCTCACTCGCTTGCGTTGCTTAGTTTTAAATAGTTAAATTTAAATAATTGATTGAATGATTGAATTGTTTCGATGTGCAATATTATATATAGTAGTATATAATATATCTTGGAATGATTGATTTCCCGCATTATATAGCGGATGAGAACCAATGCGCCGCATAATAGCGGATGATGTTTTATTTAAATCCATATACTGTGATATTCCACCTCAAAGTGGAATTGGTATTTTATGTTGTGCTAACATTGATGGATGCAGGAAAACTAGTTGGAGGGATCCAACTGGATTCCTCAAAATTATTTATATTGTTTAATATTCTCTGTTATGAATATTGGATATTCTGTGATGAATATTATTGATAATTGGAATACTGAATGCTATAGTTTACTTGAGTATATTTCGGAACACTGAGATATCAAAATATATAGAAGTGGATTTTTGAAAAGAAAATAAAGAGTGATTTTTTAAGAAAATAATTTTAGAGAATTTAAATAAATTTAAGAATGAACTGGATAAGAATAATAGTGATTTTAAAATTCTAATAAATAAATTCCGTATATGAAAAGGGGATTTTGAATAAACAGGAAGATAATGAATTTTAAACTTCAGTGTTATTATTTAAAGGAATAAAGCATTTATTTTAAATTTAAGATTTAAATTATTAAAAAGAATAAAGAAGAAATTTGGAAAATCTAAAATTGGTATGTTTCAGTTAAAAGATTTAAAACCAAAACAAAAATAATAATAATAAAGTCTATAATTAATGGATTTTGAAATGAATTGTGTAAGTAAAGAAATTTATTTCAAAATGAAGTAAATTGGAAATCAATTTGAAAATTTATTTAAGTGGTTGAAGTTGGAACTTTAAAGGAGAAGTGGGACATTGAAATTTATAAACTGGGTTTATAAAAGTAAAGTAATATATCAGTGGATATTTGGAGGAATAAATTCACGATGGTAAGTTATTAAAGGAATGAGAAATTTTGTGTAAAAATAAATAGTGATTTATTTTTAAAGGATTTGAAGAGAAGTATATTTCCCTGGATAGCCAAGTACGTTTCAAAGTAAATTTTTAAAAGTTCTAATGTCGTTTTAAAAAAAAGCATGTTTTAGAAAATTTATTATTTCTAAACATTTAAATTCTAAAGTAAGTGTTTTCTTTTAATCTATTATAGCAATGATTATTTAAAAGTGACTTGGTATTTGTTTTTAAAGAGAAAATCTAGTTTTATATTTTATAAAGTAGCCTCATTTTAAATATTCCTAATATATATATTTTAAATAAAGTATTGAAACAGTTTTCAATCTAGATGTTAAAATATATTTTATAATAAAGTGTTTTAAAGTTATTTCAAAAATCTAAAGCTTTGCACTTGGTATTTTCAGTGGAAATAAATATTTAGGAATTTATTTCATGAGAAGAGTGTGGTTTGGGGACTGTTTTCAAAAGGGTTGGAAATGGAAATATATCTTGTAAAGATATTTTAGGAATAATAAATAATTTGGCGAAATTATTTATTGTTGATGATTGTTTGTGAATGTTAATTGATAGTTAAATAACCGACTATCAATATTGGACCATGCGCTAATCGTTTCGAAGAGACCGGGATCAGGATTAATTTCTCGAAAACCACTTCGATCCGATTTGTACGTTTTCGTGGAAAAATAAGTTCGGAGTCGAAGATGGAGCAGTGAAGTGCGAAGGCTAGTCGCTACTAATCCTGAGGATATTTCCAAAATGGATGTAGTATGAATAGTGCCTTCGGTTCCGTTCGAACCCAGAACGGACTTGTATTGATGAATGCTTTTAGAACATCGTCAGGTGGGCGATGAGCATTCTAAGTGAAACGATCTAAAAAGGTAACGCTTAGCCTCAAGCCTCATCAACCGGGAATGACTAAAAATCAGGGGTTATGCAGCAAGGCTAGGTGGGTAGCACCCATTTCAGGGTGAGGTCATCCCTGTCTAGATGTCCCTTTTATTTCGGCTTAGTGGTGCGGTTGTTGATCCCAACCGTGGGGTGATCTTACTCGGAATTGTCCACTAAGGAGTAGTCCCGGTCTTCTGTTGCAGGGGGTCGGGAGTGATCCTCGGTATGTTGATCTAGACCAGGTACCGTGACAGGTGGTACCCTAGTGCCTAGTCATTAGTTGGAAATCCATTTTTCCAACGCGTCCGTACGGTTTTGATTGTGCCCAACTATTTCTGAAATGTGAGATGCAAGCATTTCAGCTAGATTCTAATTTACTTTCTATAGACACTATTATAATATCAGAGAATTTTAATAAAAAGTATTTTAGCTATCGTAAGGTAAAAACCCGACATGTTTATTTATGGTGTGGTCTTACGAGATGCTTTTGTTTTACAAAGGATTTTTAAACTTTAATAATCAATTTGAGTTTGATTTCTCACGCTGGTATTCCAGACTGACTCGGGTGTTATTTAACTGTAATGCTCGGGTCAGAACAAGTATTATAGAATACAGGAAAGAAGGCTGTGGAGCTCAGGAGACGAGCTAGATGGCGAGACGTACTTCTGTACTTGATTTATATTCCGCTGTGTATTCAGTTGTGTAAGGACAGGTTATGATTACTGTCCAATTGTGTTATGTGATTGATGTACTCTGATGATGTATGTATTAACAAATATAGTATTTGTTTTTGTGTAAAGATCCGCTATTATCTATTATATTTTATTCCGCTGCGATGGTTAGATTCTGATGTTGTTTTTTTCTACTTTCTTCTTCTACCTCTTCTTCTTTAACCCAAATGGTTCGTATTTCCGTTCATCTTCGGTCGATTGATGTAGAATATTGTTGACTCAAGGGGTACGGATTTGCGGGTCATTACATGTATAGATTTTTGAAAGTAGTCCCCTACCTAGCCATTTATTGAAATTTCATTCTCCAATATGAGCCTATGATTTTTGATTGTATATCTATTATTGTTGTCATGTACACATATCACATCCACC
Source organism: Allium cepa (assembly GCA_030765085.1). Taxonomy (NCBI): domain Eukaryota; kingdom Viridiplantae; phylum Streptophyta; class Magnoliopsida; order Asparagales; family Amaryllidaceae; genus Allium; species Allium cepa. The sequence continues at coordinate 848,966,908 of CM060938.1, forward strand.
TGGCTATTAAATACTTTAAACCCTAAACATTATTATAATATCACTGAATTTTTAGAATAAAAGCATTTTGGTTATCGTATGATAAAAACTCGTCCGTGTTTATGTGCGTCGTGGTCTTACGAGATACCCTTAATTTTAAAAGAGTTTTAAAAGTAACAATTCAGTTGCTTTGAGTTTACTTGCACCAGACCTCTGTCTGATCTAGAGTTTTATTTTCTTCCCCTACAACTCTTGGGTGCTCAAATTTTTATGAGCAGCCAAGTCGTCCAGGTTTTCCATGGATGCATTTTTGGAGGAGCTTGGAGCAGGAGGCTTCATCGATAGCTAGTTACTATTTTGTTTCCGCTGTACTATATGTATATTGTATCAATTAGGTAGGGATAAACTATTATAACTGCCCTAGGGCAGAATCTGTATTAGTATGACTCTGATGTATCTTTTTGGAAATGACTTTGTAAAATATTATCTTGATTAATATATGTTATTCTGTTGCATGAGATTCTGTGATTGTTCTAGTTTCTTCTTATCTTATATCATTTTTCTTTCCCATAACAATGCGCCTTTTCGATAATTGGTTGTTCGGCACGTGAATACCGTAGATGTATTGGTGTTGACTTCTGAGGTTTGATAAGATGGGTCATTACAACATACATGCCACTAATTTGAAATTCAAATTTTGAAATAAAGTGTCTATTCGTCATAACACTATGCAAATGGACATGTTCGTTTATTTTCTGTAAATATGGGGTTTCAAACGAATTTTTTAACAACTAATTTCTTGGTTCTCCTCTCCTCTTACTCTTCCAAAAGTTTTAGTGAAAAAATTATTCAAATATCTTCAAATTCAACCAGAATCAATTCAATCTTCATTGTAATGATTCTCTATTATTTACTATCTGATTTCAATCATTTCTCTCTCTCTCTCTCTTAATTTAATATCATAGTGCTACTCAAGAGGCTATAAGATCCATTATAATAAAATATCAAGAAATTGTCTTTGAGAGATCCATCAAACTCTAATTGTAATTACTTGAGTGTGATTATAACCCATTCAAATCAATTAGGTGCGCTTGATATCCCAAAATTCCGAGTAGGTGTTCATGTAGCTCGTTCAAATCAAACTAGTGTACCCTGATCTTGGAAAATCAAGAGGGTGTGTCTCATAGTCTTGAAATCGAGACTGTATTGGGTTTGCCTTCTGCCTGCTAATAGATTAGCATTTTTAAAAGAAATATGTACAAGTAATTGAACAGGACTGGACGTAAGGTAACTTCGAACCAGTATAAAAATTCTTAATTATATCTCTCTAATTCTCTACTTCTTTATTTTTACTTTATCCATGTTTGCATTTGTGATTGATTGTTGATACAATTCTGTGTTGAAAATATGTGATTTAATATTAAACTTTAAAGAAATTTAAAAAGATTTACATAAGTTAGAAAACACTATTCATCCCCACTCTAGTGTTTATTTAGCCACAAGATCCATAATTCCGCAAACTATATTTGGTATCAGAGCACTAGATTTTCAAAAACTCATAATTTGATTTTTGAAAAGTATTAATGGTAGCAACACTGTTAGTACATTTGTTAACACTTTGTTGAAGGATAATCTACTGTCAGACCCCCACTTTTTAATTGTAATAATTACACTTATTGATATGTAGGATGAAGATTCAGTCTAATGGCTTGGATATTTGGAATATCACACAAAATGAGTACATTGAACCCGAGACTAATTTTGCATAATGGATTGCTGACCAAAAGGCACTTGCAGAAAATAATCATAAAGCTATGAATATGTTGTTTTGTTCACTGGATAAAAATGAATTTATTAGAGTCACTATTTGTAGGTCTGCATATGAAATTTGGAGAATACTTCAAGTTCCATTTAAGGGCACTAGTAAAGTGGAAAAAAAATTCCATGTTAACTAATTAGTTTCAGTTGTTTAAAATGAATCCAAACGAGTCTATTTCTGACATGTATTGTTGATTTCAAGATATAGTGCATTTATTAGTTGCATTGAGTAAAAAAAATTCTAAAGAGGATCAAGTTAGGAAAATCCTCAAATCACTTTCTTCGGAATAGGATCAAAAGACACCAGCAATTGAAGAGGTTAATGTTATTAGTACTCTAAAAATTAAAGAATTAATAGGTAATTTAATGTCCTATAAAGCAAAATTGCAGGGCAGAAGAGAAAGCAATGCAATAGAAAAAATCCGTCACTTTCAATGCAATAAATGACGATCAGGATTCATAAGATGACAATGATGGAGAAATTGTTTTCATGACCAAAAATTTCAGAAAATTCTTCAAGTATAGAAAGATGAAAAACTTTTGAAAACCTGAAAACAAGATGTCTGGAACTGGAGCTACAACTAGATACTTCGCCTGTGATGAAACCGGTCATTTCAGAGAGGTTTCCCACATTTGAATAAACCAAAGATCTCAACAACAAATGATTCATCTAGAAAAAGAAAAAGGGCTTATATGGCAACTCTGTGATGATTCGACATACATGGCAGAAAACTGAAAGTTGAAATTTGGATTCAAAATTCAAATTTCAAACTTCCCTCTCCTTTTGCACTTACTCACATGTTCTGAAAAGGAACCTTTTTTATCAAAGAATATGGCTCTTTACTCTCTATTAATTTTATCTATGTCTATCCATTTTTTCACTCACTTTATTTCAAATTTTAAATATCTCCTCACTATCTTATCTTCTTAAGAACTCAAAAATGACTTCCACTAGTCAAAATCCTAAAATCATAAGGCTCTCTAAGAGAACTAAAAGCTTTATCTTCAATGAGAAAAATGCCATTGAAGCTTATATGGAGTATACAACTTTCGAAAAAGTTTCTCCCAAAAGATTTGTTAAATTTAAAGATTTTTCCTCTTATGGTTTACATGATCTTTGTTTTGAAAATAATACTCTTGGTTTAATCGAGTCTTCTCAAAATGATTTTGTTTGTATCCAAATTTGGTCAAAAAATTTTATCCGAATTTAAATGGAAAATTTTATCAAGGAGAAGAAGGTCGAGTTTGGAGTAGAGTAAATGGTACTCAAATTGTTTTGAATTGTAAACTTTTGGGTAATATTCTTGGGTGTAAATCTAGTGGAATTGACATCTCCACCTTTTAAATTGATGAACAAAACCGTGAAGTTTTTCACGATATTTTTGAAAGTGATGAAGAATTTGAATTTAAACACAAGAATCTTCGACCAAAATTGAGAATTATTAGTCTCATTTTACGACAAAGTATCACTCCGAGGATGGGTAATTACAATAACCCTACTCAAAAAAAAAATTAAAGCACTTTTCGCTTTTTATGGTCATTACAACATCAATTGTGCACAAATCATTTTAGATGACTTTGTTCAAAAAAATTCTAGATATGAGAACACACTCTTCTATGGTGTGTATCTTACTAGAATTTTCACATATTTTGATGTTGATTTAATAGGAGAAAAATCTATTCCTCGAAAAGTTTTCGACAAAGCCAATTTCTCTCTTTCACCATTTTTCGAACCCAATGAGACGCTTTTCGAAAGGAACAAAAATTGGCATGGAAAGAAGTAAGAAATTCAATAAGAAGAAGAAGAAGGCGATGAAATGGAAGAAGAAGAGGAGGTGGAGGAAGAAGAGGATACTACCTTAGAAATTTTTGACAAACCATCTCGCCTCTCCAACAAAGAGATCCTAAGGAATCAAGAAAAGCTTCTTGAAACCAAAAGAAGCTTAAGAGATCATTTAGTAAAAAGTTAACCTCTCTTTCGAACAAAGTGGACAAATATTATGGCAAGGTCGTTCGCAAACTTGGCGGCTCTTTTTCATCATCATCATCATCTACATCTTTCTAAGCCTATCTAGTTGTTTTCTTATGATATTTAGCTTTGATTGTATGCTTTTAGTTTAAGTTCATTTCGTTTTTATGTATTTATTATTAATCCTTGTAATCCATGTACCCTTCGATTCTAGGTAACGAAATATATTTCTTATTGTCTTATATTGTTTATTAGTCTTTGAAGTTATAAATAAATAATGGTAAAGATAAAAACAAAAACTATAACAAATACGCCAGTTTTGAAAATTTAGGTATGTATGCCGATATATAATGGGCAGATAGTGAAAAAAAAAATCAAATTTCAAAATATGAATAACTACCATCCATCTATTCATTCCAAACAAGTTTATACTCCTATATAAGCCTATTTCTTCCAGAAAACTCATTCATCATTTTATTCTATATTCTCTTTTCATTTTCAAACATATTTTTACAAATATGTCTTCTCTACATCAAAAATTATATGAAAATGTTGAATAAACTCTTCAATCTTTCAAAGATATTCTCTCTTTTATCCTAAGAAATCAATGACATTTAGAGTTGAATCAAATGTAGATGATTAAGGAACAAGAAAAGTATTTTGATGCCCTTAGATGGAAAATTTCTTCCTCAATCAAAGACGAACCAACCACCCAATTGCACTATTATAAGGATAATGAAGATTGGGATGCCATCAAAGCAGATCCAATTTTTAGGTCCGATGGTTGGATTGAAGTTTCTTGAAACATCAAGTTATTAGGTTTTGATTTGATGTGTGTGTGTACATACACCTATGTAGTTAAAGCGTTGGGCAGAATCAATGCGATGGATGTGTAAAAAGTCATGGCAGGGATACAACGAGGATATAATGGAATATGGCAGATGACTCTAAAATAGCATATAAAACTCGTACTCAATGTTTTTAAAATATATAAATGGTAATTAAATTAAAAATTAACATCAAATTGAATTATAATTAATACATGAATTATCTTAAATAAAAACAAGTGTGAATATACTGTAAAATAAACGTAAAATTATTATATAACATATTAAATTTAGTAGAATATTATAGTACTTCCATTTTCGAAAATGTATTAAAAATTCAATTAAATAAATTGATTTCATAATTTTTATAATGTATAAACGTCATTTTTTAATTCATTTCTTTTAAAAAAGATATAGCGAAAATAGCCGAATATAGCGCAAATAATGGGATATAGCAGAAATAGTGGGCCTTAAAGCGAAAAGGCAATATCTACGATTATATGGAAAAATCGTAGTGGTAGAAATCCGCTATGAAATACAGCAGGGTTATAGCGGGGTAATAGCGGCGTATTAGCTACACAGATACACATACGCTACAAGAAAATCATTCTTTAATTACGAGAATGAATAGCGCTGGAAGCAAGGCGTTCTTTCTCAGTATTCAGATTTTAAATGATTGTCGTATTCACACTATCAATTGTGCTCCAGCGTCAATAGAATGAAAATAAGACACTTACGCAGCAAAATATTTTCATTCCCCTTCATTAGTCAAATTCCGACATTCAAAACCCCTTTCTTCCTCAACTTCGCTCTAAAGAACCCTAATTTCCTCCTTTCTTCATGAATCCAACATCATCGAATTGATCTTCATGAATACAAAAATAAATCATGTATAATCAAGCTGGTAAAGCAATCGCTTTGTGTATAAATGGTTTTAATAATGTAATTAACTGAATTTTTGTGAAATTTTGAATAATTGAATTTGGAAATAAAAATTTGATGTTTGGTATCATCTATTTAAACGTAGCAAATGTCAGATTTTCATCGGATAATATGAAAGTCTATTTTTGTTGTGTAATTTTATTTAAATTTAAAATCAGTTAATTTAATGATAATAAAATGTTTTCAAAATATGCATATTTTTATATAATAAAAATATAAACTATTTTCTGAGTGAGACGTCATAATTCATTTCATCAAATTTGGACTTCTCTAGCCCCATTTATCTTTTTCGACAAATTTGGAGCAGTTTGGCAGTGAATATCAATTTTTGATAGGATGGTCGTAACACCGATATCTTGTACCATTCTTTTCGTCTCATTATGCTGATCTCCGCAGTATATTGATTTGTGCATTTCAGAAAATGGTACACGGTGAAATCGATAAAATAATTTGTCGTATCGGTTCCGTATTTGAGCTTTTGGGTTTCTCGTGACCTTTCATCTAACTAACGGATGAAAACAAATAGCTATTTGACATTAATAATTTCTGAAATCCAACTGTTCACTTTCACTATTCCCCATATTTAATTATATGTTGGTTCATTGCCTTTCATTTCGCATTGCTGTCTCACTTACTCTTTCAGAAAACAATATAATATTTTAATACATATAAAGTATATATAGTTTTATACGAAACTGCTGCTCCACTTTCATGCCAACCCACCCATCACCTTGTCAACCAACACCAGATCTAACCTTCTTCATTTCTACCAGCCTCGTCACCTTCCTGAACCTATCAACCAAGCCCTTCTCCTTCTCTCGACAGATCCTCTACTGCTCAATCTCTAGCCCGCACTGATTATCCATGTCTGCCTTCGGCCATCATAGCCTGCTCCCCTCTCAACTGTGCACCTAGCCAATCCTTCCCATCCACTCCACCACTTGCTTCCCACCTTCCGCCATGGCTAAACCTAGCTCGTTGAAACACAACCATCACTCCATAGCAGCCTTCCCTGCCGAAGTCACGCCCATCACAATAGCCGACCCACGACCTGATCCGCAACCCAATTTGCCGCAATAGCCTCTAGCCGCACCTCCCTTCGTCGCACTACCACCAAGACCCCCCACCTTAGCCTGTAGCATATCTTCACCTTGACTGACCCAGCCTGCAATGCTCGACCACCCATGTTTTCCTCCGCTTGAACCACCTTGTGCTCGACAGTAACTCCTCACCATGTGACATCCGAGATTCGAAGCCACCTTACTCTCTTCCTCTTTGTATAAAAAAGAGAGTGTATGTATATACAACATATATATTTGGTTTCAATCTATCTCTGCTAGCTTGGGTTTGAAATATATAAATATATATATATATATATATGAAATAGATTCTTTCTAGTCCTATTCCTATATGTTATTATTTTGAAATAGGTTTTTGTAACACATATGGGTATTCCGTATGAATATCTTCTGAGGAATTGTGAAAAATGTGTGTTTTAAAAATATAATATATATATATATATGTGTGTGTGTGTGTGTTTTAAAATATAATATATATATAGATTCCTTTTATATAGAATATATAGACATTGTAATTTTAATATATGGGTTTTATTAAATAATGATTTACGAAAATATAGTATGAATTTTATTTTTAAATATAGAAAAAATATGTATATATACTTTGAAAGTGTGCTATGGATCGTGTAATATGGATATATGATAATACAGATTATAGTGATGATAGTTATATAGTAATTAGTGCAGAATAAAAAGCAGTATAATAAAAATGACACCAGAGATTTTTATACCAGTTCGGAGCTCCGTCCTACGTCCAGTCCCAGGCTCCTTCTGGAATTTCACTAAAACAATAACCCTTACTTAACCCAGAGGAACAGGTCTATACAATCCTTGGACAACCGAACAAGGGCATGAACAACAGAACAGGATTTCGCCTTAGCAGCCGAAGAGGACTTCATACGTCTAAGCAGCAGAACAGGACTTCAACAAATACAAAAGATTGTTATGACTTTGTGTGTTCTAATAACATGGATTTGTCACTTGTAGCCTACCCTTCCTATAATCTTCTCCACGAGTATGTATGTATGTATGTATGTATGTATGTATGTATGTATGTATGTATGTATGTATGTATGTATGTATATATATTTGAAGTTTATGAAGAATAGAAAGGTATAAAATTGCTTTAATGCAGAATATTTGAAAGTATAGTTGCATGTAGATTCCAGAGAGCTAGATAAGAAAGATAAGAAAATTCGGTAGTTTGGAATCAAGTTAGAGTATATATGTATAGATGTTAAAAAGCAGCGAATGTTGATGAAGATTTTCGATTGAAGTGTTGCGTTCAAATCTATTCGTAGAGGTTCGTAACTCTTCACAAATAGTCGTGTCTTTTCAAAAAAATTGTTGTTGTAGAAATTCATTCAACTGAGCCTCTAGGTCAGTTGACTAGATATTCAAGCGTATTATTTGTTTATTTGTGCACCTGCGCATGTTGCACAGAAATTTACAGGTCAGTCGACTGACCTGGTGATTTCTGTGAATTTTGCATAGTTTTCACAGGTTTTAAATATATATATATATATATATATATATATATATATATATATATATATTATATGATTTTAAAGAAAAACTTTGATTATATATATATACATACATGTTTTCTATGCTTCTATGTATAAATCATTAAGATTCTATACAAGCTAATATATATATATATATATATATATATATACGTTAAATGATGAGAGATTTTAACAAAATTGACCTAAGACTCAAAAACAAGATAATATAATTAATGCACCGATTTTGTTGTCTTGTCTCCATGTAGTATATATTCTTTTTTTGTCGTAGTAGTCGTCAAATTTGTATGTCATAGTGATAGCTTTGTGTCGCGAATCAAAACCAAGTCTCAACATATTTTGCTTCAAAAACTGAACGTGCTTGTTCGTTTAAGAATATACTATAATGTACGTATGTATATATATTTTGGTTTCTATGAAAGCTAGTGCTCATATATTTATATTTTAATTTTCGTTCGTATTGATTTCCTGATGCTTGCGTCCTCCTCCATTTGCAGGCTATCACCCAAATCACCAGCTCCTTCCCCCTTCTTTTCTATTTTGTTTTTTTTGCTGAAAGAAAGTATATACATGAAAGGCTGCGTGTATATTTGTGAAAGTGAGTTTAAATATGTATTTATTTTATATATGTGAGTTTACAATTCTTTGTTTGTATTCAATTTGATTTAAGAAGTTTGTTGTAATAAATGTAAATTGTTAAATATGTAAACGTAAAGATATTATTTTAATATGTATTGGTTTTCAAATATATTTAAAGGTATTATTTCAATATGTGTTTTAAATTAATATTGATTTTAAATAAAAAAATATGTACAATATAAACAGATATTTTTTTTTATACAAATATGTATATATTTTGTTTCCCATCGAATTCAAGTGGGTTGCTTGCTTGCTTCATCAATGTCCGGTTTGTTGTTTGTTCGCCGCTGTTCGAAAATCTCAGCAACTTTTGATTTGCTTTGCTCGTGTATGTATCTGTGTGCGTATCCATGCCACCATCTTCACCATCGTTGTTCTCTAGCCTCGAAAGTTGAGCAATCACTTGTGATTAACATTCTTATATTTAGTAAATTCAATTCACATTGAAATGACAATTGAAATATGCTATTAAATTTGAACTGTTAATTATTTAATTGTTATATATGATATGTCATTATCTGTAACCATTCACCTATGACATATGACAGCATAACCTATTATTTATATTATATATAAATTTGTTACTAATAATATATGCTTGTTGTTGATATGTTATATTTTTATCATATTTTTCTTCACTCTGCAAGTTCCCTGTTAGTTTAGAATTCCCTATGGGTTGAAATGATACATACCCGAATGATCTTGTAGAATAGAGGAAAATTATTATGGATTGAAATGATAAACCCAAGCGATTTCCATTGAATCTTGAATTTTGGGATTGCGGGTTGAAATGATATATACCAATAAATATTTAAAAAATTATGGATTGAAATGATAAATATCCGTATCACTTGACCATAGGATATAAAATTATATACGGACACTGTTGGTCTATTTTGTAAAATGATTTTTAGAGTTATAAAAGAAAATATATGGATTTTAATAAATATTTATTTAATATAATGTAAAGATATTTTATTTTGTAAAATTTAGATTTTTAAATTATATGTTTGGAAATTTTAAATTTATAAGCTAGTTTTTAAATATAAATTATTAAATTTTTATTTAAGTTTTATTATTTTCAAATATGTATAAATAAGATTTAAAATAGATTTAATTGAATAAAACTTAATTTACTTAATATATATATAATATGTTTAAAATATTTAATTAAATTTATATTAATATTTCCAAAAATAGATTTTGTAATAACTTTAATAAATTAAGGCGGGAGATGTAAATTGAAATTGATTTGTAACTTAATATGCTTAATAATTGTATTTAAATGGAAATTAATTTGAGATTTTTAGAGGTATGATTTTATAACTTAATTTCGATTAAAGGTGAATAAATGAATATTTTCAGATTTAATTAAGATTGAAATTGAACATTTAGTTGATTTAAAGGCGTAATTGGAGATTTTATTTATTTGTTATTAAAATGATTAAGTGAATATTTTCCAATTTGAATAAAATTAAAGTTAAATGTTGTAATACCAATGAAACCTATATTGAAATGTTTGAATATTTAAACTTTGAATCTTATTAGAATTGAAATGATAGTTCAAATCTGTATTTGAAATCGATATAAATTAAAAATGGTTTATGGAGAATTTGAATTGAATTATAATTAATGAACTGAGATTGATTTAAATGGAATTTGGAATTTAAGTTGATTTGAATTGATTTGTGGAATTGGATGAAACAATTCCAATTTGGAAACTATTCAGTATAATCTCTTTAAATAAATATAAAGTATTTTAAATTTACAACTATTTTAATTATAAATTATTTCAAGATATAACTATTTCAGTTTATAACTATTTTAAAATATGTGTATTTTATTCTAAAGTTTGAACTGTTATGATTTTGATTAATGGATCTAAATGTGAATATTGATATGATAGTTTAACCTATTTTGTGGTTATGATTTTGAAGTAAATATGATTTAAAGTGATATGATTTCAAAAGTGAATATTGATTTCGAAAGTGATATGATTTTGAAAGGAATATGATATTTTGATACGAAGTATGAACTGTTTAAAAAGGTGATTTTATAAAATGACCACAGTAAGGAATAGGCATTTGGTTGTTAAAGATATCAGGATAGGATATTGTCATACTATCTGCCAATACCCAAAAACACTTTAACAACTGTGCACGTGGTGGAGATTTCAGAATGAAGTAGGATGGTTTGGTGACAATACTATATGAGGTATTAGCGCAGCCCTGACCCCGCGAATCAGCTTGATGTAGCTAAATCAGGAGCTACACTAGGCCAAGTGGGGTCATTCCCCCTATCGGGCATATTTCTTCGATAGTATTCTATTGCTTTTGTGATTCGATTAGGTGCACCTTTGATTTGGGAGTGTGCCACGAGGTGGACGATAGTAGTCGCTATGCATTACCACCGGTTCGGGAGTGCAAACAGTATTTCTACTCTGGCATTGTCTCGCGTGCCTTGTCACATGCCTTATCGTGTCTTCTATGACTTTATTTTGTACGGTACCTATGGAATGCCCTCTGAGTAAACCTCACGGAGGAGCTTACGGTACTGTATAGACTATGTGAATATATAAAATGCGTTAAGGTGGATATGGGTAACGCCTTAATGCTATGTTAATAGTTTACTTTACTATAGACATATTATAATAGCGTATATTACCACATAGTAGATAGTTCCACGGATCCTTAGAGGATGGAAATCCCAAACATACTTTAAGTTACTTGCATTTCAGTTGACATTTCACTTGAGTTGAATTTACTGGTATAAGAATGTTAATCCAAACTCGAGTGTTTTGTGTTTTACTTTATGCTCGGATCAGACTGAGCGACACAGCATTTGAGACCCACCTTTGGAATTTGGAGATTTGCTTGAAGATCTTTTATTTATTCAATTATTTCAGTTCATTCCAGTCGTTTATGTCGGACTTGTTAGTTATTTATGTACTAGAGATTCATTTGTATTTGAAATTCTGTTGTATTTTTATTCCAGACTCTATTGTTTATATAGTAGCTTCATAAACAACTATTTATCTATTCCTCTACTTATTGTTATTACTCTGTGTCTATGATTCTGTGATTGATTTATTTATTATATATGCTAAGTTTTTCCAAATGTAAATTAACAATCTGTTGTTTTGAGCAATTCAAGTTCGACATGTGCGGATGCAAATGATTTGAAATAGTGGGTCGTTGCACTTTGGGCGACCTAAATCTAAGGGCACTTCCTTCAACTCCCAGTATATCAAGCACACAACCAAAAATTGGAAAAAGATTATCCTGATCCGTAGCCAAAAGGAAAAAGAAAAAAATCGCAATTGATTCAGATTCGCTACTCAGGAAAGGCTAGAACAACAGCACGCCCAAGCAGAACACACGATGCGACTCCAAACTCAAATGGTGGTGGCGATTTGAATGTAATGACAACTAGGCAGTGTCACGATGACTCGAATCAGATGCGAATCCAATCAAGTGGCCTACGACTGTGGGGATTCGAAGACTTTGGCTAATCAAACGGCAATAGGAAACTCTATAGTGCATAGATCTTTGATTGTTACTGGTTGCTTCCTTGTTGAAAAGGACCAAAAGGTACTTAATTCGTTGAGGGTTTTTGACATTTTCAAAATCCCGAACAAAATTTGATTATATAGACAAAGTCGAGTGACATTGATCCAGGCAGTCATGTTTGGGTTGAAGATCCTGACATGGCTTGGATCGATGAAGAAGTATTGCAAGTTAATGGTGACCAAATTAAAGTCAAATTTTCAAATGGAAAGGTTGTAAGTTATTGAGATTGGAGTTTTGAGTTGATCTTATGAGTTGTTTGATCTTTGTAAATACGTGTTTCTGATAATGCCGTCATGTTTGGTAAGATCATGATAATATTCAGTATACTATTATTTAAGATTGTATAAATATGTGTAAATGGCCATTTGATAATGATGTATTAGACAAAAATAGTTAAATTAATTGCTAAAAAATATATGTAAACTTTGCAGTGTTAAACATGAAACTTGATAGACTAGATCATCAACATAGTAAGAATACGTCAACTTCATTCAACTAAATACTCAAATTCATTTTCAACCGGGTATAGTTTTAAAACTCCAGATTATTTTACTGACACGTGAAAAGGAAAATGTCATCTTCATTCAACGAATCATATGAAGACAATTGTTCTCGATTCTATGGCAGTTCTTGTTTAACTACTATTGCTAATTATGATTATCGACTGAAAAGGTTTTAAGCAATATTCTAAAGATGAAATTACTACGGGTGTAGGTCAATTATTCCTACGTGCAAAAGAATTCATTTAATATCAGGGCTTATTCTTGCAAACATGGGTTCAAAAATCATTATGTGTGACAATAATTTCTCTCTTCCATTTAGTTGGGAAGGATAAACGTATCCTTTATATTAATGTGTACACACACTAATTGGATTCATCATGGTGGTCCATGCATTGTTCTTTTAATGAATTCATATCGCGTATTGTGCAGTAAGTAATTATACAATAAAGTATTTTTAAATCATGATTAATATAAGTATCATCAAAAAAGTATAACATGTTGGATTATCGACAAAATTATGATATGTTGACATGTAAATACTAGATAAATTAAATGCTTATGAGAATTATATAATTTGAAAAAAAAAATGTATGCTTCATAGTGAAATATTTTAATGATATTATAATAAACTTGATCATAAAATCCGTAATCTACTTATTTGTATTAATTACTTCAATTGCTCTTCTCATAACTGATATCTATTTTAGTATATTACTTGGATTTCTTCAAAGGGAATGTAGTATTACTCATAAATTAGAGTTTCATTTAATTAAGAAAATGGACATAGAAAGAAAAACAAAAAAGTGCAAAAATAAGAATAATTATAGACATAAGAAGAAGGAAAAGAAATAGCCTAAGTGAAATTTAAATGAACCCAAAAAATATGTAAATGACTTTGTTGCATGATGATCTGAAGCCAAAGACTTTGTTGCTTGATGATCAAGGTAAATTAAGGGTTCAATAGTCTTTACTGATTTATTCACAAATTTTGGGCATTTAATTTTGGATTTGCCATTGATTTTCTGTTTGTTATGAGTTGCTTGAATATACATATATACTACGAGACACTTAGTACTACGAGACACTTAGTAAAAATTCTCTTTGTTAGGTTTATGGTACCTCATAGTTGAGAAACATACAAAATGAGTAGTTCCCTTAACATGTTGTTAAATGATTTTGTGATGTATCCATTGCTAACTGATCATTATTTTGGTTATAAGTCGTGATAAATAGTTTGTTCCTAATTGTGTAGGAAATTTAGAGACAGTTGACTGTGGTCTTAGTGCATTTGCTGCAGCAGATGGTTTGCTCCATACGACATGTGGGACTCCAATATATGCAGCACCTGAGTTTGCTAAAAGGAAAGGATATGATAGTGCAAAGGCTGATATATGGTCCTGTGGAGTTATCTTGTATGTCTTACTAGCCGGGTCTCTTCCATTTCAGGTATAGTTGCATGCTTGTTGAATAAAATAAAAGGTCCATTGTGTATTTTTATACGGTTCATCATCTTCATTCGGTAGGATTGTTTTCATTATTAGTGGAAACTCTATTAGTGTTGCGACTTTTCTATTGATTAGAAAAGCACAAATTTTAATAAATTCTGCAAGCGCACAGGCGTGTAGTATGCAGGTCGAACACAGGGAATTGTATTTTAAAACAATTAAAATCCATAGTTAAATCTTAGGCGTGTTAAACGAATTCGACGGTGAATTTTGAACAGAAAATAAAAACAATAATATACTCCGAATCGGTTTCGAAACTAATCGAAATTGCAACCAAAATATAGAATTGTAAAAAAATCAGAACAGAAATTGAAATTGTGGAAAAGAAGATAACGGAGCAAACAACTGAAATAATTATTAACTAACTGAAAAGAGTGCAGAAAATAACTAAGAACAAGAATAAATACATTGCTAAATCTAATCAACAATCCTACGTATTCTGTTCGAAAATAAAAACAGTGCTGAATTTAAATCTAAACTTGAAGAAAAGTGATGAGGTAAGAGATGATTTCAAGGTGTTGTATAATGCTGTATATATAGGCTTTCAACCCCTAAAATCAGTCCATCTTTTTAGCAATAGGACCGGTTCTATTCTTAGTATTTGCCAAGATAATTGTACTGACTGGGTCCATTCCTTGAATTGGTGAAGAGTCAAGTTGCCACGTCATTGCTTGAAATACTTTTATATGTGAATTGGTCCAAATTCATATGTAAGCTACTTTTGAATGTGTCCCATTTTGCTTCATATCATGGCTATGTATTATGCTACTTTTTAGGAGGAACTGGTCCTTTTCTTGAATTGGTGAAAGAGAACATATATACGTCCATATCATTGCTTGAATTGGTCCATATTGCTTTGATTTATTTCAATGCTCAAAATGTTGCACTCTTTGCTGCGTGATTTTTGAACCAATGGACGGCATAACCGATTAATTTCAACGTTGCACTTTGGAATCAATAATCTGCAAAACCACAATAAAATACCCGTATAATACCGCTTTATTAAAATAAAAATATATGAAATAAACGGTTTAAATTGCAGAGAAATACGTTCATCAAATACCCCCACACTAGAACTTTATTCGTCCTCGAATAAGCAAGAAAATAAAACTAACTAAATCCTTTTTCGTAGGAAACACGATTGCATTGAGCGTATGCAACAAGCCGTTAAACCTCTAGGTGTCCCTAGTAGGACGAGTGGTGTCTCGTGAGGGTTTTCAGCGGATACTACCCACAAAATCCAAATGCAGTATGTGATGATTCTAATGTACTACATGAATGCAAAATTCTACACAAATGGAGACTCGATTTACTTCAAAATAGTTGCAACAAAATAATGTATATCAGTTTTAGTCAACTTCTTCAAATTTTTGGTTCCACACTAATCACAAATTTCAATGTAACTTAAGTTTTCATACATTAGATTCTAGTTTGACCAGTTGTTTTGGTCGATAACATAGTGCAGCCATGAAATAAATTCTTCACTGTTGATCACAGTTTTTTTCAAAATGGTATTTTTCATTTCCATTTGTATAACAAGCCAAATCAACAAAGTCAAGAAGTGTTTGGTTTCAAAGCTTAGTCTCTCTTTACTAGTTATTTTTTTTTTTTTTTTTTACACCAATCCTTTGGACCAAGGTATACCACCCATGCACTGCCTCGCGGGCTTACGTGAGAGTTGGGACAGAGCTTGGCGGATTGTGCAAACCGACGCTGACTATGTCAGAAAAGGTCGGTAATCCTTAGGTGATTATTTATTTAATTATTTATACACCTAACTCAGAATGCTGAGGCCAGATATACCATCTATGCACTGCCTTGCGGGCTTACGTGAGAAGAGTATAGAGCGTGGCGAGTGCACACACTTTCACAAGTGTGCACACCTATCGACTGTAGGTGTTTCTTATTAGTTCTTTTTTTTTTGAGAAGAGCTAAAGAGTGTTATGCAAATCAACTTAGCACCACTTAACTTTAATGATTTGAGATGTCAACGCATGTACTTTAAATCTGCCATTTTTTTTAAACAAAGACTACAGTTTAGAAAAGATTTCATAACCATCACCTATGAATCCCCTATATACTAACCTCACTATTATCGCTTGTAATTCAACTTTTCATTATATTTTACATTTGAAATTAGTGATTCACAAAAATCTTCATCAATTGACTTCAACTGCTTACTTACCTTGTCTTGACTAATTAAAAATAAATCGAAGTCCTAAAAATATTGGGAAATGAAAAAAAATTGAAAATAAATTTGAAAACAAATAATGAGATGATTTTTTTTAAAAAAATGATGCTACACTATGAAATATGAACAAACAGAATGAGATATGCGTCCCCCCCCCACACTGGAATGAGACAGTGTCCCAACTGTCAAATAGAATGCAAATGCAAAATAGAAGAAAAAAACTAAAAAAAATACAACCTGACATGTGCAAGATAGTGAGCGGCTCATGCCGAATAGCTAGATTCGTGAAGATCCACGAACTCATCGTCCTCATGCTGTTCAAACTCTAGAAATGGCTTCAAGCGTTGTCCATTGACCTTTGAAATGGAACCGTCCCTAGGATTTTAAATTTCAACTACGCCATAAGGGTATACTGTTTTCACAATATATGGACCTGTCCAACGGGATCTCAATTTTCCCGGAAATAAATGAAGTCTGGAATTATATAAGAGAACTTTCTGACCTACTTCGAATGTCTTACGAAGTATGGATTTATCATGATAGAATTTGGTTTTCTCTTTATCACTGCAAGGGGAAACGTGATTTCCGACGGCTGAAAACCGTCGGCGGCCGTCGGAAGCCGTCGGGGGCCGTCGGAAAAAGCCGTTGGAAATGACGGCGTCGGGTAGCAGTACTTCCGACGGCTACCGACGGGGGCTGCCGTACAGATTACCGACGGCTTCCGACAACTTCCGGCAGTTTCCGACGGCTTCCGTCGCCCGTCGGAAGCCGTCGAAAGGCGTCGGAAACCGCCGAAAATCTGAAGCTACAGACCGCCGGGAATCGTCGGTAGCCGACGGAAATTTCGACCTGTAAGCCGTCGGGAGCCGTCGGAAATCTGCTGTTTTTTTTTTAAATCTGCTGCAAATAGAGCCTTCCAACCACATTTCTCTTCCAAACACTACAATATCAATACTGCACAATCCAATAAACAATAATCCAACCAAACATGCAAACCAATACTCCAAAATATTCAATAAACACAGAAATAAACAAAATTAGAATAAAAATAAAATACAAAATATACATAACATTCCAACATTAACAATAATCCTAACAATAACTGTTCTATCAATCATGCATATCCTGATACAGCTACAGAACCAAGTGTATTATACATAATTATACATATCAACAATTAATTGTTCCATCTACCAAATCATTCTAAACTAAAACAAAACATACCTGCACGAACGAATCAGAAAGCAATGATCCAGAGCCAGCCGATGAAGGGAAGCGGCCACCAAACTGCTGCATGTACTCAAATAACTGTGCCGTCTGCATGGCCTGTTGGCGGTTCTGCTCCTCCAACTGCTGAACTCTAGTCTGCAATTCTTCTATACGTGCTAGCTCGCTCTGAGGTCTACTTCGCCGTCCCCTACTCTGACTACTAGACTGTAATAATTGAAAAATAAATAAAATCAAAGTTTATTGTTTTGAAAAGGTAAAAATATCATATTTTAAGTATTTTAAGAAAAAGTAAATTATTTACCGCTAAATTGCCAAATCCGTATCGTCGACCATGCTCTGGTGGACTCATAACGGACTCAAAAATAACGTCCTCTTCATCGGTCGTCAGCTGCTCTCGACCCGTATCAGAAAGGAGTTTCTGTCGCTGCTCCATAAACATCTCCTGCATTGACAAATTAATAATATCATATCTTATTTCATAATAATTTGACAACTAAAACAATTACTAATACTGAATAAAATGAAATATGCTTACATGGCTTTTACTGGATTTATCGTCCTGCCATGTGTACGAAACAGTCCCGTCTGGATTAACATGCTCGACAGCATGCGTACGGGTGAACACGTCCATATAGCTGACAGGACCATGTGCCTCGGCTTCCTGAAGTTGATTGTTACATACAATTATTATACATTTAAAATCATATAGCATAAACTATTTACATTTATTATTCAGTAAATTTACCAACTCCTGCCGATACTTCTGAAACGACTTCGATCCTTCGCGATGAGTGACGGGAATCTTATTTCTATTCGCAGAGTTTCTATCCGACTCTGCCTGTACATTCAAAATTTGATACATTATTTTCCAATCACGTTAAATTAATAATTCAAAAAAAAATTAGTATACTTGCATTCGCATCGTCCGTCTCCCAGTAGCTCAACCAAGCTTGCCACATGCTCTCCCCCATCCACCGTGGTCTCTTCCCGCATTTCTTAACCTCAGATATCGTGTCCCTGTAGTTCTTTCGCATCTTCCTCATCCAGTATGCTCGTGCCAGCTGCATATCATCTGTCTGGATGTCTATCTCAGCCTGTGTTAAAAAAAGATTACACTTTAAACGATAAACGGTAGAAAAACGACAAAAACGAATTAAAAATGGAAAACATAAAAATTACACATACTAGGACATCCTGCCATATGCACTCTATGATGTGCGGAGGGATGGTATCCCACTTCGGCCAGCACGCACTCATCCTACTACGATATGCTGCTCTGGAGACGTCCAACACTACCTTAGTGGGTAGTAGCTCGAACCCCCTGTTTTTAAGTACGATACAGATAAGTACATACGTATAGTATAGAAAAAATAAGATGATGAATAAAATTTAATTTTTACCCATCTGCTTTTGGGACTAACGATACAACTGGATGCTGTGGCGCTTGCGATGGGCCACTGCCATCGCCTCCTGAAGAACGGGAAGAGCTCCTCCCTCTATGTGACATAATGATAAACCTGTGACGTTTACACATCATTATATAAGAGAATAAAAACATGATAATGAAATATATTTCATATGAAAATGACATCAACGGTATTAATTGCTTAATTATAATGACTGAAATGGAAATAGAAATGTAAGTTTGTTATACCTGATTCATAATGGGTGTACTCTTCCTACGATAAGCAGAGTTCATTGCATTTTTAATAAAAATTGCTAAATAAATGACAAATTGAAATAACATAAAACAATAGTAAACGGATTTAGTTTCATAGTTACATCAATTTCATAATACATCAAGAATTCAACATAGTTACATCAATTGCAAAAAACAGATTCAAATTTATATCAGTCATCGTCGTCTTCTGATTCAGATTCGGTCTCGTTTTCGACGATATTTTCCTCTGCACTGTCAAACGCTTCTACCAAAACATTTGATTCATCGATCAAAGGACCAAAATCTGTATGATCGTCTGTAATTATTATTTCGTTATTTTGCTCAAGATCTGCCTGATAAGCTTGTTCGTCCGGAATATTCTTCCCATCGAATGTGAATCTGGCCTTTGTTTTAAAAACTGCAGACCAATCTGCTTTATCTCTTTTTAGAGACGGATAAGGAGCGTAATAAACTTGCAATGCTTGTTTGGCTAGTACAAAAGGATCATACTTGTGATAGTGCGATGTATGCTTTATTTCGATAAGATTATAATCCTTGTGCACACTAATTCCAGAACCTGGAACATTGCTAAACCAATTGCATCTAAATAGAAACACCTCCTCCACGGGTCTTGAGAAATATGTCAGTTGCAAAATTTGTGTTAGAACGCCATAAAAATCATTTAAATGGTTTTCTGGATCGTCACTACCTTTAACAAATACACCAGTATTATTTGTTAATTTTTTTGCACCGTATTCTTTGGTGTTAAATTTGTATCCATTGACGAAATATATTGGATATGTCTTGACCACTCTTTTTGGTCCCATTGCAAGATGTTTCAACCCTTCGTCAACAACACAATTTTTCGGCTCATAAACGTAATTTGAAAACCAACGGGAAAATTCTTTACTGAGATCTCCGTTCGGATGTTCCCGTTCATAAACACTGTTTATATAAACAAATTATTACATTAGGTTATACACGCGCATGCATTACAGAAAAGAAAAAAACGAAAATTTATTATTTCAGATTACCTAACAAACGGTGCAACCTCGGCACCATTTAGAAGAATATAAGTGTGTGCTACACGAAGATCTCTATCGTCTAGCCATATTTCCACACATTTTCCAGAAGGCCGACCATGTTGTCTAAAAATAGATAACATTGCTTGAGAGAACTCTTGTTCGTCACCTTCATCATTACGAGGAACACTTTGAAATGAAATATTCACATGGTCACTGAAATAGTGAGAGAAAAAGAACGAAGCTTCTTCTTCGATGTAAGATTTACATATCGAACCTTCAACTCGTGCTTTTTGTCTCACTTTTTTCTTCAGATGATTCAAATATCTATGCAAAATTAATTTATATTAACTTCATCTTTCAAATGCAATTAAATTACGTTATAACATATTACATACCTCTCAAATGGATACATCCATCCGTATTGGACAGGACCTCGAAGTCGTGCTTCAGATGGAAGATGAACAGGTAAATGTTCCATCACATTAAAAAAACCTGGCGGAAATATTTTCTCTAATTTGCAAAGCAATATAGGAATGTCCACTTCAAGTTTACGTAAACGTTGCACTTTTAAAGTAGTCGAACAAAGCTCTTTGTAAAACATACTAAGCTCTGTTACTACCTTCCAAACTTTTAACGGCAGTAGTTCTTTGAACATAACGGGAAATAAATTTTCCATCATTATGTGACAGTCGTGACTTTTCATTCCGCTCAATCTACCATTTTTAAAGTCAACACATCTACGAAGATTTGGTGATATCCCATCAGGAAATCTTAACCCTTCCACCCATTTTAACACAGCTTTAACTTGATTATTATCTAATTCGTAACAAGCTTTTGGTTTTTTACTGTCATTTGGTTTCATATGAAGCTCGGGACGTTTGCATAATTCTTCTATATCACGTCTTGATTTCAAATCATCCTTCGTCTTCCCTTTCACATTCAAAATTGTGTTAAACACATTATCAAATACATTTTTCTCATTGTGCATCACATCTATGTTATGGCGAAGCAGAAGATGTTTCCAATACGGCAACTCTCAAAAAATAGTTTGTTTGCACCAGTTATGAACAACTGATTTGCCTTCAATTTCTGTTTGCTCCCCCGTTTCATATATCTTTGGATAGTCCTTAACAAGTTCATATATGTCTTCGCTTGACCATATCGTCGGTGGTTGTCTGGTTTCTACTCTATTAGCTAAAAAAAATTTCTTGTCTCCTCTGAAGGGATGATTTACATGGAGAAAATATCGATGACAGTCAAACCATGAAATTTTCTTAGCATGAGGTAAAGAAAACGCTCGTGTTTCATCCATGCAATATGGACATGCTAGACGACCGGCAGTACTCCATCCCGAAAGCATTGCATAGGCAGGAAAATCACTTATAGTCCACATTAAGAAGCAAACATACGAAAAATTTTCTTCTTTGACACATCGTATGTTTCTACTCCTTCGTTCCACAGTATTTTTAACTCCTCAATCAACGGTTGTAAATATACATCGATTCCTTGTGTCGGATCGTCGGGCCCAGGAACGACAACAGTAAGAAACATATATTGCGTTTTCATGCACATCCATGGAGGTAAATTATACGGTGTGACGATAATGGGCCAGGATGAATATTTAGAACCAAATTGAGAAAATGGAGAAAAACCGTCCGTACATAATCCTAATCTAACATTTCGACTCTCCGCTGCAAAATTTGGACACGTTTTATCGAAATGCTTCCATGCTTCTCCATCGGCCGGATGTGTCAACGTACCCTCTTCCTCCGTTCTCACGCTATGCCACCTCATATTAGACGCAGTTACAGAAGATGCATATAACCTTTGAAGTATCGGAGTTATGGGTAAGTAGTGCATACGCTTGTACGGAACTTCCTTACCCTTCTTTTTTCTTGGTTTGTATCTCTCCTGGTTACAAACTTTACAATTTCTAAGGTTTGCGTCTTCTTTCCAAAACAACATGCATCCTTTTAAACATGTATCTATTTTCTGATACGGTAAACTAAAAGCCGACATAAGTTTTTTAACTTAGTAGTGATTTTCACATATTAGATTATCGGGCGGCATATGTCTTTTTGCAGCTTGTACAACAGCCGTAAACCCAGCTTCAGTGATGTTGTATTTTGACTTCATCGCAATGTATTCTGCGATTACTGACAGTTGCGTGCCGCTTTTACAACCATCCCAAATAGGTTTCTTAGCTGCATCTAGTAAATCATAAATTTTCTTAGCTTCAATATTTGGTTCTTCAACATATCCATCATCGTCGTCAACTTCAACCATAGGAAACATTGATCGTGCTGCATCTTCGACCATATTTTCTATACGGGTCGTTGAAACTATTTCGTTAACGACACTTTCAGACTCTACAGAAGTATTTGCTACAACTTCTCCATGCCGATCCCAAACATAATATTCGGGTGTGAAACCGTGTTGGCACAAATGAACTTTCACAATATCTGGTAACAAAAACTTCAAATGTCTACACCTACTACACGGACAACGAATTTCTGGATCGTTTCCGTTATTACTTAAGGTGAATTCAACAAACACGTTTATACCATTATAAAAATCTTCTTTTATTGAGCCCCTCGGTCCTTTTCTTTGGTACATCCATCTCCTTCGATCAACAAAATAATCAATCATTTTTCCTATTTGACAAAATGAGAAGTTCAAAATTTAATATTTATTTTGAAGAATACATATTCGAAAAAGATTATTTTCATGTTCGTATAATATTTTGAATTTAAAGAACAACTTCACAAATTTAAAAATATTTTCAAATAGGGCACATTTCATTTTTTAACGTAACGGTTTAAATATATATATAATTTATTTTTTCATTGGTCAGGCATCCAACTTCCCATTACAAACACAGTAAGCATTTACATTTCGTATATTACTTCGACTCAAATGATTCAACAAAATTTCGGCAGCATTTCCCTTTTGTTCCCTGCATTGTACACAAATGCGTGTACGCAGGAAACAAAAAAGAAAAGTTAGGCCGAAATTTTATGAACCGTTTGAGACGAAGTAGTATACAAAATGTAAATTCTTACTGTGTTCATAACTTGTCCAATACAGGGACAAATCCAACAAACATTGTACCAGATGAATATAAATAGTCGTTTTTCGAAAAAAACGACTATTTATACAACGATCATGTACAACACTCGTCAGACGGAGCCAAACACTCTCTAAGGGACATTTGTCAGTTACATGCATGCATTTTACGAAAAAATACAGTTTTACTCACTATTCACATTTACAAAAATATATATTAATTTAACACAGTTATTCGACGTATTACGCATCAACTTAAGGCTGTTTTAACATTTTTATCATTTTTCAATACACACAATTGTAATTTAGAGTAATGCATTTTTTTGTTTCATAAGTAAATATGTGCATAATATAATACTCCTAGTTCATTCAATCATTTTATCTTATTCCAAATAACGTATACAATCGCCGAATCAAGGCATACACAACAATTTACATATACATGAACAACCCCAAATTATAGGTGTTTTTCACAATTTCACGATAAAAGATGAAATCGGTATACCATGTGATGCTATAAACCACTATTACGCTATTGGAAACAATTGCAATCGCTAATTCGCCCTAATTTACCAATTTATGCAAATCTAGAAATAGGGTAAAAACTGAATTTTTTACAAAAATAAGAGATTATACCTGAGATGAAGAGTAATGGAGTTTGATTAGGCAGCCGTGGAGGATCCGGAAGCTCGAAATCAAGGATTGGAAGCTTGAAGAGGGAAAATGGGGGATTTTGGAAATAATTTTCGTATGGTTTGGGGAAGAAGAAGAGCTCTCGGCTGAAGGTATAATCGCAGTTTTCCGACGGCTTCCGACGGCCGCCGACGGCCCGTCGGAAGCCGTCGGAAAAAGGCCGTCGGTAGCCGTCGGTCTATGCTGTCGGAATTGAAGCCTTTTCTAGTAGTGTATAAATCTTTGCATTTTCGTACGCTTCATTTCTTAGTTCTTCTAATTCTGACAATTGTAATTTACGATGCGATCTGGCTTTTTCTATGTCAAAATTAAGGTATTTGATTGCCCAAAGTGCGCGGTGCTCGAGCTTAACGGGTAAATGACATGCTTTTCCAAAGACTAATCGGTATGGTGACATTCCTAGATTGGTTTTATAAGCTGTGCAAAATGCCCAAAGGGCGTCTATCAATTTACATGACCAATCTTTTCTGTTGGAGTTAACCGTCTTTTCAAGAATTTGTTTAATTTGTCTATTGGAAATCTCGACTTGACCGTTGGTCTGTGGATGATATGGAGTAGATAGTTTATGAGTGATAGAATATTTCTTAAGAAGAGATTCAAAAGCACGATTACAAAAATGAGATCCGTTATCACTTATAATGGCTCCAGGTGTGCCAAAATGGGAAAATATGTTTTCTTTCAAAAATTTGACAACAACTTTATTGTCATTCATTTTGGTAGGAATGGCCTCAACCCATTTAGACACGTAATCTACCGCAAGTAGGATGTAGGGATTTCCAAAAGAATTAGGAAAAGGACCCATGAAATCGATGCCCCCAAACATCAAAAATTTCGATGACAAGGATCGGATTTAGGGGAATCATGTCACGTTTGGAAATACGACCTGTTTGTTGACATCTAGCGCATTTGGAGCAAAATTCGTGGGCATCACAAAAAAGAGAAGGCCAATAAAAACCGCACTGTAACACCTTGGCAGCAGTTTTCTTTGCTCCAAAATGTCCTCCACATGCTTGATTATGTGAAAAAGAGAGGATGCGATGGAATTCATGCTCTGGGACACATCTGCGAATGATTTGATCGATGCAATATTTGAAAAGATAAGGATCGTCCCGGTAAAAGTTTCGAACGTTGGAGAGAAATTTTTGTTTATCTTGTTTTGACCAATGGGAAGGTGTTTCATTTGTGACAAGATAATTTACGATGTCCGCGTACCATGGTGCACTAGAGAGTGAAAGAATTTGTTCATCGGGAAAATGATCAATGATTTGAGAGTTATCATAGTTTTCATGCACTATACGAGAAAGATGGTCAGCTACAACATTTTCAGAACCCTTTTTATCTCGTATTTCTAGGTCAAACTCTTGAAGAAGGAGAATCCAACGGATTAAGCGGGGTTTGGTATCCTTTTTCATGAGTAAATACCGCAAGGCGGCATGATCGGTGTAAACTATGACCTTAGAACCTATGAGATATGATCTAAACTTATCGAGGGCAAAGATAACTGCTAAAAACTCTTTTTCTGTGGTTGAGTAATTCAATTGAGCTTCATTAAGAGTTTTGCTAGCATAATAGATGACTCGAGGAAGTTTATCGATTCGTTGACCTAAGATGGCTCCAATGACATAATCAGAAGCGCCGCACATTAATTCGAAAGGCAAAGTCCAATTTGGAGGTTGGATGATAGGTGCAGTGGTCAAGATCGATTTGAGGGTTTCAAAAGACGTTTCACATTCATTGGAAAATTCAAATTTAACGTCTTTAGCCAGAAGATTCGAAAGAGGTTTTGAAATTTTTGAAAAATCTTTAATGAACCTCCTATAGAATCTTGCATGGCCGAGAAATGAGTGAATGTCCTTTACGGACCGTGGAGGAGGAAGGCCCACAATAAGATCAACTTTAGATTTGTCAACTTCTAGGCCATTTTTAGAGACAACATGACCTAAGACTATTCCTCGCTTAACCATAAAATGACATTTTTCCCAATTAAGAACAAGAGATTTCTCCTTACATCGCTTTAAGACACGTTCTAAACGAAGGAGGCATTGATCAAAAGATGACCCATAGATTGAAAAATCGTCCATGAATATTTCTAAGAAATCTTCCACCATATCAGAAAATATACTCATCATACATCATTGAAAGGTAGCGGGAGCATTACAAAGACCGAAGGGCATGCGACGATAAGCGAAAGTTCCAAAGGGACATGTGAACGTTGTTTTGTGTTGGTCCTCTAACGCAATGGGAATTTGATTATAGCCGGAGTAACCATCAAGAAAACAATAGTACTCATGACCGGCTAAGCGTTCGAGCATTTGATCAATGAAGGGAAGGGGAAAATGATCTTTTCTTGTTGCTGCATTGAGTTTTCGATAGTCGATGCAAACGCGCCATTTTGTTTTGACCTTTGTCGGAACAAGTTCGTTATTCTCATTTGTTGTCACAGTGATTCTAGACTTCTTTGGTACAACTTGTACCGGACTTACCCAAGTACTGTCAGAGATAGGGTAGATAATGTTATTGTCTAAACATTTGATAATTTCTTCCTTTACCACTTCTCTCATATTAGGGTTTAATCGCCTTTGAGCTTCGCGAGTGGGTTTAGCCTGGTCGACTAAATGTATTCGATGTTCAATAATTGATGGACTAATTCCCTTAATGTCAGCGATTACCCATCCTATTGCCTCTTTATTTTCCCTTAAAATTTTCAAAAGTTGTTCTTCTTGGTCCTTAATGAGATCGGATGCCAAGATTACAGGGAATTTTTCCGAAGTATCTAAGTATGCGTACTTAAGATCGTTCGGAAGAGGTTTGAGGTCTAATTTAGGGCGTACTTCTTTTGAGGCTTCAGTAGACATCAACTGATTGAATTCTAGTGAATTATGAAAAAAGCATAGCATATCATTTAATTCATAAATGTATTCATCTTCATTTAAATTGGAATTAAAATGATCTAGGCACATGTTAAGAGACTCCGTAATATTACTAAAATCATTTTCTACAATTGTTTGGATCATGTCAACTTCTTCTGTTTCAAAATCCCTTGGTTGTCTGTTAAGATTGAAGATATTTAGTTCAATGGTTAGGTGCCCAAAGGAAAGTCGGAGTTGACCATTCCTACAGTTTATGATAGCATTTGATGTTGCTAAAAACGGACGACCTAATATCAAAGGAATCTGACTATTGGGATTTGAGACAGGTGCAGTCTCTAGGACTATGAAATTGACTGGGAAATAGAATTGCTCGATTTGTATCAAAACATCTTCAACCGTGCCCAATGGTTTTTTGACAGATCGATCAGCTTGTTGAATTGTGATGTTTGTAGGTTTTAATTCCCCTAGTCCAAGTTGACAGTACACAGTATAAGGCAAAAGATTCACACTCGCTCCAAGATCGAGTAAGGCATGACTAATGTGAGTGTTACCGATTTTACAACCGATCGTAGGACAACCGGGGTTCTTATACTTGATTGGGGAGGGATTTGAAAGAACAGAGCTAGTGTTTGCAGTTAGAAATGCAGTCTTAGGAATGTTAGTGGCACGTTTTTGAGTACATAGCTCTTTCAGACATTTGGCATATTGAGGAATTTGCTCGATGGTATCAAGAAGTGGAATATTGACTCGAACTTGTTTGAAGATTTCAAGAATTTGGTCAAAATTAGCGGGCTTCTTCTTTTTGTTGAGTCTATGGGGAAATGGAGCAATGGGTTTATAGACTCGTTCGAAAGTTTTTTCATTCGAAGAAGAAGGTGTTATATTAGAGGGTGAAGATAAGGGAGCTGGAATGTTGGGGTTGCCAACATCAGAAGGTGAAGTGTAACGACCCGCCGCTCTGACCGCCTCTAGTCGGTAATTAAACCAACTCGAAACGTTCAAAATGACGGATTGTTGTTCAGTTTATAAAGTTTAAACAGAATCAGCCACAGAATCACAGAATAATCATAATATTCTTTATAAATGAATTTTTCTTACATACATCAGAGTTTGTACAATGCATTAAATTTTTATACAGCGGAACAATTTATCTATATATATATCTTTTAGAGTACAAAGAAATTTTTTTCAAAAAACTTCAATGAAGTGCTTTCCCCTCTCTCTCTAACTTCGCGGCCTGAAAATCTTCAAGCTGCAAAAATACTCGGTCTGACCCGAGTATTATATTCAAAAGAAAATAATACACAGGTCAGTCTAATTCAAACTCAGTTATTAGTGCATAAAGGCAATAATAATTAACAATTAGATGACAGTCAAATATAATTTACCTATCCGATCCTTTAACAAGTAATCGGATAATGGTAAATATAACACTTAACAGTGTTAAACATCAATTCAGTAGATTCAGATTATCAATGAGATAGATGAAGGGATTATTGATGAAGATCATTTAGAAAACAATCAAAATTTGCCTAAACGGCAATTAACTACAAAATCATCAAATTGATTCAAAATATATTGAATTTGCAACATAAAATAATTTTCATCAAAGAAAACATCAATTTAAACATTAAATTTGGTAGGGCTGCAGTACACACACGCGCGTACGGCCTCGCCACATTTAAAATGTCAACTCCGTGGCTGCAGTTCACGCTTGCGTGCACTGCCTCGCCACTACCGTAATGAAATATGCAAAAGATCATAAATCAAAACAAAATAGGATATCAATAAAAATCAATATCGTGTGGCTGCAGTTCACGCTTGCGTGCACTGCCTTGCCACTATCGTGACGATATACTCAGAAAGTCAACGAACCAAAATCAATGAAGGTTCAAATATCGATTCAAAATGTCGATACTACGTGGCTGCAGTTGCACACACGCGTGCGCTGCCTCGCCACAACAACTTGCGAAATAAAACAAGTTTTTCAACAACTTATTACTGCACATTTCAACAAGTGCAAATTTTTATAAAAATGAAACTGCAGTCACTAATGAACACAAGGGCGAATCTGCAATCAAAAATTTGCAGCCACCACAAGTACACAAAGCACGAAGGCTTGAATGACCCAATGCGCAAAGGCAGGGGTACAAATTACATGGAAACAGCAAAATGAGGTGAGGGCACCAAAATATGGCACCACAACACCAATATTTAAGTAACAAAACATCAGTACCAATCAAAGGCAAAATATACAAGAGGGGCACAGCAAATACAAACTGCACCAACACAAGTATGCAAGGGCAAACTGCAACGTAAACTGCAGCCACCACAAATGCAAAACCAACTCAGATATTCGAGGGAAAAAAACTGCAATGGAAAAAAAAATGCAGCCACCACTTGAATACAAGGTCACCGCAAATATAAACTACATGCCTCGAAGAACAGAGGACAAAACTCGAAGACAACATGAACTGCATCAAAGTGACTGTAGTGCACATGAGAATAAATTCAGTGCTATTGAAAACAAAGTGCATCAGGTCTAAATCAAAGCTAACAGCAATTTGAAACTGCTAACAAACACAACTACACGAAGTTTATTTCAAGCAACATTAGATATGGCATATGTGCACGCTGTGTACAGGTACACTACTGGTTCAGGCTAAAGAAGAAAGTACAGAAGGTAAGCAACCTAAACAATATGGTATGCAATGACCACTGGGAGGATATATGCAAATGCATCTAGTTCATGTAAATGAAAAGAGTAAGGTCACGACTGATACCATAGTATGAAATCAAGTGCACAGATTAAATGGGCAACAAGCGCCACCAGTGATGCAAGAAAATGAAACAAACGGGATGGACTTAAATTAGTGGCAACTTCACAACCAACTAAGTCAGACTTCACTAAACAATGGACCAGAGCATAGTGACTTCTACGTGATGGAGACTTGGTGTTATTGTTTAGACTTGCTTTAGGAAACTCAGACCATAATGTACATGCATACAAACCAACATGAAAATATGGAACCAGATCAATATGCACATGAAGACCCAAATTTACATGTGGAACCAGACCAAACAAGTGAACATGTTCAAATGTATATGGATGTGCATGTATGCACATATTAGTTCATAGGCAGGCAGTTTCAAATACAAGGGAAATGCATATGGTTCCTTCAAAAAAATATGCTACAGGATGAACGAACTCAGTGCAAGTGATTACAGGCATGAACTCATGAATACTAAATGCAGTTGTGAGGCATCACTATGAATAGGCCAAACCAAATTCAACAATACAAAACCTCTATAGCAACATGACTCAATGCATAAGCACTATGCAGAGCTCGAAGCTACTTAGATAAACAATTTGCCTCAAGTAAAAATGACAAAGGGGTGGCAGCATGGAGCTATAGGCCAACAAAGCACCCAAAACAAATGTACACCAAATACATATATGTACTACTCGAATAACAAGTAGACAGAGCATAAACAAGAGACCAGTAGCAGTTTGAACAATGACAGAAGTCGAACAAGACTAAATAAAATCAGGTCAATGTCGAAGTCGACCCAAAACAAAGTCGAACAATATCTAGAACCAAAATCAATATCAACAACCCCAAAATCACTCACGGCATAAAATATCAAAATCGAACAAAAAATCAAATCGAGCAGAAACATCAAGACAAATAAACAGACGAAATCGAAACCACTTCGAATTAGATGTGAGTAACGTTAATTACTCACCTTGCTTCGAAACGAAGAGCACGAATTTGGGTCGAAGCCGATTGCCGAAGCCCCTTATTTTGAAAAGCCCTAACTTTGTGAAGGCGAACGAAGACGAACGGAGCCCTAAAATTGCAAAGAGGAGCGAAAGAAAAGTCACGAGGCTGCCATTTTTTTCTTTCTTCGTGTGTTTGATTTTGTGTAAAGGAGGAAAGGGGTTCGTGTTTTATGGGGAAGAGAACGTGAATTTGGGTATGGTTTGCGGCGTGAAACAAGGCGTGAAAAATGGATCTGGTCTGTGGTAAGGTAGTGTATACTTAATATTTTATTTTATTTTATTTTATATTTATTTATTTTATGTTTATTTTTATATTATATTTTCTTTCTTATTATAAATCCAATTATTTTGTTTAAAATTATGTTGTTAAATTTTCTCAAATGTAATTACATTATATTTTTCAAAGTTTTATAAATATGTTGTTTGAATTTTTTACTATGTATATTTATTTATTGATTTTATATTGATTTAAAATCTTATTCTATTTTATTTAAATAAATGAAAAATGTTATTGAAACTAACTACAAATTTATTAATTTTCTTCTAAGTCATTAGTTTGAATTTTAGATACAACTTCAATATTCAACTTCAAACTTCAAAGTTAATTTTAAATTTAGTTCAATTTTAAATAGATTAAATTCTAAAATTAAATCACCAATATCCTAGTTTTATTGGAATTCAATTTAAAATTATCTCAAATATTTAAAATTAATTAAATATCTTCATTTTTAAATTGTTCAAAATTCAGGATCGTTACATGAAGAGTGGTCGGGATTGCCAACCTTAGATGAAGAATTAGAATCGTTTTGATTGACAACCGTGGTTGTCGACTGAGTTTCAGAATTTGGAACATGGGAAGATTTAAGAAGGATGTCGGGGTTGCCGACATGGTTGTCCACCTTCTTTCCAGACCTTAATGTGGTGACAGCATTAACCGGATTTACATTTTCGTCCTCACAAATATTTACTCCTCGAGAGTTATACTTTGGATTCACTTCGGTTTGACTAGGCAATTTACCTTTCTCATTGATTTTCATGAGATCCTTCATCATTATCAACATTTGTTCATTTTGTTTAGTGATTTGCTCAATTCTCGCATCTTGGTTAGTGATTTGTTCATTTTGTTTAGAGAGTTGTTTTTCCAATCGAGCAATTTCTTGTGAAGGCTGAGAAGGTTGGGTTAATGGATTAAACTTAGGATGCCTATATGGTTGATTCGAAGGTTTTGTTTGAGGAGTTGGTTGTGAATTTTGAGCATTAGATGTTGGAGCTCGATAATTCGGATTTGGTATCATCGGATACATATGCGATGGATTAGCCACATTATTAGGATTTGACCATGAAAAATTGGGATGATGCTTCCAGTTAGGATTATATGTGGACGAATAAGGACTATTTTGAGCTATAGCATTGATTTGGTCTTGTGTGTAGTAATGGGGTAGTCCTTCTCCTTCTTGAGGAGTTTGGGTATCTATAGGAAGATGTGATGGGTCAATGGCATGTACTCCTCTATTTGGAGCACGAATTGGAACACGAATTGTTTCCCATTGCATATCCTTTTTCGAATACTCTTCTAAAAATTCCCAAGCTTCCTCGTCTGTTTTTACCATGAATTCTCCTCCGCACATTGATTCGAGTTGGGATCTTGTTTGATAGTTAAGCCCTTCATAAACGATTTGGCACAAAACGTGTTTAGGGATTGCATGATGTGGGCAACTATATAACAATTGATTGAACCTTTCAAAATATTTTGAAAAAGTTTCTCCTTCATTCTGGGAGAATTGGTTGATTTCAGTTCGAATTTTAAGAGTTTTGTGGAAAGGAAAAAACTTTTTCAAAAATATAGTAACGAAATTGTCCCAACTCTTAATTGAATTTTTAGGAAGAGAATTAAGCCATCTTTTCGCACTTTCTAGAAGTGCGAATGGAATAAGTCTTAGCTTGATGGATTCATTAGAAAGTTGTTGCATTTTAGTTGTAGAAGCATATAACTCAAATTCACTAAGAAATTCATATGCATTTTCAGACCCAGTGAATTTTGGTACCCCTTGGATAAAAGAATGTTTTAGCTCAAAATTATTTCCTTCGGCAGGTGGAAATGAAATAACCGAAGGTTGAACAGTCTGTGTTGGATAGCATCGGTCTCTAAGGGATAATGGTCGGTTCTCATGAAATTCATTATTTCCAACATGTGATTTAGGTGATAATTTCGGTGAACTGTGTTGTGAACCGTGTTGTGAACCATGATTTCTCATATTTGTTTGATTTAAAATTTCCGTTGATTTGTTTAATGAAATATTTTGGCTTTCTAAACGGTTAAAATTATTTCTTGCCCAAACGCGCATAAACCAATCAAGGTGTAACAGGCAAAAGTAAATTAAATCAGTTTTCAATTGGGCACCTGTAGAGTTGAAAACTACTTATAGAGGTGTATGATAGCCTGTCCAATGCAGCTGAGTAGCGCTAGCGGATCAAACTTCAAAGTTTGCGGTTGCTATGTTGTTGCTACCTGTCAGATATCTAACAGATGATAAGCTTAGAAAAAATTAAACTGCAACTGTGTATATATAAATGAAACGTGACTGAAATAAGCAAAATGGAATGTAACTTGATGAAATAATGTAATGAAGTATGCTTGAAAATGAAGCAATGTGACACAAACCAAAGCAACGCGAAAATGCAGCAGTGAGAGAATTTGAATGATTAGAAACTGAAAGTGTGGCTATGTGAAACGTGATTTTTGAAAAACGAGAATTTTTTTTTTGTTACGTGGAAATCAAAATAGATCAAATAGCAATGAAACTAAATAACGTGTAGCAGCAGTAAGTTGACACACAAAAATGAGAGAAGAAGTTCACGTGTATGTGACAGCTAGTAATGCTTAAAATGAGATTATATGTGATAGCATACACATGAACGTGAGAAACACAATTTAAACTAACGTAAGCTGGGTATGTGAACAGAAATCAACTAAATGAGATGCAACTCACATGCAAAATGTAACGGCAAAAGCAAATGCAGCGAACGAACAAAATGCGATTTTTTTTTTAAAGTAAAACGCTACTTTGGTGAAAGGAACTGAAAAACGAAAAAAAAACGTTTTTTTTTCTAAAACTAATACAAAAACAAATAAATTAACACGAATAGACTTAAAAACGAAAAATCGAAAATTTCAAAATAGCAACTCCCAGGCAACGACGCCAAAAACTTGTTGCGACTTTTCTATTGATTAGAAAAGCACAAATTTTAATAAATTCTGCAAGCGCACAGGTGTGTAGTATGCAGGTCGAACACAGGGAATTGTATTTTAAAACAATTAAAATCCATAGTTAAATCTTAGGCGTGTTAAACGAATTCGACGGTGAATTTTGAACAGAAAATAAAAACAATAATATACTCCGAATCGTTTTCGAAACTAATCGAAATTGCAACCAAAATATAGAATTGTAAAAAAATCAGAACAGAAATTGAAATTGCGGAAAAGAAGATAACGGAGCAAACAACTGAAATAATTATTAACTAACTGAAAAGAGTGCAGAAAATAACTAAGAACAAGAATAAATAAATTGCTAAATCTAATCAACAATCCTACGTATTCTGTTCGAAAATAAAAACAGTGCTGAATTTAAATCTAAACTTGAAGAAAAGTGATGAGGTAAGAGATGATTTCAAGGTGTTGTATAATGCTGTATATATAGGCTTTCAACCCCTAAAATCAGTCCATCTTTTTAGCAATAGGACCGGTTCTATTCTTAGTATTTGCCAAGATAATTGTACTGACTGGGTCCATTCCTTGAATTGGTGAAGAGTCAAGTTGCCACGTCATTGCTTGAAATACTTTTATATGTGAATTGGTCCAAATTCATACGTAAGCTACTTTTGAATGTGTCCCATTTTGCTTCATATCATGGTTATGTATTATGCTACTTTTTAGGAGGAACTAGTCCTTTGCTTGAATTGGTGAAAGAGAACATATATACGTCCACATCATTGCTTGAATTGGTCTATATTGCTTTGATTTATTTCAATGCTCAAAATGTTGTACTCTTTGTTGCGTGATTTTTGAACCAATGGACGGCATAACCGATTAATTTCAACGTTGCACTTTGGAATCAATAATCTGCAAAACCACAACAAAATACCCGTATAATACCGCTTTATTAAAATAAAAATATATGAAATAAACGGTTTAAATTGCAGAGAAATACGTTCATCAATTAGTTGCTCGTTCCTTATTTATAGCAATGACATATACCATTGTGTTGTTTCTAAAACGGTATTTAGAAAATTTTGAGCATTGCTATTGCATTTTCGTCGATTCATTAGTGCTACTAACATTCATTAATAAATACATAAACCTCATTTATTTTTGTTATTTCCTAAATGTTTTGAAATCCCTCTTTTATTTCGGATAAGAAATGGTTGTGTATACCAAAGAAATATCATAATTCTACATAGATAAGGTGGAATCTGAAAAAGTTTTTGTTCACCGCCTGAAACGTTCTCTTTTCCATGATTAATTCGAAAAGGCTTTGAATAAACACTATAAAGTTTCTTGCCTCCAAACAAAAACCATGTTCATTTCTTTTATCCATGGTGCTTTTTAGCCTATAGTTGTATTAACTTTCTGTTGTGGTTTGCACAAAATTGTTCTTTTTAAACCTCAAATTGATGTACTATTTCAAACGGGTTGATAAAAGGAGAAGATACAGGGTTAGAAACTAAGGAACCAGCTAGTGGCATAATATCGATATTAAGAGTGGCTGTTAGGGCAGAAGGAAAGATTAAGGTGTTTAGAAGCTCGAGTGTTGGAGTTAGACTAGAGAGCAATGGGAAAGGGGTAGAATGGGAAAATTGTTCGTGGCTGCTGATATATTCTCAGTTGCGCCATCTATTTTAGTTGTGGAGGTAAGAAAAGAATGAGGAGATACACTAGAGTTTATGAGTTTTTGCAGTAATGTACCAAGGCCAGCGTTGAATCATATTGTGCGGACTGCTGCTTCTGATAGCAAGCAAATAACTGCTGCATAACACATAGATTGAGAGGTATGGATATGAATTATTACTATAATTGGATCCATTTTAAAACTGCTGTTGTTTAATTGTACAATGATTGAATAGGACAATTCTATTTCTATTGATTTTGTTCAATTATTAAGCAATGATTTGTTGGATGTCTCTTGCAAAATAGTTATACGGTGGAGGTCTCTGTTGAGCACTGGCTTGTCCTTGTGTTGTCAGAATCTGTTTGTGGATTTATGAGATAAGATTTGCCTTTCTGGATTCAGATAGTTATATCTATTTTAGATATATAATCATAGTAACAATCTGGGGTTTTAATAGTAAGAATATGTCAATAGCTTCATGAAACAAACCACAAGTTCAGTGTACTAATAACATAGTAAGAATCAACTTCCAAAGAATATAATCATACATGTACATATATGTTTAATACTCTAAACACACACACATATATATAGAACTGCACCAGGCTTGATTAAACATAGTAACAATCTGGGGTTTAAATAGTAAGAGTATATCAATAGCTTCATGAAATAAACCACAAGGTCAGTGTACTAATAACATAGTAAGAATCAACCTCCAAAGAATATAATCATATATGCACATACATGTTTAATACTCTAAACACAAACACACACACACACACACACACACACACACACTCACACACACACACATACATAACAGCACTAGGCTTGATTACATCTTTTTTCTTTAAGTGCAAAAGAAAGGATCATCTACCCAATCGGCATAAATGCTGCTTTCTCAAATGTAAGATCAAAACCAAAATAGTTTAGGATGCATCACCCAACTTTGTTTATGGTTTTTGTATGGACAAATGCAGTACATCAAGGTGCCATGTTCTAGATTCGGGTATGGTTTCCTTATTACACGTATAAATATCGTATGAATCATTAGACATGCATGTAAATGAATTTGAGTATCTTTTTACCTTTGCTATTGATATTTTTCTTGATAGGTTGCATTAGTAGTTCTACGAATGTGTTTCAAGTGGGAATTACGAGAGACAAATAATGGACTAAGTTTGTGTATGCAAACTTAATATATATGGTTGGTGCTGCTGAATATTTTTTTAATAAACGTGATGTTGTAGGATTATATTGTATGATTTTCAGTAAATGCGTTTTAAAATTGGATTCATTACTCATTAGACCATGTTTTAAAATAAATTACAAAATTTAACAAGCTTTTGAACTATTTGTTAAAAAAAGCACTTTAGGTCTATTTGTAAAAAAAACGGAGATTGTTTACTGGAATTATTTGAAATAGCATCATTAAAAAGTTTCCTATGGAAAAATTTCACTGATGCTATTTGAAATAACTCAAGATGATTTAGGGTTATATCATGAAGCTTGGTCAATATCAGTAGGTACTATAAGGCTAAACCTAATTTGAACTGAACTCATGGGCAATGGAACAGTAGGAGTGCAGCAAAAAGCATATAATAACAGGTCATGAAAGCTTATAACTGTAGAATTGATAATGAATTCTTGATATTACAGGCATTAGAACTATAGAAATTGAGTAGGTAACTAATTGGCCTTGAACCGGTAGTGCATATAATAACTGATGATGCATGCTTGAACTGGCAATATAGTACCATTTGTCGCTAAACTGGTAGAGTGGCTTTACTGGTAATAATGAGGCACTATTTGCAGGAAGTTCAATTTATGACAATGGAACTACAGAACAAACGACATGCTTTGAGCTAAACTGGAGAGACTACATGGCTGCATCAAGAATTGAGAAAAACTGGCAGAACTTGCCTTACTAAACATTCAGAAGACAAGCAATTAAGGAGAATTTTACTTGGAGCAGGATCAACCCTGCATGTCACTAATAGTTGTATGGTACTACTGAAAATGCAAGGTCATTTTGCATCTACTCTGCTTTTGTACTTTTGATCAACTTATTATTTATTTATTGATAATATAAAGCTTTGCTATTTCTATTATCAAGCTTCATCCAATAGTTTAGAGCTCATACTTCTTTATATATGTATTATTATTCATTCATGCTTGGAGCCACTTTTGTCCTTATTACTACATGTGCTTTCTAAACTTTTTATTCTTATTTTTAGTTTCTTAACTTTTGATTTGTTTTCTTACATCTATAAATCTTACTAATTTGTATATCAGCAGATGGTTGCATAACTGGTGCAAACAACAGGGTAGAATGATGGGAGTGTGACTAGCGCCAAATAGCAAAATAGACATTGAGTGCAAGACTAGTGCAAAAATGGATGTAAGACGGGCAAACTTGCCGGCTCACATTCCCTTAACCGTTGCTCTGGAATTACTCCACTTATTTTCATTATGTTTGAAAGGTTAGTTTTGACTGGGTTTGGATATACATATAAACTTATTTGGGTTAATTCCTTCAATGCCTTGATCTCCTTGCTGTAATCATCCTTGCCATCATTATATATATATATATATATATATATATATATATATATATATATATATGTATGTATGTATGTATGTATGTATGTATGTATGTATGTATATAAAGGGAATACTTAAGTAAGTGAAGCCTTTTTTGACTTCTCAAAAATGGCCTTTCCAATCTCCACCAGGTTTTAAATTCCTTATATGACGGATGAGGGTATATTTGTCTGCCCAGTCTCCACCTGCTCCACAATCGGTTCGCTACGACGTTTTCCGATCACGTTTGCAAATACAGTTCTACAAATGAAGCCTTTATGTTCCACGTTCTCAACTCATTGCTCCTTTCTCTTCTACGACTCAATTCCTCAACCCTATTTCTTCATCCTCTCAATTTGTGACCTTACACGCTAGCGTCATCCTTGCCAAAAGCTTAACAGGAGTTCCTGATCTAGGAGACATGAGATGTGAAGCAGACAATTCATCAGATCCCAGAATTCTTCCAGGCCACCACGATCCGTTCCTTCTTTTGACCCAAACTATCTTGCCGACTTACAATCCACTGCACCGCTCGACCCACTTTCATTTCCATCCGAAACTCCCATCGAAACCGCTCAATTCCTATAAAATGATCACAGCTATTGAAATCGATCGACCTCAACCACCGGAAAATGCGAGATCTCCCGAAGTTTTTATTTATCGGCCGGAAAATCTTAACCTTTCCATTCTTTGGTAGAAGCTGATCTGGATTCGTAGTTTCAAATTGAAACAATTGTTCTGCTTCTTTTTCTGGTGTATTTCTGATATATTTTCTCTTCGTTTTTCTTAAAGCTTTTATTTCTGTATAAAAGAAGAAAATAGTTGAAGGAGTTTTAGATCTGAAATCAATACACCTTTGGAGGTTGCTTTCGACACCGCCATATTATGACATTTTGGTTGATTAGAAAAAGGTTTGGTCGTGGACGATGATCTGAAATCCCTAACGGCTTGCCTCTCCTCGCAACTTCCTATCCGTAAGTATTTAGTTAATCATCAATAAAAATGTTCCCTTTTTACCACTGATTTTAAATTCTCTTCTTTCCTGATGATGTTTATGGATTAAGTTTGAAAATTGTTGATAAAATATATTCAAGCCACTCACTCTTTCGTTTAGGTGAATACTGCGGCAAACACAATGGTGCACCAGACTGATGCTTACTCCCAGTATCTCTATTACTTCCGCAACTACCGCAATGATTCAGATGGTTCTGGACAAGGATCAAATGGCAACACATCTGTGCAGAGAAATACATAAGTGAGGTACTATGTTTAACTACCATATTTTTATCACCTTCACTGCATTTAGATTCACAAAATCATTTACACCTAATATTGTTGAGCAATTATCACTAGATAGGACTGACAGGAAAATAAATATGAAATACCTTTAAAATGGAGATATCAGACGTTTAAACGATGTAAAAGTAAAGATCAAAGCTGCTTGCATTATAACTGCAATGAAAATAGGGGGGAAGTTTTTGCAATGCATGATATTGCTAACAAGAAAATTGGAAAAACCTTTGAATTTGGCAGGGTATATAGGATATATCACTTTTTATTAATATCCATATGTTGATTTCATTATGTATCGATCAAACTGTATTATAATTTGTGGAATTGTAAACATGTGTTAAGGCCAACCTCTCAGCAAAATGATATATTTGATCCTGCAATTTCACCTATGGTAAATGAAGTTTTGTAAGGTTATAATTGCACTGTATTTGCTTATGGGCAGACTGGGAGTGGAAAAACTTATAATGGAAGAAGGGAAAACCAAGGTGTACGTTTCACTCAAATTATTTTCCTTAAACTTCATTATTTTTACTGAGAATAATGTGAAATGCAACTTTGTCTATCCATGGACCCAACTCCCAAGTAGCGTAAACCCCATAAAATAAGAAGATGCCGAAAAGAGATAACTTGAAGTTGTAAATACATCAGTCTGTACTGCAAATTAATTGTTCGGATTTCTTCTTCCTATAGTTTTTCAACAGATAGAAGTTGTTAGTTGTCTTTTTTTATCATACAAGAGGGAGAGTTTGTCTAATTTTGAGTACGACTAGCAAATTGATAGAGCAAAGGGTACTATTTATATACCATAATCGACTTTAATCTCAGTTTTTTATGTTAATATTTTGAATCGTAATATTATGTAAGTTCGTTGTATTGTTTTGGATGCAACTGAGTTATTAACAGATTCACTTTCATTTGATGTTTTGTAGTAGTACCCCTTTACGATTCAGTTATGTGCCTGATTAAAAGAACATGTTGGTGATAGAGTAATTGTTATTTTCATTTATATTGTTATACTTTTTTTATATTTAAACAAGTTGTTGACTACATGTATAATGCAAAGTTTATGAAAAACATAAGCTAGACGAGTTATAGAACAAGCTGCAATGACAGAGCAGGAAAACTAAAAAGTTAGCATTGTGTTGTACGTAGTTACAATTTAGTTATAATTGGAATATGTGTAACCGAAGCGCTATAAGACTAGAAATTTGGTAAAGCGGTTTATGTATGCATATATATCGTGTGTCATGTCATGGTCAAATGTCAGGTTCTTGGCATTTGCATGTTTAGGTTGAATGGAGTGAGTTTGTCCAGCAGGTAGTAAACTGATAAAGTGAACTATGTATGGAGAAGGGTTTGGAAGATAGCTAATCAAGTCTACTAGATGATGAAGAATATTGCTTTAAGGATTCATAATCCGACACCTCAAGCTATGAATGTAGGGATTGAGTATATGAATGTGACACACTTTATCAAGCAGTATATATTAATTTCTTTTAACCATTTGCATGTTACAAAATTCTTAAATATGATTTTCATGAAGTTGCATATAATTTCTTTGTATTTTCTTAGTATTAAGATTGTGTGATGATGAGGAAGAAAATAAGAATATAGTTGGCATCAACACTTTTCTTCTTCCCTGGGTATATGATAAATATAATGCATTAATTAATAGATAAAAAGAATATCAGTTTTTTCTCTACGCAATAAGATTCCTACTCTATTGATAACGAGTAATAATTTATTACCCTACAATTATAAATTGGCAACTGACAATGTGTATCTTAATTTGTTGATACATCAATTTTTATAAAAAAAATTAGGCAATCACTGCAACAAGATAATAGTTCAGTAATCTTTCATTATTGATTAGGTTTATATATATATATATATATATATATATATCTGTTACTTTATAATAAAACGAGGAATGATTTTCCTTGCGTTTTTTTCCCGTACGTCCATTGGACATGCCAGTAAGCTACTAACCCAGTTTTGATATTTGCATCCGAAATTAATGCATTTAACATGCACTTCAATTTTTTTAGGTGGTTAAAGACATAAAGGTTTCAGACATCATTGTTAGGAAGATACACAGACAACAAAGTCAAACCTTACTCTGAATTAGTTACACAAACAATAAGGTTTTAGCCACTTTATTCCTTCTTTCTTATCATTTGTTTTTCTTTTTAGTGTCGTAGTTGTTGATTTTGTTTTTAGTGTATAATTGGTGATCACTAAGTTGTTGCAATATTCTTTTCTCCATGGCTAAGCGCAGTATAAATTTGTTCAGCTTATGACGATCATTATACTATATTTTATCTACGTTAATTGTTTTTTTTTCAGAAATCATTTTGTTTATGTTTAAGTTTCATTAATTTCATTTAGAAATATTGTACATAACCATGTTTAACTTATTTATCTTAGTTTTTCTGATCCTAAGTTTACCATCGCCGTTGTTCTGTTGATTAGAAGGTTTTGAGGGTTGTTTTGTATTTTCACGTTTCCAGAAAGTACACAGCGAAATGTTATGGTTAGATGTCTCCATTCAACAATATTAAATGGTATACATGTAGCAAAAGCTTATGATAATCTTTTGACAGGGGCATCGGTACTTTAAATGCATATCTTTGATGTCATGAAGGAAAATTAGAGGGGACTTGAGCTGTTGAAAACTACTGCAGTCAGAGTTGGAAGTATCAGCAAGGTAACTTTATACATCTATTTATCTTCCACGGTTTGTTTTGCACCAAATTCGAGTCTTGCCTATTCTTATAGGTGAGGGCTTGGTACTAAAAGAAGGATGTTATAAAAAATTGTTGTCCATATAGATGTTCCTACCTTGCAATTCTAGGACGACAATGTTAAGTCCTATCACCTTAGTTTTAAGGAATAAGTAGGGTAAGATAATTTAATTATTTTCATAAAATAATTGCACTAATTAATTCCAATCGATTTACTTGCTATTTAATTTTATGTTCAGAAACATTCATTTTGTCCTAGACTTAGATTTTTGAGTAGACAATTCAAAATGTAGGATTGCTCTTTTTCTGCCAATGGTCCCTTACAGCATGGCTTCAATTCAAAGTAAAAATAATGGTCCTATTAGTGATTACGTAAGTTTGAATACTTTCATATCAGTTATCCGAAATCATATGTATCGTTATTTGCATGAAACTGTACAGTTTAACAATACTAGAAAAGATATTTTATGATCCAAGTACATAATGATCAATAACACATTATATGGTTCTCCTGATTAAGTTTGTTGTTCTGTTAGCACTGCTACTGAAAGAATGCAGTGGCATCTCAATATTGAAATTCATACAAACAAGACCTTCAGAATATTTCTTCATGGGATGTTAAAAGGAATTTGGACTTCCTCAACCTACATAAGAATTCCAGAAATCTGGACGCACAATGCAAGGAAGGTTGGATTTTCGAAGCCAAGATTTGACAAACCACCCTCACGTGCATGTCCTTTTTGTTATTTGTTCATATTTATTTCAATTTGTTTCTTTAAATTATGGTTGTTTTTTGCTCAATGTTATTATGATATTTCAAAACATTGTGCTAAAAATATATGTAATTATGTATTATATTTGCAGCTAATTTATAATTAAATCTATCCATCTTAGTACAGCAGTCGTCCTTATTTTCTTAGAGATTCATATATAGTTGTAACATCTACTTTTGACCATGTATATATATTGCAAGGGTTGTACAATACTTACAGTGTAGTTTTTATGTTAGTATCGAAGTTCTTACCACAAAACCGATACCATCAATGTAGAAAATACAAATTAATATACGGGAATAGAATGGAATTAATATCCTAGCCTATTGCTTTGCTTCAACTGCATACACTTGCAAAAAATGAATTTGCTAATAATCCTTTTGTTTTCAACTTAAACAATGTTTAATGCTAAGTAGAAAGATTGAGCATTTAGTGTAATGATTGTTTTGTAATCATTCATATACTACATATTTTATTTTTACGTTTAGTGAATTTTCTTATGCTTATTACTTTATGCCTATTACTAGGGTCTAGGACTTTCTACTTTTATGGACTCAACAATGGGCACCCAATATGTATAAGAAATTTTTGGTTGTTTGTTTAACCAGTAAAAAGCGCACTTTTCCATTTTCATAATTGTCTCAAGATTTGTGCTTAATAAAGTCTAATACGTTAAGGTCGATAAGTGAATTATTAAACTTACAAGCACAAACAAT
The DNA here is from genome assembly GCA_030765085.1 of Allium cepa. Lineage (NCBI taxonomy): Eukaryota > Viridiplantae > Streptophyta > Magnoliopsida > Asparagales > Amaryllidaceae > Allium > Allium cepa. The sequence continues at coordinate 849,010,778 of CM060938.1, forward strand.
ATCAAAAGTTGCAACCTTCATAGAAATGATATTCTGCAACTGTGCAATTAAAAAGTTTCAAGTAACTGCCATAAAAAATTCTCCAAACAACATTCACTTTGTATATAATAATTTCCTACGCATGTAAGCGTGTGAAATATTTATCTCTCTCTCTCTACGCACGGTCGGTCTAATTTGAAGCATATTTCCACGTTTGATACAAAAGTTCCATATACACGTCCATCAGACATGGATGCGTTTTGGATTAGACAATATCCAAAAATACAACATTACGTACACATCAACGTCTTTTCATAAAATTCAAAAAACCTCACAACCACCGTTTCTTAATACCAGTTCCTCCTACGCATGTGCATCGCACGTGCCAAAGTACTCGTATATATAATAAGCATACAGATTAATATAAATAATATATATAACAAATATTATATATACATGTGCATGTATATGTGTATATGTGAATCATAAAATTTATTATCTTCGTAAACTTATTAAGTAAACATATCACAAAACTATATGTATAAAACAAAATTATATTTGAATTATTATATAATATGTAATAAATAAGTATATATGAATTAATATAATTATATATATAATAAATAAGCATGCAGATTAATATAAATAATATATATAACAAATATTATATATAGATGTGTGTGTATGTGTATATGTGAATCATAAAATTTATTATCTTGATAAACTCATTAAGTAAAGATATCACAGAACTATATGTATAAAACAAATATTATATATGAATTATTATATAATATGTAATAAATAATTATATATGAATTAATAAAATTATACATAAAACAAATATTATATATATGTTAATCATAAAAACATATTAATATGACAAAGTTCTTAAACTAGAACATGTAAACATATTGTAGAATTGAAATACCATGTGTTACCTGTACTTTACAAACAATGTAAATGTATTTTTCAAATATTTTTCTCCATGTATACATTAATCATTAAGTAAACTCATGTTTTATAATCATTACCTTCATATGTAAATGTATCATTTTGATTTTTTCTCTCCATATTTCATGGTAAAATAAGAGAAAATCGAGCAATCCAGATGATATCATACCAGAAATATTGCTTCTTCACATAGTATGACTACGACCATGTCTATTATCCTAAGATTACCTATACATTAGCTGAAACTAAAATCAAAGAAAAAAAGCCTCTTGTTTGAATAGCTTGATGAATAATATCACCTAATCCCGTTTTTCTTGTAGCATGATTATATCTAGTGCTGTTTGATAGATTCTTATACTAATGAAGAAGGTATATATTATAACATTTTTTGTTCAGTGTAGTAGTATTTGCGTGCAGAAATAGTTGTCCGAACTAATGTTATAAACCTTCTATAGCTTGTCTACATATTATCCGAATTGATATTTTCACACTCAAATAAAGCTTTGATTTTAAACTTATCATAGATTGAGTACTTTCCAGTACCCAAACCACTAAGGAGCAAAAAAGAAAGCACCATTCAATTTTGAACCGAGGATGCTTCAGTTCTGTACTAAGGTAATTGCCTTAGTTATGAACTTTGTCCTTCTCTCGCTTTATGCTTATTATCACCTATAGTTTTGAAATATTCTACTAGCAGTTTAAATGCATAACTTCTAATTTTTGTTTACTGATATGTTGATTAATGTACGAGTTGAACCGGAAGAGATACATTCATAAGGACATTTATTTCATTACATTAATCTGAACAATAGCACAACATTTTGAGATAGTATATGTATCATCATAACTATTACATATAACATGCTTTGTATGTAAATGTAGAAAACATCAGGAATATAAAGCTCGTTTCTTGAGGTTGAAAGCAGATGCTTCAAAGCTATCGGATAGTTTGGTTCTAGTCTTGAAGGTGAGCTCCTCAGATGGATGATCTCCTATAGAGAGTCATAACATAGGTTCATTAGTTTTAACAATATTAATTTTTGTTTTAATGAAATGTCTATGAAATTTTATGATATGACTATGTGTTATTGCGTATGAATATTATATGGTAAGTTATGTTTGATTTAACGTGTTTCTATTGCTCGTGTGAAATGTTATATTATATTTCTATAAATTTGTGTAATGTAGCATTTTGAATAGATAATTCTTCTATATTAGATTGTAATTGAAATCGATCACAATATGCACAGGTAAAATTAATATAAAAACGCTTGTTAAAGTATTAGATAAGAAGCACAAAATGCTACAAAATGTCAACTACAGCGTTTTTGATCCGTTGTTGTAATTCTGGTACCTATAATAACGTTTTCGATCTTGCCACCATGAAATTTTAATAGCGTATATAAAATGCTATATAACGTCTTGATCTTGCTATTGTAAGTCCTTCATCTACGATAACATGTTAATATATAGCATGTATAAAAATGCCATTAAAGGATTTGAGAGCGTTTTAGAAACGCTATTAAAAGTCCTTATTAATAGCGTTTTTTATCTTGCTATTGTAAGTTCCCGACCTATAATAATAGCATTTTTGAAACACTATTAAAACCCCAGATTGTTGTAGTGGCACACTCTTAGGATTTGATTTGATTGATTTAGTTTGGATATTCAGATTGAATTCGATTGGTTTGGATTGTTTGAATTTGTATGTTTGATTGGTTTGAATTTGTTTGTACATATGAATTATGTATGGTTTGACTTGGGTAAATAAAATTTACTTTATAATTCTTCACTATTACACATTATTATGCTCAAGTGAATTGCATAGCATATAATCATGATATTCATTTCATTTTAACTTAGTTGTTGGTTTTGAATCTATAGTCTCTAAGTATTTAAATTTGGAGGTATTTTTAGTTTTCATCCATTTTTGTTGATGACAAAGGGGAGAAAAATATAAAATATGCATATGCATATATTTAGGGGGAGTTATATCATAATTTATATACATGATATTAATGGTTGTCATCATCAAAAGGAGGGAGATTGTTAATACCTCAATTATTGATTTTGATGATAACAACCCTGATAACAAAATACATTTATATAACATATGAATACAAATGTTTTGCCAAGTTATATATAATAATAGTGCAAGATATTATAAAGGTATTTGATCGAAGACTATATAGTATAAAGACTCATAAGTATAAAGATCAAGATACGAAAATCTCAAGACTACAGTATCTTATATAGAATCATAGAATATTATTAAAGTCCATGGTAGCAATTTTTGATTTCTATTTCTCATTTTCGTATCCTATAATTTTAAAAAACAAAATAGAATTATATAAATATATTTAAAATTATTTTATAAAAGTTTTTCAAAGTTTAAGATATTTATAAACTATGTTTAAATTATTTTACAAAGTATCAAAATAATTAAAAACAGAAGAGTTTTCAATGTTTAAAGGGTTATGTCGACATATACCCTATAACACTACAAGAAATTTTGTTTATGGTGGCGCACAAAAAACGCTACCAAAACTTATGGTAGCGTTTTGATAAACGCCATGATAAAGCCCGCAAAGTTGCATTTATTTCAACGCGGCTATAAATCCTTTTATTGCAGCGTTTATCGAACGCCACCATAAATCTTTTTGTAGCATTTTAAAAAAGCCACCAAAAAGGTTTTTTTTTTATACCAATAGAGTTTCTAACTTTACCCCTACTTTATGGTTGCATTTAATCAGCGCTACTATATGTATTTCTGTAGCGTTTTTGAACGCTGCTAAAAGTTTTTGATCATTTTGCACCATTTTTTCATGCTATTATTTCTGTTGATGGTCTATTTTGTTTATACTATATCAATCAACAATCACTCACATAATCATCATATTCAAACAATTAAAAAAACATATTAATCATATAATCAAATAAGTTATCCATAACCATTCTAATACAATAGTTTTTTGATATAATGACCAAAGTCACATACAATAACCATTCGTAGGCAAATTTACACACCTAGTACGAATAAAATGTTATACCCAACTAGTGCTAGCAAAACGTTTGATCACCCATAATTCTTTGTTCCATGCATAAATAAAAGCTAGTGTTACCCCATTTTATGGTCAAAACGGGAATAAACAACAAATTGGCAAGGAATTATGGATAGCAGGACTGGGAATAAAGGCTACGATGGATATCGTCAAAATTCTGTTGAACTCCGATCGAGACGAAATTGATTGAAAATGACGATAAGGACTATGAAAGGCTATGTTTCAAATATCAAGTTAATCGGAGTTCGTATGGAGGAAATATGATGGATTCAAGGTGGGAGAGGAATGTTGTTCGAACCCATCAGGTTCGATCCCATCAGGTTCGAAACCATCAGGTTCGAACCCATCAGGTTCGAACCCATCAGTTTCGAACCCATCAGGATCGAACCCATCAGGTTCGAACCCATCAGGTTCGAACCCATCAGGTTCGAACCCATCAGGTTCGAACCCATCAGGTTCGAATCAACGGGAACTAGATTGGGTTCGAAAGGAATGACTTCAGTGCAATGGACATGGATTCGAATGATGGATATGGACTCAAAGATAGTGGATTCGAACGATGGACATGGACTAGAAGATAGTGGGTTCGAATGATGGACGCGGACTCGAAGATAGTGGATTCGAATGATGAAGCTCGAAGAAGGAAATGGATACGAAGTTTTAATGGGTTCGTAGGAAATGATGGATTCGAAGTTCTGATGGATTCGTGGAAAATGATGGATTCGAAGTTCTGATGGATTCGTGGAAAATGATGGATTCGAAGTTTTGATGGATTCGTAGAAAGACACGAAGTTTTGATGGATTCGTAGAAAGTAAATGGATTCGAAGTTTCGATGGATTCGTAGGAGGTGAATGGATTCGAAGTTTGCATGGATTCGAGAGTTATGGAGTCGAAGGACTGAAGATGGATTCGAAGGGTATGGATTCGAGAGAGTTGGCCTCGTGGGTTCGAAATACATGGTTTCGAAGTAGACAGACCATGGGTTCGAACCAATCAGGACGCACGAATTCTAGAACTTGGATCGATCATATCTTCCAAACCGTTGATCCAAATGCAATGAAATTTTTACAGGAGCTTACATACATGTTGAAGAATGTTCACACCAAATTTCAGCTCAATTGGATGGATTCTTGATCGATTCGAAAATCACTTCGAATCGATCCCAAACTGGGCACGGATTCCGAGAACACGGGCCTGTGGGCCCCCCCACACGTGCCAAGCAACCTCCCCAGGTTTTAGGCGGGATTTCAACCTTCCACGCCTATAAATAGAGCCCCTGGTCATTCAGAAAAGGGGTCGGAAGATTTGGAGAGGAAAAGCAAGCCCAGACGCTGCTAAAATCATTCCATAGCATTATTTCTGCTATTTTCTTCAGATTTGGTCACTACAACTGTTGTAATCACTTGTAATCTTCAAGGATAATCAATAAAAAAGAAAAAATTGGAGTGGACGTAGGCCGGAGATAGCCGAACCACTATAAAACTTGTGTCTCTGTTCTTTACTTTTGTGGTTGCTGTCTATTATATGTTGAGATCTGTTGTTTGTGTTTGAATATCATTAATTTATATTCATACACTGGTGCTTTCACGGTATTGGGTGTTTGTGGCCAATTTTGGCACAAACATTTTGGTGCTTTCACTGAGAACAACTAGCACCCGCTACATCGGATTTGAAGAGTTTGAGGAATTTGGATTTGGAAGACAATGGCTAGACAGGATAGCAGAAGGCTAAGGGCTGAGAGAAGCCAACAAGGAGGAAGTCAGCAAGCATCCTCCGGAGGTGAGGAAGGACGGGCTTCAGTCTACATAACTCGGGATGAAATGGAAGCTATGGCCAATTCTTTGCAGGAGAGATTGTTGAAAAGTCAACAGGAAATGATGCAAACTTTCTTGGAACAAATGAGAGCTACAGGAATGCAGAGCTTAGGAACAGCTACAGCAGCTGCGGATGCAGGACAAGGAGCTAGGATTGTGGAACCCAATGAAGGACAGGATACGGAGCCAGAAGGCAATCAACAAGGGCTTGGGGGCAGGCCCACAGGATTCAATGCAGAAGTACCTTTGGAAGGAATTCAGCAAGCTAGAACTAACGTTGCTGCTAGTGAGTCACACGAGGAATATGTACCAGAGTTCCCTCGGGGGCATGGGGGGCAACCCCTACCAGACAATACAGGGTTAGTAGAGATGATTAGGAAGACTGTGCGAGGTGGGTTGACAAACGGAGATTTGGAAGGAGTGAATAGAAGTCCATTCGTTCGGGAGATAAGGATGGCTCGGAATCCACCTAAGTTCAAGCTACCTAGCGTGGAGGTATATGATGGTAAGACGGATCCAACAGATCACTTAATGAGGTACACCAGACACATGGAGGTGCTGGGGGCATCGGAGGAAGTGATGGCCCGATGTTTCCCTTTGTATTTGAAGGACTTGGCTGCAATGTGGTTTAGGCAACTGAGAGAAGGATCTATCAGGACTTGGAAGGAATTAGTGGAAAAGTTTCTAGGACAGTTTCGGGTTCACGTTAAGAGGCCAAAGAACGTGATGACTTTAACATCGGTAAAGCAAAGAATGGACGAATCACTTAGAACTTTTCTAACTCGATTCAGCGCGGCAGTCGCTTCGGTGGATCGGCCTGATCCATCAATGGTTTTAATGGCAGCAGTATCAGGAGTCAAGGAGAATTCGGATTTCAAGGTATCTCTGATACGAGATCCCCCGCGAAATCTCGACGAATTCTTTCATGAGGCAGAAAGGTTCCTTCGACAAGAAGATGCAAGTACGGATTTAAAGTCAAAAAAGGTTAGCACAATCGAGGTTGGAGCGGTATCCAAAAACGGTTCGGATAGGGATAAAGGAAAAAGGAAGTTAGATGACGACTCTGGAAACGCTAGAAAACGATGGAAGGACCCAAAGTTTTCCACATACACTGGATTGAACGAGACGCTGGAACGGATATACTTGGAAACTCGGAATCGCCTTCCCTACCGAAGGCCGGCTAGGAGGGAACCAACAGAGCGGGAAAGGACATCAGGAAGGCACTGTCTCTTCCATGATCTGGATGGACACGATACCAACAGCTGCAGGCACCTAAAGGATATAATCGAGGAGCATGTAAGGAATGGACAGTTGCAGCAATATGTTGGAACTCGGGATGCAACGGTGGAGCAGGAGCAACCGCCGACCACCTCACGCCGTGATGATGGGAGGCCCAGGGATGATCGTCGATTGATCATCCATTGACCAAGGTAATATGGAATAAGTAGCAAGCTGTTAGCAAACGGTAAAGTCATTTACACATGTACGGGGACGGAGATAGCCCCTAGGCACGCTCTGAATGATGATAACCCGGGACGCTATGGTTTGTGAAATTTATTTCTTGCTTTCAGATTGGACATTGCTTTTCTTTTTGGATTTGGTTTTGGAGCTTGGATTGAGCTCCTGGTTTTTCTTGCTTTTTTATTTGGATTTTCCTTTGGACAATTGTTTTTGGTTTTGGATTCTGGTTTGGATTTCTGGTTTTCTGGTTTTGGATTTGAATTTTTGGGTTTGGATTTGGATTTTGGATTTGGATTTTGGATTTGAATTTTTGGATTTGGATTTTTGGGCTTTGGAATAGATTTTTGGTTGGACTTTTATCTGGTTTTTGATAAATGGTCGTCGGGTATGGATTATGCCTGGCAAGGGGTGAGTCACTTTACCCAAACAAGGTGGGTTGACTCATTCAGGTCGTCGAGTATGTACTATGCTCGGCAAGGGTCCGGAGTGACCAGGATTCGGCCTAGGACTTAGGCCCTCTATTATCATATATTATTTTCAGGTCGTCGAGTATGGACTATGCTCGGCAAGGGTCCGGAGAGATCAGGATTCGGCTTAGGACTTAAGCCATGGCATTTTACAGCGCCCAGGGACACTGGGCCAAGGTCGTTGAGTATGGACTATGCTCGGCAAGGGTCCGGAGAGATCAAGATTCGGCTTAGGACTTAAGCCATGGCATTTTACAACGCCCAGGGACACTGGGCCAAGGACATCCAGTATGGATCGCGCTTGGCAGGAACCCGGAGAGGTTATGGATTTGGCTATTGACCCGGAGAGGTCCTGGCTTCAGTTATTGGCTATTGGATAAGGATGGATTGGAACTCGGTTGTCGACTTCGAATGGATACGGAATTGGCTAAGGCTTTGGTTATTGGATATGGAACTGGACATCGACTCGAAGCAGTCAAGAATGATATACTCTGGCAATATGGCTTTGGACTTCGAATATTCGATTCGGAACTATTCAAAACACGTCTTGTTATCACAAGGCATGTTTTGGGGGGCAGACTGTTACCCCATTTTATGGTCAAAACGGGAATAAACAACAAATTGGCAAGGAATTATGGATAGCAGGACTGGGAATAAAGGCTACGATGGATATCGTCAAAATTCTGTTGAACTCCGATCGAGACGAAATTGATTGAAAATGACGATAAGGACTATGAAAGGCTATGTTTCAAATATCAAGTTAATCGGAGTTCGTATGGAGGAAATATGATGGATTCAAGGTGGGAGAGGAATGTTGTTCGAACCCATCAGGTTCGATCCCATCAGGTTCGAAACCATCAGGTTCGAACCCATCAGGTTCGAACCCATCAGTTTCGAACCCATCAGGATCGAACCCATCAGGTTCGAACCCATCAGGTTCGAACCCATCAGGTTCGAACCCATCAGGTTCGAACCCATCAGGTTCGAATCAACGGGAACTAGATTGGGTTCGAAAGGAATGACTTCAGTGCAATGGACATGGATTCGAATGATGGATATGGACTCAAAGATAGTGGATTCGAACGATGGACATGGACTAGAAGATAGTGGGTTCGAATGATGGACGCGGACTCGAAGATAGTGGATTCGAATGATGAAGCTCGAAGAAGGAAATGGATAGGAAGTTTTAATGGATTCGTAGGAAATGATGGATTCGAAGTTCTGATGGATTCGTGGAAAATGATGGATTCGAAGTTCTGATGGATTCGTGGAAAATGATGGATTCGAAGTTTTGATGGATTCGTAGAAAGACACGAAGTTTTGATGGATTCGTAGAAAGTAAATGGATTCGAAGTTTCGATGGATTCGTAGGAGGTGAATGGATTCGAAGTTTGCATGGATTCGAGAGTTATGGAGTCGAAGGACTGAAGATGGATTCGAAGGGTATGGATTCGAGAGAGTTGGCCTCGTGGGTTCGAAATACATGGTTTCGAAGTAGACAGACCATGGGTTCGAACCAATCAGGACGCACGAATTCTAGAACTTGGATCGATCATATCTTCCAAACCGTTGATCCAAATGCAATGAAATTTTTACAGGAGCTTACATACATGTTGAAGAATGTTCACACCAAATTTCAGCTCAATTGGATGGATTCTTGATTGATTCGAAAATCACTTCGAATCGATCCCAAACTGGGCACGGATTCCGAGAACACGGGCCTGTGGGCCCCCCCACACGTGCCAAGCAACCTCCCCAGGTTTTAGGCGGGATTTCAACCTTCCACGCCTATAAATAGAGCCCCTGGTCATTCAGAAAAGGGGTCGGAAGATTTGGAGAGGAAAAGCAAGCCCAGACGCTGCTAAAATCATTCCATAGCATTATTTCTGCTATTTTCTTCAGATTTGGTCACTACAACTGTTGTAATCACTTGTAATCTTCAAGGATAATCAATAAAAAAGAAAAAATTGGAGTGGACGTAGGCCGGAGATAGCCGAACCACTATAAAACTTGTGTCTCTGTTCTTTACTTTTGTGGTTGCTGTCTATTATATGTTGAGATCTGTTGTTTGTGTTTGAATATCATTAATTTATATTCATACACTGGTGCTTTCACGGTATTGGGTGTTTGTGGCCAATTTTGGCACAAACAGCTAGCACCATAAAAGTCCAACCTTGCTCTCTTTGAGAGTCTAATGCCATAAAAGTCCATCCTCTCTCTTCGAAAGTCCAATGCCTGCAGAAGTGATAGCACAACATATAGTCAAACAATTATTAATTCGTAGGACTTTAAATCTGATATCAAACATCTACAACATTGTAGAAGTATATCACACTATTATTTATAAAATTTAGTTAACTTAAACTTAGTTAATTTTATAAAACGTGTTTAATTTTAACAAAACTTAGTTAATTATTATTAACTTAGTTAACTTAGTTAATTTATTATTGTTGTTGTTGTTGTTGTTGTTATAAACTTAGTTAATTTTTATTGACTTAGTTAATTCTTCATCATCGTCATTATTATTTACAAAACTTTGTTAAGTAAATTATATTATTAATATTTATAAAATTTAGTTAACGTAAACTTAGTTAATTTTATAAAACTTGTTTAATTTTAACAAAACTTAGTTAGTTTTTATTAACTTGGTTTACTTAGCTAATTTATTATTATTATTATTTAAAAACAAGGTTAATTTAATTGTATTATTATTATTAGTAGTATTATTATTAATATCACGTTTAAAGCCTAACAAAACATTTCAAAGCTAGTTGGAATAATTTGGTAAATCTAACAAAACCATAATATAAATTACTCATTAAAGAAGTAAATTACCTATTAAGTTTCCATTCTCCTTTGATCATCCTAAGAAGTAAAACAATATCAGCATATTTCTCCATTGACTTTGCTATAAGAATGCATCACACTCTCGGCTTAAAAAAAAAGAGTGAGATCAAACTGTCCAAGTGTCGAACTTGGTTTCAATTGGAGACCCCTAACCAGTACTAAGTGTGAAAGCTTCGGTCACTTAACCTCTCAATGTGATGATGCTTTTGAAAATAAAACCGAAGAAAGCCATGTAGCGAACCACGTCCAAACCCCAAACCCACTTAAACAACAAAATGTTCATAAAATAAACAATCAGCAATGCAAAATAAAGCCCATCAAGGGAACTAGGCTTTTGACCAAATCAAATATTCAACGTGAACCTCCTTCAATGCCCAATGGCTACTTATGAATGTAATAAACTCGATCCAAACTGACATAGTCTCAACTCAAATCATCAACTAACAGTAAATGCCTCTATAAATCCAAATAATGATCATCCTTCCAATCTAACGGTCTCAACTCAAATCATCAACTAACAGTAACGTACCTCTTCAAATTTGTACAAGGATCATCCTTCATCTTCTTCAACCCCATCAGAAAGAAATCATGTACAGATTAAAGAAAAGGAGGATGAGGAAAGTGGCCTTCAACATATAATGTTTGGCATTGCTACTTCAATAGCTTTATTAGGGGCAAAAGAAAAGAGTACATCAAGCTATGGTGGAAGCCACGGTCTATGGGAGGCATTATTTGGATAGATAAGCAAGTAAGTACTTATATATCATGAATAAATTGATAACCCGTAGCAAAATAATGTTAATGCAATTATGAATGTATTTTTTGTAGATAAAAATAATAATAGTAATACTAAATTAGAAGTCATATGCAATGAAACTAATGTTCAATACCAATAATAATTTAATCATTTTCATAGAAACGAAAATGAAATTTAATAGTGGATCAGTATTTTAAGATGGAATGCATCATGAAATTGTGTAATAAACCATTTACCATTGTCTACTCAATAAGCAGGTTGTGGCATAAATAATTTTACCCAAAAAGATGAGAAAAGACTATAAAATTGCAAGAGTGATTACTGAATATGTTCCAACTACTCAAATAAAATCTAGGTCCTCATATAGATGATAGGCTAGTCTTTTAAAAAAATGACTCTGGTCAACTTTTTCGTAGGAGTATAAGTAGTAAATACAATGAACCAAATATTAGAAGTCAGAACAACCCTATTTTAATAAAATGATTTTTTATATGCAAAAGATGAGCTAAATCTTGTATCTAATAAAAAGTAAACAGAAAATGAGTCGAGTAAACATATATATCTTACTTCCAATCTACAAAAAGTCAGTCCAAATCTTCTTTGCCAATTTCATTTACACTACAAGCCCATACCTAAACATGTTTCCTCCGGCCCATATTGATCTACCTACTCCTCCTCCTCCTTCTACTATTTCTCTCCTTTATCATTATGCTGAAAATCAAAAAATTTATTAGGATACCACATCTGACTCTCAAAGTAAATTTCAAAAAGAGGCAGAAAGAGTAAAAATATATGTTATACTCATATCAAGCACTGTTGAAAAAAGAAATGCTTATTACAACGACATAGACAAAGCGATTACCTTTTCAAAAGATTTGACAATATTATTCTTTAATGCCAATGAGTCCAAAATCAATTTTTAATTCAAATGATCTAAATCTGCTAGGAAGACCAGACTAGAAGATGCTCCCTTCGAATTAAATGGAACAAATAAACTTTGAGACTTAGTTGGTTCTCTTGCATGCAATGTTATATGCCAAGGTTTTTATACTGATTAGACAATTGGTTAAAATTTTACAGTTTATATGATGCATGCATAAGTCCAAATAAGGTAAACTAAGAAATGAAAGTCATACCAAAATTATTTCAAGTCTAGATACAAATAAAATTGAAAATACGAAGCATGGTTGTAAAATGTGTTAATACATTGAATTAGATTGGAATCACTACGAATCGCATATCAGTAAATTGTCTAAAACATGTATATGCACACATAAAAATACACATGTAGGTACAACACTTTCCCATGCACACAACAGATGAATCACACAAACCATCACACAACTTGACACAAATATGAAAATAAATAACTATACAAAACAATTGTTCAGTGCCACATGTAATAATTTATTTTCAGTCAATACAAGAGTTTTTTCGAACCAATGTTTTCTGCCATAAATTTCAATCAATACAACAGGGTAAACTATAAAAAGTACCTCAAAGTTCATAGATAAATGCACATAAATATCAGTTACAGTTATAGTTTCAGAAAATAGAAACTCATGTTTTCAGCAATTATATCCTATGAATTGATAAACCAAAGTACACAATTAACTTAAACTAACAACATAAATAACCTTTCAAATGGTTTCATTACTGCAAATGCCTAATTGTTTCTAAACGTTGCACAAGTACTAATCGAGCTTGATATTTTATGCCTAATTAAATTATAAACCATAAATGGAATATTAGAGATAAAGCTATTTTTAAACTTTGCACTCATACTAAAATCTATTCTTCTCCCATTCTACATCATAGCTACCTCTGGCACATTGTGAAATGCTATCCATAAGGGACTTACATTTCAATGAACACAATAGGGCAAAGAGCATCGATCAATTACATACTAAAAGAAAACGAGAAGAAGAACGTACTCATAATCCAGTCGATAAGAGCATGGATCAATTACAATAGGGGTGACTCCAACATCAGCCGAATCATTATTCATTTGCTAGGGGTCTTGGAATTCCCTTCTAAGGCATACGGGTCGGACATGACCGATTATGCCTTTTCACCGTGAAGCGACAACAAGGAGTTGAAGGCCGATTCAAAACGTGCAGTGGTGATTTTAGGGTTTGTAGCGGTGTTATTCTATGGTACGTGGCTTATGTAGTGCATGACGTGCCGTAATCAGGTTTGATTTTAAGGTTAGGCAGGGAAGCATGGAGCGACGACTGGCAGTTGAAATCTAACTTAGGTTTTTTCGGATGAGTTTGAAATGTGTTTCTTTAGGGAAGAAATAAAGAAATGAGCTGCCAGTGAAAAATTTTCACCAAAATTTTAGGCGGGAGTATTTGGCAGCGATTATATATTTATTTTTGTTCTTATAAAACATTAGTAGTAGCACTTGCTTTGAAACGCAACTAAATAGTGCAGTTGATAATGGGTTTTCTTGTAGTGTAAGTATGTCAACAAACATGCCGCTAATTTAAAATTCAAATTTTGAAATGAAGCGTTTATTCAACGCAACTCTTCGCGAATGGAGACGTCTATTTATTCTCTATAAATAAGGGTTCCAAATGAATTTTTTAACAACTAACTTCTTATTTCTTCTCTCCGCTTACTCTATCAAAATTTCTAATGAAAAATTTATTCAAATCTTTTCAAATTCGATCAGAACCAATTCAATCTTCATTGGAATGATTCTCTACTATTTACTATCTGATTTCTATCATCCCTCTCTCAATTCAAGATCAAAGTGCTACTCGGAACGCTATATGATCCATTGTAACCAAAGATCAAGAAATTGTCTTTGAAAAGCCATCAAACTCTAGTTGTAATTGTTTGAGTGTGATTGTAGCTCGTTCAAATCAATTAGGCGTGCTTGGTTGCCCGAAAATCCGAATGTGTGTGCTGGTAGCCCGTCCAAATCAAGTGGGTGTACCGTGAGCCCGATGTAACGTCCCGCCTTTTCGCACGATTAAAACAGACACATGTGTCAATTCAAACCACACGGAAGGGCGGATGTTAGGGGGTAAATAAGAAAAATAGAAAAGAAATAAAACAAAACAGAATCTCACAGCGGAAGGATAAAATATAATATTAAATATACAGTTCATAAAATCTTTTTACAAAAACATTTGATTCTTTTTTATACAATAAATATCAGAGTTCACATACCAATAAATATCAATGCAGCGGAACAATATGAGTGTAGTGCACTAGTATAAATAATAATAATATGAATCTTCGTCTTCGTCCTCCAAAGCTAAATCTTCAAATCCTGAAACGCTCGGACTGACCCGAGCGAATTGAAAAGACAAAACACTCGAGTCAGAACTAAAAGATCTTATGTAAGTTAAATCAACAGGAATAAATATGAGCGCAGTAACTCAAGAGATGCTCGGGATTTACATCTCCTAAGGATCCATTAAACTATTTACTATGTAGTATATTGCGCTATTATAATAGTGTCTATTTATAAAATAAACTTACTTTTAAATAGCGTTAAGGGGTTACCCATATAGCCCTTAACACAAAATATATTCCCATAGTCTATACACTACCGTAATCTCCCCCGTACTGGGCGTCGTCAAAGGGCACTCCATAGGTATGGTACAAAGCCAAAATCGTACAAGGCGCGCTAGGGTAGGTGACACGGCACAACTAGGCAATGCCAGGGTAGATATGCCAATTACGCTTCCAGGTCGGTGGTAACGCATAGCCGCAGCTATCGCCCACCTCGAGCCACACCCCCAAATCAAAGAAATCAAAAGTGGCCACCGAATCAATCCAAAAGTCAAAGTATAATATCGAAGGGAGGTGTCCGATCAAAGTTTCTACCTTATTAACCCGTCAATCGCTCCTGTTTTAGCCACCTTATGCTAACTCACGGGAGTCAGGTCCACGTATTTACCTTAAAGGAAACGCCACCACCATCATACTTCATTCTGGAATCTCCACCGCGTACACGGTTGTTAAAGTGGTTTTCGTGGTTGGCAGAGAGTATGACAACTTCTGACCCCGGTCTCTTCAACGACCAAACGTTATTATAACACCGCGGTCATTCTAAAAATAATTATACTTTCAAAACCAGAATATAATTATCCATTTTAAAACCCATAAATACGATATCATCTCCTTTTAAAACCCAAATAATATGATATCATTTTATTTCAAATATATTTCTTTTCTAAAATCATGCCACTTTTAAATTTATAATATCTCGAAACCAAACATTTGAATTTTAACTTTCAACATAATACTTCGAAATCCATAGCTTTAAAACCGTAACTTCTAATACTTAAGTGGTTTGGATATTCAACAGTATATAAAATAAAATAGTTGAATTTAAAATTTTCTTTAAAAGTAAATAATTTCCACACCTTCACTTTTTTTTATTCACTTTAAATTCAATCTAAACCCATAACTTTTAGATTCACTTTCAGTTTAAATAAAACACTTCGATATCAATATTTCAAAACTTCGAGAATTTAATGAATTTCAAAACTAAGGTTGGGAATTTCAAATCAACAATTCATTTTCCTATTATTTAGTTTGAAAGGTTTATATGATAAATCCATAACCATTTAGAATAAACTAAATTTATTAACACCAAAATTTCCTTTCATTTATTTATACTAGAATTATTTATTAAATCCAGTTATAATATCATACCTTAAAATTTCCAATTTTAATAAGTTGCATCAACTTATGGAGTTAAATTTTCAAATAAGCTCAATTACAATTAAATCTCCAATTTATCTTTCAATCTTAATTTATTTGAATCATTTATAACTCTATATATATACAAGAACTTAAACTCATACTACATCGTATAATATAAATTATCAAATGCCATTTTTCAACTTATTCATTTTATTTAGCAGATTTATACATAGCTTAAATTCAACAATTTAACTTTGTATGTATGTATATATATAAAATATATTTGTATCATATCCAAATTTAATATTTAATAAACCGTATCATATCCAAACCATAAAAATCATTTCAAAATAATTATACATATATATACACCACGGTGCCTGTATATAATTTTCAATCCTATGGTCAAGTGATACGGATATTTATCATTTCAATCCACAATTTAAAAAAAAATGCGGTTGTATATCATTTCAAACCGCAACCTCGAATGAAATGAAAATGCATAATAACTTGCAGTTTATATAATATAAAATATAGCATCCATTCATCCAAACATAAATCATCTACCATTTTTGCAATTATCATCCAATTTAAACAAACATCAATATAGAGCATATAAAATATACAGGTAATAAATAACAGGTATTATATAACAGTTTATATTCAATAATAAATTTAATAACTGTTTAACTAGCAGTTTATATGCAAATAAATAAATTTTAACTGTCAATTTATATACAAAAATAAAATTAATTGACAGTTAAATTAAATAAATGCGATGTAACTGAGATGATGAATAAAACATGTCAAAAATAAATTTCTACTCATATCCTAAATCAATTTAACGAACATAAGAAATTTTTAGAAGTTGTGAGTGGGTTAAAACACTCACATTTTGAATTTAAATCGAATTCAAATCCGATTTAAACCCAAAATTCGACGGTCTCCAAATCTGTCCAAACCAATGTCAAAACGTCTGGAATTTTATTACGATCCTAACGAAAAAAAAATCTCACGTGAAACGGATATCGTATGAAGAAGTTATAGCGAAAATTGCGAGTTGAAAACAAAATTTAAAATAAAACAAAACAGACCTAATTAAATAATATGCCACGTCATACCACTTCCTCCCATGCGTGAACAGTGAACGCACGCACCATCTCTCCAGGTCGAGAACCCATGAGCCGCCACCTTCAATAAACCCTAGTTGCAATTTTCGCCGCCACCACGTAGATCTCCAGTACGATCAACCACTACCATCGGAACCTCCACGGCCGGCCGCCCCTTCTGGTACCCACGGCAATTATTCCGGTCCCCCCAAATCATCAGCGTCGCCACCACCTTAAACGGCCAATCACGGTGAAATCGTGCCACTACGACTCAAAGTAAACCACTGGATCGACATGCCTCAACCTTCCCTTCGCAACTATACTTCCCGATCGACGAATCGTGGAAGATCCACCGTCGAAATCACAAAAAATCAAACGAACGGCCGAGTTTTAAAAGCAAATTCTGAGCAAACGATAACTCCAATTGAAAAACGAATTGCACCTTTGAATTACGCTCATCGAGAACATCAACATATATTTTTTTGAGATTTTTCCGAGGACTTGAATCTTTGACTTTTGATTTGGATTTAACTAGATCTAGGGTTTGCAGCCATTGGAAAGGAGGAGTTGAGGGAAATGAACGCACAAAGAAATAAAGATAGATGGAGGCTAGGGTTTATAATTGGGTTTATATAGGTAGGTTAGAGATAGAGTAGATGGATCCGATAAACAAACGTGTTGAACGATAATTGGCCCAAAAAGCCCGTTCCGACTCCGAAACGAAATTTGTTAAACCCATATATCCAAATAGGTGTTCTAAAATATTCTGAACGCGATGGAAAAAGTTTCATGTCCAAATTAGATCATATGAAGAAGTTATGCTAAAATCAATATTTTCAAATTGATTTCAAATTGATTTCAACTAAATCGATTTCAAGGCGTTTCGCGTTCGTACGATCAAACGACAAGTCTGATCGCTACGAAACTTGAAACCCTACAATAATTTACTGTTACGGATCCGATGAAACTGGTTTCATCGAAATCTGAGTCCATGACCAAAATGGCTATTTTTATATTAATTAAATAAATTCAAAATAAATAAATAAAATCAAATTTTATACTTAGATTCTAAAATTGACCCATTTTTCACTTTTTAAAATTTATTAATTATTTACAAAAATTCCAACAAGTTTAGATGTCAAATTTAAAGAAGGTAAATTTATAAATTTCAATATAAATCCTTAATTTCATTAAATACCCAAATTATAAATAATATCCTAAAATTTCGTTTATTTAAATAAATTAATTAGTATTCCATTCATTCCTGTCAAACAGATGGATTAAATATTGGATTCCAAATTATCACACAAATTTCTCACATTATCTTTATTTCAAATAAGAATTATTTAACTATATTCAATCTCATTTAATTGCAATTAAATTCAATTATTAGACTTTAAGTTTCCATATAAATAAATAAATCCTGATTCCCATTCTTAAATTCACTATTTATCATAATACCATCATGGGTACCATTTATTTTAGTATATATATCCAGATACTTTAACATTTTCTAATTGTTTATCTCAATTGCATAACGTTAAATTTATATTTATTGCAATGGTTTCTGATTTAATTAAACGAACTAAGTATATAACTCATAATAATTGTTGTAAAACTCTCAATCCCATATTTATAAGTTTATTATTTCCACTCAAATGTTATAGATATTTACAGGTATAGGTTTTTATTCAATCATTACTTATTATTATGTATAAATTAAATAAATGAACTATTTAAGTCCGTTTAAGTTTATTACCAATTATCCATTTACCCTTCCCATCAAAGTTGAATTCCATTCAATTAATATAACCAATCAATTTTCATCCACACTTTATTTTAAACCTAAAATTTGTACTTCATCATCTTGTATTAATGTCATCTAATTTCTACTTATTATTATTACTTACTTTACATTCTATAACTTACTTTGTATACTTTTTCTCATTAATTTCTCAATTATCAAAACTTAAACTTTATTTCCCAAAATCACAAATTATTAACTAACATAAATCTATTCTTTTATTACTTTACGTTCACACTTCCGTTATTATCAAATTAATCACCAGTCACGTTATCATCAAATCAACATTAATTAATATTTTACATGCTTACATTTATTTCTCTTATATGGTTATTATTTATCCACTTGTGATAACTTTTATTACCTAAATTTTCCATTATTATAAGCCTTTAATATTTCCATTTAAATTAAATATAAATTTCAATTCAATCCATCCTCTTCAACACGCAACTTATAGTAACAGCTTACAAGTACGAATGGAATTATCATTTATTATAATATCTTCTTAATTTACATTAGCATATAAATAAATCTCCTTTAAATGAATTTATATCCAGGTATCATACTTACTCTATTTCATTTATTGAAATTTATTCATATTGCTAGTAAATAGGTCATAAGTGACCATTTATATAATTCAATTTAGCATTCATTTCAATATTAGCCTATAAAGTTTTTATTTCCACTAAATTTTATTACAAAACTCATAAATTTAATCAAATTTAATCCCCGAAATTTACGGGTCGTTACACTCTCCCCCACTCAAAACTTTTCGTCTCTGAAAAGGAAAAGAAGAAATAAGAAAACAATATATCTTTCTTAATTAGATTTATAAACAAATAAGTTTACAAATAAAATAATTTAACATAAAATATACCAATTTTATACCCATTTAAATCCTTCATACATAAATTGTTAGTTTGTAAACATTTTCAAATTTTTTTTTTCTCAAAATTTATGGAAAATTTTGGCAGAGTCTCTTTTGTATGGAGAGGCTCGGAAGAAAATAAATTATCAAATATAACAATTATATTACATGTATTATCCAAAATATAATATCCCAACCCGGGAAAAATATATATAAAAAGCGCTTTAAACCGAAATCCGAAACGTACCTATTTGTCGGATAAATTTTACGCTTAATTTATGGAACCAAAAGCAGTAGCAATTGCTTCCATTACCTGCATTTCACTTGTACAATCCAAAGGCTAACAATTTATGTAAAGTGAAATATTTATGTGGTTTCAATCACTAACAAATCAATACAACAACCAACAATTTCAACAACCAGCATACAACAAATACAAACAACCATTTAATCAAACTAACAAATAGTTGTTCGGGTTCAAAACTTTTAAATTGTACGGAATGAAGAATAAACCATCAAGTGCATCATTTACTCAACAATCTTAGATTAAACCCAATGGATTATCCATCCATCCCCACAAAATTAAAGTTTCCTTACCCAACAACCACAATCAAACAATAACAATTCCAATCAACAAATCAAGTTAACTTATTATAAATTTTATTTCACACATCAGTTGTTTGATTATCTTTTTATTTATACAGTGATTCACCGTTTTAATTTACATTTACTCATTAAATGTTTGCTTCATTTATTTTTCTCATTACTTACAATTATTCAGTTCCATTAACTCAGGTCATGCCGGTTCCCTTTTTATTTCGTTATACTATTCATTCATTTATTATTGCATGTCCTTATTTAATTTGTTCATCAATAGTATTCATGTCCCATTTAATTTGTTAACATTTCCATTTTATTTACTTAAGTTGATATTCATCTATTTGAATTACCTACCTTTAATTATATTCACTTATAGTTAAATTTCAATTGTAACTTAAGTTGATAACATTAAATTCTCATTTATAATAGCAAATTCATTGAATATTTCATTACCTACTTTTACTTGTACAATTTTCATTACATTTTCTATTAAACATTTCAACTTTTAATATTTGGTAAGTTATATATGTTTTTAAAGAATGTACTTGAAAGTTATACAAGTTTTCTCATTACCTATGATTAATTTAACGTTCAATAATAATATTCTTTATTCATAGGTCATAATTTCAAATTTCATTTAATACCATTTATAACCTATCATTATATCTCTTATTTCCTTTAGAGGTTTTAATTTATTAATTACCTATGTTTCAATTCACTACAATAATTGAAACAATTAATTAATGGAAATTTAAGAATTTTATACCGGGTTAAATTTCAATTTATTTTGAAACAATAGATAAATATATTCTTACAACTTATATATCTCTAATTATATTTTAAAACAATTCAAAATTTGTATATTTTTCAAAAATAAATCTGCAGTAGAACTATTACATTGGTCTTCCCCCTTCGAAACTCGAAAATGAAAGTTGATGATGCGACCGCCATCACCGAAATTATTTTCCAACGACAGAGAGGAAAGTACAAACTTATTTTCTCCAAAATCTTCTTTAAAACAATTCTTCCGAATTTTATACTAAATATTTATATCAGAAAATACTTATAAACAATATTATTATATTCCAAAATTTATTCGAAAGAAATTTCAAGACCCCGGATCTTAAGTGCTAAATTTCCAAATTTTATTTATTTATTTTAAATCTCATTTCAACTATTTTATAATTTTTATTACCTATCAACCAATCTATTTCAGCCAAATATAGATATCATTGAAAATTTTATTATATATATAGAAAATATAATAGGCAAAAATTATTTCATTCACCTAAATAAAACAAATATTATGTCGGCCTGTCATATTAAGTGTTTAGAAATCCCTATTGATGTCACAGCGTGTCATGCACCAACCGGAATTTATAAATACAAAATGGAACAGATTAACACAATATTAAAACCCTTTTTATAACACTAACAAATACGCTCTCTCATATATATACACTCAGCGACTCCCATAGGGTATTACTACCCTATTAATAAAGAGTCAAACCCCACAAAGCTAAGATTTATCGCTAAACCAAAGCTCTGATACCAGATGTAACGTCTCGCCTTTTCGCACGATTTAAACAGACACACGTGTCAATTCAAACCATACGGAAGGGCGGATGTTAGGGGGTAAATAAGAAAAATAGGAAAGAAATAAAACAAAACATAATCTCACAGCGGAAGGGTAAAATATAATAATAAATATACAGTTCATAAAATCTTTTTACAAAACATTTGATTCTTTTTTATACAATAAATATCAGAGTTCACATACTAATAAATATCAATGCAGCGGAACAATATGAGTGTAGTGCACTAGTATAAATAATAATAATATGAATCTTCGTCTTCATCCTCCAAAGCTAAATCTTCAAATCCTGAAACGCTCGGACTGACCCGAGCGAATTGAAAAGACAAAACACTCGAGTTAGAACTAAAAGATCTTATGTAAGTTATATCAACAGGAATAAATATGAGTGCAGTAACTCAAGAGATGCTCGGGATTTACATTTCCTAAGGATCCGTTAAACTATTTACTATGTAGTATATTGCACTATTATAATAGCGTATATTTATAAAATAAAGTTACTTTTAAATAGCATTAAGGGGTTACCCATATAGCCCTTGACACAAAATATATTCCTATAGTCTATACAGTACCGTAATCTCCCCTGTACTGGGCGTCGTCAGAGGGCACTCCATAGGTATGGTACAAAGCCAAAATTGTATAAGGCGCGCTAGGGTAGGTGACACGGCACAACTAGGCAATGCCAGGGTAGATATCCCAATTACGCTTCCGGGTCAGTGGTAACGCATAGCCGCATCTATCGTCCACCTCGAGCCACACCCCCAAATCAAAGAAATCAAAAGTGGCCACCGAATCAATCCAAAAGTCAAAGTGTAATATCAAAGGGATGTGTCCGATCAAAGGTGCTACCTTATTAACCCGTCAATCGCTCCAGTTTTAGCCACCTTATGCCAACTCACGGGAGTCGGGTCCACGTATTTACCTTAAAGAAAACGCCGCCACCATCCTACTTCATTCTGGAATCTCCACCGCGTACACGGTTGTTAAAGTGGTTTTCGTGGTTGGCAGAGAGTATGACAACTTCTGACCCCGGTCTCTTCAACGACCAAACGTTATTATAACACCGCGGTCATTCTAAAAATAATTATACTTTCAAAACCAGAATATAATTATCCATTTTAAAACCCATAAATACGATACCATCTCCTTTTAAAACCCAAATAATATGATATCATTTTATTTCAAATATATTTCTTTTCTAAAATCATGCCACTTTTAAATTTATAATATCTCGAAACCAAACATTTGAATTTTAACTTTCAACATAATACTTCGAAATCCATAGCTTTAAAACCGTAACTTCTAATACTTAAGTGGTTTGGATATTCAACAGTATATAAAATAAAATAGTTGAATTTAAAAATTTCTTTAAAAGTGAATAATTTCCACACCTTCACTTTTTTTTTATTCACTTTAAATTCAATCTAAACCCATAACTTTTAGATTCACTTTCAGTTTAAATAAAACACTTCGATATCAATATTTCAAAACTTCGAGAATTTAATGAATTTCAAAACTAAGGTTGGGAATTTTAAATCAACAATTCATTTTCCTATTATTTAGTTTGAAAGGTTTATATGATAAATCCATAACCATTTAGAATAAACTAAATTTATTAACACCAAAATTTCCTTTCATTTATTTATACTAGAATTATTTATTAAATCCAGTTATAATATCATACCTTAAAATTTCCAATTTTAATAAGTTACATCAACTTATGGAGTTAAATTTTCAAATAAGCTCAATTCCAATTAAATCTCCAATTTATCTTTCAATCTTAATTTATTTGAATCATTTATAACTCTATATATATACAAGAACTTAAACTCATACTAAATCGTATAATATAAATTATCAAATGCCATTTTTCAACTTATTCATTTTATTTAGCAGATTTATACATAGCTTAAATTCAACAATTTAACTTTGTATGTATGTATATATATATATATATATAATATATTTGTATCATATCCAAATTTAATATTTAATAAATCGTATCATATCCAAACCATAAAAATCATTTCAAAATAATTATATATATATATATACTGCGGTGCCTGTATATAATTTTCTATCCTATGGTCAAGTGATACAGATATTTATCATTTCAATCCGCAATTTAAAAAAAAATGCGGTTGTATATCATTTCAAACAGCAACCCCGAATGAAATGAAAATGCATAATAACTTGTAGTTTATATAATATAAAATATAGCATCCATTCATCCAAACATAAATCATCTACCATTTTTGCAATCATCATCCAATTTAAACAAACATCAATATAGAGCATATAAAATATACAGGTAATAAATAACAGGTATTATATAACAGTTTATATTCAATAATAAATTTAATAACTGTTTAACTAGCAGTTTATATGCAAATAAATAAATCTTAACTGTCAATTTATATACAAAAATAAAATTAATTAACAGTTAAATTAAATAAATGCGATGTAACTGAGATGATGAATAAAACATGTCAAACAGTCAAAAATAAATTTCTACTCATATCCTAAATCAACTTAACGAACATAAGAAATTTTTAGAAGTTGTGAGTGGGTTAAAACACTCACATTTTGAATTTAAATCGAATTTAAATCCTATTTAAACCCAAAAATTCGACGGTCTCCAAATCTATCCAAGCCAGTGTCAAAACCTCTGGAATTTTATTACGATCCTAACAAAAAAAATCTCACGTGAAACGGATATCGTATGAAGAAGTTATAGCGAAAATTGCGAGTTGAAAACAAAATTTAAAATAAAATAAAACACCACATCATACCACTTCCTCCCACGCGTGAACAGTGAACGCACGCATCATCTCTCTAGGTCGAGAACCTATGAGCCGCCACCTTCAATAAACCCTAGTTGCAATTTTCGCCGCCACCACGTAGATCTCCAGTACGATCAGCCACTACCATCGGAACCTCCACGGCCGGCCGCCCCTTCTGGTACCCACGGCAATTATTCCGGTCCCTCCAGATCATCAACGCCGCCACCACCTTAAACGGCCAATCACGGTGAAATCAAGCCACTACGACTCAAAGTAAACCACTGGATCGACATGCCTCAACATTCCCTTCGCAACTATACTTCCCGATCGACGAATCGTGGAAGATCCACCGTCGAAATCACAAAAAATCAAACGAACGACCGAGTTTTAACAGCAAATTCTGAGCAAACGATAACTCCAATTGAAAAACGAATTGCACCTTTGAATTACGTTCATCGAGAGCATCAACATATTTTTTTTTGAGACTTTTCTGAGGACTTGAATTTTTGACTTTTGATTTGGATTTAACTGGATCTAGGGTTTGCAGCCATTGGAAAGGAGGAGTTGAGGGAAATGAACGCACAAAGAAATGAAGATAGATGGAGGCTAGGGTTTATAATTGGGTTTATATAGGTAGGTTAGAGATAGAGTGGATGGATCCGATAAACAAACGTGTTGAACGATAATTGGCCCAAAAAGCCCGTTCCGACTCCGGAACGAAATTTGTTAAACCCATATATCCAAATAGGTGTTTTAAAATATTCTGAACGCGATGGAAAAAGTTTCACGTCCAAATTCGATCGTATGAAGAAGTTATGCTTAAATCAATATTTTCAAATTGATTTCAAATTGATTTCAATTAAATCGATTTCAAGGCGTTTCGCGTTCGTACGATCAAACGACAAGTCCGATCGCTACGAAACTTGAAACCCAACAATAATTTACTGTTACGGATCCGATGAAATTGGTTTTGTCGAAATCCGAGTCCGTGACCAAAATGGCTATTTTTATATTAATTAAATAAATTCAAAATAAATAAATAAAATCAAGTTTTATACTTAGATTCTAAAATTGACCCATTTTTCACTTTTTAAAATTTATTAATTATTTACAAAAATTCCAACAAGTTTAGATGTCAAATTTAAAGAAGGTAAATTTATAAATTTCAATATAAATCCTTAATTTCATTAAATACCCAAACTATAAATAATATC
The DNA here is from genome assembly GCA_030765085.1 of Allium cepa. Classification (NCBI taxonomy): domain Eukaryota; kingdom Viridiplantae; phylum Streptophyta; class Magnoliopsida; order Asparagales; family Amaryllidaceae; genus Allium; species Allium cepa. Next base: position 849,036,757 of record CM060938.1, read on the forward strand.
CTAAAATTTCGTTTAGTTAAATAAATTAATTAGTATTCCATTCATTCCTGTCAAACAGATGGATTAAATATTGGATTCCAAATTATCACACAAATTTCTCACATTATCTTTATTTCAAATAACGAATTATTTAACTATATTCAATCTCATTTAATTGCAATTAAATTCAATTATTAGACTTTAAGTTTCCATATAAATAAATAAATCCTGATTCCCATTCTTAAATTCACTATTTATCATAATACCATCCTGGGTACCATTTATTTTAGTATATATATCCAGATACTTTAACATTTTCTAATTGTTTATCTCAATTGCATAACGTTAAATTTATATTTATTGCAATGGTTTCTGATTTAATTAAACGAACTAAGTATATAACTCATAATAATTGTTGTAAAACTCTCAATCCCATATTTATAAGTTTATTATTTCCACTCAAATATTATAGATATTTACAGGTATAGGTTTTTATTCAATCATTACTTATTATTATGTATAAATTAAATAAATGCACTATTTAAGTCCGTTTAAGTTTATTACCAATTATCCATTTACCCTTCCCATCAAAGTTGAATTCCATTCAATTAATATAACCAATCAATTTTCATCTACACTTTATTTTAAACCTAAAATTTACACTTCATCATCTTGTATTAATGTCATCCAATTTCTACTTATTATTATTACTTACTTTACATTCTATAACTTACTTTGTATACTTTTTCTCATTAATTTCTCAATTATCAAAACTTAAACTTTATTTCCCAAAATCACAAATTATTACCTAACATAAATCTATTCTTTTATTACTTACGTTCACACTTCCGTTACTATCAAATTAATCACTAGTCACGTGTTCATCAAATCAACATTAATTAATATTTTACATGCTTACATTTATTTCTCTTATATGGTTATTATTTATCCACTTGTGCTAACTTTTATTACCTAAATTTTCCGTTATTATAAGCCTTTAATATTTCCATTTAAATTAAATATAAATTTCAATTCAATCCATCCTCTTCAACACACAACTTATAGTAACAACTTACAAGTACGAATTGAATTATCATTTATTATAATATCTTCTTAATTTACATTAGCATATAAATAAATCTCCTTTAAATGAATTTATATCCAGGTATCATACTTACTCTATTTCATTTATTGAAATTTATTCATATTGTTAGTAAATAGGTCTTAAGTGACCATTTATATAATTTAATTTAGCGTTCATTTCAATATTAGCCTATAAAGTTTTTATTTCCACTAAATTTTATTACAAAACTCATAAATTTAATCAAATTTAATCCCCGAAATTTACGGGTCGTTACACCCGAAAAATCAAGAGGTTGTGTCTCGTAGCCTTGAAATCGAGATTGTATTGGGTTTGCCTTCTACCCGTTAAAAGATTGATATTTTGAAAAGAAATCTGTACAAATGATTGTATGGGATTGGGTGTAGAGTAACTCCGAATCAGTATAAAAATCCTCGGTGTGATCTCTTTGATTCTCTACTTCACTTTTCTATTTTTGCTTTATCTCTATTTGCATCTATGATTGAATGTTGATACAATTCTATGTTGAAAGTCTGTTATTTAATATTAAACCTGAAAGAAATTTAAAAAGATTTAAATAAGTTAGAAAACATTCTTCACCCTCCCTCCAATGTTTATTTAGCATTAATATCCATAATTACGCAACCCGCACTAAATCTTAGGGTAGACATAAACTGAACAGCTATACGGAAATTGTCCGCACTGAACCGTAAAAACAGTGCAGAAAGCTGCATCGAATCTTCTAGTCAAAGCAGATTCCCTATACCGGACCGACCCATATCGATACAGAAATTGTCCGCACCGGATCGTAAAAACAGTGCGAAAACCCGCATCGAATATTCTAATCGAAGCAAATACCCCAGACAGGACCGACCCACATCGATACGGTTCAGTTGTGTTTGAACGAATGGACCGATTAAACCGGACCGAATTGAATATTTACACCAAAAATACATTTTAATGATGTATATTCTATTTTTAGCTTATATTAATATAATAATCTTTATCATAAGGAAGAAATTATAGTTTCAGTATAATAGCTTTTTCATCTCATTTTTTTAAAAATGTTAATTATAATCATATTCTAATCATTTTACTTAACGGTTATGCATTGATTAACGTTGATGATTGACTACTGAAAAAATTTCACTTGTAGCTAAAGTCAAATTGAAATATACATACACGTAAGAAGTGATTTTTCATTTTAGTATATCGTTGTGTGTTTTAAAAGTGTAAAAGCTTCATACAGCTGTCTTTGTAAATTGACTGATGATCGCTTATTCCATATTAAATAGTTCTCTTATTCCATATTAAATATTGGTTCAAGTCGAAGTGAACGCTACGTTAACCGCACCAGAAGTTCCTGCGCCCGCCTTGCTAAATTTATTCAGTTGGTCAAACCTCACAAAGACTTCTACGCTTTTGCTTTCATATTCTTCTCATAACCCCTTGAATCATCAAATTTTCATTCCGGACTAACAAATTCAGTTTCGGCACTTAAATTCACAAAATGGGTTGTTGTTTTTCTGCTCTAGAAACCCAACCGAAGAAGAAAGTAAATCATCATCAGCAGCAAATTCCACAGCCCAAAGTGAAGAGATCTTTTGCACATCAGCCCTCAGAAAGAAACAATGGAAGCACCAAAGTTTTGAGCTTTTCAGAGTTCGAGTTGAAAGAATTGAAGTTGGCGACGGATGATTTCAGTTCCGCTAATATTGTATCTGAAGGTGGAGCCAAAGCAGCAAATGTTGTTTACAGAGGGCAGTTGAAAAATAGGAGGATGATTGCTGTGAAGAAGTTTGATAAGAAAGCTTGGCCTGATCCCAAACAATTCACAGTTTGTTTTCTTCTATTTGGGTGCTTACTTTAATTGAATTATTTGTAGTGTTAGGGTTGGGTACTTTGTGGGCGTTTGTCATCCCTCTGCAAATAAGATAAGACAGCTTTTATGTTACTAATGAAACAATTTTGGCTCAAAATCGCTAACAAGATGCCAATTTGTGCAAACTTGTTTATTTCTTTTGAAAACTATAAATTTCATTCAAGTTCTGACTTAACTATTTGAACTGTTCTATTTACTATTCACCTAAAACTACACTAGCGTACCATTGTTATGATTAACTTGCTTATAAGCTATTTTCGGTAAGTTACCAAATATACTTATGATAGCATTGTTTGCAGTTGAGTATGCATGATTGTTGTAAGAGTTTGTGGTTATTGTTGTTTGTTGACAGCCGTGTTATCTTTTAAGTAACATAGTATAAACTCATTAAGGTCATATTTTGTACGCACATAACCTCTTTATATACTGGTGGAATAAGATGTTAAAATTGCTCAACGCCCACCATAACTTCATAATTTTAGTTGATGGAAGTGCATTTGAGATGAAACCCGAGTCACTTATGTTTTATCCAGAGTATGCACAAGTGCAATCCATTGAACTATTTGCTGATTTGCTTGTCTCTCAGTTTGGAATGGTCTGGTTAATGAAAGGACTGTTAATAAATCTGATGTGTGGGTCAGAATGTAAAATTAAATTCTCAACCTTCACTGCAAACTTTGGAGTTTTGATAAAATTGGAAAGTGGTTGACATTGTAACGTCATTTTGATATGTATATATATATGTGTGTGTGTGTGTATGAAGATCCTCGCTACACCTCTTTCGCTACACCTCATCTACATTCCTATGGTTATTAGATCTACACAATTCGAAATCAAACAAAATTTTGAAGATGTTCAATCTACATTATGAACAACATATACAAAAAGGATAATTTCCAAACTTCTAGCATGTTCAAAGTATTAAGTCAGTATCAACTACTACAACATTTATCTCAATCGTTGATTTAAAATATTATGTTGAATGTATTAAGATTATCCAAATTAATCAAAATTTTGTAAAGGTATCTAAAGTTCTATAGAAATATATTTACAAAATTCTAATTAAATTTTGAACTGTCTAGATCTAAAAACAGTAGGGGTGCAGTGTTGTAGATAAAATGAGATGTGGCCGATCCTTTCATATACATACATACATATGCGTACATACACACACACCCCCCCACCATCAAAATCATAAGTTAGTGTGAGCCATTGGAAATATTTATTTCGACTGTTGATTTAATTTGTAGTTTAAGGAGGTTAGAATGTTGAAAATAACCTAAAAAATTGAATAATGATTTATTCCATACAAACATCATGTCTAAATAAAACTAAATCCAATACCTATAGGTATAAAAAAAATTGAAAGGAGAATTGCAGGGGATTAAAGAGTGGGGGATCTTGACACACACACACACACACGCTATTTCTACGCGTGTGAATGTATGCGCGCGCTAGCTACACATTCACTATCTTTCTAAACTGCAATGCATTAAAAAATGATGAATTTACCTCCCTAGGCCTCCTAAATATCAATTAAAGCAGGAGGAGGCGGAGGAGAGCGGGGGTTGTTGGTAGACGCTTAGAGATATTGCTGTTTACATTGCCGATTGATTTTGTGATGATAAGCGTTCTCTAATATGCATTATTGTTTTCAACTGCGATAAATTAGGCCTAATCGTGTGAATTTCTAACGATTCATGATAATCGGTATTTGTAACGATTATTTATTTATATGAATTAGGATGAAGCATGGGGAGTGGGGAAGCTAAGGCATAAGAAAATGGCAAACTTGATTGGATATTGTTGCGATGAGAATGAGAGGCTTCTCGTTGCGGAGTACATGCCTAATGAGAACCTTACTAAACATCTATTTCATTGTAAGTGCTCTTGATATTAGTTTCTCAGCTACCGTGTTTGGTCCCTCAAGGCGAAACTGGCCAAGTGACCCACAGTATATATTGATATATATATATATATATATATTGATATATATATATATATATATATATATATATATATAAAATCTTCAGTATATATGCCTCCAGCCTACTTGATACCAAGTTTTTAATGAATGATAACCGGACATGCTACAGTGACATTCACATAATGCTGTTCTGCTTTTGTATATTTATCAAAAATGCTAAATACCAATTGAATAGTTTTTTTTAACGTGCAAGATGTAAATTTTTATTTCACATAATACACATCAATTTGATTTCTCAACATATGCAGCGGTTGTTGCTGCCAAACCTTTTTTTGTCTTTCACAATCACAGCCCAGATTAATTTCTAGTCAATTGGATTGCTGTGATTAATGTTTCAAGTTATCGGTTATTATCAATGATGTAACCACAAACCATGTGGACTATATGAGCCTGAAGTGTTTGTTCAATTATCCCGATACATCAACAGAACAATTGACATTTTTTGAATTGTTGCATTCTTTTCCATTCATGCAGCACGACCATTGAAGAATAGTTGCCAAATTAATTTTACTTCTATATTAGATGATGTTAGAACAATTTCTATTTTGAACAATATTCACTTTTCTTTTATATATTATTATCGTGTTTCCTTTTATTAGGATAGTTAGATTCTTTTTTCATAAATAGTATTTTGTTTCCTTTTTGGATCGTTCTTTCTTTTTAAATAAAGTGTTAAAATTGTATTAATGGAATAATGAATTGAAGTGTGATAATAACTTTTTCTAAAGTTATCTCCTCTTTATGCATTTTTACTATTTAATCAACAAAATGCAAGCTTGTAAGTTTCTCTTGATTTGTAAATTTATCTACACAAAATCAATCTATTTGTTTTCTCAGTATAGTTTTTTCTCCAAACAAATGGCTTCTATTACCTCTCAGAGTTTGGTCCCCTTTTCAACAAATATCTGGCTTCGTCCCCAACCCCAAATATCCAAACGTTCCTCCATATTCATTTATCTATCGTTGAACAATACAACAACATTGGATGATAAATTTGCAAGGTGCATCTTTAATTTAACATCATATAAAAATTCTACAACCATTGTGAATCAATATTCTTTGTTTATTATTTAAGTGAAGATTGTTTACGGAACAAATGTTGTGTGGATTCATCACCAAATCTTATGAACAAGAATTCAGATGGAAAGTTGAATGTAGCGGAACTAATGAAGAATGGTTGCAGAATTATTTTTATTTATTATATTAGGCAAGAAAATTGGGTTTCCTTTTTTGAAAATAGTTTGTTTTCTTTGTTTTTTTGTTTAGTTTTTAATCAGGATTTTTTATATAATATTTAGTTTCCTTTTTTGTACCATTCAGTCTCTGTAATAAAGATGTATGATTGTAGAAAGAGACTATTAAAATTGTGTTTTAAGAGAAAATTTGTGATGGTGAAGAGATGGAACAAAAAAATGTTTTTTGACCTAGTAATAATTACTAAAATAACGCTTTTCCCTTTTAAAAGAAAAAAAACGGTATTTTTATTAAAATAACAAAATTCATATCGAAAACTTTGAAAGGTTATAGAAAATTAAAAGTATTAGAAAGTTCAATATTTGAAATTCTTGACTATTCATAGATTAGTTTTTAACATTTAGATGATAATTTTTATATGAAATTATAAAATTTAAAATGCCATAAAGTTCAGACTTTTATTTTTATTATTAAATAATGGAAAGAAAAATGTTATAAGGGTATTTTGGTCAGTGAATAATATAATAAACAACATATGTTACATAACCAACATTTACCCTTGTTAAGAGTTCTATTTTTCAAGTTTTTCTCGTAATCAATCATGCATCTTCTTCCGTTTATTTTCTCCGTTAATGTCTTTTATGTTTGTTTTTCATTATTCTTTTGAATCAACGGACTACTATACTTATCATACTTCGTTGCTGGACCGCAAATATTGGTGAACTAGATTCCTTTTGACTTTTTTGAACAGGGGAAAACCAAACAATTGAATGGGCGATGCGCTTAAGAGTTGCTTATTCTATTGCTGAAGCCTTAAACTATTGCAGCAATGAAGGGAAACAATTATATCACGATCTTAATGCATATAGAATTCTTTTTGATGAGGTAATGGTTCATTTTCAAGCTTAATGCACCAATACATATACATATGATGTGTTAATCAGGTTTACAATGTTATGAAATACATGGGTACTTAAGAAATCTGGTAAGTTGTGGTACAACTTTGGTAGATAATTACGTTATCAGTAGTGTCCCTTCACATCCACAAAGGTAGTATCTTCATGTTGACAATTTGAAAATGTATGATTGGAAGATTTGTTATATTTTAATGCATTTCTTACGGTACCATTTAAAGTGGTTATTTTTATTTGTTTGAAGCTCTGAATCATAAGCTGCTGTGTGCTCTTTTTCATCTATTTTGAGTGTATTCACATGGTTTAGAGGTTTAATTTTACTTTGTGCTCTACTATGTATGTTGATTTTCTTCACTTTTAACAAATAACGAATGATGAATACCCTTTTTGTATGCAACTTTCTTTCAAAAATATTTTTTTTTTTATATAAGAATCAGTCTATTTAAAGTGGTTATTTTTATTTGTTTGAAGCTCTGAATCATAAGCTGCTGTGTGCTCTTTTTCATCTATTTTGAGTGTATTCACATGGTTTAGAGGTTTAATTTTACTTTGTGCTCTACTATGTATGTTGATTTTCTTCACTTTTAACAAATAACAAATGATGAATACCCTTTTTGTATGCAACTTTCTTTCAAAAATATATATATTTTTATATAAGAATCAGTCTATTTAAAGTGGTTATTTTTATTTGTTTGAAGCTCTGAATCATAAGCTGCTGTGTGCTCTTTTTCATCTATTTTGAGTGTATTCACATGGTTTAGAGGTTTAATTTTACTTTGTGCTCTACTATTTATGTTGATTTTCTTCACTTTTAACAAATAACAAATGATGAATACCTTTTTGTATGCAACTTTCTTTCAAAAATATACATTTTTTTATATAAAAATCAGTCTATTGATCTGCTTGTTTTGATCTATATCACCAGTTTCGTATGATTTAAAAGTTCAATGTTAAGTTGTATGTTCTGTTGTGTATTTCCTGATTTTGGATGCCCCCACCCCCCCCCCCCCCTCCCCCCACACCAAACCTCTCAACAAAAAAAAAGGAAGAAAGTAAGAAAAAGAGGAGTTAAAGAAGAAGTTCATTTTGAGTTATATGAAGTGAGAATGCATTTGCAATTTTGCAGAAACTTATTATCCTACACCATTTTAAACATGCAGGATGGCGATCCACGTCTTTCTTGTTTTGGTTTAATGAAGAACAGCAAGAGCGGTAAAAGTTACAGCACGAACTTAGCATACACTCCCCCAGAATACCTCAAGATTGGTATAAACTTGGGGCTACCTATGTGTACACTTTTATATTTAGTGTACTTAACTCTGTAACCTTTTGTTTGCACGTACTTGTAATTATAATAGATGCATCATTCATCAAGTGAAGTTGGTTCACATTCCTTTTGATTCACCCTATATTTCAACCTTTTTTTGCTACAGCTAGTCTTACGGATTACTATGATTAATTGCAAAAATAACAAATTCCACCATTTTCATGAGCAAATACCGTTAGCTAATGTAAATTAGAATGTCATTGATTGCACAATTAATTTAAGTACATCTAACAGTTGAATAGTAAGACTTTGTTGACAACTTCGAATGCATGCAACAAAAAACTTTTGGAGAAATTTTCTTTTCAACCCCGTCTTTACTAAGAAAATGTTGGTAGACCAATGACTACTTTTGTTTATTCCCCTTATTGCACGAATTCTTTTCACAATCTTACTTATTTTGCCATATAGCTGATTTTCAAAAACAATACATACAATACTTATACCATGCAGCACCAATATGATACGAGTTTACAGTGATGCATTGCAGACATGCGATTCAGATTTTTTTTTCCTTTTCAAGATTCATATGCATTTAGCAGAATTACATTGTAGCAATTCATGATATTTGCACAGTTGAGTTAGAAGCACTCAAGATACACGTGAACTCGTACAGTGCATGACTATTGGAATTTTTATGATTTAAATATATTTTTCCAGTATATGGTAAGTCCAATACGTACAATGATGAGTTTGCATGTGGTCAAGGTACCTGCAAACTTGTACGGTGCACAATTATTAGTGATTCTTTTTTCATAAACTAAAAACATAATATTATTCCAAAAATATACTTGTTCTCTGGAAGATTCTTGTGTATTTTGAGATATATGTGCTATTCTAGATGCTTGCTAGTTTTTGGATAGGCATACTATTTCATAGAATTGCGTGCTCTCTTACCAAATACTTCTGTTGCATTATCACTTTTTCTAAAATCAGATTACTTACTTTTCTCTTAATCACATTGCCTTCCATTTCCACAACTTTATCTACCATTTTTTCTTTCTTTCAACATTTGCTTCTATTTCCACAACATTATAGATAACCATTTGAAGCAGTATTATTCTAACTCTGTTGTTTCTCTCTTAGAAACACGCGCACACACACATCCATGTGTGTTTCTGACTAAAGATTTTGCTTTCTTTATAATTTTTTGAGATTCTTAAGGAAACAAGACATCAACAAATATACATTCTCTCTCAGAATCTAGGGGGTAGTACTAGAATTTTCCACAACAATTGGTTGTATCTTACGTATCCTTGACCTTTCATTGCAGGAAGAATTACACCAGAAAGTGTAGTATTCAGCTTTGGCACCGTTCTTTTAGATCTTCTCAGTGGAAAGCACATCCCCCCAACTCATGTGAGTCTTTCACCTTATTACTCCCCCATTATCCTACTATAACTATTTTTATTTGTTGAATAGTTTGTTAATATATATATGTGCAGTTAAAGGCCTGCAAAATCTCCGCTATTGCGCATAACGCTCTTCGACCTCCACATTTTTCGATATAACTCTACTAAATAGTAGATCCGCTTTTAAACTCTGCTATTTTCCGCTACGCCCGCTAAATCAAGGCTTTTTAGCATCCTCTTTAGCAACATTAATATAAAAAGGTAAATTTGATTCGTTCACTTTGAACCATATCAACTATGTTAGGATAAAGACCCGATTTTAAGACACAAGCGCTCAATATAAGTAAGAAGTTTGACGTTGTCACCAAATTTGGACCGCATAAATGATGATATTTTTCGGTTTTGTTATATAAGATTAAACAACATTTCTTTTTTTCTGCACAAATGATGTTAAAATGAGTATAATTAACTTCAAATATTTGGTTTTATATCTAATGAAGTTTTTTGCACGTCCACTATTTTCCGCTATATCCCCGCAATAACTTTTTGCACCTCCAACGGTATAGAACCGCTAAACGCCTTAACTGTACATATACATACATATATACATACATACATATATACATACACACACATATGCGCGTGCGCTTGCATGTGTGTTTATATGTGCACATACATATGTATGTATGATTATAGTCCATGCAGTAGGTGCAAGCATTTTTCGAAGAACCAAATAGACCTGAGTGTTTAAATTCACAACAACCGACGACTGATATACCAAACAGAACTGAAGTTTAAAACAAAATTAAATTTGAGCTTGTTCATCGGGTGCACATTAAGTTTCCTTGTCCAAATTAGAAGCATTTATTTATTACTTTTGGTTACACTTAGGAATCATTGTAAAGCCTTTTGTATTTCCTATGCTTTTCTGTTCCTTTTTTTTAAAGTAACATATCTTTCCTTGTATGCTACCACTTTGTTTCTCTTCAATTGTGTGTCTTCTTAATGTATAAGGGAGATGTGGGGTTTGGTGTGTGGGGGGGGGGGGGGTCTATGACGTAGTTAGCTGATATTGCTAGTAGCAAACAATGTCAGAAGTATCAATTCTCGTTATAATAGGATCGAGCAATATACCCTAGAGGGGGATGCGGTAAATAGGGTATTTAAAATTATTCCGCATAGTTATTGATGAAATATAAAATAGTGTATTGAAAATGTAAATGCATAAAATAAACAACACAAGATATACTTAGCTTCGATCTAATGTCTACTGCTGTCCCCAAAGCAATTACTAGAGTCAAATATTCAAACGTTTACAAACAGTTAACGCGTAGATACTGCTAATACATGTTCTAACTCTATACCTATTAACTTTGTCTGAGCTCAGTTCCCTGAGATTAGAATCTCTGAACTACAACAGATAGCTCTAAAAAAATTCTAAAGTTCAAAAGAAAATAAAACAAAAAACAATTAAAAAGTCAAATAAAACCCTTTCAAGTATCACATGCACATGCCCACTTCACCCACTCTCTCTCCTCTTTATATTTCTTTTTAATTTCCTTCTTCAAAAAGAGAGTGATTCTCCCCAAAAGCTTAGAAAAAAAATCCAATACAACCAAGTAAGTGCCGCCTTCAGTGTAAATTTGCCGCGCCTAAAATTTAATGTTGAATTTTGGGTGTTGATGGGTGAAGTTTTGGATGAGTTTGTAAAGGAGGCGAGTTTGGTTATAACTTGATTGTGTATAAGAGTTTTATGATTTGGGACTGATCGGTAGTTGGAAGAGATAAAATTGATTTTGTTTTGGCGATGATAATGGAGATGTATTGGCTACTGATGATTTTGATGTGTGATGGAGCATTTTTTACACATATATGTATGGAAAAATACATGTGAGATGATATATAGAGAAATATGTTGATTGGGAGGTAATTTGTTTTCCTAAATAGAAAATAAAATCCATATGATGGAAAATAAATTTTGTTGTATTTTCCAGAATATATCGTCTACTTGTGTGTAAATTTCTTTATTTTTAATCTCTATTTATTTCCCTTTCTTTACATATACATCATTTGGTTGTATATATTTTCTTGCTTCTGATTTGTATCTGTTTCACTTTCTTTATATATACCGTCTTTGATCGCGTAATGATATATTTTCTGGCTCATATCTTTAGTTCATTTTCTCTATACATGCAGCCTTTTATTGTGCTGAAAGAAAACTTTTCCACAACCAGTATTTTATAAAAACATGTAAATATACAACACTAGACAATACGTTAAATAAAATAAATGTTTATTATCATCAAACAGAAATTGTCGATTGTACTATTTTACAATTTTCCCTTTTTGATGATAACAAACATATATTAATAGTTACAAATAAAATATAGATGGGTTTGTTGTGTGTGAAAGTGATGTGTGAAACTTGATTAGTTCAAGTTAAGCTCCCCCTATATAGATGCTCCCCATACACACATACTTCCCATATGCATATATGCTCTCCTACAATTTTTTTCCTTTGATGGCATGCTTTAGACATATGAAATGATAAGAGGTTAAATCAGAAAAAAGAAAAAAAAAGATTAAAAGTTACATCAGAGAGGAGAAAGAGAAAACACATCTTAGATATTATCAAATCAATTACTACCACAAATCTTAACATCTCTCATTTTTTTGTTTTCATCAAAAATATGAGTGAATAGTCAACAAAATCAAAGAGAAAACAAATAGTTATAACTCAAGAGTAAAAATAACAAAATTATATATTTCTAGTCAGACATCAGACATAAATCATATCACTCATTACTAATAAAAAGTATACCCCAAATAGAAAATGGATGATAATTTTAAATTTTTTGTTAATTCTATGACGTGTGGTTCAATTAATAATAGACACAGTATATGACAATTTTGTTTTGTTTTTCAAGTGAAGTATTTATGTGCGGATGGTTTTATCCTTAACTCATTATAAATGAGATCAAGATACTTATATCCATATATAGCCGTGTGGTCTCTTGGATAAGAGAAAATAAGCATTGCTTGATGAGTTAATATACGCCGACGTTAAAGAATTTTCAGCACAGGTCGGATACCCTTAGGTAATGTAACTCTACGTTCATACCGCATCTATTTATCATGCGTAGGCCTTTAACTGTTAAATTTTAGAATTTATTTATTCATTTATAAAATATTCGATATGTGATTTACTTTTCATATGGAACATGTACATGACTTGTCCTCGATATCCACTATTTTTCCAATCAAATTTTACTACATTCTGATTAATGTTAATCTTACCCACACATACATAAAATAAAAAAACATGGAGCGACAAAATGTGATAGATAAAGAAACGTGGTGGGATATGTAATAATACAAAATAGAATGCAAGTAACTCATGCTTAACTTAGATTGTGGTATACAATACCAGTATTCTTTTTCAAGAGCACAACCGTTCATTTCACAACAACTATGTAATCATTACTCAAAGATTTAATAAACACAAATTGTTTCAACTCAGTCATAGCGACATCTTCCAGAGGCAAAAGATTTGAGGCATTTTAAGAATACTTTTCTCTCATCTTTGATGTTTTAAATGTTTTTAGAAAAAGTTAGAAAGGTTAAAAAATATAATCCTAATTTTTTTTGGAATGAAAAACAAATCCTAAAAGAAACTAAAAAATATATGAAAACAAGCAGAATAAAAAAAGCTAAACAAACACTCAAATAGAAATCGTACTAATTCATATCGATGATCCTCAAATTTTGATGTAATTGTAAAAATCTATTTTCTAAAAGAGGTTTTGTAAAGATATCAACAAATTGTAAATTGGTAGAGATGAATTTAATGCTAATGTCTTCTTTTGAAATATGATCTCAAATGAAACAATGTCTTCCATCTATACGTTTAGTACATAAGTGGTGAACATGATTGCTTGAAAACATTGTTGTGAAAAAAATGGCAGCGCTTTGCGGAAGCTTATATCAACGGATCTTCGTCACCCAAATCACAAAGAGATAATTTGGATTAAAAATAAGACGGAATTGAAATTAAAAGCAATAAGACAAGATATTACACCCAACCACCCACTTTATTGATTCACCAAAAATTTTGTTTACAATTAATAGAACAAAGCTAAAATAAACAAAATACCATTGAATCAATAACCAAATTGAGAAAGAGAGCAAATATCTATATGGCTAAAATTGTTGTAGAAGAAGAACAAAGATGGAGAACATAGAATTAGCAAATAGATTTTCCACCATACATTTACCCTCTCTTCTAGTCTCTATTTATATAATCAGTTACTTAATGCCCAAGTTAACATTAGATGGCAAAAAATAATTTGATTAGCCAATTAGAGAAAGAAATAAACATACTAAATATGCCTATTAATTAGGGGAAACAAAATCTTCTCTTTCTTTCTTTTGCATATTTCTTTCCTTCTATTTGTGATTTTGTATCACCAAAATTTAACACTTCACCTTGATGCAAAATCACATATCTCCAACATATCAAACATGCCATATCTAGATCTATCACAACTCCCTATATCTCAATCATACCAAATTACAAACCTCTACCACCGACTGCAAATGATGCATCTTCCACATGAGGTGCACCACACAAATCCGGGCTCAAAAACGTTTGTAATACCACAAAGATCTCCGTCTTATCTTTGTGGATTTTGCAACTCGACACCCGTCTATCACTCGATCTGAGCTCATTACCTGATCACTATCGATCCCTCGAGCATCATCAACATGAAGACCCCTGTCTAAAATATGATCCTCAATGCTAGAATCATAAGCAGTGACCACATTAACCTCTCCACCTTGCTGTGGACTAGGTTCTTCAACCGTCAATCGCTTTCCATAGTCGACTACAGAACCAACCAAGCTATAAAGGTTTTCTTCTTTCAATACTCCTCTCATTCTTACACGACCATCTTTCTTCACTCTCAAAACTCCACCTTGAGTCTCATAAGTGCAACCATGGCGATCCAACTGACCAAGAGAAATAAGATTATGCTAACAAGTGGGTACATGTCTTACTCCAGAGACTTCTCTAACCACACCATTATGCATACGAAACCAGATAGATCCAATACCACAAATCGGTAGTTTGTGACGACCCGCAAATCCGTACCCCTTGAATATACACTAATCTCCATAGATTAATTCAAGATGAACAGAAATACGAATTATCAATGTTTTAGAAAAAGAAAGAGAGAGAAGAAGAGATAAGAAGGTAGAAAATAGAGGAAAGAACATAGAAATTAGAACGGAACAGAAAACAACAGAACAATAACAGAATCTCACAATTCGCAACGGAACAACATATAATAACAAATGAATAATCTTTAAACAAAGAACTATATCAGTTATTACATTTTATCACATTACATTACATTACATCAGAGTGTACTACAACAAACAACAACAAACAGCGGAAAAAGAAATACTATACATAATAATACGCCATGCCATCCATCTTGCCTCCAGCAACTCCTGAATATCCAGAATATCCTGATAAACCTTTACTCTTGACTGCCCGTGTGAAAATTGGTGGGCACCCAGAGTTTAGGAAGGAAAACAATAAACTCCGAGTCAGTCATGTGATTGGTGTGGGAACTCAAAACAGTTTATTTATCTTTGAAAACAAAATAGAGGAATATTTTTAAAGTCAATTCGCAATGCTTTTAAAAATGAGACTACCATAAGGCCTTCCGCACACACACACAATGCAAACGCAGAATCAGAGGAGATTTCTCCTTATGATAGTCAAAGATGCTTGATACGCATTTAAAAAGAACATTTGATATTATTATTAGTGCATAGTGTAGGAAAAATTCATTTCGAAAGTAGAATATAAATCTTAGCCAACATAGACATTCCGAACTATGCCTACTATAGCTACCATCCAAACAGTGGGGCGCCACCATAAGTGAATGATAGGTTCTACAACTAATACCGTACAAGATCGTATTGTTTCTTTGGATTTCCAACGAATGATCAGGCCAAGGAACTTCCCATTGCCACATGAAAACGCCTCTGGATGGACGTTCCGAGAACTTAACCAGCTCTCTGCCAACACAAGGCCGGGTTACCTTTATCACTAGGTAACTACTACACGAATATGTCATCCCCCGGTCCCATTGGACCTTTATCCGAGCGCTCGTCACCATCATCACACAATCATAAATAAAGTGTTTCAACATGAGCAAGTATCTGGGCTCCATACCATGATACCACCCTTTCCAGAAGGAAATGCACATACCCTAAAGGGAGCTACCCCTCATAACCTTGCCGCATCTTTCCTGTTTTGACCATTCCCGAGGTGTGAGACTCGACGAAGTCACGTTCACAAAAACATACTTTATACAAAAGCCATGCTTTGGGTCAACAAATGATCATAGAAATGATCACCAAGATAGACGATCAAACAAATGATCCTATCACAAATAATCAACACAATGATCATTTACAGCAACACTCAGCATGTCACATTACCAAATTGGTAATATATCGCTGATAACCTTCAACTACATAACCTCTGAGCTCGTACGTCTCAGAGAAGGGTGTTAAGCTAAAAGAATAAATTCTCCGCCACCAACAGAAATATATTTGAATGAAATCTGCTTTATATCTCAATTTGTAATGTCAGACATACAATCCATACAAGTCTGTTCCGGGCTCGAACAAAACCGAAGGCACTTACAAAGAAGTCCTTGCAATCCGGATATTCACAATCCTGATCGGATTCACCATCACATATGGAGAACTCTATACCGGAGCAACTCGGTGCAAAGTCAATCGACAGGTCATCCTATCGCTCTCGCAAATACCGGGTCTTCAACACCGATCTTCAAATGCAATTCATAACGACGTATCACATATTCGGAATGGGTTATACGACCCCATGGTCCTTTCCCGGTTAACCCGAATAGTGAGCGCTTATTCAAAAATAAGTGTGACATTCAAATTCAAACAAATCACATCAATTACCCATTCAAAGGGAAATATTGATAGTCGGTTATTGAACTATCAATGGATATGCACAACATCACCAGATTCCAAATAATTTTCCAAATTATTTATTTTCCAAAAATATCTTTACTAGATATATGATTTCACACTTCAAAAATAAATCAATATTTATTTTTAAACAACTTCCCTTTTTATTCATAAATTCTATAGTGAATTTTCATTCTAAAATATTCATGAATATATGACTTCAATTATTCATTTCAATTTATCTTCAAAAAGATAAATTCTCAAAATATTCACTTTATATTGGAAAACATTTCCATACTTACCTATTCATAAGTAATTCACAAATTTTATTTATTTTCAACACTTAGAAAATATTCAATATACTTCAATCAAAATTAAGTATATATTTCATTCTTTAAGGAAATCATTCTCTTAAACATATTTATTTGGGCCAAAACGAATGTTGCGTAAAACATCGTTACGACAACCCAAAATCACTAGTATAGGGATTCAAAATTAAAATAGATATATAAATCCCAATACTATACAAAACATTTCCTTTCGGAAATCATTTACTATAACAACAGTGTTATAGTCCACCATTTCCTTTTATTTCTCGAAAACGTCTATTTCAACAATAAATGTTGAAATCTATGGTTTCGAATCTCAACACATTTTAAAACATTGTTAGATCGTTTTAATTCTATTTAAAACATCACATTCAAAACAATTTCTTTAACATATTATTCACTATTCAAAAACGTGAATATACTACGTTAATCAATTACATCCTTCTATTCATTTTATTTAAAGAATTATTCACATTCTAAACGTGAATATAACTCCATTAATAAGTTTCAACAATTTACTTATCAAAATAAGTCGTTTGCGAATTTATAAACAACGTTTATAAATTCCTTTTCTATTTATTTTATAACAACTCCTTTTATAAATTCCTTTATTAACCTATTCGATTTATAACTCAATTATAAACTAAAGGTTCATATTATAAGTCAAATACTTATAATTTATTTGTTTACAAAATCGTTCCTTTAAATTTCACAATTATAAATCTTATAACTTATAAGATTCATTTATTCACCCAAATCTATTCTTTTAATATCCTTACAAATTTTATAAACCTACTGTTTATAAAATTCCATTTATAACTTCACCGTTTATAATTCTATAAATTCCATTCACTTATGTAATCTATTTTCACTTCATTCAAACACTTATAAAAACTCGTTTTATAATGTCAATATTTCAATTTATAAATATCCATTTATAAATCTCTTAATATAAATCAATTTATATTTTTCTTTAAAACGTCTTTAAATTCCTTTATAATTTCACCATTTTTATTCATAAAATAATTAAATTTTATAAACCCTATATTTTCAACTTTTTATAATAATTTAAAAATCCAATTTAAACTATTTTATAAAAACATTAACCCATATTTCTCAAAAATCAATCTTTAACCGTATTTCTTAAAATCATAATTTTTATAACTTTAAAAATTATAACGTTTATTTATTTAAAATGGATCAATTCCAGACATATAGTATATTTTCAAAAATCACTTTAAAAATCATTTTAAAATTCCAAATTTGGCCCAATGATGCTACACACCAAATAGTCAATTACGACAACAACGATATCATATATCGATATGATAATCCATCAAATATCAAAATATCTGAAATCAAATAAAAACTGTTGAGGAATCCAGTTGGATCCCTCCAACCTGTTTTTCTGCATCCACAAACATTAGCACAATACCAATTTCGCTCCAGTACGAAATTATCGCGGTATATGAGATTTAAAATATTATCCGCTTAATAGACGGCGCAATAGGGTCTCATCTGCTATACAAATGCGGGAAATCAATAACTGCAATATATACATATGCCAATATATATATATATTGCTATTATATATATAATACCAATTTCACTGTTTATGAAATATTCGCGGTATATGTTTTTAATAAATAACATCCGCTTACTAACGGCGCATAATGTCTATTTTAATAATCAATAGATAACAATCATCATTCAAACATGCATTCAAATATTTTAAATCTAACTATTTAAAATAAAATCGAAACCGATTCGATTGAGTGAGAAGTTCTCACCTTGATTTCAATTTCGTTTTAGCGATTTATTTCGAATAAAATTAAACGAACGTTTAATTTTATCCAAAATTCTCACTAACTACAAAAGACTCCAATCCAACTCCATCGCGTAGTGCTCGTCCATACGATTCCAACGCAACTGGTTTCGCGCGTTTTCGACCTCGTATGAAAACGTTATGATTTTTTCAAAGTTTTACACGAATTTATACTTAATAATTACAACTTTAATTAAAAATTTTAAACCTCAACTAGACCATGACCGTGCATTCCAAACCCAACACATCAGATCCGTGCATACCCCTCCCCCTTCTCCTTCGTACGCACGCACAGGCTACCAAGGCCGAACCCAATTCATATATTAGGGTTAGTTTTCTCGACCACCACACCACGCTACTACACGATCAACTACTACCATCTTGCTCGCCTCCATCCCCTCAAGGTTCGGCTGCAATACCATAAAGCTCGGCCCTCCATCTGCACGCAGTTCGAGGCCGAACGCGCGCGCTTCCTCCCCATTTTCTGGCCACCACACTGCTCGAAACTCGATCACCACCGTTCAGATTGTAGCTCTCGATGTGCTCTTCATTTTGTTAGTTGATGTCTTCGTCTAATTGTTGATGGATTTGGAGTAATCGAGGGAGGAACGTGGGTGTTTTCTGGCCATTGGTGAAAGGGGGGTGGCGGCTAGGGTTTTAGAGAATTAGGTTTTTTTTTTTTAATTTATGAAGGGAGGTGGGCTATTTATAGAATTTCGAACGACACTATTCATCCGGAATTCCCAAACTCCGATTTACGCACCGATACTGACGTTCCTAAGGTTTATCCCGCGTTCCGGACACAATGGAACAGGTTTCGAAAGCTAATTCGGACATCTGTGCGAGTTATGGTAATAAACGTTCAATTTAAATTAAACCGATTTAAACGATTTTCTAGGCGTTTTAATTCGTACCGGACAAACGGTAAATCCAATTGACACGAAATTTGAAACCTTACAATAATATCACATTACGGATCCGATGAAACTGGTTTCGTCGAAATCCGAGACTTTTTGAAAAATGGCTATTTTCACTAGTCGATTAAATATTAAAATATTCAATTTTCACAGATAAACTTTTAATTCGATTTTAAAAGTTCTAAAACATCTTTCTAACTTCAATATGATAAAATAAAATTTTACAAATCATTTTCAATCATATTTAACCCAATTTTCAATTATTTCCATAATTTCACATATTAAATTATCGATTTAATTATTCAATTAAATCCAATTATTCGAATTAAAATTTATTCGACTTATAAATTCACTTCTTAATATTTAAAATTAATTAAATATTCAATTTTTAATTAATAAAAATCCTGGGTCGTTACATACTTCCCCCCTTAAAAGAATTTCGTCCTCGAAGTTATTAAGTAAGAAAAGTTACAGAATCTATTAATTTTCCCAAAATTCATAGTTAAATTTCTTACTAAATCTTTACTGAGTTTTCAAATCATACTTAGTTATCTTTTCAAACCAAACTACTATTGTTTAACTTTCAATTCCAAATCAAAGTTAAAGTTTTCAAAACTTTCCAATTTTCTCAAAATTTTTCTAACGCCTTAAATTTTCGGAAAAATTCGCCATAGTCTCCTTTGCGCGGCTCGATCCGAAAAAAAATGACAGTATATATATCGCAAATATACATCTCATCAAGTAATGAGGCATCCCGAAGGGAAAAAAGTATAAAAGTACGATATGTAATCCGAGATATGTACCTTATATTTTATTAGCAAGCATATACGGCTAATATAGCGCGAAAGCGAGCTCCAAATGCGAAGCAAACGCGATCCGCACCTACTAATCACTCAACAAACAACATGAGAATCATGTATATAGACAATAGTATCAATATACAACATATAGCAACGTAATAACTATATATGCCAACATAGCAAATGCAGTAAAAGCAACAAATGCAAACATCAACCAACTATCATCCAACTAACATCCATAACCAATAAATATTCATTCATATTCTCATTAATATTAATGAATTGATTTTCAATTTAATCACATTTGATTCATTAACAATGGATGTTTTTACTAACTTTCATTTTCAATTAGTTTATATTCACTAATCCATATTCAAGTTGGTTCACTTCCAAATCAAATTCAATTCTATTTAAGATTCACTTAACTTCCAATTGAATTCCAATTTTAATTACTTTAGCTTCCAATTTCATTAACTACTTAATGAATTATATACAATCAACTAACATCAAATAACAACCAATGTATATTAATTACAACCAAATTCCTTTGCTTTCAATTGGTTTAATTAGATTGATTTTCATTCAACTATTCAACTTTCCAATAACATTAGATTTTAATGAATTAACACTTACATTCATTATTCCATATCAACTTTATTTACATTTAATTGATTAATATTAAATCCATTCATTCAATTCAATTCAATTTCTAAAGTTGAATTTCATTTATAAAACTCAAGTTCACATCCATCACTTAACTTTATTGATTTACTTCGATACAAATATCAACTTCATTCAACATCTCTTAAGTTATATTCCATTTAACTTTAAATTCATTTTTATTTACAACTCATATTAATAAATATATCCATATAGTTTCACTTCTTATATATATATAAGTTTATTTCACAATTGTAAATTACATTAATTATAATTCAATTCTTATAATTCTTTACTTATACAATTATTCTTTAATTTAGATTATTCAAACAACCTAACAATCAACTTATATACACTTTAATAATTTTGAAAAATTATTTCTTTATATATAAAATATAATCAAGGTAAAATTATTTCATTTACCCAATTTAAAACAATATCATGTCGAATTGTTCTATTCAAATGTTTAGAAACCCCTTCGGCATAGTTGTACAGACCGTGCTGACGAAGGTTCATATACCACTCAACAAACCAATCATCACCATATAAAACAATTTTACATTCACTAACAAATACGCCCTCATAGCTATTATTACACTCAAACTCATTCTAGAGCACTACTGACTCTATCTCTAATGAGTAATACCCAACAGAACCATGGTTGTCGCTTAACCATATGCTCCGATACCACCTGTGACGGACCTCATTTCCGCCAGCAGCGACCGGTAGGCTTTTCAACTATCCCAGCTCCACCGTGGCTCACATCGATACCCCAAACTTGCTTTTACGGCCACCCTTTCGAATGTCACGGCTTCGCCTAACCAACCCCGTAAAGAGGACGTGTGGGGGTAAGAGTCTCCCGTTCGCCACCAAACCGCGAAGCGAGAACCCCCCATCACATATCACCTAGCATAAGCAAGTCTCGTCCATACGATTCCAACGCAACTGCTTTCGCGCGTTTTCGACCTCGTATGAAAAAGTTATGATTTTTTCAAAGTTTTACACGAATTTATACTTAATAATTACAGCTTTAATTAAAAATTTTAAACCTCAACTAGATCATGACCGTGCATTCCAAACCCAACACATCAGATCCGTGCATACCCCTCCCCCTTCTCCTTCGTACGCACGCACAGGCTACCAAGGCCGAACCCAATTCATATATTAGGGTTAGTTTTCTCGACCACCACACCACGCTACTACACGATCAACTACTACCATCTTGCTCGCCTCCATCCCCTCAAGGTTCGGCTGCAATACCATAAAGCTCGGCCCCCCCTCTGCACGCAGTTCGAGGCCGAACGCGCACGCTTCCTCCCCATTTTCTGGCCACCACACTGCTCGAAACTCGATCACCACCGTTTAGATTGTAGCTCTCGATGTGCTCTTCATTTTGTTAGTTGATGTCTTCGTCTAATTGTTGATGGATTTGGAGTAATCGAGGGAGGAACGTGGGTGTTTTCTGGCCATTGGTGAAAGGGGGTGGCGGCTAGGGTTTTAGAGAATTAGGTTTTTTTTTTAATTTATGAAGGGAGGTGGGCTATTTATGGAATTTCGAACGACACTATTCATTCGGAATTCCCAAACTCCGATTTACGCGCCGAAACTGACGTTCCTAAGGTTTATCCCGCGTTCCGGACACAATGGAACAGGTTTCAAAAGCTAATTCGGACATCTGTGCGAGTTATGGCAATAAACGTTCAATTTAAATGAAACCGATTTAAACGATTTTCTAGGCGTTTTAATTCGTACCGGACAAACGGTAAATCCAATTGACACGAAATTTGAAACCTTACAATAATATCACATTACGGATCCGATGAAACTGGTTTCGTCGAAATCCGAGACTTTTTGAAAAATGACTATTTTCACTAGTCGATTAAATATTAAAATATTCAATTTTCACAGATAAACTTTTAATTCGATTTTAAAAGTTCTAAAACATCTTTCTAACTTCAATATGATAAAATAAAATTTTACAAATCATTTTCAATCATATTTAACCCAATTTTCAATTATTTCCATAATTTCACATATTAAATTATCGATTTAATTATTCAATTAAATTCAATTATTCGAATTAAAATTTATTCGACTTATAAATTCACTTCTTAATATTTAAAATTAATTAAATATTCAATTTTTAATTAATAAAAATCCTGGGTCGTTACATAGTTCTTCTCCATTGGCTGTCCTAATCATATCGACAATTTTCTCATAAGAAGAAAAACAATTCACATCTCTACAAATGTGAAAACTGGCTCCCGAATCCATCTTCCAAGGCTTATTTTCACTAAAGAGGACATCATAAGAAGCATCACTATCGTTACCTTCAGCAAAGCCTGCATGTGCATCACTACTAGTATCACCGTGCGCAGCCTTTTTCTGATCTCTTTTATAAGCATAACATTTGCTGCGTATGTGACCTTTCTTATTACAATAATGACAAGTGATAACACCTTTACCATTAGCATCCTTCTTCTTTCAAATTTTATCTTTCTTCGAGTCCTTTGCCACCATAGCCTCACTTTGAATTGATTTCATACCTGACCCTTTTCTTCTAAGCTCCTCATTCAAAAGACTGTTTCGAACAGTTTTCAAAGAGATAGTTCCATTAGCATTGGTATTACTCAATGAAACAACAAAAGTTTTTCAACTTTTTGAAAGCGAACTCATCAATAAAAGAGCCTGTAACTCATCATCAAAATTAACCTTCATATTTGCTAATTGATTTATTACATCCTGAAATTCATTCAAATGCTCTGCAACAGACTTCTCTTCATCTAATCTCAGTTGTACCAACTTTCGAACCAGAAAAGCCTTACTAGTAGCACTCTTTGACTCATATAAAGATACCAACTTATCCCACAAAGCCTTTGTGGATTCACAACTAGCCACATGATGGAAAACTGCTTCTTATCCATCTTCTTCCATTTTCCCTCATCTACATTAGAGGGCTTCTTTCCATCTCCATCAATCGGATCATGAAGATCATTGAGGTACAGAACATCCTCCATCCTAGGCTTCCAAATACCCCAATTCTTCCCATCCAAAATAGCCATCTTCGAAAATGAAATCATATCCGACATCAATAATTTTTCAATCCAAAATTACTCTAAGCTTTGCGATGATCTGTGCTCCGATACCAATCTGTTGTGAAAAAATGGCAGCGCTTTGCGGAAGCTTATAGCAACGGATCTTTGTCACCAAAATCACAAAGAGATTGTTTGGATTAAAAATAAGACGGAATTGAAATTAAAAGCAATAAGACAAGATATTCCACCCAACCACCCACTTTATTGATTCATCAAAAATTTTGTTTACAATTAATAGAACAAAGCTAAAATAAACAAAATACCATTGAATCAATAACCAAATTGAGAAAGAGAGCAAATATCTATATGACTAAAATTGTTGGAGAAGAAGAACAAAGATGAAGAACAGGGAATTAGCAAATAGATTTTCCACCATACATTTACCATCTCTTCTAGTCTCTATTTATATAATCAGTTACTTAATGCCCAAGTTAACATTAGATGACAAAAAATAATTTGATTAGCCAATTGGAGGAAGAAATAAACATACTAAATATGCCTATTAATTAGGGAAAACAAAATCTTCTCTTTCTTTCTTTTGCATATTTCTTTCTCTCTATTTGTGATTTTGTATCATCAAAATTTAACAAACATGCACAAAGGCGGAACAAAAAACATGATATCGGGTCTAAGAGCAGTAAGATAGAGAAGAGATCTAATTATATCTCAATATTTTTTCCAGATCAACTACGATTCCTTTTTCGTCTTTCTCAAGCTTGGTTGAAAGGCTTATGAAAGTTCTAAGCGGTTTTGCATGCTCGACACCAAATCTTTTCAACAACTCTTATAACCAATTCTGGTGAATGACTTGCTTTGAACTTTAACATTTTAATTTTCAAACTTGACTTTGATGGCTTGGTAGTGCATAGATCACCTCTTTTTGTTTTGTTCATCATATCACTTTTGTCCAACTCTAGTTGTATCGACATATGACCCATCAAATTTCAAATTGATTGATTCCACAATTGTTTTCGAGCTTTTGTTGAAAATTATAAGCTTTGCTTCTTGATGAACATCCTATAAATCCCATCATTTGGCTTGAACTCAAATTTCTCTTTTGTACAAGCTTTGCACACTTTATTGTTCTTGAATTTGTGATGTGGTAGCCCTCTGACCGACTTCTTTCTCTCAAGCTTCTCAGGCTAGCATGTCCTAGCATTTTATGCCACAAGGCAGCTCTCTCATCTTTAGCTACCAAGCACGTTTTTCAACAATCTAACATTTACTATTTTTGTCCATAGTAACACTCTCATCTCTATAGCCTTCTAGGTTAAAGATCTTTGATTCGTTTTCTGTCATATGTTTGGAACAGACCGAGTCCAAATGCCATTTTGCCGATCCTTAGCCTATCAACATATCTACACATAAGAAGAAAAGGAAGACCCAAAAAACTTCATAAGTCTATTAGTATTTGCAATAGAAGAGTTTAGTTATCAAAAATTTTCAAGAGAGCCTTTAGGAATCCAAATTTGTCAGACATTTTTGCATTTGTTCCTCTACCAATTAAAATTATTAAGAAAGCCTTTAGGATTCCAAAATTTTCTAACATTTTTGCATTTGTTTCTATATCAACATCCATTGAAGCTGTGTCCAATTTTACCGCAACGTAGGCATTTTGAAAACACGCTTCTACCTTGAGCATTATCAGTCACACTTTCCCTATTGTTTGTGATTTACCTAAACTATGTCCTTTTCTATTGTTCGTGCATAGATGATTTTCCAAAAGCATATTCAATGTCCTTTCACCTTTAGAAAATTTGTTAACATTGAATTCAAGGGTTTGGACTTTGGATTCAAGTGATATGTTTCTTCCACTGGCATGATACATCTATTAATGAAATTTATCTTTTTGGGTCATTATTTTTCTTCAAAATCAATATCTCATCTTTGAGAGTTTCAAGGTTTGCCCTACATTCATCCAACTTCCTTTTAAAAGACCGACGACTTCCACACGTAAGGTTTTGAGCTTGTTTAATTTTTCAAGTTTGACTTCTAACCTATTATTTGTGTGAAGTAGTTTAGTGTTTTCATATTTTAATTTTTTGTTCTTAAGATTAAGACTATCAACTGGTCCAGTAAGTTCATGACACAATAAGAGCAAATCTTGTTTGATCTCGCTGAAGGTATCATCATTATCATCATGAGTTGAATGTTACATCAAAAATAAATTTGCTTTTGCTTCATCATTATCAGTGCACTCTTTGCCTTCATTATCCCAAGTTGCAGCGAAGGCCTTTCTTTCTTCTTCTTTGCCTTTTCACTTTGAATCAGCGAATGATTGGTTTTGATATGATAAGGTTTTAATATGATCCGGCTTTCTACATTTGTAGCAAATGATTTCTTCATATGAACTTTCTGAGTTCTTGGACTGCTTTGACTCGACTCATTTCCTCTTTGTTGTAAACTTGGAATTTCTTCTGGATTAAATTTTGAGACCTCTCATCAACATTGCTGGCTCGGTAATAGGATTATTCTCATCATCGTTTCAAGAGTGTTGTAGAGTGTAATTAATTTCTTCTTGGAATCTGAATTATCATGGTTTTCTCTAGCTTTCAGTTCCATTTCACAAGTCATAAGACATCCAATCAATTCTTCCATGCTTTGTTTATTCAGATTTTTGGATTCTTGTATAACTGTCACATTTGTCTCAGAATTCTTTGGAAGAATCTTAGTATTTTCCGAACCAACTCAACTTCAGTGTACACCTTGCCCAAAGCTCTAAAATTGAATACCAACATCGAAAAATGTCTGTACATCTCTTTTACACTTTCGTCCTTTAACATCACAAAATTGTCCCATTCATCGTTGAGTGGGACGAGACATGATTCTTTGACTTGAGGTTTACTTTCATGAGAATTTTCAAAGTGTGCCAAATTTCCCGTGCAGTCAAACAATGAGGAATTCGATTAAATTCAGTTTTATCAAGGACATAAATAAGGGCATTCATAGCTTTAGCATTTAATGAAATTCGTTTCTTATTAGCTACATTCCATTTGTTTTTAGGCTTAGAGAATTTTGCATCATTGATTGTCATCGTATGTGATTTATTAACTGTTTCTAATATATCCCAAGCATCGTAGTCAACAGAGGTCGGATATATTTTTTCATCCTAGCTTTCTATTAAGCATAATCAGTACCATTGAACACGGATGACCTAGCTATTGATCGACTCTCAGAAAAACATATTTGAAACAAACATTTCTCTAACGTGAACCTAGAACCTAGGCTCCGATACCACATGTAGCATCGAGTAATATATCCTGGAGGGGGGTTTTGGGGGGGGGGGGGGGGTGAATAGAGTATTTAAAATTACTCCGCACAATTATTGATAACATATAAAATAAAGTACTGAAAACGTAAATGCAGGAAATAAAGAACCCAAGATATATCTAGTTTCGACGTAATGCCTACTGCTGCCTTCAGCTGTTATTAGAGTTAAATATTTAGACGCTTACAAACAGTAAATTTGCAGGCATTGATAACGCAAGCATTGGTAACAAACAGTAAACTCGCAGGCATTGATGACAAATATTTCAATTCCACGTTTAATAATTCTACTTGAACTCAATTCCCCTAAGATCAGAATCTCTGAACTACAGCACATAGCTCTAAAAAAATTCTAGAGTTCAAAAGAAAATAGAACAAAAGACAGTTAAAAGTTAAATAGAAACTCTCTCAACTTTCACGTGCCCATGCCCACTTCGGCCCACTCTCTCTCCTCTTTTTATTCCTTTTTAATTTTCTTCTTAAAGAAAGTGATTCTTCCCAAAAGCTTTGCAAAATAAAATAAAATCAATGCAACCAAGAAAGTGCCACCTTCAGTCTAAACTTGCCGCCGCCTAAAGTTTGATGTTGAAGTTTTGAGTGTTGATGGTTGAGGTTTTGGATAAGTTTGTAAAGGAGGTGGACTTGGTTATAACTTGATTGTGTATATGAGTTTTATGATTCGGGACTAATCAGGAGTTGAAAGAGTTGAAATTGATTTTGATGTGTGATGGAGCATTGTTTATTTGGGCCAATGGAGGAGTTGTATCTGTATGAAAAAATATAGGTGATAGGATATATAGAAAAAGATATGGATCGTGATATAATTTTTCCCTATATAGAAAATAAAATGCATATAATGGAAAATAATTTCTCTTGCATCTTCGAGAATACATTGTCTGATTGTGTGTATATTTCTTTGCTTCTGATCTCTATTTATTCCCTTCCTTTATATATATCCTTTGATTGTGTATATATTTCTTTACTTCTGATTTGTATTTGTTTCTCTTTCTTTATATATACCGTCTCTAACCGCGTACCGATATATTTTCTGCTTTAAATCTTTTTTTATTTCCTTTTCTCTGTATATGCAGCTTTTTATTGTGCTGAAAGGAAATTTTTCCACAACCTGTATTTTATAAAAAACACGTAAATATACAACTATTGACAAACACGTTAAATAAAACAAATGTTTATTATCATCAAATAGAAATAGTTGATTGCACTATTTGTTATAGCTTTTTTATTTTTCTGAACATTTTATCCATGCTTAAATCAATAGCCTTTTGCAAATGTAGGCACTTGATATGATAAAAGGTAACAACATACATCTCTTCATGGATTCACATCTCGAGGGGAAATTCTCTGCAGAAGAGGCTTCAGCAATTGCGAACTTGGCTTCTTCCTGTTTGCAGTATGAACCTAAAGATAGACCTGATATGAAGAACGTACTTGCAACTCTTGAATCCATACAAACTATAACAGATGTAAGGCTTTTAGTTATCATTTTACCATAATGTGCAGTTAACATTATCTGTACTCTGTTATTGGAGAACCTGAGTGAATACCTTTTTTATGCATACATTGGTATCATAAATGCAACTTTAGTACATGGCAAGTAGTACATCTTAGGATAAGGAACATATTAGAAAATCATGAAACTAGAAAATTTCTCTATCTTTGTACGCTGTTTTCTTGGATTTGCTGACTAAACCTCCTATGCTAATTGAGTTGTAGGACTTTAACGTTCATTTTGTCATACTTTAGGAACGGAGGGTAAGTCTTATGAAATAAATAGTAGAGGCTAAGCCTAATACTTCGATTACTGTGTGGTTATGTGAAAATAAATCCTTTTTGTACTGCATACGTGTGTGTGTCTTCAAGAGAGATCATATGATTTATGATTAATTATATAACAGTGCAGAAATTTGATAAGCATATCATAAGCAACTCAATGATTTTCCTGCAATTCATTTGACATGACTCATATATTAAACTATCATTGTCTAGACCACTAACTATTACTTAGAGCTTATGCTGCTTTGACTAAGTTACGCACCTAACCAAAATAAAAAAGAAAGACTATTTTAAGAAATTGATTTCATACTCTTTTTTATTACTGCAGGTGCCATCTCATGTAATGATGAGAATTCAGAAGAAAGAAGAAAAAGCACAACAGCCTCTTTCTCCATTCGGAGAAGCATGCTCAAGAATGGACCTTACAGCCATTCATCAACTTCTAATTTCTGCACACTACAGAGATGATCAAGGAACCAATGAGGTATACTATACTGATCACTTTAACTGAGATGCGGTTTGGATTACAACTTTCGTTGTTGTATCTTCTTCTTCTTGTTTTTCATTTTTTTCAATGTTGTTGTTGTTGTCGTATACTTCCCTGTAGTAAATAATTGAGATGCGGTTTGGAATACAACTTTCGTTGTATCTTCTTTTTCTTGTTTTTCATTTTTTTCATTTTTGCTGTTCTTGTATACCTACCTGTAGTAAATAATTATTTTAACATTCCTACTATCAGTTATCATTCCAAGAGTGGACACAACAAATAAGAGATGCCCTTGAAACAAGGCGGCAAGGAGATTTTGCTTTTCGTGACAAGGACTTTAAGACTGCAATTGATTGTTACACACAGGTACTTCCATCCTCCAAATTATTATAATTTTACTTTTTTTTTTTCATTTAGCACCAAATTTTATAACTCATAACGTAAACAAATTACTTCGTAAAATTATAATGAACACGTTCCTCATCCTCCCAGCATGGCATTATATTGGCACAGATTTGCACCGGTATAAAGAAAATAATTTCAAATGTTTACATTGACTCCATTTTATATAAAGCAAGTCTAAAAGAATTCTTAATAAATTAACAGATGGCTCCATCTGAAGCAACACCAATATAAAATCTAGAAGAAAATTAAAATTCCGTCAGTACAAGTATGCCTCTTTTTGCCTTGTTGAAATTGACCTGTACTATAAGAAGTTTTTAAATTAGCTTGAGAAAGTGGCTCAAAATCTTTTTTCTAGTTGTTGGGATCGAATCTTATTTCAATCAGTTAGCCGATGTTAATAAAGTTTGTTTTTGTTAATTTGAGTATCATAATTAAGTAATTATGTTTTAATCAACATTTTATTTCTTAATTATAGTTCGTAGATGCTAGACTGATGGTTTCACCAACGGTATATGCAAGGCGTAGCCTTTGCTATCTAATGTGCGACGAAGCTGATTTAGCGCTTCGTGATGCAATGCAAGCGCAATGTCTTAACTCGGATTGGCCAACAGCTTTCTACATGCAAGCGATTGCGTTAGCTAAGCTAAACATGGACAGTGATGCAGTAGACATGTTAAATGAAGCAGCGGAGTTGGAGGAGAAGAGACAGAATGAAGCATCATAGATCACCCAATTTTTCTATATGACTGTAAGTAATCTCTAGTTGCCAAAATAATGTACATTACAATAACCCCTATAAGTACGTCTCCTTAGGAAATTGTGTTATTGTTGTGACCAATTGGTTGTATATTATTAATAAATACTGTATGATACCCGATGTTTATATATATATACAAAAATTCAGTTTGTGCTTGTACAAACAGTTGATTCTTATGTATGCATGTGTTATTTGACAGTCTTTTTCTTTGACATGGTCATTATGTATGCCTAGAGGTTTGAACTCAAGCGATGTAACAGTAATTCAAGCTGGATGTCTTATCACTTGAATCAGTGGTTACATAAATATATCTCAACAACTTCGTGTTCAAAAATCAAGTACATTGTCATAGGGAAACCATTTATCCTGCGACCACTCCAAACTACTATAAATTGGAGCGTCACCCTCTGGATGAACGATCATCGATTCATTAGTCATTATCGATGATGATGATAGCGATCCTCCTCTTACACGTTTTCCCATATTGTTCAATGAAACATCTGAACAGTTTTCGCTGAAATTAAGCAGTATCGATTTCGCCTTCTCCATAGCAGCACGCTCCTCTAGCTCCTTCATCGTCGTCGCCTTCTTGTATACCTTACATATGACTATATCCTCCTGCATTTATCTCAAATTATCGATCAGTATGTTGTTTGAAACCTACGAGTGTGTTTGATAATAGCTTATAAGTAGCACAAATAGCTGATTAGATATTTCTGTAATAGGAAGGTTTTGCCAACAACTTATTGTTTAAACCTAAAGGGTGATAATAAGTAGCAAAAATAGAGAATAAGTTGATAAGTCAGAAGTAACAAATATTTGCTTTCAAATTTCTTAACAAAATTTCATCATCATTTCAACAGAATATTAGCTCTCTCTCTATAATAATAATAATAAAAAATTTACCTTAGGAGGGGGAATGGAGACGTTATCAGGGAATCGATACTCGTTCATGACCCAGTCAGTCCTTGTTCCTCGTGGGGCACGTCCCTTGTAATAAACTAATGTTTTCTTTAGTCCAATCAGTCTTTTGGGATTGCTTGCACTTCGAATTGGTCTGTCTGAACCTGTAGCCTTCCAGAACCCTTTCTCCGTCGTTCGATTTGGTCGTCCTCCATTTGCATGTGTCCTATCCCTTGGCACAAAGAAGTACCACTCTTTTTCCCCTATCATTGCTAGTCCTAATCCATAACTACAAGTGTTAGCTTCCATAAATGTGCTTGCCATTTTTGTTTTGAAAATATTACTCTAGGAAGGTTAACTTATATTCTCGAAACATCGATATGCCTAACAAAAAAAAAAATGCAAGGTTTGGAATGTAAGTCATTTTTTGTTTTTTTTTAAACTGAAAAAATCTGAAAAAAATAGGTACGAGATCGATGCATATTAATCCAAGAGGTTATGGATAGATTGGTTACTTATTTACCAGGTAGCTCAGGAGGTTCATGGCGATAAAGATGAATGGTTCCGATGATCTCAAAATGGAACTTTGTTCCATTGACCATCTTTCTAAGGTAAAACTCGAGCAGCTCTTCCTCTGTAGGATGGAACCTGAAGCCTGGTAAGTCTAGATCCTGACCAGAATAGTTGTTCATTGCTGTATTAATGAAGGTTTACTGAAATGCAAGTTATAGAAGCTTGGATGTTTATATATAATGCTCCTCAGATGGATAAGATTGAGAGACTTCTTTATGATAATTTTGATAATTTATTGGTTACTTTGTTTGTGCAGGAAACTTATTTCTAAATAATGATAGTTTGATTGGGCATAGAATTTGGATGGTGCTGGTAACATTTGGAAGTTTTGATTGGTTGTTTTGTGTTGCTTTGGGGGGAACATGAAGAGAAATGACAAAAGGGGAATATAAAAATAGGGCTGTTACTCTCTTAAATGACACTTGTAAACAAGGAGTTTTAAAAATAAGGCAATTTCTCTGCTTCTGGGAAATGAGGCTGCATGCCACTGCTATGCTGCTTCCCAGTAGCTAGACAACTTTAATGTTAACCCTGTTTGGCACCTCAATCTCCATCTCAATCCATTTTCTTCATCAAAAATTCATAAAATAAAGTTACAGATATAATTATGGATACTAGTTCTTTGACACGTGCGGTGCGTATATTTAAAAAATAAAATAATATTATTTTAGATCGCTAAACTTTACTTGTATACATGTATATTGTAAATCATTTCAAAAGACCAAAGAATCATTTTTAGTGTGGTGTATGATACCTATTTATAGATGAGTTCTGTTTCATAATCATCGAATAGTCAATTGAATTGCTCAAACATGTAGATCAGACTTTCCAACAAAAACAACAGGTCAAATCAGTATGATATCATGTATATTGATCAATCAGTGCCGTAACGATTCGCCTTTTCGATCCTTAAATGTTGACACTAATGGATTCACAGTATTCACGTGTCGAACATCAAAGTGCAGAAAAGATAGATTATTAGGGTAAAATAAAAAGAAATAGGATAAGAAAGAAGAAACACAATATCGGAATCTAACAGTGGCATGATAAAATATAATATTAAAAGACTGTATACACCATTTCAAAATTACAATTCTAAATACTATTATTAGCCTGGACAGTTATAACAACATGTCCTTATAAAAGCCGATATATACATAATAGTAATGTAGTTGAAATAAGAATACTACGGTAGGTGAAACATCTAACTTGTCTTTTTGAGCTCCAAAGAATATCAACGAAAAATTGCATTTCTCAAACTGCTCGAAAAAGCACTTGAGGAATTAAGGGAAAAATAAAACCACGAGTCAGATAAAATTCTGGTGTGAGAAACTCAAAAAACATCTGCATAATGCAACATCTTTTGAAATCGTTCGAATCACCAAAACGGTTTTCTCCTCAAAAGAGCTAAATCATCTAATAAGTACATAAGGTGATATAATAAATGACGTCTAGGGTGAAGAATATAAACCAACAAATAGCCGTGTCGCTTGCATCTTATGACACAAAAATAGTAAAGTACAATCAAAACCGCTAAGGTGAATCCAATCTCCCGCACAAGGATCAGAAGCTACCTTTCGAGCGTCGTATATCTCTAGATATAATATACCTATGGTATACAAAGCTGGTTCACAGTCGAAGATATGATCCCAAATATCATCAACTCTCGTGCTCAACATCCATAAATATACTCTAGATATGGAGTTGATATACCCTGTCGCGGGTTAGCTAAACCCCAAACTATGCATCCTACTTTGTTTTTAGGTATAACGGTGGTGAGGTCACGTTTAGTATCTTGTCACACGAGTCATCATCACTCGAATAGATCTCGAATCTCTCTCTAAATCCCAACATCTCGATTAGTCCACGATTTTCCACATGGATTCCAGCAGATTTCGAATCTCCGCATAGATTTCAGTATATATATCACGCATATGGTTTTAAAGTGGTTACATTTTCAAATCATCTCATATAAGTACACTCTCCCGTTTATCGGACACTCCAAAACCAATCGATGGATTTTCAGTTAACTTGACTCTGATTCTTTCAGAAATAAACAGACAATGCATAGGGGTGGAGATCATCTCATATCCAGATGGATTTTCTTATCCTCTGTTACAGAAGAACAAGACAAGTTTATACGTACAGTATTGCATCACCGAAAATAACTGTACCCTATTACTCCCATGTTTCTTTTAGATATTTTCTAAGTTTTTTTGGTCAAATTTAACAACAATTACGATCGCATATGGAAACTAAGTCTCGTATATTTATCACATTTCCGACATTCTCAACTTACATTATCTCTCGGCCAAGAGTGATAGGGGCGGGCATAAACCGCACCGCTATACGGGAACCGTTCGCAACGAACCGCAAAAACGGTGCGGAAACTCGTACCGAATCTTCTAACCAAAGCAAATACCTCATACCGGACCGACCCGCATCGATACGGTCCAGTTGCGGTTTGGACAATTGAACCAGCCATATTAAACCGGACAGAACCAAATATTTATGCCAGTAATCTTATAACAAAAATATAAGCAAATCCTATCTTATTTTAGATTTTAATGATGTATATTCTATTTTTAGCTTATGTTGTTATATTCATAATATTCGCTGTCATAAAGGAAGAAATTATGTTTTGGTATAATATTTTTCATCTCAATTTTTTTGGATAAATGCTAATTATAATCTTGTTCTAGTTATTTTCCTTGAGGATTATGCATTGATTAATTTTGATGTTTGGTTAATCTACCAAAAAAAAAACCTCACTTTTAGCTAAATGTCAAATTTAAACATTCATATAGTTAAGAACTGGTCTTACATTTCAGTATAAGTTTTAACTTTATGTGTAAAAGCTTCACATAGTTGCCTTCGTAAATTAATTGTTAATGGAAGTAATTCTTTTATTTCATATTTATTTTAGGTTCAAACCAGATCGGACTGAAACCGAACCGTGTTACATTCAAACCGAACCGAAACCAAACCGTTTAAAAGATTAGCATAATGGTTTGTATTTTTGACTAACCATTTGATGCGGTGTGGAAGCGATTTGGACTCCAAACCACACCAAACCGACCCGCGCCCACCCCTAAAGAGTGAAGCCAGGTTGGTTAGAGCACCAGCTGCATTAAAGCATTACCTAGGAACTACATTATTAACCCCCACAGATAGACAAATCTACCTTGTCAACTTTTAGTGCTAAGCACAGGACTGAATACTTTCCACAAATGAGTAAACACACAACGCACAATTAAGTGACACTAAACACGATTTAGTCACATAAGCGACTTCTAATCCGATTTCTAATTTAATCAATTCCTTTATTAATTAAGACCTCTTTTATTTATAAAACTTCTTTTATCTAATAAAACTCCGTCTATCAATTATTACTTCCTTTAGAAGAACGAACTATATATAGGAGTCCTCCCCGATGGATCTTGTATACATTCATCCTAAAAGTAAGATACAATTAAGATGAATCAGTCCTTCTCGGGGAATTTCAAACCGTATGAATACCCGGTGCTCTTCACTTCCTTTTTCTACTTGTATATATGCTTAAAATACCTTTGTAAAAGATATATACAAGTATTCTACTATTTCACTATTCATTTGTACTCTTTTCAATGCTTCAAAAAGTATTCATATACTTATCTCAAATGGTATAAGTATACTCACAAATCTTTAACAAGATTTCTTACTTTAACCCTTTTCTTTTTTCTATTTTTTTTAAAGATTCCATACTTGTTACTACCTTTAAAATATCCATTTGAAAGGTCTAAGTTCATTCACAAATCTATTTCAAAAGGGTTTAAGACAAATGTTGCTTAAACATTGTCATTACTGACCCAAAACCATTCCACCGATAATTATCTTTAAAACATTTTTTTTAAAGATCTAACTATATTCATAAGTATAACCAAAAAGGGTTAAAAAAAAATGTTCCTCAAACATTGATTACTATGAACCCAAAACCATTCATCCTTAACATTATCTTTAAAGCATTCTTTTTAAAGATCTAAATATATCTACACTTATTAAACAAGGTAATATACTTTTATTTAACTTTCGAAAACGATTAATCATAACATAAGTGCTATAATCCAAAACCACTTATCCTTTTATAAAATACTTCACTTCCTTTTCCAAACTTATATATATACACACACACACTTTAAAAATACTTATTTATAGTTTAAATATTTATGTGAAATATTACTTAACAGTAATACAATTTATAATTTTACAAAATCAACAAAAAACATGTTTATATTTTACAGTACTTTACTTTAAAAATTCATAAATAATTATTAAAACGATATTTAAACTTGTAATCCTTTTTTCATACTCAAATCCATTTTATTAGAACTTGCATAAAAATATCACACAAAGAAAATAATTTATAAACCATTTAATTTATGAAAAAATTGTCAAAATGTCACATTTTAACAAAATAATGCAGCATGCTCGAAGTTCACATATATAAATGCTATCTAAAGTTCTGAATAAAGAATCAACATGGAAATGCTTGATCTTGTGGCCAGTTTTCACAACTTAAACATATGATTTTAGACTTGAAAATTTTCAACCAAGTACTACACCTAAGGTACTTACAACTATAGAAAGAAAACCCTAAGGACATCTCTCAGTTTAATTATAAATATGTTCGAAAACAAGGTATTTCCAAAGTGCTCATATAGTGACCATTTGCGCTATAACTTTTGCCAATTCGTTCAACCACTTCTATAACTTTTTGAACCTTGAAAATTTTCCAATAAGTACATTTATAGTACTTATTAAAATAGCAAAAAAAACCCTAGGATGTCTTTCAAAGTTGACTTTAAAAATCATCGAACATAAGACATTTTCAAAGTGCATCCGCAACGAACTTTTTGCTTTAACTTTCATAACTTTGTTTCACAATTTCCATAAATTTTCAAATCAATTTCTTGCTGCTCCTTACACCAAAATATATGTGGATAACAAACAAAATATATTATATCACAAAATATTCCCATATAATCACATAGAACAAGTTTAAATATAAGGGGATTCAAAGTGCGCTTACAGCGATAGCGACTATCGGTATATGGACCATTCCAAATTCAACACACAATCCAAACAACCATTTAAACATTATGTCAAGGCCATGTCACATGTTATAGAAGGTAATAGTAGTGATGTTATATAATATAAAGTTTTTATTTGCTTTCAAAAGCAAGAGGGTCCGAAGTTTATAAATTTATTTAGTTAATGTCATGTTAACTTTACACACACACATGCACACACACATAAAATATGTACATACATGATAGAGAATAAACTCTCCCAAATCCAAGCCTACAATAAGCTTAAGCACACAAACTCAAGAACACCCCTACAATCTCCAACCACCCAAAGATCGAAGCTTTAGCACCAAAACCACAAAGTAACACCTCCCCTCCTTCTATTGCTCATGGACAAAAATGGTACCCCCTATTTTCTTCACTTCTTCCACTTTTGATTTTAGATCCATGCTTCCTAAGATGTTATAAGGTATTGGTGAAAGTTTGGTGAAGTTTGGAGAAGATTTGAATTAATAGAGAAAGATTAGCGAATAACAAAATAGATTAGTGCTAATCCTTTTCTACCATTTTTACTCCTTTTATTATTTCCAAGCTTTTAGTTTTTATGAAGTGAAAAAAGACCCTAAGCCTCCCTTAACCCCCCCTTATCGGCCACAAGGAGCCTCCCCCCATCTCTTTTGCATGCTCCTACTTTACACTCATCATTTACATGAAAATATCCAAAATACTATTCACCCAAAATATCTTTTCCTTAATCCTTATAGAAGATTTAATTAATTTTTACACAAAATAATTTTAGTTACTAATTTTCTAAACATTGATTAATTAGACAAGCACAAAAAGTTCGAACAAATTCCATTGAGAAAAGGCTGTTTATCGATAAAACGATTTTCAGTCTTCTTATCAATATTCTTCGAACTATATAGTTTTATAAATATTTTTCAGAATTTTTTTTACCATCATTAGTTTTTACTTAAAAGGGGTTAACAAGGTTAGTAAATCACTTTTATCACATTTAATCCAAGAATCAGATATTTAAATAATTTAAATATTTATATACAGAGTGTCTGAATTCGGGGTCGTTACATTCTCTTCCACTTAAAACTTTCGTCTTTGAAATTCCAACATGAGCAAAAAAAGAAACAATCACACAACAATACTCAACAATATTCAATCATTTAGCAAACATAGCCCATGGTTCGCTTAGGTTCAAAAACCCTCCCATCACATAAGGACGATAAACAACCTACTAAGGGTACCTTACGCTCAACAAACTCAGGTCATTACTTAGTCGGTCGTTCATGCTATCCCAAAAAAATTGAAGAATCATTCCTCTAAACTCTCCATAATCCAACAAAACATAGTATGCATATATACTAAAATTCGTACGATGTGCTTGGACCATCCGTATGCAATATCCGATCTGGTCACTTGCTCGATTATACAAATCTCATTCCAAACTAGTATAGACCACCTGACATCTTTAATGCGGACTTCGATCAGGTTCTTTGATTAGAAACATCTATTCTTCTTTCATATCCATGCATTATGATAGAATACCTCGAGACCATATCAAGGGTTCGCCGTCAAGAATCGAGTGAAAAATCCTTGCTTGGACATGTGTAAATCACTTAGAAATCATGTACTCGAATCCTGAATCAAGAATAATCATGAGAATAAAATAATATGTGTACAATTTACGCTTTTTATCGTATTGGTTTCTTCAACTCTACCAATTTCTTTTTATCACATTTTTTTACACAAATATTATATCACTTATTTAATACTGAAATCATTTATAGACCATTTCATGAAAAAAATAACTATAAGTCTATAAACATTTTATAACTTAAGTTCATACTTGTATAATACTTTACTACATCCTAAGGGTACATATCAAAACATCAAATTCATTTTACTTAACAAGGATGTTCAACAAATTCAAAACTTGTTTTTAACCTACTAACTTCTCAATTCAAGAGTTACAAAAACTCAACTTTATACTTCCATAAAAACACTTAGCTTAAGTTGTATAACAACTCGGAAGTTTTCGACTGTCCAAAATCATCAAAAATCCCGTTTCATTTTAACGGATTAAAACTACCAAATAACATATCATAACATTATGCACATACCATAACGTTTAATGCATAGAATACATGTCCATTAATTAATTTTATAAAGTTCCACTTATTTGTTAGACACACTCTACTAAAATGGGAAAACATGAAAATATTTCCTAATCATTTGGCTTATGCCAATACCATTTGGGCACCCAACATATCATACATACAAATCTTTTTCATATAAAAAGCTTCTTTCAAAATCTCTATTAAACTACTCTATATTTTATATCAACTTCTTTAAAGAAAAATTTAGAACCAAACATCGGCTTTTATTTCAAATCAACTGAAATAATATATATATATATATATATATATATATTTTTGAAAATGGGTTAATTGATATTAAACGGGCTTTGCGGCCCAATAGCTTGAAATAATTACAATAAACATTCCAAGTTATCATCCGACAAAACCAGTACAGTCTCATCTCAAACTAACACTTTCCTAATTAATTAGGGTTCTTTTATTTCGATAATAATGGCGACTACCAGATGTTTGCTTAATTTTCTAGCTTCACAGCCATCCACTTCCAGTTCTCCAGTTGCAGTTTTTCTTTTGCCTCTAAGCTGGTGAGTTTCTTAATTCTTCCGATGTTGATTTTCACGTCTCTGGCAATATATTCTGCTAATTCTAATTCATCTTTTTCTTTTCCATTTTTGAAAGCCCTTATGTTCCTTTCTCTCCAGAGATGCCAGACAGTTGTCGTCAACGAAATTTTCACAACCTCCTTCATCAAGTTCGTGAAATCTGTCCGATTACTCAGGTGAATAATCTCAATTTCTAAATTTTGGACCGTTTCTGATTGCAAATTTTTAAGTTTTTGTATAGCCCACACCCGTTTACTAAATTTGCAGTCGAAAAATAAGTGGTTATGAGTTTCTGTTTCTTTCCCGCATAAGTTACAGATATCTTCATTAAGAATACCCCAACTTTTTAGTCTATCTTTAGTACTCAGCCTGCCCTTGATTGCTTTGTATGTAGTGTGCGCCATTTTAGGGCAATTAGATTTACTCCAGATGACATTATACCAATTTACCATTTCATAATGTTTCCTGTTTTCATTCCAGACTTCGTTCATTTTGAAATATCCTTTTCTGTTGTTTTTCCAGACCCATTTATCAACTATCTTGTTTGAAAGAATAGGGATTCCCACTATCTCATGTTTCAGATTCCTTGTAATCAATTGTTTTTCTGTCTCCCATTTGTTATTATGGATTATTCTAGCTACTTGAATTTGTGGAGTGTTGTTAGCTGAGTAGCTTTCCCATCCAAAAATGTCTATAATGCTTTTGTTATTTATCCACGGATCCCTCCATAGGTCTGTGTCTTTCCCATTTGCTATTTGCCTTTCAATTGAATTTTTAAGGATCCCTCTTTGTTTTAAGATATTTTTCCAAGTCACTGAAGCATTGTTATCAGTTTGGATAGTCCAAAAGTTGTCTTTTAAATATCTACTTCTCATCCATTTGGCCAATAAGTTTTCA
Source organism: Allium cepa (assembly GCA_030765085.1). NCBI lineage: Eukaryota > Viridiplantae > Streptophyta > Magnoliopsida > Asparagales > Amaryllidaceae > Allium > Allium cepa. The sequence goes on from CM060938.1 coordinate 849,077,975, forward strand.
GAGGAAATGAATTTCCAGGCTAATTTGAGACCATATATCTTTTTAAGTTCAAAAAGGTTTTTCAGTCCCACTCCTCCTTCTTTTTTGGGTCTACACATTTCATTATAATTCACTTTATGTATCCCTCCTTTCCATATGAAATTAGCACACACTGTATTTATCTTAGCTATAGAGCAATCTGGAATCTGAAATGTTTGTAGCCAGAATCTTACTTGTGAAGTGATTACAGTATGAACCAATTCCACTCTGCCTGCAAAAGATAACATTTTTGATCTCCATCCCTATAGTTTTTCCCTAATCTTATCTATCAGCTTTCCACATTCAGCATCAGTGATATTATTGTTTGATAGAGGAACCCCTAGGTATTTAACTGGCAGCTCTCCTTCCCCTACTCCAAGTTGTGCTAATATGTTTGTTTTGTTTTTACAGAATTTATTCATATAGCACTTAGTTTTAAGCTCATTAACTTTGAGTCCAGCCAATTCCTCAAATTGTTTAAAAATTCCTTTTATAGTGTGTATTCCCATGTCTGTAGCTTTAAATACAACTATTAAGTCATCAGCATAAATGAGGTGATTGACTTCTGGTTTTAATTTGTACACTGGTTTTATCAGTGAATGGTAACTTGCAAGTTCCATTTGAAGAGAGAACCATTCCATGGCAACAGCAAATAGATAAGGAGAAAGAGGATCTCCTTGTCTAATTCCTCTGTTAGTTGTAATGTATCCTTTAGGAGTTCCATTTATAAGCACTGAGAAGGTAGGAGTGCATATGCAGTGTGTTATTAGTTTAAGCAGTTTAGCTGGTACTCCCATTTCATGTAGCATATGTAAAATGAATTGCCTGTTCACTTTATCATAAGCTTTGTGTAAATCTATTTTTAAGCACACTCTGTCAGCTCCTTTTTTTGTTGAAATCCCTAATAAGTTCATGTGCTAGCAGAGAATTTTCAGAGATGAATCTATCTTTTATAAATGCACTTTGACTTTGCGAAATGATTTGAGGTAGAACTTTATTCAATCTCATACAAATGATTTTACTGAGGATTTTGTATGTAACATTGCAGCAAGCTATGGGTCTAAAGTCCTCTATTTTTCCTGGTTTTTTGGTTTTTGGAAGTAAAGTGATGAAAGTATGATTAATTTCTTGAATGAATTCACCTGTATTGAAAGCCTCTTGATAACCTCTGAGCATTGTATCCTTTAGGTCTTTCCAGTGCATTTTGAAGAAGAGTGCGCTCATTCCATCGGGCCCCGGACTGGACTCATTGTGAATAGAGAAAGTGGCTCTTTTCGACTCCCTTTCCGTAACTTCAGCTGTGAGCATTTGGGCACCTTCACTGGAGATTCTTTTTCTACAGTGGATATGAGGTATCTGTTGAGAATGTTCCCCATTGTATGTGCTTGTAAAATATTCTATGGCGTTTGTTTCCAGTTCTTTTATGTTTCCAGCAACATTTCCCTGTTCATTTAAATAGTTTAGTAAATTGTTATTTTGATTTTTCCTCACAGACATTTTAGTATAAAAAAACTTATTGCATTCATCCCCTTGTGTTAGCCATTTTTCCTTTGCTTTTTGTTTGATATCCATGGCTTGAATGCTCAGAAGAGTCTTCAGCTGTTGTTGTTTGTCAAAATATTCTGCATTAAGGACTTCATTCTGTGGTTCTTTTTCCAGTTGATATTGAAGTCTTCCAAGTCTTTCCTGCATTTCTTTGATGTCATCATGTCTTTTTGGCCTTATTTTGTTCCATTCCTTCAGCTTATTTTTAATCTGCTTCACCATCATAATGTATTTGTACATGTAGTTACCTTCTAGAATTTTGATTTTATTGAAATCAACTATTTCGTTGTATTCTTTAAGAAGATGCCAATGATTAGCATATCTGAAAGGTTTCCCCTTATGTTCTTGCTTATCATTGTTGAATTGTATGTATAAAGGACTATGATCACTTGTGGAGCTTGGCAGTACTGTGACATTTATATTTGGGAATTTGTTAATAAGTTCTACATTTCCCAGTGCTCTGTCCAGTCTAGAATTAATGTTTTTCTTCACACCACTTTTCCATGTAAATTTCAGGCCTATGTGGAGTACTTCTGCAAGTCCTGCTGTTAATACACAATTATTGAATTCAGATATTTGGCAGACCTTCAGGGTAAGTCCTCCCTGTTTTTCATTTGTTTTTAAAACAGCATTAAAATCTCCTACTACTATCCATGGTTTGGTTATGATTTTTGAATTTTCATTGATCACTTTCCATAGTTTCTTTCTTTCGGATGCCAAATTGTTAGCATAGACTATTGTAACCATAATTTGCATCCCTCCTATATTTTTCATGTCCATAGTAATTTGTTGCTCATCAGCATTTAGCAAACTACAACTCCAAATATTAGACTCCCAGAGAATTATTATTCTACCTTTAACATTATTTATATTATTATGGATGATTTTCCATTGATCCCCCATTTGTTGCTGAATTTCCTCCATGCTTTCTTCATTAAGTTTATTTTCTAAAATAGCCAAGACTGTAGGTTTATACTTTATCCTGAGATTATAGAGGTCTAATTTTCTGACATCACTATTAAGACCTCTAACATTCCAGCATATTATAGTCATTATGATTTAGTAGATCTGCTCCTAGTAATCGGAGCTGATACTACTTTAGCTTTTTTACAAGCTTCTTCTTTTCCTGTGTCAGTAAACATATTTTCATAGTTGGTATTTACTTCTGTATATTTTTCTATGTTTTCATCCTCATCCTCCTTTTCTGATGATTCTATTTGTATATCTAATTTTTTAATTTCATTGATTGATCCAGGGAGATCTTCTTCATCACTTGTCTTAGTCGTATTCTGCTCCTGTGGTTGCTGGCTATAGTCCTTTAGTTGATGATCCTCCTGTGTCTTCTGAAATTGACGAGCTTCTTGCTTCTCTTCTACAGAGTCCTTGATGTTACAAGTTTGTGGACTGGGTGGTGGCCTTTCTATTACAGCATTTTGTTTTTTTGTTGCTGTAGATTCTTTTTGTGAAACTAGATAACTGGTAGATGCTAACTGGGATGGGTCAGTTGTTGTAGTGTTTATCTGTATAGTTTCAATTGAACTTGTGGTTTTTGGGATCCATACTTGTTTGGATTTGTTTTTCTCAATGCATTCTGGGGTAACTGCATGACCAAAGCACTTACATTCTGCACATCGTAAAGGTATGAATTCATATTCAGCTTCTTGTGTGTATACATTTCCTCTTTTATCAATCGCTTTTACAGTCTCTGGTAATGTAGAATCTGCTTTTATTTCTATCAATACTCTAGCATATTTGATTCTTTTAACTTTCTTTGTGTATTCGTCAATATCTAGAGGCTTACCAATCAAACTTGCCAGTTTACCAATGCATCTTGTATTCCACAAAGCTAGGTTAAGATTATTTAGCTTGATCCAGACTGGATATGTAGTTAGCATTACTTTTTCAAAATTGAAATCTGCTTCCCATTTCTTAATGATAATCAATTTGCTGTCCATGAACCATGGACCCCCTTTTATGATCTTCTCGTAATCTTCTTCCTTTTCAAACTTAATTAGGTAAAAACCATTTTCTCTGGCAAAAACATCCCATGCCCCTGATGGATTCCATACCCTTCTAATATATGCATCTTTTATATATTAAACACACCTTCATGATTAAATCGAATTCTGTTTTATCAAAACAACTCTATAGCAAACTAATTTTGTAGCATCTCCCACTTAGAAACCCGAAAATGAACATCGATGATGTTACAATCATCACTGAAATTATTTTCAAGCAACGAAAGTGAGTCCAGTATACTCAATCATACTTTTGGGGCTTGGCCAAAAATCATTCTGAAAACAGTAACAAATAGTTCGTATAATAGTATTAAGCATCGTGATCTCAATTTCATGAACCAATTTCCCAAATATTTACCTTCAAACAAAATATTATCATTTTCTTCAAAAGCTTGAAAACCATTTTCAATGACATCGGGATTTAAGTTATCAAAATGCCAGTTTAAATCCTCTTCTTTTATAAACCATACTTAGAAAATTTATACTAAACTCTTTCATTAGAATAAACTTTTAACCCAACATTATCATCGAACGCCCTATAGTCAAATTGTGAAACTCAGTGCACAATGTGTTCGCTTCAATGCTCCCACAATTGCTGCCTACCCAATCCATGCGATAGAAGGTAAATTGCTCATAAACTAGTCGAGCACAAAACCTAATCAAAGATCAATAATCAATGCTCATAAACTGGTTGAGCATGACTAATCAATCAATAAACTATAACAATGCTCGTAAATTGGCTGAAAATAACAAATCCGATCAATGGGGGCTAATAATGAACATTATTAAAACCTACACTAATTAACTACGCTATCAACTTATACTTGTATTAGTAATATATAGCAATTAAAAATACGCTCTCATGTATACAATACACTTTACTCATTCTAAGGTGTCATTTACCCTATCTCTAATGAGTCATACCCAACCAAAGCCAAGGTTCTTGCTGAACCTTCAGCTCTGATACTAAGTGGAATGACTTGCCTTTTCAACCCTCGAATGTTGGCACTAATACATGGTATTTACATGCCGAGCATCCAAGTGCTAGAATGACAGATTGTCAAGGTAAAATAAAAAGAAATCAAAATAAGTCAAGAAAGAAGGAACAAAATATTAGAATCTCACGGTGGAATGATAAAATATAATTTAAAAAGACGGTACAAAACCGTCACTCTAAGGTACATAACATGTTAGAGTTGCAATTATAAATATTATCACTAGCCTGGACATTTATAACAACATATCCTCACAAATGCTAATATATATATGTTTGCGTCAAAATTGGGCACAACACTCTTCGGGAGTCGTTGAAGAGATAATAGTCAAGAATGTAAATTCAAAACAGATATTATCTAACAAAAACTCCAATCAACAGTAAAGAAAATGCGTAGACAATCGATTTATAGTGGTTCGGCGTGTTGCCTACGTCCACTGTGAAGTGTTTTGATATTTTATTGCTTTTCTTTCAATGATTACAAGTTGTTGCAGCAATCAATAGCAAATTACAACTGGGAATTCGAATTTAACAGCAAGTTTATGATATCAAATGATAGAGATCTCGATCCGGCAGAGTCTGGGCGCTTCAGAGTCAGAAGATCCCTTTTTCATTGGCCCTGGGGCTCTATTTATAGGCGTAGGCTGCTGATATTTCGCTGAAAACTCGGGAGACCACTTCTGGCACGTGAGGGGGCCCACACGCACGGTCTTAGGAAGTTTGGGCCCACTTTGGCATTGGTTCGAACTCCATTCGAACCGATCAAGAATTCATCCAATCGAGGTGAAATTTGACGTGGACACTCTTCGACATGATTGCAAGCTTCTGTGAAAATTTCGTTGCATTTGGATCAGTGGATTGGAAGATATGATGAGTTCGAAATGGGGTTCATTGCATGGCTGTTTGGTTCGAAACCACGCTTTCGAACCGATGGTTTCGAATCCATCATGGCACGCGACTTCGTGGTGACGTGGAGCACAAACTTCGAATCGATCCGGTCTTCACTCCGAGTTGACCGCCTCGACTCCATATATCTCGGCGAATTCGAACCGATGGAAGACACGTCATCATGGTTGGTTGACCCAGTGGATTCGAATGAGGCTACACAGGATGGATTCGAACTTGGCATCATGGATGGGTTCGAAAATGACTTCATGGATGGGTTCGAAAGAGGTCCCATGTTTGGGTTCGAGCAATGTCCAGTGATGGACTCGATCAAGGACTCTTGTTTGGAGTCGAACAAGGCTTTGTGGTGGGTTCGAAGCATGGCTTCTGTGATGGATACGAGCTGTGTCACTTCTCCATGGATACGAGGCCCACCGGTTCGAACACGATGAATTCGAACACGATGGATTCGAAGGTGATGGAGTCGAAGCCGAGGTGGTTCGCTGGATTTGAAACTTATGGACTCGAAAGCGATCGTTTCGAAACGTTGGTCAACGATGGGTTCGAAACCTAAGCCTTTCCCTTCAAATTGAATCGATCAAAACTCGAGCGTATGAACTCGGATTGACTTGAAACTTGAGATGTTGACTCCTATGGTCTTTCTTGCCGTGTCCTATCAATTGTAGCTCAATCTGGGCTTGGACAAAATTCAGCGATATCCATAGCGAGACGAAGTAGGACCGGTCTCTGAGACGAACTGTTCTCCGTTTCTGATCGATCTTTTGGTATCGCGGCTTTGCCAAAAAGCGGGATAACATTTTTCCCCCCAAAGTACGTCTTGTGGGAACATGACGTGCTTTGAACAGCTGCAATCTCTGAACAATCATTGCTCTCTTTTTTGTTGACACTCGTATGCTGTATTGATGTAACCTTGTGTTGATATGATTGATTGCTGAATAATAGTGCTTAGCCGTTGGCTGTTGCATTTGTAACAAGATGAGTGTTTGATCCCTGTAAATGTTTAAAATCGAATGTTAGTTCGACATATATGCACATATGTTAGTTTGAACCTTGCTAACGTCGTGCATCCACGAGTCGTTGTCAGTTCAGTTTGCTATAGAATTTCATATCGATTCTCTCCTGAACCGATTTGGAAATTTGAGTTGAGACAACGCTTGATTATTGTTTTGAAAAGTTCCTTCGTATCGATCCTCTCCTAGACCGATATTGAAGGTTGAAGGAGACGACTTTGGGTGGTGTGAATATGATACTTCGAACCGATGCGTTGGAGCATTGATGGATTCGAAATCTACATTTGTTATGGACGCGGTACGCTTGCTCTATGATGGATTTGAAATGGACATTCAAACCGATATGAGAGAGTGGATACGAAGTAGTTGTTCGAATCGATTCGAATTTTGAAGCCGAGGGATACGAAGTCATCCTTCGTATCGATAGGAAGTGATGGATACGAAATCATCGTTCGTATCGGTAGTTTGTGGATGGAGTTGTGAATAGGGGCTTTGAGTTGATGTGCCCATTGTGTGTTTCGCATCGATGCGAATCGATGTCTACTGTATAGCCTTGGTTGTACACTTCGTAACGATAATGGGTGAGGTTAACTTCGCATCGTTAAAACCTTAGGCATATGGGTTCGAATGGAGATTTCGAACCGATGCGTGTTTTGACTGGTTGCGACCGGTCAAGTTTACTGGGAGGCAAATCGCCTCGGTTACTTTCAGGGCTCCATATAAATAGCAGGGGGTTTTGCCACTTTTATTTTTACTCTTGCCTTGCATTTTTACTGCACTCTTCATCGTCTCGAAGCTTCAAAGGAGAAAACACTTCGTCACGCACTCAAACCAATCCAGATCCAAAACCTTGACTCCTCGAATCCATTGCATAAACTAGGTAATTAGCTTCGAATCCAAACGGCAAATTTACTTCGAAACCGCGTCTTCTTTATCGATTGCTCACTTTAGTGATTGGCAAAACCAGATCTGGTTTGAGAAGGCTTCGAACCGATGCGTGGATTCGAGTTCGAATCGATGATGGGTGTGCCATTCGCCGTTGGATTTCGCATCGATCCATGGAATGGTTCTATGGGGCGACGCAGTTCGCACCGATTGATGGATTCAATGGATCCATTCGAATCGATGGATTCAAATCCATCGGCTATCGGTTCGAAGTTCGCAGCTTTATGCCCATTCGAATAGGATCGATTCGAATGATATCAATGTTTTCTGATCGGTTCGAACTTGCCAAAGAAGGATCGATTCGAAATCAACCATTTCCGATCAGTTCGAACTCGACACCTGTTCGTCGTTTCGAAGCAAGCTTTCCAGCCATCGATTCGAAGTGATGTTAGGGTGGTCTCGAACGAGGTGCCTGTGATCGGTTCGAACCCTCTATGATGGATTCCAAAATTTGACATTTTCTGAGCATAACTCCGGCGAGCTTCATCCTTGCATATTTGGACATATTAAATTGCATACTTGACCACCTTTCGAAGCTCGTCGATGGAACAATAATGACTTCTATTCAAATCAAATTTCCATCATACAAGCGGTTCAACGATGACGGTCAGCGATGACGGTCATTGTAAGTGGACTCCGTAGCTTTTTCGTTTGCATATTTTCTTTAACTCTGCGATATTCATTCAAGTAATGCATGGCACTGCACAGCATACATTCATACACTTTACACTGGGGAACGCACGGGTCCTTTGTCGTCTAACGATGGTTTCTCATGAGTTAGCTAGTTATGGAATCGTCAAGTTCACAGCAGCGGGAGATTCAAGGTACAGCCTCTCCGAGACTAGAGGTTTCGGACATTGATCCTGAGATCGTCGGTCCAGCCCCGGACGAATTGCCTAATGCGTCGTTCATTGCAAATCCATCGGATTCCGTTCCATCCAATATCTCTGAAGATATGTTAGGAAGAATATGCTTGAGGCACGACCTGTCACTGGATGATGTGTTACTGCCGGGGCCGAATGATAGACCGCACAATCCACCGGAAGGGTATACTGCATTCAACCGCCACGGGTGTGCGGCCGGGACACTTCCTCCGTTCAACGAGTATATAAGGGAAGTATTGTCGTTTTTGAGGATCGTCCCATCTCAGCTGCACCCGAACGGATATGCGTCGATCAATAGCTTGTTCATTGCATTTATGGAATATCTCCATCGACCACCGCTCCCGATTGAGATCAGATACTTGTTCAATTTCAAAACTCGGGGTGATTATCCTTCCTTCACATTTTTGGAAGCGGTGAGGAACTACCAAGTGGTTACCGGGTCCTGGACCAGGTTGAGCTACTATAGGACGGAATGGTTCTATGTCAGGTGTCCTCCGGGGTTTGCCCGGCGATGGTTAGTCAGACATGAGTGTAGCTGAGTTATCAAGTAATTACTAAGGCAATTGCTGTTGAAGTGAAACTTATGTTTTTTCTCTTTTTTACAGCGACGATTCAGCGACCTGAGGGCGAGCACTTTAGGGAGATGGTGCGAGTGCTTCGAGAAGTCCCGAGCGGAGATAGGGATATTGAGCTGCTCTTGACGGATAGGAATCTCCGAACTTGCGGGTTGATTGAACGAGGGCAGAGCATACTGTTTGAGGGGGCATTAAAGGCCATTTTGAAAAAACAAGTCAAGCACAAGAAGCCTAAAGTCATTATAGCCGAGGAGGCAGACTCTGAGAGAACTCCTACTGACGACGAGCCGTTGTTGGAGCCTACGGACGTGGCTCAGGATATTGAAGAGCAAAGAAAAGGCAAGGCAGCCGTCGTCACATCAACTAAGAAGGGGAGATGGAAGTCGGTTGTCACGGCCCGATCCTCTCCCGGAGTTAGAATTTTCGAGATGTCTCCTTCGCGAACCGAAAGTCTTTACGAAGGGCTTACCGACCTTCCAATCCCGGATGATGTGTCTTTTCAGCATGACGCCGGGTTGGAGGAGTTTCACCGTACTCTTGAATTGAGCGAGCCTTTTATTACTAGCTCAGTCGAAACTTCTGGTTGGTCGGGGGAAATGCATATTCATACACATTTCACGACACTACATAGTCCCGAGTCTTAGGTCATCGGTTTCGAGAAACCACTAACTCTATTCTCATTTTGCTTTGCAGATATTATGACTGGACGTGGTTCGATGCTAGGGAGCCTACGACATGCTCGCAGATCTTCCTCATATTATGATTCACAACGGAGAGAAGGAGATAGGAGTTACGATCAAAGGTACTCCGGGTACTCTAGCCAAGAATGGAGAGATAGGGATTACAGACATCGGTCTCGATCGCGCACCCCTCCTCCAAGAGCTCCTATACAGTCTCCTGTCCATGTTCCTCGTCATTCTGATTCCTCGCACTATCAATCGACCTCTCAATCTTCTAGGCATGAACCTCGCCATCCCAGATCTGAGGCAATGCCTCCAGTAGTTGCGGAACAACCTCCCACTGAAATTTCGGGAGAAGGAGCAATCAGGCTTGCTCAGCTGAAGAAGGACTTTCCGAATATTTGCTTCGGCAACTATATCTTTCCTCTTCACTTGAAAAGAATTCCGCCAGAGGCCGAACAGACGGCACACGATTATGTGCACGATTTTTATGCCCAGTACAGGGCGTGGTATAAGGCGGCCGAGAAGGCATCGTCACTGGCCTTTGAGCGTGGGGCCACCATTGAGAAAATGCAGGCTGAGTTGGCCCAAAAGAGCCGTATTATCGATGTGCTAAACACTGAGGCCGTGTCTTCTCGGAAATCCGAAATGGAGGCTATCAAAAAAGCCGATGAAGCCCAAGCAACAATGGACAGGATGAAACGTGAGCACTATGCCACGGTAGAGGACATGGGCCATCGAAACACCATGGTTACTGCCGAGAGGGACGCAGCCCTAAAGGAGTTGAACGAGCTTAAGTCAAAATTCGCCGAAATCGCCAAGGATAGGGACGATGCGAACAATGCAGCCCAGGAGGCGTGTGAACAAGCCGTGATTCTCCGGACTGAACGGGATGCGGCAGTAGCCAAGGTCCACGCGGTTGAAATGGAGGTTGAAGGGAAAGTCCGTCAAGCGGAGGCCAGGCTGGAGGCCGATATTGAAGATTTTCTTATCACTTACAATGCCAACGCGTTGAGACATCGAAATTTGGCCTGGCTCCAAGATTACCTGGTGCACCTCCGCAATGCTTGGGATCGATTGATTGAGGAAGAGGAGGAAGCACATCCGGATGAATCGGTCGACCGATTTGAACTTGAAAACCGGCTGTTGACTGATGATGAGAAGAAAGTCCTCCACGACGCTATTATTGCTCAAGAAAAGGAGATGATCGGTGGTCGGTCTCTGGAGGTTGGAGAAGGGTCAGGTATCGAGCATCATGCTACTGTCACTGAAGCCACCGCTCCACCTTCGGTAGTACCTGTATCTGTGGTCGGTACACAATCTGTTCCTGCTTATGACCCAGAACAGCCGCGGTTATCTCCCATTCGGGAGCATGCTTCTGAGGCCGCTCAGTCGTCCGCAAGTCAAACTGGGGAAGGTATTCCGAATTTATCTCAAGTGTTTTCTCAATAGAAAGTTTGTTCTGAAGCAGTTGCTAATAACTTCTTCTTATCTTTGTTTAGTGACTGGAGCTGCTTCGATTGCCGCGACCCAGGAATCAAGCAAAGGGGATAAGGCCATCACCACCGAGACTACTGTTGTGACTACAGTATCAACCGAGGCGGCGCAGGGGAGGTCCCTATCTCTTGACGAACAAATGGTGAGTGAGCTGCTTGGCCAACAGGGTGGCTCTTTCACTGACTTGCCATTTATCATTAGTGACCTTCCGCCGACCTCCAGCTCTTCAATGCAGACTGCGGATGCCCCCAGCCAAGCCCAGACGATTCGTGATGAAGAGATCCTGGCCGAGATTCAAGCTGAATTAGAAGCTGAGGGGCAAAGCGGTAGTGTTGGTGGTGGCACTATTCCATCTTCCATTGCGGGTCCGGTCCCTCCTACTCCTCCGGCGGGGAGCCTTCATTTAGATTCAAGTTCTGAGGAGGACGTAGATATTATGCCCCCGGCCGAAGAGCAACCACCAGTGAGGAGGTCGTCCAAACGAAGGATTTCCGTTCCTAGCGATTCCGATGACGAACCGCTGATAAGGAAGCCAAGAAAGAAAGAGTAATTCGGCCTCCCAAGTAGATATTTTGGTAGATAGGAACTTGTTTTCGTTTTTTGTTAGTAGGCCGTGTATAGATGCAGGTTCGGCTCCTGCTAGTAGGCATTCTTTTTTGGAAGAACTTATTTGCGTGTAAGTTCTTGTCTTCAGTTAGTTGAAATAAAATTTAGTTTCTTTGTTCCAACTCTCATTTCTTTTGTGCTTAAGTGTTTGTAGCGTTATGTTTTCAGTCCGATGTACTTGTGGTGTTTCTACCGTCAAGTAGAGTTCATTTTTATTTGCCAAGTCTACAAATCTTGGTCGCAAGTTGTAACCGATGAATAATCGAACTTCGGACATTGTATCACTTTGATCAGCGATTAACACTTAACTCTTTCGTCCCTTAGTCTCGGGGAACAACATTTGTGTTTTGGTGGTTGAGTGCGTTTATTGCAAACCTTAAGCACATGTCCACATTCTGGGGACTTAGGACAATTTGTAATCGATAACTTGGTTCGCACTATGGGAATTTGAGAGTTATCGACGTTTGTAGTATGGTTCGCACTTCGGGAACCTGGAATTGATGTTTACACTCCACTTCATGCTCTGGGAATCTAGAGTTAGCGTGGATGCTTCGGTTCGCGCTCCGGGAACCTGTAATTTATGTTTATACTCCAATCCATGCTTTGAGAACTTGGAGTTAGCACGGATGCTTCGGTTCGCGCTCCGGGAACCTGTAATCTATGTTTATACTCCAATTCATGCTTTGGGAACTTGGAGTTAGCACGGATGCTTCGGTTCGCGCTCCGGGAACCTGTAATTTATGTTTATACTCCAATTCATGCTTTGGGAACTTGGAGTTAGCCGATAGATGGTCAGTCACACCTATTTGGGCTTTTTAGGAATTCGTTCACACTCTGGGAACGATGGGTTTGATGTTTATACTCTAATTCACACTCTGGGAAGTTGGAGTCCGTTCGCACTCTGGGAACGAATTGTTGAATGTTTATACTCCAATTCACGCTCTGGGAAGTTGAAGTCCGTTCGCGCTCTGGGAACGAATTGTTGAATGTTTATACTCCAATTCGTGCTGTGGGAAGTTGGAGTCCGTTCGCGCTCTGGGAACGAATTGTTGAATGTTTATACTCCAATTCGCGCTGTGGGAAGTTGGAGTCCGTTCACGCTCTGGGAACGAATTGTTGGATGTTTATACTCCAATTCGCGCTCTGGGAAGTTGGAGTCCGTTCACGCTCTGGGAACGAATTGTTGAATGTTTATACTCCAATTCGCGCTGTGGGAAGTTGGAGTCCGTTCACGCTCTGGGAACGAATTGTTGAATGTTTATACTCCAATTCGCGCTCTGGGAAGTTGGAGTCCGTTCGCGCAGTGGGAACGAATTATGGAATGTTTAATGGACTGTCGTGTGTTGGTCCAATTCAGCCTTCGATGTGTTGGCTTGCCCCCGAGCTGGGGTTTCACTTAGTGAGTGGCCGGTTGTAACGCAGTCACTCGCTATTTGAATAAATTCCATTGTTTGATGGAACTTAGCTCTTCGTGTGTCGTGAGTGTTGAACGTTGTATTCGGTGAATCACAGCTTTAGCTTGAAGAGGTAGCATTTTATTTGCTGAAATAAGAAAATGTGGCAAAGTCAGTGCCTTATTACAAATTCAAATTTCAGAATGTAAAGGAAACTACAAAGCATTCATAGACTGAAGGAGCCTGTCATGTGTGACAGTGACGAGGTTCTTCGTCGTTCCAGGCTCCTGAATAAATAGGCCCGCCACTGATGGCGTTTATCACCAATCTCCCACGGGGACAAGTCGAGTCCTCCTGCCTCGGTCGATTGGGTTCATTGATTGGATTGGATGGGCCCGCTTCTCTGGGCTGCGGTGTCCGCACAAACTGTTCCAGCTTTCTTTCTCTGACCAGTTTTTCAACAAGATCTTGTAAGTGACGACACTCGTTCGTATTGTGCCCGTAGCCTTCATGGAACCTGAAAAATTTTCCCGTCTGGATTTGTCTCTCTGACGACGGTCTTGGAGCAGGTTTTTCATATTGAATTGTATTACGGGTCTGCAAATACAAGTCCTCCAGTGAAGTATTCAAAGGAGTATAACTGTCGAACATCAGATTTTTGCGTTGCGGGCCACGATTTTGATCTTGTTTTTTAAGTTGTTTCACGCTCTCTCTTCGCCGAGCTTGTTTATTTTTAATGTTCAACTGAACTTTTCCGGAGCTCTCACCGGACTGTTTTATTGCAACATTGCTTTGGGTCCCTTCCGCATTTGGCCCTACGCCAGTTTGCTTCCTAGACTGTTTCGCGTCTTCCCGTCTCAGGAATTGAGCTGCTTTGGAATGGAAACGGTCCAATGACGCAGGTGGTTTCCCAGCTAGCCAATTGCCGAATTCGGAATCAAGGTCGATCCCCTTAGTCAGCGCCATAAGGATGGAGTTATCGTTTGGATTACTAATCTCCACGCATGCAGTATGGAATCTCCCTAAGTAGTGCCTGAGCGTCTCTCCGGGAGCTTGCGTGACACTAGATAGAGTGTTGACATCCTTTGGCCTTGCGACGTGCATGCGGAATTGCTCAACGAATTTTGTGGCTAACTGATCGAAGGAAGAGATGGTTCGAGGTGGCAATCGGGTGAACCACATGGTGGCGATGCCCCCCCAAGGATATGGGGAAACTACGACACTTCACTGCATCGTCGGCTCTGGCAGCGGTCATCGACTATTCATACTTTAGAATATGTTGGTTGGGGTCGGAGTTTCCCTCGTACATGGGTAGAGTGGGCATTCAGAATCGCCGTGGGGGTTCAGCATTGAGAATATCGTCCGTAAAGGGAGTGTGACTTCGGGAAACTCCCCAATCGTCGTTTGTGAATCCCTGACTCTCACGGATCATCTGACGTATCATAGTCGAAAGATCCGGCATTTGTGCCAGAGTATGATCACGTTCCATACTTTGGGCTTGAACCGGATATCGTCGACGGTCCAAGTCTCGCCTTCTTGGCTCATAGTCCTCTGGGACGTACGGTTCAGGAGTACGACCGCTATGACGACGGTCCAGGTCCGACTGATCTTGAGCATCGACCCCTGGTTCAGCCGCAACGCTAGTGGTGCGGTATTCTGCGGCAAGGTGAGGAACGACACCTCCTCGGGAGGAGGGTCCGGTTTGGAAACTGGCTGACGGACCAACTCTTATTTGTCCAACGGTCAATGCCGGTTGGTTTTCAACGGGTGGCATACGACTCCCATCTAACCGGGGTCGTGGAGGCCGGTTATGGTAATCAGAGGATGAAGAACTTTCGCTGGATGATCGAGAGACATGGTCTCTCATGGATCTCCTTCGTTTCTGGCGATCCAGCTTGTTGATTAGTTCAGCGTTAGCGTGTATCTGTTCTTCTAGTTGTGCCGACTCTGGGTCAGCTCTTGGAGTAGCAACTGCAACTCTTGTCGGGTGACCGGTCCCGACGGTTCCGATTGCCCAGCGGCATCTTGAGTAGATGAAGGTAGAGGAGCAGGATTCTGTCTATCCTGTTCTTCTTGATTGACAGCGTTTGAGGTGGTTCTTGTGCTAACCATCTTGACAGTTGAATTTCTTTCCTAGACTTTATGCAAATCTGAATAAAAGGGAAGGAAGTTGGATTCAATGACCTGGATCTCTCTCTTAGATTTATTCAATCTGGTATCGATGACAGATCCAACGAGCAGGAGAAAATCTGGGTTTTCTCGGTGAAAGCACCAAAGTGTTTGCGTCAAAATTGGGCACAACACTCTTCGGGAGTCGTTGAAGAGATAATAGTCAAAAATGTAAATTCAAAACAGATATTATCTAACAAAAACTCCTATCAACAGTAAATAAAATGCGTAGACAATCGATTTATAGTGGTTCGGCGTGTTGCCTATGTCCACTGTGAAGTGTTTTGATATTTTATTGCTTTTCTTTCAATGATTACAAGTTGTTGCAGCAATCAACAGCAAATTACAACTGGGAATTCGAATTTAACAGCAAGTTTATGATATCAAATGATAGAGATCTCGATCCGGCAGAGTCTGGGCGCTTCAGAGTCAGAAGATCCCTTTTTCGTTGGCCCTGGGGCTCTATTTATAGGCGTAGGCTGCTGATATTTTGCTGAAAACTCGGGAGACCACTTCTGGCACGTGAGGGGGCCCACACGCACGGTCTAAGGAAGTTTGGGCCCACTTTGGCATCGGTTCGAACTCCATTCGAACCGATCAAGAATTCATCCAATCGAGGTGAAATTTGGCGTGGACACTCTTCGACATGATTGCAAGCTTCTGTGAAAATTTCGTTGCATTTGGATCAGTGGATTGGAAGATATGATGGGTTCGAAATGGGTTCATTGCATGGCTATTTGGTTCGAAACCACGCTTTCGAACCGATGGTTTCGAATCCATCATGGCACGCGACTTCGTGGTGACGTGGAGCGCAAACTTTGAATTGATCCGGTCTTCACTCCGAGTTGAGCGCCTCGACTCCATATATCTCGGCGAATTCGAACCGATGGAAGACACGTCATCATGGTTGGTTGACCCAGTGGATTCGAATGAGGCTACACAGGATGGATTCGAACTTGGCATCATGGATGGGTTCGAAAATGACTTCATGGATGGGTTCGAACGAGGTCCCATGTTTGGGTTCGAGCAATGTCCAGTGATGGACTCGATCAAGGACTCTTGTTTGGAGTCGAACAAGGCTTTGTGGTGGGTTCGAAGCATGGCTTCTGTGATGGATACGAGCTGTGTCACTTCTCCATGGATACGAGGCCCACCAGTTCGAACGCGATGAATTCGAACACGATGGATTCGAAGGTGATGGAGTCGAACCCAAGGTGGTTCGATGGATTCGAAACTTATGGACTCGAAAGCGATCGTTTCGAAACGTTGGTCAACGATGGGTTCGAAACCTAAGCCTTTCCCTTCAAATTGAATCGATCAAAACTCGAGCGTATGAACTCGGATTGACTTGAAACTTGAGATGTTGACTCCTATGGTCTTTCTTGCCGTGTCCTATCAATTGTAGCTCAATCTAGGCTTGGACAAAATTCAGCGATATCCATAGCGAGACGAAGTAGGACCGGTCTCTGAGACGAACTGTTCTCCGTTTCTGATCGATCTTTTGGTATCGCGGCTTTGCCAAAAAGCGAGATAACAATATACATAATAGTAATGCAGCGGAAATAAGAACACTACAGTAGCTAAAGTATCCAGCTCATCTCCTTGAGCTCCAAAGAATATCAACGATAACCTATCTTTCTCAAAATGCTTGAAAGATCAGTAGAGCGATTAAGGAAAATATAAAACTAGAGCCAGGAAATTTTTTGATGTGAGAAACTTAAGGAACAACTACATAATGTAACAACACCTTTTAAAACCATTCGAATCATCGTAACCGTTTTACCTCAAAAGAGTCAAACCATCTAATAAGTAATAAGGTTATATAATAGACAATTTCTAGGGGGACGAATATAAATCAGAAAATAGTTGTGTCGCTTGCATCTCAAGACAACAATATTAGAAGTTCAATCAAATACCATTAAGGTACACACGCATAATGGATTTTCCATGTGGATCTCTCCGGTCAAGCCGAATTCAATTTCCTGCACAAGGGTCAGAAGTTACCTTCCAGGCATCGTATATTTCTAGATAGAGTATACCATAAGATAAACATGGATGGTCCATAATCAAAGATGTGATCCTAGATATTATCAACTCGCACGCTACATGGATGAGCATGCTCTAGATATGGAGTTGATATATCCCGTCGCGTGTTAGCTAAACCCCAAATTTTGCACCCTACTCAGTTTTTAGCCGTATCGGTGGTGAGGTCATGTTTATCATCTCCTCAGATGAGTCATCATCACTCAAATAGATCTTGAATGTCTCTTTGGATTCCAATATCCTAAATAGTTCATGAATCCCTATATGAATTCTAATATCTCAAATAGATCACGAATCTCTACATGAATTCGTATATCTCAAACAAATTTCGAATCTCTGCATAGATACTGTTAGCACCAGAATTTGTCACTAACACTCTTAAGAAAGTTTATGCAGAGAGATAAATGAAGAAAGTAAATTAAAACAAAGAATTGTATGCTAAATTAAATGAAAAAAACAAGAACACTGGATTTATAGTGGTTCGGCATAACTGCCTACGTCCACTTCGAATCTTGATCTTTATTGCTTTCACAAATGATTGAATACAGATACAATCTGTCCTATAATGGCTTGAATACAAGTGCTAAGCAAAATAGAATAAGTCTTGAATGTAGCAGAGTCTCCCCAGTGTTCCCGAAAAAGGTCCCTTTCACTGTGCCTGTGCCATTCTATTTATAGATGAAGATGGGTTGGACTTCCCCCATGAGCCTAGGAGTAAGATACCTCGACCCGTGGTAAGTGACTTCTGCATGCCGAGCCATAAATGCCGAACGACAATTGCCGAACCACATATCCAGGCCGAACGACATTCGTATGCCGATTGAGGAAGACATGTCGAATGGTACCTGTATGCCAAACGAGGCAGTGCATTGAGTGAGGAATGTAGGCCGAACAAGACCTGTGCCGAACGAGACTTGATGCCGGTCGAGGGGAGATGCCGAACGACTCACTTATGCCGAGCGAGGCTTCATGCCAAACGAGGCTTCACGCTGAACGAGGCTTTACGCCGAATGTGGCTCATGCCGAACGAGGCCTCATGCCGAACGAGGCCTCATGCAGAACAAGGCTCATGCCGAACGAGGCTTCATGTCGAATGAGGCATTGATGCCGAGTGACCCTTCCATGCCGAGCGAGGCACTGTGCCGATGGACCCCTCAATGCCGAGCGAAACTTCGTGTCGACCGAGGGGAGGTGTGCCGAGCGTTGCCTTTGCCGAACGGTGTACTTGTTTGGTGATCCTCACGTTACCGGGTCAATTACCTGGGTAACACTTGCCCCCCAAAGTGTGTCGTGTGTGGCAACACGACATGCTGTGAGCTAATATCCAATTCCCTCTTCTCCTTTATAACATCCATATGAAAATGTTCCATATGGACGCCAAGCGAGTCGTTTGGCAAGTCATATGCCGCTCGGCATAAGTATGACAAGTCATATACTGCTCGGCATAAGTATGCCGAACCATCGAGATACCTTTGACCGGGTCCACCAGCCGATGCCTGTTCAACTTCCCCATTATCTATATAAGCCACTACTCCTTCTTCTTCTCCCTTTTACTTTTACCTCTACTTTATAGAGCTTACGAACTTGCCTTCCACCAAACTTCTACGAATAATTCACCCTTCCCTTTTCTTCTCGAACCCGATACGTTGCTCCACGTCCTTCCCCAATAACGAACCTGATCAGAATCGTGCTTCCTACTCCAGAATCTCCCTAAGTTTCAAGCCATTTCTTAGGTAATGACCTCTCCTTTAAACACTTCATCCCGACTAGGAAACTCAGCACGAGATTCGAGTTCGTGAATCTTTGTAAAATCGAGGAAAGTAGGAACCGCGTGGATGAGGACAACGAATCGAGGTTAGAACATGTCTTAGGGCTAGGCGGAGTGGTGAAAGGAAGAGGATGTCAGAGGTGTTTAGGACATGAGGGATTAAGAAGTAGTGAAGTTAGGGGGTGTAAGTTAAGTATGGTGTGCAAATCGAAAGAGAAATGGCTGTGGCTCGGCATGACTCTCGCGTGCCGAACGATGAAGAGAGATTAGAGGAGAGCAATGAGTCGTGCCGAACGGCAAAGAGAGAATTCAGGAGAGTGATGAGTGTTGTCATGCCGAGCGGCGAAGAGAGGACGTTGGAGAGGAACGAGTGTTGGGCTTATAGGGCCGAGGGTGCGGCTCGGTATTATCGAGGCTCGGCATGACTCCCACATGCCGAACGAGGAAAAAGGAGAAAAGGAGAGAAGTGATGGTTGAGCCTAGAGTGCCGAGCGAAGCGGCTCAGTATGAGCATGACTCGGCATGACTCCTGCATGCCGAACGGTGAAGGGTGAGTGAGGAGAGTTTAGGTTGTTACTAAGTCGAGTCTCTCGCGTACCGTTCGACATTAAGTCTTGAAGTGGACAATAATGGTTGAAACCATTCTAACTCAAACATAGCTCGTACTAACTTGACTTACTTATTACCTAAACATATGACAAAAACAAGGACAATGACTTAAGCAGATAAGCATATCGACCAATCTGGACCGATAACTCCCCTGTCTCAAGAACTATAAATCTAAATTTAATGTGGTAAAAGTAGACTATAGCCTTTGACATATATTACGAACTTCCAAGCTCAAAATTAAAAACCATCACTAGACACCTGTACTTTTCTTTATCCTATTAGTTTCATGACTTTAAATCCTTTGACACTTATACTCGAATGACTGCACTAGTTCACACACCGCACGGGGGGAGTATTTTGTTGTTATGTCTAATACCGTTCGTTTTTAAAGTATAGTTTAAACAGGTGTTTCATCATATTCTACACACATTAGAGATGTCTAGGAAATCAAGTCTGCCACGATCTCGGACAGACCCATGCCATCTTCTCAATAAGAAGTAGTTGGAACTTCAAGCCCGTCGACTACCCCTGTACAAGACATTCCGAGCCCCACGATCACATCCGTCAACTTAGCTCTTGATGCTCTGGATGCAGCGATCTTTCTAGACGGTCCGATCGATTCTCAAGCCTCAAGAATTAACGAGAGCGCTCTTCATCGTATATGCTCGGTACACGAGATTTCTTTCGATGATGTGTTGGTTCCATCAGGACAAGATCGTCCTCACGTGCCCCCAGTCGGATATACGGCCTACAACAAATTTATGTGTTAGGTTGGTAGGATGCCGCAATTCAACTCCTTTCTTCGTGATCTACTACATTATATTGAGATCGCTCCATCGCAATTACATCCAAACAGTCACGCGTTTGTGTACGACACGTGCATCCTCTTCATGAGTGTCCTTTTCAGGCTCTCGACTCCTGACAATATCCGATACATTTATCGTTTCAAGAAACTATTAGACAAACCATCTTTTGTATTTCTCGAACCACACAACAAGTGTCAAATTCTGACCAAGGCGTGGAGCAAATTCGCCCAATATAAGCAGGGGTGGTTCTACGTGCGCTGTCCCCTTGGTTTTGCAAGGAGATGGGTGGAAGGGAGTAAGTTTCTTTCCTGGATCAATACTTACATTTGGCAGAATTTGCACTTTTTCTGACTCTTTATCTACTTTTTCAGGTATCAGCCCATGTCCCGAATTTTTCGAGAATTCTGAAGCTGTTGAGGCTATTCGTGCTATCCCCGTAGAAGAACGGAATATTAGGTCTCTTATTTCGAACGAGTCGCTCTTGAGGTTTGGGCTGCTGGCGGCAGGCCACCGAATAAGCCTTCCTCAAGGCATCACCATAACCGGGTCTTGGGCAAAGGAAAAAAAGCAAGTTGGGCCTTCAGCACATGATGCCTCTGACACATCTGAGGTGGGGAAGATTAAAGAAGCTAAAACGCCTAAAATACGTGGCGAGAACATTAGCCCCGCTCGAGAGCCGGTAGTCGAGGTGCACGATATCAAAGTAATGTCTCCCTTTGTGAAGGGAAAGAAAAAATTGACTTACAAACTGATAAAGAAGACAATGGGTGGAACCTATAAAGTCACAATCACCCCGGTGGAGAGAGAGCCTTCTCCTCAACGCTTAGAGAGTTCATTGAAAGGCCTGTCGGATCTCACTATTCCCAACGATTTACTTAACTATGGCTTCAATGATCCGGAAGCACTTGAACTTCATTTGCCCGCAAGAAGCAATGCAGGCGCTCAAGCCCATGTTCAGGGTGAAAAAACTCTCATAAGTAGAGATAAAGAAACTGGTCCGTTGGGGGGAAATACTAGGACACACGCGGACATGGGCACTTCACCTTGCACTTCAATTTTAGCCATCACTCTACTCTTTTGCAAACTTGTCGTTATCCAAATTTTGCGCAGGTGACATGGGACGCACTCATGGACTCGATCGTCTTCGGGGGTCATCTATTTTTCATCATTCTGGCCGGGATTCGGGTTTCGGCAAATGCCGAGACAGAGATGACACTGGCGATCAAGATTACTGCCACCACGAATCATCCTACCGAAGAAACACTTATAGCCAGTCCTCCTACCCTCGTGATCCTCCTTCTCAATCGGAGCAAAGCAAGGAGAAGTCCATGCACAAGGGGTCCCAGCCTGAGGCCCATCGAGATCAACACTCCGGTTCTTCCAGTTCCAGGAAATCCCAGGATCCCCATAAAACACCTGTAGTCTCCAGGTAGACTCCTCTCGATCCTGTATCTGATCCATCGGTAGCAGAATGACTTGCTGAGCTTAAAGCCACGTTTCCAAGAATATGCTTTGATGGCTTGAAATTTCTACCGTCGATTCATCACTTTCCGGTACTTGTCAAACAAAGCGCTATTGCTTACACTAACGACGTCTACCTTCAGCATGACGCGTTTGTCCATTTAGCTGAAAAGTCTCGGAAGTCTATATTAAGCGTCAATGAGATTGATCGCCTGAAGCTCGAGGCTATTCATGATAAAGACATTATTAAAGCTCAGGACGAAGAGCTTTCTTCATACAAGTCTCAGCTTGAAGCTGCCCAAAAAAGCGTCGAAGACACAGCGGAGGCCGTTAATCGTCTGGAGCCGTCACATAAGAAGGAAATTGACGGGCGGTCCATCGCTGCGGGGCTTTAGCTTTAGAAAAAGATTCCATCCAGAAGGAGAGGGAAGCATTCACGCTGTGAGTCAAAGAGTTGGAAGATTTACTCCACAAAGAGAGAGAGGGGAAAAAACTGCTGCTCAGGAAGAGTCGCTACGATATTACGAAGAGATTGTTGCCATGCGACTCCTGAAGGAAAAGCTCGACGACGAGCTCTCTAAGGTCGGGATGCTGAAAGATGAAGCCTGTGAAGAGGGCAAAAGAATAGCATCCGCGGAGATCGATTCTCGCCTTGAGGCAGCTATGGAGGCTAGCAGGGAGGAGATCAAGTGTTTGTTCGACCCACTCATAGCAGAATACAACGCTCGTGTCCTCATGCATCGGGACTTAAATTTTCTTGGCGAGGGCTACCTCGAATCTCTTGCCGAGGCATGAGAAAAATTGATCAAGATTAGAAAAGTCGAGTTGGGCACCGAGGAGGTTGACGAGGAGGCTCCGGTAAAAGAATTTCTCAGGAGGAACGAGCCTTTAAACTTGTCTGCAGCGAAGGCCCTCTACAACAAAGGTTCCTCCTCATCAAAAGGAAAAAAATGAGATCGCTGGTCCGTATGGAACCAAGTCTCCAGCTCCTTCCCATACTCAATCGACCGATCCGTCGGTACTTGATCCATTCGAAAAACACGTTGGTTACGATCCGGAAGCCCCTGGCCTTGACATTCATGTATAACTCCCATTCCAGAGGGTAAGACTCTGAGGACGGTTGAGAGCCAGCAAGAAATCGGTAAATAACTCTTCTTCTTAAAGTTCAAAAAACTATTGTTTTCGGCGTGAGTTCATTATATTCTAGCATTTGTCTCTTAGGGTCTTACGTTGGTCGCTTTGACACCGAGCCCACTCAGAGGAGCGATGACGCCAAGGAGAAGAAGGAGAAAGCGAGCGAGGCAATTCAAGCGGGAGAGACTCCTGGCCCTAATGCTCAAGTGATTGGGGCGCTTGACAAGGACAAGTCCGAGACTTCGTCACTCATCGAAGAAAGTTATGAAGTTGAGATTATGGGCACCTCTGAAGACACTTCAAAAATGAGCATGAAGGAGCAATTCGCGGAGGAGAAGAAAAAGAAAGTTGAAATCAAAGTTGAGCCCCGAGTTGTGGATCTTGATGTTCCTTTAAACAGGCCTTTAAAGGTCATCCTTCCTTATGGGTCTAAGCCACTAGAAGTCCCTTGTCCCTCCTCCAATGTTACTTCCCAATCAAGCAAAGCATCCAAACGAAAATGCGTCGGGGAAGAGTCGTCTGAGAAAACAAAGGAGGAAAAGTAACCCAAGAAACCGAAAAAGTAGCTGTGACACTCGTTCAATGAGAGTTAGCTTAGATTATGTAATTATTTTTATTTATTTTCATAGTCAATGTAAATAGAATTTTGACTCCAAGCTTTGGAGGAGTTGTAGTAGGACCTCATTTTGGATTGATAAATAAAATTTAGTTTCTTTGTCTTTCAAATGACTTTTATTATTCAGCTTTCCGTATAATTATGGTCGAAACCCGAGCTACCGTGAGTTACATAAACCCTAAATCATCTTCATATAACTCGGAATATCTTTGGAATTGTACATTCTTTATTCCACGCTTCGGGTACTTAGAATATTTTTCAGTCCGTACGCTGGGGACTTGATGACTTCAAGTCATTTTTATTCTAGTCCGTTCTTCGGGGACTTAGAGATTTTTAAGCCGTTTATACTCTAATCCGCACTCTGGGCTCTGAGTACTCCAGTTCTCACTCTGGGGACTTGGAGATTTCGGGTCATTTATACTCTAGTCCACACTCTGAGGACTCAGAGTACTCCAGTCTGCACTTTAGGGACTTGGAGATTTCGGGTCGTTTATAATCTAGTCCGCACTCTAAGGACACAGAGTACTCCAGTCCGCACTCAGGGACTTGGAGATTTTAGGTCGTTTATACTCTAGTCCACACTCAGAGGACTCAGAGTACTCCAGTTCGCACTAAGGGGACTTGGAGATTTTAAGTCATTTATACTCTTGTCCGCACTCAAGGGACTCAGAGTACTCAAGTTCGCACTCAGGGGACTTAGAGATTTTAAGTCATTTATACTCTATTCCGCACCCAGGGGACACAGAGTACTCCAGTCTGCACTCAGGGGACTTAGGAGATTTTAAGTCATTTATACTCTAGTCCGCACTCAAGGGACTCAGAGTACTCCAGTCCGCGCTCTGGGGACTTGGAGATTTCAGGTCGTTTATACTCTAGTCCACACTCTGGGGACTCAGAGTACTCCAGTCCGCACTCAGGGGACTTGGAGATTTTAAGTCGTTTATACTCTAGTTCGCACTCAGGGGACTCAAAGTACTCCAGCCCGCACTTAAGGGACTTGGAGATTTTAGGTCGTTTATGCACGTTCGTACGTTAGACAGAATAATGTAACTCTAGCTTTTTGCCATAGAATTATCATACACAGAAACATCAATAATTCATGTGAAAGATGGCTACAAGCCTTTATTAATGAAAACAAGCTAAATTATCTTATTACATGCTGAAAACTAAGAATCAACGAAATAAAAACATACTGAAAATAATTGCAACAAAGATAGAAAATGAATAGACTAAGTATAGTAATGCCGCAGATGCTCGCTATTCCACGCTCGGGGGAGTGTTGCGCCATCAACGATCGCTAGCTTGAAAGTTCATTCTCCAAGCCTCCATTCAATGGTGTATGGACCTTCCCATGTGGGATTCAGATGCGACGGGGCTGGAAAAACTCATTTCAAAACGAGGTCGCCCACGTCAAAGACTCTTGGCCGAACTTTTTCTTTATAATATCGAGCGACTCGGTGTCTATATGCGGCCGCTCTTAAATCAGCTTCTTCATGTTTTTCATCAATAAGTCCAGTGATTCCAAAAAAAGTTCCCGATTCGTCTCGGGGTCGTAATGAGTTACCCGATGTGTCTGAACTTTAAGTTCTACGGGTATAACAGCTTCCGTGTCATATGCCAATGCGAATGGAGTGTGGCTAGTCGTGGACTGGTGGGTGGTTTCATCTTCCCAAAGTGATGTTGGAAGTTCATCCACGCACTTGCCTCTAGCCTTTTCCAAACGCTTTTTCAATATGGACTTGATTATTTTGTTCAAGGCTTCCACTTGTCCATTGGCTTTTGGATGAGCAACTAATGCAAACCTTTTTCCAATAGCATGCTTTTGACAAAATTTTTTGAACTCTTTGCTTTCGAATTGAATTCCATTGTCTATAATGATTGTCTATGGGAGGCCAAAACGGAATATAATATTTCGTACAACAAAATTAATGACCTTCTTGGTTCATGGCTAAGGGCTCTGCTTCTGCCCACTGGTAAAATAATCGACCGCAACTATCGCATATTTCGCACCACCTTTAGATATGGATAAGGAATCGATTGTATCGATTCCCCACATTGCAAACGGCCATGGGCTAACCATTTGCGTGAGTTTCATTGGCGGAGCTTTTGGGATTTTTGCATACTTCTGGCATTTGTCACATTTCCTTACGTAGTCTGCAGCAACCCGATTTACAGTTGGCCAATAGTATCCATAGCGGAGGATTTTCTTTGCTAATGTCTGCCCCCCTCAATATGGTCACCACATTCTCCTTCATGGACTTTCTTCAGGACTCGTTTTATCTCGTCGTGGGCAATGCACCAGAGTAAGGGGGTCGAGAATCCCTTCCGATACATTATTTCGTCCTGCATTACATATCGTGAAGCCTTACGAATGACTTGTCGTCTTTCGCTCCTTCTTTCGGGTAAGATCCCGTGTAGCAAGTATTGTTTGAATGGGGTCATCCATGACCCCGTCTCGATTTCTGGTTTTGGCACGAGATCTATCCATCACATTTATACTCGGAGCATGTAAGGTTTCGACGGGAACCAATCCCATTTGTTGTGCACCGCCAATGCTTGCAAATTTTGTTAATGAATCGGCTTCTTTGTTTTGTCCACGCGGGACATGTGAAATATCATAAAATTCTAGATTTGCTAGTAGCTCTTGAACCCATGCAAGGTATGGGGCAAATCTCTGTCCCTTTGCTTGGTAGTCCCCCTGCACCTGGTATACCACCAGTTGTGAGTCACAAAAATTTCAACTGATTTTACCCCCAGTTCTCTTATAATTTTCAAGCCAGCGAACAATGCTTCATACTCGGCCTCGTTATTTGTTGCTGAGAATTCGAGCTTCAAAGCGTAACAAATTGACCGGTTTTCGGGGGTCATAAGAACTATGCCAGCTCCCGAGCAACGGTCGTTAGTTGCCTCATCGGTGTACATCTTCCATCGAACGAGAGGTATGACATTGTGACCGTTTGATTCGTCTGACACGGTGAATTCGGCAATGAAATCTGCTAGCGCTTTCCCTTGTATGGCCCTTCGTGGTAGGTAGGTAATATCGAACTGATTCAACTCGATATTCCATTTTAACATCCTTGCAGAGTTTTTGGTCGTTGGAGTACCTGCCGTAAGGGTTGATCGGTTGAAACACTGATTGAGTGCGCCTGAAAGTACGGTCGGAGCTTGCGTGATGCAATCACCAAGCAATATGCTAGTTTCTCAATCTTAGGATAATTTCTTTCTACCCCCGTTAAACGTTTACTGACATAGTACACTGGCTTTTGAACTCGGTCTTCCACACGAACCAATGCCATACTAATAGCATGTTAGGATACAACCAAGTACACATACAACATCTCATGGTCTACCGGTTACGATAGTACCGAGGGACTATCTAAACGCCTTACCAGAGCTCGGAACGCTTCCTCACAGTCGGATGTCCACGGAAATTTCGCTTTCCTTTCTTTATTACATCGAAGAAAGGAATACACTTATCTGTGGCTTTGGATATGAATCGACCCAGCGCGACCACCTTTCCATTCAAGCTTTATACTTGCCTTATAGTTCTGGGCACTTGCATGTCTCGAATAGCTTGAATCTTCTCCAAATTAGCTTCGATTCCCCATGCATTTACAATGAAACCCAGAAACTTCCCGCAATGCCAAAGGAACACTTCAAAGGATTGATTTTCATTACATAATGTCTAAGTATATCAAATATCTCCGCTAAGTCTCGAGTGGTCGTTTGACTGCCATGACTTCACGAGCATGTCATCCACATAAACTTCCAGTGTTCTACCAATTTGGTCTTTAAACATTCGATTCACCAGACGTTGATAAGTCGCTCCTACATTTTTCAATCCGAAAGGCATCACCGCATAGCAATATTACCCAACGTCTATGACAAAACTGGCATGTTCTTGGTTTGGAATGTGCATCAGGATTTGATTATATCCCGAGTACGCATCCATAAATGACAGTAACTCGTGTCCAGCTGTTGAGTTGTCCAGCTGGTCGATTCTAGGTAAAGGGAAACTATCCTTCGGGCATGCTTTTTTTAAATCAGAGTAATCGATGCAAGTTCTCCACTTTCCATTTGCCTTCCTTACTAGCATAGGGTTTGACATCCATTCAGGGTAGAGGACGTCGTGGACGAACCCATTAGCTTTGAGTTTGTCCACCTCCTCTTTGAGAGCAACGGACCTCTCCGGGTCCATACCCCTCCTTTTCTATTTTACAGGGACATACTTTGGGTCTATGTTCAACATATGACTCGCAATAGTGGGAGAAATCCCACACATATCAGAATGTGTCCAAGCGAAAACATACAGATTCGCTTGGAGGAAGTCCGTAAGATCTTCGACCATCGAGGGGTCGAGTTGTGATCCTATCTTCAGTACTTGCGATGGGTCATCTCGGCTGACTGGAATGTCAATCGTGAATTTAGCCGGTGCTGCTTTTTCTTCCTTGGGTTCCCCATCATCTCTCGGTTCTATATCTCTATAGATTCGAGAATGTCGCCCGAGCCAGGGCTTGGGCACTACTTGTCAATCGTCAGTATTCCAGGTGCGGACGGAGTTGTCCGCAACCTTTTCTTTCTCTCTCCACTGAGCCTCTCTCAGCTCGGCCACATAAACGCGCGACCGATCGCTTGATCACCGTGCACCACACCAACTCTTTATCTGTCGGGATTTCAAAGTCAAACACCATATGGCCAAAGCTGCCCTAAAGTCAGCCAAGGCTGGCCGACCTAGAAACACATTATATGGAGAATCGACATCCAACACTATAAAAGGTAGGATTCATACGCTCTCCTTGTCCCAGTTCAACCGGCAATTCAACATATCATACTGCATTAGTCGCTGCACCATTAAAGCCGTGGATTCGGGCTTTAGATGGTTTCAAATCCTTTGTTTCCATCTTCATTTGATCGTATGCCTTTTTGAAGATGATGTAAACGGAACTTCCACAATCAATTAAAATTCTCTTCACATATACTGGCCCAATCGTCGCAGATATGGCCATCGAGTCGACGGTGGGAGCCTTCACCTTGTCCGCATCTCGGCTCCTAAACACTATATCATCTGTCATCATGTGTTGCTGCTTAATGGGGGTCCCATCCTCCACATTCAAACAACACTCATAATCCGCATGCCTTAAGGAGTTAGCATACCGCTCCATTTCCTGCCAGTTATTATCTGCAGGATGAGGTCCACCGACTATAGTGTTTATGACTAGCCTACCCACAGTTCGAGCAGGTTCCTCTGGATGGCGTGGAGCCAGCCCGCATCTGGGGTCTGATGTTCCTTGCCTACCTTCCTATGGGTTCTTGACAAACCTTGCAACTTTTTCTATCTAATCAGCTTTTCTATGGAATCGTGGAGGTGCCCACACTCTTCTATATTGTGTTCGTAAATCTCATGAAAGCGATAGTACTTCCCCATCCTCTTTTGTTCCCCTGTTGATTCCTTTGTGCGTGGCTTTTTGTATTGAAAAATATTACAAGTTGACAGGTAAATATTCTCAAGAGACGCATTCAGTGGGGTGTATTCGTTGTAGGTTGGAATCCTTGGCTTCCATTTCCCTGTTTCCCTTTTCTTCCCGGGATTTCCTCCTCCGGACCCTTTAGATTGCTCGGGTTTATTCTAGACATTGACTTGAACCTTCCCTGAGTTGTCACCGGACTATTTTACAGTGATGTTGCTTTTCACAGCCTCCTGAACAACCTCTGGTGCCTTATCTCGCCTCGTCCATCTGGCTTCCTCTCTTCTTATGAATTGATGATCCTTTGAATAGAAACGTTCCAACGTAGTTGGAGGCTTTCCTGCCAACCAATCTCCAAACTCCGAATCCGGATCTACTCCTCGCATTACCGCCATCATAATTATGTAGTCATTAGGGTTGCTAACTTCAGTAGCCGCAACATGAAATCTCTGCAAGTACTCTTTTAATGACTCCCCCGGAGCCTGGATTACACTGGATATGGACATCACATCCTTAGGACGAGTGGCATGTATCCTGAACTGTTCCACAAATTTCATCGCCAATTCGTCAAAGCTGGATATAGACTGTGGGGGAAGTCGAGTGAACCACATAATGTATATTCTGGATAAAGTTATTGGGAAGCATCTGCACTTGGTCGTGTCATTCGCTCTAGCCATATCCATCATTCATTCATACCTCATCACATGTTGTCTAGGATCAGTTTTCCCTTCGTAGGCCGGGATAGTTGGCATGCTAAACTTCTTGGGGTCTCGGCCTGTAGAATTGTATCCATAAATGGAGTATGACTCCTGGATATCCCCTAATCTTCATTGGTTAAGCTTTGATTCTCTCTCATCAACTGTCCGACCATAACCGATAAGTCCGGGGTTTGTATGGAGGATGGAAGGTTGGACTCTGTTCTTCGAGACCGCTCAGGTTAGTGTCTCCTCTGTTGGCGGTCTGCCAAACGTGTATCTTGGGGACCAGCTTCATTAGGGTCTTGGTGAGTTGGGCGTCCAGTTTCCATCCATGTTCTTGCTCCTAAGTTTCCTGCTCCATCTTGGGTGTGTTCTCCAAGATGCAAGTGATCCCTAGTTGATCCATTAGCAGCACTGTTCAGTTTCTATTTTGCGGTGTCTACACCTAGGAGGTTCGTCAGATAAGGTCAAACTATCAGATGAAGAATAAGGAACGGGGCTACCTCCAGCATTCTGATGTTGTTGCTGAGTAAGCTGAGTCATGAGTTTAGCGTTAGCTTGAATCTGCTCAGCAAGTTGTCTCCTGCTTTCCATGAGTTCTCTCATCAGGTCGTTGAATTCCGTTCTAGTAACAACTTCCGTCTGGCTACGAGTTCCGGCAGTCCCTACGCTAGGATCAACTTGCTGATTGCTAGGTCCTATCTGTTGTACGCTAGCAGTCTCGTTGACCTCCACGTTATAAGAGGCTGATCTGGTACATGGTCTTCCCATAGTAGAGTTGCTGATAGAAACTCTGAATAGATTCAACGGACGTCCTGTGAATGACTTGGATCTCCTTCGGGGGATTTATTCAATCCAGTAGCAACAAAGCAGATCCTAGTGGCCTGAGAATTCGGTTCTTAGTGAAAGCACCAAAATGTTAGTACCAAAATTGGTCACTAACACCCTTAAGAAAGTTTATGTAGAGAGATAAATGAAGAAAGTAAATTAAAACAAAGAATTGTATGCTAGATTAAATGCAAAAACAAGAATATCGGATTTATAGTGGTTCAACGTAACTGCCTACGTCCACTTTGAATCTTGATCTTTATTACTTTCACAAATGATTGAATACAGATAAAATCCGAACTATAATGGCTTGAATACAAGTGCTAAGTAAAATAGAATAAGTCTTGAATGTGGCAGAGTCTCCTCAGTGTTCCCGAAAAAGGTCCCTGCCCTTCTATTTATAGATGAAGATGGTTTGGACTTTCCCCATGGGCCTAGGAGTAAGATACCTCGGCCCGTGGTAAGTGACTTTTGCACGCCGAGCCATAAATGCCGAACGGAAATTGCCGAACCATATATCCAGGCCGAACGGCATTCGTATGCCGATTGTGGAAGACATGCCGAACGGTACCTGTATGCCGAATGAGGCTGTGCGCTGAGTGAAGAGTGTAGGCCAAACGAGACCTGTGCCGAATGAGACTTGATGGCGGTCGAGGGGAGATGCCGAACGACTCACTTGTGCCAAGCGAGGCCTCATGCCGAGCGAGGCTTCACGTCGAACGAGGCTTCACGCCAAACGAGGCCTCATGAGAATGAGGCTTTATGCCGAACGAGGATTTATGCTGAAAGAGGCTTCATGCCGAACGAGGCTTCATGTCGAATGAAGCTTCATGCCGAACGAGGCTCAATGCCAAGCGAGGCTTCATGCCGAACGAGGCGTTGATGCCGAGCGACCCTTCCATGCCGAGTGAGGCTCTGTGCCGATCGACCCCTCAATGCCAAGCGAGACTTCATGCCAAGTGAGGGGAGGTGTGCCGAACGATGCCTTTTCCGAACGATGTACTTGTTTGGTGATCCTCACGTTACCGGGTCAATTACCGGGGCAACAGATACCGACATATATATCGCGTATATGGTTCGAAATGTTTACAGTTTTGGGTCATCTCATATAAATACATTCCCCCACTTATTGGACGCTCCAAAATCAGTCGATAGATTTTATGTTAACTTAACCCTTATTCTCGTAGAAATAAATAGAGAATGCATAAGGGTGGAGATCATCTTCTATCAAGACAGATTTCATTATCATTTGTCCTAAAAGAGCAAGAGTATTTTATATGTACAATATATCGTCATGAAAGATAACTATACCGTTTAACTCTTGCATTTCTTCTAGATATTTCCTAAGTTATATTGGTCAAATTTAACAATAATGAGAATGATCGCTTATGGAAACTATGTCTCGTATACTTATTACATTTCCAACCTTCTCAACTTATACAACTCTTTGGTCAAGAATGAAGCTGTAACACCCCATAAAATCAACCATAAATAAGTAAATTGGATAAATTAATTTAAATAAGATAGAGTTAAAAATGATTTTTTTGGTAAAAATCAGAATTTGGCCACGAAAGTATGCTGTTGCATTCTTGACTATTTTCCGATCAATTTCCATGTATAATATGTTGAAAACAGAGCTCAACCAAGGAAGTTGTGGACACTTGAAGTTTAAGATTCAAATTAATTTAAATAAAATTCAGATTCAAATAAATAATCAATTCCTAATTTTGAAACAAAAGTTAATAGTAATTATTCTTAGGGATTAAGTAAACGTTAAATTACAATTAAGGAAGAAAAATAATTACAAAACAACGACAACAAAATCCTTCCCAAAATAACAGAACCGATCGACCGCTCTCCTAGGATCGGTCGACCACTAGTGGTCAACTGGTGGGTTGCGGCGATCGACCGGTGAGTATCAACGGCGGCTAGGGTTTTGCAGCAATGAATGTTCCGGATTTTATAATTTTAAACTGACTTAAATCGGATGGTTCTGGTGCATTTTGACCGCTATAAATAGGAACCTAGCCCCCTCACTTTTATTCATAAAAATATTTTGGGAGCCCAGTGAAGCTCTATCATTTCATCTCTTCAACGATTCAAAAAAACCCATTAGGTTTTCAAGTAAGAAATTCTATACATCTATTTTTCTATTGTTTATTTTCTCAACCCATTCTCCTCTAAACCTCTAATTTTTCGAATCTAACATATATACAAATCACTTGCTATATATATAAAAAAGAAGAGATTCGAAAAATGTTCATTAAAGGCATATCAAATCCAAAAGAAAGCAAAGCCAAGGACCTATAGTGAGTGAAAATCTTAGATTTTCTATTTTAGTAATTGAATAGTGTAGTTTAGATTTGAATATGCCTTGGGGAGTTTTGGATTACAAAAACATCACATAAAAAATCCCCAAAATTCCTCCAAAGCAAATGTTAATTCTTTGGTTGGAATCTTAATTGTTTTGTATTAAAATAATGGAGCTTGTATGGATTTTGCAATTTAAGTGTTTTACCTTCTGTTGTACTTCTTATTCTTTTTCTTTGGATCTCATTAAGGAATTTGATTAAGAAATGGTGTGTAAGCTATGACTTCTTATTCGTAGTTTGCACTACCTATTTCTATAAATTGAATAGAAATTTCCTTGTCTAATTTCATATAAAAGACGTTGAATAGAGCGTAAAATTAATTAAATTGTAAGTTTCTATTATTGATTTATTCCTTCATTTTAATATGATTTGGTTCTATATATAAGTCTACTAATTTGATTTTAGGATATTGGATTTATGGTATACATGTTATTATAGAGATGAGATTTGTATAATTTTGGAAGATTTGACATTTAAAACGTTAGTTTATGGCATGATTTCTGCGTGCATAGAAATAAACAAAGGTGTGTGTGTATAAATATAAACTTGCATAAATTACGTACAATTACAATGTATTAATGGCATAGTTAATTGGATTAGTAATTATCATTTAAATCCCCTTTAGGAAAATAATTAATTTTAGAGGAGAAATAAGAAGTATTTATTATAAGTCCTAGATAATTGATACAGTGAGATGTGTGATAATATACTTAGAGAGTGTTATGAAATATGACTAAGATATAGAGATGCGAGGTCAGTTAAAAGCACACAAAAGTCTATCCATCTAATTTAGCTACTAACAGTGTGACTTTGGGGCTTAAGTGAGGCATCATCTATAATAAGTAACTATGGATGAGTGAGATTAGCCCTAATTCTATAGGGTAAATCTGCCAAACTAGTATGGCTACCTGTACCTATGACTTGTCGGACTAATATGAGATGTCTCCATGGGATAAGGGTCGTAATACGAAGGACCTACTTTAGGGATTGAAGACATTAAGTAGTTGTTTGAGGGCCGACCTCTTTCTCTTATATGAAATATTAAATGGTCGGGATTGATTTTAGGCACAGTTGAGGATATTTCGAAAAGGTCCGCTTTAATGGAAGTAGTAAATGTCCAAAGAGATTTCCGTGCAATGTCAGCTAGATAGATACCTATGAGGAGTCTGCCTTGGAAATAGGTATTAAATGATGAGGGCCTATCTCCATTGAGGTCTAAATGGTCAGTCTTCCTATTTTCCATTAAAAGGTATTAAGTGACTTGGATACTATCTCTCGCATTGATAGACGTTAATAACGATGGTTATGGGATATTTAATTTGATAATACCAAGGACCTACTGTGGGGATTGTTGGTATTCAGTGGTTGTTTGATGGCCTACCTCTTCCCTTATATGAAGTATTAAATGGTTTTGAATATAATTTAAATGCAAAAGATATGTCCTTATTTGAATTATACTGCCCAAGTACTGATATAGAAAGGCTTAAGATTTCTATTCACCAGTTCTGACTCCCTCCTTACTACAACACATGTCTGGGAAGGAGATGATGATTAAGATGGAGAAAGCGGTGAAAAAAGCTTGCGTAATATGCAATTTATCTACTTATGCTATTTTTCGATGTACCTATTTGAAAATGACAATGTATTTTTGAACATGATTATATAACTGTCATTGTTGACATTATGGTTTTGTGACATTTGGAATTTTAAATCAAATGGATACTATTTATACTATTATATTTTATCCTTCTATTGTGATTCTGAATGAATAGACAAATAGCTCTTATTGTTCTTTTTACCAACCAACAGCCAGCTTTTGAATGAATCTACGTTTCGCTGGGCTTTTTCTAGATCGGGATTTAGGCCTGTTTTCGGCGCGGGCTGTTACATTTTGTATCAGAGCCTAGGTTAACAGATCAACGGGGAAAGGTATATATATGAGTGACGTATTTGTTATTTTTTGAAGAATTTTTCAAGAAACCCTATAATATAAAAATATATGTACTTATTTTGAATATACGCCTAACTCTATAAACTCCAAATATAGAGGTAGTTATAGCCATATTCCGAAAGGATGGACGAAGCGACTACGAGTTGGAAAAAAATAGAGTCAAATTTATAATCCCGCTTCAATTACCTATAGGGCGGAGGTTATATCGTATGGAGTGGATTATAAAGAGCATGAATATGACATATGGAAGCACCTCGAAAGCTGAATGGGACTTGACTCTTTCTTAGACCTAGACTTCCTTATAATTGTGGATTATACAAGCTTATTAAATAATATGGATAGAAAATGTAAATGAAAAAGGTTTTAGCTCCAAATTAATAAGGCAATAAAAGTGGAATAAATATGGAGTTACAAGAATTTAATAGAGATATAAAAGGACTAATTAAAGAGATCATTAGAGAAATTATGGCGAGATAAATAAGACATTATAGGTAAAATTAGAATGAATAAATAAATGTCTGTATTATCTGTTAGATTTATAACTATTTATTATTGATAATTGACATTTATAGAACTAAGAAAGGAAATTGTAGAAGTGGTGGAACGTGGATAAACTTTATAAAAATAAATTTGTAAATCTGATGATTTGATGAGTTGAAAAAAGAGCATATGTTGGACCAATTATTTTTTTTCACTTTATAAATTTGGAAGTTGTTATTTTGAAAGAACAAGAAATTTGGAAATCATAAATTAGAAAAGTAGCTGGATTAATAAGTAATAAAAGATTTTGCATTCTTGAAAATTTTAGCTTAAAATTTGTTGAGCCAAAATTTTTTTGATCTAATTTTTTTTGATAAAGGGATTTTTTTTCATTTTTTGAAATAAATGTAAAGCAGAATGTGGGATGGACTCGATAACTTTTTCTATTTTATTAAATTGGAAGTTCTTTTCTTTGAAATTCATTTAAAGAGGTGTATAAATGGAAATGACACTTAATTAAATAGGATAGAAAGAATGAAAGGTTAAGAATGCTCGATAAGGTAGGTAAGAGGAACATTCCCATATAAGGAATTGTGGAAAATAACAGCCGAGATAGATAGTAATAACATAATGGATTTATATAAAGTATGATCAGTAATCTAGTTAGAAATAATATAAAGGAAAAATAATAGGATGGAAGTTATCATTGTCTACTTCACTTTTCATTGTTTAAAGTTATGCAAGATGTACTGAAAAATTGAAATGAATGATTATTTGATTTTTTGAATATTTCGGGTTAAAAATCCTATTTTCGAAAGAAGAAATCCTTTGTTATAGGAAGCAATTAAGAAGGGAAAATTTTGATAGTTTCTTTTTGGAAACCTATCAATTTTTGAATGTTATGAATGAAAAATCTAACTTTTAAAAGAATAAATCTTTGATGTAGAAGTATTCGAGGAAAAAAATTATTTTACTCCCTTTTGGAACTAAGTTATTTTGAATTCGCAATAGTGTTTCCAAGTTATATTTTAAAAATTAAAAATTTCCGATTCGACATTTCATGGTTGTGAAATTTTAGTTTTACAAGGAATGCTAGAGCTAAACCAAATTTCTATGGAGTCGATAAGGATCACTACAGAGGTATGACAGGTTAACGGTTTTAGGATATGAATAAAATGGGAATTATCTATACAACTGATTTGGAAATTTGAAATCAGTCCCAAACTTTTATGTATAGAAGGCGACAAATTTGTTAAGATATTCCAGATCTATAATTTGATTGTAAATTAGGTTGCCCTAGGCGACATGGAATGCAGATTTTTATATTTTAATTTATTTGGAGCAGTTTTCATGTAATTTCCATAAATTACCAAACTCCAAAATATATATAAAAGCATATTGTTTGAATTAATAAAAAATGAACAAAAAAAGGGAAAGAGATGTATAAGATATGAATATTCTTTTTCATAGTTTACACTATCCATCTCAATAAAAAAAGGAAATAATTCTTTGTAATTTCAAACAAAGAATTTTTTTATTTATGGTTAATTTATGGGAAATTTAACGTGTCG
Organism: Allium cepa; assembly: GCA_030765085.1. Classification (NCBI taxonomy): domain Eukaryota; kingdom Viridiplantae; phylum Streptophyta; class Magnoliopsida; order Asparagales; family Amaryllidaceae; genus Allium; species Allium cepa. The sequence continues at coordinate 849,115,018 of CM060938.1, forward strand.
ATTTTAGAAGGATAGCTCTGATAAATTAAAATTGCGGAAATAAGTTTTTTTGTTTAGAAATTAGTATATACGTATAATTGCACTTGACAACTAAAAATAAAACAATTAAATAAATAGCATAATTTAGAATATATATGTATTAATTAGTAATGAATGGATTATGATTTATGAACATTAATTACAAAGTTAACAAGCAATAATTTTGTAATTAATGGGAGTAAAAATGGATTAAGTGGGTGCATATTAGGGAAATCTAACATGGCATTTATGGACTTAGTTAATTTGAGTAATAAATGGATTTTGAAATTTGTAAAAGATTAAAGGATTAAATGAGGATTAAATAGAGATGGTCTAATTTTGGCATTAATAACCAATTGTATAGGCATATTAACTAAAGTAATGAATGAACTGCATTTATTAGAAACCAAGAAGGAAAATTAACGAAAGTGGGCGGTAAGGGAATGACATATTAGGAATATCCATCTTAATTCAGTAAAGAGTATTAAGACCTCAACACCATTTATACCAGTTGATGATAAATGACAACTTCCAGCAATTTTTGTTATGGAGTTTTTAGTGGTAATCACTAATTGTCTCCTTTAGTTATTGGAAAAGCATAAGATATGGTATAAGACATGCCCCTGTTTTATCATTGTGTTGATTTTATAGATGGGATTGATACAGTCGATAGATTTATACGTTGAGAAGAAACATAAATAAAGAAATTTTATAGGGACATTTAACTAGCGATGAACTGTGGATAAGACTGAAAGTTAAGGAGGAAATTAAGTTGACGATTAGAAATAAAAGAATGCTTCATTCCTAGAAAATTTAGGATTTTAGGAAAAATAAAATTTAGCTTGTAGAATGTCAGCATTCAAGAAAGAGATAAAATATATAGGGATGTGAATAGAGTTTTCTATGGATAATAATAAAGAAAAAGGAAGCAGAACTTTCCATTAGGTATAATAAGACCACAGCGTCTCTAACACATATTTATATCAAGGAGGTGACTTGACTTCATGCAATTTCGGTTAGCATCGTTAGTGATAGGAACCTATTATTTACTAGTGAGTTTTGAAGGAATTTGCAGATAGCTTTAGGAACTTTGTTGAACCTTAGTATCGATTACCACCCGGAGACCGATGAATAAAATGAAAGAGTGAATAATGTCTTGGAGGATTTATTAAAGAGCTTGCATTATGGAATTTCGAGGACGGTAGGAGCAGCACCTATCTTTAGTAGAATCTATGTATAAAATTCATGAATTGGTGATTGGTATGTTACCCTTTGAAGCAGTTTATGGAGGCCATGCAAATCACCAAATTATTGGTAGGAAACCACCAACAAAATCCTACTGGGAATTTAATTCACGAGTCTTCAAAAAAATAGAGTTGATTAGGCAGCATGTGATAGTTGTAGAATTTGGAAATCTGAAAAATTGGCACCAAGATTTATTGGGCCTTTCCCAATTTTGGGAAAATAGGAAAACTTGTGTATCTTGTTAAGTTACCAGATAAATTGGCAGGAGTCCATGACGTTTATGACATTTCGCATTTGAGGAAATACCTTCTGACACAGCCATTGTGGTAGAGCCTAATCAATTGGGGGATATTGAGATGGAGACGATAACATCTGTAACGTCCCGAAAATTTTCGACTTTCGAAAATTCAACATCGATACTCACTTTATCGACTGCCGAGAAATCGAAGGCCGGAAACCCGAAATGTTATGGTTTAAGAAAAGAAAAGAGGTAGAAGAAGAGAGAGAAGATAGAAAATGGAGAGAAAAGATAATAGAAAATAGAACGGAAAACAACAGAACAATATCAGAATCTCACAATTCGCAGCGGAACAACATATAATAATAAATTAATAATCTTTAAACAAAGAACTATATCAGTTATTACATTTTATACATTACATTTCATTACATCATATCATCAGAGTGTACAACATCAAACAATAACAAACAGTGCAGCGGAAAAAGAAATACTATATAACTAGTAATACGCCATGCCATCCAGCTTGCCTCCAGCAACTCCAGAATATCCAGAAGATCCTGATAAACCTAACTCTTGACTGCCCGTGTGGAAATTGGTGGGCACCCAGAGTTTAGGAAGGAAAACAATAAACTCCAAGTCAGTCATGTGACTGGTGTGAGAATTCAAAACAGTTTATTTATCTTTAAAATCAAAATAGAGGAATATTTTTAAAGTCAATTCGCAATGCTTTTTAAAAATGAGACTACCATAAGGCCTCCCGCACACACACACAATGCAAACGCAGAATCGGAGGAGATTTCTCCTTATGATAGTCAAAGATGGTTGATACGCATTAAAAAGAACATTTGATATTATTACTAGTGCATAGTGTAGAGAAAATCATTTCGAAAGTAGAATATGAATCTTAGCCAGCATAGACATTTCGAACTATGCCTACTATAGCTAACTATGTTCAATAGCAGGTTACCGCCACATTCCATAGCAGGTTATACAACTAAAACCGTACAAGTCTCGTATTGTTTCTTTGGATTTCCAACGAATGATCAGGCCAAGGAACTTCCCATTGCCACATGAGAATGCCTCTGGATGGACATCCCCGAGAACCAAACCGGATCTCTACCAACACAAGGCCGGGTTACCCCTAACTGAGTAACAACTGACCGAATATGCCATCCCCCGGTCCTTTGGGACCTTTCACCGAGCGCTCGCAATCAATTCACACAATCATAAAGTGTTTTCAACATGAGTAAGTATCTGGGCTCCATACCATGATACCACCCTTTTCCAGAAGGAAATGCACACATCCTAAAGGGCGCTACCCCTCGTAACCTTGCTGCATCTTTCCTGTTTTGACCATTCACGGGGTGTGAGGCTCGACGAAGTCACGTCCAGAAAAACATACTTTATTCAAAAGCCATGCTTTGGGTCAACAAATGATCATAGAAATGATCACCAGGATAGACGATCAAATAAAACGATCCTATCACAAATAATCAACACAATGATCATTTACAACAACACTCAGCATGTCACATTACCAAATTGGGAATATATCGCTGATAACCTTCAACTACATAACCTCTGAGCTCGTACGTCTTAGAGAAGGGTGTTAAGCTAAAAGAATAAATTCTCCGCCACCAACAGAAATATATTTGAAAGAAATCTGCTTTATATCTCAACTTGTAATGTCAGACATACAATCCATACAAGTCTGTTCCGGGCTCGAACAAAACCGAAGGCACTTACAAAGAAGTCCTTGCAATCCGGATATCCACAATCCTGATCGGATTTCCCATCACATATGGAGAACTCAATACCGTAGCTACTCCGTGCAGAGTCAATCGACAGGTCATCCTATCGCTCTCGCAAATACCGGGTCTTCAACATCGATCTTCAATGCGATTCATAACGACGTATCACATATTCGGAATGGGTTATACGACCCCATGGTCCTTTCCCGGTTAACCCGAATAGTGAGCGCTTATTCAAAAATAAGTGTGGCATTCAAATTCAAACAAATCACATCAAATACCCATTCAAAGGGAAATATTGATAGTCGGTTATTGAACTATCAATGGATATGCACGCATCACCAGATTCCAAATAATTTTCCAAATTATTTATTTTCCAAAATATCTTTACAAGATATAAAATTTCAATATGTCAAAAATAAATCAATATTTATTTTTGAACCAATTCCACTTTCTTTTATAAATTCCTTAGTGAATTTATAATCCAAAATATCTATGAATATTCGACTTCAATTATTCATTTCAATTTATCTTCAAAAAGATAAATTCTCTAATATTCACTTTATATTGGAAAACATTTCCATACTTATTTAATAAGTAATTCACAAATCTTTTATTTTCAACCTTTGGAAAATATTCAATATACTTAAATCGAAATTAAGTATATATTTCATTCTTTAAGGAAATCATTCTCTTAAACATATTTATTTGATCCCAAAACGAATGTTACGTAAAACATCGTTACGACGTCCCAAAATCACTAGTATAGGGATTCGAAATTAAAATAGATATATAAATCTCAATACTATACAAAACATTTCCTTTCGGAAATCATTTACTATAACAACAGTGTTATAGTCCACTATTTCCTTTTATTTCTCGAAAACGTCTATTTCGACAATAAATGTTGAAATCTATGGTTTCGAATCTCAACACATTTAAAACATCGTTAGATCATTTTAATTCTATTTAAAACATCAAATCTAAACAATTTCTTTAACATAATATTCACTATCCAAAAACGTGAATATACTACGTTAACCAATTTCATCCTTTAATTCATTTTATTTCAAAGGTTTATTCACAGTTCAAAAACGTGAATATAACACCATTAATAGGTTTCAACAATTTACTTATCAAAATAAGTCATTTTCGAATTTATAAAACAACGTTTATAAATCCCTTTTCTATTTATTTTATAACAACTCCTTTTATAAATTCCTTTATTAACCTATTCGATTTATAACTCAATTATAAACCAAAAGTTCACATTATAAGTTAAATGCTTATAAAACGATTATTTACAAAATCGTTCTTTTAAACTTCCCCAAATTATAAACTAAAGGTTCATATTATAATTTTACTTATAATTTATTTTTTTGAAAAATCGTTCCTTTGAACTTCATAATTATAAATCTTATAACTTATAAGATTCAATTATTCATCCAAATATATTCTTTAATAATTTCACAAAATTTATAAATCTTACTATTTATAAATTTCATTTATAACTTCACCATTTATAATTTTATAAATTCCGTTCATTTACAAAATTCATTTTCACTTCATTCAAACACTTATAAAAACTCGTTTTATAATGTCAATATTTCAATTTATAAATATCCATTTATAAATCTCTCAATATAAATCAATTTATATTATTCTTTAAAACGTCTTTAATCTCCTTTATTATTTCACCATTTTGATTTATAAAATAATCAAATTTTATAAATCCTATATTTAAACTTTTCACAATAAATTCTAAAATCCCGATTAAACTATTTTATAAAATCATTAGCATCATATTCTCAAAAATTAGTTTTTAACTATATTTCTCCAAAATCATAATTTCTATAACTTTAAAAATTATAACGTTTATTTATTTAGAATGGATCAATTCCAAAATTATTTTATAAAACGTATACTTTTCAAAAATCACTTTAAAAATCATTTTAAAGTTTCAAAATTTGGTCCAATGATGCTACACACCAAATAGTCAATCACGACTACAACGATATCATATATCGATATGATAATCCATCAAATATCAAAATATCTGAAATCAAATAAAAACTGTTGAGGAATTCAGTTGGATCCCTCCAACCTGTTTTCCTGCATCCACAAACATTAGCACAATACCAATTCCGCTCCAGTACGGAATTATCGCGGTATATGGGATTTAATAATATTATCCGCTTAATAGACGGCGCAATAGGGTCTCATCCGCTAAACAAAAATTGCGGGAAATCAATAACTCCAATATATACATATGCCAATATATATATATTGCTATTATATATAATACCAATTTCACTGTTTATGAAATATTCGCGGTATATGTTTTTAATAAATAACATCCGCTTACTAACGGCGCATAATGTCTATTTTAACAATCAATAGATAACAATCATCATTCAAATATGCATTCAAATATTTTAAATCTAACTATTTAAAATAAAATCGAAACTGATTCGATTGAGTGAGAAGTTCTCACCTTGATTTCTATTTCGTTTTAGCGATTTATTTCGAATAAAATTAAACGGACGTTTAATTTTACACGAAATTTTCACTAACTCCAAACGACTCCAATCCAATTCCATCGCGTAGTGCTCGTCCATACGATTCCAACGCTTCCTGTTTCGCGCGTTTTCGACCTCGTATGAAAATGTTATACATTTTTGAAGTTACACGAGTTTATAAAGCATATAAATTACAACTTTTCTTAACCTACATAAATATTGGCCATTAGATTCAAGCCCCCCCCCCCTCATCTCAGCCGTGCGCACCATCATCTCTCCCACGCAACATCTCCAGGTCGCAACACACACACATGAACCCATCACAACAAAATTAGGGTTAAAAAATTCGGCCTCCACGTTGAACTATAGCACGATCAGGAAGTTGCATTGCGAAGAGCACGACACGTACTATACTCGGCCACCACCTTGCAAAGCTCGGCCCCCTCCTCCTCCTCGAGTTGCGTGCGCAACCTGTCACGGTCGGCCTCCCCTAGCTCCCTCCACGCGACACCATATTCGATCATAGCCGTATAGAATTAAAGCCCTTGATACGCTCTACGATCTTCTAGTTGAAAGTTTCACCTAATTACTCACGGATTGGAAGAGATTAAGGGTTGAAAATTGGAGCTTTCTGGCCATTCAATTATAAAAGAGGCGGCTAGGGTTTAGGAATTAGGTTTTTTTTTTTTCTAATTTATGAAGGGTAGGGGCTATTTATAAGGAAATTCTCAAACACTATTCAATCCGGAAATTTCCGAACTCCGATTTACGCGCCGTAACCAGCGTTTCTAGGGTTTACCCCGCGTTCCAGACACAATGGAACAGGTTTCGGAAGCTAATTCGGACATCTGTGCGAGTTATGGCTACAAACGTTCAATTTGAATTAAACCGATTTAAATCGATTTCTAGGCGTTTTAATTTGTACCGGACAAACGGTAAATCCAATTGACACGAAATTTGAAACCTTACAATAATATCACATTACGGATCTGATGAAACTGGTTTCGTCGAAATCCGAGACTTTTTGAAAAATGGCTATTTTAACTCGCCAAATTAATATTAAAAATAATTCGATGCGTTTCGAGCTGCCACGATCAAACGATAACTCCGATTGACACGAAAATTGAAATCCGGTAATAACTAACTATTACGGATCCAATGGAACTGGTTTCGTTCAATTCTGAGACTGGTCAAAAATTGACTATTTTCACTAGTCGATTTTAATATTAAAATATTCAATTTTCACAAATTAACTCTTAATTCGATTTTAAAAGTTCTAAAATATCGTTCTAACTTCAATATGATAAAATAAAAATTTTCAAATCATTTTCAATCATATTTAACCCAATTTTCAATTATTTCCATAATTTCACATATTAAATTATCGATTTAATTATTCAATTAAATCCAATATTCAAATAAAAATTTATTCGACCTATAAATTCACTTATTAATATTTAAAATTAATTAAATATCCAAATTTTAATTATATAAAATTCTGGGTCGTTACAATCTTCCCCCCTTAAAAGAATTTCGTCCTCGAAATTAACAAGTAAGAAAAGTTACAGAATCTATTAACTTTCCATAATCCATAGTTAAATTTTTTATAATAACTTACTAAGTTTTCAAATCATACTTAGTTATCTTTTCAAAACAATTACTATTGTTTAACTTTCAATTTCAAAATCAAAGTTAAAGTTTTCAAAAAAATTTCCCATTTTCTCAAAAATATTCTAACGCCTTAAATTTCCGGAAAAATTCGCCATAGTCTCCTTTGCGCGGCTCGATCCAAAAAAAAAATGACAGTATATATATCACAAATATACATCTCATCAAGTAATGAGGCATCCCAAAGGGAAAAAGTATAAAAGTACGATATTTAATCCGAGATATGTACCTTATATTTTATTAGCGAGCATATACGGCTAATATAGCGCGAAAACGAGCTCCAAATGCGAAGCAAACGCGATCCGCACCTACTAAACACTCAACAAACAACATGAGAACATGCATATATGAACATAGTATCGATATACAACATATAGCAACATAATAACTATATATGTCAACATAGCAATTGAAACAAAAGCAATATATTCAACCATCAACCAACTATCATCCAACTAACATCCATAACCAATGTATATTCATTCATATTCTCATTAATATTAATGAATTGGTTTTCAATTTAATCACATTCGATTCATTACAGTGGATGTTCTTACTAACATTCTTTTTCACTTAGTTTATATTTACTAATTCATATTCAAGATGGTTCACTTCCAAATCAAATTCAAATCTATTTAAGATTCATTTAACTTCTAATTGAATTACAATTACTTTAGCTTCCAATTTCATTAATACTTAATGAATTAACACTTTCATTCATTATTTCATATCAATTTAATTTACATTCAATTGATTAATATTCAATCCATTAATTCAATTCAATTTCATTCAATATCTCTTAAGTTATACTCCATTTATAAACATCACTTGTTTTTACATAACTTAAATTCCTACTTGTAAATAAATTCAGATTTCAATTCTAAAGTAAATTTCCATTTAACTTTAAATTCATTTTTATTTACAACTCATATTCATAAATATATATTCATATAGTTTCACTTCTTATATACATAAGTTTATTTCACAATTGTAAATCACTTTAATTATAATTCAATTCTTATAATTCTTTTTGCTTATACAATTATTCCTTTATTTAGATTACTCACACAACTAAACAATCAACTTACATACACTTTAATAATTTTGAAAAATTATTTCTTCATATATAAAATATACTCAAGGTAAAATTATTTTATTTACCCAATTTTAAAATCAATATTGTGCCGAATTGTTCTATTCAAGTGTTTAGAAACCCCTTCGGCATAGTCTTGCGGACCACGCTGACGAAAGTTCATATGCCACTCAATAAACCAACCATCACAATATAAAACAATTTTATATTCACTAACAAATACGCTCTCATAGCTATTATTACACTCAAACTCATTCTAGAGCACTATTGACTCTATCTCTAATGAGAAATACCCAACGGAACTATGGTTGTCGCTTAACCATATGCTCTGATACCACATTGTCAGGACCCGATTCTTCGTCTTCCGAAAATTCAACATCGATACTCACTTTATCGATTGTCGAGAAATCGAAGGCCGGAAACCCGAAATGTTATGGTTTAAGAAAAGAAAAGAGGTAGAAGAAGAGAGAGAAGATAGAAAATGGAGAGAAAAGATAATAGAAAATAGAACGGAAAACAACAGAACAATATCAGAATCTCACAATTCGCAGCGGAACAACATATAATAATAAATGAATAATCTTTAAACAAAGAACTATATCAGTTATTACATTTTATACATTACATTTCATTACATCATATCATCAGAGTGTACAACATCAAACAATAACAAACAGTGCAGCGGAAAAAGAAATACTATATAACTAGTAATACGCCATGCCATCCAGCTTGCCTCCAGCAACTCCAGAATATCCAGAAGATCCTGATAAACCTAACTCTTGACTGCCCGTGTGGAAATTGGTGGGCACCCAGAGTGTAGGAAGGAAAACAATAAACTCCAAGTCAGTCATGTGACTGGTGTGAGAATTCAAAACAGTTTATTTATCTTCAAAATCAAAATAGAGGAATATTTTTAAAGTCAATTCGCAATGCTTTTTAAAAATGAGACTACCATAAGGCCTCCCGCACACACACATAATGCAAACGCAGAATCGGAGGAGATTTCTCCTTATGATAGTCAAAGATGGTTGATACGCATTAAAAAGAACATTTGATATTATTACTAGTGCATAGTGTAGAGAAAATCATTTCGAAAGTAGAATATGAATCTTAGCCAGCATAGACATTTCGAACTATGCCTACTATAGCTAACTATGTTCAATAGCAGGTTACCGCCACATTCCATAGCAGGTTATACAACTAAAACCGTACAAGTCTCGTATTGTTTCTTTGGATTTCCAACGAATGATCAGGCCAAGGAACTTCCCATTGCCACATGAGAATGCCTCTGGATGGACATCCCCGAGAACCAAACCGGATCTCTACCAACACAAGGCCGGGTTACCCCTAACTGAGTAACAACTGACCGAATATGCCATCCCCCGGTCCTTTGGGACCTTTCACCGAGCGCTCGCAATCAATTCACACAATCATAAAGTGTTTTCAACATGAGTAAGTATCTGGGCTCCATACCATGATACCACCCTTTTCCAGAAGGAAATGCACACATCCTAAAGGGCGCTACCCCTCGTAACCTTGCTGCATCTTTCCTGTTTTGACCATTCACGGGGTGTGAGGCTCGACGAAGTCACGTCCACAAAAACATACTTTATTCAAAAGCCATGCTTTGGGTCAACAAATGATCATAGAAATGATCACCAGGATAGACGATCAAATAAACGATCCTATCACAAATAATCAACACAATGATCATTTACAGCAACACTCAGCATGTCACATTACCAAATTGGGAATATATCGCTGATAACCTTCAACTACATAACCTCTGAGCTCGTACGTCTCAGAGAAGGGTGTTAAGCTAAAAGAATAAATTCTCCGCCACCAACAGAAATATATTTGAAAGAAATCTGCTTTATATCTCAACTTGTAATGTCAGACATACAATCCATACAAGTCTGTTCCGGGCTCGAACAAAACCGAAGGCACTTACAAAGAAGTCCTTGCAATCCGGATATCCACAATCCTGATCGGATTTCCCATCACATATGGAGAACTCAATACCGTAGCTACTCCGTGCAGAGTCAATCGACAGGTCATCCTATCGCTCTCGCAAATACCGGGTCTTCAACACCGATCTTTAATGCGATTCATAACGACGTATCACATATTCGGAATGGGTTATACGACCCCATGGTCCTTTCCCGGTTAACCCGAATAGTGAGCGCTTATTCAAAAATAAGTGTGGCATTCAAATTCAAACAAATCACATCAAATACCCATTCAAAGGGAAATATTGATAGTCGGTTATTGAACTATCAATGGATATGCACGCATCACCAGATTCCAAATAATTTTCCAAATTATTTATTTTCCAAAATATCTTTACAAGATATAAAATTTCAATATGTCAAAAATAAATCAATATTTATTTTTGAACCAATTCCACTTTCTTTTATAAATTCCTTAGTGAATTTATAATCCAAAATATCTATGAATATTCGACTTCAATTATTCATTTCAATTTATCTTCAAAAAGATAAATTCTCTAATATTCACTTTATATTGGAAAACATTTCCATACTTATTTAATAAGTAATTCACAAATCTTTTATTTTCAATCTTTGGAAAATATTCAATATACTTAAATCGAAATTAAGTATATATTTCATTCTTTAAGGAAATCATTCTCTTAAACATATTTATTTGAGCCCAAAACGAATGTTACGTAAAACATCGTTACGACGTCCCAAAATCACTAGTATAGGGATTCGAAATTAAAATAGATATATAAATCTCAATACTATACAAAACATTTCCTTTCGGAAATCATTTACTATAACAACAGTGTTATAGTCCACTATTTCCTTTTATTTCTCGAAAACGTCTATTTCGACAATAAATGTTGAAATCTATGGTTTCGAATCTCAACACATTTAAAACATCGTTAGATCATTTTAATTCTATTTAAAACATCAAATCTAAACAATTTCTTTAACATAATATTCACTATTCAAAAACGTGAATATACTACGTTAACCAATTTCATCCTTTAATTCATTTTATTTCAAAGGTTTATTCACAGTTCAAAAACGTGAATATAACACCATTAATAGGTTTCAACAATTTTCTTATCAAAATAAGTCATTTTCGAATTTATAAAACAACGTTTATAAATCCCTTTTCTATTTATTTTATAACAACTCCTTTTATAAATTCCTTTATTAACCTATTCGATTTATAACTCAATTATAAACCAAAAGTTCACATTATAAGTTAAAATGCTTATAAAACGATTATTTACAAAATCGTTCTTTTAAACTTCCCCAAATTATAAACTAAAGGTTCATATTATAATTTTACTTATAATTTATTTGTTTGAAAAATCGTTCCTTTGAACTTCATAATTATAAATCTTATAACTTATAAGATTCAATTATTCATCCAAATATATTCTTTAATAATTTCACAAAATTTATAAATCTTACTATTTATAAATTTCATTTATAACTTCACCATTTATAATTTTATAAATTCCGTTCATTTACAAAATTCATTTTCACTTCATTCAAACACTTATAAAAACTCGTTTTATAATGTCAATATTTCAATTTATAAATATCCATTTATAAATCTCTCAATATAAATCAATTTATATTATTCTTTAAAACGTCTTTAATCTCCTTTATTATTTCACCATTTTGATTTATAAAATAATCAAATTTTATAAATCCTATATTTAAACTTTTCACAATAAATTCTAAAATCCTGATTAAACTATTTTATAAAATCATTAGCATCATATTCTCAAAAATCAGTTTTTAACTATATTTCTCAAAAATCATAATTTCTATAACTTTAAAAATTATAACGTTTATTTATTTAAAATGGATCAATTCCTAAATTATTTTATAAAACGTATACTTTTCAAAAATCACTTTAAAAATCATTTTAAAGTTTCAAAATTTGGTCCAATGATGCTACACACCAAATAGTCAATCACGACTACAACGATATCATATATCGATATGATAATCCATCAAATATCAAAATATCTGAAATCAAATAAAAACTGTTGAGTAATCCAGTTGGATCCCTCCAATCTGTTTTCCTGCATCCACAAACATTAGCACAATACCAATTCCGCTCCAGTACGGAATTATCGCGATATATGGGATTTAATAATATTATCCGCTTAATAGACGGCGCAATAGGGTCTCATCCGCTAAACAAAAATTGCGGGAAATCAATAACTCCAATATATACATATGCTAATATATATATTGCTATTATATATAATACCAATTTCACCGTTTATGAAATATTCGCGGTATATGTTTTTAATAAATAACATCCGCTTACTAATGGCGCATAATGTCTATTTTAACAATCAATAGATAACAATCATCATTCAAACATGCATTCAAATATTTTAAATCTAACTATTTAAAATAAAATCGAAACTGATTCGATTGAGTGAGAAGTTCTCACCTTGATTTCTATTTCGTTTTAGCGATTTATTTCGAATAAAATTAAACGGACGTTTAATTTTACACGAAATTTTCACTAACTCCAAACGACTCCAATCCAATTCCATCGCGTAGTGCTCGTCCATACGATTCCAACGCTTCCTGTTTCGCGCGTTTTCGACCTCGTATGAAAAAGTTATACATTTTTGAAGTTACACGAGTTTATAAAGCATATAAATTACAACTTTTCTTAACCTACATAAATATTGGCCGTTAGATTCAAGCCCCCCCCCCTCATCTCAGCCGTGCGCACCATCATCTCTCCCACGCAACATCTCCAGGTCGCAACACACACACATGAACCCATCACAACGAAATTAGGGTTAAAAAATTCGGCCTCCACGTTGAACTATAGCACGATCAGGAAGTTGCATTGCGAAGAGCACGACACGTACTATACTCGGCCACCACCTTGCAAAGCTCGGCCCCCTCCTCCTCCTCGAGTTGCGTGCGCAACCTGTCACGGTCGGCCTCCCCTAGCTCCCTCCACGTGACACCATATTCGATCATAGCCGTATAGAATTAAAGCCCTTGACACGCTCTACGATCTTCTAGTTGAAAGTTTCACCTAATTACTCACGGATTGGAAGAGATTAAGGGTTGAAAATTGGAGCTTTCTGGCCATTCAATTATAAAAGAGGCGGCTAGGGTTTAGGAATTAGGTTTTATTTTTTTTTCTAATTTATGAAGGGTAGGGGCTATTTATAAGGAAATTCTCAAACACTATTCAATCCGGAAATTTCCGAACTCCGATTTACGCGCCGTAACCAGCGTTTCTAGGGTTTACCCCGCGTTCCGGACACAATGGAACAGGTTTCGGAAGCTAATTCGGACATCTGTGCGAGTTATGGCTACAAACGTTCAATTTGAATTAAACCGATTTAAATCGATTTCTAGGCGTTTTAATTTGTACCGGACAAACGGTAAATCCAATTGACACGAAATTTGAAACCTTACAATAATATCACATTATGGATCCGATAAAACTGGTTTCGTCGAAATCCGAGACTTTTTGAAAAATGGCTATTTTAACTCGCCAAATTAATATTAAAAATAATTCGATGCGTTTCGAGCTGCCACGATCAAACGATAACTCCGATTGACACGAAAATTGAAATCCGGTAATAACTAACTATTACGGATCCAATGGAATTGGTTTCGTTCAATTCTGAGACTGTTCAAAAATTGACTATTTTCACTAGTCGATTTTAATATTAAAATATTCAATTTTCACAAATTAACTCTTAATTCGATTTTAAAAGTTCTAAAATATCGTTCTAACTTCAATATGATAAAATAAATTTTTTCAAATCATTTTCAATCATATTTAACCCAATTTTCAATTATTTCCATAATTTCACATATTAAATTATCGATTTAATTATTCAATTAAATCCAATATTCAAATAAAAATTTATTCGACTTATAAATTCACTTATTAATATTTAAAATTAATTAAATATCCAAATTTTAATTATATAAAATTCTGGGTCGTTACAACATCCCATTCCATCGCACACATTGTAAAGCACAAAACTAGAAATCTCTACAATAAAGAAATTAGGCTGGTCCGAGTATAATGAGGATACATCCCAGCAGAAAGCACATGAAAAACTGTAGAAAAGACAAGGATCTCATATCTTGAGCTTTTTACTAGTAAACTTCTCTCCAAAACTAGATTTTTGGTTGCTTCGTGGTTGCTAGATTGAATTGTAGGAAATGGTTGCTACACTTTTCACACTCACTTTGCACTCATGTAGAAATTTTTATGCATGTTTAGGGTGTTTGCATATATACTTATACGTTACAATTGCACACTCATGTTAGGATTGAGCTCACTTACAGTATACTTGCAGTACATAGTTACGTTGCACTTCTGGTTAAGTAGATGGTTGTATAGATAACTTATTTGTATACTATGGATTTTTATTGTGCTTTACACTAGTAGCCCCTTAGAAAGATTTCGGGGACGAAATTATTTTAAGTGGGGAGAAATGTTACACCGTAATATCAACCATAAATAATCAAATTGGATAAATTAATTTAAATAAGATAGGGTTAAAAATGAAAATTTTGTAGAAGTTATAATTTGACCATGAAAGTTATGCCGTTTTGTTCGTGCCGATTTTATGAACAATTTTCATATATAATATGTTGAGTGAAGCTCAAACGAGGAAGTTATGGACGTTTAAAGTTTCAAATTCAAATCAATTTAAATGATATTCAAATTCAAATAAATAATCAATTCCTAAATTTGAAATTCAAATGTTATCAGTAATTATACTTGGGTGTTAAGTAAACATTAAAATTAATATTAAAATTAAATTATAATTAAGGAAGAAAATAATTATAAAGTAATGACAACAAAATACTTCCCCAAACAACAGAACCAGTCGATCATTTCCATAGGACCGATCGATCATTGGGTGGCGGAGGTCGATCGGTCAGTAACGATGGTGGCTAGGGTGTTGCAGCAATGAACGTTCCAGATTTTATAATTTTAAGTAACTTATATCTGATGGTTCTAGTACATTTCAACCACTATAAATAGGAGCCTAGCCCCTCACTTTTATTCATAAAATATTTTGAGAACCTAGCAGAACTCTTTCAGTTCATCTCTTCAAAGATTCAAAAAACTCCGTTAGGGGTTTCATAAAAGATATCATATATATATATATATATATATATATATATATATATTGTTTCAACCTATTCTCTTCAAAACCTCTAATTTTCTGAATCTAACATATATAAATCCATTGTTTTATATATAAAAAAGAAGACCTAAAAAGAGTTCATTAAAGGCGTTTCAAATCCAAAAGTAGGCAAATTAAAGGACCTATGGTGAGTGGAAATCTTAGTTTTTCCATTTTAGTAATTAAATGTATAGTTTAGATTTGATTTATGCCTTAGGGAGTTTTGGTTTATAAAAACATCATATTAAAAATTCCTAAAATTCTCTTAAGTGAAATGTTAATTCTTAGTTGTAACCTTAGTTGTTTTGCTTTAAAATAATGGATTTTTTATGGATTTTGCAATTTAAGCGTTTTACCTTTTGTTCCACTTCTTGTTCTTTTTTTTAGATCTCATTAAGGGGTTTGATTAAGAAATGATGTGTAAGGTATGAATTATTATTCATAGTTTGCACCGCCTATTTCTATGAATTGAATAAAAATTCTTTTGTCTAATTTTAAAAGGATTTGAATAGGGTGTAGAATTAATTAAATTGTAAATTCCTAGTATTGGTTTATTGCATTGTTTTAATATGATTTGGATTCCATATATAAGTCTATTTATTTGATTTGGTAAAGTGGATCTACGGTATATATGTTATTGTGGAGATGAGATTTTTATAATTTTGATAGCTATGACATTTAAAATGTTAGTTTATGGTGTAATCTCCGCACACATAGAAATCAATAAATGCGTATACACATACAAACTAGCGTAAATAATGTATAATTATAACGTATTAATGACGTAGTTAACTATGTTAATAATTATTATTTAAATCCCCCTTAGGAAAGTAATTAACTGTAGAAGTGAAATAAAAAGGATTTCTTGTAGAAGTGAAATATAGAAGAACAAGACATTTTGAAAATGGCGATTGCTCTCAAATTTGAAAATGGAGATTTTCCCTAATTCAGTTTTCATTTTACAATAGTTCTCCTCCATTTTTGAAAATTCCTTATGCCTGTTTGCCCTTCTTCCCCTTCCAATGGCTCATGCTCGTCTGCAATTTTGGAGTTTTGCGCGCTCATTTCTCTTAATCTGGCTTTGTGCACGTTTTTGCTAATTCTTTCATCGTTTGGTCCTCTGTTTGAATTCCGGTTTTCAATGGCTATGCTTGATGTCTCAAACTTCCTCAATTGTCGACCTCCCTTGCTAGAGTTGCGGCTATTCTGAAGGAGGACACTGGGCCGCCTGTTGTTGGAGCTTTGCCTGACAACGTTTTTTCTCGTTCGTCCTCGACTTATGGTGCTACTCTGGGTAATCCCGCAGCTATTTCGACAGAACAACCACCACAGCTGTTTCGACGCAACAACCCCTGCCGCTATCTAAGATAATTCTCGAACATCCTTCTGTTCTTTCCTCCTTGGGTTGTGATGCAAATTCCCTCATCCCGATGGTACTATTAAGCTACATACCCAATTGTCATTGGTCCTCTTTGTTAAATAAAAAACTTTGTAATACAGGTTCCTTTGTTCCTAACAATATGCTGTCGAATTTTCTAACATTTCGGTCCCTTCCCTTAAGGAAATTATAGATGCCGGTATTGAATTTTGGAAACATTATTTAGTCGATTTCTTTTTGGACGATGATCCATATTATTTTACTGTGAAAAATCAAGTCTTTGAGATTTGGAAATTGCATGGTTCGATTTTCGTTAGGTGTGACGACTCGATATGCTTCTGGGCTTATATCATTACCCAATGGAACCTTACTATTGACCTCCCCTATGGGTAAGTTTTATCAATTCCCATCTGGGCTTATATCTCCAATATCCCCTCAGTTTTCCAATTGCTTGAAGGGATAAATTGGATACATTAGCCATCTTATCTATTTTGACGTACCCACTGAGGATCGACAACTTCTTCGATTCGCCAAAGCTCTTATAGAAATCACCCTCTCTAGGCATTTTCCTACATATTCCTGATCGGAGATAGGATTTCCTACATAGACATATGTATCAGTGGAAGTCACCTATTTGTGATCATTATCATTTTTGGGGTCATATTACTGCTTTGTGCCCTCTGGGCGTTGCTATATCTGATGAGCTTCCCTAGGATCCCACTTCCTAAAGCTTCTTTTAGACGTTGGTAGATTAAAGCTCTTATCCCTCCCCAATCCTCATCTCATTCTCCTTCCCTTGTTCCCCATGCTGATCCTTCCCCGATCATTATTCCACCTATTAATGACCCACCTTCTAAACCTTGAGAACGACACTTAACACAACCTCGATGTTCATATGTCGTTGCCTAAGAATCCAAAAGATGAGTTGTCGTGGAATGAAATAAAAGAGCATATCAGAATAGAACAGAAAAGTCTCACATCGAAATAGTTACATATAACACAAAAATAGTATAGTACCTCAGGATACTCCCAACATAGAGTTATCAGAGTTACACAAAAGTACTACAACTATCAGACTAGGCAGTCATACATTTCGCCTTTACACTTTCTGATAAAAAATACACATACATAATCATATAGCGGAAATAGATAACTAGATAGGTGAAGGAGCCTCCTGCTTGTCCATCGTTTTTAAAGAGCCCAAAGGAAACCTACTACTCTTGGACTACTCAAATATGATTGAGTAACAGAGTGTTTAAGGAAAACAGAAAACTCGAGTCAGACAATAAGTATGCTATGAGAAAACTTCTAAACAAAAGGTGGAAATGAACATAATATGTGAGACTAAGCTACCAACTGCAGAATGGGTTTTCCTTCACAATAACAACATTCAGTCACAATAATGGATATAAATAATTAAACATCGCGAAATGCTCACAACATTACCAGATGCAATTAAAAAATGGTAATTTTAAAATTTTGGAATCAAACAAAAGGAGAGGGGAAATTTTCCAAAAAATGACTAGAATGGTGTGCCCTTCGACCGAAAGCATACCTCTGGACAATATACTTAAGAGGGTCATTTTCTCCTACGACTCCTTTTCGAAATGTATAAGCCAGACCCCGCCAACCTTACCGAGTATCCTATCATTTCACATTTTAGTGCGCATATAACTGATCCAAATATAAAGTAGATATGAAGATACCCTAATGGAAGCAACCCCACATATTTTGATTTCCACTCGCTTTTTAGTTGTAGTCATTTTCAACAAAGGATAACAATGATCAACTGAGAAACCAATCGTCTGATTGACGATACACAATGAAGAAAGCTGAACCAATAATTAATAAATCAACCATCGAGGATAATTAAAAATAATCATATATGGAAATCAAATTTCATATTCTGACTGCCACTCATCGATTCCAAAGAAGTGCCATCCCTCAATTAAAAATGAAGCTGGACAAGTTAAGGTGGTGTTACCTCTAGGCATTGCCTTGACGACATAATTAACCTTCGAGATAGAAACGAGTTCTTGCCATGATGTTTAGTGTTAAGAGTATGACTAATTCCTTCCTATATAAGCAATATCGGATTATGGAAACTCGTTTCCATAATCGAATCGAACTTTGACTTTTAGAAACAAACTTGTGCTAGGAATTCACATTCCAAATAATGATTTTAAACAATTTTAACAAATGATTTATTAACATTTAAAACTAATCAACTTCATCAATATCATTAATTAGAATGATTTATCCACTTTAATAAATGATTAATTTTTTCAAACATCTTTATTTAAAATAATTAATTATCTTTAATCCTAATTAAGTTCTTCAAAACAACACTATTTAAAATGATTAATTAACTTTAACCATCCTTGATTAAATGATTTATTAATTTTAAAACATCATTATTATAATAATTAATTAACCCTTAAAAATAAGTATTAAAATGATTAATAAATTTTAAACATCATTATTAAAATGTTTAATAAATTTTAAACATCTTTTATTAAAATGATCAATTAAATTTAAAACATCGTTATTAAAATGATTAATTAAATTTAAAACATTATTATTACAGTGATTAATTAATATTAAAACATTATTATCAAAATAGTTAATTAAATTTAATACGAAATTATTTAAATAATTAATTAGCCTTAAACATCATTAGTTAAAATGATTAATTAATTTTAAAACATCATTAATAAAATGATTAATTAATCTTAATCTCATCATTACTTAAATAATTAATCAACCTTAATCATCAATAGTTAAAATGATTAATTATTTTGAAATATCATTATTAACATAAATAACTAACTTTATTCACATCTTTATTTAAATAATTACTAATCCTTACAAAAACCCGAGTACAAGATTTTATCAATTTTTTTCAAAAGGAATAACATTTTTTAAAGTGCCGATATAAGAATAGTCGTTATATGGACTTTTCCTTAATCTCTTTTCATATGTCACTAATTCAACCAAAGATTGCATAACATAAGGATGATTACAAATACAAAGGTAAATAACAACTATGCACCTATGGAAAATATCTCTTATCCAATATTAATCAACCGATACACAATTCAATGTCCAAATCAACATAATAGCATAATGGAGTTTTATTTTGCTAAAAAGATGTCTAAAATAATCTATTTACTTAAGTTATAGTAGAAGGAGGATTAATTCTACTAAATAGATGTCCCAAATTAATCTACTCAATTTAGTTAAAGCAGAATGAGGATTTATTACGTTAAATAGACGTCTTCAATAACTTATTCAATTTGTTTAACTACTTAGGGTAAAGACACAAAGAATACCTTGTTTTAAACTCATCCATTTATAAAAGGAAGCTGCTTTTAGAACAAACCGATCCGTGAAAATAAAATAATTAAAGATAAACTCTTTCTTTGATAATAATTAAATCTTAATTAAAACCAAACTAACACTTGATTAAAAAGCTAACTTAATTAATAATTAACTAATAGTTAAACCCTTCCTGATGTATAATCAGTTTAAACCTTAATTAACTATTAAACCTTAATTAAATAATAATTAAATAAATATAAATCTTTACTTAATACACAATTGGCTAATAGTTAACCTTTACTTAATTAAAAATAAAACTTTACTAAATAAATAATAAAATAAAAATAAATCTCTACTTAATAATTAATTAAGTACTAATTACCTTTACTTAATTCTTAAATTAAATAATCATTAACCTTGCTTAAATAAATAAACAATAACCTTTTTGATACTTAAAATATGTTTGATCATTTAAAAGGAAAACACCTTAGTTTATAAAAATTGTTCGTTTACTGAGCTACATCCATAGCGACTGTCGCTATAGGTGCGATAACCTAAAAATTAGTATTACATCTCAAAAACCTTCAAAACCTTTAACTTGGATTTACTACTTTTTGAAACATGGTAGGAAGTTCAAAAATTAAAAATAAAGTTTTAAACTTTGAAAACTTCTCTAATAATTTCAAAGCAATAAACATGATTTTAAAACCAAGAGACCTCTAAGCCACTTATACAAGTAAAAATGCTAACCTTTTTAGCAATATCCAACACATACATGATCAAGATGATATATTTACATGCCATAACCACAAAACAAAAGCAAGGTCACATCTTCCAATCATTAAACAACGTTTAGACTTCAAATTCAAGTCTAATCCAACACCCTATACAAGAATATGTATACCAAACTCAAACAACGCTAAAGTCCATCAAATTAAACAATAGTGCAAAACAAAACAAGCAAATAATAAAGGCTAAAACCTTCCCAAAAAGATGAGAGTTTTTACTCACCAAAAGTTATGAAAACAAACCAATCTTTCATTAAACTTGAAATGGGCCTAGATCTTTGAATTTTTCTTTGAGCTAACTATTTCTGTAAACAAAATTTGAAAATCATTTCACCATCACCAGTTATTAAGAATTTTTTTATTTTTTTATAATATTTATTAATTAATAATTTAAAACTATATTAAATATTGAAATTTAAAAGTGATTAAATTACGGGTCGTTACACCACTTCCGCCTGTCACCCTGCCGCCTCTTGACCATCCAACTTCTCTTCTGCCTGACCCCTCTGTTTGTGCCCATGTAGCTAGTCCTATTCCTTTTTGTGATATTCCCATTACTTCTTTTAAGAAGAATTTCCATGCTGTCATTTCTGATCCCCTGTCTGCAGAAGGCATTGCTATACACTTGTCTGAAAAATTAGCTGAAGGTATGCAATTAACTTGGAACAATAGGGCTGGGACTTGGTCCCACAAGGATAGCGAGCTCTGCTTCCATTCTAATTAAAAGGTATTCTCTATGTGAATTTCTGAGAATGAGAAGGATGAGTGAGAATTCAATTATTGGCCAATAGATAATGAGCCTGTCCTCTGCGATTATGGAAAATTCGGTGCAAACAATGAAGGGATTCTAGCTGCTCCGAACTGGGGCCAGAAATATATATTCTCACCAAGCACTCTGGGATTTTTCCCAGACCTCCTCGGTTGGTTCTTTCGTTGAGCGGGTATCTAGGCCTATAGACTTCTTGGTATATTTCTTGTTATTTGTTATACAATGTAGTTTTTCAACATTGTATTATGATGTTAGGGGGCCTGGTCAGTGATATGCTTTATTTCTTATTTTGCTATCTAGCCAGGCATGTTGGTAGATTATCAGGTGTGGGCTTCTTGCCTTTGTACTCCTTTATCTTTTTGTATTTATATATATGCTTGGTATGGCTGTATGATTTTAACATTCTCGGATTTTAGCCAAATTTAATCTGATAATTGAATTAATTTTTGAAATTAAATTGTAAATTAAATTGAGTTTTTGCAAAATAAAATATTAGTTATATATATATATGTATTGATTTTTAATTGAAATTTGAATTTGAAAACTCAATAATAAATATATTGGAAATAAATTGGATTTAAAATTTTATTTTAAAATTAATAAGAATTTATTTCTAATTATATTAAATATGCATTTTGATTTAAAAATGATATTTTTAATTTAATGTGATAAATTGTTCAAAAGACTAATTAAGAATGAGATTCTTATATATTTATGTGTAGTTAAATTTTAAAATCATCTTTTGTTTTAAAAGATTATATAAATGATTAATACAGAAAATGTATTTATTTAAATAGGATGTATGCCATAAAGTTATATTTAAAATATTATTTAGTGTTTAAATTATATGACATAAATTATAAAAGTTTAAAATTTATTGAAAAGTTAAATTTTATAATTTACATATGTATGATTATTTATTTAAAGTATAATTAGGTTTTAAAATCCAATTCCTTGAAAGTATAAATATATACATTAGTATTAAACCATTCTCTTTAAATTATATATATATAACATGATTTATAAATTTATTAAAAAAATAGGGTTTAAAACAAAATTTACAAAATAATTTAAATTAAGGATATAAACACAATTTAGTTCACCTAGGACATTTGTAAATTAATGAGACCATGAATTGAACATTTGTAAAGAGAAAATGGTAAAAATTAACAAGTGTTAAGTAAGAATTTTTATGTGATAACAAGTGTCATAACTTAATTTCTTTTTAAAAAAAACTAAAATATATAAAATATTTTGGTTAAGAAAATAAGAAGGCTATTTCCAAATTGTCTCAATATCAAAACTAAAACCTAACCAAGAAAGGAAAAAAAAGAAATCATCTCAGAATTTTCAAAAACTGGAAAAAATATCAAAGCAAAGCATTAAGCAACTCAGCAAGCAACAACCCTGTACATTTTGAATTTGAAACAACAAACAAAAGCCTAGAAAATCAAGCTTTCAGGCTTGAAGATCATCAGATAAAAAAAGAAAAATAAAGAAATCAAGCAAACCTAGACAGCAAGCAAAATAGGATCAAGCAAAGTAAAGATCAGGCAACTTGAAAACTTCTACTATCAGGGATCAAATCAAAACAAGAATCAAACATCATTAACAAATTCAATGCTTAAGCAAGCAACAAAATTCAACATTATCAGGCCTCTGTTTTTCCCACACAGGTGAGCAAACCCTTAATTCAGAACCTTGAATCTATGAATTGATATTGTGATGAACGCTTTGAGTTGCTGTGCAAAATGTTTTATTGTCCTATGTGTTTGCATGACTGAATGTATATATATACATACATGTGTTATACTCTGTTAAAGCTCAAACTTATGTTCACTAAGAAAAATTCGAACTACACCTTATTCAATCAATTTTAGATCATGATTTACAAATAGAAAATGATCATAAGATTGTAATATTGTTTTTAAAATTTATTTTAGGTGTTTATATTCAATAATTATTCCAAAAAAATAATATTTACAATAAAGAATCACTTAAGGCAAAATTCAAGTATTGAATCATTACGTTTTGATTATAGAATTGAATTTGCATTTGAAAATGATGAATTTTAACGGTAATATTATGATTTTTTTAATTTGGGATTCGTGGGAAATTTACAAAAATGGGTTTTGTGTAAATTCCGTCAATCGGCGGCATTCCATGGATCAATCTTCCTGTCAGAGCTAGCTGGTGAGTAGGGGATTCGTGGAAAAATAATGGAGGCATTTATAGATGAACATGGCGGCGGGTGGACGTCGAACTAGGGTTCAATTTGCTTTTGGGGTTGGTTGAGTTTCTGTAGTTACTGTAGCGTCGACGGTGAGTTCAAGGTCATCGGACCTGGGGGGAATAAGGAGAGGGGGTTTTGGCGAATCTCTGGACATGGTCGCAGGGTCAACAACAACCAGAGGCGATGGCACGAACCATTTTCAGGCGATCGAGTTGATTCCGATGGAAGCTCAATTTTATTCGATTTTGATTCTCAACATATTCCGATGAGCTGGGTGTTTGGAAGGGACAACGACATCGTCAGTGAATTGGTGAGGGGTCAGTGATGGTCGATCATCAGTCTGGTGGTCGTGCATGTGCACGCTTGAGGTTGTGCATCTGGAGGCAATGTTGGTTTTGAAGAAGACAAAGGTGCGCTCGGGTTTGACTCGAGTTTCTCGCGAGAATAACTCATAGCAGATGAAATCTGGGGGAAAACCCAAAGTTTTGCTTGGGGGAAACTAAGGTTTGGCCTGGGTTTTGTGTGAAACATTTTTTAAGTTTAAATTTTAATCAAGTTTATAAAGTTTAATTAAGTTTTAATGAATTTTGTAAACAAATTCTTTTATACCATTCGTGGGTATTTTTTTATCAAATAAAGGTTTTAAATATAAATTATTTTGAAATTATTAAGTTTAAAAAGTGTTTTAAATATATTTAAAAATAACCTTTAATATTTAAAGAAATAAATTTAAGATGAAGGGATTTTTTTGATTTGACTAAAGTCTTAGGTGATTACTTGATTTAAGTTATTAAAGATAATTATTTAATGTAAGAAATTTTTAAGGATAATTATTTAATCAAAGATTGATTAAGGTTAATTAATTTCATAATTAAGAATAATTAATTAATTAATTAGAAGATTTATTAATATATAAGTAATTAGAAGTAATTAATCACTTAAAGATAATTACTTAGTTAAAAGTAATTAATTAATGGTTAAAGTTAATTAAGTAATTAGGGATAATTACTTATTATAATTAATTAAGGATCATTAATTAAATGGTGATTAAGTAAGGGTTAATTAATTTATTAATTAATTTATTAAGAATAATTAATTAAGGGTAATTAAATAATTCTTTAATAATTAAGGGTTGATTGATTTATTAATTAAGGGTAATTAATACATAATTAAAGGATAATTAATTAACATAAATTGTAATTAACTAATGTTAATCAACCAAGATTAGGGATTAATCTGATTAAATTAATCAGATGAATAATTAATCTTACTTATGGATGTTTGAATTGTATGAGCTGCTTTGAAATTGTTTGATATCTCTACTATGTGATGCCTTATGATATGAATTGTTTTAATTCAAGCCGTGATGAATGTAATTTATTTTATCTATGATAAATATATATTAATTATTTGTGAATCTGTGTATGGAAGATAAGCGTTATAGATATATACCGCTTATCTATAATTACTATGCTTGAATCTGTGATGATTGATGATGTTGCACTATTGTGTAAAACCTTTGGACTACACTATACATACACAAATATGGATTGCACGAGGGAATTGGTTAAGTCACAGATTTTTGAAATGGTTTTAAAAATTGAATTTTGAATCCAAAAGGTTTTGGAAATGGTATTGGGTTAAATATGAAAAACTTTTGAAAAGGGAATTTTGAAAATAAAAGTTATTTTGAATAACTTGATTAAGTTTTTAAATTTAAATAATTTGGTTTGAATTCAAATTCAGGATTTGAAATTGAATTCTATATTTGGAAATTATGGTTTCAAAAGGTTATACAAGTTATAAATGTGTTTATATGGGTTTTAAGCCATTTTAAAGGTATTGTTTTGGGAATTTGAATCTAACCCAATGGCTTTAACTTGAATAAATGAAATCGGATTTTTTCAAAACAGAAACTATTTGTTTTCAAATAATAAAAGCTTTCATATAAGGAAAGAATATCCAATTTGTGTTAAAGGGATTTCAAGTTTGAAATGAAAATGGTTTTCCATGTTATGAATGAATCTTTGGAAATAGTCTTGAAAGCTATGAATCAAATCTTTGATTTAAAGATTGGATGAGTTAATCCAATTTGGAAGGGGAATTATTTTGAATGAATGTGAATGGATCTTTGTGTAAAATGGGTGAACTTTGTGAAATGAATCTTTTTGGTTAATGATTTGAAAATGGTAATTTGTTTTAACCATTTGAAAGGAAAGTTTTGGGTTTTAAGTTGTGACTTAACTAAAATCCCAATATCCATATGTTTTTAAATATTACGCTCATTATTCGGTTTAGCTGGGAGAGGACCTCGTGTCATATAACTCATTCCGAGTAATGATACGATATTATGGATTTCATTTGAAGACCGATGGCGATGACCGTGTATTTTCAAGAATGAAAGGATAACCCGTCGAATGACTCTGCACCGAGTAGCTACGGTATAGAGATGTCCATATGTGATGGGAAGTCCGATCGGGATTGTGAATACCCGGATTGCAAGGGCTTCTTCGGAAGTGCCTTCGGTTCTGTTTGAACCCGAAATAGACTTGAATGGATGTGTATCTGACGTTACACTTTGAGATGTAAAGCTGGTTCAAATACATTTTTATTTGGTGGCGGAGATTTATTCACTTAGCTTAACACCCTTCTTTGAGACGTACAAGCTCAGAGGTTATGTAGTTGATGGTTACTAGTGATACATTTCCAATTTGGTAATGTGGCATACGAAGTGCTGCTGATCATTTGTTGATCAAAGCATGGCTTTGTGAAAAAGCGTAGCTTTGTGGATGAGACTGCATCAGGACGTCACACCCCGGAAATGGTCAAAACAGGAAAGATGCAGCAAGGTTGCAGGGGTCGTGCCCATTAGGGTATGTCCATTTCTTTTGGAAAAGGGTGGTGTCATGGTATGGAGCCCATATACTTAACTCATGTGGACACTGTAAATTTATTACTGTGTGATGTTGCTTTGTGGTGGAGGATCCTCGGATAAAGGTCGCAAACGATCGAGGATGGCATATCTTTAAGTATTACTCCCGGGCAGGGAGTAAACCGGCTAGATATCCGGGTAGGTTCTCGGGGCGTCCCTCCAGAGGCGTACCCATGTGGCAATGGGAAGTTCCTTGGCCTGACCATTTGTTGGAAATCCAATTACCAATACGCGCCTTGTACTGTTTTAGTTGTATAACCTTCCATTTAACATGGTAGCTATAGTAGGCATACTATAATGATACGTATGATGGCTAAGATTGATATTATACTTTCGAAATGTTTTCCACTATGCACTAATAATAATATCAAAAAGGATTTTGTGTAGTAAGCATGTTTGACTATCATAAGGAGAAATCTCCTTCAATTCTGCATTTGCATGGTGTGTGTGGTGGGAGGCCTTATGGTAGTTTCATTTTCTAAAAAGTATTGCGGATTTCAATGTTTTAAAATTCTTTTGTTGTTTATTTTAAAGAAAACCATTTTTGTTTGCTCATACCAGTCCCATGACCGACCTTGCTTAATACAATGTGATAGGGGGTTCTCGCTTTGCATTTGGTGGCGAACGGGAGACTCTTACCCCTACATGTCCCCAGGAATGGGTTGATTAACCGAGTAGGTGAAGAAGTCGAAAGGCTGGCCGTAAAAGCAAGGGCATGGTACCATTGTATGCCATAGCCGGGCTGGGATGGTTGAAAAGCCTACCAGTCGAGAGTGGCCGTGGTATCAGAGCTAAAGGTTGAGTAAGAACTTTAGCTACGGAGTGTAACACATTAGATGGTTCATTAGAGATAGGGTGAAATATACCCTAGAATGAGTACAACCCGTGAAACCGGAAACCCAAATTGCTCAGTCTATTTCCTTTAACTGTAGTATTCCCTAAGATATCTCGTCCAAATGCCTAAATCGGTTTTCTTACTATTTACAGATAGTAAGAACGAGTGGAAGAAGAGGACGAGGTAGGGGACGAGGAAGTACCACTTCAACTGGTCAAGTCCCTGCAACAGCAGCTATTCCCACTCAACTTCAGCCGGATCTGGCTGATTTATATCGAAGTTTTTCCAGACTTGGTGGAAAGCCATTCACATGCAAGGAAACCATTATCGAAGCACAAGCCTGGATTCGATCGTGCAAAAGGATTTTCAAAGGACTAAAATTGAAAGATGATTAGATGCGATTGATAGCTTCCTGGCAACTCCAGGAAGAGGCTTTAGCTTGGTGGGAAATAGTTACTATGGATGAGCCGGCAGATGAGTTCACTTGGAGTCCATTCAAGGAAGTGTTTGAGCAGCGATATATGCCGTCTGCTGGTATCTCCAGAATGTACCAGGAGTTCACGGATTTGAAGCAAGGAAGTTTATCGTTTGAGGAATACTTGAACAAATTCAACGAATTATCTTGGTTTGGTCCGGATTTGGTGAATACACCTTTGAAAAAGAATGAAAAGTTTATTCGAGGAATGAACAAGGAATTACAGGAAAGAATATGGGTTATAGATACACTACTCTGGATAAGCAGGAAGTTCCGGAGGAGAAAGGGAATGCAAGCAATCCGAATTGGAGGAAAAGGAAGTTCGACGGAAAGAAACCATGGCAGGGCAAAGGAAAGAATAATATACAGAAGAAAAATGTGAAAGATGTTACTTGTTTCAATTGCTTGGAGAAAGGCCATTACTCGAACAATTGCAAGAATCCCAAGAAGCAAGGAAAGAGGGAGAAATTTATGAAGCAAGAACATGAATCTAGGGAATGCTATTATTGCCACAAGCCTGGACATAGGATCAAGGATTGCCCAGCACTGAAGCAAGCTTAAGTAGCGAGGCGTATGCGATCAAAGATGATCCTTCAACCTCAAAGGCTGATAAAGGGGAAGGAATTTTAAAAGGTAACCTTCTCGTTTACGATAAAATTGTTCGAATTTTGTTCGACACAAGAACTACACATAGCTTTATTTCTTAGCAAATCGTAAATGAGTTAAATCTTGAATCTGAGATCGTAGACAAACCTATTTTTGTCTGTTTCATTGGGTTTCGATATATTCTATGAATGGTTAGTTATCCCTTCAAACTAACCAGTACCCCTATATATTTCGTAGATCCGGATAACCCGAGTATTTCATAAAGTGTTGGATAGAATTGTTCTCATACCTATTGTTGATATTCTGATTTAGTAACCAAATGTAGAATAGATATTCAATTTGATCTGGAAAGATATTTATCTTTCTTTCATCTGTTCTTTGTTATCTCCCTGGCAAATTTCGAGGACGAAATTTTCTTAAGGAGGGAATCTGTAACATTCCCGGATTTTAGCCAAGATTAATTTGATAATTGAAGTAATTTTTGAAATTAAATTGTAAATTAAATTGAGTTTTTCCAAAATAAAATATTAGTTGTTTATATATATATGTATTGATTTTTAATTGAAATTTAAATTTGAAAACTCAATAATAAATATATTGGAAATAAATTGGATTTAAAATTTTATTTTTAAATTAATAAGAATTTGTTTCTAATTATATTAAATATGCATTTTGATTTATAAATGATATTTTGAATTTAATGTGATAAATTTTTCAAAAGACTAGTTAAGAATGAGATTCTAATATATTTATTCATGTGTAGTTAAATTGTAAAATCATCTTTTATTTTAAAAGATTATATAAATGATTAATGTAGAAAAATATTTATTTAAATAGGAAGTATGATATAAAGTTATATTGAAAATATTATTTAGTGTTTAAATTATATGACTTAAGTTATAAAAGTTATTTAAAAGTTAAATTTTATAATTTACGTATGTGTGATTATTTATTTAAAGTATAATTAGATTTTAAAAATCAATTCCTTGAAGTATAAATATATACATTAGTATTAAATCATTCTCTTTTAAATTGTATATATATATATAAACATGATTTATAAATTTATTAAAAAAATAGGGTTTAAAACAGAATTTACAAAATAATCTAAATTAAGGATATAAACACAATTTAGTTCACCTAGAACATTTGTAAATTAATGAGACTATGAATTGAACATTTGTAAAGAGAAAATGGTAAAAATTAACAAGTGTTAAGTAAGAATTTTTTATGTGATAACAAGTGTCATAACTTAATTTCTTTTTATAAAAAACTAAAATATATAAAACATTTTGGTTAAAAAAATATGAAGGCTGTTTCCAAATTGTCTCAATATCAAAACCAAAACCTAACCAAGAAAGAAAAAGAAAAGAAATCATCTCAGAATTTCAAAAACTGGAAAAAATATCAAAGCAAAGCATTAAGCAACTCAGCAAGCAACAACGTTGTACATTTTGAATCTGAAACAACAAACAAAAGCCTGGAAAATCAAGCTTTCAGGCCTGAAGATCATCAGATAACAAAAAGAAAAAAAAGAAATCAAGCAAACCTGGATAGCAAGTAAAACAGGATCAAGCAAAGTAAAGATCAAGCAACTTGAAAACTTCTACAATCAGGGATCAAATCAAAACAAGAATCAAATATCATGAACAAATTCAAAGCTTAAGCAAGCAACAAAATTCAACATTATCAGGCATCTGTTTTTCCCACACAGGTGAGCAAACCCTTAATTCAGAACCTTGAATCTATGAATTGATGTTTTCATGAATGCTTTGATTTGCTGTGCAAAATGTTTTACTGTCCTATGTGTTTGCATGTCTAAATGTGTGTATATACATACATGTGTTATACTCTGTTGAAGCTCAAACTTAAGTTTACTAGGAAAAATTCGAATTGCACCTTATTCAATCAATTTTAGATCATGATTTACAAATAGAAAATGATCATAAGACTGTAATATTGTTTTTAAAATTTATTTCAGGTGTTTATGTTCAATAATTATTCTAAAAAAATAATATTTGTAGTATAGAATCACTTAAGGCAAAAAGTCAAGTATTGAATCATTATGTTTTGATTATAGAATTGAATTCACATTTGAAAATGATGAATTTTAACGATAATATTATGATTTTTTAATTTGGGATTCGTGGGAAATTTAGAATTGAGCAGAAAATGGGTTTTGTGTAAATTCCGTCGATCGGCGGCATTCCATGGATCAATCTTCCTGTTAGAGCTAGCTGGTGAGTAGGGGATTCGTGGAAAAATAATGGAGGCATTTATAGATGAACACGGCGATGGGTGCACGTCGAACTAGGATTCAATTTGCTTTTGGGGTTGGTTGAGTTTCTGTGGTTACCGCCGCATCGACGGTGAGTTCAAGGTCATCGGACCTGGGGGAATAAGGAGAGGGGGTTCTGGCGAATCTCTGGACATGGTCGTAGGGTCTACAACAACCAGAGGCGATGGCACGAACCATTTTCAGGTGATCGAGTTGATTCTGGTGGAAGCTCGATTTTGTTCGATTTTGATTCTCAACATATTTCGATGATCTGGGTGTTTGGAAGGGACAAGGGCGTCGTCAGTGAATTAGTGAGGGGGGGGTCAGTAATGGTCGATCATCCGTCCGGTGGTCGTTCACATGCACGCTTGAGGTTGTGCATCTGGAGGTGATGTTGGTTTTGAAGAAGACGAAGGTGCAATCGGGTTTGACTCGAGTTTCTTGTGAGAATAACTCGTAGCAGATGAAGTCTGGGGGAAAGCCCGAAGTTTTGCTCAGGGGAAACTAAGGTTTGGCCCGGGTTTTGTGTAAAATAGTTTTTCAGTTTAAAATTTTAATCAAGATTATAAAGTTTAATTAAGTTTTTATGAATTTTATAAACAAATTCTTTTATACACTCTGTGGGTAATTTTGTATCAATTAAAGGTTTTAAATATAAATTATTTGAAAATTTATTAAGTTTAAAAAGTGTTTTTAATATATTTAAAAATAACCTTTAATATTTAAAGAAATAAATTTAAGACGATGGGATTTTTTTTTGATTTGATTGAAGTCTTAACTGATTACTTGATTTAAGTTATTAAAGATAACTATTTAATGTAAGAAATTTTTAAGGATAATTATTTAATCAAAGATTGATTAAGGTTAATTAATTTCATAATTTAGAATAATTAATTAATTATAAGATTGATTAATATATTAGTAATTAGAAGTAATTAATTACTTAAAGATGATTACTTAGTTAAAAGTAATTAATTAATGGTTAAAGTTAATTAAGTAATTAGGGATAATTACTTATTATAATTAATTAAGGATAATTAATTAAATAGTGATTAATTATGGGTTAATTAATTTATTAATTAATTTATTAAGAATAATTAATTAAGGGTAATTAAATAATTCTTTAATAATTAAGGGTTGATTAATTTATTAATCAAGGGTAATTAATAAATAATTAAAGGATAATTAATTAAAATAAATTGTAATTAACTAATGTTAATCAACCAGGATTAGGGATTAATCTGATTAAATTAATCAGATGCATAATTAATCTTACTTATGGATGTTTGAATTTTATGAGCTGCTTTGAAATTGCTTGATATCTCTACTATGTGATGCCTTGTGATATGAATTATTTTCATTCAAGCTGTGATGAATGTAATTTATTTTATCTATGATAAATATATATTATTTATCTGTGAATCTGTGTATGGAAGATAAACATTATAGAGATATACCGCTTATCTATAATTACCGTGCTTGAATCTGTGATGACTGATGATGTTGCACTATTGTGTAAAACCCTTGGACTACTCTATACACACTTAAGTATGGATACCGCAAGGGAATTGGTTAAGTCATAGATTTTTTAAATGGTTTTAAAATTGAATTTTGAATCCAAAAGGTTTTGGAAATGGTATTGGGTTAAATATGAAAAACTTTTGAAAAGGGAATTTTCAAAATAAAAGTTATTTTGAATAGCTTGGTTAAGTTTTTAAATTTAAATAATTTGCTTTGAATTTAAATTTAGGATTTGAAATTGAATTCTATATTTGGAAATTATGGTTTAAAAAGGTTATACAAGTATAAATGTGTTTATATAGGTTTTAAACCATTATAAAGGTATTGTTTTGGGAATTTCAATCTAACCTAAGGGCTTTAACTTGTATAAATGAAATCAGATTTTTCCAAAACAAAAACTATTTGTTTTCAAATAATAAAAGCTTTCATATAAGGAAAGAATTTCCAATTTGTGTTAAAGGGATTTCAAGTTTGAAATGAAAATGGTTTTCCAAGTTATGAATGAATCTTTGGAAATATTTTTGAAAGCTATGAATTAAATCCTTGATTTAAAGATTGGATGAGTTAATCTAATTTGGAAGGGGAATTGTTTTGAAAGAATGTGAATGGATCTTTGTGAAAAATGGGTGAACTTTGTGAAATTATTCTTTTTGGTTAAAGATTTGAAAATGGTAATTTGTTTTAACCATTTAAAAGGAAAGTTTTGGGTTTTAAATTGTGACTTAACTGAAAACCCAATATCCATATGTTTTTAAATATTGCGCTCATTATTCAGTTTAGTCGGAGCGGACCTCGTGTCATGTAACTCATTCCAAATAATGATATGATGTTATGGATTGCATTTGAAGACCGATGGTGAAGACCGAGTATTTTCGAGAACGAAAGGATAACCCGTCGAATGACTCTGCACTGAGTAACTACGGTATAGAGATCTCCATATGTGATGGGGAGTCCAATCGGGATTGTGAATACCCGGATTGCAAGGGCTTCTTCGGAAGTGCCTTCGGTTCTGTTCAAACCCGGAACATACTTGTACGGATGTGTATCTGACGTTACACTTTGAGATGTAAAGCTGGTTTCTATCAAATACATTTCTGTTTGGTGGCGGAGATTCATTCTCTTAGCTTAACACCCTTCTCTGAGACGTATGAGCTCAGAGGTTATGTAGTTGATGGTTACTAGTGATACATTCCCAATTTGATAATGTGGCATATGAAGTCCTGATGATCATTTGTTGATCAAAGCATGGCTTTGTGAAAAAGCGTAGCTTTGTGGACGAGACTGCATCAGGACCTGACGCCTCAGAAATGGTCGAAATAAGAAAGATGCAGCAAGGTTGTAGGGGTCGCGCCCTTAGGGTATGTCCATTTCTTCTGGAAAAGGGTGGTATCATGGTATGGAGCCCAGATACTTAACTCATGCGGACACTGTAAATTTATTACTTTGTGATGTTGCTTTATGGTTGAGGATCCTCGGATAAAGATCGCAAACGATCGGGGATGGCATATCTTTAGGTGTTACTCCCGAGTAGGGAGTAAACTGGCCTTGTGTTGGCAGAGATCCAGGTAGGTTCTCGCGGCGTCCCTCCAGAGGCATACCCATGTGGCAATGGGAAGTTCCTTTGCCTGACCATTTGTTGAAAATCCAATTACCAATACGCGCCTTGTACGGTTTTAGTTGTATAACCTGCCATTTAACATAGTAGTTATAGTAGACATACTATAATGGTACGTATGTTGGCTAAGATTTACATTATACTTTCGAAATGTTTTTCATTATGCACTAATAATAATATCAAAAGGATTTTGCGTAGTAAGAATGTTTGACTATCATAATGAGAAATCTCCTCCAATTCAGCGTTTGCATGGTGTGTGCGGCGGAAGGCCTTATGGTAGTTTCATTTTCTAAAAAGCGTTGCAGATTTCAACGTTTTAAAATTATTTTGTTATTTTTTTAAAGAAAACCATTTTTGTTTGCTCATACCAGTCCCATGACTAACTCAGAGTTTATTGTTCCCTTCCTAAACTCTGGATGCCTACAATTTTCCACATGGGCAGTCTAGAGTTGGGTTTTTCAAATAATCAAATAATAGGTATAGATTCGATAGCTTTCGAAGTCTTTGGTTTGGTAGCATTTGGAAGTCTTCTTCAATCTTTGGACCTTTGAAGCTTTTGGTTAGGCAATCACGTTCGGGATCGCATTTGCTACAAGTTCAGCTTGATGGAGGTTCGAGCTTGAAGTTTAGAACTTTGGCTTTGGAGTTTGGTTTGGAGTTGCAGTATTGGATTCTCTTGAAGACTTTACTCATGTTGTCATATTTCCGCTGTGGTGTTGTGTTGTATATATTCTCTGATGGTGTTGGATATGTTGTATCATGATGTATCTGACATTGTATCTATATTGTATATCAATGTAATCATCTTTTGTTTCCGCTGTGTTGTTTAGCATCTAATGTTGTTGCAAGCTTCGACGATACGGATTTCGATGTCGTTTGTTGGGCATCGAGTTCGGGTCGTCACAATGATCCTCGGATCATACACTCTTTATATAAAAAAAAGAAGGATTTGTTATAATGCCTAAATAATTGATACAGTGAGATGTGTGATAATATAGTTAGAGAGTGTTATGAAAAAAAGACTAAGTTACAGAGATACGAGGCTAGT
Source organism: Allium cepa (assembly GCA_030765085.1). Classification (NCBI taxonomy): domain Eukaryota; kingdom Viridiplantae; phylum Streptophyta; class Magnoliopsida; order Asparagales; family Amaryllidaceae; genus Allium; species Allium cepa. The sequence continues at coordinate 849,150,535 of CM060938.1, forward strand.
CAAAAGCATGTAGAAGTCTGCCTAGCTAATCTGGCTACCAGCAGTTTAACTTTAGGGCTGATGTGAGACATCATCAATAATAAGTAACTAGGACGATGCGAGATTAATCCTAATTCTGTAGGGTAAATCTGACCATCTAATCTGGCTATCAGTACCTATGGTAGTCGGACTGATACAAGACGTATCCATGGGGTATGGTCATAATACAAATGACCTTCTTCGAGGATTGAAGGTATTAAGTGGTTTTTTGAGGCTTGTCTCTTTATCTTATATGAAGTATTAAATGTTCGGGATTTAGTTTAGGCAAAGTTGAGAATGTCTCACTAAGGTATGCTTCAATGGAAGTAGTAAGTTTCCGAAGAGATTTCAGTGCAATGTCGGCTAGATAGATACTTGTGAGGAGTCCATCCTAGGAATAGAAATTGAATGATGGGAGCCTAACTCAATTAAGATCTTAAATGGTCAAAGTCAGCGTAATTTCCATTAAAAGGTATTAAGTGGCTTGTGTACTATCTTTCGCATTGATAGACATTAATCAGGATGGTTATAGGATATGGAATTAGATAATATGAAGGACCTGCTTCGGGGATTGGAGGTATTAAGTGGTTGTTTAAGGGCTCGTCTCTTTCCCTTATATGAAGTATTGAATGGTTTTGAATATAATTTAAATTCGAAAGACATACTTATTTAAATTATATTTCCCAAGTATTGATATAGAAATGCTCAAGATTTCTATTCATTAGACATTGTTGTTATGACTCCTTCCTCATTACTACACAGGTTAGGGAAGGAGACGATGATCATGATGGAGATGTCGATGAGAGGAGCTTATGTCAGTAGTCTATTTATCTATTTATGCTATTTTATGATGTACCGTTTGAAGTTGACAATGTGTTTTTGAACATGATTATGTAACGGTTATTGTTGACATTATGTTATGGTTTTGTGACATTTTGAATTTTAAATAACATGGGTACTTTTAATGCTATTATATATTATCCTTCCACTAAGATTTCTAAATGAATAGATAAATAGCTATATATTATTATTTTTACCAACCAAAAGCCAGCTTTGGAATCGGTCTTAGTTTCGATGGGCCTTTTCTGAATCTTGATTTAAGCTTGTTTTGGGGTGGGTTATTACAAAAGCCAATTAGTTTAGAGCACCAGTTACATCAACGCCCTACCTACACACTTCATTCTTAACTGTCACAGATAGGCAAGTCTACTTTATCGTCTTTTAGTGTTAGGTACATGACTAAATACTATTCATACACGAGTAAACAAACAATGCATGATTAAGTGACACAAAACACGATTTGGTCACATAAACGACTTCTAATCCGCTTTTTAATTTGATTAATTCCTTTATTAATTAAAACCTCTATTATTAGTAAATCTTCTTTTATCTAATAAAACTTCGTCTGTTAATTATTACTTCCTTTAGAAGTGAGCGAAATATATATAGGTGTCCTCCTCGATGGATCTCGTATACATATGTCCTAAAAGTAAGATACGATTCGGACGAATGAGTCCTCCCCAGGGGATCTCAAACAATATGAATACCCGATGCTCCTATTCACTTTCTTTTTCGACTTATATATATATTTAAAAATCCTTTATAAAAGATATATACAAGTATTCTACTATTTCACCATTCATTTGTACTCTTTTCAATACTCAGAAGTATTTATGTACTTATCCCAAATAGTATAAGTATATTTACAAATCTTTAACAAGATTTCTTACTTTAATCCTTTTACTTTTCTTTCTTTTTTCCAAAAGATTCCTTACTTGTTTTACCTTTAAAATATTCATCTAAAAGTTCTAAGTTCATTCACAAATCTATTTCAAATGGTTTTAAGACAAATGTTGCTTAAGCATTGTCACTGCTAACCCATACAATTCCACTTATAATTATGTTTTAACCATTTTTTTAAGATTTAACTATATTCATAGTATAACCAAAAAGGGTTAAAAATAAATGTTGTTTAAACATTGTTACTATAAACACAAAACCATTCATACTTAACGTTATCTTTAGAACATTCCTTTTTAAAGATTTAAGTGTATCTGTTTGAACCAAAAATGGAACAAACACCTAGTGTTTAAAGTGGTTTTGCTAATCTTGGCTTGCGTCCACTTGGTAATTTTATTGTTTAGATCACTGGATTGCAAACAATATAATCCTCTAGGGGATTGTGAGCCTTTGGTGATGAGAGAGGACTAGTACGTCCTTAAATGGAATTTCATGCTTGTCGTAGATTTTGCAGAGCGACTGCTCTTCTATCTTTGAAGCAATGGAAGAGACGGGATCATATAAAATGATAACATCCTCGAGAATGTCGGAAGCATGTTATATTTCTACTTCAAGGCTTCTGTGAGAACTTGAGGAAACTTTGTATGAGGCCGATCTACTTGTGGATTTTCTAATGGAGGTATGGGCTGCGCTGGAGTTTGTTGTGAGAGCGGAACCATAGTCGAGCTCGACTTGGTATTATATTCGGCATATTTGGAAGTAGATAGGCCTACAGCCTGAGTGGCAAGATGCTTGGAATGTCTATGCTCCATTTTTATAAATACTCAACAGACAATCAACATCAGATTAATTATAAAGCATAATCCTTATTTTAAAGTGAAATCTAGTGCAGTGTCGTGTAGTGTTGTATAGTGTAGCTTTTCAATATTATACAATAGTTCATTTTAAGAATCCAAACATCGCCCGAATAGACCGCCATTGCTGACCGTCTCGTCGAATTCTGCGTCTATGACCTTGCATTTGGAATGCTTCATAATTCAGGAAGGAGTGATTGGCTTAGTTTTAGTCTAATTAACAATGCAAGGTTCGACAAGGAATTTTAAAATCGAAAACCCACGAAGGGTTGTATGGATATCGATCCAAACCCATGGATGGTATTCAGCCTATCCAAAGGTCACCTACCTAGTCGCACGATTCTAAGATGGGTTTGATTATGCAACATTAAAGCTTAGGGGTGATTGCCTAGGTCCTGAATTGATGAAGAGAAGGATCAAACTTGTGAGGGTGGCGCAAGTTCGATTGGGGCATGGCAAGCGGCGTCAGGTTCATGCAAAGGTGGGCAGCGGTGTTCTTAGTAAAGGCTGAGTTCGATTAGGAAGGCGAGGATGTTTTAATGATAGAGCAAGTTTTGGATCAGTGCAAGATAAAAGTGAAGAGAGGGATAAAGTGTGGGCTTATAAACCCAACATACCCAACTTCTTAGGTTAAGAATTGAATACTTATTCAAAGTCTTTTATCGGTACCGATCCAAGAGTATGGATAGGAGGGCAGGGATCATTTTTACAGATCTTTTGGCTCTAGATCTCTCTATTTTTATTTCTTGTATCACCCACCGATTTATACCGATCTGTAAGAAAAACTTTTTGTAATCCAGCGATCTAAGTAATAAAATCACTAAGTGGATGTAGGCCAAGATAAACCGAATTACTATAAACACCGTGTGTTCTTTTCTTGCTCATTTTCATTTATTTTCTTTACTTTTTATTCTCTACACAATCTTCTAGGTGTTTGTGCCATTTTTGGTTTAAATATTTTGGTGCTTTCACTAAGAAGGATATTCTTAAGCTACTTGGATCCATCATCTACTAATGGATTTCTTAGATCCGAGAGATAGATCCAATCTTCTAATCTCACAGTTCTACTATTTGGATTTTTAGTAGTCTAAGAGAAGTTACTCACCATGGCCCTATCAATAAGAGAACGTGTTATAACTTCCAGAACTATAATTATGCTATGAACCAAGGCACTCACTGTGTAGATGAATTTGCCTAACCAGAACAGGCTAAAATCTAGAATCCAACTAAATTCATGGCCAGAATGGTGATGGATCATATGAAGAAGAAGAAGGAGGATAGATTCTAAAAGACTCGCAATGAGATGAACTAGCAGATACAGCAGAGCTTGAGGCTACTGAATGAACTAACTTAGGACAGCTGTAGAAGGAGTAGGAGGGACTTAGATCATTCAAGTTCAGAATATGAAAGTTTCTCATCATCTGAGCAAAGACGAAAGAATAGGAAGTAGAAGACAATGCAAAACATGGCTGGTACTTCTTATCAAGGAGCAAGCCAACCTCGTGGGCTCGAGTTTATGGATCGGTACCGATCCAAGAAGGTGAATCGATATCGATCCAACTTATGTTAAAGCTGGATCTCCCCTTCTAGACAGTGGTATGGATGTGACCTCTGGAAATGTAGTTGATGATCAGAATCTAGAATATTGAGCTATTGCTAATGATACAACGCCAGGGAATCAAACAATGGCTTTTGGATGAATGTATCTCCTAAAGTCTGTTTAGAGCCCACTTGAGAGTATTTGTCGAGCTGAACATTCAGGGTGGACCCTAATTTACCACCATTCAGTTGAACTTGTAGACCCAGAGCACTGGAAGATATGGTCATGAGACATGTAAGTGAAAACTGATTTAAAAGCAATGATGAGTGGGGTACGTCTCCTAGTCGGAATCTGTAACACCCCTAATTTTTGTTTAACATTATTTAAGACATTTCATCAGATAAATTAAATAGAATAATATGTTTGACTAAGGAATTGAGATTTAATTGTCAATTAACATGGCCGTGGCTAAAATAATGAATGTATAAGTATGGTTTATAATTTATAAGCTAGGAAAATAAGAAGAGGGCAATATGGGAATAGCCACACCCATATACCCTGAAACCCTCCCTTATTCTCACCTACCATTTCATAAATCAAAATACACATAAAAGAGAAGTTATAGCCAGCCATTAAAACACCTTAGCAGATTAGAAAACTTAGAAGATCTAAGAGAGAAAGCTAGAAGATTAAAATTAGGACAAATCTCAAACTCCAACAACTTAATCAAGGTGAGTAATAATGCAAGTCATCTCATTTTTCCTTGTTTTGGTGCGGTTTGGATAGTAACCGAATGTATTTTGCTGTGTTGATCATATTTGGATCTAATAATCATTGTTTGTATAGAATAACGATTTATGGTGATTTATTGAAATTTTTATGGAATTAAAATGATGGGTTTTAAAGTAAAAATTTAGTAAACGACCTTTAAACAATTTTATTTTTGGATATGTTATGTGAAACCTAATTTTGGAGATGGGGTTTAATTTCATAATTTTCGGAGTTAATAGGAATATTTTATGAATTTTCTAAGGTAAAAAAGGTATTTATTTCAGGGTTTAATAATTAAAACAATAAAATAATGAATTCTGCCCCAAAATTTTTATATGATGTAAAAAAAGTTATTTCAGATTTTTGGTGAATTTTTGAGATTTTTACCAAGTGATTTCAATTTATTTTGAATTTTCTAAACTAAAAAGGTTAATAATTATATTAAAATATTAATATAATTAAATATTTTGAAAATAATTCTAGAAATAATAATATCTGAGCTATATCCGTTTTTTTGCAAAGAAAGTGATAAAGTATATCATTGACCAAAAGAAATTTGACAAAGAATAGGAGTTGGTGAAAAGAATATACTTTAATTAGCAAAATAACAGTTTTCAAGTTATTTACGATTCTGTCGTTGGACCTAGTCGAAACCCCCTTTCGACTGTACTATTCTACAGCAGCTTTGAGTCCTTTTGCAGCATTTTGGAACCACCTTTCGAAACCCTATTTCGACCGCACCCTTCTGTAGCAGTTCTGGATCCTTCTGCAGCATTTCGAAACCACCTTTCGACCTAGTCGAAACCCCCTTTTGACAGCAACCTTTGGTAGCAGTTTTGGACCCTTCTTCAGCACTTCGAAACCACCTTTCGACCCAGTCGAAACCACCTTCGACCGCATCCTTTCGAAGCAATCGGAAGCACCCTTTCGCAGCGTTTCGAGGCCGCTTTCGTAGCAGTTTTTACCAGCTTTGTTTACAAAACTTCAAATAGACATAACTTTCTAGCCGTAAACCCGATTTTCCTTTATGACCACTCTACGTATAGGGAAACATTCATTTGAATACAATGGAATAGGTTAGAGACCTTAATTCTACAGTTGTAAAAATTTATAGCTAAAAAAAAGTTTTATATTTTTGAAGTAGTTGATTTCTTTGCTTTCGAATATGTTTGATTTGTTTTCTTTGCCTACGAAGGGAATTCTTCCCAAAGGGTATGTTTATACCACCCTTATCTTTTTGAATATGTAAGATGGGTAACATTATATAATAAATGTTGTTTAACCTTAGGGCTACCAGTGTGGGTTTAATGAGTTCAACACAATAGTTGGGGATACCAACACTTATATGTTTTGACACTAAACATTGAGGATACCAATATTTGTGTAGGTATGACACTCATAATTTAGGGATACTATTGTATTTATTATGTCATAAGTTATCAAATGAGATAACCTAATTGGGGACACTAATAGATATAAGTTTAACATGTGGATAACATGTATTATAGTTAAACATGTGGGTACATCGAATAACTAGAATCATCTGGATAATATGAGTTAAATGGCCAAGTGAAAGGTTCATACTCAGCTCATGAAAACTATTATTGATACTGGCAGGGACCAATAAGTTTATAGTTAGCCCATGAAAACTATACCTATATTTGGATATTGATAGATAGTCAATAGGTTCCTAGTCAGCCTATGAAAACTAAGATTAACAGAAAGATATTGGAGTTATTAATATGCTCTTAGTGATTCCATGAAAACTATGTAATCAATTCAGGTTGTCCATAAACATTTAACCGGTTAGTAGTTAGCCCATGAAAACTAATAGGTTACTAATAATCTTAGAAACTATAATTGTGATGGATAGTTAGAATGAATGGGGATGGGTAATCCAGATTTGATTTACTTATTTTGCATATTATCGTAATGTTTTGAAATACTATGCTTTTAACCATTGTGGACGCTGGAGCACAACATATGGTTTTATAAAGGTTTTAGGATACTATTGAGGGGAAAATCCGTTCTACTATGTGGAGTGTCCTCACTAGATATCTATTTGGTTTAGTTTATTATTCATACCGGACTTTATATCTGACTTAAAGTTTTTGTTTCCCCTTAAACTCTCGGGTACTCAATTGATTTTGAGTAGTTTGAGGTTTAGGGTTTTCAGGTTCTCTTCGTGGATGAATATAGCTTTTGAAAAGGTGAAGGAGGTATATAGTTATTTAGATATATCCTTTTCCGCTATGTGTTTTGTTTGTAAAGGCAGATTTATTGGCTTTATTACATACTTTGATCTACCAAGGGGGCATCTTCATATTTCGCTCTTGGCGTATGTGTAATAACTATATTTTGCTGGATGTGGTTAACATTTTTGGAGATTATGTAATGAACATCAAATGTTTTGAATGGAATGTGGAAATATAATTTTGAATTGTTAATTGTTTCCCCATATTTCTATGATCTGTGTATCAATGAATCTAGCACTGCCGTATTTGGTCGCTAAGAATTAATAAGTATGGATGACTACAACATCCGTAGCCATTAGTTTGGTGCCTCAAAGTAGGGGAGATGTTACAAGTTGGTATCAAAACATAGGTTTATGATAAAAGATAAAATAAAAAAACGTTTTCAAACATAATCCTAATAAATTAAAGAATAAGACTGGGATTTGGGTTAAAGTTATAGTAACGTATTTGTATTTTTCTATATGTATATAAGTACGTATTCTCCTCTCTCTCTTAGGCCATTCTGTAGGGAGCCATATTATATTAGTGGAATGGAATTACAGTCAGAGTTTCGAAGGAAGAGCCAACATGGGATGATTTTAGAAGAAGGTTCGAGCAGAGGTTCTTGTCCGAGGTTGCCAAGTCAGCATTGATAAGGAAATTCATGGATCTTGTACAAGGAGAGACGTCAAAGATTAAGTATGTAGCTAAGTTTGATGAGCTCTCTCGATATGGTTATGCATTGGTTTGACATTGATGTCAGAAGGAATGAGAGATTCATTCGAGATTTGAGGCCAGTAGAATGACCATGACTCATATTAGAGAGCCTTGTCATGTAGTAGTGGAAATGACCATTCGCCATGAGGAGATGCTTGTTGTGTCTATTAGGGAGAAATAAGTTGAGTCCCAAGGCCCTCAGGGAAAGAAAAGAAAACTCTTCAAGAAGAAAGGAGCCTAGAAAAGGGATGTTGCTAAGAAGGCGAAGGCTGATTTAGTGTGTTATAAGTGTGGTAAGAAGGGTCATTATGCCCATGAGTGCAGGACTGGTAAAGGAAAGAAGCCTGTAGGGAAGAAGAATATGAAATGCTTCAACCGTGACCAATTTGGGCATTATAAGAGCCAGTGTCCGAAGCCAGTCTGGACAGACAGAGGGAAGGTTTTTGCTATTGGACCAGTGTTTTCTTATAGACCTACTGCCGTAGAGAAAGGGAAAACTGTGATGGAAGGTACGTTTTTGATTCAGAGTATACTAGTTAGGGTACTTTTTGATACCGGTGCATCACACTCATTTATATCACTTTATTTGGTTGATAGGTTATGTATAAAACTCACATACCTTGTTACTTCCTTAAGGATTGCAAATCCAATAGGAGGGCTTGCAACTCTTGGGATGAGATGTGACCAGTTAGAACATGATTTGTTAGGTCATAAGTTTGCATGTAGTTTGTATGTCCTTGATTTCATATATTCAGAGTCATTTTGGGTATGGATTGGTTGGGTAAGTATGAGATTAGGATATTTTGCCAGGATGGGGAAATATCATTGAGACACCCAGATAGTTATAACCAAATCATATTCTCAGTGGAGAGTTCCAGTAAGAGTGTTTGTGCTTTGTTAAGTGCCATGAAGGTTGGAGATGAACTTAGTCAGGTTAGTGTAGCAAGAGAATTTGCAGATGTATTTGAGCTGGTCACTGGATTACCACCAAAACGAGTTGTAGTGTTTCAGATAGACCATGTACCGGGAGCTGAACCTATCAGTAGACTACCTAGCAGAATGATACCGACAGAGATGAAGGAATTGAAGGTGCAGCTAGTGGATATTGAGAGAAGAAATTTTATTAGACCAAGCAGTTCACCTTGGGGAGCGACTGCGGTGTTTGTAAAGAAACCCGATGGGTCATTAAGGATGTGCATTATCGTAAGTTAAACGAAAGGACGATCAAGAATAGGTACCCTCTGCCGAGGATTGATGATCTCCTTGATCGGTTGAGTGGAGCTAGATTATTTTCCCAATTGGATTTGGCGACGGGGTTCCATCAGTTGAGAGTGAAGGGGGACGACATTCCTTTGACGACATTTCAGACTAGGTATGGCTCGTATGAGTGGTTGGTGATGCCATTTGGATTGACTAATGCATCTACTTTCTTCGTTGATTTGATGAACTGAGTTTTTTGATAGCACTTGGATAGGTTCATATTGTATTCATAGATGACATTTTACTATACTCAAAAGATGAAAAAGAGCATGAGATTCGTCTTAGAGTGGTGTTGGAGATGCTGAGGAAGAATCTTCTGAATGCGAAGTTTTCCAAGTGTCATTTTTGGAAGAAAAAGTTAAATTTCTTGGTCTTATCATTTTAGATGAAGGATTGTCAGTTGATCCAGTTAAGATCGAGGCAGTCAATAATTTGAAGAGACTAGAGACTGTAACCGATATTAGGAGTTTTCTTGGACTTGATAGCTATTATTGGAGATTCATTAAGGATTTCTCATGGATAGCAGCACCTTTGACTAAGTTGACCAGGAAGGATGTGAAGTTTGTTTGGTCCAAAAAATGTGAGGAAGGGTTCCTTAAGTTAAAGCATTTGTTAACTAATGCGCCAGTGTTAGTAGTTCCATATGGTAACCAAGGGTTGGTAGTATACACTAAGGCATGTGGGACTGGATTGGGAGCAGTATTGATGCAAAGGGGCAAGGTCATTGCTTGCGCATTAAGGCAGCTTAGACAACACAAAGTTAGATATCATACTCATGACTTAGAGTTAGTTGTGGTGATATTTGCCTTAAAAATATGGAGGCATTATCTTTTAGGGTAGAGATTTGAGTTATATACCGATCATAAGTCATTAAAGTATTTATTCTCTCAAAAGGAGTTGAATATGAGGCAGCAGAGATGGTTGTAGTTTTTGGCTGCTTATGATTTCGGTATAGAGTATACTCCTGGGAAAGTAAATAATATAGTAGACGCTCTTAGTAGAAAACATCAGAATGTGGTGTTAGTGATGTTGGAAGAATGGAAGGATCTAGAAGCTTTAGCCAGTTGTGGTGTGTAGTTGAGATCTACTGCTAGTTCTAGTCGAGGTCCTGCCATGTTGTCTTGTTTATAAGTTTGACTAGTGCTGATCGAGAGCATGCTTCAGAGTAGAGGGAAGATCCAGTTTTAGCTGAGAGGATTAGAAGGATTGAGAAATGATCTGAGATTGATGACCTAAAATATTTTAGTCTTGACCAAAGAGGACGGTTGAGAAAGAAGGGATGATTATGCATTCCGAATGTAGAGAAATTAAGAAGAGTGGTTCTAAAGGAATGTCATTGATCGAAATTTACGATTCGTCCTTGTGGGACGAAGATGTATCAAGATATGAAGAGGAGCTTCTATTGGGAAGTCATGAAGAGGGATGTTGGCTGGTGGGTTAGGCAGTGTGTTAACTATCAACAAGTGAAGGACGAATATCAAAAGCTAAGTGGGTTGCTACAGCCTTTAGACATTCCAGTTTGGAAATGGGATTCGATATCGATGGATTTTATAGACGGGTTGCCAAGGACGAATAGATGAAATGATAGTATACATGTCGTTGTGGATAGGTTGACCAAGAGTGCCCATTTCATTCCAGTCAAGTCAACTAGGACGACACATGTTCTAGCAAAGTTGTTTATGAAGACACAGTTAGACTACATATAATTCCTAGTAGTATAGTCAGTGACAGAGATGCAGTGTTTACTAGTGAGTTCTAGAAGAGTCTACAGGATGTGTTCGGTACCAAGCTCAAGATGAGTACCGCTTGCCACCCTCAGACAGATGGGCAGATAGAGGGAGTCAACAAAGTACTTGAGGATTGTTGAGAGTTTGTGTGCTAAATTTTGGTGGATCATGGGAAGGTCACCTATACTTGGTTAAGTTTTCCTATAATAATAGTTATCAGATTTGTATAGGAATGACGCCTTTCGAAGCTTTGTATGGAAGGCAATGCAAGTCACCATCATGTTGGTTGGAAACCGAAGATAATTTAGTTATAGGACTAGATCTGGTGAGAGATGCAACATAGAAGATTGAGTTGATCTGAGGTAGGATGAAGGAAGCTCACTCTAGGCAGAAGAATTACGTAGATAGGAGGCGTAAGGATCTAGAGTTCTCAGATGGAGATAGAGTTTTCGTTAAAGTATCACCGATGAAGGATGTGGTATGATTTGGAAAGTCAGGGAAACTGGCACGGAGGTATATTGGACCGTTCCCAATCATAGAGAGGATCAGAAAGCTCGCATACAAAGTAGAGTTACCAAGCATTTTGGCAAATGTCCATAACGTGTTTCATGTGTCTCATCTTCGTAAGTATGCGCACGATCCAGAGACTACTATTACTCCAACCACATTAGAAGTTCTAGTAATAGAACCATATCTGACTGTTGTTAGACAACCAGTTCGAGTTGTAGCGAGAGATGAGAAGAGGTTAAGAAACAAGACAGTCAAGTTGGTGAAAGTTCAGTGGAGTAACAATGTGAAGGACTATACTTGGAAAACAGAAGACATGATTATGGATACCTATCCTGAGTTGTTACGAGGGTATGTTCTATATTTTTTTATATAGACCTATTGGCTGGTGGAGATACTAGCTTTTGTTTACATGGTTTTTATGCTTGTTTGTAGTCCTTACTAAATTTCGAGGATGAAATTCTTTAAGGGGAGAGCCTATAACACCCCTAATTTTTGTTTAACATTATTCGGTACATTTAATTGGATAAATTAAATAGAATAATGTGGTAGATTAAGGATTCGAGATTTAATTGTCAATTAGCATGGCCGTGGCTAAAATATGAACGCATAAGTTAGGAAAATAAGAGGAGGGCAATAAGGGAATAGCCACACCCATATACCCTTAAACCCTCCCTTATTCTCACCTACCATTTCATAAATCAAAATACACATAAAAGAGAAGTTATAGCCAGCCATTAAAACACCTTAAGAGATCAGCAAACTTGGAAGATCCAAAAGAGAAAGCTAGAAAACTAAAGCTAGGACAAATCTCAAACTCCAACAACTTAATCAAGGTGAATAATAGTGTAAATCGTCTCATTTTCCTTATTTTGGATAATAACTGAATGTATTTTACTGTGTTGAACTTGTTTGGATATAATAATCATTATTTGGATAGAATAATGATTTACTGAAATTTTTATGGAATTAAAATGATGGGTGTTAAAGTAAAAAACCTTAATAAATGACTTCCAAACAACTTGATTTTTGGATATATTGTGTAAAACATAATTTTGGAGATGATTTTTTAATTTCATAACTTTCGAAGTTAATAGGAATATTTTATGAATTTCTTAAGATGAAAAAGGCATTTATTTTGGGTTTTAATTATTTAAAATAATAAATTCTGTCTCAAAAATTTTATATGATGTATAAAATATTATTTTACATTTTTTGTGAATTTTTGTGATTTTTCCTAACTGATTTCAATTTATTATGAATTTCTTAAGCTAAAAAGGCTTAATAATTATGTTAAAATATTAATATAATTAAATATTTTGAAAATAATTTTGGAAATAATAAAATGTGATCTATAGCATTTTTTCTACAAAGAAAGTTATAAAGTATGTCATTAAGCAATAGAAATTTGACAATGAATATGAACTGGTAAAAAGAATATACTTTAATTAGCGAAATAATAGTTTTCAAGTTATTTACGATTATGCCATTGGACCTAGTCGGAATTCCCTTTCGACTGCACCCTTTTGCAGTAATTTTGGACCCTTATGCAACATTTTTGGAACCACCTTTCGACCTAATCGAAACCCTATTTTAACCGCATCCTCTCGGAGCACCCTTTCGCAGCGTTTCGAAGCCCCTTTCGTAGCAGTTTTCACCAGCTTTGTTTACAAAACATCAAATAGGCATAACTTTCTAACTGTAAGCCCGTATTTCCATTGTGACCATTCTACGGAAAGGTTAACCATCATTTGTACACAATGGAATAGTTTAGAGAACTTAATTCTACAGCTATAAAAAGTTATAGCTAAAGCAAATTTCTATATTTTCGAAGAAGTTGATTTCTTTGCTTTCGAATATGTTTGCTTTGGTTTCTTTGCCTTCGAAGGGAATAATTCTGAAAGCGTATGTTTATACCAACCTTATTTTTTTGAATATGCAGGGTGGGTAACCTTATTTAATAAATGTTGTTTAACCTTGGGGATACCGGGGTAGATTTAATGAGTTCAACACAATAGTTGGGAATACCAACACTTATATGTTTTGACACTAAACATTGGGGATACCAATATTTGTATAACTATGACATTTATAGTTTGGTGATACCGTTTTATTTATTTTGTTATTAGTTATTAAGTAAGATAACCTAATTAGGGACACCAATGCACATAGTTTTAACATGTGGATATCATGCATTATAGTTAAACATGTGGGTACATGGAATAATTGGAATCATGTGGGTAACATGAGTTAAATGGCCAAGTGATAGGTTCATAATCATACTGGCAGGGGCCAACAGGTTTATAGTTAGCCCATGAAAACTATACCCAGATTAAGATAATGACAAATAGTCAGTAGGTTCCTAGTCAGCCCATGAAAACTAGGATAAATAGAAACGTATTGGAATTACCAATAGGTTCTTAGTGATCCCATGAAAACTACATAATTAATTCAGATAGTCCATAAACGTTTAATCGGTTATTAGTTAGCCCATGAAAACTAATAGGTTAATAGTAATCCTAGAAACTATAATTGACGTAGATAGTCAGAATGAATGGGAATGGGCAATCCAGATTTGATTTACTTGTTTTTCATATCATCATAATGTTATGAAATACTATGTTTTTAATTATTGTGGATGTAGGATCACAATATATGGTTTTATAAAGGTTTTAGGGTACTAATGAGGGAAAAACCCGTTCCACTATGCGGCTTGGTCTCACTAAATATCTATTTGGTTTGAGATGATAGATATTATTCATACCAGGCCTTATGTCTGACTTAAAGTTTTTTTCCCTTAAACTCTTGGGTACTCAATTGATTTTGAGTAGTTTGAGGCTTAGGGTATTCAGGTTCTCTTCTTAGACGAATAAAGCTTCCGAAGGCTTATAGAAGGCATATAGTTATTTAGAGATATCCTTTTCCACTGTGTGTTTTGTTTGTAAAGGCAGATTTATTGGCCTGATTATATACTCTGATCTACCAAGGGGGCATCTTCATATGTCGCTCTTGGCGTATGTGTAATAATTATTTTTTGCTGAATGTGGTTAACGTTTTTGGGGATTATGTAATGAACATCAAATGTTTTTAATGGAATGTGGAAATGTGTTTTTGAATTGTTAAAAAAAAATCCACATTTTTTTTGATCTGTGTATTGTTGAATCTAGCACCGCCGTATTTTGTCACCAAGGATTAATAGATATGGATGACTACCGCATATGCAGCCATTAGTTTTGGACCTCCAAGTAGGGGATGTTACAGAATCCGTTTACTGAAATATTCTGCATATGAAGTATCCATGAAGGTTTGTAATGCCAACGATGTCATTGTCTGGTGGAAAGACAGATCCAAGGTAGCACTTGATGAAACATGAATGGCATATGGACTCTGCTAGATCCTCTAGTTGTTATTGCTTTCCAATATCCCTTGAAGGGGTAGCAACGATATTGTTCATTCAGCTCTCACCGAGATCCATATCGTCTTTCGTTGGGTTATCACTAAAATTTATGGAGCAATTCTGTTTACATGCTTCACATCCGAAAGATGCGACGTCGTTATCAAATCTTTTCTTGGGCGTGGGAGAGTCATTAAAAATATTTCTTGAACCGGTTCCATATAGTTGCGATGGAAGTAACAAATCCTAATGATGACATAGTATTAATGGAATTGATCAGGGAGATTCATCTCGAGATCGACTTCAGGAGATGGTTGGAAATGAAACCCTCGTCGACGATGGATATTCTTTACAAGAAGGATAATCAATTCCTACGTTTGGAGGAGGTAGACAATCATCCCCAAAGAAGTGGGGCTAGGAGTTCAGTAGAAGTGATACAGAATTATAGAATGGTTCGGATGGAGTTCCGGGAATGTAGATGTAACTGTTGGCAACAAAAGCGGTGGTCAAAAATAGAACGAAAATGGGCCCATTCATTGAAAGTTAGATAGTTGGAACTACCATAGGATTCCTAAGTGATAATTATACTGAATTGAATAAATCAATAGAGAATTTCTATTTTTCAACTCAAGGTACTGAGTAATATAGGAAGCCGACTCCAAGGGAGTCGATTGGGAAGGAGAAGAGATCTGGAAAGTTATGCAGATTTCACGAGACCAACTGTTATAATACCAAATGCAGACACTTGCATGATATGATTAATGAGTTGATTCGAAAGAAGAAGTTGCTTAATTTATGAAAGCCCCGCATTATGGCGAGTAAGGAAATTCTAACCTCCTTAGGTTGACATCATAGTAGCAGCTTGCTGGTTCTAGTGGTGAGGAGCCTAGGTGGCTTGAAAAGCATTTGGTGATAAATGCAATCATCGGTGGACCACATCCAGCCGATAAGAGTTTGAATGAGATGGATATGTATGTTAGTGCATTGAAACACACAGAAAATGAAACCTGCTTCGCTATAAAGGATGGAACTCTGACAACATAATTCAGAACCATGATAGATGATATTGTTTTCCGGAACAGAGACGTTGATAAGGTGGAAGCCCCGACGACTGACCCGTTGGTTGCAAAGGCCACAATTGGTCCTGCTATTTTATGGAAGGTTCTGGTTGATTGTGGGAGTTCGGTCAAAGGTTTATTTAAGAAAGCTTATGGCCAAATTCTTTTGGATGAAAAGGACTTGAAACCGTGTAAATCTTGGATACAAGGATTTAATGGGATGGCTATGGAACCGGTCAGATATGTGAAATTATCGGTGGTACTTAGAGAGGGTGAACGCGAGCGAGTGTGAGTCCTGCGTTTATTGGTGTTGGATATTTGCTCCGCTTATAATACATTTTTGGGCTGACCGACTGTGACCGAATTTAGAGCAGCTATAGCCCTTTGATGCTTGACAACGAAGTTTCCTATAGAAAATGGAGTAGGAATAGTCTAGGGAGATCAAGGAAAGGGTCGTGAAATTTATGTCGTTGAGCTAAAGGAGACGAGGTTAAGAGAGAAAAAAAGGTGTAGAGGGGATTCTCTGCATCAAGGCTTTAGACGTATAGGAACCAAGCATTGTGCTCAGGCAGTGTAGTCGGTTCCATCAGGATATGGCTCCATGAAAAGAGCTACTGGATGGAAGGGTAGCTCCCGTCGAATTGACGATCAATGTTCCAGTCAACCAGGATGATCCGACATAGGTCTTGAAGGTTGGTTCACAGCTCGACGTGAGAATGATGAAGGAGTTGGTTGATTTTCTATGGCCAAATCTGGAGGTGTTCACATGGACGCACTCTGATATATGTGGAATCTCGCTGGAGATAGTGAGCCATGCATTGAACATAAATCCTAAATGCTCTCTTGTGAAACAGAAGCACCGCGGTCTGGGTCCGGAGAGATCCACTACACTCCAAGAAGAAGTGTAGAAGCTGAAGGACAATGACTTCATCCTTGATGCCTTAATTCTGGAATGGATATCAAATCAGCTCCTGGTGAAAAAGTCAAATGGAAAGTGGAGGACATGCATCGACTATTCTGATTTGAGTAAGGCTTGCTTGAAGGACAGCTTCTAGCTTCCAAGGATTGATCAACTAGTGGATTCGACAGTTGGACATGAACTGCTATTGTTCATGGATGCATATTCTAGATACAATTAGATTCCAATGCTTGTCCCGAACTAAGAACACACCAGTTTTATCACCATCCTAGGACTGTATTGTTATTTGGCTATGCCCTTTGGATTAAAGAATGCTGAAGCAACCTACCAAAGGCTGGTAAACAAGATGTTCAAATATTAGATTGGACGTTTGATGGAGGTCTATGTGGATGGCGTGCTTAGGAAGTACGACATTCAGGAAACCACATCGACAATTTGGGTGAGATGTTTAGTATTCTCCAAAAATATGGGAAGAAGCCAACAACACCCTTTAAAACTCTCATTTGGAGGTGTGTCCGGGAAATTCTTAGGCTTCATTGTGAACTCCCATGGCATAAAAAATAATCCAAAAACTATCCAAGCCTTGAGAAACGTCGAGGGCCCAAAGATGATCAAGTAGGTCTAGAGCATGAATGAGAAGGTCACCTCCTTGAGTTGATTCATCTCCAGAGCCACTGATAAATGTGTCCCTTTCTTTGACTTGATTAAGAAGGGAAAAAGGAACTTCGCTATGAGACAAGAGTGTAAAAATGCTTTTTAGGTTCTAGTGGATCACTTGGAGTGACCCCTTTCTCTCTCAAAGCCGGTGGAAGATGATGACTTGTTTATATATTTGGTAATGTTGGTTCATGCTTTGAGTGCCGCACTCGTACGTGAAGAAGTCTACATCTAACGACCGATCTACTACATTAGTAAATGGTTGACATGAGCAGAGAGAAATTACCCAAAGATGGAAAAACATGCATACTACCTGTTGATCGCTTCAAGGAAGCTCCGCTCCTACTTTCAGGCTAACTCGACCAAAGTTCTTACTGATCGGCCTTTGTGACAAGTCTTGCAATGACATGATACTTCTGGGAGGCTGTTGAAATGGAACAGTGAATTGAGCTGATACGATATAACCTGTCACCCTTGGAAAGATATCTAAGGTCAAGACTTGGTGGATTTCATAACTGCATTCACTACATGAACGATTCTCCGGAGAGCAGGAGTAAGCAAAATACTAGTGGAAGATACACAGAGATGGTGCATCAAATGAACGTTGTTTGTGCTGGAGTTGTACTTATCACTCCTGCAGAGCATTAAATCCGCTATGCCTTGATATTTGACTTTCTTGTAATAGAAAAAGAAGCAAAGTATAAAGCATTGATTGTAGGACTCAAAATTGCCAAGGAATCGGGAGTTAAAACTTTACCATCTTTTACGATTCCCGGCAGTGGTGTGTCAAGTTAGGAAGTAGTTTCAGGCAGAAGGAGTAAGGATAGCTCCTTATCTAAACCAGACCCATGAGCAACTCAATGACATTGAATATAACAAAATAACATATGTTTCCAAAGAGGAAATGTGAAGGCTGACTCACTAGGCTAGTTGGCCAGTTTAAGAGACGCTCAGCTCACGGGCCTAGTTTCGGTTGAAATATTATTGACTCCTAGCGTCAACCATATGGATGTTGATTGGATCCTAGAGGTCGAGCATAAGAAGGAGTCATGAATGAACCCCATAAAGAATTATTTGAAAAGGGGAATCCTTCCGAACAGGAAGAACGAACAATGGAAGCTCCTTTGCCAAGATTCAAGATAATGTTTTAGCAAGGAGCGCTTTACAGGTTCTTAGTGCCACTGCTACGATGTGCCACCAACGATGAGGCCAAAAAAGTCCTAAGCAATTTCATGAAGGGGCCTGTGGCGACCACATCGAGGGGCAAACCTCGACGAAGAAGATTCTCCACTATGGGTACTTCTGTCCAACTGTCAACTGAGACACATCCGATTACACTGTGTGGTGTGGCAAACGTTAGAGGTTTGCTAAAATTTCGAGAGCTCTGCCTATAGAGATTACTCAAATGGTCTATCCCTGGCCATTTGTAGTGTGAGGAATTGATATTATTGGTGTATTGCCAAGATCTAAAGGTGATGCGAAGTATGCCCTCATCATATAATGGGCTAGGTTAGAGCCATTAGCCATGATTACCATGAAGAAAGTAGTCAACTTCCTGGTCAGGAATATGATATGTCATTTTGGAACCCCATAAGCAATCGTTACAGATAATGGAACCCAATTTAACAGCATCGAGATTGAGGATTTTTTATGTTGATATGGTATAGAAAAGAGATTTGCTATGGTAGCACATCCCTAGGGGAATGGACACGTTGAAGATGTAAACAAAATTTCAAGTCCATTCTAAAGAAGCAATTGGAAAAGGCAAAGGGCAAGTGGGTTGATGAACTTCCATTTGTATTTTGGGCTTATCGGACGATCCACAAGTCAACGACTGGTCATTCTCTGTTCGCCTTAGCCTATAGATCAAAGGCCATGATTCTAGTTGTACTGGAAGTACCTTCTCCTCGAGTGATTCACTAACACCACGGATGAATGAACAAATCCTTCTCAAAGTTCTTGACATGATCGATGAGAAGTGAGACGAAATTGACTTGAGAGCAGTAGCGCAACGAAACCGAGTCACCCGATATTACAATGCATTGGTTAGGAATCAGACATTTGAGATTGGCGACTTGGTTCTCAAATGAATCTTCCCAGGCCTTGGGAACTTGGGTTCGCCATGGGAAGGTCCTTACAAAATAGTGCAAAAACTTGGAGATGACATGTTAACAAATTAGTTATTTAATCCCAAAAGTGTAAGGAAAATAAAGTTGATCAAGGGAGGCTAAGGCAAGAGTAAACTAAGTTGTTAGGTTCAAATTCATTCAATATTAAATCCATAATGATTTCGGCACACATTCAATATTAGGGAAAAAATCATGTTAAATATCATATTTGAACAAAGTCGATATGCAAGTCACAAATCAAGTCAACATGCAAATTACAAGTCGTAATTCCTCACGTTGATATGTTATGGAATGGTTCAAGTTTCAATTCCTTAGATGTAAAAAGTTTGAGCGTTACAGTTAGCCAAACCCTTAAATTGATTTAGGGTTACAAAGTGAAAGATGTAAGAAGAGAGGTAAGAATAATTCGACCACCTCCAAGACCCTTAGGTCCGTATTTATAGGGGTAGGTAAGTGGCATGGAAGCTTTGAGTCGGCATTGCTTGATTTCGACATCAATAATGTCGTATGACATTAGCTTCGACGTTGCATGGTTAAGCTCTGGTGTGGCTTTGGTAGTATTCGACATCAATAAGGAATGAAATTACCATAGTACGATGTCATAATGAAAAATATATCATTCTTTAGAATATCGGCCTTAATAGATCTTGTAAATGTCGATGGCTTTTGGCATCATCAAACTTATGTACTGATACACTCTTGGTTGATTGTTGTTAGCATCAGTTGAATGCGGCACTAAGCATTGATGAAGAGCAACGTTGATGTATGACAGTATTGAGAAAGTGAAATTTCATCCAATCTATTGTCGACATCATTAACTTCTATGGACATTGACGACATTCGCTATCAACATCACGTGCATAGGTACGTGAAGTGCTCCAAGTGTTGATTAAATGTGCTGTATAAAAGATGGTGTGTGGATTTGACCATTTGGCAACATCAATGATGTATGGTGCTGTCTGAAACATGAATCTAACAATTTATGGCATTAAATTGGAAGCAACATCAAAGATTATTTAGCATTATTGATTGACATTGTCGAAGCATGTCAACACTTCCATCTTGAAAAGCGGCACTAATGAGATGTGATATAGATGAAGTCAACACAACAATGATGGATTACGATGCTGATCTCATTCGACATAATCGCTTCTTTTAAAGAAGTGCGGCATTGATCACAAGTGGTATTAATCCACGGCTATACCAATGAAGGTCGACATAAATAATATGCGTTATCGACAATAATCAACATAGATTATGTGTGATATCCTTAACAACATGCGACGTTGCATATATCTTCTTGTTGTTGAAATGCAACATTCTCGATTACTTCTGCGTCGATTACTGGTGCGGCATTACGATTATACCGCATGTATCGTATCTTCAAGGTTAATATTGATGATAACATTTGCCTTCTAATATAGAGGAAGCATTGACTTTTTAAGTTAATAATTTTAATATCATTTTTTGCCGCTTATTGGTTTTCTTATGCTGCTCTAGCTGTTCATTTAAAATTAATTCAATGACTATTGTGCACCTATTTCTTCCTATAAATATCCAGATCTCTTCCCCTTTCTTCTTTTGCCAGCAATCGAGAGCTCAAGCAATAAATCAAAAATTCCAAGGAAATTACAAATTTTCTAATTCTCAAGCAACCGATTTTTCGTTCAGGTATGATTTTATATTGATCTAATTAACAAGTTGGTCCATATGATTTGGAATTTAGATTGCTATTAGGGTTTAATTTAGGTTTTTTCTCGATTTTAGATTAGTGTGTGGGTTTAATCATAAAGTTTTGATAATTATTAACCAAAATGATAACTGATTTGGATCAAAATAGCAATAAATCTTTATTCCGTATGTATGGGTTTCGATGTCAATTGACATCAATATAAAATCTGGCATATTCTAGGTTTATTTATAAAGAAGTCAATCCATTAAAACCCGAAGCCTGATGTGGATCATTATATTGACACTAATCATTTTTGGCATTACCAATATGATTGGTGCTAATGGTTTTTGGTATTGCTATGATACTCGCCATAATAAAGCACTATATCATCTTGTTATCCTAATAACTTGACATTTATGTCGTGGGACTCTTATATCGTCAATGAATGAGATGAAGTGCAAGAATTTTTTTGTTATGAGAAAATCAACACCGGTTATATGCGACATCACTTAGTCCGGTATTTATTGTCGGCGACGTCGGTTATTTTCGATATTGATTTGACACTGTTATTATTACCATTTGTCATCATCCTTCTATTGCCACTTTCATTATTGTAAATCGAGCTTTCTTCAATATCGCTATTTATGACACTGCTATTTCAACACCATATAAGCTACTTATACGATTAGTACATTATCGAACCATGTCGTCGTCATTCATTAATGTTGACATCCATGTTACTTCGACTTTGATTATAATCGCGATATTCGTTATCAATTCATAATATAAGCTACTCCAAAGTTGATTTTTTTAGTTGATATGGACTTACTGATGCCACATGTTAACTTTCATTCAATTTTTATGCAAATTTCATGGGATTAGTATGTTATTATAAACTTAATTAGTACACCTTTAATTGACTTATAAGATTTTAATTAATTAACTAATTTTTTATATGAACTCTACATTGACTATCTAGTAATTATTAATTTATCATAAATAATATGTTTGGCTTTATATTTTTAGTGATGTCATAGCTTTGGTAATGGGTTGACCATTTGGATACCTCCTAACTTAGTATATATAAACCATATAACAAGCGAAATTGGAATAATATCACCTGGCGGACAAATGGATAGTCACCACCATAGCAAGAAGTCTGTTAAGAAGCCTAGCAAAAGGCCTAAACCTTCACCTTCAACAAGCAAGAAGAGTGATAATCTTTTGAATCTATCATATGTCATGGCCTAGGCAGAAGTGAATTTCGGCCTTGAGAAGTTTGAAATTATTGGGATTGAGCTATTCATGTCGGTCCTACAAACAACATTTATAACACACCAAAGGGGTACTTCGCTTTTACTCCCATACATATCTCGCATGCAGGCTACCTTCTTTGTGCTAACTTTCTCCTAAGATATCTGGAATATCTAGATATTGCATCGATTCAATTCTTGCCAAACTCTTATACATATCTAGCTTATTTGGAAGTCAGCTCGGGAGGCAGGGCTCCCTTCCCTTAGTGCTAGAATTCTCCATTTAATAGCTAGCACTGCTAAGGTTAGTGAACAATTAGATCATCAGTTATACCAAATCCATCCCCACCCAAAAAGTATGATTTCTGAGTGTGTCTATAAGATGAGAGGATGGGAAACACAATTCTTTTTCATCATGTGCTTCTCTAGCATTAGAGGGACATTTTCCATTGTTAGTAAGTTTCCTTTTCCAGATTATCCATGTTTGTTTCTTATCCTTTACTAATTGCACTTTCTTCTAGATCCTGGAATCTAAGTCCTGATAACATAAAAACTACGCAGTCTATAATTCAAGTAGCAAAGACATGGGGAACATGCTTGACTATTAACTCTGTCAAAGCTTCTTCAACATTCCATTATTTTAGATCACCAAAAAATCTTGGGAGAGTCTCCAATGGTTAAATACAATGCTCAGGGAAAACGATTACTGGTGACGGGTAAATCACAATCCTTTACTTCCAATTCTCCAATTCGGCTTGAGACAGTTGGTAAGATGTCTTTGCATTTTATATGAAATCTCTTGTAATATCATCTCGTAAACTTATTTTCCTAATTCAGGCTCGTTTGCCTTAATGGTTGTTGCATGGAGAAGGAGGCCATAAGTGATGTTCCTAAGATTAAATGATTAAAGATAGAACTTTTGCCTTGGCTCAAGCTCCCGAATCCCAGTCTCTAAGGGATGCCATTACTAGTTCATTCAAATTTATAAAGAAACTAAGCGATGGTCCACCGTTGCTACCGCTGCTAGCAAGAAACCTAAGGTTGGGGGCATGCATACCTCTATAATTATGGAGGAGGTTCCATTTGTAGATATGGAGTTAGATTCCGGGGCCCTAAACCTCGACCCTTTTGGGGAAAGAACTCATTAAACGACTAAGATAGGAAAGTCTCAAGACCCACTTCTTCATATTATTTTTCCAGGTACCCTTGGAGCACTAAACCGTCTTTGTGGGGAACTTGGACTGCGTACCTTTGCAGAAGACCCACTTCCTTCCAAGCCTCGGTCTCTAACCCCTATTAGTGGTTACGATGACCTTTTCCAGTTGGTCATCCAGTCTCCGTCCTTCGCTACTCTTAAGACACTGCAGCCTTCATCTTATTCTCAACATCATCGCTTTGGCATCCTCAAACTACTCTTAATGGCATGCATGTTTCCTGTTTTAACTATTTCAGGCTGTTTATATAATATTTATGATTCATGCATGTTACTCATTGCAGGCGGTTAATCATATATTCCTACTGCAAGAGGATACCGCAGGCACCTCTAGTGAAGTGTCTAGTCTTATGGAGAAAGTCTCTTTGCTAAATGATCATATAATTGACATCTTACCAATGAGAGACAAGGCTGTAGCAGAAAAGAAAAGCTAGTTTACTTGCTCAAGGAAGTAGAGACTTTACTTATTAAATAAAGAAGTGCCAAAGAGATTTCTAATGATAAGGAAAAAGCTTTAGAAATAGCACTTGAGGATGCCGGCATGAGAGAAGCCAGGCTTGTGGAGGAGAACGCATCTCTCAAGAAAAGGTTGAGAATGAAAAAGCCCTCTTAAACAAATTGACTGGCATAATCAACGACGCAAAGCATTGTTTATCTCATTTCCTCGGTACGATTCTTGATACCATTATCAAGAGTTCTTATGAGAAGGCACTTTTAATGGCATATGTCGATAGCACCCAGAAATGTCCAGATTTTGACTTCTCTTCTCTCCTTCTAGCTCGGAATAAGAAGTTTATGGAGAAATTCGACACCATGCTAAATAAAACTCAAACATCTGAAGAGCAATCTTCTAAGGAAAAGGAAGAGATTGATGCTAAGAAGCTATTGACCTTTAGTGATCCTCCGGCCAACGAGGAGACTGAGTATGATGACGAGTAGGAGGATGATGATGAGTTTAAGGAGGATGATGATGAGTTTAAGGGGGATGATGACCATAGTGATGGTAATGATGATAATGATGATGGAAGTGGTGGAGGTGATTGAAAGGGTCTCTTTGGACCACCAGACGATGAGAATGGATTAGGAGATGTTAACCCGGACTTGGCAGCCATGGGTACAAAAGCTACTGAAACTCTTGATCCCACAACTAGCGATTCTTCTCAAAAAGATGATTCTTCTCAAAGCCACAAAACTAAAGAGAAAACACAATTTTCTTCCTCTCCAATCCCACTCTCTCATGTATGGTTATCTATTTAATGTTTCGAATTATCCAGTAATTCCTAGCTAATGCATTAATTATTTAAGTTTAGAAGAAAATCAAAATACCATTCTAAAGTTATGATTGAAAAGAAACAAATGGAGAGATCGATAGAATAGGGAGCTAGATAGATAATTAAAAGAGTATAATAAACTATCCAAGGAATATGAGAGCCTTGCTGCAAGTGCATCGAAATTAAGATTTTCAAGGAAAGGAAAGTTGCTCCATGGATGAAGAGAGCACACCTTCACTAGGAGAGACTCTTACCAAAGAATGTAGAGTTAATAACCCTTTTTTGGATGCTGGTTGATGATAGGAGTGCTTTGTAAGAATTTCCCTACAAAGTTTACTTTAGAAGTATATTCGTTGATTTCTCCAATATAGGCGATAATTGTGGGGGTTTTCTTAGACGCCTTTATCGTAGATACTTGGATGAGCATGGGTCTAACCTTCATCTCCGGGTGTGTTGGAATCTCCCAAGAGTTGCCTCTATTCCTCTTTCTTTCCGTTCTCTTCCCCTCGAAAAACTCAAATACAAAAAGAAAAAATTCATTTCTGAATTGTATAAGAAATTAATGTTGTATGAACCTAAGTGATTGTACAATTGTATTATGTCACTCAAGTAGCTTATAAACTTTTCAGCCTTCATTTTTCTTCTTTTAGTCTAATTTTCACCTATTGCATAGATTAAGGAATACCCGATTAGTCCCGTTTCTATGGAACTAAGCTTGTTAGCCTAAAGAAGGAATTTATGGATAATTCTTCAATCCTTGGGACGTCTCGGTTAACAAGACACTGTTTACTTATAGATCTATAAGAAGATTACATGCAATTCCCTTATTTCTGCTTTGACTTCTATGGTAATGAGAAAGACAAACTGCTCAGTGAAATCCAAACCTATCATGTCAAACTAAAATGTGATCATGCTAGCTCTCCGATTGGAGAGTGAGATTATCACCGATTACCTACGGTTTGTACCTCAAAAGGAATTAAAGCTTCCTTTGATTCTGTCCTCATCTTATCGCCTAGGTCATTTGAAAGGGCCAAAATCACAGTTTCAAAAATTTCAGAGTTAACTGAATGTTTAGAAATAGAGTTGTGGTCTAATTGGATTTTCTTTCTTGTTTTAAACATTGTCGTTATCAATGGAAGAGCTTGTATTCCATGAATTGGTTTTTCTTTATTTCGAATAGGAAAACCAACTAGCACTCAGACCTAATTCTGCAGATGATTTTTATTTATTTTGAGTAGGAGAACCTACTAGCACTCATACCTGATCATGTAGATGATTTTTATTTATTTTGAATAAGAAAACCAACTAGCACTCGCACCTAATATTGTAGGTATTCTTTCACGTGTAATCAGGATTAGAGATAAATTAATTATTGATATCAGAAAGAGGCGTGCTTGTCCAAATGCCTCAACTTACAGATGCACAAGAGTGGCATAGGAAATAGTATCAAACATTGACATTCAGAAAACACAAAGAAGTGGCCTCGAGCTTAGAGGATTAGACTGAAAAGAAGATCAAAGAATCTCAAGCGTTCAGAGAAAAGATTGACACAGTTTTAATTTCTAAACCCTAAGTTGAGATCAATGCTAAGATGACCAAACTACATCGATAAATAAATGATCTTGAAGTAGAGATAATGAACAATTAAATACCTTGTCACTCCCTAGAACTTATCACAAGTGGTGGCGAATTCAGCCTTCCTACTCCTACCTATAAAAGAACGACCAGATCTCAACCTTTAGCTAGTCAAGAATTTCCCACTTTGACAAGCCTACCTCCTGGCCTAAGTAATGAAGTTATCTCCATTTGGGGCAAACAAGTTAATTTTTTCGCATGAAACAATTCAATAAGAAGTGGAACAAAAAAGTATCTCAGCATCTTAATGACTATGAAAGCAAAGGTGAAATGCTTGATCATGAGAAATTTATTTTTCGATAGGAAATGAAAGAGTTAAAGGCATGGTCAAAACTTTGAGAGAAGCCAACAAAACACTCCAGAATGCATTGAAAACTCAAATTGATTCAGTAAATGATGCAGATACCATTCGAAAGAAGGAAAAAAATTCAATGAGCTTCTGGACACGGCCCTTCGCCCCATTACCAACCCTTTAAAGGCTAAAGGTTTGGAAAAGTTAGCACGAAGCCTTGATCTTTAGCGAAGATTTGCTTTAAATAGATTCTTCTTTTTGCCTGATTTCTATATAAACAACTTTTCGTATAGTATATTAAACCATAAATGAATTTGTATTTGAATGAATGTTACTTCAAATGTTATGTATGTAGCTTTAATCAAATACTAGTTCTTATTTGAAATCGCTTGGCAATTGGTATCCTACTTTTTGCATTTTGAGCTTTTGATGTAAATATCAATATTTTGCTTGTTAAAGGAACCAAGATCCTTGCTTATTGAGTCTTTAGAACTTGATACAAGAAGTTTCTTTCCCATAATATTTAGTAGCTTGTCTAGTAATGGAGATTCCCATTAAATGAATTTGAATTGAGAATTGATTTGGTGAAAATTTATCATCAAAGTGATAAATTATTTGAATAATTTCTTGACCGCATTCTGTTTTTCGATTGATAATTGAAGAAACACTTCAACACTAATTAAGAGAAGGCCAGAATACTACTTCAAAAATAGACTAGAGGCCATAATACCAATTCGGCAATAGATAGAAGACCAGAAAGCCTTACTTTGCAACAATAATAATCCATAATACCTACCTGGCAATGGTAATGGATGACCAAAACACATGTCTAGCAATGGTAATGGATGACCAAAGACCTATCTGGAAAAAGATAGAAGACAAGAAAACCTTGTCTGTTAAAAGATAGAAGTAGAAGGCCAGAGAACTCATTTGGCAATTGAAGATTGTGTTTGTTGAGGAGCACAAAGAGCTCATATCCGTTAGATCTTCATTCGGAAGATTGCTTGATTTGGAATACTAATTGGATCTGATTTACGATAGATCCTCCTCTAGAAGATTGATTGACTTGGAGCACTATTTGGCTCGAATTTTCGATAGATCTTCCTCAGTAAGATTGATTAAATTGGAGCACTACTTAGCTCTATTTTTTGATAGAACTTCCTCTAAAAGAATTATTGATTTGGAGCGCTACTTGGCTCGAACCCCTTAACATCGTCTTAGGTGTTGATTTAGGTCAGTTGTCTAGTGAATTTGGCCAGCAATCTTTTAGCTGAACCACAGGCTTACCTAACCTCCCTTTAAGAGGGGTTTTAATAAGGCCATAGAGAGGTACAAAAGGCTTTTTTTGGTGCATTTGGCTAGCTATCTTTAAGCTAAGCTAAACCAAAGACTTATCTTACCTCCCTCTATGAGACACTTCAGTGAGGCCTTTGATGCCGACATCGAAGGTTGGTTCGACGCTTTGGACAAGCCAAAGGCTTACACGTCCTCCCTCTAGGAGGTGCTCTAACGAAACCGCGCATGCATGCTTTGAAGGCTTGCAGATTCTCTGGTTAATCCTTCTCAAATGAAATCAAAGGCTTACTCTAACCTCCCTTCAGGAGGTGCTTTGACTAGACCATCTTGGCAGGGACAAAGACTCTACCCCTTATTACTATCTTAGGTAGTGGTTTAGGCATTCCACTATTTTAGGAGAATTTTACTCCTCAACCATGTTTATTGATAGCTAATTTGACATGTTCGTACAAATTCATTCAGCTTTCTTTGCCCTAGGAAATTGTTGATAATGATCTTCTATGCTTCGACATTGATTTGCGCTATGTCCAATGGCTCAATGACAGTGACAATACAACCCTCCAAAATTCCTTTCATTCTTTGGATGCTTCTTTTGTGAAGGCCAATAGTAGAATTCATCCTTAGTTAAGAGATATATTTTCTCATAGGAACTAATAAGGGTATAGTTCTTGTGAAGTCGTGACCATTTAGAGGATGATCCGTTTGATTGGTGTTTAATTTTTTTATTGCTTGAGATTGAATCCTTATCTTTGATGACTAATTTCCTCTTTAAGGAGCCTTGTGCTTCATTATTTTGCGGGATCGGTCAAGCACACTCCATTTTTAAGTGAACCGTTTGAAGTCTCTTTCTATTTCTTTTTCGAAAATGGTCCCCTTGGTGTAACATCCTCCATCTTGAGGCCCAAACTAAGTGCTATAGATGCTGCAGTCATCTATGGTATTAACTTCCGACGACAAAGTATGGTTATGTTAATGGTATCCATAATATCAAAAGCACATGAATATGACACAAAATCATAGATTTCAAAAAACAACATTTCTGATTACATTTCAAAACACATGTTTCATATCCATATTACATAATCCCATAACGTTTCCTAATTTCAGATAAAATATAATTATTACATAAACACGCTAAGAGCGACATATGATGATGCTTCCTTGGTTGACTAGAGTACTATATAGTCATAACTGACTTAATACAACACAGGAAATAAACCAAATAAAACTGCAACTCCTAAATAGCTATCTGTCAGCCACCTGCTCGTCTCTGGAAGCTTTATTCGTCATTCTACTAAAAACCTATAATTCTCAACCCTCAGCCTATCAAATCAATTTTGAGCACCTAAGAGTTTAAGGGGAAAAAAATAAACTTTGAGTCAGCCATAAAGCCTGGTATGAATAATATTATACATCTTGGTTATTTGATATTAAGTGAGGCCACGCCACTTAATGGAACGGCTTTCTCTTCACTAATATTCTTTCAAAAATATTTCATTTGCAAATCATTATCCTGTAACCAAAATTGGTTAAAACAATAAAGAATTTTCATGCATACATACAAATCAGGTAGCAAATGGACTTTCTTTCTGAACACAATAGTTTTATTTGGCTAACTACTAACCTTTGGCTGACTCGAGCCTACTAGAAAAATGTAAATAAATAATCTAACTTCTGTTAGGTACTCCTCTTTTAGACGGTCTGTTCCTAACTTACTTTCTCCCAGGGTCAACTGATCCTAATATTTTTGCGGGCTCACCAATAACCTATCTCTGTATTAATATATTCCTTTCTGTGTGTAACCATCATTTAAGTCTTACCTGCAACTAACCCCCAAACATTTGAATTTTAGACTAAATTAGCTACTAATAGCTAATGTACAGGATGCAAGCCT
The DNA here is from genome assembly GCA_030765085.1 of Allium cepa. Taxonomy (NCBI): domain Eukaryota; kingdom Viridiplantae; phylum Streptophyta; class Magnoliopsida; order Asparagales; family Amaryllidaceae; genus Allium; species Allium cepa. The sequence continues at coordinate 849,180,586 of CM060938.1, forward strand.
ATACCATTCCCATCTGGTATTCAAATATTTGAGACATTTCACCTAGGGTAATCTTGCTTTAAATTTTCCTTGAAACCCTTTTCTTCTAAAATTGATTTAGACCTTTAAATCATACTTTAAAAAAGGAAAATATATACTTTATGCTTTACTAAAATCACCTTGCCATGTTATATATACTTTACAGAAATCTTTGTCGATGAAAACATTTAAACCTTTGAATGTACCCTTTTTGATCACATTGAAAGTACCTATTTCGAAACCAAGTAAACCCTTTATAACTTAAGCTGAAAAGCCAAAGCATTCCTTTCGAAACTATTCTTAATCTCCTTTTGAAAACATTGAAAAACCTTTCCTTCAAAAGCTTTAAAGCCTTAGACATCCTATCTTCAAAACATTTATACACTGCCCGTCGAAAACATTGGAAACCTTTCGAAACCATTAGGGAACCACCCCTTCGAAACCTTCATTTAAACCTTTCGAAATCATCCAAATCCTTTTCGAACGTCAACCTTTCAAAGCATTTAGGTTCAAGTAAAACATGTGGAACACCCTTCAAAACCAATTGAAACTAACTCCTTCGAAACCCGTGGGTTCTTCCTTCACCAAAACAAAAGGGTCATAATACATTTAAGTCAAAAGCACTCTTTCGAAAGCAATTCCTAAGTAAAGAAGAGATGGTGTCGAAACCAACCCTTCGAAAGCATTGGAGAAGTGACTTGGATTTTAAAACAAAGCAATCCTTTCAAAACCATTTGCTTCGAAAGGTAGAGCGGCAGCTTGGGGTTTCGACCCCTTCGAAATCATTTACTTAAAACAAAATGCACAACCACTTTTAAACCATTCCTTTAAAACATTTGACCCAGTGGAAAGCCAACCAAGTCGAAAGCACTTCTTTCGAAAGCAAAGCAGGCGTATTTTCTTAAACACAAAGTGATGATTCGACCCCCATCGGAACCCATGTTTTCGACCCAGTACTATTTGCCTAAGTCCAATTCGATACGTACAAAGTATTTGATACCAATCGGATTGGTTTTGATGGTGATGGAGGCGAAACTACTGAGTCGGAACCTAGGTGCCAAAAGTGGCGAAACATTCGAAAAGCATGTAAATATTGATTTTAACTTTAAAAAGAAATTATATTCAACTAACTTGCCTTATTTATCAAAATATTATTGGTTGCTAGTTTTCTTTTCTAAAAGCATTACCGAAATTTCAAAAAAAAAACAATTTAATACATTAAAAAATACCCCTTCTCCTTTTATAAACATATAAAATATTTAAGTCCCATACCTTAAATAATTTTACATATCTACTAAAACACTTGGGAAAATTCTATAAAAATTTCAATAAATCATTTTTAGTATGTTTTCTAACATATATAAATTTCAGACCCATTATTATGATCGTAATAAATTATAAACCCAAATAATCATTTTCTTCACTAGAAAATTAATATTAACTCCACATTAGTTCAGAAAATTATGAAAGTTGAAACCCATCTCTAAAATATCATTTCTGATCTAAATCTAAAATACCAAGGCATTTTGATGTCATTTAATAGGGTTCTCACACATAACATGTCATAACATCTATATGAATTAGCATAAATCATCAATTAGCATACATATACATTCTATATTCAAAACATGGCAAATTTCTTTGCAATATAATTTGGATTTCATCATAAAACCATAAATAATAAAAATATGAAATGTAGTCATTATTCATCTTAGATTTGAGATTAAGGAGTTGATATTTGAATGGATTTGAATTGATTAATTTTCTTCCTTTAGCTTATCTTCTTCTTGTATCTTGCTTAATGGTGGTCGCCTCTAATGTTTTAATTTGAAAATGATAGTATAGAATGAACACGGCTAAGGGTTTAGGGTATTAGAATGCGCTTTTCCTATTTTTCCCTTTATCTAAATTCCCTCTTTATTTCATTTTAATTTATATTAGCTCATTTGTTAACATGGCACGACCCTTATTAATCACATATCTCTGTCCCATAATCATTAAATTATTTTATTTAGCTAATTAAATATCCTAAATAATGTTACTGAAAATTGAATCGTTATAGACTCCCCTCCTTAAAAAAATTCGTCCTTGAAATTACGATAAGATACACAACAAGTCAATCAAAAAGGCAAAACAAAACATCAAACAAATCAGGATAAGCATCTCTAATCCTGCTCTCAGTCTCCCAAGTACAGTCTCTCACATCATCGCTCCACTAGACTTTAACTAATCTGACTGTCTTGATCTTAGCCTTTTCTTATCTCTCGCGACTATACGAACTGGCTTTCTAATTATAGTCAAGTTCGGTTCTACTACTAAGTCATCTAACATAGTCGGTGCTATAGTAGATTCCAGGTCTCTAACACGCTTCTTTAGATGAGAAACATGGAAAACATCATGGAATCCCGTCAAACTTCTTGGTAACTCTACTCTATATGTGAGTTTTCCAATCCTCTCTACAATAGAAAATGATCCAACAAATCTCAGTGCTAACTTCCCCGATTTACGAATCGAATCGCGCCCTTCTTCGTCGATATCTTGACGAAAATATGATCCCCAACAGATAACCGTAAGTCTTTCCATCTTCTATCTGCATAACTCTTCTATCTAGACTGAGCTTCATTCATCCTAACTCCAATCAACTCAATCTTCTCTGCAGCTTTTCTAACTAAATCTGGACCAAGAACCAACCGATCCCTGGTCTCCAACCAACAAATAGGAGATTTGCATGGCCTTTCATACAAAGCTTCAAAACGGTGCCATCCCTATACTATCTGATAACTATTGTTATACAAAAACTCGACTAAGTGTAGATGGTCTTCCCATGATCCCCCAAAATCTAACACATAACTCTTAACAAGTCCTCCAAGACTTAACTCTTTCTGTTTGCCCATTGGTCTTTGGATGGTAAGCGGTACTCACCTTTAGCTTGGTTCTTAAAATCACCTATAGACTTCTCTAGAACTCACTAGTGAACAAGAAATCTCTATCACTCACTATGCTACTAGGAATTCCATGCAATCTAATCACATTCTTCATAAATAACTTGGCTAGAACAGGTGCCATCCCAGTTGACTTAATTAGAATGCAATGGGCACTCTTGGTCAGTCTACCCATTACGACCCATATACTTTCATTTCCTCTATTAGATCTCGACAACCCATCTATAAAATCCATAGAAATAGAATCCCGCTTTCAAACTAGAATATCCAATGGCTGAAGCAACCCACTTGGCTTTTGATGTTCGGTTTTTACCCGTTGGCAGTTCAAACACCGCTTCGCCAATAAGCCTACATCCATCTTCATACCTTCCCAGAAGAAAACTTCTCTTCATATCATGATACATCTTAGTTCCTCCCGGATGAATAATGAACTTCAAACGATGACATTCTTCCAAAACTACCTTCCTAATGTCTCTCACATTTGGAACACATGACCTTCCTTTCTTCCTCAACTACCCATTCTGGTCAAAACTGATGTCCTTCAAGTCATCGCCTCCGTTCCATCCCCTATCTTCCTGACCTGTTCGACCAATACTGGATCCTCCTCCTGTTTAGAAGCAATTTTTTCGATCATAACTGATTGAACATCTAAACAAGATAACACAATTCTCTCCCCACTAGATCCAGCTTCCGTTCTCTACTACGATCTGCAAGTCAACAATGCTTCCAAATCCTTCGATTCAGTTATCATCATCAATACTGCATTTTTATGCTTTATGCTAAGTGGATCTGCCTCCTTATTACCTTTCGTTGGTGTGTACTCAATTCCAGAGTCATATGCAAGAATAAACTCTAACCATCTCTACTCTCTCATATTCAGCTCCTTCTAAGAGAACAAATACTTGAACGACTTATGATCCGTAATATCTCAAATATTTTTCCCAGTAGGGATGTCTCCACACCTTCAATGCAAAAATGACTACAGCCAGTTCCAAATCATGTGTTGGATACCTAATCTCTTCCGATCTGTCGAGAGCATATGCAATCACTTCACCTCTCTACATTAATACAACTCGTAATTCGGTTCCACATGCATTTGTATAAACTATCAAATCATGATTACCTTTCGGAACAACCAAGACAGATGCATGGGTCAACAAGTGTTTCAAGCTTTGAAATGCCTCCTCACACTTATCGGTCCAAACAAACTTTACATCCTTTCACGTTAGCTTGGTCAGCAGTGCTGCTATCCGCAAAAAATCCTTAAGGAACCTCCTTTAATATCCAACCAATCCCAAAAAATCTTTATCTTAGTTACTGTCTTAGGCCTCTTCCAATTATTAACCGCTTCATTCGTAGTCGGATCTACAGACAACCCTTTCTCTGAGACTACATGACCAAGAAACTTCACTCCCTTCTTCCAAAAGTGACACTTCGAAAACTTCGCATTCAGCTAGTCCTATCTCAACATCTTTAGCACCACTCTCAGATGAACTTTATGCTCTTTTCATATCTAGAGTATATCAAAATATCATCTATGAAAACCAACACGAAATTGTCCAAGTGCTCACTGAAAACTCGATTCATTAAATCCACAAAGAATACCGACGCATTAGTTAGTCCAAATGGCATAACTAACCATTCGTATGATCCAAATCTGGTTCTTAACACCGTCAAAGGTGTACTATCTCTGTAATTCTAGGCTGATGAAAACCTATTTCTAAATCCAACTAAGAAAATACCTTGGATCGCTCAACTGATCGAACAAATCGCCAATTCTAGGCAACATATATCGATTCTTTATCGTCTTCTTATTCAATTTACCATAATTGATACATAACCTTAATGATCCGTCCAACTTCTTAGAAAATACTACGGCTTCTCCCCACGGTGAACTATTCGATCTGATAAAATTCTTGCTTTCCAAATCCACCAACTGCACCTTTAACACCCTCATCTCGGTAGGTGTCATCCTACTTGATGACCTACTCACTGGTTCTGCTCCAGGCAACAAATCTATCAGAAACTCAATGGCTCATTTCAATGGCAATCCTACGACGGGTTCAAAAACATCCATAAATTCTCTAACCACAAAACTCGGTTCAACTCGACCTCTAACTCCACAACACCCAACAAAGCATCAACCTCACAGCTAGGGTTTTCTACGGCATATACAATCCGATTACTATAGTAATGGTGTTTAAGTGACATTTTCATATCATGGAAAAATATCCTAGCATCGTACTTACTTAACCAATCCGTGCCCAATATAACTTCGGACCCTACAAAATCAAACACATGCAAATTGCAAACAAAGGTATAACCTAACAAATCTAACTCTAAGTGGTCACACTTCATCCCAAGTTTCGCATACCCTCATATCGGATTTGCAACCCTTAACGAATTAACTAAGTATGAGGGCTCTAGGTTAAGATTATCTACCAAATAAAAGAATGTGATGCATTGGTATCGAACAGAATGCTAACAAAAGACATGGATCTAAAGCGTACCTCCCAACACTGCCTTCCTTTTCTCCTGCGTTGTTGGTCCCGCTATAGAAGGCTTCAATGCAAACACTTTAGCCTTTACATCCTTAACAGGCTCTTTGCACTGGTTTTTGTAATGGCCAATCTGATTGTAGTTGAAGCATCTAATGTTCATCTTTTGGATCACTTCCTTTTCCTTTCCAGAACAACATTCATTAGCAAAATGTCCCTTCTTCTCGCACTTAAAACTGACAACCACCGACTTTCCCTTCTTCACAACTCCACCTTTTTGAGCACCCTTCTTATGAAGAAATTCCCTTTCTGACTCTGACCCACATGGAGATCCTTTGCCTTATTCTTCTCTAGAAAAGCAAGCATTTCTTCATGTCTTAAAGCCATCTCCACTACAACATCACAAGAATCCTTGATATAAGGTAATGTAGCTTTGGCCAACTCAAGCTTCAACACCTTGATATACTTATCGTCCCCTTTAATCACAGTATCAACGGTGGAATAACCATATCTTGCCAACTCCTCATATCTTCTAGCAACACTCCAACACAGTCATCTCCCCCTGCACAACTCAGCAAACTTTTTGAGTAATGTAGACTGCACCATCACATACATGAACCTCTCCTCAAACCTCCTTTAAAACTCCGCACTTGTCATATTCTCTTTATTCATTCCAATCGTCACACTATTCCACCAGTGTAAAGCTACTCATTGAGGCTATCTCAAAGCAAGTCTTTTATTCTACTCATCATTGAGCCTCACGTCTATAAAGATTCTCTCAAAATGCAGTAGCCAGTTCTCTAGTTCAATAGTGTCTTTGGTTCCAGTAAATGGCTTCCCACCAAGCCTTGCATAGTCTCTACTCAAAATAGCATAATTGTTGACCACCATAGCTTCCTAAACTCCTACTCCAACATTTCCTCCAACCATTCCAGCAGCAACACCCGCCTGCATCATGTTCATGAAAAACTAATACATAACTCCAAGTCTACCTGTGGGACTCTAGCACCAACATTTCAAACTTGTGCCTGACCTTTGTTCCTTCTTGTATTCAGTCAGGCATTTCCATTTGTTGTGGTTCTTCCCCTAAGGTTAACTCTTCCACTTCTAGCGTCCATATCTATATTCAAGCCTCATGAGATACAAAATAATAGCCTAAGAGGTATATGAGAATAGAGATATAATGTAAACATATATATAACAAAAACAAGTACATTACTATAGCGCTATCCCATAACCCGATCTTATATCTAATTCCTTGGGATTATGTTATCCAAAATCATTTTGGTTTAAGGTTTTTCATAAACCTATACTCTGATACTAAGTTGTAACATCCCCCATCTTGAGGGCCTAAAGCTACAGATGCTATAGTCATCCGTAGTATTAACTTTCGGCGATAAAATATGGTTGTGTTAATGGTATCCATAATATCAAAAGCACATGAATATGAAACAAAATCACAGATTTCAACAAACAACCTTTTTGGTCATATTTTAGAACACATGTTTCATATCCAAATTATATAATCCTATAAGGTTTTCCAGGTTTAGATAAAATATAATTATTACATAAATGCGCTAAGCGACATATGATGATTCCCCTTGGTTGACCAAAGCACTATATAGTCATAACTGACTTAATGCAACACAATGGAAATAAACCAAATAAAACTGCAACTCCTAAATAGCTATCCATCGGCCCCCTGCTCATTTTCGGAAGCTTTATTCGTCATCCTACTTAAAACTTGTAAACCTCAACCCTCAGATTAATCAAAATCAATTTTGAGCACCTAAGAGTTTAAGCGGAAAAACATAAACTTCGAGTTAGACATAAAACCTGGTATAAATAATACTATGCATCTCGATTATTTGATATTGAGTGAGACCATGCCGCTTAGCTAAACGTGTTTCCCCTCATAAATATCCTTTCAAAAAAATTTCTTTTGCAGATCATTATCCTGCAACCAAAACTAGTTAAAACAATAAAGAATTATCATGTATACACACAAATTAGGTAATAAATGGACTATCTGTCTGAACACTATAGTTTTGTTTGGCTAACTACTAACCTTTGGCTGGCTGGGCCAATCGAAAAATTATAAAATAATAATCAAACATCAGTTAGATACTCCTCTTTTGGATGGTCTGTCCCTAACTTACCTTCTCCTAGGTTCAACTGATCCTAATGGTTTTGCTGGCTCATCAATAACTTATCTTTGTACAATATATTCCTTTTTGTGTGTAACCATCATTTAAGTCTTACCTGTGACTAAGCCCTACACATTGGAATTTTAGACTAAATTAGCTAGAAGCTAATAGTTAATGTATGGCGCGACCTTACACCAGTCCCATTTGGTATTTAAATATCCGAGTCATTTTATTTAGGGTAACTTCCCTTATCCTTGAAATCCTTTTCCTTTGAAATTGATTTAGACCTTTAAATCATACTGTAAACAAGGAAAATATATACTCTATGCTTTACTAGATCATCTTGCCATGCTATATATACTTTACACACATCTTTGTTGATGAAAATATTTAAACCATTGAAAGTACCCTTTTCAATCCCATTGAAAGTACCCCTTTCGAAACCAAGTAAACCCTTTATAACTTTGGCCGAAGGGCCAAAACATTCCTTTCAGAACCATTCTTAATCTCCTTTCGAAAACATTGAAAAATCTTTCCTCCGAAAGCTTTAAAACCTTAGACATTCTATCTTTAAAACACTTAAACATTGCCTTTCAAAAACATTGGAAACCTTCCTTTTAAAACTTTTGAAACCACTGGGGAGCCACCCCTTCAAAACCTTCATTTAAATCTTTAGAAAGCTTCAAAATCCTTTTCAAACATCAACCCATCATAAGAATTTGGGTTCAAGTAAAACACGTGGAACACCTTTCGAAACCATTGAAACTAACTCCTTCGAAACCTTTAGGTTCAACCCATAACAAAACAAAAGTGTCATGAAAATTCAAGTTGAAAGCACTCTTTCGAAAGCAATTCCTGAGTAAAGAAGTGATGGTGTTGAAACCAACCCTTCGGAAGCATTAGAGAAGCAGCTTAGATTTCAAAACAAAGTAATCCTTTCGAAACCATTTGCTTCGAATGGTAGAAAGCGGCAGCTAGGGGTTTCGACCCCCTTGAAAGCATTCACTTAAAACAAAAGGCGCAACTTCTTCGAAACCATTCCTTTAAAACATTTAAGCCATTCGAAAGCCAACCAAGTCGAAAGCATTCCTTTCGAAAGCAAAGCATGCACATTTTCATTTAAATAAAAAGTAACGCTTCGACCCCCATCAAAACCCATTGTTTCGACCCAGTTCTTTTCGCCTAAGTCCAATTCGCTATGTACCAAGTATTTGAAACCAATCACATTGGTTTCGATGGCGATGGAGGCAAAACTACTAGGTCGGGACCTAGATATCGAAAGTGACGAAACATGCTAAAAGCATGTAAAAACTGATTTTAACTTTAAAAAGAAGTTCTTTTCAACTAACCTGCCTTGTTTGTCAAAATATTAGTTTTCTTTTCTAAAAGCACTACCAGAATTTTAGAAATAAATAATTTAATCTATTTAGAAAATACCCTTTCTCCTTTTATAAACATATAAAAAATTTAAGTCCTATACTATAAATAATTTTTTATCTATTAAAAAACTTAGGAAAATTCTACAAAAATTCTAATAAATCATTTTTATTATGTTTTCTATCGTATATAAATTTCAGATCCAAAACATTTAGCCATAATAAATTATAAATCCAAATAATCATTTCTTTGTTAGAAAATTAATATTAAATCCACATTAGTTCAAAAAATTATTGTTGAAACCCATTTATAAAATATCATTTCTAATGTAAATATATAATCGCAAGGCATTTGGATGACGTTTAATAGGGTTTTCACATCAAAATATATTATAAAATTTATATGAATTAGCATAATCAGCAACAAGCGCACACACACACATATATATATTCTATCATTTAAAACATGGAAAATCTCTTTACAAAATTCAAATTTCTTCATAAAACCAAAATCAAAAAATTATGAGATGTAGTCACTATTCACATTAGCTTTGAGAATAAGGAGTTGAGATCTAAATGGATTTGAATTGATTAATCTTCTTCCTTTAGCTTATCTTTCTCTTGTATGTTTCTTAATGGTGGCCGACCTCTAATGTTTTAATTTTGCAAATGATAGTATATAATGAACACGATTTAGGGTTTAGGGTATTAGAATGCTCTTTTTCCTATTTTACCTTCTATCTAACTTCCCGCTCTATTTCATTTTAAATTATATTAGTTCATTTGTTAACATGGCATGGCCACTAAGAATAACAAATTTCAATTCTTTAATCATTAAATTATTTTATTTAATTATGCTAATTAAATATCCTAAATAATGTTACTAAAAATTAGGGTCGTTAAACTTGGCTTTTAGTTGAATTTCCCTTCTCATTTTTAAGAAGATGTCATCTCTTTTGTACCACTTTCCTAAGGCGAGGGTCAATGTTAGACTAATATGAAATGGATTCACACTTCACTTTTCAGGATTTAAGGAACTACTTGTTTCATTTTTTCTTCCATAATTTGTAATCCTTAATATCTGTTCTTCATAAATTATGGGATCATTAGAGATATGGTAAGTTGGCTTAGTCATTTGAGGCTCGGAGGATATTTGTTCGAAGAGCTTAACATGATTAATTGGCATGACTAAGCAAAACTTAGTTTATGCACTTAATTATTGTTGAAGATCAAAGGTAAGTTAGATTGGAATGGCATATGCTTGGTAGGGTTAAGTCCTTTAAGCCCTATATATGCAAGATAGGGTGGTTCCATTTAAGGTTTTAACAGAGTAGGAGGTTTAGGCCCTCCTTCTAGCATCAAAATGTCAATGATTTCCTTGTTAACCCCAAAAGTGTGAGGAAGATAAAGTTGAATATGGAAAGCTAAGGCAAGACTAAACTAAGTCATTAGGATAAAGTACATTCAATATCAAGTCCATAGCGATTTCGGCATGCATTCAATATCAAGAAAAAAAACACATTGAATATCATATTTTAACGAATCGATATGCAAGTCACAAATCAAGTCAATATGCAAGTCATAAATCATAAGTCCTCACGCAGAAATGCCATGTAACGGTTCAATATTCAATTCTTTATGTGTAAAAAGTTTGAGCATTACAATCGATGAAAATCCCCAAATTGATTTAGAGTTACAAAGTGAAAAATATAGGAAGAGAGGTAACAATGATTAGCCCCACCTCCAAGACCCTTCGATCTATATTTATAGGGGTGCGTAAATAGGGTGATAGCTTGGAGTTGGCATTGCTGGTTTTCTACATCAATAATGTCACATGGCATTAGCTTCGATGTTGCATGGTTAGGCTTTGGTGTTGCTTCAGTACTACTCGGCATCAATAAGGAACTTCATTGCTATGGTGCAATGTCATCATGAAGCTATATCATTCTTTAGAACATCGGCCTTAATAGATCTTGTGAATGTTGATGGATTTCAGGATTGTCAACCTTATGCACTGAGATGCTCTTGATTGACTGTTGACAACATTAGTTGAAGACGACACTAAGCATTGATGAAAAGCAACGTTGATATACGGTCCATAATCGAACCCCTAGAGTTCAACCATTCTTGGTGTCCAGAGATGGACGCTAATTAACTTTTTCCCTTGATGTAGGGGCATGGGTATAAACCAAATAGGACATGATTTAACCGTCCATTAGCTAAATCTTGTACTTTAAGTAGAGCAGAAGTATAAACTTAGAAGAAAGTGACTTCACCATCCATCAGCTAACTCTTAACCATGATGTAAGGGCAGGAATATAAACCAAAAAGGATGTGACATGGCCATCCAATCATTAACACCTTGCTCGAAGTAGGTAAGACAAAAGATCCATGCCCAGTGTAAGGTGGGATCTTACTTACAAACTTTGATCAACACCTAGAGTTAGGCATGATTGGAAGTAATACATCCTGGATGAGTATGTGCAAATTATGATCTTAAGTAGTTAGCTCAAACCAGCGCATGGAGCTTGCCGCGATCGGATGTCACTATCCGGAAAAGGATACCAGCGTTATACCAAATGATTTACCCCAATCGATCCCCAGAGCTTGGCACTTCAGCAATTTCTTTGCGTTCACCAAAATAAAAAAAATTCAATTAATGACCAAACAACCTAGTAACCTTGTCCAACCATAATCATGAAAAGGAATGGATCACGAGTACATGGGAAAGCACAACTCTTAAATACTTAAAAAAATTCCAACAATGATTGAACAAAACAAATCTTTGTTATTCACATTCAAAATGGAACTTGGAAGGAAAAGTACAAGTTTTATTTACATCTAAACTGAAGAGAAAAATCAAGGGCAGAACCGCACAACACTGGCCCAAAAAACAAAAGAAACTAGAAAGTGACTAACTATACAACAAAACAAAACAAAATACCAATCACTTCTTCTGCTTTTGCTTCTTGGACCTTTTCTTCTCCTCTAAAGAAGGAGGTGTCACTTGATCATGTTTCCTCCTGCCTTTTCCTGAACCCTTAGACAGAGTGCTTTGCGATGATCCAACAAGCACATTGTGGGTGCTCCTAGGCGGAGGAAGAGTGATGGGAGTGATGATAGTTTGACCAGGTAGAGCTATGGAAAGAGGAGGAGAAAAGGTCACTATCTTCTCTAGCTTAACCTCTTTGGCTAGGACAAGTTCCCACTCAAGCATACTCATGGTGGGGCCTCACAGGGGCTCGAAAGACCCAGTAATAACAACATCATCATCAGTTTGAGCTCCTTTAAGCATTCTAATCCCTTCGTCCTGCAAAGCATCTATCATTTGCTTGCCAGGCCCAACAGTCTCACCAGTCAGGATACTCGTTACCATTGCTGAAGTAATAACGATCATTGATTCTGTTGAAGATGCATGTTGTTCTGACTGGAGGCCTTTATTGGGAAGTGAGATGACTTAAGGTTGACCTAAAATTTGAGAGGTATAAGAAGAGAAATTAGTGACGTCAATCCATGACATATGGACTCTCTAAAATACAGGTGAGGTCAACGAGATACTTCCTTTGGTTTAGGGTTCCTTAAAGGCCGGAGTGCCACTGGAATTCCCTTCTTGGATGAGAGAAAGGACGGTGAAATTTTGCATTTAGGGTTGTACTGGTTTATATCCCGGGTCCAAAGATTAATCAGGAGGACCTTTGGGTCCGAATATGCCCCCAATAGCTGTAACTTGAGGCGAAGATCCAGAGCCTTCGCTTAAATTTTTTAGCATTGTATTGGCTATCTTCCAATGGAGAATAAGTTGGCACTCTTTTAGCACCATAGGCTATACTGCTATTATGATCTCCTTCTCAAGCTATGCCATATCCAACTCACCCCCTTTCAGGAATTCCCTTTCTTCATCGACGACTTGTTCTCAAGCAAGGGCAAGAACTTGGAGGTAATCATGGACGAATCACTCTAAGTTGCAGAATTTAAGTACATTGGTATTGAGAATTGGTTCCAACTTCTCCATCATCCGCTTCTTCATGGCTTCAACCTCCTTTTTGACAAGCGCATCCACATCTCTAGCATGTTCAACTGCTTTGTCCCTTTCCTCATGAGCAATAACCATCTCTTCACAATACCCCTAAGCTTCTTGAAGAGCATCATTCTTTTCCTTTGTTTCGCCCTCAAGCTTGGATGACAGCTCACTTGATTTTGTGGTCATAGCATCTCTTTATAGCACTAGGTCACAATTCTGATGGTGTGCAGTCTCCATCTCATCGCAATGCTTAGTCCTCTTATTTTCTAGTGCGTTCGTAGCATCATCAGCCTTTTTCTCGGCTTTTGCTTGTGTTTTTCTCTAGTTTTCAACTTTTGTGTTGAGATAAGCGACGATCCTTTTATCTTGCGCCTCTAAAAGTTTTAGATTTTTCCTTTTTATTCTCAAGACAAAAGAGATATTCGTGGTTCCCCACTTTTACTCATTATATTGGTCATAAGCATCTAATACATAAGCGACCATTGTTTCCTTTACCTCTGACAGAATGTCCTTCAGATCGGTTACAAACATAAGTTCGTCAAAGCATACAATCGAAAACCGTTCCCTTAGTTCATCCATTTAAGCATCAACGACAAGTTGTTGCTCCACCGTAATGGTCGAAGCTTCAATTGATTCTTGCCAGACTTGTGATGAAAAGTTTCAGAACTTCTTTTTTCATGCCAAGGGTAAGAAAATCGAATGGAATAGGATGATCCCAAATGTTGCACATGAATGGAAGCTAGAGGGGGTGCATGAGAAGCATCACCTGGTGGCAAGTCATCGTGGCGATCAGAGTTCCCATCCAAGCCTCTAGGCTAAGGTGATCTAGACCTGGAACAATGTCAGAAAGTAGAGTCTTGTGATAGATAATCTTTGTCATAAAAACCTCTGTCCCGACGACCACTATCATGACTAAACCGATGGCTAGATTCAGAATCTTAACCACTGCCTTGATGGTATGTGCCAGGAAGATGCATGTGTGGTCAGGATACATTTTCCTCCAAGGATTTGAAATATATGCTTCTTCTTCTCCATGAACCTTGCAAATGAAACAAACAAACTAGTTTCGACCGGGGGGATGCAAGTCAAGTGCAATGTAGTGCATGTGTGCCCAAATGTCCTAGTGTCCTCCCGACGGACCGTGTTTCAAAGTTTTTATCATATGGATGATCTTTCTTGCACTAGTAGGATTGATATCATCATCAAAAGTGAAGGGGAGACTCAAGACCCTCTAGTTTCATTTTCCGAATATCGAAGGAGCCAAATGGTAAGAATTGGCCCTAGGTTAGAAAATGTATCTGTCGAGGGAAGAGAGGGAGTTTTCTCCCTAGTTATTACCAGTGGAGATTGTATAGAAATCCATGCTTTGGAAATCTTCATAACTAGCCGCTTCTTCTAAGCAAACTATGGTCATCCTTGGGTTCTTTAGTCGAAGAATCGTGACCATGATTATCATCATCATGACCGATTTCACCACCTTCATATGTGATTTCGCCTTCTTCAGCGTGTTCCTTCTCTCTTTCAACTTCGGCCTTTAGACTTAGGATAGCGACACATCAGGATTTATGTCGCCACCTATAGGTGAGTTATTATCGTTATCGTCATCACCATCATTGTCATAGACCACTTGGATATGAACATTGCTACGGACCGCTTCTAGCAAATTATAAGCTAGGAGATTTCATCGAAGAGAAGAACTCCATTGTCTCTATCCCCTTTTGGAAGTTCCATAGGAACTTTGAAGGCATCTGCAAGAGCTACACTACTGAGTCTCCCGAAACATCTGAATGACAAAAAGAAAATGAGGTAAGCTTGTAAATTCACAAGGCAAATTTACAACAAACAAATGAAGTATAACTTATGTCTAGATAGCTATCTTCATGCAAATCCGGGTGTATAGGGGACATAGAACCATTCTCTCTTGAAATATCTCAAATTATTCTATATACCGGTAATGAGTCTACAACTCTTAGCCAGTTTTAGACAGGTTAGGGAATGGCTTCCTTTTCGGCTCTTGAAACTATACATATTTCGAATCTCCTCACAACTAGGCACTCGATGAAAATGTTGATCAAAGATATTATACATGCCATGAAGGAAGGCATAGCTATTCGAATGTAGTTGAGTCAAATCTAATATCATGAAGTTCGAGAGTCAATGAATGAATTGGTTGAATGGTAAGATACATCTCGCCAAGCACATATACCTATTACAACCAGTATGATCCTCTAGGGGATTGTGAGCCTATTATGACGAGAGGGGACAAGTACATGCTCGAATGGAATTTCGTGCTTGTTTCAAATTTTATAAAGTGATCTCTTTTCTATCTTTGAAGCAATGGAATCGATGGGACCATTTAAAATAACAGCATCCTCGAGAGTGTCCGGAGCAGCTTCTATTCTACTTCAAGGGCTTCTACAGGCATTTGAGCAACCTTTAGATGAAGTTGATCCGCTTATGGATTTTCAACTGGAGATATGGGCTCCAATGGAGTTTGTTGTGCGAGTGGAACCATAATCAAGCTCAACTCGGTATCAGATTTAGCAAGTTTGATAGAAGATGGTCCTACAACGTAAGTGGTAAGACGCTTGGAACGTTTAATGCTCAATTTCTATAAATACTCAACAGAAATTCAACATTAGATTAATTATGAACCATACCCCTATGCCAAAGTGAAACCTAGTGGAGTGTCGTGCAGTACTGTAAAGTGTAGATTTCCGATATTATACAACAGTTCATTTTAATAATTTGTATATTGCCCGAGAGACAATCATTGTAGACCGTACCGTCGGATTTCACGTCAACAACCTTGCATTTGAAAGGCTTTAGAGTTCTGGAAGTAGCAATTGACATAATTTAAGTCTAATTGACAAGGCAAAGTTCAACAAGGAATTTGAGAATCGAAAACCCATGAAGGTCTCGATCAACACCGATCCAAACCCTTAGATAGAATAAGGCCTCTTCCTCCAACCTCTCCTATTCCTAAACAATTGTCACCAACAACATGAAATTTATCCAAATTTGATCATTACTCTACCACCTACCAAGGCGCACGGATCTAGGATGGGCTTGATTATGCAATGTTAAAGCTTAAAGGCAATTGCCTAAGTCTTGAATCAGCGAAGAGATGGATCAGACTTGTGAGGGTAGTGCAAGTTTGACTGAGGCGTGGAGAGCAGTGTTAGGTTTAAGGAAAGGTGGGAGGCTACGGTCTATAAAGGCGGAGGTCGATTAGAAAGGCAAGAATGTTTTAATGACAGAGCAATTTTTGGATCGATGCAAGATAAAAGTGAAAAGAGGCATGAAGTGTGGGCTCATAAACCCTGCATACCCAACTTCTCGAATATAAAAATAGAAGACTTCTTCAAAGTCTTGGATTGATACCGATCCAAAATTATGGATCGGGACCGAGTCTTAAAGAAAATATGGATGATGAGATTAATCTCTGTACGTGCCTATATGAGTATGTGTATACAATCAAGGAGTTATTCAAGAACGTGCATGTGAACACATGTGTGTATGCATGTTCAACAACAAGAACATGCATGTGAACACATGTGTGTATGCATGTTCAACACTCAATGACTTAAGTCAAAGGAAATTAGAGTCAAACCTAGAAAATCCATGAGAGGGCCAGTTCAAAACTACGAAGTTTGGAATAAAGGATCATGAAAATATACTTTAGATTTATAGTGCCATATGATGGTAAAGCATCACAACGAATAGTTATAGATATAATTGTTCACCGAAATGATCTGCAGCAAGGATAGCGATCATTTAGAGAATAGAGTAAAGTCCTTCACAATAACCCCAAATTTTCTCGATTCAAATCACATCATGTTTGAAATAGGGTGTACTTTAGGAGGCAAGTGTTATCAAGCCTTTCGACCCTACAATATTTGGATAGATTGGACAAAATGAACTTGGAAACCATCAAGGCAGGAAGCCCAGAGAGATGGCCCAAGAGTCCATAAACCAAGTACAAATAGAGTCAAGGGGTGAAGACAAAGTGCCTCAAAGAAACAAAAGATCAAAGTCCAACAAGAACTTGGATCAGTACCGATCCAGCTCATGGATTGAGCTGGATCGGTACTAATCCATGAATCTTTACCAAAATTTTCCCTCACTCTTATTACATGTTAGGGATTATCCCAAAAGCCTATTTCAAGTGTTATTTTTTCAATTTCATGCAATTCTCTATCGATCTCCATGAACATTTGAATCAACAACTCTGCTTCTCCACTGATCCATCATTTGGACTTAGAAACAAGCGAATAATAGTGCAAATAAGTTGGGAATCATGAAGCTGACCATAAACAGATCTTGGAAAAGGAGTTCATGATGATCAATGCATTAAATTTATGGATCGGTATTGATCTAGGCCCTTGGATGGGTACCGATCAAAGGAAATTGATGGCATGGCCACTATTTTCTCCAAGGGACTTGGTCATGGAAAACAAGATGAGATCGTGGAGGTGAGTATGTAGGCTTCCTACGGCTATAAATACGAAGACATGGCTCATTTTGTTTGAACCAAAAATGGCACAAACACCCAAAAGAGTAAGAGAGTAGAGATTAAATGAAAAATAGAGGAAATCAAATCGAAAACAAGCATAAATTTTTTATAGTGGTTCGACAATCTTAGCCTAGGTCCACTTGAATGATTTTATTGCTTTTGCACTAGATTTTGTGATTTCAAGTAAGAGGGATCCTTAGGGATCTTTGAGTAGGAGGGAGTTTGTGTCAGGTGCAGCGTTAAGATCCTTAGAAGCCCATGTATTTATAGGGTAAACGACCAAATATATTGCTGATGTTTGTCCTACAGAACCTAGCCACGAAGACGAAGTCTTTCAAAAAATCTCGGCCCTAGATCCCTTATGCTTGGGGATCGATTTGGGGGGATCAGTACTGATCCCTATATACGAAGATACAAGATCAATAATTTTCTTGGTAGGTCTTCTTGATATTGGCTTTACGTTTCTAATTTTATTTTGCGTAGTGACTTAGGTGTTGTTTTGTCCAAGTAATGGATTTATAGAAGGTTGAATTGCTGCTTTAGGCTCTAAGTAATGGATAAAGAGATTGCGAATACAACATAAAGGAATTTCTAAACAACACTTGAATCATGCTCTATGTAGATAGAGAACAGTGCCATAGGAGTGGGGTCCACTTTGGGTATTCCCTTTGGGATCAATACCGATCCCTATGTAGGATGGAACATCGATCCATACTTACCGTATTCTAGGGTATAACACTTCTAAGATTGTTCGACAATCGCCTCATAGTCTTGTCTGTACTTGGTTTCTTAGCCCTAGGATCATCTCTTTATGTCACTTTCCTTGATAATTGTCGGGTCTTACTTATCTACTCATTTGAATATAGCCGGACCAACATGCTGGATAACACTTGCCCTTCAAATTATATCGTTTCAACCGTGATGTGCTTTGAATCCAGACAAGTCAGAATTGTTAAGGAGGACTCCACTCTGTGTTCCAAATGGTCACTATCCTTTGAATTATTTTTATGGAAAGTTATGTCTATAGTGATCCATTGCGATATACTGTTGGCATCTTACACTGTAAGTATAGTAGTACAGTCTCTTGATAATTGGTTGTGCTTGGTTCCATTAAGTTAACTGATTGAGTTGGTATATTTCGATCATCCGAACTGATTTCTTTTATGAAAATCCCAGGTAAAAATCCAATTCCAACAACTTAGGAAATCAAATGTTAAAGGTGCATGCGTTCTCACACATTCATGTATACACTGTTGACATTGGCTTCATAGAATATTCATTTCCTCTGGGTCGTTGCCAACTTCCCTTAAGTGATAATCACAAGTCCATCATTTTTTTAATTTGGGTAGGATTCGATACCAAACCTTATAGAGAAATCGGTATCGATCTCGTACTGGGATGCATGATAACTTTGCATATGCTTTTCATTTTGGACCAAAATACATTGGGTTGCACTTGGGTATGTTACCCGTTTATCTCCCCTTGCTTTCATTTGCTTGCATTCATTCTTCCTTGCAACTGAACCGCTCCTCTTTCAAGCTGTGATTATCGATTCTACGAGCTTGAAAAATCATCCACTTTCTTCAAATCTCTTTCCAAGTGGATCACAAACCTACACTACATCCTGGGCCACAACCTTAAGTCGCACTTTTATCCAATTTTAACAACCCAATTCGAATCTAGGTCAAACCTGATTTCGTCCTTATCTTCAGGCTAGCTCTTGAGTCATTAATCTTTGACTTGGTTGTATCTTCGCATAAAGGCAAGTGCTTGGACATGGATGGAAGAAATGACGAGATTCACATTGATAGTTGGGTCATAGGATCAGTTATGGGAAGGAGGAGTTTGATATTTGGATAAGGGCAGAGTCACCCTATGTATGGGATCGGTGAAGCAAGGATGAGGCGGATCCGGCCTTCGGGTGATTTCGCGTTAGTGGTTGTTAGCATATGTATGGGCATTTAGTTGAATAGAAGAGCACATAAGGGTGTAAAGGATCAGTAATGATCCCATATTTAGGTGGATTTCAAACATATGACGAATTGACATGTACACTTGAAACAATCTCTTGATCATATGCACATACTTATGTAGGCATATGTAGGTCATCATCTTCATTGTTGTTGGTGTTGTTGTTGTTCGTTTTGTATAGCTAGACACGCTTTTTGTTTGTAGATGCAGGAGTTTATTTTTTTAGGCAAATATTGTGTGGGTTCGACCCCCGCTTTTGTTTTCAGCTTAGGTGTAGATAAAACTTGTACTTTTCTTTCCAAGTTAAATATTTCGAATGTAAATAACAAAAACCTTTGTTTTGTCCAATCTTTATATGAATTTATCTAAGTGTTTGAGTAATGTGATCTTCATTCAATATACTTGCAATCCATTTCTTATCAAGATTATTATTGGATCAAATCATTAGCCCATTCCGTGCTTTGTTGGGCTTTTGTCGTAAAGCAATCGTTGAAGCTCCAATATTTGGGCATTTACATGTAACCATATCTAGTTTTGGAACGGTCGAACTTCGATCACTTGGAAGGTGATTTAGGAATTCCTTTTAAAGGAACTTTAAATGCGACCACGCCTGCCTTCAGGCATTGATTGAAGTAAATTGCCTTGAATAACATGTCAGAATCCTTCTTCGGGATGCATATTTCAACTATGCCGAACTTTGAGCATTGGTCAGGGCTAACAACTTAAGTTTGAGGTTTAGGTATCCTTTTCTAGAGCAGTAAAATTCAATCGTGCCAGACTTGGGGCATCGATCGAAGTTTCTAAGTAAGACCTACCTTTCATCAAGCATGGATCATTTGCCTCGCCTACTTCGAGTGAGGATCTTCGGCCTTGCTATCCTCTAGGAAAGATATTAATTCTCCGCCAAACTCCAAGCATGAGTGAATGAGTGGATAGTCATGTGATGCCCACTTTGATATGCCCCCATGTCAAGACCTGAAAGAGCTGACTAGCATCTACCTTTGATTGAACTTCAAGGGTCCGATCATGGATCGTAGAAGTTTGGTCGGCACCTAACTTTAGGAACCTGCACACCTATGATGGATTTAATAAACTATGCATAAATTTATTTATAAGTTAAAAAAAATCACCAGTGTTTGCTATTTCATTCCCTTAGCAGTGAAATCCCACCAATCGATGCAAGCCTGAAAGTATCTCCGAGCTTTTGCTATATTCTGTACAGACCTTCACAACTTAGGCTCAGGTTTCCAGAACCTAGGAAGATCATTTGAGGACCAAGTTGCCAATTTCAAAGGTATGATTCCTCACCTTGGCATTGTAATACTGGCGGCTTGAAGTTAGTATGCAGCTGCTCTTAACTCAGCTTCATTGCACTTATCATCAACCATATCAAGGGACTCTAGAAGGAGTTGCTCATTTGTTCATGGATTGTAGTGAGCCATTCGACGAGAAGGTACTTCTAGTTCAACCGAAATCATAGCCTCTGATCTGTCGGCTAGGATGAAGGGAGAGTGGCCAGTTGTTGACTTTTGGGTTGCTCTGTAAACCCATAATACTAAAGGAAGTTCATCGAACCACTTGCTTTTGGCCGTTTCCAATCGCTTCTTAAGAATGGGCTTAATAATCTTGTTTATATCTTCAACCAATCCATTCCCCTAAGGGTGTGTCACTATAGCAAATCTCTTCTCCATTAGATTCCAACGGCAGAAATCTTTGAGTTATATACAACTGAATTGGGTCCCACTATTGATAACGATTGCTTGTCGAACTCCAAAAAGACAGATGATATTCTGGACAACAAAGTTGATTACTTTCTTTATGGAGATCTTGGCTAACGGCCATGTCTCAACCCATTTGGTGAAGTAATCAATTGCGACAACAACATACTTCATGCCGCCTTTAAATATGGATAACACATCGATGATATAATTGTCGCAAACCACAATTGCCGAGTACTAACCATTTGAGTAATCTTCGTTCGTAGGGATCTCAAAATTTTAGCAAATCTTTGACACTTCTCACACTTTCAGGTGCAATCAGCCATGTCTCAGTTGATAGTTGGCCAGAAGTATCCATAGCAGAGGATCTTCTTTACTAAGGTTTTCCCCTAGTGTGGTCGCCATAAGCCCCTTCATGAACCTCTCTTAGGACTAGATTAGCCTTGTCGTGGCCGCCACAACATAGCATTGGGACTGAGAATCCCTTCCTATAAAGTGCTTCTTGTTAAAAGATACACCTTGAAGCTTCGCAAAGGGGATTCGATTGATCGGTCCTTTAGTTTGGAAGGATTCCTCCCCAGGATTCTAGTGCGATCGCACCTGCCTCTGAGCGTCGATCGAGATTGACTACTTAGGATAGCAGTCCGAAACCCCTTTCTAGGTTAGCTATTTTCGATTGCACCAAGCTCCAGGTGCTAGTTTAATTTAACCACTTAAGAGAGTAGTTCATACATCCTCGGCCAGGATGTTTATTTCCAATCGTACCTAATTTCGGGTATCGGTTCACAGTTCATAGGTGAGATTCCGCCTTACGCCGGGTATGGATCTTTCTTTTAACCTACTCCAAGCAAAATTTTAAGGATTAGATAATCTTACCATGTTTGTTTTAGTTTAAACTCTTACCCCCAATCCAAGGACAAGAGTTGAGAGAGTGCACTGTCATATCATGTTCATTTTGATTTATACTCCTACCCCGACATCAATGGCAAGAGTTGGTGTACGGACTATGAGGTCACACCCACTTTATGGTCTATACTCCTACCTCCAATCCGAAGAAAAGAGTTGGCTGATGACGGTCGTGTCCATCTTCAATTTATACACTTACCCCTAATCCGAGGATAAGAGTTGGTCGGTATTAATCTCTGGATACTAGAAAGATCTTCAGTGGTCCGATTATGGACCGTAGAAGTTTGATTAACACCTATCTTCGGGTACCTGCACTATATACTTGCAGAATCATTCGAGTCAGTCAAGTCATAACTCTTAAGTAGTGGAAAAACAAAGTTTATGTCTTTAAAAGCCATTTTATTCTATATAAGACGAGAAATTATAGGTTCTATCTTGAACCTTCCCATCATTGCTAGAGCAACGCTGGTTATCAGAAGGTTAAGAAATGTGACTGTCGACTAAGCGGTTAGGACCTTCCTAATATTGCTAGAGCAATGTCGATTCTCATAAGATTAGGGATCGAATTTGATTATCGACCCTACGTTTAGGACCTTCCCAGTGTTGTCGAAGCAAAGCCGATTCTATGAAGGTTTAGGATCAAATGTGACCGTCAATCGGCGGTTAGGACCTTCCCAGTGTTGTCGAAGCAATGTCACTTCTTAGAAAGTCAAGGATTAAATATGACCAGCGACCCGACGATTAGGACCTTCCCAGCATTACCAGAGAAACACTGGTTCTCAAAAGGTTAGGGATCTAATGTGACCGTCGTTCCGACGGTTAGGAGTCCACATCCCCCATCCATCATTCGAAGACAAAGGAGCATGTCTTTGGTTATGCGGATGGTTTTGCGACACATAGGTTTTTCCTTTGCAAGAACATGGTTCCATTGGTTCAAGAAGCAAATTTTATTAATAAGTAGATGGAACGAAAAGACCTGCCTATTTACATTGCACCTAGTATTATAGAGAAGCTTATTTGTGAAAGGAAATAAGATAATGAAGAACAAGGTAATATTATCATGGGTTGCTGCTTTATCCCTGATCGACCAATTAGTTGTTGACCAATCTTACATCAGCTCATCTTGGACCTTGTCTGCTGGGTCCAGGAAATTATCCTAGAGCGGGTAGACCTTAGGGTCTTACGGCTTCTCCACCGTTCAACGGTTCTTTAACGTACTATTGGAGCTTGTTATATCTTATTAGCTCCTCTATTAGATTTCTCGGATGTCGACATTCATTAATTTTATGTCTGTGAGTCTCATGGAAGCGATAATACTTCCCTGAGCGCTTCTGTTCATCAATCGCCTCTCTTCAGGGTAGCTTCTTGTATTGTTCCATCCTTTGCATGGAAAGATAGATGTCTTCCAATGTATCGTTCAGAGGTGTATATTCTTCTGGTTTCAAGTTCCTTGGGTGCTTGTTGTTCTCGATGCATTGGCCGCTTGGAGCTTGATTCCACTTTCTTTGATTACAAGAGTTCTCGAATTAACTACCATGTTGGCGGAGTTTCCTCTGGCCTGCTTCAAAGCAACATTGTTTTGTATCACTTCATTCCCAACACCGGTCCTCCATGGATGTTTCTTTGCTTCCCCCAAGCGTAAGTATTCACTAATCTTTCTACAAAAAGTGTCCATAGTCGATGGGGTTTTCCTTTCTAACTAATCCCCGAAATTCATATCAGAATGAATCCCTCTAATTAGCGCTATAAACACTATGTCTTCATTAGGATCAAAAACTTCCATCATGGACACGTGAAACTGATCCAAGAAATCCCTTAGCGACTCTCCATCGTCTTGGAAGAGGTTAGATAGTGACATCACATGTTTTGGACATGAAGTATGTACAAAGAACTGCTCTAGAAATTTTGATGACAACTCAGGAAAAATAGGTATGGACCTTGGCGGGAGTCAAGTGAACAACATTGTAGCTACTCCTCATAAGAAAGTCGAGAACCAACAACATTTCACGACATCAGAAACCCTGACTAAATTCGTATGCCACTCATATCTCGTCAAGTTTTGCCTTAGATCCATTGTTCCTCCATACAGTGGCGTCATCGACATTGCAAATCTCCGAGGATATCTCTTGCGTAGGATGTTCTCAGTTAACAGAGTCTGACTTAGAGAGGTACCCCATTCATCTTTACATCGGAAATGATTTTCACTTACAAGTCTCCTAACCATATCTTCTAGATAGCCCGAGTCAATAGGTTCAACTAGACGACGGTAATCAAGTCCTGTCCTTTGTGTTCAGCCTGACAAATGCCCTTAAGAAGGTGTTCAGTACCTAGGCTTCCGAAACTCCGGTGGATCCATTCCCCCAACAGTTCCCCCGTTTGATTCCCGTGATTTGTATTGTCGGCAACATTCTGAAACTCCACATTTTGAACATTCGCAGCATGGCCCAACATTTTGAAACTCCACATCCTAAAACTCCACACCGCCTTCCAATTACTGAGCGTCGGGCCCACCATAATGTGTCAGTATCGACCCCTCCTTAGGAGTCGGTACCGATCCCTATACTTGCGCCCTGCATCGGCCCTCTCCTTTGGTATGATGACCCAGCAGTGCTTTGGATTCTCTTCTACTTTCTATACCTACACCTTTACTCGAATGAAGAACTTTCTATCTATAAATTGGAATCCCTTCTACTCCATTTACGGCTATTTTCAGTCAATCATTCTATAGCCTCAAGCTCTGCTGCGTCTTTGATTCATCTCCTATTGATTTGCATGGAATCCGTACTCCATCTACTTCATTATTATAACCATCTCCACTCTGGTCACAACGTCAATTAGAGTTTGGATCTCTATTTGCTCTGACTAGTTAGCTCATATCCATGGCAGGGTTTCTAATTTTCAGTATCACCAAAGGTAGCTCTAGTGATTGTAGTATGTGTTTGGAGTTTCTTCCTTGATGGGACCATGGTAGAAAGCTTCAAGTAGTTGAAAATCTGAGTTATAGATTAAAAAGGAAGAGAAATTGGGTTTATCTTTTGGATATAGGAAATCTAATAGATGGCTAATCCAAATAGCCTGAGAATATCCCTCTTAATGAAATCACAAAAATGTTTGAACCAAAAATGACACAATAGAGATTAAATAAAGAAAGAAAAGAAACATGCATACATGAATTTATAAGGGTTCGATAATCTTGTCCTATGTTTACTTGAATGATTTTATTTCTTCTGCACCATATTTTGTGTTTACAAGTAGAAGGGATCATCAAGGATCCCGAAGCACAATAGAGTATGTATGCAGTAGCAGCTTTAAGATCCTTAGAGTGAAGCATCGCCCATGTATTTATGGGGGTAAACGACTAAATATCTCGTTGTTTTTTTTCTTCTGAATAATCTCGCCGCGAAGATGAAGTCCTCTAAAAAATCTCATCCCTAGATCCTCTATTGCTGGGGATTTGTATCGATCCTTATAGAGGGGATAGGTACTGATCTCTATGTATGGAGATAGGGGATCAGTGATTCTTTATAGTTGATCTTCTTGATATTAGCTCTGAGTTTCTAATGTTGTTTTGCATAATCGCTGAGGTGTTATTTAGTTTAAGAATTAGATTTACAGAAGGTTGGATCGCTGACTTAGACTGCATATGGAGATCGCCAATACAACGCATAAGAATTTTGAAACAGTACTTGAATCAGGCTCCATGTAGATAGAGAAGAGTGCCATAGGAGTGGGGGACACTTTGTGTATTCCTTTAAGGATCGGTACCGATCCCTTATGCAGGGTGGAACGATCCATACTTAATGTAGTCCAGGGTATAGCACATCTGAGCTTGTTCGATCGCTATCTCATGGTTTTTTCTATACTTGATTCATGAACCCAAGGATCATCTCTCTAGGTCGCTTCCCTTGATAATCGTCGAGTCTAACTTATCCAGAAAGTCTTAATATAACCGTGCCAAAAGGATGTATAACACATTTTTATCTATCTTTTTGGCCCTTGCCCCCTCTATTCTAATGTCTAGTAATCATCTACGAACTTATATCAATTCGTAAGAATAACCGTTTGTAATCCATGATCTAAGCAATAAAATACCAAGCGGACATATGCCAAGGTTAGCCGAACCACAATAAACGCCGTATGTTATTTTCTTGCTCATTTTTATCTATTTTCTTCGTTGTTTATTGTCTACAAAGTCTAATGGGTGTTTGTGTTAGTTTTGGTTTGAACAACATCTACACTTATTAAACAAGGTAATATACTTTTTTAGCTTCCCAAAACCATTTATTATAACATAAGTGTTGTAATCCAAAACCGCTTATCCATTTATAAAATACTTAACTTACTTTTCCAAACTTATATATAAATACATTAAAAATACTTATTAATAGGTTATATATATATTTTAATATATTACTTAAAAATAACACAATTTATAATTTTACAAAATCAATAAGAAAACATGTTTATATTTTACAACACGTCACTTTAAGAATTCATAAACAATTATTAAAAGTATATTTAAACTTTTAATTATTTTTTCATACTCAATTCCATTTTATTAGCATTTTCATAAAACGATTCCACAAATAATTTATAAACCATTTGAATCATGAAAAAGTAGTCAAAATGTCGCATTTTAACAAAATAATGCAACATTCCCAAAGACAGCATTTATAAAGTTCTAGACAAAGAATCAACATGGAAATGCATGATTTTTGTGGCCAGTTTCCACCGCTTAAACAATGATTTTGTACTTGAAATTTTTATAGCAAGTACAACACTTAGGGTACTTAAAAACAGTATCCCTAAGGATATCTCTCAATTTAATTATAAAAAATCCGAAAACAAGGTATTTCCAAAGTGCCCATATAACGACCATTCGCGCTATTACCTTTGCCACTTCGCTCAACACTTTTATAATTTTATTGGTAACAAGTACAATTATAGTAATTATTAAAATAGCATAGACAAATAATCTTATTCCCATAGCTTATAAGAAGGTTATATACCCCTTTGATAGGGGGGATTAGGCATCATTAATCTTAAAAAATGGAATATTGCCACTGCCTCACAACATGTTAACAGATTACTAGGAAATTCTAATGGGTTGTGGGAAGAGTGGAATAGATTGTACAACCTTAAAATTGGGAACTTCTGGACTATGGATATTAAGAAAGATGCTAGTTTCTACTGGAAAAGAATTATGAAGTATAGAAATCAATACCTTCCTATGGTGCAATGCAGCACTAACAACTCCTTCTGGTATTCTCCATGGTGTGCACCAGGTATGATCTTGGCCAATTTGATTGATTACAACCTTATAATTAACTCTGGAATACCTCAAAAAGCTAATGCAAATGCCTTCTTTGTTGGTGAGGAGATCATATTGCCGCATGTCAGTTCCCCAGAGTTGAACAATCTCTGGTCTACTGTAGTGGCCTCATACAAGCTTGTGGAACAACTGAATTGGAATGGCAAACTTCACAGTACTTCAGTGGTTTACAAATCTATAATTCAACAGCAACATTCTTATCCATTTCCTTGGCATGCTCGAATCTGGAAAAGTGGGTCGTCTCCCAAGCATAACCTCCTTCTCTGGAAATGCTTAATGAACGCTATACATACCCAAGACAATCTAGTCAAAAGACAAATTATCAATCAATCGGTGTGCATCCTATGTAACCGTGCTCCTGAAAATGTGGGGCACTTGTTTTTCAATTGTTTATTTTCCTATCAACTGTGGAAAAGGATTCTTCAACATATAGATGAGCGTCCTCCAATCAGAGATAACTCTCTTGAATGGGTTCGAATCTTTCAACATACCAGGTGGAAATCTGATGCGACCTCTCGTTTTCTTCGATTCCTCAAGCGTACTGTTGCGGCGATTTGGGAAGAAAGGAATTCGCGTAGATTCCTTCTGTCTTCCTCTTCGATTACCGCCCTTTTTTTCAAAATTGTTCAGTGAGTTGTCGATGTGTTTATTATCTTAGTTGTTAAGATGTAACTGTTTTAGCTTTGTTTCGTTGAGTTTTGTAATTTGCTTTGTTTTAATAAATGTGGACTGTCCACTATAAAAACGGGCTGGCTTTGCCAAAAGAATAATAATCATAGAAGCCCCTAGGATGTCTTTTAATGATGACTTTAAAATCGTCGGGCACAAGGCATTTTCTATATGCATCCATAGCAACCTTTTTGCTCTAACTTTCACAATTACTTTGTTTCACAATTTCCATAACTTTTAAAGCCAATTCATTATTGTTGCATACATCAAAACATATGTAAAGAGCAATCAAAATACATTGTATCATAATATATTTCCAAATAATTGCATAAAACAAGTTTAAACTTTAGGAGATTGAAAGTGAACTTACAACGACTATCGCCATACGGAACATTCCATATCCTTTCTAAATTCAGAACACAATCCAGACAACTATTTAAACATAAATTCAAGGGCACTTCACATGTTCTAGAAGGTAATACTAATGATTTTACGCAACATAAAGTTTCATTTGCTTTCAAAAGTAAGAGTGTCCAAATTTTGTAAATTTAACTAGTTAATATCACTTTAACTTTATATTTAGACACACACACAAAATATATACTTATAAGAAAGTAAATAAACTCACCTAAATCCAAACCTATAACATGCTCAAGCACATGCAAAACCATAAAGCAATACCTCCCCATCCTTCCTTATGCTCACGGCCAAGCATGGAGTCCCCCTATAACAATTCGCACCTTAATGGGCCTAAATTTCGACAAAATCGAGACCCAAGTCCACATAGTGAGATTTGGTACCTACAAATAAGCATGAGCATTATCTGCAATTGATAGAAATCTAAACTCATAGTGGAAACATTATTAGGATAAGAATACTGAATATGACTACTACCTTAGAACTAAAGGTATTCTCTGGATATCAAATTGTCACATTAGCATCGAGCATGAGAGAAAGAAGACTCTCCAACAACAAAGCACATTCACCTCCAATGAACTATTCATCTATATCAATCATGTGAGTTATAATAAGGAGAGGGTCACAACAATGTTCTGGTGACTGGAAAAATAATATAGGCTTTCCATAACATATACTTATACCAATAATTTTCCATTTAATTATTATGTACATTACATGGAAACTTATCGGTATAAGTTCATATTATGGACAATTTATATCGTTTCTCTAGTTACCAGAAAGTTGCTTTGACCCCCTGCTCATTACAACCCACATGATAAATTTAGAGGAGAAGGTCACTGGAGCTGGATGTGCTTTGTTGTTAGAGAGTCTTCTTTCTCTCATGCTTGATGCTGATCTAACAATCTATGGAATACCCATAGTTCCAAGGTGGTAGTCATAGTCAGTATGCTTATCCTAATATTATTTCTGTTGTGAGTTTAGATATCTATCAATCTCTAATAATACTCATGCTTATTTGCAGGTACCAAATCCTATGATCTATGCTTTAATGGACTTAGGTTTCGATTTTGGTCGAAATTTAAGCCCATTAAGGTGTGAGTTGTTACATTTGGTATCAGAGAACTAGGTTAGTAGATCAGGGGGTTTACGATAAATTGAGGGAACGTATTCGTACTTTCCTATCTAGTAATATTATATTCTTATGCTAGATTCAAAGAGTTCCGACTATATAAGTAGTTGTAGTTCCACTTCGAAGGAATGGGCAAAACAGTTATGATTTAGAAATATCCTAAAGCTATGATTTTCAAGCCGACTTTGAAGTACCCCATGGAGTGCGGGAAACGCGTAAAATGCTGTTGATGAAGAGCATGAGTAAGGCATATGGTTAAATCCCGGAGTCTGGAAGTGTTCGACTTGACGATTGAGGTTCTAGATACCATGTGATTTGGGATTTTGAGCTCTAGTCGGAGACACATAATTATTTCATATGGATGGGAAATTAGAGTATGCATGTTGCAATTGTCCGAAAGAAAGTCTTTACTAGTGTGCATTCAATGATCACCTTTTTTTTGGCAGACTGAATTTTTGTTTGAATAATTAATGTCAATTCCTTGGTCTAAAACTTGTGAGAGAATTTTTTTAAAAAAATTATATTTTGGAAATGCCTTAGATTTTAGAAAAAGGGGTTTTCAAAGGATTTCGTTTCCCAAATATTTATTTTGAAATTTTTTTTTGAGGAAGTTTTGAAATTATAATTTTCAAAGGAACATGTATACCACTAGTTAGTCATGTTAATAAATTTTTAGTTTATAAAAGATTAATTCTTTAAATCCTTAAATATTTCCATGTATATATTAGTAAAGGCTTGATATTTATTTTTGGCAAGATAATAGTTTTCCAATTTTGAAAATTTAGGTTTTAAAAAGGTTTTGGAAATCTTGAAATATATATATATATATATAAGTTTAATTTTTGAGGGAAGTTTAGATATGAAATAGTTTCTGTTATTTAGAAACAAATATAAAGTAGGATATATTTACAGTGATTTTTCGGTTTCTAAAATCGAGCATTTTTATATTTTCTATCTTTATGGTACGGATAAAATAGGAATGATACTAAATCTATTGAGCAGGTAGATTGAAGTGTTGTTATACCCACCAGCTACTGGAAGAAATATTTTTGTGCGAAGTAAGCAGAAAATAACAGTTGGAATATTTTTGGGTTTTTGGAATCGTTGTTGGTCGCAGTAGTTTTGTTAGGACTATTGTGAATTACTGGAGCATGTTCGTGATTAGGCGGTAGGCCTTGACACTGCCGTAATGAGGATAGTAATATTTCGAATCATGTAAAATCGAAGGAGATGATGCAAAACGATTATTATTACTTAATCCAACCCTAATTGGGTCTAGGTTCAGTTAATGCCCAAAGCACATCTAGTGGTGACCACCTAGTAGTAAACCTATAGTAGTCTAGCAAGTCAACGGGTTTTCTCACTATTTGAACCTGGAACAAGATTACAGAAGCCGCGTCCGAATTTCTCTAATTGCATTCCTTAATTTCGCATTCCTCAACAAGCTGAACCCAAACTTCATCCTCCTCCTCATCCAAGTTTCAACCTCCTTCATCTCTGTTCCTCCTATAGGCGACGTCATTTTCTCCCCCTCCTAGGAGAAATAGCTCGCCTTTCCCTGCATGCGGGTTTTGCACGTTAGATCTTGCCCCACCATCACTCTAGATCTAAATCCTGTTTCCTCCCTCCGACCACTTCTTAGTTCAAGATACCTTTCCACACTGTTGATTTTCCCTCACACCATTATGGTCTCACCCTCAAGGGATCACTTGGTTGAATCGAAATGAGCAGATGGTTTCGCCGCCTTTGGGCTGGAAGAGATATTCATCGTAGTGGAATTTGTACCGATCCTCTACTTAGAGACCTTTGAGCGGGAATGTTACCCATGCTGCATTTGCCTTTTCAATGTCCTGTTGGCGTAGAATTTCGATGGTGAGAATAGTTTGATTCGTTCGGAGTGAAAGATGTCTTGATTGAGTTTTCTAATGATGATCTCACTGAAATTTGGGAGGCCTCCATGGAGGATGTAGACTTGGATGATTTCGAAGTGAACGACTCAAAGATTTTGCAGCACATCTTTTACCAGGATGTTGATGTTTGGAAGAATGATAATCTAAGTTTGATTCTCCATCGGATTATGTGTATCATTCAGCACAACATCATCCCTAAGATGGGAAGTTACGACTGGATTTATCCCTTGATGTGGAATACTAACTATGTTAAAACTGCCAGCATCGCATCAATTGGACCCGCACCCCTTTTGATTCAATTTGTTGATCAATGGTTAACAATCCGTAGAGCCACTTTCCATATTTTCAGCTACCCACTCTTGTCTTTAGGTAATACGGGTGAACCTCTGTAAGAGGCAACTTTCTAGAAGGTTCCTTATACCATCATTAGATCCTTCCTTAGGAAGATAGTAACTCTGAAGTCGTCAGCAACACCAGCAGTGCCAATGACATGAGATTAGGTGCATAACCGCCATGCTACGACCATTCAAGGGCCAGAATAACGGATCGAGCTCAAACCGCAAAGCAAGACATCTCATAATCCTTAGGCCTTTTTTTAGGTTTATGGTGTTGTTGTCTTTTCCTTTCCAGTGTTTTTTCTTTCCTTTTGGGTTGTTGGACTGCATAACTGTTAGTTGTCTCTCTTATATAAAACATGCACGATATTATGAGTTTTTATTCATATTCTTTGCTATTTTTTGGATATGCAGATCGCTCCTATATATGTATGCATAATAGAGAAACAATATAAATATGGGAACTTCATAAAAGATACATAACTAACAGTAAATGCAATATAAAACTAGAAGTTTAGAATAATTGAAATTTTAGCAAAGGACGGGACAAAGTTATTTTGATAGCATGGGTCATTGTTCATGTTCCTTAAAAGCTAATTTTTTTTAATAATATATGTATTGATATTTTTAAATAAAATGTCAAATTTTTGGGTAAAGATTAATTGTAGAATTTTGAAATTTGGATTATGTGTCTAGCGCATAACCGACTCCCGACTACGCTTAAAGTGTGACTTAATTTATCAAAAATTTTGAGAAGGAAAATATTTTGTAAAATTTCTTCTTGATTTGAAAATTTTCCTTTAAAAAAAGGTTAAGTTTCATGTTTTAGTTATTTTTTACTCTTAAATTATTTTTTGATTTTGTTCAAAATTTTATTTCAAGGAAAAATATGGGTATAAATATTTTAGGATTTTATTTTTTATATAACGTACAAATTTTGAAAAGTGAGAAAGATATTTTGTGAAAATTTTGATTTTGAAGACCACATGTTAGGCGTAGGGAATGCAAATAGAGTTAGAATTTGTGAATTTAGAGGTGCATTAGGGTTGACAATGTGGTAAATGCAAGCGATAACAAGGGAAAAGCTATTTTAGCCTTGGAATTTCTATTTCCATACCTTGTCGATGATGTGCGTAAGTCTATTTTTGGACTTAATCCTGATTTAAAGCTTGATGATAAGCCTCCTTATGCATTTTGTGTATGAAAAATTTGAAGTAAATCCAGGGAAGTGAAGAAATTTTTAATGTACTACGGGAATAGGAAGATTATAGTGTGGTAAGAATGTTAAATTCTCCGCATCATTCCTTTTCCTAGCATAGAAGTAAAGTTTAGGAAGCGATTTGATGCGTTAGATTATTGGATGGTAGGAAGTGGATACAAAATTAGTTGCTTGATACTTCTATTTGTAGGAGTATAAGGGTTTTGGTTTAAATGATTTTTCTAAAAGCTGCATCTTTGTAGAACTGTAGGTATATATGTAGATTATTTGCATCATATTTTTCAAAAGTGTCCGCATTTCATATAGGAAGATCCGATTTAGAATCATTCTGCACATATATTTTCTATATGGTGATACAATTATATGCTATGTAGTTATGCATGTTTGGTTGCAATAATTGGTTGTACACCAATTGATTGTGTAGTTTAGTATAATTAGGATCCAAAATTTGACTTATTCGTTGGTGAAAATTTGAGGACGAAATTCTTTTTAAGGAGGGAAGAATGTAACACCCCATAATTTGGAGTTAGTTGTTCAATTAGTTAGTTAATTAATTAGGCTTTGAAAATGGAATTTGTGCAAACAATGGAATTTGATCATGAAACTTACACCGTTGCATTCATGGTGAAATTTTGAGCAACTTTCATGTGTGGAGTTTTGCGATCGGAGTCCAAACAAAGAAGTTACGGACGAAAAATGAATTCGAAATGAAAATAATTAAATAAGAAATAATTAACATTTTATAATAATTACCTGGCCTGCAGGTTGACATATCATTGGGGACGGTCGACCCCAAGTGATGGACCGACTATCCAAGGGCTACCAATCGGTGGCGACCTGGTGGCTCCAATAAACCTAGGTCGCATCATCCCATATTTAATATATTTTGAACTAACGGTTCCTGTTGATTCTAGCGCCTATAAATTCAGGCCTAACCCTCCCTTTTCTTCTCATATTTTTATGGAGGTAGTAGCGAAGCACTCCGATTTCTTCTTCTCCATCTTCTTTTTAAATTATAAAGATAAGATATTTGTATCTATATTCATACAAATCGAAGAAGAGTAAAAATCTAATAGAAAGGAGAAGAAAATCAACCACATGTGTATTTGAGATAATTTATGTATTTATATATATTTGAATCTATTTTCTCTGTCTAACCTAAATTTGTTCACAGATCCATAATTTTAATTTATGTATATACCGTTCTATACATATATTTTGGATTAAAAATGATTTGGAGATGAATCGAAGGTTCTACTTTAGATATGGAGATTTTGATCGCCTTTAAAAGGTGATTGGGATTTTTTATAGATTGTTATAATATGAAATTTCTCCCATTGGTGTTTATTTAATTTTTATGCCAAATTGTATAATTGTATATGAGTGGTGGATAATGAATTGAATACGATCTGAAAATAATAAATATCGCATACATATTCTTTGTTTATAAATTGATTTAGCATTGTACATATCAAGTCTCAAAAGTATGAACTTACAATATTGATTTAAATGAAATTTATTTTAGATCTGAAATAGGTGGTGTAATAATGTTATAAATTTGGATTATTACCCTATTTCGTTAGAATAAAAACTTTTCTATATTTGGAATTGTTGGAATTTAGATCGTTCAATTTTTCTAAATTAGTTGATTTCTTTCCCTTTTAGAAAGATATCTTGCAATTTCAAACGATGCAATCTTTTATATTTTAAAGTTAAATCTTTTGTTTTGAACTAATTTATGGAAACTATAGCGGATAATCTTTTTAGATACGATTCTAACATTGTAACATGGAAAACTATATTCTAGTAAAGGCATATAACTAGAATATACTTAGCAAAGATAAATATTTAAATGTAATTAATGTAATTATAATAAGTTAATAAAAAGCTACTAATGATGCTTGAATGTAATATTCGCGCTTAGGATAATTAACAAATGAGAAAAGAATTTAAAAGGTTGTAACTCCAATAAATGGTAATAAATATGGAAGTTGCAATAAATTGATAAAGCAAATGGATTAATGGGACTGATAAAAATGGAACAGATATAAAAGGCTGTCAATTGAAATTAGTAATCATGCATAAATGTCTTAGGAATGTCCATTAGGATTTTATGGACAAATTGACATTTATGAGCATTAAACGGGGATTTATAGGTAGATAAATATTTAAGGTAAATCTTATTGCCTTAAATAAAAAGGAAATTAGCAAGCTAAGTCCAACGTCTACCTAAAATAAAGACTTAGGATGGTTAATTGGACTTAGTGGGTTAGTGATGTGAGGTCAATAGAGTCACTCGGCAGAGGACTGCCCTTCACTTTGAGGCTACTAACAGTCAGGTGTACTTACCAATGATGTGAGATATCCCCATCCAATGACCCATGACGATGTGAGAGATTGGGCTTGCTTTCTTAATTGGAAAGTATTAAATGTTCCAAATTTGGAATTAGAAGCGATGACGGATATCTCCATAGGGGTTCGTTTTTAGTTTGAGGTCATAAGTGGTTGAAGGATCCGCCTCTCTCCTAAATGGAAGTATTAAGTAACCAAGTGAAATTACAAATAAATAGATAAGGATGTCTCTAAAATGGGTTTATTTTAGCGTTGAGAACTTAAGTGGCCGAACGGTCCGCCTCCCTACCGAAAGAAGTAACTTAGTGAAATTCCAAATAAATAAATAAAGATGTCTCTAGAAAGGGTTTACTTCAGCGTTGAGGTCTTAAGTGGCTGAAGGGTCCGTCTCCCTATCGAAAGAAGTAACCTAATGAGATGCCATATTTGTAATTAAAGAGTGAGAGTGGATATCTTGGAAAGGGTCCGATTTAGGTTTGGGGTCTTTAGTAACTATAAAGTACTCCTCTTTCCTATAAAATAAGTATTAAGTAGCCCAATCGGATCTCCGAACAATGACAGCTAGATAGTACCGTTGAGGAGCAGCTTCTGGAATTAGGCCTTAAATAAAGGGGTCGGCCTATTTTCCACTTGGAAGTATTAAGTGGATTGGGAACTGTTTCTTATGTTGCTAAGGCCATAATAATAATATCATTGAGGAGCATGCTTCTAGATGTACGCCTTAAATGATGGGGTCTGCCTATTTTCCACTGGGAAGTATTGAGTGGCTTAGGTACTGTTTATTACATGACTATGATTTTATTGGCGATACATGCAATAATACTTGGACGTTAAATGTCAGAAGCCTTATATAGTGGTTAGAGGTCTTGTAGCTAGTACCCGCCGACCATTGACAATATTGTTAGGTAACCACCTCTGTAATAGGTCTTAAATGAAAGAATCTACCTCAATTAACGTCACAAATAATAGAGTCTGCCTATTTCTCTTTTAAAATTATTATAGAAGCATGCTTCATATTTTGTAAGTATTAGGTAGCAAATGGGTTTGGAAGTATTGGGTGGTTGATATGGCTGCGTTAGTATTTTGTACCTTGGGAAGAGATAAGTATATAATTGTGTGTGCAATGCAAGGTTAGATTAGAATTGCTAACCTTAATGGACTTAACAATTAAATGGAAACCTATTAGTATAAGTTTATGTTATGGAAAGTTTATATTATATTTCCAGTCACCAGAACATTGTTCTGATCCCCATTCTCAGTACAACCCATATGATAGATTTGGAGAAACATGTCACTGGAGATGGATGTGCTTTGTTTTTGGAGAGTCTTTTTATCTTGTGCTCGATGCTGATGTGATAATTTTCTATCCAAGGAATACCTAATCATAGTCAGTACTCTTATCCTAATATTATTTCTGCGGTGAGTTTATATTTTTATCACTCTCTGACAATGCTTACGCTTATCTACAAGTACCAAATCCCACGATCTGCACCTTAATTAGCCTAGATTTTGATAACATTCCTTAAATCGGCGTTAGTTATTTAATTAGTTAGTTAATTAATTAGGCTCTCAAAATGGAATTTGTGCAAACGATGGAATTTGACCATAAAATTTGCACCATTGCATTCGTGGTGAATTCTGAGCAACTTTCATACTTAGAGTTTTACAATCAGAGTCCAAACGAAGAAGTTACAAGTGAAAAGCGAATTCAAAATGAAAATAATTAAATAAGAAATAATTAACGTTTTGTATATTAATTACCCTGGCCCATAGGATGACCCATCATTGGGGACGATCGACCCCTAGCGGTTGACCAGTCACCCGAGGATGGCCCATTGATGGTGACCTGGTGGCTCTAATAACTCCAGTCCACAACGACCCAGATTTAATAAATTTGGATCTAACGGTTCTAGTTGATCTAGCACCTATAAATTTAGTCCAAACTCTTCATTCTCTTCTTATATTTTTATGGAGACAGTAGCAAAGCTTTGCCATCTCTTCTTTGCCACCTTCTTTCTAAATTATAAAGATAAGATATTTGTATCTATATTTATACGAATTGGAGAAAAGTAGAAATCTAATAAAAAGGAGAAGAGAAGAGAATCAACCATATGCATATTTGAGGTTACATACATATATATACATATATATATTCTATCTCAAATCTCTTCTTAGATCCATAATTCTAATATATGTATATACCATTTTATACATATCTCTTGGATTAAAAAAGATTTGAAGATAAACCAAAGGTTCTGCTTCAGATCTGGGGATTTGAATCGCTTTTAAAAGTTAACTGGGAAATTTTATAGATTATTATAATATGAAAATTATCCCGTCAGTGTCTATTTGATTTTTATGCCTAATTGGATGATTGTATATGAGTTGTAGACAATGAATTGAATACGATTCAAAAATAACATATATTGCTTACACATTCTTATTTATAAATTGATTTAGCATTATATACAACTTGATCTGGAAATCCGTCCCAAAAGTATGAACTTATAATATTGATTGAAATTAAATTTATTCCAAATCTGAAATATATTGTCTAATAATGTTATAAATTTAGACTATTACCCTAATCTTGCTAGAATATAAACTTTTCTGTATTTGGAATTGTTGGTATTTAGATCACTCAATATTTGTAAATTGGTTTGATTTGTTTCCGCTTGCAACCAAATTGGTCACAAACACCCAAGAATAGAATTTTGTAAAGAAATAAATTAAGAAAGTAAAATTAAAATAGAGGAATAGAATAAACTAACAAGCAAATAAAAGCAATACCAAAGAACACGAGAATTTATAGTGGTTTAGCGTTGTATGCCTACGTCCACTTTGAAGATTCTCATTATTGATTCACAAACAGTTTGATTACAGTAGCAAACAACAAGAAATCAGCAGAAAACTTGATTACAATTAAGACTAATGTAACCAACAACATAAAGATCCTTAGAATAACCTCCTAAGCCAGTATTCATAGGTGAAGGCGACCATCAATCTCTCTGGAACTTCAGCTACAGGGCCTTCTAATCCACAAAGACCCACTATAGGGGTCGCTAGGCCCAAATCCCAATGAATAGGGATTGGTACCGATCCCTTCATGGTCAATACTGGGGCAGCGATCCCTACGGGGCTTCTTCATGTTTAGACATGTTGGTACTTCAAATATCATGTTGATTGGATAAGTGGAACTCATGCTTTTGTTTGAACTTTGGTTCAAATCCACTTGGAGTTTATTTTTTTCAAACCCTTCTAAATGAAATATGCTAATCCCTCATAGTTGACTCCAGTATGCTGATCCTTATTACCTGCCAAACTCTGTCGATCCCTCCTACATGTTATGGCGATCCATCCGCTTATCTAATCATGTCGATCCATGTCATTCTACTTACCGATCCATGCACATTTAGTTATGCTAATCTCTTCATTGTTCAACTATGTCGACCCCTTGTCCAACTAATTATGTCGAACCCTAGGGAACTACCAAGCTATGCTGATCCCTTGCTTATCCAAGCTAATTTCCATATTTCCAGCATTCTGCATGGTCTATCTACCAACTCCGTTCAATCCTAGCATCAAATAACCATCTGAACTCTACTTTGTGGTCCTAGAGCCATTGCTCCATGGTCATCTTTCTTGATAACAGTCGAATCTATCTTGCATAATCAGTTCAATATAGCCAGATCAGGATACCACTTGCCTCCTAAAGTACGTCTTGTGAGTAACACGACGTGCTTTGAATCGACATAATTTGAATTATTGAAAAGAAGTCCATCTAGATTCCTGATTGAATACTCTTCCTTTATTGAATTGTTTGGCAAGGCATTGAATCGTCCATTGAATGCCATAACGCTTGATCGACTTCCAATTATACAAGTCTAGTGTCATATTTCGTCAGCATATGCAAGTTCAGTCATGCGAGACTTATAAACTTTTTATTATCTGTCCCAGCCTTGAAGTTGAAGGGTTGAGGTTTGATTTCAATTTTTGTCGATTTTAAAAAGTTGAACTTTTAAATCACCACGTGTATATTCAAATACACGTTTTTGGCATTGGCTCTTGGACGTATTTGAATGCTCAAGGGTCGTTGCCAATTTTTATACTATTTTCTATGTACGCATTTACAGTCAATATTCACAATCATTATCATCATTCATGTTGCACTCATTTTTTTATATCTATAAGGATCGGCATTCATTATCTGATCCATTTTGGAGCTATGCAAATAGGGATCGGCATGTTCCAATGTTGACCCCTCTCCGCTTATGACTCATTCAATTCTCTTACAGTCGAATCCCCTCCCATACATTCATATATATGTATACATATATAAGCTATTCATTTCTTCATTCCTTACTTTTACATTCTTCTTGCCTTTGCACAAAACGTCCCTTCCAAACCCAGGCTCTTCGAACTTTGACCTCAAATCCAGCCTCGATTCTAGCTATTCCACTAACACATCTCTCTCTTTCCTTCAAAGCAAATACCCTTGAAATCTCATCCCTAATTTAATTCGTACCTTCACTTTTAATATAGTTGTGGATTTGTGATATTTCTTTTAATTACACGATTAGGTTATCAGTTTTGAGCTGTCGATGTGACCATAAGTTGGCGACCGATCTCGGAGTAGTTAATTGTTGCTGGAACAAAGGCTTTGTCGGGTGATTTATGCATAGGAAGAAGAGCTAAAGAGATAGAATGAGGGTTCGGCCAGGGATCTTGAAGAAAAAAGGGGTGTAATGCAGAGAGATGAAGGATTCCGTGGTGCTGGTGACTCTGGGTGAAGGTTCAGCCTCGATGGAAGGATCAATAGTTGATTCTTGAGTTGAGATGGGAGAAGGATAAGGAAAATGAGGGGTTAGCGAAGGGCATTGATAGAGGAAAGAATAAATGTTAAGTGACATAGGGATCAACTGATTTTGACATGGCAATGATAGGATCAGTCGCTTTAGTTGTGGAGAGGGATCAGCTGATTTTGACATGGCAATGATAGGATCGGTCGCTTTAGTTGTGGAGAGGGATCAGTGAGGAGGGTTTAGAGAAAGGGATCGATATTGGGTAGTGATGTAGGGATTGACATTCCTTACTTTGGTATAGGGTTCGGTATAATGGCCTTTGATTATTGGATCGACATAGGAATTCTGAGGAAAGGGATCGGTATCTAAACACCAAGGATCGACATATGCCTTATAAACTAATCCAACTCAACTTATTCAAACAATCAATGCTACTTTGCATTGCTGACCTTGAACATACGATGACAATAAACAATATAACATGCATACTTGAACTATCGAACCTGAAATTGATCAATCAAACTTTTGGAACTTTCAATATGGACTAAGCGACAAACTTGCTAATTAACATAGGTAACAAACTTCATTCTTCGATATGTAGATATTCAATTCCAAGGCTTTTGTAATCGATCAACCTTCTTACTAATCGAGACGGTCAACAATGGCGATCTCTCTGAACAAAATTCCTAAGCCTATCCATTTTATTCCGTTTTATCTGATTTCAAACTGTTTATGTCTATTACATACTACACTACACTACATTAGTTCACACTTGGCATGGGGAATAGGTTATTTTTCTAATCTCAATTATCTATTAGGTATAGCCGATATAGATCCCCAATGCTCGAAGCATTCAGTTGACATGTTTTCTAATTCGGCGACATGACACATTGGTTTTGAAGCAAAGTCAAGTTCCACGACTGTATCGGCAGGCCTTCTCTAAGCCATCATGTGGGGGCTAAAAGAAATTTCTAATCGACAAGTAAATATTTTTTCCGATATCCCAGTCCTTCCAACAAAGGACATAAGCCATGTCCCTAATGCTGTAGTGGGCGCTATTCTTCTCGATAATCCAGTGGATTCACAGGCCTCTTGAATTGGCGAAACTGCTCTTCGTTGGTTATGCTCTATCCATGGAATTCCATTTGGGGACGTCATGGTTCCCTCATGACAATATAGATGTCACTTGCTTCCAGTAGGGTATACATCTTGCAATAAGTTTATATGTTGGGTTGGATGTGTACCGACCTTCAATTCATTTGTTTGAGAAATGTTGAGATATCTTGGGATCGCCTATACACAGTTTCATCCCAATAGTTATGCTTTTATTCATGGAACCTCTTGTTATTCATGAACGTTCTATTTCATCCGCCTACTATGGAAAACATAAGATTTATCTATAACTTCAAACGACTATTGGAAAGCCCTTCTTATGTTTTTCTTGAGCCTTCACCCATTTGCCAAGTTCTGACGGGAGCTTGGAAAAAACTCTCACTATTTAAGCATGAATGGTTCTATGCCCTCCTAGATTAGCAAGACAATGTCCAAAAGAACGTAAGTATTACTTTCACTTTTCTCTCAAGTTTATTGGTCCAAGCGATAACTTTTCCTTTAAATCCACTGACATCCAAAATTCTTTCAGGTGTTCGCCCACGTTCTGAAGGCGCTGATTTTTCTAGAGCTGTCGCTGCCATCCTTCCCATTGAGGATAGGGATATCAAATTTCTCGTAACCGATAAACTGTTATCCTTGTTCGGGCTATTGGAAGATGGGCGTAGTATTGGACTTGTTGGGAGTGTGGCGTTATTAAGGAATTTTGTAGAACAAAAGAGGGATATTGTCAACCCCGTCATGCCCCATCGAGGAGACTCGGCATGATATCAAGGAGAGTGATATTAAGGATTCTCATGCCGAGAAGACGGGAGATGTCGATGAAGGCCTTAGAAAAGCACCAATGGTTAAACCTTCGCAAGTCAGACAATCTAAACAACTACAAAGAGAAAGAAAAGGTTGGCGTACAGGCTTCGTAGAAAAATAACTGCTTTGGACCCAGAGTATGTTATTACTCTGGTTGAAGAGGAATCGTCCTCTCATCACTTGGAAAGCTCATTAAAGGGATTTTATAATCTTCAGATTTCGAAAGACATCATATCTTATGACTTTCCAAACATTAACATGGAAGGACTCAACTCTCCCTCTAGAAGTGGTGAAGGCATTTAACCTTCGGAAAAAAAGAGAGAAAATATTGTGAGCAAAGATACCATTACCGGTCTGTTGGGGGAAGCATTAGGACACCCACAACCACACACACTTCAATATACACTTTTATTGATCTTTCGTGCGACAATTACTAATTTGCTTCCATTTGGTCTTTACAGGTGCAATGTCACAATCAAGAGCCTTTGAATGCCTTAGACGTTCTTCTGCATACCACCAATCAAGCCAGGGTTTAGAATCTACTCAGTGCAGGGAAAAAGACGAGGGGCGAGATAAGAATTATCATTCAAGCGAATCTTCTTCCTTTTCTAAATGCAAATCCCAACCCCAAGCATCTCAAAAAGGTGAACAATATGACTCTACTACTTATAGTAGAGACCAACCTTCCTATCGTGGTCCTCATATCGCTGCGACTCACGATCCGCATTCTGGCTCTTCAAGCTATAGACAATCTCGCAAGCGCCTGTCAAGAAAATATCATCTTGCTACCTCCGAACCACCTTTACCAGCCACTACTCCTGATGTTTCCACAACAGAGAATTTGGCCAAGCTCAAGGCTAGTTTTCCAAAGATTTTCTTTGATGGCCTCAAATTCCTTCCTTCGATTCATATAATCCCAGGGCATGCCAAGGAAAGTTCTTTCGCTTATGCTAATGAATTATTTGTGTGGAACGAATCATTTATACACTTGGCGGAGAAAGTCTCTGAAGTTTCTATTGAGCAACAAATGAGATAGACCGCCTCAAGTTGGAAGCTATACACGACAAAGATATAATCAAGCATCAAGACGCTGAATTGCTAGAATTTTAAACTCAACTTGCTGAAGCGAAGAAGAATGCCAAGAAAACGGCATAGGAAGTAAGCCATTTGTAAGCTGCTCACAAAAGGGAACTTGATGAAGCACTCCATCATAGCAAAGTACTCGCTTTAGAAAAGGATTCCTTGCATAATGAGAAGGACGCTCTTGCTCGGCACGTCGAGGAACTTGAAGAACTTTTAAAGAAAGAAAGGGAGGGAAAAATTGAAGCTCAGGAGGAATTGCAGAAATATTGCGATGAAGTTGTTAAGGCTAGAAGCTTAAGTGCTAAACTAAACAAACAATTTGCTAGAATCGAAGCTCTTAAAGAAGAAGCTTGAGAGGAGGGCCAGAGAGAGATGGTTGAACAAGTTAACTCCCAAGTGGAAGCTGCCATGCAATCCAGCAGGAATAAGATTAAGTACCTATTCAATCCGCTGATTATTGAATACAATGCCAAAGTCCTGATCCATCATAACATAAGCTTTCTCAGTGAGGGTTACCTCGAATTGCTTATCAAAACTTTGGAGCACACCGTCGAAATGAAGAAGAATGAGCTGCGCGAAGCCGATCTCAACGAGGAAGAAATAGCAAGGGAAATTCTTCATGGGAACGAGCCTTCAGATCTAGTTGTCGTAAAACTTTGATTTTTCAATGCTTCTACACATGATAAAGGAGGGAAGAATATCGTCGGGTTTTTAGGGACTAATCCTAAAGTCCTTCTTCATCCTAAGTAGCTGGAACATCAACTTCTCTTGATATGGAGTAGGATCTCGGTTATGATCTAGACAGGCTTGGCTTCAAGCCAAAGATGTTATCTCCTATTTTAGAAGGAGGCACCCTGGCAATGATGAAAAGTCAACCAGATGCTAGAATTTTGCTTTACTCCATAGTATATGAAAAGTTCTTGTTCTTCACACGCAATGGCTTTGAGCTAATCTCCCTATTTTATCAAATTTTATAGGTCTTTCGGGTCCTAGTAAAATCTTATAAGTAGCGTTGTTGCAGAACAACACGAGGAAATAGCTGAAGACCTGGCTGCTGCTAATGTTCTAGGACCCAATGCTATCGGTTCCCTTGATGAAGATAAGATCATGGATTCACTCCCAGTAAATGAATCTGATGACGTGATAATTCTCGATGCCTCGAAACACACTGATAGGAC
The DNA here is from genome assembly GCA_030765085.1 of Allium cepa. NCBI lineage: Eukaryota > Viridiplantae > Streptophyta > Magnoliopsida > Asparagales > Amaryllidaceae > Allium > Allium cepa. The sequence goes on from CM060938.1 coordinate 849,225,045, forward strand.
CAATATGAGGGAGCAAATCAAAATGGAGGAACTGCTGAAAAGAAAGGTTAAAAGTGAACGCGTCGAGGTGGATGTCAATGATCCTCATCTCATGCCATTTCAAATTAGTTCACTGAGTGGGCCGATCCCTGATGAACTTCCGCCTACCTCCTCAAGCTCTCCTACCAAAGGTGGCAAAGGGTACCGAAAGAGAAATATAAGCGGCACTGCCCCTGAGAAATCCAAAAGAGAAAGAAAGTCAAAGAAGTAGTTACTGCTCTAACTTAATGTACATCGTTTTCGTAATCGTCGCTTTCACTAGTTCTAGTTGTACGGGTATGAATCCCAGTCTTCTGGAATAACTTGCACTAAAACTTCAGCCCTTGTTTTGTAAATATAATCTTTTGTTTTCTACTATGCTTCGTGTGAATTGTTATTAAAGTAGATGGACGATTACTTTCCATTAAATGTACTTGTAATTCGTTGCTTGAGAATTCTATTAACAATCCACCATCTCCATCCTAAGGCCTCTATGAGGTCGTGGCCTCGAGTTGTATCAAACACCAGGCTCGAGCCTTAGTGTTACATTGTCGGATTCATCATTTTCTTGAATAACTGTGCTCTTGCTCCTGGCATTGATTTGGCACATCCATAAGTCGGACGATCATATTCCATCCATAACGAGTTTGTACTCCTGTCAATTTCAGGTCAGAGTTATTGGAATAAAGAATGGTCGAAATCCACTCATTTATCCATTAAAGTTTATACTCTAGTCTGCTCTCTAGGGACATAGAGTTATTTATGGAATATAGAACGGTCAAAATCTGCTCATCTAATCATTGATATTTATACTCTAGTCTGTACTTTGGAGAATTAGAGTTATATTACAAAATAGAGAACGGTCAAAATCCACTCATCTATTCACTGATGTTTATGCTCTAGTCCACGCTTTGGGAACTTAGAGTTATTTTGCGGAATAGAGAGTGGTCGAAATTTACTTATCTATTCATTCATGTTTATACTCCAGTCCACACTCTGGGGACTTAGAGTAATTTTGTGGGCATTAGGTATCCGCTCGATTTATGTTTATGCTCTAGTCCGCACTCTGTGGACTTAGAATTGTTTTACGGGAATCAGTTTCCGTCCAATTTATGTTTATACTCCAGTTCACACTTTAGGGACATAGAGTTGTTTCGTGGCAGTCGATATCCACCCGCTTTATTTTTGCACTTAAATCCGCACTCTGGGGACTTAGAGTTGTTTCAAAGAGTAGTAAGATCGCACTTTTTTTAGGTGTTTTACCCCTAGAATTTGGGGTTTTGATTTAGCGAGCGATCGGTCGAATCTCGGTTGCTTTGACTTCTGTTTCAAACCCACAGTCCAGCAGAATTATTAAACGAACAAGTTATCTGAGCTATTTTGTTTAATCCCAGTGAGAGTTAGCATGATTGATCGATTCCAAACTTTAGGAGCCAGTTCATACACATCAATATCAATCAGTTTTGCTATGTAATTATCATGCGATGCAATAGCAAACATAGATACAAAGGAGTCTGAAACTTTATTCATTAAATGGAAGGGAACAACATAAAGTTTCTTATTACATATTTGGATAATCAAATGCTAAAGAAAATTATGAAATAAATACAACCAAAATGCAAAGCAAATCAGCTAAGTGAAATAGCATCCTAGATGTTTGTATTTCGTGCTTTTGGAAGTGTAATGCCATCGACAGTCGCTAGCTTGAAAGTTCCTTCTCCAAGCCTCTGTTCAATAACATATGGTCCTTCCCAAATAAGATTCACGTGTGATGGGGTAGAAAAACCAGTTTTTCGACAAGATCGCTAATTTCGAAGGTTCTCTGGCAAACTTTAGTGCTGCAGTACCGGGCAACTCGATGTCGGTGTGCGGCTGCCCTCAGATCAGCTTCCTAGCACTTCTCATCTATAAATTCCAAAGAATATAAGAGGAGATCTTGATCTATTTTAGGATCGTAGTAAGTTACTCGATGAGCAGGGACTTCAAGCTCAACATGAAAAACAGCTTCTGAACCATAAGCAAGGGCAAATGGGGTATGGCCAGTCGTGGACTTGTGACTGGTTCTGTAAGCCCAAAGTGCTGTAGGGGGTTCATCCATCCACTTGCCTCAAGCCTTCTCCAAATTCTTCTTCAGAATTGACTTGCTGATTTTATTTATAGCTTCAACCTATCCATTTGCCTGAGGGTGAGCGAACGCTGCAAATCTCTTTTCAATGTGGTATCTTCGATAAAAGTCCTTAAACTCAGCACTATCAAATTGAGTCCCTTTATCAGTTACAATAGTCCATGGAAGACCAAAGCGGCATATGATGTTTCAGATGACAACGTTGATTACTTTCTTGGTCATGATTATAACTAAAGGTTCTGATTTGGCCCATTTGGTGAAGTAATCAACTTCCATAATAGCTTACTTCACTCCACCTTTAGAGATTGGTAATGAACCGATAATATCTATACCCCACATTGAAAACGAACATGGGCTGATCATTTGTGTGATTTCTGTTGGCACGGCTCTCAGGAATTTTGCATATATCTGGCTTTTATTATGTCATCTTACATAATTAGTTGCATCTCGATTTACAGTTGGCCAATAATGCCCATATCAAAGTATCTTCTTTGACAAAGTTTGCCCCCAGTGTGATGCCATATTCTCCTTCATGAACTTCTTTCAAAACATATTTTATCTCATCATGAGCAATACATCGGAATAGAGGGACTGAAATACCTCTCCTATATATGACTCCTTCTTACATAATATATCATGAAGCTTTGCGAAAGAGAAGTCGCTTTTCATTTCTTTTATCAAGCAAAACCCCGTGTAGTAAATAGTCTTTAATTGGAGTCATCTATGATTCTATTTCAGATTCTACCACCAGCACTTGACCGATTTCCATCATGTTTATACTTGGAGTATCTAATACTTCGACCAGTACCAAACCCATCCCCTATGCTTCGCCGATACTAGAGAACTTTGCCAACGAATCAGCCTCTCTGTTTTGATCATGTGGAATATGTGAAATGTCATAGTATATAAACTCTATCAACAACTCTTAAACTCGGGTAAGGGAAGGGGCAAGCCTCTACCCCTTAGCCTAGTAGTCTACTCTAACTTGATACACCACCAATTGCGAATCACAAAACACTCAAAGAGATTTAACTCCAAGTTCTTTAGCGAGTTTAAGTCCAACAACCAGAACTTCATACTTAGCCTCTTTGTTTGTTGCTAGGAAATCAAGCTTTAAAGCACAACTAATTGACCAATTTTTAAGAGTTACAAGCACATTCTCAGCTCCAGAGCAATGATCATTAGATTCCCAATCAGCATATATCTTCCATTGTACAGTAGGGATTTCACTTCCTTCTGGAAATCATCCTGCATAGCAAACTCTGCTATAAAGTCTACCAAAGCCTATCCTTGGATAGCTCTTCGAGGGAGATAAGTAATGTTGAATTGACCGAGCTTATTGTTCCACTTGACCAACCTCCCAGACATCTCAAGTCATTGTAGGACCTTCCGTAATGGCTGGTCAGTGTAAATATTGATCGAATGTGCCTGAAAGTAAGGATGAAGCTTCCGTGATACAATTAGCAAACAGCATGCCAGTTTCTCTATTTTTGGATAATTCATTTATGCTCCTACCAATTTTTTACTGACATAATACACCGACCTCTGGATCTGATTCTCCTCACAAACAAAGGAAGCACTTATAGCATGTGCTGATACAACTAAATAAACGAACAACTCCTTATGATCTACCAGCTTTGACAAGATAGGGGGTCTCTTCAAATGACTTACTAAAGCTTGGAACGCATCTTTAAAATCCTACGTCCATTCAAAGTTTCTTTTTCCTTTTTAATTAGATCGAAGAAAGGAATTCATTTTTCATTAGCTCTGGAGATGAATCAATTTAAAGCGGCAACCTTCCCATTCAAACACTAGACTTGTTCAAAGATTCTTGGCGCATGGTTACCACGGATAGCCGGAATCTTCTCTCGATTAGCTTTTGTTTCATGAGCATTGAAAATAAAGCCTAGAAATTTTCCTGAAACATCGAACGAACATTTCAAAGGATTGATTTTCATCTTGAAATATCAGTGGATGTTAAACATTTCTACCAAATCTATGATATGGTTGCTTGATCATCATGACTTCACGACCATATCATCCATATACACTTCCATTGTCTTTCTAATCTGATCCCTAAATATCCTGTTAACCAAGAGCCGATAGGTTGCTCTAGCATTCTTCAATCCAAACGACATTACTACGTAACAATATAACCCAACATCTATAACAAAACTAGTGTGCTTCTGATCAGGGGTATGCATAGGGATTTGGTTATATCTCGAATACGCTTCCTTAAATGATAACAATTTGCGTCCGTAGTTGAATCGACTAGCTGATCAATCCTAGGAAGGGAAAACTTTCTCTTTGAAACGACTTGTTCAGATTCAAATAATCAATGAACTCTTTTCATTTTCCATTCGCCTTCTTCACAAGTACGAGACTAGATAACCATTCAGGATAGAGGGTGTTGCGGATAAACCCATTAATTTTTAGTTTATCCACCTCCTCTTTAAGAGCGACAGATCTCTCTGGATCCATTCCCCGTCTTTTTTTCATCATAACATACTTTGAATCAATATTCAATGCATGGCTCGCAATGGCAGGCAAGATTCCACACATGTCGGAGTGAGTCCAAGTGAATACATCTAGATTCGTTCGAAGAAAACTAGCATGTTCATTCATTATCCGGAGCTGAGCCATGACCCAATCTTTAAGACTTGTGATGGGTCGTCGTGGCTGACCGTGGCATCAATCGTTAGCTTAGTTGGTGCAGCCTTGGTCTCGTTGGGTTTCTCTTCGTCATCTCTTAGATATGTATACCTATAGAACTGACTATGGAACCTGACCCAAGGCCCAAGCGCTGGTTGTCAATCTTCAGTGGTTTAGATGCAGACATCTTTGTCCACACCCTTTCCCTTCTCCTTACGTCAGGCTTTCCTCAACTCAACTACCTAACAGGCATGTCCAGTCGCCTGATCGCTATGAATAACTCCCACAACATTATCCATCGAAAACTTCAGAGTTAAACACCATGGGCAAGAGCTACCCGGAATTCAGCCAGAGCCGGTGGTCTTGAAAAAAACTGTATGAAGATTCAACTTCCAGAACAATAAATGGGAATATTTACACTCTTCTTTGTTCACCTTCTCTCAATTCGATAGGTAATTCTATGTATCCTACAGCCTCAGTTGCAACTCCATTAAAATCATGAATACTAGCTTTAGATGGTTTCAAATCTTTGGCCCCCATTCTCATCTGATCATATGCCTTCTTGAAAATTATAATCAGTGACCTTCGACAATCAATCAAAATCCTCCTTACCAATGCAGGACCAATCATAGCTGAAATGACCATCGGATCAATTGTTGGAGCCTCTACTTTATTTGCATCCATGTTTCTAAACACAATATCATCTGCCATGGTGCTCTATTCATTGAGTTCCATCTTCTATATTTGAACATCATTCAAAGTCTACATCCCTTATCATGCTAGCATAATGTTCCATCTCTTGCCAACTCCTATCGGCAGGGTGCGTCCCCCAACTATTGTATTAATCACCTCGAAGCTTGTCCTTGCATGGGGGTGGATGTCCTCTGTCCGCCATCTTATAGATTTTTCACAAATTGTTGCAATTTCTTTTCCCGAATCATTTTTTCTATGACATCCTAGAGGTGCCTACATTCATTCGTATTGTGTCCATAACATTAGTGAAACCGACTATATTTTCCGGTCTGCTTCTATCTCTCTGACAACCCTTTTGGTTGCGGCTTCCTGTACTACGTGGTATTACAAGTGGATAGATAAATATTCTCTAGGGACATGTTCAGCGGCTGTAATTTTCATACATTGGAATCCTAGGCTTTAGTCTCCCAAAATCCCTCTTCTACCCTCAACTCTTGTCTCCATCTTTCTTTTGTTGATTCGGCTTATTCTGAACTTTCACATGACCTTTCCCAAAAACTGTCATCAGACTATTTTACTGCGTAATACTCTATACTTCTTCCTCACTCGATCTTCCAACATTCTTTTTCCTGGTGGACCTGGCCTTCTCCTTCCACGAAAACTGAGTTCCTTTTGAATGGAAGCGCTCCAACATGGCATGCGATTTTCTAGCCAACTAGTCGCCAAACTCAGACTTTAGATCAATCTCTCTCATCATAGCTATAATTATAGCATGATCATTTGGATTACTGACCTCCATGGTGGCGATATGAAACCTCTACAAGTAATCTTTCAACGATTCCCCTATGGTCCGGATCACACTGGAAAGGGACATCACATCTTTAGGACGAACCATATGCAATTGGAATTGCTCTACAAATTTGGTTGCCAACTTATTGAATCTCGAAATTGACCGTGGAGGTAGTCTCATGAACCATATCATTTCTATCCCAGAAAGGGTTATGGGAAAGCATATGCACTTGGTTGCATTGTCAGCTCTCACAAAATGCATTAACCATTCGTATCTCATGATATGCCTCCTAGGGTTGGTTTTTCCCTCATCGGCAGGAATTGATGGCAAGTGGAACCTCCTCAGGTATTCTGCATGAAAAACGTTGTCAGTAAATATGGTATGGCTTCTCGAGATTCCCCAGTCATCATTAGTCAAGCCTTGGCTCTCTCTCACCAACTGTCTGAACATTGTTGATAAGTTCGGCATCTGGATGGGTGGTGCTAAGTGGTAGTTGCACTCCACTTCACGTGAACGGTCCGGTCAATGTCCACGAGTCGTTTCACGCCTTCTTTGTTCACCATCCTCTTGATGCGCACCTTGAACATTTATCACGTTATCATTTCAATGGGGTACCTGGCCAGGATTTTGATTGAGCTTCAGCATCCAAGCTTTCGGGAAGAACTCCAGCGTGATTCCCTAAGTGTAGTGGGGGAATCCCTCCTCTACCAAAGGGATCGACACCGATTGGTCTTGGCAGACCATATTGGCCTGCCAAGCATTGTTCTGATGTTTCTACGTGATCTCCTTCAAGGCTATGATGCCTAAGCCTTCGGTATTCATCCGATGAGCTTGGACTTTTCGATGCCGAGTAGGAAGTGGGATCCCTTATGGCCTTCCTACGCTGTTGTTGGGTAATCTGATTCATCAGTCTAATATTGATCTGAATTTTCTCATTTAGTTATCGATGGCTTTCCATCAAATCTCTCAATAGATTATGAAACTCAACTCGGGTTATAGAATCAGCAGGGTTCTGAACTTCAACCGCATCGGCATTCAAATTTGCAAGTTGGTTGGTTGGGCCTTCTTGTTGAATACCAGTAGTCTCGTTTCCATCAACATTTTGAGAAGTAGATCTAGTATGTCTCAACATTATCAATCTCCTTGCTTAGATTTTTGCAAATCTGAACAGTGTGAGCAAGTTTATGAAGATAGCTATGGATCTCCTTCGCGGAATTTTTACAAGGGGATTTTTGGCCCAAGGAAAAAGTTGTAGAAAAATTTAGTTCTAGGGACAAGAAGTTTGCTTTTTAGGCTGAAGGACACTTTTTAGTGTAAATCACAGAATGATAGTTATAACTATCATTTTCTGTTTACACTAACAAATGTCCTTCAGACTAAAAAGAAAACCTGCTGTCCTTGAGACTAAATTTTTTCGCAACTTCTTTCCTGCATCTATTTTCCTGTTTTTACAATCCAGTAGCGACAAAGGGGATCCTAACAGCTGAGAATTAGGTTCTCAGTGAAAGCACCAAAATATTTGCAACCAAATTGGTCACAAACACCCAAGAATTGATTTATGAAGAGAAATAAACGAAGAAAGTAAAATTAAAACGGAGAAATAGAATAAACTAACAAGAAAATCAAAGTAATAACCAAGAACATAAGAATTTATAATGGTTCGGTGTTTGTATGCCTGCGTCCACTTTAAAGAATCTCTTTATTGATTTGCAAACAGTTTGATTACAGTAGCAAACTGCTAGAAATCAAGAGAAAACTTGATTACAATTAAGACTAATGTAACAAGCAGCGTAAAAATCCTTAGAATAACCCCATAGATCAGTATTTACAAGTGAAGGCGGCCACCAATCTCTTTGGAACTTCGACTACAGGACCTTCTAATCCATAAGGGCCCACCAGAGGGGCCACTAGGCAAAAATTCCAATGAATAGTGATCCGTACCGATCACTTCATGGTCAATTATGGAGCAACGATCCATATGGTAGCTTCTTCATCTTTGGACATGTTGATACTTCTAATATCATGTTGATTGAACAAGTAGAACTCGTGCTTTTGTTTGATCTTTGGTTCAGATCCACTTGGAGGTTATCTCTGCTAAACCCTTCTAAATGGATTATGTCGATCCCTCACAGTTGACTCCAGTATGTCGATCCCTATTACCTATCAAACTCTACCGATCCCTCCTACACGCTATGGCGATCCATCAGCTTATCCAATCATGCCGATCCATGCCCTTATACTTATGCCAATCCATACACACTTGTTTATGCCGATCTCTCCATGGCTTCAACTGTGCCGACCCCTTGTCCAACTAGCTATGCCAAACCCTAGGATACTACCAAGCTATGCCAATCCCTTATTTGTCCAAGCTAATTTTCATATTTCCAGCATCCTGTATGGTCTATCCACCAACTCCGTTCAATCTCGACTTCAAATAACCATATGAGTTCTATTTTTGGGTCCTATAGCCATGGCTCCATGGTCATCTTTCTTGATAACAGTTGAATCTATCTTGCGCAATTAGTGCAATATAGCCGGGTCAGGATACTGTGTAACACTTTCCTGAAAGATACATCATTTGATATAACATGGAATAGATATAGATAAAAAGAGAAAGAGATGTGTAAAGTATGAATTCATTGTAGTTTACACTGTTTATCTCAGCAATAAAAAGAAATGATTATTCCTTGTAATTTCAAATGATGTAATCTTTTATATTTTAAAGTTAAATCTTTTTTTAGGACTAATTTATGGAAATTATAATGGATAATATTTTTAATTATGATTCCAACAATTTAACATGGAAAAGTATATTTTAATAAAGGTTTATAACTAGATCATATTTAGTAAAAGTAAATATTTGTACATAATTACTATGCTTATAATAATTTAATAAAAGGCTAATAAAAATTCTTGCATGTATCGCGTTTTGGAAAATTAACCAACGAGAAAAGAATTTTAAAGGTTGTAACTCCAATAAATGGTATAAATACAAGATTTGCAATAAATTGATAGGGTAAATGGGTTAATGAGACTGATAAAATGAAATAATATAAAAGGTTGCTAATTCTAAATTAGTAATCATACATATATGTCTTAGGAAATGTCCATCAGGGTTTTATGGACAAATTGACATTTGTGAGCATTAAACGGGGATTTATGGGTAGATATATATTTAAGATAAATCTTATTGCCTTAAATAAAAAGTGAATTAGTAAGCTAAGCACAATGTCCACCTAAGATAATATAAATAAAGACTTAGGATAGTTAATTGGACTTGTAGGTTAGTGATGCGAGGTCGGTAGAGTTACTCGACGAAAGACTGCCTTTTACTTTGAGGCTACCAACAGTCGGGTGTACTTACTACTGATATCACTAATCCAATGACCCATGACGACATGAGAGATTGGGCTTGCTTTCTTAATTGGAAAGTATTAAATGGTCCAAATTTGGAATTAAGAGTGGTGAGAGATATCTCCATTGGGGTTCTCTTCTGGTTGAGGTCTTAAGTGGCTGAAGGGTCCGCCTCTCTCCTAAACGGAATTATTAAGTAACCTAGTAAGATTCCAAATAAATAAATAAGATTGTCTCTAAAAAGGGTTTACTTCAGCGTTAAGGTCTAAAGCGGCTGAAGGGTCTGCCTCCCTACCGAAAGAAGTAACATAGTGCGATGCTATATTTATAATTAAAGAGTGAGAGTGGATATCTCTAGAAAGGTTCGTTTAGATTTAGGGTTTTAAGTGACTATAAAGTCCTCTTTCCTATAAAATAAGTATTAAGTAGCCCAATGAGATCTCCAAGCAATGACAGTTAGATGGTACCATTGAGAAGCACGCTTTTAGAATTAGGCCTGAAATGACAGAGTCTGCTTGTTTTCCATTGGGAAGTATTAAGTGGCTTGGATACAGTCTCTTACATTACTAAGGAAGTAATAATAATAGTACAAGGTAAGATCATGCTTCTAGAAGTAGGCCTTAAATGACGAGGTCTACCTATATTCCACCGGAAAATATTAAGTGGCTTGGGTACTGTTTATTACATGACTACAATTTTATCGGTGTTAAATGCGGTAATAGTTGGACATTAAATGTCGGAATCCTTAAATAGTGGTTTGAGGTCAACAATATTTTTAGGAAACCATCTTGGGAATAGGTCTTAAATGAAGGGGTCTACCTCAATTAAGGTTGTAAATGACAAAATCCACCTATTTCTCTTTTAAAATTATTATAAAAGCCTGCTTCATATTTAGAAGTATTAAGTGGCTAATGGGTTTGGAAGTATTGGATGGTTGATATTGTTGAATATGCGAGTATATGATTTTTGTTTGATGATAATAAACACACACACACACACATATATATATATATATATATATTCATTTAAATGTATTTGTTAATGTACTATTATATTTTTCACATAATTAAATATATATTTGCTGAATAAAATAAATAACACAGAATTTGAAATCAAATGGATATTTTATTCAAACAAATATTTGTTACAATTTTGAATAGTACAAATTCAAGCTCTCAGTGTATATATATACAATTTCAATTACAATACAAATTCGATTACATCACAATTTCTAAAGTACAAACGCACCTCACTATAATTCACTCATTCACTCGTATTTTATCTTCAATTTGAATCCAGCATCTGAGCAATCTGCAAAAATAAATACTAACGCAGTAAAATTGAAAAGAAAATATTTTTACGGTGTAAAATAAAAATGTGTTTTTGAAAAATAATATTTGCCTTAGTTATTTGGGTTGTTTTTCATCATTTAAATTTGAATTCATCATACACGAACAGCTTGTGACATGCACAGTGTATCATGTACATGCCACAAAGCCATGCACACCGGTATATACACTTGATAAAATTACAGGGACAGGCGATCATAGGTCAAACCCAAATGAAAAACCGGGTCAACTCAAGTGCAATAAAAATAATGTCATGACCCGAACACAAGGTCAAACACGAGCTATAAGCTGAATTCAACACAGGTGCAAGTTCATGAAAATGGTCAAGACAACTAAAACAAGCCTCAACCAAAAATCCAAATGTACACAACCATGGCATGGACTAAGTTTAACCAGAGACTTCAAAATCAAATACCAGACAAAACAATAGAGCAACAGTATGAATGAAATACAATAGTCAGGCAATGTAAAATACAAAGCAATATCAATACAACAGTGATAAACCACCGACTCCAGTGAATAACAAGTAGAATCAAGACCCGAGCAAAAAAAGATGACCACCACCAGACTATATGAATACACAAAGTAATGACAACATACACAATGCAGAAGTGATCATCACAAGGAGGCAAGTAGACTTCGAGTCAAGAAGTACACATTGGAACGAAGAACAGTCACGACATTTCAACGCATAGCATCATCAATGGAACCTGACTTAAGACTGTAATACCAACACAGTGCGGACTTACGAACACACTAGGTCGGCACCCAAGAAAACAGAGCTATCACAATAGTTTGAAAATGCAGCAAGTACTCAGGTCAATAGAACGAATACATGAACACAATATCTACAGTAAACAACATGGTGCAGCAACCTAAATATATAGTGAACAGTGCAGTCATGATATGCAAGCATCAACGACATATACAAAGAAATGCAACAATGGACAGTGCAAGATAGAAACAGTAGTCAGATCAAGTGCAGCAGTAAACGGCAGCAACTCGAACTCAAGTCAAGCTACATGAAGACTAACAGTAAGCAGTGCCAAAAGAACAGCAACCTAAATGTACAAGTGAAGCCACCAGAATTTCATATCAAGCAAGTTCGACATCAGGTTGAAAATACAACAGGGCAATCAACAGAGATGATCAAGTGACCAAATCCAAAGCTAACACACACACACAGATATATATATATATATATATATATATATATATATATATGACACAAATGCACAAGTACAGGCCAAGACAAAGTCAAGAAAGAATTTTCAAAAATGACCGAAGCCAACTGTAACAGCAGTTTCAAAATCAAGTCAGAGCTGTGACAAAAAAAGTCATCACCGAAGTCATCAGCAAATCAACGCCGTAATGACCAAGGCAAAAGGAACGAACCAAGTCAGAAATCAAACAAGCCGTGGTGGCCACGATAACAATTCAAAGTCATGCAAACCAAGTAACACAGGAAATATACAATTATGAACAAGTCAGAAAAAATCACCATCATCCATACAGAAATCAATGGCCGAGCTATAACAATTGATGAATTCAAACAAATGTATACGAACGAAAATATAGGGGTTCGAATCCTATATAAACACTAACATAATCGGCAGTTTTAATCATTGAGTTCAAGCATTCAACTAAGAGAGCAAAAGGCATAAATTACATATCAAAATCAAAGTCGAACTCAATCATCGAGAAGCAGCCGAGCGTAACTCAAGCAGACGAACGATTGACAAAGCAAACATGCGAATATCCATTCGATCGATCAACATTCAAGCGGCGGCTTCGAAGATTTTCACAAGCCCTAATTTTTCATTAGAGAGGAACGAAGGAGGACATTATTTTCAATAGAAAGAAGAAAAGGGCCGGCGTGGTTTCTCTGTGTTTATTAGTTTTGGGCCGACTAATTAAAAGAGATTAGGGCTTAACTTTTAAATTATAGCTTTATTATTTAAATTTGTTTTTAAATTTAAATTCTTCTGTTAAACAGTTGTAATTTCTTGTCGTGTGACTAGGGGATAAACTATGTGGCGTAGTTTGAGAATTCGAAATTCAGTGGCTGAGTTGTGGCAGGGTTTTGAGCGTAGAGTTAAGGCTAGTCGATAGCGGGTGTTCTATTTCTGCATTTATTATTCTACTATTATATGTGCTGCTATTATTTTGATATATCTGTGTTGAGAATATTTTACAAACTTCCGCATTAAATTTTTATAATTAACAGTATCACCCTATTCACCCCCCCCCCAACCCGCCCTCTAGGGTGAAATCGATCCTACAAATATTGATTCATTAGTATTTCATACCTTGGGAAGGGATAAGTATGCAATCGTGTATGCAGTGCAAGGTTAGATTAGAATTTCTAACCTTATGGACATAATAATTAAATGAAAACCTATCGATATAAATTTATGTTATGGATAGTTTCATTCATTAGAACGTTGTTCTGACCACCCTACTCATTACAATCCACATGTTAGATTTAGAGGAACAGTCACTGGAGCTAAATGTGCTTTATTGTTGAAGAATCTTCTTTCTCTCATGCTCGATGTTGATGTAATAATCTGCAATCCAAGGAATACCCTTAGTAAGGTAGTATTCATATTCGGTATTCTTATCCTAATATTGTTTTCGCTATGAGTTTAGATTCCTATCAATCTCTGATAATGCTCATGCTTATTTGCAGGTACCAAATCCACGGTATGTGCCTTGATGGACTTGTGTTTCGATTTTTATCGAAATTTAGGCCCACTAAAGTGCGGGTTGTTACACCCCTATTCTCTCCACTTCCACGTTTGATTTTAGATCCATGCTTCCTAAGCTATCTAAGGTACTGGTGAAAGTTTGGAGAAGATTTGAATTAACTAAAGAAAGATTAGTGAAGAACAAAGTAGATTAGTGCAAATCCTTTCTACCATGTTTACTCTTTTTATTTTTTCCAAGCTTTTAGATTTTATAAAGTAAAAAAGGACCATAAGCCTCCCTTAACCCCCCTTTTGTTGGCCACAAGGAGCCTCCCCTTATCTCCTTTGCATCCTTCCACTTTACACTGCATCATTTACATGAAAATATCCAAAACACTATTCACACAAAATATCCTTTTCTTAGTCCTTCTAGAAGCATTAATTAATTTTTACACAAATATTTTTAGTTACTAATTACCTACCATTGATTAATTAGACAATCATAGAAAGTACAAACAACTTCTGTTGGGAATAAAAAAAATTATCGATAAAAGATTTTCGGTCATTTTACTGATATTTCTCCGAACTATATATTTTTGTAAACATTTAACATAAACAAGTTTATCATTATTTGTCATTACTTAAAAGTAGATTAGCAAGATTATTAAATCACTTTTATCACATTTAATCTAAGATTCAAATATTTAAATAATTAAGATATTTAAATACGAAGTGTCCAAATTCCAAGTCTCGATCGATACGATTTACCAATTCTAGTATCTTTCTTAAAACTTCTGGGTCTTCAAACTTTTATTTCCATAGGAAAAATTTTCAAAAACCGCTGATTATTGTTGATCGATGTCACTTCACCCATAGTTGTCTTTTTCTTCGATTTTGCATGTATAACAAAACATAAAGCAGAATAGGACCCACATCGATCGGTAGATCGATAGGTACTAATTAATCTGACTTGCTCCATAATTAGCTTTTGAATTTTGAATCTAGAGGTATTCCAAGATTCTTGATCCATTCCTTCATTACATCATTTGGTTCAAATACCTGATAATACTTGCTTCTCAAAATATGCTTCTATGATAACAAAGAATTCTTTGGATAAAATCGAGCGACATAATCTAATATTCAAAGTGCTTCTATTATCTGAATCATTTTCATAAACACTACATCTTCTGAGAATACCAGCTCATCATTTCAAGCAAAGATGCTTCTATTATCTGAATCATTTTCGTGAAAAATTGCACTTCTTTGAGTATACTGGCTCATCGTTTCAAGTAGTTGATGAATTACATCTTTTTAGCATATATAAGCGCTGGAGTATTCTATCTAAAATCTTCTACTATTTCTTAGAATTCCTCGATGCTATTTCATTTCTAAGTCAGGTAGATCTATGTTCCCTTTTTTTACAGGAACATTCATATGGATCAATACCGATTGAATTGCAAAATTTCATATATAAGTAAATACTTAGGAAAGTTTCAAAGTACCAAGCATTTTTTTAGCCTTTCATTTTTAGCATTCCCGCCTTTGAATTCTTTGAGAAACCACAAGTGCTATTCCAAGTTCCTAGCCATTGTCATTCTTAGATTTTGTTTATCTTTGGTGTCGATCCACTTGAACAGCAATGTCGATCGATACGAATAGGTTGATGTGTATTCGGATCTAGGCCAACATGCAGTAAAGTAAATAGGTAAATTTCAAAAATATTGTTCCATTTTTATCTTATTGGTCCTATGAAGTATAATATACACATTATATGTATACGTGCATGTGCAACATAAAATGTGTACATGGTTTAACATGTCCGTTTATGGATGTTGGAATTTACACCGCAATGGACATATTAGCCTCTCCATATACATATGTGATGTATATATGTTAGTATATATATGTAGGTATAAATTATAAAATGATATTTGTAAAATACACATAAGTTTATGTACGTGTATATATATATTGAAATTGGGTTCATTTATTAATAACTAAAATAATAGTACATGTATAAGTAACATTATAGATATACACTAAATTATACAAGCACGGTCACCTTCATCCACCAAATTGACCCAGTCCATCCCATTAACTAAAAAATCAAAATTGTAAATAACCTAAAAATCTTAAATGTCGTCGCATTTCAGTCGTCGTAATAAGTATATGTCTTTAATCATATGCTCATAGTAGAGGATGCTTGCCCAATATACACCAGTCGAATGTATTCAATTTGAAAATGTGTGAAATTATATCCAACCAAATATGGTGAGTTATCTTCAACACTGCCAGCAAATGCCAAAATTTGACCTCGTCATTCACGGAGGAAAGCTCGATGATGATATTCCATTCCATCCAAAAAGAGGCAAACAACCACCAGTTGCAATAGTCGGCTTTATTCGTTCTTTAAATATAGTAGTAAGTAAATAATCTTATTTTTCATACAATGAACCCATTATTAGATATCGCAATCAATTCTAACTGTTCCTGATATCTAGACATTTTTTAACCATCAAACCCATACTAAAGAGTTTGTAGGGTCTAAGGAGTTTGAATGCATGATGTACATTTATATCCTTATGGTCCATACCTTAAAATTCATGTAACATTGGCAGTGAAGTGAATTTTGTTTTAATTTGAGCGGAAGCGATTTATTTGATCAGGATCTAGTATTGCCTATTTAGATACCAATGACACTTAAAAAAGAATTATGCAGTCTCATAGAAAAATAACAGAAATAAGAGACATAGAAGATTTAACATGGTTCGGATATGAATATCCTACGTCCACGGAGACCCAACAACTTTTTATTTCACTAAAAAAAAGAGTACAAAAGAGAGAGGAAAGAATAATGGTGGATACTCTCAGACTTTCTTGTTACATATGAAGATAAAATTCCTTCATTTAAATAGACTTGATAATGAAGGGTTGCTTAGAGATTAAGCAAATCAATTTCCCGATTACCCAGATATCTTTCCAAATTGCATGATTTGATTTTAGTACAAATAGATGGTGTAATCTTCGTTTTCATATTTTCCTTTATTCTCCATGCCTAATCATTTATTTCTTCATATAGCAAATATATTGACTAATTAATTGATTGACTGATTAATTAGTTTCCTTCAAAATATCCTTCCATATACCAGCCAAATTAATTGATTTGATTGAATCAATTAATCAATATCTTTCCTCTTTAACAAATATTTAAATCATCCAAATTCAACACTCCACCTTGATTCAAATATAACAATCTCTCTTCATCATCTTATCATCAAGAAATCGACATATAAGTTGTTGGGTCTAACGCCCCATGGCGCTCAAGTAACAGGTGTCAAACTGATCAAGTTTGAGCAATGCTCAAACTTGTCCTTTGGAACTAACTTAGTCATCATATCTAAAGGATTATCCAAAGTACTCACTTTCAACAATTTGATCTTGCTTCGTTCTTCCTCAAGCATAAGAAAGAAACCTCTAACATCAACGTGCTTCTTCCGTGAACTATAAGCTTGATTTTCTACAAGATGAATCGCACTCTGACTGTCTGAAAATAGCTCTACTGTCCGCTACACAATTGAAAGATCATCCAACAACTGAAGTAATTATAATCCTTCCTTTTTTGCTTCCATAATCAATATCAACTCTGCTATGGTAGTCGATAAAGTTACAATAGATTGAAGCTTTGATATTCATGAAATCGAGCCCATGCCAAGTGTAAAAACATAGCCCGACACTGACTTCCTAGCATCTCTATCCCCAGCGTAATCAGAATCACAGTATCCTCTAAGAAAGATGTCACCATCCACTCCACCATATAATAAGCCCACCGAAGAAGTGCCTCGAAGATATCTAAGAATCCACTTCACAGCTTGCCAATGCTCTTTGCCTGGGTTAGACATATATCGACTCACAACACCCACTGCATGGGCCAAATCTGGTCTTGTTCATACCATTGCATACATAAGCTTACCAACAGTACTAGAATAAGGTATATCAGCCATATACCTCTTGTCTTCTTCCGATTAGGGAGATAAGTCTTTTGACAACTTAAAATGAGAGCCTAATGGAGTGCCAACCTGTTTGGCTTTCTCCATTCCGAATCGAGCGAGGACTTTCTCGATGTAATGTGCTTGAGTGAGCCTTAACTCTCTCCGCTTTCTATCCCTGCTTATCTCCATACCCAATATTCTTTATGCCTTTCCCAAATCCTTCATGTCAAACTCTCTACTGAGCTCCACTTTCAACTCCTTAATTTTGACCATACTCTGAGATGCAATCAGCATATCATCAACATATACAACAAATAAATCATATCACCATCACATCTCCTGAAATAAACACACTGGTCTTTGAAACTTCTGGAGTATCCCTGTGAAAGCATAAACTTATCAAACCTCTTATACCATAGTCTAAGAGACTGCTTCAGTCCATATAGAGATTTGTTGAGTTTACAAACGTAGTCTGGTCTGTTACTACCAATGAACCCTTCCAGCTGCTTTAAATAAATCTCCTCATCCAGATCACCATGCAAGAATGCAGTTTTGACATCTAGTTGCTCTAATTCCATATCATAATGCGCAACTAATGCCAAAAGAATACGAATAGAAGTATGCCTAACCACTGGAGCAATGATATCATGATACTCTACCCCCTTCTTCTGAACATACCCCTTTGCGACTAACCTTGCCTTGTATCTGAGATTACCATTTTCACCGTCTTTCGCTCTATAGATCCACTTGCATCCAATAGTCTCTTGTCGGTGGGAAGAGACACCAAATCCCAAGTATGTTTTCTCTGCAATGATTCAATCTCCTCCTCCATAGCAACTAACCAACTGAAACTGTTAACTGATGTGATAGCTTCTCTATAATCACAGGGCTCATAATGGACAACATTCAAAGCATATGTTGTCATATCATCGAAGTTAATATCTTCGATGCTCAATCTAACAAACTCATCAAGCCACTTAGGCTTTCTTCTTTGTCTGACAGGCTTAGGTTCCGAATGAGCTCCACCTTGAGTTTGATCCTCTGTACCAACATCGACATTATCCTCATCAACTACAGGTCATCGAAAACACCATTTGAACGTCTATGGAAAAAATCAACAGATGACTTGCTTTGTGTCTGGATTCTTCACATGTCCTTTCATTGTCATCCGATGAGGAAGGCTCTACCTTCAATATAGCCTTCTCATCGAAAGTCACATGCCTGCTCATAATGATCTTATTGCTAATAGGACACCACAACCTATATCCCTTCACTCCTCTCCTATAACCTAGAAAAATACACTTGCAAGCTCTAGGTTCTAGCTTCCCTTTACTCTCATGAACATAAGCCGGGCAACCGAACACTCTGAGAAATGAATAGCTAACAGGCTCTCATTTCCATACTTCTTCAGGGATCTTCATATCTATGGCAGTAGAAGGTGTTCGGTTGATGAGGAAAGCCGCCATAGATAAAGCTTCAGCCTAAAATTCCTTCTTCAGTTTAGCAATCAGCCTAAGGCATCTTGTTCTCTCCAACAATGTCTGATTCATCCTTTTTATGCAACTCCATTAGACTGGGGGTCGCCTGGTGTGGTGTAATGCCTCTTAATGCCTTCAGACTCACAATAATCGATGAACTCCTGTGATACAAATTCACCGCCATTATCTGAACGGAGAACTTTCAATTTCTTCCCTGACTGCTTCTCAGCCATAGATTTCCACTTTCGAAACTTGGCAAAGGTTTCACTCTTTGACTGAAGAAAGCATACCCATACTTTACGAGAGAAATCATTTATAAATGAAACGAAATATCTGGCTCCAACTAAAGACTGACAAGGGGAGGGACCCCAGACATCTGTATGAACATACTCCAAGACAACTTTTTCTTTATGCTCTCCTATACCAAAAGAAATCTTCATCTGTTTTCCAAGAACACATTCTTCACAAAAACCAAGTTTTGAATGATGAACTCCATCAATCAATCCTCGTTTTCTCAACTCATCCATTCTGTGCTCACCAATGTGACCTATCTGTAAGTGCCATAATCTGAAAGAATTCGAAGCAACAGATGTAACAGAAGCCGATTCACCAATTACAGTAGTGCCCTTTAATAGATATAGATTTCCTGCCCTCACACCTCTCATAACAATCATGGAACCCTTCGATATCTTCATTTTCTCTCCTTCCACTACAATCTTCAAGCCAAGTCTACTCAATGCCCCAACAGGGATCAAGCTCCTCCTCAAATCAGGTACATGTCTAACATCGGTGATCGTACTAATAACACCATCAAACATCCTAATCATCACGCTACCAAAACCCACCATACGACAAGAAGCATCATTACCCATCAGAACTTCTCCTCCATCAATTTCACGCAAGTGGAAAAGCAGTTTCTATAAGGTGTCATATGATAGGATGCGCCAGAATCAATCAGACATAAGTTGCTCTTCCCAGAAGAGCCAGAAGCTGTAAATACATCGGTGTCACTTTCTGTATCTGATTTCTCTGCTGTAGAAGCCGAGACTTGCTTTGGATCTTTTCTTCTACCTTCAAGCTTGGGACATTGTGCTATGAAGTGCCCTGGTTTCTTACAATAATGACAAGTCAAATTCCTAGGCCTCCTAGACTGAGACCGTGAAGAATTCCGTCCTCCACCTTTCTTCGACCTGCTTTGGCCTCTACCTCTCTCAACAGATAAGCCTTCAGTATCACTACCCAAGCTAGTGCTCGCTAATCTACCTCTTAATACTTCATTATGAAGACCAGCCTTTACATCAGACAAGCTAATTTTACTGCGATCATAAATCATGGAATTAACAAAAGCAGTGTACTCCTTAGGCAAGGAACATAAGCGGATCACAGCTTGAGCCTCATTGGTAGTATCAACTTCCGCTGCCTTCAGGTTCATAATCAAAGTCGTCAAAGCATCTACATGCTCCATGAGATCAGCTCCAGGCTTTATCTTGAACGAATAGAGTTGTTGCTGAAGAATAATCCGATTAGTGATAGACTTGTCTTGATATGCATCCGATAATGCATCCCATAGTTCTTTTGCCGTCTTCTTCTGAGAGAATTCTCTAAGAACTTCATCTGAAAGGCTCAACTGAATTATTGTGAGAGCTTCACCTTCCATCTCTTCCATATCAGCTGCATCAATACCTTTCAATTTCTCAGGCGCAGAAACAACCTTGTAAGTCTTCTCCTTCTTCAATACAGCATCCATCTTCATCTTCCAAGTACCAAAATCTCATTTTCCGTCAAAACGTGTTACTCCATAATTAACACCAGATCTGCCAGCAGACTTACTAGAAGTAGCCATTAATATCCAAACAAGAACAATAACACTAGCTCTGAGACCAAACTGAAGTGAATTTTTATTTTAATTTGAGCGAAAGTGATTTATTTGATCAGGATCTAGTATTGCCTATTTAGATACCAATGACTCTTAAAAAAGAATTATGCAGTCTCACAGAAAAATAACAGAAATAAGAGACAGAAGATTTAATATGGTGCGAATATGAATATCCTACGTCCACGGAGACCCAACAACTTTTTATTTCACTCAAAAAAAGAGTACAAAAGAGAGAGAAAAGAATAATGGTGGATACTCTCACACTTGCTTGTTACATATGAAGATGAAATTCCTTCATTTAAATAGACTTGATAATGAAGGGTTGCTTGGAGATTAAGCAAATCAATTTCTCGATCACCTAGATATCTTTCCAAATTGCATGGTTTGATTTTAGTACAAATAGATGGCGTAATCTTCATTTCCATATTTTTCCTTTATTCTCCATGCCTAATCATTTATTTCTTCATATAGCAAATATATTGACTAATTAATTGATTGACTAATTAATTAGTTTCCTTCAAAACAACCTTTCATATACCAGCCAAATTAATTGATTTGATTGAATCAATTAATCAATATCTTTCCTCTTTAACAAATATTTGAATCATCCAAATTCAACAGGCAGAGCTCCTTGTTCATCTTTTAAGCGGAGCTATAGTTGGTTTTGGAATTTTTGTGCCTCATTTATGGTCATATGTAGGATTTGCAGAAATTGTATTTAAAAAATCAATATTTTCTTTTACGTTTGGACATATGCATGTGCATGTGTGTGTATATATATAGCTAATATTATAATATGCACTGATTGTAAATTTAATATAAAAAACTATAATTCAAATTGAAATTCTAAATCTTAGTTTTCGATCTACAAAGTAAATATCTAACAATTTGAATTTAAATTAGTATCTTAATTTTGAATATATATATATATATATATAAATATAATATGTGTGTGTATACATATATATATATATATATATAATATGTATATTTTGAAACCTGGAAATTTTCTTGTTGCAAAGCAAGCCAGTTTTATAGTGGACTATCCACTTTTATTACCGAACCATACTCAAGAAGAAAAACAACAAAAAAAATTACAAAACTGCATAAAATTAAAGCCCAAAAAGAAGCTGGACCAGAATAAAAATTCAGTTAATGCTCTAGTATCTAAGGAGAATTAACTGAAATTTAAACATGAAACGCACCTCAACTTCTTAATTTTTTATGAAAAATGAAAGAAACAGAGAGTTTAGTCCCTATAAACAGATGCAAGTTCCTTTCTTCTTAAATCGCAAGGAGGACTTTCTTCAATAACTTAAGCAGAAGGACTGAATTAGGAGTTCTCTATCATGTAGCTTTGAAATTATATATCCATTTTATCGCATGATTTCTGGCTGGAACATGTAGGTTGTAATGAAGTAAAATCCTTCTCCATAATTTGTGAGTGTATAAGTAGCTAAAAAACAAATGACCTATATTTTCAGAAGTTCATGAGCAAAGCTAGCAATTAGAAGAATTGATAGTTTGTCTATTGAAAAGGTTATCTTGTGTATGAAGAGCATTATTATTTTCTACTTCAATAAGTACTTTAGGTTTAGAACCTGATTTCCAAGTTCTCCCATGCCATAGGAAAATGTTGGGATGTTGGATGATTAAAAGGGATTTGTGCAAAGAGGAGATCGAGTGATTGGTCTTATTGTTCCACAGAAAATTCAAATTTGTAGAAGGGAAGTAGGAAATTTGAATAGAATTCCATAAATATTTAATAATGGGAAAGCTTGCATAAGGTAAGATTGCAGTCCCATGGTGAATGAAATCATCGGCCAATGTAGTTTCAAGAATTCCAGAGAGAGCACGTAAATTATAATAAATCAGGGGAGATAGAATATATAGTACCACTATTACTACAAGGAGAACGCCAATAAGCCTCAAATTGATCGCATCTAGTCATTGAAATTGATATATATTTTGAGCTTAAGAATGCTTCTCGAAATCCAACTAGAATCCAAAGGAATACCAATGTCCAAAAATTCCAGTTTTTCAAGTTATAGTGCCATAAACTACTGCTCTTATTAAGAATTTGATTGAAGTAGAAAGAGGCTGCTGCTTGGTTTCAAATTTTGAGATTAATAATACCAAGACCCCCATATTTGAATAGTAACTGGATTCTTTTTTAAGCCATAAGAATAAGCTTTCTGGAATAGGAATTTCCATGCCATAAGTGGTGATTAAAAGCCCAATTTAGCATTGAGATCGATTTAACCGAAACCATGAAGGTTTTGAAATAATAAGTACACATAGCAAATGCCACACTTTTAATGATAATAAGCCTTGTAGCTTGAGATAACCTGCTATTTGGCATTAGCTTTAACCTTACAACAATTTTTTCAAAAAGATGAAGGCATCGAGCAGTTGAAACCCTAGAAAAGCACATAGGAGCTCCAAGATATATAGCTTTAGAATCAAGGAGTTGTAGACTAGATAAAGTAAGAATTCCATTAGATGCATTCAAGGCTAATACTGTTATACCAATTTAAGATTTCTGTCTATTAATTTGAAGACCAGTCATGGTTTTAATTATATCCAAAGCTTTAAGAGTATTAGATATGGAATGAATAGTAGGATCTTTAATAATAATAAGTCATCTGCAAACATAAGAGTAGAGATTTTATGTTCTTTACATTTAGAATGAAACTCTATCAACCTATCATTAGCTTGCTGATTCACAATACTAGTAAGTACCTTCATATTGAGATGTAAAGGTATGAAGAGATCCGGTCTCCTTGTTTGATTACCTAACCAGAGGAAAAGTATCCAAATCTTTCACCATTCAAGGATAATGATAACTTTGCCATTGAAATAAATGTGTGCAGCCAAGCAAGAAATGGCAGAGGGAAGTTCATCTTGGAC
Organism: Allium cepa; assembly: GCA_030765085.1. Taxonomy (NCBI): domain Eukaryota; kingdom Viridiplantae; phylum Streptophyta; class Magnoliopsida; order Asparagales; family Amaryllidaceae; genus Allium; species Allium cepa. The sequence goes on from CM060938.1 coordinate 849,248,966, forward strand.
AAAATAGATATGATTGCAGACCAACTAACAATGTCATATGCCTTTTCAATATCAAGCTTGAGAACACATCTTGGAGATATTTTTGTTCTATTATATCATTTCATTAATTATTAAGAAATAAAAATATTATCAGTTATGGATCTCCTAGGTAAGAAGCCGGTTTGATTCACAAAAACAATAGCATCAAGGCAGTCTTTCATTCTACCAGAGATAATTTTGGATGTACACTTGTATATAACATTACAACAAGCTATTGGCCTGAATTGAGATAAATCTTGGGGAAGTTCAGACTTAGGAATAAGAGCTAACTTAGTATGATTGATCCCATTAACATAACATTAGTCCTGAAAAAATGCTGGATTGCTTTGATAAAATCAGTATTGATAGCGTGCGAAGAAGCTTGAAAAAATACACAAAGAAGGCATCTGGACCCACAAAACTGGATGGTTTCATTTCAAATATTGCCCTTTTAATTTCTTTTTTTAGAAATTTGCATGATAAAGTTGATAGCTTGAGAGTTAGATATTGTAGAAAGATGGAGCTGATGAAGGGGAGAAAGATCAGTGTGCATTGATGAAGGAACATATAGGAGATGAGTGTAATATGCAAGTATGAATAATGGTATTAGCCTTTTTGAGGTTGAGAGAGTTGTGAAAATAAGAAGTATTCCTATCACCTTCTTTAGACCAACTTTTCCTATTTTTTGCTTAACCATGTCAAGCTTAGATCTAATTGTAGTAACAAGTTGAGCAAAAAGTACATGTTCTTTTTATAGAAATTACCATAACAGTTAGATTTGCTTGTAGAAGAAGCTGCAAGGAATGAAATTCTTCTCTGATCTTAATAGAAAGGAGATTTCCTTTTCCAAACTTGTTATGAGACCATTCCTTTAGCATTAACTTGTATTTTTCAATTTCCTTTGCAAAATAAACATTGGATTACCAAAGACAGGAGCACTCCAAACCTGAGCTACAAGGGAAAAAAATCAGAATCATTAGTCTGTTGGAATATAAACTTGATTTATTGAATTACGTTTTCTTTGTAATCAAGTAAAGACGTTTCTAGAATTACGTTTTATTTGTAATTAAGTAAAGGTGTTTCTAGAATTACGTTTTATTTGTAATTAAGTAAAGGTGTTTCTAGAATTACGTTTTATTTGTAATTAAGTAAAGGCGTTTCTAGAATTACGTTTTCTTTGTAATCAAGTAATTCAAGAATAATCTATTAGGGCTTATAAATAGAGGAGCTCTCCTCATTTGTATGTATGCAATCAAGCAAAGAAAATAATATTAAATCATTATTAGTGAGAACAAGTTTCTTCTCTTGTGTGTGAGTTGTGTGGATTAGTGAGAACAAGTTTCTTCTCTCTAGTCTCCAACCTTTTTTTTCTAAACATATATTCCAACAAAGTGGTATCAGAGCAAGGTTTAGGGATGACTTCCAACAATATGTTGCAACCTCAACTTCCTCGTTTGACGGGAAAGAATTACAATCAATGGAGCATTCAAATGAAGGTCTTGTATGGCTCTCAAGATCTTTGGGAGATTGTTGAAAATGGATACGAAGAACAGGAGAATCAAGCAACACTTTCAACACAACAATTGAATACTTTGAAAGAGATTCGAAAGAAGGACAAGAAGGCTCTTTATTTTATCTATCAAGCTGTGGATGAAGCAATTTTTGAAAGGATCTCTATGGCATCAACATCAAAGGAGGCATGGGACATCCTCAACAAGGCGTACAAAGGTGAAGAAAAGGTAAAGATGGTAAGACTTCAAGCTCTAAGAGGTGAGTTTGATTTACTCAAAATGAAAGAAAGTGAATCGGTGGAGGAATTTTATAATAGAACTATTTCTGTTGTTAATCAACTTTGAATCAATGGTGAAGAAATTTCGGATAAAAGAATTATTGAAAAAATTCTTCGAAGTATGACAAGGAAATTTGAGCATGTTATTGTTGCTATTGAAGAATCAAAAGATTTGAATACTTTCTCTCTTGAAGAATTGTTGGGCTCACTACAATCTCACGAGCTTCGCATCAAACAATTTGATTCCTCTCCTTCCGAGCAAGCTTTTCAAATTCGAGACACCAACCATGGTGGTTTTAGAGGAAGAGGTGGAAGATCAATCCATGGTAGAGGACAAGGAAGAGGCCAAATTCAAAGTGAAAATTCAAGCCCATCTCAAGGAGGAAGAGGAAGAGGTCGTGGAGGATACAGTGGAAGAGGAAGATGTTACTTTTATAATATTCAATGTCATTATTGTCATAAATATGGGAATATGCAAAAGGATTGTTTTAAAAGAATTAATGATGAAAAAGATAATTCTAATTTTCTACATGAGAATTTGGAGACACAAGATGAAAGTATGCTTCTTGCTTTGAATGATCAAGAAGCTTCTTTTGATGATATATGGTATATTGATAGTGGTTGTAGTAACCACATGACCGGAAATAAAAGTTGCTTTGTGAATTTTGATGAAAGTGTCCAAAGAGAAGTCAAGACAGGTGATAACAAAAGGCTCATTGTCAAAGGCAGTGGCGATATTCCGATATGGACAAAGCAAGGTACAAATTATATTTATAATGTTTATTATGTTCCTGATCTTAAATACAATCTTTTGAGTGTTGGGCAACTTTTAAAGAAGGGACATAATGTGAATTTCAAAAATGATTTATGTGAGATCAAAGACAAAATTGGTGTTCTCATTGCAAAAGTGAAGATGACACCAACAAAAATGTTTCCGTTGAAAAGTAAAAATGAAGCATTTCCATGTTTTGCTAATATTGTTAATGACAAGTCATGGCTCTGGCATCTTCGTTATAATCACTTGAGTTTTAGCACTCTATCCAAGATTTGCAAAGATCATATGGTGAGAGGCATCCCAAATAATAGCAAACAAGATCAAGTATGTGAAAGTTGTGTTTTTGGCAAGCACCATCGAGATCCATTTCCAAAAGAAAAGGCATGGCGAGCAAAGAATCCTTTGGAGCTAGTGCACTCAGATTTATGTGGACCTATGCGCACAAACTCTCTTGGAGGTAATCGGTATTTTCTCACTTTTATTGATAACTATAGTCGCAAGATGTGGATTTACTTTCTCAAAGAAAAATCTCAAGTATTTGAAGTATTCAAGATTTTTAAAGCACTTGTGGAAAAGCAAAGTGGTTTTTCTATAAAGACACTTCGATCCGATCGTGGTGGAGAATATATGGCGGAAGAATTCGGAAATTTCTTAAAGGATCATGGCATTCATCATCAACTAACGGTCCGCTCAACCTCTCAACAAAATGGGGTGGCAGAAAGAAAGAATCGTATCATCATGGAACTTGTTCGAAGTATGTTAAAGACAAAAGGATTTCCAAAAATATTTTGGGCCGAAGCTGTAGCATGTGCATGCTATGTTCTCAACCGTGCAGCAACTAAAAGTGTTCAAGGAAAGACTCCACAAGAAGCATGGAGCGGTCACAAGCCATGTGTCTCCCACTTCCAAATTTTTGGAAGCATTTGTTACTCTCATGTGCCAGATGAAAAGAGAGGAAAACTTGATGAAAAATCTGAAAAATGCACCTTTGTTGGCTATAGTGAAAGATCCAAGGCATATAAATTATATAACCCCATCACAAAGAAGACTATTATTAGTCGTGATGTAATTTCCAATGAGGAAGAAGCATGGGAATGGAAAAATGAAGAAAAGAGCACAAGTATCTTGCTTGATAATGATGCATTTGAGCCAATTGAAGAAGAAGTATCGACTCCACCTACTCCACCATCTAATTCTCCTCCAAGCCCATCATTTTCAAGTTAAGAATCAACACCTAGAAGGACAAGACCTCTTGCGGAGATCTATGGAGAAACAAGAAGAATTTTAAAAGATGAATTTGTTGATTTTGCTTTATATGCAACCGCGGATCCAGTTGATTTTGAAGAAGCCACCAAGACAAATGGAGACAAGCCATGGATCAAGAAATTGATGCAATTGAAAGGAACCAAACATGGGAGTTGGTTGAAGTACCTGAAAGAAAGAAACCCATTGGAGTCAAATGGGTTTACAAGACAAAGCTGAATGTACAAGGTGAAGTTGAAAAACATAAAGCACGATTAGTTGTGAAAGGCTACAAGCAAAAGTATGGTGTTGATTACAATGAAGTTTTTGCTCCCGTGTACTTGGTTGGGAAAGGAGAAGTAGTTGTCAAGCATTGCAAGACGCAAGATCAAATTGCTGATATTTTAACAAAGCCTTTGAAGTTGGAGATTTTCAAGGAGTTAAAGAAGAAACTTGGTATGCGTAAAAGTTTAACTCAAAGAGAGGCAAATCAAGTTTAAAGGGGGGTGTTGGAATATAAACTTGATTTATTGAATTACGTTTTCTTTGTAATCAAGTAAAGACGTTTCTAGAATTACGTTTTATTTGTAATTAAGTAAAGGCGTTTCTAGAATTACGTTTTATTTGTAATTGAGTAAAGGCGTTTCTAGAATTACGTTTTCTTTGTAATCAAGTAATTCTAGAATAATCTATTAGGGTTATAAATAGAGGAGCTCTCCTCATTTGTATGTATGCAATCAAGCAAAGAAAATAATATTAAATCATTATTAGCGAGAACAAGTTTCTTCTCTTGTGTGTGAGTTGTGTGGATTACTGAGAACAAGTTTCTTCTCTCTAGTCTCCAACCTTTTTTTTCTAAACATATATTCCAACATAGTCAAGAGCTTAAAAAAATTATTATATGAGCGACCTTTTTTAGCTGCCATGCCCCAGTTTAAGATTACAGGACTATAATAAAAGAGAATTAGGGTAGGGAAATGAGAAATAAGACCGGGCCAGGTTGATAAAGTTGTAGTATTGAGATATGATCTGCCTATTTATAGAAGATCCTATTACCGAATCCACTGCAATTATTCCAAGTGAAGAATGAGAAAGATCTAGGAATTTGTTATAAATTTGATTGACATATAGCATTATTTATAGGACAAATGTCAGAGGGAATTAGAGGATTACCACCGTATTTTTCCGAGTAAGACTACATGCTATTAAAACCCCCTAAACATATCTAAGGAAAAGACGAAGACTTAAGAGTAGGCAATATATTAAAAAGTTATTGACAAGCAGTTTTATTGTTGTTAGCATAAACGAAAGTTAGATTGAAAGAACGTTAGTAGAAGATTGGAGATGTGGAAATTGATGTATTGCCTATGTGTTGAATTATTAGAAATGTGAAAATTTTGTGGATTCCAAAGAATGAGCATGCAACTATAGGGAGCATGATTGAGGTTATGAACATGAGACCAAGATGGAGTTGTTCGAATAGCGACTTTATTAGTTAATTTAGCAGTGACCTTTGTTTCACAAAGTGCAAGAAGTTGAAGTTGTTTGGTGAAGAGGAGATATTTAATCTCATGAATTTTAGTGATATCATGAGCACCCCAAACATTCCAGAAACCGATGCTATAAAAGATGATATATTTTCGGTTTTGGAGGTGGATAACCTAGTAACAATCGTACTTGTCAGCTTCGATTGATTTGTTTGCTTAGAAGATTGAGGAAGGATCCGTTCATTTGTAAATTCCTCTCCAGAATTCATATCTTCACATTCACTATTTTTATCTTATTTACTTTTGTGATTGATGCATTCCCTTTCCTTATGACTTGAGATTTCTTTCTGCCTACTGTAGTTATACACAATGGTAGAATTAGAAGTTAGAGAAAAAGATTTATCAGGTGGAAAATTATGATGGAGTCAAAAGGTTTTAGAATGGAGTATGGACTTGAATTGTTTGAACGAGAAACATGAACAATTACTGTGTACATGTCAGGAACATGCATAAAGGTAGCAAAAGAGTTAGCTTGAGTTATCGAATGCAGTTGTTCATATTATTCAAGATATATAATTGTAAGATAGGCAGAAGTATTAGAATTCACAGTATCATTGGAGGTGTGGAGAGATTGAGTACTATTATAATTAGGAACAGTGGCAGTTTCAGAGGAGACAAGATGAAAAGAGGAATGGGAAGTATTAATTTTCAGGGAAAGTTGATCATGATTAGGTACTACTTCAGGGGGAGGTTCAATGAGGGACCAAGGGTAAAAATGGCATGGTCAAGGAATTTGATAAGTTCATGAAATTTTTGGAGAAAGATAACATTGCATTTCCATTTAAATTCCTATAATATATAATCCAATATACAATCAGTCATTCAAGGAAATATATCATTATCAATCTTCTAAAATATATAACCAAATATACAACCAGTCATTTCAGGAAATATATCATAATATAACCCACCATATCAAATATATCATAATACAACGTGTCATATCAAATATATCTTAATATAACCCTGAAAGTCTATATGAGTGGATCGTATGATATATATGTGCAAGTATAAGTAATCAACAGTAAAACTAGATAGATAATAGTAGTAAAGTAAATTAAACTAATCACACCAGGATTTTATACTGGTTCGGACCTCCCGTCCTACGTCCAGTCCTGAAGCTCCTCTTCGGAATTTCCTTTTACTAACTAACCCTCACTTGACCCGGAGGAACAGGTTTACAATAGCAGAGTTTCTTTGTCAAAGATGTGTTCTTATAACACTGATGTTGACTATTGAATACAAGTGCTTCCAATATATTTATCTAGAAATTGTTGAATGCGTAATCCAGAATATATGGAAGTGTAAGTAGTTGATTGCTCTGAGAACATATGTAAGTCAGAGTATAGAAATCAATAGCATAAGTAAGTTTTTTTTTTCTTTGCATTGCTGATGCTATTTATACTGATGAAGGGTTATCTTGTATAGTTGTATCCGTTGTAATCTACCTAAAGTCGCTTCTAATGATGATGAAGAGTTGCGGTAAGAAGAAGCAGACGTGTCCCTTCGAGTGTGACAGTTGGAGTTTGAAATTGCTCTGTCGAATTCAAAATCAGACGTCTGAGAGCATGTTTCAGAAGTCTGCCCTTCATATATATTTTTGTATGGTTGTTTTTCAGACGTCTGAGTTTAATACCAGACGTCTGATTCCTTCTGAAATATAGAACCAGAGAATATCATCAGACATCTCGTATTTTTATCAGACGTCTGTTTTATACTGATTTGCAATACAGAGGAATAATCCAGACGTTTGGTAAGTGCACCCAGACGTCTGAAAGTGTGTATTCTTTCTTTCTTTGTGTCTGTGCATTTCCATTTCAAATTCTATTGATTTGTTTGCCTTTTGATTCTTGTTTCTATCTCTTTGGTGATGCTACTTCATCAACTACCTGTAAATATAGATATATACATACATACGATTTCCATTGTATAGTTGTTATCATCGAAACCGTAAAATAGATTTCCTAACAATCTCCCCCTTTTTGATGATGACAACTTATTCAATGTACTTATATATGGATTTGAAATCTCCCCCTGAATATATGCTTATTCATATTGTTTTATGAGAATATTAATATTTCTCCCCCTTTGACATTATCAAAAAGAATTTATAACAATTAAGTCAATATGTCAAAAAAATATTCATTAATAAGAAAAAGTTTACATGCATTGTTCTATTACAGAAGTACACAAAAGCTACAAAAGTAAACTTAAATTTATTTCGGAGAGGATTGATTTGGGTCATCTTATTTTGGTGAAGCTAGTTTTGGATCACCTTCCTTTGGCGAAGCTTGATTTGTATCATCCTCGTTTTGATCTTCTTTTGTAGAAGTACTAGTTTTTGAAGGAGATATCATAACTTCCTTTGGAGGTTCATCCTCAAATAATTTAGAGTGCTTTGTAGGAGGGGAAGGAACGGGAGTTGGCCAATCCTCAGAGGGTGGAGTTGGACCACGGACCCGTTGTAATACTTCTTTCAGCACTGACAAAGCAGTTGAAAGGGAATCTTCAACTGTGGCTAGGCGAGTAGCAAATGATACTTCAAGGTTGTCAATTCGCTTAGCCAAGTGTCTTTGATTTTGGGACAGTATGTGTTGATTTCGAAGAGTGAGATCTCGAATACTTTCATTTGGTTCTGTTTCTAGTCGAGTCTCCATAATATCCTCTTGTCCCGGGTAATCAAAAGGTTGAGGAGGAGGAGTTGCTTCTTTTTGTTCTTCTCCTTGAGAAGGAATCATGGGTGGTTGAGGAGGAGGCTCAATACGTCGAGATTGTCGATTGCGCGTCCAATCCTCAAATGTCATGAATTCCGGGGGAATTTCGGGCAAGTGCATCAAGGAGAAAAATTTTGTTGAAGAATATTTGGGTGAAATTTCTTCGAATGTTGATAAATACGATTGAATGTTATTAGCCCGAAGAAGCCGCATAATATAAGTCGGGTAAATAATGGATGGTCGAGAGCGATTCCAAAATTGCTTAAGCTCATCAAAAATAAATTTTGCCCAATTCTCTTGTCCGACTAAATATAGCATACAATGCTTTATGCTCCATTTCTGTGATTTGCTCGTGACTACCTAATCGTGGAATAATGGTGTTTATTATCATTCTTGTTAGTAGTCGAGCCTTCGGGCGTAAATACTTGGAAGCAAATTTTGGCATATTATCTTCCCAAATTTGATGTGTAACACTATCCCTAGGCTTAAATCTCATATCGGGAATGTTATACAGGTCTTCCCCGGTGTCAGAGCAACCAAGGGTTCGACCTATTAAGCCAGGGGTTAATCAAATTGTGTTTCCATAGACATTGGACCAAAGCCAATTTTCTTCATTCTCAGTATTCCAAACTGCGGTGCTATCTAAATTTGCGTAGAATAGGAAGATGGCTAATTGGTCAATTTGAATATCGTTTGTTTGAAAAGAAATCAGGATTTCTAAACCGGCCGTTTCACATAATTCTTCTAGGTCATACATAGGAAATTTTAATACATTGTAGAAGGGACCTGTGTGAAGTTTCTTTTTTTGAATATCTTCGTACCTTTTTAGAGAATGAGGAGCTCTATTCATCCAACGTTCGATTTGATCATCCGAACAAACTTGCGGATGTGAAGATGTCGTTGGTTGATCTTGCTTTCTCTTTTTAGTAGGATTTTTAGTACGAGGCGGCATGTTGTTTTAAAAATGCCGTATGATTTGGACAAAAAAAAATTATTTGAGAAGATCGTTGCGAAAAAATGTTTTTGAAGTAGATAAAAAATGACGTTAATCTGATTGATTTTATATGGTAGATTGGGAATCAGACGTCTGAAAAAGTAATAAGATGTCTGGTTTGCCCTAATTTTTGTCTAGTAGGTAAAAACAGACGTCTGAGATCTTGATTAAGACTTCTGGTTGTCAGTTTACGTTATTTTGATGCAGAGAAAAATTTCAGACGTCTGGAATTTAAAGCAAACGTCTATTTTGGTTTGAGATTGAAACAGAGAACTTATACAGACGTCTGGTTATCATTCCAAACGTCTGAAATAGCCATAATTTTATTTTTGAGAGGGCAGAGGCATATTTCAGACGTCTGGCATTATTTCAGACGTCTGATATATGCACATATCAACAATTTTAGTATAATATCATAGTATCAGACGTCTGGTAGCTGTTGGCAGACGTCTGAAGTTTGTAAATTGTCAAAGAAATGATAGAAATTTTATTTATTGAAAGTAAATAATAAATTTCCTTATTGTTATAAAAACACGTATACTTATAGATACATACACCAATTAATATAAATAATTTATTTAGATGGAGACGGAGTTTTAGGATATCTTGATTCATCATCATTTCATGGTCGAAGTGGAGACCATATATTTCCACGTTCGTGTGTTCGTGGAGAGCCAGAATATCGTCTAGGTGAAGGGTCTGAAGGAGTACGATACGAAGAAGATGAATCCAATGAACTACAAGGTTTTGAAAGTGGTTCATGAACATCTTTCTTGCGTGACGAACAAAACTTCATTACAACTTGCTCGAGAAAGTTTAACCTCCGTGCCGTAACTTTTTGTTTGAAATAAAGTTCCCGTTGAAGATCCATCTGTTGTTTTTGGTAATGATGGATTTCATTGTTTTTCTCCTTTGTGTTAGGAGACGTAAACAAAGATTTTTTTAGCTTTCTTATTATCTGGTGTAAAACCTGTGCGATATGAAGACCACCGATGAGTTGGTTCTTGCTTTGGGGTAGGCGTTGGGAGTTGTTGTGGTGTGTCAACCGCGCTATCCGTCGAGGGTGTTGATACGGAGATGGATATATAGGAATCTGGTGAAGACATTGTTATATATATTTAAAAAAAAAATAATTGGTTGAATAAAGTTTTTCTATTTGGCTATATTTATTATTTGGAAAGTATGTAAATATAGACAAACTAAAATTTTAAAGGTGTAGAAATAAATAACCTAATTTGTGGTTATTAATTTTCTGAAAACCTTAGAAGTGTAGAAATCAATAATATATCTTGTGGTTATTATATTGGTAACTAAATGTAGCTTTAAATTTTATTATATATTTTAATATATAATGTATTAAGGAAAAAGATCATTTAGTGAGCAAATTCCTAAACTTCGTCTAAGCTTAGAAAAAGTTTGTTCATTTAATGGTTTAGTAAAGATGTCGGCTACTTGATTTTCGGTACTAACGTATTCTAATGAAATGGTTCCTTTTTCAACATTGTCTCTTAGAAAATGATGTCGTATATCTATATGTTTGGTTCTTGAGTGATTAATTGGGTTTTTGGACAAATTAATTGCACTTGTGTTATCACAATAAATTAGAGACTTGATGATAGTTTTACCGAAATCTGTTAGTGTTTGTTGCATGTATATTACTTGAGCACATGCTAGTGCTGCGGAGATGTATTCGGCTTCGCAAGTTGATAAGGAAACACAATTTTGTTTTTTGCTAAACCAAGAACTAATGATTGTCCGATAAAATGACAAGTTCCACTAGTACTTTTACGATCTGTTTTACATCCTCCGAAATCCGCATCACTATATGAGATAAGTTCAAATGAGGATCCTTTAGGGTAGAACAACCCATAATCTTTAGTACTAGAAAGATAACGTAAAATTCGCTTAACTACTCTTAGATGTGACTCTTTTGGTTTGGCTTGAAATCGAGCACAAAGACATACGCTCATCATAATATCAGGTCGACTAGCCGTTAAAAAGAGAAGAGAACCAATCATGCTACGATATTTCTTTTCATCAAAATCTTTTCCGTTTTCATCTTTTTCTAAGTGAACAGTGGTACTCATTGGAGTTGGTTTACTTGAGGTTTTATTCATTTCAAAACAATTTAATAAATTATTACAATATTTTTCTTGATGGATAAAAATTCCATTATCAAGTTGTTTTATTTGTAAACCTAAGAAAAAATTTAACTCTCCCATGTGGGACATTTCAAATTCACTTTTCATAATATTTGAAAATTGGTTGCATAAATTTTCATTAGTTGAGCCAAAAATGATGTCATCGACATAGATTTGCACTACTAAAATTTCATTATTTTCTCTTTTAATAAACAAAGTTGTATCAATTTTGCCTATTTGAAAACCTGATGTAATTAAATGATTTTTAAGACGTTCATACCAAGCTCGTGGGGCTTGTTTTAATCCGTATAAAGCTTTGTGTAATTTAAATACGTGATCGGGATATTTTTCATGAAAAAATAGTGGTGGTTGTTCTACATATACATTTTCTTTGATAAACCCATTTAAAAATGCACTTTTGACATCCATTTGAAATAGTTTAAAATTATTATATGTTGCAAAAGCGAGTAATGTACGAATGGCCTCCAATCTTGCTACAGGAGCAAAGGTTTCATCGTAATCGATTCCTTCTTCTTGACTGTAGCCTTGAGCAACTAATCGTGCTTTATTTCTAATAATATCTCCGTTTTCATCTGATTTGTTCTTAAATATCCATTTTGTTCCTATTACCGATTGATCTTTAGGTCGTGGTACTAATTCCCATACGTTATTACGTTCGAATTGATTTAATTCTTCTTGCATAGCTATTATCCAAAAATTATCATTTGATGCTTCTTTATAATTTTTTGGTTCAAAGTTTGACACAAATGCTATATGGCTTATATGATTGAGATGATTTCTAATTACTCTTGTATTAAGGTCTCCAATAATATTATCTATTGGACGATTTTTAAGAATTCTAGGAGGTGATACCAAAGTGTTATTTTCAATATTTATGTCATTATTAACGGTATTTGTTGGATTTATTAGTGGAATATTTTCTTCTTCATCGTTAGTTTTAAGATTACAAAGATTTTCATCGAACGAAACGTGTAAACTTTCTTCAATGGTATTATTTCTTTTTTTAAAAATTCTATGTGCTTTACTCCGATCCGAGTATCCAATAAAGATACCTTCATCGGCTTTTGGATCAAATTTACCTAAGTTATCTTTTGTATTTAAAATAAAAAATTTTGACCCAAAAGTTTTAAAGTATGATACCTTAGGTTTTTTACCAAAAAATATTTCAAAACACGTTTGTTTAGTCATAGGACGTATTGTTACACGATTTAATACATAACAAGATGTCGCAATAGCTTCAACCCAAAAGTGTTTTGGTAAACCACTACTGTTTAGTAATGTTCGGGCACATTCTTGTAATGTACGATTTTTTCTTTCTACCACACCATTTTGTTGCGGTGTTCGAGGAAAAGAAAATTTGTGAGTTATTCTTTTTTATTACAAAAATTTGTAAAAAGATCATTTTCGAATTCTCCTCCATGATCACTTCGGATATTTTTAATTTTTAAGTTCATTTGTATTTTAATTCTTTTAGCAAAAATTTTAAACATTCCAAAAGTACCACTTTTATGTTTTAAAAACAAAGTCCATGTATATCTTGAAAAATCATCAACTATTACAAAGACATATTTGTTGTGATTTATAGACCGAATTTGTGTAGGGCCAAATAAATCTAAGTGTAACAATTCTAATAGTTGTTTTGTAGAAATATTATTCTTAGATTTAAACAAGCTTTTCTTTAGTTTTCCAATTTGACAATCATCACATAAATTTTCTACTTTGAAATTTATTCTAGGTAATCCCCTTACTAGTTCATATTTTGGTAATTTATTAGTACTTTTAAAGTTGATATGACAAAATCGTTTATGCCATAACCATGAATCATCATGTTTGGCGGTTAAGCATAAGTTTGAATTTTTATTTATATTCATGTTTAATACATAAATATTTTTGTTTCTAAATCCTTCAAAAATGAGTTGTTTGTTATTATCTAAAATATTACATTTATCTTTTTCAAAATTTATTTGAAAACCTTTATCGCATAATTGACTAATGCTTAGTAAGTTGTGTTTTAGATTTTTTACTAATAAAACATTTGTAATAATAGGAGAATCTGATATACCAGAGTTGATGACTTCTCCAATGCCCACGACGTATCCTTTTGAATTGTCCCCAAATGTTACCGTTCCACCATCAATGTATGATATATTTGATAACATCTTTGAATTTCCGGTCATATGTTTAGAGCAGCCACTATCTAGAATCCATTTCTCTTTATTTTTTATTTTGGGTACCTGCAAAATAAAAGATGTTTCAATTGGTACCCATATATTATTAGGGTCCTATTTGTTAGGAGAAGGTAGCCATACCCAAGATAGTTTGGTACCTTTATAAAAATAATTTTTATTATAGACCACATTCTCTATATAATTATTGATATACTTTTGTCTAATTAAATAACTATTTGTTTTAGGAATCCAAATTTTTGTAGTTTTGGTATTAAATGTAGACTTAGGTAAACTTTTAGTTTTTTTATAACTAAGATTTTTTGCAACTTTTTCTTTTTGTTTAGAGGAATTTTTACAACCTATTCCATTTTTGTTGCTTGATGGTTTTGATATTTTTATAAGGTTTTCCAAATCTTGTTTTCCTTTATTAAATTTTGACACATTATTTGTAATCTTATCTAGCTTTTCTTTTAGTTCTATATTCTCAATTTTAAACAATTCAATATTATTTTTAAGGTTGGTATTTTCTTTGTTTGCTTTTTTGTGCTTTCAAGTTCTATAGTGGTAGCCACATTTATTATCAAATTACTTTTGTATTTTTCTTGAGATAATTCAAGTTCTTCTTCTAGAATGATTTTTTCATCTTTTAACATACCTACTTCAATTTCTAATCTATTTATTTTAACTATATATTCTTTATTCAATTTTTTAACCTGTCTAAATTTATCATCCAATTCCATGCTTAGTTCAAATAATTCGTCATAGCTAAGTTCCTGACATACCTCATCGTTTTGTGCCATAAAACACACATTTGCTTGTTCTTCGTCACTATCGCTATCACTTTCTGATGATGAAGAGTCCGAATCATCCCATGTTACTTTGAAAGCTCTCTTCTTCTTGAATTTTTCAAATTTATTCTTCTTTTTATCATTGTTGAGTTTTGGGCAATCTTTCTTCATGTGTCCGTATTGATCACATTCATAGCATTTGATTTGAGATTTGATTTCTCGAGTTGGACTTTCCTTCTTTTTGAAATTTTGTCATCTTTCTAAATTTCTTGAATCTATTATAGTTTTTGGCAATGAATACTATCTCATCTTCATCTAAATCCGAGTCATCATTCTTTGTTGCCTGAAATGCTATGTTCTTCTTTTTCGAATTTAGTTCTTTTCGTGCCTTCAAATTTGCTTCATAGGACATCAAATTTCCTATCAACTCTTCAACTTTGAGGGTAGAAAGATCATTAGCCTCTTCTATAGCCAATACCTTTCTTTCCCAGTCAGGTGTTAAAGAGTTGAGTATTCGAGAAACTAAATCAAAATCAGTAAACTTAACTCCTAATGCCATAAGATCATGTTGAATAGTTTGAAATCTAGAATACATGTCTACTATAGTTTCATTTTGTTTCATTTTGAAAGATGAGAATTGGTTTTGCAAAATTGAAATTTTAGTTTGTTTGACCTTTGTTGTACCTTCGTGTGTAATTTGTAAGGTACGCCAAATATCAAATGCAGTGGTGCATAGCATTACACGTGAAAATTCATTTTTGTCTAAAGAACAAAATAAAACATTCATAGATTTAGCATTGTTTGATGCTAAGGTTTTTTGTGCGTCGGTCCAAGTGTTCATAGCAGTAGTGGGTGCTTCATATTTATCTTGAGTGGCTGACCAAATTTCTAGACCGTTAGCTTCCATAAAAATTCTCATACGTGTTGACCAATAAGCATAGTTAGAGCCATTAAAAAGTGAGGGTCGTGCTGTGGATTGTCCTTCTTGAAAAATACTTGCCATATTTAAAGAGATTCAAAAACGTGTTACTGTTCTTTGATCAAACCTAGCTATGATACCAATTGAAAGTCTATATGAGTGGATCGTATGATATATATGTGCAAGTATAAGTAATCAACAGTAAAACTAGATAGATAATAGTAGTAAAGTAAATTAAACTAATCACACCAGGATTTTATACTGGCTCGGACCTCCCGTCCTACGTCCAGTCCCGAAGCTCCTCTTCGGAATTTCCTTTTACTAACTAACCCTCACTTGACCCGGAGGAACAGGTTTACAATAGCAGAGTTTCTTTGTCAAAGATGTGTTCTTATAACACTGAAGTTGACTGTTGAATACAAGTGCTTCCAATATATTTATCTAGAAAGTGTTGAATGCATAATCCAGAATATATGGAAGTGTAAGTAGTTGATTGCTTTGAGAACAGATGTAAGTCAGAGTATAGAAATCAATAGAATAAGTAAGCATATTTTTCTTTGCATTGCTGATGCTATTTATACTGATGAAGGGTTATCTTGTATAGTTGTATCCGTTGTAATCTCCCTAAAGTCGCTTTTAATGATGATGAAGAGTTGCGGTAAGAAGAAGCAGACGTGTGCCTTCGAGTGTGACAGTTGGAGTTTGAAATTGCTCTGTCGAATTCAAAATCAGACGTCTGAGAGCATGTTTCAGACGTCTGCCCTTCATATATATTTTTGTGTATGGTTGTTTTTCAGACATCTGATTTTAATACCAGACGTATGATTCCTTCTGAAATATAGAACCAGAGAATATCATCAGACGTCTGGTATTTTTATCAGACGTCTGTTTTATACTGATTTGCAATACAGAGGAATAATCCAGACGTCTGGTAAGTGCACCCAGACGTCTGAAAGTGTGTATTCTTGCTTTCTTTGTGTCTGTGCATTTCCATTTCAACTTCTATTGATTTGTTTGCCTTTTGATTCTTGTTTCTATCTCTTTGGTGATGCTACTTCATCAACTACCTGTAAATATAGATATATACATACATACGATTTCCATTGTATAGTTGTTATCATCGAAACCGTAGAATAGATTTCCTAACAAACCCATCATATCAAATATATTATATTACCCCCCCTCAAGTTGGAGCATGCAAATCACAAATGCTCAAGTTGCGTAACAAATAACCAAACTGTTGACGACCAAGGGCCTTAGTCAAAATATCAGCTAACTGATGACCTGCAGGTGCATACGAAGCAGTAATATTTCCACCCTGCAACTCATCACGAACAAAGTGACAATCAACTTCAATGTGCTTGGTGTGGTCATGAAACACCGGGTTCTTCACAATATGCAAAGCAGATTGACTATCACAAAACAGTCGCATGGGCATAGAATGAATCACACCAAGAGAACGCAACAATGATTTTATCCACTTAAGTTCACAAGTCGCAACAGCCCTAGAACGATATTTTGCCTCCGTAAATGAATGAGAAACAGTCGGTTGCTTCTTAGTTTTCAAGGAAACAGGAGAAAGACCAAGAAGCACAAAATAACCAGACATCGAACGATGTGTCAAAGGACAAGCTGCCCAATCACTATCACGATAAGCTTTCAACTGCATATCACTGGGAGGAAGCAAAATACCTTGACCAAGTTGATTTTTAATATATCGTAAGATACAGATGGCAACATCCCAATGTGCGACCTGAGGATTACTCAAAAACCGAGCAAGAGTATGAATGGAATAACTCAACTCAGGTCGAGTAACAGAAAGATACACCAATCGCCCAAACAAATACCTATATTGCTTCGGATGCTCATAAGGATCATTCGCTGCATAAGCCAACCGATGATTCTGTTTCATTGGTGTGTCAATAGGTTTACAACGTAACATACCTGTCTCTGTCAATATATCCAAAGCATATTTCCGTTGAGAAAGAAACAAACCCTCATCACCATGGGCTACTTCAATCCCAAGAAAATATTTCAACACACCAAGATCCTTCATATGAAAACACTTACTCAAGTATTGCTTGAACCTCAAGATCACATCATATGAGGAACCTGCAATAATCAAATAATCTACATAAACTAGTACATGTAGAGAAACCTCATCCTGTTGATAACTAAATAATGAATAATCAGCATAGGATTGTGTAAAACCAAATTTCCGCAAAGCACTAGATAACTTAGCAAACCACTGCCGAGAAGCTTAACATAAACCATACAATGACTTGCGTAACCGACACACTTTCCCAGGAGTAGGACTACTATAACCTGGGGGAGCTGCATATAGACCTCTTCCTCCAAATCACCATGAAGAAAAGCATTACATACATCCATCTGATGCAATGCCCAATTACGAGCAATAGCAACAACAAGAAAAATATGAATAGTACCCATCTTAGCAACTGAAGCGAAAGTTTCATTATAATCAATACCAGTAGCCTGCCGGTTACCATACACAACTAAACGTCCCTTAAGACGCTCAACATCACCATTAACATGTCGCTTTATTTTATAAACCCAACCACTACCAATAGCCTTCTTACCAGGTGGCAAATCCTCTAATGTCCATGTGACATTCCGTTCAAGTGCATCAATCTCCTCTTTCATTGCCTGGCGCCAACCTACATCATAAACGACCTCTTTAAAGGAAGTAGGCTCTTTTTGTGATGTAATTGCTGCTAAAAATTCTTATGTCTCATAGAAAATTTATCATAATTCACATAACAAGCTATACTAAAAGGTTTACCTGAGGAACGAGATGGAGTAGGAGAAGCAGTACGGGGGTCTATCTTGCACATAACTGTGTTAATAACATATCCTCAAAGACAGGACGAGGGAAGCTTGATGCGGTGCCCACGACCAAGATTATCACCATTTGAATCAATGCTTGAATTCTCCCTGGACTCCACACCATCTAAATTAACTCCCATACTCCCCCTCGCCTCCACACCATCACACTCGTGCATACAAGGCTGCTGGGCAGCATGCTCCACGGCTACCCCAACAGACTGGGTTGCTGCCTGCTGCTCACTCACGCCACCTCTATCTTCAACTATCACATCCTCTATAATCTCGACATCTCGTACATTACCCAAATCAGACATAACACCCAACTCATCATAATCATCAAACACACCATTCGTGGAATTCTAGGATAGAAAATGATTCAAATGCTCATTGGTGGAGGTGGAAAAGGAATCATGGGTAGAAAAAGAAAAGACATGCTCAATAAATTTTACATCACGACTAATAAAATACACATCAGCATCTAAATCATACAAACGAGACACCTTTTGACCCAAAGTATAACCAACAAAGATACATCTCCTAGAACGAGGGTCAAATTTATCCTTAACACGAGGCTGATTCGCAGCATAGCAAAGACACCCAAATACCTTTAAAGCAGACATACTAGGTGGACTCCCAAAAAGCATTTCATAGGGAGTTTTACCATCCAAAACAGGAGTGGGAATCCGATTAATAAGGTGACAGGCAGTTAAGACACACTTCCCCCAAAAATCAATAGGTAAGTAAACTTGAAAGCGCAAGGCACGAGCAACATTTAGAACATGTTTATGTTTACGTTCTACTCTACCATTTTGTTGGGGAGTATCGTAACAAGAGGTTTGATGCAAGGTTTCTTGTCGAGCAAAAAAAATCTTTTAAGCATTTAAATTCTTGTCCATTATCACTACGCAAAACCTTCACTGGCCTATTAAACTGCGTTTTGACCATAGCAAAGAAATTTTGAATCAATTCGCTAACCTCATATTTATCGACCATCAAATATATCCATGTAGCACGAGAAAAATCGTCAACCATGGTCAAAGAATAATGAACTCCATAACTAGAAACAACACGATAAGGACTGTAACGACCTACTATTTTGGACCACTCAAATCGATAATAATCCGCACATGTCAGACTTGAATAATTCAAAATAACAAATTGTAATAAAATTTGAAGCAAATAAAATCATTCACAGAATCACAGACACAGACACAGAAATATCAGAATATTCGTAGCAGAAATAAAATACCATAGTAGTTCATGAAGCTACTATATACAAACTCTCAAAACATATACAAAATATCATTGTTTAAAAATGGATACAATAGAAGTCTGGATACATAAATCAATAATATAGAGACAGATACCGAATAGGAACTAACTGGAAGAAGATGAATAAATAGATAGATAAGCTCTAGCTAAACTCTAGCTTCAAAAAGTGAATCCAAAGCTGTCATTCTCAGGCTGACCCGAGCGTAAAGTAAAACACAAACACTCGAGTCAGGACATACATACTTATACACTGTAAACCAACTCAAGTGAACTGTAATAACAATGCACAATAACTTAAAGGATGCTTGGGATCGCCCATCCTTTAAGGATCAGTCAAACCATCAATGAAGTAGTAATAAACACTATCCTAGAAATATCCATATTAAAGTAAACAATGTAAGTAACAGTGTTATTGTGACTAGGGTAACGTAGAGCTACAGTAACCGCTCACCTCTAGCCACACTCTTAAAATCAAAGGTGTGCATCAAATAATCACAAGGAAATCACATGACACACAACACCGTACCCGTGGTTATAAATTTCAAAATGATTTATAATTCCGAATTAAAATCATCCATTTAAACCATTAAAAAGTGAAGTCATTATTCCTTCAAATCAAATATTCAATTCCCAAAAATTTAGCCATTTCTGAGTTCATTTATTCAGTTAGACACTTCAAATATTGAAATTTCAGCCACAAATAAACTTTGATTTTAACCTTTTAAACATTATAAAAATCATATTTTAACACTCAAATGTTCAATAAAATACCTTTAACTTATGATTTTTATAAAGTAAATATCCTATAAATAAAATCAAATTTTCAATAATTTACTTAATAAATTCAAATGTACAATTTCCTATACTTCACATTTTAACAAATTTCTTAACACTTAAATTTTTATTACCATTTTTCAGATATAACTTAATTTTCATTTTATTTATATAAATTAAATTACATTTTTAATTTCTTAACTTAACCTTTAATTTCAAACCAAATTTCCATTTCCAAGTTAAGTTAAATTCCAAAATTTTCATTTAACTATCCATTGATTTAACATTATAAACTAATTACCTAAATTCAAAATACACTGTAAGTTGCTTAACTTTATTTTACAAAAAACTTGATATTTTCTTTTACTTTATATTTATCCAGTTCATACATCAATTATATTAATTACCAAGTTCATCTTATAATTTCATTTTTACTTAAATTCCCATTATTAAGTTAAATCAAACTTTCACACTACAACTCAAACCATCTATTAACTTATACCATTTATCCTACTAGAAAATCACTACTTAACCATTTTAAATCTAATATAAGTCAAATTTCATATTTTTATTTTTCTCTTTCATTTACAACACATGAAATTTATAAGAAATCATATTTTAAAATCAACCAGGGGTCCGGATAATATTTTACATCTAAATCAAGTGATATGGAAATTATCATTTATATCTGAAATCAGTAAAATTTCCGGGTTTTGATAATTTCAAACCCACAATCCCAAGACAAATACAAATAAATAAAAATCACTCAGGCCCATCATTTCAACCCATAATGATTTTTCCTTATTCTAAAGTCCGTTCGGGTATGTATCATTTCAACCCATAGTGATTTCTATACTAACAGGGAACTTGCAGTGATGATCAAAATAAATTAAATAGTAACAACATATAGCAGTATCAGATGATATGACAGATAAATAAACAAGATTAACATTATATAATTTATAACACAGGTAGGTATAACATGATAATAAAATCTACAAATTCACATGGTGTCAATTTACTAATTATATAAGTACAGATGTCATGTGTGAATTACTCAACTTTAATGCTGGAGTTAGCAAAACAAACAACACGAATGGATTCCAGAAGGCATGATGACATGACACAAGATTCAAGTGGAAGAGAACCAAGCTAATGATCTTGTCACAACCCATAAACAAAACCAAATATAAATATAAATTCAATACACATTGAATTTGAAACAACTTTAAAATTAAAGCAAATTGAACACAATAGTTTTTGCCATGCTTTCAACATCTACTTGCTCGGCCTAGGGGGTGAATATGGTCGGGTTTGGTGTGGTTCTGGATTAGGTTTGAGTCTATGGAGGCACGGCTACATGTGCTAGAAGTGGCAAAGGAGTCACAACACATGAATGTGAGGAGACAAGGCAACATAATGGAGTTTTTTGTCAACTTTTGGGCTCGGCTACATGGTCCTAAGGCTCGGCCATGACATGTTTTAGATCTGGACAGAGGTAAGGCTGAGGGTAAATGGTCATATCATGGTGGTGGTGGAGCATGGGGAGGTGGCCATGGCAATCCAAGGTGATGGCGATGAAGACTAGGCCCGGTTAGGCATGTTTTAAGGAGTTTGCAACATTTTTGTGGAGTTTTTGGTCATGAGGAAGGTATGGCCAGATCTGGTCAGAGGAAGAGGATGTGATAGGTAGTTGATGATGAGGAGGAGGTGGTGGTGGAGGTGATGGCCAAGGCACTAGAGTGGAGAGCATGCAAATATGTGAAGAAATCATGGCCAAAACGAGGCAAAAGGAAGAAGAAAAAAGAAAATGAAAAATAATACACACACACACAACCATTACTTACAGAGGAGAAAGCTTCACACGAGAAGATGATCAAATGAGATGCGGCAAAGAAATTTGTACGTGAGTTTGTATTTAACAGAGAAGTTTCACGTTGATTTAGAGGGAAAAACGGCAGGAAATAAATAATTGAAACGTTAGAGAAATTTAAGGATTTTATTCCTATTAAATCAAGAGAAGCAAATGGAAAAGTGGAATGAGATGAAGTGTTATATTGCAAGGCAAATAGGCGGCTGTTGATTTGAATGGCTAAAGTATGGAATCGAAGGGGTGTGCATTATAAAGGCAATAAATAAATTGAAACGTATGCCCAAAATAAATCACAAAGTAACGTATCTTATATTTATTTGTTTCCTATTTATGCAATAAAATATACGTTAAAAAATAATTCAGTAAATAGCGTACCATATAAATAAACATCAGAGAAGTAAACAAGAAACAGATATAAAACGTATCAAATAAAACATATAATTTAATTGCTATTTACAACTTTGTTTATTACTCAACTTAAAAAAAATTGATTTGTTACATATCCATTTGATTTGTTTATTACTTATCTAAGAAAACGGATGTAGAACATATACAATAAAATGCATATATTAGTTGCTTTTTACAACATTGTTTATTACTTAATTCACAAAGTATATATCCAAATTAAATGGAAAAACGGAACAAATATTGTAAATATATACAATTTAAATAAAGATTGGAAGTTAGAATTTAAGCTTTAAAGTTTCAATTAGAGTCAACATTTAACCCAAAATATTAAATTCCAGAAATTGTTTATATTAAATAAAATTGGGTAAATGATTTATAACCAATTCAGGAAAATTCTAAAATTCAAACTTTTAAATAATTAAACACCAAAGTTGTTTAAAATAAAAATGAATAAAAATATTTATTAAAATTTTGGGCTGTTACATAAAATATATGCATAACATATCGTGTTACACAAATTAGAACACGATTTTACAAACAAAGATATTATTTATATAAATTAAAAATAAACAAATTTGTTAAATAAAACAATTTACACACAATATTGTAAAAACATAACTTTCACAATATTAATCTGATTTCAACGAAATGAAAAGCAATATTCTTGAAATTAAATCTATTTTCATCATAAAAGATAAAATTGAAAAATTCAAATATTTAAATTTTAAATTTAAAAGTTAAAGTTTCACAATTTTGACCAAAATCCACTTTTTTGGAAAATATTATATTTATTCATGTTTGGAATTATAATTCACATAGAAAACAAAATTTATATTTAAAATGAAAAAAATTATCCATTTTAATAAATAAAATAAAGTTTTGAAATCAGGAATTTCAGTTAAAATAATTAAAATAATTTTTTTTAAAAAAAATCACAAAATACAAGGTTGTTACAAGGACCCCAAATATCACAATGTATCAAATCAAACAAATCAGTTACTTTACTTATACTTAATGGAAAAGAGTCATGAGGCTGTTTAGCTATAAAACAAACATCACAATTGTCATCACAAAATTTATTCGTACTACTACTACTTCCAACAGATAATAAAGAACATACCACTTTCATGGAAGGATGACCCAACCGTCTATGCCATAACTGGGCAGAGTCTGCAACTGTGGAGTTATTTTCTTGAATACTACGATCTGGTCGGAAGAGACAGACCCCATTACACTGCTCCCTTGTGCCAATCAGGTTCCTCAAACTCCGACCCTGAATAGTGCATAGCTTGTTAGTGAAAAATACAATAAAATTTTGTTTTTCAAGCAATTGATACACATACAGCAAATTGCAATTAAGGGTAGGTGCATATAAAACATTATCATGAATTAAGTCATGGCTTAATTTAATACGACCTTCTTTAGTGGCAGTGTCATGTTTTCCATTTGGAAAACCAACGGGTTCTGAAGCAATTTCTTTGATATCAACAAACAAGTCAAGATTACCCGACATAGTGTTTGAAGCTCCTGTATCAATAATCCATTGGTCCAAAAATTTCTTAACATGCAACTTTGGAGTAGAAGACATGGTTGAAGAAGTCTTGAGAGCTACGATGAGCTGCTGCACTTGCGCATCAGTGAGAGTGGGTAAAGAAGCACGATCCACCTCATTCATCGCAAAATCAAATCTTGTCTATACCATGAAAAAGAAAACAAACCTCCGCTTGAAACACAAGCACACACCATAAATCCACAGCACACAAAGCTAATTTTCTGGAATACGGATCATGAACCAAAAAAAAAACTATTTTTTGTGCCTTAACTTAGGAGGCTCTGATACCATGATAAGTTTAGGAAATTTTTGGAGAAAGATAACAATGCATTTCCATTCAAACTCCTAGAATATATAACCCAATATACAATCAGTCATTCCAGGAAATATATCCTTATCGGTCTCCTAAAATATATAACCAAATATACAACCAGTCATTCCAAGAAATATATCCTAATATAACCCACCATATCAAATATATCATAATACAACCTGTCATATCAAATATATCCTAATATAACCCATCATATCAAATATATTCTATTAGAATTCACCCTCTTTTAAATTTTCTAAATCAACAGAAGGGTTGGGAGAATTTTCAATTAGATTAGAAGTTTGGGAGTTATATGAAGCATAATTTAAAAGAGGTGCTTCAGAAAGTTGTAAGTCCAAATGATTTTTTATTTCCTCATGTATATCTGATCCCCCACTAATTTCACCTTGCTTGGCTTGCGCATCATTTTCAGTACTACTTGATATTTTACTTTTCTTTGCTAACTTAACCACTTGCCTTAATCTTGGGTTGATTCACCGTTTTAAGAGATATCCGATTCGAGACAACAACAATAGTATGTTGTTGCATAGTTGCTCGAACTTCAGAGTTTTGTTTCGTTTCATGTAAATCAGAACCTTTAGCAATAACAGATTTGTTGTGCATAACACAGTTTGGTGTTACTTGTCCAGAAGTGTTACATGAAGTGCATTTTAGAGGTTTCCATGCATACTCAATTTAGACTTTGTGAAATCAACTTCACTAACATTTATAAATTTAGGAAGCTCTTTATTCAGAGTGATACTAATCAACTTGAGCTTGAATAGCTCTAAAAATTGGTCTCCAAATCATAATACAAACATCTATCCTCATATAAAAATCAAATCTGAATGCAATATTTTCAACCTATCCTCTTCACAATTAAACTTGATGAAAATAATTTAATCCGTCAAATTTAACTTGATGAGCCTTTGAGCTTCCAAAACCATTTAACATATAATATAACAGCCATGTAACCAATTTTTTCTCTAAGAAAAAATCCTACAACATATTCTTGCCAAAAAGCGATACTTTCATTATGACTTCTTGAGGCGGAGGATGTGTAGAGCCAATATAATTTAAAGAGAATTCTCTAGGAAAATATGAACCAGCATTGCACAGCTTAGACTTGAATAAGGAGGACTATTGAGCATGGGGAATGCTCAGAGATTCTACAACAACTTGCACTTGACCAATGGAGTAACCAACAAAGGTGAAATGAGGAGATTAGGAAGAGGAGTGGACTGAAGAGAGAGGAGGAGGGTCGAGGGCACAACGGAGAAGGAGGAGAGATAGGATTGGTTGATACAGCCAAAGGAAAGGGAGGAATAGGGGAAAGAATGGGATTGGCAGAGGGATGGAAAGGTCAGAGGACATGGCAGCTAAAAAATGATGCCTGGATCATGAATTTTTTTATTTTATTTTAGCTTAAATGTGTATATATATTATCATATAAATGCACATTAAGTTAATATTAAGAAATATATATATAATAGTTTGGTGTAAATGTATGGTTATAGATACACATATCCGACTAAATCTTTTACTTAAATTTTACGGTTTAAATATTGTTTTTATTGATTTTCGCATAAAAATCATTAATATATATATATATATATATGTATGTATGTATGTGTGTGTGTGTGTGTGTATCAAAAGCAATTTAGAACGATCAAATTTTATAATTTGCATATTATATATATTTATATTGCAAAACTTTGGTTTTATTTTTAAATAAATTATACATACGTATGTATGTATACGGCTTAATTTTTCAATTTCGAAATCATATTATTTAAATAAATTTCGAAATCACATTGTTAATAATTCTTGCCCTACTGTCAATGCTAACCCTTTTTCAGCTTTATCCAATCCTGATATGGTCAAAGTTGGTGTATCTGAATCACTATGTGATGTAAATCTTTCTACTTCATCATTGTCAGTTGAAAATCCTTTTAATGCTTTATCTGATTCTGTTCCAAAGGTTGGTTCAACTGTTGTTTCAAACTCTAGTGATTTGGTTAGGGTTGTATCTGAATCACTTTGTGATGTAAATCTTTCTACTTCATCTTTGTTAATTGAAAATCCTTCTAAAGCTTTATCTGATTCTGTCTCTAAGGTTGCTTCAGCTGTTGTTTCAAATTCTATTTCAACTTCATGTTGTTCTTAATTTAGTTCTAAATCTCCATCCATGAATGTTACTAATCCTTCCCCATATTTGCATTTGTCACCTCCTAAAAATGTTTTACTTCCACCTCCTTCTGGGTCAAGTGAGAGTGCAGTTGTATTGAAGAAATCTAGTAGTATAAGTAATTTGGATTCTGTTGATCTTAATAAAGGAAAGGAATTTAAACCTTCTGATGTGCAACCTTTGTCTTCATCCAAAAATAGTTCACATCCAAGGCACACTAGGAAGAATCCTTCCTCATTGTTTCCTCCCCTTCCTAATAAATGAATAACATTGCTTTTTGGAATATTAGGGGGGCTAATTTACCCTCTAAACAATTAGAGATTAAGAATCTTATTGAGATCAAAAACATTCATCTGATGTGTGTTTCAGAAACTAAGCTTGACATTAATTCAACTGTTAAGGCTATTCGTTTGATTGCCCCATCTTGGTTGCATGATAATAACTTTATTGAGTCCAATTATGTCAGATTGCTCACTCTTTGGAATCCATTTTTCTTTAAACTTTCCATAATTAGTGCCTCTGATCAATACATTCATTATAACTGTATCCATTTTCCTTCCAATACAAATTTTCATCTTACTTCTGTGTATGCTCATAATTCTCCAGGTCTGAGACAGGTATTCTTGGATTTTCTTCCATCCTTAAATTCATCTTCAATTCCATGGATTATTGGTGGGGATTTTAATTGTATGTATGCAAGTAATCAAAAGTGTAGTGGCTGCCCATTATCTCTTAAGGATATTACTCCTCTAAACGGTGCTTTAATTCAATCCAATCTTTTTCCTGCTAAACACTTTGGTCCTGATTTTTCTTGGTCTAATTGTAATAGGAGTGGTAATCCAACATTATGTAAGATTGATCATATTTTTCTAAATCTGTCTTTTCTACATCTTTGGCCAAAATCTTTCTATAACATTTGTCAGCCTTCTTTATCTGATCATTGCCCATTAATTTTTCTTTGGGGATTGATGATTTTTGTGGAGGGAAACACTCTTTTAAATTTTTTAATTTTTGGACTAAGCAAGTGGAATATTATGATATCTTAAAGCAGGTCTGGAGAATGCAATTTGGCAAGGATCCTCTCACAAACATTATTCTCAAGATGAAAGCTTTGAAATTTCAACTTAGAAGTTGGTCTTCAGCAAGTTTTGGTAAGGATTCTAAACTATCCTCTCAAATTAGGAATCAGCTGATTAGGATTCAAGAGCAACTGAGTGCTAGACCATTTGATAATACTTTACTTCTTTCTGAACTGCAATTAAAGAATGCTCTTGAGCAAATTATTCTAAAAGAAGTGTCATCACTCAAGCAGTAAATTCACTTGAGAATGGATAAGGAGGCTGATAGGAATACTAAATATTTTCATAATTACTTAAAAGTTAAAAGGAATCGTGAAAGTATTTTTCAGATAAAGGACATGTGTGGAAATTTGGTGGAAACTTTTGATGGTATTAATGAAGCCTTTGTGAGGTATTTTACATCCATTCTAGCTCCAGATAATCAATTCATTCCTGACATTAAACCTCTCTATGATATCACTCTTCCAACCTTAGATACCTTTCAATTCAATTCTCTGATTAGTGCTATTTCTAATAATGAAATCGAAGCTGCAGTTTTTAGTTTGGACAGTGATAGTTGTGGAGGGCCTGATGGTTATAATGCTCATTTTATTCAACAAAGTTGGAAGATAATTGGGTCTGATATTATTAAGGCTATTCAATATTTTTTTTCTTAATAATAAATTACCTGTTGGACTTGCTGCCACTGCTATTGCACTCATACCCAAGACAGTTAATCCATCTTCTGTTGTTGATTTTAGACCAATTTCATGTTGTAATATCATTTATAAGATAATTTCAAAAGTTTTAGCTAATAGATTACAATTAGTCTTGCCATCTATTATCTCAAACAACCAGGCTGCATATATTAAGGGTAGATCAATAAGTGATAATATTCTCTTAACCCAAGAATTATTGTATGGTTATGAAAGGAAAAATATTTCTCCAAGGTGCATGTTAAAACTTGACATTAAAAAGGCATTTGATTCTATTGCTTGGAATTCAATTTTAGCAATCATGTCCAGAATGAATTTCCCAAAGCCTTTTTTAGCATGGATTTACACTTGTATATCTTCACCCATGTTTTCAATTTCAAGAGTGGGTGGGCTATATGGTTATTTTAAAAGTAAACAAGGTGTTAGGCAAGGTGATCCAATTTCTCCATACTTGTTCATAATTGTTATGGAACTTCTTAATCCCATTTTGATGAGTCTTGTTGAGAAAGGAGATTTTCAGCTTCATCCCAAATGTAAAAGACCTGTTATTACCCACCTTCTATTTGCTGATGATCTTATCATTGTTTCTAAACCTTCTTATCACAATATTCAGTGTATTATTTCATATCTAGAGCTGTTCTATTCTATTACTGGCCTCCAGATTAATCTTCACAAGTCCAATATTTTAGTTGCTGGTTTAGATTCAAGTTAGAAAGATGATATTATTAGGTGCTCTGGTCTACAGGAGTTATCCAAAAATACCTTCTACCTGGGTTTGCCTATATTTTTCTCTAGAGTTACTAAACAAAATTGCTTACCACTTTTTGAGAGGATTATTGAAAGGCTTCAATTATGGCCAATGGATAAACTGTCACAAGCTGGTAGATTAACTATCATTCAATCAATTGCAGTGGCTGTCACAACATATTGGACTAGACATTACATACTTCCTGTTAAGCTTATTAATATGATCTCTAGTGCATTTAATAAATTTCTTTGGCATGGTGACCCTTTTTCCAGAAAGATGATTCCTATTTCTTTTTACAAACCATTTGAATCCAAAAAGAAAGGTGGTCTTGGTATTACTAATATTTTTCTTTGGAATAAGGCAGCTATATCAGTATACTTCAATAAAATCATTGAATCTGAAAGAAATTTATGGTCTCAATGGGTCAATAATAATCTTATTGGTAAAAAGAATTTTTGGATGATGCCTATTCCACAAAGCTGCAGTTGGAGTTGGAGATGTATTCTCAAGCTTAGGGAGACTTTCATTCCTCTTATTCAGTGAAACTATGTTTTGATTAAGGATTTATCATTCTGGCACTCACCATGGGCTAAACAAGGGATGATTTTAAGTTCTGTAGTGGATTATAACTTGAGAAGAATCTCTGGTATTCCTGAACAAGCAAAGGTTGAAGAGTTTATGCATGATGATGGTATAGTTTTACCATATTCTAGTTCCTACCAACTTAGGAACTTATGGAATGCGATCACTGGCAAACCCATTGTCAATAATGACAATGTTTTAATTTGGTCTGACAAGGGTAAACATCATTCCATTAAACTTGTGTATAACGCTCTCTGTCAAAATGGTTATCAATTTCCTTGGCATTCAAGAATATGGAATATTGGGGGTAGTGCTAAGGAAAATTTACTGTTATGGAAGGTGATGGCAAATGCATTAAATACCAAGGATAAACTATGTAAAATGGGTATTATCTCAGATGACTTATGTGTTCTATGCAAATCAGAAACTGAAAATAATACTCACTTGTTTTTTGATTGTACCTTTGTGTATCAGATATGGTACAGATTACTTTCTAATGGTGGTTTTTATAAACCATCACCTGTTAGCTCGGTGGAATGGTTTAATGTATTCAAAGCTACAAGGTGGAAGACTCATAAGACAAGGTTGTTGCTTAAACTGCTAAAGAAATTGATACATGCAATATGGTCTGAAAGGAATGATAGAGTTTTTGGTATGGGATGTAAGAATGTGGCACAGCTTTATAACCAGATTCATGGCAAAATTCTCAGAGACTTGAAAGCTAATCATTTTTGAAGTTCATGGTAAATCTACTTCAGGCAGAGGGCTATTTTTCTAGATTGATATTCTCAGAGTTTTGTTCTGTGTAATAATTTTCTTTTTGTATTTGTTTGTTTTATTATTCTGTAATGTGTTTACTATAGGATTTTGTCATTCAGAGGGCTAGTGTCTGGTGTGGTTGTATTTGAGTGATATTTTTTGAATCTGTAACTGATCTTGTGATTCTACATAAGTCAATAAAATGAGTTTTACTCTTGCTTTTCAAAAAAAAAATTGCATGTATATGTAATGTAAATATATTTTTTGAAATCAAATTTGTTTTAAATATTATTTAATTATTATTTTTGAAAATTAGAATAAAAAATTAAATTATTAATATTATATTCCGTCAAATGATATATAAATATATTTGTGTGTAATATTATCACATCGATATTTTCTATTTTACCTTGGTTATATTAACCAATTAAATTATCAAGTGAGTCATTCCATAGTTATCCAACAACTACTGGTACGTAATCCTTAGGTTCCCCAGCAGTCATGAGTAATATACCACTAACATTTATTATTAACTGAAAATAAGGTCGTCCATATTCAACTTTATAGTCCAAACACAAAGTCCTTGGTTCGATAATAATAATTATTATCATTAACCGAACTACTCTAGCCAGAGATTTTGACTTTGAGTTGACTTTGGTTTATTGTGATACTAATCTCGTATAACTGGGAAGATGAATCCTCTCTTGAATAGTTTTTTCACTTCCAATGTATCCACTTGGCTTAACTATACTAAAAACTATCAAGTGAATCATTCCATAATTATCCAATAACTAGCCATATGTAACCCTTATGTTTCCCCAGCAGTCATCAGTAATATACTGCCTAACATTAGGAGAGCATTACATACTCTAGTCTCAAAGGATGCATCGATATCCAGTCTCGATACGCCTTGACTAGTAATATTTAAAATGAAGTGTTTATTACATTGTGATAACATACTCATAATTACAAAAATTGTAATTACAATAACAAAGCACGTCATTTACGGATTTTTGTTAAATATACTTGAATTAAATAATTAATTAGTTATAACACATTACAACAAGTATATAACAGAAAGAAAACACCTTTTATTACAAACGAGATTTAATTACAAAGTTAATAATTTACGGTAAACTATAGAATTGCCCAAGGGATACCCCTAACTCCATCAATTTCCTATTTACATTTGGGGCCAATTAGAGAATCTCAATCTCATCCCTTTGCTTAGCTTCTAAAGAACCAACCGAGTTAGGCACTTCGTGAATGAATCTGCAAAGTTATCCTTGGTGCCTACCATTTGTATCACGACCTCTTTCTTCTCAAAGAATTCTCTAATGAGGTGGACATGATTTCTTATGTGCTTTGGGATCCTTCGTGGTCCGTATAGCCGCATTATTATCATTGAACAATACCATTGGATTCTCCATGTCGAGGATCACTTCAAGCTCAATTAAAAACTTTCACATCTAGAGTGTTTCTTCAGCTGTTTCACTGAAGGCGACGTACTCGGCCTCCATCATGCCGATTAATGTTACCTGTTTGGAACTCTTCCAACTGACAGCCTCATCGTTAAGCGTTAGAACATAACCCGATAGTGGTATATTGCCATTGAGATCATTTTGAAAACTAGAGTCAGTATACTTCTTGATAAGGAGGTCTTTATTCCCTTATATTAGGATCAAATCTCAATTATTTCTTAAATACTTCAGTATACATTTTACAACTGTTCAAAGCTTTTATCTCGGATTAGACATGTATCGGTTTATGCATCCTAATGCATATGCCACATCCGTTCTAGTATGTTGCATAACGTTTATTATGGAACCCATTGCAGAAGCATATGATATCCACTTCATATTATCTTTCTCATTAATATGAGGAGCGTCTTTCTTAGAAAGGATGATTTCAAATTGCGTTGAAATATTTCCACGCTTGGAATTCTCCATGCTGAAACTTTTCAGTGTGGTATCTACATATTGGAATTAGGACAATCCCACAACATTTTAGATCTAACTCTATAGATCTTTATACCCAATATATAGGCTGCTTCTTCCAAATTTTACATGGAGAAGTTATTGAAAAGCCAAGATTTCACTGATTGCAATAACTAAACATCATTGCCAATCAATAAAAGATCGTCAATGTATACTACGAAGAATACGATAACATTTCTCTATTTCTTTCGGTATACGCATGCTTCCTCTGTGTTCTGGTAAAAAAAACTGTTTGACCACTTTATCAAAACACTTATTCCAACTCCTTGAAGCTTATTTAAGTCCATAAATGGATTTTAACACCTTGCGAGCCCAGCCCTCACTCCCATCGACTGCTAAACCTTGAGGCTGCGACTTATAAACAGTTTCTTCTAAATCACCATTTAAAAATTCCATTTTTACATCTATCTACCATATTTCGTAGCCAAGCTGGCATTATTCAAATGGACTTAAGCATAGCTAAGGGAAATGGTCTCGTCATTATCAACACCTTAAATTTGACGAAATCCTTTCTCAACTAGCCTCATAAGTCTCCATTTGTCCATATGCATTTTGTTTTTCATAAAATATGTTTGCAGCCGATGAGTTTTATCCCTTCGGATATGGTAGACAAAGTCTACACTTTTTTTTATACATGGAATCTATCTTGGATTTCCTTGTTCCAAACCAAAGTGCGAAGTCTTTATTAAGCAGTGCTTGTCAGAAGGAGTGTCGTCATCTAAGACACAATCCTCCTTACCATCCACAAGAAAACTGTACTATCTCGTTAGATTCCTAACTAGACCTTCTAATAGATTACATATTTTCATATACATGTGAACATGGTTCTCCTACAGGTTCAATCTCCGTGTTTAACTCTCGAATCTCATCTAATTCTATAACTTTGCTATTGATTTCTTCTCACGGAAATTCCTTTTCCAAAAATATAACATGTTGAGAAAGATTGACTTTTTGTTCCTCGTTGTTTTAGAAAATAGATCCCATAGACCTAATGGGATATCCTATTCTTGCCTCAAGCTTATTTGGACTGACGTTCTCAAATAGGTCGGACAACCTCACACCTTCAAATAATTGAGGTGGGGTTTCTTTTCGTACCACATCTCATATAGCGTCTTAGGCATAGACTTAGTGGGTAACTGTGACGACCCGAAAATCCGTACCCTTTGAATCGACAATAAACCACAAATGTCCAACCCAAAAAGCACAGACTGACCGAAAGTCAAGAGAAAGAAAAGAAGAGAGAAGAAGAGAAGAGGAGAAAGAGAGAAGATAGAATTAAACAGAACAATACAGAATCTCACATCGTAGCGGAAAACATATAATATCATATCAATGATCTTTACAAAACAGAAACTGTATATACATACATCAATCAGAGTCAACAATCAATCAACAGTTGTCAGCCTGAACAGTTATAATAACCTGTTCTTACAAAAGCTGATAATATACAACAAGCAAACAAAGCAATGCAGCTGATAATCAATAATCAAAACAGATACGCATATACAAAAAGAAGATCTCCAGCTCGCCTGCTGAAGCTCCAAAAGCATCAAATCTGAACCTGTAAATATACTCGGTCTGACCCGAGCATTGAAAGGGAAGAACGCCCGGATCAGTCTGGTAAACCAACGGGAGAAACACACTCAACTGAATTTATTAAATTACCAAACTTTTCCTTTATCAAAATGTGACGACCCGGAATTTTGAGCAATATCAATTTAATAATCTTTGATAATAATTAAATTGATTTGATCATTTTACATTATAAATTGACAAGTTAAAATTATTTCAAAGGCTGATAATAATGATTTGATAAATATCTATCAACATTTTTCTTAACAATATAAAATTTGGCAAATTCAATTCTTTTGAAAATTTACAATACTTTAATTGGAAATATTTATTTTAGCAATTTAAAATTGGTAAGATATATTTTTCAAAAGCTAATCAAAAATATTTTCAATTTATAATATATATGTATTGGTATATCTTGTAAATAGGAAGTTTTAATGTAATAAAACTTTTTATTCAAATTGTAATATGTATGAATGTATATATTATGATTCGGTTTGTATTTCAAAATTTAATATAGTAATTATCAAATATAATGTTAAAATGTTTTCTATTTGAAATGTGTATATATATATTTGTATATATATATATATATATATTTGTATATATATATATTTGAAATAGGAATTTTAATTTAATAAGTATTTTCAAACTTTAATAAATATATAGTTTTGTAATTTGAAATGTTAATTTGATTTAATGCTTTTGAAATGATATTTGAAATTTTAAAATTTAATAACAAAGTTAATTTCTTATTTTATAAACATATATTTTAGCTTTTGTTTTAAATAAAAATAAAATTTGAAGTTCACTTTCAATTATTTTTGATATTCTTTCATTTTAATTTTTATCGTAAGATAAAATTGTATTAAGAATTTTTTTATATAAAGAGTTAAACTAAGTTTCTCAATTTATAAACAAATGATAGAATTAAATTGATTGAAATATAAGTTATTTATAAATGCCTATATGAATTTGCTTTTAAGATATTTATGAAAGTCTAAAGTTTATTTTTATATGATAAAAACATTTTATAATATTACATAAATACATTGTATATAGCTTAAATAGATTATTAAAAAGAAGATAACATTTAAAACATTTATAAAACATTAGGAAAATACTTTAGTAAATATTAATTTAACATTTTAACACTTGTAAACATTATAGGATATGTAAAGACATTTGTAAACTATGAACATATATGTGTAAGCAAACTAAAGGCTTAAAATGACAAGTGTCATTCTCTTGGTTTATTAAATTTTAAAAAATTTAAATTGTGAAATAAAAGATGAGCTTCATTTTCAGCAAATCAATTTCTCCTTTCAGCAATTTAATGCAAACAAAGATCAATATAAAAAAAACTGTAAAATCTGAAGCAAAGAAAAAAAATATATGGAAATTCAAATCAATGCAAAATCTTCAAAGTACAATCGAACAACTCAGTAATCAACTGCAGGAAGACTTGTTTTCAACATACAAATATATTCAAGAACATGCAATCTGGAATCAGCAAGCAATAAAACCAACATGCAATGAAATCAAAAGCCTGGAATCGGTTCTGTCTTCTGCTTTATATAAGGTGAGTAAATGCAATTTTAAAAACAGTTTTGAATATTGAAATTTGTCTTGTTCTTGTGTAATTATGACGATCTGTCTGGATTATTGGATTTAAACTAATGAATGTAGATGCATGGGTGTTTGATGATTGTGAGTTACCTGCATACCTAAATATATGCCTAGTATGCTTATAAACTGGTTTTAAACTTCATAATAAATTCAACAAAACAATGTTGAATTCGAATTTGCTTATGTTTTGTAAACAAAAGTTGTTTGTAATTATGTAACCTTTTATCTAAAAATAATTGTAAGTTTTTAAATTAAATAATTGGCTTAAAATTTTCAAATTTACAGTTAAATGGTAAATTGGGTCAAAAATTTATTAAATCAATTTTGAGTTTTCATTTCATAATGGGATTACATATTAAAAATCATGATTTTTAATGGTAGTATCACGATTTTTAATTGAGTAATTTGTGAGAATTCGCGGTTTGATGTTTTTGACATTTTTGGTCAATTTGGGACGAACGACGACGAATCAGTGGACGTGACTGTGCTCGAAGGTGGAGGGGACAACGACGTTCATCAGAAAATTATTTGGGAAAATTATAGATGAAGGGATTGATCGAAATTTGGATAAGTAGGGTTTTGTACCTCGTTTTTATCATCACGGTTCATCGCGTCTTTGCGGCATTGTGAGGCTACCGGAGTGAATCGCGAGAGTAGCCGTGGGTCTAGAGAATCATGACGAAGCTTTGGTGGTGCCGGTGGGTTTTCTCGAAGTTTAAGTTGTCGTGGATGTTGGATATTCTAGCAATGGTGTTTTCGAGCTGATGGGTTTGAAGGTGAATTTTCGATTCTCGTTCGAATTTGATTTTCCGAGTGGCGCG
Source organism: Allium cepa (assembly GCA_030765085.1). Lineage (NCBI taxonomy): Eukaryota > Viridiplantae > Streptophyta > Magnoliopsida > Asparagales > Amaryllidaceae > Allium > Allium cepa. The sequence goes on from CM060938.1 coordinate 849,285,191, forward strand.
ATTTGTAGTAGAGGTCGTGTGCGGCTTGGGGAAGGCTGGCGTGGAGTTCACCGTCGACCATCGGCGACATGCACGTATACGTGCACGATTTCATGTTTTCTGTTATGGGTTTGGGCGAGTTGAGGAAACTCGAAGATAGCTTCGGGTTTGCGTTATTTTTACTCGAAGCAAGTGAAGATCTGGATGACACGGGGTTGGCACAGGAATTTGCCATGGGTTACTCGAGTTTCTGGAGAAAGCAGATTTTGGGTTTTGTCAGAAGCTTGGAATTAACAGTTATGTTTAAAGGTTTGAAAACAAAGAAATTTGATTTTGGAATAAAGGTTTAAAACAAAAGTTAAATAAGTTTTACTTATAAAACTAATTGGTTTCAAAATCAAATTTTAAACAAGCTTTATATATGTATTAAAATATGGTGGTTTTTAAAATAAAAAGAAATGGATATTTTTGAAATAAAGCTTGTATTTAATTTTGTTTAATATTCTTGGGAAGTTTTAAAGATTTAAAGGTATATTCAAAATGTGTTTTAATTATAATTGATTTCTAATATATTTCATTTTAAATAAGGATTAATGATACCAATTTAGTAACCAAATATAATTAAGAATTATATAGGGTAATTAAGGGTTTGGTTAAACAAATATATGAAGATAATTAAGGTAATTAAATTGATTAACCCTTGAAAAGTTATTGGCTAATATAAATATTTTAGTTAAGATAATGGTCTTCTTAATTAAGAATTTTTATAATATAAAAAGTTAAGAATCATTTAATTAAATTGAAATAATTAATTAAATAATTAATTAAGTAATAAATTTGTGATTAATTAAGATAATCACTTATGGGTTAATTTAATATAATTACTTGATGAAGTAATTAAGTGGTTAATTACTAGAAGTTATTAAGTAAGAGTTAATTACTTTATTAAAAGTAATTTAGTGGATGTGATTAGGAATTAATTCCTTGAGTTATTAATTAAGGAATTAATTAATAAAATTAATTAAATTATTTAATTAATGATTAATTAATAAAAGGATTAAAAGTATTTAATTATGTGATTAATTACTTGTTAAAGTAACTAATTAAATAGAAATTTAATTAATGAAGTAATCATTAATAATCAAATAAATTATCAATTATTAATTAATAATTGAAGAATAACTAATTCATAATTAAGTTTTAATTACTTAATCTAATTAAAAATAATTAATCAAATGTGATTAATTAAAGGTAATTAATTAAATATGATTAATTATAAATGATTCATCAAGTGTGATTAATTAAAGGTAATTAATCAAGAGTAATAAATCAAATATGATTAATTAAAGGTGATTAATCAGGTGTGATTAATTAAATAATTATTAATGTAATTAATTAATAATAAATCAAGTGTGGTTAATTTTAAAAAGGGTAATTAAGAGATAATTACTTGGATAATTAAGAAGTAATTAATCAAGGTAATTAATTAATCTTGTAATTAAGGAATAATTACTTAAAGTAATTAAGAGATAATTAATCAAGGGAGATTAATTTAAAGTGGAGAAGTGAGTGAAGTTTATTTATTTAATTTGGAATCAATTAATGAATGGTAAGATGGATTGATGATAATCCAAGTGTTTAAGTAAGAATTAATTTAATTAAGAATGAATTAAATTGGATCTACCTTTTATAGGGATGATTAATGATTGGTTGATAAGGATCATTGGATGAGTTAATGATATCAGATGATATTGGATATCATTGGTTGATAGTGATGATATGAATGTGATATATCTGAGGTGTGATATATATGCTGCTTTGTGATATGTGTGGATGTATGTGATAATTGTGAATTATCTATCTGTGTTATGAATCTTCCATTTATGTTAAGTGATATTCTGAATATACTGTCTAAAACCCCTTAAGTACAACTTGGACATTAAAATGGCGTTTGGGTTCGGTGAGACCGGGATCGGGTTTCCATATTTGGATATCCGAAAACCACACCAATCCAAAATAAACGTTAGGTCGTGAATCCAAGTGGAGTGCAAGTGAAGACTCGAGGTGTAAGAACTATACGTCAGTATAACTCTGTGGGTGATTCCGTAATGAGTTTGACGGAATAGTACTTATAGGTTCAAGATGGTGATTCAGAGTGCAAGGGCTATGGTTGTTGACTCTAAGGGTGATTCCAAAATGAGTGCAACGAGATAGTGCCTTCGGTTTCGTTTGAACCCGAAACAGACTTGTATGGATTGAATGCTTTCAGAACACCGTCAGGTGGACGATGAGCATTCTAAGATAAATGTGTCCTACAAAGGTAATCGCAGCCTCAAGCCTCATCAACCGGGAATGGCTAAACCAGGGGAGGTGCAGTAAGGCTTCGTGGGTAGCTCCCACTGGAGGGCGAGATTCATACCTGTCTAGATGTCCCTTTTTATTTCGGCTTTGTGGGCAGTTGGATCTGCAGCCAACTGCGGGGTGGTCTTGTTCGAGACTGTTCCGTAAGGAATGGTCCTGGCCTTGTGTTGCAGGGGAGTTAGGGTGGCTCCTCGGTACGGTGATCTAGGCCACGTAATGTGACGGGCGGTACCCCAGTAGCCCTGCCATTGTTGGAAACCCATTTTCCCTACAAGACCGTACGGTTTTGTTTGTATTACCCACTTTGGTGGCTAGTAGCAGGAATTTAATAGATGTAACAATTTCGTCTATTTCATATTTACTTGAAAACCCTAGACACTATTATAATATCACTGGATTCCCAATAAAATGTTTTGGTTATCGAAAGATAAAAACTTTTCCATGTTTATGTGTGGGAAGTCTTACGTGATACCTTTTCTTTCAAAGGATTTTCTAAAAGTTAAACAATCCTAAACCGTTTACTCACACCAGACCCCTATCTGACCCGAGTGTTTATTTTCTGTTTAATTAAACTCTTGGGTACTCATATTATGTATGAGTAGTCAAGTGATTCAGGTTATCCTTGACGAATTCTGGAGGAGCTTTGGAGCAAGAGGCTTCAGCGTGTAGATATATATATAGTTAGAGTTTCCGCTGTGTATTATTGTTCTTGCAATGTATATTAGACAAAAATGTTATAACTGTCTAAATTGAGATGTATAGTTGTATACTTTGACGTATCTGATACTATATATATGTTATATATTATATTTCATTCGTTCTGCTGTGAGATTTTTGTTGTATTGTTGTTCTTTCTTCTCTTTCTTTTCTTCTTCTATCTCTTTCTTTCTTAATTAGTGATGCGATTTTCTGGTGATAGAAAGTCGGGTCGCTACAGTTGGTATCAGAGCATTAGGTTGAGTGAATACCTAGGCTCTGGAGTGGTGTCTTCCTTGAGAGAGCGTACTTGTAATATATATATATATATATATATATATATATATATATATATATATAGACACACACACACACACCTAATCTGTTGGGTTATCTATTCGGATTTTCCAACATAGGTTATTAAGGTAGGAGTGTGTGGAACATGACTACCACTAATGGAAGAGGCTCATATATTGTGGTTGGAGGTGCGTCTATCGAGACTATAGACCTAATACCGTCTCGAATAAGCTTTGAAGATTGGTGAAAGGATTTTATGGATTCCAGAGGAAGTCTTTGCAAGAATTGGAGTATATTCTTGGAGTGTGAGGTTGATTTCTCTCAAGTGAGTGGGATTTCCAAGAGTTGAATCTGTTAGTTGAACAGAAGCAGGTGATGGTATCTTGGTGACTTCAGGAGGGATAGCTGTGTGATGAGATACAGTATCCATAGATGTTTCTGAAGATGTTCTTTTGGAGTAAAGACTAAGATGGTGTTGAAGGAACTGTGATGCCTACTGCAGTGAAGATTCAGATTTTTATTGATTTTTCTGGATCTCAAGTAAAGGTGTCTTATTTATATTGAAGTATGAGTCTAAGGTCGATGAGTTACCTCATTTCGGATATGGTCTCATTTGTTTCCCTTACGAAGAACAAGTTGTTGGTGTTTGGTTTAGAGCCGAGTTTCTTGAGAAGATGTCTACTCGACTCAAGGATCTTTGAGGGAATTGGGTGTTAGTTTTGTATCAAGAAGCTTATGGTTAAGGATGATCTTTTGTCATAGCTATATCATTGAAGTGAAGTTTGAAAGTAGTAGCATGGATCCGTTTCTTCGATGATTCAGTAGTCTTTGGGATTCTTCTATCGGCAGATCAGGCAAATAAGGCTTATCCATTTTTTCCGGAAGGCTCGGCAGAGCAGGATTTTGGTTGGGAGTGATCTATCAAATTTTCTGGTAGATAAGCCATTCTGGAAAGATTGATCTCGATTAGGAAAAGCTGTTCTAGTGGGTGGAGATAGTTCTTTGGAATCTGAACTGAGTGAGATCGCAAAAGTAACTTGCGATTAGTTTGGGAATCTTTGAGTATTCTTTGGTTTGAGATTGAGGCATCTCATATGGAGGTAAAGGCTACTTAAGTAGTTAGAGATTTTCCAAATGTTTAGAAGGAATCAGAAATTTACTCGAATCAGAGATTGAGCTTTCTTATCGACTTGGAATCCAGGAGTAATTTTGATGGTTCAGCCTTGTAGAGGGATGACTCTTAGAGCGAGAAGAGATTGGTGAGGGAGCTCAGAATTCTTTGGAGAGAGATTGATCATCTTATTCTAAGTTGAGATTCTGCTGAGATGTTTTGATCAAGTGGAATGGTCACTAAGATTTTATGAGGCATATGAACAGTGTATGGTAAAAGTTTGTGCTCGAGTTCTTCGATAGCATTCTCATCTACTCAAGATCAGAGTTGTGCAGCGAAAGGGAGATAGCAGTTGTTCTAGTATGGGAGCAACCGGGAGTTACAGTTTTCTTGGATTAAAGAATTTCTACTGGAAATTCAAGTATGAAGGAATTTTCTGGATTTGGTAGGTAAAGTTTTCAAGTGCAACTATTTGGTTATTCCAGATATGAGATGTAGGTCTGAAGTCCACTAATGTTTATGGAATAAAGTTGTGTATTGGATTTCAGCAAATTTTTGGAGAGCCTTTTTGTTAAGTAGGATCAGGTGATTGGTTTGATTTTTGGTCCTGTTGTTTCATGAAGCAATCAACAAGGGTTAAGCTGATCAGGAAAGTAGAAGGTGACTCAGGATCATGGAAGAGTTATGCAGTTAAGAATTAAGGAGATTTGGAATATGAAGTGGAATTGGGATATTGCTTTGGTTTTATCCGATCAAAGGAGATATAAGATGTGGTAAAACTGGAAAGCTAGCTCCGGAGGTATTTTGAGTTTTCCTGTGTTTTCCGGAGATTTGATTTTGATCTACAGGATTGAATTGCCAGTTCGAATAACTAGAATTCATTGTATTTCACATATCTCTGAGGAATATGTGTATGATTCATTAAGTGATAGAATCAGCAGTTCAGAAGAATTTGGGAGTTGAGCTGGTTTTGAGTTTAATCTGATATCTTGTTCAGATTTGTAGGATCAGATGAGGGAGTTCTTGGTTATAGTAGTGTAGTTACTTAAGATTCTGTAGAGCGAGTATTCCAGTATAGGTACCTGGAAACTCTAGATAATATTAGGAAATTCTATTCAGAATTTTGTGTGGATAGATAAAATTATTTGTTTGAATTGGTTACTATGATTGATTGTGTGATTGCTGGTTATAATTTAAATTCTTTTGCTGGATTATTAAATTATTTTTGCTTTTAAATTTCAGGGACGAAATTCTTTTAAGGGGGAAGGAATGTGACGACCCGGAATTTTGAGCAATATCAATTTAATAATCTTTGATAATAATTAAATTGATTTGATCATTTACATTATAAATTGACAAGTTAAAATTATTTCAAAGGCTGATAATAATGATTTGATAAATATCTATCAACATTTTTCTTAACAATATAAAATTTGGCAAATTCAATTCTTTTAAAAATTTATAATACTTTAATTTGGAAATATTTATTTTGGAAATTTAAAATTGGTAAGATTTATTTTTCAAAAGCTAATCAAAAATATTTTTTATTTATAATATATATGTATTGGTATATCTTGTAAATAGGAAGTTTTAATATAATAAAACTTTTTATTCAAATTGTAATATATATGAATGTATATATTATGATTCGGTTTGTATTTCAAAATTTAATATAGTAATTATCAAATATAATGTTAAAATGTTTTCTATTTGAAATGTGTATATATATGTTTGTGTATATATATATTTGAAATAGGAATTTTAATTTAATAAGTATTTTCAAACTTTGATAAATATATAGTTTTGTAATTTGAAATGTTAATTTGATTTAATGCTTTTGAAATGATATTTGAAATTTTAAAATTTAATAACAAAGTTAATTTCTTATTTTATAAACATATATTTTAGCTTTTGTTTTAAATAAAAATAAAATTTGAAGTTCACTTTCAATTATTTTTGATATTCTTTCATTTTAATTTTTATCATAAGATAAAATTATTTTAAGAATTTTTTTTATATAAAGAGTTATCTAAGTTTCTCAATTTATAAACAAATGATAGAATTAAATTGATTAAAATATAAGTTATTTATAAATGCCTATATGAATTTGCTTTTAAGATATTTATGAAAGTCTAAAGTTTATTTTTATATGATAAAAACATTTTATAATATTACATAAATACATTGTATATAGCTTAAATAGATAACTAAAAAGAAGTTAACATTTAAAACATTTATAAAACATTAGGAAAATACTTTAGTAAATATTAATTTAACATTTTAACACTTGTAAACATTATAGGATATGTAAAGACATTTGTAAACTATGAACATATATGTGTAAGCAAGCTAAGGGCTTATAATGACAAGTGTCATTCAGTTGGTTTATTAAATTTTAAAAAAATTAAATTGTGAAATAAAAGATGAGCTTTATTTTCAGCAAATTACCTTCTCCTTTTTGCAATTTAATGCAAACAAAGATCAATACAAAAAAAACTTTAAATCTAAAGAAAAGAAAAAAAATATCTGGAAATTCAAATCAATGCAAAATCTTCAAAGTACAATGGAAGATCTCGGTAATCAACTGCAGGAAGACTTGTTTTCAACATACAAATATATTGAAGAACATGCAATCTGGAATCAGCAAGCAATAAAACCAACATGCAATGAAATCAAAAGCCTGGAATTGGTTCTCTCTTCTGCTTTTATTTAAGGTGAGTAAATGCAATTTTAAAAACAGTTTTGAATATTGAAATTTATCCCGTTCTTGTGTAATTATGATGATCTGTCTGGATTATTGGATTTAAACTAATGAATGTGGATGCATGGGTGTTTGATGATTGTGAGTTACCTGCATACCTAAATATATGCCTAGTATGCTTATAAACAGGTTTTAAACTTCATGATAAATTCAACAAAACAATGTTGAATTCGAATTTTCTTATGTTTTGTAAACAAAAGTTGTTTGTAATTATGTAACCTTTTATCTAAAAATAATTGTAAGTTTTTAGATTAAATAATTGGCTTAAAATTTTCAAATTTACAGTTAAATGGTAAATTGGGCCAAAAATTTATGAAATCAATTTTGAGTTTTGATTTCATAATGGGATTACATATTAAAAATCATGATTTTTAATGGTAGTATCACGATTTTTATTTGGGTAATTTGTGAGAATTCGCGGTTTGACATTTTTGGTCAATTTGGGACGAACGGCGACGAATCAATGGACGTGACTGTGCTTGAAGGTGGAGGGGACAACGACGTTCATCATAAATTTATTTGGGAAAATTATAGATGAAGGGATTGATCAGAATTTGGATAAGTAGGGTTTTGTACCTCGTTTTTATCATCATGGTTCATTGCGTCTTTGCGGCATTGTGAGGCTACCGGAGTAAATCGCGAGAGTAGCCGTGGGTTTAGAGAATCATGACGAAGCTTTGGTGGTGCCGGTGGGTTTTCTCAAAGTTTGAGTTGCCGTGGATGTTGGATATTCTGGAAATGGTGTTTTCGAGCTGATGGGTTCGAAGGTGAATTTTCGATTCTCGTTCGAATTTGATTTTTTGGGTGGCGCGATTTGTAGTAGAGGCCGTGTGCGATTTGGGGAAGGCTAGCGTGGAGTTCGCGTTGAGGAAACTCGAAGATGGCTTCGGTTTTGCGTTATTTTTACTCGAAGAAAATGAAGATCTTGATGACACGGGGTTGACACAGGAATTTGCCATGGGTTACTCGAGTTTTTGGAGAAAGCAGATTTTGGGTTTTGTGAGAAGCTTGGAAATTAACAGTTATGTTTAAAGGTTTGAAAACAAAGAAATTTGATTTTGGAATAAAGGTTTAAAACAAAAGTTAAATAAGTTTTACTTATAAAACTAATTGGTTTCGAAATCAAATTTAAACAAGCTTTATATATATATATATATATATATTAAAATATGATTGTTTTTAAAATAAAAAGAAATGGATATTTTTGAAATAAAGCTTGTATTTAATTTTGTTTAATATTCTTGGGAAGTTTTAAAGATTTAAAGGTATATTCAAAATGTGTTTTAATTATAATTGATTTCTAATATATTTCATTTTAAATAAGGATCAATGATATCAATTTAGTAATCAATTATAATTAAGAATTATAGAGGGTTATTAAGAGTTTGGTTAAACAAATATATGAAGATAATTAAGGTAATTAAATTGATTAACCCTTGAAAAGTTATTGGCTAATATAAATATTTTAGTTAAGATAATGGTCTTCTTAATTAAGAATTTTTATAATATAAAAAGTTAAGAATCATTTAATTAAATTTAAATGATTAATTAAATAATTAATTAAATAATTAATTAAGTAATAAATTTGTGATTAATTAAGATAATCACTTATGGGTTAATTTAATATAATTACTTGATGAAGTAATTAAGTAATTAAGTGGTTAATTACTAGAAGTTATTAAGTAAGAGTTAATTACTTTATTAAAAGTAATTTAGCGGATGTGATTAGGAATTAATTCCTTGAGTTATTAATTAAGGAATTAATTAATAAAATTAATTAAAGGTTTAAATTATTTAATTAATGATTAATTAATAAAAGGATTAAAAGTAGTTAATTATGTGATTAATTACTTGTTAAAGTAACTAATTAAATAGAAATTTAATTAATGAAGTTGTTTGCGCCAAAATTGGTCACAAACACCCAAAGTCGTGAAAGCACCCGTTTACGTACTCAAATCAATAACGATTAACACAGAACTCAGCAACAATCAATATATGATTCAGCTCTAATCAACAAATCACAGTAATTCGCGAACAACAATCACAAACACAGGATTTATAGTGGTTCGGCGTTCGCGCCTACGTCCACTTTGAAGGTTTTCTCTTTATTGCTTTGCTCGATTCAATCGATTACAATGAATTACAGCTGACAATTGCTCTGAAATCTGAATACAACAACTATTCTGATAGTTAAACTTGAATCCGGCAGAGTCTTGGCGTTCAATGGCGGAAAGATCCCCTTTTCTGAAGGCTTCAGGGTGCTATTTATAGGCGTTGGAGGCCCAGATCTTGCTGAAACTTCGTGAGACTCCTTCTGGCACGTGAGTGGGCCCACGCGACCGACCCCACCAAGTTTCGTCTCGATCTGACATCGGTTCGAAGTGATTTCGAACCCATCAACAAATGGTCCAATCGAGCTGAAACTTGGCAGGAACAATCTTTACCTCATATGGAAACTACTGTGAAAATTTGGTTGCATCTGGATTGGTGGTTAAGGAGATATGCTCGGTTCGAAATCGACATCTTCGGTTGGCTGAGGCGTTCGAACCCATTATTTCGAACCCTTCGTTTCGAATCCATCAGTGCACGTGAGCTTGCAGTGACGTGGCGCGCAATATTCGAATCGATCCTAACTTATCTCCGAATGGACCGCTTCGACTCCATGAACTACGGCGAACACGTCATCCAAACCAATTGACTCGGTGGATTCGAAATAGGAAGCATTCTTGGTTTCGAACGTGACATTCGAATCCAGGAATTCTTATGGGTTCGAACTTGATCGGTTCGAACTGGGTCACTCGATGGGTTCGAAGTGAGGATGTGAGGCCGAGTGAAGTCATGGATTCGAAGGTAGGCCACTGTGGTGGATTCGAAGGCGATGGAGTCGAGGTAGGTGCTAGCTGATGGGTTCGAACGTGGCTTGGGTTCGAACTCCATGGCTTCGAAGGCAAGGACGTGGATGGGTTCGAACTAGGTGGGTTCGAAGGAAAGGGCGTGGATGGTTTCGAACAGCATGGGTTCGAAGGAAAGGGCGTGGATGGGTTCGAAGAGCATGGGTTCGAAAAGGATGGGTTCGAACTTCATGGTTTCGAACCAGACAATGACCATTTCTCTTCACACTGAATCCATCATATCTTGAGCATACGAACTCGGATTGACTTGAAACTTGAAATGATGGCTCCTACAACCTTTCTTGTCGTGTCCTATCAATCGTGGCCTGATCCGGACTCGGGCAAAATTCATTGATATCCATAGCTAAGTGAAGTATATCCAATCTCTGAGATGAACTGTTTCCCGTTTTCGACCAATCTTTTGGTATCACGGCTTTGCCAAAAAGCGGGATAACACTTTGCCCCCCAAAACATGCCTTGCTGTAGGAAGGTGTGTTTTGTAATGCCTTGAGTTGGATGTTCGTATCCGATCATCAACCTGCAAAGAACTCAATAGTTTCATGTGGCCTCAAATGATGATCGTTCGGGATCGAGCCATTTGGGATGAAGTGCGGCCGTTCATGGTCAAGCGCTCAACTTCAAATGACGATCGTTCGTGATCGAGTCATTTGAGGGGAAGTGCGACCATGCGCGGTCGAGCGTATAAATTCATGCTTCGATCGTTCGGGATCGTATGCTGCTTGAAGTGAATCGGGACCGTTCGCGGTCCGTGCCGTTCATGGCATAAGATGGAATAGGACCGTTCGCGGTCGATGCCGTTCGCGGCGAATGATGAGATGGGACCGTTCGCGGTCGACTGCCGTTCGTGGCAAATGATGATCGTTCGCGACCAAGTGCCGTTCAAGGCGAATGGTGACCGTTCGAGGTCGGATTTCATAATCAGTGAGCCATGACCGTTCGCGATCGATGGTGTTCGAGGCAGGAAGTGATCGTTCGCGATCGTGTGCCGTTCGAGGCGAATCTGTGACCGTTCGCGGTCGGGTTTCAGACCTCAAGTGACGACCGTTCGCGATCAAGCCATTGAGGTAAGGCGAGTAATGGCTGTTCGAAGTCGGGTGCCGTTCGACGCAGATTGTGTGTGTGCCCGGGAGGGCTTGGTGTTATCGATGCCAGGGTCACGTTCGGGTGAGTTCCTGGATCGTTTATAGGGGCGGTTCATCGCCGTCTCAGAGCATACCTAGGGATCGTTCGCGACCCCATACATGTGTGCGTAGCTTAGTCATTCCAGAGTCATCAAAATCAAATAATTATTAAACAGATGAATTCCAAAAACAATGTCCAAATAAACAAAGTCCAAACGTTCAAATCAAAATGAAACGAAAGTAAAGCATGGATGTCAAAGTGTAAGTTCCCACTACGAAACGGTCGATGATCACTCAGAGCATGCCTGGAGATCGTTCGCGATCTCGCGCATGTGTAAATGATTTAATTGCGGTAGTGGAAGCTTACGACTTGTTCATCGTTATCTTACTCAATTGATAACCATACGGTGCCTTGATTCGGGGTCGCCCCTAGCTGATGTGGACGGTGGTCGTTCTGGTTCCGCCACAGGAGCTCGTCTCCTTACATACTGAAGGAGCATACCGTTCCTGATATGCCCTTCCACCTCATCCTTCAGGTGCCTACAATCGTTAGTGTTATGACCATTTAATTCATGGAATACACAGAACTTATCTGATTTCCTTTCGTCAGAAGTAGGATCCCTTCGCATCGGCCTACGGTACGGAATCTGTTCTTTGGTATCCTGATAAATTCGTTCCAGGCTCTCGTTCAACTCAGTGTAGGTGGTGAATCGCGGCTCCCTTCGTTGCCGCTTCGATCTGTCTCTGTCATTCTCAATCTTTCTTTTACCTCTATCCTTGTCCGAATCCTTTTTAAGAGGCTTTTCGTCTCTAAATGCAAAAATTTCTATCCCATCTCTTTCTTCTCTCTCGGCATTCGCATCTTCTAATCGTAAAAACTTTTCTGCTTCATGATAGAATTCCTCCAGATCTGTGGGTGGATCTTTAGTCAATGAATTCTTGAACTCTGTGCCGTCAGCTATTCCGGACACAGCTGCCATTACCACCATGGATGGATCCGCTCTATCCACTGAAGCTGCTGCTGCATTAAATCGTGCTAGATAACTTCTCAAGGTCTCTCCGGCCTTCTGCTTTAGGGTTGCCAGAGTCATCACGTTCTTGGGTCTTGTAATATGAACCCTGAATTGCCTCATAAATCTCTCTACTAAACCATTCCAAGTTCCGATGGATCCGTTCTCCAACTGTCTAAACCATAGTGCAGCGATATCTGTCAAGTATAATGGAAAACACCGGGCCATAACCTCCTCCGATGCCCCCAGTACTTCCATATGCCTCATATATTTTGTCAGATGGACCGTGGGGTCCGTTCTCCCGTCATACATATCCAATGATGGTAGTTTGAAATCAGGCGGGTTCCTAGCTTGCCTGATTGCTGAAGTAAAAGGGCTTCTATTAACATCTTCCAAATCTTTGTTCACCATACCGCCTCTCAAAGCTCTCCTAACTATCTCTGCTAATCGGTCATTGTCTCCGAGATGTAATCCTTGTTCACTACTTCCAACCTGCCCCCCGAGTTCACGAGGTAACTTCGGGATCTGCCCCCTTGACTGAGCGTTTGCATCTCTACTACTACCGGGTTGCGCAGATGCTCCCCTTTCTCTCTCCGAAACTGGATCAACGTTCTCCAAGGGTGTGCCTCCTAATCCAGGTGCTACTCCGGATGGTCCTGCTCCGTTCTGGACTCCATTGGCTTCCCTATTCTGTGCTCTGAGCTGTCCTATCTGTTGGAGTAAACTCTGAATCATGTCCTCTTGCCTCTTCATCATAGTTTCCATCTCATCCCTAGTGATGTATATCGATGGTTGATTCGCTCCTGAGGAAGCCTCTTGGCTTCCTTGTGGCTCACTTCTTTCAGTCCTTGGCCTCCTACTCGATTGTCTTGCCATAATTCCTAGATCTGAACTCCTGAAATTTCAAATTCAACTTCTTCCTGAATTAGTTTCTCAGTGAAAGCACCAAAATGTTTGCGCCAAAATTGGTCACAAACACCCAAAGTCGTGAAAGCACCCGTTTACGTACTCAAATCAATAACGATTAACACAGAACTCAGCAACAATCAATATATGATTCAGCTCTAATCAACAAATCACAGTAATTCGCGAACAACAATCACAAACACAGGATTTATAGTGGTTCGGCGTTCGCGCCTACGTCCACTTTGAAGGTTTTCTCTTTATTGCTTTGCTCGATTCAATCGATTACAATGAATTACAGCTGACAATTGCTCTGAAATCTGAATACAACAACTATTCTGATAGTTAAACTTGAATCCGGCAGAGTCTTGGCATTCAATGGCGGAAAGATCCCCTTTTCTGAAGGCTTCAGGGTGCTATTTATAGGCGTTGGAGGCCCAAATCTTGCTGAAACTTCGTGAGACTCCTTCTGGCACGTGAGTGGGCCCACGCGACCGACCCCACCAAGTTTCGTCTCGATCTGACATCGGTTCGAAGTGATTTCGAACCCATCAACAAATGGTCCAATCGAGCTGAAACTTGGCAGGAACAATCTTTACCTCATATGGAAACTACTGTGAAAATTTGGTTGCATCTGGATTGGTGGTTAAGGAGATATGCTCGGTTCGAAATCGACATCTTCGGTTGGCTGAGGCGTTCGAACCCATTATTTCGAACCCTTCGTTTCGAATCCATCAGTGCACGTGAGCTTGCAGTGACGTGGCGCGCAATATTCGAATCGATCCTAACTTATCTCCGAATGGACCGCTTCGACTCCGTGAACTACGGCGAACACGTCATCCAAACCAATTGACTCGGTGGATTCGAAATAGGAAGCATTCTTGGTTTCGAACGTGACATTCGAATCCAGGAATTCTTATGGGTTCGAACTTGATCGGTTCGAACTGGGTCACTCGATGGGTTCGAAGTGAGGATGTGAGGCCGAGTGAAGTCATGGATTCGAAGGTAGGCCACTGTGGTGGATTCGAAGGCGATGGAGTCGAGGTAGGTGCTAGCTGATGGGTTCGAACGTGGCTTGGGTTCGAACTCCATGGCTTCGAAGGCAAGGACGTGGATGGGTTCGAACTAGGTGGGTTCGAAGGAAAGGGCGTGGATGGTTTCGAACAGCATGGGTTCGAAGGAAAGGGCGTGGATGGGTTCGAAGAGCATGGGTTCGAAAAGGATGGGTTCGAACTTCATGGTTTCGAACCAGACAATGACCATTTCTCTTCACACTGAATCCATCATATCTTGAGCATACGAACTCGGATTGACTTGAAACTTGAAATGATGGCTCCTACAACCTTTCTTGTCGTGTCCTATCAATCGTGGCCTGATCCGGACTCGGGCAAAATTCATTGATATCCATAGCTAAGTGAAGTATATCCAATCTCTGAGATGAACTGTTTCCCGTTTTCGACCAATCTTTTGGTATCACGGCTTTGCCAAAAAGCGGGATAACAGAAGTAATCATTAATAATCAAATAAATTATCAATTAATAATTAATAATTGAAGAATAACTAATTAATAATTAAGTTTTAATTACTTAATGTAATTAAAAATAATTAATCAAATGTGATTAATTAAAGGTAATTAATTAAATATGATTAATTATAAATGATTCATCGAGTGTGATTAATTAAAGGTAATTAATCAAGAGTAATAAATCAAATATGATTAATTAAAGGTGATTAATCAGGTGTGATTAATTAAATAATTATTAAGGTAATTAATTAATAATTAATCAAGTGTGGTTAATTTTAAAAAGGGTAATTAAGAGATAATTACTTGGATAATTAAGAAGTAATTAATCAAGATAATTAATTAATCTTGTAATTAAGGAATAATTACTTAAAGTAATTAAGAGATAATTAATCAAGGGAGATTAATTTAAAGTGGAGAAGTAAGTGAAGTTTATTTATTTAATTTGGAATTAATTAATGAATGGTAAGATGGATTGATGATTATCCAAGTGTTTAAGTAAGAATTAATTTAATTAAGAATGAATTAAATTAATTAAGTTGGATCAACCTTGTATAGGGATGATTAATGATTGGTAGATAAGGATCATTGGATGACTTAATGATATCGGATGATATTGGATATCATTGGTTGATATGTGATGATATGAATGTGATATATCTGAGGTGTGATATATATGCTGCTTTGTGATATGTGTGGATGAATGTGATAATTGTGAATTATCTATCTGTGTTATGAATCTTCCATTTATGTTAAGTGATATTCTGAATATACTGTCTAAAACCCCTTAAGTACAACTTGGACATTAAAATGACGTTTGGATTCGGTGAGACCGGGATCGGGTTTCCATATTTGGATACCCGAAAACCACACCAATCCAAAATAAACGTTAGGTCGTGAATCCAAGTGGAGTGCAAGTGAAGACTCGAGGTGTAAGAACTATGCGTCAGTATAACTTTGTGGGTGATTCCGTAATGAGTTTGATGGAATAGTACTTATAGGTTCAAGATGGTGATTCAGAGTGCAAGGGCTATGGTTGTTGACTCTGAGGGTGATTCCAAAATGAGTGCAACGAGATAGTGCCTTCGGTTTCGTTCGAACCCGGAACGGACTTGTATGGATTGAATGCTTTCAGAACACCGTCAGGTGGACGATGAGCATTCTAAGATAAATGTGTCCAACAAAGGTAACCGCAGCCTCAAGCCTCATCAACCGGGAATGGCTAAAACAGGGGAGGTGCAGCAAGGCTTCGTGGGTAGCTCCCACTGGAGGGTGAGATTCATACCTGTCTAGATGTCCCTTTTTATTTCGGCTTTGTGGGCAGTTGGATCTGCAGCCAACTGCGGGGTGGTCTTGTTCGAGACTGTTCAGTAAGGAATGGTCTTGGCCTTGTGTTGCAGGGGAGTTAGGGTGGCTCCTCGGTACGGTGATCTAGGCCACGTAATGTGACGGGCGGTACCCCAGTAGCCCTGCCATTGTTGGAAACCCATTTTCCCTACGAGACCCTACGATTTTGTTTGTATTACCCACTTTGGTAGCTAGTAGCTGGAATTTAATAGATGTAACAATTTCGGCTATTTCATATTTACTTGAAAACCCTAGACACTATTATAATAACACTGGATTTCCTATAATATGTTTTGGTTAGCGTAAGGTAAAAGCTTTTCCATGTTTATGTGTGGGAAGTCTTAGGTGATACCTTTTCCTTCAAAGGATTTTCTAAAAGTTAAACAACCCTAAACCGTTTACTCACACCAGACCCCTGTCCGACCCGAGTGTTTATTTTCTGTTTTATTAAACTCTTCGGTACTCATATTATGTATGAGTAGTCAAGTGATTCAGGTTATCCTTGACGAATTCTAGAGGAGCTTTGGAGCAGGAGGCTTCAGCGTGTAGATATATATATATATATATATATAGTTAGAGTTTCCGCTATGTAAATGTATATTAGACAGAAATGTTATAACTGTCTAAATTGAGACGTATAGTTGTATACTTTGACGTATCTGATACTATATATATGTTATATATTATATTTCATTCGTTCCGCTGTGAGAGTTTTGTTGTATTGTTTTTCTTTCTTCTCTTTCTTTTCTTCTTCTATCTCTTTCTTTCTTAATTAGTGATGCGATTGTCTGGTGATAGAAAGTCGGGTCACTACAGTTGGTATCAGAGCATTAGGTTGAGTGAATACCTAGGCTCTGGAGTGGTGTCTTCCTTGAGAGAGCGTACTTGTAATTTATATATATATATATATATATCTACCTAATCTGTTGGGTTATCTATTCGGATTTTCCAACATATGTTATAAAGGTAGGAGTGTGTGGAACACGACTACCACTAATGGAAGAGGCTAATATGTTGTGGTTGGAGGTGTGTCTGTCGAGATTATAGACCTAATACCGTCTTGAATAAGCTTTGAAGATTGTTGAAAGGATTTTATGGATTCCAGAGGAAGTCTTTGCAAGAATTGGAGTATATTCTTGGAGTGTGAGGTTGATTTCTCTCAAGTGAGTGGGATTTCCAAGAGTTGAATCTGTTAGCTGAACAGAAGCAGGTGATGGTATCTTGGTGACTTCAGAAGGGATAGCTGTGTGATGAGATACAGTATCCATAGAAGTTTCTGAAGATGTTCTTTTGGAGCAAAGACTAAGATGGTGTTGAAGGAACTGTGATGCCTACTGCAGTGAAGATTTTTATGTTTATTGATTTTTCTGGATCTCAAGTAAAGGTGTCTTATTTATATTGAAGTATGAGTCTAAGGTCGATGAGTTACCTAACTTCGGATATGGTCTCATTTGTTTCCCTTAAGAAGAACAAGTGGTTGGTGTTTGGTTTAGAGCCGAGTTTCTTGAGAAGATGTCTACTCGACTCAAGGATCTTTGAGGGAATTGGGTGTTAGTTTTGTATCAAGAAGCTTGTGGTTAAGGATGATCTTTTTGCTTAGCTATATCATTAAAGTGAAGTTTGAAAGCAGCAGCATGGATCCATTTCTTCGATGATTCAGTAATCTTTAGGATTCTTCTATCGGCAGATCAGGCAGATAAGCCTTATCCATTTTTTTCGGAAGGCTCGGCAGAGCAGGATTTTGGTTGGGAGTGATCTATCAAATTTTCTGGTAGATAAGCCATTCTGGAAAGATTGATCTTGATTAGGAAAAGCTGTTCTAGTGGGTGGAGATAGTTCTTTGGAATCTGAACTGAGTGAGATCGCAAAAGTAACTTGCGATTAGTTTGGGAATCTTTGAGTATTCTTTGGTTTGAGATTGAGGCGTCTCATATGGAGGTAAAGGCTACTTAAGTAGTCAGAGATTTTCCAGATGTTTAGAAGGAATCAGAAATTTACTCGAATCAGAGATTGAGCTTTCTTATCGACTTGGAATCCAGGAGTAATTTTGATGGTTCAGCCTTGTAGAGGGATGACTCTTAGAGCAAGAAGAGTTTGGTGAGGGAGCTCAGAATTCTTTGGAGAGAGATTGATCATCTTATTCTAAGTTGAGATTCTGCTGAGATGTTTTGATCAAGTGGAATGGTCACTATGATTTTATGAGGCATATGAACAGTGTATGGTAATAGTTTGTGCTCGAGTTCTTCGATAGCATTCTCATCTACTCAAGATCAGAGTTGTGCAGCGAAAGGGAGATAGCAGTTGTTCTAGTATGGGAGCAACCGGGAGTTACAGTTTTCTTGGATTAAAGAATTTCTATTGGAAATTCAAGTATGTAGGAATTTTCTGGATTTGGTAGGTAAAGTTTTCAAGTGCAACTATTTGGTTATTCCAGATATGAGATGTAGGTCTGAAGTCCACTAATGTTTGTGGAATAAAGTTGTGTATTGGATTTCAGCAAATTTTTGGAGAGCCTGTTTGTTAAGTAGGATCAGGTGATTTGTTTGATTTTTGGTCCTGTTGTTTCATGAAGCAATCAACAAGGGTTAAGCTGATCAGGAAAGTAGAAGGTGACTCAGGATCATGGAAGAGTTATGCAGTTAAGAATTAAGGAGATTTGGAATATGAAGTGGAATTGGGATATTGCTTTGGTTTTATCCGATCAAAGGCGATATAAGATGTGGTAAAACTGGAAAGCTAGCTCCGGAGGTATTTTGACTTTTCCTGTGTTTTCCGGAGATTTGATTTTGATCTATAGGATTGAATTGCCAGTTCGGATAACTGGAATTCATTGTATTTCACATATCTCTAAGGAATATGTGTATGATTCATTAAGTGATAGAATTAGCAGTTCAGAAGAATTTGGAAGTTGAGCTGGTTTTGAGTTTAATCTGATATCTTGTTCAGATTTGTAGGATCAGATGAGAGAGTTCTTGGTTATAGTAGTGTAGTTACTTAAGATTCTATAGAGCGAGTATTCCAGTATAGATACCTGGAAACTCTAGATAATATTAGGAAATTCTTTTCAGAATTTTGTCTGGATAGATAAAATTATTTGTTTGAATTGGTTACTATGATTGATTGTGTGATTGCTGGTTGTAATTTAAATTCTTTTGCTGGATTATTAAATTATCTTTGCTTTTAAATTTCGGGGACGAAATTCTTTTAAGGGGAAGGAATGTGACGACCCGGAATTTTGAGCAATATCAATTTAATAATCTTTGATAATAATTAAATTGATTTGATCATTTACATTATAAATTGAAAAGTTAAAATTATTTCAAAGGCTGATAATAATGATTTGATAAATATCTATCAACAATTTTCTTAACAATATAAAATTTGGCAAATTCAATTCTTTTAAAAAATTATAATACTTTAATTTGGAAATATTTATTTTGGCAATTTAAAATTGGTAAGATTTATTTTTCAAAAGCTAATCAAAAATATTTTTTATTTATAATATATATGTATTGGTATATCTTGTAAATAAGAAGTTTTAATGTAATAAAACTTTTTATTCAAATTGTAATATATATGAATGTATATATTATGATTCAGTTTGTATTTCAAAATTTAATATAGTAATTATCAAATATAATGTTAAAATGTTTTCTATTTGAAATGTGTATATATATATTTGTATGTATGTATATATATATATATATATATATATATATTTGAAATAGGAATTTTATTTTAATAAGTATTTTCAAACTTTAATAAATATATAGTTTTGTAATTTGAAATGTTAATTTGATTTAATGCTTTTGAAATGATATTTGAAATTTTAAAATTTAATAACAAAGTTAATTTCTTATTTTATAAACATATATTTTAGCTTTTGTTTTAAATAAAAATAAAATTTGAAGTTCACTTAAGAGTTATCTAAGTTTCTCAATTTATAAACAAATGATAGAATTAAATTGATTAAAATATAAGTTATTTATAAATGCCTATATGAATTTGCTTTTAAGATATTTATGAAAGTCTAAAGTTTATTTTTATATGATAAAAACATTTTATAATATTACATAAATACATTGTATATAGCTTTAATAGATTACTAAAAAGAAGATAACATTAAAACATTTATAAAACATTAGGAAAATACTTTAGTAAATATTAATTTAACATTTTAACACTTGTAAACATTATAGGATATGTAAAGACATTTGTAAACTATGAACATATATGTGTAAGCAAACTAAGGGCTTATAATGACAAGTGTCATTCTCTTGGTTTATTAAATTTTAAAAAAATTAAATTGTGAAATAAAAGATGAGCTTTATTTTCAGCAAATTACCATCTCCTTTCAGCAATTTAATGCAAACAAAGATCAATATAAAAAAAAAACTTTAAATCTGAAGCAAAGAAAAAATATATCTGGAAATTCAAATCAATGCAAAATCTTCAAAGTACAATCGAACATCTCGGTAATCAACTGCATGAAGCAATTTACCATCTCCTTTCAGCAATTTAATGCAAACAAAGATCAATATAAAAAAAAAAACTTTAAATCTGAAGCAAAGAAAAAATATATCTGGAAATTCAAATCAATGCAAAATCTTCAAAGTACAATCGAACATCTCGGTAATCAACTGCATGAAGACTTGTTTTCAACATACAAATATATTCAAGAACATGCAATCTAGAATCAGCAAGCAATAAAACCAACATGCAATGAAATCAAAAGCCTGGAATTGGTTCTCTCTTCTGCTTTTATTTAAGGTGAGTAAATGCAATTTTAAAAACAGTTTTGAATATTGAAATTTATCTTGTTCTATGATGATCTGTCTTGATTATTGAATTTAAACTAATGAATGTAGATGCATGGGTGTTTGATGATTGTGAGTTACCTGCATACCTAAATATATGCCTAGTATGCTTATAAACAGTTTTAAACTTCATAATAAATTCAACAAAACAATGTTGAATTCAAATTTGCTTATGTTTTGTAAACAAAAGTTGTTTGTAATTATGTAACCTTTTATCTAAAAATAATTGTAAGTTTTTAAATTAAATAATTGGCTTAAAATTTTCAAATTTACAATTAAATGGTAAATTGGGTCAAAAATTTATGAAATCAACTTTGAGTTTTGATTTCATAATGGGATTACATATTAAAAATCATGATTTTTAATGGTAGTATCACGATTTTTAGTTGGGTAATTTGTGAGAATTCGCGGTTTGACATTTTTGGTCAATTTGGGACGAACGGCGACGAATCAGTGGACGTGACTGTGCTCGAAGGTGGAGGGGACAACGACGTTCATCAGAAAATTATTTGGGAAAATTATAGATGAAGGGATTGATCGGAATTTGGATAAGTAGGGTTTTGTACCTCGTTTTTATCGTCATGGTTCATAGCGTCTTTGCGGCATTGTTGAGGAAACTCGAAGATGGCTTTGGGTTTGCGTTATTTTTACTCGAAGAAAGTGAAGATCTGGATGGCACGGGGTTGACACAGGAATTTGCCATGGGTTACTCGAGTTTTTGGAGAAAGCAGATTTTGGGTTTTGTGAGAAGCTTGGAAATTAACAGTTATGTTTAAAGGTTTGAAAACAAAGAAATTTGATTTTGGAATAAAGGTTTAAAACAAAAGTTAAAAAAGTTTTACTTATAAAACTAATTAGTTTCAAAATCAAATTTAAACAAGCTTTATATATATATATATTAAAATATGATTGTTTTTAAAATAAAAAGAAATGGATATTTTTGAAATAAAGCTTGTATTTAATTTTGTTTAATATTCTTGGGAAGTTTTAAAGATTTAAAGGTATATTCAAAATGTGTTTTAATTATAATTGATTTCTATTATATTTCATTTTAAATAAGGATCAATGATATCAGTTTAGTAATCAATTATAAGTAAGAATTATATTGGGTAATTAAGAGTTTGGTTAAACAAATATATGAAGATAATTAAGGTAATTAAATTGATTAACCCTTGAAAAGTTATTGGCTAATATAAATATTTTAGTTAAGATAATGGTCTTCTTAATTAAGAATTTTTATAATATAAAAAGTTAATAATCATTTAATTAAATTTAAATGATTAATTAAATAACTAATTAAATAATAAATTAGGTAATAAATTTGTGATTAATTAAGATAATCACTTATGGGTTAATTTAATATAATTACTTGATGAAGTAATTAAGTAATTAAGTGGTTAATTACTAGAAGTTATTAAGTAAGAGTTAATTACTTTATTAAAAGTAATTTAGTGGATATGATTAGGAATTAATTCCTTGAGTTATTAATTAAGGAATTAATTAATAAAATTAATTAAAGGTTTAAATTATTTAATTAATGATTAATTAATAAAAGGATTAAAAGTAGTTAATTATGTGATTAATTACTTGTTAAAGTAACTAATTAAATAGAAATTTAATTAATGAAGTAATCATTAATAATCAAATAAATTATCAATTATTAATTAATAATTGAAGAATAACCATTTCATAATTAAGTTTTAATTACTTAATGTAATTAAAAATAATTAATCAAATGTGATTAATTAAAGGTAATTAATTAAATATGGTTAATTATAAATGATTCATCAAGTGTGATTAATTAAAGGTAATTAATCAAGAGTAATAAATCAAATATGATTAATTCAAGGTGATTAATCAGGTGTGATTAATTAAATAATTATTAAGGTAATTAATTAATAATTAATCAAGTGTGGTTAATTTTAAAAAGGGTAATTAAGAGATAATTACTTGGATAATTAAGAAGTAATTAATCAAGATAATTAATTAATCTTGTAATTAAGGAATAATTACTTAAAGTAATTAAGAGATAATTAATCAAGGGAGATTAATTTAAAGTAGAGAAGTAAGTGAAGTTTATTTATTTAATTTGGAATTAACTAATGAATGGTAAGATGGATTGATGATAATCCAAGTGTTTAAGTATGAATTAATTTAATTAAGAATGAATTAAATTAATTAAGTTGGATCAACCTTGTATAGGGATGATTAATGATTGGTTGATAAGGATCATTGGATGACTTAATGATATCGGATGATATTGGATATCATTGTTTGATATGTGATGATATGAATGTGATATATCTGAGGTGTGATATATATGCTGCTTTGTGATATCTGTGGATGAATGTGATAATTGTGAATTATCTATCTGCGTTATGAATCATCCATTTATTTTAAGTGATATTCTAAATATACTGTCTAAAACCCCTTGAGTACAACTTGGACATTAAAATGACGTTTGGATTTGGTGAGACCGGGATCGGGTTTCCATATTTGGATAGCCGAAAACCACACCAATCCAAAATAAACGTTAGGTCGTGAATCCAAGTGGAGTGCAAGTGAAGACTCGAGGTGTAAGAACTATACGTCAGTATAACTCTGTGGGTGATTCCGTAATGAGTTTGACGGAATAGTACTTATAGGTTCAAGATGGTGATTCAGAGTGCAAGGGCTATGGTTGTTGACTCTGAGGGTGATTCCAAAATGAGTGCAACGAGATAGTGCCTTCGGTTTCATTCGAACCCGGAACGGACTTGTATGGATTGAATGCTTTCAGAACACCGTCAGGTGGACGATGAGCATACTAAGATAAATGTGTCCTACAAAGGTAATCGCAGCCTCAAGCCTCAACAACCGGGAATGGCTAAAACAGGGGAGGTGCAGCAAGGCTTCGTGGGTAGCTCCCACTGGAGGGTGAGATTCATACCTGTCTAGATGTCCCTTTTTATTCCGCTTTGTGGGCAGTTGGATCTGCAGCCAACTGCGGGGTGGTCTTGTTCGAGACTGTTCAGTAAGGAATGGTCCTGGCCTTGTGTTGCAGGGGAGTTAGGGTAGCTCCTCGGTACGGTGATCTAGGCCACGTAATGTGACGGGCGGTACCCCAGTAGCCCTGCCATTGTTGGAAACCCATTTTCCCTACGAGACACTACAGTTTTGTTTGTATTACCCACTTTGGTGGCTAGTAGCTGGAATTTAATAGATGTAACAATTTCGGCTATTTCATATTTACTTGAAAACCCAAGACGCTATTATAATATCACTGGATTTCCTATAAAATGTTTTGGTTAGCGTAAGGTAAAAACTTTTCCATGTTTATGTGTGGGAAGTCTTACGTGATACCTTTTCTTTCAAAGGATTTTCTAAAAGTTAAAAAATCCTAAACCGTTTACTCACACCAGACCCCTGTCTGACCCGAGTGTTTATTTTCTGTTTACTAAACTCTTGGGTACTCATATTATGTATGAGCAGTCAAGTGATTCAGGTTATCCTTGACGAATTCTGGAGGAGCTTTGGAGCAGGAGGCTTCAGCGTGTAGATATATATATAGTTAGAGTTTCCGCTGTGTATTATTGTTCTTGCAATGTATATTAGACAGAAATGTTATAACTGTCTAAATTGAGATGTATAGTTGTATACTTTGACGTATCTGATACTATATATATGTTATATATTATATTTCATTCGTTCCGCTGTGAGATTTTTGTTGTATTGTTGTTCTTTCTTCTCTTTCTTTTCTTCTTCTATCTCTTTCTTTCTTAATTAGTGATGCGATTTTCTGGTGATAGAAAGTCGGGTCGCTACAGTTGGTAACAGAGCATTAGTTTGAGTGAATACCTAGGCTCTAGAGTGGTGTCTTCCTTGAGAGAGCGTACTTGTAATTTATATATATATATATATATATATATATATATATACACACACACCTAATCTGTTGGGTTATCTATTCGGATTTTCCAACATAGGTTATTAAGGTAGGAGTGTGTGGAACACGACTACCACTAATGGAAGAGGCTTATATGTTGTGGTTGGAGGTGTGTCTGTCGAGATTATAGGCCTAATACCGTCTCGAATAAGCTTTGAACATTGGTGAAAGGATTTTATGGATTCCAGAGGAAGTCTTTGCAAGAATTGGAGTATATTCCTGGAGTGTGAGGTTGATTTCTCTCAAATGAGTGGGATTTCCAAGAGTTGAATCTGTTAGCTGAACAGAAGCAGGTGATGGTATCTTGGTGACTTCAGGAGGGATAGCTGTGTGATGAGATACAGTATCCATGGATGTTTCTGAAGATGTTCTTTCGGAGCAAAGACTAAGATGCCTGTTGAAGGAACTGTGATGCCTACTGCAGTGAAGATTCGGATGTTTATTGATTTTTCTGGATCTTAAGTAAACGTGCCTTATTTATATTGAAGTATGAGTCTAAGGTCGATGAGTTACCTAATTTCGGATATGGTCTCATTTGTTTCCCTTAAGAAGAACAAGTGGTTGGTGTTTGGTTTAGAGCCGAGTTTCTTGAGAAGATGTCTACTCGACTCAAGGATCTTTGAGGGAATTGGGTGTTAGTTTTGTATCAAGAAGCTTGTGGTTAAGGATGATCTTTTGGCTTAGCTATATCATTGAAGTGAAGTTTGAAAGCAGCAGCGTGGATCCATTTCTTCGATGATTCAGTAATCTTTGGGATTCTTTTATCGGCGGATCAGGCAGATAAGGCTTATTCATTTTTTCCGGAAGGCTCGACAGAGCAGGATTTTGGTTGGGAGTGATCTATCAAATTTTCTGGTAGATAAGCCATTCTGGAAAGATTGATCTCGATTAGGAAAAGCTATTCTAGTGGGTGGAGATAGTTCTTTGGAATCTGAACTGAGTGAGATCGCAAAAGTTACTTGCGATTAGTTTGGGAATCTTTGAGTATTCTTTGGTTTGAGATTGAGGCATCTCATATGGAGGTAAAGGCTACTTAAGTAGTCAGAGATTTTCCAGATGTTTAGAAGGAATCAGAAATTTACTCGAATCAGAGATTGAGCTTTCTTATCGACTTGGAATCCAGGAGTAATTTTGATGGTTCAGCCTTGTAGAGGGATGACTCTTAGAGCGAGAAGAGTTTGGTGAGGGAGCTCAGAATTCTTTAGAGAGAGATTGATCATCTTATTCTAAGTTGAGATTCTGCTGAGATGTTTTGATCAAGTGGAATGGTCACTAAGATTTTATGAGGCATATGAACAGTGTATGGTAAAAGTTTGTGCTCGAGTTCTTCGATAGCATTCTCATCTACTCAAGATCAGAGTTGTGCAGCGAAAGCGAGATAGCAGTTGTTCTAGTATGGGAGCAACCGGGAGTTACAGTTTTCTTGGATTAAAGAGTTTCTACTGGAAATTCAAGTATGAAGGAATTTTCTGGATTTGGTAGGTTAAGTTGTCAAGTGCAACTCTTTGGTGATACCTTTTCTTTCAAAGGATTTTCTAAAATTTAAACAATCCTAAACCGTTTACTCACACCAGACCCCTGTCTGACCCGAGTGTTTATTTTCTGTTTTATTAAACTCTTGGATACTCATATTATGTATGAGTAGTCAAGTGATTCAGGTTATCCCTGATGAATTCTGGAGGAGCTTTGTGAAAGTGCGGTGTGTATACAATTATATGTGCTAATATAGTATACACGGATCGTATAATATGGATTACAATACAAATGCGGAAATAGATGATAATAGCATAGTAAATAAAAAAATAGAAAAATCACACCAGAGATTTTTATACTGGTTCGGAGCACCGTCCTACATCCAGTCCCAGACTTCTTTCTGGATTTTCACTATTAACTTCCTTGCTTCACCCGGAGGAACAGGTTTACAACACCCGAACAACCGAACGGGATTTCACGCCTCTAATACACTGAGGACTTCAACACTTGCCTCTTACAACACAGAGGACTTCAACAAAAGAACAAATACAATTGTTGTTGACAACTTGTGTTCTTGAAAACACGGATTTGTCACTAACAGTACACCCTTCCTATAATCTTATCCTCAAAGTATGCAAATGATGTTTTGAAAAGATTAAGGAAAGTATATTACTTATTGAATCAAAAGATATGAAATAGTTTCAATGATTCAATAAATAATCGAGAGCTTTTTTAGAATGCAGGAGTATATAAAGTAAGATCAGAGATTAGATTAAAAAGAATATGTGAAATTAATTGTTGTTTAATCAACAAATTGGATGAGTTTATATAGATAAGAATGGTTGTAACTCTTTGCCATTAAGAGATATGATCTTTGGTGAAAGGTAAGAGATGCAACCTTTGGAGAAGAGAAGTGTCTTTTGGAAAAATTGCTTTCTGTTTAAAAACGGTCGACAGGTTAAAAAGAGACCAGTAGACAGGAATTTAAATATATATACGTTATGTGCATGTGTGCACGTTCAATGTGCAAATTATGCAGGAACGGTCGACCGCCTATATTGTGACCGGTCGACCGGTCCCTGTAAAGTTGCACACTAAATGTGCAACTATATTCCAATTGTATATATATTAATTTTCTTGAAAATGCATGATTATTTGAGGATAGATTTTAACAAGTTTATCACTAATATATCTATAGTAAATATCAAATAATCAATCTACAATCTACAGTAACATATGCAGCTCTAATGACCTTGTTTTGTCGATCGCCTTATTTGTCAGAAATCAAAACTTTCATAAAACTTGTGACTCAACATTCTCCCCCTTTTTGATTGATGACAATATATCTGCAAATCTGAATCTCCTCCTGAGTATGTGATCTCTCCCTCATTGAATCCTTATATGTATGTTCCTGCAAGCAATTGTTATCCCTTTCTCCCCCTTTGTCATCGACAAAAAGGAGTAACAGATACTAGAATAGTAGAATGAATATGATATGCATAGCAAAATAAATCATTAACACATCAAAAACATAACAGAGTTTACTACAGAACATAATGTCAAACAAAAATAACGACACTATTAAGTACAAGTGTCGAAGTGCTAAACCATAATAGAATCTAGGATGAAGCAGATCGTATCTCCTCTTCATCATCATCATCGTCGTCATCATCATCATCTTCTTCTTCCTCATCATTGTGCCCTCTATATGATTCTCCATGTCCATGACCACTCATTCCTGTAGACTCGTTAGATGATGTCTAGGTGAAAACTGGAGCAGCAGGACGTTTTCCTGGGTCTTGTGCTTGAACAGAGGTGGATGTGGAACATGATATAGCATCCCATAGCATACCAAAGAATGAATTGACCTTATTGAAGCGCTTATCGATTTTAGAGTCCATGCGCTTGAGACGTGATTCAAGCAAAAATTGGTTACGCGCGATTGTTTCAAGTGATTCTTTTGTAGATGACTTTGATTTTAATAGTTTTACTTCATCGGAACGAGGACGAGAGGAAGTTGCTCGTTGTTTCCTTGGTCCTCTTTGTTGCCATTCTTCAAAAGGCATAATCTCAAGGTAAGGTGGAGGAAGCTTCATTCGTTTGATGGTTATGGAATCAATGCATTTTGGTTTTGAGGTTGCAGAATCAGGAGGATTGACCCCACAAGCTAACAAAAGTCGCATGATATATTCATTGTAGAAGAAATGAGGCCGTGTTGAGTTATTTACCTTGAGAATTTCATCAAAAAGCATGTGAACCCAATTGATTTGGATTTCACCATAAATAGCATAGAGTGCCTTGAAGTTTTCTTTGTACACTGCATCATAATTTCCAAGTCTAGGAAAAAGAGAATGCATCAAAACCCGATGAAGTAGTCTGGCTGTCGGTCGAAGTCCAATAGACTTAGTGCCATCACTATCGTCTTCTATGAACTGATGACTAGTATTATTTCGAGTGAAGACTCCGCAGAAGTTAGATGAAAACTCTTCGCCTCGATTTGGTATACCAAGTATAGAGGCAATTCTAGCATGAGTAAGAAAAATTTGCTTGCCACAGACCACAGACCAGATGACGCCGTTTGGATTATCAGGTTGATACTCATCAAGATTCATGTTGGCGTAAAATAATTTGATCATCAAATGATTTATCTCCACACTATTTTCTGAAAAATCGATTAATGGAGTAATGTTGGAATTATTGGCTAACCTTCGAACTCCATAAGCCGTGAAATCATCAAATTTGATGAAAGAGCCTGGATGAAACTTGTAATTTGTCATCTGATTCCATCTTGTTACAGCAATTGGACTTTGAAGCCATTTTTTGACGGAGATGGTAGGAGATGAAGTTTCAGAGGTTGCTCCTTTCTTGGATTTCTTTCGAGGAGGAGCCATTGTTGGAGGATTTGAGATTTGGGAATTGAAAATAGGAAACTAGGGTTTGTGATTTTGGGTAAAAGAACAGCTTGAGTAAAAAGTGAAAGAGAGGAGAGGGAAAAATGACGCATAGGTTTATATAAAAAACTGAAAATACGTCAACCGGTCGACCTACTAATTTTGGCCGGTCGATCGTTTTCAACCAGAGAGCAAACGGTCGACCGGCTATAACAGGGGCGGTCGACCGGTACCGGTCTGCTGAGTAAATCATGTTATTTTGCAAGTTTTTTTATAGTATATCAACCTATATATATATTTTATTTGTAATACAAGATATAACCGTCATTACACAAGTGATATATAAAGATATAATAACTATATATAAATCTAATGAGAAAATTCGTCATTAGAATTATCGTTGTTTCCTTCAATACGTTTTGACCATGGACTCCATTGTTTCTGAGCTCCTTCATTCTTCTCATAGTTCCGATCCCACGAGTTAGGACTTTTAGATGTTCATGGCCTAGACGGCATTGGTTCATGCACGTCATGCTTGTTGGAACCGCAGAAAAATGTTGCCAACTTTTCTAAAACGGATAATCGTGCCGATGTCCGCTGTTGCTCGTGATAAAGTTGACTTTGCCCGTAATGGAGCTGTCTCTGAAGGTCTATCTGATGTTTCTGGTAGTGGTGTATTTCATCGATTTGAGCTTTGGTACGAGGAGAATAGAATAATGTCCTCTTCACTCGTTTTGAATTTGGAGTTTTATCAGACATACAAGAGCATTGATGATGACAACTTGATTTTTGTTTTGGAGTTGTAGGAGAATAAAATTCCTCCGACTCAGAACTCGTAATTGAAATGTATGATTCTTGAGCACATTTATCACAAATGTGAGCCATAGTGTATGTTGTATAGAATATTTAGATAAAAAAGATGAACAAAATATAAAATTTTTGCAAGCTTATATACAAGTTTTTTTTTGTATAAACTTATGGATGTGAGTTAATGAAATATTTTAACCAAGAAAACATAAGCAGAAATTTTATTGTAAATCTAAAAATAGCTTTCTTTTTAAAACTGAATTTATAAAATGAGAAAGGAAAGGACGATCACTAAAAAATGAGTAAAGAGAATTTAACCATTAAATAAAGTAGTGGCTTATATTTAATGTAAGAAAAATAGTTTATGCAAAAGTTATTGTTAAAGGATAACGAAAAAGAATAACTAAAGGATAACTAACAAGAAGACGTTCTTTAGAAATTACTTAGTCAAGATTTTTTCTTGAAATTAAACCAAGCTCTCTTCGTAATCTAATAAAATTAGATTCGAGCAGAGGCTTAGTAAAAATGTCTGCTAATTGATTCTCAGTATGAACATATTCAAGACATATATTTCCTTTGTCAATATTATCTCGAAGGAAATGATGACGGATATCAATGTGTTTGGTTCTAGAGTGATTTACTGGATTTTTAGAGAGATTTATAGCACTAGTGTTATCACAGTATATAATAGAATTTGATAAATGAATATCAAAATCTTGAAGTGTTTGTTGCATATATAGTACTTGAGTACAAGCGAGAGCTGCTGATATATATTCAGCTTCGCATGTTGATAGTGAAACACAATTCTGTTTCTTACTGAACCAAGAGACAAGTGATTTTCCAATAAAATGGCACGTACCACTTGTACTTTTTCTATCCGTTCTTGAGCCACCGAAATCAGCATCACTATATGATACTAATTCAAATGGACATTCTTTTGGATAAAAAAGACCGAAATCTTTGGTATTATTAAGATAACGAATTATACGTTTCACTGCTCGTAGATGTGATTCCTTTGGATCGGCTTGAAAACGAGCACATGAACAAACACTCATTATTATATCTGGACGATTAGCTGTAAGATAAAGAAGAGAACCAATCATGCTTTGATATAATTTCTGGTCAACATTCTTACCACTTTCATCTTTGTCAAGATGTGTAGTTGTACTCATAGGAGTTGGTTTACCAGATGTATTTTCTAATCCGAAGCGTTTGATAATGTTTTCACAGTATTTTTCTTGATTGATAAAAATGCCGTTTGAAAGTTGCTTTATTTGAAGTCCAAGAAAATAAGATAGTTCTCCCATATGAGACATTTCGAATTCTTTGGTCATAATACTTGCAAATTCTTTGCAAAGTTTATCGTTTGTTGAACCAAAGATGATATCGTCTACATATATCTGGATAACTAGAATATCTTTTCGAGAATGTTTAATAAACAAAGTTTGATCGACTTTGCCTATTTGAAATCCTGAGCTAATAAGATAGCTACGTAGTCGTTCATACCAAGCACGAAGTGCTTGTTTTAAACCATACAGAGCTTTCTTAAGTTTGAACACATGGTCTGGATATTTTTCATGTACGAACAGAGGAGGTTGTTCGACATAGACATTCTCTTTGATAAATCCATTGAGAAAAGCACTTTTGACATCCATCTGATAAAGTTTGAAATTATGGTGACAAGCAAAAGATAATAGGATTCTAATAGCTTCTAGTCGAGCAACTGGTGCAAAAGTATCTTCATAATCGATACCTTCTTCCTGATTATATCCTTGTGCTACTAATCTTGCTTTATTTTTGGTGATATTTCCTTGTTCGTCGGCCTTATTTTTATAGACCCATTTAGTACCAATTACTGACTGATCAGTTGGTCGTGGAACAAGTTCCCAAACGTCATTGCGCTCAAACTGATTTAGTTCTTCCTGCATGGCAATGATCCAGTAATCATCTGTAGCAGCTTCTTTTGGATTCTTAGGTTCGATATTTGAGAGAAAAGCGACATGACCCATTTGATTGAGTTGACTCCTTGTTCTGACATGTGATGTTATTTCACCGATTATATTTTGAGCCGGATGATCTCTTAATATTCTTGGTGGTGATTGTAACTCACATGTTTGAGGAATATTCTCAATAATTATTTCCGAGTCAGAATCAATATTTGTGATGATTTGATTGTCAGTGACTATTGATTCGTCATCATCTGATATAGTGTGAGGGTGCTGATAGATTTCATCAAAAGAGACATGAAGTGATTCTTCAATAGTTTTGGTTCGTTTATTAAATATCCGATAGGCCTTACTTCGTTCCGAATAACCGACAAATATTCCTTCATCGGCTTTTGGATCAAATTTGCCAAGCTGGTCTTTCGTATTTAAAATAAAGCACTTGGAACCAAAAACTTTGAAATATGAGATTTTAGGCTTCCTTTTGTTAAATAATTCATAAGGAGTATTCTTGGTAAGAGGTCTTATGGATACACGATTTAAAACATAACAGGCAGTTGCCACAGCTTCCGTCCAAAAATGTTTTGGTAAGGTGGTTCCATTCAATAATGTTCTTGCACATTCTTGTAAAGTTCGGTTCTTCCGTTCTACAACTCCGTTCTGTTGTGGAGTTCTGGGAAACGAAAAATTATGATATATACCTTTCTTTGTACAAAAATGTTCAAATTCATTATTTTCAAATTCTCCGCCATGATCACTTCTTATATTTTTAACTTTAATCCCTTTTGATTTTTGAATTCTTTTGACGAAAGATTTGAAATGATCGAAAGTGTCACTTTTATTTTTTAAGAAAATTGTCCATGTATAACGAGAGAAATCATCAACAATTACAAGCACATATTGACTGTGATTTATTGATTGAACTCTAGTAGGTCCAAATAAATCCATGTGTAGTAACTCAAGTGGTTGTAATGTTGATATGACTTTCTTGGATTTAAAAGATGATTTGGTCAATTTTCCTAATTGACATGCATCACAAATGTTGTTAACTTTGAAACTCATTTTGGGTAGTCCTCTAACTAGATTGTTTTTGGCTAGCTTGTCAATAGTTCTGAAGTTTATATGACAGAAGCGTTTGTGCCATAGCCATGGATCATTGTCATTAGCCACAAGACACATATCTGAATTATGATTAATGTTCATATTCAAAATATATATATTTCTGTCTCTATAACCTTCGAAAACCAAATTATGGTCTTTATCTAAAATACTACACTTATTATTTGAAAATGAAATTATAAAACCTTTGTCACATAACTGACTAATACTAAGCAAATTGTGTTTTAAATTTTTAACTAGCATGACATTAGTAATAAGAGGTAAGTTAGATGTACCGCAATTGCTCACATCGCCTTTGCCGATGATATAGCCTTTTGAATTGTCTCCAAAAGTGACGGAGCCACCATCTGAATATGTAATATTTGTTAATAAACTCTTGTCTCCCGTCATGTGTTTTGAGCAACCACTGTCCAATATCCACTTTCCTCTTTTCTTAAGTGGGACCTGCAAAAAATAGAATTAAGTCCATGGTACCCACTTTTTATAGGGTCCTAAGAGTTAGGTCTTAGGAGTCCAAACCCATTTGGGTCCGTATCCCCTTTATGTATATAATTATTATTAAAATGCACAGTATTCAAGAATTGCTGAATGTATTTGTTCCTAATCAAATTATTATTTGTTTTAGGAACCCATATTTTGATAGTCTTGACATTTTTCTTTTGAAATTTCACAACTGGTTTTGGTTTGGAATATAATAGACTAAGATTTTTCTTAGCTTCAGTTTTTTGTACTTCCTTTTTCCTTTTATTTCCAAGATCTTTCTTGGTTTCTTGTTTGTTAAATCCCAATCCTTGTTTGTCTGAAATAGATTGTGAACTTTCAATGATTTTTGTCAAATTTTCTCGACCTTTGTTAAAATTAGAAACATTTTGAGTAATGTCATCAAACTTTGTTTGTAAGCTAGCTTTTTCTAGGTCTAGAATTTTGACTTTTGCTTTAAGCTCATGATTTTCAGTAGTGAGAGCATTATTTTTCTCTTTTTGAGTTTCTATTTCTTGACTCAAAAGAGATATTTGAGAGTCAACATTAGATGATGATTCTTGAATATTTTCAAGTTCCTCTTCTAATATTTTCTTCTCATCTTTTAACATATCTCGTTCAAACTCTGCTCTACTTAAATATGCTTTGACTACTTTTAATTGACGTTTTATGTCTTTATATTTGACTATTAATTCAACATTAATATCAAGTAATTCATCAAATGTAGGAATTTGTACCTCATCTTCTGTTGCCATAAAACACACATTAGCTTGTTCATTCTCTGAATCACTTTCACTTTCTGATGAAGATGATTCTGAATCATCCCATGTTACTGAGAAGGCTCGTTTCTTAGATTTGTCCTTCTTATATTTGAATTTGTCATTTTCTGACTTCTTCTTTTGTTCTGGACAATCTTTCTGCATGTGTCCCTTTTTGTGACAGTTGAAACATTCTATAGCAGATGAAGATGGTTTATTTGATCCAGGTTTCCTTTTATTGTAACGACTGGCTTTTCGATATTTTAAGAATTTTTTGAATCCTTTCGCAATGAATGCCAAATCTTCGTCTTCAGAATCTGATTCATTTTCATCTTTCTCAACATGAAATGCTACATTTTTCTTTTTTTCTTTCTGTTCTTTTCTAGCCTGCAGATTTGCTTCATAGGACATTAAATTTCCTATCAATTCATCTGGCTTCATGACGGAAAGGTCATTAGCTTCTTCAATTGCTAATACTTTTCCTTCCCATTCACTAGTCAGAGAGTGTAGGACTGTTGAAACAACATCGAAATCAGAATACTTTTGTCCTAAGCCAATAAGTGCATGGTGAATAGTTTGAAACCGTGAATACATGTCATTGATTGTCTCGTCTGGTTTCATTTTGAAATTTTGAAATTGACTTTTCAGCATGGCTATTTTGGCTTGTTTAACCTTGTTAGTACCTTCATGAGTGATTTTTAGTGTTTGCCAAATTTGATATGCAGTAGTGCAGATACTAACACGATTATATTCATTTTGGTCTAATGCACAGAACAACATATTTATTGCTCTAGCATTTACGGCTACTGCCGTTTTCTCAGCTGCAGTCCATTCTGAATAATCAGTTGTTGGATTCACTATTTCTCTTTGAGTGGCATTCCAAGCATCATAGCTATTTGATTGCATAAAGAATGACATACGTGTTGCCCAATAACTATAGTTAAGACCATTGAAAAATAGAGGTCTTTGTGTCGATTGACCCTCCGTGTAAGTGGTGTTTTGAGTGCTAGTACTTACGTTATTTGCCATATTACTATAATATATCAAATAACTGTGTTACGGTTATATGATGACCATGCTCTGATACCAAATGAAAGTGCGGTGTGTATACAATTATATGTGCTAATATAGTATACACGGATCGTATAATATGGATTACAATACAAATGCGGAAATAGATGATAATAGCATAGTAAATAAAAAAATAGAAAAATCACACCAGAGATTTTTATACTGGTTCGGAGCACCGTCCTACGTCCAGTCCCAGACTTCTTTCTGGATTTTCACTATTAACTTACTCGCTTCACCCGGAGGAACAGGTTTACAACACCCGAACAACCGAACGGGATTTCACGCCTCTAATACACTGAGGACTTCAACACTTGCCTCTTACAACACAGAGGACTTCAACAAAAGAACAAATACAATTGTTGTTGACAACTTGTGTTCTTGAAAACACGGATTTGTCACTAACAGTACACCCTTCCTATAATCTTATCCTCAAAGTATGCAAATGATGTTTTGAAAAGATTAAGGAAAGTATATTACTTATTGAATCAAAAGATATGAAATAGTTTCAATGATTCAATAAATAATCGAGAGCTTTTTTAGAATGCAGGAGCATATAAAGTAAGATCAGAGATTAGATTAAAAAGAATATGTGAAATTAATTGTTGTTTAATCAACAAATTGGATGAGTTTATATAGATAAGAATGGTTGTAACTCTTTGCCATTAAGAGATATGATCTTTGGTGAAAGGTAAGAGATGCAACCTTTGGAGAAGAGAAGTGTCTTTTGGAAAAATTGCTTTCTGTTTAAAAACGGTCGACAGGTTAAAAAGAGACCAGTAGACAGGAATTTAAATATATATACGTTATGTGCATGTGTGCACGTTCAATGTGCAAATTATGCAGGAACGGTCGACCGCCTATATTGTGACCGGTCGACCGGTCCCTGTAAAGTTGCACACTAAATGTGCAACTATATTCCAATTGTATATATATTAATTTTCTTGAAAATGCATGATTATTTGAGGATAGATTTTAACAAGTTTATCACTAATATATCTATAGTAAATATCAAATAATCAATCTACAATCTACAGTAACATATGCAGCTCTAATGACCTTGTTTTGTCGATCGCCTTATTTGTCAGAAATCAAAACTTTCATAAAACTTGTGACTCAACACTTTGGAGCAAGAGGCTTCAGCGTGTAGATATATATAGTTAGAGTTTCCGTTGTGTATTATTGTTCTTGCAATGTATGTTAGACAGAAATGTTATAACTGTCTAAATTGAGATGTATAGTTGTATACTCTAATGTATCTGATACTATATATATGTTATATATTATATTTCATTCGTTCCACTGTGAGATTTTTGTTGTATTGTTGTTCTTTCTTCTCTTTCTTTTCTTCTTCTATCTCTTTCTTTCTTTATTAGTGATGCGATTTTCTCTTGATAGAAAGTCGGGTCGCTACACAAAACAAAAGTATCTCGCAAGACAAGTCCACACATAAACACGGGCATGTTTTTACCTTACGATAACTAAAACATATCATATCTGATCCTCTTATATTATAGTAGTGTCTACTATATACAAATAATATTAACCATAGCTGAAATTGTTACATTGATTAAATTCCAGCACATAGTCCAATTGGGTAATACAATCAAAGTGGCAGGTACTTAGTGGAGTTTGGATTTCCATACAAATGACCATGTGAATGGACCACCTTCCGACGGTAATCTCTAGAAGAATGCATCGAGAAACCATTACAAAGTTTCTCTACTAACACAAGACTGGTCCACCTCTATAACTAGATGGCATCGAATATGTCATCCCCCAGTCATTACCGACCTTTATCGAGGGCCCTCTTGCATACAAACCACATAATTAGATACACGACGTCATAGCATGCAAAGATATATCTAGAAGAGGATGATCATATCCTACTAGGGAATGACCCACTTAGCCTTGCCGCATCTAACCCTGTTTTGGTCATTTCCGGTTGATGAGGCTAGAGGTAACGATTACCTTTCACAATCACATATCACATCACTTTGAATGCCACACCGCCATTTCCATTGACTACTAATTGTCTTCCACAAAAATACAACCCTAAAGTCATACGTATCAAGGAGGGTGTTAAGCTAAGAGAAGTTTCCATCTCCGCCGCCACTGATGTACGTTTGTAAAAAACCAATGTACGTAATCTTTTGAAACGCAATGTCAGATAAACATCCATACAAGTTGTCCAGGAACAGGACAAACCGAAGGTACTTTCCTACTACATCCTGTCGGGAAATCCCTAGGATTAGTAGCGAATAGTCCTTGCATTGGATATTTCATAATGAAAAGACCACTGCTACTGAATGTATATTGGGATTTTAACCCCAAACGATCAACAAGCAGTCCCCTACTATGAAAATCCAAAACAACAATATCATCATAAGCAACCTGCACAATCGTCGCATATACGTTGTTCCGAAGTGGTTTTCGGATAAACCGATCTCGCTCTCTTCGCACCAACAACGCAAAAGTGTTTCTCAACCTCACACAGAAACCAAGTCTCATAAACTTATCATGTCTCCAACTTTCAACTTGCTATCCTTCGGGCCAAGAAGCAAGCTCGATAGATTGGTGTAATACTCCGCACTATACAAATCAACATCCTAAACACAACTAATAATCAAGCCTGCACAGAAGGCTACGTACTAAGTGTACGACTAAATAGTTCCTACACCAAGTCGAGGAACTAAAATTTGTCTAATGTTTGATAGTCGGTTATTTAACTATCAAAACAAACAAACAAATATTCAGCACCATAACAATCACTGGGGCCTTTTAATTAATCTTTATTAATTAATTCACTTGCCAAATATACACTTCAAATTATCTTTAAAAAGATATAATCACAAACCATTTCAACTTTTCAATATTGAAAAACATTTCAATATACTTATTTAATAATAAGTGATTCACGAATCAATTTATTCTCAAACACTTACAAAATATTTTAATATAGTTAAATCAGGATTAAATATACATTTTATCCTTTAAGGAAACATTCTCTTTAAACACATTTATTTGGGTTAAAATGAAATGTTGCGTAAAACATCGTTACGACAACCTAAAATCAATAGTATAGGGATTCGATAATAAGATAGATATATAAATCCCAATACTATACAAAAATATTTCCTTTCGAAAAGCGTTTACTATAACAATAGTGTTATAGTCCATCATTTCCTTACTTCTCGAACGTCTATTTCAACAATGAATGTTGAAATATATAGTTTCGATCCTTAATACATTTTAAAACATCTTTAAACCGTTTTACTCCATTTAAAAGATTACTTTCCAAAACATTTATTCAACTTAAATGATTATTATTCACTGTCCAAAATCGTGAATATAATTCGTTTACCAAATCCAATATTTCTACACATTTATTTATTAAAGGATTATCCACTGTCCAAAATCGTGGATATAATTCCTTTAATATACTTCTATATTTAACTTATCAAATTCAATCAAATTCGGATTTATAAAACATTGTTTATTAATCACATTTATATTTTATAAAAACTTCAATTTATAAATCTCTTGATTAACCAATTCCATTCACCTCGTTCATATACCAAATCCAATCTATAAGTTAATTACTTATAAATCATTTATTTTACAAAATTGTTCATTTTATAACTACACAATTATAAATCCTATTCACTTATAAAATCCATTTATAACCTCATTTTAACACTTCAAAAACTCCTTTTAAAATTCCATCATTTTGATTTATAAAAATTCAATTTTATAAATCTTATATATAAAACCGTTTATATTAAATAAAAAATCTCAATTTAAACTATTTTATAAAATCATTAACTCCATATTTCAAAAATCACATTTCAACTATATTTCTAAAAAGTCATAATTTTTATAACAATAAAAATTATAATATTCATTTATTTAAAATAAATCCATTCCTTTAACCATTCTAAACTCAATGGAACATCTATTTTCAAAATCACTTTAAAATCCTTTTTAATTTGGAAATCATTACTTTAACATTTCTAAATTTTCAAAATAAGCCCAATACTGCAACAACACTAAATACATCAATCACGGCATCCAACATCATATATCATATGACAACAGAATATATAACAATATCTGTAAATAAATCAATACTGGTGAGGAGTCCAGTTGAATCCCTCCAATCTGTCACCTACAACAAATATGCATATTAGAATATGTGTACAATGTCCGCTTCCAGGCAGACGTGCGTACAAAGGGTCATCCACAATTACACGGGAACGTACTGGGTCATCTGCTCCACTAGGCAGGTATATATATGCAAATACCAATCATATATCATCCAAACAATCATCATAAATAATATTTATTCTCACTTATATAAAAATATCAAAGAGTCAGAAAGAGTGAGTTGTACTCATATTGATTGTAGTCGTCGCGATAGCGATTTATTCCGATTAAAATCAAACAAGCGTTTAATTTCAACCAAAAATTTTCACGAGCTCAAATAAATCCTAATCCAGCTCCATAATGTAGTGCTTGTCAATATGGACCCAACGCAATTCGTTTCGTGCGAACCGGACCTCGTATGAAAAAGTTACGCAGTTTTAAAGATTATACGAACTATAATAAATAAATTTACTATTTTTTTTATTTTTTATTTTCAAACCTTTAATCTCGGCCCTTGATTTCCTTGCATAGATCGTGGCCATGAATTCTCCTTCTCTCCTCCCAGGTTTTATCACGCACGATACAACCCATAACCGCCATCAAGCCCTAAATATCACTCGACCTACGACTAATTTGAAGATGATCAGAGGTCGCCGTTCGAAGCGCCTAGCCAATGTTGACCACCGCCCAGAGTTGCTTGGAGCTCGGCCACCCCATTGTCTAGAATTTTGTGCACGAACACGAGATGGACACGAGACCTTTTCTTCCTCCACGCCGCTTTGATTAAGATCATCACCGTTGGATTGAAAGTTTTCGTCGTGCTCTACGACATTGCAGTTGAAAGTTTTTCATGATAGCGCATGGATTGGAAGTAATCAAGGAGAGAAGATGACGATTTTTTGGCCATTGAATAGTTTGGTGGCGGCTAGCCCAAGTTTCAATTAGGGTTTTGCAAAATAAAGATATTCACGTCCTTTTATAGAAAATTGCAAAACACTATTCATCCAAAAAAATTCCGAACTCGAAACGAAGCATGCCGCCTGTCGTTTATAATGTTTTACCCCTATTTCGAATGCAATGGAATATATATCGAAAGCCAATTCTTTCGTATTTCAAAGATAGGTTTTCGAATCAACTATTTAAATTTAAAATTCACTTAAACCGATTTCCTATGCGTTTTAGCCTGCCCCGGACAAACCACAAATCCGATTGACACGAAATTTGAAATCCTACAATAATTTAAAATTATGGATCCGACGAAACTGGTTTCATCGAAATCCGAGACTGTTTGAAAAATGGCTATTTTTACACGTTAATTAAATATTAAAATATTCAATTTTTGTAATTTAACATTCAATTCAATTTTAAAAGTTTTGTAACATCATTCTAATTCAAATAGAATTTAATGCAATTTTGTAAATCATTTTTATTCGCATTAAATCCAAATTTCAATTATTTCTGCAATTTTAAATATTAAATTATCAATTTAATTATTCAATTAAATCTAGATATTCGAAATATAGGTTATTCGATTTATAAACTTAACTTTTAAATATTTAAAATCAATTAAATATAAGAATTTTAAATGACTGAAATTCTGGGTCGTTACATTCTCCCCTACTTAAAAGAATTTCGTACCCGAATTACCAAGTAAGAAAAATTCATAAAATCAATTAACTTTTCAAAACAAATCGTTCAAATTAGATTTACCAAAATCACTTAAATGTTTAACTTTCCCAAAATCCAACAGTTAAACTTACAAAAACTTTTCTAAGTTTTCAAATCTACTAAGTTATCTTTTAAAACCAACTAATATTATTTAACGTTCAACTCCAAAATCAAAAATTTAGTTATCAAATTTTTTTTCCGATTTTCCAAAAATTTTCTAGCTCCTTAAATTTTCAGAAAATTTCTCCAGCATCTCCTTTGCGCGATTCGATTCGAAAAAAATAGCAATATATATCACAAATTTACATCTCATCTTAGTGGTGAGGCATCCCACAGGGGAAAAAAGTGTAAAAGTACGTTATGTAATCCGAGATATGTACCTTATATATTATTAGCGAGCATATATGGCTAATATAGCGCGAAAGCGAGCTCCAAAAGAGAAGCAAGTGCCATCTGCACCTACTAAACACTCAATACA
Source organism: Allium cepa (assembly GCA_030765085.1). Lineage (NCBI taxonomy): Eukaryota > Viridiplantae > Streptophyta > Magnoliopsida > Asparagales > Amaryllidaceae > Allium > Allium cepa. Next base: position 849,326,784 of record CM060938.1, read on the forward strand.
AACAAGTGAGAAACATGTGTATATGAAAATAATATCAATATACAACATATACCAATACAACTACTATATATGCTAATATAGCTAATGCAATAAAAACAACAAATCCAACCATCATCCAACAAACATCCAACAAACCAATATCTATCCAATCAATCCATAACAAATCAATATTCGTTCACTTCTTATAAATAATCATTGAATTGGTTTTTCAATTTAATCACATTTTATTCATTAACATTGGATTTACTAACATTCATTTATTCATATTCAATTAGTTTATATTCGCTAATTTACATTCAGTTTTGGTTTAACACTTTTAATTTCAATTGGTTTAATATCTAATTGACTTCCTTTCAATTATTCAATTCTTAACAACGTCATTTCTAATGTTGATTCATTTTACAATTAAAGTTGAATTTCATAATATAACTCAAATTTATATTCATTTAATTCACTTTATTAATTTACTTCGATACCAAAATCAACTTTATTCAACATCACCTAAGTTATCTTCCATTTCAATTTCATTTACCTTCACTTTCACTATACAACTTAAGTTCATCTCTAATTCATTTCAAATTCTATTTTATTTAACTTTTACTTAAGTCAAATTCATATCTTGTTTTGCTTAACAAAATTGTTTAGCCATTATTACATTTGGTTTTACTTACCTTATCTCATTTTATAAGTTATACAACTTATTTTTTTAAACTTTCATAAACATTTACCTAAGTTTACTTCCATTCACAAAACTCATTTTATAATTTCAATTCGTGGTTACGCAATCACTTTACAACTTAGGTTTATTTAAACTTTAAAATTCAATTATATAATCACTTAACCACTTACGTTTAATTTCAAATCATATATCTAATATGCTAACTCAAATTTTATTTCAACTTTACGAAGTTACATTTTTACTATTTTATATTCTAAGTCCAAAACTCATTTTACATATATTTATCAATTTTAACTTGGATTTTAAATCAAATTTGTTTATCAAAAAAAACTTCAATTTTCAATTTATTATTGGTAGCAAATCAATCGCACAGAAACTCGAAAATGATACTGATGATGCTGCAGTCATCACCCTTATTATTTACCAGCAACAGTAGTGAATTCAGTGCTTTATATTCTTTCAAAAATTTCTTTTATATTTACAAATCACATATATAAATCTTCTACTTATATAATTTCACTATTTCACTTTACTTATATAAGATTCATTCCAACTTCTTTTATCTTATTTAGATTTATAACAATAGAATCTCTTTAATTTTGAAAAACAACTTTCAAAATAAACAGGATTCAAAATTTCAAATTCATAGTTTAAATTCATTTTTATTTAAAACACATATTGTTTCATTTCTTATATATAAGATTATTTCACAATTGTAAACCACTTTAATTATAATTCCATACTTTATAATTCATTTTCTTATATAATTCATTCTTTTACAATTTTTATTGCTTTTATTGAGATTGTTCAAACAACTTTTATTAACTTATATATATTTACATTTTCAAACAACCAAATAATTAATTTATATACAGTTTAATAATTCTGGAAAATTATTCCTTTATATATAATAATAGAGGTAAAATTATTTCATTTACCCAATTTAAAATAATACCATGTCGACTTGCCTCGTTTAAGTGTTTGGAAATCTCTATCGATAATATGGCATCCCACATACTGACCAGAATTCACAAACAACTCAACGGATAAGCAAACACAATATAAAACATTTTATATTCACTAACAAATACGCGCTCATATATATAATACACTCAAACTCAATCTAGGGTGCTACTGTCCCTATCTATACCGAGTACACATCAAAGCTTAGGAATATACAAAATCTAAGCTCTGATACTAGCTATGACGACCCGAAAATCCGTACCCTTTGAATCGACAATAAACCACAAATGTCTGACCCAAAAAGCATAGACTGACGAAAAGTCAAGAGAAAGAAAAGAAGAGAGAAGAAGAGAAGAGGACAAAGAGAGAAGATAGAACCAAACAGAACAATGCAGAATCTCACATCGCAACGGAAAACATATAATATCTTATCAATGATCTTTACAAAACATAAACTGTATATACATACATCTATCAGAGTCAACAATCAATCAATAGTTGTCAGCCTGAACAGTTATAATAACCAGTCCTCACAAAAGCTGATAATATACAACAAACAAAAAAAGCAATGTAGCGGATAATCAATAATCAAAACAGATACGCGTATACGAAATGAAGATCTCCAGCTCTCCTGCTAAAGCTCCAAAAGTGTCAAATCTAAACCTATAAATATAATCGGTCTGACCTGAGCATTTAATGGGAAGAACGCCCGGATCAGTCTGGTAAACCAACGTGAGAAACACACTCAACTGAATTTATTAAATTACCAAACTTTTCCTTTATCAAAACAAAAGTATCTCGTAAGACAAGTCCATACATAAACATGATATGTTTTCACCTTACGATAACTAAAACATATCATATCAAATCCTCTTATATTATAGCAGTGTCTACTATATACGAATAATATTAATCATAGCCGAAATTGTTACATTGATTAAATTCCAGCATATAGCCCAATTGGGTAATACAATCAAAATGGCAGATACATAGTGGAGTTTGGATTTCCATACAAATGACCAGGTGAAGGGACTACCTTCCGGCAGTACATCTCTAGGAGAATGCACCGAGAAACTAACACAAAGTTTCTCTACCAACACAAGACCGGCCCACCTCTATAACTAGATGGTACTGAATATTTCATCCCCCGGTCGTTACCGACCTTTATCGAGAGCCCTCTAGCATAAAAACCACATAATCAGATACACGATGTCATTGCGTGCAAAGATATATCTAAAAGAGGATGATCATATCCTACTTGGGAATGACCCACTTAGCCTTGCCGCATCTAACCTTGTTTTGGTCATTTCCGGTTGATGAGGCTAGAGAACGATTACCTTTCACAATCACATATCACATCACTTTGAATGCCACACGGCCATTTCCGTTGACTACTAATTGCCTTCCACAAAAATACAACCCTTAAGCTCATACGTCTCAAGGAAGGTGTTAAGCAAAGAGAAGTTTCCTTCTCCGCCACCACTGATGTACGTTTGTAAAAACCAATGTACGTAATATTTTGAAATGCAAGTCAGACAAACATCCATACAAGTTGTCCAGGAATAGGACAAATCGTAGGTACTTTCCTACCACATCTTGTCGGGAAATCCCTAGGATTAGTAGCGAATAGTCCTTGCATTGGATATTTCATAATGAAGAGACCACTGCTACTGGATGTATATTGGGATTTTAATCCCAAATGATCAACAAACAGTCCCCCACTACGAAAATCCGGAATAACAATATCATCATAAGCAACCTGCACAATCGTCGCATATACGTTGGTCCGAAGTGGTTTTCGGATAAACCAATCTCGGTCACTTCGCACCAACAACGCAAAAGCGTTTCTCAACCTCACACAGAAACTAATTCTCATAGACTTATCACGTCTTCAACTTTAAACTTGCTATCCTTCGGGCCAAGAAGGAAGCTTGATAGATTGGAGTAATACTCCGCACTATACGAATCAACATCCTCAACACAACTGATAATCAAGCCTACACAGAAGGCTACATACTAAGTGTACGACTAAATAATTCCCACATCAAGCCGAGGAACTAAAATTTGGCTAATGTTTGATAGTAGGTTATTTAACTATCAAAACAAACAAACAAATATTCAGCACCATAACAATCACTGGGCCCTTTTAATTAATCTTTATTAATTAATTCACTTACCAAATATTCACTTCAAATTATCTTTACAAAGATATAATCTCAAACCATTTCAACTTTTCAATATTGGTAAAACATTTCCATATACTTATTTAATAATAAGTAATTCACAAATCAATTTATTCTCAAACACTTAGAAAATATTTCAATATACTTAAATCAGGATAAAGTATACATTTTGTCCATTAAGGAAAACATTTTCTTTGAAAACATTTATTTGGGTTAAAACGAAATGTTGCGTAAAACATCGTTACGACAACCCAAAATCAATAGTATAGGGATTCGATAATAAGATAGATATATAAATCCCAATACTACGCAAAAATATTTCCTTTCGAAAAGCATTTACTATAACAACAGTGTTATAGTCCATCATTTCCTTACTTCTCGAAAACGTCTATTTCAACAATGAATGTTGAAATCTATGGTTTCGATCCTTAATACATTAAAACATCTTTAAACCGTTTTACTCCATTTAAAAGATTACTTTCCAAAACATTTATTCAACTTAAATGATTATTATTCACTGTCCAAAATCATGAATATAATTCGTTTACCAAATCCAATATTTCTACACATTTATTTATTAAAGGATTATCCACTGTCCAAAATCGTGGATATAATTCCTTTAATATACTTCTATATTTAACTTATCAAATTCAATCAAATTCGGATTTATAAAACAATGTTTATTAATTACATTTATATTTTATAAAAACTTCAATTTATAAATCTCTTTTATTAACCAATTCTATTCATCTCATTCATATGCCAAATCCAATTTATAAGTTAATTACTTATAAATCATTTATTTTACAAAATTGTTCATTTTATAACTTCACAAGTATAAATCCTATTCGCTTATAAAATCCATTTATAACCTCATTTTAACACTTCCAAAACTCCTTTTAAAATTCCATCATTTTGATTTATAGAAATTCAATTTTATAAATCTTATCTATAAAACCGTTTATAATAAATCAAAAATCTCAATTTAAACTATTTTATAAAATCATTAACTCCATATTTCAAAAATCACATTTCAACTATATTTCTCAAAAATCATAATTTTTATAACAATAAAAATTATAATATTTATTTATTTAAAATAAATCTATTCCTTTAACCATTCATAATTCAGTAGAACATCTATTTTCAAAATCACTTTAAAATCCTTTTTAATTTGGAAATCATCACTACATTTTTAAATTTCCAAAACAGGCCCAATGCTGCAACAGCACTAAATACATCAATCACGGCATCCAAAATATCATATATCATATGATTACAGAATATATAACAATATCTGTAAATAAATCAATACTGGTGAGGAATCCAGTTGGATCCCTCCAACCTGTCACCTACAACAAATATGCATATTAGAATATGTGTACAATGTCTGCTTCAAGGCAGAAGTGCGTACAAAGGGTCATCCACTCATACACGGAAACATATTGGGTCATCTGCTCTACTAGGCAGGTATATATATGCAAATACCAATCAATATATCATATATCATCCAAACAATCATCAATCATCATAAATAATATTTATTCTCACTTATATAAAAATATCAGTGAGTCAGAAAGAGTGAGTTGTACTCACATTGATTTTAGTCGTCGCAATAGCGATTTACTTCGATTAAAATTAAAAAAGCGCTTAATTTCAACCAAAATTTTCACTAGCTCAAATAAATCCCAATCTAGGTCCATAATGTAGTGCTCGTCAATACGGACCCAACGCAATTTGTTTCATGCGAAACGGAACTAGTATGAAAAAGTTACGCAGTTTTAAAGATCATACGAATTATAATAAATAAATTTACTATTTTCTTTTTTTAATTTTTAAGCCTTTAATCTCGGCCCTTGATTCCTTGCATAGATCGTGGCCACGAGTTCTCCTTCTCTCCTCCCAGGTTTTATCATGCATGACACAACCCATAGCCGCCATCAAGCCCTAAATATCGCTCGACCTACGACTAATTTGAAGATGATCAGAGGTCGCCGTTCGAAGCGCCTAGCCAACGTTGACCACCGCCCAGAGTTGCTTGGAGCTCGGCCACCCCATCGTCTAGAATTTCGTGCACGAACACATGATGGACGCGAGCCCTTTTCTTCCTCCACGTCGCTCTAATTAAGATCATCACCGTTGGATTGAAAGTTCTTGTCGTGCACTACGACTTTACAGTTGAAATTTTTTCGTGATAGCACATGGATTAGAAGCAATCGAGGAGGGAAGACGACGATTTTTTGGCCATTGAATAGTTTGGTGGTGGCTAGCCCTAGTTTCAAGTAGGGTTTTGCAAAATGAAGATATTCACATCCTTTTATAGAAAATTGCAAAACATTATTCATCCAAAAATTTTCCAAACTCGAAACGAAGCGTGCCGCCTGGCGTTTATAATGTTTTACCCTATTCGAACGCAATGAAAATATATATCAGGAGCTAATTCGATCGTATTTGAAAGATAGGTTTTCAAATCAACTATTTAAATTTAAAATTCACTTAAACCGATTTCATATGCATTTTAGCTTGCACCGGAAAAACCGTAAATCCGATTAATACGAAATTTAAAATCCTACAATAATTTAATATTACGGATCCAATGAAACTAGTTTCGTTGAAATCCGAGACTATTTAAAAAATGGCTATTTTTACACATTAATTAAATATTAAAATATTCAATTTTGTAATTCAACATTCAATTCAATTTTAAAAGTTCTGTAACTTCATTCTAATTCAAATAGAATTTAATTCAACTTTATAAATCATTTTTATTCGCATTAAATTGAAATTTCAATTATTTCTGCAATTTCAAATATTAAATTACCAATTTAATTATCCAATTAAATCTAAATATTCGAAATATAGGTTATTCAATATATAAACTTAACTTTTAAAATCAATTAAATATAAGAATTTTAAATGACTGAAATTCTGGGTCGTTACAGTAACAATGTGCTACGGTTTCTAGTGCATATCTCGAATAGAACAGAGGTAACTCAGCTATACTCATCATGGAATGAACCATATCTAGTAGGGTTTGATTCCTTCACTCTGAAACATCGTTGTGTTGTGTAGTATATAGTGGAGTAACTTAATAGATAATCCCATTATCTTTTAAGTACTATTGGAGTTATTTTCCAATAGGCTTTCCTCCTCGATCTGATCAAAGTATTTTAATCCTTTGGTTTGTTTGATTTTCAACCTCATTCTTATATTTAATAAATTTCTCAAAGACAGCAGATTTGTTCTCATAAGTTATGCATATCCTAGTATCGAAAAATGAATAGTAAAGGTTACCAAATAAGAATAGTTATCTTTAGTTATTACAGACATTGGGCCACATACATCAGTATGTACGAGCCCTAAGAGTTCATCAACTTTTTTATTGCTCCAACTGAATAGGTGCTTGGTCATCTTACCTTTGAGACATGAATCACACATGTCAAATGATTCAAAATCAAATGATGGAAGAAAACCTTCAGTTTTCAATTTATGTGCTCATTTCTCACTTTTGTGACCTAGCCTACAATGCCAAAGAAAGTTTTTAATTATATCGTTAAGCACTATTCACAAAAAAGATATAATTTGTATGGATCACATAAATGCCATTATCTAAAATACCATCACAGACTTTATTACCATTTAAAATAATATTCATAACATTATTACAATAGTGAAAAACATAACCAATCTAAAAAAAAAACAGATACAGAAATTATTCCACACCTAAAGTCTTTTACATAATAGAAATTACCTAATATCAAAATAAATCCAATTGGCCAACTTAAACGAAAATCTCTAATTGTCGTTGCATCTACAATAGAGCCATTAGCAATTTGAAGCCTCATTTCTCCTTTTTCCACGAAAAGCAAATTTCTAAGACCTTGTAATGAATTGAAGATGAGAGTTTAGATCTAATATACAAAATCCAAGAGAATTTATTAATTGTAGAACAATTTTGAATCATAAAAATACTTGATGGATGGCAAAACCATTCTGCTTCTTCTCTTTAAAGGTCTTCAGTTTCCCGGACAATTCCGTTTCCAATGACCCTTCTTGTGACAATGACGACGTTCACACTTATTTGCAGTAGCAATCTTATTATTTTTCTTGTTAACCCTTTTTCGCTTCTTCAAACCTTCTGAGGATGACGTGTTCTCCTTAAAAGAAAGTATGGCTCCTTGATCCTTGTACGAGACTCGGCCGACCTCAACATATTGAGGAGCTCTACAAGGTTTATGTTTAAATTGTTTATATTATAGCTTAATATGAACGGCTCATACTACGGAGTAAGAGACTAAACGATTAAGTCAACATGCATTTCATTGCTTATCACTATGTCTAATTGTGCAAGTCTATTAATATAGTCTCTCTCGTTCACTGTCCATCTCTTGGTCATTTTGGTGAATTATATTCTTCAAAAGTTCGTACCTTGTGGAATAGGACTATTCACCAAAAAGAGTTTTGGGACTAAATAAATCACATGGACAGACATATTTTCGTGGTGCCTCTACAACGGCTTGTCTAACGTAGACAGCATAAAAACCAAGGCGATCTCTAGATCTAAAACCTAATTATCATAAGCAATTCTCAATTTGGTGTCCGCATTACCAATGGATTGTCCTTTTGGAGGTGAAATTATCAACAATTAAACATGTTCATAAGTCAATGCTATCTTCATCACTCTTAGCCAATCAACATAGTTGGGTGTAGTAAGTTTGTCACTTTCGTAAAACAATTTAGGTGTAGACATTTTTCTGCAAGTTTTAAAATTGGTAGATTAGGAAAATTTCATAGTAGATGTTCTTATAATATTAGTAAGGTTAAACTTTATGTTTCATTTTACTAATACGCTCCCGCTAGTCTTTTACGTTTCTCTAAACCCTAAGACGAAACATAAAAGTCTTTCGACGTCACTAGGTGGTGTCAGGACCCATTTGTCTTTGGGATTCTGAACTTGAGGAAAAAACAAATCATACTCGCAAAAATGATGGATAACTCCTTATCGATTGTATCAAATACAACTCCTAACTCATAATTCCTTGTCCTAGTCTCATTTCGACTTTAAGGAATACCAACAAATCGAAAGAGGTTATTCACCCGTACCTACCATTTCATGATGGCCTAAGTATGTATGTATCTTGAGGAATATCAATAAATGCGTACATATATCTTACCTCATCTATTTAATATATTAATAATACTACAGATAACATCCTTAACTTGAGGAACATTAAGAACCAAGGAGTATGCAAGTAATCCATTAACATATAAATGTTTAAAGGAAATTTTGTATTAAAGATTCATAATCATTAATGTATTATATTGAGTGACATCGACCTATGGAATAATGAAATACCCTTAATATTTAAGTGTCATACACATCAGAAATCACGTATACATAGTAAAAGTATGTACTTTTCCCTTAAGTCTATTTAGGGTTTCTTAATGTTCCATCTTTAATTTATACATTTATTTACATAAGTGTTATTATATAAATTTTATAATTTAATTTACTTGTATAATAGTCTTATGTATAATATTATATTAATTAAATCTTATTTAATTAAATAAAATTTTAATTAGTTTTATATTGTTCAATTATAACATTTTATATTGAAATGTATATTATAACACTTATAGTTATACACATATATCTTTATATACATGTATTTTCTTATTAATTAATTATCTAATTAAGTAATTTTAACTAACTATTATCAATTTTAAAAATTCTTATTATATATATACTTACATTATCCTGAACAATTCAAGTCAATGTAACATATATCATAATATATCTTATATATGTTTAATTAATTAAATATTTTTTAATTTATCTATTTTATTAATTTTAATAATATCAAAATAATTTTACTTTATTTTCAAAATAATTTTGAAAAATTATATTATAACATTTATAATGTACTTCATATATTAAATCTAACTTATAAACTCAAAGTTTTATTTTATTTCAAAATAATTTTGAAAATTAGCCCATGGCCTAATTCAAATTGGGCAATTTCTATTTACGGTAACCTTTGAGCCAACTTCACCTTTTAGACCAGGCCGGTAAGCAGGTAAGATAGGGTACTTGATTACCAAAACTCAGCTTAGACACTACTTTTATAGACATCCTACCAAATATGTCAACTTACTTAGTTCACTCTAACATGACTAATTTCAACTACATAAGCTGTTGGGCTCTGATATCATTGTTGGATCTGGGCCAAAAAATATTGTGGTAAATCTTAAAAAATATATTCCATTTTGATCATATTTGTCTATGAAGTCTAATTTTCTTTTAAATAAAAAAATATTTTGTTTTATTTATAATAAAGTTTTAATATATCAATGTTATGTTTAATATATAATATAATATGTCTAATGTATATGTATATGTGTGTACGTGCATGTGCAACATAAAAAGTGTACATTGTTTATCATGTTCGTGTATGGATATTGGGATTTACAGCACAATAGACATATTAGCCCCACCATATACATATGTGCCATCTAATATGTAATTATGTATATGTGTATATTTACATATACAAATTATAAAATGATATTTGTAAAATACATATAAGTTTATGTGTGTGTATATATATATATGTATGTATGTATGTATAAAAATTAATTTATAGTTAATATTATAATATGTAGTGATTGTGATTTTAATATTAATAACTACAAATCTAAATTCAAATTTGAAATTCAAATTTGAAACCTTAGATCTAAATTTACATAGTAAATACCTAACAATTCGAATTATAAGTAAATATCGCAAAACTTAGGTTTCTTGTTTAAATAAATTATGTAACGACCCAGAATTTCAGTCATTTGAAATTGGGATATTTAATTGATTTTAAATATTCAAAAGTAATTTTATAAGATGAATAACTTATATTTCGAATATAGTGATTTAATTGGATAATTAAATTGTTAATTTAATATTTGAAATTGCAGAAATAATTGAAATTTGAATTTAAGAATGAAAATTATTTATAAAGTTGATATAAATTTTATTTGAATTTTAACAATGTTAGTAAACTTTTAATTGAATTAAAAGTTAATTTGTAAAAATTGAATATTTTAATATTTAATTAACGGGTAAAAGTAGTCTTTTTTCACACAGTCTCGGATTTTGACGAAACAAGTTTCATTAGATCCATAATGTCATATTATTATAGAATTTCAAATGTCATGTCAATCGGATTTACGGTTTAGTCGTGGCAAGCTAAAACGTGTAAGATTTGTTTAAGTAAATTTTAATTTAAATAAATCGATTCGAAAACTTATCTTCTAAATACGATCGAATTGGCCCCCAATATATATTCCATTGTGTTCGGAGTAGGGTAAGATATTATAAACGGCAGGCGGCACGCTTTGTTTGGAGTTCGAAAATTTTTTGGATGAACAGTGCGCGAAAATTTTCTATAAAAGGCCATAATATTTTCTATTTTCACAAAACCATAGTTTTGGAAACCCTAGCCACCCCCTTATATTTCAATGGCCAGAGATCTCCGATCTTCTTCCTCAAATATCTCCAAATCCATCGATAATTACGAAATACTCTCAACCATAGCGTTGTAGAGCTAGGTGAGATCTAGCTGTTCAACGGCTATGATCGAAAACTATGGGGTGCATCGGTGGCAAAATGGTGATGAACGTACGACAATCGAACAAGATTTTCTAGGCCAGGAAGCAGCCGAGCTTGACCGATCTTCGGCCGATGGTGGAGGTTGTGATGAGCTTCATATCATGGTTCCCGATCGAATTCTAGTGCGACGATGGAGGCTCAACAATTGAGGTAAGATCGGCGGCCATATAGGTTTTGTTCAACCTCAACGTGCATGGAAGAAGAAAAGAATGGGCGGCCTAGATCTTGGGGTTTGAAACGAAAGGCCTAAATTTTCCAGAGGTTAAAATAAAATAAAACGTTGTAAATAATTTATATAATAAATCGTGTGATGTTCAAAATATCATAACTTCTTCATACGAGGTCTGTTTTTGACGAAACAAGTTATGTTGGGTTCGTTTGACGAATTCTATGCGATGGAGCCAGATTGAAGATGATTGAAGCTAGTGAAAATTTTGGATAAAATTAAACGCCTATTTAATTTTATTCGGAATAAAACACTACAACTGCTATTGGAACAAAAGTTAGTACAACTCACTCTTTCTGACTCACTTATAGTTTTATATAAGTGAGAGTAAATTTTATTTATGATGATTGATGATTGTTTGGATGATATATGATATATTATCTATATATTGATTGGTATTTGGCTATATTCTTGCCTATTGGAGCAGATGAGACCCTATACGTTCTCGTGTATGAGCGGATGTCCTTTTGCACGCGCGTTTTCCTTGAAGCGGGAATTGTACATATTTTCTAATATGCATATTTGTTGCAGGTTACAGGTTGGAGGGATCAAACTGGATTCCTCACAAGTATTGATTTTATTTACAGATATTTCCATATATGATCTTATCATGTGATATATGATGATTTGGATGCAGTGTTTGATGTATTTAGTGTTGTTGCAGCATTTGGCCCTATTTTTGGTAATTTAAAAATATTAAAGTGATGATTTTCAAATTAAAAAGGTAGTCAAAATTATTTTGAAAATAGACGTTTTATGAATTGTTAAGAAATGGATTTATTTTATATAAATAAAAAGATATAATTTGTATGTCATAAAAAATGTGATTTTTACGAAATGTAGTCGAAATGTGATTTTTGAAAAGGGGAGTTAATTTAAAGATCAAAAATTTGTATATTTTTAGCCTCAAGGACACGATCTCAATATCGTAACCACAAGGACAAACATTCTCCTAAAAATTAATCACAAGGACAAACATTCTTCCAAAATTATTCATAAGGACAAACATTCTTCTAAAACTGTTACCAAACTAATGCTACCGATAACTACAAACTGATACCTAAAAACTGTTATCAATAACTAAAACTAAACCTAAAGAAAGTTGTCCTTCAGGCAAAAGTACTGAAGGTCTGTTTTTCAGGCTAAAATGCTGAGAAATTTTGTCCTTGACAATAATTTCCTGTTTTTGAAATATGGAGTTAACTATTTTGTAAAATAGATTAAATTGACAATTTTGAATTATTATAAATGGTATGTATATAAGATTTATATAATTGATAATTTATAAATCAAAATGATGGAATTTTAAAGGAGTTTTATAAATTTTAAAATGAAGTATAAATAAATCTTATAAGAGAATAAGATTTATAAATTTTGTGATGTTATAAAAAGAATGAATTTTGTAAATAAAAGAATTATGAGTGAATTAACTTATAATCGGACTTTGGCATATAAATAAGATATACATGGAATTTGTTAATAAAGGGATTTTATGTATGGAAGTTTTTAATAAAATATAAATGGAATTAGAAACATTGTTTTATAAATGTGAAATCAATTTAATTTGATAAGTTAATTATGAAAGTTATTAAAGGGATTTTATTCACGATTTTGGACGGTGGATAATTCTTTAATAAATATGTATAAGTAATGAATTTGGTAAAGGAGATATATTCACAATTTTGGATAGTAGATGATCCTTAAAATAAATGTGTAGAAACATAGAATTTGGTAAACAATTTATATTCTTGATTTTGGACAATGAATAATCTTTTAAATTAAATGAATATTTTAAAAAGTGATATTTTAATGGAGTGAAATGGTTTGAAGATGTTTTAAAATGTGTTAAGTATCAAATACATAGATTTCAACATTCATTGTTGAAAAATAGACGTTTTCGAGAAGTAAGGAAATGATGGACTATAACACTGTTGTTATAGTAAATGATTTTTGAAATGAGATGTTTTGTTTATTATATGGAATTTATATACCTATCTAATTATCGAATTCCTATACTAATGATTTTGGGTTGTCGTAATAATGTTTTACGCAACATTCGTTTTAACCCAAATAAATATGTTTCAGAGAATGTTTTCCTTAAAAAATGAAATATATACTTAATCATGATTTAACTATATGTAATATTTTCGAAGTGTTGAAAATAAATTGATTTGTGAATTATTTATTATTAAATAAGTATATGGAAATGTTTTCCAATAGTGAAATGTTGAAATGGTTTGAGATTTAAAGATAATTTGAATTGAACATTTGTCAAGTGATTTAATTAATAAAAGATTAACTAAAAGGGCCTAGTGATTGTTATGGTGCTAGATATTTGTTTGTTTGCTTTGATAGTTAAATAACCGACTGTCAAATTTGATCATTTTAGTTACTCACTTGATGTGGAAACTATTTAGTCGCACACTTAGTATGTTGCCATCTGTGTAGGCTTGATTATCGTTTGTCTTAAGGATGTTGATTCGTGTAGTGCGGAGTATTACTTCTATCTATCGAACTTCCTTCTTCGCTGAAGGATAGCAAGTTGAAAGTTGGAGACGTAATAAGTCTGTGAGACTTAGTTTTTGTATGAGATTGAGAAACGCTTTTGCGTTGTTGGTGCAAAAAGACCGGATTGGTTTATCCTTAAACCATTTCGGACCAACGTATATGCGTTTGATTGTGCAGATTATTGATGATATTGATTTTTTAGGATTTTCATAGTGGAGGACTGCTTGTTGATCGTTTGGGATTAAAATCCCAATATACATATAATAGCAGTGGTCTCTTCGTTATGAAATCCAATGCAAGGATTATTCGCTACTAATCCTAGGGATTTCCCGACAGGATGTGGTAGGAAAGTATCTTTGGTTTGTCATGTTCCTGGATAAATTGTATGGAAGTTTGTCTGATATTGCATTTCTAAGATCACGTACATTGGTTTTTACAAACGTACATTAGTGGTGGTGGAGAAGGCAACTTCTCTTAGCTTAACACCCTCATTGAGATGTACGAGCTCAAGGGTTGTATTTTTGTGGAAGGCAATTAGCAGTCAACGAAAATGGCAGTGCCGCATTCAAAGTGATGTGATATGTGATATGTGAAGATAATCGTTACCTCGGGTCTCATCAACCGGAAATGACCGAAACAGGGTTAGATGCAGCAGAGTTAAGTGGGCCATTCCCAATTAGAATATGATCATTTTCTTCTAGATATATTTATTCCGGCTATGACGTTTGGGATGTAAATTAATGTGGTTTGTATGCTATGAGGGCCCTCGAAAAGGTCGGTAACGAAAGGAGGATGATATATTCGGTACTATATAGTTACAGAGATATGCCGGTTTTGTGTTAATAGAGGTTCCTTTGTGATGTTCCTCGGTACATTCCTCTAGAGATGTACTGCCAGAAGGTAGTCCCATGACCTGGTCATTTGTACAGAAATCCAAACCTTACTACGAGCTTGCGGTTTTGTTTGTATTAGCATAATGAGTAGCCCTAAAATGCTATATAGGTAAGCATTTCGACGATGATTAATATTTTTGTATACTAGACACTAGTATAATATAAGAGGATTTGATATGAAATGTTTTGGTTATCGTAAGGTAAAAACATATTCGTGTTCATGTGTGGGCGTGTCTTACGAGATACTGTTGCTTTGAAAAGGAAAAGTTTGGTAATTTAATAAATTTAGTTGAGTGTGCTTTTTGCGTTGATTTACCAGACTGATCCAGACATTCTTCCCTTTCAATGCTCGAGTCAGACCAAGTATATTTACAGGTTTAAATTTGGTGTTTTTGGTGCTTTAGTAGGCGAGCTAGAGATCTTCATTGTTTGTATACACGTATCATTTTTTATTATCCGATTTGTGCTTTGTTGTTGTATATTGTCAGCAATTGTTAGGATAGGTTGTTATAACTGTCCAGACCAATGATCGGTGATGTTGAACTCTATTTGATGTATGTATATATATTTTCAGTTTTGTAAAGACCATTGATATGATATTATATGTTTTCCACTATGATGTAAAATTCTGTATTGTTCAGTTTTGTTTCTCTCTTTCATCTTTCTTCTCTTCTTCTCTCTTCTTTCTTTCTCATGACTTTCTGTCAGTCTATGCATTTTGGGTTGGACATGTGTGGATTATTGTCGATTCAAAGGGTAGGGATTTGCGGGTTGTCATAAATTATATATATATATATATTGTGTGTGTACAGCTTAATAAATAATTAATTCGAAATCATATTATGTGTATTGATAAAATTTATATGTATATATATGAATCAAAATCACTTTAAATATTAATAAATGATTATTTTAAAAAATTGAATAAACAAAATTAAATTACTATTATTTTTAATTTTCGAATGATATATGAATATATATATATATATATATACACACACATATATACATATGCAAAAAAAATGGTTAGGGTATTTGGGAATTTTAAAATAGTTAAAATATGTTATTTAAAATTATAATTGAAATGAATTATTCAAATCCCAAAAGTATAAAAACATAGGAATTTGAATAATATCAAAAATTCTAGTCATGGAATTAATATTTGAAAATTATTAAATAAATTTATTTTTATGATATATAGGAAATATATTTTTATTGAAACTCTTTAAATTGATATTTATGGAAAAATATAAGAAATGTTTGTTTCATGGTGACCTTTTTATTTTAGCGATAAATGAATAAATTAGTAAAAAAAATTAGTAGCATTGGAAAAAATTCAGTTAGTTATTTATTTGCAAAGTATGGATTAATTATATAAAAGAACTAAAATGTATTTTATAAATTGTGTATGGGTTCAGAAATATACCCAAAGCCCAACATTTAGTTAAAAGAAGTAATTTTCCTTCATTCGTTATCCAACTACGTTCAGTTTACAGAAGAAAAAATAATAAGAAACTCCTCATTTTCCATATTTTCCAAAAACCCTAAGCTACTTATATCTAAAAATCAGAAATAAATTGTAGAAAATTCGAATAATATTAGGCAATATTCCCTACCCTAATGCTAAACTGAAATTTGGTTCAACGTTCAAGGTATGTGTACAAGGAGGCATGTTTGAAGAAATTCCAATAATATCACTGGGTTTATGATAACTCACAAGATTGTTTGAAATTTGAATTCAAGTGGAAAATGAAATAGAACCTTCCATTCTATTCATAAGTTCAAAAAATAAGATAGGCAAGTCTAAACAACTATAGACAATAGGCTCAAGTCATGTTCCCTATTCAATCATGAGCATGTTACAAAATGTGCAATATGAAATATCTAATTGTTCAAGCCCTTATTTATAAATATGCCATCTTCTTCCTCGTTATCATTTATGCCATTAGTTTGCCATCGAGCTTCCAATGAAGAGAACTTTGAAAAGATCCTAATTAGAAAAGTGATAAGAGTGAGAAAGAGATGAATGGCCCCTTTTCGTGAGGGCTCTATTTATAGTTGTTGGAAGGAGGTACGCTTGTTCTATAGACAATGTGGGACTTTTATTGCTATCTTCGTGATGGCTTCAACATGAATGTCTTTGAAGCTTTATGAAGGGAAATACACTAAACCCTCTTGAATTTGCTCTTGTGAATGATTTTAATCCCCTTCCTTTGCATGACCTTTATTATTCCTGCAGCCTTGATTCATGAAATATGACATCAATTAACATATGGAGATATGGTTAAGGAGCGATATCGAATGAACGTGATATGAAAGAAATACAACATCAATGGAGTGCAGCATCAATGATAGGGCGGTGCTGATGGAGTGCGGCATTGATATGATGCACTACAGATTACATGCAACATTTATAATGTATGGCTTTGATAACGTGCGGCATGAAGTCGATGCGGTATTGATTAAATGCTGCATTCTCCTTGACTTTATTGATGGAATACGACATATACAGTATACGGCATGGTTAAGAATAATTAACATGGTGAAGTTAATTAAAGATAGATGCTTGAATGAAATTGAAGGATAATTAATCCAGGTTGATTAGTTCAGATGAATATTGAAGGGATGATTGAATTATTTGATTTGAAATTAATTAATTGACAAGTAAAGAAATCTAAGTGATTGAGGTTAGAAATTCAATTAGAATTAATTGAATTAATTTGGAAGTGATCAAATTTGTTGTGGATGATTGGATGGAATTGGAAGCTTTGAATGGGTTGATATCTATGATATGAAATGTTGTGTATTTCATTTGGATAACTTGGGCTAGGATGACATGAGACTCAAAGAGGCCGGGATCGGGTATTAGGAAATACACGAAACCACTTTGAATTTTTATAGATTGGTATGTAAAATCTATATGCTGGAGTGAAGTGATCTGGAGGAATTGGACTATTTTTAATCTAAATCTTGGGTATTTAGAAACTTATATGTGAAATAAGTGATGTCTAAAATAAATTGTGGCTTTGTGAATTGATATGAGTTACCCGGGTTTATATAAGTTGTATGCTTTGTATTCCATATTAAATGGGTTTACTCACGCTGGTTTCCAGTCTGACCCGGGTGTTACTTTGATGTAATGCTCGAGTCGGACCGAGTATTATAGATTTTCAGGTAAGGACGTTTTGGAGCTCTGGAGGCGAGCTGGATGGCAAGAACGCATAGAATATTTCCACTGTAATTATATTATTGTAAATCCGAGGCATGATAATTGTATATCCAGTGTCTGTATAAATGTGTAACTCTGATGTATTTAAATGTAATCGACAGATATAATATTCTTTTGTAGACTATTATTATTTATTATATTTTATCCGCTGTGAATGTGAGATGTTGATGTTTTTCTTCTTCTTCAATCTCTTTCTTCTTTTTCATAACTATCTGGAATTTTCGTGTTTGAAAATTTCAGGTCGTTACATGTGGTATCAGAGCTGAAAGGTTAAGTGAGAACCTTGGCTCTGGTGGGAGTTACTCATTAAATAGAGTCCGTAGTACTCTAGAATGGGTTTAGTGTATGTGTATATATATATATATATATATATATATATATATATATATATATGTATGTATGTATGTATGAAAGCGTACTTGTTATTTTCTTATATAAAGGTTTTAAATGATTTTATATAGAAGTATATTTTGACATATAAAGCAATATTTCATTCTAATAAATATTAAGGCGATTGGTTGTTAAATTATTGAAATTAAATTAAGAAGTAGTATAATACAATCAAATTTAAATCTTGAATTGGAATTAAATTAAGTGGTAATATAAATAAAATCAAATTAAAATTAAATTGATTGAAATGAAATTCTAGAATTTGAGCTCAGAAATTAAATTGTTTAAAAACTTTAAATAAAGGTAAGCTTGAAATGGATTCAAACTGAAATTTAATCTTGAATTTATAGATGTAAGAATAATATAAAAAGGAATTGGTATCTGGATATGATTACCTTGAGTATTATCATAAATAGTTATTGTGTTTAATGATGATATATTTGTTATTAAGTAAGCCAAATGAAGTAAATTTATAAGATGAGTATAACTTCAAAATTAAAGTGGGTTTAAAATAATTGTGAAGTTTTAAAACCTAAGTCTAGAAACCATCAATTGTTTCAAAGAGTTAAAGAGAATAATAATAATAAAATTCAGACTATTTTGAATATAGTCTTATTTTAAAACAAGAAATGTTGGAAGATTTTTAAGGGATTTGTTTTGAAATAAAAACCAAGGGTGGTTTAAAATTTTAAAAGTATCCTGGTGTGTAAAGGAAATAAATATGAAAATAAACCCTAAGGTTGAGTTTTGAATTTTTCTTGGAATGTGATGTGAAACCCAAAGTGAAGCAAGTTTTAAACTTAGGTGGATAGGTTTTTAATCGGAAGATAAATTTGAGATTGGAATTGAATTAGTTCAAAATTGAATTTGATTTAAATTAATTAGATTTGTGATTGAAGATGGATAGGTTTAAAATTTTAAATGGGAAATTTGAATTGGATTAAATTGAAATGATTTGAAATTGAAGCGGATTCAATTTGAAATTCATCTAAATTTATTTGAATAATTTGGAACTGTAAATAAAGTTGAACAGGATTAAAAATCAAATGGAATTTGATTTGAAGTTGGAAAGAAATTGAGAATTAATTCAACTTGAATTGGGAATAAATCAAGTCCAATGGAAATTGGAGTTATTTAAATTGGGATTGGGTCAATTTAAATGGAAGTGGAAATTTAAATTGAATTGATGAGAATGGAGATTGGGAATTGAACAGTTTTGACTCTAGACTATTTTTAATATAAATGGTTTTAATATAAACTTATTTTTCCAAACTATTAAATATATACAACCTTTTTTTTAAAGCCAAATTATTTTATACTTGTTTTACAATTATTTTTGGGGCTATATAATCATTTTGTAACTGTTTTATAAACTAATTACTGTTTTTCAATTATTTCACAAATTAATTACTATTTTACAACTATTTTGCAATTATCTAAAATTTCTGTAACTATTTAGCTATTTCTCAACTATTTTACAATTATTTAACTATTTTACAGCAATTTTGCAAACTAATAATTATTTTTCAACTACTTATCTATTTTTAAAATTTTCAAGATATTTTCTAAAAATAAACTGGTCGGAGTCCAAACTGGTATTGATTAAATACCCAACTGAGATAAGGATTGAAGTGATAATTCAATGGAATTGAGGCGATTGTAAATAAGTGAATGAAAATTTAGGAAATGTGAATAGAAAGAGAAATTGATTTGGCTAATAATCAATGAAAACAAATACGTAGGATGTACGTATATTATTCTATTCGCATAGTGATTTGATCCAGATTCGAGCATAGAATTTCGAGATAGTTTATCGATCCGAGTTGGGATTTTTCGCTCGATTTTCGACGGCGAACCTGGATATGGATTGTTGATTGGTTCTGGAAATTCTCTATCATAGTTATGGCTATGCAAGGAGAATGACGGTTTCTAATCAAGAAAACAGATCAGTGTCCGCACTAGGAAGTCGGGTGGACGATACTAGTTCGGAAGTGAAATTGTGTGATCGAGTGATCGATCAGATTGGTATAGCGTATGGATGATATGTGTACATCGTACGGATTTGAATGAAATTGATATTGAAAAGAGTAATCAAATTGGAATATTTGATTTTGAATGAACAAAGTTATATATTTTGTTATATAAGATAAATCTTCCCTTGTTATATCTATTGCCGGAAGAAAAGGATTTTTGAAGGTGTTTGAAGTATAAAAGGAGTTTTATACAAGTTTGAAAGGATCCAAAGTTTTTAAATTTTATATATATCTATATATGTATAAAGGATCTTATGAGGATTTTGGAAAAAGGTTTTGGGAACCTTTGGATTTGGAAAGGCTTTTGATTTTTGGGTAAAATCAATATTGAAATTTGGAAAGCCTAGTTTGAGAATTATCGATTTTGGGATAATCGATTTTATGTAAAAGAGCTTTGTATGAGATCATACTAGGTGTATGATTTGAAAGATACTATACGTGTATAGTATAAAGTGTTTTGATGATGGCTCTGGGGAAAAAGACGCTCCCTTGAAATGAACTTCTCAGGAGTGCCACCGGGTGGTGCTGCCTAGAGCCTTAAGGGGGGTTCTAAAGTTGATCCTGTGAGGAGTTCGGACAAAACCAGTTCCTGGGGATTATGAATAGTGTATACCATAGCGAAAGTCGTGTGTGCTGCTGAGAGCCAACAGTCTGCGTTTGATTTTATATCGGTAGACTGCGACCTATGATAACATAGCGAAAGTCGTGTGTGCCGCTTAGAGCCAACAGTCTACGTTTGTTTTTATATCGGTAGACTGCGACCTATGTAGGGGTGGAGAAATTTCATTTTGACTGCGAAAATCGTGTGTGCCGCTGAGAGCCAACAGTTACATGGACTTTTGCTGCAATGGTAACGTAACCTTGGAATGTAACTGCGATCTGTTGTGGGTTCCATGGCGTAATCGGCGGGCGCGGAGTGCCTACAGTTACATGGACTTTTGCTGCGATGGCAACGTAACCCAGGATGTAACTGCGACCATGGATGGGAGTGATGATCTCCAGAGCATTTTCACCAAAGATATATCCTCTATTTTCAAAAATAGTTTTCTATATTTTCAATAAAATTATTTTCTCAAGTATTTTCACTGGGTGTTGAAAACGGGTTTACCAAGTACTTATAGATTTTCAGTCCTACGTCTGATCAACGTATGACTGAATTTCTGTGAGAACAAGGATGGACTGGTTGAGACATCGAGTTATAAGAAGTATTTTTATAAAAAGCTATTTTAATAGTACTATGTGAATTTAAAATCATTTCTATAATTTTAAAATTAAAGTGTTGGAATTTTGAAAAGAAAGATGAAAGAAGATCCAAACTGGAATTATATAAAAAAAATTGAACTCGGAAAAATTTAATGAAGTAATTTTTGTAATTAAAATCGAATATTGATTCAAAAAATTGGAAGTAAGCTTATTAGCTAAATAATTATTTGATAGAGTATGTTAATAAAATTTAACTTGGTTAAATAAAATGAGTTGTAAGTTATTAATGGAGTTTGGAATGAATTCGAATTGTGAATAGAATTCGACTTGGATTTGATAATGATTTAAATAAGAAGAGATGTTGTAAAAAAATAAAAAAATAAAATAGAGTTGGATTGAAATAGTGATGGGTTGAATTACAAATAAAATTCAAGTGGGTTATAAGTAATATTTAACATAATTCGCAAGTAAATTAGATATAACGAAAATGTTGTCGAATATAATGAAAGTGAATTATAATAGGCATGGTTTGAGTTGTAAAAAAAACCCAGGTAAGTAGAAATAAATTGAGAATGGCTTTGTATTAATAAAATAAATTCGCAAGTGAATTAAGTAAGTGAATTAAAAATATAAAATGGGTTAATGGAATTAGATAATAAATGGATGAAGTCTGATTGAATAAAAATCGAATCAAAGTTTTAATTGGAATTGGATTATCAGAATGGACTTAAGTTATGAGACGAATTAATTTGAAGCAAATTTACATAAATAAAAGCTTAGTTTCGAGTGAGAATAGTAGACCATTAAATAAGGATTTAGGTTAAATTTATCTGGAAAATGGTTATTAATATAAGAAATGAGTATTGTCAAGCTCAATGAAACAATTTTAAAATGAAACCAATGCAGGGATGAAATGAAATGCATTTGTGTAGTTGGTGAATAAATTAGAAATGAAATGGAATTAAATACAGAATGAGTAGAAAATTAATTTAAAGTAGTTATAAACTAAAATAGATACTCTATTAAGCAAATATCGTCGAAATTGCATAAAAATAATTATCGCTTGGCGTAAACAAAGTAATTAAAATTCTATGAGTCGATAGAGATTAAATAAAATTGATTTTGAATCATTTGAAGTGAATATGAGTTTGTTTGGATTAAAAATAAATTGAACATAAGCAATTGAGTTGTAAACCATTAAAATTGAATGAAATGGCACTTACATATTTAAATTGAGCAAGTACAGGTACCGGGAAGCCGTTTGGCTAGATTTGGTTGCGCTATTTGCTAAAATAAATAAACCGCTTGCTTAAAATGCTAAATAAAGGTACGCCTACGCAATAAAAATAGGAAATATGAACTGTTTTTGCTTTTTCCGACCGTGTGGGTCGATGTATATATATTTATATCTCTTTTCAAATTGCAAAAGCTTCTCCGTACAAAGGAGACTCTGCCAAAAAATTTGGAAAATTTTAGGAGTTAGAAAATTTTTGGAAAATTTTTGTTAGCAATAAAACGATTTCAAATTTGAAACCAAAATAAATTAGTGAATGAAACTAATTTAAAATAACGATATGAATCCGTTATAAACGGAAGATAAAATTTAATATTCAGAATTGAAGACAAATTGTAATCATATGGAAATGGGAAAAACTAATTTGAAATAGATATGAAACTTCTGTAAGGAAATGTATGAAAAGATTTGAAAAGGCTATGATTGGATATTATTGCTAGGAAAGTTATGTAGGTATT
This sequence comes from Allium cepa, assembly GCA_030765085.1. NCBI lineage: Eukaryota > Viridiplantae > Streptophyta > Magnoliopsida > Asparagales > Amaryllidaceae > Allium > Allium cepa. Next base: position 849,350,503 of record CM060938.1, read on the forward strand.
ATAAAGAGAAAAGAAAATTGGATTTGATATCAGAAGATAAATTTGAATTGCCCGACTAAAAAGGTATGTATTTAAATTTTTGTATAAAATTGGATTGGTTTTTTGATCTAGCCATTTGGCTTTTGTTTTCTTTTGAAATTTGGGAGCCCGTAGAGGCCTTTTCTAGTTGTACCGAGCTAGCCACGCAAAGGAGACGCTGGCAAAAAAATTCGAAAATTTAGGGAGTTAGAAAATTTTCGAGAAAGTTTTGATAATTTAAATTTAGATTTGAATAAATGAAGTAAATAATGATGTTGGAAACTATGGAAGGTTTTGGAAAGTTGATTGAAGTAATAGTGGGTGTTTAATAAAGGGTATGTTAGGGTAAGTGGATAAAACTATTGGTTTTGGAGAAAAGGTAAATGGGTATTGATCCATTCTTCCTAATTAGTAATTTCGGGGAAGAAATTCTTTTAAGGGGGGAGGAATGTGACGACCTAGAATTTTTAACAATTTAAAATGGAATAATTAAATCGATTTTAAACATTTAAAACTTAATTTTAACTTGAATTCAAGATATCAATATTTACTTGATAATAAAATCATTGAATTATATAGTTTAAATATTGAATTTAATAATTGAAATTGGATAAACTGTTGAATCTGAAATTTCTATGCCTGTTTAAATAATTTGAAGGCTTATAAAATTTATAATGATGATACTGAAGATAATAGAATGGTTGAAATTAAATTTAAAGGTGATTTGTTTAATTTTAATAATATATCGTTTAAATCGATAACTAAAAATAGCCTTCCGAGGAACGTTTTCGGAATTCGACGAAACGAGTTCCATTAGTTCCGAAATAGTTAGTTATTATCGGATTTCAATTTTCATAGAGATCGGAATTGTCGTTTGACCCTAGCAGCTCAAAACGCTTAGAAACTATTTTAATCGATTTAATTTAAAATTGATCATTTACTTCCGTAACTCGTGCATACAATCAAATTAGCCTCCGAAACACGTCCCATTGTGTTCGGAATGCGGGTAAAACCTTATAAACGTCTGTCAGGATGTCTGATTCGGGGTTCGGGATTTCGTGTTATACAACGCGAGATATTTTCAATATTCTATTATATTTCACGCGTACTCGAGAAGCTTCTCCAACCCCATACCTTATCCCCGACCCTTCTCTAACCTTTAAAACAGAAAACCAAAATTCACGAGAAAAAAAAGAGAAAAAAAAGATGGCGACGCGGTCTTAATCGAGCTCGAACTCGATGGCGTAGAGGCGCAGTCGTGTGGGAAAAGTGGGGAAGTTCGACTTCATGCCATTCGATTTTAGGGCCGCGATGATGGCTTCGCGTACGCGTGCGTGAAGCCAGGTCAGCAATTTCGTGCAATTTCAAATCGTGATGTGATGTTCTCGAGCTCGCGAGGCAAAAATTGGGGATGGTCGGTCTCGATGAAAGCTGGGTCGAAGCTGTGTTCGATGTGAGTCGCGAGAAGGGAGGGAGGCGATTTAGGGCGAGTCGCGCAAGTGCATGTAGCTTCTGAGCGGTTCGCGACCCTTGCGATGGCGGCAGACGGTGAAGCGGTGAGTATTTCTTTAGTTTGATTATTTGATTTGGTATTCATGCTTCTGTAAGTATGAATATTTCTGTTGCTACATTTTGTTCCTGTTATGAATTGCTGAAATGCCTTATTACAACATTTAACAACATTTTATTAGCATTGTAAATTTAATGCATCCAACGATATTTAACAAGTGTCATAACTGATCACTCAACAATCAAATTTTAACCCTATAGAGCATGTAAAACAGAAAGAAATGATGTAGGAGTATAGATATTGAAACATCTATATGAAGTTAATTTAAAATTCTAATTATTAGATAAATTAAATCTTAGTTTAAAATGATTCATTGTTAAGTCGAATTTATAAATGGTAATATAATTGTTCGATTTTGTAAAATATTAATAAATCGTATAGCTGTTTATACAAGGTTTAAATCTGAAGGAAACAAATCGAGATCGGATTTGGATTGCAAAATCAAAGGTGAGTAAATCTCACTCTGTTAGATTGATATTTAAATTTAAATGGTTAAATTTAAATAATTGATTGGATGAATAAATTGATTGGATGTGTACTGATGATGAGGTGACTTTGGTTTTGGTTAAATGGAAAATCATTAATTTATATAATAAATGATGTAATAAAAGATTGATTTATTAAGATTAATAAACAAAAAATAAGTGACTTATAAGAAGTTAATATATAAGTAAATAAGGATTAATGTAACTAAAACAGTTAACTAGTTCATGAAGAAATTATGATTTCTTATCGTTTTGGTTAAGAACAATTAACATGGTGAAGTTAATTAAAGATAGATGCTTGAATGAAATTGAAGGATAATTAATCCAGGTTGATTAATTCAAATAAATATTGAAGGGATGATTGAATTATTTGATTTGAAATTAATTAATTGACAAGTAAAGAAATCTAAGTGATTGAGGTTAGAAATTCAATTAGAATTAATTGAATTAATTTGGAAGTGATCAAATTTGTTGTGGATGATTGGATGGAATTGGAAGCTTTGAATGGGTTGATATCTATGATATGAAATGTTGTGTATTTCATTTGGATAACTTGGGTTAGGATGACATGAGACTCGAAGAGGCCGGGATCGGGTATTAGGAAATACCCGAAACAACTTCGAATTTTTATAGATTGGTATGTAAAATCTATATGCTAGAGTGAAGTGATTTGGAGGAATTGGACTATTTTAAATCTAAATCTTGGGTATTTAGAAACTAATATGTGAAATAAGTGATGTCTAAAATAAATTGTGGCTTTGTGAATTGATATGAGTTACCAGGGTTTATATAAGTTGTATGCTTTGTATTCCATATTAAATGGGTTTACTCACGCTGGTTTCCAGCCTGACCCGGGTGTTACTTTGATGTAATGCTCGGGTAAGACCGAGTATTACAGATTTTCAGGTAAGGACGTTCTGGAGCTCAGGAGGCGAGTAGGATGGCAAGAACTCATAGAATATTTCTGCTGTAATTATATTGTTGTAAATCTGAGGCATGATAATTATATATCCAGTGTTTGTATAAATGTGTAACTCTGATGTATTTAAATGTAATCGACAGATATAATATTCTTTTGTAGACTATTATTATTTAATATATTTTATCCGCCGCGAATGTGAGATGTTGATGTTTTTCTTCTTCTTCTTCTTCATCTATCTCGTTCTTCTTTTTCATAACTATCGAGAATTTTCAGGTTTGAAAATTTCAGGTCGTTACATTTGGTATCAGAGATGAAAGGTTAAGCGAGAACCTTGGCTCTGGTGGGAGTTACTCATTAAATAGAGTCCGTAGTACTCTAGAATGGGTTGAGTGTGTGTGTGTGTGTGTGTGTGTATATATATATATATATATATATATGAGAGCGTACTTGTTATTTTCTTATATAAAGGTTTTAAATGATTTTATATAAAAGTATATTTTAATATATAAAGCAATATTTAATTCTAATAAATATTAAGGCGATTGGTTGTTAAATTGTTGAAATTAAATTAAGAAGTAGTATAATACAATCAAATTTAAATCTTGAATTGGAATATAATTAAGTGGTAATATAAATACAATCAAATCAAAATTAAATTGATTGAAATGAAATTCTAGAATTTGAGCTCAGAAATTAAATTGTTTAAAAACTTTAAATAAAGGTAAGCTTGAAATGGATTCAAACTGAAATTTAATCTTGAATTTATAGATGTAAGAATAATATAAAAAGGAATTGGTATCTGGATATGATTACCTTGAGTATTATCATAAATAGTTATTGTGTTTAATGATGATATATTTGTTATTAAGTAAGCCAAATGAAATAAATTTATAAGATGAGTATAACTTCTAAATTAAAGTGGGTTTAAAATAATTGTGAAGTTTTAAAACCTAAGTCTAGAAACCATCAATTGTTTCAAAGAGTTAAAGAAAATAATAATAATAAATTTCAGACTATTTTGAATATAGTCTTATTTTAAAACAAGAAATGTTGGAAGATTTTTAAGGGATTTGTTTTGAAATTAAAACCAAGGGTGGTTTAAAATTTTGAAAGTATCCTGGTGTGTAAGGAAATAAATATGAAAATACACTCTAAGGTTGAGTTTTGAATTTTCCTTGGAATGTGATGTGGAACCCAAAGTGAAGCAAGTTTTAAACTTAGGTGGATAGGTTATTAATCAGAAGATAAATTTGAGATTGGAATTGAATTAGTTCAAAATTGAATTTGATTTAAATTAATTGGATTTGTGATTGAAGATGGATAGGTTTAAAAATTTAAATGGAAAATTTGAATTGGATTAAATTGAAATGATTTGAAATTGAAGTGGATTCAATTTGAAATTCGTCCAAATTTATTTGAATAATTTGGAACTGTAAATAAAGTTGAACAGGATTAAAAATCAAATGGAATTTTGATTTGAAGTTGGAAAGAAATTGAGAATTAATTCAACTTGAATTGGGAATAAATCAAGTCCAATGGAAATTAGAGTTATTAAATTGGGATTGGGTCAATTTAAATGGAAGTGGAAATTTAAATTGAATTGATGAGAATGGAGATTGGGAATTGAACAGTTTTGACTCTGGACTATTTTTAATATAAATGGTTTTAATATAAACTTATTTTTCCAAACTATTAAATATATACAACCTTTCTTTCTTAAAGCCAAATTATTTTATACTTGTTTTACAATTATTTTTGGGGCTATATAATCATTTTGTAACTATTTATAAACTAATTGCTGTTTTTCAATTATTTCACAAATTAATTACTATTTTACAACTATTTTGCAATTATCTAAAATTTCTGTAACTATTTAGTTATTTCTCAACTATTTTACAATTAGTTAACTATTTTATAGCTATTTTGCAAACTAATAATTATTTTTCAACTACTTATCTATTTTTAAAATTTTCAAGCTATTTTCTAAAAGTAAACTGGTCGGAGTCCAAACTGGTATTGATTAAATACCCAACTGAGATAAGGATTGAAGTGAAATTCAATGGAATTGAGGCAATTGTAAATAAGTGAATGAAATTTAGGAAATGTGAATAGAAAGAGAAATTGATTTGGCTAATAATCAATAAAAACAAATACGTAGGATGTACGTATATTATTCTATTCGCATAGTGATTTGATCTAGATTCGAGCATAGAATTTCGAGATAGTTTATCGATCCGAGTTGGGATTTTTCGCTCGATTTTCGACGGCGAACCTGGATATGGATTGTTGATTGGTTCTGGAAATTCTCTATCATAGTTATGGCTATGCAAGGAGAATGACGGTTTCTAATCAAGAATACAGATCTGTGTCCACACTAGGAAGTCGGGTGGACGATACTAGTTCGGAAGTGAAATTGTGTGATCGAGTGAGCGATCAGATTGGTATAGCGTATGGATGGTATGAGTACATCGTACGGATTTGAATGAAATTGATATTGAAAAGAGTAATCAAATTGGAATATTTGATTTTGAATAAACAAAGTTATATATCTTTGTTATATAAGATAAATCTCCCCTTGTTAAATCATTTGCCGGAAGAAAAGGATTTTTGAAGGTGTTTGAAGTATAAAAGGAGTTTTATACAAGTTTGAAAGGATCCAAAGTTTTTAAATTTTTTATATCTATATATATATATATATATATATATATATATATATATATAAAGGATCTTACGAGGGTTTTTGAAAAAGGTTTTGAGAACCTTTGGATTTGGAAAGGCTTTTGATTTTTGGGTAAAATCAATATTGAAATTTGGAAAGCCTAGTTTGAGAATTATCGATTTTGGGATAATCGATTTTATGTAAAAGAGCTTTTTATGAGATCATACTAGGTGTATGATTTGAAAGATACTATATGTGTATAGTATAAAGTGTTTTGATGATGGCTCTGGGGAAAAAGGCGCTCCCTTGAAATGAACTTCTCAGGAGTGCCACCGGGTGGTGCTGCCTTGATCCCTAAGGGGGGTTCTAAAGTTGATCCTGTGAGGAGTCCAGACAAAACTAGTTCCTGGGGATTATGAATAGTGTATACTATAGCGAAAGTCGTGTGTGCTGCTGAGAGCCAACAGTCTGCGTTTGATTTTATATCGGTAGACTGCGACCTATGGTAACATAGCGAAAGTCATGTGTGCCGTTGAGAGCCAACAATCTACGTTTGATTTTATATCGGTAGACTGTGACCTATGTAGGAGTGGAGAAGTTTCATTTTGACAGTGAAAATCGTGTGTGCCGCTGCGAGCCAACAGTTACATGGACTTTTGCTGCGATGGCAATGTAACCCTGGAATGTAACTGCGATCTGTTGTGGGTTCCATGGCGTAATCGGGGGGTGTGGAGTGCCTACAGTTACATGGACTTTTGCTGCGATGGCAACGTAACCCAGGATGTAACTGCGACCATGGATGGGAGTGATGATCTCCAGAGCATTTTCACCAAAGGTATATCCTCTATTTTCAAAAACTGTTTTCTATATTTTCAATAAAATTATTTTCTCAAGTATTTTCACTGGGTGTTGAAAACGGGTTTACCAAGTACTTATAGATTTTCAGTCCTACGCCAGATTAACGTATGACTGAATTTCTGTGAGAACAAGGATGGACTGGTTGAGACATCGAGTTATAAGAAGTATTTTTATAAAAAGCTATTTTAATAGTACTATGTGAATTTAAAAGCATTTCTAAAATTTTAAATTAAAAGTGTTGGAATTTTGAAAAAGAAAGATGAAAGAAGATCCAAACTGGAATTATATAAAAATTTTGAACTCGAAAAAATTTAATGAAGTGATTTTTGTAATTAAAATCGAATATTGATTCAAAAAATTGAAAGTTAGCTTATTAGCTAAATAATTATTTGATAGAGTATGTTAATAAAATTTAACTCGGTTAAATAAAATGGTTGTAAGTTAATAATGGAGTTTGGAAATGAATTCGAATTGTGATAAGAATTCGACATGGATTTGATAATGATTGAAATAAGAAGAGATGTTGTAAAAAAATAAAAAAATAAAATAGAGTTGGATTGAATAGTGATGGGTTGAATTACAAATAAAATTCAAGTGGGTTATAAGTAATATTTAACGTAATTTGTAAGTAAATGAGATATAATGAAAATGTTGTCGGATATAACGAAAGTGAATTATAATAGACATGGTTTGAGTTGCAAACAAAACCCAGGTAAGTAGAAATAAATTGAGAATGGCTTTGTATTAATAAAATAAATTCGCAAGTGAATTATGTAAGTGAATTAAAAATATAAAATGGGTTAATGGAATTTAATAATAAATGGATGAAGTCTGATTGAATAAAAATTGAATCGAAGGTTTAATTGGAATTGGATTATCAGAATGGACTTAAGTTATGAGACGAATTAATTTGAAGCAAAATTACTTAAATAAAAGCTTGGTTTCGAGTGAGAATAGTAGACCATTAAATAAGGATTTAGGTTAAATTTATCTGGAAAATGGATATTAATATAAGAAATGAGTATTGTCAAGCTCAATGAAACAGTTTTAAAGTGAAACCAATGCAGGGATGAAATGAAATGCATTTGTGTAGTTTGTGAATAAATTAGAAATGAAATGGAATTAAATACAGAATGAGTAGAAAATTAATTTAAAGTAGTTATAAACTAAAATAGATACTCTATTAAGCAAATATCGTCGAAATTGCATAAAAATAATTGTCGTTTGGCGTAAACAAAAGTAATTAAAATTCTAAGAGTCGATGGAGATTAAATAAAATTGATTTTGAATCATTTGAAGTGAATATGAGTTTGTTTGGATTAAAAATAAATTGAACATAAGCAGTTGAGTTGTAAACCATTAAAATTGAATGAAATGGCACTTACAAATTTAAATTGAGTAAGTACAGGTATCGGGAAGCCGTTTGGCTGGATTCGGTTGCGCTATTTGCTAAAATGAATAAGCCGCTTGCTTAAAATGCTAAATAAAGGTACGCATACGCAATAAAAATATGAAATATGAACTGATTTTGCCTTTTCCGACCGTGTGAGTCGATGTATATATATTTATATCTCTTGTCAAATTGCAAAAGCTTCTCTGTACAAAGGAGACTCTACCAAAAAATTTCGAAAATTTTGGGAGTTAGAAATTTTTTGTTAGCAATAAAACGATTTCAAATTTGAAACCAAAATAAATTAGTGAATTAAACTAATTTAAAATAACGATATGAATCGGTTATAAACGGAAGATAAAATTTAATATTCAGAATTGAAGACAAATTGAAATCATATGGAAATGGGAAAAACTAATTTGAAATAGATATGAAACTTTTGTAAGGAAATGTATGAAAAGATTTGAAAAGGCTATGATTGGATATTATTGCTAGGAAAGTTATGCAGGTATTATAAAGAGAAAAGAAAATTGGATTTGATATCAGAAGATAAATTTGAATTGTCCGACTAAAAAGTTATGTATTTAAATTTTTGTATAAAATTGGATTGGGCTTTTGATCTAGCCACTTGGTCTTTTGTTTTATTTTGGAATTTGGGAGCCCGTAGAGGCCTTTTGTAGTTGTACCGAGCTAGCCACGCAAAGGAGACGCTGGCAAAAAAATTCGGAAATTTAGGGAGTTAGAAAATTTTTGAGAAAGTTTTGATAATTTAAATTTGGATTTAAATTCAGATTTGAATAAATGAAGTAAATAATGCTGTTGGAAACTATGGAAGGTTTTGGAAAGTTGATTGAAGTAATAGTGGGTCTTTAATAAAGGGTATGTTAGGGTAAGTGGATAAAACGGTTGGTTTTGGAGAAAATGTAAATGGGTATTAGTCCATTCTTCCTAATGAGTAATTTTGGGGACGAAATTCTTTTAAGGGGGAGGAATGTGACGACCCAGAATTTTTAACAATTTAAAATGCAATAATTAAATTGATTTTAAACATTTAAAACTTAATTTTAACTTGAATTCAAGATATCAATATTTACTTGATAATAAAATCATTGAATTATATAGTTTAAATATTGAATTTAATAATTGAAATTGGGTAAATTGTTGAGTCTGAAATTTCTAAGCCTGTTTAAATAATTTGAGGGCTTATAAAATTTATAATGATGATACTGAAGATAATAGAATGGTTGAAATTAAATTTAAAGGTGATTTGTTTAATTTTAATAATATATCGTTTAAATCGATAATTAAAAATAGTCTTCTGAGGAACATTCTCGGAATTCGACGAAACAAGTTCCATTAGTTCCGAAATAGTTAGTTATTATCGGATTTCAATTTTTGTAGAGATCGGATTTGTCGTTTGACCCTGGCAGCTCAAAACGCTTAGAAACTATTTTAATCTATTTAATTTAAAATTGATCGTTTACTTCCGTAACTCGCGCAAACGATCAAATTAGCCTCCAAAACACGTTCCATTGTGTTCGGAATGTGGGTAATACCTTATAAACGTCTGTCAGGATGTCTGATTCGGGGTTCGGGATTTCGTGTTATACAACGCGAGATATTTTCAATATTCTATTATATTTCACGCGTACTCGAGAAGCTTCTCCAACCCTATACCTTATCCCCGACCCCTCTCTAACCTTTAAAACAGAAAACCAAAATTCACGTAGAAAAGAGAAAAAAAAGATGGCGACGCGGTCTTAATCGAGCTCGAACTCGATGGCGTAGAGGCGCAGTCGCGTGGGAAAAGGGGGGAAGTTCGACTTCATGCCATTCGATTTTGGGGCCGCAATGATGGCTTCGTGTACGCGTGCGTGAAGCCAGGTCGGCAATTTCATGCGATTTCAAATCGCAATGTGATGTTCTCGAGCTCGCGAGGCAGAAATTGGGGATGGTCGGTCTCGATGGAAGCTGAGCCGAAGCCGTGTTCGATGTGAGTCGCGAGAAGAGGGGGAGGCGATTTAGGGCGAGTCGTGCAAGTGCATGTAGCTTCTGAGGGGTTCGCGACCCTTGCGATGGCGGCAGACAGCGAAGCGGTGAGTATTTTTTTAGTTTGATTATTTGATTTGGTATTCATGCTTCTGTAAGTATGAATATTTCTGTTGGTACATTTTGTTCCTGTTATGAATTGCTGAAATGCCTTATTACAACATTTAACAACATTTTATTAGCATTGTAAATTTAATGCATTCAACGATATTTAACGAGTGTCATAACTGATCACTCAGCAATCAAATTTTAACCCTATAAAGCATGTAAAACAGAAAGAAATGATGTAGGAGTATAGATATTGAAAGATCTATAAGTTAATTTAAAATTCTAATTATTAGATAAATTAAATTTTAGTTTAAAATGATTCATTGGTAAGTCGAATTTATAAATGGTAATATAATTGTTCGATTTTGTAAAATGTTAGTAAATCGTATAACTGTTTATACAAGGTTTAAATCTGAAGGAAACAAATCGAGATCGGATTTGGATTGCAAAATCAAAGGTGAGTAAATCTCACTCTGTTGGATTTATATTTAAATTTAAATGGTTAAATTTAAATAATTGATTGGATGAATAAATTGATTGGATGTGTACTGATGATGAGGTGACTTTGGTTTTGGTTGGATCTCGAGTTAATTGTGGGTTGACTCGAAGTATTCGGGTTTTTAAATTGTTTTAGATTTAAGTTATAAATAAGGAAATGTTTCATTCTAATGATGTTAAGGGATTAATGATTTCTGATCCATCAAGTTAGTAGGGTAATTAAAATAGATAATTAATTAATTCAATTAATTAATGATTTGGGTTGATTAATTTAGTAATTAAGGATTTGAATTAATTAATGAATTAATGAAGGTTTAAGTTCATTTATTAAGTTTAATTAATGTTGAAAGATCAATGGATGGTTTGATAGGTTATTATTTAATGTAATTAACAAAATATAATTACATTGTGAAATTAATCAAGATAATTAATTAAGGAGTAATTAATTTATTTAACGAAGTAAATAACAAGGTAGATAATTACCGGTTGAGGTAAATCAAAAGTGATTAATATATGTGGTTTAATAAATGATTAATTATTTAATGTAATTAAATTAGATTATGGTAAGTTGAAATCTAAATGGAAAATCATTAATTTATATAATAAATGATGTAATAAAAGATTGATTTATTAAGATTAATAAATAAAAAATAAGTGACCTATAAGAAGTTAATATATAAGTAATTAAGGATTAATGTAACTAAAACAGTTAACTAGTTCATGAAGAAATTATGATTTCTTATCGTTTTGGTTAAGAACAATTAACATGGTGAAGTTAATTAAAAATAGATGCTTGAATGAAATTGAAGGATAATTAAGCCAGGTTGATTAATTCAGATAAATATTGAAGGGATGATTGAATTATTTGATTTGAAATTAATTAATTGACAAGTAAAGAAATCTAAGTGATTGAGGTTAGAAATTCAATTAGAATTAATTGAATTAATTTGGAAGTGATCAAATTTGTTGTGGATGATTGGATGGAATTGGAAGCTTTGAATGGGTTGATATCTATGATATGAAATGTTGTGTATTTCATTTGGATAACTTGGGTTAGGATGACATGAGACTCGAAGAGGCCGGGATCGGGTATTAGGAAATGCCCGAAACCATTTTGAATTTTTATAGATTGGTATGTAAAATCTATATGCTGGAGTGAAGTGATTTGGAGGAATTGGACTATTTTAAATCTAAATCTTGGGTATTTAAAAACTTATATGTGAAATAAGTGATGTCTAAAATAAATTATGGCTTTGTGAATTGATATGAGTTACCCGGGTTTATATAAGTTGTATGCTTTGTATTCCATATTAAATGGGTTTACTCACGCTGGTTTCCAACCTGACTCGGGTGTTACTTTGATGTAATGCTCGGGTCAGACCGAGTATTACAGATTTTCAGGTAAGGACGTTCTGGAGCTCAAGAGGCGAGCATTATGGCAAGAACGCATAGAATATTTCCACTGTAATTATACTATTGTAAATCTGAGGCATGATAATTGTATATCCAGTGTCTGTATAAATGTGTAACTCTGATGTATTTAAATGTAATCGACAGATATAATATTCTTTAGTAGACTATTATTATTTATTATATTTTATCCGCTGCGAATGTGAGATGTTGATGTTTTTCTTCTTCTTCTTCTTCTTCTTCTTCTTCTATTTCATTCTTCTTTTTCATAACTATCTGGAATTTTCAGGTTTGAAAATTTCAGGTCGTTACATTTGGTATCAGAGCTGAAAGGTTAAGCGAGAACCTTGGCTCTGGTGAGAGTTACTCATTAAATAGAGTCCGTAGTACTCTAGAGTGGGTTGAGTGTGTGTGTGTGTGTGTGTGTGTGTGTATATGAGAGTGTACTTGTTATTTTCTTATATAAGGGTTTTAAATGATTTTATATAAAAGTATATTTTGATATATAAAGCAATATTTCATTCTAATAAATATTAAGGCGATTGGTTGTTAAATTGTTGAAATTAAATTAAGAAGTAGTATAATACAATCAAATTTAAATCTTGAATTGGAATTAAATTAAGTGGTAATAGAAATACAATCAAATTAAAATTAAATTGATTGAAATGAAATTCTAGAATTTGAGCTCAGAAATTAAATTGTTTAAAAACTTTAAATAAAGGTAAGATTGAAATGGATTCAAACTGAAATTTAATCTTGAATTTATAGAAGTAAGAATAATATAAAAAGGAATTGGTATCTAGATATGATTACCTTGAGTATTATCATAAATAGTTATTGTGTTTAATGATGATATATTTGTTACTAAGTAAGCCAAATGAAGTAAATTTATAAGATGAGTATAACTTCTAAATTAAAGTAGGTTTAAAATAATTGTAAAGTTTTGAAACCTAAGTCTAGAAACCATCAATTGTTTCAAAGAGTTAAAGAAAATAATAATAATAAAATTCAGACTATTTTGAATATAGTCTTATTTTAAAACAAGAAATGTTGGAAGATTTTTAAGGGATTTGTTTTGAAATTAAAACCAAGGGTGGTTTAAAATTTTAAAAGTATCCTGGTGTGTAAAGGAAATAAATATGAAAATAAACTCTAAGGTTGAGTTTTGAATTTTCCTTGGAATGTGATGTGAAACCCAAAGTGAAGCAAGTTTTAAACTTAGGTGGATAGGTTATTAATCGGAAGATAAATTTGAGATTGGAATTGAATTAGTTCAAAATTGAATTTGATTTAAATTAATTGGATTTGTGATTGAAGATGGATAGGTTTAAAAATTTAAATGGGAAATTTGAATTGGATTAAATTGAAATGATTTGAAATTGAAGTGGATTCAATTTGAAATTCGTCCAAATTTATTTGAATAATTTGGAACTGTAAATAAAGTTGAACAGGATTAAAAATCAAATGGAATTTGATTTGAAGTTGGAAAGAAATTGAAAATTAAGTCAACTTGAATTAGGAATAACTCAAGTCCAATGGAAATTGGAGTTATTAAATTGGGATTGGGTCAATTTAAATGGAAGTAGAAATTTAAATTGAATTGATGAGAATGGAGATTGGGAATTGAACAGTTTTGACTCTGGACTATTTTTAATATAAATGGTTTTAATATAAACTTATTTTTCCAAACTATTAAATATATACAACCTTTCTTTCTTAAAGCCAAATTATTTTATACTTGTTTTACAATTATTTTTGGGGCTATATAATCATTTTGTAACTATTTATAAACTAATTGCTGTTTTTCAATTATTTCACAAATTAATTACTATTTTACAACTATTTTGCAATTATCTAAAATTTCTGTAACTATTTAGTTATTTCTCAACTATTTTACAATTAGTTAACTATTTTACAGCTATTTTGCAAACTAATAATTATTTTTCAACTACTTATCTATTTTTAAAATTTTCAAGCTATTTTCTAAAAGTAAACTGGTCGGAGTCCAAACTGATATTGATTAAATACCCAACTGAGATAAGGATTGAAGTGATAATTCAATGGAATTGAGGCAATTGTAAATAAGTGAATGAATATTTTGGAAATGTGAATAGAAAGAGAAATTGATTTGGCTAATAATCAATAAAAACAAATACGTAGGATGTACGTATATTATTCTATTCGCATAGTGATTTGATCCAAATTCGAGCACAGAATTTCGAGATAGTTTATCGATCCGAGTTAGGATTTTTCGCTCGATTTTCGACGGCGAACCTGGATATGGATTGTTGATTGGTTCTGGATATTCTCTATCATAGTTATGGCTATGCAAGGAGAATGACAGTTTCTAATCAAGAAAACAGATCTGTGTCCGCACTAGGAAGTTGGGTGGAGGATACTAGTTCGGAAGTGAAATTGTGTGATCGAGTGAGCGATCAGATTGGTATAGCGTATGGATGATATGTGTACATCATATGGATTTGAATGAAATTGATATTGAAAAGAGTAATCAAATTGGAATATTTGATTTTGAATAAACAAAGTTATATATCTTTGTTATATAAGATAAATCTCCCCTTGTTAAATCTATTGCCGGAAGAAAAGGATTTTTGAAGGTGTTTGAAGTATAAAAGGAGTTTTATACAAGTTTGAAAGGATCCAAAGTTTTTAAATTATATATATATATATATATATATATATATATATATAAAGGATCTTACGAGGGTTTTGGAAAAAGGTTTTGGGAACCTTTGAAATTGGAAAGGCTTTTGATTTTTGTGTAAAATCAATATTTAAATTTGGAAAGCCTAGTTTGAGAATTATCGATTTTGGGATAATCGATTTTATGTAAAAGAGCTTTGTATGAGATCATACTAGGTGTATGATTTGAAAGATACTATATCTGTATAGTATAAAGTGTTTTGATGATGGCTCTGGGGAAAAAGGTGCACCCTTGAAATGAACTTCTCAGGAGTGCCACCGGGTGGTGCTGCCTTGATCCCTAAGGGGGGTTCTAAAGTTGATCCCGTGAGTAGTCCGGACAAAATTAGTTCCTGGGGATTATGAATAGTGTATACCATAGCGAAAGTCATGTGTGCCGCTGAGGGCCAACAGTCTGCGTTTGATTTTATATCGGTAGACTGCGACCTATGGTAACATAGCGAAAGTCGCATGTGCCGCTAAGAGCCAACAGTCTACGTTTGATTTTATATCGGTAGACTACGACCTATGTAGGAGTGGAGAAGTTTCATTTTGACAGCGAAAATCGCGTGTGCCGCTGCGAGCCAACAGTTACATGGACTTTTGCTGCGATGGCAATGTAACCCTGGAATGTAACTGCGATCTGTTGTGGGTTCCATGGCGTAATCGGGGGGTGTGGAGTGCCTACAGTTACATGGACTTTTGCTGCGATGGCAACGTAACCCAGGATGTAACTGCGACCATGGATGGGAGTGATGATCTCCAGAGCATTTTCACCAAAGGTATATCCTCTATTTTCAAAAACTGTTTTCTATATTTTCAATAAAATTATTTTCTCAAGTATTTTCACTGGGTGTTGAAAACGGGTTTACCAAGTACTTATAGATTTTCAGTCCTACGCCTGATCAACGTATGATTGAATTTCTGTGAGAACAATGATGGAATGGTTGAGACATCGAGTTATAAGAAGTATTTTTATAAAATGCTATTTTAATAGTACTATGTAAATTTAAAAGCATTTCTAAAATTTTAAAATAAAAGTGTTGGAATTTTGACAAAGAAAGATGAAAGAAGATCCAAACTGGAATTATATAATAATTTTGAACTCGGAAAAATTTAATGAAGTGATTTTTGTAATTAAAATCGAATATTGATTCAAAAAATTGGAAGTAAGCTTATTAGCTAAATAATTATTTGATAGAGTATGTTAATAAAATTTAACTCGGTTAAATAAAATGGGTTGTAAGTTAATAATGGAGTTTGGAAATGAATTCGAATTGTGAATAGAATTCGACATGGATTTGATAATGATTGAAATAAGAAGAGATGTTGTAAAAAAATAAAAAAATAAAATAGAGTTGGATTGAATAGTGATGGGTTGAATTACATATAAAATTCAAGTCGGTTATAAGTAATATTTAACGTAATTTGCAAGTAAATGAGATATAATGAAAATGTTGTCGAATATAATGAAAGTGAATTATAATAGACATGGTTTGAGTTGCAAACAAAACCCAGGTAAGTAGAAATAAATTGAGAATGGCTTTGTATTAATAAAATAAATTCGCAAGTGAATTATGTAAGTGAATTAAAAATATAAAATGGGTTAATGGAATCAAATAATAAATGGATGAAGTCTGATTGAATAAAAATTGAATCGAAGTTTTAATTGGAATTGGATTATCAGAATGGACTTAAGTTATGAGACGAATTAATTTGAAGCAAAATTACTTAAATAAAAGCTTGGTTTCGAGTGAGAATAGTAGACCAGTAAATAAGGATTTAGGTTAAATTTATCTGGAAAATGGATATTAATATAAGAAATGAGTATTATCAAGCTCAATGAAACAGTTTTAAAGTGAAACCAATGCAGGGATGAAATGAAATGCATTGTGTGGTTTGTGAATAAATTAGAAATGAAATGGAATTAAATACAGAGTGAGTAGAAAATTAATTTAAAGTAGTTATAAACTAAAATAGATACTCTATTAAGCAAATATCGTCGAAATTGCATAAAAATAATTGTCGTTTGGCGTAAACAAAAGTAATTAAAATTCTATGAGTCGATAGAGATTAAATAAAATTGATTTTGAATCATTTGAAGTGAATATGAGTTTGTTTGGATTAAAAATAAATTGAACATAAGCAGTTGAGTTGTAAACCATTAAAATTGAATGAAATGGCACTTACATATTTAAATTGAGTAAGTACAGGTATCGAGAAGCCGTTTGGCTGGATTTGGT
Organism: Allium cepa; assembly: GCA_030765085.1. Classification (NCBI taxonomy): domain Eukaryota; kingdom Viridiplantae; phylum Streptophyta; class Magnoliopsida; order Asparagales; family Amaryllidaceae; genus Allium; species Allium cepa. The sequence continues at coordinate 849,367,353 of CM060938.1, forward strand.
TGCGCTATTTGCTAAGAGAAATAAGCCACTTGCTTAAAATGCTAAATAAAGGTACGCCTACGTAATAAAAATAGGAAATATGAACTGTTTTTGCCTTTTTCGACCGTGTGGGTCGATGTATATATATTTATATCTCTTGTCAAATTGCAAAAGCTTCTCCGTACAAAGGAGACTCTACCAAAAATTTTCGAAAATTTTGGAAGTTATAAAAAAATTTTTAGCAATAAAACGATTTCAAATTTGAAACCAAAATAAATTAGTAAATGAAACTAATTTAAAATAATGTTATGAATCGGTTATAAACGGAAAATAAAATTTAATATTCAGAATTGAAGACAGATTGAAATCATATGGAAATGGGAAAAACTAATTTGAAATAGATATGAAACTTTTGTAAGGAAATGTATGAAAAGATTTGAAAAGGCTATGATTGGATATTATTGCTAGGAAAGTTATGCAGGTATTATAAGGAGAAAAGAAAATTGGATTTGATATCAGAAGATAAATTTGAATTTCCCGACTAAAAAGGTATGTATTTAAATTTTTGTATAAAATCGGATTGGGTTTTTGATCCACCCACTTGGCCTTTTGTTTTCTTTTGGAATTTGGGAGCCCGTAGAGGCTGTAGTTGTACCGAGCTAGCCACGCAAAGGAGACGCTGGCAAAAAAATTCGAAAATTTAGGGAGTTAGAAAATTTTTGAGAAAGTTTTGATAATTTAAATATGGATTTAAATTCAGATTTGAATAAATGAAGTAAATAATGTTGTTGGAAACTATGGAAGGTTTTGGAAAGTTGATTGAAGTAATAGTGGGTCTTTAATAAAGGGTATGTTAGGGTAAGTGGATAAAACTGTTGGTTTTAGAGAAAAGTTAAACGGGTATTGGTCCATTCTTCATAATCAGTAATTTCGGGGACGAAATTCTTTTAAGGGGGAGGAATGTGACGACCCAGAATTTTTAACAATTTAAAATGGAATAATTAAATTGATTTTAAACATTTAAACCTTAATTTTAACTTGAATTCAAGATATCAATATTTACTTGATAATAAAATCAATGAATTATATAGTTTAAATATTGAATTTAATAATTGAAATTGGGTAAATTGTTGAGTCTGAAATTTCTAAGCCTATTTAAATAATTTAAGGGCTTATAAAATTTATAATGATGACACTGAAGATAATAGAATGGTTGAAATTAAATTTAAAGGTGATTTGTTTCATTTTAATAATATATCGTTTAAATCGATAATTAAAAATAGCCTTCTGAGGCGCAGTCTCGGAATTCGACGAAACCAGTTCCATTGGATCCGAAATAGTTAGTTATTATCGGATTTCAATTTTCATAGCGATCGGAGTTGTCGTTTGACCCTGGCAACTCAAAACGCTTAGAAACTATTTTAATCGATTTAATTTAAAATTGATCGTCTACTTCCGTAACTCGCATATGATCAAATTAGCCTCCGAAACACGTTCCATTGTGTTCGGAATGTGGGTAAAACCTTATAAACGTCTGTCAGCATGTCTGATTCGGCGTTCGTGATTTCGCGTTATACAACGCTAGATATTTTCAATATTCTATTATATTTCACGCGTACTCGAGAAGCTTCTCCAACCCTATACCTTATCCCCGACCCCTCTCTAACCTTTAAAACTGAAAACCAAAATTCACGAAAAAAAAAGAGAAACAAAAAAGATGGCGACGCGGTCTTAATCGAGCTCGAACTCGATGGCGTAGAGGCGCAGTCGCGTGGGAAAAGGGGGGAAGTTCGATTTCATGCCATTCGATTTTGGGGCCGTGATGATGGGTTCGCGTACGCGCGTGTGAACCCAGGTCGGCAATTTCGTGCGATTTCAAATCGTGATGTGATGTTCTCGAGCTCGCGAGACATAAATTGGGGATGGTCGGTCTCGATGGAAGCTGAGCCGAAGTTGTGTTCGTTGTGAGTCGCGAGAAGAGGGGGCAGCGATTTAGGGCGAGTCGCGAAAGTGCATGTAGCTTCTAAGGGGTTCGCAACCCTTGCGATGGCTGCAGACGGCGAAGCAGTGAGTATTTCTTTAGTTTGATTATTTGATTCGGTAGTCATGCTTCTGTAAGTATGAATATTTCTGTTGCTACATTTTGTTCCTCTTATGAATTGCTGAATTGCCTTATTACAACATTTAACAACATTTTATTAGCATTGTAAATTTAATGCATTCAGCAATATTTAACAAGTGTCATAACTGATCACTCAACAATCAAATTTTAACCCTATAGAGCATGTAAAACAGAAAGAAATGATGTAGGAGTATAGATATTAAAACATCTATACGAAGCTAGTTTAAAATTTTAATTATCAGATAAATTAAATTTTAGTTTAAAATGATTCATTGGTACGTCGAATTTATAAATGGTAATATAATTGTTCGATTTTGTAAAATATTAATAAATCGTATAACTGTTTATACAAGGTTTAAATCTGAAGGAAACAAATCGAGATCGGATTTGGATTGCAAAATCAAAGGTGAGTAAATCTCACTCTGTTGGATTTATATTTAAAATTAAGTGGTTAAATTTAAATAATTGATTGGATGAATAAATTGATTGGATGTGTACTGATGATGAGGTTACTTTGGTTTTGGTTGGATCTCGAGTTAATTGTGGGTTGACTCGAAGTATTCGGGTTTTTAAATTGTTTTAGATTTAAGTTATAAATAAGGAAATGTTTCATTCTAATGATGTTAAGGGCTTAATGATTTCTGATCCATCAAGTTAGTAGGGTAATTAAAATAGATAATTAATTAATTCAATTAATTAATGATTTGGGTTGATTAATTTAGTAATTAAGGATTTGAATTAATTAATTAATTAATGAAGGTTTAAGTTCATTTATTAAGTTTAATTAATGTTGAAAGATCAATGGATGGTTTGATAGGTTATTATTTAATGTAATTAACAAAATATAATTACTTTGTGAAATTAATCAAGATAATTAATTAAGGAGTAATTAATTTATTTAACGAAGTAAATAACAAGGTAGATAATTACCGGTTGAGGTAAATCAAAAGTGATTAATATATGTGGTTTAATAAATGATTAATTATTTAATGTAATTAAATTAGATTAGGGTAAATTGAAATGTAAATGGAAAATCATTAATTTATATAATCAATGACGTAATAAAAGATTGATTTATTAAGATTAATAAATCAAAAATAAGTGACTTATGAGAAGTTAATATATAAGTAATTAAGGATTAATGTAACTAAAACAATTAACTAGTTCATGAAGAAATTAAGATTTCTTATCGTTTTGGTTAAGAATAATTAACATGGTGAAGTTAATTAAAGATAGATACTTGAATGAAATTGAAGGATAATTAATCCATGTTGATTAATTCAGATGAATATTGAAGGGATGATTGAATTATTTGATTTGAAATTAATTAATTAATTGACAAGTAAAGAAATCTAAGTGATTGAGGTTAGAAATTCAATTTGAATTAATTCAATTAATTTGGAAGTGATCAAATTTGTTGTGGATGATTGGATGGAATTGAAAGCTTTGAATGGGTTGATATCTATGATATGAAATGTTGTGTATTTCATTTGGATAACTTGGGTTAGGATGACATGAGACTCGAAGAGGCCGGGATCGGGTATTAGGAAATACCCGAAACCACTTCGAATTTTTATAGATTGGTATGTAAAATCTATATGCTGGAGTGAAGTGATTTGGAGGAATTGGACTATTTTAAATCTAAAACTTGGGTATTTAGAAACTTATATGTGAAATAAGCGATGTCTAAAATAAATTGTGGCTTTGTGAATTGATATGAGTTACCCGGGTTTATATAAGTTGTATGCTTTGTATTCCATATTAAATGGGTTTACTCACGCTGGTTTCCAGCCTGACCCGGGTGTTACTTTGATGTAATGCTCGGGTCAGACCGAGTATTACAGATTTTCAGGTAAGGACGTTCTAGAGCTCAGGAGGCGAGCTGGATGGCAAGAACGCATAGAATACTTCCATTGTAATTATAGTACTGTAAATCTGAGGCATGATAATTGTATATCCCGTGTCTTTATAAATGTGTAACTCTGATGTATTTAAATGTAATCGACAAATATAATATTCTTTTGTAGACTATTATTATTTATTATATCTTAGCCGCTGCGAATGTGAGATGTTGATGTTTTTCTTCTTCTTCTTCTTCTTCTTCTTCTATCTCTTTCTTCTTTTTCATAACTATCTGGAATTTCCAGGTTTGAAAATTTTGGGTCATTATAGGAGAATTCTCCATATTTTCTATATAAGTCAAGACTAATTTTAGGATATTATAAATTTTCTTGAACTAGTCAATAATAATAATTCCTGAATAGAAGTTTAGAAGTTTAGCCGATGATAATATTTCATTTAAAGAGGTGATCATAAAATTATCTAGCGATAATAATTTCATAAATAGCAAATCAGAAGACCACTTGGTAATTGTATTTGCTTGAATAGACAACCAGAAAATCATCTAAAAATATCATAGGAGGAAGGACCAGAAATTATTCCAGCATATCAGAAAAACTATCTTATAACAATAATCTCTTACTTAGTAGACCAGAGAAACTTCTGACATTAAGAAGAATAATATCTCGAGCGGAAGGTCAAAAAACCATTTGGCAATAAGAATTACATTTTGAACAGAAGTCCAAAACTTCATTTGGCAGTAACAGAAGATCGGAAATCTATATAGAAATAGCATAAGAAGACTAGAAAATCCATTTGGAAATAGTAGAAGACCAGAAAATCCATCTGCCAATAATAGAAGATCGAAAAACCGTCTGGAAAATATATAGAAGACCAGAAAACTATCTGGAAAAAATAATGGAAGACCAGAAAACCATTTGGTTATAATTGAAGAGATGACCAGAAATTTATTTTGGAAATATCTCGAATAGAAGACTAGAAAACCATTTTGGAAATAATCTGAATAGAAGACTAGAAATCTATTCTGGCAGTTGAAATTTTCTCCATCTTTGATTTGAAGCATAATAGCCCATCCTGACAGATCTACCTCTAGAAAATAGCCTCAATCCTTCTTTCGAATTAAGTTAGATTTGAATATGATTGATCTTCCTCTAGAAGACAACCTCCTTCCTTCCTTTGGATTGAGTAATATTTGAATTTGATTGATCTTCCTTTAGAAGACATCCTCAATCCTTCTTTCGGATTTAGTTATATTTGAATTAGATTGATCTTCCTGAAGAATATTGTTTGGATGCTTTAGCTAGGTACTAAAGGCTTACTCCGTCCTCCCTTTGGGAGGTACTTCAGTCGGGCCATAGAGATGGTTCTGAAGGCTTGTTCGGTGCTTTAGCCAGGTACCAAATGCATACTTCAACCTCCTTCTAATATGCGCTTCAGTCAAGCCATTGAGAAGGTACTGAAGGCTGGTTCGATGCTCTGGCCAGGTACCAAAGGCTTACTCTGTCCTCCCTCTAGGAGATGCTTCGGCCAGGCCACGTAGGTGGGATCGAAGGCTTATAGATGTTTTGGTCAGGCCAATTCTGGTGATACCATAGGCTTACTCTGACCTCCTTCTAGGAGAAGCTTTGGCTAGGCCATCTTGGCAAGGAAAAATGCTTTTTTCGCCTCTTACTACCATCTTAGGTAGTGATTTAGGCTTTTCTTTTGATTTTAGCATATTCTTAGTCCCGTTTTTGGTTGATCCAGTAGAATAATTGAGAAATTTTCCTATGTCCATCCAATATTGGAAAATGCAGTCTCAAATATTCAACATCTCACTTTGATTATCATATTGCCATCATATTGGCATAGTTGGTAGATTTCTGATGAGACCATCCAAGCATAAATTTTCAAAGTATCCAATCTCCCTTTTAGTATGATCTTTTCTAAATTTATGGTCATTGTATTTTATTTATAGTTGGGCTCTTACTTGGCCATCTTATTCCTTAGTTCATTGATCAAATTTGGGGATTTTCTTTTATCTCTTGAGCTTCGATGGGATTCAATCTCAACTTCGATTGAAAGCATCATTTCTCATGCATTTGAAATTTATCCTGTCATGGCTTGATATGCCTAGAGTGTAAGCGGTAGTTATTCCATTCAACTTATTTTTCGTAAAGTATGTAGTAAGAGCTGGGAGATACTCCTATATATAACTCTTTGGTGAATTCATGCTTTAAGGGGTAATTTTCCTTTTCGATACACTTCATGTTCAAATACACTTTATGATTTATTTGGTAGCCAAAGAAATAATTTAGAATATCTAAATGAAATTCCCGTAATCACTTAGGAAATTTGCATTGGTCTCATGCTGGATCCATACTAATGATGGAATCATAAATGCTTTTTGGATTCGATAGAAGTCATAAGCATAGTCATGTAATCCCGGGGTCAATCTATGTTGAATAATTTTATCCAAGTAGAAATCAAGATCATTAGTGTTTTGGAATTTGAAGCAAGTTGTGATTAAAAATCATAAGTGCTTTGGAACTTGAAATAGGCCATAATCTGAGATATCTTAAATCGATTTGTAATCCTGTTATCCTACTTTCGAATGATCTTTGTAGTCCTATTCCAATTCTTGTAGCTTGAAAATTACAACATTAGATAATGATTCGACCCCATAATTTTCCCTCCTTCTTAATTGAAAGGTAGTTTCTCTAAACATTCATGTACTGAAATTAGAAAGTGACTCACTTATGATCCTTGATTTTTCGTTCTCAACAAATATTGGTTTGATTCATTTATTCATTCTAGCTTCTTATGATCATGAATCTTGATGAATGCTTTACCATTTTCCAAAAGCACAAAGAATTTTTATGGCCTGGGTAAGAGATTCTATTTCTAGTACTCAAAGTTCATAGGAATCTTTTTGTAAAACTTATAATTTCATGGTAGAAATGTTAATCTCAAATAAAGGACTGAGCGGCCATAATTCATGAACCAATAGTCCTTTAAATAAGAAGACTTTATAATTGGAGTTTTAGCAACATAAATAGGTCATGGTAGTTTTAAAATCTTTTATAAAAGACATAATTTTCATTGGTATACGCTTTAAGGACTTTATAATTTCCTTTTGAAATAAATACGTGTTTTCCTGATCCATAGGGTAATTGGTAATAACTCCTTTGATTTACATAAATTTTTTCAAAGATGTATATGGTAATACTCTTTGCATAAAATTGCTTGTTAGAATAAATATTGGTGCATATTATTCCAGCTTTGTAAGATGTAAATTTATATCATCTTAGGTTTTACTTAGCAAAAAGAAATATCTCCTTAAGTTTGAATAGTCATGATTCATGAATCGATAGATTTTACAAATAAGAACATGTTTTTCTATTATAATCCCTTCTTTTGAAATAACCTTTCTCTAGAAAAATGTGCTTACAACAAAGAGTTATGTTATTATTTATAAATGAAAGCCTCGAAACTTAGAATTATAATTGCGTATTATTAGAAACCCATTGGTATAATAAAATTTGGCTTATGGAACTTTACAATTTAAATAAATATATACTTATTTGAAATCATGCTATATAAAATCGTATATGAGAAACTTAATATATACAAAATAATGTGTATGGAACCAGTTTAATGCACAGAAACTCATTGATGTGGCCGACATCCCTTGATGCTATCTGATGTGGCCGTGGTCACTTGTCACTTTCAACATCAATTGATGGATAATATTTATAATAATTATAATATTATCGGTGCCATCCAACGTCACTTGATATGTCCTTAAAATTTTCGAAGCTTATGAAATTAGTTGATATATACATCACTTATCCATACATCATTACTTAATTCATATGATATCACTTTATAATTTTTGGAATCGCCTTACACTTAGCCTTTAACCGAAGCTCAAAGTTTTCCTTGAACTTGAAATCTTGTACATATCTTTCTACATAAAATGGTACGTGTCTCGAAATTATGCAAACTTGAAACTATGTACATACCGTAAATCACTTTTTTTATACTTGATAAGTTATATTTCGAAATTGATTTCACATACTCAAAAGCTATTATATTTGAAATCATATACATTATTCAAATCATGTACAACAATTTTCAAAACAAATATTTGGTATTAATCTATATGAAACTGTCATGTATAATATTTTTTATATCCATGATACCCAAAACATGTTTAAAGTTTGCACTTATGAAACCAACTCTTATGAATATATAAAACTCTAATATTTGAGAAATTTCGTATTTGGAAGCTGACAAGCATGTTTGAAACTTTATATTTACTCAACTTACCTATTTGATACTTATGCATTTAAAACCTGTTTTTGTGAAACCTAAATACTTTAAAACCCATATATGTTTGAAGATAATACATATTCAAAGTTGTTATTATTGGAGACTTATGTCCTTGTATTTAGAACCAATATATATTTGATACCTACATCTATTCAAAATTTAATACATTTTCAAAATCCTGACATTCCCAAAACCTCCATGTACAAAACTAGTATGCTTAGGCACTTTGAAAACTGATGTATATTGAAAGCGAGTCCAACCTGATGATATATACTTCCAAGACTTCTTATATTTTCAAAATCTACACATTTGGAACTTATGCATACTTTATAGCTAATTTGTGCAAAAACATGCAAATTTTCTTGAAGCTAACCTATGTTCAAAACTTTAGATATATAATTAAAGCCATACATTTTTCGTAGTCTTCAACTTTTCAAAACGTATTGCCTTATAGCTTTCAAAATTTATACATATTCAAAGCTATATGTTACCAAAGCTTATATTTCCAAGAGCTTTATACATCTAAAATTATAAATATGAAATTGATATATTTAAACCATATATGCAAGAATCTAGATGCACTCAAAACTTACACACATATATGTGTGTATATATATATTAGAAACCATATACATACTCGAAATTATGTATTTTTGGTTCAAGACACATATATAAACTTAGTGCTTTATTCGTTCAATATCATGAAACATTGTATGCGCTTAAATCTGGTATATATGAAACTATACAAATTTGGAACTACATATTATATAAACCTAATAGTGACCATCCTCAAAGCCTTTAACGTAATTGATATGCTCAACAACCTATATATGTGCACTCCGAAATTGGTGTACATTGAAAGCTAATTTATTTGGAACACTTTGTAATGAAAAGCTAATATTCAAAATCATATAAGCTTATCTTTTCAAAAGCTTGAAACCATTTTTGTTTGAAAACGTGTATACACATACAAAACTTATATATATGTTTAAAAATTTATCTATGTTTAAAACCATATGTACCTGGAACTTTGTGAACCACTATATATATATATATATATATATATATATATCAAGAAGCTGATATATACTTAAAACCATTTGTATGTTTAAAGCATGGTAACATATATACTTGAATTCTTATGATATGAGACTATGCATTTGCATGAACCATATAACTTGAAACCTAAGTGCATATATTCATTCAAATCTTATATGCGTACGAAAACTTTATATACCAAACTATATATTTATGGAATCGATAATATTCAAAATCAATAAATATAAAGCTATATTATATATTCCACATTCAGGAAAATAGACACAAGGAAGATGTTGCAAAAAAATTTAGTTTCAGAGACAGCAAGTTTGTTTTTTAGTCTGAAGGACATATTTTAGTGTAAACTGAAAATGATAGTTACAACTATCATTCTGTGATTTACACTAAAAAGTGTCCTTTAGCCTAAAAAGCAAATTTCTTGTCCCTACAACTAAGATTTTCTCCAACATCATCTTTGAGCCTAAAAACCCTTTCCAGATTCATATAGGAAATTTATACATTCAGAATTAACATTCTCAGAACTCTTATATTTGAAACCGCATATGCTTGAAATCGCATACAAGTAGATCTGTACATATCCAAAACTTAATGATATGCATATATATGTTTAAAGCTTATGTATTTGAAACCATTCAACATTTTGAATTCACTTTTATATTTGAAACTATATATATTCAAAGTTTGTTTGTCCAAATCATACATCTACATCGGAAACCCAAATACATATATTTGAAGCTAATATATCTCCAAAAGTTTATATATTTAAAATCTAATGCTTAATTAAAGATAATACACATATATACTTAAAAACTGACATACTTAAAACTGGTATACAATGCCAGGACTTAATTATTCAAAACCCAAGTATTTCCAAATCTATTATCTCCATAATCTCAAATCTTATCACACATTTTTGAAAGCTAATGTATATAAAACTTAATATGTATTCTTGAAACTATACATATGTCCTACACCTGGTAACGTTTACATCTTTGTTCCTTTAGAGCATAATATATATTTGAAATTGTATCCCCAAAATCTAATATATCACGTTCAAAATTTCAGATGTAAGCAAATTTTACATTTTAAGAACCATTTTGAAAACTGAATCCATATATACCTTTTTAAAGCTCATACATCCATTATTCTAAAACTGAAATTGAATTTCTATTAAAATTGCTTATTTTTAGAAATCCCTTCTTTTGAAATTTGATATGCCCAAATGTTTTCATACTCAACTTAGTATGAAATTGACATAGCCAAAAATGTAGATAGGGATAATGCTCTGATGGTTTGCAATATCATATTTCTTCTAAATCAAAAAGGCTAAATTCTTTTGGCTTTGAAATCAGTAAATTGGAAATTGTCAAAATCGAATATATATTTTTTTGGAATCAATTGAAATCGGATATGCTTATTTTGAATAATCACCTTTTTGAAACTTTTAATTCACATAATAATTATCATTAACTTTTGAGAAGAAGCTTTAAACTAGTTCCCTCTATTTGGCATGAGCTTGATGATTTACGAGATAAAGATAGGCTTCGATGTTGATTTGGACTTCGGTGTTGATTTCTATACTTCGGCATTGATGTGGATTTGAGCTTTGATATGGATCCAAGTCAGGATACTTGAAAACCTTCGACATTGTTTATTTTTGCATAACCATCTTGCGGCATAAGTCTACTTGCGGCATAGCCCTTCTTGCAGCATAAACCTATTTGTGCCGGCGTCAATAACTTACAACATCACCCAATCTACGACACGACTTTTCTTTGCGCTTGTAAAACACTACGACGTCGTATATCGCAACATTGTCCAACCTTACCTGCATCATCTGCATTATGGCACCATCATTTTCACCACATAGATTACTTATGACATTACATAGACTTCAGCATTCCTCAATAATTCCAATATCGTCCTCTATGCTTTGATATCATTGTCGCACTCTTTGACATAAAACCGGCGGCATTGATAAGTTTCTGGCATTGACTAACTTCGACGTTGGATTTACGTCATCCTTTGTTGTTCCATAGCCTAATATTGTCTACAAATATGAGACCCTCTTGATTTCTAAATCCAACTTTATCCAAATCTATGAACTCAATATCATCTAGTTCCATAGATTTGATTCCATCTTCATCTACAAACCTGATTTCGCCCTGATCTATAACTTCAATACCATTTGGATTTAGAGACTCAACTTCATTTGGAATTAAAACCTATTGAGAAAAATTTATGTTGAAAGAGGAAGCGAAATTGATGTCGAATATTGTCGGGATGGAAATGCCAGCGGAATTGGTAGTGAATAGTAGGGATTGAGGGTAAGTAACTAATGAGTTAGAATTGGATCCAATATTTGAGACTTTGATATTGAAATAGCATATGTTGATTGAGAAATTTTTTATAAGAAAATAGTGTCAAGTTAGTAATGACCATGGATTTAAAAAATTGGTGAGCTGGAGAAGGTTTCAACAAGTAATGCAGGAACGATGTTGTAAGGATGAAGTAGAATTAACGTTCGCTTGTCCCGAGATCTATGCTGTTGCTAACCATACCTGTAAAAGCGTTCAAACATCAGCGTTCAAATTTTGAATTCAAATTTGAATCATTTCAAATAAAAAAATTCAAAAATCCCTTCTAGGGTATTTTGGTCATTTTTTAAACATGTGGAGGTTTAATCCCTCCTTCTAGCGCCACAATGTTAAACTGAAATTTAGTTCAACATTCAAGGTGTGTGTACAAGGATTTATGTTCAAAGAAATTCCACTAATACCCCTTAGATTTATGATAATTCACAAGATTGTTTGAAACTCTATTTATAAGTTCAAAAGATAAGATATGAAAGTCCAAACAACTATAGGCAATAGGCTCAAGTCATGTTCTTTATTCAATCATGAACATGGACAAAATGTGCAAATATGTAATTATCAAATTGTTCAAGCTCTTGTTTACAAATATGTCATCTTCTCCTTCATTATCCTTTGTGGTATTAGTTTGCCCTTAAGCTCTCAACGAAGAGAACTTGGAGACGATCCTAATTGAAAAAGTGATAAGAGTGAGAGAGAAAGTCTAAGGGCCCTTTTCCATGAGGAGGTACATCCCTATTTATAATGATTGGAAGTGGGTAGGCTTGTTTCCATTGGCAATGTAGGACTTTGGTTACTATCTTGGTAATGGGTACAACATGAATGCCTTTGAAGCTTTATGAAGGGAAATACACCAAATCTTCTTGAATTTGCTCTTGCGAATGATTTTAATCCCCTTCCTTTGCATGATCTTTGATATTTCCACGGCGTTAATGTTGTGCATCATCAATAATATGCGATATTCATAAAATGCGACATTGATTAACATATGTCGATGTAGTTGAGGAGTGATATCGACTTAATGCGATATGGAAGAAATATGGCATTAATGGAGTGTAGCATCGATGAAGGGTGACATTGAGGGAGTGCTGCGTTGATATAATGCACTATGGATTACATGCGACGTTGATAATATATGGCTTTAATGACGTGCAATATGAAATCTATGCAGCATTGATTAAGTATGGCATTCCCTTTCATCTTCATGATGGAATGCGACATATATGGTATATGGCATGAAAGTAGTGCAGCATCACTTGAGGTTCGGTATTGAAAAGAAGCGGCATTATTGAAGATAAGATATTGAACGGAGGAAACATTACAGAGAGGCGGTATAAAAAAGAAGCGGTATCACTCCAAATGTGGCATTGGAGAGGGATGGCATTATTCTAAGATGTTGTACGCGATGTTGACTCTATATGACATCCACTCTTTGTTTTGATGATGCATACAACATCTTTCGGTGGTGGCATTCGACATGCAGCTCTTCGATGTAATCAACACCTTGTTAATATGTTGTATTGACAACATATGGCTTTAATAAATTTCGATATCAATAAGGTGCGATATAAATTCCTTTGCTTGTATGCTCTAGAAAATATGTGGATAACACCTAGCATACATCTTTAAAAGGCTTTTATTTCATATATTTTTAGTGTTTTAAGATCCGTTATTTTTCTTTTGTTGAGCCATCTTTAGAATTAGGCTGAAATTCAAAAGTACAGTTGAAATTTAGGGTTTTGGCAAACTTTTCTTAGGAAGGTGAGAATCCCTCACCACTATTTCTATTCTTATTGCATGCTATTATTGTGATTAATAATTATGATTTCCATAGATAATCATGTGTGAACTAGATGCATATATGTTTTACTGTTGGCTGGAATTCTAAAAGTATTGATATTACAAGAAAATAGCATATTTTTGATCATTTATTGATATATATATATATATATATATGCTTTCTTTGGATGTTTGCATGTTCTCTAGTATTGGTCTCAGGTTCCCTATAATGGAACTCAGGTGTCGATGGTCGAAACCATCAAAGTAGATCTCCTAAAGCTAAAAAGCTACATTATTCATTGGCATTGGTGGACCAGTGTACATAACCAGGAGCTATTTAACTCCAGGACAATCACTAGTGCAGTGTTTTAGTTTCTTTAGATTCTTTTCATTTTCTCGTTTTTATGTGATTCCAAAATCAAATTTTCATCTTTTATGAGTTTTAATGTTTTAGTTTATTTATATATATATTTAATTATTAAAAAGAAATTTAGTTTTAAATGATTATAGAAATATACATACATACATATATACATACAAACATACATATTAAATAATTTTATTAAAGAACTTCTTATAGACTAAATTGTATCTATTTACAAGCATTTGACTTTAGAATTTAGATTGAACTTTATATACAAAAATATATGCAGTGATAATGAAAAAAATTGTGAATTTAATGGCATAATATTTTTTAAAAGTATGATAGAATCCTACATATATATGTATAAATATGAAATCAAGTCTTTATAAATGAACGTGTCAGAAAGAATATTGATTTTTAACATTACATTATTTATTATATAATAAAGGTATGTTTAAAAAATAAATACCTATATAATTAAGTGCTTTTAAAGATTAACATTGAAGCTAATTATTCCACCTATCCATTGAGGTACATAATTAAACAATTTAGTAGTAGAGAGTGGTATGGGATATTCGATATTGCTTCATCAGTTAATTATATAACTTGTTGTGCAGAATATTTTGAGTGAGTGGAATTTACTAAGTTGTAGTAAATATTCAAGTAACACTAAGTGATAAGAGATATTTAAGAGATTACTATTAGAAAGTATATAACACTTTTTGATTAAAAGTATCTTTGGGGTAACTTTGCTATTTCTATAGCTTATTTTTGGGAAGTGTATTTTATGGCTTGACCTTGTAGGCTAGTAGTTCGTCCTAGCAGCTTAACTATGGTGGATGCTTCTTGAGCCATGGTGTCCTTATGCGTGGCCTTGTGCGTGACTTTTAGTATCTTTAATTTTCCCGATACCACAAAGCCAGCATTCAGTTACTCGGAGTAATATTGATATCATACGATTATGTCATTTATTATTAGATATGGCATTTTAGTGAATTTCTAGCAGGCGAGACAAAGTTACAATAATCAAGTAACCATTTGACTGTAGGAGGAATAAGACATGTTAAAGAATTCCTAGAGCATTACTTAGTGTTGGTCAATTTACCCTTCGAATAGTGACCATACTTCAATAAATATACGCGCGCACACACACACACATATATATATTTAATACACACACACCCAAAAGAGATATCTATAAGATCAGTTATTTTACCCAACTTGCTTAGTGCTTATCTTATTGAGGATAACTTTCCTAGTGCTCGTCATAAGCTTACTTTCACGCAATCTTATATTTCTCTAAGTTTTGCCTCGCTTTCATACAGTCTTCTTGTTTCTTGAGATTTAGTGCTAGTTTTATGTTTTCTGGCGTTGACATGATTAATCACCATATTTGAGATAATTACCGATAATTGGAAAGATATGATTTTATGACATAGTGATTCATTTATAGTCATGTCGTTTATATCATGAGTTATCGACATATAATGCTTATATAATTGTTTTGATATGCCTATTATCGATTATAATTATCGTAGTAGGCATATAGATGCCTATTTCAGTTTGGGAAGTGGCATATCATCTATTCATCTCTATATCGATGAGTCATGCATGCTTATTTTAGTATTCTAATCCTTTTACCATATATAGAGTAGTCCGACCCATTATTATTTTTATAATACTCGAGTCAGACTGAGACTTGACAGGTACAAGGACTTGGTGACTATGGATGTGGGCTAGCTTTTATGGAGATAGATGATATGATATATATAGCTAGTACTATTTTGTACTGGTTCGTGTTTATGCATGTATATTTTGTATGACATAGTGACTCATCACGCTTGTATACTTTTTTTCGATACTCATGGAGTTGTATGTATATGTATTTGTGAGTCTAATGCTCTCTTTGTAGACTTACTTTATGTACTATGATATGGCCTAGATTATATTTTATCGCTACGATCTTTGATTTTGTGTTCTCTATTATGTGATGTATAGATCTGTTCTATATTAGCCAGCGTGTTTATTACTTTGCACCGATACCACTTATGCCATTTATGGGTTTTTAAGGTACGAGGAAAATGCGACTGTGTTAGCCTACGGGAACATACATGAATGTCGCTCCTAACAAGCCTTGTTCTCCATATTACTAGACAATATTACTTTGTCATATTCTTTGGTGGTATGGGTATAATGGTAGGACGTTACACTTTTGTTGATCTTGGTGATCTCTCCACTAGACCATGACAGACAAGACTTCATCCTTACATAAGAGCAACCCGATGAAGGGAAAACAAAGGAAGAACAAGGCCAAGCAACCCATCAAAGGAGGGAAAAGGTGGAGGGCATGACTGGTCTCGATCATGCTTTGGCGAATGATTCTTTTGGTCTTTTGCTTTTTTCTTTTTGGATTCATGTTCATATGTTATTGTGTGGGTATGGCCTCCACTATTTTGCGTTCAAAAGACACCATAAAATTTCTTTCTGTTTAACCTTTCCGTATTTACTTTATCACATATTTTGTTTCCTTGCCCATGTACTTTCCTACATGCGTAAATATATAATTAGCTGTAACGAAATTAATTATATACCATATTTGCATGTGTTTATGATCCATGCAATGCCTTTATTTACTCTAATGTTGTGCATATAATTGAATTCCTATGACTGCCTAGTACTATTCCATTGCCTAGTTGATTTATTATCGGTCAAACATTTCCTATTAAACTATAAATAAAACTGCACTACATTGTTGCGACTGAAATGGCTTTTCTCTCATGTATACACGAGTACCAATATTATTTGAACCAAAAAGAGCACAAATTCCTAATAGATTGAGTAGAGAATAAGAAGTGAAGGAAGTAAAATAAAAGGAGCAAGAAAAGAACACATATCATTTTATAGTAGTTCGACGAATCTTGTCTTACGGCACTTAACTTGGATGATGGTTATAGTGTTGTTTACACTTTGGTTCTTACAAATCGATATAAATCCATTACTGATCCATATAAATTCGTGAGTGATTACGAGAAATTAGAGTATGAGAACAAGAGAGCTCAAAGGATCCATAGAAATGAGCCATTCCCTCCTATTTATAGTTATAGGAAGCCTAAAATCTCACCCTCATGATCTCACATTGTTTTCCACACTGAAGATTAATTCTCTAGAAAAAGTGGTGGCCACCTCATTAAGATTCGTGGATTGGTACGGATCCATGGTCTTGCATAGGTACCGATCCAAAAATGGCCAAATTTTATCCTAGCTTAACTCTTGGATAGCTTTTTTCCGATTTAAATAATGGATATAAGGATGAATGGAGTTGCTGACTTCAGAGGTTCTGGAAATCGATAGAGGATTACATGGGATCAATAAATGGAACTTGGAATAAGCTACTAGCATCATCACTTGTGCATAGGAGAAATTGGGGTTGGATTGGGTGAATTTTGCTGGAACGGTACCGATCCAATAGTTTGGTGGATTTTGAGTTGTGGTTTCTTGGAATAGCTTTACACTTTCTTTGCAATCTAGGATATACTTAATTTCTGGATTATATGGCTATCTCTCTGGGCTTTCTACCTTGATAGCTGCAAGCTTAAGTCATCAAGCTAGTCCGCATATTGCCTGGTCAAAAGGCTGGATAACATTTGCCTCCCAAAGCGCACCCTACAAATGGAAATGTGCTTTAATCGAGAAAAAATATTGAATTCAATGAAGCATTAGTTGTTGAATTTCTTGGTTAATAGGTAATCAAGTTGTTGCAAATCATCATGTTGTTTTGGATTCTCTTGTCAATCATGGGTCATTCCAAACTGGTTACAGCCTGAGACCCTAGACACTACCTAAGTGTAGTCTATACATCATCATCATTCCGATTTCATTTGGAGTTATTACATCACATATCACAATCATCTTGTATTCATCTGAGATTTATCATTTCTTCTCTAATTACAGGGCATTCAAATTCTTTTATCCAATCTATATCTATTCTAAATTTGATTTCTTTTTATCATTTTGTATCCAGTTTAATTCACGATCTCTTCGTATCATCTTACATTTAGTTTAATGTGCGATCTCTCCAAATTGTTCAATGTTTAAGTTAAGGAGACGATCTCTCTGGATCGTTTACCGTTTTAGTTAAAAGGACAATCTCTCTGAATCGTTAATGAATTCATTGTCTTTCTAAGCAGATAGTTAAATCTGCGATCTCTCCAGGTCCTCAGTTGAATTCATGGCCATTCAGGGCCAATAATCAAATCCATGGTCACTCTGGACCATTAATCAAATCCACGGTTGTTCGAGGCCGATACTTAAACCCATGGTCTCTCTGGACCATTAATCAAATCCATGACCGTTCATTGTCGATAATTAAATCCATGTTCTCTTCGGTCCCTTGCCAATCCCAATCCACTCGCTCTCTGATGAGGGGACTCAATGACAAGAAAGTTCGTTTGCTCACGCTTCGGTAAGCTGGCTTACTTCTTGTACTTTGGTCCCCGCTCTTTGGCTAGGACTTAAAGCGATCAATATCGTACAATTCCATCCGCTCCGGTGAGGGGACTTGCACCTTGCACTCTGGTCCCGCCTCCCCTGATGGGACTTAAAGCAATCTTAGTAACCACATTCAATGTGGTTTTCAATAATTAGGGATTCATTTAAATGAATCGAATGCAAATGTTAAAAACATAAAATCTAGCATCATGATGATTGCCTCATTGGGCGCAATAACCCAGCATCCATCTCAGAGCATGCATAAAGATTGATCGAGATCCCGTGCATGAGCAAGTGATTTGACTATAATGTTGCATTATCTACTGAAATTAAAGACAGGGTATGAGAACCGAACCTAATTCCCTGCCATCTCGATGAGAGACGACTATCCTCGACCTTGATCCAAGGCTATTTCCATTTTCTGCTGTTGATGGCGGCTCCTATTCCACCACTGTAGTTTGATTTCTCACATACTACTATGATTGGTTATTTTGGACCCGCTCCTCGATCATATCGCGTAAATATCTAAAACCATTTGTGTTATGCCCATCCATCCATGTAATAGGAAATATTTTCTAGACGTCCTTTCATGGTCCATAGGCTCTCTCCTTGCTGGTTTCTGATAAGGGATCTGTCCCATGGTATCGAGGTAAACCCATTCCAAAGTCTCGTTAAAATCCGTGTAAGAGAAGAATTTCGATTCCCCTCTTTACGGCTTTGATCCCTCAAAGCCATATCATCCATCTTTCTTTTTCCTTTTCCTTTGTTGGATTCTTCTTCGGGCGGTCTTCTACCATCCATAGTATTGATTTCTTCATGATCAGCCTTAGCATCCTTCTTACGTAGGTATCTCTCGGCCTCATGATAGAATTCTACGAGATCCATCAGAGGATCCTGTTCCAAAGCAACATTGAAATCCATCTTGGCGGCTATTCCTAAAACCGCTGCCATCAAAACCATTAATGGGTCGGCTTATCAACCGCCATAGGGGCTGCGTTAAATCTTATCAAAAAACTCTTTAGGGTCTCTCTAACTCTTTGCTTCACACTTGCTAGTGTCATTGCATTTTTGGGTCATGAAATATGGACCCAAAACTGTTTCATAAATATATTCACTAACTTGGCCTATGTGCTAATAGAACCATTCTGCAGCTGTTTAAACCATAGTGCCGCTCAATCTATTAGATATAACGGGAAACAATATCCCATGACCACTTCAAATGCACCCAGCACTTCCATATGCCAAATGTACCTCATCAGATGACCCATTGGATCAATCTTTTCATCATACGTCTCCAAAGCAGGTAGCTTGGAATCAAGCAGATTTCTAGCATACTAAATGTTCGAAGTGAATGGACTCATGTCACTCCTCTTGGCTTTGCCTACGCAGTGCACCCATCATTGCTAGTCTCACTAACTTGAAAAGTCTTTCACTGTCATCTAAAGGAACATACAGGTTTGCATTCTTAGCCTGCCCCCCAATCTATAGGGGAATTCTAGTAGTACTTCTCAAGTCATGCTTCCATATTGTGATCCACATTCAAACACCCAATATCATTTCCAGGACACACATCATTTCTTCCTAGGCCAACATAACCCATGCCCCCAAGCCCTTGTTGATCGTACCTATCCTTGCTTACGGATCGGTATTGATCTATATGATCGGTTCGAGATTTGTTTCAGTTCATTCTACTTCGCTTCCAAATACATTTGCTTTAGCTTCAGGTCTTTGGTTTTGATTTGCAGTGACTTTAGCTTTTCTTGTTTATCCCATTCTTCTGAAGAAACTCTCCATCATTTCCTCTTGGAGAGCTATCTTATTCTCCTACATTAGATTCAGTACAATCTTCGTCTCATCTCCGGTTATGTAGATGAAGGCGAGTATGCTCCAGAGGATGCTTCATGACTGCCGCTTTTTGATTTTCTTCAGAAATAGGTATCCTAGTCAATTGACTTGTCATTCTGAACTTTTTCAAATCTTAAATCAGTGAATTCAAGTGTCCTTTAATGAAAGCACCAAAATTTTGAACCAAAAAGTGGCACAAACACCGAGTAGATTGAGTAGAGAATTAAAAGTGAAAAAATTAAAATAAAAAGAGCAAGAAAAGAACATACAACGTTTTATAGTGGTTTGATTAATCTGGCTAACATCCACTTAACTTTGTTGATGGTTTACATCGTTGTTTACACTTTTGTTTTTAGGAGCGGTATAAATACATTATAGTATAAATCCATGAGTAATTATAAGAAATTAGAGTAGGAGAACAAGAGAGCTCAAAGGATCCATAAAAATGAGCCCTGCCTTCTATTTATAGCTGTAGAAAGCCTAGAATCTCGCCTCCATGATGTCCACATCGTTCTTCACACCAAAGACTAATTCTTAAGAAGAAATGGTGGCCACTTCATCAAGATTTTTGGATTGGAACTGATCCATGGTCTAGGATTGGTATCGATCCATGACATGGCAAAATTGATGATTTAAATGTTTTGTCCTAGCTCCACTCATGGTTAGCTTCATGATTCCAATCTTGTTTGCACCATTATTAGCTCGTTTTTGAGTTCAAATGATGGATTAATGGATGAATAGAGTTGCTGATTCTAGTGCTCATAGAGATTGATAAAGAATTGCTTGGGATTGATGAAATGGAATTTGGAATAAGCTACCAACATGATCACTTATGTATAGTAGAAACTGGGGTTGGATTGGATGAAATTTGTTCGATCGATACCCATCCACAATGTTGGATCAGTACCGATCCAACACTTTTGGTGGATTTTGAGTTGTGGTTTCTTGAGAAAGCTTTGCACTTGCATTGAAATATTTGATATACTTAGTTTCTGGACTCTATGGCTATCTCTCTGGAATTCCTACCTTGATAGCTTGCATGTTTGACTCATAAAGTTAGTCCGCATATTGCCTGGCCAAAAGGCTGGGTGTTATCCCTGTTTGTAAACCAGTATGACCCAACAGAAGACTGAACAATCTCGTGTTATCAGAATGATTTAGAACTTAAGAAGAAAGGATAAAGCAAGGAGTTAACGAGAGCCGAGCTATACTACTAAAGCAACGACTGGAATTGACTAAACCAAGAGACAACCGTTTATTCATCTCAATCAGTAGTTGAGCACGGACAGCTAGTGTATTGCCATCGAAATGAAACAACTATGATAAAAGACTATCAAAACATCTCCACTTTCCAAACTTTAGAAAACTCCTAAGTGCTTGGATCATCGGCGACCCATGCCTCTCCACAAGCCTTCAAACAAATTAGCTGAAGAACACTACGAAAAGAGGCCACGGCGTTGGCTTGCAAACAAGCCAAGTCTATGGGTCGCTAGCGTTTAGCGTCCCATAGACGATGGGTCGCCAGCGACCCATGGCTCCATCTCATTTTGCAAGTCAAACTCTCCCTAGGTCGTTTCCTACCTATTTGCGAGCTAAAGAGGAAATGGCCTGGCCCAAAAGCTCTTTTATCCATATAAATACCATACTACCTACCACATAAAGACGATCTTATCCAGCCTGGTTGTTGAAGCTCTACTGGAATAATTCTTCATTCTCCACCTTCCTCACAACAACCTCCAAAGGAATACACTGTGATTCTCCAGTGAATTCCAACTCTGGAGGTTCAATCTAGCTAGAAAACACTCAAAGCCTTGTAATCATACATCTTCTGTAACAACAATCAGTCTATAATAAAACTATGAAGTGAACATATGCTTCATTAATATCCGAACCACTATAAAAATTCTCTATCTACTTTCTTTTACCGTTCTGTCTTTATATCTATGATCTGTGATATTGCTCTGTCAAGACATTGCTGGTGCTTTCAATCTCAAACCAGGGTGTTGATCCATTTTTTAGGTCAACATTTTGGTGCTTTCATTGAGAACTCCAAATCAGGTTTCAAATCTAGCATTCTACCTTGGATCCCAAAGGTCTAGAAGTTAGATCCTCATTCTCTGTGTAGAAAATTTGCTGTTAAGGGCAGAAGAACCAACCAAGAAGGATCGGAGAAAAAGCAAGCAAACACATGCTAAAGTGATAGAGAACATAAACATGAGATTGTAGATGCGATCCTAAAGGAAAAACTCAGAAATCACTTAAGTACATGGATTGCTAGCGATCCATGCACTATGGGTCGCTAGGGATCCATACCTTTTCACCATACTGCCATAAACTCCAAAAGACAAAGCACTGAAATCGGTTAGTACATGGATCCCTAGCGATCCATGTACTATGCATCGCCATCTGGGTCATTTGAAGGGGATATAATCAAAAGGAAACAATGGACGGAGCTCCAAGAATTATGATGGAAAAAAATGTTGACACTCCACCTACTCCAAAAGGACCGGCTACAAACCCGAACTTAGGGGTGCAAAACCCTACAGAAGGATATAACGATGACTCTCTTCGGCTCTGAAGATGACAAACAATTTGAGGAAGATAAATTGGATGAAAATGCCAACGTGCAAAATGCTAGAAGCAACTCTAAAACCCATGTCGTAGCACCGTGCTAAGTAAAGGACGAGGAACTGCTACTCAAACGGTACTCCTAGAGGCAGAAGAACAAAGAAGATATGATATAAACCGAGATCTATTATTATGTCAATCTCCCATGGTATATTGTGTCCACTCCCGATTGACTAGCTTCCACTCCTGTCATGGAGCTCCAATTATCGAATCACAAATAGTTGACCTTGAAAATCAACAAAAATCATCAAAATGGTCGTTGAAAATTTCACTTCAATCCTGACTCGAAGTCGAACTCGGTTAATCACACATTAGACTCGAAGTAAACCTAGAAAACTCTGACTCAAAATCAGACTAGGGTAAAACCAAGATTTTCTCCAAGAAAACAGGCAAATGGCTCAGAGCAACGTTTGTCACCAAGCAAACACTTCAAATTATGTGAGTCCAAGCGAACCATGTGCTAACTCCAAGCGAATGACAAATTTTCTCTGGTCGGACTCCAAGTAAAATACCATCGATCCATCAACGCTTATCCATCTTCTTTTGTCCATAACTCGAACGTGCGAACTCCGAATACCTTAAAATTTGGGATGCAATCTTTATAGGGCCTCTTTTTTCACTTTAGAACAATCTCACCTAGTTTCAAAAATTTTAGGATCGTCACTGATCCATGGCCCCATCATAAGTTATTTTTTGTTCGTCGGCATATCCTATCATTTAAGCGTAGATAATCATGCATGTATCATTCTCAAGCATTATAAATAGCCATAACTTGAAAATGAATTGATCCAACGAAGATTAGAGCATCTTCCCAAATCAAAACCCATTCACTGAAGTCATTCAATGTAATAGCCCGTTAATCCGTACCATTTAAAGTCGACACTATACTCCATTAATCCACTCAAGATGTACGGAAATACGAACCGTTTGGGTTAAGGAAAAAGAGGTAGAAGAAGAGAAAACAAAACAACATCAGAATCTAACCATCGCAGTGAAATAAAATATAATAGATAATAACTGATCTTTACACAAAAGGAAACTATATCTGTTTTATACATACATCATCAGAGTACAACATCAGAGTTCAACAACAACAATAACATACAACGGGACAATCATATAAACTTGTCCTCCAAACTGCATACACAGCGGAATAATAATCAAGTACGGAAGTACGTATCACCATCCAGCTCGTCTCGTGAGGTCCACAGCATCACATCCTGTATTCTATAATACTCGGTCTGACCCAAGCATTATAGTTAAATAATACCCGAGTCAGTCTGGAATACCAGCGTGAGAAAACTGCACTCAAATTGATTATTAAAGTTTCAAAATCCTTTGAAAACAAAAGCATCTAGTAAGACCACGCCACAAATAAACATGTCGGGTTTTTACCTTACGATAGCTAAAACATTTCTTATAAAATCCTTTGATATTATTATAAGGACCCGATATTTTCAACCATTCGCATCCACACATGTCGGAATTGAATTGCTCAAAATACCCCGTTGTAAATAAAATTTGGCAAATCTCAGAATATGCAGTAAATAAGAATAATCACAGATCACAGACACAGAGTAAAATAATGCAACGGAATTAAAAGAAATAGTAGTTCATGAAGCTACTATATAAATATATCAGAGTTACATAAGATACAACAGAAGAAATAGAGTACAACAGAAGTCTCAATACATAGAAGTTCATTATTACATGAAATAAACTAGAACAGCTGAACATCCTTTAATTCATTACATTTTTACAATTTTTTTTTAAAATTAAACCCAAATTTCAAATTTAATTCAAACCATCAATTTCAATTCAATTTCAGTTTACCAACAAACCATTTCAAATCTTATCAATTTCAAATATAGATTTAATCCACAAAATACAATATTCAATCTTTAGTATATTTCAAAGCTTAAATATCTCATATTTCATAAATCCAATATCATTTAAATAAACCCAAATAATATATACTTCAAATATTCATTTATCAAATAAATAAATCAGAAATCAAATATCATTTCAAATCCATTTCAAAATATCAAAATATTATTCAAAATATCATTCATTTAATTCATTTAAATGCCATTTAAATCATAATTTAAAAATAGTCATATTTCTAAACAAATATTTCCATTTAAATTATTTAAATCATTTAAATCAATATTTCCATCTAAATCATTTAAAGTCAATTCATTATATTTAAAAATTAAATGTTTAAATTTCCAAAGTTTAACCTTTTAAAGATCATTTATTCATTAAAATTCATTAAAACAATGAAAATTCAATTTTTCGCAGCACTTAGAAAATGCTGCAGAAAGTTATGCTTTAAAACAGTTCATTTTACAAAAAAACAGCATTTACGTGTTGTAATAGATTTCTTATATATTCAACTAAACTTTAGTTATCTTTATGAACTATAGCACTTACAAAGTGCTATAATAGCTTTTAGTTCAAATTAACCCTTTTAGTTCATTTAAAACAACTACAGCATTTGCAAAAATGCTATAATATCTTTTACATTACATTTCAGAAATGCAATCAAATCAAATTCAAAGTTAAATTACAATTTCACAAGCAATTAACTTTTAAAATAAATCATTTTGACTTATAAAATCATATATTTTCACACTTTAAAACAATCATTTAAGTACCTTTATTTTTTTATGATTTTATAAAGTCAAATTTCTATACAAAAATCAAATTAAATAACAATTTACTTGTTTAAAGTCAATTATTAAATTTTCATTTCTTTAACAAAATTTTTAACTTAACACTTAAGTTTACATTTCTAAAATATAACTTATTCCATTTTATTTTACTTAAATAAAATTTCACTTTTAACGAAAATTCAAAATTTCCAATTTAAGTTATATTTAAAAACTTTAACTTAAACATTCATTTATTTAACATTTCAACTTATCCAAAAACCATTGTAAATTTTATAAAATCATTTAAAATACATTTTTAAATCAAAATATTATATTTTTCTTACTATACATAATTTCCTTTTAAAAAAATAAAACATAAATTCCAAAATTTACTTATAGTTCAAATTCTACTTTACCATTTACTTAATTCATTGTTTAATTATAGAAAATCACAAATATTTCTATAAAATCATTTTTAATTAAGTTAAAATCAAAATATTATAAATTTACATTTTAAAATATTTTTAAAACATTTCAGAAAAATATTATATAAACCACGGGTCTGTATATAGTTTTCTAGCCTAGGTCAAGTGATACGGATATATATCATTTCAATCCGTGATTTACAAAGAAAAACCGGGTTCTATCATTTCAGACCCGCAGTCCCAAGTAAATTGAATGATTTGAAAACCGCTCGGGCCTATCATTTCAGCCCATAACGATTTTCCCTTATTCTAAAGTCCGTTCGGGTATGTATCATTTCAACCCATAGTGATACAAATCTACAGGGAACTTTCAGTGTGATAAACTGATATAAATAACAAAATAACATAAAATAATAGTAACATATGATATAACAGGTGTAATAACAAGTGTGAACATCATATGACAATAATATAAACAGATATAGCATGATGAGATACTTTACAGATTCAAATGGTGTCGGTTTGTCAGTTATATAAGCACATATTAGTCTAATGAGATTTACTCACATGTTCAAAGCTGGAGATCGCTGCCAAAGCACACACACCGACACTACGAAGGCACAACAACACAGATACGACAAGAGAGTGGAGAGCCAAAGCTAATAGCCTCGTTCATACATTTACACAAACAATACAAATATATGTAAGTTTCAACACGATTTAAACATCAAATAACATTAGAATTCAAAGCCAAAAACAACATCGAATGAATTTTCACTTGTACTCAACCTCATGTACTTCAGTTAGGCAGTGATTAGACTCAGCTAACACAGGCATTGGTTCTGGTTTGGGTGTGCAAGAGGTCGGCCTACATGCTGTTAAATGGTGAAGAGGTATAGGTGTATCAGTCTACCACTACAAAGCAAATTTCATCATTTTGTAGGCAACAACTAGGTTCGGCCATGGGTTATGTGGGCCCAACCAGAGGTGAAGGTGGTGGTGGGTGAGGTGGCAGGGGGTGGAGGTCAGGTCAGAGGTGGTGGTGGTGGAGGAAGTGGTGGCTAGAGGTGGTAGAAGGTGATGGTGAACAAATTAGGTCTAGATTTGCATGTAGGTGATGGATTCTTGGATTTTTATGGAGGTGCAAGCCATAGGGGTGCTCGGCCTGGGGATGAGGGTGGTCTATGGTGGTTGCTGGTCGGAATATCAGGTGGTGGAGATTGGGTCAGAGCTGGAGGAGGAGGAGCCAATCAAATCTAGATGAGAACAAGTGTAAATTCAAGTAGAAAACAATAGAAAAAGCAAGAGAAGGAAGAAGAAATTTTTACCTAACCTTGAACTGAAATTGCCGTGCATTTTTTTGTGATGTGGAGATTTTTTTTTCACGTGAAAATGGAGAAAGAAAGTGCGGCTAGAAAGAAAAGTAAAGCACGACCAAAGAGTAAATGTGTAGGTTGAGAAAATGAAATGGTGGAAGAGAAAATGACTTTGGAAGTTAAAGGGTTTAAAACCTTTCATATTTCCGTCAATTTAATTTAACCTATATATATATATATATATATATATATAATTTCTGATAATAAAGAGTAAATAAACTCAGAAATAACTTAAAGAAATAAATAAAATAAATAAATTTTAAATTAATTAAATTAAATGAAGAAAAACAGCAATATATACAAAACTAGGCTTAATAAACTGAAACAAATTCAAATAATCTTTGGCAAAATCTATTCAAATTTAAATACATGTAAAATGAATATTAATAAAGTAGAAACACAGAAAATAAACGTGAATGTATAAAATAAATAAATAAATTTTAATTATATATAATTAAATTAAGAAAATAGCAAAGAAAATAGAAACTAGGCTTTAAAATTAGAAAATAAATTCAACAAGCTTTGGAAAAAATATATAATCACTTAAAAATATTAAACGAAAAAAATATACATAAAATAATATATTAACACATATTAAAATAAAATATGACGAAGAAAATATAATTTATATAATTTAAAATAGGCAGAATTGCAAAATAAAACAAATTACACTAAAAATTGAATTGTACATAACTTTCACAATTTAAGTCCGTTTTCAACGAAACAAAAAGCAGTGTTCAAGTTATTGCATCTATTTTCATAATAAAAGATAGAATTGAAGATTTAAAACAATTTAAATTTGATGTTTAAAAATCATAGTTTGAACAGTTTGACCAGAAATTCTCTTTACAGTAAAATATTCAAATTATACTAGTTTGAACTATAAATCACTTAATAATCAACATTTATATTTTTAAAATGAAATGTTTGAAATAAAACAAGTTTTTTTTTATAATTTAAAAATGAAAATAAAGTCAATAATAAAATATATGGAAAAATCTAGGGTTGTTACACTCTCCCCCACTCAAAACTTTTTGTCCCCGAAAAGGAATGAGGTATGGGAAAGCATAGAAAAAAATATAGAGTGAAATAAGATTAAGACAATATGTCAAAGAGATTGAAATTATACCTGATAACTATTGTTATAGGTAAGTTTAACAAGGTGGAGATGATCTTCCCAAGATTCTCCAGAATTAGGAACACAAGCACGAAAAGATCTTCTAGAATCTGATTCACTCTTTCTGCTTAGCCGACGGTTTGTGGATGGAAAGTAGTGCTCAGGTTCAAAATGTGTAACAAAGATTATTAAAGATTATAGAAAGATTTCTAAACAGAAAGATTATAGAAAGATGCCTATACCAGTCTATAGTAAGATGAGGAAAATAAGGACAACTAAAGACAATTTGAAAACAAAATAGGATAATAAGTTTGAAAAACAAAATAAGATAATAGGTTTGAAATTTCCATGGTTTCAACTTAATATTGATAATTAATTTTTATGCAAGTTACATGAATCTTAAATATATCTAATTTCATTATCTTATCATCTAATCATCTTAAACTAAAAATTTCAAAAATCATGAATTCGACAAGAAAAAATCATTATTTTATACTCAAAATGTACTTAATAAATTTTATTCCTCTTTATTCCTAATTAAAATTAAATTTATTCCTCTCAATATATTTTATCAATTATGTTAAATATAACTACACTTATTATAACTATTTTAAATTTATTCTTAATTCCTTTAACACATTTATATTGTAAATTATTCAATTAACCTTTTATTCTATTTACCTCTGTTAATCTTTTTCTTTAACTAAAATTTAAGTGTATAACATTTATTATAACCACTCAAATTTTATTTATAAAATCCTATTATTTTGTATATTATCCAATTACATTGTTAATTTCTGAAAATTTAAGGTAAGTTATATTTGAATGCAATTGAGTATTATACAAATAAAACCTTCCAATTCAATTATTATCCAAAAATTTTGATTTCTTTTTATAACTGAAATTATTCTTTAAGATAAACTGTAAGAATTAAATTTCTGATTCCCTTCAAACCATTTAGAGATAAATAAATATGTATATACACAGTATATATCAAATCAGATTTAAAATCATATATCTATATATCATAAATCAAGTCATAATTTAGAACTCCATATCAATTTAATTTCCAAAGCAAAACTGTAGCAGAACTACAGTATAGTCTCTCCACTTTGAAACTCGAAAATGAATGTCGATGATGCGGCCGTTATCACCGAAACTATTTTCCAGCGATAAAATAAGAGAGCACTGATTTAACTTTTCAAAATTCTTTGAAACAAAATTCTATTCAAAAATACTTTAAATAATATATCCTTTTAAAACTTGAAAACACAAGGTTTGAAACCATCGGAAAGTAAATTCTCAAATTTTTGATTTAAATTCATTTCAGTTCCCAAATCAGTTTATAACAACTACTTATAAATTCATTTATAGAACTATAAATGATAAATCAAGCATTATCATTTCAAATAATAAATTTAAATCAATTTATTAAGTTCCATAAATTTACTTATATATCAAAATTTATTTCATTACCAATTTTTAAAATAATGTCGTGTCAGTTTGTTCTGTCAAAGTGTTTTAGAAATCCTATCGATAGCGTTGATCAGACGAATCGATCGGAAACCCAAATCAACATCAAAAACTCAAACAACACAATATATAAAAAAAACATAGATTTACTAGTACAATTAAAAATGTTTGGAGATAGTTTAGAAACAAAAGACAAGATGGTTAAACAGAGTAGTGGGATGGATAAGCTTAAATAAATCGCGGGCAATCTTAACCGGGTCAACCGTGACTTAAAGGAAAAGGTCGATGTGGATTGACTGTAGTAAATCTACATTCGATCTCAAGAGATAGAGTTTGGAACAACAAAAGATATTAGCATCTAAATCAAGGATATATATATATATATATATATGGTGAATCGATGCTAATTGTAAAGGAGTTTCACCCCTTTACAAGTCATTAGAATATTGGCGAGGCCGCCAATTCACAATAAAGTTCATTCGAAGTGGAGTTATGGGATACCCCATAATCAAAAGAAGATGAATAGCGAGGGACGCGAATGGACTTTGGAACCGCAGGGAACGTTCCAAAATTCAAAGGAAACCGAATCAAAAGGAAGAGATTCAAGCTCAAATGAAAGTGGTTCTGTAATTAAATTTACCATACATTATAAGTTTTGCCTCAAAGCCAAAGCTCTGATACCAACTGTAACGACCCGATATTTTCAACCATTCGTATCCACACATGTCGGAATTGAATTGCTTAAAATACCGCATTGTAAATAAAATTTGGCAAATCTCAGAATATACAGTAAATAAGAATAATCACAGATCACAGACACAGAGTAAAATAATGCAGGGGAATTAAAAGAAATAGTAGTTCATGAAGCTACTATATAAATATATCAGAGTTACATAAGATACAACAGAAGAAATAAGTACAACAGTAGTCTCAATACATAGAAGTTCATTATTACATGAAATAAACTAGAACAGCTGAACAGAAATAGATAAGTAAGCAGAATCATCAGCAATGACCAGCTCCAGAAAGTGAATCCAAAGCTGTGAATACTCAGGCTGACCCAAGCATAAAGCAAAACACAAAACACTCGAGTCAGGACAATATATACTTATATAATATAAACTAACTCAAGTGAACTGTAATAAGGTACAAGTAACTTAAAGGATGCATGGGACCGCCCATCCTCTAAGGA
This sequence comes from Allium cepa, assembly GCA_030765085.1. NCBI lineage: Eukaryota > Viridiplantae > Streptophyta > Magnoliopsida > Asparagales > Amaryllidaceae > Allium > Allium cepa. The sequence goes on from CM060938.1 coordinate 849,398,400, forward strand.
TCCGTTAAACTATTTACTATATAGTAATATTGCACTATTATAATAATGTCTATAGTAAAATAAACTTACTTTTAAATAGCATTCCAGGCTACCCATATCACCCTTCACACATAATAGTCCCAGTAGTCCATCCAATATCAGCATATCTTCCAGAGACTACCCTAAATACTCCATGGGCTATGGGAGAAAAACAAACTCGTAGTAAAGGCATGATATGGTAGGTGACACAGCACACAAGGCAATGCCAGGGTAGATATACCAATTACGCACATGGGCTGGTGGTAACGTAGCAGCCACTATGCCCACCCAGAACAACACTCCAAAATCAAGGGGTGCACCCAAATCAATCACAACAGTAATAGAATGGTATCGAAAAAGTGTGTCCAGTCCAGAGGTGCTACCTCCTTTGACCCGAGATCGCTCCTGTTTTAGCCACCTTAAGCTAACTCATGGGAGTTAGGTCCACGTAAAGTACCTTAGGAACGTCGTCACCATCCTACTTCATTCTGGACTCTCCACCACGTACACAGTTGTCAAAGTGGTTTTCAGTATCGACAGAGAGTATGCCAGATATCTGATCCCGGTCTCTTTGCCAACCAATCATTATTATAACCCGCGGTTATAACTTTTAAAATAATATATTTTATACTTCGAAATAAAAATATCATTTCAAATCCAAATCTTTACCAAAATAAATATTAAATCATTTCCAAACCATTTCAATATATCAAAATAGCATATCCTTTCAAAACTTCCTTTTCAAATCATTTCAATATATCGAAATATCATATACTTTCAAAACTTCAATACAAATCATTTTAATATCAAAATATCATTTCAAAGATAGTTTATACTTCGAAAACCCAAAATCATTTTTATTTCAAAACTATATTTATTTCGAAAACAATACCATTTCCATTCCAAAAATATATTCACTTTTCAAAATAGTTTATACTTTCAAAGTTATACTCTTTCGAAACCAAAACATTTGAAATCATCACACTTTGAAAACCACAACATTTCGATATCATACATTTGAAATCATCCTTTAATTCATTACATTTTTACAAAAAATTTTTAAATTAAACCCAAATTTCGAATTTCAATTTAATTTAATTCAAACCATCAATTTCAATTCAATTTCAGTTTACCAACAAACCATTTCAAATCTTATCAATTTCAAATATAGATTTAATCCACAAAATACAATATTCAATCTTTAGTATATTTCAAAGCTTAAATATCTCATATTTCATAAATTCAATATCATTTAAATAAACCCAAATAATATATACTTCAAATATTCATTTATCAAATAAATTAAATAAATCAGAATTCAAATATCATTTCAAATCCATTTCAGAATATCAAAATATTATTCAAAATATCATTCATTTAATTCATTTAAATGCCATTTAAATCACAATTTAAAAATAGTCATATTTCTAAACAAATATTTCCATTTAAATTATTTAAATCATTTATATCAATATTTCCATTTAAATCATTTAAAGTCAATTCATTATATTTAAAAATTAAATATTTAAATTTCCAAAGTTCAACCTTTCAAAGATCATTTATTCACTAAAATTCATTAAAACAATGAAAATTCAATTTTTCGCAGCACTTAGAAAATGCTGCGGAAAGTTATGCTTTAAAACAGTTCATTTTACAAAAAAACAGCATTTACGTGCTGTAATAGATTTCTTATATATTCAACTAAACTTTAGTTATCTTTATCAACTATAGCACTTACAAAGTGCTATAATAGCTTTTAGTTCAAATTAACCCTTTTAGTTCATTTAAAACAACTACAGCATTTGCAAAAATGCTGTAATATCTTTTACATTACATTTCAAAAATGCAGTCAAATCAAATTCAAAGTAAAATTATAATTTCACAAGCAATTAACTTTTAAAATAAATCATTTTGACTTATAAAATCATATATTTTCACACTTTAGAACAATCATTTAAATACCTTTATTTTTTTATGATTTTATAAAGTCAAATTTCTATACAAAAATCAAATTAAATAAAAATTTACTTGTTTAAAGTCAATTATTAAATTTTCATTTCTTTAATAAATTTTTTAACTTAACACTTAATTTTACATTTCTAAAATATAACTTATTCCATTTTATTTTACTTAAATAAAATTTCACTTTTAACAAAAATTCAAAATTTCCAATTTAAGTTATATTTAAAAACTTTAACTTAAACATTCATTTATTTAACATTTCAACTTATCAAAAAACCATTGTAAATTTTATAAAATCATTTAAAATACATTATTAAATCAAAATATTATATTTTTCTTACTTTACATAATTTCCTTTTAAAAAAACAAAACATAAATTCCAAAATTTACTTATAGTTCAAATTCTACTTTACCATTTACTTAATTCATTGTTTAATTATAGAAAATCACAAATATTTATATAAAAATCATTTTTAATTAAATTAAAATCAAAATATTATAAATTTACATTTTAAAATATTTTTAAAACATTTCATAAAAATATTATATAAACCACGGGTCTATATATAGTTTTCTAGCCTAGGTCAAGTGATACAGATATATATCATTTCAATCCGTGATTTACAAAGAAACACCGGATTCTATCATTTCAATCCCGCAGTCCCAAGTAAAATGAATGATTTGAAAACCGCCCTGGCCTATCATTTCAGCCCATAATGATTTTCCCTTATTCTAAAGTTCGTTCGGATATGTATCATTTCAACCCATAGTGATACAAATCTACAGGGAACTTGCAGTGTGATAAACTGATATAAATAACATAATAACATAAAATAATAGTAACATATGATATAATAGGTGTAATAACAGGTGTGAATATCATATGACAATAATATAAACAGATATAGCATGATGATATACTTTACAGATTCAAATGGTGTCGGTTTATCACTTATATACGCACATATTTGTCTGGTGAGGTTTACTCACATGTTCAAAGCTGGAGATCGCTGCCAAAGCACACAAACCGACACTACGAAGGCACAACAACACGGATACGACAAGAGAGTGGAGAGCCAAAGCTAATAGCCTTGTTCAAACATTTACACAAAACAATACAAATATATGTAAGTTTCAACACGATTTAAACATCAAATAACATTAGAATTCAAAGCCAAAAACAACATCGAATGAATTTGCACTTGTTCTCAACCTCATGTACTTAATTTAGGCAGTGATTAGGCTCAGCTAACACAGGCATTGGGTCTGTTTTGGGTGTGCAAGGGGTCGGCCTACATGCTGTTAAATGGTGAAGAGGTATAGGTGCATCAATCTACCACTACAAAGAAAAGTTCATCATTTTCTAGGCTACAACTAGGTTCGGCCATGGGTTATGTGAGCCCAACCGAAGGTACAGGTGGTGGTGGGTGAGGTGGCGGGGGTGGAGGTCAGGTCAGAGGTGGTGGTGGTGGAGGAAGTGGCGGCTAGAGGTGGTAAAAGGTGATGGTGAACAAACTAGGTCTAGATTTGCATGTTGGTGATGGATTCTTGGATTTTTGTGGAGATGCAAGCCATAGGGGTGCTCGGCCTGGGGATGAGGGTGGTCTCGGGTGGTTGCTGGTCGGAATATCAGGTGGTGGAGGTCGGGTTAGAGCTGGAGGAGGAGGAGCCAATCAAATCTAGATGAGAACAAGTGCAAATTCAAGTAGAAAACAATAGAAAAAGCATGAGAAGGAAGAAGAAATTTTTACCTAACCTTGAACTAAAATTGTCGTGCATTTTTTTGTGATGAGGAGATTTTTGTTTCACGTGAAAATGGAGAAAGAAGGTGCGGCTGGAAATAAAAGTAAAGCACGGCCAAAGAGTAAATGTGTAGGTTGAGAAAATGAAATGGTGGAAGAGAAAAGGACTTTGGAAGTTAAAGGGTTTAAAACCTTTCATATTTCCATCAATTTAATTTAACCTATATATATATATATAATTTCTGATAATAAAGAGTAAATAAACTCAGAAATAAATAAAATAAATAAATTTTAAATTCATTAAATTAAATGAAGAAAAACAGCAATTTATACAAAACTAGGCTTAATAAACTGAAACAAATTCAAATAATCTTTGGCAAAATATATTCAAATTTAAATACATGTAAAATGAATATTAATAAAGTAAAAACTCAGAAAATAAACGTGAATGTATAAAATAAATAAATAAATTTTAATTATATATAATTAAATTAAGAAAATAGCAAAGAAAATAGAAACTAGGCTTTAAAATTAAAAAATAAATTCAACAAGCTTTGGAAAAATTATATAACCACTTAAAAATATTAAAAGACAAAAATATACATAAAATAATATATTAACACATATTAAAATAAAATATGACAAAGAAAGTATAATTTATATATTTTAAAATAGGCAGAATTGCAAAATAAAAACAAATTACACTCAAAATTGAATTGTACATAACTTTCACAATTTAAGTCCGTTTTCAACGAAACAAAAAGCAGTGTTCAAGTTATTACATCTATTTTCATAATAAAATATAAAATTGAAGATTTAAAAAAATTTAAATTTGATGTTTAAAAGTCACAGTTTGACCAGAAATTCTCTTTACAGTAAAATATTCAAATTATACTAGTTTGAACTATAAATCACTTAATAATTAACATTTATATTTTTAAAATGAAATGTTTGAATAAAACATGTTTTTTTTATAATTTAAAAATGAAAATAAAGTCAATAATAAAATATATGAAAAAATCTAGGGATTACAATTATAATAGGGTCTATTTACAAATACTTATTAAAATTGCTGAAATTGTCACATTATTAAATTCCAGCTACTAGCCACAAAGTGGGTAATACAAAAAAAACTCATAAAAGGCGCGTAGGTAGAATGGATTTCCAACTAATGACTAGGCACTGGGGTACCACCTATCAAAGTACATGGTCTAGATCACAGTACCGAGGATTACTTCCAATCCCCTGCAACACAAGACCGGGACTACCCCTTACTGGATAATCCCGAGTAAGATCACCCTACGGTAGGGATCATCAACCGCGCCACTAAACCGAATAAAAGGGACATCTAGACAGGGATGACCTCACCCTAATGGGCGCTACCCACCTAGCCTTGTTGCATAACCTCTTATTTTCAGTCATTACCGGTTGTTGAGGCTTGAGGCTAATCGTTACCTTTTAGAACGTTTCACTTAGAATGCCCATCGTCCACCTGACGATATTCCGAAAGCATTCGTCTACACAAGTCCGTCCCGGGTTCAAACGGAACCAAAAACAATACTCCTACTACATCCATTTTGAAAAGCCTCAGGAGTAGTAGCGACTAGCCCTTGCACTTCACTACTCCATCTTTGAATCCAAACTCGTCTTCCTCACGAAAACGTATAAATCGGATCGTAGTGGTTTTCGAGAAATAAGTCATGATCTCGGTCTCTTCGAAATGATCAGCGCATTGGCCAATATTGATAGTCGGTTGTTTAACTATCAATTAACATTCTCAAACAACCATCAAACAATAAATAATTTCACCGAATTATTTATTTATCTTAAAATATCTTCGCAAGATATATTTCCACTTTTCAATCCCTTTTGAAAACAGTTTCAAACCATGCTTTTCTCATAAAATAAATTTCCAGATATTTATTTCCACTGAAAACACGAAGTACAAAGCTTTAGATTTTAAAAATAATTATAACTCTTTATTATAAAATATCCTTTAGATCATTTAAAATAAAAATTACTTTAGTACTTATTCAAAATATATACTTTAAGAATATTTAAAATGAAACAACTTCAATACTTTATTAAAAGTATATACTATAGGAATATTTGAAAATGAGGTTACTTAATAAATATAAAACTAGATTTTCTCCTCTAAAACAAAATACCAAGTCACCATTAAATAATTATTACGATAATAGATTTGAAAAATACTTACTTTAGAATTTAAATATTTAGAAATAATAAATGTTCTAAAACATGCTTTTTAAAACTACATTGAAGCCTTTAACTTGTATTTAAAAATTTACTTTGAAAATGTACTTGGCTATCCAGGGAAATATACCTCTCCTCACATCCTTTAAAAATAAATTACTATTTATTTTTAAACAAATTTTCCATTTCTTTAATAAATTCCCACCGTGAATTTATTTTTCAAATATCCACTAATATACTACTTCACTTGTATAAACTCAGTTTATAAATTTCTTCTTTATCTTTTCAAAAAAATCTAAACCTTGGATTTAAAGTAAATTCTTTTATTCCTTTAAATAATATCACATAAGTTTTATAATTCATTATTTTTTTTCAGTTTATTCAAATCCCCTTTTTCCATACTTGGAGTTATTTATTAGAATTTTAAATTCACTTATATTCTTATCCAGTTCGTTCTTTAATTTATTCAAATCCTCTATGATTATTTTACTTAAAAATTCACTCTTTTATTTTCTTTTCAAAAACCCACTTCTATATATTTTGATAACTCAGTGTACCAAAATATATTCAAGCAAACTATAGTATTCAATATTACAATATAATTCATCATATAATATCAAATAATCATATCAAAGAATATTAAATAATCTAAATAAATGTTGAGGAATCTAATTGGATCCCTCCAACCCGTTTCCCTGCATCCATAGATGTTAGCACAACATAAAATATCAATTCCACTTCGAGGTGGAATATCGCGGTATATGGGTTTTAAATATAATATCATCCGCTATTTTGCGACGCATAGGGTCTCATCCGCTATATAATGCGGGAAATCAATCATCCAATATATACTATATATTACTACTATATATAATACAGCACATCAAATCGATTCAATCATTCAACCAAATATTGAACTTAACTATTTAAATTTAAATTAAAACCAGATGAGTGAGATTAACTCACCTTTGATTTTTGTTTGCAAATCCAACCCATCTCGACTTATTTTCCATGATTTTAGACCTTGTACAAAAATGTATATGATTTATTAATATTTGAACTAACCAAACAGTCTATTAACATTTAATAGTGTAATTTAAACTAATTTTTCCTTAAACAATTTTAGTAACCAAAATAAATTTCATAGGTTAATTAAACAGTTAAATTCCCAAATCCATTATATGTATATATATTTATTTACTTCTTTGAAACTACTTATAGTAAATGACCTATATACATTTCAAATCAAATCTCAATGAACTCGTTGACATTGTCAGATTCTTATATTTTTCAAAACCTTACATATATGCATATCTCTGTTTATTCTGGGTATATTTAAATTAATATAGGTATGTGTTTATATGTAAAATCCTTTAAACTAAAAATTAAATATCAAATATAGTTTACGGTAAATCAAATGTAGGGCTATATATATATTCCATAAAACTCTATATATGTATTAAATTAAATAGAGATGTTTATACTTTACTGTAAAAACTTTCCTTTAATATATAGATATGTAAAAATTTGATTTTTTCTAAATTACTCCTTCCTCTCGCAGCATATATATGTAACATTTATTTATTTATTCAATTCCAATTGTTACCTTACTGTCTCAGTTGTGCTTGACGAACCCACGGCGGCGGCCTTGCCTTCGAAATTGCGAAAACCCTAGCTTTGACTGTCATCACCAAGTACTCTGCGTTCGCATCTACAAACAGCCCAAATCGCCGCCCCACCAGACTTCAACACGCACGCTCGAGTTCGAGCTGCCTCGCTACAATCGCCACTTGCCTCTGACTGCCTCGACCCTACGCTTTGTCATCGTCGAGCATCCAACCATCCTCTTGCTCGAGTACAAGCTCGCGTCTTCGTCATGTCTGAACGAAAAAAAAATCGTGGCCACCAGTGCTTGCACGACGCCCTCGACTGCCCCCTTTCACGATTACAATGACGGTTGATTCCACTCGAAACCTCACGTGCGATAGGAATTGCTCAGCGAATCGACCCCTCAATCCCCATCGTTAATTCAAACACGATTTCAATCCATTTTTCTCGAACGAAATTTATTCAATTCGCTCAGAGTACTTGAACGCGATGAGAGGAACGAAAAATTTGAGCGCGACTGATTTTTCTTTTGTAAATGATTTCGTTCGGCCTTTGATTGAAGAAAAAGAAATCAGATTTGAATTTGAGAGGAAGGGAGGATAGGAGAAACATCGGCCTTTATTTTTTTTAATTTTGGTATGAAGGCTTGAGGAGACGAAGATGTATTACAAATTGGGGATGGCTTCTTGGGTACGAGTGACCAATTACAAAAATATTATAATTTTTTTTGGCTAGTTGACTTCCAATTTTTATTATATTATAAAACTTCCAAAATATCTCGTTATACATATCTTGAAATTTTAAACCCCAACGGAGGCATGCTACTAGGCGTTTATAATGTTATATGCCTATTCCGGACGCATTGGAAAAGGTTTCGACTCCTAATTCGATCATGTGGAGAAGATAGCTTTTTGAACCCAGTTATTATATTAAATCTCGATTTAATTTTCAGCGCGTTTACTTATCGTACGGCCAAATGATCATTCCAAACACTAGAAAAATTGAAATCCGATAATAATACAATATTACGGACCCAATGGAATTTTACATTCATTTTTTTAGTTCAGTATAAGTATTTTATATGCTTCTTATATTTATTTTCACTTCACCACTTTAGTTTATATCTACTTCAATTCAAATTGGTTCTCCCATTTTCATATGAATTCAATTTGTCTTCAACTCTGAATATTGAATTTTATCTTCCATCTATAACTGATTCATATCGTTATTTTAAATTAGTTTCATTCACTAATTTATTTCAATTTCCAATTTAAAATCGTTTTATCGCTAACAAAAAAAATTTCCAAAAATTTTCAATTTTTTTTTCTAACTCCCAAAATTTTCAGATTTTTTTGCAAAGTTTCTTTTGTACAGAGGAGCTTTTGCAATTTGACAAGAGATATAAATATATATACATCGACCCACACGGTCGGAAAAACCAAAAACAGTTCATATTTCCTATTTTATATTGCGTAGACGTACCTTTATTTAGAATTTTTAAGCAAGCGGCATATTATTTTAGCAAGTAGCGTGACCAAAATCCTGCCAAACGGCCTTCAGATACCTGTACTTACTCAATTCAAACATATAAGTACTAAATATATGCAATTTATTAACATTTCACTTACTTTCAATAGCTAACACATAAATTTCACATATAATGCATGTTATATATTTTCCATAAGCACATATAAGGTTCCGACACTTATTACAATTACTTACAACCAATTCTCAGACCATTCCATTCAGTTTAAGTGATTTACAACTTATTCGCTTATATTTAATTCATTTAAGCAAAACAAACTCATATTCATTCCAATTGATTTCAAAATCATCCTATTTCACTTCTAATAACTCATAGAATTTTATCTAATCTCGTTTACATCGAACGATCCATTTTCTTATGCAATTCGAAAATATTAATGAGAATAAATAATTACTTAAGCTTTATAACCATTTAAATTGATTCCAACTCAATTTACACTTGATTCCATCCCATTTTAATTTATTCACAATCTTTTCATTGCATTTTCTTTCATATCCAAAAAGTTTGATTCAAAACCATTTTATTAAACTCAGCAACCAAAATATTAAATAACCATCTCACAGTTTACTTAAGTTATTTATTTTCTTCAAACTATTCCACCCAATAACTTAAGTTTATTTTATTCAACCAACTTCCATTTAAATCTTTAATTTGATTTTCCTTTGATCAAATCCCAACCATTTTACTAATTTATTCGATTAGTTTATTCTTTTATCCATTTTTAAATTTTTATTCACATTAACAATTCATTATTGAATTCATTAGTAATGAGGCCATTCAAGTTATGCTTGAATTGGATTTGTTTACAACTCACACCAAATCTATTTTAATATAATTCAATTTCATTCGACCACACTTTCAATTTATAATCCCATACTTGATTTTTTTTTCATTTCCAGAATACCAATACTTTTATTCTGGCATATTTATTCTCTTTTTAAATTTTTATAAGCTATTCACTTATTAATATTCATTCACAAATTCATTTTCAACCAATAAATTTAATTTCCAAACATTAATTATTTTTAGTCCATTTGAACTAATTCTGCACTTTATTTTACACAATTTTGAATCAAAAATCATCCAATGTTCAATTTCATTTCATTTGCATACCATATTAATCAATCAATCAGTTACTTACTAATTTTAATCTCAAAACTTTTTTTTATTTAGTCCAACTTGGCTATTTTTTCCATTCAAACTTAAGCTCAACATTCAGTTTCAATTCCCTTTTGCTTACACGTTTAAACTAATTACTAAAATGTTCGAAATTCAATTTTGAAAACATATATATCTAAATCAAACTATTCCTTTGCATTTTCAAAATCAAACCAAATTTCACAAACAACCATTAATCCAAAACATCTAGGTAGCAATCCCCCTCTTGGGAACTCGAAAATGAACATCGATGATGTCGCGATCATCATCGGAATTATTTTCCAGTGATCAAAAAGAGTTCAATGCTTTTATCTCTTTTAAAACCCTTTAAATATTTTTAAATTCCAAATCTCTCTAGATTTCAAATCCGATTAAAAAATATTTCTCAAATATATATTATTTTTCTCAACTTTTTGAGAATCATTTTCAAATCCAAAGGAATTTAAATTTCCAAATTTCCAAATTCCAAATCCTTTAAATTTATATTCAAACATTACTTTAGAATTTTATCTTATTTTAATTATTAATCACACTATAATTCACATTTATAGTTTACATTTACAAATGTCATTTGTATATGAATTTGTTTCTTAGTTTTTAATTATAATTTCAATTCCTTATTCAATTATAAATCACATTTACAAATCCCATTTATTTATTAATTTATTCCTTAATCTTTGGTTATTATCTTTAATTTCTTATTCAGTTCTCATACAACAATGATAATAATTTAATATTATCACTTTCTAACAACCAAACATCCATATATAACTATAACAATTTATGAAAAATCATTTCCTTTATATACAAAGATAATTTTGGGTAAAATTATTTCATTTACCCTATTTAAAATAATACTGTGTCAGTTTATCTTGTTTAAAAGTTTAGAAACCCCTATCGATGACATGGCATCCTACACATTGACCAGAATCCATAAACACTCAACAGATAAGTCAATGCAACATAAAACAACATTATATTCAATAACAAATATGCGCTCATACTATTAATACTCTCAACTCATTCTAGAGTACCACAGACTCTATTTGAGTAATTCCCACCAGAGCCAAGGTTCTCGCTTAACTTCAGCTCTGATACCAACTGTAACAGCCCGCTAATCCATACCCCTTAAAGTCGACACTATACTCCATTAATCCACTAAAGATGTACGGAAATACGAACCATTTGGATTAAAGTAAAAGAGGTAGAAGAAGAGAAAAAAACAACGTCATAATCTAACCATCGCAGCGGAATAAAATATAATAGATAATAACTGATCTTTACACAAAAGAAAACTATATCTGTTTTATACATACATCATTAGAGTACAACATTAGAGTTCAACAACAACAATAACATACAACGGGACAATCATATAAACTTGTCCTCCAAACTGCATACACAGCGGAATAATAATCAAGTAGGAAGTATGTATCGCCATCCAACTCGTCTCCTGAGCTCCACAGCATCACATCCTGTATTCTATAATACTCGGTCTGACCCGAGCATTGTAGTTAAATAATACCCGAGTCAGTCTGGAATACGAGCATGAGAAAACCACACTCAAATTGATTATTAAAGTTTCAAAATCCTTTGAAAACAAAAGCATCTCGTAAGACCACGCCATAAATAAACATGTCGGGTTTTTACCTTACGATAGCTAAAACATTTCTTATAAAAACCTCTGATATTATAATAGGGTCTATTTACAAATACTTCTTAAAATAGCCGAAATTGTTACATTATTAAATTCCAGCTACTAGCTAAAAGGTGGGTAATACAAACGAAACTTGTAAAAGGCGCGTAGGGAGAATGGATTTCCATCTAATGACTAGGCACTGGGGTACCACCTGTCACAGTACGTGGCCTAGATCACAGTACTGAGGATTACTCCCAATCCCCTGCAACACAAGACCGGGACTACTCCACACTGGATAATCTCGAGTAAGATCACCCCGCGATTGGGATCAGCAACCGCACCATTAAGCCGAATAAAAGGGACATTTAGACAGGGATGACCTCACCCTAATGGGCACAACCCACCTAACCTTGCTGCATAACCCCTGATTTTCAGTCATTCCCGGTTGTTGAGGGTTGAGGCTAAGCGTTACCTTTAAAATGTTTCACTTAGAATGCCCATCGTCCACTTGACGATGTTTCGAAAGCATTCGTCTATACAAGTCTGTACCGGGTTCGAACAGAACCGAAAGCACTACTCCTACTACATCCATTTTGGAAACCATTAGGATTAGTAGCGACTAGCCCTTGCACTTCACTGCTCCATCTTCGAATCCAAACTCGTCTTCTTCACGAAAACGTACAAACCAGATCGAAGTGGTTTTCGAGAAATAAGTCCCGATCCTGGTCTCTTCGAAACGATCAATGCATTGGCCAATATTGATAGTCGGTTGTTTAACTACCAATAAACATTCTCAAACAACCATCAAACAATAAATAATTTCACCGAATTATTTATTTATCTCAAAATATCTTCGCAAGATATATTTCCACTTTTCAATCCCTATTGAAACTAGTTTCAAACCATACTTTTCTCATAAAATAAATTTCCAAATATTTATTTCCACTGAAAACACCAAGTACAAAGCTTTAGATTTTAAAAATAATTTAAAACTCTTTATTATAAAACATCTTTTAGATCATTTAAAATAAAAATTACTTTAGTACTTATTCAAAATATATACTTTAAGAATATTTAAAATGAAACTACTTCAATACTTTATTAAAATATATACTATAGGAATATTTGAAAATGAGGTTACTTAATAAATATAAAACTAGATTTTCTCCTCTAAAAAAAAATACCAAGTCACCTTTAAATAATTATTACGATAATAGATTTGAAAAATACTTACTTTAGAATTTAAATATTTAGAAATAATAAATGTTCTAAAACATGCATTTTAAAACTACATTGAAGCCTTTAACTTGTATTTAAAAATTTACTTTGAAAATGTACTTGGCTATCCAGGAAAATATACCTCTCCTCACATCCTTTAAAAATAAATCACTATTTATTTTTAAATAAATTTTCCATTTTTTTAATAAATTCCCACGGTGAATTTATTTTTTAAATATCCACTGATATATTACTTCACTTTTATAAACCCAGTTTATAAATTTCTTTTTTATCTTTTCAAATAAATATAAACCTTGGATTTAAAGTAAATTCTCTTATTCCTTTAAATAATATCACTTAAGTTTTATAATTCATTATTTTTTTTCTGTTTATTCAAATCCCTTTTTTCCATACTCGGAGTTGTTTATTAGAATTTTAATATCACTTTTATTATTATCCAGTTCATTCTTTAATTTATTCAAATCCTCTATGATTATTTCCTTAAAAATTCACTCTTTTATTTCCTTTTCAAAAATCCAATTCTATATATTTTGATAACTCAGTGTACCGAAATATATTCAAGCAAACTATAGCATTCAATATTCCAATATAATTCATCATAGAATATCAAATAATCAAATCAGAGAATATTAAATAATCTAAATAAATGTTGAGGAGTCCAATTGGATCCCTCCAACCCGTTTCCCTGCATCCATAGATGTTAGCACAACATAAAATACCAATTCCACTTCGAGGTGGAATATCGCGGTATATGGGTTTTAAATATAATATCATCCGCTATTATGCGACGCATAGGGTCTCATCCACTATATAATGCGGGAAATCAATCATCCAATATATACTATATATTACTACTATATATAATATAGCACATCAAATCAATTCAATCATTTAACCAAATATTGAATTTAACTATTTAAATTTAAATTAAAACCAGATGAGTGAGATTAACTCACCTTTGATTTTTGTTTGCAAATCCAATCCATCTCGACTTGTTTTCCATGATTTTAGACCTTGTACAAAAATGTATATGATTTATTAATATTTGAACTAACCAAACAGTCTGTTAACATTTAATAGTGTAATTTAAACTAATTTTCCTTAAACAATTTTAGTAACCAAAATAAATTTCATAGGTTAATTAAACAGTTAAATTACCAAATCCATTATATTTATTTATTTATGCTTATACTAAATGACCTATATACATTTCAAATCAAATCTCAATGAACTCGATGACATTGTCAAAGTCTTATATTTTTCAAAACCTTACACATATACCTATTTCTGTTTATTCTGGGTATATTTAAATTAATATAGGTATGTGTTTATATGTAAAATCCTTTAAACTGAAAATTAAATATCAAATATAGTTTACTGTAAATCAAATGTAGGGCTATATATATTCCTTAAAACTATATATATGTATTAAATTAAATAGAGATGTTTATACTTTACTGTAAAAACTTTCCTTTAGTATATAGATATGTAAAAATCTGATTTTTTTCTCTAAATTACTCCTTCCTCTCTCAGCATATATATGTAACGTTTATTTATTTATTTAATTCAAATTGTTACCTTACTGTCTCAGTTGTGCTTGACGAACCCACGGCGGCGGCCTTGCCTTCGAAATTGCGAAAACCCTAGCTTCGACTGTCGTCGCCAAGTACTCCGCGTTCGCGTCTGCAAACAGCCCACATCGTCGCCCCACCAGACTTCAACGCACACGCTCGAGTTCGAGCTGCCTCACCATAATCGCCACTTTCCTCTGACTGCCTCGACCCTACCCTCTATCATCGTCGAGCATCCATTCATCCTCTTGCTCGAGTACAAGCTTGCGTCTTCCTTATGTCTGAACAAAAAGAAACTCATGGCCACCAATGCTTGCACGACGCCCTCGACTGCTCCCTTTAGCGATTTCAATGACGATTGATTCCACTTGAACCTTCGCGTGCGATTGGAATTGCTCAGCAAATCGACCCCTCAAGCCTCATCGTTGATTCGAACACGGCTTCAATCCATTTTTCTCGAATGAAATTTGTTTGATTCGCTCAAAGTACTTGAACACGACGAGAGGAACGAAAAATTTGAGCGGGATTGATTTTTCTTTTGTAAATGATTTCGTTCGGCCTTTGATCGAAGAAGATGAAAAAGAAATCTGATTTGAATTTGAGAGGAAGGGAGGATAGGAGAAACATCGGCCTTTATTTTTTTTTTAATTTCGGTATGAAGGCTTGAGGGAGACGAAAATGTGTTATAAATTGGGGATGGCTTCTTGAGTACGAGTGACCAATTATAAAAATATTATATATTTTTTCTTTTTGGCTAGTTGACTTCCAATTTTGTTATATTATAAAACTTCCAAAATATCTCGTTATACATATCTTGAAATTTTAAACCCCAACGGAGGCATGCTGCTAGGCATTTATAATGTTATACGCCTATTCCGGACGCATTGGAAAAGGTTTCGAGTCCTAATTTGATCGTATGGAGAAGATATCTTTTTGAACCCAGTTATTATATTAAATCACGATTTAATTTTCAGCGCGTATACTTATCGTACGGCCAAACGATCATTCCAAACACTAGGAAAATTGAAATCCGATAATAATACAATATTACGGACCCAATGGAATTGGTTTCGTCGAATTCCGAGACTGTGGCTCGGAAGGCTATTTTTAAACGTCAATTTAAACGATATATTTTCAAAACTTGACAAAACATTCCCAAATTCAATTTCAACATTTTTATTATCTTCAGTACTATCAATATAAATTTTACGAGTTTAAATTATTTTTAACAGGCTTAAAACTCCAAATTCAACATTTTACCCAACTTCAAATTAATTAATTCAATAATTTAATTATCAAATAAATAGTGATATTTTGAATTCAAGTTAAAATTAACCTTTCAAATATTTAAAATCAATTAAATATTCCGATTTCGAACATCCAAAAATTCTGGGTCGTCATATTCAACATGCAGAATATCCAAAGAAGTTTGTCATGCCAACTACACCTTTTATACAGTTGTATAACTGATTCGAAAATGCTTCTTTACAGGTATGATTAGCATATGGATAAAGCGAGGGCGACGGATGCAATCTGCTGCAAGGCCCTTAGGAATCATTAAAGAATAAGAAAACCAACTATCCTGGAAAATTCTGAGGGAAGGAAAACCGGTTCTAAAGACTAGGAGTAATGCAATTAGAAGAAAGCAAACCCAGTAGTGTGTTAAAGAACATAGAAAACAGTTAAGGAGCTAAGGACCTCAGGGACCTTCTACCCAAGCAAGGCTACTAAGACCCAGTAAAAAAGCACCCTTACTAACTGAAAAGAAATCAAACGAAAAGATGATTATCAAATAACACCTTAGCTAGCTAGAAACTATGGAATGGGACAGCAACCTAAAGTGATGCCTTCTCATCCCTTCTTGTCTACTCTCCTTTTCCAATTGAGTCCTATTGAAATACTAGGGGATTGCATATGGCATGGTAAAAGAAATGCTTCAATGCCCTCAATGAGCCATGTTGATCCCCCTTCCGAGAACCGGCGTTACTCTGGTGGCGTCAAGAAGTCTTGTCCTAAGGATCGTCGAATAAACAGATCCAAGACCTTAGCCTACAAGAACCGATAAAATTGTGTTCCCTCGAACTGAATTCGAAAAATTCCTCTTGAAGTCGATGAATCATTGCTTTAAGACCGCCGGGCCGTCAGACACATGACCTAAACTTCTCTTGAAATCGATAAATTATCACTCTAAGGTTGTATGGTCGTCGGACATCCGACCACAAAAAACTCTTCGCGAACGTGAAGGTCTTTCATGAACTAAAGTGTCTTGAAGGTGAACCGGTAGATCAAGTCGTCTGATCTAAAAAAAACCTTCAAGAACGTGAAGGTCTTTCATGAATTAAAGTGTCGTGAAGGTGAACTGGTAGATCAGCAAGCATCTGATCCAAAAAAAATCTTCGCGAATGTGAAGGTCTTTTATGAACAAAAGCATCATAAAGGTGAACCGATAGATCAATGGTCATCTGATCCAAAAAAACTCTAAGCGTATACGAAGGTCTTCCACGAACCAAAGTGCGACGACCTGCAATTTTCGATCCCGAAAATTCCAGATAGTTAGAAAAAGAAGAAAGAGATAGAAGAAGAAGAAGAAGAAACACCACAAAGATTCTCACATTCACAGCGGATGAAAATATTATATCAAATAATAACAGTTTACAAAAGAATTCCGTATCTGTCATATACATTTATAATACATCAGAGTTACACATATATACGACACTGGATATACACAATCATCATGTCTCAGATATACAACAATATAATACAGCGGAAACACTCCATATGTTCTTGCCGTCCAGCTTGCCTCCTGAGCTCCAGAACGTCCTCACCTGAAAATCTGTAATACTCGGTCTGACCCGAGCATTACATCAAAGTAACACCCGGGTCAGGCTGGAAACCAGCGTGAGTAAACCCATCAACATGAAATACCAAAACATAAGACTTATTTTAAACCCGGGGTAACTCGTACCTTATAACGAGTACTTTCCTTGCCGTGCTCAACACTTATTTTACAAACCCAACTCTAAGTATTCTACTCAGTTCAAAGGTCCATATTATTCCATTTCAGTATATTGATTCCACATATCAAATTTAGGTGAATAGAATTACAAATTCGAAGTGGGTTCGGGTATGTATTGATACCCGACCCCTGTCTCTTCTAATCTAGTGCCATCTTAACTCAAGTTATTCAAATGAAATACAATTCAAACTTAAAACATAGGATGCCCTTTACACAACAATTCATCATTGATAGGTAACTACAATATCCAGTCCGCCCAAACATATGATACCACAAAACATTTCATATCAGAGATATCAACTCATTCAAGGCATCCAATACCATTCAATCATCCATAAGAAAAGCTTGATCACTTCCAAAATTAATTTAATTTGTCTCTAATTAAATTAATTACTAATCTTTAATCACTTGGATTACATTTACTTAACATTAATTAATTAATTACCAATCAATCAATTAATCACCTTTTAATTATCCATCTTAATTAATCGTCCTTGATTAATTATCCTTTAATCACATTAAGTAGACAAGCTTAATTAATTTCACAAATTAATTATCCTTAACCATTCACAGTAATTATCCTTAATTTCAAATTAATTATCCTATAATCACTTATATTGATTAATTATATTTTAATAAATCCCACTCATTAATTAACTAATCTTTTGACTAGTTTCCTTAATCAATCAATCCTTAATTAATCATAAGCAGTAATTAACTATCATGTAATTACCTACCTTAATTAATTAACTCCTTAATCAATTATATTAATCCTTTGATTAATTACTCTAAGTAATTAATCCTTAATTATTTCCACAAATTAATTATTATCTAATTCCATTAAGTAATTAGCCTTTAAATTAATTATATAAATAAATTGTCCTTGGTTATTAATCAACTAACCTTTAATGACTCAAGACCTTAATTAATTAAAAGACAATTAACTAAATTTAATTACTTAATTAACACCTAAATCCTATTTAAACCAAAAGTTTGGAATTAATTTATACAAAATCTCTTAAACCTTAAAGTTCAATATCTTTACCTTCAATTACTTGCATTAATTTATGATCCTTAATTAACTACACTAATTAACCTTTAATTAATTACACTAATTAATTACCCTTAATTAATAAAAGATAAAACCTTTTTTCATCTTTATTAGATACTTAATTAAATAATTTAGATCTTATTTAATTAAGTACTTGAAATTAATTTAGTATAAAAATCATTAGAGAATTATTTGATTAAAGCCTAATACCCTCTTAATTACATCTTAACCTAATACTTAATTACTAACAAATCTTAAACATATAACTTTAACCTTCAAGATCTTGAGAATTTGTTAAAACTTGTTCTGGGTAATTTAATTGGAACTAAATTCACATTATACTACTCTAAGCTCGGCTATTAAAACTCAACAAATACACAAGCTTCAACCAATATATATACCCGAGTCAACAGATGACAATTCTCGAGCTTCAATCAAATATACCCGAGCATAGCTTCATCAAAACCCGATTCCTTATCACCTTCCTCTTCTTCTCCTTTCCCCTTATTTTTCTACTGCTCCTATTCCATCCTTCCATGTACACGGTGATACGGTGCACATGCACGCCTCCTCCCGGTCATCAACCTTGCCCGAAAGCCACCCTCCACCGACCTATTCTGCCTAACTACCCCGTATGCGCCAGACCACGTCATTCAAAATTTCGATCACTCCACGAAGAACAGGATCACAACGCATCACCCAAAATCCCCCCTCCACTCCGATGAACCACCGGTCACTACCAGACTTCACCAACTCGTTCACCGTCGCCTTCTCTTCCACATCCCCCACAACCATAGTTCTAAATTCACCTCATCGCGTCGCCGTTATCTTCCAAACTCAGGCCAACGAAGTAGACTAAAAAGCCTAAAATGCCAACGCACCGCCGCTTCGAGCCATGAAAAATCAACGCACTATTTTTCCCAGCTTGTCCTATTCCCAACGCTCCACCATGATCAACCGACCAGCATCGAAAACCTACCCATCACCGTAATTTGACCTTTGTCCCAAATCCGATCAACTTGACTTTCCTCTCGATTAACCCACTTAAAAATCTTGAATTTAATCTCGAAATTCACCAATTTTAAATATGATCATTTAATATAATTCAATCATAAAATCAGGATGATCGATTTTTCCCAATTGAATAAAAATTTCTCTATAATCCCTTCATCTAGTAAATTACTGGACAAACTTAGCTTAAATATATTTTTAAACATTAAATGTTGTGGTAAGGACCAAATTTTCTTTAAGGATCATAATCTATAGGAGATTCTAAAGGAAGAAATAAATTTTTGAACCGATTTATAGCCTGTTGATGTAAGAACAGTGATCTACATATAAACACAGGCATTCAACTTAATCAGTTTTATTTCATATACACCCAGGCAGTTTTATAATCAAGCAAACATCTTTCCACAACATGCTTTCGGTTTTTATCATGTGCAATCAAAATTAACAGATCTAAATCTTAAAATGTTAGTTCCTCACCTGTTAGAGTTTGATGTAGATTCAGAAAAACTGAAAAACCTTGAATTGCAGTGATCTCCTTAAAACCAAAATGTTGTGCCGATGAGATGCTTTGATTTTCTTTTGTTAGCGAGGATGTATTTTCCAGGTAGTGGCATGTATTTGTACATATATATATATATAGGGTGGAGGTGTGTGGTAGAAGCTAGGCTGAGGTTTGTTTCCAGGCTTTTCACATTTCTTTTTTTTTCATTTGTTTTTTTCAGCACTGACCTGATGTGATTTTCTGATTTTTCTTTTTGACCTTAATTATATGTTTTGTGTGCTTGCATTAAATGCTTGCCCCCCCTTTTGTCTACAAATGTTTTCATATGAGTTGATATGTGTATATTCTTTGTTTGTATGTATGCCTATATATATATATAGTTAGGTCTATTTTTTTTCATGCTTATCTAAATTCATATACATACATTTCTTTGCCTTATTTTATTTTATATCCTATGTGCATAATATAAAGTTGTTATAGTTATTGGTATAGGTTTAACTTATGTTGTATACACACAATTAAACCACTATATACTTTTATTTCTATTCTTTCACACATATATTTTGAGTTTAAGTTATCAATACTTAATTAACATCCTTATATATATTTATACTTATATTTAATATGAATAAGATTGATTTTATGTTAAATATTTTTGAGAGACTTTATTTTGAAATTTTCAAATCATAGTTTTCTTCACAAATACACAGACACACATATATATAAACAGTCAATAGCTAAATAAAATATTTATTTTCTATAAAATTTATCGCATCCAAAGATTTATGATTCAGTGTTTATTTTGGTTTTCAAATCTCTTATATAAATTCAGATATTTTTAATTATCAGAAATTCTTGTGTTCGACCCATCAAAATTAATATTTCGTTAATAAAATTAGTTAATTTCCCGATTAACAAATATCCAAAAATCTGGGTCGTCACATTCCTCCCCCCTTTAGAACTTTTCATCCTCGAAAAGGAAATAAGCCAGAATTTATTAAAATACTTAACATCAGTTAAATAATTCTTTGCTTAATTTTAACTAAAACTCTTTTTACTTAGAAATCTTTAAAACACTTTAAAATCTTTATAATATTACAAAAATAGTTTTATAAAAATACTTTTTATAACTCGATGTCTCAACCAGTCCATCCTTGTCCTTACAGAAATTCGGCCATGCATTGATCAAGCGTACGACTGAAAATCTATAAGTGCTTGGCAGACCCGTTTTCAACATCCAGTGAAAATGCTTTGAAAAATAATTTTATAGAAAATATCGAAAACATTTTGAAAATAGGGGAAATATCTTTGGTGAGAATGCTCTGGAAATCATCACCCCTATCCATGGTCGCAGTTACATCCTAGGTTACGCTGCCATCACAGTAAAAGTCCATGTAACTGTAGGCACTGTGCGCCCCTCGATTACGCCATGGAACCCACAACACATCGCAGTTGCATTCCAGGGTTATGTTTCCATCACAGCAAAAGTCCATGTAACTGTAGGCATCAACGCCCTTGATTTTCGCTGCCACAAACGAAACTTCTCCACTCCCAAATGGGTTGCAGTCTACCGATGTAAAATCGAACGTAGACCGTTGGCTCTCAGCGGCACGCACGACTTTCGCTATGTTACCATAGGTCGCAGTCTACCGATATAAAATCAAACGTAGGCTGTTGACTCTTAGCGGCACACACGACTTTTGCTATGGTCTGCAGTAGATCGCAGTGACATCGAGTTACACTATCGTCACAGCATAACCCAAATGCCTCTGTAGGCATCAGCGCCCTCGACTTTTGCTACACACTACTCATAATCCTCAGGAACTAGTTTTGTCTGGACTCCTCACAGGATCAACTTTAGAACCCCCCCTTAGGGTTCAAGGTAGTACCACCCAGTGGCACTCCTGAGAAGTTTATTTCAAGGGAGTGCCTTTTTCCCCAGAGCCAATATCAAAACACTTTATACTATACACATATAGTATCTTCCAAATCATACACCTGGTATGAATCTCATATAAATCTCTTTTCTCAAAATCGATTATCCCAAAATCGATAATTCTCAAACTAGGCTTCCCAATTCCAATATTGATTTTACCCAAAAATCAAAAGCCTTTCCAAATCCAAAGGTTCCGAAAACCTTTTTTTCAAAATCCTCATAAGATCTTTTATATATATAGATATATATAAGTTTTTAAAAACTTTGGATCATTTCAAACTTGTATAAAACTCCTTTTATACTTCAAATACTTTCAAAATCCTTTTCTTCCAGCAATGGATTCAACAAGGGGAGATTTATCTTATATAACAAAGATATATAACTTTGTTTATTCAAAATCAAATATTCAAATTTGATTACTCTATAAAGTCACTTACCATTTTACTTACTTTCGTAAAGTAAATTTTTACCATAGAAATATCCAATTTCCACTTTACTTCATCATATGTTTCACAAAATATACCTTTCATTTCAAAAACCATTTCACATTTCTTATCCACAAATTTCCAATATCAATTTCATTCAAATCCATACGATGTACACATATCATCCGCACGCTATATTAATCTAATCTCTCACTCGATCACACAATTTCACTTCTGAACTGGTATCGTCTACCCGACTTCCTAGTGTGGACTCAGATCTGGTTTCTTGATCAGAAAACGTCATTCTCCTTGCATAGCCATCACTATGATAGAGAATATCCAGAACTAACAACAATCAATATCCAGGTTCGACATCGAAAATCGAGTGAAAAATCACAACTCAGATCGATATAACTAGCTCGAAATTCTGTGCTCGAATCTAGATCAAATCACTATGCGAATAGAATAATATACGTACATCCTACGTATCTTTCTTTATTAATTATAGCCAAATCAATTCCCTTTCTATTCATCCTCACTTTGATTTTATTCACTTATTCACATTTGCCTTAATCCCCATTTGGATTATCACTTCAATTCTTATCTTAGTTGGGTATTTAATCAATAACAGTTTGAACTCCGACCAGTTTATATTTAGAAAATAGCTTGAAAAAATTAAAAATAGACAAGTAGTTAAAAAATAGTTATTAGTTTGTAAAATAGTTAAGAAATTATAAAATAGTTGGAAAATAGTTAAATAGTTATAATAATTGTAAGTAATTGCAAAATAGTTGTGAAATAGTAATTAATTTGTAAAATAGTTGAAAAACAGTAATTGGTTTGTAAAACAGTTGTAAAATAGTTAAATAGTTCCAAAAGTAGTTGCAAAAAAAGTATAAGATAGTTTGGGTTTTAAAAAGTTGTATAGTAATAGATAGGAAAATAGATTTAAAACTGTTTATATTAAAATATTTTATTTGGAAAAATATTTCAGAGCCAAACTATTCAATTCCCAATCTCCATTTCCAATTAATTCAATTTAAATTACCACTCTCGTTTAAATTGACTCAACTCCAATTTAAATAACTACAATTTCCATTGAAATTGATTTAACCTCAATTTCTATCTACAATCAAATCAAATTCCATTTGAATTTGAACTAATTCAATTCAAATTTCAACTTTAAACCATCTCGAATTATATAAATTCGAGTTAAATTTCCAAATGTTGATTTAACCACTTATATCAAATTAACCATTTTTTTAATCAACCATCCAAATCTTTAAACAGTTTAATTTTGAGTCCAATTTTCAAAATTCTATTGTAAATTATCTTTACTTACCCTTTTTCAAAGTTCAAATAAGAGTTTACAAACAATTTTATCTTAAAAATTTAATTTATTACTCGATTTTATCTTCCAGTTTTGAAACCAGTTCTTAAACAAATTTTAATTTACAAATTAATTATTCTTTTATAAAATTATTAACCATATTCCCTTTCTACCATAGAAATCCTTATTTCAAATTTAAGTTTAATTTTTCTTTTATCTCAATAATGGATATATTACCACACTTCATTTCTCATTCATTTAAACAAATCCAATTCACAATTTAAAGATTTTTAATAACAATAGGATGATATCATCCAATTTATTTTAAAACATCCATCCATTTTCAATTTCCAGATCTCAAACCCATTTTGAGATCACACAAACTCCCTATTCAAATCAACCTTTTAACTTTCCAAGTTAAATCCCAGTTTCATCTTAAAATTTCCAATTCAGGTTACTTGTTAACTTATTTAAATTTCACTAAAGTCAAATTCCATTTGCTTAATCCAGCCAACCTTACCCCAATTTGAATTCCCGTTTCAAATTTTAAACTTCACATTAATAATCTTATAAATTCAAAACTTATCACCTTGTGTATCACATCTCATTCCAAATTTAAAACTCAACATTTAGAGTTTATTTCAAACCATCTTTGATATTATTTATATTCACATATTCATATTAATATCCTTTACATACCAAGTTATACTTTAAATTTTTAAACCACCTTTTGTTTTTAATTCAAAACAAATTTATCGTAACATTTTGAAACAATTCAAATGTTTCTAGACTTAGGTTTTAAAATTCCACAATTTAAAACCCACTTCTATTTAGAAGTTATACTCATCTTAAAAGTTTACTTCATTGGCTTACTTATTTACAAATATATCATTATTAAACACAATAACTATTTATGATGGTATTCAAGATTATCATATCTGGATACCAATTTTATTTCTATCTTATTCTTACTTCTACAAATTCAGGATTTTAGTTCCAGCTTGGATCTATTTCAAACTTATCTTCATTTAATTTCAATTTGGTTGTATTGCCATTACCACTTAATTCTCATTGTATCTATTTAACTCCAATGATTTAAAAATCAATTAACTTAATATTTATTTGAATGAAATATTGCTTTATAAATATCAAAATATATTCTTATATAAAATCGTTTAAAATCTTTATATAAGAAAAATAACAAGTACGCTCTCATATAATATACACTCAACTCATTCTAGGGTACCATTGACCCTATCCTTAATGAGTAATCCCACCAGAGCCAAGGTTCTCGCTTAACCTTCGCTCTGATACCAATGGTAACGACCCGTAATTTTCGATCCCGAAAATTCCAGATAGTTAGAAAAAGAAGAAAGAGATAGAAGAAGAAGAAGAAGAAACACCACAAAGATTCTCATATTCACAGCGGATGAAAATATAATATCAAATAATAACAGTTTACAAAAGAATTCTGTATCTATCAAATACATTTATAATACATTAGAGTTACATATACATACCGACACTGGATATACACAATCATCTTGTCTCAGATATACAACAATATAATACAGCGGAAACACTCCGTACGTTCTTGTCGTCCAGCTCGCCTCCTGAGCTCCAGAATGTCCTTACTTGAAAATCTATAATACTCGGTCTAACCCGAGCATTACATCAAAGTAACACCCGGGTCAGGCTGGAAACCAGCGTGAGTAAGCCCATCAACATGAAATACCAAAACATAAGACTTATTTTAAACCCAGGGTAACTCGTACCTTATTACGAGTTCTTTCATTGTAATGCTCAACACTTATTTTACAAACCAACTCTAAGTATTCTACTCAGTTCAAAGGTCCATATTATTCCATTTCAGTCTATTGATTCCACATATCAAATTTAGGGGAATAAAATTACAAATTCGAAGTGGGTTCGGGTATGTACTGATACCCGACCCCTGTCTCTTCTAATCTAATGCCATCTTAACTCAAGTTATTCAAATGAAATATAATTCAAACTTAAAACATAGGATGCTAACTTTACACAACAATTCATCATTGATAGATAACCACGATATCCTGTCCGCCCGAACATATGATACCACAAAACATTTCATATCAGAGATATCAACTCATTCAAGGCATTCAATGCCATTCAATCATCCATAAGAAAAACTTGATCACTTCCAAAATTAATTTAATTTGTCTCTAATTAAATTAATTACTAATCTTTAATCACTTGGATTACCTTTACTTAACATTAATTAATTAATTACCAATTAATTAATTAATCACCTTTTAATTATCCATCTTAATTAATCGTCCGTGATTAATTATCCTTTAATCACATTAAGTAGACAAGCTTAATTAATTTCATAAATTAATTATCCTTAACCATTCACAATAATTATCCTTAATTTCAAATTAACTATCCTATAATCACTTACATTGGTTAATTATCTTTTAATAAATCCCACTCATTAATTAACTAATCCCTTGACTAGTTTCCTTAATCAATCAATCCTTAATTAACCATAAGCAGTAATTAACTATCATGTAATTACCTACCTTAATTAATTAACTCCTTAATTAATTATATTAATCCTTTGATTAATTACTCTAAGTAATTAATCCTTAATTATTTCCACAAATTAATTATTCTCTAATTTCATTAAGCAATTAGCCTTTAAATTAATTACATAAATAAATTGTCCTTGGTTATTAATCAACTAACATTTAATGACTCAAGACCTTAATTAATTAAAAGACAATTAACTAAATTTAATTACTTAATTAACACCTAAATCCTATTTAAGCCAAAAGTTTGGAATTAGTTTATACAAAATATCTTAAATCTTAAAGTTCAATATCTTTACCTTTAATACTTGCATTAATTTATCATTCCTTAATTAACTACACTAATTAACCTTTAATTAATTACATTAATTAATTACCTTTAATTTAATTACAATAATTAATTACCCTTAATTAATAAAAGATAAAACCCTTTTTCATCTTTATTAGATACTTAATTAAATCATTTAGATCTTATTTAATTAAGTACTTGAAATTAATTTAGTATAAAAATCATTAGAGAATTATTTGATTAAAGCCTAATACCCTCTTAATTACATCTTAACCTAATACTTAATTACCAACAAATCTTAAACATATAACTTTAACCTTCAAGATCTTGAGAATTTGTTAAAACTTGTTTTGGGTAATTTAAATGGAACTAAATTCACATTATACTACTCTAAGCCTGACTTTAAAACTCAACAAATACACAAGCTTCAACCAATATATATACCCGAGTCAACAGATGACAATTCTCGAGCTTCAATCAAATATACCCGAGCATAGCTTCATCAAAACCTGATTCCTTATCACCTTCCTCTTCTTCTCCTTTCCCCTTATTTTTCTACTGCTCCTATTCCATCCTTCCCTGTACACGGTGATACGGTGCACATGCACGCCTCCTCCCGGCCGTCAACCTTGCCTTCGACCTTGCTTGAAAGCCACCCTCCACCGACCTATTCTGCCTAACTACCCCGTATACGCCAGACCATGTCATTCAAAATCTCGATCACTCCACGAAGAACAGGATCACAACGCATCACCCAAAATCCCCCCTTCCACTCCGATGAACCACCGGTCACTACCAGGCTTCACCAACTCGTTCACCGTCGCCTTCTCTTCCACATCCCCCACGACCATAGTTCTAAATTCACCTCATCGCGTCGTCATTATCTTCCAAACTCAGGCCAACCAAGTCGACTAAAAACCCTAAAATGCCAACGCACCGCCGCTTCGAGCCATGAAAAATCAACGCACTATTTTTCCTAGCTTGTTCTATTCCCAATGCTCCACCACGATCAACCGACCAACATCGAAAACCTACCCATCACCGTAATTTGACCTTTGTCCCAAATCCGATCTACTTGACTTTCCTCTCGATTAACCCACTTAAAAATCTTGAATTTAATCTTGAAATTCACCAAATTTTAATACGACTCAGTTAATATAATTCAATCATAAAAACAGGATGATCGATTTTTCCCAATTGAATAAAATTTTCTCTGTAATCCCTTCATCTAGTAAATTACTGGACAAACTTAGCTTAAATATATTTTTAAAAATTAAATGTTGTGGTAAGGACCAAATTTTCTTTAAGGATCATAATCTATAGGAGATTGGAAAGGAAAAATAAATTTTTGAACTGATATATAGCCTGTTGATGTAAGAACGGTGATCTACATATAAACACAGACATTCAACTTAATCAGTTTCATTTCATATACACCCAGGCAGTTTTATAATCAAGCAAACATCTTTCCACAACATGCTCTAAGTTCTTATCATGTGCAATCAAAATCAACTGATTTAAATCTTAAAATGTTAGTTGCTCACCTGTTAGAGTTTGAAGCGGATGCAGAAAAATTGGAAAACCTTTAATTGCAGTGATCTTCTTAAAACCAAAATGTTGTGCTGATGAGATGCTTTGATTTTCTTTTATTAGTGAGGATGTATTTTCCAAGTAGTGGCATGTATTTGTACATATATATATATATATATATATATATATATATATATATATATATATATAGGGTGGAGGTGTGTGGTAGAAGCTAGGCTGAGGTTTGTTTCCGGGCTTTTCACATTTCTTTTTTTTTTCATTTGTTTTTTATTTTATTTTTCAACATTGACCTGATGTGATTTTCTGATTTTTCTTTTTAACCTTGATTATATGTTTTGTGTGCTTGCATTAAATGCTTGCCCCCTTTTTGTCTACAAATGTTTTCATATGAGTTGATATATGTATATTCTTTGTTTGTATGTATGCCTACATATAGTTATGTATATTTTTTTTCATGCTTATCTAAATTCATATACATACATTTCTTTGCCTGATTTTGTTTTATACCCTTTGTGCATAATATAAAGTTGTTACAGTTATTGGTATAGGTTTAACTTATGTTGTATATGCACAAATAAACCACTATATACTTTTATTTCTATTCTTTCACACATATATTTTGAGTTTAAGTTATCAAAACTTAATTTATATCCTTATATATATTTATACTTATATTTAATATGAATAGGATAGATTTTATGTTAAATATTTTTGAGAGACTTTATTTTGAAATTTTCAAATCATAGTTTTCTTCACAAATACACACACACACACACATATATATAAACAGTCAATAGCTAAATAAAATATTTATTTCCTATAAAATTTATCACATCCAGAGATTTATGATTCGGTGTTTATTTTGATTCTCACATCACTTATATAAATTCAGATATTTTTAATTATCAGAAATTCTTGTGTTTGACCCATCAAAAATTAATATTTCGTTAATAAATTAGTTAATTTCTCGATTAACAAATATCCAAAAATCCTGGTCGTCACATAAAGCATCGTGAAGACGACCTGGTAGATAGGCAAAATTTATGCATGAATGATATCCATGAAGTCAAATTGGAAGATTAGTAGTCATCTGATCGAAAGCTCCCTGAAGTCAATGAAGTCACGCTCCGGGGCCACAAATCGACAGTCATACCAGTCACTCTGCAAAATTAATGGAATCACTTCCAACAACCAGTGAGACAAACAGTGCTAAATTCCAGATCTTCAAAGTCACTCGAAGAAATTAAGTTAAACTGAATTGACCTTGTGATCAATCAGAGGCCAACTCGAATCAAGCCAAGATTCAACACCTAGGAAAACTGCACCCACTAGACCGGGGGCAACCAAACGAATCGTATGAGACCATGGATATGGTTCAAGTGCGCCAATAGCCCTGTGGCATTGGGGGCACCGCACATACTTGAATAGCCATAAAAAAGGCCAAGACTAATCATACCACAACTCTATTATCAAAAATTCTACCATTTTGACAACCGCGGACTTAATGACCTAGCTAGTGCAACAAGCGAAATACTATCACAATACTTGCCCACTTCTTTCCAACTACTATTTTACCGCTCTTGGTGACCAATTCCTCTTCCTCTTAGATCGTACGCCAGTCAAAGACCCTTTCTCTAAAGGTAGTTCGAATCAAGAGCTAAGAGTCATGCCTCGAACTCCCATAGGCACTTTCTTCAATCCATCTTCATGCGGTCAGCTATAAATCTTTCCACCATGGCAGCCTGATCTATTTGGATGTGTACATCTTCCAAAAACACAAAAGGACCATCCAAGCTATGGTTATCCAAACCAAAAACTATTTAGCTTCTTGAACCAATAAAACCGTGTCCACGTGAGCAACCTATTGGGTCAACGAGGTCAAATCGACTCAGACCGTTAGATCGGCAAAACCAAATCTTTGCCATTTTATAATTGGCACTACTCCGGCAGCTCCGAGAGGGATAAAAAAAATCAAAAATCCACGTGTTTCCTGAAGATAGGCAACATCTAGGAGCCCTAAAATCACAACTTCTCGTGTTGCCCGAACATAAATAACACAAAGGAAAATCAAAACTCCTCGTGTTGCCTAAAGATAGGCAACACCAAGGAGCACCAAAGCTAAAACTCCTCGTGTTTCCTGAAGATATGCAACACGGAGGAGCGCCAGAAACTAAAACTCCTCGTATTGCTCGAAGATAAGAAAATTTGAGAAGCCTCAAAATCACAACTCCTCGTGTTTCCTGAAGATAGGCAACACTAAGGAAAATCAATTCTCCTCGTGTTGCCCAAAGATAGGCAACACCCGAGGAGCACCAAAACTAAAACTCATATTGCCCGAAGATCGGCAATACCGAGGAGCACCAAAACTAAGACTCCTCTTGTTGCCCGAAGATAGAGGAGCCTTAAAATCACAACTCCTCGTATTGCCCGAAGATAGGCAACACCAAGGAAAATCAAAACTCCTCGTGTTGCCCGAAGATAGGCAACATCGAGGAGTGCTGAAACTAAAACTCCTCGTGTTGCCTAAAGATAGGCAAC
Organism: Allium cepa; assembly: GCA_030765085.1. Taxonomy (NCBI): domain Eukaryota; kingdom Viridiplantae; phylum Streptophyta; class Magnoliopsida; order Asparagales; family Amaryllidaceae; genus Allium; species Allium cepa. The sequence continues at coordinate 849,429,322 of CM060938.1, forward strand.
AACGAGGAGCACCAAAACTTAAATTCCTCGTGTTGCCCAAAGGTAGGAAACATCGCAGAGCCCCAAAATCACAACTCCTCGGTGTTACCCGAAGATAAGCAACACCAAGAAAAATCAAAACTCCTCATGTTTCCCAAAGATTGGAAACACCAAGGAGCACCAAAACCAAAACTCCTCATGTTGCTCGAAGATAGGCAACCTCGAGGAGGACCGAAATGACAACTCCCCTTGTTGCCCGAAGATAGGCAACACCGAGGTGCACCAAAACCAAAACTCCTCGTGTTGCCCGAAGATAGGTAACACCGAGGAGCACCAAAGCCATAACTCCTTGTGTTGCCTGAAGATAGGCAACCCCGAGGAGGACCAAAATGACAATTCCCTATGTTTCCCGGAGATAGGCAACACTGAAGGAAAAAAAAAGCCGCACGCCCGTAAGCCATGCACAAAAATATTAACTCCTCATGTTACCCGAAGATAGGAAACACCGAGGAACATCGTCGAAAATCATGCTCCTGAAGTGTAAACTCCTCATGTTGCCCGAAGATAGGCAGCACCGAGGAGCATCAGAACCGGATTGATACCACTTCTATGATTGGGAATGATGGGCATAACTCTAACAAACTGGAGTGCTACAAACCAATAGAAAAGATTCAAACGATGATAATTAATGATTAAAACTTCCCTTATTTAACCCATGGAATGTGCACCTCCCAAACAAGCATATGTTGCATAATTACCAAAATATCACAGAAACTTGGATTACACACTAAAGTTGCAAAACTTTCGAAAGAAGGAAAATCAAGCTGTGATTTAGCCAAATTTCAAGTTTAATATGAAAATTATCCAAACTATAAGTTACTAGTCATTGAAAGTAAACAGCTCTGTGAACTGAGTGGCATACACCGGTACTCAATTAAAAACAATTGAAAACAATAAGTTCACAAGTTCTGTTACTCCAAAAAAAAAGAACAGTTACTCTAAATAATTTTTTTAGTGGCAACCACAAAAATTAGATAAGTGTAAACAAAACAAGCACAAATGCATAGAACACACATGAATAGACAATTAAGAATATAGTCAAAATTTCATTATATTGCTTATAATTTTCTTTTATACAGGGTCAAAATGTGGGGGCCAAACCCACATCACACTGGCCAACAAAAAGAAAATAGAGACTCCATGACAGAAACACTAAGTGCAAACTGTTCACTTGAACAAAATTACTCAAAAATAACAAAAGTCAGATCGGCCTCCACACAAGCTCCTTGGTGCTTCCTTCCACCGCTTCCCTTTTCGCTTTTTGTTTGCAGTTTCTGCCTCATTTTGGGAGTGGTGTTGTTGCTAGTAATATCAACAAACTCCTTAGTGTCAAGAAGTTCCAAACCATCCTGGGTCAACGGGTCATATCGATCCCATGGGTCGCGCACTCTCAAAAGCTGTTCATTTCATAAGCCATGCACTCTCAAAAGCGGCGCACTTCGATCAACAGGGATAGGCTCCCACTACCTAAAAGAACTGGCATTGCTTCGGTAGTGCTGCAAAGCTCACAAACCAAGAAGTTGGCAAAAAAAATTCATCTTTGACCAAAGTTAATGTACAAAATGTCAAAATTAAAGACAACCAAGTCATGAGTTCCCAAAGATAGAAGCTACGATGTACCTTTAACTGGGGGAATCCAAGGAGCCACCTAAAACATCAAGTTTCACATTAATTGTTCAGAATAATCAGCTCTGTGGATTGAGGGGCACATAACACATTAACACTTGGTCAGGATAAAAGTTGCTCCAATTTCTAATAAAAGGGGGAACTTACCACGTACAGAGATAGATGATGACGGAAAGCATTTCCAGAATCAAATCATCAATTCACCAGCTTCCACAGACAGAAGCAGGTGCTCGAATGAGATTTCAAACCCTAACCTGCAAAAAACTATCTGTTACCTGAAGATAGACAATGGCAAGGAGAGAATGCTCAAAATCGAGCAGCTAAACCATTTATTCCCGAAGATTGGAACCATGAATAAGATTGATGTCCGTAGTAATGCTATCAGACTAGCATAATGTATATAGCCTGAAATAAGCAAGGTTAAGTCTCACGGATTCAAGACAAACACTATTGAACTCTCCTGGTCCATGACTAATATAGGAATGAACGCAGTCGTACCAGGGGCAATGCAATGATTCACTCCACAATTTCAAATTTCCTATAAGAACATGGGGTTTGACACCTAGAAGTGAAGGGTTCCGCCTAAAAATGAAGGGTTCTGCAGAGATCACAACAAAAATAAGTGGGAGGAAGGATAACTATGGAATTGGTTAAGCAACGACAGTGCATCGCCAAGGGTAATACTTGACGGTTATAAACAAAGCTAGGCAGCGGAAGCACCTCAGACTCTAACCATTCCAAAACATGGCATCTCCCAAATTTAAGCAGTGATGAGAAAACAGCCACATTGGGTTAAAAGGAATCTAATCAGCTCTACAAGATCGAATGAATGATTCAACCCTCACCAACATGACTTTAACACTACCCGAAGATAGGCAGCACTAAGAAAATACTTCTGCAGTCCAACCATCAAAGTGGTAGTTTTCGAAGGTCGAAACTAGTACCCAACTAGATTAAGAGCACCGCCGAATCGATGGGGAAAATTGGTCCCATCCTCCTGAGTATCGATGTTGCCTCTCCAATGGCAAGGTCTTCTTTTATCTTTTAAGTACTAGTGTTGCCCTGGCAATGCTAGGAAAATTTTCTGTTTCCTAATTACTAGGGTTTCCCCGACAATGCTAGGAAACTTTTATTCATAAGTACCGGTGTTGCCCCGGCAACTCCGGGAAAAATCCTACTCACTAAGTACCGATATTACCTCGGCAATGCTAGAAAAACTTTAATCTACAGGGCTGATGAGAAACATTCATCACGGTGAACCATTGACACACTAGCTTTCGGAGATAGAAGTTGGTCCTCAACTGAGTTTCTACCTTCTCTCTAGAAAACTACTATTGTCCAATGACGAGCAATAACTCGAAGACGTATCCTCTCGCAGGCTAGCCGGATGGTTTGATCTTTCATCACGGGAATCAGATACTGCATAGGAATAAAGCAGCATCGAAAGGAAATCCCGGGATCCAACTGCCCGTGTATTAATTTCTAGGGATGAAAGCTCGTGCAACCCGACTTCCTAAATTTAACTTAGAAAGAATTTAGACGCCGTCGAAAGAGAGGAAGCCACGAGGAAATGTTGCTCGGAACCAAGTAGCTAGGTTATTAATTCTCAAAGACAAGAGTTGACATATAAATAAAATTCCGTGACAACATCAGCAACCAAGAAGAGCATGCATGGCCAAGGACAAGAGGGTGCAATCGTGGAAGGTCGGAAATAAAGTCCCCCGACTTCCTCAAATCCAGAATGAGATTGAGAGCCAGATTGGGGGCATTGAACTATTCATCCCACAGATTTCCATTTCTCATAATCGCCCAAATACAGGCATTCAAAATAGCTAGTCCCTCAAGAAGGGATAGAAGCACAAATACTTGATCGAAAGAAATGTTTCAAGAGTCCAAACATGAATAACCGCAAGGTTGGTTAGATAACAGTTCTGTATCACAAAACAGAGCATTCTAGCAACAAAATCGCTAATAAAGTAAATGAAGGGTTTAATGTTCAGAAATCAACCATCTCTCATAGTCTGGCGATGACGAGAAGGATAGATGATCTACTTACGGTCTGACTATATCATGTGGTTCCAACAGGTAAGAATGTGCCATTACTCGAAGTTTGGTGGTGCTAGGAAGAAACTGTGAGGTGAAACTATCGATACATAGGCTTTCAGAAATAGAAGCAAGAGTTTGATTGAATCTTCAGCCCTACATTTGGGTATCTCTTGCTATCTGAAGATTCACAATCTCAAGGAAAAATCCACATAGTTGAGTCATCCTTGTATGAGTTTTTGAAGATAAAAACCAACATATGATTAAGATCTCAACGTCGGACTCAAAAGAATTTACTTTAGAAAAAGGTGCCAAAAATGCATCTTTCTAACACACGCCGACATCATTTCAAAACTCAGATCTTCGGATCAAGCAATAAAGTCCCTAATTCTTGAAGATAGGAGCTATCGTGTCAATTAAACTAGGGCAATCGAATGCACTACTTAGGGGACCTAGTCTCCCAAAACAAGTTGGTTTGGCAGTCAATGTAATTAGCCTTACGGTCTAAGGCATTTACACCAACACTTTGTTGAAAAAAACTCGATTGAGCATAAGTAGGGATTAGCTACAGAATTGGCTAGACCAAGCTACTTCATAGTGGACAAAGCTATGAAATAAAATATGCCGAAATGACCGCAGAATTATTACTTACATGTATAGAATTACAGTAAGTGAGTACGTTGTACATGAGCACAAGAAGTGCAACAACGAGAAAATGCAATGGTCGAAATCGAGAAATTAAGCCAATAGTTCCCGAATACAGAGGCTGGTGTGCATTGAATGCCAAAAAACGCAAAGGAAGGACAATCACACTTGGAAAACTCATGCGCTAGTTTTCGAAGTTTGGAACAGCGCCTTATCGAACTCCAACTGCAACTCTACAAGAGCAATTGTGCCTTTTAATTTAATGGCGATCAATCATCCCAATATGATAGGAATAATAAGCGAAGTCTAAGTTGTGAAGGACCCATCTTCTGGAGGAGTGGAAGTCCCTCCACTAGACTTAATATTCGAAGAATGAAAACTCATTTTCAACAACAAAACTTGGCATTCAACCCTCTCAGATATGTTTTACTTTAAATACTATCCTCGTATAATTAATGCCCAATATCCAAGGGAAGTCGATGTATGTTGACTAATCGGGTCCTGAGCGTCGACCGGGGCAGATGTAGTGCGTTATCTGCATGAGAAGAGTCCGGTATCCTGAATGCCATGGATAAACAATCTAGTGTAGATAGCATGCTTACATTTGACAAACAATCCATAATGTCCTTTGAATTTATCTCTTCCACACCTACCCATTATCGATCAACGATCGATAACAGAGCCACTGTCTAAAGCAACGTTGGAAGCTTTTCTTTTTAAGATCACTAGAATACAGAAATAGAAAGAGTGATACGACTGAATCATCCACTATGTCTGATTTACGAATAAATTGTCGCATTGGAATTAAAAAACATCGACGGGATCCTAACCAAATTATCGAACGGAAGATGTTAGAGACCAAGAGCAAGACTTCACTCTAAAATGGAGTACAATCTTTCAAGACAAAACATAGCTTCATCGCGGGTCAAATCAAAACTATATAAGACAACTCCAAATCTACATCATGAACCCACTTATCGACCTAAACCCTTATGTAAAATACGAAGCAAAGATTGCATCATCAATAACAAGAATTGAAATTCTGATTGAAATAAAAAACGAACGGTTGTTAAAAGTCAATCAATTGAGAACAACATCTTGAGGTGGAATCTGATGATTCACATCAAAAATTCAACAGTCAAAGCCTAATTTGCATGGTAACCTTGGCAACATACTCTAGAGGGAAAATGTTATCCGGGTTTTTAACCCACCAAGACCTAATAGAAGACAGAACAATCTCGTGTTATCATAATTGTTTAAGACTTAACTAGAAAGGCTAAGGAAAGGAGTTAACGAGAGCCGAGCTATATTACTAAGGCAACGACTGGAATCGACTAAACCAAAATACCGGCATTCTTTCAGCCCTATCAGCAGCTGAGCACGAACAGCTAGTGAATTTCCATCGAAATGAAACAGCTACGGTAAAAGACTATGAAAACATCTCCACTTTCCAAACTCCATAAAAATCCTAAGTGCTTGGATCATTAGCGACCCATGCCTCTCAACAAACCTTCAAACAAGTTAGCTGAAGAACACTACGAAAAGAGGCCAAGGCATTGGCTTGTAAACGGCCCAAGTCTATGGGTCGCCAATGAACCATAGGCCATGGGTCGCCAACAACCCATGGCTCTGTCTCATTTTGCAAGCCAAACTCTCCTTGGCTCATTTCCTACCTACCTACGAGCTGAAGATGAAGTAGCTTGGCCCAAAAGCTTATCGATCTATATAAATACCATCCTACCTGCAACATAAAGGGGATCTTATCTAGACTGGTTGCTGAAGCTCTGCTGGAATAATTCTTCATTCTTCACCTCCCTCACAACAATCTCCAAAGGAATACACTGTGATTCTCCAATGGATTCCAACTCTGGAGGTCCAATCTAGCTAGAAAACACTCAAAGTCTTATAATCAAACATCTTTTATAACAGCAATCAATCTATAATAAAACTAAAAAATGAACTTAGGCTTCATTAATAGCTAGACCACTATAAAAATTCTCTATCTACTTTCTTTTACTATTCTTTCTTTATATCTATGATCTGTGATATTGCTCTGTCAAGACAGGGCTGGTGCTTTCAAACTCAAACTAGGGTGTTGATCCATTTTTTGATTCAACACTGGGTAACAAATATAATCCAATATTATACAGGAAAAAGTTTAATTATGAGTCGACGCCCATCTTCGAGCATCAACGTCTATGATGCCTATCTCTAGGAATCTACCTATGACCTTGTTTATCTTCGAGCATTGGGTAAGGATAAGATGTGTGGGGTTAAAATATCTGATTTATCGCCAGTCCGATTATACTCCAATGACTCTGGTTCAAAAGAGCCTTTGGTACATATATCCATGTACCTAAATTTTTTTATGAAAACACAGACTGTTTGATCATGCTAATAATCTTATAGCATAAGTCAGACTTAATGTATATGATTCCTTGAGAAGATAATTTTATTTCAAAAACTCATGGAAAATGTTGCCTTATTACATCTAATTCGAATGAAAAGATATACCTAAACACGAAAGAAATCCAATTTGGTTCTCCATCCTACTGTTGGTCATTTCATGGAAGTGGAACTGTTCTTTAGGCATGTTTTATTTAAGTTTGAATAATCTGAGCATTTCCAACACTTCTCTTACTTTCCTAACCCACTTGGGATATGTTATTCATCATATGGCAATTTTTATGCCTCTCGAGATCATACGCAGAGAGGCTTGTCTACATTCTTTCCTCTTTTCTTACATCGTGCCTCACGTAGCTTTATATTGTAGCACTCTCAACCTATGCCTTGGTCCCCTCAAATTTCCCACACTCCGTTATATTGAGAAATTTCATCATCAAACACCTTGGAGTGAGTGCAATCCTAAAATTTTCCAAAGCCAAAAAGCTCAAAATCACATTGTATGCAGAATATCCATCCAATATAATGAATTTTTGAACCATAATAACCTTTTAAGATCCAACTCTTAGTTGCACCGACATCTTGATGTGACCAATCGAAAATGTCTTTCCTCTGGTAAATCCTTGAAATTGGGATTTATAAGCCAAAATAATTTTCATTGAGTTGCATCTTGTCGAATGTTTTTTGAAAAGGATGTTCTTCGAGCTTCTATTGTCTATCAACACTCGGTGAATAATAGCTGGCGTAATTATGGTCAGTATTACCATTAGATCAAGTGTCGGCACCGCGACTCCATCCGCGCCCCTATTCCGAAAAATGATGCCATCATTAATCCTTCTATGCTACTTTGTGGGACTACTATCCATGATAAGATTACATTTCCCAGGTCTCATGCTTCAAGGAACTCCGATAGCATTCTATTTTGTTCCGACTCTTTACCATGGGATATGGACCTCCAAACATTGTGGTTATTACTGAATTCTAACTTGGTGGTCTTAGACCTTCTCCACTGGTCCCTTCTAATTAATCTCAAGGTAGCTGCCTCGATTTCTGATATTTCCATGCTCACCATCCTACGGGTTCCTCAAATACTGTTGGAGCTACTTCTTCCTAATCAACTCCTCAGTTATGTCCCTCAATGTTAGCACTCATTGGTATTGCGTGTGTAAGTCGCATGGAACCTACAATACTCCCTGGAGCACTTTTCATCAACCCTTGCCTCTTTTGGATAAGGCTTTCTATATTTAATCATACCTTGAGTGGCAATGTGTATGTTTTCCATGGATTCATTCAGCTCCATATACTCTCCTTCATTTAAGAACCGTAAGCATTTCTTGGGGTTGTGCCTTTGAGACGACCCGACTTTCTACTCCCAGAAAATTGCATCATCTTAAAGAAAGAAAGGAATAGAAGAAGAAAAGAAAGAGAAAGAAGAACACAAACAACATCAGAGAACTCACAGCGGAACGAATAAAATATAATATATCTCATAAAATATTACATAGTACCTATTACATCAGAGTACACGACTTAAACAACAGATAATAGACAGTTATAAACTTTTGTCTAACTATACAACTCAAGTATACAAGATACAGACATAACATACACAGCGGAATCAATATATCTCTACACGTCGAAGCCTCCTGCTCCATATCTCCTCCAGAATTCGTCAAGCCAACTTGAACCACTTGACTACTCATACATAATATGAGTACCCAAGAGTTTAATAAAACAGAAAATAAACACTCGGGTCAGACAGGGGTCTGGTGTGAATAAACGGGTTATAATTGCTTAACTTTGGAAAACCTTTGAAAAGAAAAGGTATCACGTAAGACTTCCCACACATAAACATGGAAAAGTTTTTACCTTACGCTAGCCAAAACATTTGATAGGAAATCCAGTGATATTATAATAGTGTCTAGGGTTTTCAAGTAAATAAGAAATAGCCGAAATTGTTACATCTATTAAATTCCAGCTACTAGCCACAAAAGTGGGTAATACAATCAAAACCGTAGGGTCTCGTAGGAAGAATGGGTTTCCATCAATGGCAGGGCTACTGGGGTACCGCCCGTCACAGTACGTGGCCTAGATCAACGTACCGAGGAGCCACCCTAACTCCCCTGCAACACAAGGCCGGAACCATCCCTTACTGGACAGTCCCGAACAAGACCACCCCGTAGTTGGCGCGACCAACCACACACTAAGCCGAAATAGAAAGAGACCTCTAGACAGGGGTAAATCTCACTCTCAAGTGGGGGCTACCCACGAAGCCTTACTGCACCTCCCCTGTTTTAGCCATTCCCGGTTGATGAGGCTTGAGGTTACGATTACCTTTATAGAACACGTCTATCTTAGAATGCTCATCGTCCACCTAACGATGTTCTGAAAGCATTCGATCCATACAAGTTCGTTCCGGGTTCGAATGAAACCGAAGGCACTATCTCGTTACGCTCATTATTGGAATCACCCTCAGAGTCAACGACCATAGCCCTTGCACTCTAATTCACCATCTCGAATCTATAAGCACTATTCCGTCAAACTCATTACGGAATCACCCACAGAGTTATACTGACGTATAGCCCTTACACCTCGAGTCTTCACTTGCTCCACTTGGATTAACGACCTAACGTTTAATTGGAATCGATGTGGTTTTCGGATATCCAAATATGGAAACCCGATCACGGTCTCACTGAAACCAAACGCCATTTTAATGTCCAAGTTGTACTTAAGGGTTTAAACAATTTAACTTATATCCAGGATGATATAAACAATAGATGAATCACATTATCACTATAGATACTTCATATCAACTTTCATCTCACAAAGCAGCATATCACAAATATCAGAGATATCCAAATCATCCAATATCAACCAATCACCCAATATCATTCAACATCCAATATCAACCATCAGCCAATTAACCAATCATCCATACACATAATTGATTATCTCTTAATAAATTGGATTACTTAAACCCTTTCATTTATTAATTCCAAATAAATAAATTAATCATCTCTAATGATCTTCTTTAATTAATCTTCATTGATTAATTATCATTAATTACATTCAAGTAATTATCCTTATCCATATACAGTAATTATCCTTAATAACTATCATTAATTACAATAATTAATGATCCTTCATTAATTAATTAACTATAATTAATTACATTAATTATCAATTAATTACAATTAATTAATCATACTTTAATTAATCATTTTATTAATCAACCTTGATTAACATCATTAATTACATTTATTAATGATCCTTATTGATTAATAATTCTTTAATTAATTAAATAGTTAACTTATAATTAATCAACTCATAAATCATAGTTAGTAATTAACAATTTGTAATTACTTAACTAAATTAATTAACTTCTAATTTAATTATTTTCTAATTATATTAATCCTTGATTAATTAATCCAATTAATTAATCTTTAATTACTTCATTAAGTAATTATTAAACAATTAAATGAATAAATCCTTAATTAATTACTTTATTAATTAATCTCAATTTTATTTAGTTACCCTTAGTGATTAATCTTAATCAATCACATTCCTTAATTAATTTATCACATTAATTAATTAACTAAAATTAACTAAGTAATTAACTCTTAATTACTTAACAAGTAATTATCTCTAATTACTTTCATTAATGAATCTTAATTACTTTCTTAAATAATTAATTCCATTATTAAATAATTCTTAATTCTTTAATTAATTACTTCATAATTAATTATCTTTAAAAAAAACTAAATTAATCAATTCTTTAATTGATAACAACAAGTGATTACCCCATAATCACTTCAACTTAATTACTCCCATGAGTATTTTCCATTAATTACTTCCATAAGTAATTAACTTTCTTAATTACATTCAATAATTCATCATTAATTTCTTTATTAAGTAATTATACTTAATTAACCCATAATTAAATGATTATTTAAATTTTAATAAATAATTAACTAATTATTTAAAATTAATTAAACAATTAATTAATTAACTAATCTTCTTATAATTAAAGAAAATCTTAAATTAATTAAGAAAAGCATAAATCCTATTTTATCCCTTACTTATTAACAATTATACTTAATTAAGTATTCTTATGCCATATTCAAAAAAATTTAACCTTAATTATCTTTATAAATAAATTATTTGGATAAATTTAAATCTTATTAATTCAAAGACAAATTATTAAACTTGATTTACAAAATCCTAATAATAACCTTACTTGTAGATAAAGCATTTATGAATCCTTTCCAAATTTTAAAACACTTTAAATTATCAAGTTTAAATTTACCTATACAATAAAATTTGTAATCTTATTTTTTTAAAACATTACTTTTTAAATTTACTTTAAAACCTTAAATTCAAACACTAAAATTCAAACTTTAATTAAGTAAATTTACTTTCAAAGAAATCGTCTCAACCATTTTAAATTTGAAAGTAAATTCAATTTATAATTTAAAGTTTGATTAACTTAAAAACAAACAAGTTTTAAACTTGTTCTTTAATTACTCCAAGATTTAAACTGCACTTATAACATTACAGTGCCTATCTAGAACAACACCCTAAATACCTGAGCACATCACTCCAATTCCACGCGACAGCCCCGAAGAAAAACCCAAACTCCTCGCTTCGAGTTACCCCCGAGACGCGCGCGAACCTTCCTCCGAGAAAACTACGTCTTCCCCAAACCCAACTCCACTAGATTAATGTCGTGCACGGTGCACATGCACCGTCCATCCTGGCCGGCGTCGATCGGCACGGCAACCCCTTACAACCCCAAAACTTCGTGCGAACACGATAATCAACCCAGATTCGAGAATCCTCTCTCGAATCAAAATTCAAACATCCAACTCGAACAACTACAGTGGAAACCCAACACCAAACTCCCCACGCCGACCACCACGTCGATGCTATGCTCCGCCGACCTCACCATCGAGACGCTACGACACGAGCTTCAATTCCCCCAAATGCTAGTGAACTCGGTTCAACCATCACGTCGCACAGACCCCTACAGTTCAACCGAAACCAACGCAAACTAAAACCCTACTCGTATAAATTTTCATCGATTCGTTCATTGGAAAAAAATTATTTTGCATTTTTCGTATAGTCAATAGCTTACAAGCTAGCTATGATTCAAAATTCAACTCAAGTTAATGCACAGATAATCAACAATTCACAAAATCCCCAATTTCATATAAACCCCAATTTCAACATGATTACTAAATTAAAAATTATCATACAAACTCTAAAAATCATATTTTTTCCAAATATAATTCGATTATAAATTCAAAACTAAAAATTGAAATCATCAAAATTTGCCCAAGTTTGGTTTTTCACTGTATTTTGAAATTTTTGAGCAAATCATTCATTTTAAAATTCTATAACTATTTTTAGATGATCAATCACTTTATTACAAATAACTTTCATCTACAAATCAATGTCCAATTTACATCCATAATCAAGTTACTGATTTTTTTTGAAGGATTTGAACTGTTTTAGTAAACACAGTATCCATTTTAAATTTTACAGGCAATTCAACATTTTAGTTCAACATGCATTCCAATGTAAAACGAATTTTCATATAACATAAATATAGATTAACACATGCATCAACATTCAATCACAAGTTATACCAAAACTGTTTTTAAAATATTTACTCGCCTGATTTTCAAAAATGCAGAGCAGGGAACAACAGTTTTAATTCCAGGCTTGAATTCTTTAATTTTGAAAAAGCTTTTAATTACTATTGTAAAATCCATTTGCATGCTTCCAATTGTTGTTTCAAACTTGCAGATGAACACCACTTAATCTCGAGTTGATCTTGCTGAATTGCAGGTTGCAGATTCCATTTTTACTATGAAGAACTTGCTAGCAGAATTTACTTTCAGGTTTTCAATTTGCAGATTTCCAAGTTGTTATGAAGTATATTGCTTGATTTTGAGTTTGCAAATTTGTTTTTACTTCAGATTTGATTTTGGTTTAATTTCATGTTTGAAAAAAAAAATTCTGTTTTGAGCTAAGAAAGAAGACAAAGGAAAAATGTTTGTGAAAAACTAACTTTCTTTTTCTAAAAACATTTATTAAAATTAAAATGAAAATAATGCCACATGTTCCTTAATTCAAACAAATGTCACTCCACTTGCTTAATTTACTTACATGTGTTATTAAAAGGATTAACATGTTTTACATATGTATTTAAGTATATTTAAAACATTTTCGTTTAATTTAAAAGAAAATATAAGCTTTCTTATTTAAGTTACTTAATAAATAAATTCTTATATATGTGAATATAAATTTACCTTTAAAAGAGAATATTATAAAACTAGTTAAAACACAAATGAATTGCTTATACATGTATTCACAAATCTAAAACTCATACATATACATTTTTAACCATTTCAAATTAAACACTTTAAAGAAATAAAACAAAACTTTATTTAAGTCCTTTTTATAAACTATCATATTAAAAATAAACAATTATCTTTATATTTTTAAAACAATTGAATTAATTTTGAATTAACTTTTGAAAATATAAATTAAAACAAAGCTTTAATCTACAATCTCAAACATATTCAAATTATCAATAGAATAAAATTAAATTCCCAAAATAACTCAAATTATAACATATACGTACATATATATTACAATTTGAAAATTCAATCTTCAATTTGAAACAAAAGATCTCCTATTCACAATATATATCAATTGTATATATATATTATGAATAGAAATAAATTTCATTAGCTTTGAAAAACAATTCTTATCAAATTTAAATTGTCTGAAAGATATAAATTACAATTATCAGATTAAATATTTATTAACCATAAAAGAATAAATTTATCAGTTTTAAATTAAAATTATAAAGAAAATTACCAAACCAATTAAATTATTAACACAGATTATTAAATTGTTATTGCCCAAAATTCCGGGTCGTTACAATCCTCCCCCCTTAAAAGAATTTCGTCCTCGAAATTTAAAAGCAAAGGTAATTTAATAATCCAATATGGATTTTAATTTAAATTAGCAAAGCATTACTAACAACCAGTTACTAACATCCATAGCAACTTATCAAACAAACAAACAATTCTGACTAATTATTCTGACACAAATCAGAAGAAATCTCTAATACTATCTCGAGTTTTCCCAAGTATAAATTACCGGGATACTCGCTCTACAAAACCCAACAAACTAACTACACAACCAAAATCCAGAGCTCAACTCATCTCTAGATCCATCAATCTGAACAGAACATCAAACTACTCTCAAATCCAGCTCAACATCCAACTCCAACCGAACCACAGATTAAACAACCAATGATGAATCATACACGTACTCCCTCAGAGACACGTGATACACAATGAATTCCAGCTATCCAAACTGGCAATTCAATCTTATCTTATCAAGAACACAGATAATAAATCTCAAATGCCTCAGCACTAACCAACCAATCTAATCCAATCTCAACTCTCTTAACCAGAGAATTTGAACCACAATGAAGTCTTTAACTTCGAATACCAAACTCCTTATCTCATATTTATATAACTCAACAAATATTCCTGGGCTTCCAATCTTCTCCCTGATCAGCTCAATCTATGCTAATACTTCCATAAACAACTAGACCAAAGCAAACAGCTTCCTAGATCCTATTCAACAGAAAAGCCTTCCAAAATCCATCGAAATCCAAAACACATGCTCTACTCCTCAAGCAATAGCAAACAGAACTTGCTTCTTTCCTTGCACAGCAGCTACCTCGCTTCCGCTGCACAACTCTGATTCTGAAATAGATGGAAATACTATTGATGAACACGAGTACAAACTTATCCAATATATTCAGAAAACTTTATTCATCACATCCATAAAAATATGAATGACACATCAGACTTGGTCACACAACCTCAAAACAGAATCCTATTCCAAAAGCTAGATCAGTCCAATTCCAATTCCAGAAAATAATTCTGAGCTGCTACACCAACTCTCCTTTCTTCAAGAACAACCCAACTATCAGGCTAACTACCAAAATTTCTCCTGGAACCAAAACAATAGGGAACTCAATTCCAGATGCAGACGAACTTCTGATTACTTCAGTAGCTCCTACTTCCACATGAGAATTCTCAGTCTCAACACAGATCACCCAAGATAAATTCCAAACTAATCGCAAGTCACTTTTGCGATCCTACCTAGTTCGGATTCCAAATAAAACTGTCCCCTCTTTACCCATTTAGAACAGCTTAAAGGTTTTCCAAACAAAGGTTAACCTTTCAAGAAAACATCACCACCTTCAGCCCGGACTGCTGAAAGAGAACCACAAAGATTTCTGAACCACCAGAGAAACAACCAACATTGCTGCTTCCAAACTCTACCTCGATGATACTGCGAAGCTAAAGACCTTCTCGTCATCATACCGAACACTTCGAGCTGAAATTGCTACCACAGCTAACCAAAGACTTCAAATCCAAAGGTTGCTCAACTCCAAAACCTTCAACAAACCACACAATTGACTTCCAAGATGGCAGACAACTTCTCAAGAAACTCGGACTCCAAACCAAGCATCCACAACTCGCTTTCCTTAGGGAATAACAAATGAGACCATGCCAAAGCAAATAACTTATAGACCTTAGTCTCATATTCCAAAACAGCCAATCTCCTTGCTGAATATCCAGACAACTTCTACACAGACGAATCTTCCCTACGGCAGGTAAAACTGCTCCTCAACCACCTCTAAAACTGCTTCAAGAGAAAACACCTTCAGAAAATATCCAAGGATACTGCATCTCATCACGCAGTTACCAAGATATCATTACCTACTCCTGCACTTCCAACAAATCCAAACACAAGAAAAATTCGCTTACCCGAGCGAAATCCAAACTTACACTTCAAAGATAAATTCCGATTCTTCAAAAAGATTTCCTTCGGATATCAGAGAAATCCTTATTCCAAACTACAAATCTTATTCGAGATGGTATTAGGTCTACAGTCTCGACAAATATACTTCCAACCTCAAACATATGGACCCTATTCCATCAGTGGTAGTCGTGTTACACGCACAAATCACTACTCCATCCACCTTTAAAACTTATGTTGGAAAATCCGAACAGATAACCCAATAGATCGGGTAGATACAGATATATATATATATAGTTATATATAAAAATACAAGTACGCTCTCTCAAGAAAGACACCACTACAGAGCCTTGGTATTCACTCAACCTAACGCTCCCTAAAGAAAGACACACTTCAGAGCCTAATGCTCTGATACCACATGAGACGACCCAACTTTCTACTCCCAGAAAATCGCATCATCTTAAAGAAAGAAAGGGATAGAAGAAGAAAAGAAAGAGAAAGAAGAACACAAACAACATCAGAGAACTCACAGCGGAACGAATAAAATATAATATATCTCATAAAATATTACATAGTACCTATTACATCAGAGTACACAACTTAAAAAACAGATAATAGACGGTTATAAACTTTTGTCTAACAATACAACTCAAGTATACAAGATACAGACACAACATACACAGCGGAATCAATATATCTCTACAGGTCGAAGCCTCCTGCTCCATATCTCCTCAAGAATTCGTCAAGCCAACCTGAACCACTTGACTACTCATACATAATATGAGTACCCAAGAGTTTAATAAAACAGAAAATAAACACTCGGGTCAGACAGGGGTCTGGTGTGAGTAAACGGGTTATAATTGCTTAACTTTGGAAAACCATTGAAAAGAAAAGGTATCACGTAAGACTTCCCACACATAAACATGGAAAAGTTTTTACCTTACGTTAACCAAAACATTTGATAGGAAATCCAGTGATATTATAATAGTGTCTAGGGTTTTCAAGTAAATAAGAAATAGCCGAAATTGTTACATCTATTAAATTCCAGCTACTAGCCACAAAAGTGGGTAATACAATCAAAACCGTAGGGTCTCGTAGGAAGAATGGGTTTCCATCAATGGCAGGGCTACTGGGGTACCGCCTGTCACAGTACGTGGCCTAGATCAACGTACCGAGGAGCCACCCTAACTCCCCTGCAACACAAGGCCGGAACCATCCCTTACTGGACAGTCCCGAACAAGACCACCCCGTAGTTGGCGCGACCAACCACACACTAAGCCGAAATAGAAAGAGACCTCTAGACAGGGGTAAATCTCACTCTCAAGTGGGGGCTACCCACGAAGCCTTACTGCACCTCCCCTGTTTTAGCCATTCCCGGTTGATGAGGCTTGAGGTTACGATTACCTTTATAGAACACGTCTATCTTAGAATGCTCATCGTCCACCTAACGATGTTCTGAAAGCATTCGATCCATACAAGTTCGTTCCGGGTTCGAATGAAACCGAAGGCACTATCTCGTTACGCTCATTATTGGAATCACCCTCAGAGTCAACGACCATAGCCCTTGCACTCTAATTCACCATCTCGAATCTATAAGCACTATTCCGTCAAACTCATTACGGAATCACCCACAGAGTTATACTGACGTATAGCCCTTACACCTCGAGTCTTCACTTGCTCCACTTGGATTAACGACCTAACGTTTAATTGGAATCGATGTGGTTTTCGGATATCCAAATATGGAAACCCGATCCCGGTCTCACTGAAACCAAACGCCATTTTAATGTCCAAGTTGTACTTAAGGGTTTAAACAATTTAACTTATATCCAGGATGATATAAACAATAGATGAATCACATTATCACTATAGATACTTCATATCAACTTTCATCTCACAAAGCAGCATATCACAAATATCAGAGATATCCAAATCATCCAATATCAACCAATCACCCAATATCATTCAACATCCAATATCAACCATCAGCCAATTAACCAATCATCCATACACATAATTGATTATCTCTTAATAAATTGGATTACTTAAACCCTTTCATTTATTAATTCCAAATAAATAAATTAATCATCTCTAATGATCTTCTTTAATTAATCTTCATTGATTAATTATCATTAATTACATTCAAGTAATTATCCTTATCCATATACAGTAATTATCCTTAATAACTATCATTAATTACAATAATTAATGATCCTTCATTAATTAATTAACTATAATTAATTACATTAATTATCAATTAATTACAATTAATTAATCATACTTTAATTAATCATTTTATTAATCAACCTTGATTAACATCATTAATTACATTTATTAATGATCCTTATTGATTAATAATTCTTTAATTAATTAAATAGTTAACTTATAATTAATCAACTCATAAATCATAATTAGTAATTAACAATTTGTAATTACTTAACTAAATTAATTAACTTCTAATTTAATTATTTTCTAATTATATTAATCCTTGATTAATTAATCCAATAAATTAATCTTTAATTCCTTCATTACGTAATTATTAAACAATTAAATTAATAAATCCTTAATTAATTACTTTATTAATTAATCTCAATTTTATTTAGTTACCCTTAGTGATTAATTAATTAATCACATTCCTTAATTAATTTACCACATTAATTAATTAACTAAAATTAACTAAGTAATTAACACTTAATTACTTAACAAGTAATTATCTCTAATTACTTTCATTAATGAATCTTAATTACTTTCTTAAATAATTAATTCCATTATTAAATAATTCTTAATTCTTTAATTAATTACTTCATAATTAATTATCTTTAAAACAACTAAATTAATCAATTCTTTGATTGATAACAACAAGTGATTACCCCATAATCACTTCAACTTAATTACTCCCATGAGTATTTTCCACTAATTACTTCCATTAGTAATTAACTTTCTTAATTACATTCAACAATTCATCATTAATTTCTTTATTAAGTAATTATACTTAATTAATTCATAATTAAGTGATTATTTAAAATTTAATAAATAATTAACTAATTATTTAAAATTAATTAAACAATTAATTAATTAACTAATCTTCTTATAATTATAGAAAATCTTAAATTAATTAATAAAAGCATAAATCCTATTTAATCTCTTACTTATTAACAATTATACTTAATTAAGTATTCTTATGCCATATTCAAAAAAATTTAACCTTAATTATCTTTATAAATAAATTATTTAGATAAATTTAAATCTTATTAATTCAAAGACAAATTATTAAACTTGATTTACAAAATCCTAATAATAACCTTACTTGTAGATAAAGCATTTATGAATCCTTTCCAAATTTTAAAACACTTTAAATTATCAAGTTTAAATTTACCTATACGGTAAAATTCGTAATCTTGTTTTTTTTAAAACATTACTTTTTAAATTTACTTTAAAACCTTAAATTCAAACACTAAAATTCAAACTTTAATTAAGTAAATTTACTTTCAAAGAAATCATCTCAACCATTTTAAAGTTGAAAGTAAATTCAATTTATAATTTAAAGTTTGATTAACTTAAAAACAAACAAGTTTTAAACTTGTTCTTTAATTACTCCAAGATTTAAACTGCACTTATAACATTACAGTGCCTATCTAGAACAACACCCTAAATACCCGAGCACATCACTCCAATTCCACGCGACAGCCCCGAAGAAAAACCCAAACTCCTCGCTTCGAGTTACCCCCGAGACGCGCGCGAACCTTCCTCCGAGAAAACTACGTCTTCCCCAAACCCAACTCCACCAGATTAATGTCGTGCACGGTGCACATGCACCGTCCATCCTGGCCGGCGTCCATCGGCACGGCAACCCCTTACAACCCCAAAACTTCGTGCGAACAAGATAATCAACCCAGATTCGAGAATCCTCTCTCGAATCAAAATTCAAACATCCAACTCGAACAATTGCAGTGGCAACCCAACACCAAACTCCCCACGCCGACCACCACGTTGATGCTATGCCCCGCCGACCTCACCATCGAGACGCTACGACACGAGCTTCAATTCCCCTAAATGCTATTGAACTCGGTTCAACCATCACGTCGCACAGACCCCTACAGTTCAACCGAAACCAACGCAAACTAAAACCCTACTCGTACAGATTTCCATTGATTCGTTCATTAGAAAAAAATATTTTGAATTTTTCCTATAGTCAATAGCTTACAAGCTAGCTATGATTCAAAAATCAACTCAAGTTAATGCACAGATAATCAACAATTCACAAAATCCCCAATTTCATATAAACCCCAATTTCAACATGATTACTAAATTAAAAATTATCATACAAACTCTAAGAATCATATTTTTCCAAATATAATTCGATTATAAATTCAAAACTAAAAATTGAAATCATCAAAATTTGCCCAAGTTTGGTTTTTCACTGTATTTTGAAATTTTTGAGCAAATCATTCATTTTAAAAGTCTATAACTATTTTTAGATGATCAATCACTTAATTACAAATAACTTTCATCTACAAATCAATGTCCAATTTGCATCCAAAATCAAGTTACTGATTTTTTTTGAAGGATTTGAACTGTTTTAGTAAACACAGTATCCATTTTAAATTTTACAGGCAATTCAACGTTTTAATTCAACATGCATTCCAATGTAAAACGAATTTTCATATAACATAAATATAGATTAACACATGCATCAACATTCAATCACAAGTTATACCAAAACTGTTTTTAAAATTATTTACTCACCTGATTTTCAAAATTGCAGAGCAGGGAACAGCAATTTTAATTCCAGGCTTGAATTCTTTAATTTCGAAAAAGCTTTTAATTACTATTGTAAAATCCATCTGCATGCTTCCAATTGTTGTTTCAAACTTGCAGATGAACACTACTTAATCTCGGGTTGATCTTGCTGAATTGCAGGTTGCAGATTCCATTTTTACTATGAAGAACTTGCTAGAAGATTTTACTTTCAGGTTTTCAATTTGCATATTTCCAAGTTGCTATGAAGTATATTGCTTGATTTTGAGTTTGCAGATTTGTTTTTACTTCAGATTTGATTTTGGTTTAATTTCATGTTTGAAAAAAAGAAAATTTTCTGTTTTGAGCTAAGAAAGAAGACAAAGGAAAAATGTTTGTGAAAAACTAACTTTCTTTTTTCTAAAAACGTTTATTAAAATTAAAATGAAAATAATGCCACATGTTCCTTAATTCAAACAAATGTCACTCCACTTGCTTAATTTACTTACATGTGTTATTAAAAGGATTAACATGTTTTACATATGTATTTAAGTATATTTAACACATTTTCATTTAATTTAAAAGAAAATATAAGCTTTCTTATTTAAGTTACTTAATAAATAAATTCTTATATATGTGAATATAAATTTACCTTTAAAAGAGAATATTATAAAACTAGTTAAAACACAAATGAATTGCTTATACATGTATTCACAAATCTAAAACTCATACATATACATTTTTAACCATTTCAAATTAAACACTTTAAAGAAATAAAACAAAACTTTATTTAAGTCCTTTTTATAAACTATCATATTAAAAATAAACAATTATCTTTATATTTTTAAAACAATTGAATTAATTTTGAATTAACTTTTGAAAATATAAATTAAAACAAAGCTTTAATCTACAATCTCAAACATATTCAAATTATCAATAGATTAAAATTAAATTCCCAAAACAACTCAAATTATAACATATACGTACATATATATTACAATTTGAAAATTCAATCTTCAATTTGACACAAAAGATCTCCTATTCACAATATATATCAATTGTATATATATTATAAATAGAAATAAATTTCATTAGCTTTGAAAAACAATTCTTATCAAATTTAAATTGTCTGAAAGATATAAATTACAATTATCAGATTAAATATTTATTAACCATAAAAGAATAACTTTATCTGTTTTAAATTAAAATTATAAAGAAAATTACCAAACCAATTAAATTATTAACACAGATTATTAAATTGTTATTGCCCAAAATTCCGAGTCGTTACAGCCTTCTGCCCCAGTATCATTATCCTCATGTTTATTCCCATTTAAAGAATTATTGTTTTCACTATCCCCATCCTTCTTAATGAAAAGTTACTCTGAGCGACGCTACTCGGTCCTGCTTGACTGTTATCGCCTAATCCTTCTTCCAATTTTTTGCCTCTACCAAGCATAAAAATTTATTCACTTTATGATATAAATTCTTTAAAATAAAAGGCTTCCTCGCCAAAATCATTATCCAAAATCAGATTGTCCATGGAATACACTCAAAAGAGTCATCAAAAATACATTATCTCCCAGGTTCTTTACCTCCATCACAATGATGTTGAACCTTTTCAAAATGCTCTTCAAGGTCCCTCTTGACCTTCATTGCAAATTCACCAAGGACCTCACATCCTTTGGTTGCACTAAATGTACTCAAAAATTATCCATAAAATTCTCAACTAATGCGTTAAATGACGATATGGATCCGGGCACAAGCCGATATGAATGCATCTAGCAAGTCCCTCCAAGAAGTAGGGTAAATATTTGCACCTTGCTGCATCATTGGGACATACACTATCCATATGTCATCCATACTTCATCATATGTTGCATTGAGTATGTCAACCCATTATAGCTTTATATCATCAGCATGAATAACTTCTTTGGATATGTAGCAACTCAAATTTCTTCAGTGAACGGACTCCAACTAGCCATGGATTCCAATTTATCACCACGTTGTTACTGGTTCGTTTGCAATAATATTTTTATCATTTAAGTTATCAGTTTTTCATCACCTACATTTCTCCTTGAGCGACAACCATCTTGTGCATCATTGCTTGTTTAACTTGGTAAAGACTCATAATTAATATAATAAGACCTATGTCTCCTAGTCTTTGGGGGGTCTATTGTTCAGTTTTCCTATAACGTAGCGGAGGATTGCGTCCTCTTCAAGTATTTCCAACTGTGTTCACTTCAGCAAAACCATCTTAAGGACTAACTTTCTATTTAACAACATTTGCATCAACCTCTCGCAAGCTACCCTCGAAGTAATTTGAATTCAACCATTCCCCATATCAATCGATACCAACCCTTCTAGATCGATGGCCAAGTTGGAACTTTTGTTGTAGCTCTTCCTATAGCACCCTAAATTTTCGTAGCACGTTATTCTAGACTTTTAATTAAGAGATAATTTATTAATGTGAATAAGATAGGTAAATGTAGGATTTTCCAATATAAATTAGTTCGGCCTTAATAATTACATGGTAAAAGTTATGTTTTTAAAGAGAGAAAGAAATATTAGGCAACTAAATTAAAGGAGGGTAAATAAGGAAGGGAAAATATTATATTATTCTCCGTTTCCCATTCTTCCATTCATTTTCACTGTTAATTAAAACAAAATATATAAGACCAACAACAATTGTTGCTATTTTCATCAATTCAACTTCGAAGAGGAAGATAAGAGGTATAGGGAAGAAGAAGCTAAGAAAAATCTCATCCCTGCATCAACCGAAGGTGAATAATATTATCATCTCTTATTTGTTACTCTTGTTAAATTTAACTTTGATATGAAAGCTAAATTTACATTAATGTTTTTATGCATTGGGCTTGCAAAATCATTTATATGAGTTATGATTATCATTTGTGATTTTGGTGAGAATTCCCCAAGGTATTTTTGGTTTAAAAACTATGCGTTTGACCTCCAAATCTTCTAAATTTTGAATTGATGTGGGAAACACTACTTTGGAGATGGAATTTGAATTTCATAATTTTCAGAAATTGTGTGAATTAATTATGAATTTTCTTAGTTGGAAAAATAAGTAATTTTAGTAGATTTTAATTATTTAAAATATGAAATGCAACAATTTTTCTCTAAGTTTTTTTATATTTTATAAAAAAAGATACTTCGGATTCTTGGGATTTTTAGTGAATTTTCCCATGTATTTTCAAATTATTATGAATTATTTAGCAAAAGAAGTAATCTATTATTAAGGATAATAATTAGTTAAATATGGTATTAAATTAATGCTTTATAAAGATAGAGAAATTTATCTCTTTAATTCTACTATAAGAATTCTAAACAGAATTTTATTACTAATAAGAATTTGATAAAGCCATTGGTTTGGTAAATAGTTATAACTTTATAGGAAATAAATCAGTTTCCCTGATATTTACAAAATTACATTTTCAATCTACGATAATTATATATAATTAACTATGCAATAACTTTGAATTTTTCGACCTGCTAAAGCAAAAAAAATTCAACATGCGATAGCTTTGTTTTGTCGACATGCGATAGCTCTTAAGTTGTGAGATGTGATAGCATCGTATATTTTCCAACGACTGCTTCATGTTTTTAGCTTGTGATGGTGATATATCTTTCAACATGTGATAGTTTGTTTGGTTAGTATGTGATAGCCTATTTTGGTTGGCATGTGTTAGCTACATATTATCGCTTGCTTTACTTGACATGCGATAGCTTATAGATTTTTTTGTGCGGTAACACTAATTTTCAGAGTGCGATAGCACTAAGTTTTGAAAAATGAGAAAGCCTATTTTTATGACACTCGATAGCTTTAACTCTAAGTTAGATAATGTTTCCCTTAAAAAATATTACTTTTTGTTAAGTATTTTTGACAAGGTTTTAAAAAATATAGAAAAGTTATTTTTTGCCTATTTTAAAGAGTTTTTTGTGAAGGAAATTATTGCTTAAGTATAAATAGTTTTTTGTATAAAATGGCTATAATATGAACATATATTTGTGTACAAGATTATTTGTTGACATGCTTACCTATATGTTATATGCTATCACTCAACATTTATGACCTAGGGGATTGGGACCTAACGATCAATTATGGTTATTCCGGTAGTGGGTGTAGTCCGTCTTAAACTTCTGAGTGAGTAGAATTCCAATTAAGAGATTATGAAGATCAGATTATGTCAGGATGCTAGAGCTAATAAAAAGACATGACTTAATAAAACTTTAAAACAAGCATAGAGAACGGGGCAGGGTCGCACCATACCTTCCAAATTGTTAAGCCTCGGTTGGTTAGGTCTGCGATTTCAATGCGTAGAAATTTTCCAATATTGAAGCTAAAAGTTTGTGTTAACACATCCAAAGGAATTCATAGCAGAGAGGCTCACCTGTATTTTCTCTTACCATGTTTAGGAGACCGTTGTTATTTTCTCATATCATATTTAGGAGACCTCGATTATCTTCACCTACCAATGTAGGAGACCGATTGATGCAGCACGATCTACAATTTCCCAAGAGATAAGTCGGTCACGAGTTAACATGCTTCTAGGTCGTGTGGGGGAAGCTGTGGAGTTGGGTAACTCGGAGATTTTAAGTCGTTACCGACTTAAGGGACATAGGTTACGAGCAAAGGAGGAGGCCCTAAGTCGTTTCCGGGATAACAAAAGTAGAGTAAAATGGACTTCGGTGTTGAGTCGTCTCCGACTTGGTTTGAGTCGTCTACGACTCAGTATAAAGCGTCCACGACTCAACAAGACATGGGAAGAAACGGCACGAGTCACTGAGCAGGAACTTGAGGCGGCCTTGAGTCGAGACCGACCTAAGGGAGCATGTGTGGGAAAGGTGCGAGTTAATGAGGAAGGCATGAGTCGGGACCGAGCTAACAGGCTACGACCTAAGATGAGTCGGCAAGGAGATAAGCAGTATATTTTTGAGTCGTGTACTGTTGTATGTTAGGTCGTTACCGACCTATGGTTTGTGTTGGGTGCTAAGGCGCAAATCCTTGAGTCGTTATACGTTGAGTCGGTAATGTATTGAACCGGGTGAGTTGTTATATGTAGGTCTTACTGTTAAGTCGGTCATGTTGAGTCGTTTACTTTGTATTCCGTTGTAAGGGGTTGGAGTTGCGTGTGTTGAGTCGGTAACGACTTATGGTGAGTCGGCCGAGATGAGTCGTACATGGTGAGTCGGTGCCGACCTAGGAGTTGAGTGTTGTAGGTTGTGTTGAGTTGTAATGCCTATAAATAGCGGGTGTGTTGTAAATTTTTGAGTTGTTGATTTTTGAATAAAATTTCTCTTTTGTTAGCTTTGTGCTTTCATACCAATTGGTAGTTGAGTGTAATCTCCTATCTCCACTTACGTCGTTCGAGTGCGCTCGAATCCACGTTTGTTGAAGCCGATTCACGGAATCTAGTGCGCTAGATCAACGTGCGAAGAATCGTAGATCTTTGAACACGGTATAGTGCGCTATCAACGTGTTTGAGATAGCTAGAGTTCGGTATCTTTGGATCAACGAACTTGGGCATTTTTGGTATCTTCAACTCACCGATTGCTACAATCCATCGATTGAAGTTTTGTTTGATTAATCCGCTGCGTCAGTTTTGGTATCAGAGCCATACTTAGCCAATCATAGCTAAGTTTGATTCTTGGAGCCAAGTTTTTGAAGTTTTTGAAGTTTGGAGTTGTTCATTGTGTTCATATTGAAGTTGCAACAAGTTTGGGGTGTTTGATCCATTTCATTTTGGATCGAAGAGTTGGACTTTGTTTGGATTTTGAATTGGAGTTTTGCGCGCCAAATTTTGAAGGGTTTTGGAGTTGTAGGCCGAGCTAAGCAAGTGAACCGAGATAGATTGGTGCGAGCTAGTTTGAGCCGTGCCAAGTGATTGAGTTGTGCATTGTTGAAATCGACCTAAGTTGAACCGTGAAGTGTCAAGGCCGAGACCAGTTGGAGCCGAGACATTGTTGAACCGTGACTTGTTGATTGAAGTCTTGTGTTGAATTTGTTGAAGTTTGTGAAGTTTACAACCATGCCACCAAGGAGAGCTAACCGACATCAAAACGTTGAAGCTTTGTATCGTAGAGAAGAAGCCGAGCTTATGGAACAACGTATTAATGAAAAGTTTGATGAAGGCATTGGTAAATTGGAGAGATTGATGACTGATTTGAATCAAAGGAGGAGATCACCAAACTCGAACCATGGAGGAATCCGAGTTTCGCCATTGGTTACGGAAGCGAGGAGGGTATCACCACATTCTTGTAGAGATAGAAGAGAAACATCAATTTCATCACGAAGAGATCATCATGACTATGCACATGAAGAAAGAAGAAGTCATCGAGAATTTGACCATGAAGTATATAGAGATGAAGAGAGACATAGTCAAAGAAGCATGCATGAGAGAAGGGATGATGTTAGTCGAGATCGATGTAGGCGTACCTTTGATTTTGTTGAAGAGGGTGATAGAGCAAGTATTCCTTATAGAGATCGAGACCAAATTCGAAATTCTTACCGTGATGTGGAGGATGATCGTCGTTGGGAGTCGGGTATGAAAATGGAAATTCCAGAATTTAAAGGCGGAATGGTTGCTGAGGAGTTTTTAGATTGGTTGTCTAATGTGGAGGAAATCTTTGATTTCAAGGAGGTGCCGGAGAATAGAAGGGTGAAGTTAGTTGCTACAAGGCTGAGGGGAAGAGCATTGGCATGGTGGCAGCAAACTAAACTTACTCGAGAACGAATGGGGAAGTCAAAGATAGAATCTTGGGAGAAGATGAAAAAGTTGATGAGATCTACTTTCTTACC
Source organism: Allium cepa (assembly GCA_030765085.1). Classification (NCBI taxonomy): domain Eukaryota; kingdom Viridiplantae; phylum Streptophyta; class Magnoliopsida; order Asparagales; family Amaryllidaceae; genus Allium; species Allium cepa. The sequence goes on from CM060938.1 coordinate 849,456,484, forward strand.
TTACAACTACCAGTCACTTATGTACCAAAGGTTGCAGAATCTGAGGCAGGGGACAAAGTCTGTTAGTGATTATGCTGATGAATTCTACCAACTCATTGCCAGGAATGATATCATGGAGACAGAAGAACAGCTGACTGCTAGATTCATTGGGGGACTGAGAATGCAGATCCAGGATATGGTTAATATGTTCGATCCTAGATCCGTTGCAGAAGCACATCAAAGAGCGTTGGCTTGGGAGAAACAAGGAAGGCGTGGAGGAGGTGTGTTTACTAATTCTAATAATCCGGTGAAGGGGGCCAGTGGTAGTTCTAATGTTCCTAAATCTATTACGAAGCCAGTGGTGAAGGAGGTTGAGAAGGCGAAGGCTAGTACTGTTTTCAAATGTTATAATTGTCAGGAGTTGGGGCATAAAAGCAATGAGTGTCCGAAGCCAAAGAAGAGAACCATGGTTGCAGAGGTTGAGGCAGATGATGGTGGGGAGGCAGAGTATTCAAATGTACCTTATGTTGAGGAGGAAGAAGAAGTGTCGGGTGATGAAGGTTGTAATCTTATGTTGAGGAGAAGTTGTTTGACACCTAAGCAAGAGGAGGATTGTAGTTGGCTGAGAAGCAATATTTTCCAATCGACATGTACTATTCTGGGAAAGGTCTGCAAGTTTGTTATTGATGCAGGAAGTTGTGATAATATTATTTCTACAGAAGCAGTGAGAAAGTTGAATTTGAAGACCGAGAAGCATCCTAAACCATACAAGCTAGCATGGTTAAGAAAAGGAGGTGAAGTGAAAGTGTGTCGAAGAGCTTGTGTGAATTTTTCGATTGGGAAGAAGTACAAAGATGAAATCTGGTGTGATGTCGTAGATATGGATGTTTGTCACTTATTGTTGGGCAGACCATGGCAGTTTGATAGAGCAGTTCAGCATGACGGTCGTGCCAACAGTTACAGTTTCATGTTCGAGGGTACTAAAATCACTTTGGTTCCTAAGAAGCAACAGCAGAAGGAGAACAAACTGGAGGAGATTGAAGAATTGAAAACTCTGTTGACTTTGAAGGAGTTTGTTAAAGAAGTGGAGGAAGAACCGGAAGTGTTTTTGTTGATTGGGAGAGAGAGTAGTGAAGAAGTTGAGATTCCCGAAGAAGCAAAGCCAGTTTTGGAAGAGTTTGAAGATGTCTTTCCAGAGGAGTTGCCAAAGGAGTTACCACCACTTAGAGACATTCAGCATCAGATTGATCTTGTTCCGGGGGCAGTGTTACCACATCGACCACATTATCGTATGAGTCCGAAGGAACATGAGGAATTGAGAAGGCAGGTGGAAGAGTTGCTTGAACAGGGTCGTATTCAGGAAAGTTTGAGTCCATGTGCTGTGCCAGCATTGTTGGTACCCAAGAAGGACGGAACTTGGAGGATGTGCACTGATAGTAGAGCTTTGAATAAGATCACTGTACGTTACAGATTTCCTATGCCGAGGTTGGATGATTTGTTAGATCAGTTGAGTGGGGCAACTATATTTTCAAAGATTGATTTGAAAAGTGGTTATCATCAAATCCGAATCAGACCTGGAGACGAATGGAAGACAGCTTTCAAAACTAGAGAGGGGTTGTACGAATGGTTGGTTATGCCATTTGGTTTGTCTAATGCACCTAGTACATTCATGCGGGTGATGAATCAAATCTTTCGACCATTCATTGGAAAGTTCGTCGTGGTGTACTTCGATGATATTCTGATTTATAGCAGGAGTACGGAGGAGCATGTTTTTCACCTGAGGGAAGTATTGCTTATTCTTCGTGAAGAACAATTTTATGCTGCTACAAAGAAATGTGTGTTTATGACACCTACTGTTTTATTCCTGGGTTATGTTGTTTCAGGAGAAGGTATCCAAGTTGACCATAGCAAAGTTGAAGCAGTCAGGAATTGGCCACAGCCAAAGACAATTACAGAAGTGAGAAGTTTTCATGGGCTAGCGTCATTCTACCGAAGATTCATTCCACACTTCAGTAGCGTGATGGCTCCAGTGACTGATTGCATGAAGGGTAAACAATTTGTGTGGTCAGAGGAAGCGGGGGTCGCCTTTGAGAGAATCAAGGAATTGCTGACGTCTGCACCAATTCTTGTTTTACCTAATTTTCAGTTGTTATTTGAATTGCATACTGATGCTTCGAAGGTTGGTATTGGAGGAGTTCTGAGTCAGAATGGGAAGCCAGTTGCATATTTCAGTGAGAAATTGTCAGGGGCGAAGATGAGATACAGTACATATGACGTTGAATTTTATGCTGTTGTTCAGGCTATCAAGCATTGGAGGCATTATTTGTTTCAGAAGGAATTTGTTCTTTACACAGATCATGAAGCTTTGAAACATTTACAGGGACAGGATAAAATTTCAGCGAGACATGCATCATGGATTTCTTATTTACAACAGTTTACTTTTGTCGTTAAGCACAAATCAGGGGTGACAAATCGGGTAGCTGATGCTTTGAGTAGGAGGAGTCATTTACTAACGACAATGAAGGTTGAAGTGACGGGGTTTGAAATGTTGCCAGAGATGATTAATGAAGATCCTTACTTTGTGAAATATGTTGAGAAAGTGAAGGATGGGAGTACCGATGAATTTATGTTGGTTGATGGATTTCTGTTTAAGGGGAATCGTTTATGTATACCAGACTGTAGCTTGAGATTGAAAATTGTCAAGGAGTTACACGAGGAAGGGCATGTGGGCCGTGATCGTACTTTGCAGTTGATTTCACAGTCTTACTTTTGGCCATCGATGAGAAAAAAGGTTGAAAGATTCGTGGAGAGATGCCATATTTGCCAGGTGTCAAAGGGAACAGCAACGAATGCAGGGTTGTATATGCCATTACCAGTACCGTCTAAGCCATGGGCTGATATTAGCATGGATTTCGTTTTGGGTTTGCCTAGAACTCAAAGGGGAAATGATTCGATATTTGTTGTGGTGGACAGGTTTTCGAAGATGGCACATTTTGTTGCTTGCAAAAAGACAGCGGACGCAGTTCGAGTGGCGCAGTTATTTTTCAAGGAGATTTATCGACTTCATGGATTGCCAGAATCTATTGTTTCTGATCGAGATACTCGTTTTCTGAGTCACTTTTGGCTGAGTTTGTGGAAAATGGTGGGAACGAAGTTGAATTTCAGCAGTGCTTATCATCCACAAACCGATGGACAGACAGAAGTTGTTAACAGGTCATTGGGAAATTTGTTGCGTTGTCTTGTACAGGATAATTTGAGAAGTTGGGACCTGAAACTATGTCAGGCAGAATTTGCTCACAATCATGCAGTTAATCGAAGCACAGGATTCAGTCCGTTTCAGATTGTTTATTCAAATTTACCCAGGGGACCGTTGGATTTAGCAGTAGTACCACAGTCAAAGGGAACAGTTAAACGAGCTGTTGATTTTGTTGAAGAGCTGAATGAATGTCATAAAATCGTTCAGGAACGATTGGAGAAATCGAATGAGAAATATAAGAAGTTTGCAGATTTGAAACGTCGAAATGTTGAATTTAAGAAAGGTGATTTGGTTTATGCCGTATTGACAAAGGATCGTTTTCCGGTGGGTGCTTATAACAAGTTGAAAGCACGAAAAATGGGTCCAGTTGAAGTTTTGAAAAAAATCAATGAGAATGCTTATCGATTAAAGTTACCAGATGATGTTTATACTTCTGATGTCTTTAACGTCAAACATTTAATTCCGTATCATGGAGATGAGATTGTTGGGAAAGAAGTTGCAAATTCGAGGTCGAATTTTTCTCAACCAGGGGAGGATGATGCAGCACGATCTACAATTTCCCAAGAGATAAGTCGGTCACGAGTTAACATGCTTCTAGGTCGTGTGGGGGAAGCTGTGGAGTTGGGTAACTCGGAGATTTTAAGTCGTTACCGACTTAAGGGACATAGGTTACGAGCAAAGGAGGAGGCCCTAAGTCGTTTCCGGGATAACAAAAGTAGAGTAAAATGGACTTCGGTGTTGAGTCGTCTCCGACTTGGTTTGAGTCGTCTACGACTCAGTATAAAGCGTCCACGACTCAACAAGACATGGGAAGAAACGGCACGAGTCACTGAGCAGGAACTTGAGGCGGCCTTGAGTCGAGACCGACCTAAGGGAGCATGTGTGGGAAAGGTGCGAGTTAATGAGGAAGGCATGAGTCGGGACCGAGCTAACAGGCTACGACCTAAGATGAGTCGGCAAGGAGATAAGCAGTATATTTTTGAGTCGTGTACTGTTGTATGTTAGGTCGTTACCGACCTATGGTTTGTGTTGGGTGCTAAGGCGCAAATCCTTGAGTCGTTATACGTTGAGTCGGTAATGTATTGAACCGGGTGAGTTGTTATATGTAGGTCTTACTGTTAAGTCGGTCATGTTGAGTCGTTTACTTTGTATTCCGTTGTAAGGGGTTGGAGTTGCGTGTGTTGAGTCGGTAACGACTTATGGTGAGTCGGCCGAGATGAGTCGTACATGGTGAGTCGGTGCCGACCTAGGAGTTGAGTGTTGTAGGTTGTGTTGAGTTGTAATGCCTATAAATAGCGGGTGTGTTGTAAATTTTTGAGTTGTTGATTTTTGAATAAAATTTCTCTTTTGTTAGCTTTGTGCTTTCATACCAATTGGTAGTTGAGTGTAATCTCCTATCTCCACTTACGTCGTTCGAGTGCGCTCGAATCCACGTTTGTTGAAGCCGATTCACGGAATCTAGTGCGCTAGATCAACGTGCGAAGAATCGTAGATCTTTGAACACGGTATAGTGCGCTATCAACGTGTTTGAGATAGCTAGAGTTCGGTATCTTTGGATCAACGAACTTGGGCATTTTTGGTATCTTCAACTCACCGATTGCTACAATCCATCGATTGAAGTTTTGTTTGATTAATCCGCTGCGTCACCGATGGAGATTTCCTTTAGAATAAACTAGAAGATCATCGGATTGTCTAGTATATTTTTGGTCCAAGTTAGCCCGATAGGTTTTTAGTTGACATGTGAAAACTATTAGGTTCATAATAAGCCTGAGAAAACTATGCTGTTGAATGGGCTATTTTATAGGATTGGGCATTTATGGGAATGCGTGAATCTTTGAACCTAGTTAATGATGAACGATTCATTTTGACCTATTATGCATGATATTATGTTATTTTTATGTTTTGATTAAATTGGTTGCAGGATATGTTATGATTGACATATTGTTTGAGTATGTATTCGAGAGGTGAAACCGGATCCATGCATCAATGGTGTGGTCTCACTAGTTATCATTTTTTGAGATGTTCTAACATTATTCACACCAGCCTTTTTGTCTAACCTAAGTTTTTGATTTCCCTCTAAACTCTCGGTTGCTCGATTGAAATTAAGTAGCCTGAGAATATGGCTTTCTGTATTAGGCAAATAAAGCTCCCAAAGACGTGCATGAGGCAAGCTAATATTAAAACTATTTCTGTTGTGCAGTTTAAATATGTTGTTATTCTAATTATATGTAATGACGGGGTTTATAACCATCTAGGTAGTTAAGACCCGATCATTGAAGGAAGAATCTTCATATGTCCTCTTGAAATTATAGTGTATTATTTTTATTGAACGATGTAATCGTGAGGTTATGCAACTAAAATTTAATGAATTTGCAAATGAATTAATGAGATTGTTTTTTGAAATCTGTAAATTTTTATGCTCTTGATGTTAAAGATACAGTAACTAATCTCATTTTATTGCTAGAAAATAATACTATAGATGAATGCAACACCAATAGTGTCTATTTTTCAACTTTAAAATGTGGGATGTTGCAACTTTGTATCAGAAAATTTAATAAGATTTTTAAAAAACAAAACCCAAATGAATTAAAAGAATAAAGACTGGGGAACGAGATAGTGTTATATTAATGTACTTGTTATTTTCTATATATAGATACATATATCTATCTATACTTTTCCCTATGTCATTAGACCATTCTTCTACATCTCATGAAGACTCGTATGCAAATTATGAGAAATGGATACCAGAAATGGAAGATTTAACTTGGGAGATGGAAGTAACATGCCTAATGAAAATGTTTGGGCTAATGCTAGAACGTTAATCGAACCACTAATGCTAATGCTAATGCCAATGTGGGTGTGGGAGCAACATTGATTGACATGGGGACAATGTATTGGTACTTAGTTAATATTATGCAAGCCGGAGCAATGATTGGTCCGATTTGAGGAAACACTAGTAATATGAGAGCTATTATGCTTGAAGTGGCTTCTCATAACAACTATGATGTGTTAAGTCGGGATTATACAAGCCTGGGAGGAAAACCATTTTAGTGATGGAGAATGTCATCGAAGTGGAAGATTGGCTTCTTTAGTTTAAAAGGATTTTTGCTGACTTAGGGCTAAATGATGATTGAAAGAGGAGATTGGCTTCAAGGTAGTTGCAAGGAGCTGCTTTGAACTTGTGAATCAACGTTACCGTAGGAGCGCTGGAGGAGGAGTTTACTTGTGTTCACTTCAGAGAAAGGTTAGAAGAGATTTTTTTTTCAAGGTAGCTAAGTCTAAATTTTTTGGAAAATTCTCGAAGTTGGAATAAGGTGAGATGGTTGTGTTGGAGCATGCGACGAAGTTTATAAGCTGTCTATGCATGGACAAGCCATCATTAACATTCTTTTTAAGTAAAATGAGATGTTCGTTCATGGATTGAAGCTGTGATTTACTGGGGCGATGATGTTGCACCATAGAGATCCACTCAATTATTATGGATATGGCTCTAAGTAATGAAGAGTTTCTTTTATCTATTAGGAAGAATAAGTCCCTAGAGACTACAGGTTCCTAAGGAAAGAAAAGGAAGTTTTTTAAGAAAAAAGGTCAAAAGGGTGGAGTTCCAAAGAAGGGCAAATATGAGGTAACTTGGAATAAATGTGACAAGAAAGGACACTTTGCTAATGGTAGTCTCTCTAAGGAAAACAAAAATGTAGTTGATAAGAAGGTAGTGAGGTGTTATAATTGCAACAAGATAGGGCATTTCGAGAGGAGGTGGTTTGAACCGGTCAAAGCAGACAGATTAAAGGTTTTTACTATAGAACCTACAAAATCTAGACCTACCGTTGAGAATAAGGAAAAAGCTTTGTTAGGAGGTACACTTCTTATAAATAACTTTCATGTTAAATTGCCGTTCGAAACCGGAGCATCACATTCTTTTATCCCTAGATACTTAGTAGTTAAATTAAATTTTGAACTGACATATCTTATTACTTCTTTGAGGGTTGTGAATCTGATAGGCAGTTATTCAACTCTTGGAATAAGATGTGACCATGTAGAATTTGATTTGTTAGGTCATGTGTTTGCACAAAATTTACATGTATTTGATTTTTGGGTTTTGGGATAAATTTTAGTTATGGATTGGTTAAGCCTATATGATGATAAGATATTTTTCTAAAATAGAATGACCACCTAGAGGATGACACTTATCGAGATGAATGAGTTAAAGGTGCAGTTTGTGGATTTGGAAGGGAAGATTTTTATTAGACCTAGTTGTTTATTATGGGGATTTGCAATGATGTTCATGAAGGAAATAGATGGGTGGGTATCAATTATAGAAAACTGATTGAGAGTATGATAAAAAATTAGTATCCTTGTCTAAATAAATGATTTATTCGATCAATTGAGTAGGGACAAGGTCTGTGTATAATTGGACTTAGCAATGAGTTTCCAGCAATTGAGAGTGGCAAAGGAAAGTATACCGTTGATGACATTTCGAACAAGATATGGTCCATATGAATGGTTAGGCATGCAATTAGACTGACCAATGCACTCATTTTCTTTGTAGACTCACTACAAGAAAACTACGGTTTACCTACGCCAAAATGGCGTAGGCGGGGCGTAGGTAAATGCATTAACTACGTAACCCTTACGCCAATTTTGGCGTGGGTAAAACTTGCGTAGCTAATAAAATACCTACGCTTTACCTACGCCATCCGTTGGGTTGTTCCCTACGTCTTTCCTACGCCATGATTTTTCTACGTCTTTCCTACGCCTCGTTATTCCTATGCTTTTGCTACGACATTTTTACTTCTTTCGTTACCCACGTCTTTCCTACGTCATCCGTTTACCTACGTATTTCCTACGCCTTGTTTTCCTACGCTTTTCCTACACCATTCTTACATATTACATTTTCTATGTTTTATCTACGCCATTCATTCATCTACGGGTGCATCAATATTCCCTTTACCTATGCCTTTTCTAAAGCAATTTTGATATATTACTATTATGTTTCATTTCACTATATTAAATAGAAACTAAAACCAACTTGTTACACATATATACACATTCCAACAAAAATATTAACATCAAATCATTCATCTTTATTTCAAAAAACAAATATCTCATTCATATTACAAGGTCAAACAGTATTAATCAAGTTTTTATATGTCAAAATAATACGATAATATGTTCATGATACATAGCTTCACTTCCCTATAAGTAGTTTCCAAAATCCAATCTATGTGCTCTCCACTTTAGATTTCCTCCTTTGACCCAAATTCTTCTACTGTCTTATTGCTTGAAAACTAAGTATTAGCTGGCCGGCGACCCATCTCATACTTTTACTTCTTGCACCATCCCTTCTTTTTCCCTCCTATAGCCTGCCTCATTTGCATGGTCTTCAACAAAATAAAGCTCTCGCTGGATAAAAAGTAACCTGATACAATGCGTTCATCTTCTTACAAATTAATTTAGGAAAACAATAAATGGACTAAAAATGTATACCTCATCCAGAAATAATATTCCGGCTGATTTAACAATTTTTCTAATACACGGAGCATCTCCAATGCGTTTGAAAATGTAGGTCTCCGGTATTCAACTATTAGATTTCCGTCATTTAGCATTTGCTGGCAGTAAATACAGGCATGACTAAAATTTGGAACTGAAAAGATAGTAGATTATTTGCAGAAACGATATATCAGTATAAATTTGAAATTGGCAGAAGCAGATCATTTTGTTGGATAAAAATATCTTAAGATGCTATTGTACAATAAATAAGAATGCTGAACAAATTATTTACCTTCAATGTCATAGTTGTAGAAATCATTCACAATGGGGGTAATAAATGCTAAATAGAGTACCTATACAAAAAATCATGGTCAACATATTGTAAAAAGAAATGATTCATAAATAAAATTGTAATGGTGGCTTGCATATATTTACCAAGAGATAAGAACCAAAAGAATTGCGGAAGATGACCAGGAGGCCTCCGAAGCCTTTCACGGCTATGGCTACAACAAAACATGCTTCATCTGTTTAAAGAAAAAATGATACATTACTCACTTAAGTTACAGCATTATACAATAAAATAAAATAAAAAATGTTAATTTACCTCAACACGAGACATTGGCATGCCAACGAGTGAAGCAATATTGTTGGTAAAGAGGTTGAATTTTGGCTTGAGAGCTCTTGCAGCAGGACCACCATCAGGACCAAATTCATTGATCCTAAAATATGAATTCAGTGTACTTTGTGAGTACATTACAATGCATGCAGAATACACAAATAAGTATATGAAGAGTATTGGTATACAAATATAACCTCCATCAGAACTAAAATGCAGCATACCCATTGTCGCATGAAATAGGTTAAAGGAAGCAACTAGCGAGAAAATAAAAGGTAATTAATTGATGTGCTGAGTATATTGTAGATGTTAAGAACTTGGTATTTTGAAGATAACAAGAACATAATTCAAAATGAGAGAAAGTGCTGAGTATATTGAGTACCTGAAAGAAGCAAAGAGAGCAGCATGAGAGGAATATCAAAATGAGAGGAATACATTCTCTACATAATTCATATGACTAACCTTTTCTCTCTATATATATAAATATAAACACATAAGCCATATTATTTGGCTGACACGTGTGTACATCACCTGTCACCAATCAGATTATCCTTTCTTCTTTCTACATGGTTGTTGGTCCAAAGACTCAAATAAGTTAACAACATACATATAACATGTCATTTTTCATGCCTTCATGTCTTGAATCCTATATGTTTATTCTAACATGGAAGTCATTTGTCTTGAATCCTATATGGAAATTGTATACAAGTAGGTATACAATTTGGAAAAGCCCACGAAAATGAGCAGATGACTGGAAGTTGTTTGTACATCATCCAATTATGGAGTTTAGCAACTGAAAAAGTCACTCGTTGGGTTAAGCTTCAAACTTGTACTCGTTAACAAGCTTGTGAATTAACAGATATATCTGTAGACAATTTTATATCTTACGAATGCTATAATTAGTTAAACCCAAGTTAAATAATAATGTTTAAATTCAGTTTCAGTGAAATCAGTTAGATCATTTTATTTATTTACTTATTCATTTATTATTAGATGAAGAACATCCACAAACAGTCGACTGAACTGGGTACTTGTTTTGCCAAGGGTCTGGTGTTAGAAAACTTGAATATCATTTTTCAACAATGTATTTTCAGTGTAAACCAAGTATTTTTTTGCTAAAACAAACATGTTTGGTAAAACTTGATTTTAGAGGGTTTCTAAAGAATTAAGTTTGAAGGCAATCGGCGGATCTAATTTCCACTGTTTAAAATTAATCTTCAAATCTACTTTACATCATATATTGGAAGAGGAATAAAAACAGACGTAAAAAAACAACCAGTTTAACATGTAAAATTCAGTGGCCGAAAAACCATCAATACAATCTTATCAGCTCATGGACCTACTACTGATTACTGGATAATATTTACTGCATATTAGGCGAGGAATGTATAAGTCAAGCCATACAGATCACACATTTTCAAAAAAAATGTTGTTTTCAACACATGTCCAAGTAACGTTGACAGCAAATGAGAAAAAGAACAAAGTGAAAAGAAAGGTGAATTATCAAAGACTGATGAAGTCAATGCACATGGGATGTCACGATTGACAATTTTGTTGTTATTAACTTATTACCCAAACAATATGAAAATGTCAGGCCTCTGTCAAAGTATAAAATAATCGGATAAAAGTAACCCGCTTTAATATTTTATATCACTACAAAAGTCTAAGCTGACATTCATGATATCCAATTTTGAACTGTAAGATTCTGTTATAAAGGAACAATTAACTCTCTTTTGGTGTACCTATTCAATTTACTAATAATATAAAAGCATCCAGTTCGTTTTTCTAAATCCTGTTTTACTTTGTAAATCACTGATATAAACTCTGTCTTCTCCAAAAACGTAGTTTAAATACTCTGCTGTTATATTATTATTACAGCAGTTTGATATTTCATGTTATGCGTACGGTGTAATTTGAATTCATGGTCAAACAGTTCATAATACTCATATTTATAAAAATTTCATCACTAATATAAACTCTTTGATACTCTATAATATCAAATGCTAGATCTTGCCTTCGTTCACTTATAACGGATGAATCTTACATCTTACTTTAATTTTACAAGTTAGGGTATTTGAGAAAATCAAATTGTTGTTAGCTAAATTTAGGCTTTTAGCAAACTTGCACTATATCAGATGGACCCATTTGATCATTATACTTAAAAAAATATTACTAAAATAGAAAATGAGAAAAGGAAAAAAAAACTACGTTCCTTAATAAAAATAGGGATGCCTGAATGTATTACCAGGTAACTTCTTTGGTTTTCTTATAGGCACAAATTTTTCTCCAATATTTAAAGCAATGAGAGACCAAAATATGAATCCTCTTGCTTCAACGTCTGCAAATAGTTTAGTAATTTGATAAGTACAAGGAAAAGTTTATTTGTCAGATAAGTATTAATGGATAAAATACCAATATTAACAATAACAATATACCGTGTGTGTTACTAAGACTAATAGTAACTACTATTCTTCAATAACAATTTAAATTAGTGATAATATAGTGAAAAAAGGTAAGATCATGTGATTCTAGCTTACTGCATGTAATTTGATCCTCTAAGAAACTAAATCTACAGTATATAGCATCAAGAATTAACCTTTCAGAAAATAACATTCCAACCTCTTCTCTTAGGAATTTTACTTTTAACAAAATGAATTTGCTGGATGATTAAAGCCATGTAAAGAAAACATTATTATGTCTTCCTCTGTACACAGGAAGGTACACTCTCCAAAATTAATTATTCCAATCTCATTTCAATAATTTTTCTACGGTTACTAATCCAAAAACCCGATCAAACCAATTATATTTCTGCTATTATTAATCCAATCTCATCCCATATGATTTAATTAAATGAAAAGAAAACACCCTCCCGTATGAACTATTCATATTTATCAAGGGTATTCTGAACATATAGAAATGCTGATATGTATAATGTTGGATTGTTAAACAAGAAGAACTTGCACTTCTAACCATTGACTATATCTAGCATGAAACTTAAAGTAACATTATGTTCTTTGCAGCTTTCAGTCGGTAATCCAGTTACAATGAGTGAGTATGCCAAAATTCTCACTTATAAAGAGAGAAAGACTTTAAAAAACTTTTTCTCTACTCTTAATCTATTCTACAAAGATCAGAATGGCTGAACATTAAAATATTCATTCAAATAAGTAAATTAATTAGGGTTACCTGTATTGAAGAGCTCGACCTAAGGTGCTGTCGGAAGACGAGCTCGACCTAAGCGATAGTGATGTCCGTAGGTGTTGGCGGAGAAGGGGGAGCTGCCGCCTGCGTAGGAGACGTTTTGAGATTGAAGCTGGAGCTTGTTGCGATCTGCAATTGCGGAGAAGAATTAGGTTTTTTTTCGTTTGGGTGAAAAACTGAGATTAGGAGAAGGGTTGGAAGTATACGGGGATAAATGAAAAAAAAAAAAAAATTGTCCTAGTTCATGTGTAGGGATGGCGTGGAAAATTTTCTACGCCTTCCTTACGCTAGTTTGGAATCGTAGAAAATTAACAAAGACGTAGAAATGACGTAGGAGATTATTTACATCTTTTCTGCAGCATATTTAGTGTAAGAAATTTCCTACGTCTTCCCTACGCCAATGTGGAATTGTAGAAAATTAATAGAGGCGTGGAAATGGCGTAGAAGATTACCTACGTCTTTTCTACAGTATTATTTTAGCGTAGGCGATTTCCTACACCTTTCCTACACCTCGATTTTTTTCTATGTACTAAAGTTGACGTAGGAGAGGCATAGGAAATTTTCTTACGTCTTCCCTACGCCTTTACCTCTTTCTACCAGTTTCCTACGCCTACCCTACACCCCGTCTTTTGGCGTAGGAAAGACGTAGGAAACTTTGTGTAGGAAACTGCAGTATTTTCTAGTAGTGACTTGATGAACTAAACCTTCCAAGAGAATTTGGACAGATTCATGTTAGTGCTTATTGATGATATCTTGAAATATTCAAAGAATGAAAAGATGACAAAGTTCATCCCGTTCATTTTAGAATAGTGCTAGATACACAGAGGTAGAATCGGTTAAAGGCAAAGTTTTCAAAATGTCATTTTTGAAAAAGAGAAGTGAGTTTCTCAAACATTGAGTTCCAGAGAACGGATTTTCTATGGATCCATCAAAGATCGAACCTATTAATGGTTGGAAAAGACCCAACACCATAACCGAGATTAGTAGTTCCTTGGGATTGGCTGGCTACTATCGAAGATTTATTAAAAATTTCTCCGGTATAGTGGAACCGATAACTAAGCTAATAAGGAAGGATATAATGTATGTTTGGACCAATAAACATGAAGAAGCATTTAAGAAGCTAAAACATTTATCGACCATTGCACCTGTGTTAGTTGTTCCAGGTGGGAATCAAGATTTAACAGTGTATACTGATGCATGTGAAACTGAATTAGGAGTTGTACTGATGCAGAAAGGTAGGGCCCTTGCATTGAAAGTGTGGAGGTACTATCTTTTAAGAGAATGTTTCGAACTGTTTATTGATCATAAGTCCTTGAAGTATTTATTCTCTCAAAAGAAGATGAATATAAGACAACAAAGATGGCTAGATTTTTTGGCTGCATATGACTTTGGGATTGAGTATATGTTAGGAAAAGAAAATAAAGTTTTTGATGCAGTTAGTAGAAAAAAATCAGAATATGGTATTAGCAGTGTTAACCGAATTGAATGATTTAAAGGCTTTGGCTCCTTGTGGTGTTAGAATGAGGTCTAAGGCCATTTCTAGTCAGAGTACCCCAATGATCTATTATTTAGAAGTTTGATAGATATTGATCGAAAGAATTGTCGTAAGGCAAAGAAAAGATTATTACTAGCTGAAAGATTGGGAGACTAGAAGTAGGAAGAAAGATTAATGATTTGAAATATTTTGCATGTGGATGGTTAAGAAAGGGACGGTTGTGTATTCTGAATGTAGATAATCTAAGGAAGGAAGTTCTTAGAGAATGTCATTAATCGAAGTTTATTTTTCATCCTAGATGTATGAAGATGTACCAAAATATGAAGAGGATTTTCTTCTAGCTATAGGAAGGTATGAAATAGGCTTATGGGTGAAGCAATGTATTAAGTAAAAGCCGAGCATCAAAAGCCAAATGGTTACTTCTATATTAGAAGTGCCATAGTGGAAATTAGATTCCATATCGATGGATTTTATCAACGAGTTGCCAAGGTCAAATATGGGAAATGAATTTATTAGATCATAGTTGATACACTAACAAAAAGTGCACACTTTATCCGTGTTAAGTTGACAAGGACAACATCAAGTTTGGAAAAATTATTCATGAAGAATATGGTAAGACTTTATGGAACATTGAGTAGCATTATAAGTAATATAGATCCTTTGTTTACTAACAAATTCTAGAAGAGTTTGAAACATGTGTTGGGTACCAAAATAAAGATGAGTGCCGCTTACAATTTGTAGACCAATGGACAAATGGAAAGATTTAATAAAGTACTCGAATATTTTTTGAGAAGTTGTGTGTTAGACTTTGAAGGTTCATGGGAGGACCATTTGCACTTAGTCGAGTTTTCCTATGATAATAGTTATCAGACCAGCATAGGAATGACACCTTCTGAAGTACTTTATGGAAATCCATGCAAATAACCAGCATGTTGGTTGGAGACAAATGATAGACTAATGCCTCGTCCGAACTTGGTAGGAAAAGCTACCCAAAGGATTGAGTTAATTTGAGCATGAATATAGGAATCTTAATCAACGCAGAATGGCTACATAGACAAAAGGCGTAAAGATTTGGAACTTTCATTTGAAGGATATGTATTAGTGAAAGTATCATTGATGAAGGGTGCTAAATTGATTTAGGAAGTCAGGAAAGTTCACACCTAGGTATGTTAGTCCATTTCTATTATAGAGAAAATCTAGAAACTTGCGTATTGTATCGAGTTACCAAGTACTTTGGCAGGAGTCCATAAAGTTTTTCACATAACATATTTGAGAAAGTATATGCATGATCCGGCGACTACCGTTGATCCAACAGTTCTAAAGAGTTTAGTTTGGAGCATGATACAACTACTATTAGGTGAGCGTTCGTATAGTGGATAGAGATACACAAGAGCTTAGACATATAATAATCAAGTTAGTATAGGTCCAATGGAGTTACGATGAATGAGATAGTACTTGGGAAACTGAGGATAAGATTAGAGAAACATATCCCGAGTTCTTTTGATGTGTAACATCCCCTAACTTGAAGATCCAAAACTAACAGCTATGGATACTGTCGTTATCCATAGTTATTAATCCTCAACGATCAAATACGGCAGTAATAGATACATTGATAGACGGATCATAAGAATATGGGAAAAAATTAACAAATTAAAAACACAATTCCACATTCCATTTAAAACATTTCATGTTCATTACATAATCCCAAAAACTTTAACCATGATCAAAAAAATAAAATTATTACACATATGCCAAGGGCAACATATGAAGAGGCCCCCTTAGTTGATCAGAGTATATAATATCAACCAAAATACACAGTGGAAAAAGTTCTAAATAACTAACTACCTTCTGCACACCTTCAGAAGCTTTATTCGTCTAAGAAGAGAACCTAAAAACCTTAAATGTCAAACTACACAAAATCAATTTAGTACCCGAGAGTTTTAGGGGAAAACAAAAATTTCAGGTCAAACATAAAGCCTGTTATGAATAATAATCTAACATCTCAATCTATTTAGATATCTAGTGATACCATGTAGTGGAACGGGTTTTCCCCTCACTAATATCCTTAAACCCATTTTCAAAACCATATAGTGTGCTCCTACATCCACATTGGTTAAAATATAGCATTTCAAAATATTATGATGATATGCATACATAAAAACATTCATGGATTTCCCATCCCTGTTTAATTGACTTCTTGTCATATTTATAGTTTCTAGGGTCACTATTAACCTACTAGTTTTCATGGGTTCACTAATAACTTATTCCTAGTTCATGGACACCCCATCCTATTTCATAGTTTTCATTAGTTCATGGGTTCCCCAAAACCAATTGGTCATTCCAATAACTAACATCATATCCTAGTTTTCAGGGGTTGACCAGGAACCTATTGATGTCCCTAACAACTTCTTATATATCTTAATTTTCATGGGTTGACTAAGAACCTATTGACTGATGTCAATATTTAATCTGGATATAGTTTTCATGGGTTCACCACAAACCAACTGGCCTCTGCCAACCATCCTTAATACATAGTTTTCGTGAGATCACCACGAACTTATTGGTTACCCCAATAACTTTAAATCACAGTTTTCATGGGTTTACTATGAACCTATCTCCAGGTCAACTTCAAGGTTTAAGCATCCTATATTCTTCTCTCCCTGACTTCCTAGATGCTGTTCTACTCATTCAGGAGTTTAATCAATTTATATCCACTACTGGGTCAACCTAGCTGGTTCTTCTATCCCCTTATCACCAAAATGTAGTTATGGGTCCTTTATCATGTGAATATATTTATATTCAAAGAAGCAAAGAAAATATAAAACAACACCACTCCTATGGGTTTAAGGTCCTTGAAATATTTTTCATAGTTAATCCCTTTAACTTATATTTTTATCAAGGAAATACTTCATCAAATTTATATACTTGAAATCCTTTCAAACCTCCTTTATTTAGCCATGGGTTTTTCCTTTAAAATGAATATGGGTTACAAAAGCCTTTCGACACCTTCGTAACCTTGCTTTCTACCTCATAGGATGACCTCCTTAGAAAGAATTAAAACCTATTTTCAAAATATTAGTCTCCTGCCTTTTGAATACTTTAAAACCTTTCTTTTGAAACCTTTCGACTGTGTTAAAGTATTATTGTGTAAGTATAACTTCAAAACCATTAGAAAGTACCTCTTTCGAAACCTTTGAACATTACCCTTCGATGCCATTGAAAGTCCCCCTTTTGAATTCATTAGGTTTTTATATAAAACATCATTTTCGGTCAAAGTGAACATAAGCAAAAGCATCACTTTTGAAACCTTTTTTTACTTCGTAAGTATTGGGGAAACTTGGCAGTGTCGAAACCATCCTTTCGAAAGCATTTAAAACATTTGTTAAACAATTGAAGTTTGGCTTCGAAACCCCTAACCCCTTTTGAAAGCAATAGGAATTGACGTATATTTATAAAACAAATAGTACCTTTCGATAGCATTGATGTCTTCAATAACATCGAAAGGCATCCTACAATAGAAGGATTTAGACTTGGTCGAAACTAACCCTTCCAAAAGCTACAATAAAAATCTATGTAAATCCTTCGAAAGCTAGTACATTAAAACAAAGGCGGAAAATCTCCTTCAAAAACTTCTTTTGAAATATTCTTTCGTAACCATAGGTTTCGATTACTTCAAAACCCTTTTGCAAACAAGCAAGCGCTTTACTTTTAAAACAAACCAAAATAAAGGTGCTAACCCCTTCGGAAGCTACGTTTCGACATCCTGGCTTCCACCTTTCTCCAATCCACTGCATACCATCTAAATGATACCATGTATATTGGTTTACTGGTTTTGTTCTAGAAGGTTTCGACTAGGTTGGGGGCGGAAGCTCTGGGTTGAAAGCTCCTTCGAAAGGAGGCAAAACCCACTTTTCTGAGCAAAAGGCTGTTTTTTACCAAATAAAGTAAACTTTTTGTAACAAATTTTCCCACTTGTAAACACTTAATTAGTTATATTAAACTTTCAAATAATTTTTCTATTACTTACGACATTTTCTTAGATCTAAAACAAAATAACAAAAAAGCCTTCCTATTTACAAAACAATTAAATCAATTAGGTCCTTCTTTCAAAATAATTTAATTTCCATACTAAATCTCTTAGTAAAAATCCCAAAAAATTCTAGAAATTCACTTCAATCATGTTATCTAACATCTCAAAACTTTAGACCCACATTCTTAATATAATTTTCGAAATAAAGTTTTAAACCCAAACAACCATATTTTCTTTTGAAAATTCATAATTAATTCTCCACAACTTGGAAAATTATAAAAATTTAAACCCAACTCCAAAATCATGTTTTTCATGACATATAATTTTTCCATGGCATTTAAAAATCATTTACCCTCGGCTTTACCCTAAAACCATGCATACTCATCTTTTAAACAATCACGTTTAAACTAATAAATTATAAATCAAGCATATCAACATCAAAGATATCATAAAAACGAATTTACCTTTAAATCAAAAAACATATGATTTTAAAACCAAAATAGAGATGTTGTGATTATTATTCACCTTAGATTGGATAAAAAAATTAGAGATTGATTGAGATTGAAAGTTAGATCCTAAGCTTTTACTTTGTTTTTCTCTTCTTCCTAATGGCCGGCTCCTTTCTTTATCTTTTCATTTATATTTTTGCATATGATAAAATGAACATGTATGGCCTTAGGAATAATAGTATAATGGTGGAGAATGTAGGCGACAGTGACCCTAATGCCCTTATAATTAATTAGCTAATGCTTAACCATTTACAGGTTCATTTATTAATAAGCACGGCCACTACATTTATTTACCAATTTCACTCTCCTTATCACTGTACATTATTCTATTTGACTTAATTATAATTAAATATCCTAAATAATGTTATCAAAAATTAGGGATGTTACATGATGTATGTTCTGTATATGTTTGTATATACAATTGACTAGTAATTAAGCTAGTATTATTGATTTTATGTGCTTGTAACAAATGTTTACATGATTGATAATTAAATTAAGAAAGGAAGGCTGTGATAACCTAAATTTTTGTAGCACATTATTCAAGGCATTTAATTAAGAGATAATTAAATTAATAATGTGGGTAAGATAGGTAAGTGCGGGATTTGCCAATATAAATTAATTTCTTTTTGATTACATAATAAAATGTGTACTTTTAAAGTGAGGAAGGAATACTAAGTAACTAAATTAAAGGAGAGTAAATGAGGAGGGGAAAATATTATATCATTCTCCACTTCCCATTCATCCATTCATTTTCATTTATCAATCAAAACAAAAGGTAAGGCAAACCTCATCACTACAATAACCTAAGATGAATAGTATTATAATCTCTTATTCATTTATCTTGTTAAATTTGGATTCGTTATGAACTCTGAATTTATGTTGATTTAATCATGCGTTGATGTTGGTAAATTATTTATATGAGTTACGATTATCGTTTGTAATTTTTGTGGATTTCCCAAGGATTTTTTGGGTTTAAAAACTATGATTTTAGTCGTTAAATGCTTTAAAACTTTGATAAAATGTGGAAAACATTATTTTGAAAATTGAGTTTAAATTCTATGATTTTATGAAATTATGTGAATTAATTGTTAATTTTCTAAGTTTGGAAAATGAGTAATTTCGAATTTTAAATATTCAAAACATGAAAATAATTTTTTTGCTTTGAAATTTTTATTTGTGATAAAAGATATTTCAGATTGTTAGGGATTTTAGGAGAATTTTGCCATGTATTTTCGAATTATTATGAATTATTCAATGAAGGAAGGAACTAATTTTTAAGGATAATAATTAATTAACCGTGGTACTAAATCAAATACTTACAAGGATTGAGAAATTATCTCTCCTGTTTTGCGACAAGATTTCTAAAATGAATTTGATTACAAATGAAGATTTGATAAATACATTGGTTTAGTAAAAACTGATTACTTTTAAAGTAAATAAATCATTTTTGTTGATATTTACAAAAATATCATTTTCTGTAATAGCTATTATCCACATACAATAGTTATATATTTCTCAATATGCAATGACTTTGAATTTTGAATCTGTGGTAGCTACCTATTTTTTGACATCCAATCACTTTTTTTTGTCAACATGTCATTATTTTTTTTGTCAACATATGATAACATGTTGCTGACAATATGCGAGAGCTATAAAGTTTTGGGATGCAATAGCATCGTATTTTTCCTACGATAGCTTCATGATTTTAACTTGGAATGGCGACATATTTCTTAACATGTGATTACTTGTTTGGTTGGTATGCAATGGCATATTTTTGTTAACATGTGATAGCTTACTTTAGTTGACATGCAATAGCTTATGAATTTTTATGTGCGATAGTACAAGTTTCCAAAGTGCAATTGCACTAACCTTTGAAAAATGAGATGGCTTATTTTCATGACTCTTGATAGCTTTTAACTCTAAGTTCGATAATGTTTTCCTTAAAAAATATAGTTTTTGTTAAGTATTTTCGACAAGGTTTTTGGAAAGAAAGAAAAGAGATTTTGTCCATTTTAAAGATTTTTTAGAATGAAATTATTACTTTAGTACAATTGTTTGTGTATAAAATAGCTATCATATGAACATGTATTATGTTGGATGATATTATTATAAATTCAATCGTGCATCTTGATCAATTCATATTGTACATGACTGCTTGTTGACATTCTTACTTATATGTTATATAACATCACCCAACATTTAAGAACTTGAGGAGTGGGAACAAGTGGCCAGTTAGGGTTGTTCTATAATTCAACTTAAATTCCCGAGTGAGTAGATTGCATCTCGAAGATCGTGGAGTTCAAATTGTGCTAGGATTCCCTGACTGACTGGAATACATGACTCGTTGACACTTTAAAACCAGTTTAAAGGTAGAGGCCAGGTTAGGACTGTTTCCTACCTTCCAACCATTATGTCAATGGTTGGTCAGATCCGCGATTCTAATGCATAGGGCTTCGTTGATATTGTGGCTAAATTTTTTTTACAAAACATCCGAAGGAATCTATAATAGAGAGGCCCATCTCTTTTTTCCTACTGTATTTAAGGGACCCTTTTTATTCTGTCCTACCATATTTAAAAGGTCGTAACTACCTTCTCCTACTAATCTTAGGAAACCATTAGAAATTTTCTTTAGAATGGAAGACCATTGGATTATCTAGTTTATTTTGCGCCTGAGTCATCTCAGTAAGTTTTTAGTTGACCTATGAAAATAAATAGGTTCATCGTAAGGTTAACAATGAGAATCGAGCACTGTAAATCTAAAATGAACCGACCTGAGAAGACCAAACCCGATGGGTCTCGGATGAGGTCTGGGTGATGAAAAATACCACAAAGACTAAATCAAACCCAACCAAACTGACCCGACTTGAAAGTCTCTACCAAAAAACATTGAGACATGTGCATTTATAGAATTATTACAGAATTAGACCCAAATCGATTCCATCGGAACTCATTGGAATAGAAGCTCGAGTCCGGTCGGGTATAGATTTGAAAATGTATGGTTTGGACCCAAAAAAAACCGACCCATTTAGAACCGTGACCCACCGAGATGGTTTAAGGTCCATCTGATCGAGTTCAATTAACACCCGTAGTTCATTGTGACCTTGGGAAAACTATGCCATTGAATGGACTGTTTTACGGGATTTGGCAGTTATGAGAATGAGCTACCCCTTGACCCTAACGAATGATAGATTTTTCGGTTTGACCCATTATGCCTGATATTGATGTTATGATTACATTCTTTACTTCAGCTATGTGGTCTCATAGTTATCTTTTGAACTGAGATGATATAATATTACTTATACTAGATTTTCTATCTTACCCAAAGTTTGTGATTTCCCTTTAAACTCTCGGTACTTAATTGAAATTGAGTAGGCTAAGAGTGGGGCTTTAAGGTTTAGATGAATAAAGCTTCCAGAGACATGTAGGAGACAAGCTAATATTATAAGCATTTCGGCAATGTTGTTTAAGTGCTTTGTTATTTTGATTTCATGTGATGACTGGGTTTATGACCGTCTAGGCAGTTAAGACTCTGATTATCCAAAGGGACATCTTTATATGTCGTTATTGGACATCTTTATATGTTGAATATGCAAGTATATGATTTTTATTTGATGATAATAAACATATATGTATTCATTTAATTGTATTTATTAATGTACTATTTTATTTTCACAGATTAAATAAATATTTGCTGAATAAAATAAATAACACAGAACTAAATTCAAACAGATATTTTATTCAAACAAATATTTATTACAACTTTGAATAGTACAAATTCAAGCTCTCACTATATATATACAATTTCAATTACAATACAATTTTAATTACAATACAATTTCGATTATCATTTACATATGTACCTCACTACATTTCACTCATTCATTCATATTCATCTTCTACTCTATTCCAGATTTAGTCCAGCATCTGAGCAATCTGCCAAATAAACACTAACGCAGTAAAAATTGAAAAAAAATATTTTGCAGTATAAAATAAAATGATTTTTTAAAATATCATTTGCCTCAGTTATTTGGGTTGTTCGTCATCATTTAATTTTGAATTCATCGTATACGAATAACTTGTGACATGCACAGTGTATCACTGTACATGCAACAAGGCTGTGTGCACCGATATACACTTGATAAAATTACATGGACATGTGAGCACAAGGTCAAACCCAAATTAAAAGCCGGGTTCAACTCAAGTGAAATAAATATAAGTTACGACATGAGCACAAGGTCAAACCCGAGCTACTAGCTAGATTCAACACAGATGCAATTCCAAAAATCAAGACGAAGGTCAAGTGAAAACAATAGTTGACAATGCACACAAATGCACATACCAAAACTGGCAGCAAACAAGAATCAAGCTAACAGTGGAGTTGAAACAATGTAACCATGCAATATCGACTAGTCCATATACAACGCAGCAATGTGGAAATGAAGACTACAAGTGTAAAGCAACAACAATGATCAGACTCAAAGCATGCACGAGCACTTATATACAAAACTGCAAACACATGTGATCAGACTTTCAAATACAGTTATGAATAAAACCAAGTCGTGCACATGTATCAAAACCAGGTACAAATTAAAGTGAAAACAGAATGGTACAAGTGCAAGCTCAACTGAATCAATATGTGCAGACTACACAGCGAAGACATGTACAAGACTCAAGACTGCACAATTCAAGATGAAACCAGATCACAAAACAATGTACACAGTGGCCAGAACTCAGATTCAACCACGACAACAGTTAACGATTCAACTGGCCAGAGGCAACTCCAAGCTTGCTAATGCAAGTCGACGAAGCAGATTATCAATCTATGCCAGACTTATACATGAATGACCAGACCAACCAAGTAGTGAAATAACAATGTATGAACATATGTATATGTAACCACCAGTGACTCAATTGAAATGCAATAGTAGTGAAAATGGAATGCATCAGAGTTCGAACATATCCAGACCAGATGTCAAGGTGACAGCATGTACACATGAATCATGGCAGTGTGCACATTCAAGTGCATCGAACCACAATGCATCAGATGTCAAGACCACGAACATACCACACGAAGTCATGGAACAAAAGTGTCAAATCAAAAATAATGTCGCAAGGGATTTCAAAAATAGCCGAAGTCATAACATAAAGTTCGAACCAAAAATAAGGTCGTAGGGGATTTCAAACAAGAATCAAATGATGTCAACATAGAATTCAACACCGTGATAGCCAAGCAAAAGTCAGAATAAAGCCATGAAAATCAAGCAAACAAAATATATGAATTTTAACAAATCAAGATCAATCTCAAGCATACAAATGTAATCAAGTGGCCAAAGCTAAATTATTTGACGAATTCGTATAAAATATACGAACGAAAATGTAGGGCATTGAACCCTATATTACCCAATCATCATCGGCCTAAATTCGCATTCGAGTTCGAGCAAAACAGAGAAGAATAAATCATAAAAATCGAATCAAATTCGAATGTTGTATGAATCAAAAAGGAACAAACGTACCAATTCTTTCAACAATCAAACTCGACTAATTGGAAGCGATCGCAAACTAAATTGAAGTAAGTCGTGAATCAACTAATTGATCGAAGAAAGGAATAGAACATCAGCAATCAAATCGACAAAGCCGACATCAGGAAGTGGGACGAATGAGCGAAAC
Source organism: Allium cepa (assembly GCA_030765085.1). NCBI lineage: Eukaryota > Viridiplantae > Streptophyta > Magnoliopsida > Asparagales > Amaryllidaceae > Allium > Allium cepa. The sequence goes on from CM060938.1 coordinate 849,480,727, forward strand.
GAAGCAATCATTTTTTAGAGCAAAGCAGGCCGAATAACAAAAGAAAAAAGGGGACACTTGTTTATCTCTAATTTTATTTTTGGGCCAGTTTTTCTCTTTGGGCTTTTAATTGTTTAAATTCGGGTTTTGATTTTAAACTATTTTTAATTTGTATTTTCCTTTTACACAATTGTATTTTCTAGTCATGTGACTAGGGGACGAGTTATGGTGGTGTAGTTCAAGAATTCGCAACTCAGTCTGAGTTGTGGCAGGGTTTTGAGCGTAGAGTTGCGGTTAGTCGATAGTAGGTGTCGCGAGTTTACGTGTATAAGCGTCTAACTGCTTAATTTTTAGTAGAAACCTTAGGGGCAACACGTAGGCAGGGTTTTGCCAAAGCTGGGTAAATCTATGTGTTCTATTTTCTACCTTTTATATTCTGCTATATCTGTGCTACTATTATTCTACTGTGATCTGTGTTGAAATTATTTTATATAAACTTCCGCAGTAAATTTTTATAATTTATAGTATCACCCTATTCACCCCCTCCCCTACTAGGGTGAAATCGATCCTACAAGTGGTATCGAAACTAGGTTCAAAAGCAATTTTTTAAAAAAAATTGATTTTTTTTTCAAAAACCAATTTTTGTTTTAAAATTTGAATTTTGAAAATGATTTCTTTTAATAACCCTTTTGCTAAGGGTCAGTCCATAGTTAGACCACCAATGTTCAGTGGTGAATATGATTACTGGAAAAATAGAATGAATTTTTTTCTAAAAACCATTGATGCTTGGAATATTGTTGAGACAGGTTATAGAGCGCTAACTATAGTAGTAAATAATCAAGAAATTGAAAAACCAACTGATCAGTGGACAGATCTAGAAAATAAGTTACATAATGCTAATGCTAAAGCCATGAATTCTATTATCTGTTCATTAGATCATATTGAATATAATCGTGTCTCACATTGTCTAACTGCGCAGGAAATATGGAACACACTTGAAGTGACTCACGAAGGAACATCTCAAGTCAAGGAATCTCACCTTGCAATGTTTAGTAGCGAATACGATAACTTCACAACGACCATGGATAAGAATGTTAAAGAGATGTATGCACGACTTTCCAATCTCATATACAAATCAACAGCTCTCGGAAAATCATACACAGAGTTGGAAATAGTTTAAAAAATCCTTAGAGTCCATCCACGGAACATTGAAGCAAAAGTAACAGCCATTCAAGAATCAAAGGATTTGAAAAAAATCAAAGTTGAAGAGCTTATCGGAAATCTCACCACTTACGAGCTAGAAATGAAATTCAAGGAAGAATGAGAAGGAGGAGATACTCAGAAGAAATCAACGACGCTTAAAGGAACAACAGAAAGTGATGATGATGATGATGGAGCAGCTAAGCTGTCACTATTAATGAAGAAATTCAAAATGTTGAATCACAAATACGGAAATCCAGCTCTAAATCAGAAATTGAAAAGCAGAATAGCCAAAGCACTAGACAACCTAGAAGAACGGGAGATCATCTGTCACAAGTGCAATAAACCCAGACACATCAAGCCCAATTGTCCTCAGAATCGACAAGGCCTAGAAAAGAAATCAAAAAGGAGAAATTTTGCAGCCATGTGGAATACAAGTGATGAAGATTATAAAAGCACTAGCAGTAAGAGTGAGAAAGCAGATCTATGCTTTAGAGGTGATATAACTGATAGCGGTGATGATGAGCCAAGCGAGGTATCCAAACTCACTCAGAATCACTTATATATTTCCACGAAGAAAATGGCTGTTTTGAAAGACTTAGGGAGAAATAGGCTAAAGTTGAATCACAAAGAGATATTTTGAAAGAATCAAATAAACAACTTGACTAATTAGTTAAAAACTAACAAAGTAGGATCCCTAAGTGTGATAAGTGTCCAACATTCAAAGAAGAGATTAAAAAATCAGAAATTAAAATTAAATCGCTTGAAAATGAAATTTTGATTTTGAAAGAAAGTGAAAACACTAGGATAGAAAATTCTATTAAAAGGTGCACACAGTTATTGAATGAAATGAATATCTCAAAGCACAAGACCAACAACTGTCAATGACTTTAGGAAAAAATTTCAAAGGAGAAAGATCGTTGAATATGCTATTAGGGAAACAAACTGTTAATACTGTTAGACAAGAACTTGGGTATAATCAATCTGAAAATGTTAGAAACGAAATTAATCTAGTCAATTTCATGTGCATAATTTGTAGAAAATTTAGACACAATCAAAATAATTGTTGGTATAGACCCAAACACATGAAAACTATTCCAATTTGGGTTCCAGAAGACACAAATATAAAATCCCTCAAAGTTAAACAAATTTGGTGCCAAAAGGAACATATATAAGTAGTTTTGGGTCTTCACAAACTTATTTTTCTAAATCTATTGCCACTAACAACCATGGACCTATAAAAACAAATAGGTCACAAAAATCTTTTATCGTGTAGGTATGGTGCCATATTAAGGAACAACATCAGTGTTATCTGGATTCTGGCTGTTTCAGAAACACAACGGGCAACAAATCAAAGTTCCTTAGCCTAGTATAAAGGTGACAGAATCACGATGGGCTACAACAAAAAATTATCGTAAAGGTAAAAGTGGTAATGGTATATTTACTTTGAACGATATATTTAATGTGAAAATCTACACCATAACTTGATTTAATTCAGCCAGTTATGAATGTTGATAATGATTCTGTCTTATTCAAAATGATGAACAATCATCTTTGAACTATTTGTGTGGACTATTGATGATGTTTTAGTGATTAATGATGGTGTAATTTGGTTATTTTACGGCAGACTCTATATTCATGTTTTCTTTTTATTGGCACGACTTTAATTGAAATCCAAAAGAATTTCAATGATGTGAATTCTTTTTAAGAAATTGTTGCAACTTCACGGTCTGGTCAATAACATTCAACAAATGATAATTTTGAGTGAAAGAAAAATTCAGATGCAGATTATACTGGTAATCTAGTTGATAGAAAAATTACTAGTGGAACGTGATTTATGTTGAGACAATCGGTAATTGCATCATTTTTTCAAAGAAAATATCTGCATGTTTTTCACCTCATATAATTTTCAATTAGCAGACATTTTTCTTTTATAAACCCCTTCCAGAAAATCATTTTTGTTGACCTTATTTCAGATTAGTCATTTTTGAAAATTTTGATTTTATAATTATCTTTGGATTTGTTTTTAAATGACCACATTAACTAATATGACTCCCTACTGTTTATCAAAAAGATAAATAGTGATTAAAAAAGTGATGAGTGTCGATATTAATCATATATTATAACTTGAGACAGTATAATTAGTAAATTTCTTTAGAAATTTAAACAAGAGTTGTAAAAACATTTTGTTTGGTAAAATTTCCATGACTATCTCTATTCCTATCATAATTCTATTGACCATCACTCATCAAAATCCAATATAGCATGTCAATATGTAGTATTTTAAACGGAAAATTATACGCTTTCATTTTATTATATTTTTAGCAATAAAAACATCCAAAGTATTCACACTCATTTAAAACCCCTCACGGTTATGCATGGGTGAATTACTTGGAATTTTTGATTATGTGCTTCCATTCTCATTTAAAAGTCCTCACGGTTATGCATGTATGGAACACATATCAAAATTGACTGATTAAATAAACAAGTTGATTCTAATCCCATTTAAAAGACCTCACGGTTATACGTAGTTAGAAGATACTTTAATTCATTTTTTTAAAAAGAAAAAATTGGAATACTACTAATCTCATTTAAAAGTCCTAACGATTATGCATGGTTAGTAGATATTCAAACTCCTGAAATAAATATACCACAAATAGACGCAACTGTATGGTTTTATATGATGACATCATCCATATCACTCTAAAGTGGAATATGCATCAAATAGAGTATTTATGATTCTTGTTTTATTTATTATTGTAATTTAATATTTATATTCGATTGAGTTTTAATGTTATATTAATGTCTATCACTTTATCTCTATTTTTCTAATACTATTACTCTTTTGCTGATAACAAAAGGGGGAGAGAAAAGTTAAATTTTGACAAATAAAGGTCAAATATTTTCTATTTGCATCTAGGCTCATTTGCATATTTTTATTTACATGCATATATGAAGGGGGAGCTTTGTGTAGAGAGGGAACATTCAAATAGGGGGAGCAAATTGAATGATCAAATACATTTAACAAATTTAAAATCTTAAATATATGTTTGTTATCATCAAAAGGGGGAGATTGTTGAATATGCGAGTATATGATTTTTGTTTGATGATAATAAACATATATATATATATATATATATATTCATTTAAATTTATTTTTTAATGTACTATTTTATTTTCACAAATTAAATAAGTATTTGCTAAATAATATAAATAACGTAGAATTAAATTCAAACGGATATTTTGTTCAAAAAAATATTTATTACAACTTTGAATAGTAAAAATTCAAGCTCTCACTATATATATACAATCTCAGTTACAATACAATTTCAATTATCATTTACATATGCACCTCGCTACATTTCACTCATTCACTCATATTCATCTTCAACTCTGTTCTAGACTGTATCCAGCATCTGAGCAATCTGCAAAATAAACACTAACGCGGTAAAATTGAAAAGAAAATATTTTGTAGTATACAATAAAATGATTTTTGAAAATATCATTTTCCTCAGTTATTTGGGTTGTTCTTCATCATTTAATTTTGAATTCATCATACATAAACAACTTGTGACATGCACAGTGTATCATTGTACATGACACAAGGCCGTGCACACTGATATACACTTTATAAAATTATAGGGACAGGTGAGCACAAGGTCAAACCTAAATTAAAAGCCGGGTTCAACTCAAGTGAAACAAATATAAAGTCACCACAGGAGCACAAGGTCAAACCCGAGCTACTAGCTGGATTCAACACAGGTGCAATTCCAAAAATCAAGATGAAGGTCAAGTGAAAACAACAGTTGACAATGCACACAAATGCACATACAAGAAATGGCAGAAAACAAGAATCAAGCTAATAGTGGAGTTGAAACAATTGCAACATGCAATATTGACCAGTCCAGATACAACGCAGCAGTGTGGAAATGAAGATTACAAGTGCAAAGCAACAAAAATGATCAGACTCAAAGCATGCACGAGCACTTATATACAAAACTGCAAACACATGTGATCAGAATTTCAAATACAGTTATGAATAAGACCAAGCCGTACACATGTATCAAAACCAGGTACAAATTAAAGTGAAAACAGAATGGTACAAGTGCAAGCTCAACCGAATCAATATGTGCAGACTACACAGCGAAGACATGTACAAGACTCAAAACTGCACAATTCAAGATGAAACCAGATCACAAAACAATGTACACAGTGGCTGGAACAATAGATATCAACCACGACAACAGTCAACGATTCAACTGGCCAGAGGCAACTCCAAGCTTGCAAATACCAGTCGACGAAGCACATTATCAATCTATACCAAACTTATACATGAATGACTAGACCAACCAAGTAGTGAAATAACAATGTATAAACATATGTATATGTAACCACCACTTACTCAATTGAAATGCAACAATAGTGAAAAGGAACGCATCAGAGTTCAAACATATCCAGACCAGATGTCAAGGTGACAGCATGTACACATGAATCATGGCAGTGTGCAAATTCAAGTGCACGTACCACAATGCATCAAATGTCAAGACCACGAACATAGCATACGAAGTCATGGAACAGCGGTGTCAAACCAAAAATAATGTCGTAAGGGATTTCAGAAATAGCCGAAGTCATAGCATAAAGTTCGAACCAAAAATAAGGTCGTAGGGGATTTCAAACAAGAATCAAATGATGTCAACAGAGAATTCAACACTGTGGTGGCCAAGCAAAAGTCAGAATAAAGCCATGAAAATCAAGTAAACAAAATATACGAATTTGAACAAATCAAGGTCAATCTCAAGCATACAAACGTAATCAAGTGGCCAGAGATAAATTATTTGACGAATTCGTATAAAAAATACAAACGAAAATGTAGGGCATTGAACCCTATATAACCCAATCATCATCGGCCAAAATTCGCATTCGAGTTCGAGCTAAACAGAGAAGAATAAATCATAAAACTCGAATCAAAGTCGAGTGTTGTATAAATCAAAAAGGAACAAATGTACCGATCCTTTCAACAATCAAACTCGACTAATTGGAAGTGATTGCGAACTAAATTGAAGCAAGCCGTGGATCAACTAATTGATCGAAGAAAGGAACAACACATCAGCAATCAAATCGACAAAGCCGGCGAGTTCATAACGAAACCTCTAAATCCGAAAAAGGAACGAACGAGCTAAACGAAGCAATCATTTTTTGGAGCGATGCAGGCCGAATAAAAAAAAGAAAAAGGGGACACTTGTTTATCTCTAATTTTGTTTTTGGAAAGGTTTTTATCTTTGGGCTTTTAATTGTTTAAATTAGGGTTTTTATTTTAAACTGTTTTTTAATTTGTATTTTCCTTTTAAATAATTGTATTTTCTAGTCATGTGACCAGGGGACAAGGTACGGTGGTGTAGTTCGAGAATTCGCAACTCAGTGGCTGAGTTGTGGCGGGGTTTTTAGCATAGAGTTAAGGTTTGTTGATAGCGGGTGTCGCCAGTTTACGTGTGTAAGCGTCTGACTGCTTAATTTCTAGTAGAAATTTTGGAGGCAGCACGTAGGCAGGGTTTTGCGGAAGTTGGGTAAATATGTGTGTTCTATTTTTTACCTTTTATATTCTGCTATATATGTTCTACTATTATTCTGCTGTGATCTGTGTTGAAATTATTTTATATAACTTCCGCAATAAATTTTTATAATTAGTAGTATCACCCTATTCACCCCATCCCTTTAGGGTGAAATCGATCCTACATTTCTAAGTTAGTTGATGAGAATGTTTGCTGAAATATGTAAAATCTTATGATATTGATGTTAAAGATAAAATCACTGATCTTTTTTGTACCTGGAAAATAATACTAAAGACAATTGCAACATCAATGATATATATTTTCAAGCCTCTAAATGGGGATGTTACACTTCCGACCTGCTTCCTTGACACTCCGATGCCCCTATTTAGTGTTTTCTTTCCATCTCCTTGTCTATGATTCAATGATCTTCCTTCACTCGAATCAAATGATGAAGGATCCCTTCTTCCCTTATGATGATTGTGGGATTATCTTTGCCGTAAGGGTTGCACCAGGTGAGCAAACTGTTTTTTATTTCCTCCATGATGGGTGCCTGGCTTTCCATCATCCTCTTATTCAAATTATCCATCATGCAATCTAACTCCTGGTTCATCGCAACTTCTAACTATGCTAAAGTTCCTTTTAGAGTCTACTAATCTACTTTGTTGGCTCCATGATCAAAACCTTTATGTTATTTAGGGTTCACTTCAGATCTAGTAGATGCCTTCATAGTAGTCATTGCTTTTAGAACTGGTTAGATATTTTCTTCCAATTCTTGTAGCAATCACAAATCTGACCTTGATCTTCTTCTCTTAGTGAAAGAGCTAGAAAGTGACTGTACTTGGAATGGTCACATACTCCTAATCGATTAAAAGCGAATCTAAAAGGTAAGAAGAAGCAAGAAAAAGAAAAAGGAGAATATGCAATTTTTATTGTGGTTCGACCAAATCAATTAAATAGGTCCACTCTGTAGTTTATTTCTAATAGATTTCGTAGTTACAATCAAATTACAACTCAATTTTGGATCTCAAATTAGTTGGTTCTGAATTTAACAGTAGCTTCATGCAAAATCGGTTCAATAGATTAAAATAAATCCTCTTTAATGTATTATAGGATGCTTATTTATAGAAACAAATCTCACTTTAGAATTGGTGAATCATCAGTTGAGTTGTCAAACATGTTGATTCGACTTTCCAGCACCAAGAACAAGTCTGCGTGATTTCTTATATATCGACCGATTGGTGCCGATCGATATTGGCCAGTGTCGATCGATACGATTGACCTACTCTTGTATCTTTCTTCAAATACCCCTAAGTCTTCAAGATTTTGTTCCTTTGGAGAAAAATGGTCAATAACCATCGACCACTATCAATCCATCAAAATGTCGCTTCGTGATATCTTCAATCTTGATATCTTTTAAGCTTTTTGATCCATTCATTATCATTTCATGGTTCAGATCCATCAAAATGTTACTTGGTTCAAATAAAAAATAACACATATACCTATATAATATAATAAGCATAAGGGCATTGGAATTTTTCATAGAACATAAAAAATAGGAATCTGTAAAAAAATTCTATTAATATATGTGAAGTTTGAAAAGATGTTTTCTACGGGATTCAAATTGTAATAACCCGTACCTCAATGGGCCCGAATTTTCGACTAAATTGAAAATCAAGTAGTACGGGTTGATACACGAACTCTTTACGTCATACTAAAGACATAAGGTAGTTTTAGGAAGTTTATATCTACACAATAATAGTGTCATGTTATAGAAGTATGAATAAAGATATAACATTAAAACATTGCTCATTATTTTTGATTCGTTTGTTAATACCTAACCTTTCTTCTTATTTTAAACTAGCATGTGGTCGTCCAATCCAATTTAAGACCTTAGACATATATCCATCTTTATCAATCACCTTTAGATACTATTTACTAGAAGGAGAAAATTCGCAAAGAAATCAAACTAACGACATTTCGCTTATAAGAGAGGTCGATATCACTATGCTATGAAAGTAGTATTAGATAACTTATAGCAAATATACTGCAAAAAGAGATGTCCAATGGAATTTTGCAAATGGTTTAACCACACAATAGTTGATTTTGAGATTAACATAGGGAATAACCACTTGGATTTTATTGGCTCATAGAGCTTATGAAGAGCAAGGAACAACTTTTAGTATTTCTTATGTATTAGTGCTACCGTACATATTTCTTAATTATGTTATGTCGGTTCCACATTAGGTTTTAGATCTAATCTTGTTCTTATGAATACCGAATAATTTTTTAATCTTAAATTTTATAACACGTTTCTTATGAAAATAAAGAGCCAATTCACTTTAGTACATAAAGAATTAAGCAATGATGATGCACATGAAACTTACATGTTTACTTCATATTTAAAATCGAAGGATAAGTGATAGACGAAACAACCGGAGTAGCTCTGAACATGAATGTTGCTTGATCCATTCTAAAAGGAATAAGTTACATGGCATGTTAATTTAGTAGTATTAAGCAAATAGAAGCTTAAATAAATATATGGTTTGGTTACATATTTATTATACATACCAATGATTGCACGTAAAGATTTGAATAGCGATGTTGGGCATCGGCGACGAGAATACTAGAATCTATTTATGGCAATACGGATGGTACTAGAATCTTTAAATAGTTTGTAAGCCCTAAATGTAGATATTTGGTTTTATAAAATAGTGAAGGACGATGTTAGTGATGGGGATAGGTGGATCTTGCTGATGAGAAGTATCGATAGAGTTGGCGATGGGAATCGATATAGATGATCGGAACGTGTTATCCTTCCTTTTGGTCTGGTCAGGACCGATGGTTATCAGCATTAGAGATCGGTTATATTTGAAATTATGAATGATAGTTAAATGGATTCAGATGAATAACACTTAAAAAATTGCTAAGTATGAAAATGGCGCTTCACCTAGGCAACGGATCGGAATAGATCCCCAATTTCTGACCCAATCAAGGTGCGATTAGTATGGAGTGACAAGGAAGGCCTCACAAGACCATTTCAAATTTCAAGTCGATTAAAGTTTGTATGCTCGAGTTATAGACAAAAGAAGTTGGATCGGTTGTAATTTGCATAGAGTCGGATACATGTTGGCTTAGAGGTTGCTTGGAGAAAAACGATTGGCACCAATATTTTTTTATGCTTGAAGTCAAAATCATGTTTGCTTGGAGAATTGGATTTTACTTGAGTCTAATCCTAGGCCCGAATTTTCAGCACCTACTTCGAGTCAGAAAGGTGATTACTTCAGGTCTCGCTTCCGATCAACCGTGAAGTGGGTTTTTCGATGACCGCTTTGGCGACTTTCGAAGATGATTGATTCATAAATCAAAATCTACAACTTTATTACACATGGAAATTTAGGAGCATGGACAATGGTAATGGGAGATCCACCACAACGATCGCACCTCAAATGGAGCAAGTGGGAATGATTTATACGTATCGTTATAGAACGATCGACCATGATCAATCTTCAGCACAAACGACTCAACTCTACTCCATGGAAAACACAACAAATCACAAAAGGTTAGTCAAAATGACATGAAATTTGGAGATCTAGTAGCTAAAATCATAGGGGACCTACTTGAAGATCGCACCTCAAAAGGAGTTAATATGAACGATCGACACCAGTTGTTTTCTAGCTAGCGATTGATCCTAAATTTTGTGGATTGGGTCGTCTGGGCCTGGAGGTTCTTCTTGGTCTGGAGGTTCTTCTAAAATTTCGGCCCGATCCATGCACGTCTTCACCTATAAATACAACGGACTTGGTTCATTGCAAAGGATTTTCTTTAGGCTCTCCTTTATCACTTCTTGTCTCTTCCACTAATATTTTTCAAAGGCAAAAAACATATGTGACTGTAATCAAATAGTATAAATAAAAGACCACTGGAGTGGACGTAGGCTAGAGTCGGCCATACCACTATAAAACTTGCATATTCATTTACTTTTCTGCTATCTATTCTTCGATCTGTAAACTTGTATTTCTCTATTTTGATCTAAATATTGGATATGTGTGCTTTCACACAAACAACTGGGTGTTGGTGGCCATTTTCCCTGCTAACATTTTAGTGCTTTCATTGAGAAAGCTAGCCTCGTGGATTTGGAGTTCAGATTTGGAATCAACTACAAAGCATAGACTTGGATCAATGGTCAAACAATCAACAAGGAGTCGGATAAGTGATAGGAGTCACCATGGAGGAAGTTAGGAAGCATCCCCAGGGGACGGAGACAATGGTGAATGCTATGCAGGAAAAGATGATGAAGAGGCAAGAGGAGATGATCCAGAATTTCCTCAGGCAGATTAGACAAGCCGGAATGCAAAATCAACCAGTTGGAGTAGAAAGAACTGTGGAAAACCAGAACTGTCATCATGGAAATGGAGCAGATGGACTAAGGAATGGAGTGGAGCAGCCTGTACACCTCCCGATAAACAAGGAACGATCGACATCGATCCATCCGTAAGGACCGGCATCGATCGATCAAGATTCGAGAGCGTGCCTTTGGGTCAGGTTGGATCGATTCTTGGCTAGATATTGGATGATACTACGAATTTTAGCATGGATTGGAACTTGGATGCGCGTCTAGAAGAGGATAATTTGGGATACCCTTGCAGATTCGGGGGGCAGGAAGGAAATGATGATCAGAGACTACTTATGAATGCTGGAATAGCTGGAAACTGTAATCTAGGAGTTGGAGTGGAAACTAGCAAGCTTGGATATGGATTGGAGTAACGGGGGCAAACACTGACCAAGGAAGATGGATCGGCCCTGATCCATCCACTGGATCGAAAATATTCCCCATGGAACTGGGGCACAGATTTGGATGGCTTTATAAGGAATCGATAACGGTGATGGAACAGTAGCAGCCATCATCCGCAACAAACTGGAGCGAGCCCGACTTAAGGGCACTAATAGACATCTGTTGATCAAGATAGCAAGAACTAAATAACTAATGAACTCTATACTAAAATGTCTAAGTCACATGCACATGCACGAGATTGAGGATGGTCCTTAGGCATGCTTTGAGATGGGATGAACCACCATAACAAATAAATCTTTAAACACTTGGATCCACAGTAATGCAATGAACAACATAGGTCGCATTTGTGATCCTATCCGGAGAGATGGGATAACAAGTACAAAGCATGGGTCTTTTTGTCAGATAAACACGATGATACGGACTTGTGCATCATGGATTAAGTCCTCGACTAGGTATCAAGGCTAATAAAATAAAATCGAACAGGTTATCAGATATGGACTATGCATAGCAAGGGGTATGTCGCTTTGCTCGAACGTGATGGATCGACCTACTCAGGTTGTCAAATATAGATTATGCTTGGCAAGGACCGGAGAGATCAAGGTCGTCAGGTATGGATTATTCCTAGCAAGGGTTAGGTTGCTTCACTCGAATATGATGGATCGACCTACTCAGGTCATCGAGTATGGATTGTGCTCAAAAAAAATCCGGTGAGATCGAGGATTTGGATATCAACTTCGAATAGCAATAGACTTTTCTTTGAATGGATGCAGATTCAGATGAAATGATCCGAAGAGAATGTGAATTTGGATTCTGGATTGGAAAATACGGCTATCAATGGATTATAGATTTTGGATTTTAGATTTATAGCAATTCAAAACACGTCTTCCTACCGCAAGGCATGTTTTGGGAAGCAAATGTTATCCTGCCTTTTGGTTAGGCTGGAATACCACAAATTCGGCTAAAATGGATGGTTATCAGGATTGGAGTTCAGTTGTATTTGAAACTATGGATGATAGTTGAATGGATTCAGATGAACAACACTCGAAATATAGCTAAGTATGGAATTAGTACTTCACCTAGGAAACAGATCAGATTTGATCCCCAATTTCTGAACCGATCAAGGTGAATTTATTATGGAGTGACAAGAAAGGCCTCATAAGGCTACATTTCAAATTTCAAGTCGATTAGAGTTTGCATGCTCGAGTTGTGGGCAATAGAAGATGAATCGTCATTGATGGATTGGTGGTAATGCTTGGAGTCGGGTACTTGTTTGCTTGGAGGTTGTTTGGAGAAAAACGATCGACACCAATTGTTTTTCATGCTTGGAGTCAGAATCGCTTTTGCTTGGAGAAGATTTGGAATTTACCATAGTCTAACCCCAGGCCAGAATTTTAAGCACGTGTTTCGAGTTGGAAAGGTGATTACTTCGGGTCTCGCTTTGGGTTAACTCTAAAGTGGGTTTTTCAACAACTGTTTTAGCAATTTTCAATGATGATCAATCCATAAATCAAAATCTACAACTCCATTACACACGAAACATTTGAGCATGGACTAGAGGCAATGGAGGACCCACCACAACGATCGCACCACAAAAGGAGTAAGTGGGAATGATTGGATGTATTGTTCTAGAACAAACAGCCATGATCGATCTTCAGCACAAATAAATCAACTCAACTCCACGAAAAGAGTGATATATCACAAATGGTAAGTCAGAGCGGCATGTAATTGGAGGGCAAGTAGCCAAGATCATAGGGGACCTACTAGAATGATCGCACCCCAAAAGTATTTAATATGAATTATCGGCACCTTTCATTTTTTGGTAAGCGATCCACCTCAAATTTTATGGTTCGGGTCGTCTAGGTCTGGAGATTCTTCTAGCAAAACTTCAACCCATTCCATGCACATCTTCACCTATAAATATAGCGGACTTGACTCATTACAAAGGTTCTCTTTTAGCTCTCCTTCATCAATTCTTATTTCTTCCTCCATTATTTTTCTAAGGCAAAAGCATCTCTAACTAATATCAAACAATATAAATAAAAGATTATTAGAGTGGACATAGGCCGAAATTTGCTGAACCACTATAAAACTTGCATGTTCATTTACTTTTCTAGCTACAATCTATTCTGTGAGATGTGAACCTGTATTTCTCTGCTTGTATCTAAATAATGATATTGGTGCTTTCACATACAAGCGGGTGTTAGTGCTCATTTTTGCTGCCAACAGAATGCGATGGTAATGAAGATGGTTAGATTTGCAGTAATATCGCTACAATAAAATACCCTTAATCGAAACATGTTCTAGTAGAGCAAAGACAATGGTTTTGAAAAGGTCGTATTATGCGAAGTTATAGTTGGATTAGAGTTTAACAACATTTTATGACCGTCGCACCAAAACACAATAATAAAAGTATATTGCTAATTTTTGTATCCACTATGATAGAACATATTAAAATTATTCATAACAGATGTAATAATATCTTTTACGACTATAAAAACTATTGGCATATGGTATTGTACAAATGTTTTTCATTTTAAAAAAATGATTATGAGCACTGCTACGGTACACACTTGTACCATTTTGTGAATGGAACTAATTTCTTACTAATAACAACCAAAACCATCCACATATTCTCAAAACAAAATGAAAGGCTAACATTCAGAAAAGCCAAAACAATTAACATTCACACCACTCATAAATTCTCTGCATAACTACAAAACATCAACAAAATATAGTCCAAGATTTTGCTATAATAAACGAGTAGTACAATACATAATCAAATTTCAAAACCAACATCAAACATACATATACTTCTTATCAAATTTCATAAAGTTCAGTATGACAATAACAACATACATACAACATCAAAATATTCTACGACCAAATGTTTATAACTTTGCAATGTATATTTATGTACACAAAAGGAATATGTTTTAATTTTGTATGTAAGTTGTAAAACATGTGTCTAGTAGACCTATAGTTTTTTGAAGTTGCTAAAACTAAATTCCAGTTAGTGAACTTTCATCTTGACACCTTGCAAAACGCCACACTCTTTAAGTAGTTTCATCAAAATAAGAACATAACTTCAAATCATGTGAAGTCTACAAGTAATAAATATATATCACTTATATACCTTAAGGTATAAAAAATCAACCAAACTACTTGCTTAAGATGTTAGAAGAATATATACTATCATTGGGAGCAACAACATGAAAATAATGAAGAATACAAAAGGAACATAGAAAAAGTAGGAATTAAAATATTGTTAACTCTTGACTTCTAGACACAAAGCATACTCCAAAGTGACACAAAACTACTTTTTGGTTAGTTCAGTTTTCTTGGTTAGGATTTTCCAAAGATGTATAAACAACTTTATCTGATGAATTGATTTGAGGTAGGACATACGTCAATATATTTTAGTAACTTGTATTTATGTTCTATTTCATTTTCTTCGCTATGAAAGAAAACTTAAATATTTGATTTTATATAAAAACATATAAAACTGATATTAGTAAATCACCATACAATGGGAACTAAATGGTAAGCACTCTATATGTGCTATAATATCAGTATTACTATAAACGATAATCACTCTATATGTACTATAATATTAGTATTACTATGAATGATAACCACTCTATATATATAGCCAACATGAACAACAAATAATAGTTTATATGACTGCTCAAGCTAGTAAAATTAATCAATTGATAAGAAATTTTCTGAATATTCACATAAGATATTTAAACTTATGTTGTCACAAGGAATGAATTTTTTTTATAACATAACCAGTTGCCACAACCATTAGTATTCCATTTGATTAGAGGTAATTGACAAACGTTGCACACCAATATAATGGTTAATTTGGATAAGGAGAGTTATGTTGCCTTATTGAATGCTTGTTATATTATAAATGATATATTGATAAATAGCAAAAAAATTAAGAGAAAATGGTGCTTAATATATATATATATATATATATATATAGTGTGATGCTAAGAGCACCGTGAAGAATGCTTACAAATACCATAGGAAAAACAATAATAAACATATTAAAATACGTATGTTTTCTAATACCAAAGTCTTTTTACATGGCCATCAACCACTAACTAAAATCAATTTACGTGGAAAACAATCACCGACCAACACAATTTTCCATGACCATCAACCTCCGAACACAGTAGATCAATGGTTGATGACCATGAAAATTATGTTGATCGACGGTTGTTAGTTGTGCAAACTTATGTTTTTGGTAGACCCATAAAAAGTTTGGTATTTGAAAGAGTATAGACTAAAATTGCTTCGTATTTTTTAGCAATGGTACTAGTAAGCATTTTTTTGGTGCCCTTAGCAACACACAATATATATATATAAACAAAAGTTAAGAAAAACAATCTGTCTTTCTATTGGAGATACGAAGGATATAAATTCCAGATATGATAATACACTAATAAGGGTTACCAGACTAGAATTATGAACTTCGCACAAGACTTTCTCTGGAAAAAATTATCTTGTTTTTGTTGAAGTCATTTTCTTAATGGCAACTTCTTGCAGATGCAAAACTATTGTAAAAGATAAGATAATATTTCCTAGTGCTAGAAAATATGTTTGAAATATTGAGAGATAGACATGATATCCATAGTAGACTGAACCATGGGTAGCATGACCTAGTAAATTTGCATCAGAAAAGTAAACGGAAGTAGCGAGAATTTCTGCATGAGGAAAGACGGCAGGTTTCTCCATATCAAGTGCATCACCACTCACAACTTTAGTAAAAAAATGCATCTAATGTAGGTTAAAATTTAGACATAAATATAATGTAATACAGTTCACATAAGGCTTAAAAAGTGTGTTAATGTTAAGATTTTTCACAGTAAACTTGAACCCAAACAATAATGCAACCATATAGGTAAAAGTAAGGAATCCATAAGAATTCTAGCATTTAACAATATAATTTAAGAAACAAAAAATAGTATGCATGTGAAAAAAGTATATAACATACATAATAGGTTGACAATCAATTTAAATGTGTTTGGTTCGAGCATGGAAAACAGGATTCACCGCCATGTAAGTCGCACTCACATTGTCACAAAAGAGGTATATAGGTAGCAAGATAGAGATATAAAGATCATGAAGAATGGAACAAACCCTTTAGGTACGGAATGTGATGGAACGGAATTATATCTAAAGTCATTTCTCATTGTCGAGAACGATGTGGGTGGCATCTACAGCTCGGGTCAACCACTCTTTTTCGTCTATGGTTTTGTATCTCAACAAGTGCAAAGATAACTAGATTGAGGGGCCTTCTGGGGTTATCGTAGGGAACTCGGGTGTATTCCCTAATGTCTTGATATTGAAAAATCCTGCTTTAAGTTGTAAAGATAATAGGTCATTTGGTAGATCATGCAGTTTTGAGTCAAAAATAAAAATAAGGATAATGCTTCTCAAAAAAGCAACAAACCAGCAGGGAACTGAATTACACATTGTTATCTCTATTAGAGTACTCAAATAAATCTCTTATGCAGACGATCAAATTTCTAAGCTATATGCATATAACGTTAATATCTTACGTAAATAAAATGAGAATAACATACTATATACCTTCAAAAATTAGAAGATAATTAT
This sequence comes from Allium cepa, assembly GCA_030765085.1. Classification (NCBI taxonomy): domain Eukaryota; kingdom Viridiplantae; phylum Streptophyta; class Magnoliopsida; order Asparagales; family Amaryllidaceae; genus Allium; species Allium cepa. The sequence continues at coordinate 849,497,872 of CM060938.1, forward strand.
AAAATGGAAAGTAATAAAATAAAATACAACATCAATGAGTTACAACATCCATGGTAAGAAAATATCCACTTCACACAATGTAGCTCAATGTATAAGAAGAAAGTGATTACCATGATAAGGAAATGGTGATTATTAGAGTAAAACAAAAAGAAACCTTTTGGTAAGCATTAAATTTTTTTTGTCTAAAAACATGATAAGAGAAGACAGATTACCACGATAATCAATAAATCCTGAAGATTACGTAATAAGAGACAGCTTATACTTCTCAGGATACTTAATATCTATACCAAAGTTAAGGCTCCTTAGCTGTCTAAAACTGTGTAGTTAAAGCACGCCAAAACCCCGTAAAATCTCCGCTATAGGGCACGACGCTCTTCATCCACTGTGCTATTTGAATTTAGCGCTATTAATATACAAAAGTTGATATGACTAAAAAATAAAAGAAGTTAGGGTAAATACCTAATTTTAAAGCATAAGTGCTCAATATAAATAAGAAATCTATTACAGTCACCAAATCTAGTCTACTTAAATCATAATATTCTTTGGTTTTTTTGAAATGGTACTTAGATACAACATGTCACCGAGACAAGATAACACAAATCGCATGTCAATATATGTTCGAATCACGCTACGTATGTTTCGAGACCTCTCGCACCAAAGCCGAATCACTTAACCATTGGGACAATTACAACATGTCACCGAGACAAGATAACACAAATCGCATGTCAATATATGTTCGAATCACGCTACGTATGTTTCGAGACCTCTCGCACCAAAGCCGAATCACTTAACCATTGGGACAATGGTGCTTGTCTCTTTGTTTTTATTATATAAGATTAAAAAATATTTCTTTTTTCCGACACAAATCATGTGAGAATGAGAATAAATTAATTTTTAATATTTGGTTTTATATCCAATAAAGCTTTTTGCACCTCTACTATTTTTTGCTATATCCCTCCTTTATCCCCGCTATAACCTTTTTACACCTCCATCACTATAGAATTGCTAAGCTCTTTAATTGCACTTATCTAAAACACATAAACTAGAGTAAGAGTTGAATAAAAAAAATGAAAGATACAAAGGATAGCAGTCAAACATATCAATCTACAAAACTTGATGCAATGGTCTTAACAATATACTATGAAGGATGTGGTTATTTCTTTATAGAGTTGTCCCAAGATCCTCGAAGTATTTGTGCTAAAGAGCCTTTCGAGCCATGATCCTTTTGCTTGGTTTAAAGTGTAGCATTTTTTGAATGCATACAAATAAAACAGTCAAAATAAATAAATAATAGGTTGTGATTTCTATTTAAAATGTATGTTAACGGAACAAGTACTTGTAATGTAGTTTTTAGAGTTGGGCATCTTAATAGAAAGAAACTTACAAGTGTGAACATATACCATGTTCAATTTAATAAAATATGGAAAAATATAACATTTACTGATTATATAAATATCAAGATGTACTACAATCATAGGGATGATTATGGATCACAAGCTACATTATGAATGAAAGTTCAAACTAGAATACCAAATGCCTACGAAAAAAATCAGTGCCGGTCCAAGGTCATTTTGGGCCTTGGGCAAAGTAATAATTTAGGCCCCTTGCAAATTACTATGATTATTAAATATAACTACAGCAAAAACATATATAAAATACAATATTTTCATCTATAAATTAATTTTTTAATAAAACAACGATCAGAATTTTGCTAAAAAGTAGCCATGTTACAAAATATTAATTACAAAAGATATATTAAAACTCAACAACAACCCTCATTTAAAAATATCGCTCGATGAACTTTTTGAAGCAAAATCATTAATTATATCATCTTGATCAATATTTCTAACATGTCCTTCTCAATGCATAATATCGCTAGTCCATTAAATCCATCTTGTAACATAGAAGTGTGTAATTATGACTTTAGAAATTTTAATTTAGAAAAACTTCTTTTAGCGGATGCTATAGTAATCAGAATAGTCAATAATATCTTATGAGGAATGATCACGTATGGAAACATATCTGTTTCTTTCACAAACTTTAAAAACTTAATGGAGGTCTATGGCTTATCTTCTTCATATGCTTCCTTTGATAACATTACCCGCAACACTTTAAATTTAGAATTTAAACTTTTTCTGATAACATCAAAATGATCAACTTTTTTAAAGCATTTTCAAGATTTGATCCATTATCATACCTTTGTAAAATGCTATAGGACTTATTTAAAGCAACCTTTTTTGTACTTCTCGATGTCTTCCACTCATATTAGAGCCATTATCATACCCTTGTCCTCTTATATCATCAGTATTAACTCCAAGCTTTGTTATTACAACTTGTAGTTCATTAAAAAAAGCCAAACAAGTTGTATCTACAACATTAATGAACTCTAAAAATAATTAATCTATTTTATTGATGTACTTGACAAATCCACATATTTTACTAATAAAGCCATTTATTCTCCGTGACTGGAATAAAGGAGTATAATAAAGAATAATAAAGAAATATTTTTCCTCTTCAGTTTTTATAATTATAGAATTTTTTACTTTCAATACTAAGATCGTTGTTAATTCATTGATAATTTTATGCCTAAGATAATGATGATGATTTTTTTTTCCTAATGAGTTAAAAATGGTGTTGTTACTGGGTCAAACTCGAAAATCATATCTGTTTGAACCAAAAACAGCACAAACACCCAAATGAGTATAGTAGAAAAAAAGGTAAAGAAGGTAAATAAATACAATAAATAACAAGACACAAAAGCTTTATGGTGGTTTGACTAATTGTTGCCTACATCCACTTAGCTTTGTTGCTGATTTGATTGTTGTTTACAAATGTTGTTTTTATGGATCGGTGTGGATCCTCTGTATTATAAGAGATTATAGAGGAAATTTTTAAGAGAGCCAAAAGATCCCTTGAAATGACGCCCCAATCTCCTATTAGTGACTGTAGATTATCTGTAAGCTCTCCTCCACGATCTCCACCACGTCCCCTATGTATCAGTAGCAATTGAGCTTGAGAAAACATGGCCATGCCAGCAAGCATGATGGATCGGTACTGTGGGCATATCAGTATTGATCCATAAGATTACCTTATGGGCGTCTTCAATTGGTTTGCTTTGATGTGACTTGTTGCTAGTTTCATGTTTTCCATTCTGATTGCTTTGATGGAAGTTCATTTCCAGATCAACAAGATAGATTGATGGTGGAATGGAGTTCCAGATTTCGAGTACTTGAGATGCTTGATAATAAAGTATACGCAATTAATCTAATGAAGCTTGGATGTACTACAATCACCAAAGTTTAGAAGTAAAGGGAGTTTAAGGTGCTTTGGATGGAGTTGTATGGATCGATATTGATTCACAGGCATGGATCAGACCGATCCATACCTTTGTTCTAAAGTTGGACGTCGGCATTGGTACTTGAAGTAGCATGATGTGTGGACCACTTTAGAAGGTTTTTGCATGTTCTTGACCTTGTCTCTTGAATCTGTTTGGCATCCAAGTTTTAGTGGTTATTGCTCTTGATTCATGCTTGATCGACGCAATTTGTTCAAATATGGCCCGGTCAAAATGCTGGAAAACACTTGCCTCCCAAAGCATGCTTTGCAAACGGAAGGTGTGCTTTTCTTAGGAACATATATTAAAGTTGACGTAACATTATAGGTGGATTTTTTGGCTATCAGCCAATCAAGCTATGGTGAATCATCCCATTCTTTTGGATTCACCTATAAATCAAAGGTTGTTCCAGACCATCATAGCTAAGGATAGAGTCCTTGCTTGAGTGTTAGTCATAAATCACCATTCTTTGTTCCCCGGAATCATCACATTATATAGTATATCATGAATCATGAAAGTCATGTATTAATCCAGGAGTCAAAAATCAAGTATAAAAATCAATGGATCGATAATTGCTATTAAGTTGTTTCAAGATCAATTGGTGTTCAAAACCAAAGTCTAGTATTTGAGATCTCTGGGCCATGTATTCGATGATTGATTCAATTCGCGATCGCTTCAGATCATTAATCAAATCTTCAACCTTTCCAGACTGCAAGTCCATTGTCAACCTCTCCGGATCATTCCTTGATCTCTCTGGAATGCTAATCCAACCATCAATCTCTCTGGATTGTCAACTCAATTATTAATCCCTCTATATCCTTAAATCAATCATCTATCTCTCTAGATCATTAGTTCGATCATCGATCTCTTTGGACTTTTACTTCAATCCTTAGTCTCTTTGGACTGTTCTTCGATTTCGTCGACCCATATAACATCCCATTTATGGTTCGGCCAATCTAGTCGTTTCTCGATATTGTCGGACTGTTTAATCATCCAATCTGCGATTCAACCCTTCTAGGTCATTTATCAGATTGTTGATCATCCAATCTAGGGATCGATCTCTTCAGATTGTTGATCATCCAATCTAGGGTTTGACCAATCTAGGTCATTTCTCGATCACTCCAGATCATTCGTCGTCCAATCTAAGGATCAATCTCTCCGGATCATTATTCATCCAATCCAGGGATCGATCTTTCTGGATCCTTGATGTGTCCAATCCACTTTCTCTTTGACAAAGACACTAATGACCAAACAAGTCCATCCGCTTATTCTCCGGTAAGGGGACTTACCTTCGTACAATCGCATTTCGCTTACTCTCTGGTAAGAGGGCTTGCACCTTGTGGTCATTGCTCCATTTCTCCGAACAAGACTGCCAAAATCAATATCGGTCTCACATTAAAGTGGTTCATAAAATCTTAATCAACTTCGGTGTTAACTAATCTTTGTTGGTGTTTAGAAATTAGTATCAGTTATCGTGCTCGAGTTTTTTTCCAAGTCTGGTGTCCATTCCCAAAGTTCGAATTCAAACCATCAAGAAAACAACACAGCATCCATCTCATCAATCACTACAGTTTAGCATCCAACTTAGACTGTGCCTAGAGACCGATCGAGGTCCTATACACGAGTAGGTAGCTTGGCTGCAATGTTGGAATGACTATTGAGAGCAAGGGCAAAGTAAGAGCGCCAAACCTAATTCCCTATCGTCCCGATCAAGAGATAACTATTCCTGATCTGGATCCAAGGACGTTTCCATTTGCTGCAAATTATTGTTGTTCCCATTCTACCACCATAACTTGGCCTCTTATGTATTGTTTTAACCGGTTGTTCATAACTAGTTCCTTAATTAGGTCACAAAGGTGCCTACAACATTTGTTTTATGCCCATACATCTCATGGAATAGGCAATGCTTTATCAGTCTTTTCTGTCGATCAGTAGGTTCTCTATTCGTCAGTTTTCTTTACGGGATTTGCCACCTAGTATCAAGGTCAATCCTTTCCAGGTTTTCATTCAATTCATTATAAGAAGAGAATTTATGTTCTCTTCTCTACCGCTTCGGCCGTCCAAAGCCATCATCGTCCTTTCATTTTCCTTTATCTTTGATAAATCCAACCTCGGACGTTTCTCAGTCATCCAGAGCATTAACCTTTGCCTTTCCTATTTTTGCATCATCCTGATGCAAGTATCTTTCGACCTTAGGATAAATTATAAAAGGTCCGTCGGCGGATCCCTTTCCAAAGAAATTTTGAAATTCATTTTGCTAGCAACTCCTGAAATGGCCACCATCAGAACCACTGATGGGTTCGGCCTATGAACTACGTCATTCGCTATGTTAAATCAGGTCAGAAAACTTTTCAACGTCTCTTTGGCCTTTTGCTTCATGCCTGATAATGTCATCATGTTCTTCGGTTGTGAAATATGCACTCTAAATTGCCTCATGAATCCATTTACCAACTCGATCCGTGTGCCGATGGAATCATTTTCCAGCCGTTAGAGCCACAATGCTGCTAGGTCTGTCAAATACAAAGAGAAACACTATCCCATCACTTATTCAGATGCACCTAATACCTCCATATATTGGACGTATTTCATCAGGTGAACCGTTCGATTAGTTTTTCCATCGCACATTTCCAGCGTTGATAGCTTGAAATCGGGCAAATTTCTCGCATACTGGATGTTAGGAGTGAACGTGTTCTTGGTCACGTCCTTCAGACTCTGATTTGGCGATCCACTTCTCATAGTTTATCTAACTATCTCAGAAATTCCATCATCATCATATAATGGAAGCCTCAATTCCATATTTTCATTCTACCCATGTTCCTACGATGAACTTCTAGCATGTACTCTTTAGGTCATGCCTCTACATTTTGATTCAAGTTGTGTTATCCAACAGCATCCCTTACATAAGCATCTCGAAGTCCTGGATTCAATTCGATCATGCGCTTAGTCCTTGGGGTTCGGTACTGACCCTTGCTTGGGAATCGCTACCGATCAATGGAATTTCTTCAGGGATTACCCTGCTTTGCTCATTCCATTTCCATAGGCATCTACTCTGGCCTTTGACTTTTGTTCTGATCCGTAGTAACTCTGACCTTTCCAGGTTGTCCCGGTCTTTTGAAGAATCCCTCCATCATCTCTTCCTAGTATGCTATCATTTTATTCTGCACTTCTGTCATCATGATTCCCATCTCATCTCTGGTTATGTAGATGGAAAGAGAGTTAGATCCCAAAGATACTTCCTGGCTACCCTTATTTCCTTGTTGGCTTCCTCCAACAGCAGTTTTCTTGGTTGATGGTCTCATCATCCTTTTCAATCACAAGTCTCAAGTCACGGAATTCAAGTATCTCTCAATGAAAGCACCAAAATATTTAAACCAAAAACGTCACAAATACCTATATGAGTATAGCAGAGAAAAGGGTAAATAAAGTAAATAAAAATAAGAAATAACAAGACACAAAAGTTTTATAGTGGTTTGGCTAATTGTTGCATACGTCCACTTAGCTTTGCTGTTGATATGGTTGTTGTTTACAAATGCTGTTCTTATGGATTGGTATGGATCTCAGAATTACAAGTGATTGTAGAGGAAATTGTTCAGAGAGAAAAAAGATCCCTTAGAATGACTCCCCAACCTCCTATTTATAACTATAGGTTGCCTAAAATCTCTTCTTCACGATCTCCATCATGTTCACCACGTTCTAGTAGCAGTTGAGCTCAAGAATGGCCATGTTAGCAAGCTGATGGATCGGTACCTATCCATGGGCATGAATCGGTACTGATCCATAAGATTACCTTATTGTCCTCTTTAATTGGTTTGATATGATGTGAATTGTTGTTAGCTTCATATTTTCCATCTCGATTGCTTTGCTAGAAGTTCATTTTTGGGTCAACGAGATGGATCAGTGGTGGAATGGAGTTCTTGATTTTGAGTGCTTGAGATGCTTGATAACAAAGTATATGTGATCAATCCAATGAAGATTGGAATGAGCTACAATCACCATGTTTAGAAGTAGAGGGAGTTTGAGGTGTTTTGGATGTCGTTGTATGGATCGGTACCAATCCATAAGCATGGATCGATACTAATCCATTCCTTTGTTTGAAAGTTGGACTTCGGTCCCGGTACTTGAAGCAGCATGATGTGTGGACCACTTTGGGAGATATTTGCATGTTGGAATCCTCGTCTCTTGACTCTATTTGACATCCAAGTTTTAACAGTTATCGCTTTGGATTTCTGCTTGATCGATGCAATTTGTTCAAATATGGCCTGGTCAGAAGGCTGGATAACAATATCAATTAGACCTAGAACATTAACTTTAGCATCATATTAATTTTTTCTTTACTTCCACAAAATGCTAAGTTATTTATTGTAAGTCATTTCATTACCCAATAATTCTAATCATGACATTTTTACATTGTAGTGTATTATTTCTAATTTGCATTTGCAATTCTTTGTAAATAGTTTGATTTTTCTTTAGTCTAAATCTTAACATCTTTAGTGATTTTACACTTTGAAGATGCTCGATACTATATTCATATTGTTTAAGTGTCTTGGTAAGATGTTCCAATCTCTAATTCCATCATTTTGCTAATTGACTTCGAGACGACTTAGTTTTCAACAATTTATAGGAAAAGCAAAACAAATTATCTCACTATTTTAAGTATACTAACCATTCTCTGTCACGACTGTCGCTATTTGGTAAAATTTGAGTACAATGAACTAAGGAGAACTTTCTACAGTGTCCATCTAAAGGATATTTAATATAAGCTTCTCATTTTGGTCCATTTTCAATAAGTAAATCTCACATATATCCACTAAGATTATCTCAAATTCTAGGGTCATTATATTTAAATTAAAGCTTATTTTCCAACATTCAAGATTGTCAATAATATACTCATCATGTGTATCATTTTCATTTTCTTTTAATTCTTCATAATTGATTTGTTGTTTAGATTGATTTGATAAATTTGCATCATTTTCATGGTTAATGAATTCATCATGGCAAAGATTATTAGCACCACTTATTTCTTCGATTACGTCTACACTTTCATCAATTAATTCTTCATTCATTTTATTTTTGTTTTCAATTAATAAAAGGTTTTCTACTTAGATTGACTTAATAAACTAGCATCATTTTCACTTCCCAATAAGTAAATTTGTTGCTTAGATTCAATTCACAAATTTGATTACTTATCAAAATAATTATTAAGTGAAAATTTTAAACTTTGAGCAATATTTTATTATCTTTGTTTCTTTTTTACTTTCTTAGCTTTTAGAAAGATATTTCATAATTTCAGTCCAATAATTAAAGCAATAAAATCAACTAATTAATATTCAGTAACAATAGAACCTGGTTTGTAAGCGGATATCCTTCCTCAGATACTTCAGCTATAACAAATAGTGAATATTGAGTTGTGATGGAATGGAAGCCTGTAATTCATTAATTATAAAATAACAATGATTAATCCAAATAATCAACTAATATACAATTACCTTAAATGATATAGAAATATTAAAGTAAGTAAAGTTATTTCTAAATCAAATATTTTTAGAGTTGAGAATATATCACAGGTTAAACTTCCTATTTCAATTGCAAAATTTGCAAAGTCATGGTTTGTTTAACCATCAACATGAGCACAAGAATTTGTTATCGCAAAATAGTCATTCATGTTACCAATAATTTTACAAATCCAAATCATATACTCATATCAAGAAATAAATCAAAAATCCATAAAATAACTACAAATAGAATGATAAAAAATTACTTCCTTAACTTGGTATTATTAATAGTTTGATTTGATTTAATTTATAGTAAAGGTAGTATACTTAATTGGCTAATTCCATAAATTCTTGGTATTACATTTTTACCAATTGATGATATAATATTGTATACCACATGTTCGTTAATAGTACCAATCTGTAATTGGTAAAAATATTGCTGATATAATATTGTACATTATATTCCTTAATTCCATAACATATTGCTGATTTAATCAAAAAATATACCATAATATAGATAAGTGATGCCTTAACTTGGCAGTATACCAATAAACAATTGATAGAAAATAAAATACGTAATTCCACAAAATATAGAAAAAGAAATTAGGGATAAGAAGGTTAGAAACATACCAACAGACAAAGGAAGATTGAAAATTACCGTTATCTTTGCTAATTGATGAATAGTTTGCTTTCAAAATTGATCGATGATTGAAGTTGTTACTGGCTTGCTAGTGCTACTGTGTGATTTGAGAAGTTATTGCCGACTTTCAAAATTAGTTAATAAATGTATAATATGGTAAAATTAAACATATGAGCATTAAGTAGAAACAGAGCAGAGAAGACGAGACAAGATCTAGAAGATGAGGTGACTTCCAAAATGAAAAGTAACATGATTAACTAGTAATTACTACGGCTTTGTTATTATGCGTTCTTTTTAGGTAGGATTTCAAAATTTATAATTTTGGTATTTTAACACTATTTTACAAAAATTGAATAAAACAACAAAGTTTTTGCCGTTTTATTCAATTTGCAATAAAACAGCAAAGACATTGTCCTTTGAACCTATTTTTGCAACAAAATAGCAAACTCTTTACTATATTATCCACTAGTCTTTTGTTCAGTTCACTAGCCACTGAGTCAAATTGAATCAGCCACAGGGCAAGAGAATAAGCCATATATGGTTGCGTTATGGCTATTTTCGTCTATATTTTCCACTGAACAAGCTATTGTTGGTTGTGCTCTGCACAACATTTTGTACTAAAACATTGTGATTTACTATTGTCAACAATAATTTTGCTAGTAGCATTGTTTACCAATTTGTAGGAATTCTACCTTATCAATTCTTTCATTAGTTGAAAATTTTAAACTCAAAGAAATTTTAGAAAATTTGCAAATTCTAAAGTACTCTAAATCTACAAAGTTTTTTGTATTTATTATGCTTTTTTGATTTTTTTCATGATTGATTGGCACAAACATTAAATTCTCTAAGCAGAAACCTTCGAATATACTAAGAATTTCGTTTGTTGTTAACCACATTTCTTAAAAAGTGGTTGCGTAATCACTTACAACTTGTTGGTAAGACAAGAATAAATAAAAATGTTATAAATTAATATTTACAGAGGTAAAAAATAGAAAGATGTTAAAGACAGATATTGCAACTGCAAAATTCATATAGTTGTTAAAAAACATTTTGGGAAAAAATGGTTGTTAAAAACTTTACAACTTTCACTAAGTGAACACTGTAAATAAAAAGTTGTATAAGGTCATTTCATTGTAGTGTATTCTTAGAAAGTAGCGAATAGGGTTTTTGTTTGAAAGAAATACATTTAGAAGTTAAAAAAACACAGTACGCACTAACTCTAACTTGAAAGAATGGCTTCTCCGTTCTCTTCAAACCCTAATCCTAACTTCCACACTCTTCTTCATTGCCTCTCTTCCTTCCTCGTTCAAAATCCAAGCAATTGGCATGCTCTAACTTCTAAGCTACCTGAGTCTATCCTAAATTTGGATGATCTTCTAATCTTGTAGTTCCACAAATCATCTTTAAAGGAGAGGTTGACCAAATAATCATTCCCTTTTCAACCTTTATTCACCGATTGTTTGATCGGTCACTCTACTTTTCAACCATCGGCCCAAATGTCCCATCCAACTCGCAAATCACTCATGTCATAGCTTCAATGTCAGTAACCTTCTTTTGTCATTATGGTAGCTGAGAGAGTCAAGAGTATGCTCGAGGAGCAATTATGTAATTTGTTACATATGTCTAACCATGTAATTAATCTCGTTTGTAATAAAGATGTTTGATTTATATATTATACTTTATTTATTGTGACATAATAAATTACGTAATTAATTTTTGTGAGGAAAATGAGCGATCCTCTATGAGGAGGAGGTCATTCATATAATTTTGCTCAAAATTTTACAAGTGAGCTACCAATAAACATGGTATGTGTCTCTTCTCCATGAACACATACAGTAAAAATAAAAGAAAAATATCCTCCTAAAAAACCTAGGAAAAAAACTAGAAAACGTGGACAAGAAAAGGTCACAACAAAAAAGGTGCCATTAAAGTAATTAATTTAAAAGTATATTAAATACAAAATCCTTAAATAATATGTTATGCGATAATAGTTATAAATTGTTGTAATCTTGAGAAAATTATCACAATATAAAATAACATATTGTTTCAGATATTCTTGGTCGAGATGTTTTGAGATAAGATATCGATACATCCTTGAGACAAGAATACATAACGATTTCCAAATGCTGGGTAGTGCATTACTTATGGTTATTGGAGGAACCAAGGGGTTACATAATCATAGTTAATGGATAACTATAGAATTACTCATTCTAGAGTTTCCTTTTGGTTGATAAATACTAGGACAACTAGGAAATCTTAGTGTTACTTACGTAATTATCTCGACTTAAGAATATTATGGAGCTTTCATGTAGATACTTCACTTTGATTATAGTCAAACTATTGTTCAACTTTCTTCAAAGTGTAATTAGCAAGTAGGTACGACATAATCCGACCCAATCCAAGTCAACCCAACACATCTAAGAATGGCCGGTCTAAACTCTGTCCGACCCTAAGCCAGGCCATTTACTTAGTAACATGCTAGGGTTACTACCGGGTGGCTCAATTCAAGATGCCTTCAATAGCCAACTCATCTAACAAGACCTAGCTCAACGTTACTGTCTTTGGCCTAACTTTATCACAGTCCACCATTGACTAGTCTCAAGTAGCCCGTTTTGTCATACCATAACCATCTCGGCACGTCCCTTGCGACTTGGCCTTTGGCAATATTTAGCTTTCCTCGGCAAGCGTCTGCAACAAACGACCGGCCAGTACAGCCTGGTAGAAGCTATTCGTTTGCCTTGCTACATTGACATACAAAAGTAAACCACAATTTGTACAGCCAATTGTATAAGGTACTATAGTAGAAATTCCAGAAGCATGCCTACTCTTGTAGCACCTTACCAGCATTAAATGCGAATCACATTCCACCTTTACATTCCATCACCTCATATGACCAGATCGACGACCAAGAGCACTTTTCGCCTATTTTACTATGGTATTTAAGCCATCCATTTTAGCTACTATGAATAGCACATAACATACCACCTTAAAGCGGTTGATCTCTAGTGATTATCTCATAACTCAAAAATTACTCATATCAAACTAAAGCCCTTAACTCGTGAGATAAGAATCTTTTTAGTCTTAAGCGTTTATCTCTTGTTATTCCTTGTAATTGTAAGAGAGAAATATAGTAAGAGATCTTCATAGAGGACATATACATATTTGTCGAACCACTCTATAATTTTGTGTCATTTACTTTAATTTGCCTGTTTTTCTCCTTATTCTATATTTTAAAGCATAGCGTTAGTAATTCTTTGCTCATAAATGCAGTAGTCTTATTTCTAGGTTATCTAATTTATTAGTCAACATATCAGCGTTAGAAGGAGGTTCTCTCAGAAAATCTCTTACATTGCTTCAATTTTCCTTCTCTACACACTCTTTTCACTTTTTACCATGCTGAATCCTAACAATGAGAAGTAACTCATTAACTCTAATGACCATGAAATTAATGGCAACATAGTCACCATTATTGCACGTCCTATCCCTGAGCTCAACAATGGCATGTGGCAAAGTGTGCACCAAAGCTTACCAGCATAGGAACTCTTTCCCGTGAGGTAAATGAACTAAGAATGAAGTTGGGCACCTAGAGCACTGTAAACATTGTTCCACCGCCCTTGCTGGTAGTTGAATTAACTCCTCTCCAACCTGTTCCCCTAATGCTTATGACCCCACGAACAGGTCGAGGCCCGAGGTGGGATAGTGCCTAAAACCCTAGTCATGGATGTACATTCCTATCCAAAAAGACATGTCGTGCATAGGCTAGGTGATGTTATTGACATTGACCCAGAGATAGCCATGCACGGGGAATTAAGACATCTCCGCTCTCCTTTAGCAGAATGGAAATCAGTTGTTGAGTGTCTTCAGGTGGCAAACAAATCTCAAGATGTGAGGTATGAGCATCTTAGTGGTGCTGCTCAGGCTATCGGCAGAGAGACAAGGGCCTCATCAGTGCACTTTTGATCCATATAGGTGTTGCTAGGCCTAGATCGGAAGAGGGACTGGTCATTCATTCACAGTTGCCCTCTGTGCATAGGGAGAGGAGGTCTCCCACTCTAACTCATCATCGTCATCATCACTTTCCTTCTCTTCACCAGTATCCCACTCCATAAAGACGTTAGCTAAGCCCATAGTCAATCGCTAACCAGACAATACCACAGCAAGCCAATTTTGGCCTCTAGGAGGAAATGAGCACCCTTCTCTAGCACCTAATAGAATTCAAATTCGGAATTCCAAGGGTGAAGCTTTTTCTAATGATGAGAATAGTGAGCCATTTTCTAAGGAAATCTTGGACACTTACATCCAAAAGCAGTATATATTGTCGTCCATTGAAAAGTATGATGGAAGTACTTACCCATCTGATCACATTACTACATTCAACTCCATTACCCATATCGGTCCGCTTTTTGGCCAATCAAAGCTTTTGCTCTTCCTATCCACTCTCATAGGGTTGGCCTCCTATTGGTTCCTACACTTATAACTAGGCAACATCCATTCTTAGACCCAGTTATGTGCATACTTTAAGAATAGGTTTTTCACTTTAAGAACCCTTATTATAATTGCTAGTTAGCTAGGTAACATCAGAGAAGGGCTAACCAAGAGTCTTTGGTCATATGTGAATAGCTTCAATAAAGAATCTACCCAAGCTAGGGGCGTTATTAAGAATAGTCTGGTTGTGGCCCTGTGCTCGGGGTGGTCAAATACAAGTTGAGAATATGGAAGGAACTTCAAAAGCAGCATGCCATGTCCCTAACCGACTTCTATCAATGGGCGAATGACATTACGAGGATGGAGGTTGAAGATCTTTCTAATAATGATAATGAAACCCGACATACCACTCAAGCCGGTCCTTATGAAAATACCGACCATCGACCCAATGGTCAATAGAATAATACCCAGAGGCATGTGGAGACCACATCTAATACAGGTCTAAGCAGGCTAACTATGCTGCTTTGAATAAGGTTATGGGGACAATATATCTCATAACCCAGAAGTTGGCATAATTTCAAAGACCAAATGCCACCAGAGGTGGGAGAAGGGAGGAACCTTGTGACAATGACAAATATTACCTGCTCCATCAAATCAATTAACACTCCATCAATGTGTGTTGGATGATCAAAGACGAAACTGTAAGACTAATCCATGAAGGTATGCTTTTATGTTTGTCCAACATCAAGTGGAACAAAGGACGACTCATGACCACCAGTTGGAAACACCTTAACAACCCAATAATAACGTCACAACTATAACCCACATCTTGATCCATAGGAGGATGCTCTCATGTGGCTAAAGTCAAACCGGGTACATAGTCCCAATATCAGAGCGAAGTGGGTTCAGTTGGCCAGGTCTAGTCTTTAGAGCATCAAGCATCCAAACCACCCAAGATGGAAACATATCAGCCTATCATGTTAATCGTCGACGATAGAGAAGCCATCTCTTACCCCGACCATGATACTATGGTCATCACTCTTGCAATGACCAACTCATATGTGGATCGAGCCTTCATGGATGGGGCTAGCTCAGTCAACGTCATGTTCAGACATGTTTTGAGGCTCTTAAGCTTCCTGCCTCCATCCTCACCCCCAATGCTTTGCCCATTACGGCTTTGGGAGTGGGGGTAACGTCAATACCCCAACTCGAGCATAAACGCTTGTTCAAACCTAGGATACCATAAAGTGCATGATTTATGCGCTGGATCAATATGACTTGGAAACAAACTCGAGTCATAATGTTGACTCGCTCAACCCTCGTATGGGGATTCAAACATTTAGTGAAGGTTGGCTACTCCATTGAAATTGATATCCCTAGACTATGCCAACCGTAGAAAAGTTGTTTAAATCAACATAGAATTTAGCTCGAAAGTTAGAGATAGGCTAGTCATTTTCCTACAGCAAAGCAAAGATGTCTTCGCATGTGGGCACACCCATATGACCAACATTGATCCTAGAATCACATGTTATGCACTTAACTTGATTCCGAAGTCGCCTTTGTCCGTCAAAAGCATCGACCGCTTAAGCCAGAAAGGTACCAAGCTCTTAATAAAGAGGTAGAGAAGTTAATATCCAAATCCCTTATATGGGAGGCAGAGTATCTGGTTTGGGCAGCTAACTTAGTACTGGTCAGAAACCAAATGGGTCTTAAAGAACCTGCATTTACTTCTCCGACCATAATAAATCCTACCCCAAAGACAATTTTCCACTGCCTCGCATCTAACAGTTAGTAGATGGGACCATGGACATGAACACCTCACTTTCATGGATACTTATTCCAAGTATAACCAGATTTCGATGCACGGCCTGGACCAAGAGCAAACCTCCTTCATCACAAATGTTGGCCTATATTGTTATTGCGTCATGCCATTTGGGCTGTGAAATGTGAGTGCCACCTTTCAGTGTCATGTCAACTGTATGTTCTCGTAATAGATCACTGATCCATAGAAGTGTACATGGACAACATGCTAGTAAAGTCTAAAAAAGTAAGGGGCATGTAAGAAATTGGCCAAGACTTTCAGTATACTTTGCCAATAAAACATGAAGTTAAACCCGAAAAAATGCTCTTGTCGTCCAGTGTGAAAAATTCGTTGGCTATGTTATGAGCGCCAAGGGAATTGAAACTAACCCTAACAAAATCCAACCCATTCAAGATATGCAAGTCCTAAAATTATGAAGCAAGCACAAAGCTTGAATGGGACGGTAGCAATATTTAGCCAGTTCATCTCAAAGGAAACCGACCGATGTCCCCTTTTCTTTGACCTCAAAAAAAAGGAAAGTTGTTTTCTGGAATGATGAGTGCACTTAGGCATTCACGAAGCTGAGGCAGCATTAGCGGCTCCTTCGGTACTGCTTAACCCCATTTACAAGGAGGATTTGCACTAATATCTAGTAGTGACTAACCGTACATTCAATGCTTCCTTGATTATAGAAGATGAGAAGGTTCAACGACCGATCCTACTATGTTAGCAAAAATTTATTAGCCTCAGAAACAAGATACAATAAAATAGAGAAGCTTGTCTTTTGCCTGCTCATGGCAGCATGGAAACTCCGACCATACTTTACAAAGTACTGACCAACCATACTTTGAAGCAAATCTTTAGTCGACCCAATACAACAAGCCCGCAATTTAAGTAGTCTATTGATCTTTGGAAGCAACACATCTCATTCAAGGCTCGCACTTCTTATAGATTTCATAGCCAAATGCTCAACCTCGGATGGCGACAAAGAGGAGATCATTGCAAGCCAACAAGCTTGGTGACTTTACATAGAAGGGTGTCAAATAAGAAGGGGGTAGTGGTTGGCATGGTCCTTGTCACTCTCGAATAAAGAGAACTATGTTTTATGGTTTTCCCCTCTTTTAAGGAAAATAATAATGAAGCAGAGTATGAAACTATCACGACCTTCCTGAGGATGGAAAAAGAGTTACACGTGGATTTTATCCATGAATTTTGCGACTCGTCACTGGTTTTTAATCAAATCGACGAGCGCCTTTAAGTCAAGGCTAAGAAACTAGCTTTGTATGTGGCCAAGGGCAAGAAGATAATCATCATGTTTGCAAAGTTCAAGCTAGAGCAGATTCATAAGGAGTAAAAACCAAGGCCAATCAACTGGCTAAGGCAGCATGCAACCCAAAGAAAGTCACTCCTTTGGTTTTGTTGGAAATTTGAAGCACCGCTTGCTATGAGCCAGGGGCAACAACAATGGAAATTAATATGTCGTCCATGGATAATTGGATGACTCCCCTTATCAAATATTTAAAAAGTAAGGAGCTTCCAGCCAACTGAAAGGAAGCTAGGAAGATTCTCTACTGGTGAAACACCCTACCTCTATACCCATACTATCTAAGAGTATTACTAGGTAACACTGTTAGATAATATAGAGAATAAGGCTTATGGGGTAAATACATGAATATTACAATGAGATAACATTGATATGTATTTCACAATCGAATACAATACACTTATACGTATACAGTATCGGCATAAAGCAATAGACACATGCATCTCCAAGGCAGAATAATATACAATAAATAACAAAGAAAACAGTGTCCGTATCACAAAGATAACTTATAATATGAAATATACAAGGCATGTCTGGTATACAGCATAAGGATATAAATTCTTGAGTCCATATAATACAAGTGATATAAAACTATACCATTCACTAACCTCCTCTGGACCATAAAATACAAGTTAGTCTCTTTGTCCCTGTACCAAAAATATCTGGGACTGACCCGAGTATTACATAAATAACACATCAGACTGTATCTAAATGTAAATGTCAATGTATATATAGTAAAGTATGCATGGGATATTATAATATCATAAATAATCCCAAACTATCACAAAACGTCCAGTATCACAAAACCATGCATAAAGATGACATCGCCCATATAAAATCATTTCAGATATGGAACCATAGAATCAATGTCAAATGGGTGAATCATCCATATCAAAATTCTTTATCCAAAATCCATCAAACATCAATCCGTGAGATATCATAAAGTATAGCCCGCTACCACACAGTAGTGTGCATGTTTATCCTTCAATCTCAAATAATAAAATAACATCATCAATCGATATAAATAAGCCACCTATTAGTAAAATCATATATAATATTACTGGAATCCACTATACTCTAGACACCTACAACATTGTTAAATCATTTTAAGGAAAAATATTAACTAACACCTTTCAGTATAATCTTACACATTTTCTTTATGAAACTTTTGTTAGTCTAGAAATATTGAATTTGCAAAACCTTTTTTTCAACATCTCGTTAGCACAAAATCAAAGTATCCAAAGCTATATAATTATTATTCCAAATATAAATGAATTATATTTTCATGTATTCCAAACTTCCTTCAATTCAAATTTCCTATATATAAATTTTATTTCATACCATACATTATTATATTCATATATCAACGTCTATAGAAATCAATTCAGGTCACATACAATATCCAAAAATCTCACATAATTTATTTCAACATATGACATTATATTTCTCCCCAAACTTCAAATACTAGAAAATATAATGATATTGCCTTACTATCCATGTTTCTTCTTTAAAATATAGCTCGTATTGTTTATTTTAAAATGTGACTTTATCTTTAAAACATCATTTTCTAAATCATACTAATAATTTTCTTTTCTAGAACATTTATTTCCTTTCAAAATATAATTGATAGCACCTTTCCAAAACTATACTACTCTTCAAAGTATAGCTTTTAATATTGTACAAAATATTTTTAGTCCTTCCAAAATATTCTTGTATTTTCAAATCATTAAAATCCTTACAAAATGCGGTGTCCATATGTCTTGTGTAGCCTTTATGAATCCTTATCGATAACATTGGCCAGATGAATCGACATAAATTCTTAAACCACTCAATGGACAAATTAACACAAAATTTAATTTGATAATATCTTCCAATAATAATACATATATCCTTTCAATAATTTTACTTCTATCTTCAAATGATTATTTGATTTCATTTCAAAACATATCCATGTGACGACCCGACTTTCAATGACCAGAAAGTCGTATCATCTTGAAGAAAGAAAGGGATAGAAAAGAGAAAAGAAAGAAGAGAAAGAAGAAACAACATCAGAATCTCAACAGCGGAACGAATAAATTATATTAATAACATAAGTATTACATAGTATACAACGACTATCAGAGTTACACAGACAATACATCACATACTAGACAGTTATAAACACCTGTCTAGTTATTACAACTCAAAACACAATACAGAGAACACAGAGATATCAAACACAGCGGAACTCTAAACATATCTATAGCGCTGAAGCCTCCTGCTCCATTGCTCCTCCATAATTCGTCAAGGCTAACCTGAATCCCTTGGCTACTCGTAAAAATTTGAGTACCCAAGAGTTTAAGAAAAACAGAAATAAACTCCGAGTCAGACATGGGTCTGGTGTGAGTAACAGGTTAAAGTTTCTTAATTTTGAAAAACATTTGAAAACAAAAGGTATCACGTAAGACTTCCCACAAATAAACATGGTAAGTTTTTACCTTACGCTAACCAAATCATTTAATAGGAAATTCCGTGATATTATAATAGGGTCTAGGATTTTCAAGTAAATAGAAAATAGCCGAAATTGTTACATTCATTAAATTCCAGCTACTCCACAAAAGTGGGTAATACAATCAAAACCGATGGCACTTATTGGATTTTGGATTCCATACAATGGCAGGGTTACCGGGGTACCGCTCGTCACAGTATGGGGACTAGATCACCGTACTGAGGATTACTCCCAATCCTCTACAACACAAAGCCGGAACCATTCCTTACTGAACAGTTACGAACAAGACCACCCCGCAGTTGTGATCAGCAACCGCACCACACAGCCGAAATAAAAGGGACATCTAGGCAGGGGTAAATCTCGTCCTACTTGGGCATGACCCACTTAGCCTTGCTGCACCTCCCCTGTTTTAGCCATTCCGGGTTGATGAGGCTTGAGGCTACGATTACCTTTATAGAACACATCTCTTAGAATGCTCATCGTCCACCAGACAATGTTCTGAAAGCCTTCAATCCATACAAGTTCGTTCCGGGTTCGAACGAAACCGAAGGCATTATCTCATTACACTCATTTTGGAATCACCCTCAGAGTTAGCGACGGTAACCCTTGCACTCTGAATCTTCATCTTCACTTGAGATTCACGTCCTATCGTTAATTTGGATCCATGTGGTTTTCGGATATCCAAATATGGAAACCCGATCCCGATCTCACCGAATCCAAAACGTATCTTTTAGGTCCAAGTTGTTTTAAGTTTAAAACAATTCAATTTAATTATCTATATACACACAGATATATAATTCACGTATTCATAATAGATAATCAACATTTTAATCATAAACAGATGATCCATATCATCGTTATCCATATTATCATCCCAATGCAACCAAAGCATCCATATCACACAACATCACTCATCTCATAGCTGAGATTACAAACCATTCAAGGCAACCAATATCATCCATTCACACATAAGAAATGATTTAATGATCACACCATCTATAATTAATTTAAAGTGAATTAAATTAACTAGTTTATCTCTAATTAATTTAAAATGAATTAAATTAATTACTTCATCATTATAATCCTGCTTAACTTAACCATTAATTAATTACAAATCAATTAATTAATCACCATCTCATTATTCATTTCAATTAATCATTCCTGATTAACAATTTTCTAATTACAATAAGTAATTAACCTTTAAATTAATTACACAAGTTAATTATACTTAACCCTTTTACAATAATTAACTTTTAATTACGTAATCAATTAATTAACTAAAATTAATTACGTTAATCCTTTATTAATTAATTACTTCATTTATTAATTATTCCTTAATTAATCAATTCTAAATTTACATCATTTAATTTTATTAGTTAAAGATTTCTAAATTACATTTTTAATTAATCTCTCTATTTAAATTAATTACATTAAGTAATTAATCTTCAATTAAACCACATATATTAATCACCCTTGATTAATAACATCCAGTAATTAACTACCCTTAATTACTTCATTAAATAAAATAATTCCTTAATTTATTCTCTAATTAATCCCTTGATTAATTT
Source organism: Allium cepa (assembly GCA_030765085.1). Lineage (NCBI taxonomy): Eukaryota > Viridiplantae > Streptophyta > Magnoliopsida > Asparagales > Amaryllidaceae > Allium > Allium cepa. The sequence goes on from CM060938.1 coordinate 849,518,944, forward strand.
CAAAGTAATTTAATCCAAATCACTTCCATTATTAAAACATCTTTAATTACATCCAGTAATTATCAATTAATTGCTTCACTAAGTAATTTCACTCCATTAATTACATAAAGTAATTATTATCAAACCATCAAGTGTTTAAATTAATTAAACTTAACTTAAACTAATCACATTAACCCAATTAATTACATTAAGTAATTAATTCATAAATTACTTCTATTAAGTACTTACACATAAACAATTTCACAAATGATTATCATTAATTAATTAATATAATTAATTATTAAAATTAATCATATTAATTAATTGTTAAATAATCTTAGTTAATGACCTTCATTAACCATTAACAAATCTTTAATTACTTTCCTTAAGTAATTTAAACTTACTTTTATCATTATTAATTTCAAATTAATTAATCTTTAATAATCCATTAATTAATCCTAATTATTTAATTAATTAAGTGTTAACTGTAACATAATCAATTCTAAATTCCTTGATTAATAAATCTTTAATCATTAATTAGAATCTACTTAATAATTCTTAATTATAAATTAATTAACCTTAATTAATTAATCTCAATTATTAATTAATTAGTTTAAACCTTTAATTACTTATTTAATCAATCCAAATCATTAATTAATTAAATAAGTTAATTATCCATTTTTAATTAACTTAATAATTTAATGAATTCAAATCATTAAATTCTATTTATTTTTAAGAAAAACATTTCTTCCTTAATCAAAGCATTTAAAAACAATTTGTTTTCAAATTTACCTTAAATTTCATTTTAAATCTAAGATTTTAAAATGAATACAAATTTAACTTAAACAAAGTTTAAAAACAATTCAAAAACCATTTTATTTCACAAGTTAAAGAAATATTCATTTTATAAAATAGGTTTAAAGAATTTAAACCAAATTCATTTTTAAATTCAAATCAATTTAAAAATACACTTTAACAAACAAGATTTGTTTAAATCATTTTTTTTAAATTTCCGTTTATTTCAAACTGGAATACATATTAAATTTGATTCCAAATTACTTAGATTCAAAACTTACTTACATTTTAACTTCATTTTAAATTTCAAATCTTTTAACCATTTTTTTAAAAAGTTAAATAATTTGAATTTAAAACTTTATTTAATTTTAAAGACTGAAATTCAAACCCAAATTCCAGATTTTAAAACTAGATTTAAACTTATTTAAAATTTCTATTTAACAATTTTAAACTTTTCAGTTTAAATTCAAACCACATATACTTTAACACTTAAAAGTTGTTAAAACCAAATTTAAATTTCAAAAACTTAAATCATTTCAAATCTAAGATTCAAACTACTTAAATTCAGATTCCACTCAGGTTTAAACTTAGTTTAAATTTTTGTTTACATTTTATACTTTACTTTAAAATATAAAAACGGAACAGGTTTTCTTTAAAAACCTGTAAACAACATTTACTCGAGCCTACCCTAAATGACTCCGAGTCAAAAACTAATCTACTTCGAGTTAAAACTCGAATCACCCGAGACAAACGCGAGACAATGAAATTCTGCAACACCCCAACTAAACAACACAGATTATCAGAAACTAGTGCACCGTGCACATGCACGGTGCCGCCGACCAACTCCTGTCGACTCCACACCCTCGAGCAGAATGGCGATCCTCCTCTCACCAGAATCCGATCACCACAACATCCATCCAAACTTGAAATCGAAATCAAGCTTTACACCCAAACCTGGAACCAGAAACAGAAACTCCACATCAAAACCTGGAACAATCAAATTCTCGATCCTCTCGACCGCCATAGTGCTTACACTTCCGGCCACTACTTCAACAACCACCACGCTTCCATGTCCTAAAACCCCAAGCAACTCGATCATCTACAAATGCCGAAGTGATCAATTTTATCTAACCCAGTAAAACTAGGGTTCCAAACTTCAAATCACCACCACCTCCTCCACAGTTCCCTGATCAACTTCCCACTAATTTTCCCATCCTCACTGATCACCCCTCCACCTCCAAGAGGAAATTCAAACCATATGATCCCATAGATCATCAGTAAAAACCCCAAAAGCAAAATACAGTCAATCTAGAATTGCTCCCAAAATCTAACACTAGAAATTATGATTTTTCTTTTAAAAATCATGATTTGGTAAGATGATTTGATTTATAACCCTGAAACATCGAATCAAGGTATTTGAAATTTCACTAATTAATGTTTGATCATCTGTTTATAAACTCCAGAGATGATACAGAGTTGTTTTAACTTAAGTAAAGTTTTCAAACTATAGTCTATGATGAAATAAACATAATTTGTTTAAGCCTTAAATCTAAACCAAGATTTAATCAAGAGATAATGGTTTTTAAAATCAAACAGAAGCTTGAAATTAAAGAAACAGAAATGTAACAGGTAAACAAGCATACATACATACATACATACATACATACACACACACAGATATATATATATATATATATATATATATATATATATTCATAGCAAATTCATAATATGTATTCATTTCTAATTAAAAAGCATGCAATCAAATTTTCCTACTTATATTTTTAAAAATGGAGTTACTCGCCTGTTAAAACCTGATGAGCAGAGCACTTTTATTTGAACAGCCTTTGATCTACTGAACTCTTGAATGCTTGAATGCAATTTTGTTTTTAAGATTTAGTTGCTGTGATGCTTTGAAACTTTAAAACTTGAATGTTGCTTAAAAATGCTTTTGCTCCTTGATTTACAAACTTACATGAATGCTTCAGCTTAATTTCCAGATTTTGAAGAAGTGAATGCAGGCTTTTGCTTGTTTTTTTTTTAAAAACAGGTTGAACAATGATTGCAGGCTACAGATTTTGAAGAAATGAAGTTGCTTTATCAATCAGAAATGTCTTGCTTTAAAACTTGTTTAGAAACTGAGTTGCATGCAGTAACCATTCCAGATTGCAGAAAATAAAATGTACAGATTTGCATGATTTATTTTGAAAATGCTTTGCATGTGAACAGGGAATGATTTTGAAGAGTGATTATTGATTTTAATTTTGGAATGAGGATTGTTTTAGAGTGGAATGGTTTCAGCTGAAAATTTCTTGTTTTAGAATTGAAAATGAGAAAAAGGAAAGGAAAGGAAGAAGGTAAGTGTATATAAACTAAATTCATGATTTATTAAAAATCAAATAAAAATACAAATTTGACACTTGTCTTAAATATTAACACTTGTTAATTTCCTTGTTTGTTAACTTAACACATGTTATATTAAATTCTAGGATGTTTACACTTGTCTTTTAAGTAATTTGAATTTATAATTAAGTGTTAATAAAAGCTTTTAACTAAATTAATTAGTTTTTTATGCTTAGTTATATATATAGCTAATTTTTAAAGAATAAAACCAAGTATAATTATAAATAAAAACAATACACATATCAATTATTTGAAAATAACATTTTTGATCATTTTAAATAAATTTATAAATGAGGTTATAAATTACTTATTATTTAAATGAATAAATTTTTCATTTATTAGTTGTATTTTAAACTTCATGTCTAATTTACAAATCATATTTATAAATTAATAAATTTAAAAAGAATGTTAAACAAAAATTATAAATCTTATTTAAACTTTAAGCTAAAATCCCTTTTAAATAATTAAACATTTATTTTATGTAATTAAAATCATATAGTTATTTACAAAATAGTTTTGAAAAGCTTAATCAAAAATATTAGAATTAGGAAATATACCTTATTAATTAAATTTAAAACAAAGTTCATATATTGATAATATATACAAATATATATATAGAAACCAATTTATTAGCTTTTAAAAGATAAATTCACTAATTAATTATTTATTAAAGTAAGATTATTAAATCAATTCAAATCTTATTAACAATAATTATCAAATCAACTTAATTTTAAATATAGATTATTAAATTTATATTGCCAAAAATTTCAGGATATCACAATCCAAGTTGAACATCCATTTATACATTAACAGAGGATTTACAATTTAAAACATTTGCTTGCTTCTATAAAATACTGTCTAATACATTATATACATAAGATAGAAGATTTTTTTACATTTTATACAAACAAATACATGCTTATATTTAAATATTTACAACTACTTTCTAAATATATATTAAAAGAATAAATCACTTTTAATAGTTTAAATATCACACATAAAATATCAATCATCACACATCAGTAAGAAAATATCATTCTCATTCATTTGTAACAACAAGTAAACATCAAAAAAACTATATTCATTTTATAGTTCTAATTAGTGTTTATAGATAATATACTAACTTAAACAAAAAATATAATTCACAATTTCCCTAGCAGTAACTTCACTACTGAAGACATCGCTAGGTTTTTATATTAATATTTGAGCAGGCTTCTATTCTTCATGTAAAAATTCCTACTCAATTCTATTTTATCAATAATTACAAACTCAACACAAGCAATTATCAACTAAACAAACATACACAACGAACAAACAATTAATGCACTCAACGGGAAATAATTAATCGACCTTCGCTATGCACTCTATTCAATAATAAAGCTAAATACAACAATTTAATTCCAAACCACCATACGCCAAATATTCAATAACCATACTGACACTACTTGTCGGCTAACTCTTCCACCTTCCTTGTAGTAACTTTTAATTATTACGAAAAAGTTAACAGTAATAATATTATATTTATATTGAAAATAATAAATACACTCCCAGCTAATAACCCGCATTAATCAACTTATACAGTTATTATCCCTTATTATTGTGGTTAGTGAAATTATGGATCTTAAGGCTAATTAAACATTAAAGGAGTTTTAATAGTATTTTCTAATTTTTGTAAATCTTTTTACAAAATTTAAGATCATTATTAAACAATGCAGAACGAACAATTACAGATGCAAACACAGATAAGTATAAATGCAATAAAGTAAAAAATAGAGAGTTAGAGAGATCACACCAGGGATTTTTATACTGGATCAGAGTTACCCTACGTCTAGTCCCATACAATTACTTGTACAGATTTCGTTTCAAAATGCGAAAACGTTAACCAGGCAGAAAGCAAACCTAATACAATCTTGAATTCAAGGCTACGAGACACACCCTCTTGATTTTTCGAGCCTTAGGTACACCCACTTGATTTGGACGGGCTACAAGCACACCCGCTTAGATTTTCGAGCTATCAAACATGCCCAATTGATTTGAATGAGCTATAGTCACATCCAAGCAAATACAACTAGAGTTTAGTGGTTTTTCCAAAGACAATTTCTTGATCTTTGGTTACAGTGGATCCTATAGCCTCTTAGATAGCACTTTGATCTTTGATTAAGAGAGAGAAGGAGGTGACTAAAATCAGAGAGTTAATAGCAGAGGATCAATATAATGAAGATTGAGTTGATTCTGGTTGAAATTGAGAAGATTTTAATAAGGTTTTCACTAGAAATTTTTGGCAGAGTAAGAGGAGAGAAGATAACAAGAAAGCAGTTGTTAAAAAAAAAGTAAACCCCCCTATACAGAGGATAAATGGACATGTCCATTCATGAAAAGTTATGAAGATTCATTTCAAAATTTGAATATCAAATTAGCGGCATGTATGTTGACATATTATACATGGATATGTCAACATATCCCTTTTAAAATTGAAAATTCTTTTGTTTTAAAATGTTTTGAAAATCTTGTACTTAAAATATTTTGTACTTTGTACCGTAATTTAAACAATAGTTTATAAACATTTTAACCTTTGAAACACTTTTATTAAAAAAATATTATTTTTAAATATATTTTATGTTAAAAATTAAAAATAAGAAAATGATAGATTGCGATCAAAGATTACAACTAGAGACTTTAACAATATTCTATGACTCTATATACTATACTGTAGTCTTGAGATCTTCATATTTTAGTCATTACACTCATAAGTCTTTGTGTCCATTCTTTGGGTCCTTATGTTATACAGTCTTTGATTCAATACCTGTATAATATTATGCGCTATATACAGTATAACTTTGCAAACATTAGTGTCCACATTTTATACAAATGTATTATTGTTATCAGGGTTGTTATCAATAAATTCAATAACTGAGGTGTTAACAATCTCTTTCTTTTTTAGGATGACAACCATTAATATCCTGTACATATAAAATATGATATAAGTCCTCGTGAATATATGCATATGCATATTTTGTATTTTCCTCCCTTTTGTCTTAACAAAAATCGGTAAAAAAGTATAACTCCCCCTAAATGAAATTCTTTTAGAAACTACAGATTCAAAGTTAGTAACTTATGTTAAAAAGGTATATATGATGATATATGATGAATGTACAATAAACGATACAATATTCTATATTAAACATAAAATAATTTATGGTAATAAAGTAGATTTATTTATATAATTCAAACTATATACAAAAAATTCAATTATGTACAAGCCAATCAAACAAAATCAAACACACAAATTTAGACACTCCAAACCAATCAATTTCAATCCAATATATTCAAACCAAATCTATCAAACTAAATTCTAAAATTATGTGCATATATATACACAAACATATTTAAATCCAAACCTAAAAACAAGATGTTTCGTGGAACTTCATAACAACCATCAGACCCAAAGACTGGATCTACTTTAATAGCATCCCAATCTTCATTATCCTTGTTAACAATGCACTTTGGGTTGTTGGATGGGTCGTCTTTGATTAAGGAAGATATCATCCATCGAATGACGACAAAATGCTTTTTTTGTTTCTTGATCATCTGCATTTGACTCAACTCTAAATGTCTTTGATTTCTTAGGATAAAAAGGAGAATATCTTTGAAAATTTGAAGAGTTTATTCAATATTCTCACATAATTTTTTTATGTGGAGAAGATATATTTGTAAAAACATGTTTGAGAATGAAAAGTGAGCATAGAATAAAATGATTGGTGAGTTATTTGGAAGAAATAGTGTAACATCCCGCCTTTTTGTACGCTTTAAATCGACGATCAACCATACATGTCAGACTCAAACCATACAGAATGGCGGATTGTTATTGGGATGAATAAGAAAAAGCAGAGAAAGAAAAAAAAACAAAACAGAATCTTGCAACGGAAGACAAAATATAATAATCAAATAAACAGTTCATGAAGCTGTTTTACAAAACATTCAATTTTACTTATACAATACATATTAGAGTTACACAGACCAGAGAATAATAAATGATGCAGCGGAATATATGACGTAGTGAAATAAATAATATAATAATAGTATCACAAATCTTCGTCTTCGTCCTCCAAAGACAAGGTCTTCGAATCCTAAAATGCCCAGGCTGACCTGAGCGAATTGAAAAGACAAAACACTCGAGTCAGAACTAAAAGATCTTATATGAGTTAAATCAACAAAAATAAATATGAGTGGAACGGCGTCAGAGATGTTTACGGGATTTGACATCTCCTATCCAGTGTCTAACGTGAGTGCAATAACTTAAGAGATGCTCGGGATTCACATCTCCCAAGGATCCTTTAAACTATTTACTATGTAGAAATATACGCTATTATAATAATGTCTAAAGTAAAATGAACTTACTTTAAAATAGCGTTAAGAGGTTACCCATATAGCCCTTAACACGTAATAGTGCCAATAGTCTATACAGTACCGTAATACCTCCTGATCGGGAGGCTATCAGAGGATACTCGATAGGAATGACACAAGTCAGACTCGTACAAGGCGCGTTAGGGTAGGTGACATGGCACAACTAGGCAATGCCAGGGTAGATATATACCAATTACGCTTCCAGGCCGGGGGTAACGCGTAACCCGCAGCTACCGCCCACCTCGAGCCACACCCCCAAATAAAAAAATCAAAAGTGGCCACCGAAACAATCCAAAAGTCAGAGTATAATATCGAAGGGATGCGTCCGATCAAAGGAGCTGCCTCATTAGCCCGTCAATCGATCCTGTTTTAGCCACCTTATGCCAACTCACGGGAGTCGGGTCCACGTACATACCTCTAAAGAACGTTGCCACCATCCTACTTCATTCTGGAATCTCCACCGCGTACACAGTTGTTAAGTTGGTTTTTCAGAGTTGGCAGAAAGTATGACAACTTCCGATCTCGGTCTCTTTAACAATCAAACGTTATTATAACACCGCGATCATTTCAAAATAATTATTCTTCAAAACTAGAATAAAATATCCACTTCAAAACCATATAAATACGATATCATTTCCATTTCAAAAACCAAATCAATATGATATCTTTTTTTAATAAAAACCCGAATCAATATAATATCATTTTTATTTCAAATATATCCTTTTCCAACATCATAGCCCTTTCAGAGTTATAACACTTTGAAACCAAAACACTTGAAATATAACACTTTCAAATCATAATATTTTGAAACTCGTAATTTTGAAACATAACTTCCACCACTTAAATGGTTAAAATATTAAAAAACTTTATATAATAAACTTTTCACAAATCAATTCCAAAACAATACGAATTTATAAATTTAAATTTAACCAAATCTCTAATCATAAATTTCAATACGATTCAGTTTCCAAATAAACTATTCCAATTTATATCGATTTCTAATCAGATTTGATCCATAGAATAAACCATTTCGAATTCAATATATTTCAAACTTTAAATATTCGAAAATTTCAAAACTAAGTTTGGTAATTACGATTCAACAATTCAATGTTCTATTATTTAGTCTTGAAATATTTTACATAATAAATCCATTATCATTTAAATAAACTCAAATTACAAATAACTGAATATTTCCTTCATTTTACATATACTTGAAATATTCATTTAATTCACCTTTAACCAAAAACAAGCTATAAAAATTATACCTTCTAAAATTTCAAATTTTATAAATTTTCACATCAACTTATTTGAGTTTAATTCTTAAATAAATTCAATTTCAAATAAACCTCAAATATATCCTCCAACCTTAATTTATTTAAACTATTATAACTCTATATTAAAATATAATTTAGATACTTAACCATATTATCTTAAATAAAAAAAATCAACTTATTATTAAGCTTATTCTATATTAAACAAATTATCGTAGCTTAAAATCAAGGATAAAATAACATTTATATAATATCTAAAATCAATATTTATCTAAAACCATATATTTCTTTATAAAACCATAGAAATCATTTCAAAATATTTTTATATATAGACAACGGTGTTCGTACATAATTTTTTATCCTATGGTCAAGTGATATGGATATTTATCATTTCAATCCATCATTTAAAATATAAATACGGTTATATATCATTTCAATCCGCAATCCCGAATGAAATAAAAATCCATAACAACTTGCAGTTTATAACAATATAAAATACAACATCCATTCATCCAATATCAATCATCAAATATTTATCACAATTATAACACAATTCAATCAATAACATCAATACGAAACAGGTAATGAATAACAGGTATTCACTGGCAGTTTATATTTCATAATAAATTAAATAACTACTTTATCAAAATAAATTCAAATAAAATGAGATGATGAGTCAAAATATGCCAAACAGTCATCATAAATCAATTTAACAAACATAAGAAATTTTAGAAGTTGCGAGTGAGTTAAAACACTCACCTTTTGAATTTGAATTGAATTTAAATCCAATTTAAACCCTAAATTCGAACAGTCTCAGAATTCGTCCAAACGAGCGTCAAAAAGTTGGGAATTCCAATACGATCCTAATAAAAGAAACCGTGCATAAATCGTACATCGTATATGAAAGATATTCGAATTAGAATATTTGAAATCAAACAAATAAAATAGAAAAATAGAAAAAAAACAGCACTCACTCAATATCTGCCACGCAAGCATCCTCTCCGGAAACCCTAACGCACACACGAACCAGCTGAACACAAAGCCGCCGCCACAATCTGACAAACGCGACCACCAGAGCATCTCGTCACCTCGATCAGACAACACCGGAGGCACGCCCCTACCTCGGCCGACCCCACCCTGGACGAGCGGCCACCTCTGGCACGCCGCTGCTCGACCGTCACCGATCATCTTTGATAGCCATAACGCGAGGAATTCTAACCCCTACGACACAAACGAATGGCACATCCAGGACCTTCCCTCCACCATCTTCCCAACGGCATCTCCTGATCGTCGACCGGATGCAAATCCGCCGTTGGATCGAAAAAAATCAAATATGGACGGCTGGAATTGATTCGCGATTTCTGGACAACTAGTGATCCAAATTGAAAAATGAATTACAGATCTAAGATGCGTTCATAGAGAGCTTCGAATCCATATAGAATTTGATATTATCTGAGGAGTTTGAATTTTTGTTGTTGGATTTTGAATTGGAATTGAATTGGAATATTTAGGATTTTCAGCCACCGAGGAAGAGAAATATACAGAAGTTTCCGTATGTACAGAAATGAAAAATACAAAGGCTACTAGGGTTTATAATCGGGTATATATAGGAAGACTAGAATAGAAATGGCTGGGCTTGATTAGTTTGGGTTTTGAACAATAATTGACCTGAAAAGCCCATTTCGACTCCGAAACGAAAATGGGCCAACCCATATGTCAAAATAGATGTTTTAAAATATTTTAAAATCAATGGAACAGGTTTCAAGCCCAAATTCTATCGTATAAAGAAGTTATGCTAAAATCAAGTTATTACAAATTGATTTCAATTTATTTCAATTAAATTGATTTCGAGGCGTTTCGAGCCCGTACGATCAAACAGCAAATCTGATCGTTACGAAACTTGAAATCCTACAATAATTCACCGCTATGGATCCGATGAAACAGTTTTCGTCGAAATCTTAGTCAATGGCCAAAATGGCTGTTATTTCAGTTAATTAAATAAATTAATATTAAATTAATTAAATCAAATTTCAATTTAAATTTAATAAATCAAAATTTCTCTCATTTTAAATTACTTGGACATTCACTCTAAATTAAAAAAATTTAGACAATAGTTCAAAATTAATTAATTTACCAATTACAGTTTTAAGTTCAATATCCATAAATTCAGTAGTAATAAATTTAATTACCAATAATCCATATTCTTAACTCCATCTAGTTATTCAATCAATTTCATTTTACGATATAATTATCATGGTTTATACCATAGTGCATTAATATTCCTATTTTATCTTAATTTCAAATAATGTAATATTTAATTCCATTTACTACAATAGATCCAATTATTACAGATTGAATTTCAATAAATTAATTTGATTCAATTCCAAATCTTTTTATTAAGTCCATTACTACTCTACAAACCTAGTTAACCACTCATTCCGTAATATACTCCAATTTAACAACTTCTAAACTTTGTATTACATTTCACATTAATGTAAATTTTGTTTATATTTATTAAAATTTGTCTTCTCATTTCAATTTATTTAATCTCATTCAATCTATCAATAATTTAGCTTAAATTACATTCTTACCATTCTTTTTAGTTATTACATCCTCGTTAAATAACCAATTCCTATTTCTTTTAATATTTAATTACAAAATCTTATTAAACCAACTATTTTAATTACCCAAATTTACGGGTTGTTACAATCTCCCCTACTCAAAACTTTTCGTCCCCGAAAAGGATAAAGAAGGGAAGAGAAAGAATTAGGTAAATAATACATTCTATTCAAAAATATTCACTTTATAAACAAATAAATTTACAAATTTCAATAATTTCAATAAAAAATACCAATTTATAACCATTAAATCTTTTTATACTCAACTTAATAAGGTTTGGAAAATATTTTTCAAAAATTTCTCTAAGTCCAAAATTTGCGGAAAATTTCGGCAGAGTCTGCTTTGTACGGGAAGGCTCGGGAGAAAATATAATATCAAATATAACAATATATATCACAATATCTCAAAATAATATATTCCAACAAGGGGAAAAATAATATAATAACGCTATAACCGTAATCCGAGAATGTACCTATTTGTCGGGCAATTAACGTTTAATTATGGAATCAAAAGCAGTGGCAATTGCTTCCATAACCTGTGTTTCACTTATAAAATCCCAAAAGGTTAACAATTATATAAAATGAAATATTTAAAGTTGTTTCAACCACTAACAAACAAGTCAACACAACATAGCAACCATTATTTGCAAACAAGCATACATTCACCACAAGGAATCAAAGTAATCAACCATTCATCCATAGTAAGCAAAACAAATGGTTTGTTTTGGTCCAGAAACCTTTAATCGCACAGAATGACGAACAAACTACAAAGTGCACCATTTACTCAATAGCCTTAGGTAAAACTCAATAGGTTATTCATACATCTTATCAATTAGAAGTATCCTATCCCAAACAACCCCAAAACTAAACAAACATCAAATTTCAAGCAATAAATCAAGTTCATTCTTTTTAATTTCATTTCTAAATGATCATTTCTTTATTTTACATTTATTTCTTGCAAAAATTCAATTTCCATTCATTCATTTATTACTTAATTTCACTTATTCATTTATTTATAATACTTACATTTCTATTGCATTAAATTAGTAGCATTTCAATCATAACTTAAGTTTATAACCACTATAACATCAAATTCTTACTTATAAATGTAATTCATTGAACCTTTCTATTACATAAGTTTTGCTTGTAAATTTTTCTAATACATTTAAATCTTTTTGTAAGTTATATATATATATATATATATATATATGTTTTTAAGAATGCAATTGAAAATTATACAAGTTTATCTTATTTCTTTTAATAAATTAAACGTTCAATAATCATATCTTTTATTTTTTTTATAGGTTACATACTCTTATTTTAATTATAGGTTTCAATTATTAATTAGTTGCATTCCATTTCACTACAATAATTGAACTATTAATTTACAAAAACTTAAGAACTAAATACCGGGTTAAATTTCAAATCATTTTAAAATAATAGATAAATGCATATACTTACAACTTATATGTATCCAAGTATATTTAAAAAAAATTAAAATTTATCTTTGTTTATCAAAATAAATCTATAGTAAAGCTACTATTGTGGCCTTTCCACTTTGAAACTCGAAAATGAATGTCGATGATGCGTGCACTCATCACCGAAATTATTTTCCAGCGACAAAGAGAGGAGTACAGAACTTATTTCTTTCCAAAATTTCCTTCAAAATAATTCTTTCAAATTAAACTGAAATACTTTTATCGAAAAAAAATTATAAATGATATTATTATATTCCAAAATCCTTTGAAAGCAGTTTTCAAAAATCTCGAAACTTAAGTTCTAAATTTTCAAATTTCATTTATTTTATTTTCTTCAAATCTTGTTTCCAATCAATATTTATAAATTTCACTACCTAACAACCAATATATTACAACAAAATATAATTATAAAAATTTATTTTATATATAGAAAATATAATAGGCAAAGTTATTTCATTCCCCTATATTTTAAAACAAATATTGTGTCTATCTGTCCTATTAAGTGTTTAGAAATCCCTATTGATGTCATAGCGTCCTATGCACCAACCAGAATTTATAAATACAAAACAAATTAACATAATATCAAAACCTTTTATAACACTAACAAATACGCTCTCTCATATATACGCTCAGTGACTCATCATAGGGTATTACTATCCTATTAGTAAAGAGTCAGACCCCACAAAGCTAAGATTTATCGCTAAACCAAAGCTCTAATACCAAATGTAACATCCCGCTATTTTGTATGCTTTAAATCGACGATAAACCACACATGTCAAACTCAAACCATACAGAAGGGCGGATTGTTATTGGGGTAAATAAGAAAAAGTAGAGAAAGAAAAAAAACAAAACAGAATCTTGCAGCGGAACGACAAAATACAATATTCAAATAAACAGTTCATGAAGTTGCTTTACAAAACATTTAATTTTACTTACACGATACATACCAGAGTTACACAGACCGGAGAATAGTAAATGATGCAGCGGAATATATGATGCAGTGAAATAAATAATATAATAATAGTATCACAAATCTTCGTCTTCATCCTCCAGAGACATCGTCTTCAAATCCTGAAATGCTCAGGCTGACCCGAGCGAATTGAAAAGACAAAACACTCGAGTCAGAACTAAAAGATCTTATGTGGGTTAAATCAACAGAAATAAATATGACTGGAAAGACGTCAGAGATGTTTACGGGATTTGACATCTCCTATCCAGTGTCTAACGTGAGTGCATTAACTTAAGAGATGCTCGGGATTCACATCTTCTAAGGATCCGTTAAACTATGTACTATGTAGTAATAAAACGTTATTATAATAATGTCTAAAAGTAAAATAAAGTTACTTTAAAATAGCGTTAAGGGGTTACTCATATAGCCGTTAACATGTAATAGTGCCAATAGTCTATACAGTACCGTAATACCTCTTGATCGGGAGGCTACTAGAGGATACTCCATAGGTACGACATAAATCAAACTTGTGCAAGGCGCGCTAGGGTAGGTGACACGTCATAACTAGGCAATGCCAGGGTAGATATCCCAATTACGCTTCTGGGCCGATGGTAACGCGTAGCGCACAGCTACCGCCCACATTGAGCCATACCCTCAAATATAAAAAATCAAAAGTGGACACCAAAACAATCCAAAAGTCAGAGTATAATATCGAAGGGATGTGTCCGATCAAAGGAGCTACCTCATTAGCCGGTCAATCGCTCCTGTTTAAGCCACCTTATGCCAACTCACGGGAGTCGGGTCCACGTACATACCTCAAAGGAACGTCGCCACCATCCTACTTCATTCTGGAATCTTCACCGCGTACACGGTTGTTAAAGTGCTTTTCGGAGTTGGCAGAGAGTATGACAACTTACGATCCTGGTCTCTTTAACAATCAAATGTTATTATAACACCGCGGTCATTTCAAAATAATTATACTTCAACACCAGAATAAAATATCCACTTCAAAACCATATAAATACGATATCATTTCCATTTCATAAAACCAAATCAATATGATATCTTTTTTCCTTATAAAAACCCAAACCAATATAATATCTTTTTTATTTCAAATATATCCTTTTCCAAAATCATAGCACTTTCAGAGTTATAACACTTCGAAATCAAAACACTTGAAATATAACACTTTCAAATCATAATATTTTGAAACTAATAATTTGAAACATAACTTCCACCACTTAAATGGTTAAAATATTAAAATACTTTATATAATAAACTAGCTTCTACAATTTCACAAATCAGTTCCAAAACAACTCGAATTTATAAATTTAAATTTAACCAAATCCCAAATCATAAATGTCAATACGATTCAGTTTCCAAATAAACTATTCCAACTTATATCGATTTCAAATCAGATTTGATCCATAGAATAAACTATTTCAAATTCAATATATTTCAAACTTTAAGTATTCAACAATTTCAAAACTAAGTTTGGTAATTACGATTCAACAATTCAGTGTTCTATTATTTAGTTTTGAAATATTTTACATAATAAATCCGTTATCATTTAAATAAACTCAAATTACAAATAATTGAATATTTCCTTCAATTTATTTATACTTGAAATATTCATTTATTCACCTTAAACCAAAATCAAGTTATAAAAATCATACCTTCTAAAATTTCAAATTTTATAAATTTTCACATCAACTTATTTGAGTTTAATTGTTAAAAAAAATCAATTTCAAATAATCTCAAATATATTCTCCAACTTTAATTTATTTAAACCATTATAACTCTACACTAAAATATAATTTAGATACTTAACCTTATTATCTTAAATAAAAAATCAACTTATTATTAAGCTTATTCTATATTAAAACAAATTATACGTAGCTTAAAATCAACGATAAAATAACATTTATATAATATCTAAAATCAATATTTATCTAGAACCATATATTTCTTTACAAAACCATAGAAATCATTTTAAAATATTTTTATATATAGACCACGGTGTCTGTATATAATTTTCTATCCTATGGTCAAGTGATACAGATATTTATCATTTCAATCCGTAATTTAAAATATAAATACGGTTATATATCATTTCAAAGAGCAATCCCGAATGAAATAAAAATCCATAACAACTTGCAGTTTATAACAATATAAAATACAACGTCCATTCATCCAATATCAATCATCAAACATTTAGCACAATCATCATCCAATTCAATCAATAACATCAATATAGAACAGATAATAAATAACAGGTATTTACTGGCAGTTTATATTCCATAATAATTTAAATAACTACTTTATCCAAATAAATTCAAATAAACTGAGATGATGAGACAAAATATGTCAAACAGCCATAAATAAACTTCTAATCATATCATGAATCAATTTAACAAACATAAGAAATTTTAGAAGTTGTGAGTGGGTTAAAACACTCACCTTTTGAATTTAAATCCAATTTAAACCCAAAATTTGAACAATCTCAGAATCCGTCCAAACCTGCGTCAAAAAATTCGGAATTCTAATACGATCCTAATAAAAGAATCCGTGCATAAATCAGACATCGTATATGAAAGATATTCGAATTAGAAGATTTGAAATCAAAAAAATAAAATAAAAATAACAGAAAAAACAACACTCGCTCAATATCTGCCACGCAAGCATCCTCTCTAGAAACCCTAACGCACGCACGAACTAGCTGAACACGGAGCCGCCACCACTGACAAACGCGACCACCCAAGCATCTCGTCACCTCGATCAGACAACACCGGAGGCACGCCCTACCTCGGCCGACCCCACCCTAGACGAGCGACCACCTCTGGCACGCCGCTGCTCAACCGTCGCCGATCATCATTGATAGCCAAAACGCGGTGAATTCCGACCCCTACGACACAAACGAATGGCGCATCCAGGACCTGCCCGCCACCACCTTCCCAACGGCATCTCCTGATCGTCGATCAAATGCAGATCCGCCGTTGGATCGACAAAAATCAAATATGGACGGCTGGAATTGATTCACGATTTCTAGACAACTAGTGATTCAAATTGGAAAACGAATTACAGATCTAAGATGCATTCATCGAGAGCTTCGAATCCATATAAAATTTGATATTATTTGAGGAGTTTGAATTTTTGTTGTTGGATTTTGAATTGGAATTGAATTGGAATATTTAGGATTTTCAGCCATTGAGAAAGAGAAGTAAACAGAAGTTTTCTATACGTATAGAAATGATTAACACAATGGCTGCTAGGTTTATAACCGGATATATATAGGCAGACTAGAATAGAAATGACTGGGCTTGATTAGTTTTGGTTTTGAACAATAATTGACCTGAAAATCCTTTCGATTCCGAAACGAAAATGGGTCAACCCATATATCAAAATAGATGTTTTAAAATATTTTCAAATCAATGGAACATGTTTCATGCCCAAATTCCATCGTATGAAGAGGTTATGCTAAAATCAAGTTATTACAAATTGATTTCAATTGATTTCAATTAAATTGAATTCGAGGCATTTCGAGCCCGTACGATCAAATGGAAAATATGATCATTACGAAACTTGAAATCCTACAATAATTCACCGTTACGGATCCGATGAAACTTGTTTCGTCGAAATCCGAGTCAGTGGCCAAAATGGCTGTTATTTCGGTTAATTAAATAAATTAATATTAAATTAATTAAATCAAATTTCAATTTAAATTTAACAAATCGCAATTTCTCTCATTGTAAATTACTTGGACATTCACCATAAATTAAAACAACTTAGACATCAGTTCAAAGTTAATTAATTTACCAATTACAGTGTTTAACTTCAATTTCCATAAATTCAGTAATTATAAATTTAATTACCAATAATCCATATTCTTAACTCCATCTAGTTATTCAATCAATTTCATTTTACGGTATAATTATCATGGTTTATACCATAGCGCACTAATATTTCTATCTTATTTTAATTTCAAATAATGTAATATTTAATTCCATTTACTACAATAGATCCAATTATTATAGATTGAATTTCAATAAATTAATTTGATTCAATTCCAAATCTTTTTATTAAGTCCATTACTAATCTACAAACCTAGTTAACCACTCATTCCTTAATATACTCCAATTTAACAACTTCTAAACATTGTATTACATTTCACATTAATGTAACTTGTGTTTATATTAATTAAAATTTGACTTCTCATTTCAATTTATTGTAATCTCATTCAATCTATCAATAATTTAGCTTAAATTACATTCTTACCATCCATTTTAGTTATTACATCCTCATCAAATAACCAATTCCTATTTCTTTTAATATTTAATTATAAAATCTTATTAAATCAACTATTTTAGTTACCAAAATTTACGGGTTGTTACAAATAGGCTTGTATAGGTGTAGAAAGTCGTTTGGAATGAGTGGATGGATAATAGTTATCTATATTTTGAAATTTTAAAAATTTGTAATCTGTCCGTTAAATGTCGGCCTATGTGCATTATTTATATTGACATATAACCTAAATTTTCAAAACTAGTATATTTGTTACAGTTTTTTTTATCTTGTACCATTACATATTTTAACTTTTAGAGACTAATAAACAATATTGAGTAGTGATAGATATATTCCATTACTTAGTATTGAAGGATACATGGATTCAACGATTGATAAAGGAAAATACATAAAAAACAACATGAAATTAAAATAAAAACACACAATACAAAGCTATATATCATAAGCAAAAAACTAGAGAGGCTTAGAAGGATGCAGAGGATGATGAAGAGCCGCCATGTTTGCGAATGATCTTTCCAAAGTATTTATCTACTTTATTGGAAAGAGAAGTGAACTTCTTACTAAATGAGCATTTAAGCTTCTTTTGGTTTTTAAGAAGCCTTTGTTGATTCTTTGAATCTCTTTGTTGGAAGGGTGGAATGGTTTTTCAAAACTTTCTAAGGAAGCATCAACTTTTCCTCATCCTCCTCTTCTTCTTCCACTTCCATTTCATCGCCTTCTTCTTATTGAGTTTCTTGTTCTTCGTCCCATGCCCGACTTTGGTCCTTTTCGAGGAGTGTCTCATACAGTACAAAAAATAGTGGAATGTGCGTAACAGAGATACTGGCTTTGTCAAAAACTTTTCTAGTAATAGATTTTTCTCCTCTTAAATCAACACCAAAATATGTGAAAATTCTACTAAGATATACACCATGGAAGGGTGTGTTATCATGTCAAGAAATGTTCTTTTGAACAAGGTCATCTAAAATGACTTCTTCCTAATTGATGTTGTAATGATCATAAATAGGGGAAAAAGCTCTAAAAACTTTTTTCGTAGGGTTATTGTAATTACACGTTCTTTGGAGTTATACTTTGTTGTGAAATGAGACTTGATGTGCACGTAAATGTGCATATTTTGCTTCCATGTTTAATATAATCTAATTTAATTAAATAAATGATCATATAAGGTATTTTAAAATGTTTAAACAAAAATTTAAATTATTTCCAAATCATCATATAATCATCTTCATACAGGGGCAACATGACCATTTTTGGGCATATATTGATTTGGGAAAATGTACTTGGAAATTTCTATATTATTTTGTAGGAATTTGAATTCAAAGTACAAGTGGTTTCATGAAAAAAATGCATGCACAAGAGAACACAAAGGAATAAAGATGGAAATAATTCATTTCACGAAACATGGAGGACCCATCTACCCATTTACCATGATGTACAATTAGGAGCTAATGCACATGCTAAAAGGCCATTAAAGTTACATGCCTATTTAAATGGAGGATTAATTAATGCTTATGATAATTTGGTGGCCACACTTCCTCAACAGTAGTTTGGGTAGTTCCCAAAAAATTGGATTAGGGTTTCAAAATTGTATAAATACCCCATATGTTCATGTAATTAGCCTCTCTTCTCTTAGCCTCCTTAGTTTTAAGATCAAAACTAAATTGTAAGCTCCCTTTCTCTCTTTTATGGCTACCTAGCCTTTTCTTTTATGTAATTTTTTATACGCAATTTTAGTTTATGCACTTTTTTTTATGTTTTATTCTTGTTTATTTCTTCTCATTTTAGTAACCTAGTTTAACTTATGTAAGTAGATTAGCTCTCACTTTACTCTAGTTAGATCTTGTAACAACCCTCATATTTATCGATTTTATATTTAAATATTTTATCGTTAGTCGGATTTTAGTCCGAAAAGCTACTTTTTGCATACGGTCGAATTAGGACTCGGAACCACTCCCATTGAGTTTAAAATGTCGTTTGCGACCTTTTTGAGTATAAGCATCGATATGTTTGGAGAAAGTTGATTTTTGCTACTTTTTACTTTGGGTTTGGTTTTTAGGCTCAGCCCTATGTTAACTTATACTCCAAAACTGAACCACTCTCCCCATTCTCCCTCACTTCTTTCTCTTTTCAGTTTTCTTAGCTTTAATGGTGGGGGATATTGGAAATTAAAACTCCAAAACCCTAGTTTCTCTTGCAAATCAAATTCCAAGCTCCAAACTCAAGAAGAACCCATTGGTAAGCTTCTCTTCTTCTTCTCCAACTTATTCTCTTACCAATTTCAGAAATTCCTAAACCTAATTTTGGGAATGTTCTTGTTTTGAGCATAGATTCAAGCTCATTTGGGTTGTGTTGAAGAGAGGTTGATTCTCCATTTGCTTTCAAGCTTCTTCTTGTTCGATTTTGTGAAAAGGTGAGATTTTTAATCTCACATCTAAGTCTATGAATTATCTTCGAATGTTAGGTATGAATTCCTAACACTTATTCGTGTGCATTTGCTTTTGGTTTGGATTGAATTGGTGTATATTCCAATTTTTGGTGTTTTGAGTTCAATTCGTTAAAAATCCTAACTTCTATGTTTGAACATGTTTTTGGTGATGCATCGAGGAGCATATAGGGCCGGGTAGTCGATTGGCATAATCCCTTAGCGCCATTGCTCGAGAAAAATGCAATTTGGTCAAGATTGAACCTCATTTGTTATAGGCAGGGAAGAGGCTGGAAACAGGTTCGGCCGACCGACCCCTCTGGTCCGGTCGACCGACCTGCTTCCAAGTGCATAAGCACTTTCTGTTTTAAGGTTCGGTCGACCGACTCAGGGAGCCCAGTCGACCGACCTGCTGCCGAGTGCACAAGCACTCCTCTGTTTAAGGCTCGGTCGACCGACTCAGGGAGTCCGGTCGACCGACCTGCTGTTAATTGCCAGATTAGCCTATTTTGCTAATCTGTTTGAATATCCAACTTTAATCGATTCGTGTTGTCTCCCTTTCGTTGTTGTCATTTATTATCGACTTAGATGGCCTTTTCTTTGGGAATTTTAGATATATCCACTTTGATGGATTTTATATCGATTTCTTTGGATTTTATTCACGTTTTCGAATGTGAATCTTAGTGATTGATTGTTCCTACAATCTTCTTTGTGATTTGTCACTTTAAAAATATAAAGGTTTTCTATACTAGTAGTAAATATCAAAACTCTTTCCTCAAACGATTTCAATACTATTTTAATACCAAATTCGTTTATAAAACCGTTTTCCAAATCTATTAGTATATATAAACCTTTACCTCACTCGTATGAGAAATCTAATTAAACGACTTAGTAAAACAAGTGGTATGAAACGCTTGCGTTCACTTTGTTGGTTAATTCTTGGACTTGTTCGATTGAAACCCTTGTGACAATTTTCTAGTGGAAATCTACAGTTTGTTCGTAAATATTTAAGTTAAGCAAGTGGTTATGGGACATGAAGCTAAACTCATATATTTACTAGCTTAGTGTAATTGACACTTCTCGTTGATCATGACGATCATCTTTGTGATTTAGACTAGCAATGCGCGATGTCTCTTTGTCTGCGAGGAAGACTAAACCCCGTTTTGTGGAGTTTCGACTCAATTTGTGATGGGGTAGCAACCCATGGTCTTCGGGCCGTTTGTGGAGCTTCGGCTCAATTTGTGATGGTTAGCGACCATGGAATTAGCGTTCCGTTTGTGATACACGTGTTGGTGGGCTTTATGCTCCCGTTTGTGATAGGCCTCCCCCCTTTGTGATTTCTGGATTTCTTGTGTAGATTCCTAGAATTTTTGTTTCACCAATTTTCGTGATTTCCATTGATAAGTTTTATCAATATTTGTGCATCGGTGAATTTGTGTGTCATTGACTTTAGTGATTTCTGGATTTCTTGTGTAGTCTTCTGGAATTTGTGTGTCATTGACTTTTGTGATTGACATTGATATTATCGTCAATATTTATGGAATGGTGAACGAAATAAGGAGTATGATGTTTCTTTGATTCTTGTGTAGATTTTGTGATATTGATTAATCTCTTGTTGATTATCAACTACTTATATATCACAGCTTGGCCTTGTGATTATTATATGTTTAGTCATATCTCTTATTCTATATCGTTTCATCTGATATTTATAGTTAGACTGATCCGTTTATTATTTTCTTATTAAATAATACTCGGGTCAGACCGAGATGTTACAGGTGCTTCTGCTTGACTTCTCATCCGGGATTAACTCCTTGACTTTTGGGTTAACTACTTAGATTAGTAGTTATTTTGTTGTATACATTTGAGATATAGACTCCTTAATGTATACTTATTCTTTTGTGTAGTTCATGTAACTATTCTTTTGTGTTATTGTGGATCTCTTTAGACCACTACTCTGATGTACACTTTCTAGTGTAATATTCATATCTTATTCCGCCTTTGTGATATGAATTGTCTGTGACTGATTAGTGTTATGCTTATTTCTGTATTTGTTTTCCGAAGGATTTATATAGCCACCGTGTAGTAGCTTTGAGTTTGTGTCGGTATGTCGGATTTCCTCTTGAAATAGAATGCGCAAAGAAATTACACGGATGGTCGCTCCTCAACAGCCTTATTCTCCGTGCTAGTCGACAGCATTCACCGTAATGTTCTTGTCTAGCGTGGGTATAGAGGTGGGGCGTCACAGCTTGGTATCGGAGCCAAACTTCGGAACAATGTGGAATATTATAACAAGGATTATCGTCCTAAGTTCTTCTTAGGAGTCGTGCTTTAGGATTTTATTCGGGTCTACGTACCGTTCTATCCTATTTTCTTTTATGATTCCTTGTTTTGTCTATCAAGATTGCTTGATATTCAATTTGGTGAATAACCATTTTCTTCCTCTTCTTTCTTTCTAAAGGAAGAGAAATGTCTAGACCTGGCCGCCCCAGAGCCGTGCCATCTAGCACTCCGCCCCAGGATGGAGTTTTTGTGACTGCTCAACAGTTTCTTGATTTAGTGACGAATGCTCAAGCAGCTGGAGCTAACCCGGAACCTACTCATCCAAAGTCGGGTTTTGCACGCTTGTGTAGCGATTACACTAATTTGGGTGGGGAGCCATTCAGAGGTTCCGAAACTGTTATTGAAGTACAGGCTTGGCTAAGGTCATGCGATCGAATCTTTTCTCGCATGAATCTTATTGACCTTCACCGAGTTCAGGTGGCCTCTAGTATGCTCCGAGAAAGAGCATTGGACTGGTACGAACTTCTTATTTCTGAGATTAATGAAGCGGATCTCACCTGGGAGAAATTCTGAGAACGCTTCGAGTTGAAATTCATACCAGAAGCAGAAAAAGTGACATTGGCTCGACGATTTATAGACCTTGTTCAAGGTGAGTCATCCGTGACTGATTACGTCGCCTCCTTCGAGTCGCTTTCCAAATATGGGGTTGAATACATCAACACCCCTCTTAAGAAGAATCAGAGATTCGTCTATGGCTTAAACAAAAGTCTCAAGAAGCCATTACTTCTAAAATTTGAAGTTTCTTTCGACCAACTCGTTGATATCGCTCTTCGTCTTGAAGAGGCGGATAAGGAGAATGATGTTGAAGTGGTGGGTTCCAAACCAAACTTCAACAACAAAAAGAGGCCAAACAAATTCAAAGGCCCTTATCCTAATAAGAAAGGGAAGTAAGCAACCTCCATGGCAAAGACTTCTTCCTTTGGTCGTGGGGAATGCTATAATTGTGGTTTGAAGGACCATTATGCGAACAAGTGCCCAAAGTCTCCTTCTTGTCGCTACTGCAAAGTTCCCGGTCATGTTATATCTTCATACCCCAAGCTTCAGGGCAAGAAGGAGGGAAAGCTTAATGTTGCTCAAGCCCCTAGCAACACATCTCGTGGCCAAGGTATTTCTCATTCTATTCTAGATGGAATTATTTTATTTCGTGATCATCCTATTCGAGTTCTTTTTGATACGGGTGCGTCCCATTCTTTTATATCAAAAGAATTTGTTGATACTTTTTCTTTGGATGTTTTGTGTTTAATGACTTCTTTGAGAATTGCGAATCCGGTTGGTGGATCCGCAACAATCAGTTTATTGTGTAAAGATGTCGAGATTATTTTGTGTGATTTTTCTTTCCGAGCCGATTTGCATGTCATGCGTTATTTAGGCTTTGGAATGATTTTGGGAATGGATTGGCTTAACCGTTATGAAGCTCATATCCTATGTCCTGAGTGGACTATTCATCTTCGACATCCTCAATCTGTTAATCAGGTTTCTGTTATTCTTAAAGATTCAGATTCTGCTTTGGTTGCATCTTTATATTCTTTAAATCCTCGTGAGGACGATGATGATGATGAGGGTGATATTATTTCTTTTATTCACGTCGTTTGTGAATTTTCCGACATATTCGAGCCCGTTTTAGGATTACCACCTAAGCGAGCAATTGAGTTTAGAATTAATCTTATTCCTGGAGCTCAACCTATCACTCGTCCTCCTTATCGTATGTCCAATAAAGAAAACGAGGAGATGCGTAAACAGTTATCTGAATTGGAAACGAAGCAATTTATTCGCTCTAGTTCCTCGCCTTGGGGAGCTTCAGCTATTTTTGTGAAGAAATCCGATGGTACACTTAGGCTTTGCGTTGACTACCGCAAGCTTAATGATCTTACTATCAAAAATAAATATCCTTTACCTCGGATTGATGATCTATTCGATCAACTTAGTGGTGCTAGAGTCTTTTCACAATTGGACTTGGCTACCAGTTTTCATCAGCTTCGTGTTGCAGAGGATAGCATTCCTTTGACATCGTTCCGTACTCGGTATGGATCTTATGAATGGCTTGTTATGCCATTTGGGTTAACGAATGCCCCGGCTTATTTCGTTGACTTAATGAATCGAGTTTTTAAATACTTTCTCGATCGGTTTGTTCTCATCTTTATCGATGATATTCTTGTGTATTCTAAAACCGAGGAGGAGCATGAAAAACATCTTCGGATTGTGTTGGAAACTCTTAGGAGTAATCAATTAAAGGCAAAATTTTCTAAATGCCACTTTTGGCAATCTCGTGTGAAGTTTCTCGGTCATATTATTTCCGAATCCGGAATTTCCGTGATTGAAGCGATTCAAGATTGGAAGAGACCGGAGAGTGTGACAGAGATTCGTAGTTTTCTCGGCTTGGCAGGCTATTACCGTCGTTTTATCAAAGACTTTTCTAAGATTGCCGTGCCTCTCACTAGCTTAACGAAGAAAGGTGTTAAATACATTTGGTCGGACAAATGTGAAGCTTCTTTTCAGAAATTAAAAGAACTCCTTTCTGATGCTCCTATTCTTGTTATTCCCGATGGGAATCAAGATTTCGTTGTTTATACCGATGCTAGTCGCATTGGTTTGGGTGCCGTTCTTATGCAAAAAGAACGTGTTATTGCTTATGCTTCTAGGCAATTAAAGCCTGCTGAGACTAGATATGCCACTCATGATTTAGAGCTCGCGGCTATTGTTTTTGCTCTTCGGATTTGGCGTCATTATCTCTTAGGAGAGAAATTTGTTCTTTACACAGATCATAAGTCTTTGAAATATTTATTTTCTCAAAAGGAACTTAATTTGCGTCAACAACGTTGGCTCGAGTTTCTTGCTCCTTATGATCTTGATATTCTTTATACTCCCGGAAAGGGTAATCGTGTCGCCGATGCTCTTAGCCGTAAACAACAAGCTGTTGTTTCTATGATGATATCCGAATGGAACGATCTCGAGATTTTATCCACTTGCGAAATTCGAGACCGTGTTTCCGATTTATGCTCATCATTTGTTTTACATAGCCTTGAGGCTCATCCTTCTCTTTTAGACCGCATTCTTGAAACTCAAGGGTTAGATCCTGAATTGGCTCTTCTTGGCCAAAATATTTGGGATAAAATTGATATTGAAGGATTGAAAGACTTTGATATCGATTCTCGTGGCGGCATTCGGAAATTTGGTAGACTTGTCGTGCCAAATATTGGTGATCTTCGTAAAGATATTTTAGAAGATTCTCATCGTTCTAAATTTACCATTCATCCCGGTAGTAGTAAAATGTACGCGGATATGAAGCGACTTTATTATTGGGAGGGAATGAAACTTGACATCGCTAACTTCGTTAAGCGTTGCATGACTTGCCAACTCGTTAAGGCCGAACATCAAAGGCCCGGTGGGCTATTGCAACCTTCAGAAATTCCAATTTGGAAGTGGGACCAAATTTCCATGGATTTTATAGATGGCCTTCCCCGTTCTAGTTCGGATCATGATAGCTTATGGGTGATCGTTGATAGACTTACTAAATCCGCCCATTTTATTCCTGTTCGGTCTAACCGAACCGTTCCTCTTTTGGCCAAACTCTTTATCAAAGAGATTGTTAAATTACATGGAGTTCCTACTTCTATAGTTAGTGATCGTGATCCATTGTTTACTAGTGGATTTTGGAAGAGTCTTCAAAAAGCTTTAGGAACGAAGCTTGATTTTAGCACCGCTTATCACCCTCAGTCCGATGGACAAACCGAGCGTGTTAATCAAACTCTTGAAGATCTTCTTCGTGCTCGTGTGCTTGATTTCGGTGGAAGTTGGGAAGATCATATTTCTCTTGTTGAATTTTCTTATAATAATAGCTTCCAATCTAGTATTGGTATGGCACCTTTTGAGGCACTCTACGGAAGGCCATGCCAATCTCCTTCTTGTTGGCTTGAGGCCGGTGAGAAGCTGGTTTTAGGTCCAAATTTTATTCATGATTCCACAGAGAAAATTGAACTTATTCGACATAGGATGAAAGAAGCCCAGAGTAGACAAAAATCCTATGCCGATAACCGGAGAAGGAAATTAGAATTTTCTGTGGGAGATCTTGTGTTCATTCGTGTATCACCTATGAAAGGTGTTGTACGTTTCAGTCGATCGGGAAAATTGGCGCCTCGATATATTGGGCCATTTCCTATCACCGAACGTATTGGTTCCATGGCTTATCGCCTTTTATTACCGGCTCAGTTTTCTGCTATGCATGACATGTTTCACGTTTCTCAACTTCGGAAATGTCTTCGAGATTCCGATTCTGTTCTTGAGCCCGGTGTTGTGGAAGAGGTTGAAGTTTCGCCTAATTTAACTTATGAGCAACATCCTATTCATATCATTGCTTCGGAAGTCAAACGACTCCGAAATAAAGATGTTCCGCTTGTTAAAGTTCAATGGTCTTCAAATCCTAAGGATTGTTCTTGGGAATCTAGAGAGTACATCGAGCGTACACATCCGGACTTACTTTCTCGTGCTCTTTGAGGTGAACTTCTTATTTCAAACTTCTTTTGTGTTGAATATGCTTTTATGGTTGTTACTATATATATATATATATCTTCTTCTTAAATATTGCGAGGACGTAATTTCTTTAAGGAGGGGAGTCTGTAACAACCCGCATATTTATCGATTTTATATTTAAATATTTTATTTAAACATTTTATCGTTAGTCGGATTTTAGTCCGAAAATCTACTTTTTGCATACGGTCGAATTAGGACTCGGGACCACTCCCATTGAGTTTAAAATGCCGTTTGCGACCTTTTTGAGTATAAGCTTCGATATGTTTGGAGAAAGTTGATTTTTGCTACTTTTTACTTTGGGTTTGGTTTTTGGGCTCAGCCCTATGTTAACTTATACTCCAAAACTGAACCACTCTCCCCATTCTCCCTCACTTCTTTCTCTTTTCAGTTTTCTTAGCTTTAATGGTGGGAGAGATTGGAAATTAAAACTCCAAAACCCTAGTTTCTCTTGGAAATCAAATTCCAAGCTCCAAACTCAAGAAGAACCCATTGGTAAGCTTCTCTTCTTCTTCTCCAACTTATTCTCTTACCAATTTCAGAAATTCCTAAACCTAATTTTGGGAATGTTCTTGTTTTGAGCATAGATTCAAGCTCATTTGGGTTGTGTTGAAGAGAGGTTGATTCTCCATTTGCTTTCAAGCTTCTTCTTGTTCGATTTTGTGAAAATGTGAGATTTTTAATCTCACATCTAAGTCTATGAATTATCTTCGAATGTTAGGTATGAATTCCTAACACTTATTCGTGTGCATTTGCTTTTGGTTTGGATTGAATTGGTGTATATTCCAATTTTTGGTGTTTTGAGTTCAATTCGTTAAAAATCCTAACTTTTATGTTTGAACATGTTTTTGGTGATGCATCGAGGAGCATATAGGGCCGAGTAGTAGATTGGCATAATCCCTTAGCGCCATTGCTCGAGA
This sequence comes from Allium cepa, assembly GCA_030765085.1. NCBI lineage: Eukaryota > Viridiplantae > Streptophyta > Magnoliopsida > Asparagales > Amaryllidaceae > Allium > Allium cepa. Next base: position 849,547,349 of record CM060938.1, read on the forward strand.
AAAATGCAATTTGGTCAAGATTGAACCTCATTTGTTATAGGCAGGGAAGAGGCTGGAAACAGGTTCGGCCGACCGACCCCTCTGGTCCGGTCGACCGACCTGCTTCCAAGTGCATAAGCACTTTCTGTTTTAAGGTTCGGTCGACCGACTCAGGGAGCCCAGTCGACCGACCTGCTGCCGAGTGCACAAGCACTCCTCTGTTTAAGGCTCGGTCGACCGACTCAGGGAGTCCGGTCGACCGACCTGCTGTTAATTGCCAGATTAGCCTATTTTGCTAATCCGTTTGAATATCCAACTTTAATCGATTCGTGTTGTCTCCCTTTTGTTGTTGTCATTTATTATCGACTTAGATGACCTTTTCTTTGGGAATTTTAGATATATCCACTTTGATGGATTTTATATCGATTTCTTTGGATTTTATTCACGTTTTCGAATGTGAATCTTAGTGATTGATTGTTCCTACAATCTTCTTTGTGATTTGTCACTTTAAAAATATAAAGGTTTTCTATACTAGTAGTAAATATCAAAACACTTTCCTCAAACGATTTCAATACTATTTTAATACCAAATTCGTTTATAAAACCGTTTTCCAAATCTATTAGTATATATAAACTTTTACCTCACTCGTATGAGAAATCTAATTAAACGACTTAGTAAAACAAGTGGTATGAAACGCTTGCGTTCACTTTGTTGGTTAATTCTTGGACTTGTTCGATTGAAACCCTTGTGACAATTTTCTAGTGGAAATCTACAGTTTGTTCATAAATATTTAAGTTAAGCAAGTGGTTATGGGACATGAAGCTAAACTCATATATTTACTAGCTTAGTGTAATTGATACTTCTCGTTGATCATGACGATCATCTTTGTTTTTTAGACTAGCAATGTGCGATGTCTCTTTGTCTGCGAGAGAGACTAAACCCCGTTTTGTTGAGTTTCGACTCAATTTGTGATGGGGTAGCAACCCATGGTCTTCGGGCCGTTTGTGGAGCTTCGGCTCAATTTGTGATGGTTAGCGACCATGGAATTAGCGTTCCGTTTGTGATACACGTGTTGGTGGGCTTTATGCTCCCGTTTGTGATAGGCCTCCCCCCTTTGTGATTTCTGGATTTCTTGTGTAGATTCCTAGAATTTGTGTTTCACCAATTTTCGTGATTTCCATTGATAAGTTTTATCAATATTTGTGCATTGGTGAATTTGTGTGTCATTAACTTTAGTGATTTCTGGATTTCTTGTGTAGTCTTCTGGAATTTGCGTGTCATTGACTTTTGTGATTGACATTGATATTATCGTCAATATTTATGGAATGGTGAACGAAATAAGGAGTATGACGTTTCTTTGATTCTTGCGTAGATTTTGTGATATTGATTAATCTCTTGTTGATTATCAACTACTTATATATCACAGCTTGGCCTTGTGATTATTATGTGTTTAGTCATATCTCTTATTCTATATCGTTTCATCTGATATTTATAGTTAGACTGATCCGTTTATTATTTTCTTATTAAATAATACTCGGGTCAGACCGAGATGTTACAGGTGCTTCTGCTTGACTTCTCATCCGGGATTAACTCCTTGACTTTTGGGTTAACTACTTAGATTAGTAGTTATTTTGTTGTATACATTTGAGATATAGACTCCTTAATGTATACTTATTCTTTTGTGTAGTTCATGTAACTATTCTTTTGTGTTATTGTGGATCTCTTTAGACCACTACTCTGATGTACACTTTCTAGTGTAATATTCATATCTTATTCCGCCTTTGTGATATGAATTGTCTGTGACTGATTAATGTTATGCTTATTTCTGTATTTGTTTTCCGAAGGATTTATATAGCCACCGTGTAGTAGCTTTGAGTTTGTGTCGGTATGTCGGATTTCCTCTTGAAATAGAATGCATGTTATATTATCTGACATATCGGTGCTCGCGCAAAGAAATTACACGGATGGTCGCTCCTCAACAGCCTTATTCTCCGTGCTAGTCGATAGCATTCACCGTAATGTTCTTGTCTAGCATGGGTATAGAGGTGGGGCGTCACCGATCTCATTTTCTTCTTGTTTTTATTCACGTTTAAATCTACATCTGTTGATAGGATGACAAATATGAGAGGCTAAACCCCTTCAATTTAAGGTAACGAAGCTCTTTAATTATGTAGATTCAACATAATTTGATAATATATGATCTCTTTTTGTGCTTAATGACAATATTTGATGTGGTTCAAAATTTGTTGTTTGAGCTTTGAATTTGAGAGCCTATGTTGTTGACACCAAATAGGTTATGCTTAAACAAACACAAACACAAATTACATCTTCATCTACATATGATTATGGTAATGAAATGATTTTAAAATCAAAATTTGATGGTCTATGTTTCTAATCAATAGTTAATGGATCATGCTTAGAATAGATTTTATTTTCAATTTCGTTGCAATTTTCATGAGAGTGAAGAAGTGGTTTAATGAGTGTGTTATAGTTTGATGGTTTATATTGGGCTAATTAATAGCACAAATATTCCATACTTATTATAAACACATTAATTAAACTCACCAATGACCAAAAAAGAGATCATTATTTCATGTTGTGTTGATTTATGTGATCAAGAAAGTAGATTTATCTCTAAATTTCCTTCAAATTCTCATATTTTTAACCATTTTCTTTTGTTAGTTTATTCACATTTTCATTTTTAGCTTAATAACACTCTTAATTTTGGTTAATTTGATTGAATAGAAAATTTAAAATCCAAACAATTCCTAGCAAATCAACACGTACTCGCCACGTACTAAAATTGTATGTCGTGTGTTTACAGTTATTTTTAATTTAATTTTGATCGGCTATTTTCCAATTCGTTGGAAAATTAGTCGTTTGAACAAGTTTTTGGCGCCGTTGTCGGGGAATTTATTTGATTCTTTTTATAGTCTTCAAATTTTTTTTGTTCGATTTTTCTGTGTTTTCATTTTGTGTGTGTATTGCAATTTCTTTTAAAAAAAATTGTGTGCTTGTGTGTGATTTTGGTGGCATTTTATTTGTGTGGTTGTTGTTCTAGTTTCTTTTTCCATTTGCATTTTCATAATTAAAAATAAAAAATTGCACACTTCCTTTTCGCTTTTCATTTTAGTTTGTGTTGTAGTCTTTTGGTTCATTGGCATTTTAGTTTGCACTCTTTCATTTTGCATTTGATATATAAAAAAACAATCTTCTTTATATGAAAAAAAAGAGAACATTGCATTTCAATTTTGTTTACATTTTAATAATAGATTTTCAATTACATTGCATTTCGTTTGCATTTGCATTTCTACACATTTACAATTTTCTAAAAAAACCATTTACTGTTGCATTGCCTCAAACTTCCCTTCAGAAACTCACAAACTTGGCCTTCACCTGCCACAGTAAAACCAGACATCCACCCCTCTACCATCAGTATCTCCCCTTACCATAACTTCAAATTACCAACAATACTTCTGTCATTAACAACATCATCTCCAAACTTTAAATTGCACGTTCATAACACTGTTGCTCACCCTACACACTGCTGCATAGCAACTCCCACAGCCTACTTTATTTCTGTCACCAAAAAAAACCATACATTCATCTCTGTCCATCCACCCAATTCTGTCCATCCACAGTCACTATCTCATACAACTCCACAAACACCATCAAATGAGCTCTGCAATTCAACAGTCATTCACCATCAATTGAGCTCTGCAGTTCAACAGTAACCTGCCAATGCTTCTAAAACACCACCAAACTTCATACCCCTCCAGATAAACAAATCACCTCCTCGGCCAAACAAACCCTCATAACTTCATAATCCCTTCTGTGACATACTGACCATACTTCTCCTTCACTTCATTACCATCCTCAACATCACAACATCATCCTCAAGCATCTCACTACACCAATGATCACTGCACCAACATCCATCATCATTTCTGCTTATACCACTCCCAAACTATACCCAAAACTTCATCATTTCCGCTGCCATATACAATCTCCACTTCACCATATTACTTCAACCATAATACCCTCAAACTCCTCCACATACTTGTTGTCAACTGCTGTCACCCACATTACAATTGCATCACTCCATTCAGTAAACATCACCTCCTCTACATAACTCCAACATACTTTAATTGCCAGTGCAACAACACATACCACAACAGCCGCTTCACAAAAAAAAAATCCCTTTTCCACCAGCAAACTACAACCATAGAAATTCCTGCTACACCATACATTCTCCTCTGCCCCAAACATCATGCATCACCATTACATCATTGATCAATTTCTCCAAATCGATCAACTTCCTCGACTTCCTTAACCACAACCACCACAGAAACTCTAACCATCACGCAGTGTCTTACTCCCACCTGAACCAAACTTAAACACTTCAAATTTCAACAACCATCTAAGCAACTACATCATCCAGTTCAACTTCACTCCAAACACACTACCATTCATTTTGAACTAACAGTGCTCCACATACCCTGCTTACTACCCCCTCGAACATCAGTTACTACTCCCCCTATGCACGTTACCCTAGTTCATTCTACTACCATTCAGCCACACTTGCAATCCCCTGACCACTAAACCATCTCCTCCCTAACCTCCACCACCACAAACTGAATCATTGTCTGTCATTCACCATATCACATTCACAACTCAATAACTTCGTCTACACATACATAGTAACCCAATCCCTCCCTTCTATCTTCTGACAACTAGAGCAAAAATCGCAACCCTACAAAACCACCTCCAATCTTCTCTACAACTTCACCTCACCAAATTACGTCTCCCTTACCACCAATCGAACTTCAGCAATCCATCATCAATTTCCGACCATCCTTCTAGCATCACTAGTTGTCCTCCATCAAATGCTTCAACAATCGTCTACAACCTCTATCGATGCCTGCAACCATCAGACCAATTCACGCGACAATCATAACAATAAATTGCTCCCTTCAAAACCCAATTTCAATTGCAAATCCAACCAATCGCCTTTAATCGCAACTTTAACCAGCAAGTCGCAAGTTTTCCTAAACTTTGCTTCGCTACAAACAGCCACAACATCAAATTATTTTTATCGCTTGTTGATTTTGTGAATTTTTGAGCAGTGCTAAATGCACCACGCTTGCGACTCCATTTTACCCAGAATTTTTCAGTCGGTAGTATAATGTCGATTGGCTATGAAGCGACATCGATCTCATACTGCCGAATGAGCTCAAACTGCTAAATGACTGCGAAGCCGCACCTAGCTCATAATGCCAAATGAACGAAATAGGTAAAATGAAGTTTCCAGCATGGTGCATTTAGCACTGCTCTGTTTTTAGCAGTGCTAAATGCACCATGCTTGGGACTCCATTTTACCCAGAAATTTTCAATCGATGATACACTCTCGATTGAGTATGAAGCAACACCGATCTCACACTACCGAATGAGCTCAAATTGACAAATGGCTATGAACCGCACCTAGCTCATACTATCGAACGAACGGAATGGGTAAAATGAAGTTCCCAGCGTGGTGCATTTAGCATTGCTTTTTTTTTTCTAAATCATTTTTTAGAATCATGATTAGCTGGGTTGAATTGGTTTAAGAGATTATGGTGTTGATTTTACTTGAGAAAAAGTATTGGGCTTGTGGAAATGGGTTGTACGTTTCTTTAAAAAATTCTTTTTTTTACGATTTTGTTTTTTCCATCTTCTAAAAAAGCAAAATAAATAAATATTTGCTTTAGTTTATGATAATTTTGTGAATTGGTTTTAGATTCATTGTTTTTAGTTTCGTACATATATATAAAAACAAGCGAGTTTCTTTCTTTTTATTTTGTTTTCTTTCATTCATTTGTTTTGATTTTTCCTTTGTTTTAGTTTATTCCTTGATATAAAAAAAAGATATATACATATTTATATATAACTGATATCTTGTTTTTAGTTTCAAGTTGCCAAAGCATGAAGGAAGAGTTGCTTGTTGCGCTTAGCTTGCCAAAAATAAATTGGTTGCTTATAAAAAAATTGCCGTTTAAAAATAAATTTGCTAATAAATTATGCACGCTCTGGTATCATGCCCTCATCTCTTGTTTTATTTTCTTTACATTGTTGATCTCTTGCATTTAAAAAAAATTCAAAAATAAAAATCCATTCGTAGTTGTATTGTTAATACACGTTAATTTCAGTTTTGCATTTCATCTTAGAACTTGTTAATAATAACGTTAGACATCTTAAGGGTGTCATGAGCTCACCTAGGGCATAATTATATATTGACAAGTTATCCTATTTTGACAATTTATTTTCTTGGTGTCTAAACTACGGTAGAGCAATAATTAGTTACAAATGTTACGGTGATTCATAAAAATTATACTGGTTGTTTCTCTGAAGGTACTTAAACCTTCGGGTGCATTTCTACGGTGATTCATGGTGCACCGAGAAATCATGTTCGTTACCTGGCTGAGAACTATCTTGTTGGATTAAGATAAAATGTGATTATATAATTTTAGGTTAGGATCTACTTAGGATAGAAAATTTGTAATTAAGGCCATGCATTCATTTAGTTACATTAGTTCATGCATATTTAAAAAAATCTAAATCCAAAACTAAAAAAATGTACCTTAACTTAGTTTTTAAATCCGTTCTTTTGAAAATTTTCAATAAAAAAATCAAAAAATTGAGTTTTTTTAAAAAAAGCAAAAATTCAAAAAAAATATAAAACCATTTCAAAAAAAATTTGAAAATTCAAAGAAAAAAAAGATCAAATTTCCCTTTTTTAAAAATATTACCTTTTGGTAAATAGTTTTCCGTTATAAAAAAATCCAAAAAAACACCTAAAAAAGAACAGAAAAACTTTTGAAAATGTCTGAGTTTCCTACTTACATGAATTTTATGATAGTTGTGAAAATCAATATAAACCGTATAATTTCACTCCAAATTCTTATGGATATTTTAACAACAAATATTGTGTAGATAATTCGAATTTTGAACCACGAAATTTTCAAAATGATGACCAGCCCTCAACTTTTGAAAAGCATTGACGTGATTTTGTCTTTACTTGAACTCTCTACACAACAAAATCAAAGGATAAATGAATTATGTAATTCATATTTGTGCAATAATTCAAGTCAAAGTTTCCAAAATAATCAAAATTTGAATTCACTTCAAAATTTAAGTGATTTCGAGTATAACTCATGCCACTTCAATTTCGAACTCCAAAACGAATTGCAAAATCAAAACGAAAACGTGAATCACTATTTAAATGATTTTGGCAATGAGAATAATTCCGACTTCAGTTCAATGGATAATTTTCATTCTCAACAAGTTCAAATTGAAAATTTTCAAATCAATAATTATAGACTTGACTTTGTTAAGAAAATGGACGAAATTCAGAAAGAGCACACAGATTTGTTGTTTGACACATATATGAAACAACGTGAGCCACAAAATCAAATTCCAACATGTGACGAGTCAAGTGATAATCCACCTTTTACCAAAATCAACAATTTTCAAACAACAACTTTTGAAATTGAAAATGATAATCTTAATAAGTTGTTGAAAATTCGGTAATTGAGTTGGATTTCAATTCTTTAGAGGGTGAGAAACTCAATTTAAAATTCGATCTTCCTTTTCCTGATTTTGAAAAACTGAATACAACAAATTTAGATTTTGAACATGATATATGCAATGAAGTTGTGAACAGTTTAACAAAGGAAGATGAATTTAATAAACATAATTTTTGTGGACTTTTCAAAGATGAGTTGTTGAATTTTGATGGGGAAGATTTAAATCACCATTTTGATTTTGAAATCAATAATTTCAAATTTTGTCAATGATAAGTTTGAATTTCAATTTGGTGGAAATGAACTTGTATTTCAACCAATCATTTTATCTACCCCAAAAATCATCGAAAATAAAACAAACTCGTATAATTTTCAATAAAATGATATTCGTTTTTCTCAATCAACATTCAACTTTGAAATCTTTTATAGTTTGTTTTTCTACGCTTAAGCTGTGTCTCTCATACTTGATAAGGCAAATGATTGGTCTTTGAAAGTTGTTTCATTTACTTTTTAACATTACATTTTCTGATGTCTTGTAAATAACAATATTTTCATTTTCATGTAAATATAGAAAATGTTTTTGTTTTTTTTTCTTCTTTCACTTGGGTTGACTGTGAGGATCCAGTCAAAATCAAGTGTGGGGGGAATTTTCATTTTCTTTCTTTTCAATTTTCATGGATTATTTTTGCATTTTCTTTCCAAGACTTTATAAGAAAAATCCAAAAAAAATATTAAAAAAATTAAACAAAAAATTCTCAAAACAAATTTTCTTTTTAGCATATGAAGTTACTTTCAAAAAACACTATATGGTAAATATATGGTTTTGGTTATTAAATTGAAATTTTTGAAAATTATTTGCCTTAACAAAAATAAAGTTTGATTACAAGTAACTATGGTTTAACTAGTATCTAGGAAGGTTCATACATGTTAATTATCAAGTATATCCTAATGGAAATCTTTGTTTAAAAAAATGGTGGATTTAAAGTAATAGATATAACATTTTTATCTTCTAAGTTAAATGGTGCTAAGATGACTTTACAAAACTCTCTCTTCAATAAAAAAACAGAAACAAAAATATATATATAACAAACAAAAATATATTTGTATATATGTATATATTTTTTATTAACACCTAGAGCCATGTGTTCACACGCAAGTGTGTACACTCAACATGCTCTATACTCTTCTCACGTAAGGCCAAAAGGCAGTGCGTGATTGGTATATCTGGCCTCAGTTTATCTGAGTTAGGTGTACGTATATAAAAATTCATTTATTAATAATGCCTACAGTCGATAGATGTACACATTTTTTTGTTTTCACTCTCCATGCTCTGTATTCCCCTTACATAATCCCAAAAGGCAGTGCATAGGTAATATATCTGGCTTCAGTTTTCTGAGTTAGGCATATGTAAATATTGTTAATATTAATAAAATTTTCAAATAAGAGAGAATAAGAAATTGAAATCCAAGCACTATTTTAACTTGTGTGATTTGACTTGTTATTCAAAAGAAATGAATATACCACTTTGAAAAACTCTGATAATCAATTAAGGATCTTTTTATAGTTACATTGTATTATCAACCGAAACAACTAGTCAAACAAGATTCTATTTATTATGATAACTTAGTTTTTATTGGAAATTGTAACAAGTAAAAGGACTTAAATTTCTCGATAATGACCAAATTTATATTTAACTTATTCGTGTCAATTTAAAAGTAAACTTTTCATTTGTAAAAAAAATTCAAAAACTTGCATCCATACCGTTGTAAGTCTTGCATTTTGTAAATATTTTTCATGTTGCATTTGGATTTTATGGGTAGTATCTCTTGAAAACCCTCACGAGACAACACTTGTCCTACTAGGGACACCTAGAGGTTTAACGGCTTGTTGCATATGCTCAATGCAATCGTGCTCACTACGAAAACAGATTTATCTTAGTCTTAGTTTATTTGAGGATGAATAAAAAGACATACGTGGGGGTATTTGATGTGCACGTAAATGTGCATATATTTACTTCAATTGTGACGACCCAGAATTTTTAACAATTTAAAATGGGATAATTGAATGGATTTTAAACATTTGAAAGTTAATTTTAACTTGAATCTGAGATATCAATATTTACTTGATAATTAAACCATTGAATTATATAGTTAAATATTGAATTTAATAATTGAAAATTGGGTAAATTGTTGAATCTGAAATTCTAAGCCTGTTTAAAATAATCTGAAGGCTTATAAAATTTATAATGATGATACGAAAGATAATAGAATGGTTGAAATTTATTTTAAGGGTGATTCGTTCAGTTTTGAAAATTATATCGTTTAAATTGATATTTAAAATAGCCTTCTGGGGGACAGTCTCAGAATTCGACGAAATCAGTTCCATTGGATCTGTAGTAGTTGGTTATTATCGGATTTCAATTTTTGTAGCAATCGGAGTTGTCGTTTGACCCTGGCAGCTCAAAACGCTTCGAATTATTTAAATTGATTTAATTTAAAATTGGTCGTTTACTTCCGTATCTCGTACATACAATCAAATTAGCCTTCGAAACACATTCCATCGTGTTCGGAATGCGGGTAGAACCCTATAAACGCTGGACGGCTCGTGTGATTTGGAGTTTGTTATAACAGTTGTTGATTTGCGAATATTAATAAAATAGTTTAATGGATAATAACCCTATCTTCCAAAGCACGCCTCCCCTTTAATATTTAGTCCTTTAGTCCTTTAGTTGTTCAAACTTAAGCACTCTCTCCAGTTTTTTTCGAAATCAAAAGAGAACGAAAAAAAATCCCAGACCAAACCAATTCAAATTTGAGCACGAATCTCGTTGTCGATTCAAGTTGCATCGCCGGGGATTCGTTGTCGAAGCGGATGTCGCGAGGCCGAGTCAATGCTGGGGTTCGAATCTCGAGTGCTCATGCGAGAGGCGGCTAAAGTTGCGAGTTTGGGTGGTTTCGCGGCACAGTCAAGAAGGTGAAGTTGACAGTCACGGTGATGAGCTCGTCGAGGCACGGTTTGGATGTCAAGCTGAAGCTCATCAATTTTGTTTTGCTGTTCGTTGTGAGGTATTCAAATTAACTTTTGTTACTTTTATTAACAGTGAAATGTAAAGTAGGTTGGCTAAATTATTTATTTAAAGTTGGTTGATTAAGTTTATTACCTAGTAAAAACTATGCTGTTAAATAGCTTACTGATTTGGGACGTTAATCTTATATTAAACCAGATTTTTTTTTATGTTTGATTCAAAAAGAAAATTTTACTTTAAGCGGTTTTAAAATATAATGTTCTTCTTAATTGGAATTTTTTTTATCCATTTAAAATATAGATCTACATAGAAACAGTAAATATGTATATATATAGTTTATTTATGAAAAAGGAAATTTGTTAAGATTAAAATTATAATTTAGATCAAATTAATGAATGGAAATTCATTTTCGATAAGTTTGAATATTAATTAATCATATAAATATTTATTCAAGTTCTTTAATTGTAAAGAAACAAGCCGGAGTGAAGTGGACTCACAAAATTCAAGGGGCAAAGGTGAGTAAATCTCACACTGTGAATTTTATTTAAATTTAAATGAGTAAATTTAAATAATTGGATGAATGATTGACTTGTTTGGATGTGTACTGATGATCTGGTGATTTTAGTTTTGGTTGGTTCTCGAGTTAATTGATGTTTGCCTCGAAGCATTTTGGTTTTTAAATGGTTTTAAACTCAAATCGTAAACAAGAAAATGGTTCAGTTTAAAATCAATAAGGTTTAATGATGGGTGATTCATTAAATAGGTAGGATAATTTAAATGAAATTAATTAATTAAATAAATTAATGATTTGGGTTATTTAACTTAGTAATTAAAGGGTTGAATAAATAATAAATTAAGTTGTAAGTTAATTAATTGAGTGTAAGTAATACAGAATAATCATTGGATGGATTGGTAAATAATTACTTAATGAGATAAATAAAATATAATTATTTTGTGAAATAAATCAAGAGATTAATTAAGATTATCAATTAAGGAGAAATTTGATTTATTTAATAAAGTAAATAAATGGATAATAAATTACAGGTTGAGATTAATCGAAAGTGATTAATGTTGTGGATGAATTAAAGTAAATAATTTGGATTGAAAAAAAAATTAAAATATAATTGGAAAAAAAATTATTAATATAATTAACGATGTAATTGGAGATTGATTAATTAAGATGAGTTAATCAGTAATAAGGACTTATGGAAGTTAATTAGTATAAATAATTAAGGATTAATGTAATTAAATAAATAATTAATTCATGAAGTAATTAAGATTACTAAATGATCTTGGTTGAGACAAATTAATCTTGTGAAGTTAATTCAAGATAATTGAATATAATTGAAAAATAATTAGTCCAGGGTGATTAATTAAGATGAATAGTGAAGGGTTAACAAATTAATTGATTTGAAATTAATTAATATTGAATGAAGGAATCTAATGAACGTGGTTAGAAATTCAATTAGAATCAATTGAATTAATGTGTATGTGATTAAGCATTGCTTATGGATGATTGAATGGTATTGAATGTTTTGAATGTGTTGATATCTCTGATATAAAATGTTGTATATTTCATTTGAATAACTTGGGTTAGGATATCATGATTTTCGAAGAGACCGGGGTCGGGTATTAGGAAATACCCGAAACCACTTCAGATTTAAAATAAATTAATGTGTGAAATAAATAGGCTGGAATAAGATGATTCAAGTGAATTGGATTATTTCATCTAAGTTTGGTACTTAGAAATTGATATCTGGAATAAGTGTTGTCTATAGTATATTATGAATTGGTTAAATTGATATAAGTTACCCCGGGTTTATATAAGTTGATTGCTTTGGTATTCCATGTTAGTTGAGTTTACTCACGCTGGTTTCCAGCCTGACCCGGGTGTTACTTTGGTGTAATGCTCGGGTCAGACCGGGTATTACAGATTTTCAGGTAGGTACGTTCTGGAGCTCAGGAGGCGAGTTGGATGGCTATAGCGTATAGAGTATTTCTGCTGTATTTATATTATTGTTAATCTGAGACATGATAATTGTATATATTCAGTGACTGTATATAATGTGAAACTCTGATGTATATTAAATGTAATCGACAGATATAATAGTCTTTTGTAAACAGTTATTATTTATTATATTTTATCCGCTGCGAATGTGAGATGTTGTTGATTTTGTTCCTCTTCTTCTATCTCTTTCTTCTTTTCCACAACTATCTGAAATTTTCGGGATCAAAAATTTTGGGTCGTTACATTTGGTATCAGAGCTGAAGGTTAAGCGAGAACCTTGGCTCTGGTGGGGATTACTCATTACATAGAGTCTGTAGAACTCTAGAATGAGTTGAGTATATAAATATATATGAGAGCGTACTTGATATTTTGTTATATAAAGGTTTTAAATGGTTTTATATAACGGTATATTTTGATATATAAAGCTATATTTCCTTCTAATAAATATTAAGGTGATTGGTTGTTAAATTATTGAAATTAAATTAAGAAGTAAGATAGTGCAACCAAATTGAAAACTTGAATTGGAATTAAATTGAGTGGTAACAGAAAATACAACCAATATTAAAATTTGAAACTAATTAAGAATGAACTTCTAGAATTAGAACTAAAAAATTAAATTGTTTAAAAACTTTAAATGAACAAAGTTAATTTGGTAAAAAAAAAAGTTAAACCAACCTTTGAGAATTCAACTCGAATTTATATAATTCGAGATGGTTTAAAAGTGAGATTGAAATTGAACATAGTCTTATTGTAAAACAAGAAATGTTTGGAAAATTTTAAGGGATTTGTTTTGAAATTAAAACCAAAAGTGGTTTAAAATTTAAAAGAAGATGGGTGTGTAAAGGAAATAAATATGAAAAAAATTCTAAGGTTGAGTTTTGAATTTTCCTTGGAATGTGATGTGAAACCCAAAGTGAAGCAAGTTTTAAACTTAAGTGGAAAGGTTATCAATCTGAAGGTTTAAAATTTTGAATGGGAATTGGGGTTTAAATTCAAGCAGGAATTGAAGTGAGTTGGAATTGAAGCAGATTCAATTTGAAATTAGTCCAAATTGATTGGAATAATTTGAAATTATAATTGAAGTTGAACAGGTTTAGAATCAAATGGAATTTGATTTAAACTGGGAAAGAAATCAGGATTTATTCAACTTGGATTGGGAATTGAACAGTTTCGACTCTGGACCATTTTCAATATAAATTGTTTAATATAAACTTATTTTCCAAGCTAATAAATATGTACAACCTTTCTTTTAAAGCTAAATTATTTTATATTTGTATTACAAATTATTTTTGGAACAATTAACCGTTTTTCAACTGTTTTATAAATTAATCATTGTTTTCACTATTTTACAAATTTATTTCTATTTTACCACTATTTTGCAATTATCTAAAATTTCTGAAAACTATTTAACTATTTCCCAACTATTTTATAATTAGTTAACTATTTTACAGCTATTTTGCAAACTATTAATTATTTTTCAACTACTTACCTATTTTTAAATTTTCAAGCTATTTTCTAAATATAAATTGGTCGGAGTTTAAACTGTTTGTAATTAAATATCCAACTGGGATAAGAATTGAGGTGATAACCCAAATGGAGATTAAGGCAAATATGATTAAGTGAATAAAGTTCAAAGTGAGGATGAATAGAAAAGGAATTTGATTTGGCTGATAATCAATGAAGTTAAATATGTAGGATGTACGTATATTATTCTATGCGCATAGTGATTTGATCCAGATTCGAGCACAAAATTTCGAGATAGTTTATCGATGCGAGTTGGGATTTTTCACTCGATTTTCGACGGCGAACCCGGTTATGGATTGTTGATTGGTTCTGGATGTTCTCTATCATAGTTATGCTATGCAAGGAGAATGACGGTTTCTGATCAAGAAACCAGATCTGTGTCCGCACTAGGAAGTCGGGTGGACGATACTAGTTCGGAAGTGAAATTGTGTGATCGAGCGATCAGGTTGATATAGCGTACTGATGGAATGTGTACATCGTACGGATTTGAATGAAATTGATATCGAAAATTTGTGAATAAGAATTGTGAAGTGGTTCTTTTGAAATGAAAGAATATTTTGAGAAATATACAATGAATAAAGGTGGAAATTGGATATTTCTATGGTTTTTGAAAGTGTTTGGAGTATAAAAGGTGTTTTATACAAGAATGAAAGGATCCAAAGTTTAAAAATATATATATATGAAGGATCTTATGAGGATTTTGGAAAAAGGTTTTGGGAACCTTTGGATTTGGAAAGGCTTTTGATTTTTGGGTAAAATCAATATTGGATTTGGAAAGCCTAGTTTGAGAATTATCGATTTTGGGATAATCGATTTTGTGTAAAGGAGCTTTGTATGATATCATACTAGGTGTATGATTTGAAAGATACTATATGTGTATAGTATGAAGTATTTTGATTATGGCTTTGGGCGAAAAGGCGCTCCCTTGAAATGAACTTCTCAGGAGTGTCACCGGGTGGTGCTGCCTTGAGCCCCAAGGGGGGTTCTAAAGTTGATCCTGTGAGGAGTCCGGACAAAACTAGTTCCTGGGGATTATGAGTTGAGTATACCACAGCGGAAGTCGTGTGTGCCACTGAGAGCCAACAGTCTGCGTTTGATTTTATACCGGTAGGCTGCGACCTACGTAGGAGTGGAGAAGTTTCATTTTGACAGCGAAAATCAGAGGCCGCTGAGAGCCTGCAGTTACATGGACTTTTGCTGCGATGGCAACGTAACCCTGGAATGTAACTGTGATCTGTTGTGGGTTCCATGGCGTAATTGAGAGGCTGCGGAGAGCCTGCAGTTACATGGACTTTTGCTGCGATGGCAACATAACCCTGGAATGTGACTGTGACCATGGATGGGGGTGATGATTTCCAGAGCATTCTCACCAAAGATATTTCCTCTATATTTTCAAAAACCGATTTCTATAATTTCAATAAAATTATTTTCAAAAGTATTTTCACTGGATGTTGAAAATGGGTTTGCTAAGTACTTATAGATTTTCAGTTCTACGCCTGATCAACGTATGACTGAATTTCTGTGAGGACAAGGATAGACTGGTTGAGACATCGAGTTATAAAAAGTATTTTTATAAAGAGTTATTTTAATAGTATTATGTGAATTTAAAATCTTTTTTAAAATTTTAAATTTTAAGGTTGGAATTTTGGAAAATCAAAGGAAACCCAAACTGAACTTATAAAATAAAATTGAAACTCGAGAAAATTTAATGAAGTGATTCCTTGTAATTAAAAATCGATTATTAAATTAAAAAGGGAAGTAAGCTAGTCTGCTAAATAAATTAATTAATAATGTAAGTTAATAAAATTTAACTCGGGTAAATAAAATGGATTGTAAGTTGATAATGGGTTTGGGAATGAATTCGAATTTTAAATAGAAGTCGACTTAGATTTGATAATGAGTTAAATAAGAGGAGATGTTGTAAAATAAAAATAAAATAGAGTTGGATTAAAAAAATGTGATGGTTTGGATTATAAATAAAATTCAAAGGTGATTTGAATAATATTTAATGAAATTTACAAGTAAATGGGATATAAGAGAAGTGATGTCATATGAAATAAAAGTGATTATAATAGAAATTGTTTGAGTTGCAAAACAAAACCCAAGTGAATAGAAATAAATTAAGAATGGCCTTGTATTAATAAAATAATTTCAAAAATGAATTAAGTAAGTAAATGAAAAAATTAAAATGAGTTAATTGAATTAAATAATAATTGGATGAAGTCTGATTGAAAAAGAAAAAAAAAACTAAATCAAGTTGTGATTGGAATTGGATTATCAGAATGAACTTAAATTTGGTGGTATATTAAATTGAAGTATAAATGAGTTAAGTATGTGCTTGGATGTTATTTTGATAAATTGGAAAGGTGAATTTAAAATTAAAATTTAAAATGGATGACTAACTGAATTTAATGGAAGTCGATTAAATGAGAATCAAATAGAAGTAGACTTAAGTTTGATGTTGGAATAAATTAAAAGTAAATTAACTTAAGTTTAAAATTTATGGAAGCTTGGCTTCGAATAAGAGTGAAAGCCCATTAAATAAAAGCTTGGATTGAATTAATTTGGGAATGGCTAGACGTATACAAGAATGGAATGTGTCGAGTTATATAAATGGTTGATGAATAAATTAGAAATGAAATGAAATTAAATATAGAATGAGTTGAAATTAATTTAAAGTAGATACAAACTAAAATGGATACTCTATTGAGTAAATATCGCCAAAATTTTCGTAAAAATAGTTCTCGTTGGTGTAAACAAAGGCAATTAAACTTATATGGGTTGAGAGAAGTGAATATGAGCTTGTTTGGATTAAAAATCAATTGAATGTAAGAAATTGAGTTGCAAACCATTGAAATTGAATGAAATGGTTTATAAGTTGGTTGAAAGCAATTGAATTAGTTTGTAGACATATAAATTGCTCGAGGAAGTTATTTTGAATACATTTCTTTTAGAATTGAAGTGTTATAGTTGTTTAAGTAGGAGAAATGTTATAAACTTCATATATATAGTGCTTATATGTGTAAATTGAGTAAGTACAGGTACCTAAAGGCCGTTTGGCTGGATTTGGATGCGATATATGCTAAAATTAATAAGCTGTTTGCTTAAAATGCTAAATAAGGTACGCCTACGTAATAAAATTAGGAAATATGAACTGTTTTTGCTTTTTCCGACCGTGTGGGTCGATGTATATATATTTATATCTCTTGTCAAATTGCAAAAGCTCCTCCGTACAAAGGAGACTCTGCCAAAAAAAATCGGAAATTTTTGGGAATTAGAAAATTTTTGAAAATTTTGAGAAAAATTTGGTTAACGCCACAACGATTTCAAATTGGAAATTTAAGTAAATTAGTAAATGAAACTAATATGAATCAGTTATAAATGAAAGTTAAAATTCAATGCTCAAATTAAAGATGAATTGAATTCATATGAAAATGGGAAAGACTAATTTAAAATAGATATGAAATATATGTGAGGAAATGTATGGAATGATTTAGAAGGTTATGATTTAATATTGTTGCTAAGTAAGATATGCAGGTATTAAGAGAAAGGAAATTGGATTTGGTTCCAAAAGATAAATTTGAATTGCCCGACAAAAAGGTATGTATTTAAGTTTCTGTATGAAATTGGATTGGGTTTTTGATGTAGCCACTTGGCTTTTGTTTTCTTTTGAATTTGGGAGCCCGTAGAGGCCTTTTGTAGTAGTACCGAGCTAGCCGCGCAAAGGAGACGCTGGCAAAAAATTTAGGAAATTTAGAGAGTTAGAAAAATTTTGAGAATTCAAATTTTGGTTTTAAATTGAAATTTGAATGATTGAGCAAAAGGGTATTGTTTGAAACTACAGAAGGTTTTGGGAAGTTGGTTAAGGTGTTAGTGGGTCTTTAATAAAGAATAGTTGGTAGGATGTTGAATAGTGAGTTTTGGAAAGAGGTAAACGGGTATTGGACCATTCTTCCTAACTAGTAATTTCGAGGACGAAATTCTTTTAATGGGGGAGGAATGTGACGAGCCGGAATTTTTAACAATTTAAAATGGGATAATTGAATTGATTTTAAACATTTGAAAGTTAATTTTAACTTGAATCTGAGATATCAATATTTACTTGATAATTAAACCATTGAATTACATAGTTGAATATTGAATTTAATAATTGAAAATTGGGTAAATTGTTGAATCTGAAATTCTAAGCCTGTTTAAAATAATTTGAAGGCCTATAAAATTTATAATGATGATACGAAAGATAATAGAATGGTTGAAATTTATTTTAAGGGTGATTCGTTCAGTTTTGAAAATTATATCGTTTAAATTGATATTTAAAAATAGCCTTCCGTGGGACAGTCTCGGAATTCGACGAAATCGGTTCCATTGGATCCGTAGTAGTTAGTTATTATCGGATTTCAATTTTTCTAGCAATCGGAGTTGTCGTTTGACCCTGGCATCTCAAAATGCTTCGAATTATTTAAATCGATTTAATTTAAAATTGGTCGTTTACTTCCGTATCTCGTGCATACAATCAAATTAGCCTCCGAAACACGTTCCATCGTGTTCGGAATGCGGGTAGAACCCTATAAACGCTGGGCAGCTCGTGTGATTTGGAGTTTGTTATAACAGTTGTTGATTTGCGAATATTAGTAAAATAGTATAATGGATAATAACCCTATCTTCCAAAGCACGCCTCCCCTTTAATATTTAGTCCTTTAGTCCTTTAGTTGTTCAAACGAAAGCACTCTCTCCAGTTTTTTTTCAAAATCAAAAGAGAACGGAAAAAAAATCCCAGACCAAACCAATTCAAATTTGAGCACGAATCTCGTATGGGAGAGATCGATAGAGCCGAGCCTCCCTTGTAGCACGCGATTGAGTTCGTTTGACGAGGCTAAAGGGGGGATTCGCAATTTCCTAGGGTGGCGATCTCTTCAATTGGCCGTGCGTTGGGTAGAGTGGGGATGAGGGAGACCAGAGTTGGTCGCGATTCAAGTTGCATCACCGGGGATTCGTTGTCGAAGCGGATGTCGCGAGGCCGAGTCAACGCTGGGGTTCGAATCTCGAGTGCTCATGCGAGAGGTGGCTAAAGTTGCGAGTTAGGGTGGTTTCGTGACACAGTCAAGAAGGTGAAGTTGACGGTCACGGTGATGAGCTCGTCGAGGCACGGTTTGGATGTCAAGCTGAAGCTCATCAATTTTGTTTTGCTGTTCGTTGTGAGGTATTCAAATTAACTTTTGTTACTTTTATTAATAGTGAAATGTAAAGTAGGTTGGCTAAATTATTTATTTAAAATTGGTTGATTAAGTTTATTACCTAGTAAAAACTATGCTGTTAAATAGCTTACTGATTTGGGAAGTTAATCTTATATTAAACCATATTTTTTTTATGTTTGATTCAAAAAGAAAATTTTACTTTGAGCGGTTTTAAAATATAATGTTCTTCTTAATTGGAATTTTTTTTATCTATTTAAAATATAGATCTACATAGAAACGGTAAATATGTATGTATATAGTTTATTTATGAAAAAGGAAATTTGTTAAGATTAAAATTATAATTAAAATCAAATTAATGAATGGAAATTCATTTTCGATAAGTTTGAATATTAATTAATCATATAAATATTTATTCAAGGTCTTTAATTGTAAAGAAACAAGCCGGAGTGAAGTGGACTCGCAAAATTCAAGGGGCAAAGGTGAGTAAATCTCACACTGTGAATTTTATTTAAATTTAAATGGGTAAATTTAAATAATTGGATGAATGATTGACTTGTTTGGATGTGTATTGATGATCTGGTGATTTTAGTTTTGGTTGGTTCTCGAGTTAATTGATGTTTGCCTCAAAGCATTTGGGTTTTTAAATGGTTTTAAACTCAAATCGTAAACAAGAAAATGGTTCAGTTTAAAATCAATAAGGTTTAATAATGGGTGATTCATTAAATAGGTAGGATAATTTAAATGAAATTAATTAATTAAATAAATTAATGATTTGGGTTATTTAACTTAGTAATTAAAGGGTTGAATAAATAATAAATTAAGTTGTAAGTTAATTAATTGAGTGTAAGTAATACAGAATAATCATTGGATGGATTGGTAAATAATTAATTAATGAGATAAATAAAATATAATTATTTTGTGAAATAAATCAAGAGATTAATTAAGATTATCAATTAAGGAGAAATTTGATTTATTTAATAAAGTAAATAAATGGATAATAAATTACAGGTTGAGATTAATCGAAAGTGATTAATATTGTGGATGAATTAAAGTAATTAATTTAGATTGAAAAAAAATTAAAATATAATTGGAAAAAAATTATTAATATAATTAACGATGTAATTGGAGATTGATTAATTAAGATGAATTAATCAGTAATAAGGACTTATGGAAGTTAATTAGTATAAATAATTAAGGATTAATGTAATTAAATAAATAATTAATTCATGAAGTAATTAAGATTACTAAATGATCTTGGTTGAGACAAATTAATATTGTGAAGTTAATTCAAGATAATTACTTGAATATAATTGAAAAATAATTAGTCCAGGGTGATTAATTAAGATGAATAGTGAAGTATTGACAAATTAATTGATTTGGATTTAATTTATATTGAATGAAGGAATCTAATGAACGTGGTTAGAAATTCAATTAGAATCAACTGAATTAATGTGTATGTGATTAAGCTTTGCTTATGGATGATTGAATGGTATTGGATATTTTGAATGTGTTGATATCTCTGATATGAAATGTCGTGTATTTCATTTGAATAACTTGGGTTAGGATATCATGAGTTTCGAAGAGACCGGGGTCGGGTATTAGGAAATACCCGAAACCACTTAAGATTTAAAATAAATTAATGTGTGAAATAAATAGGCTGGAGTAAGATGATTCAAGTGAATTGGATTATTTCATCTAAGTTTGGTACTTAGAAATTGATATGTGGAATAACTGTTGTCTATAGTATATTGTGAATTGGTTAAATTGATATAAGTTACCCCAGGTTTATATAAGTTGATTGCTTTGGTATTCCATGTTAGTTGAGTTTACTCACGCTGGTTTCCAGCCTGACCCGGGTGTTACATTGGTGTAATGCTCGGGTCAGACCGAGTATTACATATTTTCATGTAGGTACGTTCTGGAGCTCAGGAGGCGAGTTGGATGGCTATAGCGTATAGAGTATTTCCGCTGTATTTATATTATTGTTAATCTGAGACATGATAATTGTATATATTCAGTGACTGTATATAATATGAAACTCTGATGTATATTAAATGTAATCGACAGATATAATAGTCTTTTGTAAACAGTTATTATTTATTATATTTTATCCGCTGCGAATGTGAGATGTTGTTGATTTTGTTCCTCTTCTTCTATCTCTTTCTTCTTTTCCGCAACTATCTGAAATTTTCGGGATCAAAAATTTTGGGTCGTTACATCAATATTTAATCTAATTTAATTAAATTAATGATCATATAGGGTATTTTGATAATTTTAAACCAAAATTTAAATTATTTTCAAATCATAGTATATTCATCTTTATGTAGGGGTAAAATGGTCATTATTGTGCATATATTAATTTGAGAAAATTTACATGGAAATTTCTATGCTATTTCGTAGGAATTTGAATTCAAATTACAAGTGGTTTCATGGAAAATATGCATGCACAAGAGAATACAAAGAAATGAAGATGGAAATAATTTATTTCATGAAACATGGAGGACCCCACCTACCCACTTACCATGATGTACAATTAGGAGCTAATGCACATGTTAAAATGCCATTAAAGTTACATGCATATTTAAGTGGAGGATTAATTAATGATAATGATAACTCGACGGCTACACTTCCTCAATGATAGTTTGGGTAGTTTCCAAAAAACTGGATCAAGGTTTCAAACTTGTATAAATATCCCATATGTTCATGTAATTAGCCTCTCTTCACTTAGCCTCCTTAGTTTTAGGATCAAAAATAAATTATAAGCTCTCTTTCTCTCTTCCATTGCTACTTAGCCATTTTCTTTTATGTAATTTTTTATATGCAATTTTAATTCATGCACTTTTCTTTTATGTTTTTTCTTGTTTATTTCCTTTCATGTTAGTAGCTTAGTTTAATTTATGCAAGTTGATTGGCACTCATTTAACTCTAATTAGCTCTCATTTTCTTCTTGTTTTTATTTCATATTGCAATCTACATTTGTTGATATGATAACAAATATGAGAGGCTAAACCCCTTCAAGGGGTAATGAACCTATCTAATTATGCAGATTCAACATAATTTGATAATTTATGATCTCTTTTTGCGACTAATGGCAATATTTGATGTGGTTTAAAATTTGTTGTTTTAGCATTGAATTTGATAACTTATGTTGTTGACACCAAATAGGCTATGCTTAGACAAACACAAACATAAATTACATCTTTATCTATATATGATTATTGTAATGGAAATGGTTTTATTTTCAATTTCATTGCAATTTTCATGAGAGTTAAGAAATAGTTTAATGAGTGTGTTATACTTTGATGGTTTATATTGGGCTAATTAATAGCATAAATATTCCATGCTTATGATAAACACATCAATTAAACTCACTAATAACCAAAAAAGAGATCATAATTTCATGTTGCACTGATTTGTGTGATCAAGAGAGTGGATTTATCTATAAATTACCTTCGAATTCTCATATTTTTATCCATTTTCTTTTGTTAGTTTATTCACATTTTCATTTTTAGCTTAACAACACTCTCAACTTTGGATAATTTGATTGAATAGAAAATTTAAAATCTAAACACTCCCTATGAATCGACTTGTACTCGCCACGTACTAAAATTGTACGCCGTACGTTTGCGGTTATTTTTAATTTAAATTTGATCGGCTATTTTCCAATTCGATGGAAAAGTAGTCGTTCGAATAAGGCTCATAAGTCTCGATTTTTATCAAAGATTCTTATATTTAAATTCGAATTCTTCATCACTTTAAAGTGTGTCATAAAAAACTACACGACTTTGTTCATTAATTTTGAGAAGTGGAGAGGTCGATTCCATCAAATTTGCAACTAAGAATATTACCCAAAATTTCATAATTCTAAATAAGTTGAATACCATTAACAATCATGTAAACTTGACCTTCTTCTCCTTGATAAAATTTTCTGTTTAAATTCGCATAAAACATTTTGAGAAGATTCAATTAAACTAAGAATTTCATTTTCAAACCAAAGATCCTGTAAACCATAAGAGAGAAAAATCTTCGAACTTAGCAAATCTTACAAGAGAAACTTTTTTGGAAGAAGTATACTCCATATAGGCTTCAATCACATATTTCTCATTGAATAGAGCTTTTATATTTCATATGGTTTTAGGATTTTGACTAAAGGAAGCTATGTTTAGGCATTCGAAAAGATAAGATAATGAGGAGATATTTTAAATTTGAAATAAAGCGACTGAATGAATGGATAGAGATAGATTAAATTAAAGGAGAATGAAGAGTCATGTTCTATGATCAGAAAATGCCTTTTGAGGGAAAGTTTGAAATTTTAATTTTGAATTCAAATTTAAACTTTCCATTTTCTGGCATATTTGTCGACATATGACATGGAGGTATGTCGACATATAGCCTAAAATTTTCAAAAATAAAGTTAAGCCAATATATTCCTATACACACACACTTATGTACTCATGTTAATTCAATACTATTATTAATCTCTATTTTATTCATAAAACCAAAATAAACCAAAATTATTAAATAAAAAGCATCGTTTTTGCGGCTTTAGTTGATCAGTTCTGACTAGTCTGTTATAGCTGTGAAACACGTATTTTCATTCTTAGTATCGATTCAGTATCGCTTGAGGAAGTGTCTGAATCATACCAAGTTGTTATATAAGCCTTTTTTCTTTTTATTGGATGGGTCATTTGATGGTGAGATCTTTGATTTATTTGGATGCGACCTATCTCTCTAAAAATGACTGGGTTCATCAAAGTTTAAGCATCTAGTTGCAATTCTAATTATAGACATTTTGTTTTCAGGTTTTCGAAAATTGCTCATCTTTTTATACTTGAGGAATTTTCTAAAATATCTCGTCATGAAATCAGTTTCATCGTCAATGTGATCATTTGGATCCTGATGGTTAGTTATTGCATTGAAAGTGGTGGATTTCTTTTTTGTTGCCATGCTTTCCCTTCTTCCCTGCAATTGTACTTCATAGGGCATTAAGTTGCCTACTAACTCTTCAATTTTTAGTGTAATTATATCATTAGCCTCTTCAATTGCAAGTGCATTTTGATCCCATTCCGAAGAGAGTGAATTGAGAATTTTCCTAAGTTGATCTTCTTCAAAGAAGTTTTTACCTAGTGCAACTACTTAATTCCCTATATCCTGAAATCTACCGTACATGTCACAAATGAACTCATTTTAATTCATTTTAAACAATTGAAAATGATTAGTTAACATGGAAATTTTAGTCTGTTTCACTTTACTCATGCCCTCATGTGTAAGTTAACAATGTTCTCCAAATTTCATATGCAGACTTACAAATTGAGACTCTATTAAACTCATTTTTATCTAGTGAACAAAACAAAATGTTCATGGCTTTAGAATTATTTTGTGCAAGTATCTTTTGGTCAGTAGTCTATTGTGCAAAATTAGTCTCGAGCTCAGTGTACACATTTTGTGTGACATTCCAATATCTAAACCATTAGATTGTAAATAGAACTTCATCCTACATGACTAATAAGTGTAATAATTGCCATTAAAAAGTGGGGGTCTAGCAGTAGATTGTCCTTCAACAAAAGTATTAAAAAATGTACTAACAATGTTGCTAGCCATTAAAACATTTCAAAAATCATCAAATTACGAGTTTTTGAAAACCTAGTGCTTTGATACCCAGTGTGGGTTGTGGAGTTATGGATCTTAAGGCCAATTAAATACTAGAGGAGGATGAATGGTGTTTTCTAGTTTTGGTAAATCTTTTGAAAAATTATTTTAACATTATTATTAAACAATTCAGAATGAACAATCACGGAATGCAAACATAAGTATAAATGTAATAAAGTAAAAATAGAGAATTAGAGAGATCGCACCAGGGATTTTTATACGGGTTCGAAGTTACCCTATGTCCAATCCCATACAATTTCTTATATGGATTTCTTTCCAAAATGCCAATCTTACAAAGGGCAAAAGGAAAATCCAATTCAATCTTGATTTCAAGGCTACGAGACACACCCTTGTGATTTTGCGGGCTCAGGGTACACTTACTTGATTTGGAGGGGCTATAAGCACACCCACTTGGAATTTTTGGCTACCAAGCACACCTAATTGATTTGAACAGGCTACAATCACACCTAAGAAAATCAATTAGATTTTAATGGTTTTTCCAAAGATAATTTCTTGATCTTTCTTTACAATAGATCCTATCGCTTCTTGGACAAAACTTTTATCTTTGATTGAGAGGAAGAAAGGGAGATGATTAATATTAGAGGGTAAATAGAAGAGAATTAATATAATGAAAATTAAATAGATTCTAGTTGAAATTGAAGAGATTTGAATAAATTTCTCATAAGAAATTTTTGGCAGAGTAAGAGGAGAGAAGATAAGAAGAAAGTAGTTGTTAAAAAATTCATTTGAAACCTCCTACATACAGAGAATAAATAGATATATTCATTCGCGAAGATTTATGATGAATATACACTTCATTTCTAAATTTGAATTTCAAATTAGTGGCATGTATGTCGATATTTCATATATGGATATATCGACGTATCCCTTTGAAAATTGAAAATTCTTGTGTTTTAAAATGTTTTGAAAATCTTATGCTTTGTAATATATTTTGATACTTTGTAAATAAATATAAACATAGTTATAAACATAACCTTTCAAACACTTTATAAAAAGGAATTTTAAATATATTTTGTTCTAAAAATAAAAGATAAGAAAATTAGAAATAGAGATCAAAGATTGCTACTGGGGACTTTAACAATATTATAACTCTATATACTATATTATAGTCTTGAGATATTCATATTTTTGTTTTTATACTCACGAGTCTTTATGTCCATTCTTTGAGCCTTTATATTGTATAATCTTCGATTCAACACTTGTATAATATTCTACACTATATACTATATAACGTGGCAAAACATTATTATCCATATTTTATATGGATGTATTATTGTTATCAAGGTTGTTATCATCAAAATCAATAACTGAGGTATTAACGATTATAGGGTAACTACCCAACACACCTGAAGGGATAGGCACTTTAAGTCTTATCTAAGGTTATGACTCATGTCTTATATATATAGACACATACACACACACACACACACACACACACACATATAAAGTGTATTGTTCTGAACCTTGCTTTGATACCAAATCAAACACCACACCTCTATGATTATATTATCCAAGAGTATTGCTAAATACTACTATTTGATAATATGGAGAATGAGGCTATATAGGGTACCCATATGAATATTCCATTGGGTTAACACTGGATTGTATTTCAAAATCGAATATACAACTCACCTATATGTACATAGTATTAACATAAAGCAATGAACACATGTGTCTCAAGGATAGAAAAATATACAATAAATAATAGAGAACATCGAGTCAATATCACGGCGATAATATATATAATATGAAATATACAAGGTATGTTTGATATACAACATAAGGATATACACTCATGAGTCCATATAATACAAGTAATATACAACTATAGTGATTACTATCCTCCTCCAGGCCCATGAAATACAAGTTGGTCTCTTCATCCATGTAATGGAAATGTCTCGGAGTAATCCGAATATTACATAAGTAACACACGTGTCAGACTATGTCTATATGTAAATGGCAACATGTAGGGTGTGTTGTATGTATGCATGGTATATAATTACAATATCATAAAAAAATCCCCAACGTATCAAAAAACGTCCAGTATCCCAAAACCATGCATAAAGATGACATCGCCCATAAAAAATCATTTCAGATAAAGAATCACATAATTAATATCAAATGGGTGAAGCATCCATATCAAAGTCATAATCCAAAATCTAGAAAACATCAATACTCGAGACAACATTAAGTATAGTCAGGCTAGCATACAGCAATGCCTAGCTATATCCCTAAATCTTAAATAATAAAATATCATCATCAATCAATATAAATAGGTCATATATTAGTAAAAGAATATATATTAAATTCTATGAGAATTCACTATACTTTGGACACCTGTTTATTTATGTATAATCTTATCTCCTCATATAGATGTAAATAGTGATGGGAATTGACTGTACGACAAACACAAGGTCCCAAGTAGAGTCATATCTTAATATGTGGACCACACACTAATCTCTATAGTTAGGTGAGGTGTATCAATAGTATATGGCTATTTGTCACTCCCTTAAACCAGAAGGGAGACTGATGACTATCTGCCTGCTTCAGAAGCAAATGGGTTATCCACCCGAATCCGCTCTTACAGTCTTCTGTTACCTCCACGTTGATCATGGAAATATTCACCAGTGTACTCGTCAACATGAGGACTTCCTGTCATGACCTTGTTCCATTCTCTATGGTAACATACTACTTCCCTAGATGACACAATGGGCTAGGGTTAACCACCCTACTATGAATACTATAGTGTGTCACATATCTTTGGTATGACCCCACGATTAGGCCTCTAGGATGGATGCTAGCCATCCAGTTCACTCCAACCCAATAACCAGGAGTGCATAGTGTTAGAAAAACACATAGTATCTACATATATAGGTATCCCCTAGCTCAAACCCATGAGCTTGCTAAAGCCATGAATATCACCTCACGTAAGTATTATCCCAGTATCACTGATCCTATCACATGAG
The DNA here is from genome assembly GCA_030765085.1 of Allium cepa. NCBI lineage: Eukaryota > Viridiplantae > Streptophyta > Magnoliopsida > Asparagales > Amaryllidaceae > Allium > Allium cepa. The sequence continues at coordinate 849,575,275 of CM060938.1, forward strand.
TGACATGTACTTACAATGAATAACTGGATAAATATCACAAAATATCCCATACAACCACTTGATGCTCTATCGTTTATTCACTATTTATAAACTACACTCAGTCTCCAAAATATTATTCTATATAATGAGTCCAAAGAATATCCGAAGACATACTATTGAAAGTCCTATACCATATGTTATTATAACTCAGTTTATACGGATTACTTGTTACAAAGAATGAAAACAATCAAAACATTAAAATATAAATTAGGAAAGAGAGTATATATATAGAAATGTAATAAAACTTATTAAATTGATTTTATATTCTGAAAACAACAAGAGCCTTTAATATATGTATGTATGTATGTATGTATGTATGTATGTATGTATGTATGTATTTATATTGAATAATACATTCGCATTATTTATATAATCCCTAAATAAAGATTTAAGTACTAAAGGTCACTTTCAATTCTTTGATAATATATTTATATATATATATTTATAACATTCAAAATCACTTTACAAAATTAAATAAAACTTATAGAGGTTACCATATTAAACACTACTTTGAAATAAATTTATAAACTTATAAAATAGTTCCTTTTTATTTCAAACTATAATCATTATTTACGTTATTTTTTTATTTTTTTTATAAAACGAAGAAGAGCGCAGAAAATTCATAACCACCGATCGCCGTTAGCGGTTGACCAGTTAGCGATTGACTGCTGAGCCCACCTCGTTCGCGATTCCTGAAGCATTTGAGCGTTTGATTATTTTGATTTGAATACAATCACAATTTTCCACAATTCCATGATGTTCAAGAATAGAAATCACACACAGCTCAATAAACCAACATACGATAAGGAAATCAAACAATTTGGATATATGTAGACATAAATTTGTGAGTAAAATACTCTCCTGTAACGTTCTCTTACTTCTTCTTCCTCTTCGCCTTCACTTTGTAAATTTCCTATCTCCAAACTTGATAAAAATAAATTAATTTTGCAAACTTCTATTGGTGTAGCCTTGTCTAGAGAAGCATAAATATTGATTTAGAAATTTTTGGGATTTTATTTGATTTTATATAATTTTAGAAGAGGAAATTAGGTTTTTAGCTTTTGTTGGAGGATGATGGAAATGCGATGCGGTCCCAAAAATAAGGTATATAATGATATTGATATGTTTGAGAATGAAGTGTCTAGATATAGAATTGTCCAGATATTTCAAAATTAGGGTTCGGGCTAAAGTTAATTGGGCTTATTTTGTTAACTTCTCCTTCGTATTTTATTTTTCACCAAACAGTTATATTATGTCCAAACAATTTTATTTAAATTCCCAAATAAAATCACATTTACTCTATATTTATATTATACAACATTTTATAATTTTATAAAAAAAATTCCATAATTTATGTACTTCAAATTAATTTATGTCTTCTTCTTTTTCACATCAATGAATATTAGTTATTAAAAGCTCCAATTTTTTCAAAAATATCACATCATTTAAAATTCCAAATATATCTCTATACTTTCAAAACATCCTAAATACCCATTTTACATTATTTAATCCCTAAATTATTTACAATTTATTATTTAGAACTCGGTTAATCATTCAAATACATTTTATTAATTTTAATTAATTTACTTCTCAATACAGGGTTGTCACACACTTCTCACTTAAGAAAATTGCATCGTCGTAATTCCTTCTTAGGTAAAATCTATAACTAGGCTGATAACTCCTACCTTAACCCCATCATCTATAATTTACATTCAAATACAAAAAAAAAATCAATTATTAATGCAAACTATATAATGCTCTATCTTTACTATTTTGGATTAGCACATATAGCAATCCACATCGACCCGTCAAGTACCAATAGAGCAACATAAAATCAACCATTGGACCCTTCATCGGTGGCTTACCACAAAGCTCAGATTTATCTCCTTACCCAATGTTTATAAACATGCACTTTCAGCTTTGAATGAACTCATTTAAAAAATGCTAATTACACAAGTAATTAAAAAAAAATTCCATATGTGGAAAATTCCAAGATGCTTCGGAGTAATCTTTATAATACGAAGAGTTTCCCAAAAATCCTCAACACTTGGTACATCATATGATATATAATAATCTATAAATTTCTTTTAAAATATTTTCAATATTTGAATTTCCTTTTATACTTTCTTAATTTTAAAACACTTTATCATAACAAACATTGCTCGATAAATTTTCTCAAAATTTTCACTTTATAAATAATATTGATACTTCATAAATGTTTCTTTCCAAAAATTCATTCCACAAAATCTTGTATATTCGTCACTTATCAAATAATTCTGTTAGTACACATCAATATTATAATATGTTCTAAATACCATTTTACAAAATTATTCTTCCTTCAGACATTTCTTATTTATAATATAAAACTAGTTTATACAAACGGTTTGTATTCATTCATAATATAAACACTTTTTGCAATTAAAACACTACATTTCAAGGTGTTTTAAATATTCGCTCTTTAGCAAGATTCTTTATACTATAGAGGACATTTAAACACCTTTATATAATTTTTTACTTCAAAACTAAAAGCTACATTTCTTCTTTAAAATAAACTTTTCATCATTCAAAACTTCATTTTGAACTTAACAGAAATACATACTTGAACCAATATAACCACTTTCTAAAACTCGTTGCTCATGATTCAGATTTATAAATGATCTTAATGAAAATTATTTCCTAACAAATTTCAATATAATAATACACGTTCTTTTTATAAAACTTTTCTTAATCCCAAAATATTAAATTCATAAAACCCTATATATTATTTAAAATATATCATTAGCACAAAATCAAATTAAGTACCCAAAACTATATAATTGTTATTCCAATGAATTATATTTTCATGTATTCTAAACTTCCTTTAATTAAAAACTACTATATATAAATTTTATTTCTTGCTACACACTATTATATTCATATATTAGCATATATAGAAATTAATTCAACTCACACACAACATCCAAAATCTAAAACAATTTATTTCAATATACAACGCGTATATTTCTTCTCAAACTTTAATTACTAGAAAATATAACAATGTTGCTTTGCTATCTATTTTTGTTCTTTCAAAATATGGCTCGTAATGTTTCTTTTAAAATGTAGCTTTATCTAAACATCATTTTCTAAATCATACTATACTTTTCTTTTCTAAAACACTTATTTCCTTTCAAATTATAATTTATAACACCTTTCTAAATATTATACTATTCTTCAAAGTATAGGTTTTAGTTTTGGACAAAATATTTTTAGTCCTTCCAAAATATTCTAAACTTTTCAAATCATTAAAATCCTTACAAAACGTTGTGTCCATATGTCTTTTCCTAGTATGTAGGAATCCCTATCGATAACATTAGCCAGCCACATCCACCAGTACTCTTAAACCACTCAATGGACGGACTAACACAATTTTGACTTTGAAAATATCTTCCAATAATAAAACATATATCGTTTTAATAATTTTACTTCTATCTTAAAATAATGATTTAATTTCATTTCAAACATATCCAAATTGAACATCTATGTAATTACCAAAAGATTTATGATTTAAAACATTTTCTTTATTTCATAAAATACTATATAATACATTATAGACATAAGATGGAAGATTTTTCTATACTTTATCTAAACATATACTTGCTTACATCGAAATATTTAAAAGTACTTCCAAAATATACATTAAAAGAATAAATCACCTTTAACAATTGAACATCACACATAAAATATCAATCATCACACATCAATAAGAATACATCATTCTCATTCATTTGTAACAAGTAAACACCCAAAATTATATTCATTTCACGGTTCTAATTAGTGTGTGTGTATCTAGGAAATACAAAGTATTATTATTTTGTACGGCAAGCTGGTTTTATAGTAGCCATACTGCTTTACAAATGAAATACAGGTTTGAGGCTAAGCCGTCCCAACAACTATTAGAATGACTAAACTAGATATAGCATAGGAGTTAGGCAACATGCCTAAACTACTAAATACCTTAAGGAACTAAACACTCATATAAGGTTGCACAAGGCAAATTCTCAACCAAACAAACTCACAATATACTTCTTACAAATACACCATAGTTACGCCACACTGATCACAATTTCATGATCAAATACCAAAGCCTAAACAAGGCAGTTAGATCAATCATTCCAAAGTAGCTTCGTTTGCAGCAACATACAAATTTTTATCCAAGCCAAATTCTAAAAATAGGTGCATGAACTTGCCTCCAAATTAATACGGGATATTATAAGAGCATTACTTTTCAAGATTATATAAATGACCATCATTACCGAACAACTCGCTGCATGTGGAAGTCACCAAACAAGAACCTCAAAAGAGTCACAAAGACTCCACTCATCACAAACCAACATGAAGCAAAAGAACACCACATGAATATATCAACTACCAAACTAATACCAAATGAACAAACAACAAGTAGAGCAAAGATACTACAAAGAACAGCAAACCCGATGCACACCATCCAACTGCATTGAAAGTACCATTAACAACACTAAATGGATCTCACATCCGCTGTGCACAGTCACCATGGAGATAGATTGTGAAGAGGATGTGTAATGCATGGACATGATAACATAGGTTCACAAAACTTACGGGAACAATACTTCAAGTGCAAGATCAAACAGTAACATGCTCAAAACAACACACTCCAAATATAGCAAAACGAAAACCAGGGTTCCAAAACAAGTAAATGTGCACCATATAGTAGGTAGAGACAGACAACCTCAAATGAGTCTAATGGTCTTCCAGATCGGGTAGCTTCAACGCATGAAAAGGGGCAGGGGATGTTGACAATAAGCCTAGAAACAGCTAAGGTAATAGCAAGACTCGCAGCGAATAACGGCTTCAGCACAGATGCGGAGGCTTAGAGGGAGTTGTTGAAGTGCTTAGGAGCATAAACTGATAAACAAAAAATAAAGAGGAGAAGGAACAAATGAGGTGAAGGGAAGAGGAAATGGGAGACGAATTTGGGAAGATAGAGAGCATGAAATAGACGAAAAGAACTAAATCCGAGAGGAAGAAGTGGGTGACTTCACTACCGATGACATCGTGAGGTTTTATTAATCAATGTTTGATTATGCATCTAATCTTCATGTAAAAGTTCCTACCCAATTATATTTTATCAATAATTACAAAGTCAACACAAGAAATTATCAATCAAACAAACATACATAACAAATAAACAATTAATGCACTTGACGAAAAACAATTCATCGACCTCTAATGTGCAATCTAATCGATAACAAAGCTAACTACAATAATTTAATTCCAAGCCACTATAGGTCTAACATTCAACAACAATACCGACACTACTGGTCAGCCAAATCTTTCACCTTCTCTATAGCAGCTTCTAATTTTACAAAAAAAATTAAAAGTAACAATATTATATATATGTATTGAAAGTAACAAAAGTGCTCCTAGACGATTACCATAGTAATCATCTTATACACCTATTATCCCTTATTATAGGGTAACTACCAAACACATCTAAGGGGACATGGAGGCTAACTCTTATATAAGGCCACGAATTTTGTCTTATATATACACAATGTATTGTTCTGAACCTTGCTCTGATAGCTAATCTAACACCCCAACTCTATACACATAATATCCAAGAGTATTACTAAGTAGTACTATCAATAATACGAAGAATGAGGCTATATGAGGTACATACATGAATATTCGTGTGGGCTAACACTGATATGTATTTCAATATTGAATATACAACCCATTTATATGTGCATGAAATCGACATAAACCAATAAACATGTGCCTCTCTAGGAAAGAACAATACACAATAAATGTTTACTCATCATTTGCCAAGGCAGTATACAGACGTATTTAACCCAACGGACTTCACGATTATCAAGGCCGATCAGTCCAAAGTGATGATTGTAGGACCCAGGAATCAAGTATGGGTAATAACATGAAGTCGAGATTGAATGGAATTGATAAACATGCAAGGTAGAATATTCGAAGTATGGAACACGGTTCAACACAAAGGAGGGATCGGCAAAAATCAGTTTCCAACTTAGGAATCGACATGTTTCAGGGAGCAATTTCGATAGAAAATAATTAATAACTCAATAACTATAAGTGGGATCGAAGTGAAACTCCAGGGACAGGAAGAGGGGACCCTAGAAAGTTCACCCCATGAGTCGCACCCCAAAATATGCAAACTGAACGGATCGATATCGATCCCTCCATAGGGATCAGTACTCTTCCCTTATAGGGATCCATTATATTCAATTTTAGCAGTGATTGGTCAATATCTCGATATTTACTGATCCAATTGACATGAAACTTGGTTTAATAGAAAACTACAATATATGGAAAACTCTATAGGGATCGCACATTATTTGGAGTAAGTTGGAGGGATCGGCTCCTATCCCTTCATAGGGATCGGCTATAATCTACCTTATCACCGTATTACAACAAAGATCGATCAATAACTCGAGTTCTACTAATCCAATTGGCATGACACTTGGAGGCTATACATAATACAACATGGAGAAGCTCCCTTAGGGATCGCATGTCATTTGGAGGAGTTTGGAGGGGTCGACTCCTATCCCTCCAAAAGGATCAATTGAAATCAGAATATATGCAACACTAATTTACAGAAAATGCGATATCACACAAACCGTAAGTCGAAATGGCACAAAATTTGAAAGGTAAGTGGCTAACATCATAGGGAACTGCCCAATGGGATCACACTTCAGTTGGATAATGTGGTCCCCAATGGGCCTAAAAAATCTTGGGTGGCCTCGTCATGACTTAGAGGTTCTTCTGCCAAAATTTCAACCTAATCCGTGCACGTCTTCCCTTATAGAACAGTAGGCATTGCTTAAAAAGGATCTTCTCTTCTTTCTGCTTCCTTTTATATTTAACCTAGACTAAACACTCTCAATTTTGTTCTTGAATTTTGAATTGTAACTGTAAACAAACTACCGTATAATAAAATGGACTATTCTGAAGTGGAAGTAGGCTAGAGTTAGCTGAACCACCATAATTCTTGTCTCTTTTTACTTTCATTTTCAATTTGTTTGTTCTTCATATTATATTCTTAATATTAGATACTATCTGAGATCTATGATTGTACATTGGTGCTTTAACATAACTGGGTGTTGATGGCCAGTTTTGACGCTAAAATTTTGTTGCTTTCACTGAAAAAGCTAGCCCATGTGGATTTGGAATTCGGATTTAGAGTTTGGAAAAGATCTAGAGCTTTGATGTAAAGTAATGGTGAAGCAATCTATAAGAAGATAGGCAACGGATAGGAGCCATCATGAAAGGAATTAATAGGCTTCCTCGGGAGTTTGAGCTAATCAAACCTCCGCCTGCATCACTAAGGATGAGATGGAATAGTGAATGTTATGTAGGAGCGAATGCTGAAAATACAGGAATAGATAATGTAGAATCTACTCCGACAGATTAGACAGGCTAGAGCCATAGGAGCTACTAAAACGCAAAACCAAGGAATTGGAGCGATAGGAACAACTGAAGCTATGGACCAAGGAGTTGTGCAGGCAGGAATTGCTGGAAATCAAAACTGGGAACATGAACCAATAAATGAAGGAATGGAACAGAGTAGCCGGGGGAAGTCATCCAGACATCTTAGAGGAATCGACACCAATCCTTCCAGAGGGATATGCACCTATCCCTAAAGTCTAAAGGCATGCCCTTGGGTTTGGTTGATCATGAGGCTGGAGAATCCACGGTCGATCCCATGGAGCTTGGTGCAAATCAAATTTTGAATGCTCGTCCAGAGGTGTATGTTCCATAATTTCCTCATAAACTAGGGTGGCAATTTGGGAATGATGATAGGAGACTGCTGCTGGATGACAATGACAGGTTTGCAGAGATAATCAGGTGAGCTATGCATGGATGATTGGTGAATAAGGATCTAGAGGAGTAAATATAAGTCCATTCGCTCCTAATATCAAGAATGCTAAGAATCTATCAAAATTCAAACCACCAACACTTAAATTTTATGATGAAAAGACGGATCCAACTATGCATATAATGAGGTATATACGGCACATGGAAGCGCCAAGGGCATCGAAAGAAGTCTTGGCACGATGATTCCCTATGTACTTAACAGATGTAGTTGCGCTATAGTTCAGACAGTTGGAAAGCGGTTTGATATGCACGTAAATGGGCATATTGTTACCACCATATTTAATTTATTTAAATTAAATAAATGATCAAATTGGGTTTTAAACTTGTTTTAACCAAAATCCATATTAATTTCAAATTGTCACATATCCATCTTCATATAGGGGCAAAACGGTCATTTGTGTGCATATATTTCTTTGAGAAAAATTAATTGAAATTTTTTATATGTTTTTATAGGAATTTTATCTCAAATAGGAGAGGTTTCATGAAGGAATATGCATACACAAAGAAGATACAAAAGAATGAAGATGGAAATAATTCAAAGTGAAGAACATGGAGGACCCCACTTACCCATCTACCTTAATGTACAAATTAGAGACTAATGCACATGCTTATGGAATTAATGGCTTCATGTATACTTAAATGATGATTAGTAGAAGCTAGTGATTACTTGGCCTCCACACTTTCTTAAAGGTATTTTGGACATTCCCCAAAAATATAAATTAGGGTTTAACACATGTATATATACCTCTTATGTTTCATGTAACCCACCTATTACTTAGTCTCTCTTAGTTTTAGTTTAGATTCAAAAGTAAATAAAAAAGCTTCTCTTTTCTTTTTCCATGGCTATTTAGCCATTTTGTTTCATGTAATTTTTTTATGCAACTTTAGTATATTTCTCTTTTCTTCTCTTGTTTATTTTCCTTTCATGTTGTAGTGTAGATCTATTTTACTTTATGCAGGTAGAATAATTTTTCCTTTCATTTTACTCTCTTTTCCTCTTCTTGTTTCATGTTGCTTTCTACATTTGTTCATATGATAACAAATATGAGAGCTTAATTCCTTCGGTTTAGGGGTAATGAAGCTCTCTTTTGTGCTTAAATGAAATGTTTTGAAGTGGTTTAACTTGTTGTTTTTTATTTGAATTTTAAAGCTCATATTCTTGACATCAAATAGGCTATGCTTAAACAATCACAAACAATTGAAAAAATATAGCGTAGTGAAAAATTGAAAGTATATACAAACATCAAATATGTTGCATTTTAATAATTGAAAAAATAAGAGGAAGTTTTGTGTTGTGTTCTTGCAATTTGATTTTTCTTGTTATTGTTCATTTGCATTGCATAAAAAAAATACACAATTTCATTCAAAAAAAAAAACTTCCATTCCATTCTTTTTTTTACATCCTACGTTCTTTTTTACATTGTTTTTACAAAGAACAAAAAGAAAATAAACTGTGCCTCACTGTTTTTACTTTCTGGTTGTTTACATTTTATTTTGCACTACCTCTGTTTCATTTGTTTTACTCACTGTTTTGTTCTCTGTGTACAAGACTGTCTTTGTTTTCTGTGTACAAGACTGTGTACAAGACTGAACATCTTCCTACTGCGGAGACCACCTCCGACCTGACTGCCAATACCACATCTCTGATCATCAACTGCCCACATCGCAGCATCACCAACCATCATCTGCAGCTACCACAAATTCCACTGCAACTTCAAAATCATAACCATTTACAGCAACCCATAGTTTCACCACTACCATCAACTGCAACCATATACTCCTCCTCAGTAACCATTCAAACAGCCTACTCACCAAACAATTACAACCATTATCCAATCTCTACAGTTCCTTCATTCTCCTTCAACCATATTGCACTGCCGAACACTCCTCACTGAATCACAAAACAGCGCATGTTTCTGCATATTCCACCATAGCCTTTGTTACCACTGCACACAGTCTGCCCTTCAGCAATCTACCAGACTTCTTCACATTCAAACTGCCTTCTGCATTTTGCAAACTTCCACTTCTCTTCCCTTCTGCTGCCATTACTGCATCGTCCACCATCAAACCACAAACATCCCGCTACAGTTCCATACTTCACATTCAAACTCCCACCACAGTTCCATACATACTCATCAGACCACAAACACCCCGCTACTGATCATCAGCCAACCCAAAACATCATCACAATTTTCCACTACATACAACCCAGAAGCCACTGCACTTCTCTTCATACAAACACAGTCGAGCCCTCTACCATAACCCTCTAAAACTCACATACATCCCTCTGACTTCTGCTCAAACAACTACAGTCAATAACATATCTTACACATCACAAACTAAACGTGCTGCCAACCATTAGCTACAGCATATACTTGACCCACACTGGCAACAACTTCCCATCCTCTGCCTTGTCTTGCTACTTCTCCACTTCCCCAAACACAGCAACTAACCCAACCATCCACTTAGATTAACAACTACAGCACATCATTTTCCCCCGGCTTCTGTACGAAACCAACCCTGCCATCAGTCTTCACTTTAGAGCATCGCCCAAACTTGTAGTACTACATCAACCTCCATACTGTACATCTCAACTTCAAACATCCCCTTTGCCATATCATTCTGTCACACTCTGACTGCCGAACAATTACCAAACCCACTTTGCAACAAGAACCAATCACATACAGCTAACCGCAATCAAGTTTCAAAACCCAAAATTCACAATTTCCAATCCGCCTCCATCCCTTCGACCATCGAGAATCCTACCCAATTCATAATCGCCTGCAATCAATTCCCAACGCCGCGACTTCGCGACCTTCACCCCTCAATTCTGCGAGGTCGAACTACCCACATCATTCTGAACTTCGAAGTTCGAATTTGGAATTTAGAGTTGGGGATTTGAAACTGTGGAATTTCAATTTGGTTACAAAATTGTTTATGAATTGGGTCGGGTGAGTTTTGTGGGCCGGGTTATTATATTCTCATTTAACCAAATTTGATTGAGCGTTTACATAAAAAAAGAAGAAGTGAAGTAGTGCTTTAGATCAATACATAAGCATTGGGTGTAAGCCTTTGTGAATATTTTATTTATTTATTTATTTATTTTGTTGTTTTTTTTAATTTGACTTGAGTTTTTGTGTTCTTTTCTCTTAAAAAAATAATTGGTTGGGCAAGTTTTTTTTAGGATCGACCGCAAATTTTCTTTCTTTTAGGTTGTTCTCTTTTAATTTAATTTGTTTAGTTTTAGTTTGTGTAAGTTTCTAAAAAAAAACAAAAAAACAGTATACACACACACACACACACACACACACATATATATATATCTTATTTTATTTTCAGGTTGCAAAAGCAGATAAGTAAGAATCAGTCGCTACTTTCGCTTTGCTTGTCAAAAATAAATTGTTTACTTGCTTATAAAATAATTTTGCACCCTTATCTATTATTTTAATTGTTTTGCATTGATGATTGCTTGCATTCGCATTTATATATAATTTTTTTTTTCAAATCCAAAACCAGAACAAAAATTTCATTCATTGTTGCATTGTTAATACACGTTTAATTTCTTCTTTACATTTCATCTTAGATTTTGATTAATAATGGTTAGACATCGATAACGCTTAATTATAAATTGACAATTTGTCTTCTTTGAACAATTTAATTTCTTGGTGTCTAGGCTATGGTGGAGTAATAACCATTTATAAATATTATGGTGATTCGTAAATATTATAGTGGTTGTTACTCTAAAGGTACTTAAACCTTTGGTTGCATTGCTATGGTGATTCATGGTGCACCGATAAATTCTGCCCATTACCTGCCTGAGAACTATCTTGTTGAATTAAGACAAAGTGTGGCTATACAATTTTGGATTAGGATAAATAATTCATAACTAACTTTGCATTTTTTAGTTGCACTAGTTCATGCATATTAAAAACAAAAAAAATCTAAAACTAAAAAATTGTAAATATTCCTTTTCCTCTCTCTTTGAAAATTTTAAATTCTTTTCCTTTGAAATTTGAAAATCGAAAAAAATTTAGAAAGAAAAAATAAAAAAAAGATTTTTTTTAAAAACCTTTTCAAAAACAAAGAAAAAATTTGAAAAACTAAAAAACAAAACAGAAGTTAATTTCCCTTTTGAAAATTGATTTCCTTTTGTGTAAATATTTTTCCTTTATAAAAAATGAAACAAAAAAAATCCAAAAACATTCTTTAAAATGTCTGAGTTTCCCTACTTATGTGAATTTTACAGTAGTTGTGAAAATCAATATAATCCATATGATTTCACTCCAAATTCGTATGGATATTTTAACAACTATTGTTCAAACGATTCAGATTTTATGCCACAAAGTTTTCAGAATAACGAGCAACCCTCAAATCTTGAAAATAATATTTCGTCTTTACTTGAAATCTCTGCACAACAAAATCAAATGATAAATGATTTGTGTAATTCTTATTTCTGTGATAACTCAAGTCAAAATTTTCAAAGTAATCAAGATTTGAATTCACTTCAAAATGCAAATGACTTCGAGTATGACCCATGCCAATTCAATTTTGAACTCTAAAATGAATTTCAAGTTCAAACCGAAAATGTGATCCACTTTTCAAATAATTTTGGCAATAGGAATAATCTCGACTATGATACGAGTGAAATTTTTTGTTCACAACAAATCCAAATCGAAGATTCTCAAGTCAATAATTATAAGTTAGATTTTTTTGAACAAATGAACGAAATTTACGATGATCACACGAATTTGTTATTCGAAATATATAAAAAATAATGTGAGAAACAAAATCAAATCCCAACGTGTGACGAGTCAAATGATAATCCATCTTTTACCCAAATCGACGATTTTCAAATAACATTTTTTGAAATTGAAGATGAAAATCTTAACGAAGTTGTTGGAAATTTGGTGATCGACTTGGATTTAAATTCTTTTGAGGGTGAGGTACTCGATTTAAATTTCGATCTTTCTTTTCTCGATTTTGAAATTTGAATAAAACAACTTTAGATTTTGAACTCGAGATACGCAACGAAGTTGTTGATAATCCAACAAAGGAAGACGAATTTAACGAACAAGAATTTTTTGGACTTTTGGACGACGAGTTGTTAAATTCCGACGGGAAAGATTTAAATCACCACTTTGATTGTGAAATCAATAATTTTGAAGAATTTTTCAGTGACAAACTTGAATTTCGATCAATCGTTATATCTACCCCAAAAATCATCAAAAATAAAACAACTCGTATGATTTTTAATAAAAGGACATTCGTTTTTCCAAATCCACGTTCGATTCCAAAATCTTTTACGGTTTGGTTTTTCAAACTTAAAATGTGTCTCGCATACTTGACAAGACAAATGAATCGGTCTTTGGAAGGCCGTTACGTTTACTTTTTAATGATATATTTTATGATGCCGTGAAAATACATTTCGTTTTCATGTAAATGATAATAAATGTTCCTTTCACTGGGGTTGAATGTGGGGACATAGTCAAAATCAAGTATGGGGGAGACTCATCTTCTTTTTGGATTTTTCATGATTAATTTTTCATTTTTTTTCCAAACTCAAAAAAAATTGTAAAATACAATTTTTTTTAATCATTTTGTTTTATTTTTAAAGAAAACTATAGGACAAACATATGGCTTTGGCTTATTAAATTGAAATTTTTGAAAGTTTATTTATCTTAACAAAAATAATAATGAAGTTTGATTACAAAAAACAATGGTTTAACTAACATATAGGAAGTACGTGTTAATTATGAAATACATCCTAATTGAAGATCTTTGTTTTAAAAAGTGGTTGATTTAAAGTAAAGATATAACATTTTTTTGACTTCTAAGTTAAATGGTGTTAAGATGATTTTGCAAAACTCTCTCTCTTAAAAAAATAAAAAAAATAACATCCAAAGTATTCACTCTCATTTAAAAGTCGTCACGGTTATGCATGGGTGAATTACTTGGAATCTTTGATTATGTGCTTTCATACTCATTTAAAAGTCCTCACGTTTATGCATGTATGGAACACATGTAAAAAAAGAAAAAAAAGAACAGACCTAATAAAAACCACCTACGGTCAATAGGTGTACGCACGAAAGTGTGTGTACCCACCATGCTCTGTACTCCTCTCACATAAGCCCGAAAGGCAGTGCATGGGTGGTATATCTGGCCTTAGTTTACTTGAGCTAGGTGTGTAATTTTTCTTGCAAATAATGAGAAAGCAAGCAATTGAAATCCTTGCACTATTTTTACTTATTTGATTTGATTTGTTATTAAAAAGAAATGAAAATACCACTTTTATAATCAATTAAGGATCCATTTCATAGTTACACTGTGTTATTAACCAAAACAACGAGTTAAACTATAGTCTATTTGCTATGATAACTTGATTTTTATTGGAAATTTTGACGAGTAAATGACTTAAATTCAAGATAATGACCAAAACTATTTTAACTTATTTATGTCGATTTAAAAATAAATCCTTCATTTGCAAATATTCCAAAAACTTGCGTTCATCCCATTGTAAATAAATCTTGCATTTTGTAAATATTTTTATCCTGCATTTGGATTTTGTGGGTAGTATCCATTGGAAACCCTCACGAGACAATACTCGTCCTATTGGGGACAACCAGAAGTTTAACGGCTTGTTGCATGTGCTCAATGCAATAGTGCTCCCTACGAAAACAGATTTATCTTAGTTTCCTTTATTCGAGGACGAATAAAAAGATAAGCGTGGGGGTATTTGATGTGCATGTAAATGTGCATATTTTTACCACCATAATTAATCTATTTAAATTAAATAAATGACCATATTGGGTATTTTAACTTGTTTTAACCAAAATCCATGTTAATTCCAAATTGTCACATATCCATCTTCATATAAGGGTAAATGGTCATTTGTGTGCATATATTTCTTTGAGAAAAATTAATTGGAAAATTATATATATTTTCGTAGGAATTTGGTCTCAAATAGGAGTGGTTTCATGAAGGAATATGCATGCACGAAGAAGATACAAAAGAATGAAGATGGAAATAATTCAAAGTGAAGAACATGTAGGACCCCACTTCCCACCTACTTTAATATACAAATTAGAGGCTAATGCATATGCTTATGGAATTAATGGCTTCATGTACACTTAAATGATGATTAGTAGAAGCTAATGATTACTTGGCCTCCACACTTTCTCAAGGGTATTTTGGGCATTCCCCAAAAATATGAATTAGGGTTTAACACATGTATATATACCCCTTATGTTTCATGTAACCCACCCCTTACTTAGTCTCTCTCAGTTTTAATTTCTCAAAAAAATAAAAATAAAAGCTTCTCTTTTCTTTTTCCATGGCTACTTAGCCATTTTGTTTCATGTAATTTTTTTATGCAACTTTAATATATTTCTCTTTTCTTCTCTTGTTTATTTTCCTTCCATGTTGTAGTGTAGAACTATTTTACTTTATGCAGGTAGAATAATTTTTCCTTTCGTTTTACTCTCTTTTTCTCTTCTTGTTTCATGTTGCTTTCTACATGTGTTCGTATGATAACAAATATGAGAGCTTAATCCCTTTAATTTATGGGTAATGAAGCTCTCTAGTATGTAGTTCCAACATTTTGTTGTTTACGCTCTCTTTTTTGCTTAAATGAAATGTTTTGAACTGGTTTAACTTGTTGTTTTTTATTTGAATTTGATAGCTTATATTGTTGAAATCAAATAGGCTATGCTTAAACAATCACAAACAATAATTACCTCATCATCTACATATGATGATGGTAATAAAATAATTGTTGATATTAAAACCGATGGCCTAAATTTCTAAACAATAGTTAATGGGCCATACCTAAATAGATTCTGCTTTCAACTTTGTTGTCATATTTCATGAGAGTTAAATGTGTATTAGCGGTTGTGTTATAGTTTGATGGTTTATATTGGGCTAATAAATAGCACAAATATACCATACTTATGATAAGCACATCAACTAATTACACTAATGACAAGAAAAGAGAGATCATAACTTCAAATTGATGATTTATGTGATCCAGAGAGTGGAAATTGCCTCTAGATTGTCTTAATACTTTCATATTTTTATCAATTTTCTTTTTTTGTTTTTCTCCTTTTCTAGCTTAAACAATTCTCAATTTTGGTTTAATTTGATTGAATAGAAAATCTAAAATGAACAATTTCTTACGGATCGACCCATACTTGCCACGTACTATGATAGTATGTCGTTCACTTACGGTACTAATTTAACTCAAAATTTCTCGACTATTTTCTAAACCGATAGAAAACTAGTCGTTGAGCAAGTTTTTGTTCTATTAGCAATGGACAAAAATTGTTCGAAAGATTTATGAAGTAGTTTCAGTTCACATTATAAGACCCAAGAATGTGATAACATTGACATCGGTAAAGCGATGGGTAGTAGAATCACTCAAGAATTTCTTAACAAGGTTCAATGCGAAAGCTATTTCGGTGGATCGACCAGATCCGTCAATGGTTTTTGATGGTGGCAGTGTAAGAAGTTACAGATAATTTAGGTTTTTAGATATCACTAATATGAGATCCACTAATGGATCTAGGGGAAATATACCATGAAACAGAAAGGTTTCTACGATAAGAAGATGCGAAAGCTAATAGAGAGGCAACAGAGGTTAATACAGTATCGGTTGTAGAACTTCCCTATGAGAGCTAAGAAAAGGAAGAGTGTAAATGGAACATGGACAATTGCTTCAGTGGATCGAAGCGACGGAGGGGAGAACCCAAATTCGCTTCTTACTTGGAATTAAATGAAACTTTAGAACTGGTATATTTGGATACTCGAGGATGCCTTCTATATCAAAAGTCGGCAAGGAGGGGACCTTCCAAACATGAACGGACATCAGGAAAAGCGCTACCTCTTCCATGATCTAGATGGGCACAATGCAAATGACAATAGGAATGTGTAGGATATCCTTGAGAAACATGTGAGGAATGGTCAGTTACAACAATACATAAGGACTCAGGCTACGGCAGTGGAACTGGAGTAGCCATCGTCCACCTCAAATGAAAATGCACTAGACCAAGGCATTGTCATCAAATTGTCATCAATTGATCGGGATTGCATGGAATAAGTAACAAACTCCACAGTAGGATAGCTAAGTCGCTACACATGTACGGGATCGAGGACGGCCCCTAGGCATGCTTTGAGATGATGATAAACCATAGTGCTCGGGTTTATGAAATTATTTTTTCTCTTTCTTATCTTTTCTTCTTATTTGCTTCGAACTCTAGTTTATTGGTTGACGGACTCTTATTTTATATTTTGGAAAATGAACTTAGGAATGTTTAAACTTGGATCAATGTAATAGATAATACAAGTCGTGATTGTGGTCCTGTCCGGAGAGACGGGATAACCATTGCAAGGTATGGGTCTTATCGTAAGGCGAACATGAGGAAACAGACTCGTGCATCATGGATTAAATCATCAATTGGATATAGAGGTCGAAGAATAAAATCCAACAGGTCGTCGAGTACTGAATATGCTTGGTAAGGGGTAGATCGCTTCGGTCAAATACTATAGATTGACCTACTTAGGTCATCGAGCATGGATTGTGTTTGGCAAGGATCTGGAGAGGTCAAGGTCGACAGATAAGGTCCATGCATGGTAAGGGGTAGGTCACTTTGCTCGAACACGATGGATCGATCGACTCAAGTCGTCAAGTATGGATAGCACTCGAGCAGGATCTAGTGAGATCGAGGATTTGGATTAGGATAACAACCTGGAGAGGTCATGGATTTGGATATCAGCTTCGAACAACAATGGATTTAGCTTTGGATGGATGGGGATTCAAATAAAACGATTCGGAGAGACCATGGATTTGGATTGGATTTTGGGTTGGAAAATACGACTATCGATGGATTATGCATTTCAGATTTTAGATTTATAATAATTCAAAAAACACCTTTTTATCGCATGGCTTGTTTTTGGAGGCTAAAGTGTTAACCCACCTTTTTTCAAGGCAATATACAAATGGATTTAACCCAGCAGTCTTCACGGTTATCAACGTCGATAAGTCTAGAGTGATGATTGTGGGGCCTAGAAATCAAGTACATATAATAACATGAAGTCGAGATCGAATAGAATTAATTTAAATGCAAGGAACAATGTTCAAAGTATGGAATATGGTTCAACACATAGGAGGGATCGGCAAAAATTAACTTCCATCTTAAGGATCAACATGTATCAAGGAGCAAGTGTATTCCGATAGAAAATAAGTAACAACTCAACAACTAAAAGAGAAATCGAAGTGAAACTCAACAGAAAGATAGGACTGTAGTGAGTCCACATTAGGGATTGCACCCTAAAACATATAAACTTGAAGGGATCGGTACCGATTCCTCCATAGAGATCGGTACTCTTCCCTTATAATGATCTACTTTATTCAGTTGTGGCGGTGATCAGTCAATCTCTCAATATCTACTGATCCAATTGACATGAAACATGGTGCACTAGCTCATTACAACATGTGGAATACTCTATAAGGATTGCATGTCATTTGGAGGAGTTTGGAGGGATCAACTCATATCCTTCCAAAGAGATCGTCTGAAATCAGAATATATGCAACATTACTTCACAAAGAATGCAATATATCATAAATCGTAAGTCGAAATGGCACAAAATTTGGAGGGTAGGTATCTAACATCATGGGGAACCCCCTAAAGGGATCATCTCCCATTTGGTCACTAAATAGACATTGGCATCGATCCCTATCATGGGCCCCAAGGGGCCTAAAAATTCTTGGATGGCCTCATCATGGCCTGGAGGTTCTTCTGCCGAAATTTCAGTCCGATTCATTCACGTCTTCTCCTATAAATACAGCAAGCATGGTGTCGGTAAAAGGATCTTCTTCTTCTTTTTACTTCTTTTTATCTTGAACCTAAGCTACACTCTATCAATTTTATTCTTGGATTTCGAATTGTAACTATAAACAAACTACATTATGGTAAAAAAGATTATTCTAGAGTGGACGTAGGCCGGAGTTAGCCGAACCACTATAAATCTTGTCTCTTTTTACTTGCTTTCATTTTTAATTTGTTTGTTCGTTATATTATATTCTCTACTTTAGATACTATCTGAGATATATGACTGGATATTGGTGCTTTCACATAACTGGGTGTAGGTGGCCAATTTTGATTCCAACAATATATAATAGAGAATACAGAGTCAGTTTCACAATGATAATATATAATATGAAATATACAAGGTATGTCCAGTATACAACGCAAGAATATACATTCATGAGTCCATATAACAAAAGTTGTATACAACTATTTGATCACTAGTCTCCTCTATTCCAATTAAATACAAACTGATCTCTTCGTCCCTATACCTAAAATGTCACATGCTGATCAAAGTATTAACACATGGGTTAGACTATATATAGATGTAAACGTCAATGTGTATGTATGCGTGTATAATAAAGTATGCATGGTATATAATTATAATATCATAAAAAATCCTCAAAGTATCAAAAAATGTCCAGTATCACATAACCATGTATTAAGATATCATCGCCCGTAGAAATCATATCAAATACGGAATCACGGAATCAATGTCAAATGGGTGAATCATATATATCAAAGTCATAATAAAAAATCCTAAAAAACATCAGTACTTTAGGTATCATCAAGTTTAGTCAGGCTAGCATAAAACAATGCCTAAGTATTTCACTCATTCTCAAATAATAAAATACCATCATCAACTAATATAAATAGGCCGCCTATTAGTAAAATCATATATAATAAATGATACGAAAATCCACTATACTCTAAACACCTATTGCTGGTATAACCTCATCTCCTCATATAGAAGTAAGTTATGATGGGAATTGACTATACAGCCGACATAAGGTCCCAAGTAGAGTCATATCTCAACATGTGGGTCACCCACCCATCTCCATACTTAGATGAGGTGTATCAATAGTATATGCCAACATATCACTCTGTTGAAACCAGAAGGGAGGCTGATGACTATCCTCCTGCTCTAGGAGCACACAGGTTGTCCACTTGAATCTATTCTAACAGTCTTTCGGTACCTCTAGGGTAATCATGACAATATCCTTTAATATGCTCGCAAAATATTAGGACTTCCAATCACGACTCGATTCCGGCCCTTATGGTAACAGACTGTTGGCCTAAGTGATAACAAAGGCTAGGGTTAACCACTAAACTAAAAATACTATAGTGTGTAATAGATCTGAGGCATTACCCTATGATCGGGCCACTAGGATAGATGCTTGCCATCTGGTTCACTCCAATACAATAACCGGGAGCACATTGTGATAGATAAACACATAGTATCTACATATACATGGCATCTCCTTAGCCTAAACCCATGAGCTTGCTCAAGACCGTGAGTATCACCTCACGAAAATATTATCCCAATATCACTGGTCCTATCACATGAGCTGCATTTACTTATAGTGAATAACTAAATAAATATCGCAATGGCATCTCATAAATCATATATGGCTATACTAAAGCTAGGCCAATGACAGGTCATGCTTGAATAGATCTTGAGTTCTGCCAGTCAACAAATGGTAGGGAGAAATGCTTGAGCAGACGGGTATCTACTTGCTACACCGAATGTAGGTCGACATGGGTGGGGGGGTCGCCTATGAGATGGGTCGAGGTGGGCTGGGTGATGCTTAGGTCTAGCTTTGCCATATGAGTTTCTTACTAAAGCCACTTTGGGCTGTGTCGCTCGATAGCTGGCCTCATGCACTCTTTAGCATATGGGTTGACATGGCCAAGCCTGGACCTGGGTCGACAGTCAAGAGAGCCAAGCCAGCCTACCTCTTTCCATGGCTGGTCTTTAGAGGGTTACCTTAGGTTCGAGTCGGTTTGGATCGAACCAAGCCAAGCCAGGAAGTCTTGATCGATTTACCTTTTTACTTACGGAAAAATTAGTAACATATACATTCGGCCATGCCTTGGAAGGTATTGCCTAACTCGGTTTGTCTTACTTTGTACCAAAATGGAATATTATAACTTAGACAATGAGAGTGATACTATAATTTGATGTTGGGATAAAAGTAAAACTTACTCCTCAAACTCAGTTTATAAGTTTTCAAACTTCTCAAGAACCATGCCAATCGTTTACAAATCCATTTGGAAAATTAATGGCTGATCCTGCATAACAAATTAAACACTGTAGAATGCCGTAAGAAATAGAATATACTCATAGATGAAAAATGTTTCTTTTGTAATTTAGGCCAAGTAAACGTAACATACCACTACCACGGTCGTCCCTCTACCATTTCTATTTTTACTATTACTCACAACATTCTTTATTTGAACAAGATCAGCACTGACCTTAGCTATGAATACCATAGGAACAATCTTAGATTTCATTGGACTAAAGAATATAAAATTTACGTGATACTATTTTCGCTATACTTGTTGGTATATATGGTTTGAAAGGAATTAACGAATTTTCAACAACGACAATAGTGCTTCAGATAACATGATATACTCCATTGTCCAATTTATTTATTATTGTAGGATCGATTTCACCGTAGAGGGGGTTAATAGGGTGATACTATTAATTATAAAATTATTGCAGAGTTTTATATAAAATAGATTCAACATAGATATAGCAGAATAATAGCAGCACAAATAATAGCAGAATAATAAATGCAGAAATAGAACACACAGATTTACCTAACTTCGGCAAAACCCTACTTATGTGTTGCCCTCAAGGTTTCTACTAGAAATTAAGTAGTCGGACGCTTGCACACGTAAACTCACGACACTCGCTATCGACTAACCTAACTCTATGCTCAAAACCCTGCCACAACTCAGCCACCGAGTAGAGAATTCTCGAACTACACTACTGTAGTTCGTCCTCAAGTCACACGACTAGAATTTACAATGGTTTAAAAAGGAAATACAAATTTAAAAACAATTTAAAATAATTAAAACAAACTAAGCCGTAGTTCACTTTAAAGCCTGAATAAATATAACCGGCCCAAAGAAGATCAAATAAATCCCTTTTCTTTTTTATTCTCTGGTATACTTCTTCTTCGGCCCGATCCTTTTGAAAAATTGTAGCTTTCCTTTTTTCTTGTTCGTTCCGATTAAGGGCTTCGTGATTATTTTCGAAGCTGCCGACTTTGTTGATCAATCAAGTGGATATTTGCGTGTAGCTTTGTTGATCGATCGTTTCTTTGTCGCTCAGTTTTGGCTACTTCGATCGAGTTCAATTTTACTGGTATGTTATTCCATTTTCTTTTCTGGTTTATATGCTTGAACTCGATCTTGATTTGAGTTGAATGATTATTCTTTGTTGCTTGAACTCGAATGCTTTTTACGCCGATGATGATTGGGTTTATATAGGGTTTAATCCCCTATAATTTCGTTCGTATGTATTTGTTTGAATTTGTCAATCGATTTATCTCGGCTGTATGATTTTGCTTGAATGATGTGATTTATTTCTGACTTGTTCCAATTTGTATATTTTGTTTACTTGATTAACATAGTTTTGATTTTCTTTTTTCGACTCCTTGGCCAGCACGTCTCTGACTTTGAACTGTTCACTCCCTTACGACATTATTTCGGTTCGAACTGCTATTCTTTTCTCTGTTGGCATCGGCTTCTTTAATTTTGTGATATTGAATTGCAGTTGTTTTTTTTCAAAAATTGATAATTGACTCTGTTACCAGTAGTGGCTTGATTTAGCTCGTTCGCTGTTTTATGATGGACTCTACTTCGATCTTGTGCAGTTGCTCATTCGAGCTATTGTTTGATTCAATGCACCTATATATGTCTTATGGCGTTTGGTTTCATTTTGTTTGATCATTGGCTTGCTGTTGCCTCTGGTTTAATTGATGAAGCTATGTGCTTGTTGTAGTTTGATATGCACCTGCTGTTCATATTTTTCATGTTAACTGTTAACTTGATTCTTGTTTGCTGCTTGATTGTCATTGTGTACATGTTATAGCTTGATTTTGGCTCAGCCTTGAACACCGCATCACTGTATCGTATATTCATTTGAGGCTGATCATATTGTATTTATGTCTTTGAGCTTGGGCATGTGTGCTTTATGTAGGTTGGTTATCCACTTCTTTCTAGTTTCCATTTTAGTCTTCATGTTGTATGTTGCAGTGTTTTACTTGAATCTTGTGTTCTTTATGGTTCACCACTGTTGCATTTTTGAATTATGATGACTTGCTTCTTCATGTAGCTTGTGTAGATGCTTAGTTGACTTCAAGTTGCACTGGTTTGTAAATCATCTTATTCTGTGTATGACATTTGAACCATAGCTGCAGTGTCATTGCATTTTTCTTTTAGTTTGTTGGTTCAAGTGTAATTATGTTGTGGTCGTTGCAATCAAATCTTCACTTCCATACTGCTGTGTTATATGCATATTTTCCTTGTTTTTTGGTACATCGATGTCACCTCTGCCCTTTGTAGCATGCGTTCTATACCATGATATTCACCATGAACTTGGCTTTGTACATTCATGTGGTCTGTATGGAGTCTTCATGTGATCTGCTGGCTTCACTTGCATTTTCTATTTTCATTGTTTGGTCGACATGTATGTATGCGTGGGTTGTCTAGTCTATGTTTTCATGTGAACGATTTGAACTTTGGTCGAGGCTTGATTTTTGTGTCTTGACCATTTCATTTGAATTTGAACCTGTGTTGAATCCAGCTTATGGCTCGGGTTTGACCTTGTGCTCGTGTCATGACTTTATTTGTATTGCACTTGAGTTGAACCAGGCTTTTCATTTGGGTTTGACCTGTGCTCACCTGTCTCTGTAATTTTATCAAGTGTATATCGGTATGCACGGCCTTGTGGCATGTACAGTGACACACTGTGCATGTCACAAGTTGTTCGTGTAGATGAATTCAAAAAATAAATGATGATGAACAACCCAAATAACTGAGGCAAATAATATTTTCAAAATACATTTTATTTTACACTGCAAAAAATATTTTATTTTCAGTTTTACTGCGTTAGTGTATAATTTTACAGATAGCCTAGATGCTGCATTCAATCTCGAATAATTAAAGATAACATACGAGTGAATGAGTGAAATGTAGTGAGGTGCATTTGTATGAAAAATTATGATGTGATTGTAATTGAAGTTTGTATATAGTGAGAGCTCAAATTTGTACTATTCAAAATTGTAATAAATATTTGTTTGAATAAAATATCTGTTTAAATTTAAATTCCGTGTTATTTGTTTTATTCAGCAATTATTTACTTAATCTATGAAAATAAAATAGTACATTAACAAATACATTTAAATTAATATATATATATCTGTGTGTGTGTGTGTGTGTTTATTATCATCAAACAAAAATCATATACTTGCATATTCAACAATAATGGGTTGCCGGTCCTCGTTAAAAAATGGATATTTTTTTCAAAGCTTTTCTAAATTAGGTAAAATCTTGTATAGATATATTGATGGTAAAAAAAAATTATAATAGAATGAGGCATAATATGCATTAAGCAATGACCTAACATAAACTTTTAATGAAATAGCTCTTCGAACACTTTAAGCATGACTAATAACTAATTCAATTTTACAACATGTTCTTACCATTGTTTCTACATATATATGTGTGTGTGTGTGTTTTAAGCGATATGTGTGTGGGGGGGGGGGGGTCAGTACTCATGCCTTTTTTTAATTTTTTTCAATTCTAGTAGTGGTTATGGACTATACAGCCTTTGTTGACGAATTGTATAATGACCCCCCTATATCACGGGCACCCAATATACATTTATAGTGCGCTGTAATAGTGTTCGATCGATGCAGGACGACCGTTAAGGGTTTTAAAGTAAATAAAACAGCACATAACCTATCATATACTTCGTAGTGCATCGAATAGATATAATAATAAACATCTCAGATATAAAACATGCGAGACAGTAAATAACTGAATGAATCACATAATCAGAATGCACAGATCCATATAGTATACAATATAGGAAATATAGTTATAAATCAAATAATGACCCATAAGTAACTGTCTTTAAGTACTAAAGGCACTAGTAAGCCCCATAGTGTTGTGTAGTGGAATAGTAAGTGAGTAAATATAATAATACGAGAGAATAACCTCCTACTTGCCACCTATCCAACTTCACATGCTCACCAGAGCTGATATCCCTAATTTACTCATTTAAAATTACCCAAAGTAAGAGGAAGCAAAGTATAAAACCCCGAGCCTGACAACCGTCTGGTGTGAATGGTAGTTAATCTCCAGATGCTAATATACCACAAAAATAGGACAAACGGTATGAAGGACCATACCTGACCTATCCCTACATCCAAAGGGTAGCACATGTATAAAATATATGCTACTCTACATCATAGTCATCATTGGTGTACTATACATCAAAATACTAAGGGGTATCTAAATGTATACATCAATAATATCGGCATCAGGTGACATCCCTAGGATGATAAGCAACTAAACAAACATTACATCCATCCTCACATTCATTAACTTAGTGCACTGGATATAAACTCACTTGCTAAACTATCATAGTTAAAGACTGGACTATCTGTCATGATAGCTTGCATCATGGTTCCTTAATACTTAAACCCATGCCACTCAGTTAGCTAGGAAATAGACTAACCATCATGTCAGTCCCGGGTAAACAAACATTGTATCTAGAATATGGAACCAACATGCTTAAGGAACTATCACGTCCCTAATGTATCCCCCCACCTCACAAATACCCTACGAACCCTCGGGTATCAACCATCCCTTTGCATGTCATCTATAGCAAAGTACATCCTAGAACTAATCTCACACTCCAATCATGAAGTCACCGCGGTAGGGATGATCCTCTACAGTCATCACCAATCGTAAAATACCATCATATATCCTGTAGCCTTCCTCCAATAGTTCCTTCGATCCGACTCATAGTCCATTACTCTGCATCTTAAAGTATAGTTATCCATTGTCAAAGCCATCATTTCATATAACAGAATCATCACTGTCGGGTCATGAGTCATCATTGTTGAAAATTGTCGAAAAAATCGTCGAAAAAGTCAACTTAGAATTTTCTTAGGTTCTGGCCTAAATTAGAGCTCAAGAATTCCTAGGTTTGGCCTAAAGCAAACCTTGGCCCGAATTCGTGCCTGGGCGATTGCAAAAAATTCCCAAAGAAGGTTCAAGGATCGGTACCGTTCCCTACCTTAACTTATTTTTTCTCTTGCCTTCGTCGATCTAAGAATTCCCTAGGTCAAGCCCAAAGTTTCTGCCTTGCTGGACCGAAGCACGCCTAGGGATCGGCACTGATCCCTAAATTAACTCATGTTTTTCCGCTTGTCGTCACTGATCTAAGAATGTCCCAAAACAAGACCAAAGTGTCTTTCTTGTTGGCCTGAAGCACATCTTACATCGATCCAACTCCATCGATCTGAACTTTTCGAAGCTATAACTCGATCATACGAACTCCAAACAACTTGAAATTTGAAATGTCTTTAAGGGGTCCTTCTTAACCTACCCTATAGATCACATGTCGTTTCGACTATGTGGCCTTTATGGGCTATGATTGATCCATCGACACCGATCCATCTTTAATCGGCCATTACTTAGCAAATGAACTCCAAACGACTTGAAACTTGAAATATAGCATCATAGGACCTTCTTGTCACACTATATCGATCACTCCTCATTTGGACCAAGTCACATGGATCGTCACCGATCCCTAACATGTCCTTACAACTTAATTACCATTCAATTGCCATTTTCAACAATTCAAGCATCATAAAATCAAGAAATCATCACAAATAACATATACTAATAATCATACAATCAAGCACATCAATATGAATCCTAAATCTAAGGGTAATATCCATAAGAATACATAGTATCCATATGAACACAAATTTACTAAACTTATCCAAATCACTTGAAATTTATATATGTTGTTTAAAAGGGTTTAAAACATTTTTAGAGTTTGAAATTCACTTAAAACGTAAACTAATTAACGAGTTGAGGCTTAAACCACTCACCTAAATACTAAGTAATCCAATCCAAGCTCAAAGATGCATGAATCCAAGAGTGAACAACAACACTAAGATGATCTCTAGCAGCAAATCTCCAATCCAAGATGCTATTCTCATTACCTTCTAATGACGTTTTTGGCTAATTAAAGTAAGGATTATGGTGACTTTTTGGGTAAAAGATTGTTAATAGTGGTTTCCATTTATTTTTAGGAAATGTGAGATGACATAAGAGAGTCCCATCAGCCTTAACTCCATGCTAATCCCAAAATGGGCTTTGGTCCTACCCAATAACTTACTAATTCCCCATTAAGCTATCTAAAATCGGGTGGAACTTCAAATAGCCATATCTCCCTAATGGTAAGTA
Source organism: Allium cepa (assembly GCA_030765085.1). Classification (NCBI taxonomy): domain Eukaryota; kingdom Viridiplantae; phylum Streptophyta; class Magnoliopsida; order Asparagales; family Amaryllidaceae; genus Allium; species Allium cepa. Next base: position 849,602,592 of record CM060938.1, read on the forward strand.
CATTTTCCTATTGTGGTCACTACAAAAAGGGAAGCCATCATCCTAATTTCATGGAAGTGGTTTCAGACCCCAATTCAGCTCCTATTAAAATTTATAGGCCATACAAGGTCTCAGGATAAAAATGGTCGCATAGAAATTCAATAAAAATCATAGGTATGTAAAATGTCCCAATGAGTCATTTTCCAAAGTTTTAGAATCATATGACTTCATATGAAAATAATATTAATATTCTATGATCCTTCAATATGTAGGATACGGGTCATTATATTGTGGACGTTTTTGCTTGGATTAATTGCTTGTAATTATCACATCATGGTCTTCTAATAGCTTGACAGTTGCTATAGACGAGGTATATGACTTGATTGCTTGATTGTCAAATTGCTTGGGCTGATCTCTTGGATCTATCTTTAGATGACATGATATGGTTGATTTAAATAGTGTGTTGGTATTCTATTTTTCATTCTTTTGGCTATGTATGTACTCTAGCAATGACTCTAGGTCTGGTCTTTAGTTGTTTAATGACTATACTATTAGGAGTTGAGGGGTATTTTCCTTTTTCTTCATTGTAGGAGGTTTTTCCATCTACCAGGCTTATTTGTAACACCTTTATTTTGGGTGTTAAATAAAATTGTAAGAGTGCTCTCTTCTTTTGGAGGACCACTCATTTTTCACAAAAATAAAGAAGAAATATTCCATCAGAAAAAAAGAAGCGATCATATTTTGAAAAGGAGAAATATTCTTTTTGGTAAGAGGTAATAGTTATGTTTTGTTTGAAAAATAAGAGACAGCATTTTGGATGTTAATGAGTGGTTTTAACAAGGTATATCTCTAAGTTGCGCACACACAAATCTTCAAATTTTTAATTCAATATCTTCATATGTGATTTTCTCCAAATGATTTGCTGTCAAAAAATGCGCTGGTTAGAAATCAAACTCTCGGACCTCTCCGTTAGAACTTTGTCGCACAACCACTTGAGCTACACATGTTTTTATATTAGTTGTCATTAAATTTTTTAGATGTACCAACATAGATTGTCCTCTATTTGACTGTTTCTTCGCTTTGTGTCTTCGATTGACTTTATAAGCATAGTATCATCTTTTTGCAATCTGTATATATCGTAAATTGGTTGTTTAACTTGAGCCTGTTTATCTCTTTTGCAAGTGCATTTCAACACTTTTGTCTTTTACCTAGATACCTATATATAACTTGATAGAAAATGTCAATAACATTGTGATATGGCTGTTATCATCGAATTTCATTAACAGGTTTCCTAACAACTCTCATTAGATGTCGCTAAAAGCGAACGATCTATTATAACACCTCTAATTTTGATTAACATTATTTAGGATATTTAGTTAGATAAATAAAACAAAATAATGTAGGATGATAAGGAGAATGAGATTTGGTAATTATAATATGGGTCGAGCCTTAATTAATGAACTAATAAGATTGATTGGAACATTAATAAGAAGGAGAATTTATGAGAAGGGCAAAATAGGAAAAGACCACATTTCCTTAACATACACCTTTCCATTCTCAATTCCTCCCTCATATTCATTCATGCAAACTAAATACTATGGAAAGCTGGCCATTGGTAAGTGTTTTAAGGAGAAGAAAAGCAAGGAAATCATATCTAAACTCAAATCTCATCCTTTTTTATCAAATCAAGGTGAAAAATAATTAGTGAGGGATCTTGTACGAATATCCCTAAAAGGATTTTGGGAAAGGCTATCATTGAATGAATATTTATGTTTTGAACGTAAGTTTTGTAAATTAAAACCAAATCAGTTTTACACGTAAGGAAATTCATAAAATTCTTATGAATACCTATTCCATTGCATTGAGAAAAATTATTGTTTCAAGAAATACCAACTTCATAATGAAGGAATTTCTTTGAGAAATTATTGGTGTAAAATGATATTGGATATGATCCAAAGATAAAATTGATTACTTGAGATGAAATGAAATTAAGAACCAAAATGGAAAAAAATACGTTAGAACGTCTAATGCATACCCTTGTACATTAAAGCGAAACCACGAGTTTCTTGTCAATGTCAAGAATAAATACTCCTTGGTTGTTTAATTAAAACATTAAGAGTTTTGACTCTATGATATGGTACGATGCACAAATGTGAAATAAATTCCAAGTACATTATCAAAATATGGTTTTAATAGTTGTATCCAAAAGGATTTGATCCTTTTGGCTGCAAATGTGTCTTTAAGAGAAAGGAAAATGTGGTTGGAATATAGCGAGCCACCTTGATAAGAATAATACCGAAAATTTCAATTGTTCAAGTTAACTAATAGATTCACCATTCAATGTGCTCAAGTAGGTTTAGATTTTACTCACAAAATTATTGACTAATATGACTTTATGTATTGATATGTATGTGTTGAAAAAAATAGTTTGAAATAATGATTTAGAGTTGACCGTTTACACATAACAACCAAACTATCTCGAATTTAGTGGGAGCAATATTGAGTTTATGGGTTTCAGATATGATCCAAGAACTGATATGGAAGTATCTTTATGAAAAGCTTCAAAATTAAACAAGTACTTTGATAGATGTATAAAATAGTTTGATTATAAAATCAAAATGCAGAGGAATCGTGCAGTCATAAGAAATAAAGTTAAAAGGTATATATATTTTTAGAAATCATAAATAAACAACACACTACTGATTTTTAACGATGTAATTGTATTAATATCTGTTTAGTTGTTTTAATACTCAACTTTGGATTTTTAATCGATGTCTTTTATATTAAGCATAAAAACTATTAGGAATGTCCCAAAACGATATGCAAAGACACTTATTGAAATGTTTAATATAAAACATGTAAGATGGATTCCTTATGCATTGATAATAGGAATTATCGCACATGTTATATTGTCTATGATATCATGATTTTTTTATATAATTCATACATTGAGCAAATATAAGATCCAAATTAATATCACTAAATAGTCGTTTGAGTTGTTCTCGTATATTTATGAAATACTAGAGTTCTGTTTACAGAAACAATGAACTCCTTATGAAGGATCATTCAAACTTTCATAAGTGATATTGAGTATAGTATATCAATCATAAATTTTAGGTTAAGAATCTTCAAATTGGACATGTTCCAAATGAAATCCTATGGCCGAATCAATGAAAAAAGCTAAGTACATCGTCTTGGATAGCGCTGCAATAAAAACAATTTATATAAATATAAAAGCAAAAATTTATAACCAAGCCGAGGGTAATTCCAAATGTTGAGAATCCCATAAAATTATTATATGATAACAATATTATGATATAGTTCATATCAGAACTTTGAGCTCACTGAAGGTCAAGAGACATACTCTAAATTATTCCATATGATAAAGGTAGTTTATCGGCGTCGAGTAGAGTCGATTAACAAAGTAGATAATTAATCATAATAGCATACGCATTCACTAAGAGACTTATTTGCACTAAAATTGATCATAAACACTCGACTAATATGATGCACCGCGGATCCAATCACAATTTCCCAATAGAGAGTTAAATGCACAGACCACAGATTCAGTTGCAAAAATGTGTGTAAACACATGAATTTTATTGTGGTTCGGCAAACTCTGGCCTACATCCTCTCCAATAACCTATTCATTATACTATAGGATTACGAAAACAGTTTGTTTTATCCTTAGAAAATTAATGGAGGAAGGAAAGAGAAACAATGAAGAAGAGCCAGAAAAAAGATCCCATGCAATGAGCCAATAATCTTGTATTTATAGGAAAAGATGCCAAAATATCCAACTAAAAATCCACTAACAGAAGACCAAGAATAAGTTGAACCGATCCAGAAAGTTTGGGGCCCACCAAGGACTTCTAGAGGGATCGGCACCGATCGGTGGTGTGGGCCACGTGGAGCCATGTAATCGATTTGTGGTTGTTCCCACCACTTCCTCTTTGAGTTTCCATTAGTTGTTTGCTTGATCCCCTGATACTTGTTGAGTTATTGAGCGATCATCGTTGATTTGAAATGCTAATCCAAATCGTCCATAGCCATAGTGATCCAATCTAATCTATTCCTAACCATATTGATTTAATCCAATCCCCTGCCCATGGGAAGTGCAAATCCATACTTAGCCATTTCATATATGCTACTTGCTTGAATCCGCTTGAATATCATCCATCGCCTTGCTTAAACTGATCTTTAAACCTGATAATTATCTCTCCAGGCTTCCTTCCTTGATGATTGCATATCCATTTAACCAACTTTATGGTATCACGACCTTGCCAAAAGGCGGGATAAAATTTTCCCCTAAAACAAGTATGACGGTAGGAAGGTGTATTTTGAATTTCCATAAATCCAAAGTCCGTAATCTATCGACAACAAAATTTCTAATCCAGAATCCAATCCTTTGCCAAAAACAAGTTGTCGTAGTCCACAATTATTCTGAGTCAATAGCCAATTCCAAAACCTTAGCCGAATCCATATCCATCCGAAGTCATAACTGAATCCATGATCTCACCCGATCGTTTTCGAATTCCAAGGTTTCGTTGAACCAATAGCCTGGTTCATAGTCTCTCCAGACCCATCGTACCTCTCTGATCTCTTGCTAGACCATATCCAGTCACTCTCTAGTGAAAGAGGGAACAAACGATAAGTAAGCCAATCCTGCCGCTCTCTGCCAAAGCGCATTACATCTTACAATCCGATTAAGTGTCCCTGAACATAAAGCGATGTCATGGCCTTACTAGGTCGATCATGGTCTTTCCAGACCCTTGCTAGACCCCACTCACTCTCTAGCAAGAAGGGCATGATGATAAGAAGGTCGATCCTATTGCTCTCTGACATGGCGGCCTACTTCTTATTTCTTTGGTTCTGTCTCTCTGGTCGAAACATAACACCATCCGTGGGGTATTATTCTCCGACCTAGATCCCTTATTTGAGGACCTAATTCATGTACAAGTCCATCCTATCGCTCTTCGTTGAAAAGACTCGCACCTTGCAGTTATTATCCTGCCACTCCGGTCGGGACAACCGCGACCTATTTCATTTATTACTTTTAAATGCAGATTTGAGCATTCCAAAAATCCATTCATTAACTTATTAATTTTAAGTTCTTATGGCCAAAAAACTAGAAAAATAAAAAATAAAAACCAAATACTACATCTCCTTGCATGATAGTTTGTCGTTATCTCAGGGCATACCAACCTTGATCTTATACATGTGTAAGTGACTTAGCCATTTTATTATGGAGTTTATTATTTAGTTCATGCCATCATATCAAGATATGACGATCTGTGACCTCAATTCAAGGCCATTTCCATTTGATGCAGATAGTGGCTGCTCCTGTTCCACCGCTACAGTTCGAGTCCTTTTATATTGTGGTAGCATGCCATCCCTGATGCATTCCTCGACCACATCCTTCAAGTACCTGCAATTTTTGGTAGTGTACCCATCCAGCTCATGGAATAAGCAGTATTTTCTTGATGCCCGCTCATGATCGGTGTGCTTTCTCCTTGCCGGCTTTAGGTATGGATGGTGTATTCGAGTATCCAAATAAATCCTTTCAAAATCATGTTCAAATCAGTATGGGAAGAGAATTCGGTTCTTTCTTTACTGCTTTGATATATCGAAGCTATCTTTCGCTTTCCATTGTCTTTTCCCGAACCTTTCCCAGTTGGTCCTCTGTCCTTCACTACATTAACTTCTTCTCTACTAGCCTTAGCATCCTCCTACCATCGGAGCCTTTTGACCTCATGGTAAAATTCCCTCAAATCCATTGGTGCATCATGTTCCAGTGCAACCTTGAAGTATGTTTCGTCATCTATTCCTGATACCTCCGCCATAAATACCATTGATGGATCCGATCGATCCACTGAAGCAACCATCGCATTAAACTGTCTCAAGAAATTCCTCATGGACTCTCCTTTCCTTTGATTCATTGTTGTCAGCGTCATCATGAGACGTCATCACACTAACGAGTCTCGTGATGTGGACCCGAAATTGCCTCTTGAATTTATCCACCAACTTTGTCATACTACCAACAAAACTATTCTCCAATCGCCTAAACCACATTGTAGTTTTATCTGCCATATACAAGGGAAAACATTTTTCCATCACTTCTTCTGATGCCTCCAGCACTTACATATGCCTCATGTAGTGTTAGGGATTGGAGATAGTGGTTTTGATGACAACAACCTTTGTAACTTATTTTATTATAACTTATATACTAACACTATTGTCTAGATATATATATGAATATTATTATGCATGATATATATATATATATATATATATATATATAAGGCAGGTACTGATTATTGAAGACTGTATAGTATAAAGATCAAGAATGAAGAAATCAAGTTTGAAGACTCATGAGTATCAAGATCAAGATTTCAAGATAAGTGTCTAGTTTTGTTAAAACTTCATAATAGCATGGAAATCTTCGTTTCAAATTTCATTTGGGATGGAACCCATTTCTACCTTCTTAGTGGCTTACAAATCTACGACAAGTAGCTTACAAACCTATGACAAGTGGATTACAAACCCAGGAACAACCTAGTTTTGTACAAGTTCTCTAGTCCTGGTGTGATGAAATATTCTGCAGGAAGAAGCTTGCAAAACTACTTCAAAATGGTTTTTCAAAATGATTTTCAAAACTTCTTTTCAAAATGTTTTAGCTTTAAAAATTATCTTTTCAAATGATTTTTCAAAAATATGTTTTAGCCTTAATTTTTTTTGTTTTTAAATAAAATCTTGTTTTAAACTTCATTGTTTTTAAAATTATTTTCCGATTTTTAAATATTCTTTATATATATATATGCACACACATGAGATTTAAAATCAAATTTATATGTACATTCTAAAAATATATTTTCTACTCTTATTTATTTTTAAACATAGTAAAATTTGTTTATTTTACTCCAGAATCATTTCATCTTGTTTTCCTTTCAATACCATTTTCAAAACAAAATGTACATTGTTTATAACTAAGGGATGTCAACATCATGGGATACCCCATGTCGACATGGTGGCTGTTAAATACAAAAGCTTCAATTTTCCAAAGAAGTGTCTACTTGTTTAAATCTCTTCACGAAAGGTTATGACCATTACTGGTCTATAAATAGCCTTCACAAACGAATTTTTTAACTAACTAATTTCTTATTTTGTTCACTCCTTCCTCACCATAAATCCATATTCTCAAATTTTCATCTTTTTAAGACCATGCGGAAATTCTGCAGAATTCTCACGTTAATCAAATTAGAATCTCATTCTTATTTGATTCTCTACCCTCTTTCGAAGATCAAAGTGCTATTCAGAGTTATAGGATCAATTTGTAATCAAAAGTTTATCGAGTCTCTCTATAAGGTGTGATTGTGCCTGGAAATCAATTGGGTGATCTTATGTCCCGTAAATCAGGAGTGTTTTCCCCGGACTCAAAGACAGAAGGGTACCTCAAGGCCTTTAGAAATTAAGGATTGTAATCTCGACATTGCTATAATAAAAATCTGTACAAGGTGTTTGCCTTGGTGCAGGACTGGATGTAGGGTAACTCCGAACTAGTATAAAATCTAGTGTGTTCTTTCCTTTTATTGATTTTTATTTACTTTATGCATCTGCTTTTGATTCTGTGATTGTTCTGCGATCAAGTTCTGCATTTTTTATATCATAATTTTCAAATTAGTTCATATAAGTCTTAGAATCCATCTAAAACTATTCATCCCCCTCTAGTGTTAAATTAGCCTTAAGATCCTTAATCTACACTCCCTTTCAATTGGTATGAGAGCATAGGTTTTCATAGTTTTCATATCTAAAACTTGAAAAGCTAAAAATGGCATTTTAGGAAATTTTGTTAATACTAAATTTATGAATTTCATCAAAGTATCATAAGTCTGCATATAGCTTTTATGAAAAATCAAGTTATCTACTAAATTGATTTGTTATGTAGGATAAGACATGTTGCATGGCTTTTGAAGAATCAACAACCAATGGATAAACTATGCAAATTGAGAAATATAAATGGATACTTGATAGTGGCTGTTCAAGGCATATGACTGGAAATCCCGAGATACTCAATGACATTATATATCAAGATGGTGGATTAGTCAACTTTGGAGATAACTCAATAGGATATGTGATTGGCATCGACAATGTCGGTTGTTATTTTTTGATGACAAAGGGGAGAAGTAATATAAAATAGTAGGCTTGGAGTAAGGGGGAGTTGTTGGTGTAAGGAGAATTTATGGTATGATCGAAGTGGTAAGTACATTTTATATGATTGTCATCATCAAAAAGGGGGAGATTGTTAGGAACTAGAGATAGTGGTTTTGATGACAACAATCTTTGTAACTTATTTTATTAAAAATTATATACTAACACTATCGTTTAGATATATATGAATGGTATTATGCAGGATATATATATAAGGCAGGTACTCATTACTGAAGACTGTACAGTATAAAGATTAAAATAAAGAAATCAAGTTTGAAGACTAATGAGTATCAAGATCAAGATTTCAAGGTAAGTGTTTATTTTTGTTAAAACTTCATAATAGCATGGAAATCTTCATACCATATTTCATCTGGGATGGAACCTATTTCTACCTTCTTAGTGGCTTACAAACCCACGACAAGTAGCTTACAAACCTATGACAAGTGGCTTACAAACCCATGAACATCCTGATTTTGTACAAGTTCTCGAGTCTTGATGTGATGAAATATTCTGCAGAAAGAAGCTTGCAAAACTACTTTAAAATGGTTTTTCAATATGATTTTCAAAACTGCTTTTCAAAATGTTTTAGCCTTAAAAATTATCTTTGCAAATGATTTTCAAAAAGATGTTTTAGCCTTAAATATTCTTTGTTTTTGTTTTTAATAAACTCTTGTTTTAAACTTCATTTGTTTTTAAAATTATCTTTTGAATTTTAAATATTCTTTATAATATATATATATATATATATATACTTGAGATTTAAAATCAAATTTATATATACATTCTAAAAATATATTTTTCTACTATTATTTATTTTAAAACATAGGAAAATTAGTTTATTTTACTCAAGAATCATTCCATCCTTTTTTCCTTTCAATACCATTTTCAAAACAAATTTTACATTGTTTTTAACCAAGGGATGTCGACATCATGGAATACCCCATGTCGACATGGTGGCCGTTAAATTAGAAAGTTTTAATTTTCAAAAGAATTGTCTATTCGTTTAAAACTCTTCACGAATGGTTATAACCGTTACTGGTCTATAAATAGCCTTCGCAAATGAATTTTTTAACTAACTAATTTCTTATTTTCTTCACTTCTTCCTCTCCACAAATCCATATTCTAAAATTTTCATATTTTTAAGATCGTGCCAAAATTCTATCGAATTCTCAAGTGAATCAAATCAGAATCTCATTCTTGTTTGATTCTCTGCCCTCTTTCAAAGATCAGAGTGCTATTCAGGGTTATAGGATCAATTTGTAATCAAAAATTTATCAAATCTCTCTATAAGGTATGGTTTTGCCTGTAAATCAATTGGGTGATCTTGTGTCCCGTAAATCAAGAGAGTTTGCCCCAGACTTGAAGACAGGAGGGTACCACAAGGCCTTTAGGAATTGAAGATTGTAATCTCGACATTGCTATAACAAAAATCTATACGAGGTGTTTGCCTTGGTGCAGGACTGGATGTTGGGTAACTCCGAACAAGTATAAAATCCGGTGTGTTCTTTCCTTTTACTGCTTTTTATTTACTTTCTGCATCTGCGTTTGATTCTCTAATTGTTCTACAATTAAGTTCTACATTTGTTTATATCGTAATTTTTATATTAGTTCATATAAGTCTTAGAATCCATTAAACACTATTCACCCCCCTCTAGTGTTAAATTAGCCTTAAGATCCTTAATCCGCACTCCCTTTCAATTGGTATCAGAGTATAGGTTTCATAGTTTTCATAATCTGAAACTTGAAAAGTTAAAAATGGAATTTTAGGAAATTTTGTTAATACTAGTTTAAATTTATGCATTTCATCAAAGTATCATAAGTCTACATATAGTTTTTATGAAAAATCAAGTTATCTACCGAATTGGTTTGTTTTGTACGAACAGACATGTTACATGGCTTTTGCAGAATCAACAATCAAGGGACAAACTATGCAAATTAAAAAAGATAAATGGATACTTGATAGTGGAAGTTCAAGGCACATGACTGGAAATCTTGAGATACTCAATGATATTATATATCAAGATGGTGGATTGGTCAGCTTTGGAGATAACTCAAAAGGATATGTGATTGGCATCGGCAATGTCGTTTATTTTTTTGTTGATGACAAAAGGGGAGAAGTTATATAAAATAGTAGGCTTGGATCAAGGGTGAGTTGTTCGTGTAAGGGGGAGTTATGGTATGATCGAAGTGGTAAGAATATTTTATAGGTTGTCATCATTAAAAAAAGGGGATTGTTAGGAACTGGAGATAGTGGTTTTGATGACAACAACTTCGTAACTTATTTTGTTACAACTTATATACTAACACTATTGTCTAGATATATATGAATGTTATTATGCAGGATATATATATAAGGTAGGTACTGATTATTGAAGACTGTACAGTATAAAGATTAAGAATGAAGAAATCAAGTTTGAAGACTCATGAGTATCAACATCAAGATTTCAACATAAGTATCTAGTTTTGTTAAAACTTTATAATAGCACGGAAATCTTCATCCCAAATTTCATTTGGGATGGAACCCATTTCTACCTTCTTAGTGGCTTACAAACCCACAACAAATAGATTAGAAACCTACGACAAGTGGCTTACAAACCCACGAACATCCTAGTTTTGTAAAGTTCTTGAGTCTTGATGTGATGAAATATTCTGCCGAAAGAAGCTTGTAAAACTACCACAAAATGTTTTTTCAAAATGATTTTCAAAACTACTTTTCAAAATGTTTTAGCCTTAAAAATTATCTTTTCAAATGATTTTCAAAAAGATGTTTTAGCCTTAAAATTCTTTTTTTTTTGTTTTTAAATAAACTCTTGTTTTAAACTTCATTTTTTCTTTTTAAATTATCTTCTGATTTTTAAATATTTTTATAATATACATATATATATATGTACTTGAGTTTAAAATCAAATTTATATATACATTCTAAAAATATATTTTTCTACTCTTCTTTATTTTAAAACATAGAAAAATTAGTTTATTTTACTCTTGAATCATTTCATCTTGTTTTCCTTTCAATACCATTTTCAAACAAATTTTACATTGTTTTTGTGACGGTTCGACCTCCTATCTCCAGGAAATCGCGTCACCTTGAAGAAAGAAAGGGATAGAAGAAGAAAAGAACGAGAAAGAAGAAAGATAACAACAATAGAGAACTCACAGCGGAACGAATGAAATATAATATATCACATAAAATATACATAGTATCATATTACATCAGCGTACACAACTTATACAACACATATTAGATAGTTATAAACATATGTCTAACTATACAACTCAAGTACAACAGAAACAGATACCAAACAAACATAGCGGAACCATAAATATATCTACACGTGGAAACCTCCTGCTCCATAACTCCTCCAGAATTCGTCAAGCAAACCTGAATCACTTGACTACTCATACATAATATGAGTACCCAAGAGTTTAATAAAACAGAAAATAAACACTCGGGTCAGACAGGGGTCTGGTGTGAGTAAACCGGTTAAAATTGCTTAACTTTAGAAAATCCTTTGAAAAGAAAAGGTATCATGTAAGACTTCCCACACATAAACATGGAAAAGTTTTTACCTTACGCTAACCAAAACATTTGATAGGAAATCCAGTGATATTATAATAGTGTATAGGGTTTTCAAGCAAATAAGAAATAGCCAAAATTGTTACATTTATTAAATTCCAGCTACTAGCCACAAAAGCGGGTAATACAAACAAAACCGTAGGGTCTCGTATGAAGAATGGGTTTCCATCAATGACAGGGCTACTGGGGTACCGTCCGTCACAGTACGTGGCCTAGATCAACGTACCGAGGAGCCACCCTAACTCCCTTGCAACACAAGACCGGAACCATCCCTTACTGGACAGTCCCGGACAAGACAACCCCACAGTTGGCTGCGACCCAACTGCCCACACAGCCGAATAAAAAGGGACTTCTAGACAGGGGAAAATCTTGTCCTGAAATGGGCGCTACCCACCAAGCCTTGCTGCACCTCCCCTGTTTTAGCCATTCCCGGGTTGATGAGGCTTGAGGCCGCGATTACCTTTATAGGACATATCACTTAGAATGCTCATCGTCCACCCGACGATGTTCTGAAAGCATTCAATCCATACAAGTTCGTTCCGGGTTCGAACGAAACCGAAGGCACTATCTCGTTGCACTCATTTTGGAATCACCCTCAGAGTCAACGACCATATCCCTTGCACTTAAAATCACCATCCTGAACCTATAAGTACTATTCCGCCAAACTCATTACGGAATCACCCATAGAGCTATACTGACGAATAGTTCTTACACCTCGAGTCTTCACTTGCTTCACTTGGATTCACGACCTAACGTTTAATTGGAATCGATGTAGTTTTTGGATTATCCAAATATGGAAACCCGATCCCGGTCTCACCGAAACCAAACGCCATTTTAATGTCCAAGTTGTTTAATGGTTTAAACGGTTAAACTTATATTCAGGATGATATAAACATATAGATGAACCACATTATCACAATAGATAATTCATATCAAACATTCATCTCACAAAGCAGCATATCACATAACAGAGATATCCAAATCATCCAATATCAACCAATCACCCAAATATCAATCAATCATTCAATAGCAGAATTGATTAACTTTTAAATCAGTTGGATTGCCTAAATCCTTCTTTATTAATTTATTCCAAATAAATTAATTAATCATCTCTAATGATCTTATTTAATTAATCTTCCTTGATTAATTATCTTTTAATTACATTCAAGTAATTATCCTTAACCATATTCAGTAATTAACCTTTAATTACTATCATTAATTACAATAATTAATGATCCTTCATTTACTTCCATTAATTAATTATAATTAATTACATTAAACCTCAATTAATTATAATTAATTAATCACATTTAAATTAATTATTTTTATTAATCAATCTTGATTAATTAACAATTTAGCTCATGATCCTTATTAATTAATAATTCCTTTAATTAAATAAATAATTAAATTATAATTAATCATCTCATTAACCATAAATAGTAATTAACAACTTGAAATTACTTATCTTAATTAATTAACATCTTAATTAATTATATTAACCTTTGATTAATTAATCTAATTATTTAATCTTTAATTACTTCATTAAGTAATCATTAATCAATTAAATTAATAAATAAATCCTTAATTAATTACTTTATACATTAATTACCATTCTAATTAATTACATTTAGTAATTAATCTTAAAATTAATCACATTCATTTATTAATTAATCACATTAATTTATTAACTAAATAATTAAGTAATTAACTCTTAATTACTTACATAAGTAATTATCTCTAATTACTTTCATTAATAAATCTTGATTACTCTCTTAATTAATTACTTAACAAGTAATTAATTCTATCATTAAATAATTCTTAACTATTAAATTAATTAATTACTCCATAATTAATTAATTTCAAACAATTTTATTAATCAATTTCTTAGATTAATAACATCAAGTGATTATCCATTAATCACTTCAACTAATTACTCCCATGAGTAATTTCCTCTAATTACTTCCATAAGTAATTACCATATTCAAACCATTAATTATTTCATCAAGCAATTACACTTAATTAATCCATAATCAAGTGATTATTTAAAATTAAATAATCAATTAACTAATTATTTAAAATTAATTAAACAGTTAATTAATTAACTTCTTATATTTAAAGAAATTCCTTAATTAATTAAGAAAACATTGTCTTAATTAAACCCTTTACATATTGACAAATCATATTAAATTAAGTATTCTTAAGTTAATTATCCAAATAATTTAACCTTATTTATCTTTATAAATTATTTGAAATTAAATCAAATTTCGATAACTTAAAATCAAATTATTCAATTTGGTTTATAGAATTATAACTTAAACTCATTTGAAATTAAAGCATTTAGAAATCAAATTTGAAATTCTAAAACACTTAAATTTTCTAATTTAAACTTATTTATTTTCAAAATAATTTGAAAACTTTAGTCTTTAAAACATTACTTACAATTTACCTTAAAAACTTTGATTTAATATCTAAATTCAAACATTTCCCTTTTTAAAATGACATTCAAAATTAAATGAAGTTAATTACTTCGAAAGGAAATCATTTTAAACAAATTTAAAACTAAAATAAATTCAATCAATACCTTTAAAGTTTGATTTACAATTTAATTCAGAATAACAAGTTTTACTTTTATAAATTTGTTTCCTTTTTCATATAAACTTGTTTATAGCTTAATACTTGATTTTATTCCAACAAGAAGTTAATTTTGCAACATATATTATTAATCAGAACTTAGCTAAAAATCACCTCCTAACAAACTCGAGACTAAACACAGAAATTCCCGAGGCTTTCCCGAAGCAAACCCACGCCCTACTACTTCGAGTCGTTCCTCCAAAAGCACGAGAGCCACCCCGAGACGATCTCTTCTTCCCTAAACACCCTGATTCCCAGTTTACCACGTACACGCGTGCACCTTGCACATCACCTCCAGCCACTGATGATCGGCGTGATGTTCGCCTATAACTCCACGAACCCATACGAACAAGAAAAAAAACCCAGATCCACCCATTTGAACGCGAATCAAAATTCGACCAGACGAATCAAAATTACTGCAGCAGCTCAACCCCAAAAATCCATCACCACCGATGGCCGCCTTCACTTGAAAACCCCAACGACTTTCCAAAGCACCGCCGAACCTCCACACTACCATCCCCCACGTCGCGATCGACTATGATCATAAAACCAAGTCGCGAAAGCCATGACCATACAGCCGAGCAGAAACCAAAATAAAAAACCTAGTTCGATCCCATTCGAACAAATCACTCATTAGAAAAATTATTTTGCATTTTTCCTATAATCAACAATCTATACACAAGCTTCAACCAAGATTTCAAACCAAATTATAGCATGGATAATCGGCAATCACCGAAACTCCCAAAAACACACAAACTCAAAATTCTCAACGAACACTCAACTAAAAATCACAAATTACATATCAAAATTCATGATTTTCTACCAAGATTACATGCATGTAATTCAATTCAAAATTTAAAGCGGTTGATTTTTGACCAAATTTTAAGTTTCATTGTGTTTCCTATTTAAAACACTATTTGTAAATTTAATTTTACAGAAATTATTTTTAAAATTACCTTCAACATTAACATAAAATATTTCATTCAATCACCAAGACCAAACATAAATGTTTAGTGGGAGATTCAAATTTTGAAAGAATTCAGGCCTGAAAACAATAGATAACAGAGGGTTTAAATATGCAGTTTATTTACTTACATAAACATATCAACAAATTCACTAATATAAACCTAGAAAATTCTTATACAACACTCAGATCAAACCACATATCATCATATGCATTTAAATTTGAACATGATTAATCTGTTTTTAAAAATATTTGCTCACCTCAAATATTGCAGAGCACAGCAGATTTAAACTTTCCAGGCCTTTAATCTTTAAATTTGAAAAAGCTTTGATATGCTTTGATTTGCTTTTTGATTGAAAATCCTTTTGCATGCATCAATTTGTTGATTAAAAAAAATGTTGAAACAGATCTTTGAATTGCAGGTTGAACTCCATGCAGGTTGAAGTTGAAAAGAACTTGCTGAAGATCATTCCTTTTGAAATGCAGGTTGATTTGGTGTTGCAGGTTTGCAATTTGATTCATATTTGATTTTTCAAATGTTACTTTGCTTTTGATTTTGCAGTTTTCATATCATAGTTGAAGTAAATTTCTGGTTGCCATTATTTTAGTTGAGAAGTGAAAACAAAACTAATCTTCTTCTTAATACATTTATTAAAATTTAAATGAATATGCCACTTGTTATAAAACTTACATTTGTCATCTTAATTGTTTAATTGCTTTACAAGTGTTATTAAGGGTGTTTATTATGTTTACACATGTCTTAAGTGTTTTTTTAATATAATTTTATTGAATTGAAATGTATATATAAACTTACGTATTTAAATTCCTTAATTAATAAAAAATTTCATATGTATTTATAAATTTACTTTTAAGAGAACATATTCTAAAACTAATTAAAATGCAAATAATTCATATACATATATTTTAAAATCTAAAACATTTATATTTATCATTTATAACCATTTTAATTTGAGCACTTTAAAACAAACCTTGTTTAAATCCTTTTTAAACTGTCACATTTAAAAACAGACAATTATCTTATATTTTTAAACAAATTTGAATATATCTTAAATTAACTTTTGAAAAATAATAACTTTAAAACAAAAATTTTAAATTACAATTCATACATATTTAAATTATCAATAGATTAAATTAAATTTCAAAACAACATCAAATTATAACATATACATACATATATATTACAATTTGAAAATTCAACCTTTATTTAAAACAAAAGATCTTCTATTCACAATATATATCAAATATATATATTATAAATAGAATAAAAATTTATTAGCTTTGAAAAATAATTCTTATCAATATTGCCAGATTAAAAATTTATTAACCTTTAAAAGATTAAATTTATCAATTTAAATTAAAATTATAAAAAATAATTATCAAATCAATTTAATTATTAATACAGATTATTAAATTGATATTGCCTAAAATTCCGGGTCGTTATAGTTTTTAACTAAGGAATGTCGACATTATGGGATACCCCATGTCGACATGGTAGCCGTTAGATTCAAAAGTTTTAATTTTCAAAAGAAGTGTCTATCGTTTAAATCTCTTCACAAATGGCTATGACCGTTATTGGTCTATAAATAGCCTTTAAAATGAATTTTTTTAACTAATTAATTTCTTATGTTATTCACTCCTCCCTCTCCACAAATCCATATTCTAAGCTTTTTCATATTTTTAAGATCATGCCGAAATTCTATTGAATTCTCAAGTGAATCAAATTAGAATCTCATTCTTGTTTGATTCTCTGCCCTCTTTCGAAGATCAAAGTGCTATTCTGATTTATAGGATTAATCAAAAGTTTATCGAATCTCTCTATAAGGTATGGTTGTGCCTGAAAATTGAAAGTGTGTAGGACCGTATAATATGGATAAACAGTAATGCAGAGTATAAACAGTAAATAATGCGGAATATAAATGCAGTAAATAAAATGACACCAGAGATTTTATACTGGTTCGGAGCACCGTCCTACGTCCAGTCCCAGACTAACTTCTGGCTTTAACTAACAATACCCTCACTTAACCCGGAGTAATAGGTAAACAACAACTGAGCAGCAGAACATGATTTTTGCCTCAGCAGCAGAAGAGGACTTTCCCTTGCCTGAGCAGCAGAACAGGACTTTAACAAAGTACAAAAGTAGTTGACTCAATGTGTTCTTGATAATACTGATTTGTCTATTAAGATTACAAACTTCCTATAATCAATTCCTCAAGAATATAAAGAGTGTGTGAAGATTTGAAGGGAAGAATATTGCTAAGAATCAAAGTATATAAAGTATAACTCAAAGACTCAAAGCAGTGAAGAGTATGAGAGCACTAGAGTAATCACAAGAGAGAATAGAAAGAATTAAAATCAGAAATTGGTGATTATGAAGTATGAGATAACTCCTATATATAGTTTTTAGAGAGATGCAACTCTTAGTGAAGAGTTTCAGCCAAGAGAGACAACTGTTGATGAAGTGCAACTCTTCATGGAAGAAGGTGTCCATTCAGAAATTTGACAGTTGAAGTCGGTTCAGTCGACTAGTATATTTGATCAGTCGACTGGTGTTTGAAAATTTTAAAAACATTTGTCCGTTTAAAATTATAGGCAGTGTTCATGTAACGACCTGCCATTTTGGACAGTTTAAACCGACGATCAAATCCACATGTCGATTCCAAACCGTTCAAAAGGGCAGATGGTTATTGGGGTAAATAAGAAAAGGAAAGAAAAAAAATAAAGGAAATGAAACAACAGAGAATCTCGCAGCGGAACGATAAAATATAATAGTCAAATAAACAGTTCATGAAGCTGTCTACTATACTTTGACAATTATTTATACAACATTTATCAGAGTTTATACATATACAACAGAACAATTAAATAATGCAGCAGATAACATGATGCAAGGGTAATAATAGCAATAGTATACCGAAACTCCGTCTTCATCCTCCGAAATAGGTCTTCAAAAATCTGAAAAACTCAGGACTGACCCGAGCGTAATGAAAAGACAAAACACTCGAGTCAGGACTAAAATATCCTTATGAAAGTTAAATCGATCGTAAATAAATATGAGCGTAACGGCGTCAGAGATGTTTACGGGGTTTGACATCCCATATCCAGCGTCAACGTGCGTGCAATAACTTAAGAGATGTTACGGGATTTTCATCTCTCAAGGATCCGTTAAACTATATACTATGTAGGAATATACGCTAAGTAGATAATGTCTATCAGTAATATAAAGTATCAAAATAGCGTTAAGGCGTTACCATAATTCCCCTTAACACATTTTATATTCCCAAAAGCATATACAAGACCGTAGTTTCCCCAAAACCGGAAGTCACCAGAGGGCAATCCATATACTCAAGGTACAAATCAAAACGTAGTGGTCGCGAATAGGATAATCAGTATGGCAAGGTACATGAGGCGATACCAACTAGGATACTAGTAGTTGCGTGATCCGGACTGATGTTGGGCATAGCCAGCAGCTACCCCAACACCGCGAAACAACACTCCCAAATCAAGGGGTGCACCCAAATCGCATCACAAATGTAATAGAAATGGTATCGAAGAAGTGTGTCCGCTAGAGGTGGCGAACCTCAATGGCCCGGCGCGGCTCCTGTTTTAGTCATGTCAAGGGTCATCCAATATCGTTCTCTTTCTTCAGTCAACGCGTTCACCAAACCATCCACTTCATTCTGGATCAACACTCCGCGTATAATAGTTATTAAAGTGGTGTTCGGTATCGACAGAGAGTATGTCCATATCCGATCCCGGTCTCTTTAATAACTACGTATTATTACACCGTTGGCTCTTTTACATTTCAAATCGATTCATAACTGATATCAAAATATCATATTCGTTTCAAAAATCAAATCCATTTCAAATTTCACCGTATCTATCAAAATGTCAGATTCCGTTTCAAAAATCAATTTTCGCATCAATGTCTCATTTCGATTTCAAAGTCATTTCGAATTTCAATTCAGGTTGCAACTTCATTTAACTCAATTCGTATTTTAAATTCAAGATTTAAATATAAACATTCCACTTTATTGACCAGCTTAGAATTTTAGAAAATAGTTTTAAGTAGTTTAAAAGTAGTTTTAAAAAAAAAAATAGTTAAAAATACTTAAGATCTTAAAATGGATTTGAAACAGATAAATTAGTTTAAAGTAATTTAAATTGGGTTAAGTAGATTTAAAATAGATTAAAATAATTTAAGTATTCAAAAATAGTTTATATAACTGAGTAATTTGGAAAACAAAATAAAATAGCTTCAAACCCAATCCATTTCAATTTTATCTTCCCAATTCAAATCAATTTCAATTTCCATTCTACCGATTTCAATTTCGGTTTCAATTCAATTCAACGTCAACTTTGACTTCAAATTAATTCGATTTTACATTCACCTTCAACTTATTCAATTTCAATATATATATCGATTTTTAGATTGATTTTTCAAAATATCAATTTTAACACTTAACAAAATTGTCCTTCAATATTCAAATTTAAATCCCAATTACAAACATGATTCAATTTCAAGCTCAATTTCAAATATCATTTTATATCTCTTTTACTTAATAATATTCAAAGCTCGATTTAAGGTTAAATCCTTTAAACGAATAAATTTTTAAACTTCAATCATAACCAAATTTTTAAGTTTCAAAGTCTCAACTTAATTATTTAACAAATTCCTTTAACCAAAATCTATTTCAACATTCCAAACTCAAATTTTCGATAAATTCGATTTCTATAAATTCGATTTCTATTTATAACTTTTACATCAAACATTTAAATAAATTTCAAATCGACGATTTTAAAAATTATAAATTTAGCCAATTCGGTGTCCGTATATAATTTTCTATCCTATGGCCAAGTAATTATTTATTTCAATTAAATGTCAGGGATGCGTACATATTACTTAAATTAAATCACAGTATCATATGTATGCATAACAGGATATATATAAGCAAATAAACATCCAAACATTCAAATATCAACCAATAACATCCATCGACATACATCACCCAATAACCAATATGATTCATAGCAATTTCAAAGTTATCAATGTCAGGTAATTTAATCGCAATTTAGTTTCAATTTCAATTTAAATTTTACTGTCAATTAAATTTTCAACGGTTAATTCAAATGGCAAACTATATGCCAATTAATTTATCAAACAACGACAAATCAAATCATAACACATCATAATGTCAAATTTAACTAGCATGAAGATATTTAGTACATTGTGAGCGTTATAAAATACTCACCTTGATTTCAATGTAGTTCCAACGTTTTATTTCGAATAAAATTAAACAAGCGTTTAATTTTACCCGAAATTTTCACTAGCTCCAAACGACTCCAATCCATCTCCATAGCGTAGTGTTCGGCAATACGAACACAACGCAACTTGTTTCGTGCGTTTACGACCTCGTATGAAAGAGATACCAATTTTTAAAGTTTGAACGATAATTAAATATATAAATTACAATTTTATTTGCAATTCAAACCCACCCCATCCTAGCCCTTCATTCACGCGCATCCATCAGGGCCGTGCTTTTCCCTCTCTTCCATCTCCAGTTACGTTCCCAGGTCGAGAAACCGAACCCACTCATGCCATCAAACCCTAATAGCTGCAACCACTTCGTCGACATAAATCTCGATCAGGACACACCAAATTGAAGCCACTTGCAATCCTCACCTTCGGTATGAGCACCACGAAGCTCGTCCTCCCCCAACGTTTGAATTCGCACGCGATACGAGGGTGGACGCGGCCCATTTTCTCCGCCTAAGGTCGATAATTCGTCGACCCACCGTATGGATCTGAAGCTCTTTTCGTGCTCTTCAAGTTTGCAGTTGATGACTTCCTTCAATTATTCACGGATTGAGAGAAAAATGAGGAGGGAGATGGACAATTTTCGGCCATTGGTTAAGAGGGAGGCGGCTGCTGAAAGAACTAGGGTTTAGGAGCTAAAAGGAAAGAGCTAGGTCCTTTTATAGAAAACGACGTACACTATTCATCCGTGATTTTCGAACTCCGATTTACGTGCCGTAACTAGCGTTTCTAGGGTTTACCCCGCGTTCCGGACACAATGGAATAGGTTTCGGAACCCAATTTCGATCGTATGCGCGAGTTACGGAAATAAACGATAAATTTTAAATTAAACCGATTAAACGAATTTCTAGGCGTTTTGGCTCGCCCCGGACAAACGATAAATCAGATTGACTTGAAATTTGAAATCTTACAATAATATCACATTACGGATCCGATGAAACTGGTTTCGTCGAAATCCAAGACCGTTTGAAAAATAACTATTTTAACTCGTTAAATTAATATTAAAACAATTTCGATGCGTTTCGAGCTGCCACGGTCAAACGACAACTCCGATTGCTACGAAAATTGAAATCCGATAATAACTAACTATTACGGATCCAATGGAACTAGTTTCGTCCAATTCTGAGACTGCTCAAAAATTGGCTATTTTCCAGTTGATAATTAATATTAAAATATTCAATTTTCACAAATAAATTTTAAATTCAGTTTTAAAAGTTCTATAATATCACTATAACTCCAATATGATAAAATAAAATTTTACAAATCATTTTAATCATATTAAACCCGTTATTCAATTTATCCAATAAATTCCAATTTTAAAATCGTATTAACTCTATTAAAATCCAAATATAACTTACGTTCACTTTGGAAACCAATTTGAATCATATTAAATCAAATTTCAATTATTCACTCTATTTTCATATATTAAATTTCAATATCAAATTAATCGTATCAAATTCGAAATTTAATTTATTCAAACCTTCGTGATATTAAATTTAACAAATTTGATTATTCTTAAATCACTATCTTTTGACATATTCACAACGAACTTATAAAATTTAACTTTTGAAATGAATTAAAATTATAGAACAACCATTTCCATTATACGGTTATTCAATTCCCGTTATTAAATTATTCAATAATTTCCAAATATTTAATTTTAACAATTTCGATTATCCAATAATTCATTATCTTTTGAAATATTGAAATTGAACTCATAAGAATCAACTTTTAAAACCAATTCACAATTTAGAACATTTTTTTCATTTTACAGTTATTCAATTATTCAATAAGTTTTAAATATTTAATTTAAACAAATTACCTGTTCAATATTCAATATTTGATTTCAAATAGATTTTTACTTATCAATCAATTACTCTCTTATACCCAATGAATCAACATTTATTATCCTCTTCAACTTTTGATTTCAAAGGCATTCACTAAGTAGCTTTTATTTATCGTTACTTGGATAGTTACTTTTGCAATTCATTCCAGTTATTATTATTTCAAACGAATTACAAAATTTTTCTAACATTAAGTCACGAAAGCTTATTAAATTAGTTATTTTAATTATCGAAAATTTACGGGTCGTTACATTCTCCCCCACTCAAAACTTTTCGTCCCCGAAAAGGAAAGAGAAGGGAAAAAGGAACTAAGTACAGAATTCAACATTAGATATATCTTATCCAAAGTTACCAACTTTAAATATAATGAAATTCCATTTATAAAGTCACAACTACGCTTCCACTAAGTTATTCCAAACGCCTTTCTAACTTTAAAAGATAGTTATCAAAACAAGTTAAAATATATTTTTTTTCTAAAACTTGAAAATTTTTCTAACACCCGGATTTACGGAAAATTTCGGCAGAGTCTCCTTTGCGCGGCTCGATCGGTACAACTACAAAACGCCTCTACGGGCCCCAAACCAACAAAAGAAAATCCAAAAGCCAAGTGGCTCATCAAAAATACCAAATCCAATGATAAAATAAACATGTACCTTATATTTTTATTAGCGAGCATATACGAATAATATAGCGCGAAAGCGAGCTCCAAATGCGAAGCAAGCGCAATCCGCACCTACTAAACACTCAACAAACTATGAGAACCATGCATATATGAAAATAATATCAATATACATCATATAGCAACATAACAACTACATTTGCCAACATAGCAAATGCAACAAAACAACAAATGCAACCATCAATCAACTATCATCCAACTATCATCCAACAAATCCATAACCAATCATTATAAATTCACTTCTCATTAATATTTATTGACTTGGGTTTCAATTTTTAATCACAGTTGATTCATTAACGTTGGATTTTACTAACATTCATTCTCAATTCAATTAGTTAACATTCACTAATTTATATTTACATTAGTTCACTTCCAATTTAAATCAAATTAAATTCTATTTAAATTCATTTAACTTTCAATTTGATTTCAGTGATTTATAGCTTTCAATTTCATTAACACTTAATGAATTATGTACAATCAACTAACAATCATATAACAACCAAACTATT
This sequence comes from Allium cepa, assembly GCA_030765085.1. Taxonomy (NCBI): domain Eukaryota; kingdom Viridiplantae; phylum Streptophyta; class Magnoliopsida; order Asparagales; family Amaryllidaceae; genus Allium; species Allium cepa. Next base: position 849,626,318 of record CM060938.1, read on the forward strand.
AATTTTACATTCAATTTGGTTTATCTCTTTCAATTCCAATTATACAATTTAAAAGAATCATTTTATATTTGGCATCTTAAATTTTCAATATTAGCTTAATTAATTCTGTAAGCCGTACATATATCATCTGTGAGCAATATAAATCTAATCGCTTATCCGATCACACAATTTCACTTCCAACTAGTATCGTTCACACTATTCTCTAGTGCGGACTCAAATTTGGTTCCTTGATTGGAAACTGTTACTCTCCTTTCATAGCCATATACTATGATAGAGAATTCCAGAATCAAATTAAAAATCCATATCCAGGGTTCGCCGTCGAAAATCGAGTGAAAAATCCTACTTGGATCGATATAAATCATCTCGAAATTTTATGCTCGAATTTGGATCAAATCGTTATGCGAACAAAATAATATACGTACAATCTTACGTATTACCTTCCAATGGATTCTCTATTTAATTTATCGATACTAAATTATTTTATTGACTTCTTTTTTTTTCACTTAATTTCTCACAATCCATTATTCAGTTAGTATATTCATTTCTTTACATAGCATATTCTTTAACATTATCTTTTCTCAAACATCATATCAAAGAATTTGCTTACTCAAGTTCATTTTAAACATTCCATGTGATTAGTTAAATTCAATTTCGTTTCCAATTGATTCTTAGCTATAAGAAATTTCTTTATTTACATTTATTTCATTTTCATAATTTCAGTTAATAACGAATTCATTTGTGGGACATTTTATAAATCAACCCTTTAGTTTATAGTCATTTCATAAAAGTCTAACTTCTCATATATGACTTTTCTTAATTTACAGTTATCTTAAAGGTTACAAATTCAATTTTTTTTTCCAATCCCTTCGTAATTTATATTTATTTTCTATAACCAATTTACAAAGATATAATACGATTCATTTCTTAAGTTCACTTACTTGTTTCATTTATCCATTTATCATTTCATGCTGTATTTAAGTATATAACAATTTTTTTCACAACTAAAATTTTCATTTACATACATTTTAATTCGTTTTGAGCTTTCCTTACTTGTATACTTCAATTACTTCAGGTTCTGTTTATTTATACAATATCTCATTACGTATCCAAAACATCATTTTAACTTTTAACATTTGGTAAGTCTTGTTATATGTTATCAGAATGTAATTTTGGTATTATACAAATTTATAGAATTTCATTTTACTTAATTAGAATGTTCACAAATTTAATTTGTTAAATCCTCTTTACCTTTCAACTTTAAAGTTTTCCCAAACAATAGCTTAGATATCTTAATCCTCTTATTTTATAATTTTTGGTTATTCACATTTCATTCAAATAATTTGAAAATTATTAATTAACAGAACTTAGAAATTTAAATGCCCGATTCCTTTCAAATCGTTTGAAATAAACATATATACTTATATTTTTTTTTTATATCAAACCATACCTTTGGAGTTTAAACCAAAACCTATTTACCTAAAATAATTTTGAAGAAAAGCAAAGCTTCCTAGAAGTCTCTCCCACTTTGAGACTCGAAAATGAACGTCGATGATGCTGCGCAGTCATCACCGAAATTATTTTCCAGCGACATAAGAGAGGAGTACTGAATTCATTCCTTCCTTTAAAATCCTTTCAAAATATTTCCTATAAATATTTTCTAACTAATATCACAATATATTTTCTTCAAAGCTTTGAAAACTATTTCTCAAGATCTCCGGGTCTTAAACTCCATATTTTCCAATTTAAATCTATTTTTAATTCATAAGTCACCTTTATAAAATATTCTTATAGGATTTTCTTTCTTAAAACATCCCACAAGTGTTTTATCATTGTTCATTTTGTAATTCACCTTATTTATTTAAATTACAATATCTGATTAATGTTAATAGCCAATATTTCATTTCCAACAACCAAATAAGCTAGATTGGTCACAATAAATTTTGAAATAAATTCTTTATATACAAAATATACTTAGGGCAAAATTATTTCATTTACCCAATTTCAAAACAATACTATGTCGAATTGTTCTGTTTAAGTGTTTAGAGATCCCTGTCAATGACGTTAATTACTCGTATTGACCAGAATCCATAAGCCACTCAACAAATCAACCGACACAATATAAAACATTTTATATCACTAACAAATACGCTCTCTCATATACACTCAACTCATTCATATAGTTTACCTCTGTTTCAATGAGTTATTCCCCACTAGAGCCAAGGTTTATCGCTAAACCAAAGCTCTGATACCAACTGTAACGACCCGCCTTTTTGGACAGTTTAAACCGACGATCAAATCCACATGTCGATTCCATACCGTTCAAAAGGGCAGATGGTTATTGGGGTAAATAAGAAAAGAAAAGAAATAAAGGAAATGAAACAACAGAGAATCTCGCAGCGGAACGATAAAATATAATAGTCAAATAAACAGTTCATGAAGCTGTCTACTATACTTTGACAATTATTTATACAACATTTATCAGAGTTTATACATATACAACAGAACAATTAAATAATGCAGCAGATAACATGATGCAAGGGTAATAATAGCAATAGTATACCGAAACTTCGTCTTCATCCTCCGAAATAGGTCTTCAAAAATCTGAAAAACTCAGGACTGACCCGAGCGTAATGAAAAGACAAAACACTCGAGTCAGGACTAAAATATCCTTATGAAAGTTAAATCGATCGTAAATAAATATGAGTGTAACGGCGTCAGAGATGTTTACGGGGTTTGACATCCCATATCCAGTGTCAACGTGCGTGCAATAACTTAAGAGATGTTACGGGATTTTCCATCTCTTAAGGATCCGTTAAACTATATACTATGTAGTAATATACGCTAAGTAGATAATGTCTATCAGTAATATAAAGTATCAAAATAGCGTTAAGGCGTTACCATAATTCCCCTTAACACATTTTATATTCCCAAAAGCATATACAAGACCGTAGTTTCCCCAAAACCGGAAGTCACCAGAGGGCAATCTATATACTCAAGGTACAAATCAAAACGTAGTGGTCGCGAATAGGATAATCAGTATGACAAGGTACATGAGGCGATACCAACTAGGATACTAGTAGTTGCGTGATCCGGACTGATGTTGGGCATAGCCAGCAGCTACCCCAACACCGCGAAACAACACTCCCAAATCAAGGGGTGCACCCAAATCGCATCACAAATGTAATAGAAATGGTATCGAAGAAGTGTGTCCGCTAGAGGTGGCAAACCTCAATGGCCCGGCGCGGCTCCTGTTTTAGTCATGTCAAGGGTCATCCAATATCGTTCTCTTTCTTCAGTCAACGCGTTCACCAAACCATCCACTTCATTCTGGATCAATACTCCGCGTATAATAGTTATTAAAGTGGTGTTCGGTATCGACAGAGAGTATGTCCATATCCGATCCCGGTCTCCTTAATAACTACGTATTATTACGCCGTTGGCTCTTTTACATTTCAAATCGATTCATAACTGATATCAAAATATCATATTCGTTTCAAAAATCAAATCCATTTCAAATTTCACTGTATCTATCAAAATGTCAAATTCTGTTTCAAAAATCAATTTTCGCATCAATGTCTCATTTCGATTTCAAAGTCATTTCGAATTTCAATTCAGGTTGCAACTTCATTTAACTCAATTCGTATTTTAAATTCAAGATTTAAATATAAACATTCCACTTTATTGACCAGCTTAGAATTTTAGAAAATAGTTTTAAGTAGTTTAAAAGTAGTTTTTAAAAAAAATTAAATAGTTAAAAATACTTAAAATATTAAAATGGATTTGAAATAGATAAATCAGTTTAAAGTAATTTAAATTGGGTTAAGTAGATTTAAAATAGATTAAAATAATTTAAGTATTCAAAAATAGTTTATATAACTGAGTAATTTCGAAAACAAAATAAAATAGCTTCAAACCCAATCCATTTCAATTTTATCTTCCCAATTCAAATCAATTTCAATTTCCATTCTACCGATTTCAATTTCGGTTTCAATTCAATTCAACGTCAACTTTGACTTCAAATTAATTCGATTTTACATTCACCTTCAACTTATTCAATTTCAATATATATATCGATTTTTAGCTTGATTTTTCAAAATATCAATTTTAACACTTAACAAAATTATCCTTCAATATTCAAATTTAAATCCCAATCACAAACATGATTCAATTTCAAGATCAATTTCAAATATCATTTTATATCTCTTTTACTTAATAATATTCAAATCTCGATTTAAGGTTAAATCCTTTAAACGAATAAATTTTCGAACTTCAATCATAACCAAATTTTTAAGTTTCAAAGTCTCAACTTAATTATTTAACAAATTCCTTTAACCAAAATCTATTTCAACATTCCAAACTCTAATTTTCGATAAATTCGATTTCTATAAATTCGATTTCTATTTATAACTTTTACATCAAACATTTAAATAAATTTCAAATCGACGATTTTAAAAATTATAAATTTAGCCAATTCGGTGTCCGTATATAATTTTCTATCCTATGGCCAAGTAATTATTTATTTCAATTAAATGTCAGGGATGAGTACATATTACTTAAATTAAATCATAGTATCATATGTATGCATAACAGGATATATATAAGCAAATAAACATCCAAACATTCAAATATCAACCAATAGCATCCATCGACATACATCACCCAATAACCAATATGATTCATAGCAATTTCAAAGTTATCAATGTCAGGTAATTTAATCGCAATTTAGTTTCAGTTTCAATTTAAATTTTACTGTCAATTAAATTTTCAACGGTTAATTCAAATGGCAAACTATATGCCAATTAATTTATCAAACAACGACAAATCAAATCATAACACATCATAATGTCAAATTTAACTAGCATGAAGATATTTAGTACGTTGTGAGCGTTATAAAACACTCACCTTGATTTCAATGTAGTTCCAACGTTTTATTTAGAATAAAATTAAACGAGCGTTTAATTTTACCCGAAATTTTCACTAGCTCCAAACGACTCCAATCCAGCTCCATAGCGTAGTGTTCGGCAATACGAACACAACGCAACTTGTTTCATGCGTTTACGACCTCGTATGAAAGAGATACCAATTTTTAAAGTTTGAACGATACTGAAATATATAAATTACAATTTTATTTGCAATTCAAACCTACCCCATCCTAGCCCTTCATTCACGTGCATCCATCAGGGCCATGCTTTTTCCTCTCTTCCATCTCCAGTTACGTTCCCAGGTCGAGAAACCGAACCCACTCATGCCATCAAACCCTAATAGCTGCAACCACTTCGTCGACATAAATCTCGATCAGGACACACCAAATTGAAGCCACTTGCAATCCTCACCTCCGGTATGAGCACCACGAAGCTCGGCCTCCCCCCAACGTTTGAATTCGCGCGCGATACAAGGGTGGACGCGGCCCATTTTCTCCGCCTAAGGTCGATAATTCGTCGACCCACCGTATGGATCTGAAGCTCTTTTCGTGCTCTTCAAGTTTGCAGTTGATGAATTCCTTCAATTATTCACGGATTGAGAGAAAAATGAGGAGGGAGATAGACAATTTTCGGCCATTGGTTAAGTGGGAGGCGACTGCTGAAAGAACTAGGGTTTAGGAGCTAAAAGGAAAGCGCTAGGTCCCTTTATAGAAAACGACGTACACTATTCATCCGTGATTTTCGAACTCCGATTTACGTGCGGTAACTAGCGTTTCTTGGGTTTACCCCGCGTTCTGGACACAATGGAATAGGTTTCGGAAGCTAATTCGATCGTATGCGCGAGTTACGGAAATAAACGATAAATTTTAAATTAAACCGGTTAAACGAATTTCTAGGCGTTTTGGCTTGCCCCGGACAAACGATAAATCAGATTGACTTGAAATTTGAAATCTTACAATAATATCACATTACGGATCCGATGAAACTGGTTTTGTCGAAATCCGAGACCGTTTGAAAAATGACTATTTTAACTCGTTAAATTAATATTAAAACAATTTCGATGCATTTCGAGCTGCCACGGTCAAACGACAACTCTGATTGCTACGAAAATTGAAATCCGATAATAGCTAACTATTACGGATCCAATGGAACTAGTTTCGTCCAATTCTGAGACTGCTAAAAAATTGGCTATTTTCCAGTCGATAATTAATATTAAAATATTCAATTTTCACAAATAAATTTTAAATTCAGTTTTAAAAGTTCTATAATATCACTATAACTCCAATATGATAAAATAAAATTTTACAAATCATTTTAATCATATTAAACCCGTTATTCAATTTATCCAATAAATTCCAATTTTAAAATCGTATTAACTCTATTAAAATCCAAATATAACTTACGTTCACTTTGGAAACCAATTTGAATCATATTAAACCAAATTTCAATTATTCACTCTATTTTCATATATTAAATTTCAATATCAAATTAATCGTATCAAATTCGAAATTTAATTTATTCAAACCTTCGTGATATTAAATTTAACAAATTTGATTATTCTTAAATCACTATCTTTTGACATATTCACAACGAACTTATAAAATTTAACTTTTGAAATGAATTAAAATTATAGAACAACCATTTCCATTATGCGGTTATTCAATTCCCGTTATTAAATTATTCAATAATTTCCAAATATTTAATTTTAACAATTTCGATTATCCAATAATTCATTATCTTTTGAAATATTGAAATTGAACTCATAAGAATCAACTTTTAAAACCAATTCACAATTTAGAACATTTTTTCATTTTACAGTTATTTAATTATTCAATAAGTTTTAAATATTTAATTTAAACAAATTACCTGTTCAATATCAATATTTGATTTCAAATAGATTTTTACTTATCAATCAATTACTCTCTTATACCCAATGAATCAACATTTATTATCCTCTTCAACTTTTGATTTCAAAGGCATTCACTAAGTCGCTTTTATTTATCGTTTCTTGGATAGTTATTTTTGTAATTCATTCCAGTTATTGTTATTTCAAACGAATTACAAAAATTTTCTAACATTAAATCACGAAAGCTTATTAAATTAGTTATTTTAATTATTGAAAATTTACGGGTCGTTACAGTTCACTATTGTGCATATGCATAATCAGTCGACTGGCACGAATAGTCAGTCGACTGGCTATGCATATATTGCACAGTGAACTATTTTTGTAAAGAAAAATTAAAAAATTGAAGACTTGAGGATTGATTTTAACATATGTCTAAGACTCAACACATACAATAATTAATTTACGCATAGAGTTGTAGTCTTGATCCTCTCTTTTTGTCATGTATGAATGCAAATTCTTCTTTAGCTTTTGAATCGTCTTGTCATGAATCAAAACTAGTGATTCAACATTCTCCCCCTTTTTGATTGATGACAGCCTGTATATATCTTATAGAAAAAAAATTTCTCCCCTGAATGTATGATTTCTTTTTCCTGCATTAAATATGTTAGTGCACATACTTTTTCTCCCCCTTTGTCATCGACAAAAAGGAGATACAACAAACAAAATATAAATATAAAGTGCAGAAATAAATATAAAAGAGAGACTATTTAATACAAGTTTCAATAGATAAATAAGTTGCAAGATTCAATATGTTTAAACTGACAATAACGTTTTTAAATAAGTAAATAATTAATACCCAACTCACTCACCAAAAGATCTACTCATCAAGATCCAAATTGTATTCTTCCTCTAGTGCGGGCTCCTTTCCTGGCCTAGAAGTTCCTTAAGCACCACTGCCTGTGCCACTAGTACCACTACTAGTATGCTCTTTGGAAGTTGACCATGTAAATCTTGGTTCTGGACGTTTACCATGTGCTATTGAAGAAGCAGTTGTGGAAGACGAACATGAAATTCCATCCCATAGTATAGAGAAGAATCCTTTAACTTTGTCTAATTTTTTATCAACTTTCTTTAAACGAGATCCTAGTATTTGTTGATTTCTAGAAAGGATCTCTTCGGATTCTCGTAAACTAGCCGATTTTGCAAGACGAATTTCTTCGTCTTCTTCGGGATGAGATGTTTGTTCTCGAATAACTGGTCCGCCTGAAGGACGTTGTTGTTGCTGGCGATTCCATTCTTCATATGAGGTAAAAGATGGAGGAGCTGACGGTAGTTTCATGAGACTTAATGTGCGAATGTTGATAACTCCAACGGAAGAAGTTTCAGATTCCGGTTGAGGTATACCCACATTTAAAAGCAATCTCATTATATATTCGCCGAAATAAATTGTTCTCATATTACTGTTGTTGAAGGTGAGAAACTCATCCAATATTCTTCGTAGCCAATTGACTTGAATTCCTTCCCATACCGCATAAAATGCTTTGAAATTTTCTGGGTAGATAAGTTTATATGACCCTGTTCTTGGAAGGATACTCCGCATGAAAGCTTTGTGAAGAATTATTGCTTTTGGTCGAAGGAGAATAGATTTTTGTTCCGTCATATTGTCACCCATGAACATATGGCTAACTCGATCCCTTTGTTGAATATTACAATCGACATCATCTAGTGGAATACCATGATTGGGAGTATGAAGTATGTGTTCCATTCGATCTAAGGAGAAGAAAACTTGATGCCCACAAACTAAACTCCAAACACAAATCATCCCTATTTGATGGACGTTGATGAGGAAGATTTAAGTTTGCATAAAAAAGCTTTACCATGAGACGATTGATCTTGTGAGAATTAACATTCAAGTCAGGTAGAGATTCCAATCCGGATCTACGCAAGAGTTCTTGTAAACAATAAGCCGCGAAATTGCTGTAGACCATGAATGAACCTACAAAGATCCTTGAGTTTTTCATTTTATGCCATCTTGTTACTGCTACATCATTATATAGCCATTGAGCAATTTGGGCATCGGTAGGATCGACGGAAGAAGTGCGTTGCCTATGACATTTTGGAGGAGCCATTTGATTGAGTTTTTAGTGATAAAAATGAGTTTAATTGGGATTTTAGGGTTCGTGGACGAAATAGATTTGGGGTAAAACTGGGAATGGTAAAGTGAAACTTGGGAAAAAAAAGTAACTAAATAAGGAAGATAGTAGCAGTTTTGAACAGCCAGTCGACTGATATAAGCATTCAGTCGACTGGTATACAGAAATGTACAAAAATTATGAACAGCCAGTCAACTGATCGTGTTAGGTCAGTCGACTGACTGTTTTCCCAAGAGTTTTGAGCACCTGCATTCAGTCGACTGGTTTATAATTTCAGTCGACTGACTGGAGGTAAAAATTGCAGTGAAGTATTTAAAACAAAGTGTTATATATATAAAAAAATACATAATTGAAATACAAATAATCAGGAACAATAATATAAAGGAAATGATGACAATTTAGGAGTTTTTTGGAGAGGATTCTTGTGGTCAACCTTGGTGTTCTCAACATAAGGTCGCAAAGGAGACCAATAATTTTGGCATTCCCATGAGTTTGGAGATGTCGGAGGTTGAGGTGGAGTTCATTCCCATTTATTCCAGCCGGATGAATTTTCCCGATGAGAAGTTGAAGGTTCAACAACGTCATGCTTAGATGATTTTCCATAAAATTTAAGAGCAATTGATTCTGTAAAGCTAAGGCGATTGGAATTCATCCGTTGTTCATAAAACATTTCTCTCTGTAGATTGACTTGTTCCTGTCGGTAATGATGGATTTCATCAATTTTTTTCTTTTTTTTTTGGAGAAATAAACAATGATTTTCGAGAATTCGTAGGTTTTGGAGAGAATCCAATGTGATATCGACCTGGTTCATGTACAGGGGTAGGTGTTGGCAAAGATGGAGTAGAGCTAGAGGATATCGGAGTAGAAAAGGACAATTTGGAGTTTGAGGAACCATAAGAGTCATGAGAGGCCATTAATGAGGAGCTTGAAAGTTTGTTTGAAAAGTTTGTAAGGATGATTAAGAAAATAAAGAGAATGCAGCTTATATAGATGCATTTCAGCTGAGATTGAGTGGTTATGAACAATCAATAATGCACAGCCAGAGATAAATAATAGTGGATGAGAATTAGTCGAAGGATAAATGGTTAAGAATGAATGATACATATGACTCAGCAGGAAAACATTCATGGAACAACTGGTAAGATATTGAACTACCAGCTAGGAGACCCAAGTTCGAGCTTTAGTGGATATGTTGTTTTATTTTTGAAAGAATTTTTTTTGGAATAGTTAAAACCATTCTTCTAGATGAAACAAGAAACAATCATAGCTCAAATGGTAGGAAGCATTTGAAACACAATAAAGGAGAGGTCATGGGTTCAAGTCCTGCTAGAGTCATAAAAAATTTATTTTTTATTTTTATAAAATTTGAGTGAAAGTTATATATATATATATACATATACACACATACATATATGTGTATGTATATATATATATATATATATATATATATATATATATCATCAAGATGTGTTATTAGAAGCTACAAACACATATAGTTGTATGTATGTGTGTGTGTATATATATATATATATATAATTTTATAAATTTTTAAAAGAGATAATACCAAGTTCTCGTCTTAAATTAATGAAAGTATTTTCGTTTAAAGGTTTTGTAAATATATCTGCTAATTGTTTATCAGAGGAGACCAATTCTAGATTTATCAAATCCTTTTCAATATTATAATGAAGAAAATGATGACGAATGTCAATGTGTTTTGTTCGTGAGTGATTAACAGGATTTTTAGAAAAATTAATAGCACTAGAATTATCACAGTAAATAGTTGATTTAGATAAATTGAAACCAAAATCTTGTAGTGTTTGTTGCATATAGATAACTTGAGCACATGCCAGAGCGGCAGAAATATATTCTGCTTCACATGTCGATAATGAAACACGGTTTTGTTTCTTACTAAACCAGGATACAAGAGACTGTCCAATGAAATGACAAGTCCCACTTGTACTTTTTCTATCTGTCTGGCTTCCTCCAAAATCAGCATCACTATATGATACTAATTCAAAAGGACATTCCTTTGGATAGAACAGTACAAAGTCCTTGGTTTTATTAAGATACCATAGTATATGTTTCACTGCTCGTAAATGTGATTCTTTAGGATCTGCTTGAAATCGTGCACACAAACAACTACTCATCATTATGTCAGGTCTACTTGCTGTTAAATATAGTGACGATTCAATCATACTTCAATATAATTTTTGATCAATACTTTTCCCATTTTCATCTTTATCAAGATGTATGGTTGTACTCATAGGAGTCGGTTTGGTAGAAGTATTTTTCATACCAAAGCGATCAATTAGATTGTTACAATATTTTTCTTGATTAATAAAAATACCATTTTCTAGTTGTTTTATTTGTAAACCAAGAAAAAAATTTAACTCACCCATATGTGACATTTCAAATTCATTTGTCATTATTTTAGAAAATTCTTGACAAAGCTTTTCATTTGTAGAGCCAAAAATTATATCATCAACATATATTTGAATAAATAAAATATCATGTTTATTTCTTTTAATAAAAAGAGTTTGATCAACCTTTCCAATTTCAAAACCAGAATTTATTAAATAACTTTTAAGACGATCGTACGAAGCACGGGGTGCTTGTTTCAAACCGTATAAAGCCTTTTTGAGCTTATAGACATGGTCAGGAAATTGTTCGTGTATGAATAATGGAGGTTGTTCAACAAAAACAGTTTCTTTTATAAAACCATGTAAAAAAGCACTTTTGACATCCATTTGATATAATTTAAAGTTATGAAAACATGCAAATGCTAGTAAGATTCGTATTGCTTCTAGTCTAGCGACTGGAGCAAACGTTTCTTCATAGTCAATTCCTTCTTCTTGATTATAACCTTGAGCAACTAATCTAGCTTTATTTCTAGTAATATTTCCTTGTTCATCTGCTTTATTTTAAAACTCCATTTTGTACCAATAACTGATTGATCACTAGGCCGTGGAACTAAATCCCAAACATCATTTCTTTCAAATTGGTTTAGTTCTTCTTGCATAGCGATTAACCAATTTTCATCAGTGGATGCTTCTTTAATATTTTTAGGTTCAATATGAGAAAGAAAAGCTACATGACCCATTTGATTTAATTGACTTCTTGTTCTAACAGTTGAATTTGGTTCTCCAATAACATTAATAGAAGGATGATCTCTTAATACTCTAGGTGGAGATCTTAGTTCATTGTTATTGTGAGCAATGTTTTCATTAATTTCAAAAGATGTAGTTTCTGTATTTGTGGTATTATCAGGGAAATCTTCATCATCTATTATACTTGGAGTTGGTTTAAAATTCTCATCGAAAGATACATGAAGAGTTTCTTCAATAATATTTGTTCTTTCATTATAAATTCGATAAGCTTTGCTACGATCCGAATATCCTAAAAAGATTCCTTCATCGGATTTTGGATCAAATTTACCAAGCTGATCTTTTGTGTTTAAAATAAAACATTTTGAACCGAAAACTTTAAAATAGAAAATATTTGGTTTTCGTCCATTAAGAATTTCATAAGGAGTATTCTTAGTTAGTGGTCGAATAGAAACACGATTCAAAACATAACAGGCTGTTGCAACTGCTTCAGCCCAAAAATGTTTTGGTAACATACTTCCATTTAACAAAGTCCGTGCACTTCTTGTAAGGTTCTATTTTTACGTTCTACAACCCCATTTTGTTGTGGAGTTCTGGGAAACGAAAAATTATGGAATATTCCTTTTTTCTTACGGAAATGTTCAAAGGCTTCATTTTCGAATTCACCTCCATGATCACTTCTTATGTTTTTGATTTTCAATCCTTTAAAATTTTAAATTCTTTTGACAAACGATTTGAAATTATCAAAAGTATCACTTTTATTTTTCATAAAAATAGTCCAAGTATATCTAGAAAAATCATCAACAATTACAAACACATATTTACTGTGATTTATGGATTGTACTTGTGTTGATCCAAATAAATCTGTACGCAGTAATTCAAGTGGTTGTAAGGTTGAAATAACATTTTTAGATTTAAAAGATGATTTAGTTAATTTTCCTAACTGACATGCATCACAAATATGATCTATTTTAAGATTCATTTTTGGTAGACCTTTTACTAAATCATTTTTAGAAAGCTTATTTGTAGTTTAGAAATTAATATGACAGAATTGTTTGTGCCATAACCAAGGATCATTTTCTTTGGCTATTGAACACATATCTGAATTATGATTTATTTTCATATTTAGAACATAGATATTTCTGTCTCTATTCCCTTCAAAGATAAGATTTTGATTTTGATCAAAAATACTACATTTGTTTTCAGAAAAAGTGATTTTGAATCCTTTGTCACACAATTGGCTGATACTAAGTAAATTATGTTTTAAATTTTTGACAAGAAGAACATTTGAAATAAGAGGTAAATTTGAAATACCATTATTGCTCACATCGCTTTTGCCGATGATATATCCTTATGAGTTGTCTCCAAAAGTGATGGAGCCTCCATCTGCGTAAATAATATTTGATAGCATATCTTTGTCTCCTGTCATATGTTTTGAGCAACCACTGTCGAGTATCCATTTTCCTCTTTTCTTGAGTGGGACCTACAAAAAATATAAGATAATATTGGCACCCACCTTTTTAATAGGGTCCTAAGAGTTAAATCTTAGGAAACCAAACCCAAGAGGGCTTAGTATTCCATTTAAAAATATAATCTTTATTTTTATGAACAGTTTCTAGAAAGGTGTTTATATTATTATTTTTTCTAATCAAATTGTTGTTTGTTTTAGGAACCCAAACTTTTATGCTTTTTGACTAAGAGTTCCTTTTTGTCTGAACTGTAATAGGATTAATATTTCTCCTAATTTTCTTTTTAGATGGAGCTATTGTTTTCTGAACATATCCTAATCCTTTCTTACTTGAAACAGATTGAGAGTTATCAATAATTTTTGATAAAGTTTCTCTTCCTTTATTAAAGTTCAAAACATTTTTGGTGATGCTTTCTAACTTAGTTTTGAGACTAGTATTATCCAATTCTATCAATTTTACTTTTGTTTTTAGTTCATGATTTTCATAAACAAGAGCATCATTTTTCTCTTTTTGAGTTTCAATTTCTTAACTCAAAAGAGTGAGTTGAGAATTGATATTAGAGAATGATTCTTGTAATTTTTCAAGTTCTTCCTCTAATATTTTCTTCTCATCTTTAAGCATATCTCTTTCGAATTCTGCTTTGTTCTGACGTTCACGAGTCTCCTTATATTTTCTTTTGAGATTTCTTAGAGTGTCAACTAGTTCCGAATTTATCTCAATCATATCATCAAAAGTAAAATCACTTACCTCGTTTTCAGTAGCCATGAAGCAGACATTTGCTTGCTTGTTTTCACTGTCACTACTATTCTCTGATGAAGAAGTGTCTGAATCATCCCATGTTACCGAGAATGCTTTCTTTTTCTTGTCTTTTCTGCCTTTGAAATATTTTTTCTTTAATCTGCACATTCCTTCTGAATATGACCTTTCTTATGACAATTGAAACATTCTAGAACTGAAGATGATAGTTTGTTTGGAAAGTTCCTTTTTCCATTATTTTTGTTATTTTTTTAGAATTTCAAGAACTTTTTGAAATTTTTAGCAATAAATGTTAGATCCTCTTCATCCGAATCTTCATCTTTTTCTTCTTTAGCATGAAAAGCTATGTTCTTTTTATCTTGTGCTTGTACTCGCTTTGCCTGCAAATTCACTTCATAGGTCAATAGATTTCCTATTAACTCTTCAGGTTTTATGGTAGAGAGGTCATTAGCTTCTTCAATAGCCAAGACTTTTCTTTCCCATTCATCTGTTAAAGAGTTTACGATTTTTGATACAATATCAAAATCAGTGTACTTTTCTCCAAATCCTAATAGTGAATGATAGATATCTTGAAATCTAGAGTACATATCATTGATGGATTCATCTTGTTTCATTTTAAAGTTTTGAAATTGATTTTTAAGCATGGAGATTTTGCTTTGTTTGACCTTGTTAGTTCCTTCATGAGTGATTTTAAGCGTTCTCCATATTTCATAAGCAGTTTGACACATGCTAACATGATTAAATTCATTTCTATCTAGTGCATAGAATAACATGTTCATAGCTTTAGCATTGGCAGTAGCATCTAATTTTTGTGTGTTTGACCAAGTGGAGTATTCTCCAGTTGGAGGAATGTATTCAATCTGTGTAATATTCCATGATTCAAAATTATTAGACTGCATATAAATTCTCATACGAGTAGACCAATAATTATAATTCAAACCATTAAAAAATGGAGGTCGTGCAGTGGATTGACCTTCAATAAAACTAGTGTTAATGACAGTGTTAGTGGTAGTGCTGGTGTTATTTTCCATATTGGCAAGATATCAGATAATTTTGTGACGGTTATAAGAAACCTTGCCCTGATACCAAATGAAAGTATGCAGGACCGTATAATATGGATAAACAGTAATGCAGAGTATAAACAGTAAATAATGCGGAATATAAATGCAGTAAATAAAATGACACCAGAGATTTTATACTGATTCGGAGCACCATCCTACGTCCAGTCCCAGACTAACTTCTGGCTTTAACTAACAATACCCTCACTTAACCTGGAGGAATAGGTAAACAACACCCGAGCAGCAGAACATGACTTTTGCCTCAGCAGCAGAATAGGACTTTCCCTTGCCTGAGCAGCAGAACAGGACTTTAACAAAGTATAAAAGTAGTTGACTCAATGTGTTCTTGATAACACTGATTTGTCTATTAAGATTACAAACTTCCTATAATCAATTCCTCAAGAATATAAAGAGTATGTGAAGATTTGAAAGGAAGAATATTGCTAAGAATCAAAGTATATAAAGTATAACTCAAAGATTCAAAGCAGTGAAGAGTATGGGAGCACTAGAGTAATCACAAGAGAGAATAGAAAGAACTAAAATCAAAAATTGGTGATTATGAAGTATGAGATAACTCCTATATATAGTTTTTAGAGAGTGCAACTCTTAGTGAAGAGTTCCCGCCAAGAGAGACAACTGTTGACGAAGTGCAACTCTTCATGGAAGAAGGTGTCCGTTCAGAAATTTGACAGTTGAAGTCGGTTCAGTCGACTGGTATATTTGATCAGTCGACTGGTGTTTGAAAATTTAAAAAATATTTGTCCATTTAAAATTATAAGCAGTGTTTACTATTGTGCATATGCACAGTCAGTCGACTGGCATGAATAGTCAGTCGACTGGCTGTGCATATATTGCACAGTGAACTCTTTTTGTAAAGAAAAATTAAAAAAATTGAAGACTTAAGGATTGATTTTAACATATGTCTAAAACTCAACACATATAATAATTACTTTGCGCATAAAGTTGTAGTCTTGATCCTATGTTATCTTCTTTTTGTCATGTATGAATGCAAATTCTTCTTTAGCTTCTGAATCGTCTTGTCATGAATCAAAACTAGTGATTCAACAGAAATCAATTGAGTGATCTTGTGTCTCGTAAATGAAGAGAGTTTTCCCCATACTCGAAGACAGGAGGGTACCTCAAGGCCTTTAGAAATTGAGGATTTTAATTTTGGCATTGGTATAATAAAAATATATACGAGGTGTTTGCCTTGGTATAGGACTGGATGTAGGGTAACCCCGAACCATTATAAAATCCGGTGCGTTCTTTCCTTTTACTGCTTTTTATTTACTTTGTGCATCTGTGTTTGATTCTGTGATTGCTCTGTGATTAAGTTCTGCATTTGTTTATATCATAATTTTTAGATTAGTCCATATAAGTCTTAGAATCCATTAACCACTATCCACCCCCTCCCTTTAGTGTTAAATTAGCCTTAAGATCCTAAATCTGCACTCCCTTTCATGTAGCTCATCAGATGAATAGTAGGTTCTGATTTTCTATCATATTCCCCTTGTGTTGGTAACTTAAAGTCCGGTGGACTCCTAACACACCTGGTATTAAGAGTAAATGGACTCGTAGTCACATCTTCCAGATCCTTGTTCACTAATCCTTCTCTCATAGCTTGTCTATTCATCTTCACAATCCTGTCACTGCCATCCAAAGGTAACCTCCAATTATCATTTCTAGCCTACCCCTAAGTCCATGAGGGAATCCTGGAACGTACTTCCCTAGACATGCATCCATATTCTAATCCACACCAAACCACATAGCATTGACCATTGGACTACCGTGAACTAGTCCAGCCTATCCCAGAGGCATGCCCCCTTGCCATGGGCGATCGGTGTCTATTCATATGGAAGGATCGACGTCGATCCCTCCTTGTTGGTCGAGGACTGCCCTCGGCTGCTCCGTTCTACTCTCCTGTCTATTGGCTTCGACTCTATGCTCCTAGTTCTGATTTACTGTAACTCTTGCTATGCCAATCCCTTGATCCAGGTTGCTAGGTGCTCCAAATCCTTGGTTTTGCGATACAACTTGTCCAATCTACGTAAGGAAATTCTGCGTCATCTCATCTTGCCTCCTCATCATCCGCTCCTACATCGCCTCCATCATAGTCTTCATCATGTTTATTTTGATGTAGATGGAGGGTTGATTAGCTCTAGCTCCTGAGGATGCCTCTTGATTTCTCCATGGCGACCCCTATCCGTAAGTGCTTTCTTTGTAGATAGCCTGACCATTCATCCAATCCAAGCTTCAAATCATTCCCAAATCCGGTGATGCAAGTAACATGGCTCTGATACCAAAATGTTTGCACAAAAATTGGTCACAAACACTTGATTATTATGAAAATAACGTATATTCAATCACAATTTCCAAACATAAATAAATGCACAGATCATAGATTCAATAGCAAAAATGTAAACGAATATATGAATTTTATAGTGATTTAGCAAACTCCGCCTACGTCCACTCCAATAATATTTTTATTATACTATAGGATTACAACTATAGTTTTTTTAGCCTTAGAAAATTAATGGAGGAAGAAAGAGAAACAATGAAGAAGATCCAAAAAAAGATCCCTTGCGAATCAATAATCCTGTATTTATAAGAGAAGAGATAGAAATATCCACGGGAAAATCCGCATGTAGAAGACTAAGACCAAGATGAACCGATCCAAATAGGGGCCCACCTAGGCTTTCTAGAGGGATCATCAACGATGGTGATGAGGGCCATATGGGGCTACGTGATCGGTTTTGGTTATCCCCCTCCACTTCCTCTTCGTGTTCCTATAGTTTTTTTTTCTTGATTCCCCTAGTACTTATTAAGTTATAGAATGATCATCGTTGAGTTTAACTGCCAATCTAAGTGATCCACACCATATTGATCCAATTTGAACCCCGGCTTAGGCAAAGTGAAAATCCATGCTTAGCCATTTCTTGGATGCTACTTGCTTGAATCTGCTTAACTATCATTTATCGTCTTTCTTATAACTGATATTTGAACTTGATAATCATCTCTCCGGACTTCCTTCTTTGATGATCACAAATCCGTCTAGCGAACTCCATGGTATCACGGCCTTTCCAAAATATTGGATAATAGGACTAACCCAATTGGTTTTGTTAAAACTGACTGGAGAAGTCGGGATAAGATTTCATAATTGACCCCCAAGCGCAAGTGAGAGATTGATAAAGTTGGATGCATCCCTTTGGGGCAATTATATAATTTGTACATATATCTAACTCGATAACCAATTTTACTCAAAATAAAAGGTGTTTTCTTTCTATTGTGTACTTGATATAATGTGATATATTAACTAATTTAATTAAAAGTATATTTAATAGAAAATCCATAAATGATATGTTTTGTGATAGTAGTTACAAAGTATTATAACAATGAGTAATTTATTACAATGAAAACAAATATATCATTTTAAATATTCCTAGTCAAGATGCATGTAGATTGAATATCGATGTATCCATCGAGACTAGAGTATGTAACACTCTCCAAATGTTGGGTAGTGTATTACTTATGACTGTTGGGTGCACCAATGAGTTACGTGCTGATAATTATTGGATTACTATGAAATAACCCGCTCGATAGTTTTCTATTAAATAAAACTAGGGTAAAATGGAAATTATCAATGTGATTGACTTACAAAGTTGTCTCAACTGAAGAATACTATGGATCTTTAATATGAAAGCTCCACATTGATTATAGCCGAATCATGACACAGCGTCCATCGAGTGACTAGTTAGATCAAGTGGAAGTATTGGATGTAAAACAGTATTCAAGAGAGTATTCATCTCCTCAATTATATGGGGTTAGGATCACGACCAATTCAAGTCAACACAAAGTCAAAGTCTTTGTCCAGAGTATATCAATTAGTAATAATTTTTATTATTAAACCAATGACTCCATGTTTGAATTATTGAGTTAAATATGAAAGATATTGGAATTTTGATGATTATCAAATTCCATAAGTTCAAAATGATATAGTTTTGATGAAGATAATTGGTGTAAATAAAGTCACAATGGGGTAACGCTTAGTTAAGTGAAGTTGGATTTTACTAAAACCAAGTAAGCAACGAATTTGGCCAAAATATCACACCACCTACTAAGTGACGTGTGAACATTAATATTTGAATAGTTTGATATTAATCGCTGACCAAATTTACACTTGACGAGTCACACAACCGAAATGATGAAATCCCTTCTGAGCCAACGATTTAATTAGTTTATATTTGTTGTAAATTAATTAAATTAATTAGCATTTATGAAATATTAATTATAAATTTGTGATTATGATTTGAGGAATAAATATTATTAAATATATTTATAACAGTTATAAATATATCGATTGATATACGATATCGACAAGCGATTAAATTAGATTTAATTAAATAACATTTTCTTTGGTCTTAAATGAGATTTTGGCCCATCATAATGGTGAGAATTTCAACTTCAATATGGCAGTAAAGGGCAGCTCAAATTAGGGTAGAATGGATAAATTTTGGATGGCTTAGACTGAGGGAGAACTGGCATGAGATGTGACTCACTGTTTCTCTCTTCTACCCACTACTTAAACATGTCTAATCCTAATTGCAAAGAACTCTTTACTACCAATCCTTCCTTCCATTGCTGGCTAACTTCATTTCTTAGGTAGGTGCCCTTTCATATCAAGCCCAAATCAATTCAAAGTCGATTACAATCCTATAGCCATAGGTCAACAATTCAAGGATTGGCAGTCTGCTGAATCAAAAAGATTTCAAAGAAAAAAGAGTTCATCATTACAAGATGCACTTCAAGGCATTGGTTTTAGGTACATTTTTTTTACTGAATTATAGTTAATAATTTCTGAATAATATTTCATATTATACATGTATTATTATTATACTTTAGTTAGGTGATGATTCTTATTCACTTATATAAAACAATTATATACAAATAAGTCAGATATGTATTGACAAATATTTTACATATATATATAATAATTTTTTTATATTAATTTATACACATACACATACATACATACATACCTATATATATATAATTTAATTATACATATGTAGTTTATATTTAATTATAATATCATTTTAAGGTAATAATTGATCATATAATTTTACACATGTATATTTATAACAATAATAATTTTTAACTGCTATAAAATAAATCTTATAATCATTTATTATTATGTAATATTATTTAAATCAATATGCTATCTAAATAAATCATTTAAAATAAAATATATTTCAAAAGTTATTTTTTAAATTTTATAAAAATATTTTACTATAAGATAAGCTCTCAACAATAAATTGAAAATTAAAAAAATCAATTTTGTTATTTTTAAAAATTAGCATAATAAACCGTTGAGAAATAATAAAAAATAAATTTTGATCGAAATAAATTGTGGAAATTTTTTTCAAGCTTAAAAATATCATATAAAGTTTTCTGGAAATTTAATATTTGAATAAAATGTCTCGAAAAGCATTTTTATTAATATTTTATCTATGTTCGAGCGAATGATCAATTAATATATATTTAAAATAGTAAAAATCAATAATAACATTTTAATTGGAATTATAAAAAAATAATTACTTCGCTAATTTATATATATATATATATATATTTAAATATTGTAAATATGTTCATGAATAAATATATATAATTTTTTTTTATTTTGTTGTTATAGATATATATATTTGGTAAATTTTTTATATATTATGTATATATATTATTTGAATATTTTTTATAATAATATTCATAAATATTATTAATATTATATATATATAAAATTTATGCATATAAATATGTACATACATTAAGCAAAATTAGCATATACATATACATATATATATATATATATATAATATTTATGTAAGCAGCAATTTTAAATACATGCATATATTTGGACAACATACAATACATATCGGATGAGCTAATGCGTCCATTGCGATGTAAATTCCAACATTTATACACGGGCATGTTATACCTTACATGAGCTATCATGTAAGACATGCACATACGTATATGTGTATGATACATATGTGTATATTTATATATGCATTAATGTATAAATAAAATATAACTATATAATTTATAAATTTAAATAAAATAAGAGATTTTATTTAAATAAAATTTAGAAATGTTCTAAATAAATTAGACATCATATGCCTAATATAGATCCACTAAGGGATTTTTTTTTAAATTTGTCCATAACTTCCGCTGTGGGCTAGCCAAGTTCCAACGATTCTCTCTTATAGTGTTTGGCTGATATATATATATATATATATATATATATATATATATATATATATTGATGTATTATATATATATATATATATTAGGACCATTTAGTTAGGATTACTTTCTCTCAGTAGTGTTGTTCGTCAACATTCATCGTGTTTTATTTATTTGATATATTATATTTGAATGTTATATAAGGAATCTGCATATCCTATAGTTTATATGTCTCTTAGAGCTATGGTGTCAAGAGTTCTCATCTCACTAGGCTGTTGGTCGAGATATACATCATTGAATGTTGCACTTGTATTGAATTTTGGTTGTTTAGATATCGTTTCACCCATTTTATTGATGTGATGTTTGATTTTTCTTTACCATGAGTGATGTTGCATTTACTCGGTTTTAAGAGATGCACATATTGAGATGTTTATATGTCACATTGAGAAACGTTTATTATACACCATTTCGATTGTTATATATACATACATACATATATGTATGTATGTATGTATGTATGTATGTATGTATGTATGTATGTATGTGTGTGTGTGTGTGTGTATATATGTGTGTGTGTATTGACATCTACATTATAGATGTAACCTGACCCATGTATTATTTTTATAATACTCGGGTCAGTCTGAGACATTACAGGTTTAGGGACGAAGTGATCAACTTGTGGTTGTTAGATATAGAATTGGAAGCTTATTATTAGTAGGGTAGTGTACTATACGTGCAATTATGTAGCTTCTTATGTGCACATGAATGTTGTGTCGAAATATGTGTAATGGACATATGATGTATATGTACATTTTTAAGATAGTAAGTATTTGACTAATTTTTGTAAACCCATTTGGATTTGTATACGTTATCTATTATATTTTTTGCTATGTTATATGACTCTGTAATCTCTATTATCTATTTTATATTGTGTGTTGTTCTATTCCAAAAACACATGTGTTTATTACTTTGTGTTGATATTGTGTCTGTATGAGTGAATTGTTTATGACTATTAAAACACGTATCGGTGTTAGCCTAAGGGAAATTCATGTGTGACAGCCCAATATAATCTTATTCTCTATATTATCAGACAGTATTACCTAGCAATACTCTTTGATATTATGGGTATAGATGTAGGGTATGACATTGATGTTTTATGCTTTGTTTCTTATCATTTCAGTTATTGTGAAAAGAGAAGACTAGATAGCAGTTCTGAGATTAGCATACAGAGATGTTCAAAGGAAGAGCAGAAGGTCGACACTTATTGTAACAACCCATAATTTTAATGACTAAATATTTAAATGATTAATTTAAAATTTTAATTGTTAATTAACGAAACATTCATTATATTCGACTTTTAGAGACATAATAATTGGTTTTAAGACACTCGTAGTTGAGCCTGCTTTCCTGATAGGGAAAAAACGAGTATAAACTTGACTGCGTTTGGAGTCAATGAATTTTTGAAGTGAACAATGATTTGGAATGAATGAAATGAATTTGGGATATGCCCACAAGTTAGCACATAAGTTAACTACATCTTCATAATCCCACCTATTCATTATATTCCAATATTTCTTTTCCTCTTCCTCTCCTAATCTTCTCCTAATTACCCCTTAATCATCTCTTAATCTCCAACCCCTAACCCCTCTCAAATAAATTCCTAAATTCAAATTAAAATCATAATAATTCCTCTCATCCAATTCCCTACATAACCCATCAGGAATTAGCATGAAATTATGTTTGGATCTAAATCTCAACTTTCAAGAGAGTTAGATGTGAGTTTTGAAGATTTTGAGCTTGTTAGGAGAGGAAGAGGCGAGTAGGAAGATTGTCTAACCATATTGACTTGTTAAACTTCATATATTTGTATATTGATGAATATAGAGTTATATGAAAAGATTTAAAGAATGTCTGAATTAAATTAGGCTTGTATTTATGTTATGAATATGGACATTTAACTCATTATATATTTAATTAGGAAAATATTATGTTGGAAAAGTTAGCAAGCTCAAAAATGGATTATGGGTTATGTAATTCATTTAGTGTGATGTTGTGATTGATCATAGGCCTAATGAAGCTTTATTATTATTTATAAAGATTATTTAAGGAAAGGAATCATCTTATAAAGTAATGGTATATTTTATAAAGTTAGCAAGCTAATTACGTGAGTTATGGGTTCTACACTTATTAAAGTGATTAGAGGCATAATGAAGCTTCATTAGTACTTATAAATATTATTAAAGTAATGAAATAATTCTATAGGCGAAAGATAAATTTATTTAAAATAGAATAAGATTTTAAAAATAGCGATAAAGATATATTTGATAAAAAAATGAGATTTTGTAACATATGATAAATGTTATATCTTATAAAATTAAAAAAGATTTTGTAAAATAGTGATAAAGATATATTATATAAAATAGAATGAGATTCTATAAAATAGTGATGAAGATATATTATATAAAATAGAATGAAATTTTAAAAAATTATAATAAAGATATATTTTATAAAATGGGATGAGACTTTATAAAATAGGATAAATGATATATTGTATATAATAGAATGAGATTTTGTAAAATAGCATAAAAGCGGTATCTTATAAAGTAGTAAAAAAGAGGTATTTTATAAAATATGAGATTTATAAAATAGTAAGAAAAATTATTTTATGAAATGGTTATAAGGTTTTATAAAAAAAGTTATAAGATGAACACTTAATTTTAAATGAAGAAAATTAATTATTATAAAGGCTTGAAATGATTTATAAGCTAGTTGTGTATTTTAAAAATAATAAACTATTTTATAAAATAGTAGAAAAGGAGATTTTACTTTTACTAAGAAGATTTAGTAGATAAAAGTGAGCTTTGATTTAAGTAATAATTGAAACACTTATTTAAATATACGTGTATGTATATGACTATGAGTAAGCATACGTAGACGAGTATTTGAGGTTATATAATAATCAGCACAATTCAAGTATTGTAACTAGAATTGTTGAACGGTTTGGATTGTTGATAATGATTTTTTATTTGTGTGATTAATTATATATGCATATCAGAATTTCCATATGTGTATATAAACACATTACGAGAGATCTAATGTAGCCATAGCAGCTATCGTGTGCGCTAAGTTGCTTGTGAGAATACCGGGTTGAGTAATCGCTCCAGTGACGCCCAAAACATGGTTTGTGAAGTTTTTACGTTTTTACACATAATCGTGTGCACATGTGTTCAAAAGTAAGTGAGCATTATGTGAAGCAAGAAAGTCGGTTAGGTCCATTTTGGCGTATTAGAGGAGGCGTGGTCGCTGGAATTGAGCTATCAAACTGTATACATATAAGAGTGGTTTTTTGTATCGAAATCTTTTTTCGAATACTTAAGAAACCTCTTCCAAAATTCAACCAATGGACTCCAAAATGAGGTCCGAGGTAGCAAAGGTAGGCTAAGGGAGCAAGGTGCCACAATAAGCAAAGCTATGGAGAAGACAGAGTCTGAATCAACAATTGGTGGCATGGTTAACACCTACCCCATGCTTTATTGCCTAGGAGAGGCCACCATCGGTGGTACACCAATCTAGGCAGTAAAGCCTAGGCAGGGTGCGACTTAATGGGGAATCTTCCCTGGTTTCAAATGTGGGTTGGCGTGATGCTTTGGCTTGACTTCAGAGAGACTATAGCTACTCGAGAAAGTGGAATGAAAGGCAAAGCTTGGGATTTGGATTCAATGTATGGTGATACGTGTTCAATCTATAATGATCGGATATGATATTAGTGTAGTAATTGGTTGCACGGTAACATTTGGTGAGCATGTATGATTCAGCGCAGTTATTCCATACCTCTTAGTTTCGACCTTGAGTATATATGTTTGTTGGATCGAACAGTTCTTATGTTTATGACCGTACTGTGTATTGGTCTTATATTGTGACCGTACATTGAATATGCCTTATATTAATGACCATGCATATTATTTATCTTTCAATATTAGCCATACTTATAGATAAACGATGATGAGATATCGATCTTAATTTGTGATAGGCGTATTTTATTATGTGTGTTATATTTGATGTATGTATGTATGTATGTATGTATGTATGTATGTATGCATGTATGTATGTATCTATGTATGTATGTATAACTATACGACATTGGCATTTCTTTGTGCTCTCGATGGCATATTATAATGGATATTCTTATCGTTCTCTTCTATCAAAAGTTTATGCAAAACTATTAAGAAATCCATGATGCTATGAGAGAGATGATGAGATCATCTACAAGGGCCACATATCACTTACGCTCACTATAAGGGTACGGTGAGGTCAACATAGGTTTCAAATATCTAGAGTAAGTCATTTCACTTATGCTTCTGATAGGGGTCTGGTGAGATTTACATGTGTTCAATTAAAGGTTGATCAGCCTCGAGGTCTATAGTGCATTTAAGTACCGACTATATTTATTTTGGATCTCAATGGAAATCATTAGATCATGGTAATTTGCATTATAGATGGATGTCCACTGTAGACTCGGGTTTCAGATATTTATAGTAGATCATGTATCACTTATGCTCATTATAGGGTATGGTGAGATCTACATGAATTCGATCACACTGGATGTGGCTTGGGGTCTAATTAGGTACCAACTCTATTTACCTTGGATATGAGTCTGCTATGGATTACACTCATCAATAAAGATGGGTATCAATTTATATTCTTTGTCTATCACTTACACTATACTATGTGTTATGTTAGTTGGTTAATAATATTGTTGTGTATTCTAGGATATTTATATTATCTCTACATTTATATATTGGTTTACCTTATCATCATATATTTTGCATATCAATCACATAATATTAGTTGTGTTGACTCGTTAATTATAGAAGAAGATCGGATTACGATATGCTACCCTACTTTTGTGATGGGTTTATGTAACGACCCGTAAATTTTCGATAATTAAAATAGATAATTTAATAAGATTTCATGATTTAATGTTAGAAAAAAATTGTAATTCGTTGGAATAATAATAACTAGAATGAATTGCGACAATAACTATCCAAGTAATTATTTATGGATTGAATGGAGTTCCAATCTAATTGAATTAACTCAAATGTTATAACTTGGTTAAGGGAATATATGGAAAAACAAATGTAAATAAGTGAATAAGGATTGTGAATTATTTAGGTAGAAATACAAATTTTAATAGATTGGTTTCGAAGATTTGAATAGTAATAAGTATTGAAAAATAAATGCTACTTAGTGAATGCCTTTGCAATCAATAGTTGGATAGGATAATAAATGTTGAATTCATTGGGTATAATAGAGTAATTGATCGATAAGTAAAATCTATTTAAAATCAAATAATTGAATGTTGAACAGGTAAATTATTTAAAGTAAATATCTAAAACTTATTGAATAACTAAAAATTGGAAATAGTGTTCTAAGATGTGAATTGGCTTTAAAAATTGAATTTTATAAGTTTGTTTGAATATTTCAAAAGATAGTGATTTAAGAATAAGGAAATTTGTTTAAATTAATATTACAAATGTTTGAATAATTAAATTCCGAATTTGATATGATTAATTTGATATTGAAATTTAATATATGAAAATAGAGTGAATAACTGAAACTTGATTTAATATGATTCAAATTGGTTTCCAAAGTGAATGTAACTTATATCGGGATTATAATAGAGTTAATAAGAACTCAATATTTGGAATTTATTGAATAATTGAATAACGGGTTTAATATAATCAAAAATGATTTGTAAAATTTTATTTTATCATATTAAAGTTAGAATGATGTTGTAGAACTTTTAAAATTGAATTTAAAGTAAATTTGTGAAAATTGAATATTTTAATATTTAATTGACGAGTTAAAATAGCCATTTTTCATACAGTCTCGGATTTCGACGAAACTAGTTTCATCGGATCCGTAACGTGATATTACGTAAGATTTCAAATTTCGTGTCAATCGGATTTACCGTTTGTCCGGGGCAAGCTAAAACGCACAGAAATTTGATTAACCGATTTAATTTTAAATCGATCGTTTATTGCCGTATCTCGCACAGATGATCGAATTAGCTTTCGAAACCTGTTCCATTGTGTCCGGAACGCGGGGTAAACCCTAGATACGCCGGTCACCGCGCGAGATTTGGAGTTCGGATTTTGGAGTGAATAGTGTTTTTCGTTGAAATTCTATAAAAGGACCCCTCTACCATTCATTTGCAAACCCTAATTAAATTAAACCCTAGCCGCCAGTGAATATAATCAATGGCCAGAAAAACATTCTCGTTCCTCCTCGTTTTCTCGCGATCCCTTCACTTTCAAGCTTCGATTTATAAAGGAAGATTGTAGAGGACATTGAGATCTAGCATCTCAACGGTTGTGATGGTGTTTGGAGGGGTAGATTCGCCGTAATCGGCTGATGAAGTCAGGCCGTTCAAGCACGGTTTCCTAGGCCTGTTGATGACCGAGCTCGACGTGCTCATAGGCGTGAGTAGGGGAGAACACGAGCTACAGGATGGCGGCCTTGGATCAACGCCTCGATGAACTTGGTGGTTGCGGCATAAAGATTTTCGAACGTGCGTGATGGGTTCCTTTGCCTGTACGCGTTGGAGATGATGAAGGGTGCGGCCTGGATCCTAGGGCATGGGGATGAACGGCTGTGATTATCTAAGGTTCAAAATTGATAAAGAAAATTGTAAATTATATTATATTTTAAATTGTACAATCTTTGAAATGCGATATCTTTGTCATACGAGGTCGGAAAATTACGAAACGACTTGCATTGCAATCGTTTTGTCGAGCACTACGCTATGGAATTGGATTGGAATCGTTTGGAGCTAGTGGAAATTTTGGGTAAAATTAAACGCTCGTTTAATTTTATTCGAAGTAAAACGCTGGAACTACATTGGAATCAAGGTGAGTGTTTTATAACGCTCACAACGTACTAAATATCTTTATGCTAGTTACATTTGACATTATGAAGTGTTATGATTTTTATTTGTCGTTGTTCTATAAAATTTAATTATCATATAGATGGTCATTTGAATTTACCATTGAAAATTAAATTGACAGTTAAATTGAAATTAAAATTGAATTGCGATTAAATTACCTGACATTGATAACTATGAAATTGCCATGAATTGTATTGTCTATTGGATGATGTATTTCGATGGATGTTATTGGTTGATATTTAAATATTTGGATGTTTATTTGCTTATATATATACTTTTATGCATACATATGACACTGTGATTGATTTGAGTGATATATATTCACCCCTGACATTTAATTGAAATAAATAATTACTTGGCCATAGGATAGAAAATTATATACGGACACCGAATTGGCTAAACTAATAATTTTAAAATCGTCGATTTGAAATTTATTTAAATGTTTGATTTAAAAGTTACAAAAAGAAATCAATTTATAAAAATTGAATTTATCGAAAAATTGAGTTTGGAATGTTGAAATAAAACTTGGTTAAAAGAAATTGTTAAATAATTAAAGTGGAAACTTTGGAATTTAAAAATCGGGATATGAATGAATTTCGAAAATTGATTTGTTTAAAGATTTAACCTTAATTTGAGCTTTGAATATTACTAAGTAAAAATGATATAAAAATGATATTTTGAAATCGAGCTTGGAATTGAATCATATTTGAAATTTGGATTTAAACTTGAATATTGATGGATAATTCTGTTAAGTGTTATAAATGGATATTTTTGAAAAATCAAGCTCCAAATCGATATAAATTGAAATTGAATAAATTGAAAGTGAATATAAAATTGAATAAATTTAAAGTCAAAATTGACGTTGATTGAATCGAAATCGAAATTGAATCGGTAGATGGGAAATTGAAATTGTTTTGAATTGGGAAGTTATAATTGAAATGGTTTGGTTTTGAAGCTGTTTTATTTTGTTTTCCAAATTACTCAGTTATATAAACCATTTTTGAATACTTAAACTATTTTAATCTATTTTAAATCTACTTAACCCAATTTAAATTATTTTAAACTAATTTATCTATTTTAAATCCATTTTAAGACTTTAAGTATTTTAAACTACTTTAATTATTTAAACTACTTTAATTTTCTAAAAATTTCAAGCTGGTCAATAAGGTGAAATGTTTATGTTTAAATCTTGAATTTAAATACGAATTGGGTTAAATGAAGTTGCAACCTAAATTGAAATCCGAAATAATCTTGAAATCGAAATGAGATATTGGCGAGAAATGATTTTTGAAAAGGAACCTTATATTTTGAATGGCTATGACGATATTTGAAATGGATTTGATTTTGAAGCGAATATGATATTTTGATATCAATTATGAATCGATTTGAAATGTAAAAGAGCCAACGGTGTAAAAATACGTAGTTATTAAAGAGACCGGGATCGGATATGGACATACTCTCTGTCGATATCGAAAACCACTTTAATAACTTGTATACGCGGAGTGTTGATCCAGAACGAAGTGGATGGTTTGGTGAACGCGTTGACTAAAGAAAGAGAACGATATTGGATGACTCTTGACATGACTAAAACAGGAGCCGCGCCGGGCCATTGAGGTTCGCCATCTCTAGCGGACACACTTCTTCGATACCATTTCTATTACATTTGTGATTCGATTTGGGTGCACCCCTTGATTTGGGAGTGTTGTTTCGCGGTGTTGGGGTAGCTGCTGGCTATGCTCAACATCAGTCCGGATCATGCAATTACTAGTATCCTAGTTGGTATCGCCTCATGTACCTTATCATACTGATTATCCTATTCGCGACCACTACGTTATGTTTTGTGTTATACCTATGGGGTACCCTCTGATAACCACCAGTTTACGGTGCGGCTTACGGTGATGTATAGACTATGGCATTATAAAAGTGTGTTAAGAGGGATTATGGTAAAGCCTTAACGCTATTTTGATATTTATATTACTGATAGGCATTATCTACTTAGCGTACATTACTACCTAGTAGATAGTTTAACAGATCCTTGAGAGATGGAAAATCCCGTAACATCTCTTGAGTTATTGCACGCACGTTGACACTGGATAGGAGATGTCAAACCCCGTAAACATCTCTGACGCCGTTACACTCATATTTATTTACGATTGATTTAACTTTCATAAGGATATTTTAGTCCTGACTCGAGTGTTTTGTCTTTTCATTACGCTCGGGTCAGTCCTAAGTTTTTTTCAGATTTTTGAAGATCCATTCTGGAGGATGAAGACGAAGATTTGGTATACTATTACTATTATTACCCTTGCATCATGCTATCTGCTGCATTATTTTAATTGTTCCGTTATATATGTATAACTCTGATAAATGTTGTATAAATAATTGTCAAAGTATAGTAAACAGCTTCATGAACTGTTTATTTGACTATTATATTTTATCGTTCCGCTACGAGATTCTGTGTTGTTTCATTTCCTTTATTTCTCTTTCTTTTCTTTTCTTATTTACCCCAATAACCATCTGCCCTTTTGAATGGTTTGGAACCGGCATGTGTATTGATCGTCGGTTTAGACTGTCCAAAAAGGCGGGTCGTTACAGTTTACTTTACTTGTTTATTGGTTGTACGGACTACCCTTGCGCCATTTTTGTGAAGAAGACCGTATATACCTTAGTAATTTCCTATCTTATGTATGTATATATTTGTGATATACTATATTTTGATATAGTTCTCCTCACACCAGGTTGTATGTCTGACCCGAATTTGGTCTTTGTATGTTTATTCACAACAACTCTCGAGTACTCGATTAAGTAATTTAGGAGTCGGTGCTTTTGGGGATAAGCTATAAGAGTGGGGCACAAAAGCTTTGGAGGCGAAGAAGGTACTTGGATATTTATATAATTATTATTGTAGTAGCACACGACATATGTTAGTTGTACATAAGACTTATTTTATCAGATGTTTTATTCTTACTTACTATTTTGATATTTATCAATTACTTCTGTTGGTGTAGTCTCTTATATACTGCTCATTCCATTCTGTTCATGTATATTCGGTATATTATATGTTATTATTCTACCATGAGATTATATTGTTATGCCATGAATTAAGGACCCATTACGCGTGCTACAAGATTCAGGTATCCATTCGTTGCCTGAACTACATATTAATATCATAAAACTATACGATCCAAAGCCATGCATATATACCATATTAACATTCCAACGAATTCACCGAGGCTGGCTTCACATACTCACTCCTTTTTTTGTAAATACATTCACTTCATCTGCTCATCGTCCTTACCAAGCTATATTTTTGAACATTCGCCTATCATTCCAAATGAACATTTCTGACATATGTACTTCATCTTCATCATTAAATTAGGCATCCAATGACAACCATACAAGTTGAGTCATCATCATAGGATCGTTAGAGAAGGTTACACAAAAGATCGAAATAACATGCCTTGAATCGGGGATTCAAAAACCCCCAAATACCAAAATTGTGTCATTGATCGATGGATCTATGTGCACCTACCGGTAAGTTAGTGAACATGTTAATTATGGGATTTTTTACGGTTGCTTATTTTTAGTTTCCAGTTTTCGTTTCTTCTTGTTTAAAATTATTTCTAAGGTTTTTACTTCCTACACACACACACACTATTTAGCAAGTCCCTAAGATCTTAACATGTCTATATAAATTAATTTGGATTCGTATCAAGTTCCAATGAGAATTTTGTGTCGAAATTTCTTATCTTAGTTTTCTAATTATAAAACTATGTTCTTTTCTTATATTTTAGTTTTTAACCCTACTGTCAGATTTATAATTGTCAAATAGATTAGCCTTAAAACATCCTTTTGCATTATCAAAGTACAATATAAGGATCAGAGAAGCCACACTCACCAATTCGATCCAAAAGAACCTGTATTCGGTCGTTGTTCGAAATTTCCAGAAATCAATTCCTTTGAATTGCCTATGATTCTTGTTCCATATAATAGAGAATCCCATTACAAATCCAATGCAACTTGTCTCGTCAATTTTTGGAAAGATTTGTGAATTTGGTGTTGGGTTGAAGAAAGGAGGAGGATGATGTTCACTGATTTTAGAAATGAAAAAAAGAAAAGGAAAACTGAATATACTTAGTTTTAAAATAGGCTTTAGGAAAGAAAAATTGAATTGTCATCTAAAATTTGAATTCAAATTATGGTTTTAGCCCATCTCAGCCCAAGTAGACCCGTTGTCCATGGACAAACCAGCGGTAAATTGAATCACTTGCAAAAATTAGCATTTTCCCCTCTATTAAAAATTACCAAATTACCCTCTAATAAAATTCAAATTTTATTTATTATTTATTATTATCATTATTTAAGTTATATACAAAATTTTAGGAAATTGCAATATGTGCTAGAAACTTCAGCGCATATGTTGAACTTGTTACCCACTAAATCTGTGCCTAAAACACCATATGAGATGTGGTATGGTAAGAAACCCCATTAAGGATTTGAAGGTGAGGGTTATCCAATGTACATTAAGAATGTTGGTATGAATAAACTAGAGGCAAAACCTATACTGTGTAAGCTATAAGATATCCCAAACACGCAATGGGATATATATTCTATAATATCGAGGAATGGAAGGTTATTGTTTCTTGATGCGCTATCTTTTCAGAAAATAAATTTCTATCAAAGAAAATTAACATTGAAGTTGTAAATTTGGATGAGATTCAAAAATTAACACCAAGGCCGAACCAGTGGGAGAACCAAGTTCGCCCATATACAAAAACACGTAACCTATTAGAAGATCTAGTAGGGTATCTTATGCATCAAAGAGAGATACTACAGTTTTCTCATGGATGGAGAGGAGAACTATGTCTTGAATGACGAAAATCCTTTGTTTTTCCAACAAGCACGACAGAGTAAAGACTCAACACTCTGGCTTGGAGCAACGAAATCTAAGATGGATTCCATGTGCGAAAACAAAGTATGGACTTTGATGGACATACCCAAAGGGATACAAACCATTGGCTAAAAATGGATTTAAAAAAAAACTAAATGCAGATGGGGAAGTAGAGGCATATAAGGAAAGGCTAGTTGCGAAAGGATTTCGTCAAATTCAAAATGGTGATTATACGAGACCTTTGCGCCAATAGCCATGCTTAATTTCATTCAGATTAGGCTAGCTATTGCTGCATTCCATGACTATGAAATATGGAAAATGGATACAAAGACAACATTTCTAAATGGTGATTTAGAAGAAACTTTTTATATGTCTCTGTTCGAGGGTTCGGTGGTCAGTGGAAGTGAGGACAAGGCTTGCAAGTTGTTAAATTTCCTATATGGATTCAAACAAGCTTCAAAAAGTTGGAATAAGTGTTTTCATAAGGTAATCAAACAGTTTGGTCTTTATCACAACACAAAAGAAGCGTACGTATATAGAAAGGAGCAGGGCAACACTATCGTATTTTTTAGTACTATATGTCGACGACCTTTTGTTGATTGACAAAGACATTTCATTTTTGCAACTAGTGAAAGCTTTGCTTTCCAAAAACTTATACATGAAGTGTTTGGGATAAGCAACCTATATACTAGGTATAAAGATCTATAGAGATAGATCTAAGAGGCTATTAGGATTGTCTCAATCCCTATACATATATACTGTACGGAAGAGGTTCGATATGCAGAATTCCAAACGTGAAAATGTCCCGACGCAATCTGGGATCATCAAGGAGGCTCCTCATACCGATGAGGAGAAAGATCGTATAAAGAGGATTTCATATGCTTCAGCTATAGGATCCGTAATATAAGCTATGTTATATACTATACCAAATTTGGCATACACATTAGGATGTGTGAGTAATTACCAGTCTAATCCTGAAGAAAAGCATTGGACAACACCAAAATTTATACTGAAGTATTGAAGAAATAGTCAGGACTTATTCCTCATTTATGGGAATGGCGACCTCTTTATGAAGGGTTATACAGATTCGAGCTTTCAAAGTGATATTGATGATATTAATCCACTGTCCGGTTATGTCTTTACACTTAAAGATGGATCCGTAAATTGGAAACGATCCACATAAGAAACAGCAGTCGATTCGTCGATGGAGTCCTAATGCATCACCTTTAATCAAGCAGCTAAAGAGGTGGTATTAATGCCAAAGTTTTTGAGTAAGGTCAGAGTGAAAACCACTGCCGATAATCCTATAGCATTATTATGCGATAACAATGTAGCGATTCAGATCGCAAAGAAGCCCAAAGTACATAAGAAGTCATGGCATATTCTTCGGCAGTAGCTCAGAGGATTAGGGCACGTGGCTACGACGGTGTCGGAGGTTCGAATCCCTCCTAGCCCACAACCGGCCCAAAAGGGAAGGACCTTTCCCTTGGATTTAGAAGGCCACCAATGACCATAGATCGAACCTATCTAATTTTTACAGTGCGATGGTTAGCTATTCACAGACTAGCTATACCTACCGTTTCATTTTTGGGATAGTATAACCATTGGGCTCTGTCATATGTGCCCAGAAGCAAGTCATGATTTTCTAGAAGACCGAAATTTGGTAAAACCAGAAACTAATCCGGGTTTATAGGAGCGAATAGGCAGCACCCCAATAATCAACCAGTCCAGAAGTTACATTTCACAGGCCCAGGAGCGTAGCATCAGCAGAAAGTCACGTATAATCCCGAATGATATGTTGAATATTTTAATTAGATTTAAGGAAATGGATTCACTTTTCTTTTTTCTTTTTTAGCTCTATTTGCAATATTCCTTTCTATTATTTTGGAAATTTATAATTCTTCTATTTTACTGTATGGAATTTCAAAGAACCTTTAGTTTTTCAATCAATTTTTTTTTAATTTAATCAGCTCATTAAAGAACTCGTTAAGAAGAAAGAGGTTGTGATTCAAAGTGTAGATACCAAGGACAACATAACAGATCCATTCACTAAGTGTTTGGCTCGGTTGGCTCTTGAGAAGATGATTGAAAGAATGAGATTAAGATTTAATAATAATCCCCAAATGTAGGTAGGAGATAGATAGAGTTAGGGATATGCTTTAGGGAAATTACGTAATTTGTTATAAATTAATTAAC
Source organism: Allium cepa (assembly GCA_030765085.1). Lineage (NCBI taxonomy): Eukaryota > Viridiplantae > Streptophyta > Magnoliopsida > Asparagales > Amaryllidaceae > Allium > Allium cepa. Next base: position 849,661,896 of record CM060938.1, read on the forward strand.
TATGTAATTAATTCTCATCTGAAATAAAGGTGTTTTTCTTTCTGTTTATATATATATATATATATATTATAATGTGTTAAAAGTAATTAAATGTTTAACTAAAATATATTTAATGGAAAATCTTATAAATGGCGTGTTTGTGATAGTAATTACAAATAGTTGTAATCATGAGTACTGCTATAATGAACACATCATTTTAAATATTCCTAGTCAAGATGCATTAAGACTAGATATTGATGCATTCACTGAGATTAGAGTATGTAACGTTCTCCAAATGTTAGGCTGTGTACTACTCATTACTACTGGGGGAATAAAGGGGTTGCATACTGATAATTATTGGATAACAATGGAATGACCCACTCGATAGTTCTCTGTTGGTTAATATAAATCAAACATAAAATATTGATGTGATAAATTTACATAACTCGACTTAAGAATACTCTAATCTTCAATACAAAAGATTCACTTTGATTAAAGTCAAATCATGGCATGGCGTCCATCGAATGACTATAGCTAGATCCAATGGAAGTATTGGAAGTGGAACATTATTCAAGAGAGAATTCGTCTCCTTAATTATATAGGGTTTACAGTCAACCGAAGTCACTTTAAAGTCAGAATATTTAGCCAAAGTAATTCTTTTAATAATAATATTAGTGCTGAACATATGATTGCTGGGGAAACCTAGGGATTACGTACTGATAATTATTGCATAACCATGGAACGACTCACTCTTCTGTTGGTTAATATACCTACAGTCAAACAGAAAATATTGATTTGACTGACTTACACGGTTCTTTCGACTTGACAATACAACGGATCTCCAGTATAAAAGCTCCGCTTTGATTATAGTTAAATCATGACACAACATCCATCGAATGACTAGTTGGATCAAGTGGAAGTATTGGAAGTAAAACATTATTCAAGAGAGGAGACATCTCCTCAATTATAGGGGGTTAGTATCACGACCAATTCAAGTCAACTCAAAGCCAAAGTCTGTGGCTATAGCATTTTGGTTAATAGTAATTGTTATCATTAAACAAAGGACTTTGTGTTTGAACTACAAAGTTCAATATGAACGATATTGGAATTTTGACCATTATCAAATTCCATAAGTTCAAAGTAATATAGTTTCGATGAAGAGAATTGGTGTAAGTAATCGTTACTATCAGGTAATGCTTAACAAAGTAAAATTAGATTTTATCGAAACCAAGTAAGCATTAAATTTGACCAAAATATCACACCACCTACTAAGTGACGTTTGAACGTTAATATTTGAATTGTTCGATATTAATCACTGACAAAATTTACACATAAGATTCACACAACCGAAATATTAAATGCTCCTTTCACTACATGATTGAATTAAAAATTTACGATTGTTATAAATTAATTGAATTGATTGATATTTGTGAAATATTAATTATAAATTTTTTATTTAACATGTTGAATAATATTAAAAATTATGTTTATAACAGTTATAAATAAATTAATCGATATACGCTATCGATACGCGTTCAAATTGGATTTAAATGAAATAAATATTATTTAGGCTAAAAGTGTGTTTGATGGGGTATGACATTTTTGGCCATGATTTGATCATGGTATGGCCAACCATATGATGGCATTAGGTTGTGGATTTGATGTGTTAAAAGATAGAGAATGATTAAGAGAAAAATAAGGATCAAGATCCTACATTTTCTCTCTAGTCTCTCTTCTATAAAAGGATCATAATCTCATTATAAAATTAGTTTTTAGGGCCTCCATTATTATTATTTTGTTTGCAGAAACCATACACATTTCCTTCTTTAAAATTTCAAGCATTGAACGAAATGAAATCAAAGCTATACAATTATCAGTAGTCGACAATGTGAAGCTAACAACTTTTGGATTATGATAAGATTCAAGGAGTTTATTTCAACGTCTCAATGTGTAAACTCTACGTTTTGGTGAAAGGTACATGACTTATTTACTTATTTATGTAATACTATTATTCATAATTATTGGATTATATTGTAGGTTGTTAGATTATATTATAAATATAGTGTATCGATGTTCTATCACATATTAGGTGTTTGAATGTACTAGTGCATATACATATATGTTAATAAACAAATTATTTTGTATACACGCTAGTATTAAACTCACAGCTTAAAAAACATTTTTTATTCAAATAATATTAATTATTTATGATTTTATTAATTAATAAATTATATTTAAAGATTAAAATCATATAATAAACATTTTAAAAATAATAAAATTTTGTTTTTGCACAATTATAATTCGACAGTAAAGAATACTCAATTTTAATATATATTTATATTTATTTAACCAGAAATTGATTTGTATATGTGTGTGTATTTGTTAGGCTGACTAAATAGAGGGGTCGGTTGTGGTGGGCCATCTGTATCTCTTAGCTCTACTCCTTGGAGTAGAGTTTTTATAAATATATATTTCATATAATTTGAAATTAAGTATAAAATTTTACATAATAATGTTGCATAATTTTTAGATTTTAGAAATGATTTTTAATAATTAATTTAAATTAGTTTTAAATTATTTTATAGTTATTTAGTTAAAAATCATTTTATAAATATGAAAAAGAATATTTTTTATGCCTTGAGCTTAAAGTCGGTATGCATTAATTAAAAAAATTCTTATTTATTATATATATATATATATGTATATGTATATGTATATGAATGTGCATATATGTTTTTATATCTCTAGATGTTTATAATTATGTAAAAAATTCAATTTTTATTTTCGGGTTTGCAACAAAAATTCAAAAAAAGTGTTTGGTAATTATTTAATATTAATTAATAAATATTTTTGTCATTTAATATAAATGAACATCTGTATAAATACATCTTAAATATTTTATATAAATTGTTACAATTATTATTTCCACACACACACATATATATGTATATGATTGTTTTGTACATATGTATAATTATACATACATACATACATATATATAACTTTTGGTGCACATACATATATTCATGTAGATAGAAAATAGAATACTAGAGGGGCTAACATTTCATTTGCCGTGTAAATTCCAACATCTGTACATGAGTATGTCAACCCATGCATGCTTTACTATGTTGCATATGCACGTATACGCATATGTGTATATAATGCACATTTTCAAACATAATACAAAATAATATAAAATAATGATTTTATATAAAAGAAATTTCGGAAAGTTCTAAATGAATTAGACTTCATAGGCCTAATAAAGATCCAAAATAATATTTGTAAATCAACATTATTACTATGTATGCTAATATCCTAAGCGACCTTTATGAATAAATCATCATATTTATTAGCACGTATAAATATGTATAAATACATACTTCTACCAAATATATTCTAGTCATAAACCTTCGACTAGAATATTCTATCAATATTTAATTTGCTGAAATCACATTTATTAGGAGCATTCTCCATTTTGATTTCCATAAATTAATTTAAAACAAAAAATCAAGAATAAAAGAAAAGATTTATCTCGTTTGAAATCACAAGAAATGATTTTTTATTGGAATTTACAGTGTAAACTACGGAGAATAAATATTTACTTTACACATCTCTTCCTTTTAATTTTCATATATTCGTTGTTAAATCAAATGTTGCGCTTTCTATGCAATTTGGAAACACAAAAAAATTTATAAAAATCAAACGGACGTTTTTTCCATAAATTAAACTACGAAAAATCTCCAATTCAACATAATTAGGGTAATAATCAAAATCATACTAATAACCTGCAACCATTTCATATATAATCAATTTTCATATCTATAAATTTTGGGACCGATTTCCATATCAAGGTGTAGCAATAATTTCTATCGCACCTAAAACAAGAATATATAGGCAATAGTTTTCTATGCTAATTTTGGCAAAGCCAGCGGGGTTAACTGGACCCCTACCAGTTTTATTGCAAAACAAAAAAAAAAGAGTACAACATAAAGAAAAGGAAAAAAAACAAAAAAACTACAAGCACAACAGACTCAACCCCAAGCATCAACCAAAGATTGTGGAAAACCAGAAGCACGGTATTTCAGCTGAGTATTAATTCGAGACTTGACTTCATTCCAGATCATAACATCAGTTCTTCTAACATTATCAAAAACCATAGCATTCCTCTCTGCCCATATCACAGACATACTAATTTTCAATACAACAGCTAAAAGTCTTCCTTGTTCCATTCTCCATCTTGTTGCTTTATAGATTATATGCCAGAGAGGACATGTTGCAGATCCAGTTAAATGATAACCTGTTATACAACTAATCCTGTCTAAAATGAAGTGCAAAGCAGGACAATCAAAAAATAGATGCTCAGTAGATTCATCATGGAGTTGACAGAACAAGCACAGTTTGGAACATTCCATACCATAACTGTTGATTATTCTTTTAGTAAGTAATGCCTGATTAATGACTTTCCACATCATTAAGTTTTCTTTTGGAGTTGAATCGGAATTCCAAATCACTTTGTACCATTCAGCAGCTGGAAGAGGAACACTGGCAGTAACATAATTGTATAATGTATTGACAGTGTGAGTTTTCTTATCCCAAGTAACACAGGCATCCTGATGCACACTGAAATTATGTTGTTGAATATCAGCCCACAACTGCGTGAGCACTTGGTTGCTGTTGGATGGTAACAAGATTTTACCATTATGCAAAAAATCATTTGCTAAAGCATCTTGGTGTATACCAGACTGTAATATCTGAGCATGATCACAAACATTGAAAAGGATATAACCAATACTAACCCATGGATCATGCCAAAAGCTAACATCTTTTGTAGAATTTATAGGATATTGTATCATTGGGAGGAAAACATGTCTGAGTTTCAACATACTTCTCCATATCCAGCTGCAGTTCTATGGGGTTTCCATTGTCCAAAAGTGCTTGTTCTTTATATTGTGTTTCCATGTCCAGCAAACCCATAAACTATTCTTATTATTGATGAGGACATCAAATTGTTTACTAATGGTAGAAGTATTCCATTTCCTAACATCAATAACTCCCAGCCCCCCTAATATCATAGGTGTTTCAATTTTTGTAAAAGAACATGGCATAATCTTTCTATTGTGTATACTTCCAGTCCAAAAAAATCTAATCATGGCAGACATAATGAGTTGCAACAGTTTAACAGGAAGGATTAGGGTTCCAGCCCAGTAGACCATGGAGGAAAAAACAACAGATTTAATAATAACTAGCCTACCACTCTGAGTCAAGTTTCTATTGCCCCAACTTGTCAATGCAGAGGTGATTTTATTGAAAAGGGGTAAGCAATCAGCCTTAGTAATTCTTTTAGATATTAATGGTAGACCAAGATACCTCATATCATTATTCATGCTAGAGAAACCAGTATGGTAATGAAGGGCAGCAGCCTGCAATTTACTAACACCCGAAACCAGTAGAGAAGACTTGCCTTGATTTATGGAGAGTCCTGTCATTCTGTGGAAAACATGCAAAACTTCCAAAACACCATTCAAAGAAGGTAACTCTGGTTTAGTAAACAACATTACATCATCTGCAAACATTATAGAGGTGATTTGAAGCTCAAAGCACATTGGATGATACTTAATGTTTTTATGGTTGAACCTATCTCTGAGAATAACAGTTAACACTTCCATGACCATCAAGAATATGTAAGATAATATAGGGTCGCCTTGTTGTATTCCTTTACTACCTCTGAAGCTACCAACGGGTCTGCCATTTAAAACAACAGAGTATGAAGGTGTGGATATACAAACATATATCCAAGACACAAATGCTTTAGGGAAACCCATCACTGCCAATATCCTAACAATAGAATCCCAATGGATAGAATCATATGCCTTGGATATATCTAATTTAATAGTAGCTGCAGGAGTCACATTATTTCTGCCATAACCCTTGAGTAATTCCTGAGCAAGGAGAACATTATCAATTATGTCTCTAGAAGGAATAAAGGCAGATTGGTTATTGGATACAACAGAAGGTAGTACTTTGACAAGACGCGATGCTAGAATTTTTGATATACACTTATAAACAACATTACAACATGAGATTGGTCTGAAAGATGTAACACTAGTTGGAGGAGTGACCTTAGGGATCAGGGCAATGTTGGTGTTATTGACTTCTCCAAGCAACTTACACTTATTGAAAAAGTTGTGGATAGCTCTACAAAACTCATCACCTAATACATTCCAGGTTGATATGAAGAAAATGACATTTAATCCATCAGGGGCTCCTGAAGATTGCTTGTTCATTGAGAAAAGGGTGGCTTTGATTTCTTCATCAGTAACAGGCAAAATAAGTGTGGAGGCTTCCATAGTAGAAATGCTAGGAAGATCAAGAGTAGATATAAGGTTCAAATCAGGAATGAAACCATTAGCATTTCCAAACAAATTGGTGAAGTATTGAATAAAAGCATGATCAACTGAATCTGCAGTGGTAAAAAGAGAACCATGTTCATCAGTAATACTTAATATATTCTCTCTTGAATGCTTAACCTTTATAGAATCATGATATAATTTTGTATTTCTATCCCCTTCATCTATCCACTTTTTGTGCAGTTGCTGCCTCTTCATGCTTGCTTCCATAGTCAGTGCAATGTTGACTTCCTTATGTAATTCCCCTCTTCAACAGATGCTTGAATATCATGTGGGTGCTCCGTCATGTATTCTTGTTTGATCTTCAGTTGCTCTTTCAGTGTAGTGGACAGGAGGCTACCAGAACCAAAAGCAGTAGAAACCCACAGTTTGATAGCAAGCTTGATACTTTTTAATTTTCTGCAAAATTTATACATAGGGTTACCATAACAAAAAAAAATCAGTGTTAGCTTGTTTGACAATGCTTAAAAATTGTTCATGCTTAGCCCAAGCATTAAAAAATTTAAAACTTCTTTTTTCCTTTCTCAAATGGTTCCCAAAAGATAAAACAAGGGGGAGTGATCTGACAGTATAGGCTGTGGAAGAAAGACAGAGAGAGAGGGCCATTGATTGAGAGACTGAAAGTTACTAAAAGCATGGTCAATAGTTGTGTAAATACGAACTCCACTTCTGCTTCTATTATTCCAAGAATATTTAGCCCCAGACTTGTTAACCAATAACAAATCAGAATCATATACAGCTAGATTAAGAGATTCTATGTCTCTAGGAAGAAGAGGTGATCCACTAGATTTATCATCATAGCCAAAACAGGTGTTGAAATCACCTAATACAAGCCAGGGGTGAGATGCTTGTCTTAATGGTGGCAATGAGCTGAGGAAAGCATTTCTTGAGGTGACAGAATTATCAGCATATACAAATGTTAAGTAGAAGGAAGTTTGATTGTGGCAAACAAGTACATGAAAGTGAATAAACTGCCTATCTGACAGTATAAGAGAAAGTGCTATAACAGTAGGATCATATATGACTAGAATTCTACCATAAGCAGCAGCTTCAAGATTATGATGTAGTGACCAATTTGGATTAATGTAGGAAGCTGTTTTTTGGGTTAAGGCAAGATTAAGCTTAGTTTCTAGAAGGCCAAATATACAAATGTTATGCTCAGATATGTAGCTTTTCACTTGATCAAGTTTCAAATTATTATGAGCTCCTCTTATGTTCCAAGATGCAATATTTTTTAACATTATAAAAAATTATTGATTTTGGGAGCTGATATTCCTCCTCTGAGCTGACAGAGACCTTGTTTCAATTTTCCTTCTAGGCAAAGACCGGGGGGAGGTTGGTTGAGATTTTGTATGAGAGGAAGGGACATGAAGAGATGCTGATTGTGAATGGGTGAAAGAATTGGATGATGGCCAATCAGGTAGCTGAATTGAGAAGTTGTAATGGGGAGGGGCAGATGGTTGAATTTGAACAGAAGCAGAATGCAAATTGGTTATTAGTTGAGTGATTTCAGTTTCAAAAGTTTTACACCAACTTAGTTCAAAATCAGATGCTTTTAATTGGGAATGTGCATTTACTTCAGTTGCAACTTTTCCATTCCCCTTGTTACTCATTATTGGGGTGGTATGATTATTTTCACCTTCCGGCAGACAAGGTTTTGCAGCCTGATGTTGTGAATATGCTTCATTTTGATCAGCAATAGTATCAGTCTCTTTAGCATACTTGGTTGACACATGGTATTCTTGTCTACTTTTGTCATCAACTGTAATCTCTCCTTCCTCCTCATCATACATTTCCAAAATATAACATTCATTGTCTGCATTTTGTAGCAAGTTGTACTTATTTTGAGTTCTAACTGTACAACATTGCTCAACACTGAGTTGACCACTCTCTTTACCATTTTCCTTTTTGCTTTGTTCAGGACCATCTTGTATTGCAGTTCAATTTACACCTAAATTCTTCAGAGCATATTCTTCTTTCTGTTCACAAGTAATAACTTTTTTCCCCTTATTCTTCACAACTTTTTGCCAAATCTGTTTCACTTTGTCCTGCTTAACTATGTTTTGCCCCTTCTTAATCTTATTCATTCCAACATCACTAGTTTTCAGCTGCTCTTTTCCTAAACATTGCTCTACATCACCTTCACATTCAACTTTCTTGCAACTGTTCACAGCATGACCAAACTCTTTACATACAGTACATATCTCAGGTTTCCACAAGTATTCAACTTTTACTATCTGGTAAGAACCATCTAACAATCGAACTGAAAAATCATCAAATAGTTCTTGATTTGGAGTAACTTCAACTAAACATTTCGCAAAAGAAATGCGTTCAAATTTTTCTGTTGATGCATCCAAACAAAGGAGCTTCCCAACTCTTGATGCTACCCAGTTAATACCCAACGAAGACCAAGCATAAAGAGGTATATTGTAAAGTTTAATCCAAACTGGAACTGATTTTATACTACTACAACTATTGCCAATGTTCTCATCCCATGGCTTCACTATAAATAGCTTGTTTCTCATGACAACAGGATCAGATTCAGAGATTCTTGTCCTATCTTCTTCATTAGTAAATTTGAAAAGAAACAAAAATCCATCAGACTTTACAGAAAATGAACCACTTAGTTTCCACACTTTTTTGAGATAGTACACTACAGTAGCATATGGGAGAGGGTTATCAAGGAAAAATCCAACAAGATAATCCTTCCACATAGTATTGCCAGCCTGAACAACATCAGGTGATGGCACAATAGAGTTACCAATAAAGTCAAGTTGAAAATCTCGAGGCACGTATTTCCCTGCGTTGCTGGGTTTAGCTTTAAAGAGAGAGTTCCAAGAACGAGGAGGAATAGGAGAAAGATGAGGAAGCAATGGTGGAGAAGAAGGGGGAATGGACACTGACACTTTAGGAATAGCAACTGCAACGGTTGCAGGCACTACAGGATTACTGACAAAGGATGGAGAGGGGACTGACACAGGGAGATGGGGGGATGTAGACGGTGGTACGAGAATCGGCGAAAAAGGACAGGGTTGAAGAGAAGAAAGGGGATGGGACTGATTAGCGGGAAGAAGAAAAGAAGAGGGAGGGGACCCCATTTTTGAAAGGTCATAAAAATCAAACGTATGCCAATGGATAATTCAAAATCATAAACAATATAAAAATTCCCCACTCACCTTCTAAAATTTTTCCAAATCTCCAGATCTGAAGTGAAGCCTTTGATTCAACTCCATTTCCTTCTTATTCCAAGAAATATGTATAAAAATGGTGTATATATAATAGAATTATAGATCTGAAAAAAGATTTGGGGTTGAAAGGAAATATAAATACATACATACATACATATTTATATATAACCTCGTTATCACATAGTGTTGATTCGCTCTTCTTCTTCACTTACTTGATTCTACCCTTCTCCAATTTGTATATATACACAGGTATAAATATAATGTTTTATAATTTAGAAAACAGTGGAGAAGATAAAATGGAAGAGCTTCTACGTTGCTTTTAGCAAAAAAAATATGAGAAGAGAAGAGAGGGTTAGGCCTAAATTTATAGGCGCTAGAACCAACCACGGTCGTTAGATCGAAATATATTAAACCCGGACTGTTTGGCCAAGGCTAACCCTAGCCGCACTGGCTCGACCAGTCGACCACTACCTTCAAATGGGTCAAACATTATTGGTCAACTTGCCCAAAATAAGGGGTCGACCGATGGGTCTCGGTATTAATATAAAAATGTTAATTTAATTATTTTCATTCCTACTTCGTTTTTCGTCCATAACTTCTTCATTTTGAATCTAATCGCAAATTCTAAACATGAAATTTGCTTCGAATTTTGCCACGAACGCAATGGTGCAAATTTCATGCTTAGATTCCATTGTTTGCACAAATTTTGTATTGTTTGAGCCTAATTAAGTAACTAATGCCAAATTTACAGGGTGTTACATAAACCCTCTTAAATGTATTCCTAAATTCAAACTAAAATCATCATAATTCCTCTCATCCTATTCTCTATAAAACCAAACAAGAAATTAGTATAAAGTTGTGTATGGAGTTTGATCCCAATTTTCATGAGAGGTTAGATGTGGGTTTTGGTGATTTTGAGCCTGGTTTGGAGAAAAAGATGTGAGTATGATGATTTTCTAATGTTAAACTTTATATATTTATCTACTGATGATTATGGAGTTAGATGAAATGATTTAGAGAATGTTTGGGATGAATTAGGCTTGTATTCATGTTATGACATGGTCATATTTACTCATTTTGTAATTAAGATCTTATTTATCATGTTTAAAAAAGTTAGGAAGCTCAAAAATGGACCATGGGTTAAGTAATTGATTTTGTGTGATGTTATGATTGATTAGAGGCTTAATAAAATGTAAATAGTATTTATAATTATTATTTAAGAGAAGGAATCATTTTATAAAATAATGGAATATTTTACAAATGAAGTTAGTAAGCTAATTAAGCGAGTTATGGTCTCTACACTTATTATTTAAGTGATTAAAGGCTTAACAAAACTTATTGAGTACTTAAAGGCTTAACTAAACTTAATGAGTACTTATATTATTTAAGTAAAGAAATAACTTTATAAAATAGCCATAAAGATATATTTTATAAAGTAGAATGGGATTTTATAAAGTAGCAACAAAGATATATTTTATGAAGTAGAACGAGATTTTATAAACTAGAATAAATGATATATTTTATAAAAGAGAATAAGATTTCATAAAATAGTGATAAAGATATATTTTATAAAATAGAATAAGATTTTATAAAATAGTGATAAAGATATATTCTATAAAATAGAATGAGATTTCGTAAAGTATGATAAATGGTATATTTAATAAAATAGAATGAGATTTTATAAAATAGTATAAAAGTGATATTTATTTTATAAAAGTATTGAATTTTCATAAAATACTATAAAAGAGATATTTTATAAGAGTTTGAGATTTATAAAATAGCAATGAGAAATTATTTTATGAAATGGTTGTAAGTTTTTATAAATTAAATATAATTTAAAATGAAGAAAATTAAGTATTATAAAGGCTTGAAATGATTTATGAGCTAGTTCTGTATTTTATAAAATAACATAATGATTTTATGAAATAAAAAAAAAGACATTTGACTTTTATTGAGAAGATTTATTAGAAAAAGGTAAGTTTTGATTTAAGCAATAATTGAAATACTTATTTAAATATACATGTATGTATATGAATATAAGTAAGTATATGTATATGAGTATTTGAAATTATATACCAATCGGCACAATTCAAGTATTGTAATTAAAATTGTTGAATGGTTTGGATTGTTGGTAATGATTGCTTATTTTTGTGATTAATTATATATGCATACGTAAATAACCATATGTGTATATAAACACGTTATGAGCAATCTCACATATCCATAATGACTATTGTGTGCGCTAAGTCATGTAAGAGAATACTGGGTCGAGTAATCGCCCTAAAGAAGCCTAAAACGTGGTTTTTGAAGTTTTTACGTTTTTGCATATGTGCGTGTGAGTGTCCGTGCGTGTGCACACAAGTAAGTGCATCGACACACGGGTGAGCATCATGTGAAACAAGAAAGTCGGTTGGGTCCATTTTGGCATGTTAGAGGATGCCGGTCATTGGAATCGTCCCGTGGAACTCTATACGTAAAATAGTGGTTTTTATATTGAAATCGATTACAGAGTACTTAAGAAACCACTTTTAAAATGTCAACCAATTGACTCCAAAAGAGGTCTGAGGCTGCGAAGGCTAAGGGAGCTAGACGACTCATTAGGCAAACCAACAGAGAAGACAGATTCTGAACTGACTATTGGTTGTGTGGTTAGCACCTGCCTTTGACTTTACTGCCTGGGATAGGACACCACCGTCGACCGATGGCTTACCACCAATGTATAGTTGGTGCACCAACCTTGATAGTAAAGCCCAGGCAGGGTGCAATATTTAACAGGCATTCTTCCCTGATTTCATATTCGGGTTGGCATGACGCTTTGGCTTAATTTTGGGAAGGCTACGAGCTATGTGGCAAAGTGGAATGCAAGGCAAAGCTCGAGATCCGGATGCAATATATAGTGATAGGTGTGCAATCTATAATGATCAAATAAGGTGTAGTGATTGATTGCACGATCACCTTTGGTGAGTGTGTACGATTGAGCAGAGTTAGTCTATACCTCTTGGTTACGAATTGAGTATATATGTTTTATGGATGGTATCGATCTCATGTTTATGACCATACCCTCTATTGGTCTTATATTTGGTGATCATACATCGTATTGGCCTGATATTAGTGACTATGATTGATCTTTCAATAGTGACCATATGTATGATAAACGAAGACGAGAGATTTATCTTCATTTATGATAGGCATATTTGATTACATGATGTTATATTTGATATACACACACACGACATCGGTGCTCCTTTGTGATCCTAATGACATATTATACAAGATATGCCCATGATTCTCTTTTGTCAAGACATTATGATAAATTTTTCAGAATCCATGATGGTTGTGATGGAGATGGCGACGACCATCTATGAGTAGGCCATATATCACTTATGCTCGTTATAGGGGTACAACGAGGCCCACATAGGTTTCAGATATCCAGAGTGGGTCATTACACTTATGCTCGTTATAGGGGTACGGTGAGATCTACACGAGTTCCATCAAAACTGGATGTGGTTGGGGATCTAACGTACATTTAGGTACCGACTCTATTTATTTTGGACCCTTAACGAAAATCACTGGACCATGATATTTTTAATTATAGATGGATGTCCATCGTGGATTCTGGTTTTAAATATCTAGAGTAGATCATGTATCACTTATGCTTGTTATAGTGATATGATGAAATCTACATAAGTTCGATCACATTGAATGAGGCTCGGGATCAATGGTACAATTAGACACATGCTTTATTTACCTTATGCACGAGTCTACCATGAATTCCACTCATCGACAATGATGAGTGTCGGTTTATATTCTCTATCTATTGCTTATCATTATATTGTGTGTGTCATGTTAGTTGATTGATAAAATTGTTGTGTGTTTGAGGATATTTATATTGTCATTACATTTATATTGTATTACCTTATCATGATATACTGTCGCTTATCAGTCATATTTCATTAGTTATGCTGATTCGTTGATTATAGGAGAAGAGCGGGTTATGATGTGATTCCCAACTTTTGTGATAGGTTTACTTTACTTGTTTATGGGCTGTCCGAATTATTTCGGAGCCACGTTTGTGGAGAGGACCGAATGTGCCTTAGTAGCTCCCTGTCTTATATATGTATATAGTTTTGATATATTGTATTTTGAGATAGTTCCTCTCACACCAGACCGCATATCTAAGATGTGTTTTGTCATTGTTTGTTTATGCCATAATAAGTCTTGGGTACTCGGTTGAATAGTTTTAGAGTCGGGTGCTTTTGGCATACACTTTCAGAGGAGCATGGCTGAAGTTTTGGAGGCAAAACGATATTTGGGTACTTATACACTTGATATTGTAATAGTACATGACATAGGTTATTTGTATATGAGACTTATTGTACCAGATATTTTATTCTGATTTCTTGTATTGATATTTATTTATCAGTTACTTCCACCAGCATGGTCTCCTATATATTGTTCATTCCATTATGTTCATGTGTATTCGTATATTACATGTTTTCATTCCATTGTGGGATCATATCACTATGCTTTGATATAGTGTTTTGTTTCTTCTTCTTTCTTTCTTTTCCCAATAAGCTGTCTTTTGTGAGATTCAGAAGCCAGACGCTATCATATGATGTGGATTTGGGTTTTAAAAAGAGCAGTTTTTTACACTTATCTATAGTTATATTGTATAGCTTATCATTATTCTATTGTGCAGCACCGTAGAGCTTCAACACTTGACTATTAGAGACATTGTTAGAGTTTATTTTATTGATGAATAAACACTATTGATGTTGTATAGCTACTGTAAACCTATTACTATGATAATTCTATGGTTCATTTTAGTTATGCTCATCTATGTCACATGTTTTTTTTATCTATGTTGATTATTATGTTTAATCCTCCATGTTGTGAGATGTATGGAAGATTCTAATTTATATTGGCTACTTTACTCTTGACTAATGCTCTACTTTGGCCAGGTACCATTTCAATACACTCTACAGGTATATTGGGTATAGAGATGTGTGATGATCCTCATACCTATATTATACTTTGAGTAGTGGTAAACCTATATGAGGATAGCTTAGCATATGTTGTTTACATTTTCTAACATATTGGATGCAGGGACGTGCTAATTATGTTTTTTCACACCATATGTTCCTAGTTTACTATCTCGACTCAATGTTATTTACATTGCTTCTTATCATCTTGGATACTCTTAAGTGAATATATGAAGGAAAGGCATGAGATAGTGCATGGAGCGGTGTAGACGATGCATTGCATGTTGACATGCATTCATGTATCTAGATTTGAAGTCATTTCCGCTATATTTCCATTGTGCAGCTCTATAAATTTGTAACGACCTAGAATTTTAGTGATTTGAAATTGAAATATTTAATTGATTTTAAACATCTAAAAGTAAATTTTATGAATTTAATAACTCGAATTTCAATTATAATGATTTATTGGATAACTTAATTATTAAATTTAATAATTGAAATTGGTTAAACAATGAGATTTTGAGTTTTAAGTTAGATAAAATTTATTTTAAAGGCTTAATAAATTATATTAATAAGAATGAAGATAATAAAAAATTTAAATTGAATTTAAATGAGATTTATCAATTTTAAAAATGACTTGTTTAAATTAACATATAAAAAGATCCTTTGGGGGCACAATCTTGGAATTCAATGAAACTGGTTCCATTGGATCCGTAATAGTGTATTATTATCAGATTTCAAAATTTCGTAGCGTTCGGAGTTACCGTTTGGTCTTACGGGATAGAAGCGCGTTAATATTAATATTGAATAATTTAATATAATAATCGGGTTCAAAAAGCTATCTTCTCTCTATGATCGAACTAGGTCTCGAAACTTGTTCCATTGCATTCAGAATAGGAGTATAACATCAGGAACGTCAGGCGGCACGCGTCGATAGGGGTTCGAAATAAAATATCTAGATATTTTGAAATTTTATATTTATATATTATCGCGTCGGCCCACAAAACTTACCATATTAGGCGACCTACCTTAACCAAGCCACCACCTATACTGTTCCTTTTTATCAGTTCCCTCCTCACGCGCTTCTGTGAATTTAAGTTAGCATTGCAGTGATCTTTTTCTGACTTAAAAAATCAAAATAAATTCAAAGCCTTGATGGAAAATTGTAAAATGAATCTTAAAAGGTTTCGCTCGAATCGATCTTCTTTTAGTATGAATCTGGGAGGGAGCGCAACAGTTTGGGATTGTGGACGTATGATAGCAAGCTAGGGTTTAGATTTTCGGTGAATTCGTGCATCGATTGTCGAATTGGAGGTTGGATTTAAATTCAGGGTGGATGAGAGCATCGACGACCAAAAATTATGAAGTCCTAACACCTATTAGCAATAGCGACATGCTGCTATAGTAAGGAAGAGATGGGGCTAGTCGTGTTTGGTTGTGGTGGTTCGAGTTGACGTTTATGAGGTTGGGAAGGTGTGATTTTCGATGGGAAGGAGGGTGGAAGTTTCAATTCGGAGTATCAATTGATGGAGATGCGTGCTTGGTGCATGGCCATGCCCGATTAATGTCATGTATAGGGAAAAGAAGGAGCTCGTTAGGGAAGAAGGTATGAGGAGGGCAGTTTTATAATTATATAGTAAGTTGTTAATTATTAATTTAAAATTTTGTCGATAAATTATAAAAACTTATAACTCTTGCATACGAGGTCCTATTGGAATGAAACTTTTTGTGTTGTGATCGTGATGGCAAGAGCTTCGTAGTGGAATTGGTTTGGATGGATTTAGAGATGGTTGAAATTTGGGCTAAAATCGGACGTCGTCTAGTTTTAGTTTCAAACTGGAACGCCTCGGCGACTGCGGAAAATAAATGTGAGTAAATCTCACTTATCTTGGATTACTAGGCTTAATTTATAATAATTAAAATTAATTACTGGATGACTGGTTGAGTTGATAAATTATTATCAGTTGTATGTTATACTATATATAATAGTATATATATTAGTAGTTGGGTATATTTCCCACCCATTGGAGCGGATAAGACACTATCATCCCGCATTATAGTGGATGACCCTATATTACCATGATATTCCACCTCAAAGCAGGGTTAGTATTTTATGTTGTATAACATCTATGGTTGCGGGAAACAAGTTGGAGGAATCCAACTGAATTCCTCAAAAATGTCTATTTTAATTTCATATATAGTGATATATGATGCGTTTGAATAATCTGTGATAGATTATGTTATGATTTAATTTATTGGATGCTATAGTAGCGTTGACCTAAATTTTGGTATTATAAATACCATAAATAATATTTTTGGATTTAAAAAGGGAACTCAAAGGCAATTTTGGAAATGAAATTTATTTATGTTTGGATTTTAGGATTATTTAAAAGGGATTGAATTGGATAAATAAATGATTGGATTTTGGATATTTATGTAGCTATTTCATAAAATGATTTCAAATAGAGAATCTTAAATTGAGGATTTTTAAACAATGGAATTTAAATAATATTCTCAAAATACGAAATGGAAGTCGAAATCGAGGTTTAAAATAGTTTAGAAAATATAATGGGATTTATAAAGGGATGGGTTTATAAATGAAATTTTATAAATGAAAATATTCTATAAAACAAGTGAAACTCGAATGAGTTTGTAAATTTATAAATGATGTTTATTAATAAAATAAAATGACTACCATTTGTTAAATTGGAAATATAAATTCACAGTAAGAATTTATAATGTGATATTGAAATCTGATTAGAAGGAATAGTGGATTGTATTTTGAAATTTAGGAAAAGGGTTATGAAATTGGAAACGTAAATCGATTTGTGATAAATCAAGAGAGATTTATAAATATAAAATTGTTCACATTGGGATTTAAAAAAAAATTATTTTTATCAAGGAGCGAAGTTTGTTTTTAAAAAGGGATTTTTATTTATTAAATTATGTAGTTTAAAAACTGTTATCTGTATTAAAATATTTTGGAAAGTTTGTTTTCAAATATGTAATATTAGAGGAAATGAATTTTTAATTTTTATAATAAGCCTTGTGATTGATTAGCTTTACGTAAAAATGAATTGGGAATGAGTTACCGATATATTTATAAGTGTTTTGGTAGTTTAATATAATTACTTAAACGGGATTGAAAAGTAAATAACTATTCTTTAAAGGACTTATTATTTTACATAGAATTTAAAAGTAAGTAACTAGAATTTATTTATAAATACTCTCGAGATTGGTAAATCAGATTTTAGTGAACAGATGTGAATTTGATAAGAGAAATCTTATAAAGAAATTTTGAAAATTTAGGATAATTTCCAAAATGTTAGATGCGGGAATTTCGAAAGTGAATCTAAATTCATAAAAAGAAGTTAAAAATTTATAGTTGGATTATAAATAAGTATAATCGATAATTTTTGGAAATTATAAAGGGAATTAATAAAAATTCTGGAGATTTATGAGATAAGTACAGAATATTTCCTAAGTATGGATATTAGGAATGATTTTAGGAAATGGACTTATAATATTTTTCTAAGTACTGGAATTAAAGGTTTTGGAGATATTTTAGCAATGAAATGATTTATATAGAAATATTTTTCTAAGTAATGGATTATAAGTTGGATTTGAAAATATTCGTTACTGTTGATACGGTTTGGATGTTGAACAGGTAAATTGTTTAAAGTAAATATCTAAAACTTATTGAATAATTGAATAACTGAAAATTGGAAATAGTGTTCTAAGATGTGAATTGGCTTTAAAAATTGAATTTTATATGTTTGTTTGAATATTTCAAAAGATAGTGATTTAAGAATAAGCAAATTTGTTTAAATTTAATATTACAAATGTTTGAATAATTAAATTCCGAATTTGATATGATTAATTTGATATTGAAATTTAATATATGAAAATAGAGTGAATAATTGAAACTTGATTTAATATGATTCAAATTGGTTTCCAAAGTGAATGTAACTTATATCGGGATTATAATAGAGTTAATAAGAACTCAATATTTGGAATTTATTGAATAATTGAATAACGGGTTTAATATGATCAAAAATGATTTGTAAAATTTTATTTTATCATATTAAAGTTAGAATGATGTTGTAGAACTTTTAAAATTGAATTTAAAATAAATTTGTGAAAATTGAATATTTTAATATTTAATTGACGAGTTAAAATAGCCATTTTTCAAACAGTCTCGGATTTCGACGAAACCAGTTTCATCGGATCCGTAACGTGATATTACTGTAAGATTTCAAATTTCGTGTCAATCGGATTTACCGTTTGTCCGGGGCAAGCTAAAACGCACAGAAATTTGATTAACCGATTTAATTTTAAATCGATCGTTTATTGCCGTATCTCGCACAGATGATCGAATTAGCTTTCGAAACCTGTTCCATTGTGTCCGGAACGCGGGGTAAACCCTAGAAACGCCGGTCACCGCGCGAGATTTGGAGTTCGGATTTTGGAGTGAATAGTGTTTTTCGTTGAAATTCTATAAAAAGACCCCTCTACCATTCATTTGCAAACCCTAATTAAATTAAACCCTAGCCGCCAGTGAATATAATCAATGGCCAGAAAAACATTCTCGTTCCTCCTCGTTTTCTCGCGATCCCTTCACTTTCAAGCTTCGATTTATAAAGGAAGATTGTA
Organism: Allium cepa; assembly: GCA_030765085.1. Classification (NCBI taxonomy): domain Eukaryota; kingdom Viridiplantae; phylum Streptophyta; class Magnoliopsida; order Asparagales; family Amaryllidaceae; genus Allium; species Allium cepa. Next base: position 849,681,105 of record CM060938.1, read on the forward strand.
GAGGACATTGAGATCTAGCATCTCAACGGTTGTGATGGTGTTTGGAGGGGTAGATTCGCCGTAATCGGCTGATGAAGTCAGGCCGTTCATGCATGGTTTCCTAGGCCTCTTGATGACCGAGCTCGACGTGCTCATAGGCGTGAGTAGGGGAGAACACGAGCTACAGGATGGCGGCCATGGATCAACGCCTCGATGAACTTGGTGGTTGCGGCATAAAGATTTTCGAACGTGCGTGATGGGTTCCTTTGCCTGTACGCGTTGGAGATGATGAAGGGTGCGGCCTGGATCCTAGGGCATGGGGATGAACGGCTGTGATTATCTAAGGTTCAAAATTGATAAAGAAAATTGTAAATTATATTATATTTTAAATTGTACAATCTTTGAAATGCGATATCTTTGTCATACGAGGTCGGAAAATTACGAAAATACTTGCATTGCAATCGTTTTGTCGAGCACTACGCTATGGAATTGGATTGGAATCGTTTGGAGCTAGTGGAAATTTTGGGTAAAATTAAACGCTCGTTTAATTTTATTCGAAGTAAAACGCTGGAACTACATTGGAATCAAGGTGAGTGTTTTATAACGCTCACAACGTACTAAATATCTTTATGCTAGTTAAATTTGACATTATGAAGTGTTATGATTTTTATTTGTCGTTGTTTGATAAAATTTAATTGTCATATAGATGGTCGTTTGAATTTACCATTGAAAATTAAATTGAGAGTTAAATTGAAATTAAAATTGAATTGCGATTAAATTACCTGACATTGATAACTATGAAATTGCCATGAATTGTATTGTCTATTGGATGATGTATTTCGATGGATGTTATTGGTTGATATTTAAATATTTGGATGTTTATTTGCTTATATATACTGTTATGCATAAATATGACACTGTGATTGATTTAAGTGATATATATTCACCCCTGACATTTAATTGAAATAAATAATTACTTGGCCATAGGATAGAAAATTATATACGGACACCGAATTGGCTAAATTAATAATTTTAAAATCGTCGATTTGAAATTTATTTAAATGTTTGATTTAAAAGTTATAAATAGAAATCAATTTATAAAAATCGAATTTATCGAAAAATTGAGTTTGGAATGTTGAAATAAAACTTGGTAAAAAGAAATTGTTAAATAATTAAAGTGGAAACTTTGGAATTTAAAAATCGGGATATGACTGAATTTCGAAAATTGATTTGTTTAAAGATTTAACCTTAATTCGAGCTTTGAATATTACTAAGTAAAAATGATATAAAAATGATATTTTGAAATCGAGCTTGGAATTGAATCATATTTGAAATTTGGATTTAAACTTGAATATTGATGGATAATTCTGTAAAGTGTTATAAATGGATATTTTTGAAAAATCAAGCTCCAAATCGATATAAATTGAAATTGAATAAATTGAAAGTGAATATAAAATTGAATAAATTTGAAGTCAAAGTTGACGTTGATTGAATCGAAATCGAAATCGAATCGGTAGAAGGGAAATTGAAATTGTTTTGAATTGGGAAGTTATAATTGAAATGGTTTGGTTTTGAAGCTGTTTTATTTTGTTTTCCAAATTACTCAGTTATATAAACCATTTTTGAATACTTAAACTATTTTAATCTATTTTAAATCTACTTAACCCAATTTAAATTATTTTAAACTAATTTATCTATTTTAAATCCATTTTAAGACTTTAAGTATTTTAAACTACTTTAATTATTTAAACTACTTTAATTTTCTAAAAATTTCAAGCTAGTCAATAAGGTGAAATGTTTATGTTTAAATCTTGAATTTAAATACGAATTGGGTTAAATGAAGTTGCAACCTAAATTGAAATCCGAAATAATCTTGAAATCGAAATGAGATATTGGCGAGAAATGATTTTTGAAAAGGAACCTTATATTTTGAATGGCTATGACGATATTTGAAATGGATTTGATTTTGAAGCGAATATGATATTTTGATATCAATTATGAATCGATTTGAAATATAAAAGAGCCAACGGTGTAAAAATACGTAATTATTAAAGAGATCGGGATCGGATATGGACATACTCTCTGTCGATACCGAAAACCACTTTAATAACTTGTATACGCGGAGTGTTGATCCAGAACGAAGTGGATGTTTGGTGAACGCGTTGACTGAAGAAAGAGAACGATATTGGATGACCCTTGACATGACTAAAACAGGAGCCACGCCGGGCCATTGAGGTTCGCCATCTCTAGCGGACACACTTCTTCGATACCATATCTATTACATTTGTGATTCGATTTGGGTGCACCCCTTGATTTGGGAGTGTTGTTTCGCGGTGTTGGGGTAGCTGTTGGCTATGCTCAACATCAGTCCGGATCACGCAATTACTAGTATCCTAGTTGGTATCGCCTCATGTACCTTATCATACTGATTATCCTATTCGCGACCACTACGTTATGTTTTGTGTTATACCTATGGGGTACCCTCTGATAACCACCAGTTTACGGTGGGGCTTACGGTGATGTATAGACTATGGCATTATAAAAGTGTGTTAAGAGGGATTATGGTAACGCCTTAACGCTATTTTGATACTTTATATTACTGATAGGCATTATCTACTTAGCGTACATTACTACCTAGTAGATAGTTTAACAGATCCTTGAGAGATGGAAAATCCCGTAACATCTCTTGAGTTATTGCACGCACGTTGACACTGGATAGGAGATGTCAAACCCCGTAAACATCTCTGACGCCGTTACACTCATATTTATTTACGATTGATTTAACTTTCATAAGGATATTTTAGTCCTGACTCGAGTGTTTTGTCTTTTCATTACGCTCGGGTCAGTCCTGAGTTTTTTTCAGATTTTTGAAGATCCTTCTGGAGGATAAAGACGAAGATTTGGTATACTATTACTATTATTACCCTTGCATCATGCTATCTGCTGCATTATTTTAATTGTTCCGTTATATATGTATAACTCTGATAAATGTTGTATAAATAATTGTCAAAGTATAGTAAACAGCTTCATGAACTGTTTATTTGACTATTATATTTTATCGTTCCGCTGCGAGATTCTGTGTTGTTTCATTTCCTTTATTTCTCTTTCTTTTCTTTTCTTATTTACCCCAATAACCATCTGCCCTTTTGAATGGTTTGGAACCGGCATGTGTATTGATCGTCGGTTTAAACTGTCCAAAAAGGCGGGTCGTTACAGTTTACTTTACTTGTTTATTGGTTGTACGGACTACCCTTGCGCCATTTTTGTGAAGAAGACCGTATATACCTTAGTAATTTCCTATCATATGTATGTATATATTTTTGATATACTATATTTTGATATAGTTCTCCTCACAACGGGTTGTATGTCTGACCCGCATTTGGTCTTTGTATGTTTATTCACAACAACTCTCGAGTACTCGATTAAGTAATTTAAGAGTCGGTGCTTTTGGGGATAAGCTATAAGAGTGGGGCACAAAAGCTTTGGAGGCGAAGAAGGTACTTGGATATTTATATACTTATTATTGTAGTAGCACACGACATATGTTAGTTGTACATAAGACTTATTTTATCAGATGTTTTATTCTTACTTACTATTTTGATATTTATCAATTACTTCTGTTGGTGCAGTCTCTTATATACTGCTCATTCCATTCTGTTCATGTATATTCGGTATATTATATGTTATTATTCTACCATGAGATTATATTGTTATGCCATGAATTAAGGAGCCATTACACGTGCTACAAGATTAAGGTATCCATTCGTTGCCTGAACTACATATTAATATCATAAAACTATACGATCCAAAGCCATGCATATATACCATATTAACATTCCAACGAATTCACCGAGGCTGGCTTCACATACTCACTCCTTTTTTTGTAAATACATTCACTTCATCTGCTCATCGTCCTTACCAAGCTATATTTTTGAACATTCGCCTATCATTCCAAATGAACATTTCTGACATATGTACTTCATCTTCATCATTAAATTAGGCATCCAATGACAACAATACAAGTTGAGTCATCATCATAGGATCGTTAGAGAAGGTTACACAAAAGATCGAAATAAAATGCCTTGAATCGGGGATTCAAAAACCCCCAAATACCAAAATTGTGTCATTGATCGATGGATCTATGTGCACCTACCGGTAAGTTAGTGAACATGTTAATTATGGGATTTTTTCCGGTTGCTTATTTTTAGTTTCCAGTTTTCATTTCTTCTTGTTTAAAATTATTTCTAAGGTTTTTACTTCATACACACACACACACTATTTAGCAAGTCCCTAAGATCTTAACATGTCTATATAAATTAATTTGGATTCGTATCAAGTTCCAATGAGAATTTTGTGTCGAAATTTCTTATCTTAGTTTTCTAATTATAAAACTATGTTCTTTTCTTATATTTTAGTTTTTAACCCTACTGTCAGATTTATAATTGTCAAATAGATTAGCCTTAAAACATCCTATTGCATTATCAAAGTACAATATAAGGATCAAAGAAGCCACACTCACCAATTCGATCCAAAAGAACATGTATTCGGTCGTTGTTCGAAATTTCCAGAAATCAATTCCTTTGAATTGCCGATGATTCTTGTTCCATATGATAGAGAATCCCATTACAAATCCAATGCAACTTGTCTCGTCAATTTTTGGTAAGATTTGTGAATTTGGTGTTGGGTTGAAGAAAGGAGGAGGATGATGTTCACTGATTTTAGAAATGAAAAAAAGAAAAGGAAAACTGAATATACTTAGTTTTAAAATAGGCTTTAGGAAAGAAAAATTGAATTGTCATTTAAATTTGAATTCAAATTATGGTTTTAGCCCATCTCAGCCCAAGTAGACCCGTTGTCCATGGACAAACCAGCGGTAAATTGAATCACTTGCAAAAATTAGTATTTTCCCCTCTATTAAAAATTACCAAATTACCCTCTAATAAAATTCAAATTTTATTTATTATTTATTATTATCATTATTTAAGTTATATACAAAATTTTAGGAAATTGCAATATGTGCTAGAAACTTCAGCGCATGTGTTGAACTTGTTACCCAATAAATCTGTGCCTAAAACACCATATGAGATGTGGTATGGTAAGAAACCCCATTAAGGATTTGAAGGTGAGGGTTATCCAACGTACATTAAGAATGTTGGTATGAATAAACTAGAGGCAAAACCTATACTGTGTAAGCTATAAGATATCCCAAACACGCAATGGGATATATATTCTATAATATCGAGGAATGGAAGGTTATTGTTTCTTGATGCGCTATCTTTTCAGAAAATAAATTTCTATCAAAGAAAATTAACATTGAAGTTGTAAATTTGGATGAGATTCAAAAATTAACACCAAGGCCGAACCAGTGGGAGAACCAAGTTCGCCCGTATACAAAAACACGTAACCTATTAGAAGATCTAGTAGGGTATCTTATGCATCAAAGAGAGATACTACAGTTTTCTCATGGATGGAGAGGAGAACTATGTCTTGAATGACGAAAATCCTTTGTTTTTCCAACAAGCACGACAGAGTAAAGACTCAACAGTCTGGCTTGGAGCAACGAAATCTAAGATGGATTCCATGTGCGAAAACAAAGTATGGACTTTGATGGACATACCCAAAGGGATACAAACCATTGGCTAAAAATGGATTTAAAAAAAAACTAAATGCAGATGGGGAAGTAGAGGCATATAAGGAAAGGCTAGTTGCGAAAGGATTTCGTCAAATTCAAAATGTTGATTATACGAGACCTTTGCGCCAATAGCCATGCTTAATTTCATTCAGATTAGGCTAGCTATTGCTGCATTCCATGACTATGAAATATGGAAAATGGATACAAAGACAGCATTTCTAAATGGTGATTTAGAAGAAACTTTTTATATGTCTCTGTTCGAGGGTTCGGTGGTCAGTGGAAGTGAGGACAAGGCTTGCAAGTTGTTAAATTTCCTATATGGATTCAAACAAGCTTCAAGAAGTTGGAATAAGTGTTTTCATAAGGTAATCAAACAGTTTGGTCTTTATCACAACACAAAAGAAGCGTACGTATATAGAAAGGAGCAGGGCAACACTATCGTATTTTTTAGTACTATATGTCGACGACCTTTTGTTGATTGACAAAGACATTTCATTTTTGCAATTAGTGAAAGCTTTGCTTTCCAAAAACTTCTACATGAAGTGTTTGGGATAAGCAACCTATATACTAGGTATAAAGATCTATAGAGATAGATCTAAGAGGCTATTAGGATTGTCTCAATCCCTATACATATATACTGTACGGAAGAGGTTCGATATGCAGAATTCCAAACGTGAAAATGTCCCGACGCAATCTGGGATCATCAAGGAGGCTCCTCATACCGATGAGGAGAAAGATCGTATAAAGAGGATTTCATATGCTTCAGCTATAGGATCCGTAATATAAGCTATGTTATATACTATACCAAATTTGGCATACACATTAGGATGTGTGAGTAATTACCAGTCTAATCCTGAAGAAAAGCATTGGACAACAGCAAAATTTATACTGAAGTATTTAAGAAATAGTCAGGACTTATTCCTCATTTATGGGAATGGCGACCTCTTTATGAAGGGTTATACAGATTCGAGCTTTCAAAGTGATATTGATGATATTAAGCCACTGTCCGGTTATGTCTTTACACTTAAAGATGGATCCGTAAATTGGAAACGATCCACATAAGAAACAGCAGTCGATTCGTCGATGGAGTCCTAATGCATCACCTTTAATCAAGCAGCTAAAGAGGTGGTATTAATGCCAAAGTTTTTGAGTAAGGTCAGAGTGAAAACCACTGCCGATAATCCTATAGCATTATTATGCGATAACAATGTAGCGATTCAGTTCGCAAAGAAGCTCAAAGTACATAAGAAGTCATGGCATATTCTTCGGCAGTAGCTCAGAGGATTAGGGCACGTGGCTACGACGGTGTCGGAGGTTCTAATCCCTCCTAGCCCACAACCGGCCCAAAAGGGAAGGACCTTACCCTTGGATTTAGAAGGCCACCAATGACCATAGATCGAACCTATCTAATTTTTACAGTGCGATGGTTAGCTATTCACAGACTAGCTATACCTACCGTTTCATTTTTGGGGTAGTATAACCATTGGGCTCTGTCATATGTGCCCAGAAGCAAGTCATGATTTTCTAGGAGACCGAAATTTGGTAAAACCAGAAACTAATCCGGGTTTATAGGAGCGAATAGGCAGCACCCCAATAATCAACCAGTCCAGAAGTTACATTTCACAGGCCCAGGAGCGTAGCATCAGCAGAAAGTCACGTATAATCCCGAATGATATGTTGAATATTTTAATTAGATTTAAGGAAATGGATTCACTTTTCTTTTTTCTTTTTTAGCTCTATTTGCAATATTCCTTTCTATTATTTTGGAAATTTATAATTCTTCTATTTTACTGTATGGAATTTCAAAGAACCTTTAGTTTTTCAATCAATTTTTTTAATTTAATCGGCTCATTAAAGAACTCGTTAAGAAGAAAGAGGTTGTGATTCAAAGTGTAGATACCAAGGACAACATAACAGATCCATTCACTAAGTGTTTGGCTCGGTTGGCTCTTGAGAAGATGATTGAAGGAATGAGATTAAGATTTAATAATAATCCCCAAATGTAGGTAGGAGATAGATAGAGTTAGGGATATGCTCTAGGGAAATTACGTAATTTGTTATAAATTAATTAACTATGTAATTAATTCTCATCTGAAATAAAGGTGTTTTTCTTTCTGTTTATATATATATATATTATAATGTGTTAAAAGTAATTAAATGTTTAACTAAAATATATTTAATGGAAAATCTTATAAATGGCGTGTTTGTGATAGTAATTACAAATAGTTGTAATCATGAGTACTGCTATAATGAACACATCATTTTAAATATTCCTAGTCAAGATGCATTAAGACTAGATATTGATGCATTCACTGAGATTAGAGTATGTAACGTTCTCCAAATGTTAGGCTGTGTACTACTCATTACTACTGGGGGAATAAAGGGGTTGCATACTGATAATTATTGGATAACAATGGAATCACCCACTCGATAGTTCTCTATTGGTTAATATAAATCAAACATAAAATATTGATGTGATAAATTTACATAACTCGACTTAAGAATACTCTAATCTTCAATACAAAAGATTCACTTTGATTAAAGTCAAATCATGGCATGGCGTCCATCGAATGACTATAGCTAGATCCAATGGAAGTATTGGAAGTGGAACATTATTCAAGAGAGAATTCGTCTCCTTAATTATATAGGGTTTACAGTCAACCGAAGTCACTTTAAAGTCAGAATCTTTGGCCAAAGTAATTCTTTTAATAATAATATTAGTGTTGAACATATGATTGCCGGGGAAACGTAGGGATTACGTACTGATAATTATTGCATAACCATGGAACGACTCACTCTTCTGTTGGTTAATATACCTACAGTCAAACAGAAAATATTGATTTGACTGACTTACACGGTTCTTTCGACTTGACAATACAACGGATCTCCAGTATAAAAGCTCCGCTTTGATTATAGTTAAATCATGACACAACATCCATCGAATGACTAGTTGGATCAAGTGGAAGTATTGGAAGTAAAACATTATTCAAGAGAGGAGACATCTCCTCAATTATATGGGGTTAGTATCACGACCAATTCAAGTCAACTCAAAGCCAAAGTCTGTGGCTATAGCATTTTAGTTAATAGTAATTGTTATCATTAAACAAAGGACTTTGTGTTTGAACTACAAAGTTCAATATGAACGATATTGGAATTTTTACCATTACCAAATTCCATAAGTTCAAAGTAATATAGTTTCGATGAAGAGAATTGGTGTAAGTAATCGTTACTATCAGGTAATGCTTAACAAAGTAAAATTAGATTTTATCGAAACCAAGTAAGCATTAAATTTGACCAAAATATCACACCACCTACTAAGTGACGTTTGAACGTTAATATTTGAATTGTTCGATATTAATCACTGACAAAATTTACACATAAGATTCACACAACCGAAATATTAAATGCTCCTTTCACTACATGATTGAATTAAAAATTTACGATTGTTATAAATTAATTGAATTGATTGATATTTGTGAAATATTAATTATAAATTTTTTATTTAACATGTTGAATAATATTAAAAATTATGTTTATAACAGTTATAAATAAGTTAATCGATATACGCTATCGATACGCGTTCAAATTGGATTTAAATGAAATAAATATTATTTGGGCTAAAAGTGGGTTTGATGGGGTATGACATTTTTGGCCATGATTTGATCATGGTATGGCCAACCATATGATGGCATTAGGTTGTGGATTTGATGTGTTAAAAGATAGAGAATGATTAAGAGAAAAATAAGGATCAAGATCCTACATTTTCTCTCTAGTCTCTCTTCTATAAAAGGATCATAATCTCATTATAAAATTAGTTTTTAGGGCCTCCATTATTATTATTTTGTTTGCAGAAACCATACACATTTCCTTCTTTAAAATTTCAAGCATTGAACGAAATGAAATCAAAGCTATACAATTATCAGTAGTCGACAATGTGAAGCTAACAACTTTTGGATTATGATAAGATTCAAGGAGTTTATTTCAACGTCTCAATGTGTAAACTCTACGTTTTGGTGAAAGGTACATGACTTATTTACTTATTTATGTAATACTATTATTCATAATTATTGGATTATATTGTAGGTTGTTAGATTATATTATAAATATAGTGTATCGATGTTCTATCACATGTTAGGTGTTTGAATGTACTAGTGCATATACATATATGTTAATAAACAAATTATTTTGTATACACGCTAGTATTAAACTCACAGCTTAAAAAACATTTTTTATTCAAATAATATTAATTATTTATGATTTTATTAATTAATAAATTATATTTAAAGATTAAAATCATATAATAAACATTTTAAAAATAATAAAATTTTGTTTTTGCACAATTATAATTCGACAGTAAAGAATACTCAATTTTAATATATATTTATATTTATTTAACCAGAAATTGATTTGTATATGTGTGTGTATTTGTTAGGCTGACTAAATAGAGGGGTCGGTTGTGGTGGGCCATCTGTATCTCTTAGCTCTACTCCTTGGAGTAGAGTTTTTATAAATATATATTTCATATAATTTGAAATTAAGTATAAAATTTTACATAATAATGTTGCATAATTTTTAGATTTTAGAAATGATTTTTAATAATTAATTTAAATTAGTTTTAAATTATTTATAGTTATTTAGTTAAAAATCATTTTACAAATATGAAAAAGAATATTTTTTATGCCTTCAGCTTAAAGTCAGTATGCATTAATTAAAAAAATTCTTATTTATTATATATATATATATGTATATGTATATGTATATGTATATGAATGTGCATATATGTTTTTATATCTCTAGATGTTTATAATTATGTAAAAAATTCAATTTTTATTTTCGGGTTTGCAACAAAAATTCAAAAAAAGTGTTTGGTAATTATTTAATATTAATTAATAAATGTTTTTGTCATTTAACATAAATGAACATCTGTATAAATACATCTTAAATATTTTATATAAATTGTTACAATTATTATTTCCACACACACACACACACACACACACATATATATATATGATTGTTTTGTACATATGTATAATTATACATACATACATACATATATATAACTTTTGGTGCACATACATATATTCATGTAGATAGAAAATAGAATACTAGAGGGGCTAACATTTCATTTGCCGTGTAAATTCCAACATCTGTACATAAGTATGTCAACCCATGCATGCTTTACTATGTTGCATATGCACGTATACGCATATGTGTATATAATGCACATTTTCAAACATAATACAAAATAATATAAAATAATGATTTTATATAAAAGAAATTTCGGAAAGTTCTAAATGAATTAGACTTCATAGGCCTAATAAAGATCCAAAATAATATTTGTAAATCAACATTATTACTATGTATGCTAATATCCTAAGCGACCTTTATGAATAAATCATCATATTTATTAGCACGTATAAATATGTATAAATACATACTTCTACCAAATATATTCTAGTCATAAACCTTCAACTAGAATATTCTATCAATATTTAATTTGCTGAAATCACATTTATTAGGAGCATTCTCCATTTTGATTTCCATAAATTAATTTAAAACAAAAAATCAAGAATAAAAGAAAAGATTTATCTCGTTTGAAATCACAAGAAATGATTTTTTATTGGAATTTACAGTGTAAACTACGGAGAATAAATATTTACTTTACACATCTCTTCCTTTTAATTTTCATATATTCGTTGTTAAATCAAATGTTGCGCTTTCTATGCAATTTGGAAACACAAAAAAATTTATAAAAATCAAACGGACGTTTTTTCCATAAATTAAACTACGAAAAATCTCCAATTCAACATAATTAGGGTAATAATCAAAATCATACTAATAACCTGCAACCATTTCATATATAATCAATTTTCATATCTATAAATTTTGGGACCGATTTCCATATCAAGGTGTAGCAATAATTTCTATCGCACCTAAAACAAGAATATATAGGCAATAGTTTTCTATGCTAATTTTGGCAAAGCCAGCGGGGTTAACTGGACCCCTACCAGTTTTATTGCAAAACAAAAAAAAAGAGTACAACATAAAGAAAAGGAAAAAAACAAAAAAAAAAGTCTTCCTTGTTCCATTCTCCATCTTGTTGCTTTATAGATTATATGCCAGAGAGGACATGTTGCAGATCCAGTTAAATGATAACCTGTTATACAACTAATCCTGTCTAAAATGAAGTGCAAAGCAGGACAATCAAAAAATAGATGCTCAGTAGATTCATCATGGAGTTGACAGAACAAGCACAGTTTGGAACATTCCATACCATAACTGTTGATTATTCTTTTAGTAAGTAATGCCTGATTAATGACTTTCCACATCATTAAGTTTTCTTTTGGAGTTGAATCGGAATTCCAAATCACTTTGTACCATTCAGCAGCTGGAAGAGGAACACTGGCAGTAACATAATTGTATAATGTATTGACAGTGTGAGTTTTCTTATCCCAAGTAACACAGGCATCCTGATGCACACTGAAATTATGTTGTTGAATATCAGCCCACAACTGCGTGAGCACTTGGTTGCTGTTGGATGGTAACAAGATTTTACCATTATGCAAAAAATCATTTGCTAAAGCATCTTGGTGTATACCAGACTGTAATATCTGAGCATGATCACAAACATTGAAAAGGATATAACCAATACTAACCCATGGATCATGCCAAAAGCTAACATCTTTTGTAGAATTTATAGGATATTGTATCATTGGGAGGAAAACATGTCTGAGTTTCAACATACTTCTCCATATCCAGCTGCAGTTCTGTGGGGTTTCCATTGTCCAAAAGTGCTTGTTCTTTATATTGTGTTTCCATGTCCAGCAAACCCATAAACTATTCTTATTATTGATGAGGACATCAAATTGTTTACTAATGGTAGAAGTATTCCATTTCCTAACATCAATAACTCCCAGCCCCCCTAATATCATAGGTGTTTCAATTTTTGTAAAAGAACATGGCATAATCTTTCTATTGTGTATACTTCCAGTCCAAAAAAATCTAATCATGGCAGACATAATGAGTTGCAACAGTTTAACAGGAAGGATTAGGGTTCCAGCCCAGTAGACCATGGAGGAAAAAACAACAGATTTAATAATAACTAGCCTACCACTCTGAGTCAAGTTTCTATTGCCCCAACTTGTCAATGCAGAGGTGATTTTATTGAAAAGGGGTAAGCAATCAGCCTTAGTAATTCTTTTAGATATTAATGGTAGACCAAGATACCTCATATCATTATTCATGCTAGAGAAACCAGTATGGTAATGAAGGGCAGCAGCCTGCAATTTACTAACACCCGAAACCAGTAGAGAAGACTTGCCTTGATTTATGGAGAGTCCTGTCATTCTGTGGAAAACATGCAAAACTTCCAAAACACCATTCAAAGAAGGTAACTCTGGTTTAGTAAACAACATTACATCATCTGCAAACATTATAGAGGTGATTTGAAGCTCAAAGCACATTGGATGATACTTAATGTTTTTATGGTTGAACCTATCTCTGAGAATAACAGTTAACACTTCCATGACCATCAAGAATATGTAAGATAATATAGGGTCGCCTTGTTGTATTCCTTTACTACCTCTGAAGCTACCAACGGGTCTGCCATTTAAAACAACAGAGTATGAAGGTGTGGATATACAAACATATATCCAAGACACAAATGCTTTAGGGAAACCCATCACTGCCAATATCCTAACAATAGAATCCCAATGGATAGAATCATATGCCTTGGATATATCTAATTTAATAGTAGCTGCAGGAGTCACATTATTTCTGCCATAACCCTTGAGTAATTCCTGAGCAAGGAGAACATTATCAATTATGTCTCTAGAAGGAATAAAGGCAGATTGGTTATTGGATACAACAGAAGGTAGTACTTTGACAAGACGCGATGCTAGAATTTTTGATATACACTTATAAACAACATTACAACATGAGATTGGTCTGAAAGATGTAACACTAGTTGGAGGAGTGACCTTAGGGATCAGGGCAATGTTGGTGTTATTGACTTCTCCAAGCAACTTACACTTGTTGAAAAAGTTGTGGATAGCTCTACAAAACTCATCACCTAATACATTCCAGGTTGATATGAAGAAAATGACATTTAATCCATCAGGGCCTCCTGAAGATTGCTTGTTCATTGAGAAAAGGGTGGCTTTGATTTCTTCATCAGTAACAGGCAAAATAAGTATGGAGGCTTCCATAGTAGAAATGCTAGGAAGATCAAGAGTAGATATGAGGTTCAAATCAGGAATGAAACCATTAGCATTTCCAAACAAATTGGTGAAGTATTGAATAAAAGCATGATCAACTGAATCTGCAGTGGTAAAAAGAGAACCATGTTCATCAGTAATACTTAATATATTCTCTCTTGAATGCTTAACCTTTATAGAATCATGATATAATTTTGTATTTCTATCCCCCTCATCTATCCACTTTTTGTGCAGTTGCTGCCTCTTCATGCTTGCTTCCATAGTCAGTGCAGTGTTGACTTCCTTGTGTAATTTCCCCTCTTCAACAGATGCTTGAATATCATGTGGGTGCTCCATCATGTATTCTTGTTTGATCTTCAGTTGCTCTTTCAGTGTAGTGGACAGGAGGCTACCAGAACCAAAAGTAGTAGAAACCCACAGTTTGATAGCAAGCTTGATACTTTTTAATTTCCTGCAAAATTTATACATAGGGTTACCATAACAAAAAAAAATCAGTGTTAGCTTGTTTGGCAATGCTTAAAAATTGTTCATGCTTAGCCCAAGCATTAAAAAATTTAAAACTTCTTTTTTCCTTTCTCAAATGGTTCCCAAAAGATAAAACAAGAGGGAGTGATCTGACAGTATAGGCTGTGGAAGAAAGACAGAGAGAGGGCCATTGATTGAGAGACTGAAAGTTACTAAAAGCATGGTCAATAGTTGTGTAAATACGAACTCCACTTCTGCTTCTATTATTCCAAGAATATTTAGCCCCAGACTTGTTAACCAATAACAAATCAGAATCATATACAGCTAGATTAAGAGATTCTATGTCTCTAGGAAGAAGAGGTGATCCACTAGATTTATCATCATAGCCAAAACAGGTGTTGAAATCACCTAATACAAGCCAGGGGTGAGATGCTTGTCTTAATGGTGGCAATGAGCTGAGGAAAGCATTTCTTGAGATGACAGAATTATCAGCATATACAAATGTTAAGTAGAAGGAAGTTTGATTGTGGAAAACAAGTACATGAAAGTGAATAAACTGCCTAGCTGACAGTATAAGAGAAAGTGCTATAACAGTAGGATCATATATGACTAGAATTCTACCATAAGCAGCAGCTTCAAGATTATGATGTATTGACCAATTTGGATTAATGTAGGAAGCTGCTTTTTGGGTTAAGGCAAGATTAAGCTTAGTTTCTAGAAGGCCAAATATACAAATGTTATGCTCAGATATGTAGCTTTTCACTTGATCAAGTTTCAAATTATTACGAGCTCCTCTTATGTTCCAAGATGCAATATTTTTTAACATTATAAAAAATTATTGATTTTGGGAGCTGATATTCCTCCTCTGAGCTGACAGAGACCTTGTTTCAATTTTCATTCTAGGCAAAGACCGGGGGGAGGTTGATTTAATTATTTTCATTCCTACTTCGTTTTTCGTCCATAACTTCTTCATTTTGAATCTAATCGCAAATTCTAAATATGAAATTTGCTTCGAATTTTGCCACGAACGCAATGGTGCAAATTTCATGCTTAGATTCCATTGTTTGCACAAATTTTGTATTGTTTGAGCCAAATTAAGTAACTAATGCCAAATTTACAGGGTGTTACATAAACCCTCTTAAATGTATTCCTAAATTCAAACTAAAATCATCATAATTCCTCTCATCCTGTTCTCTATAAAACCAAACAAGAAATTAGTATAAAGTTGTGTATGGAGTTTGATCCCAATTTTCATGAGAGATTAGATGTGGGTTTTGGTGATTTTGAGCCTGGCTTGGAGAAAAAGATGTGAGTATGATGATTTTCTAATGTTAAACTTTATATATTTATTTACTGATGATTATGGAGTTAGATGAAATGATTTAGAGAATGTTTGGGATGAATTAGGCTTGTATTCATGTTATGACATGGTCATATTTACTCATTTTGTAATTAAGATCTTATTTATCATGTTTAAAAAAGTTAGGAAGCTCAAAAATGGACCATGGGTTAAGTAATTGATTTTGTGTGATGTTATGATTGATTAGAGGCTTAATAAAACGTAAATAGTATTTATAATTATTATTTAAGAGAAGGAATCATTTTATAAAATAATGGAATATTTTACAAATGAAGTTAGTAAGCTAATTAAGCGAGTTATGGTCTCTACACTTATTATTTAAGTGATTAAAGGCTTAACAAAACTTATTGAGTACTTAAAGGCTTAACTAAACTTAATGAGTACTTATATTATTTAAGTAAAGAAATAACTTTATAAAATAGCGATAAAGATATATTTTATAAAGTAGAATGGGATTTTATAAAGTAGCAACAAAGATATATTTTATGAAGTAGAACGAGATTTTATAAACTAGAATAAATGATATATTTTATAAAAGAGAATAAGATTTCATAAAATAGTGATAAAGATATATTTTATAAAATAGAATAAGATTTTATAAAATAGTGATAAAGATATATTCTATAAAATAGAATGAGATTTCGTAAAGTATGATAAATGGTATATTTAATAAAATAGAATGAGATTTTATAAAATAGTATAAAAGTGATATTTATTTTATAAAAGTATTGAATTTTCATAAAATACTATAAAAGAGATATTTTATAAGAGTTTGAGATTTATAAAATAGCAATGAGAAATTATTTTATGAAATGGTTGTAAGTTTTTAGAAATTAAATATAATTTAAAATGAAGAAAATTAAGTATTATAAAGGCTTGAAATGATTTATGAGCTAGTTCTGTATTTTATAAAATAACATAATGATTTTATGAAATAAAAAAAAAGACATTTGACTTTTATTGAGAAGATTTATTAGAAAAAGGTAAGTTTTGATGTAAGCAATAATTGAAATAATTATTTAAATATACATGTATGTATATGAATATAAGTAAGTATATGTATATGAGTATTTGAAATTATATACCAATCGGCACAATTCAAGTATTGTAATTAAAATTGTTGAATGGTTTGGATTGTTGGTAATGATTGCTTATTTTTGTGATTAATTATATATGCATACGTAAATAACCATATGTGTATATAAACACGTTATGAGCAATCTCACATATCCATAATGACTATTGTGTGCGCTAAGTCATGTAAGAGAATACTGGGTCGAGTAATCGCCCTAAAGAAGCCTAAAACGTGGTTTTTGAAGTTTTTACGTTTTTGCATATGTGCGTGTGAGTGTCCGTGCGTGTGCACACAAGTAAGTGCATCGACACACGGGTGAGCATCATGTAAAACAAGAAAGTCGGTTGGGTCCATTTTGGCATGTTAGAGGATGCCGGTCATTGGAATCGTCCCGTGGAACTCTATACGTAAAATAGTGGTTTTTATATTGAAATCGATTACAGAGTACTTAAGAAACCACTTTTAAAATGTCAACCAATTGACTCCAAAAGAGGTCTGAGGCTGCGAAGGCTAAGGGAGCTAGACGACTCATTAGGCAAACCAACAGAGAAGACAGATTCTGAACTGACTATTGGTTGTGTGGTTAGCACCTGCCTTTGACTTTACTGCCTGGGACAGGACACCACCGGTCGACCGATGGCTTACCACCAATGTATAGTTGGTGCACCAACCTTGATAGTAAAGCCCAGGCAGGGTGCAATATTTAACGGGCATTCTTCCCTGATTTCATATTCGGGTTGGCATGACGCTTTGGCTTAATTTTGGGAAGGCTACGAGCTATGTGGCAAAGTGGAATGCAAGGCAAAGCTCGAGATCCGGATGCAATATATAGTGATAGGTGTGCAATCTATAATGATCAAATAAGGTGTAGTGATTGATTGCACGATCACCTTTGGTGAGTGTGTACGATTGAGCAGAGTTAGTCTATACCTCTTGGTTACGAATTGAGTATATATGTTTTATGGAAGGTATCGATCTCATGTTTATGACCATACCCTCTATTGGTCTTATATTTGGTGATCATACATCGTATTGGCCTGATATTAGTGACTATGATTGATCTTTCAATAGTGACCATATGTATGATAAACGAAGACGAGAGATTTATCTTCATTTATGATAGGCATATTTGATTACATGATGTTATATTTGATATACACACACACGACATCGGTGCTCCTTTGTGATCCTAATGACATATTATACAAGATATGCCCATGGTTCTCTTTTGTCAAGACATTATGATAAATTTTTCAGAATCCATGATGGTTGTGATGGAGATGGCGACAACCATCTATGAGTAGGCCATATATCACTTATGCTCGTTATAGGGGTACAACGAGGCCCACATAGGTTTCAGATATCCAGAGTGGGTCATTACACTTATGCTCGTTATAGGGGTACGGTGAGATCTACACGAGTTCCATCAAAACTGGATGTGGCTGGGGATCTAACGTACATTTAGGTACCGACTCTATTTATTTTGGACCCTTAACGAAAATCACTGGACCATGATATTTTTAATTATAGATGGATGTCCATCGTGGATTCTGGTTTTAAATATCTAGAGTAGATCATGTATCACTTATGCTTGTTATAGTGATATGATGAAATCTACATAAGTTCGATCACATTGAATGAGGCTCGGGATCAATGGTACAATTAGACACATGCTTTATTTACCTTATGCACGAGTCTACCATGAATTCCACTCATCGACAATGATGAGTGTCGGTTTATATTCTCTATCTATTGCTTATCATTATATTGTGTGTGTCATGTTAGTTGATTGATAAAATTGTTGTGTGTTTGAGGATATTTATATTGTCATTACATTTATATTGTATTACCTTATCATGATATACTGTCGCTTATCAGTCATATTTCATTAGTTATGTTGATTCGTTGATTATAGGAGAAGAGCGGGTTATGATGTGATTCCCAACTTTTGTGATAGGTTTACTTTACTTGTTTATGGGTTGTCCGAATTATTTCGGAGCCATGTTTGTGGAGAGGACCGAATGTGCCTTAGTAGCTCCCTGTCTTATATATGTATATAGTTTTGATATATTGTATTTTGAGATAGTTCCTCTCACACCAGACCGCATATCTAAGATGTGTTTTGTCATTGTTTGTTTATTCCATAATAAGTCTTGGGTACTCGGTTGAATAGTTTTAGAGTCGGGTGCTTTTGTCATACACTTTCAGAGGAGCATGGCTGAAGTTTTGGAGGCAAAACAATATTTGGGTACTTATACACTTGATATTGTAATAGTACATGACATAGGTTATTTGTATATGAGACTTATTGTACCAGATATTTTATTCTGATTTCTTGTATTGATATTTATTTATCAGTTACTTCCACCAGCATGGTCTCCTATATATTGTTCATTCCATTATGTTCATGTGTATTCGTATATTACATGTTTTCATTCCATTGTGGGATCATATCACTATGCTTTGATATAGTGTTTTGTTTCTTCTTCTTTCTTTCTTTTCCCAATAAGCTGTCTTTTGTGAGATTCAGAAGCCAGACTCTATCATATGATGTGGATTTGGGTTTTAAAAAGAGCAGTTTTTTACACTTATCTATAGTTATATTGTGTAGCTTATCATTATTCTATTGTGCAGCACCGTAGAGCTTCAACACTTGACTATTAGAGACATTGTTAGAGTTTATTTTATTGATGAATAAACACTATTGATGTTGTATAGCTACTGTAAACCTATTACTATGATAATTCTATGGTTCATTTTAGTTATTCTCATCTATATCACATGTTTTTTTAATCTATGTTGATTATTATGTTTAATCCTCCATGTTGTGAGATGTATGGCAGATTCTAATTTATATTGGCTACTTTACTCTTGACTAATGCTGTACTTTGGCCAGGTACCATTTCAATACACTCTACAGGTATATTGGGTATAGAGATGTGTGATGATCCTCATACCTATATTATACTTTGAGTAGTGGTAAACCTATATGAGGATAGCTTAGCATATGTTGTTTACATTTTCTAACATATTGGATGCAGGGACGTGCTAATTATGTTTTTTCACACCATATGTTCCTAGTTTACTATCTCGACTCAATGTTATTTACATTGCTTCTTATCATCTTGGATACTCTTAAGTGAATATATGAAGGAAAGGCATGAGATAGTGCATGGAGCGGTGTAGACGATGCATTGCATGTTGACATGCATTCATGTATCTAGATTTGAAGTCATTTCCGCTATATTTCCATTGTGCAGCTCTATAAATTTGTAACGACCTAGAATTTTAGTGATTTGAAATTGAAATATTTAATTGATTTTAAACATCTAAAAGTAAATTTTATGAATTTAATAACTCGAATTTCAATTATAATGATTTATTGGATAACTTAATTATTAAATTTAATAATTGAAATTGGTTAAACAATGAGATTTTGAGTTTTAAGTTAGATAAAATTTATTTTAAAGGCTTAATAAATTATATTAATAAGAATGAAGATAATAAAAAATTTAAATTGAATTTAAATGAGATTTACTCAATTTTAAAAATGACTTGTTTAAATTAACATATAAAAAGATCCTTTGGGGGCACAATCTTGGAATTCAATGAAACTGGTTCCATTGGATCCGTAATAGTGTATTATTATCAGATTTCAAAATTTCGTAGCGTTCGGAGTTACCGTTTGGTCTTACGGGATAGAAGCGCGTTAATATTAATATTGAATAATTTAATATAATAATCGGGTTCAAAAAGCTATCTTCTCTCTATGATCGAACTAGGTCTCGAAACTTGTTCCATTGCATTCAGAATAGGAGTATAACATCAGGAACGTCAGGCGGCACGCGTCGATAGGGGTTCGAAATAAAATATCTAGATATTTTGAAATTTTATATTTATATATTATCGCGTCGGCCCACAAAACTTACCATATTAGGCGACCTACCTTAACCAAGCCACCACCTATACTGTTCCTTTTTATCAGTTCCCTCCTCACGCGCTTCTGTGAATTTAAGTTAGCATTGCAGTGATCTTTTTCTGACTTAAAAAATCAAAATAAATTCAAAGCCTTGATGGAAAATTGTAAAATGAATCTTAAAAGGTTTCGCTCGAATCGATCTTCTTTTAGTATGAATCTGGGAGGGCGCGCAACAGTTTGGGATTGTGGACGTATGATAGCAAGCTAGGGTTTAGATTTTCGGTGAATTCGTGCATCGATTGTCGAATTGGAGGTTGGATTTAAATTCAGGGTGGATGAGAGCATCGACGACCAAAAATTATGAAGTCCTAACACCTATTAGAAATAGCGACATGCTGCTATAGTAAGGAAGAGATGGGGCTAGTCGTGTTTGGTTGTGGTGGTTCGAGTTGACGTTTATGAGGTTGGGAAGGTGTGATTTTCGATGGGAAGGAGGGTGGAAGTTTCAATTGGGAGTATCAATTGATGGAGATGCGTGCTTGGTGCATGGCCATGCCCGATTAATGTCATGTATAGGGAAAAGAAGGAGCTCGTTAGGGAAGAAGGTATGAGGAGGGCAGTTTTATAATTATATAGTAAGTTGTTAATTATTAATTTAAAATTTTGTCGATAAATTATAAAAACTTATAACTCTTGCATACGAGGTCCTATTGGAATGAAACTTTTTGTGTTGTGATCGTGATGGCAAGAGCTTCGTAGTGGAATTGGTTTGGATGGTTTTAGAGATGGTTGAAATTTGGGCTAAAATCGGACGTCGTCTAGTTTTAGTTTCAAACTGGAACGCTTCGGCGACTGCGGAAAATAAATGTGAGTAAATCTCACTTATCTTGGATTACTAGGCTTAATTTATAATAATTAAAATTAATTACTGGATGACTGGTTGAGTTGATAAATTATTATCAGTTGTATGTTATACTATATATAATAGTATATATATTAGTAGTTGGGTATATTTCCCACCCATTGGAGCGGATGAGACACTATCATCCCGCATTATAGTGGATGACCCTATATTACCATGATATTCCACCTCAAAGCAGGGTTAGTATTTTATGTTATACAACATCTATGGTTGCGGGAAACAAGTTGGAGGAATCCAACTGAATTCCTCAAAAATGTCTATTTTAATTTCATATATAGTGATATATGATGCGTTTGAATAATCTGTGATAGATTATGTTATGATTTAATTTATTGGATGCTATAGTAGCGTTGGCCTAAATTTTGGTATTATAAATACCATAAATAATATTTTTGGATTTAAAAAGGGAATTCAAAGGCAATTTTGGAAATGAAATTTATTTATGTTTGGATTTTAGGATTATTTAAAAGGGATTGAATTGGATAAATAAATGATTGGATTTTGGATATTTATGTAGCTATTTCATAAAATGATTTCAAATAGAGAATCTTAAATTGAGGATTTTTAAACAATGGAATTTAAATAATATTCTCAAAATACGAAATGGAAGTCGAAATCGAGGTTTAAAATAGTTTAGAAAATATAATGGGATTTATAAAGGGATGGGTTTATAAATGAAATTTTATAAATGAAAATATTCTATAAAACAAGTGAAACTCGAATGAGTTTGTAAATTTATAAATGATGTTTATTAATAAAATAAAATGACTATCATTTGTTAAATTGGCAATATAAATTCACAGTAAGAATTTATAATGTGATATGGAAATCTGATTAGAAGGAATAGTGGATTGTATTTTGAAATTTAGGAAAAGGGTTATGAAATTGGAAACGTAAATCGATTTGTGATAAATCAAGAGAGATTTATAAATATAAAATTGTTCACATTGGGATTTAAAAAAAAATTATTTTTATCAAGGAGCGAAGTTTGTTTTTAAAAAGGGATTTTTATTTATTAAATTATGTAGTTTAAAAACTGTTATCTGTATTAAAATATTTTGGAAAGTTTGTTTTCAAATATGTAATATTAGGGGAAATGAATTTTTAATTTTTATAATAAGCCTTGTGATTGATTAGCTTTACGTAAAAATGAATTGGGAATGAGTTACCGATATATTTATAAGTGTTTTGGTAGTTTAATATAATTACTTAAACGGGATTGAAAAGTAAATAACTATTCTCTAAAGAACTTATTATTTTACATAGAATTTAAAAGTAAGTAACTAGAATTTATTTATAAATACTCTCGAGATTGGTAAATCAGATTTTAGTGAACAGATGCGAATTTGATAAGAGAAATCTTATAAAGAAATTTTGAAAATTTAGGATAATTTCCAAAATGTTAGATGCGGGTATTTCGAAAGTGAATCTAAATTCATAAAAAGAAGTTAAAAATTTATAGTTGGATTATAAATAAGTATAATTGATAATTTTTGGAAATTATAAAGGGAATTAATAAAAATTCCGGAGATTTATGAGATAAGTACAGAATATTTCCTAAGTATGGATATTAGGAATGATTTTAGGAAATAGACTTATAATATTTTTCTAAGTATTGGAATTAAAGGTTTTGGAGATATTTTAGCAATGAAATGATTTATATAGAAATATTTTTCTAAGTAATGGATTATAAGTTGGATTTGAAAATATTCGTTACTGTTGATACGGTTTGGAAATATCCTGTTACAGATATAAGAATTTGAAATTGTTTTCAAATGTTAAAAACTGGAAAAGATTTGAAAATATATACCATTGTAAAGATATTTCAAAATGAATATTTTGAAGATTTATAATATCACCTAACGACTGCTTATTTGTGTGTTTTGATAGTTAAATAACCAACTATCAAATCTGGCCAATTTCGTTGATCGTTTCGAAGAGACAGGGATCAGATTTGATTGTCCAAAAACCACTCCGATCCAATTTGAACGTTGCGAATTGTGATATCATGAAGATGATGGAGACAATGATTTGGAGATTTGGTTTGTTCAGACTCAGAACAACTTGTATGGATGAATGCTTTCAGCACATTGTCATTGGAGGGCAATGGGCATTCTAAGTGTAAATTTTTTGAAAGGTAATCGCAGCCTCAAGCCTCATCAACCGGGAATGATTGAAAATCAGGGGAGATGCAGTAAGACTAAGTGGGTTGCACCCATTAGGGTATGTTGTCATCTTTCTAGGTATCCTACATCTACATATTTATGGATTGGTTGTGCATAGAACCCAAAGGGTTGCAAAGCAACCAGGGTGATGACATATTCGGTACTATCCAGTAAGGGGTGGGCAGGTCTTGTGTTGGCAGGGATCGATAGGTTCGATCTCGGTACATTTTCTAGATGTGCATCTTGATAGGTGGTACCCAAGTGCCTAGTCATTAGTTGGAATCCATTCTCCAATAAGCGCCGTACGGTTTTGAGTGTGCCTAACTATGTTGAAATGTGACATGCAAGCATTTCAGCTATTTTAATAAGTATTTGTACTTAGGCACTATTATAATATCATAGGATTTTTATATAAAAATGATTTGGCTATCTTAAGGTAAAAACATGTCGTATTTATGTATGGCGTGGTCTTACGAGATACCTTTGTTTTTCAAAATGATTTTTGAAAATAATTAAATTCAAATTGAGTGTGTTTCTCACGTTAGTTTCCCATATTGACCGGGTGTTATTTTATTATAATGCTCGGGTCAGACCGAGTATTGCAGATCCAGGTTAGGATGCCATGGAGCTCAAGACACGAGCTGGAGGATCTCAGGCATTTTCCACATACTAGATTATATTCCACTGTGTATAGTCTGTATATTCAACACTTGCAAGGACAAGTTATTATAACTATCTAGAATTGATTTGTTGATTGTTATACTCTAATAATGGTATGTATATTAACAACTACAGTTTCTTTTATATAAAGATCTGTTGTTATTTATTACATATTTTTCCGCTGTGATTGTTAGATTCTGTGTTATTATTTCTATTTCTTCTATCCTTCTTTCTCCTTCTTTGCCCTAACAACCGGGTTTTTCAGACATTTGATTTCTTGGCATGTAATACAGTGGACGTATTGATGTTGATTTTCGAGGGACGAAAATCTGGTTCGTTACAGTTGGTATCAAAGTTAAAGGTTAAGCGAGAACCTTGGTTTTGGTGGGGTAACTCATTAGGGATAGGGTCAGTAGCACCCTAGAATGAGTTTGAGTGTATATATGTATGAGCACGTATTTGTTAGGATATAAAATTTTTTTTATTGTGTTGGTTGATTTGTTGAGTGGTTTATGGATTCTGGTCAATATAAGTAATTAACGTCATAGATAGGGATCTCTAAACACTTGAGCAGAGCAACTCGACATGGTATTGTTTTGAAATTGGGTAAATGAAATAATTTTACCTTAATCATTTTTATATGCAAAGGAATAGTTTCAAAAAATTATTATGGTATATATGGTGTATTTGATTGTTAATTAATGTTAATATTTAACTATTATCATTTACTATTTGTTATTTGTGATCGAATAAGGTTGATACTATAAAGTAAACAAGGTAAGCAACAAAGGAATAATTTTATATAACCAAGTTGGAATTATATAACTATATGATTTATAAATGTTAAAGGAAATGAAATTTCAAAGTATATTATAAATATGATTTATAAAAAGGATTTAAAAGATGGAAATTTAAGAGTTTAAATTTCTTTAGTTTTGGAAATGATTTTTCAAAGTTTGGAAAATAATAATAATATTATTTGGAAGATACTTTTAGATAAAAAGATTTAAAAGGAATAGAAAGTATTAAACTCACTTTGATCGTTGGAGAATAATTTCGGTGATGACTGCAGCATCATCGACATTCATTTTCGAGCTTCCAAGAGAGAAATTGCTACCATTGATGTTTTGTTTTGGAAAAACTAGTTTTGATTTTTAAAAATTCAAAGGAATGATTTAATATACCAAGGGATTAGGAGTATATATATGATTTCAAAAATGATTTGAAATATTTAAGAAGAATGTGTTTAAACTTTAGGATTTTCATTTAAAATGTTTTATAGAAAATATGAGAAAATAAGTTTGATAACTTATTAAATTTAATGATTAGCGAGTTAAAGCAATTGTTGAATGTGAATGTTAAGAAAATTAAATTTCGAGTTGAACTTAGGAATGAAATTTAACTTAAAATAAGTTAAACAAAAATGAATTTTGTAAAGGAATTTGACCTGAGTTAGGTTAAATGAAGTAATTTTTGGAAATAGAATTGATTGATATTTGAAATAAATTTATAAAATAGGCTAATTAAATTAATTAGTGAATTAGATATGGTTTGGGATGTTGATGGATAAAATTGAATGTTGAAATTGGAGAATGGAATTGAAATTGGATAGAAATGGATAAGGACTTAAGTTGTGAAGTGGTGATTACCATAACAAGTGGTATAAATGTTTATAAATTTAAGAAAATTTTATGGAGTAATTCGTAAATGAAGTAAGTTGAAGTGAAATGTGTTGAACATAGAACTTGGTAAGATAGTTCTTAATATATATTATTATTAAAAGGAATATAGTAAGTAAATAAGGAAATGTGAAAAAGCAATGTGGATAATTGAATGCAGATCAAATAAATGTGAATAATTGAAAGTGAATATAATGAGTGTGAATAAAAGGAATTTGGTATAGCTAAGAATCAATCGAAATAAATACGTTAGTTGTACTTACATTCTTTTATTCGCATAACCATTTTATCCAGATTCAAGCATAGAATTTTGAAATAATTTATATCGATCCGAGTTAGGATTTTTATTCGATTCTCGACGGGAACCCTGGATATGGATTTTGATTGATTCTGGAGTTCTCAATCATAGTATATGGTTATGCAACGGTTTATAATCAAGGAACTAGATTTGAGTCCGCATTAGAGAGCCGTGTGAACGATACTATTCGAAGGTGAAATTGTGTGATCGAGCGATCAAATGGGATATTGCATACGGATGATATATGTACATCGTACGATTTTAGTAAAACAGATATTAAAAGTTGAAAATGTAAATTAATATAATTTTGAATTATATGATTAGACATCATTGAGAAATAAGATGCAGGTATATAAGAGCAAGAGCTAGTTTGATGTCCTTGATATTATAAGAAAATTGGGTTGCCCAACAAAAAGATACATGTTTAAATTGTTGTTTGATTTGATGGTTTTACGGTTGATCCACTTGGCTTTTGTTTTCTTTTGCTAATTTGGGCTCTTAGTGGCGGTTTTTAGCTATTCTGATCTAGCAGCGCAAAGGCGATGCGGGAGAAATTTTTCGAAATAGTAAAGAGTTAGAAATTTTGAAGAAAATTTTTAATAATTAAAATTTTGTTTTGATTATAGCTTGAAATGATTGAATGAATAATACCAGCTGGAACCTATGGATGAATTTGGAAGCTTAGTAAAAGTAGTGTCAGGGTTTCAACAAATTAGTTTTGGGAAGTTAAAGGTTTAAGTGGATTTGGGAAGTGATTTCAACTAATTTGTTTAGCAAAAAAAGGGGTTTGGGCATTTTCCCTACTTCGGCAATTTCGAGGATGAAATTCTTTTAAGGGGAAGGGGAGAAAGAATGTAACAACCCAAAATTTTAGTAAATATTCAATTGATTATAAATATTTAAAAGCTAATTTTATGTATTTAATAACTCGAATTTCAATTATAAGGATTTATTGGATAATTTAATTGTTAAATTTAATAGTTGAAATTGGTTAAATAAAGGGATTTTGAGTTTTAAGTTGGATAAAAATATTTTAAAGGATTATTAAATTTATATTAATAAGAATGAAGACAATAAAAATTTAAATTGGATTTGAAAGTGATTTACTCGATTTAAAAAAAATAACTAGTTTAAATTAACATATAAAAATAGCCTTCTGGGACACAGTCCTGAAATTCAATGAAACCAATTCCATTGGATTCATAATAATGTATCATTATCGAATTACAAATTTTGTAGCATTTGGAGTTACCATTTGGTTGTATGGGTTAGAAATGCGTTGAAATTAATGTTGAATAGTTTAATATAGTAATTGGGTTCAAAAAGCTATCCTCTCCATACGATCGAACTAAGTCTCGAAACTTGTTCCATTGCGTTCGGAATAGGGCTATAACATTAGGAACGCCAACGACACGCCTCGATATGGGTTTGAAATAAAATATCTAGATATTTTGGAATTTTATATTTATATATTATTGCGTCGACCGACAAAACTTACCATCTCAGCCGACCAAGCCACCGCTTATACTATTCCTTCTTATCATTTCCCTCCCCACGTGCTTCTACGAATTTGAATTAGCATTGGAGTGATCTTTTTCTGACTTAAAAGCTCAAAATAAATTCTAAGCCTTGATGGAAAATTGTAAAACGAATCTTAAAAGGCTTCGCTTGAGTCGATCTTCTTTTGGTATGAATCTAGGAGGGCGCGCAGTAGATTTGGGATGGTCGACATATGATAGCAAGTTAGGGTTTAGATTTTTGGAAAATTCGTGCATCGATTGTTGAATTGGTGGTTGGATTTGAATTCATGGTGGATGAGAATATCGACGACCAAAAATTTATGAAGTCTGACCGCCTATTGACAGTCGCAACATGTTGCTACAGTAAGGAAGAGATGGGGATAGTCGCGTTTTGTTGTGGTGGTTCGAGTCAACATTTATGTGGTTGGGAAGGTGCGATTTTCAATGGGAAGGAGAATGGTAGGTTCGATTCAGAGTATCGATTGGTGGAGAGGCATGCTTGGTGCATAGCCATGCACGATTAATGTCGTGTACAGGGAAGAGAAGGAGCTCACTGGGGAAGAAGGTATGAGAAGGGAAGTTTTGTAATTATATAGTAAGCTGTTAATTATTAATTTAAAAATTTGTCGATAACTTATAAAAACTTATAACTCTTGCATACGAGGTCCTATTGGAATAAAAAAATTTGCGTTGCGATCGTGATGACGAGAGCTTCGCAATGGAATTTAACTATCCATTGCAAATTTGATAAGAGAAATCTTATAAAGGAATTTTGGAAATTTTGCGTTACTTATTATTTTACATAGAATTTAGAAGTAAGTAATTGGAATTTATTTGTAACTACTCTCGAGATTGGTAAACTGGATTTTAGCAAACGGATGCAAATTTGATAAGAGAAATCTTATAAAGGAATTTTGGAAATTTAGGAGAATTTCCAAAATATTAGATACGAGAACTTCGGAAGTAGATCTGAATCCATAAAAATAAGTTAAAAATTTATAGTTAGATTATAAAAAAGTATAATTGATAATTTTTGGAAATTGTAAATGGAATTAATAAAAATTTCGGAGATTTATGAGATAAGTACGAAATATTTCCTAAGTATGGATATTAGGAATGATTTTGGAAAATAGACTTATTATATTTTCCTAAGTATTGGATTAAAGGTTTTGGAGATATTTTAGCGACGACATGAT
Source organism: Allium cepa (assembly GCA_030765085.1). Lineage (NCBI taxonomy): Eukaryota > Viridiplantae > Streptophyta > Magnoliopsida > Asparagales > Amaryllidaceae > Allium > Allium cepa. The sequence goes on from CM060938.1 coordinate 849,710,194, forward strand.
TTATATAGAAATATTTTTCTATGTAGTGGATTATAAGTTGGATTTGGAAATATTGGTAAGTGTTGATATGGTTTGGAAATATCCTCTTATGGATATAAGAATTTGAAATTGTTTTCAAATACTAAAAACTAGAAGAGATTTGAATCTATACCTTTGTAAAGATATTTCAAAATGAATATTTTGAAGATTTATAATATGGCCTAGTGACTGCTTATGTGCGTGATTTGATACTTAAATAACAGACTATCAAATCTAGCCAATTTCTTTGATCATTTCGAAGAGATCAGGATCGGATTTGATTATCCGTAAACTACTCCGATCCGTTTTGAACGTTGCAAATTATGATATCGTGAAAATGATGAAGACAGTGATTTTGAAGATTTGGTTTGTTCAGACCCATAACAACTTATATGGATGAATGCTATCAGCACATTGTCATTGGAGGGCAATGAGCATTCTAAATGTAAATTTCTTGAAGGGTAATCGGAGCCTCAAGCCACATCAACCGGAAATGACTGAAAATCAGGGGAGATGCATCAAGGCTAAGTGGGTCGCACCCATTAGGGTACGTTGTCATCTTTCTAAATATCCTACATGTATATATTTATGGATTGGTTGTGCATGAGGTCTCAAAGGGTTGAAAAGCAACCAGGGTGATGATACATTCGGTATCATCCAGTAAGGGTTAGGTTGGTTTTGTGTTGGTAGGGATCGATAGGTTTGATCTAGGTACATTTTCTAGATGTGTACCGTGATAGGTGGTACCCCAATGCCTATTCATTAGTTAGAATCCATTCTCCAATAAGCGCTGTACGGTTTTGATTATGCCCAACTGTGTTGAAATGTGAGATGCAAGCATTACAGCTATTTTAATAAGTATCTGTTCTTAGACACTACTATAATGTCACGTGATTTTCATACAAAAGTGGTTTGACTATCGTAAAGTAAAAACCCGTCATATTTATGTGTGATGTGGTCTTACGAGATACCTTTGTTGTCCAAAAGGATTTTTGAAAATAATTAAATTCAATTTGAGCGTGTTTCTCACGCTGATTTCCCAGACTGACTCGGATGTTATTTTATTATAATGCTTGGGTCAGACCGAGTATTGCAGATCCAAGTTAGGATGCCATGGAGCTCAGAAGACGAGCTAGAGGATTCTCAGGCGTATTCCATGTACTTGATTATATTTCACTGTATGTGTAGGTTGTATATTCAACACTTGTGAGGACAAGTTATTATAGCTGTCCAAAATTGATTTGTTGATTGTTGTACTCTAATGATAGTAAATATATTAACAATTTCAGTTTGTTTTGTATAAAGATATGTTATTATTTATTATATATTTTTCCGCTGCGATTGTGAGATTCTGCGTTATTGTTTATGTTTCTTCTATCTTTCTTTCTCCTTCTTTCCCCTAACAATCGGGATTTTCCGGCATTCCATTTTTGATATGGAATACATTGGACGTATTGATGTCGATTTTCGAGGGTCGAAAATGCAGTTCGTTACAAGATCATATCAGTACTTAATTACATACAGTTTCTTTTAGAGTTTATTTGATCGGACCTATTAATTATATTATTTCTTGTTTTGTATAAATGTTACGAAAGTGATGCACTCTGATTTATTTAGGTTCATTTGGTTATATTATCGTATCTCATATTTTACATAAATGTTGTTATATATTTTTTATATGCGCTGTGTGATGTTTTACGGCTTCTGTGATTGATTTATAATTTCTTCACCTTTGACTGCTTGCCTATATTGGCTTAGTACTGATGCAATGCACTATTTATGGTATTACCGGAGGTTGTCACGGTTTTGTTATTCAAAATTAAGTAACTTTTGGAATTAAGAAGAAAGATTAGATCAATTAAAGCATAATTTTCAAACATGGTGGATTGCAAACTAAAAAAGAATTTAAATATCGGTGTTTTATCATTAAAAATACATTAATTTAAATTATATGGTAACTAATCAATTTATTGTGAAACTTGTGTAAAATACGTTAGTCTAACTTGATGGTGGTTAATTAATTAATGAAAACTGCTACTCATACTTGCTCTAAATGCATCGCTTGCATCGCGTAGTTGTGATACACCCTTGCAACAGGCAAGTGCTCCTAGCAAATCAATTAATTGATTGTGAAACTTACTTAAATTGATAAATTTAGCTATATAAAAGTGCAGCTAATTAATTGATTGCAAAACTTACTTAAAATACATTAATTTAACGAAAAAGACGCAGCTAATTAATTAATTGTGAAAACTTATGTTTGGAACTTTATTTCGTTGACACCAAAAAAAACCAACGAAACTCTTGGACAAAACGTTGATGACCAAACAACAAAACATGCAAATAGTGCAGAAGATGGGCCAAAACATAGTCACAATATATACATTTATGTTACCGTTGCTACACAGCTCTCTTCCTTTCCGTTTTCGTCTTCTTCTTACTTAGTAGTACTTCATTCTTTAACATAAATAATGGCTACAGATACCAAATCTTCGCTTATTCGCAAGAAAATAATGGGGCTTGTTTGTTTTTTTGGCAGAAGCTTCAATCACTCGAAATGGTATTCCTTTTCCCCTAAAATCTCCAGTTTTATGTGCCAGTATAAAATTTGTAATTAAGAAAATTATGTTTATTATGCAGTAAAACGAAGGCAAAACTTGCGGTATCAAGAATAAAGCTTTTGAGAAATAAAAGAGAGGAGCATTTGAGGCAGATGCGGCGGGATATTGCGTCGCTTCTTCAGTCTAAGCAAGATGACACTGCTAGGATTAGGGTAATTTTATTTCCGTTTTCTGAATCTTAATTTGAATTTGTGATAATGTTGATAGTGACAGAGTCAGATGGGTATCTCCAGCAGTTTAATTTTCAGAATACTGAATATTTAATTACCGCATATTATACATTATTAAATTATTTTAATAAATCCGATGTCTATTAGATGTGCATCTGGTGTTAGGCGTAAATATTCTGTTTGAATGGCTTTGTTGGAAAGCGAGCACTGAATAATTAGGCTGAATTGCTTATTGTTGGAGATGCTGTAACAGAAACACTTTTGTAATGAATGATAAGATTAAACATCACCACATATCCCATGCACAAGTTAAGTCGAAGAACAGGATGAAGCTCCTTCTTCAGAAGAGTGCTGTGAATAGAAATGAAGCGTCTGTGGTATCAAATTGACACAGTTTAACAATAATTTTAGTGCTAATTTGCTCTATTTCATGGCGGCGGGCATAAAAGGAAAACCTAGTTCGAAGAATGGACTTTCCTTTTCTATTGTACAGTTTATTTTTATACATGTAGACTTTTATTCTTTTTACTTAGTGGGCTGAACTTCTTTGTATATTATTTGTTCTACCCATTGAAATAAAGTACCCCTTTTGAAAAAAAAGAAGCTTTGAATTATATTGTTTGCAAGGATACATTCACAGTGGTGGTGAATGCACCTCAATTTCTGCCTCATATCATTCAATCTTTACATCACTCGTACATATACCTAATTTGTTATAATGAAGTGCATAGTTAGTACCCCTCTATATTTATATTTGACTATATATGACTTGTAGTTTCATATATATTTTCCACTTCATGCTATTTTTCTTTTCTATCTCTATATGTATATTTGTACGTATAATTTTTGAATAGTGTCAGACTCAAGACATAAGAAATCCACATTCTCAATATATGTTTTTGAATAACATGTATAAACAACAATTCTGAAATATTTTCAACATTCATAAGATATTTCTCGCAATCTGAATAACCAATTTTATACTTCCATTTTGGAGGCAAATTAAGATGCTCAAGATGACACATAGTAAGGTAATTTGAGTTTTTGGGGATAAAAAAAACTCCTAATGACATAACAATGGCTATTAGTTCAATCCATCATGAATGTTTAACTCATGACATAAATGCAACTTGTGCTGAAAGGAGGATAAGATTCTAAATATATATGAGCCGTATGTAGAAGTGAATAACCATCAAATCTCCCTACAACAAGATTGAGCTAGTTTGCTTGGTCTCAAATTCCGTGGATCCAATAATTTCACACCGTCTTATAATCATTGTTAACTCTGCTTTGTTCTCATTAGTTTAAATTAGACATAATCTTCTTCCATAATCGGTAATCTGGGTTAATCATCTTTAGATTGGTTTTAGACTTCTCTCATTGAAAAAATGACAAAACATTATTCCAAAACATTTCCTTCGTACAGCTTTATCCTTTCTTGGGATCCATGAAAATTTAACACCAAGCTTGGGCTAGTTCGATATGCTCCAGATTCAACAGTCTTCCTTGTCATGAATATCACAGTAAAAGGATTTAAATAATCGTCCATTTCTTCATACAGCTCACTTATATACATTATTTCCTTCCTTTCGCTGTAGGTTGCACTTTTTTTTTTTACAGTATGAACTTCCACTATGGATTGAACTGCTGACTACCGTTATGTTAATTCTTTTGGATGTTTCTTCATGCGAGTACTTCAACTGACTTGCAATTTGCCTTTTGAGTGGAATAAAATTGGTTGTTAAGCTTGCATGAAATGTTATGTCAACATTGGTATTATCCCAATATGGGTTTTCAAGCATGTTATTTTGTGACATTTGTTGAAATTAACGACTTCCAAAGTTAATTAGATTTTGAGAATAGTTTGGATTTTAAAATTGATTTTTTTTACTCTTGTGGTAGATTGTTAAAATAAATAAATCTGAGACTAGTAAAACACGGTAAAGAAACTATAATTTGAGAATTAATAAGGATCATTTGATTTTTAAGTGTAGTTTGACATTCTTACCTTTTGAGTCTGACATTGGTCAAACTAATCATGTTTAGAAAATTCGAATGTGGAAATATTGAAGAACGATGCGAAGTGAAAAATAAAATTGTGAACGTTTACGTAGTGGGAAAGGGGGAAAAAGGGACATTGTAGGCTACCCCCTTTGTGTTTATCCAGCATTGTAAATGCCAAATAAACACAATGGGAATATTGTCATTCCAAAGAGCCGAGTCAAGCTTTGGTTTTTGTGTCTTTAGATTTTTACAAACGCAATGTAAATCATTATACTGCAGGCAGCTGGTGCTGCTTGCAGTTTAATGTGTAAAATTTAGGTGTAATCACCGTTGTAGCGAGTCAGTGACTTCTAGTCCTTCTCACCGTCTGTTAATATGCTTAGAGGATCATTCAATCTTACACCTTAAAAGCAAAAAATCAAAATTGTGTTTTTTAGTCTTTGAGCAATCAAATATTGCATATAAACATAAATATGATTTTTATACTCAAATTTATAAAGCTATAAATCCGAAAGTGAACAGTTTCTCTATCTCTAATATACATTTATTGGGCAAGAAAAACCAAATCACTGACTTGAATATGGTAACGATTGTTTTATGATAATAGCATTAGATTGCTCCGTTTGAAGAAGATCCTTTTTTTAATACCCTAACAGCAATTTCAATAGTTGCTGGGTTCCATTTCTAGTTTTTAAAATGTGAATAAAAGCTATCCAATAATGTTAAAAAAGTATCATAAATACAAGTTCACAGTATGTTTGGCAACACCATGTAAGTAGGTTCAATAGTTATCTTATGTAACTAATAATGTTTGTCAGTTAAAAGTACCTAATAAGTGTCACATAGCTTTTTCTCTTTTTCCTTTTTGTTTAATTTGTTTATTCCATTTTATCAACCTTGAAACTAAAATTTGCCATATTGTTTATTAACTACCTACACACGTCTATTATTTTGTTAAAGCATCTCCAGTGGCTTACGGGCTGAATATTCAACGCACCGAATATTCATCCCGTAATGGGGCTGGAATGTCCAGTGGCCTGGCGCCCATTTAATGGGCGCCTGGCCTCAGGCGCCCATTAAATGGGCGCCAGTCCCCCTCCCCTTTTACGTTTTTTGCTGTGGAGGATGGCCTAGGCGCCAATTAAACGGACGTCAGAGCTTGGGCGCCCATTAAATGGGCCCAGTGCTTGGACGCTCAATAAATGGACGCCCAAGCCCAATTCAGTTTTCTGAATCGAAAACTGAATATTAAGCTTAATATTCAAAGCTGGACTGACGGCTGGGAGGTATTTCGTAATATTCAGGGCTGAATCGTAACCACTGGAGATGCTCTTAACTGTTATTCACTTAATACAATTACGTAACGGGTATAAATCAAAACTACTATAAATGGTTACAAAATAAGATGTTATAAATGGGCTCTGATTATGGCATTCAGTTTGTGGTATCAAGAGAATTGCGCGATAAGATAAAATTATGAATTGTTATATAGTTGAAAAGGGAAATAGAAAAGTGGAGTTGAAATTATTCTCATTGTGATTATCTGGCATTGTCTACACTTGCTGGGGCACCTGCTCCAGCTCCAGCTCGTGGTTTGGTAGATGAAACTTCATGCATCTATTTTATTTACTGTTGTGTTGAGGGGGTGATTGATCTAGTGGCCACTCACCCTCCGTTAATAAGTTCTTTATACCAGTTTCATGAATTCATAAGCAAAATTCCATCCCTCTCATACATACATATGTATGTAAACAAAATGGTGAAGTGCTTCTCTAATATTAATTTATTGGATTGGACAAGCAGTCGAAAATATTGTTTTATTGCTTTGTTGAAAAGGAATCTTCCTAGTTTTTTAAAATCCTAAGAGCCATTTCAATGGTCGCTTGATTCCATAAATACAAGTTTTGAGGATGTTCGGCAACATCATGTAATAATAGGTTCAATAGTTTGTAAGGTTCTTAGGTTGCTAAAAATTTGGAAGTGGTCAACAATAACTTACGTAAAAGTAGCTAGCAAGAGTCAAATAGCTTAAAAAGAAACTCGCTTATTCCTTTTAGGATTGTCTAATCATAAATTTTAAACTGCTTCTCTAATATTAATTTACTGAAAAGAAAATCCAAATGATCGACTGTGTTGTCAGCTATTGTTCTGTGATAAAGGCAAAAGCATTAGATTGCTGTGCTCAACAGGGATCCTCCTATAACAGATGACTGATTCCACTTATATTTTAAATTTTTTTTTTTTTTTTTACCCAACCATGTAAAGGGTAAAAAAAAAATCAGCATAAATATAACTTTAGAAGATGTTTTTAATCCTGGAGCAATCAAAACATATAGCATAAAAACAATTTGATTCTAATGGTTAAACTTTATAAATCAATAACTCTAATCAAAATGCGAACTGCCTCTTAATATTAATTTATTTATTGGAAAAGAAAATCCAAATGATTGACTGTATTGTATTGTAGGGTATTGTTTTGTGATATAGCATTAGATTGCTTGCTTAACAAAGATCCTCCTGCAACATATGCTTGATTCCATTTATATTTTGAAATATAAAAGGACTACCCAATCATGTAAAAAAACAGCATAAATAGAATTTTAGAAGATGTTTGGTAACACCATATAAGTTGGTTTTGATGGTTTATAAGTTACTTGTGTAACTAAAAGTGTTCAACAACTTAAAGCTTTAACTTAAAAGGAACTGATAAGTGTCAAACAGGTTATAAAAAAACTTGTTCATTCTTTTTCATCTATTGTCACCACATTTTTTCCTACTCATAGTCCTAAGATATTAAGTCTCATGATCTTTATAGGTGGAGCATTTGATTAGAGAACAGAATGTCATGGCAGCAAATGAAATCATCGATCTTTTCTGTGAACTGATAGTTGTACGGCTACCCATCATAGCTAAGCAAAAGGAATGCCCAGTCGATTTAAAAGAAGGAATTGCTAGCTTGATTTATGCTGCTCCAAGGTGCTCAGAAATTCCTGAACTTCAGAGTATCAGTGATTTATTTCTAAAGAAGTATGGGAAGGAGTTCGTATCTGCTGCTAAAGAATTACGTCCTCAATCTGGTGTAAATCGCCAGGTACAAGTCATTTTTTAGATTATTTATTTATTTTCAAGTTATTCTTATTTCAAAACTAGTTTCCAATGTAAGTCAATTTCAAATCATCAAGTGTACATTTCAAGTAAATTTATTTGCTTTTTTGATTCAAGAAAATCAATTAATTCCACATTAGCCTTTTTTTCTGCCACTGGTGAAAGTGGCCTGTTTTTGTTATAAGATACGAAACAAGTCTATCTTTCAAATAAGACCTTACTGATATCGTGATATATTATTAATTGTGAAGCTAATCAAGAGGCTATCAGATAAAAATCCTAGTGGAGAAGTAAAGCTAAAAGTGATGAAGGAGATAGCAGAAGAATATAAGATAGACTGGGACATGACCAGTTCAGAGGAAGAGCTTCTCAAACCACCAGAAGAACTCATTGTATTATTCTAAACCCATCTTTCCTCTGTTCGAACCAGTTCTTTGGCACGCGCATATAAAAATGAATGTTAATTATCATCAAATAAAATAGACCATTTCCTAATGGGAATTTAATATTTTTTTTTTTTTGATTTATATGTATTTAGTGTCAAATGATAAGGAATAAATAGAATTTTGATATTTACTTTCGAAACTAATAAGAAAGAACGAATTTTAAAAAATAATATATGCAAAACGCTTCACCAAGATGAAATATTTATATAGTATATGATTTTGATTTCTCTCTTCATATATGCAGGCTGGTCCACGCTCATTTGCTAGTGCCTCGGATATGCGTGTGAAGTCGCATGTCCCCTACAATCATACAGAGTATGCATTTTTATAACTGCTTGATAAACAAATTAAATACATGTATGTTATAAAAACATTTTGGAAAATATAATCAAGTGACTTTGATATACCAGGGTATCTTCAACCAGCGCGGTACCAGTGGCAAAATCTTCTGAATATTTGGCTAGCCAAAGCTCAGTCGAGTCAAACAACTCTTCTGTGACAAAAAATAACACATCGATGAACCTCAAAAAGCTTTCAGATTCTCAAAGTTTTCATGCATCAAGCACTACTGCCAAATATGATAAAGAAGATATAACAGATTTGGAAGAAGGAAGAATTGTAAGAAACAATAAGTATGCTGCAAGAGGAGCAGGTTCAGATATAATGTTTGATGATTCTGATGGGTTAGATTCAGACGAAGAAGAGAATATCAAGATTAACGGCAGACACAACATCAACAACAACAACAATGGTTCTCTTCCTCCTCCTCCTAATAGACCGGCTCCTATGGTACCTTGTAGAATTGTTAATGAGAGTGAAAGCAGAAGAACATCGACTAGTAGTGTAGGGGCTCGTGTTCATCCTAAGTTGCCGCCTGATTATGATTCATTTGCTGCCCACTTTGACTCCTTGAAATCCAACAGGAGGTGAACATCTATTTTCCTTTGATCTATAAATGCAGTAAGTTATGTGTCGTTGTTTAGTTGAAATATATTAAGGATGTTGTTTGATATTTTTATAAGAACATATATATAATATCAAAGGGTTTGTGCTTCTTTTTTTCTTTTCAACGCCGTACACACACATCTGTGTGTGCGCATGTTGTGGTAACTTTCAAAAGGTCATCATGATGTATTGTAGCTAGGGAAATTTTTACAGATTTGATTGAGCCTTGCTAAAATACAGCGATTCATATAATAAGAAATATGACAAATTTTATTCAAAGGTCCCGGAGAAATACTTATTTTAACTTTAGGCTTAGTTAAGAACTAATTGAAAAAACATGCACAGTTTTATTTTTTAAAATTACACTTGCGCAGTTCGAATTTGTGCAAATATAAATCTTGGCTTGGTGAAACAAGATCTATTTTTATGATAAGTTTTGAACGAGGCCTAAAGTTGTAGTAGGTTTTTTCTCGGCTCTATTAAATAAATTTTGTCCTATGAAATTTTACTGAAATTTCACTTCTGTGGATATGGGTACCATTACTAAAATTAAAATTAATAGTTTAAGTACATAGATTTCAACATTCCACAGTGTAACTCTATTGAAATATTGAGTACAATGTAAAAGATCTAGTGTACCAATGGTCAAAAGAAAAAACATTTGCATGGAAAAATATTATCTAAAGGAAATCTATAACATAAACTCATGTCATTTTCAAATCATTTTGCATGGATATCCAGGATTCACTTTCTTTAATTCCTTTAAATCCAACATGAAGCGAAAGTTTGTTTTTTATATAGTACAAATGAAGTAAATTATGTTATGTTTGTTATCTTGTTATAAACTAATATGGAGGATGTTGTTTGATATTTAATGTGAAAATATCATATCATATTATTAGTTTTTACGCATTGTGTACATGATACTATAGAATGGTTTATTTTTTTCAACCATAAAATAAGCCTATAGTCCCTCTTTGGCTTTTTTTGTTTGAAATATTAAAAATAATAAGGCCCAAGGCCCGAATACAATATCCCCACATAGGAAAGCGGGTATGCTAACAAACGAACCACCCGATATCACACCCTTATACACCAAAATAAGCCTATAGTTTTGCTTTACCACAGAAAAAATTTCTGTGCATATCACAGATTTCTTTTCATAAGGAACTTGTTTGAATTAAAGTGTGTGTGAACCTTTGGACCTTACAAAAATAACTTAAAAGTGGAAAACTAGTAGCCAACTATCTGTTATTTAAAACTTGCAAAGAAATTCCATAAGTAATTTAACTTAATAAATGGATAAAATAATCTTACGTTTAAGACAATTTACAACTAAAATGTCATTATTTTAATTTGATCAGGTTTCAGTTATGTAATCTACATTCGTCACTTAAACGTCATAGTAATTAATAAACAAAACTAACTTATTTTAACTTAAAAATCTACTCACATTCAACCACTTCTACTTAGAATTTATAATTCAAAACTGTTAAAAGGTATTATCTAAAACTCCATGTAAGAAGATTCAAAATAAGTTACCACCTAATGCCTTTAAAAGCGAATTTGCCTGTATGGTATTCATATCGTGTCTAATCCTTTATCCTTTATGATCAGCTTTGCTACCGCATTCGTCACTTCTGCTATTATCTTTTCAAAGTTTGAATTAATATTTACTTGAAAGAAACTTAAAAAATATAATAAATGATTATAATCGATTTAAAAATGGCAATAAGAATTACACGTTAGCTCTTTTTCTGGGCTAACACCCAGAATTGTTTTCTAGGCTAACACATTTAAAGTCAAAGAGAAAAGGAGAAAAGAGACACAACATTTTATTTCATGGTGTTTCGGCAAATCGGTGGCTTGCGTCAACTTTATCTTTTTTATTAATTACTGGCTTGCATCAACTTTATCTTTTTTATTAATTACTCCTTTTTAGTATAATCAATTTTACATAAGAATTTGGCGACTCGCGATTGCGATTGAATTTGATGACTCGCGTTTCTTTTTTCTCTGGCAATCCTTTTCTTCTCCTTTTCTTTGTCGGCCTCTGAATTATCCTTCCGCATTTCCCTTTTGTGATGTCGACGCAGACAAGTGCTCTTCTTGCTCTTGGAACTGCTACAGATACCGTTGGCTTGGTTGAGTCCGCTGCCACTAATAACCCTCTTTTCGTCCTTTTGAGCGGTTTTAGCTCGCTGCAGGCGAATTCAGATCATGTTGATCCTTCCAGCCATCTAGGTACGAATCCTTATCCCCTATGCTGTCGAATGAAGGTAATTTTGTCTTGGTCTCAATCTTTGGTTGGGTTGAATTTGGGTTCTGGAGTTGGTGAATTCATGGCTGATCGGTCTGGTCATGCTCACGAGTCCGATTGTGTGGTTGTATCTGATGACCGAGTTGTTGCCGATGTGTTCATCAAGGCTAATATTGGGTTATCTTCGGGATGCACATCTTATGCTTGTTGTATTGCCAAAGACAATTGTCCCCTTTATGTTGTTTCTCATGCTGGCCCGTTGGTCTCTCCTTTGCCACGGACTGCTCCAAAGTGGTCATCTTTGTTTTTCAAGCTGCCTAACAATGCCGGTTTGCATTCGCCTCGTCGCTTTGATGTAGTTGAGAATGAGGGTGTGATGATTCCGTCCTTGGAAGTGATTGAGGCTGGCGTGAATTTTTGGAAAGAGCACTTGGTGGGTTTCTTTCTTGACTCCAATCCTCCCTATCATTTAGTTAAGTCGAGGTGCAACCAGGCATGGAGGCCTAAGGGTGGTTTGAGTGTTCACTTTGATGATGAAATGTTCTTTTTTAAGTTCTCCCGTAGTGATTAAAGACAACGTATTCTGGAGGCCAACCCAATTCTTATTGATGGGAAACCTTTCATTATCACAACTTGGAGTCCTTCTGTGGATCGTGCGAAAGAACAAGTTTTATCTATTCCTGTCTGGGCCCATTTTTTTCATATTCCATATGTTCTCTAGCCTCTTATCGGGCTCGACTGGCTAGCTGGTCTAGTAGGTAAAGTGATTTGTTATGATGCAAATATTATGGCCAGAAAGAAGCTAGTTTATGCCAAAGCTCTAATTGAGATTACTCCTGACAAACCTTTGCCTGAGGTGTTAAAGGTCAGATTAGATGAGAGCCATGTAGCTGAGGTCAGAGTTTGCTATAGTTGGAAGTGTAACGATCACGGTTTAAAGACGAATTTAGATTTGTAAATAATTAAATTTTGGGGTTAAATTGTGGATTTATTTGAAATTTTCAAATTTAATAAGATATATATACTTATTTATTTTAAAATTTTGGATTTGAAACTCGAAATAAATATTTCAATTGAATTGGATTATAAATAAAATTTTGATTTGGAATATTCAAAATGAATATTTCAAATGAATGTAATATAGATACTAATGTTTAAAATAAAATTTATCCTATCAATATTAAATATAAATGTAAAATATAAGTACAAAATATATGTTATAAATTAATTGTTTGAAAATCAAACTATAAATAGAAATAAAACTAAGAATGGTTAATAATAAATATATAGGGTAACTCATATGGATACATAAGATTATTTTAGTAAAAATAAAATATAAATACTTAAGTAAACATATGAAGTACATGTATATTTGTATGTGAGTTGTGTATGCATGCAAGAAGATAGATAAAAACATCTATGTACATGTATAAAGAAAAAAATATCTACAAAACAAAACTGCATATACAAATCAAATGGATTTGTATGTAAACAAAAATGGGGACATAAGCATTAAATACAATATATTCTCAACACAAATATGGTCATTCCAAATGTAAGAAAATCATTTCAGCCGAAATGTTAAAATCACTTCATTTCAGTTTATAAAAATCTTTAGTCAAAGAAAAAAAATCTCTGACCCAATATATTGTACCAGTAGAAGTCTTCCCTGTAAACACCCTTCTTCTATATATATCTGCAATCCATTTTATTCCAGTTCGTTCAAGAAAACAACTTAGCATGCCTGAAAGAGAAAAGAAAAGAAAAAGTAAACATCATTGTTTTTCAAACTTAATGCAATTCAATAACAAAGCAAGTTTAAAAAGATCAATACTGTAGTTTCAAAACACATAGCCGCTCTCTGTTCTTCAATTTAATGTGAGTAAACAAACTGTTTTAAACATTTAAATTTGTGTGTGTATTTGATTCATGAATGACTTGCGCTTTACTGTATATTTTTAAGTTAGAAATCCTGTGCATATATGATTGTACTGTAATTCTTGTATGGTCTGTTCTTCCTTGTTCTTAGTTATAGAGTTGAAATTGTAATCAAAAATCCAAATTATTATCATTCAACCTTAGTTAGGCTTAAGGTATCAAACGAAACAAGTTTGTTTAAACTTATATCATGGCCTAGAATTTGTTTAAGCTTGGTAATGGAAAATTTGACTCTGTGAACTCAATTTTACAGTAAAAAGAAATCATATGAATTATTTCGAATATTTTAACTTATTGATTTGATTATATAACTTGAAGAAACAGCTAAAGATAGGATTTTTAAAACTAATATGATGATTTTTAGTTGCATATGCTACGAGCAGTTCACAGTTGAACAGATTTTGCATTAAAACCATTTCCTGATGATCAAATCAATTTTAAACGTTAAGGTTTTGCGTGAAGCAAGTTTGAACATTGAGGATTTCAGAAAAATTGTTGAATAATTTTTCTAATGCACGAATTGGTTGAACGAGTTCAATTTAGGGTTTAAGGTTCGACTGTGATATGGTCAGAAAATGAGGCGTGTGCGTCTTCTATGCTTGATCGAGTTTCTTGTAACTCTAGAGAATGGTAGCTTAAGGTGTTGACGTGGCGTGGACGAGGTTGGGACAGTTCCGGTGGCCTGAGCGACGGCGGCGAGGCGGTTTTGTTGTTTGGGTTGAGCTTCAGTTTTCGAGCGAAATGCCTAAATTTCGTTTTGAAATTCTTGGTGACGAATTGTGTTTCGATTTCGAGAGTAGGTGAGTTTTGCGACTTGCCTGAGGTGGTGGGGTTCGCCGGAGCCGTGGCGCGACGTCGTGCACGTGTACAGCGTGAGTTTGTTCTGTGTCGTTGTTGGATAGCTACTCGAGTCGTTACTCGAGAAAGAGGATCGTTGCTTCGAGTTATAACCGAGTACGCGTGAGAGTTTCCCGATACTATAACTTAAGATAAACTTAACTTACTGGAAAAAAAGAGAGGAAGAAGAAGCGTACTTGGGGAATGAGGGATGACTCGGGGAAGTTGGTGAGAAACTCGAAGTGTTACTCGAGTAAACGGGGGAAAGTCCACGGGTTGGGTTTTTCAACTGCAATATTATAAAAGTGAAGTTGAGTAAAAATATTTTTCAACAAGTTTAAGCATTGTAGACTTAATAAGTGTTTAACGATTTAAGTTAAGACTTTAATATAAGTTTTAATTATTTTAGAATGTTTTTAAAATCTTAATTAATATTTTAATTAAGTAGATAATTTAAGTTAAGTATTTAATTAATTAACATTAAAGTTTTGTAGTTAGTAATAATTTAAATTTCAGAGTTTAAAGAAGATTTTTAAAATGTTAATTAAGACAAATAATTATTATTAATTGTTTAAAAAGGGTAATTAAGAATGGTTAATTAATTTAAAATTGTAATTAACTAAGTAATTAGAGATTTATCAATTTGAAATTTAAGATTTGGTTAATTAACAATTAAGTGTTTAATTTATTTGTAATTAAGAATTGTTAATTAGATAATTAAAGTTAATTAATTTATGATTAGTAGTTAATTAAGATAATTGATTAAGGAATAATTAATTAAAATTTAATTAATTTATCATTAAGAATAGTTAATCATTGATTTAAATAAATCAATAAAAATAGTTATGTGGTTAATTCTTTTAAATCACCTTCACCTTAAATTGAAGATGATTGACTCTCATCAAATGTTGTGTACTGTATTGATATTTCTGTTTGTGATTGTGATACTGTATGATGTGAATTGCTTTATGCCGAACTGTGATTTGTTTCTGATGTATATGAGAACCCCTTTGCCCGTAAAACGACATTTGAATTTCGATGCGACATGGAGTCGGATCCCAATTGGTTATCCGAAACCCACATCGAATCGTAATGATGAATCTTTGTGATTGATAAATTTACTTTATTTGTGAATCTGTGAATGAAGATAAGCGTTATGGATTATAGCACTTATCGAGATTGATGATTGAATCTGTTCTGATTGATGCTGTGCACTATTGTGTGAAACCCCTAGGATCACACTTATACACACACAAATATGGATTGCACGTGGAAATTGGTTAAGTCATAAATTTTAGAAAATAATTCTTAAATCGAATTTTGGAACTCAAATAGTTTTGGAAATGGAATTGAGTTAAATATAAAAAGCTTTTGAAAAGGGATTCCAAAAATAAAAGTTATTCACAATTACTTGGTTGAGTTTTGAAATTTGAATAATTTGATTTAAATTGGAATTCAATATCTGAAATTGAATTCTATATTTGGTATTTATGATATAAAAAGGTTATACAAGTTTATATGGGTTTTAACCCGTTTTTTAAAATGTTGTTTTTTTGGAAATTTGAATTAACCCAAATATTTTAACTTGTATAAATGAGATTGGATTTTTCCGAAATAAAAATGTTTGTTTTCAAATGATAAAAGCTTTTATATAAGAATGAATTTCCAATTTGTATTAAAGGAATTTCAAGTTTGAATTGAAAATGGTCCTCCAAGTTATGAATAAATCTTTGGAAACGGGTTTGAAAGCTATAAGCTAAATCTTGATTTAAAGAGTTAATCCAATTGAAACGGAAATTGTTTTGAAATCTGTAAATGGATCTTTGTGAAACTGGGTGAACTTTGTGGAATAAATCTTTTTGTTTAAATGATTTGAAATGGTACTTTGTTTAAACCATTTGAAAGAAAGATTTGAATTTTAAAGTTGTAACTTAATTGTAATCCCATATCCATATATTTTTAAATATTACGCTCATTATTCGGTTTATCCGGGAGAGGACCTTGTATCATATAACACATCCGAATAATGATACGTCGTTATGGATAACATTTGAAGACCGGTGGTGAAGACCGGGTATTTGCGAGAACGGTAGGATGACCTATCGATTGTCTCTGCACTGAGTAGCTACGGTATAGAGGTTCCTTAAGTGATGGGAAGTCCGATCGGGATTGTGAATACCCGGATAGCAAGGGCTTCTTCGGAAGTGCCTTCGGTTCTGTTCGAACCTGGAACAGACTTGTATGGTTGTATATCTCACATTACACTTTGAGATACAAAGCAGATTTCTTTCAAATATATATCTGTTAGTGGTGGAGAATTTATTCTCTTAGCTTAACACCCTTCTCTGAGACGTACGAGCTCAGATGTTATGTAGTTGAAGGTTATCAGCGATATACTCCCAATTTGGTGGTTTTGCATGTTAAGTGCTGTTGTGTGTTGATGATCATTTGTTGATCAAAGCATGACTTTGTGAAAAAGTGTAGCTTTGTGGACGAGACCTCATTGAGCCTCACAAACCGGTAATGGTCAAAACAGAAAAGATGCGGCAAGGTTTCAGGGGTAGCTCCCCTAGGGTATGTCCATTCCTTCTGGAAAAGGGTGGTATCATGGTATGTAACCCAGATACTTACTCATGTGGACACTGTATATATATTACTGTGTGATGTTGTTGGTGTTGAGAGCTCTCGGATAAAAGTCGCAAACGACCGAGGGGTGGCATATCTTAGGTTCTACTTCCCGGGTAAGGGGTAACCGGCCTTGTGTTGGCAGAGAGCCGGTAGGTTCTCGGGGCGTCCCTCCAGAGGCGTTCCCATGTGACAATAGGAAGTTCTTTAGCCTGACCATTTGTTGGAAAATCCAATCTCCAATACACGCCGTGTACGGTTTTAGATGTATAACCTGCCATCTACTTATGGTGGCGCCCCACTATTTGGATGGTAGCTATAGTAGGCATACAATAATGGTTGTATACTGGCTAAGATTAATATGGTGTGTGTGGCGGGAGGCTTTATGGTAGTTTCATTTTCCAAAAAGCATTGCGGATTTCAAAATTTAAATCTTTTGATTGTTGTTTTTAAAGACAAACCGTTTTTGTTTGCTCATACCAGTCTTATGACTGACTCGGAGTTTATTGTTCCCTTGCTAAACTCTGGGTGCCCACAATTTTCCACACGGGCAGTCTAGAATTTGGTTTTTAGATAGTCAGGTAGTATATATCGTTTTGGTAGCCTTCAGCTTTCTGTTTGATACATTTTGAAGTCTTTGGAATCCACGACTGCACTTGCTTATCTTTGTGCAACCTTGATGGTGGGTCGAGCTTGAAGTGTTGGAGCTATAGCTTTGAAGTTTTGGGTTGGAATTGCAGTATTGGATTCTGTTAAAGACTTATCTCATATTTTGTCGTGTTCCGCTGTATTTTGTGTTGTATATTCTCTGATGTTGATGATTATCATTGTATCAAATTAACATATTGGATATTGTATTCATGTTGTATCAATGATAACTTCTTTTATTTCCGCTGTGTTATTTATCATCTAATGTTGTTGCAAGCTCTGGCGATACGAATTGGATGTTGTTTGTCGGACATCGAGTTCGGGTCGTCACAGGAAGCCTGAGATTTGCACGTCTTATCAGTCCTTTGGACATTGCGCTGATTCTTGTTCTGGTACGGTTGTTCCCCTTGTTGACCGGATTCCTCTTCCTTGTCTGCCTGTTCGAAAGTGGGTTCTGAGAGTTGCTCCTTTAGTTACCTTAGTTGATGCTCCAGTTGCTCCCATTTTCATAGCCCCCATTGTGGATCCTCCTGCAATTGCTTCGGTATGCGTAGCTCCTTCTATTTCAGTGCCTGTTATTGCCCCATATGTTGGTTCTCCTCATTCGACCCTGGAGGTGGATCTTTCTGCTTCCCATTCTGATATCATTTCCTGGAATTCTGATGATCGTGCTTGGATTCACGCTACTTCTGATATGAGATATTCGCCGGAGAGAGACACATTTTGTGCTTTTATCAGTGATATTAGGGCAAGAGTCGATCTCTTATCTACCATATTGAGGGAGATGGTTTGTGCCTCACTAGGGATGGTGAGATTGGTGAGGAGAATAAAAGTAAGTTTTATGATGTCACACGGGATAGAAAATTTCTTTACTCTCCGGACTCAGTAGGATATGATCCTCGTCTGACAGCTCTCTTCTCAGGGTTTTCTCATGTTATTGGTCCTTCTTCGGTTGTTGGTGGTGATTGTTCTCCTCTTCCAAGGAAGATTAGTCATGCTGTTTTAGTAGTTTAGCCTCTTTTGTCTAGCTCTTGTGCTTTCAATTTTGCCCATTTAGTTGCTCTGTGCATGTGCAGAGCACCTGTTTTCTCATTTTATATATAGTGGTATGACTCACTATAAAGCCGGCCAGCTTTGCTAATTTTTTTTTACATGAGAATGCTGAAATACAATGATCAAATCTTGGATTGACCAAGTTTTCCCTTACAAAAGTTAATCAAAATGCCCAAAGACGTATAAATTTGCCAAAAGTCCCTTTCCATATATTATAGCTTGCCATCTATAAACGAATTTGCTCACCAAAATCGTTAGATCTAGCTTGAATCGGTCGTTTTTCCAGATCCGAGTTCCAACATGAAAAACAAGTCAACTTGGCACGTTTCCCATGTTTGATTAATCGGCACCGATAGGTCCATTGATCGACACTGATCAATATTTTGACCAATTCTTCGATTCTTTTCTTAAAAAATGCTCAAGTCTTCAAGATTTGGGTCTTTAAGGGTGAAATGATAATTTAGATCGATTGGCACTAACCAGTGTCCCATCCCCAAAATTTGATTATTTTTTTCCTCAAAATGACATGTATAATCATCGTAAAAGTAAAGTGGGCCCAGTACTTAATCAATCGACACCGATCAATGGATCGGTCGGTACCGATCGATTAAGTTTGGAACCGTTCCAAACTTGAACTTTATCCTTGGCATTCCATCTTTGACCTTTTAAAAGCCTCTTGATTTATTCCTTCGTCATTTCGTTGTTCAATTCCATTGGAATATTGTGTAGTCATGGTAACTCGAATTTAGCTGTGGCTTTGATCATCATTTTACACCGTGGAAGTTCTTCCATTGATTCAAGTCAATTCCAAGACTGTTGAAAATTTTCCAGTAGCACATGTCAAAACTCATTTTAAGAAGAATAGAAATAATAATGGAAGTAAAATAAATGATCATAATTTACTAAGAAATTACTATTCAAAACTTTAATAAGTCAAAACTCATGTGAAGGAGATTCAAAATATATTATTGGCGGATGGCTTCTAAACATGAACCTTCATGTATGGTAACCATATCATGGTTAATTCAACTTCTATCATTAAGCTACTTTTGGTACTTTCCGAACATAATTTAGTATTTACTTAAGATAAACTAAAAGAGTACGTTCAATAATGAAATAAGAACTACACATCAAAACTAATGATGTAAAATTTCGTAAGCATAGAGTATCAATTAGATCCAACTGAAACCTAACTTGACATGTCGATATAGACCCGACCAGACGAGTCTTTGGTCAATCATTTTGGGTCCAAAATGAGTGGTTGGTTCTTCAAGTTCGATTTTCTTTGATTTAAAGCATGCATTCCCTTATGCTAGACTCAATCTGAATGAGGTTCAATTTAGGTTAGCTCTACAAAAGAAAGATGATACCGCTAATGGGTGTTTATATATTCATGTTTGGTTATCAGGTCTTTCAAGTATGGTTTTGCAGATTTGATCGAGTCTTTGTGATAATTTATTAATTTTTATTGCCGTAATTAACCCAAGAATTTTAGATCTTTTATGATTTTGCGCATCCACAAAATTTGGTTGTTCGTTTATTTTAGTACGATGCACCCGACTTTCATAGCAGAATCAACCCTAGTATCTTGTCTGATACCTTTTCAACTCACTTCTTCTCAACTAAGGGTGAATACAAAGCCATATTTTAATCAACCACATTCAAATACCATTATACGAGTTTGTTATTGCCATAATTGAGGAAAAATTATATAAACTTCCGCCATTGATTAAGAATACATTATTTTGTTTCCATTGGCTTTCTTCAATATTAAGTTGATGTCTACGTAATACTCCAAGTAAATAACATTAGATATAGCACATAACATTCCGTATATGATAGATCTTATTGTTGAAACATAAGAAGTTTTCGTCTTGCACTCTCTATCTCTCTCCCACATCATCCGTAAACCATGTGTCTTTTTTATAGAGATGAATTCTACTTTATGTAGGCACAAAGTGGGCATAATTTCCTTTGGAGTCTTCCATGCTTAATCTTCTTAATATGGTTTCTATTTGTTTTTTACGGAGACCATTCTAGCTTCCATTTGGTTCTATCTCTACATATCGGTATATTTGGTATATAAGATGTCCTTGTTGGTCCATATGCCTCTAGCAATAGAAATGTGGGTAAACTTGTCGACGGATACCCAAAAATCTAAACTCTGTTTACATCAATATTTAAAAAATAGGTAAATATCTAATGTTTGAAAAATAGTTACGAATGCCTATACGAAGATATCTTTATTCGCAAATTATCTTTTGGTTTTTGTTAAGATTATAGTTTATATTATGTGTATTTTAATATACGAACGATATATATTTATTGTATTATTAAGTATATAGTTTATATCATATTCATTTAATGCATATTAACTGCACAAAACTATTATTATCATCATATTTTGTTTATTTTTTATACTTTCATAACCAATGAGACCGGGGAAAATATGTAAGGCCAAAATTTTCTATTATAATTTTAGACCGTTAGTCGTCGGTGGATATGCTAAAAAATTTATACTAGTTTGTATCCATGGGATATTCGAAAATTATTTTAGTAGCGGATGCAGATATAGAAATATGTTCATCCAAAATTACTCGTTGACATGCCTAAATGTAGAAACATTTAAAAATAGATTACACTAACATATTAATGACCTTTTAATCGGTATTATTATGAATAAAATTAAATCAATTTTTATATTTATTTTTAACCATTTGATATGTGACTAATAATTGTATGAATAATTTCCTTTAGATATTTTTGGATAAAATACTTAAAATAATATGTAAATGAATAATTATTTAAATATATGCATATACATATGCAGTAATAATTACAATGATAATATATATATCTATATATTATGAAATACATGGTATAAAGTATATGGTATAAGATATATGATATAAAATATATGGTACGAAATATGTGATATAGAATACATGGTATATATATGAAGTCGTATGCAGAACTTTTGTTGAAACCATACTGACCGTATGTGTCGCGACCTCGAGCATTGAAATTCTATATGGATCGACTATGACTAAGTTATAAAGTTATGTAAATTACAAAAAAACCTTGTATGTGACGGAAGTAAAATGAGCAGATTTCATTTTTTCCCTACTTGGATCATAGCGGGCCTATGAAATCTAATAGATTTCACTAGATCCAATCTAGTTATTAAATAAAATTTAACATTAGTTATGTTTGTTAGTTAACCATATTAATTACTTCAACAAAAATTTGATTTGGATGTATCGTGTATACATCTAATGATATAATAACATAAGTAATGTAATATAAACATGTGTGTGTGTGTGTGTAAACATACACAACATACATACATACATATATATTGGGATTTGTATCTATTTTATACACATACATATTATACTTACAAATACATACGAAATTCCATGGAATATGAATGCTTAAGCATATACATATGCTATAATATGTGTATATGGTTTGCATACGCATGCATGCATGCATACATACATACATACATACACATACATACATACATACATACATACATACATATATATGGAAAGTATATTTCGACACAAAATATAGACACAATTAGTGACACAAAGAATTTCCACCATTGGATTGCCCCCTAAATTCCACCTTTCCCATAAGGGCAAAAAAGTCCAATGATTCAGATCTTTTGTGTCACCAATTTTTGTTTAATTTTGTGTTTAAATAGCTGGCCCCATATATATATATATATATATATATATATATATATGTATGTATGTATGTATGTATGTATGTATGTATGTATGTATGTAGGTTAAACATACATATACACATATATATGGTACTTTGTTGCCACTTGTATATATTTAACACACACACACACACACATAATTATGTATAAAAATCTATGTAATAAAATTAGACAATATGAAAGCAAGAGAATGCTTGATTGGAAATGAATAAGAAAATAATGTTTCACACTGAATGAAGATCTAGTCAAATCAAAATTGAAAGGAAACAAAATTAGGTGCTATTTTGATTTCTCCTTTTACAAACACAAATTAATAGTATTTTCAATGCCATATGAATTTCATGCTACACAACAGAATATCCGAACTTTAAAATTACAAATTTGAAATACACATCAACATGTGAACAAAACTGTAAAAGAAAATTAATTTCACAATTGATATTTCACTTTAATAGCATGGTAACTTTTTTTAAACATTACATATGTACACATCACACATGTAAAAACTATGATTTAAGATTTAAATGTCAAATACATATAATTGACCAAATAACAATTGACATTGAATAGATTCGATGCCATGGGATTTTAATGTTAATTCACAAAAAAATATTGAACTTTAAAATCACAAATTTGAAATACACATCCAACGTGTGAATAAAACTGTAAAAGAAAATTATTGTCACAACTGATATTTTACTTTAATAGCATGATAGTTTTTTTTTTTAGACAATACATATGTTCATATCACACATGTGAAAACTATAATTTAATATTTAAATGTCAATTACATATAATTGACCACATAACAAGACATTGAATATATTAATTAATAAAAAAATTTAACTTTAAATAAAAGATTCAACTTTATGTTGATTTACAATTTTTGGATAATATAAAATTAAAGCATATGAATATATGCATACACAATTTAATCAATTTAAACATTAAATCCATAACTTTAAATGGATTAAATTGTAAAAACAAATGTAAATTTTACAACAAAACAAATCTACATAACTTATAATTTCAAATCCAAAAAACAACATCAAAAAATAAAATAAATCAAACATAAATTGATTTTTCAATTCCATGACAATACACATGAGGTTTTTAAAATAAATACAGCAAGTGGCAATTTAATATACATATATATTGATTTTTGTCAGGGTTAAACGCCATGAATGACTAAAGTAAAGTAGAAGAATTGAACTTGAAAAGTCTTTCCCTTTTTAACACATTGATTTGAGATTTCTCCTCGGATCTCTAAGATTCACATCCAATCCTTGCAAGAGATAAATGAACCAATTATGTTTTATTTTATTTGATGTATTTTATTTGATCCGGAGTTGTATTTTTGGAGAGGATGAATGAAATTTTGGCCATGGATGGTTAGGAGGAGAGAAAAGAAAAGAGAATGAAAAATAAATGAACGAAGGAAGTGAATTAGTGGATTTGTTTTAATTGAAAGAATGAAACATTTCTCATTCTTTTCGTTAAAGCTTCCCTAATTAATCCCCCTAATGTCCTCTTACTTAGATCCCTCATCTCTACGTGATATGGTCGAAGAAATTTTGCATTAAATGACACAAAATTTCTATAAGTCCCTTTATGCAATTATCTTCTATTCAAATCTATTTAAGTGTACACCGGTATTGTATATGATGCGCACAGATATAAGTTTATGTACGCATTCAAATAACCACGAGCAACTCCTAAACATTAAATAACTAAGTAATCAAATATTAATTAATATAATTAACTTTTAGATTAATTTAAGTAACTTATAACATCTTATCAATTAATTAAATCATGTGATTTTTTAAAAGAATCTACAAATATGGTTGTGTGACTCAGAAGTGTGAATTCAGTCAACGATTAATTTTGAAAGATTCAAATATTAACATTTCATGTCACCTTAGATAATGGACGACGATTTGGTCGAATTCATCACTTATAGGCCTTTTTATTTTACAGTTACTTAAGTAGTTTGTTCAAATTCCAATATTGTTAATAAAGTATTCTAAAGCTTCAACTCAGACCCGTTGTCGAAATTTGACCAAACCTTCACCCATTAAATTACAGACCCACCTAATCGCTTACAGACCTTTTATATACCTTAGCTAATGGGTAACAGTTTGGTCAAATTCCAATCTTGTCCACAGTCAATTTGTTATTCCGTAATTAAATTCCTTAGTTCAATAATGACATTTATTATTAACCGTACTTCTCTAGTCAAATATTTTGACTTTGAGTTGATTACAGTTGACCATGTTACTAACCTCATACAACTAAGCAGATGAATCCTATATTGAATAGCTTTCACTTCCAAAGCTTCAACTCAGACTCGCCTATAGTCTCTCGATGGATCACCATGTCATGTTTTAACTATAATAAAAGTATAATATTCACATTGAATTCCACAATATTCTCAAATCAAGGAAACTGTGTAACATCGTGACCATGAGATTTCCTGTTTGACCTAATTATCATTAACCAATATAGGAAACACTCAGATGAGTAATTTCATAGTTATCCAATAATTACAAGTACGTAATCCTTAGAGGCCCCAGTAATCATGGGCAATATACTATCCAACATTTGGAGAGCGTTACACACTCTATCTTAACAGATGTATTGATATCCTTTCTCGAAACATTTAGATCGTGAATATTTAAAATGGAATGTCATTTTATTTTGTGATTAATTACCACGAGTGTAACTATTTGCAACTACAATCACATAATATTTTATTTAAGGCTTTTCTTATATATACTTTAAATCAATTACTTAATTGATCATATTACAATATAATAAAGTTTATAATGTTTGAACTGGCCAGCCCACAGCGGAAGATATGAGAGAATTTTAAATTTTTTTACCCTATTGGATCTTAATTGGGCCTATGAAGTCTAATTTATTTAGAAAATTCCTAAATTTAATTTAAACAAAATCATATATTTCATTTAAATTTATAAATTGTTGACAGAAATTTATTTAATTTATTTTTAATTTATATACAAGTATGTGTGTGCATGTATAACATGATGTACCGTGCAAAGTATAACATGCCTGTATATAGATATTGTAAGTTATATTGCAACAGACATGTTAGCTCATCATATAGACATTGTATATTGTTCAAATATGTGTTATAATTATTATACATGTACATAAATATTCAAGTAATGTGTGTATATACTATTGGATAATATTAAATATATATATATATATATAGTATAAAAAAGAAAATAAACATATATACCTATATAAATAATATACAATTTAATTATTATTTTTGTAAATATGCATACAAATATCTAAATGTATTAAAGCAACATAATTATATGTATGTATGTATCTATCTATAAATATAAATGTAATTATAAAATGTAAATATGATTTGGAATATTTTATATGATTAAAAAGTTTTAAATAAATAATTTTTTTAAAATATTCATTCAAGATCGAATACACAGCAATTAAAAATTTAAATATAATTTTATTTTAAGAATTTATTAGTCCAACAATAATAAATAAAAGACCGAAAATATATATGTAAAAATTATTAATAATTTTAAAATTTTATAAAATCAAGAATACTATTAAATAGCCTAAGAATTTTTTTTGGATTCTTCTAAATTTAAATAATATTTTTTATTAACTAAATACTTTTCGATCGAACCAACAAATAATTTTTAAAAATATTTAAAAAGATTTTAAAAATCTAATTGTTTGACCAAGAGCTTATGAGATATCATATGAATTTTAAAGAATGTTAATGAATTTTTGAAATATAATTTATTAAATATGTAATGATTAAATAATAATAATATTAGATAATTACCAAAAAAATATTTTCAGTTACTAAAAATTATGTTTAATATAAATGTATATTTTAAAAATATTAGATCAGTTATTTATGTGACATAGTCATATAGTTTAATATAAGTCATATAACTAAATTAGTTAATATATTAATCTATGTATATGTGTGTGTATTTATATATATTGATTAATAAAATATAGATAACTAAATATAATAATTTGGCTGTGTGTATAGAATCCTTATGGAAAAATTATAATTTTTATTTTATTTTGTAAACATATACATATAACCAATCATTATGTGACAACAACAATACTTACAGAAATTCACCTAACTAACAATATAGTAATAGCAATATACGTATGTATATGAATAATATACATTGATACAGAGATAATACATCATATATACAAATTAAAAACTTACCTATATCTAATGCCCTCAAGTCCACCTTGCAATGATGAATTCTCCTTCCTCAGAAAATTTCTCGATTTGTCAGATTGCTAATCCTAGAATCGCAGACCCTTTGCTATCAAATAGCTTTTGATTTGAGTTTTGATGGCATATATAGAGGGATAAATTTCGATCAGAAGATGATAGAGGAGGCAACAAAAAACCCTTTTTGCATGAGGGTTAGGAGTCCTTTATAGTGGAAGGAATAGAGAAAGGTGGATCATATCCTTTTTGTTCGAAATTTATAGCCCCTTTCATGGGATTTAATCCTAATTTAAGCCCAAATAAATATTATTAATTAAATCTAATTTAATTGTTTATCGATATCGCATATCAATCGATATATTTATAACTATTACAAATATACAATAATATTTATTCCTCAAATCATATTCAAATTTCATAAATAATATTTCATAACTAATATTTCATAACTAATATTTCATAAATATTAATTAATTTAATTATAAACTAATTAAATCATTTGGTTTAAAGAGATTTCATCATTTTGGTTGTGTAACTCTTGGGTGCCAATTCGGTCGGCCATTAACATCGAACTATTCGAATGTTAACGTTCACACATCACTTGGTAGGTTGTGTGACATTATGGTCAAATTTATCTTTTAGTTTTGGTAAAATCCAGTTTCACTTGATTAAGCGCTACACAGTTATGACATCTATTTATACCAATTCTCTTCATTTAAACTATATCACTTTTGGACTTATGGAATTTGGTAATGGTCAAAATTCCAATATCATCCAAATTCAACTCTGTAGTCCAAACACTAAGCCTTGGTTTAATAATAACAATTATTATTAACCGAAATACTATCGCTAGAGACTTTGACTTTGAGTTGACTTTGTGTTGACCGTGATACTAACCCCATATAACTAAGGAGACGAATCCTCAACACTTTGTAACTACTATCACAAAACATATCATTTATGGATTTTCTATTAAATATACTTTTAATTAAATTAATTAACTAATATAACTACATTATATCGAGTTTATTATAGAAAGAAAATACCTTTTATTTCGAAGAAAATTGGTCAATGGGCTAGATATATTTAACAAATTACATAATTGCACCTAAGGCATACCCAAACTTTATCAATCTCTCACTTACACTTGGGATCAATTATGAAATCTTATTCCAACTTCTCCAAACGATTTCCTACAAACCGATCGGGTCATCCCTCGGTGAATGGGTATGCTATTATGTTTTAGTTATCTACTCTTTCGATCAACTATCTCTGATGCTGATAGACTCCTTTATCATGTAGAATGATTTGGAGTATGTCTCTCGACTTCCAGTGAGTTCTAAATTCTGTTATGAACTATATAGTGACAGTATTATCATATAACAATTTTGTGGGATTCTCTACATTTGGAATCACCCTCAGCTAAGTTATAAATTTGGGCATTTATTATATATATATATATACACACATTGTTTTATTGTGGCGCTATTCAAGTCAATGAATCAGCCGCAATCTCTTCTATTTGGAACATTTCCAACTTAAATATTCTTAATTTATTATCGACATATTATATTCAATCACTTATGAAGTTTGAGTTTGAATACTCCTTCGTGGGAGTTTGTTATTTCTATAAACATTTCTTTAGTATTTCGTAAATACACGAGAACACCTCAAATAACCATGGGGTGAAATCTATTTGGATTAGATATTTGCTTCATGTATCAAATACACAAATGAAACATGATATCGTAGATGTTGAATATGCAAGCATATGATTTTTGTTTGATGATAATAAACATATATATATATATATATATATATATTCATTTAAATGTATTTGTTAATGTACTATTTTATTTTCACATAAATAGATAAATATTTGCTGAATAAAATAAATAAAACATAATTTAAATTCAAACAGATATTTTATTCGAACAATATTTATTACAATTTTGAATAGTACAAATTCAAGCTCTCACTATATAATAATACAATTTCAGTAACATCACAATTATCATTTACATATGCACCTCGCTACATTTCACTCATTCACTCGTATTGATCTTCAGCTCCGTTCCAGATTGAATCCAGCATCTGAGCAATCTGCAAAAAATAAATAATGACGTAGTAAAATTGAAAAGAAAATATTTTTGCAGTATAAAAGAAAATGTAATTTTGAAAATATTATTAGTCTCAGTTATTTGGTTTGTTCATCATCATTTAATTTTGAATTCATCATACACGAACAGCTTGTGACATGCACAGTGTATCATTGTACATGCCACAAGGCCGTGTGCACCGATATATACACTTGATAAAATTACAGGGACAGGTGAGCACAGGTCAAACCCAAATAAAAAGCTGGGTTCAACTCAAGTGCAATACAAATAAAGTCACAACATGAGCACAATGTCAAACTCAAGCTATGAGCTGTATTCAACACAGGTGCAAATCAAAATGGAATGGTCAAGACACATAAATCAAGCCTCGACCAAATTTCAAGTCGTACACATGAGAACAACAACTATGATCAATATACATGCATAATACATCTCACTCAATACAACAAACCATGATGAATTCAATCAATGCCGAAGCCATGGAACGCAGGCCAAAGTCAAAGTCTAACCAGGAAGTCCATATGACAACTACACAAAACTCGAGACAGGGACATATAAAATGAGACAGCAAGCACATATATGTACAGTGGAACCAAAAGGCAAAAATATATCAAGTGGTTTGATGACCAGAGGCAACTCCAAGCTTGCAAATACAAATCAACAATGCAGACAACAGAGGTGATATCATATATATGAAGTACAGCGCATAGCATATTCAAGTGCATCAGACATGCACAACTGACTCAAAGACTACATGGTGCAGCAACCTCAAAAGCAAAGACAGTGCACATCAAATTGCAACCCCCTCAGATCAAAATGGAATTGTACAAACAGTGATTAATGCAGATACAACATGCACCAGTAAAACAAAAATGAAACAACATCAATTTGCAAGCAATCAAGCTCAATGCACGTGACTTAAATGAACCATATCATACATTGAACAAGTGGAAATGGCCATAACATCAAAATGAACATAGAAAAGAATAGCAGGTGGTATGAAACTGAGCCAGACGAATGCAACTGAATTCAAGTAAATGGCAACAACATGTACTCGATGCAAAACAAACACAGTGAAACCCAAAGCTAACACAGTGCATATATACAACAAGCACATAGCATACATATGGTTGCAGTGAAGACAAAGCTCGGACTACAGTGATGCAATATACAAAGGGTCAATGACATACATATATACTATCAACATGATCCGGCTTACAAATCAGATTCAAGTACACGGCATGGGCAGTAGCAAACTCGAAGCATGTAGACATGATACATATAGAACATAAAGACTACAATTAAAAAACACTCTAATGTTTAACTTCAAATTCACATATACAGAAAACCGGTGACCAATGCAATCATCTGAGAGATGTGGGGATATACAAAGTGCAATCAAAATTCAAGTCAAAGCCATGAGCAAATGAACAAGTCAGAGTCAAGCAAAAAATTCACACAGCAGCATCAAGTGACCGAAATTAACAAAGTAGCAGAGAATTAAATGGTGATAGCAAGTTAGAACAAAACAAAATCAAGAAGCAAGTTTCAAAAATGACCGAAATCAAATAGCAGTTTTATCAAAATCGAACAAGTCCATGTTAATACAAAAATGGCCAAAGTCGACAGCATCAAGAACGGAATCGAATAGTTCAAAATCAATCAAAGTCGTGTTAAACAAGGAACGAAATTATACGAATTGAAAAAGTCAGAAGAATCACCATCATTCAATCATAATCAAGTGGCTGAGACGAATTCAAGAAAAAAATTATGAGACGAATTCGAACAAATATTCGAACGAAAATGTAGGACATTGAACCCTATATAACCCAATCATCATCTGCCTAAATTAGCATTCGAGTTCAAGCAATAGAGAACAATCTTTCAACTTGAATCAAGATCGAGTTCAAGCAAAACGCAAAGAAAAAGGCATAAATTACATACCGAAGTCAAAGTCAAACTCGATCAAATCGAAGAAGCAGTGTTCGAATTGAAGAAGTAGTCGATTACCGAAGCAAGTCAGAGATACGGGAATTGTTGTCGACTTACAATCAGATGGCAACTTCGATTATCTCAAAAGCCCTAATTTTCAAGCACGGGAAAAAGGAACGAACGAAGAAAAACGAACCAGAAGACCGGCCAATAATAGAAAGGAATAGGGAAATATTTTTTTAATTTATTAGGCCTTCATCCTTAGTTCCTTTTGGGCTTAAGAATTTTAAACTAGGGTTCTGTTTTTAAATTGTATTTAATTTTTTGTATTTTTCTTTTAAACGATTGTATTTTCTAGTCGTGTGACTAGGGGACGAACTATGGTGGTGTAGTTCGAGAATTCGCAACTCAATGGCTGAGTTGTGGCAGGTTTTGAACGTAGAGTTAAGTTTAGTCGATAGCGGGTGTCACGAGTTTACATGTGAAAGCGTCAGACTACTTAATTTCTAGTAGAAAACTTGGGGATAGCACGTAGGTAGGGTTTGCCGAAGCTGGGTAAATCTGTGTTGTTCTATTTCTGCATTTATTATTCTGCTATTATCTGTGCTGATATAATTCTGATAAATCTGTGTTGAAAATAATTTATATAAGCTTCCAGAATAATTTTTTTTTATAATTAATAGTATCACCTTATTCACCCCCCCTCTAGGGTGAAATCGATCCTACAGTAGACAACATAACATGTATGATAATTCCTTTACCAATGGATAGGTAATCTCTCTTACATGTTCCATATCAAACATTTTAATAAGGTGTCTTTACATATCGTTTAGGACATTCCTAATATCTTTTAAACTTACTATAAAAGGCATTGTTTACAAATCCAACGTTGAGTATTAGAACAATTAATGTTGGTTTTAACATAATTACATCATTAAAATCAACAACGTGTTGTTTAATTATAGTTTTGAAATATCAATGTACCTTTTTATGTTCTTTCTTGTAAACACACGCGTTCTCTGCATTTTGATTGATAATCAACAATTTGATATTTCTATCAAAATATTTATTCAATTTTGATGCTTATAAAATGATACTTTCTATCAATTATTGGATCATATCCAAAAACCAACAACCTCTATATCGCTCACACTGACTTCGAGGCACATTAATTGTTATGTGCAAATAGTTTACTCTAAATCATTATTTAAAATTTTATATTTCAACACATATGTACCAAAACACTAACTCTTATAAAGCGATAATCTTGTGAGTGGATCCGAAATAACTTGATCATGTTGAATGATGAATCTATTATGCTAATCTCAACATTTGAAGTT
The DNA here is from genome assembly GCA_030765085.1 of Allium cepa. Classification (NCBI taxonomy): domain Eukaryota; kingdom Viridiplantae; phylum Streptophyta; class Magnoliopsida; order Asparagales; family Amaryllidaceae; genus Allium; species Allium cepa. The sequence goes on from CM060938.1 coordinate 849,742,259, forward strand.
TATGAGATTATTCTTATCGACATTGCTCATTTAATTCCAACTACATTAGTCTTGTTCATAAAGACACAGTCGAGGTCGATGGGTCACATCCCTTCGGTTACAACTACCAAAATCATATTTTGATAATGTGCTTGGAATTCATTTTTGGATCTTTGCATTAAACCATATTATAGAGTCAACACTCTTAATGGTTTAATTAAACAACCGAAGATTGTATATTTTCGATATTAATACTCATAGTTTCTCTTCAATGTCCGAGAATACTTATTAGATACTCTAATGTGATGTGTTCATTTAGGTTAATTAATTTCATTTGATCTTATCTGGCTGTTTTATCTATGGATCGTATCCAATTCCATTTTATTACCAATAATTTCTCAAAAAATTTCCTTCACGGTGAAGTTGTTATTTCTTGAAACAACAATTATCTCAATGCAACGTAATAAGTATTCATAAAAAATTTATGAATTGCCTTTTACATAAAACTGATTTAGTTTTTAATTTACAAAGTTTATGTTCAAAAAATAAATATGTTATCTAATAACAGACTTTTCTAAAATCCCTTTAGGGATATTCATTGAAGATCCCCCACGAACAGTTATTACGTGTAATCTTTTGACTCGCACAACCTGCCAACTCCTTGGCCCATGATATATTGGGGTTTCTTTTAAACCCTTATCTTGTATGATTTTGTAAATTAGATGAAATAATATTAACCTTGTGTACTACTCTTAAATACATGACATTATAGGAAGAAACTAACTCAACTTCACTCACAATTAATCGTACATTGTCCAACAAAGTTCGAGTACTCCTTATTGATACATCATTATATATCATATGGAGGATTGGCTCATGAGATTGAATCATTATTCATTTTTACATACGTTTGGAACTCTTTCCAATATACTCAACTATTCGAACAAATTTAATCATTTCTATTGCATGTCACATTATTTACTTCTATTGTATATTCTGTGGGCTAGTCATAAACTTATACATGCGTATCAAATACATATGTCCATGTCAGTTAATACTCATCGGTGAATATGATGAAGTATGTGGAACCATTTTAGTATAATAGACTTACGATTGCATACATCTATAAGTATCAATCAGAAGGTTTCATCAACTCTCACTAAATGGGTGCATAGCCCTTAATTGTTTGAGGTATAATTAACCAATACCATATGATTCATAATCATACAATAAAACTATTTCTCAAAACTACGGCTTAGTTTATAATTCCAAAATAATTATAAATAACTTAGACACTTCTATATTCTCTAATGCATCACTTTTTCATAAAAAAATTCCACATTATAGTTTTATTTCATACTAAATATTCATAATATTCACATTGAAATATAACTGTCTATTTTCACTCAACACCAAAAAAGTCATTATTTCATAAATAATATTCGATATGTTGTACAAAAACAATATTCATAATGTGATGCAATCATTAGGTGGTATAGGCATACTCCCACTACTTTCTCCATTACTATAATAGCATACTGAATTCTAAGGTCCATTATTCACATGTTTAAATTACTTATTTCATATACTATCAACTAGTTTATAGCGGTGAGTTCTTTGATCAAATATCTTGAAATCAAAGAAATAAATCTCATAGAAAACAATTTTCTATATTAGAATACATTTTGAAACAAAAATCTTATTTGTCATTCCAATGTTAAGTATCAATTATTATTATTACAATTCTTGTTTCCAATGTTTCTTTATGAAGCAGAAGTGATAATTCATCTCTTCGTCCCAACTGTAACTTAAATCACATCTACTATCGTACATTCGTTTATCTTTCTAAATGGTCAAACCATTCAAAATAAGCATTCTCTTAATATCATAACGAACTCTTTACAAAAATGCACTCGATCCTCCTTAACTTTTAAGAACATCAGATAAGTTGCTCTTTACATAAACTGATCAAACTGACATTTCAGCAATCGAGTTCTTAGATCTATCTTATAGTTTTGATCTAATGTTACTGTTATCACAATACGACCCTTTTTTAATCAATCAAATTGAATGCTTGATGTCATAATACCATTTATTGGTTTATTTTCAAATGAACTAACTTCATCAAAGTATCTGTAACGACCTGACATTTCACCACTTCGATTTGCGAATGTTTAATTAATTTTAAATATTCAAATAATAGATTTTATAATTAAAACAAACTATTTTAAACAATAAACAATGATGGTGAAATAGTTTTCCAAAATGTTTTAAAGAAATATATAGTTCAAAGAAAAATAAAAAATATGACCGGAATTCGTTTTTTGAATTTTGACTTTTCATCGGCTAAAAGTTATCAGAAATATTGTGAACCCTATTGTATACTATAGCATATACATTTATGTTTGAGTTGGGATAGATATTGATATATATACACACACATACACAATTAAATGTATGTGTGTGTGTATAAGCAATATGACAATTTATGGGATATATTATAAAATAAATAAAAAGTAAATATCATATCTCATGAGACATTAGTACTTAGGCATTAAAAACACGTTGGCTAAGTAAAGGGAAGGGGGACAAGCTTGTGGGCATGAGGTATGTAAAGGTGAGGTAGCATGGTGATGTGGCAGGTGGATGTGAAGGGTAAAGGACAAGGCTATTTTAGTAATTTATCTGTTCTCTTGCTTATAAATAGCCTTTTCACTTCTTCAATTTCGTGTCATCTTCCTTCTACCATATTTTTCTCATATCTTATTCAAAATAGAGGATTTCTTTTTTCTAAACCATAGAAATTTCTAGTGGCTACAACTTTCACGTGTATCACTTCTCTAAATTTTGAGCTTAACCATGTCCAAATCTCATTTCTTTGAAGAGTATTTTCGAAACTAGATTTTCAAGTCCTAAAATATCTCTTCATATTTTGACAATATCTTCCTAAAAAAAGTCCAAATTGAGTGATTCTTTTTTCTAAATTGTAGAAAAAAGAATTTCCAAGAACTCTCCCCATGAAAACTTTCCAAATTCTGTGAGTAACTTGTCCAAAAATCAATTAGAAGATGTCCCATTTTTGGGTTTGACTTTTGTGAATTCGATGATAATTCGAAGTCCCTCCACCTTTCAAGGCTGAGCTCCACCTCCCTTAGGCCATGTGCACCGTACCTTGGCCAAACCCACTTAAGGCCACTGAATCTTTATTTTCAAAGCATATAGCATGTATCTAGGTTCTATTCTAGTTCGTGTGGAATTTTGGACGGTTTTGGTGTGTAAACTTTTGTTTTAAATTAATTTTTTTTAACTTTACTCTGTGTTGGATATATTTGTGTGTGATATGTGTTTGAATTGTTGGATTATTAGGTGATTGGTTATATATGTATGTGATTATAAATTAGACTTGAAATGAAGTCTAAATGTAAGTGTTAGTTGTGAACTTTATTTATGGATATGACGTTGAATGTGTAAATGATAATTGTAGGTTATGGAAGTTTACGATTTTGCTATGTTAAATAGGAGTTGAGATCCTTTGGGGAAAGGGTGTTTTATTAGTTTTATTTCTTGAAAGTTTTTAAGTTTTAATGTTGTTTTAGTTTTCCAAAATCTTTTACTTATGTTTTAAAAGTGAATCGAAGTTAGAGAAAAGGAGTTAGAAAGGAAAATTCATAAATTTACTCTAAAGTAACTACATCCATAGCGATGGTCACTGTGGAGGTAGTTCAGAAAAATCAACGTTTACAAAATAAAAAGTGTTGTAAATTAATTATTTTTGAAATCATTTTTCAGGACATTAATTAAGTATAAAAGTTAATTAAGTATGTGTTAATAATAAATTTAGTTAATTAATTTAAGATAATTAGGAGGAATTAAATAAGTAATTAGTAATTAAGTGTAATCAAGTAAGTTAATTTTAATTAATTAATTTAAATAAAGATTAATTATTATAAAAGGGTTTAATTTTTAATTAATTACTAATCAAGTTTAATTTAAGTTAAGATCTAATTATAACTTAATTATGATTTAATTATTTTAAATGAAGGTTTAATTTATTATTTAAGTTTTAATTAATTAATTGATATTAATTAGTATTTAATTATTAATTAAAGTTTAAATTATTATTTAATAACCAATCAAAGATTTTAATTAAATAAAAATTTAACTAGGGTTTAGTTATTTATTTAATGGTTAATTATTGTTTAATTAATAATTGAAGGTTTGATTATTTTTAAATAAAATGTTTAAATGTTATTCAATTATTAAATAAATTTTTAGAAGTTTAGACCACCTTATTTTTAAAGATCGGTTTTGTATTCAAGAAGCAACTTTCTTTTGCAGGAAGATTTTAATCCAAGGGATTTTTTTGTCAACTATCCTTAAGTAAATCTAATTGAATATGAAACCCAATGATATCTATTTAAATCACCATTTTGCTAATTAACTTATATTTGATATCTCTTAGGTAGGATAAATCACCATTCTACCATAGTTCATCAAGTAGATTATGTTGATATCTATTAGGCAAAATAAAATCTCATTCTGCCATTATATTAACTTATACATGTGTTTAGCAGAACAAATCCCTTTTGCTATTTTGGTAACTTGGATATTTACTTATATGATTGATTGTTATTGGTTGATTCCTTATACATGTCTCCTTGTTACGTAAATACCCATGTTATAACTTGAAAAGTAAACTCATTTAAATGAGAACCATTGTGGTCACTTAGTTTATTTCGGATTTTTAAGGTCAATCATACTTTTAATAATGGTTTCAAGTTAAGTAATGATTTTAGTAAAGGTGTTTTAAATATTGTTTTGTTTGTCAAAAGGACTTTATTGAAGAAGTTTTGTTTTAAATAAGGAATATTTATAAGAAAGTTTTATAAATGATTTTGGATATATATAAAGGAAGTTTTATAAATAATTTTGGAGATTTATAAAGGGATATATAAATGGTTTTTATATTTACAAAAGATTTTTTGTAAATTTAACTTTGCAATTTATAAAGAGTTTTGTAAATATGTTTAAAATTTAAGTAAAGAAGATTCATAAATAAAAGAGGTTTATTAAGCAGATTTATGGAAGGAAATTTATAAAAGAATTTAAGATTGGATTTTCTTTAACCGACCTTAATTCTGGTGGTATGGACATTCGTTCCACACTTAACATCAAAGGAATATTGTTTCAGGTTATCTTTATCACTAATTTAAATAACATTTTTTTATCCTTTGATATGATTTGGAAATGATAAACCTTTTACAAATGTTTTGTGAATATACTTATGTAATTGAGATAAGTATATGAATGTTTCCGATAAACACTTTTGAAAAGAGTTTTAATAGATGAAAGATTTAGTTTAAGGCTTAGTGGTTGCTATGGGTAATTAATTCTCTGAATTTTTTTTGTTTGTTTATTTGATAGTTAAATAACCGACTATCAAATCTGGATCAAAATATAACTCTAGGAATATCTAGGAGAAACACGTGAGTATATGGCACAGTCATCTTTGGTGATGTTGTACTATGCATATAAATCTCGTTTTGTTTTCTTAGGACAAATGATAGAGAGATCCGTCCACTTAATCGGTTAGGGGTGATCCCTACTTTTATGTATTGTCTTATTATTTCCAAAAGAACCAGGGTTGAGTTTACTAAAACAATCAAATGTTGTGTTGAAGAGACCGAGATCAGATAAGTATAAATTATCCGATAACCACTTTGATCCAATTCAAGCGTTTTGAACTGAAGATATCTTAAAGATGATTGAAGATAGTGCTTTTGAAGTGCAAGGGCTATTTGCTACCGATTCTGAGGGTGATTCCAAAATGAATGTAGTAAGGGTAGTGCCTTCGGTTTCGTTCAGACCCAGAATGAACTTGTACGGATAAATGGTCGCATTGCATTTCTACCTGGAGGGCAGTGTTAGCATTCTAAGATGGTTACTATAAAAAAAGTAATCTTAGCCTCCAACATCATCAATTGGGAAAATGACTAAAGCAGGGACATGCAGCATTGCTATGTGGGTAGACCCTTATGGTTGTTCGATCACAACCAAGGGGTGATCATATTTGGCACTATCCAGTAAGGGGTAGGGCTGGTCCTGACTAGCAGAGGTGCAACCGGTTATAGCCTCCTGTACATTTTATCTAATGGTGTACGGATTGGTGGGTAAACCCTTAACCTTTCATAGTTGGAATCCATTCTCCAATAAGTGACTTCGTACTTGATTGTATACATATTATACTGAAATTTAATCAATGTAACAATTTCAGTTGTGATTAATATGTATTTGTATCCTAGACATTATTATAGTATCATTGGATTTTCTATAAGAAATGTTTTGGTTATCGTAGAGTAAAACCTCATTCGTGTTTATGTACGGTGGTATTATGAGATACCTTTGATTTTTAAGGGTTTTACAAGTTAAATAAATAAATTCCTTGTGATTTGAGTTTCTCACGCTGGTTTTATCGAACTGATCCGAACATTATTTTTCAGATAATGCTCAAGTCAGCCCAAGCATATTTTTCAGATTTAGCTGGATGCTTTGGATCTTTCAGGTAACGACTTGGATTTTCCAAGACATATTTACGTATCTTACATTCTTCCTAGGGGTGTAAACTGGTCGGACCGGACCAGACGGAGGTGTGTCCTAGTCTTGTCCTATAAGAGATTTGAATGGATACGAACCGGACAAACTTTAACTTCGAACATTGTTTGTACGAGTCGGACAACGGACGGACAATGTTCAGACAATAGAAAAACATCGAACATTTTCGAACGGACATTTTTTCGTACATTTTTTCTTATCCTAATTCGTGTCCTAAATGAGAATCGTATGGACACGGACCGGACGTATTACAGCCTCGGATCGAGTCGGACAACGGACTGTCCTGTCCTATATACATCCCTAATTCTTCCACTATTCTATTTGTTTTGTTCTTGTCTGTATTTATCAGAATTGTGAGAACAGACTGTTATAACTGTCCAGAGTGAAAATAGGTTAGTTTACTATGATGTTTTGTGAGATTCTATTTTGCTTTTTTTTTTCTTTTCTCTTCATCCAAAATGACATATCTTTCGGACACTTAAATGATCGATGCATGAATACTAAGGATGTATTTAATGTCGTCTTTAGGTGTAAGAAAGGAAGATTGTTGCAATATCATATGTTATGAACTGTAACTGTTCTCCGTATAATATTTATATGCGATATGGATCAAATATCCATAGTCTCGTATCGCTTTTAGTGTTCGAAACTCATAGAATGCAATATACAGCCTCGACCAAATAAACATGTAAGGCACCAAATTACAAACATATTTAGTAGTTGTAGAAACAAGAGCTTGCATGGGTGTTGAAACATTAACATGTAAGAAACAATTGTTAGTAAGTATATTTTATACTTTTATTTGTCAATTTTCAGTTCAGTTTATTTGTGAATTAAACATTTTTCCAATCATTTTAAATGCTCAAATTTATCATTGTAGATTAAACCTGTGTTCTTATAATATTACAAAGGTTAAGTGTTATCATTTCATTTTTCTAATAAGGCTCCCACTAGTCTTTTATGTTTCACCAGACCCTAAGGAAACACGGAAGTCTTTCGACTTCACTAATGTGTGTTAGGGCTTATTTGTCTTAGGATTCTGACATTGAGTCTGCTTAACAAATCATAGCCCCACAAACGATGGACAACTCTTTATTGGTTGTATTACATACAACTCCTAACCCTTTGGTACCTTGTCCTAATTCTGCTTCGACCTTGAGTCTTCTCAATAATTTGAAACAAAATTATTCACCCATACCTCCCATATAATGACGGCCTAAGTATAGTATATATACCTTGAGTCTGCTCAACAATTACATGTACTTATCTTATCTCATCTATTCAATATATTAATAATACTGCACATAACACCCCTAACTTGAGTCTGCTAAAAAACTAAAGAGCATGCAAGTAATTTATTAATAGATGTGGTAGAGGACAATATTATATTGAAGATTCATAATCTTCAATATATTATATTGAGTGATATGGACTTATGAAATAATGTATTTCTTATGAAATACTCCCGTGATTCAAGTGCCAGACACATCAGAAATCACAATATATGTACAATACATACGTATTTATTCCTTAAATTAAGGTTTCTTTAATGTTCCACTATACATTCATATTATATATGTTTTATTATTATATAACTTTTATATTTTATATTACTTGCATAACATTATATTGATTAAATTTTATTTAATTAATTAACGTTTTGATTAACTTCATATTATTTTAATATAACATTTATATTGAACTTTTATTATATACTATAACCTTTATAGTATTACACATATATCATATACATGTGTATATTCATTTAATTAATTAACATGTAATTAACTAATTTAATTACTTGACCTTTAATTAATTTATTTAATTAAGTTATATTAGTTTCAACATTCAATTCATATATATAGATGTATACTTATATTATTTTAGACATTTTAAAATAATAAACATATATCATAATATATAATACCTGTATATATTTATTAATTAATTAATTTATTTAACTATTATATATTGGTAATCTTATTAATAAATTTTATAAATTTTGAAATTAATTTATATTGACTTTCTAACATTCTAAAAAATTTCATTATACTATAACATTTACAATATGTATATAGTATAATTTAAATTTAAATTTTAAATTTAAAAATCATATGTTTTCAATTTGTAAAATAATTTGAAATATTATATTATAACATTTACAATATATTTCTTATTTTAGATTTAAATTTAAATTTAAAACTTTTATTTTTAGTTTCAAAACTATTTTGCAATTATCCCAAGGCCCAATTTAAATTGGGGCTTTTCTATTAGGGAAAACCTTTTGGGCTTACCTCATCATTTCAGGCCAGGCTAGTAGCCAAGTAGGGTAGAGTACTTGATTACCCAAGCCCAACTTTGGACTATGCTTTTCTAGACAATTTATACTATATGGGTAAGCTTTAATTAGTTAACTCTAACATGCTAATTAGATCGCATAGGTAATTGGGCTTCGATACCATAGTTGGAACTTGGTCAATCTGTAGCGGAAGATATGGGTGAACTTCAATTTTTTTTACCTTATTAAATCTTAAATAGGCCCATGAAGTCTAATTTATTTAGAACATTTTTAAATTTAATTTAAATAAAAGAATATATTTCATTTAAATTTATATAATTTATTGATAGAAATTAATTTAATTTATTTTCAATTTATATACAAGTATACATATGTTGTGTGTGCATACATAACATGATATACCATGCAAGGTATAACATGAATGTATAAAGATGTTAGGATGTACATCGCAACGGACACGGTAGCTCATCCTATATGTATCGTATGTTATCCAATAAGTGTATGTATTTACAATTATTATATGTGTATATAAATATTTAAGTAATTTGTGTGTATATATATATATATATTATTAGAAAATATTATGTATATATATAATAATATAGTATAAAAGAAAAAACATATATATATAATATACAATTTAACTAATTTTTTTTACAAATATACATACATATATCTAAGCGTATTAAAGTAACGTAGTTATATATATGTGTACGTATGTATCTATAAATATAAATATAACTATTGCATGTAAATATGATTTAGAATTATTATATAATTATAATTTTTTTAATTTTCATTCCAGATCGAATACATAGTAATTATAAATATAAATATAATTTTACACTATTAATATATATATTTTAAGAATTTATTAGTCAAACAACAATAAATAAAAAATAGAAAATATATATGCAACAGATATTTCTAATTTTAAAATTCTAAAAATAAGGAATAATATAAAATAGCTTACGAAGAAATTTAGGATTTTTCTAAATAAAAATAATATTTTTATTAATTAAATGCTTTTCAGCCAAATTAAAAAATAGTTTTAAAAAATATTATAAATGATTTAAAAAAAAATTTTTCTGACAGAGACCTTATGAAATATCATGTTGATTTTAAAAAAATATAAAAATGAAATTTTAAAACATAATTTATTTTATATGAATTTATTAATCGTGTAATGATCTAATATTAATAAGAATATTATATAATTACCAAAAATTATTTTTAGTTACTAAAATTTATGTTTGATATTAATGTGCATTTTGAAATTTTAGATTGATAATTTATATGGCATAGTCATATTAGTTTAATACAAGTCATTTAACAAAATTAGTTAGTATATTAATTTATGTGAGTGTGTGTATTAATTAATAAAATATAAATAATTAAATAATAATTCGGTTGTGTATCATGTCCTTATGGAAAAATTATAATTTTATTTATTTTATAAACATATACACATAACTAATCAATATGTGACAACAACAACACCTATAAGAATCTCACCCAACTGACAATATAATAATAGCTATATAAACACACATATACATTAACAATATACATTTATATAGAGGTAATACATCACATATACAAACTAAACACTTACCTAAACCTAATGCCTTCAAGGCTACCCTATAATGATGAGTTCTCCTCCCACAGAAAGCTTCTCGATTCGTCAGATTGCTAGTTCTAGAACCGTAGACTCTTTGGTATCAAATAGCTTTTAATTTGGACTATTTTGATTTGAGTTTTGATGGGATATATAAGGATAAATTTTAACCATAAGACCATAAAACAATAGAGGAGGCTGCAAAAAAACATTTTTGCACTAGGGTTACCAGTCCTTTTATAGTGGAAGGAATAGAGTGAAAGTTGGATCATATCTCTAACACTTTCTCCCTAAATCTGAGCCGTCCATCTAAAAGACCCCTAGCCTATTTTTAGCTTCCCCTTGCATCCCTCTCGGTTGAAATTTGCAACCCCTTTTATGTGCTTCGAACCTATTTTAAGCCCAAATAAATATTATTAATTATATCTAATTTAACTTCTTATCAATATCGCATATCAATCGATATATTTATAAATATTATAAATATACAACAATAATTATTCCTCAAATCATATTCAAATTTCATAATTAATATTCCATAAATATTAATTAGTCTGTAACAATTATAAACTAATTAAATCGTTTGGTCTAAAGAGATTTCATCGTTTTGGTTGTGTAACTCTTGGGTGCAAATTCATTTGTGATTAACATCAAACTATTCGAATGTAAACGTTCACATGTCACTTAGCAGGCGGTGTGACATTATGGCCAAATTTATCGCTTATTTAGCTTCAGTAAAATACAATTTCACTTTATTAAGCATTACCTGGTTGTGACATTTATTTACATCATGTGATGGCCCATCTCCTCGACCCTCAGAAATCGACACTAATACATCCTCTGTATTCACGTGCCGCAAATCTAAGTGTCGGAGAGATGGATTATCAGGGGTTTTTAAAAGAAATTAATACAGAAGATAAAACAAAATAGAATCTCATATGAACGGAATAACATATATTATTTCAACATGTAATCTTTACAGTGAATTTTTTTAAATACATTTATCAGAGTTTAACATAACATCAATATGGACAGTTATAAATATCTGTTAGTACAAATGCATAATACAATAGTACACAAGTAGTGAAAAAGATGTAATAATCTATTAAACAATCTTCTAACTCCATGTTCCAAGCTCTTTCAGATTCTTCTAACTAATCCTGACTACTTGACTGGCCGAAAAAATAGGAAACCCAGAATTTAAGGAAAGGGTAAAAAAACTTCAAGTTAGTCAAGGGACCGATGTGAGAAACTCAAAATACAGGTATTTAAAAACAAGAGTTCTTATAAGACCATGCCACACATAAATAGGAACAAGTTTTTACCTTATGATAATCAAAATATTTACTATGCAAAATATGGAAAGATTATTTTTAACGATGTTCCTTTGAAAATACTTTTCAAATAAACTTATGAATCTTAGCCAAAATTTTTACGCTGATTAAATTCCAACATACTAGCTACAAAGTAGGTTCTATAATCAAATCCGAATGCACTTATGGAGAATGGATTTCCATATAATGATAAGGTAAGGGACTACCCTCCGATAGTACATCTCTAAAAAAATAAAACTAAGTCTCCAACCTCTACAAACATAGAACCAGCCTGCCTTTACCAAAATAGTAACGAATACGCCATCTCCTCGGTCATTCTCGACTTTTACTGGGATCGCAAAGCATACACAACAAACTCAAAATATAGAGGGTAATCTAGAAAGGTGATGATTATGTCCTAATGGAAGCGACCCACTTAGTCATGTTGCATTTACCCTGTTTTTGTCATTTTTTGGTGATGAGGCTCGAGGTAATGATTACCTTTCTCATAGCAAAAATTCCACTTTGAATGCCACACTGCAATTCCATGATCACACATTTGATTTCTACAAATATATAACTCATGAGTACATCTGTCTTGGTAAAGGGTGTTAAGTTAAGAGAATTTGCCTTCTCCACTGCCAAATAGATGATACGTTAATAGAGATCAATTAATATGGTTAGAAATGCAATGTCAGACATTCATCCATACGAGTTGTCCAAAAAAGGACAAACCGAAGGAATCTCCTACTACATCCTATCGGGAATTACCTCTACGATTAGTAGCGAGTAGCCCTTGCATCGAAGATTAGATGAAGATAATATCGCCACATATGTATGACATGGAAAATTTCCCCAAAGGGTCAGCGACAAGCTACCCTTCATTTCTTTTATTATCATTCCATGTCTTTACTTTCGAATGTACATTGGTTCGAAGTGGTTTTCGGATTTACCCAAATCCTACCCCGGCTCTTCCGAACCAATCATCGAAAAAAAATGTTAAGTTTAAGGGTGATGATCATTTCATTCATTAGTATCTTTTATCAAATAAAGTATCTCTTTTAGTGCTAAAAATCTTTAAATCATATTCTTTTCCAGTATATATGGAATCTCCTAAGTCATATTTGAAAATATTATTGAGTAAAAGGGATCCATGGAAATTATACATAATTTACTTAATAGTAATTCCCGTATTCAACAAGTACTATCTGTCGAATAAGGGTGAAATCACCTTTTAAATTCATGCGGTTAGTACCCTTCTTGGAATTTAACACCAAATATAAGAAGATTATCTCCATATAATCATCTTTTATACGAGTCTCGTTTCCGACATTTCGACCTTATCTATCCCTCGTCCAGGAAAGAGGCCAGGTGAGCTAGGGCACTAGTTTCTCTTGAACATCTCTTTAGTTTAAGCACCCCACATCCGAATCTCATGAATAGAACAATCTATCGCCTTTTAGAGCCAAGATTAAATCACTTTATTTATAACAGATTTTCTTCAAATCATTTATTTAAACTTTTTTAAATAAACTATAAAACCTTCAAATCATTATTAAAACACTTAATTATTCATTTGAAAACATTGATAAATGATTTGGGAAAGAATACTTAAGTTTAAAGCCACATTTCAAAAATTATTAAAAGAGCTGTAAAAAGTGATGCAAATAATATTTTCAAAGCTTATTTGGTCAAAACAACTTTCGATCATTTAGAAATCCATTTTTATAAATCAAATCTCTTTTTTTAAAATATTTATAGAATTTATTTCATATTTTTATAGAATTAAAAATATCATTTACAAAGAATTTATCGGTTTGGTTTTCGAACTACTAAACGAAATCTCAATTTTCTTTCTTCATGTGAAAACTATAGTTATAAGAGTTTGGTAATTTCTTATTACAAATAATTCCGATTCCAAATCCATCGTATAAATGGATTTAACTTTCTACGGTGCGAAATCGCAAACTACCATTACGCAACGTGCCTATTTTTGACTAAATTTTCAGAACTTGTCAAAACCACACTAAACTGGATTTTAATGTTTATAAAATATCTATAAACCATTTTAAACCATTGTTTTATTTATTAAAGGAAAGGGATTTACTTTGTGATGTTGAACTTGTATTTAAACGTGACTTGTTTTGTACATCCAAAAAGCAATATTTTATAACCAAACATGATAATTAAATCATAGGAACCAATCAACATACCATATCATCATCCAAAGTATATATATAAGTGGAGTTTTCCCACTCGGATTAAATGATTAACTTAAAAATGGTTACTGCTTCTCTAACTTGAATTTAAAGCTCTTGAACTCTTGCACCTTGGCTCTTAGGTGGCTCATCCCTTGCTTGGAATGGTAGTACGTGCTCACGGCCTTAGTTAGGAGGGGAGGAAAGCTCTGCTATGGGGGAATAGGGTGGTGGCCGTAGAGAATAAAGGAGGAGTTTGTTTTGAGTTTTGAAATGTTTTGATATTTTTTTTGAAACTGGGTTAATTAATATTATAACGGGCTATGCGGCCCAAGAGCATATACAAGTACAAAATTACAGCAAGCAAACTGAGTTAATACATCTGATATATCGATTCTAACTTAAAACAGACTCACAAACTTTCCTAATTTATTTAGGGTTCTTCCATTCCGATGCTATGGCGACTACTCGATGCTTGCTTGACTTCCTGGCCTCTCAACCCTCCACTTCCAGTTCTCTAATTGCAGTTTTCTCTTGCCTCTAAGCTGGTAATTCTTTTGATTCTTCCGATGTTAATTTTTACATCTCTAGCAATATTTTCCGCAATAATTCATTTTTTCCCTTGTTGCTTTTGAAAGCCCGTACATTCCGTTCTTTCCGGAGATGCCAGACAGTTGTCGTCAAAGAAATTTTCACGATTTCCTTTATAAACTTCGTGATATCTTTCCGATTACACAGGTAATTTATCTCGTCTTCTAAGCTTAGAACTGCTTCAGTTTGCAAATTTGTTAGTTTTTGGATAGCCTACACACGTTTGCTGAATTTTCAGTCAAAAAATAAGTGACGGTGTGTTTCAATTTCTTTTCCACAGAGATTACATGTGTCTTCATCGAGAATTCCCCAACTTTTTAGTCTATCTTTAGTACTCAGTCTTCCTTTAATAGCTTTATATACCGTATGCGCCATTTTAGGACAATTTGATTTGCTCCAAATGGCCTTGTACCAGTTGACGGTTTCATAGAGTTGCCTGTTTTCATTCCATACTTCACTCATTTTGAATTGACCTTTCTTGTGGTTTTTCCAAACCCATTTATCAGATTCTTTGTTTGTATGAATAGGAATTTTCTCTATTTCTTGTTTCAGATTTCTTGTTATCAGTTGCCTTTCTGTATCCCATTTCTTGTTTTGAATTATACTAGCAACTTGGATTTTTGGTGTGTTGTTTGCTGAGAAACTTTCCCATCCTACTCTCTAGAATACTTTTGTTGTTAATCCAAGGATCCCTCCATAAGTCTGTGTCTCTCCCGTTTTCTATTTGTCTTTCCACCGATTCTTTCAGTGTTTCTCTTTGTTTTAGGATATTTTTCTAAATTACTGAAGCACAGTTATCTGCTTGTATGACCCAGAAGTTCTCTTTTAAGTATCTAGCTCTCATCCATTTAGCCCAAAGATTTTCAGAATTAAGTACTTTCCAGACTAATTTGAGTCCATAAACTCTTTTAAGTTCAAAAAGATTTTTAAGACCAACTCCTCCTTCATTTTTTGGTCTGCACATTTCATTATAACTCACTTTGTGAATGCCTCCTCTCCATATAAAGTTAGCACAGACTGCATTTATCTTAGCTAGAGAGCAGTCTGGTATCTGAAATGTTTGTAACCAAAATCTAACCTTTGAAGTGATTACAGTGTGTACCAATTCCACTCTACCTACAAAAGACAATAATTTTGATCTCCATCCTTGCAGTTTTTCCCGAATACTATCTATCAATTTCCCACATTCTGCATCAGTGACTTTGTTATTTGATAAAGGAACCCCTAAATATTTAACTGGCAGTTCTCCTTCACCTACTCCAAGTGGTGCTAATATGTTTGTTTTATTTTTACAATATTTTTTCATATAGCACTTAGTTTTTAGTTCATTAACTTTGAGTCATGCTAATTCTTCAAGTTGCTTAAAAATTCCCTTTATAGTGTTAATCCCCATATTACTAGATTTAAACACTACCAATAAGTCATCTGCATATATGAGGTGATTGACTTCTGGCATGATCTTATAAATGGGTTTAATTAAGGATTGGAAACTTGCAAGTTCCAATTGAAAAGAGAACCACTCCATGGCTATAGCAAAGAGATAGGGAGATTGAGGATCTTCTTGTCTAATTCCTCTGTTGATTTTTATGTATCCTTTAGGAGTCCCATTTATAATCACTGAGAAAGTAGGAGTGCATATGCAGTGTGTTATGAATTTGAGTAGCTTAGCTGGCACTCCCATTTCATGTAGCATATGTAGGATGAATTGTCTGCTCACTTTATCATATGCCTTGTGAAGATCTATTTTTAAGCACACTCTATCTACCCTTTTTTTATTAAAATCCCGTATTAATTCATGTGCCAGCAAGGAGTTTTCAAATATATACCTACCCTTTATAAAAGCACTTTGAATTTGTGAAATGAGATGAGGTAGGACTTTATTGAGTCTCATGTAGATAATTTTGCTAAGAATTTTATATGTAACATTGCAGCATGCTATTGGTCTATACTCTTCTATTTTTTCTGGCTTTTTAACTTTTGGTATCAGAGTGATAAATTTATGATTTATTTCTTGAATGAATTCACCTGTATTAAAAGCCTCTTGATAACCTTTGAGCATTCTATCTTTTAGGTCTTCCCAATGCACTTTGAAGAAGAGTGCGCTTATGCCATCGGATCCAGGACTGGAATCGCTATAAATAGAGAAAATGGCTCTTTTCAACTCCCTTTCCGTAATCTCAACTGTGAGCATTTAAGCACCTTCTCTGGAGATTCTTTTTCTGCAGTTGATATGAGGTATTTGTTGAACATAATCTCCGTTGTAAGTGTTTGTGAAATATTCTATGGCTTTTGTTCCCAACTCTTGCAAGTTCCCAGCAACTTCTCCCCGTTCATTTAAATAGTTTAGTAAATTATTATTTTGATTTTTCCTCTGAGACATTTTAGTATAAAAGAATTTATTGCACTCATCCCCTTGTGTTAGCCATTTTTTTTGCTTTTTGTTTTATTTCCACGGCTTGTATACTCAGGAGTTTCTTTAGTTGCTTTTGTTTGTCAAAGTACTCTGCATTCAGTTCTTCATTTAATGGATCTTCTTCTAATTGATATTGGATTTTCCCCAACCTTTCTTGTAATTCTTTGATGTCTTCATGTGATTTGGGCCTGACTTTATTCCACTCCTTCAACTTGTTTTTTATTTGTTTCACTACCATTATGTATTGGTACATGTAGTTCCCTTCTGGAATTTGGATTTTGTTAAAATCTACTATTTCTTTATATCCTTCAATTAGATGCCAATGATTTGCATATCTGAATAGTTTGCCTTTGTGTGATCGTGGTTTATTATTAAATTGTATGTAGAGAGGACAGTGATCACTTGTTGAACTTGGCAGCACTGTAACATTAATATTTGGGGATTTGTTCAGTAGATCTGCATTACCCAGTGCTCTATCAAGTCTTGAGTTGATTTTTTCCACTTTTCCATGTGTATTTCAGGCCTATATGGAGCACTTCAACAAGTCCTGCTGTTAGCACACAGTTGTTAAATTCAGATATTTGGCAAACCTTCAGGGTGAGTCCTCCTTGTTTTTCATGTGTTTTCAGGACTGCATTAAAATCTCCAAAAACAATCCACGGTTTTGATATGATTTTTGAATTTTCATCTATCTTTTTCCATAGTTTTTTCCTTTCCGATGCCATATTGTTTGCATAAACTATTGTTGCCATGGTTTGCATTCCTCCTATATTCTTCGTGTCTATAGTTATATGTTGTTCATCTACATTTAGCAGACTGCATGTCCAGATATTGGAGTCCCAAAAAATAATTATTCTTTCCTTGCTATTGTTTGTGTTATTATGTATGATTTCCCAATGATCTCCCATTTGTTTCTGTAATTCCTCCATTCTATCTTCAGTAAGTTTATTTTCTAATATCGCTAAGACTGTAGGTTTATATTTATTTCTGAGATTATAGAGGTCTAGTCTTCTAACATCACCATTAAGACCTCTAACATTCCAACATATAATAGTCATTATGATTTGGTACATCTTCTCCTAGTAATTGGAGCTGATACTATTTTAGCTTTGTTTCTAGCTACTTTATTTCCTTTTCCAGAAAACATATCTTCATAGCTATCATTAACTTCTGTATATTTTTCCAGGTTTTCGTCCATTTCTTCTTCTGATGATGATTCTATTTGTATATCTAATTTTTGTATTTCATTGATTGATCCAAGGAGATCTTCTTCATCGCTTGACTCAACCATATTCTGCTTCTGTGGTTGCTGAATATGATCCTTTAATTCTGAATGATCCTCCTGGAACTTCAGAGATTGATGAACTTCATGCATCTCTGCTGCATAGTCCTTGATATCGCAACTCGGCGGCCTTGGAAGAGGACTCTCTATTACAACATTTTGTTTTTTTGTTGCTGTAATATCTTTTTGTGGTAGTGTTTCAGTGTAACTAGTGGAAGCTGTCTGAGAAGGTTCAGCAATTGTATTGTCTATATGGATAGTTTCTGTAGCTTTTGGTATCCATACTTGTTTAGGTTTGTTTTTATCACTACACTCTTCGGTGGCTGCGTGGCCAAAGCATTTACATTCTGTACATCTCAGAGGTATGAATTCATATTCTACTTCTTGCGTGTATACATTACCTCTTTTATCAATGGCCTTCACAGTTTGTGGTAAGGTAGAATCTGCTTTGATTTCCACCAAAACTCTAGCAAACTTGATTCTTTTAACTTTCCTTGTGTATTCATCTATATCGAGAGGTTTACCAATGATACTTGCCAGTTTTCCAATGCATCTCATATTCTACAATGCTAGATTAAAATTATTGAATTTCATCCAGATTGGGTATGTTGTTAACATCACTTTTTCAAAGTTAAAGTCTGCTTCCCATTTCTTAATGATTATCAATTTTCTATCCATGAACCATGGACCCCCTTTAACAATTTGTTCATAGTCTTCTTCCTTTTCAAATTTAATGAGATAAAACCCATTTTCTCTGGTAAATACATCCTAGGATCCTGAAGGTTTCCAGACCCTCCTGATATATGCATTAAAATGGACTAGATATGGTCTTTTACCTGCCATGTATGCATATAGAGAATTCTTCCACATCTGATTAGATTCTTCATAGTCTTGTTCGTCTATTAGTTGATAAGTCTCTGTCCCTTTCTGTATTGGTTCAAAGTAATCGAGATTGCCTTGTATTTCGATGTTGTTATCTACCGCTTCAATCCACGATTTAGGGTTTTTGCTTTGCTTTGTGAGATCTAGAGTTGTCTGTTTGAGTATGTCTGCAAACGTTGCTTTCCCCTTACGTTTAACTATCGTCCAGCTGCCTCCTTCATCATCTTCCAGATCGCCTAGGGTTTTGGGAAATTCAGTTGTCGCCATTAATTAGGGGGAGGGTTAATTTGGATTAATATATATATATATATATATATATATATATATATATATCTTCTTTTGCAAATTTTTTTTCCATTATTTCTCTAAGTATGGAAGCCATGAAAATAGAGAGGTGGAAGCTTA
The DNA here is from genome assembly GCA_030765085.1 of Allium cepa. Lineage (NCBI taxonomy): Eukaryota > Viridiplantae > Streptophyta > Magnoliopsida > Asparagales > Amaryllidaceae > Allium > Allium cepa. The sequence goes on from CM060938.1 coordinate 849,761,851, forward strand.
AAAATGAAGAAGGAAAAGTGAGGAAATGAAATGGAGATGGTGTGGTATTTATAGGAAAAGGTGAGGAGGAAAATATCATGATATTTAAGTGTAAATACATCACCACCATCACCTACCCCTACATCATCATGCTCGACCAAAACCCCCCTCCCATGTGCATGGCCATACGCTTGTACTTGATATGTAAGGTGTTGACTTTGGTTTTGCTTAAGGGTGAAGTATATGGAAAATATCTTGATATTTTGTATAGTACACATATATATATATATATGTAAATGTATAAGTATATTTGTATGTGTATATGTGTGTTCATGTGCTTGTTTAAAGTGCGCATATGTATGTTATATATGTGTACATGACATATAAACAAGATTGAAATGATTTTTGAACAACATCCGTTTGTTAAACCGTTGAAAATCGGTAAACCGACTCTTGGTCACATTTTCACTTATAAATTAAATTACATATAAGTGTAAACAAAATCGACAACTATTTCTCGTAAGTTAATGGCGATTATTTCTCGTGTTTTTTTGTCTTTCTCTTTCCGTTAACTTCCTGGTCCCTTCTCATTCCTCCCCCGCCTCGCCTCCCCTCCTTCCTTCTTCGCTTTCCCCTTCCTATGCCTGAGTCTAGCCCTCGACCCCCGTTAGCATCATTCTCCCCTTCTCCCTCATCTACCAGATCTGGACGCATTTTTAATGCCTTACCGTCTGCTCCCTTTTGTCACATGCCTCTCCTACATTCTATCATCGAATTTTCTCCTCTGCATGTAATCAATCTAATAACTCCATCTGCCATAGCTTTCCCTAGATCGAAATATGTTGTTCCGAGTTCCAATCCTGGTGCTGGCTTTCTTCCTGAGATGGGTGAAATGTCATCGACTGTTTCTGGTAAGCAGGCTTCTCCTCACTTTGTTGTCGATGCTTGCTGTGGCCAAGTGGTGTTTTTTGAGAAATCGAAATGTGTGTTTAACGAATGGTGTGAATGATTTGGCTGGGGGAATACTAGTACCGTATTTGATAATGAAAATGTCACAGACAATGTTGGTGCGAAGGAAGGTCTGTCTGATCGAACAATTTGTATATCAATGACTATGAATTCTAAAATTGCTCGATGTTTCTTTAGTGTTTTTATTAATGCCAAAGAGAATTCTGTTGCCAATAACAGTGATATGTGTTCGAATGCTTTAAATTTTGTAGCCTCTGATGATTTACTCAATTGTAGGGAGAAACCCATACCCGCCGTTCATAATCTAAGACCTGTTGCTCCTACCCAGGCTTGCTCCAAATCATGGTCTTCTCTATTCACTTCTCTGCCCCGTAATGCAGAAGATTACAAACCAATTGAATTTGAAATCGTTGAGGAAAATGGAGTGATGATCCCTCCTCCAATTGTAATGTAAGCTAGGTTGGACTATTGGTCAGAATATTTGGTTGGTTTCTTTTTGGATCCTGATCACCGCCTTCATAATGCGACTAGAGTCTGTCGTAGGGCTTGAAAGCTTCGTAGTGCATTACGTGTTATGCCGGTTGACTCCATGTATTTTCTTAAGTTTTCCTCCTTCGAGGAACACCGGCTTGTTCTTGAGGCTGAGCCTTCTTTTTTTGATGGAAAACCTTTTATTATTACTCCATGGACTCCAACAGTAGCTAGTGCTTGTGAACAGTTTCTTTCTATTTCTGTTTGGTTTTACTTTTCGCATATTCCCTCTGCTTTACAGCCGTTGCTTGGCTTGAATTGGCTAGCTTGTAATGTAGGAAAATTGAAATGTTTTGACGCTAATACAGTTGCGCGTGAAAAATTGGTGTATGCAAAGGCTCTAATTGAAATTTTCCCTAGATAAGCCCCTCCTTTCCTCTATTCCTATTCATCTGTAGGGCATGTAGTGGAAGCCTGTGTTCATTAGGGATAGGTACCAAAAATTTGTACCGCCTGTCATTCTTTTGGTCACCTTGTTGTCGCCTGCAAGCATTCTGTCGTCTTCGCGGCTGGTCCTAAGATCCTTCTGCCTCGCCCCCCGCTTAGGAAATGGGTTCCTAAGTTTTCTTCCTCTTACTCTCAGTCAGTTATTCCTCTTCCATTATCTTTTCCGGATCCGCCTCCTTGTCAGTTGCTAGGCTTGCCTCCCTTACTGCCGTTGTGGTCCCTTGTGATGTTCAGCTACTCCTATAGCTGCTGCCAATCCTGTGCCGCCGCGTTTGCCTATTTTTTAGGTTGAGACTCAGTGGTGTTGCTCAAATTTGATATGAGATACAATGCCTGAAGGAATCCTTTTTTAGTTTTGTTTCCAATGATCATCTGGACCTAAGATGCCTTCGTTATAGTACTTCTGGTGATTCTTTAGTTCTCGATTTGGACGATCAGTTTGCGATGTCGAATTCTATCATGTTAGCTGATACTATCTGGGATGGATCTTTTATATACTCTTCTGATTCTCTGGATTATGACCCTACTCTTGCTGTGTTTTTCGCCCTTTTGCTAGTATTATTGGGATTGACCATGTGGAAACTTCCCAGGTGTTAGATGACGATGGTGCTCCTTCCTCACCTGAAGAGACCTAGTCAATGTGATATTTATAGTAGCTGTGGCATCTCAGTCACAATGTTGTGTTGTATTTTCCTTTTTTTAGTGGTTAAGGTGCTTATACGTTACTTCTGTGTTTCAAGTTTTTATTACGTTCGTACTAAAAAGTGGACGGTCCACTATAAAACCAGCTAGCCTTGCCAAAATAAATTAAAAATAAATTTCTAATAATTATTAATTAATAAAATGATCTCATTTTAATTGTAAAACCAAATAAATCAATATTAACAATTATCTACAAAAATTGCTATTATACCGATAAAGTGATATCTGTTTTCCTTATATTTTTAAATCATAGATATATATATATCTTTATAAAATTATTATAAATCATTTATTTTCACTTCATAACTAATTAAAATGAATTATACTCATTTTAAAACACTTATTAGAATAATTACAATAATTATTAAATCATTAAATCTCAATGTAAAATCATAAATCAATTATTAAATATAATGGCATAACTGATGATGTCATAAATACATTTATTTTTCCAAAATAAAATAAATAAATTCATTTCATGTTCTTATTTAAGTATAAAATAAGTGTATGTATCTAGTTCCATGCACGACGTTCGAAGGTTATAGAGCTGTTTATCGATAAAACAGTTCTCGATCAGTTTATCACTATTTTTCAAAGTATATATATTTTTGTGAACATTTTTTCAAAATAAGTTCATTAGTGTTATTTATCACTTAAAATTTGATTATTTATGAAAAGTAGTATAAATTTGAGTATTTAAAACAATTTAAATATCTTTAATTAAAGTGACTAAATTTCGGGTCGTTACACGCCAATTCTCTTCGTCAAAACTATATCACTGTTGGACTTATTTAATTTGGTAATGGTCAAAATCCTAATATCGTCCATATTCAACTCTATAGTCCAAGTTTAGAATCACATTGATATTTTCTATTTGACCTTAGTTATATTAACTAGTAGAAAACTATTGAGTGAGTCGTTTCATGGTTATCCGATAATTATCAGTACATAACCCCAAGGTGCACCTAGCAGCCATGGGTAATACACTGCTCAATATTTGAAGGGTGTTACGTACTATAGTCTCAACAGGTACATCGATATCCAATATCGATGTATCTTGACTAGGAACATTTGAAATGGTATGTTTATTTTTATTGTGATAAATTACTCATGGTTATAACACTTTGTAACTACTATCACAAAACATATCATATATGGATTTTCTATTAAATATAATTTTAGTTAAATTAATTAATTAATATAACCACATTATATCAATTATATTATAGAAAGAAAATATGTTTCGTTTTAAAATTGGTCAAAGAGTTAGATATATAAAAAATTTACATAATTGCCCTCAGGGCATACCCCCAACTCTATCATATAAAATGAGAAAAATACCATTATGAACAAGATTGACTATAGAGTTAGATATATATGTAAAAAATAACATAATTGTCCTTAGGCATACCACTAACTCTGTCAATGTCGTACTTGCACTTAGGGTCAATTATAGAATTCCAGTCCCATCCTTTCGACCAGTTTGCTCATAACTGATCGACCGAGTCCCTTCGTGAATGGATATGGTATATTTTTTTTTAATATCTACTATGTCAATCAACTCTCTTCGATGCTGATAAACCGCATTTATCATGTGGAACCTTTTAGAGTATGTTTCTCAAAATCTAATGAGTTCTAGGTTCTTTCACAATCCTTATCACCATACTGTTTTCACAAAACAAAATCGCTGGATTCTCAACGTTTGGAATCATCCATAGCTCGATTATAAATTCGTGCATTACACACACATAGCTTTGTTGCAGCGCTATTCAAGGCAATGTGCTTAGCCTTTTGTTTGAATTGGCGATAACCTTTCATTTGGAATAATTCCAACTGAAAGCTCCTAAACAAAGGTTTGGACATGATTTAGTATTGTCATACTATACTTAATATCATTTATGAAGTTCGAGTCTGAATACTCCTACTACACCAGAACAGAGAATTTCCAACAAGTATAACCATTGCAAATAATTTCAGTAACACTTATACATGTTGCTATAGGGATGTGTAAATTTATTTGTAACACTTACAAGTGTTGGAAGATATTTTTTCCAATGGTTATAATCGTTGGAAAATATTTTTTCCTAACGGATATAAGCATTGGAAGATATTTTGAGTTCGATCTTCCAATGAAACTAAGTGTTAGCACTATGCATTTTGTAACACATATCGGTTGCAAATTTAATGGTACCGATAGATATAAGCATGAGCAATAACAAACTAGTAACGTAAGTAAATGTTGGTAATTTTAATTTTTTTAACATTAATAAATGTTGCAATAATTAGTATGATATGCATGATTATAATGTAGACTATATTTAACATGAATTTAAAAATAATATTATCTCAATTTAACAAATTATAATCCAATCAATATCAATAAACAACATCCATAATCATGGTAACAAAATATAGTACCAATTAACAAAAGACAAGTTTTATTAAATTCAATACACAGTTTACCAATTCCATAATAATATCAAATTGGAATAACAAAAAACAGGATACATAATTGTGTGACATTCATGCCTACAACTAACACTTTTTCATGGAGCCAAAGGATAGCCGGGCTTGCAATCTGAAAATACCAAGGAATAATGTTAACTTTACGTTTCTTTACAAATAGTGGAAACTCCAAATACAGCTTTCTTGCCTTTAATTATATGAATTATCCGAACAGACATTTAAGCAAGCATTATTTCAGTAGTTTATATGCATTCTTTAAGAGCTGTGCTAAGGCAATTGTAGAATACATAGTCATGGCCACTTACATATCTATAAAATTCATACCTTTCTTTACAACTCAATCATCTCAAAATGGATCAAACATTCATTTGGCAAAATATCAACAATTGGTCCCTAATTTTATTTCATCTTTAATTCATTCAACGATGTTGCTGAACAAAAAATAGAACTGTTTAACATTAAAATGGTGGACGACATGCTCTCTATTTGGTATTTATCTTACCACTAAAGCAAGGTCATACAGGTATAAGAAATGTATAGGTTAATACCTATAGTTCTACACTATTGGTTTGGGTAGAGAGCATTATAAAACTTTTTTCCCATTGAACAAACTAAATTTACAAAAAACAGAGAATTCTGGTTTTGTCAAATGAATTTTTGCATTAACTGAATTTTATAGAAACACGGGAAAATTTGATTAAGCTATTAGTTTTGCTGTTTTCGTTCTTACCCCCTCCTCCGAGAATTATATTGAAATCATAACTTATACCCACTTAGCACATATAGGTTCATATCAATGTCATGACCACATAAACCATATAATTATACAAGTGCAAAGGTTATTTTGAGCAACCTACTCAAATAACATCAAAGCAATGTTGGAATTCCTTAACAAATAAAATAAATTGAAATATACAAAGTCCCACATCGCCAAATTGTTGAGAGCTATATTAGTTTATATATGGCTTTCTCAAGAGGAGGTTGGGGGCCTGGGGCTCCCAAATGTATGCTTCGTTGTGAGGAGGGAGATCTTGCATCACCAACACCCACGTGCGTGCCGCCGCCGCGGTCCGTCCGACCGAACCGGGCTCGGGTTTGGGTCTAACATGATACTCGTATTTTTTCTACAAATTGGACTGGGCTTTCTGACAGTTGCAGGCCATACGAACAGATGCGGATCTGTTCGGAAGCAGACGCGGGTTGAATAGACGCGAACAGTAGCGGATGCGACCCGTTAGAAGCAAACAGGTGCGAGCCGGTTGAAGCGGATGCGGGCGAAACAGTACCAGGTGGTACGAGCGGGTGAACATATGTGACTGTACGAATAGGTACAGACGCGACTGTTTGAGCGAACGGGTGCAGACACGACCGTTCGTAGAGATACGGACCAACTATAAATAAGAAGGAAAACTGATCACTTTCCTCACTCATTTTAGAATCCAAATCTTCTTCTTCTCTTCTGCTACTATACTCTAGATCACAGAGTGATATACTCATTACAATCTCGAGCAGAATACGTCTGCTGTATCTTGGGGGAATTTTGAAATAAAATTCTTAAGGAAATTGTTACGACAAGCCTCAGACGGAATTTCCTTTATATACTGGTTAGATTCTCTATAATCTTTCTCATTCATAAGTTGTACTATTTCTTACAATAGTATAACGTTGTTGTTGTAGTTTATTTACAATGTAACTTATTGTTATAATTATCTAATACAGAATTCCAGCGTAGTGGAATTCTAATTGATAAACTTGTGCGACGAGTTTATACTTATTTGCTATCTGTTTTAGTACACTAGCTGTAACGACCCAGAATTTCTATCAATTAAAATTTGTATATGTAATTGATTTTAAATATTAATAAGTGAAATTAAACAGTCGAATAAATTTTATTTCGAATATTTGGATTTAATTGGATAATTAAATCGATAATTTAATAGTTGAAATTACAGAAATAATTGAAAATTGAGATTAATATGATTGAAAATGATTTGTAAAATTTTATTTAATCATATTGGAGTTAGAATGATGTTATAGAACTTTCAAAATTGAATTTAAAGTTAATTTGTGAAAATTGAATATTTTAATATTTAATTGACGAGTTAAAATAGCCATTTTTCAAACAGTCTCGGATTTTGTCGAAACTAGTTTCATTGGATCCGTAATGTTATATTATTGTATGGTTTCAAATTTTGTGTCAATCGGATTTACGGTTTGTCCGGGGCGAGCTAAAACGCATAGAAATTGGTTTAAATCGATTTAATTTAAATTTGATCGTTTATTTTCGTAACTCGCACAGATGATCAAATTGGCTTCTGAAACATATTCCATTGTGTCCGGAACGCGGGGTAAACCCTAGAAACGCCAGTCACCGCGCGAGATTTGGAGTTCGGAAAAAAATGGATGAATAGTAATTTGGCAATTTTCTATATAAGGACGACTTATTCACAAATTTGCAAACAACTAAACCCTAACCCTAATTTCTTCAGTCGGCTGCCATTATCTTTATGAATGGCCGAAATTCATCTATCTTCCTCCCTCAATTACTTCCAATCCACAAACAATTACAGAAAACTTTCAACATGAAAAACGTAAAGCTTCGCGATGCCTTTCGATCCATACGGTTATGATTCGATTAAACGCGGAGCTATGGGGCCGCGTTCATCCGTGTTTTGGTGGCGATTCACGACGATAAGAAGGGGCCGAGCTTCATAATACTGTGGTCGAAGTTGAAGCTTGGGTTGGCGAGTTGAACGCCATCACTTGATCGTTGCATAGTCGTCGTGTGGAGGCTCGATAATTGCGAGTTGAGGGGCGGCTGATGGGTTTGTTCATACGCAAGTTACCGGGGAAGGAAGATGGAGCTCACGGTCATGATTTCATCTCCTGGAATGCACGGTCCAGATTGGTTGAGGGTAAAAATATAAAAGAAAATGTGATTTAATTATGTATAAATTCGTGTAAACTTATAAATATCATAACTTTTGCAACGAGGTCGGAATTTGACGAAACGACTTGCGTTGGCTTCGTTTTGACGCACTACGCAATGGAACTGGATTGGAGTCGTTTGGAGCTAGTTTAAATTTCGGGTAAAATTAAACGCGTATTTAATTTTATTCGATATAAAACGCTGAAACTGAATTGGAAACGAGGTGAGAACTTCTCACTCAATCGAATAGTTTCGATATAAATTTTAAATAGTTAAATTTAAAATTGCTTGATTGTCTGATTGGATGATAAATTGTTATCTATTGTGTTAAATAGACATTATACGCCGTATATTAAGCGGATGTTATTTATTAAAAACATATACCGCGATAATTCCATCTTGATTGGAATTGGTATTATATATGTACTTGGAGTTGATTTTCCCGCATTATATAGCGGATGAGACCCTATTGCGCCACATAATAGCGGATAATATTTTATGAAACCCATATACCGCGATATTCTGTTTTAAACGGAATTGGTATTGTGCTAACATTTGTGGATGCAGCGAAACAGGTTGGAGGGATCCAACTGGATTCCTCTACTGTATTGATTTACTTACAGATATTATGATATTTGTTGATTATCATATTGATATATGATGTTTTGATTGTCGTGATTGATATATTGTTGCTCTCGCAGCATTGGCCTATTTTTGGAGTTTTAAAAATATTAAAGTAACGATTTTGAATTTAAAAGGATTTTAAAGTGATTTTTGAAGGTATACGTCTATTAAATTTTGAATTGTTAAAATAAATAAACGTTATTATTATTATTATCATAAAAGTTATATTTTTCGAAAATAATACTTAAGTATGATTTTGAAGTTATATATAAGCTTTAATAACGATTTGTAAAGTATTAAAAAGAATGGTTTAAATTGGGATTTTTGAATTATTATAAACGATTTATATAAAAAGATTTATAAAATTAATATTTATAAATTAAAAATATAGGAATTATAAAACGAGTTTTATTAATTGTTAAAATGAAGTATAAATGGATATCATAAGTAAATGAAATTTATAGGTTTATAAACTGGGAAGTTATAAAATGAATAAATTTTTGTAAAATAAAAGATTTATAAGTAATTAACTTATAAATCGGATTTTGGCATTTTAATTGAGATTTTCGAATAAGTATAAATGGTTTATAGATGAGATTTATAAAATATATATTTTATAAATCTAAATAATGGAATTATAAAAGGAGTTCTGTTAATGCTGAAAATGAGGTTATAAATGGAATTTTATGAGTAGCAAGATTTTTTTTTAAATTTTGTAAATTGAAGTCTTTATAAAATATAAATGGGAATTTATAAACATTGTTTTATAAATCTGAAACCGACTTATTTTGATAAGTCAATTATTTTAGATTTTTAAAAGAGATATACTCACGATTTTGGACGGTGGATAATCCTCTAAATAAAATATGTAGAAAAAAATGTTGAATTTGGTTAATGAAGAATATTCACGATTTTTGGACAGTGAATAATATAGTAAAGTGTTTTGGGGAAGTGATATTTTAAATAGAATTAACGCGATTAGAAATTGTTTTAAAATGCATTAAGTGTCGAAACCATAGATTTCAACATTCATTGTTGAAATAGACATTTTCGAGAAATAGAAGGAAATAGTGGACTATAACACTGTTGTTATAGTAAATGATTTCTGAAAGGAAATGTTTTATTTAGTATTGGGATTTATATATCTATTTTAATTTCAAATCCCTATACTAGTGATTTTGGGTCATCGTAACGATGTTTTACGCAACATTCGTTTTGATTCAAATAAATGTGTTTGAGAGAATGTTTTCCTTAAAGAATGAAATATATACTTAATTTCGATTTAAGTATATTGAATATTTTCTAAATGTTGAAAATAAATAGATTTGTGGATTACTTATTATTAAATGAGTATGGAAATGTTTTCCAATATGAAGTGAATATTTTGAGATTTTATCTTTTAAAGATAAATTGAAAATGAATATTAGAAATCGATTTGAAAATCGTATATTCATAGATATTTTGGAATTGTAAATTCACGATGGAATTTATAAAAGGAAGGGAAATTTGTTTAAAAATAAACATTGTTTTATTTTTGAAGCATGGAAATAAATTTACAGATTTGGAACGTAAGTTTAAAATAAATCGGTAAGGATTTATTTGATTGATTTAAATGAACCATTTTAAATTTGAAATGGATAAATATTTGGAAGTGTTTCCATTTAAGGAAATTGATTTGAAATTTGTTTTCAAAAGTTGTAATGGTGAAAAATGATTTGAAATTTATTTTCAAATGGTTGAAGTGTGGAAATTATATATCTACTAAAGATATTTTGGAAAATAAATAATTTGGAAAATTATTTGGAATTTGGTGATGTTGTGCACGCCTATTGATAGTTAAATAACTGACTATCAATATTTACCTTTAAATGGGTATTTGTTGTGATTTGCATGAATTTGAATGCCACACTTATTTTCAAAATAAGCGCTCACTATTCGGGTTACCCGGGAAAGGACCTTTGGGTCGTATAACCCATTCCGAATATGTGATACGTCGTTATGGATTGCATTTGAAGACCGGTGTTGAAGACCGGATATTTTTGAAAACGGAAGGATTACCGTCGAATGACTCTGCATCGACTGATCTCCAATATAGATGTTTTATCACCTTTAGTGACGGGAAGTCCGGACGTGATTAGTGAATATCCGGATTGCAAGGGCTTCTTTGGAAGTGCCTTCGGTTCTGTTCGAGCCTGGAACAGACTTGTATGGATTGTATGTCTGACATTACAAATTGAGATATAAAGCTGATTTCTTTCAAATATATTTCTGTTGGTGGCGGAGAATTTATTCTCTTAGCTTAACACCCTTCTCTGAGACGTACGTGCTAAGAGGTTATGTAGTTGAAGGTTATTAGTGATATACTCCCAATTTGGTAGTGTGATATGCTAAGTGCTGTTGAGCATTTGTTGAATCAAAGCACAGCTTTTGTATAAAGCGTGGCTTTGTGGACGAGACTTCGTCGGACCTCACACCCCGAAAATGGTCAAAACAGGAAGAATGCAGCAAGGTTATTAGGGGGTAGCGCCCCTTTAGTGTATGTTATTCCTTCTGGATAGAGGTGGTATCATGGTATGGAGCCCAGAAACTTAACTTATGTTGTTGCTGCAAATTTATTACTTTGTGGTTGTTGGAAATCGTGGATCCTCGGATATAGATCGGTTACGATTGGGGGATGGCATATTCGTGTCAGTAGTTTCCCAGTTAGGGGTGACCCGGCCTTGTGTTGGCAGAGATCTAACCGTAACGTTAGGTTCTCGGGACGTCTTTCCAGAGGCGTACCCATATGGCAATGGGAAGTTCCTTGGCCTGACCATTTGTTGGAATCCTAAAGAAACAATACGAACCTTGTACGGTTTTAGTTGTAGAACCTGCCATATAATATGGTAGCTATAGTAGGCATAATATAATGGTACTTATGCCGGCTAAGATTTATATTCTACTTTCAAAATGTTTTCTACACTATACACTAATAATAATATCAAAAATGATTTGATTTTGCGTAGTAAGCATCTTTGACTAACATAAGAAGAAATCTCCTCCAAGTCTGCGTTTGCATTGTGTGTATGGTAGGAGGTCTTATGGTACTTACATTTTCAAAAAGCATTGTGAATTGACTTCAAAAAAAAAATTTATCCTGTTGTTTGTTTTTAAAGATAAACTATTTTAAGTTCTCACACCAGTCCCATGACTGACTCGGAGTTTATTGTTTTCCTTCCTAAACTCTGGGTGCCCACCAATTTCCACACGGGCAGTTTAGAGTTAGGCTATCAGGATATTCTGGAATTCAGGAGTTGCTGGAGGCAAGCTGGATGGCATGGCGTATTCACTAGTATATAGTATTTCTTTTCCGCTGTTTGTTGTTGTTTGTTGTTGTGCACTCTGATGATGTAATGTAATGTAATATGATGTAATGTAATAACTGATATAGTTCTTTTGTTTAAAGATTATTCATTTATCTATTATATGTTGTTCCGCTGCGATTGTGAGATTCTGATATTGTTCTATTATTTCTTTTTGTTCTGTTCTATCTTTTTCTCTCTTCTTCTATCTTTTCCTTCTTCTTTAACCATAACGGTACGGTTTTCCGGCATTCGATTGCTCGGCAGTTGATACAGTGGACGTATTGATGTCGGTTTTCGAGCATCGAAAAAATCGCACTCGTTACATTTGGTATCAAAGCATATGGTTAAGGGACAATGATGGCTCTGTTGGGAATTACTCATTAGAGATAGAGTCAGTAGTACTCTAGAATGAGTTTGAGTGTAATAATAGCTATGAGCGTGTATTTGTTAGTGAATATAAATTGTTTTGTATTGTGTTGACTTATCAGTTGATTGTTTATGAATTCTGGTCGGTGCGGGAAGTACAACCGTGATCGATAGGGGTTTCTAAACTCTTAAACAAGATAAACTGACACAGTATTGTTTTGAATTGGGTAAATGAAATAATTTTACCCAAAACTATTTTCATATACAAAAGAAATGATTTTCTGTAAATGTTTATAATATATGGTTGCTTGGTTGTTTGGAAGTGATGATATAGAAATATTATCATTATTATTATAGAAATTGAAATAATAACCAAAGGATAAAAGAATGAATTCATATACAAATGGGAATTGAAAATGTGATTTATAATTTGGAATAAAACTCATTAATGGAATGAAATTGGTAATGTGAATGTATAAATGAGTTTTATAAATTGAAACGAGATTTGATTGGGATTAAGTTGAATAAAAACCAAACTTGGGAAAATAAAAGTATAATGGATTGAATCCAAGTAAATTAATATGATAACTAATTAATTCATGAAATAGAAAAAGTTAAATTAGTTAAATTAAAGCTTGAATTGTGAATTAAATAAAAATGATTTAAATTTGCAGGAAAATTCAAGTAAGTAGAAATAAATTGAAAATTTAATTTTGTTGTGATAAACAAATTTGAAATTAAAATCCAAATTGAAATTAATGAATATAAGATTATCAAGTTTTGAATTTATAATATGAGATAATAAAGAAATTTTAGCTTTGGTAAAGTAGTAATAAATTTGAATTAGTATGATAAAATATATGATGTGAAATTTAACTAAAGGAAGTTAAATAGATTAAATCAGATTTAGAAGTTAAATAATAAGTTGTATAACTTATTAAATGTGAAGATGTAAGTAAAACCAATTATCAAAATGGTTAAACAACTTTGTTAAGCAAAACGAGGTTTGAATCTGAATAAGTGAATTAATGAAATGAAGTTATGAATGTGAACTTGAGTTATATAAATGAAATTCAACCTTATATTGTTAAAGGAATTAGCAATTGAATTCATAAATGGATGAAATATTAATCAATCGAATGTAAAAGAATTGATATGGGATAATGAATGTAAGTGTTAATTCATTAAAAGCTAATGAAGTTGAGAAATTGAATAAATTGAATGGAAGTCAATTTATTATGAACCAATTGGAATTAAAAATGTTGGACCAAATTGAATGTAAATTAAATAATTTGGTTATGTTGAATGTACATTGGTTGTTATTTGATTGTTAATTAATTGTGTATATTTCATTAAGTGTTAACGAAGTTGAATTGATAAAATTGAAAGCTATGTAATTGAATTCAAATTGGAAGAAAATGAATTTGAATAGAATTGAATACAAATTAGTGAATGTAAACTAATTGAATATGAATAAGTGAATGTTAGAAAAAACATCCAATGTTAATGAATCAAATGTGATTAAATGAAAAACCAATTCATTGAATAATAATGAGAAGTGAATGCATATTGATTTGATATGGATTTGTTGGATGACCGTTGTTTGGCAGTTGCATTTATTGCTTTTGTTGCATTTGCTATGTTGGCATATGTAGTTGTTGTAGTGATATATGTTGTATATTGATATTACTTCCATATATGCATGTTTCTCATGGTTTGTTGAGTGTTTAGTGGGTGCAGATTGCGCTTGCTTCGCATTAGGAGCTCGCTTTCGCGCTATATTAGCCGTATATGCTCGCTAATAAAATATAAGGTACATATCTCGGATTAAATATCGTACTTTTACTTTTCCCTGCGGGATGCCTCATCACTTGATGAGATGTATATTTGTGATATATATACTGTCATTTTTTTCGGATCGAGCCGCGCAAAGGAGACTCTGGCGAATTTTTCAGAAAATTTAAGGCGTTAGAATATTTTTAAGAAAATTGGAAATTTTTTGAAAACTAAGTTTGGATTTGGAAACTTAGTAAAGATTTTGTAAGAAGTTTAACTATGAATTTTGGAAAAATTAAACACCTAAGAGATTTGAAAAATCCAATTTGAATGGTTTGTTTTGGAAAGTTAATGGATTCTGTAACTTTTTCTTACTTGGTAATTTCGAGGACGAAATTCTTTTAAGGGGGGAATTTGTAACGACCCAGAATTTCTGTCAATTAAAATTTGTATATGTAATTGATTTTAAATATTAATAAGTGAAATTAAACAGTCGAATAAATTTTATTTCGAATATTTGGATTTAATTGGATAATTAAATCGATAATTTAATAGTTGAAATTACAGAAATAATGGAAAATTGGGATTAATATGATTGAAAATGATTTATAAAATTTTATTTAATCATATTGGAGTTAGAATGATGTTATGGAGCTTTTAAAATTGAATTTAAAGTTAATTTGTGAAAATTGAATATTTTAATATTTAATTGACGAGTTAAAATAGCCATTTTTCAAACAGTCTCGGATTTTGACGAAACTAGTTTCATCAGATCCGTAATGTTATATTATTGTATGGTTTCAAATTTCTTGTCAATCGGATTTAGGGTTTGTCCGGGGCGAGCTAAAACGCATAGAAATCGGTTTAAATCGATTTAATTTAAATTTGATCGTTTATTTCTGTAACTCGCATAGATGATCAAATTAGCTTCCGAAACATATTCCATTGTGTCCGGAACGTGGGGTAAACCCTAGAAACGTCAGTCACCGCGCGAGATTTGGAGTTCGGAAAAAATCGGATGAATAGTAATTTGGCAATTTTCTATATAAGGACGACTTATTCACAAATTTGCAAACAACTAAACCCTAACCCTAGTTTCTTCAGCCGGCCACCATTATCTTTATGAATGGCCGAAATTCATCTATCTTCTTCCCTCAATTACTTCCAATCCACAAACAATTACAGAAAACTTTCAACATGAAAAACGTAGAGCTACGCGATGCCTTTCGATCCATACGGTTATGATTTGATTAAACGCGATATAGGGGGAGCTATGGGGCCATGTTCATCCGTGTTTTGGTGGCGATTCACGGAGAGAAGAAGGGGCCGAGCTTCATAATACTGCGGCCGAAGACGAAGCTTGGGTTGGCGAGTTGAACGCCATCACTTGATCGTTGCATAGTCGTCGTATGGAGGCTCGATAATTGCGAGATGAGGGGCGGCTGATGGGTTTGTTCATACGCAAGTTACTGGGGAAGGAAGATGGAGCTCATGGCCACGATTTCATCTCCTGGAATACACGGCCCAGATTGGTTGAGGGTAAAAATATAAAAGAAAATGTGATTTAGTTATATATAAATACGTGTAAACTTACAAATATCATAACGTTTTGCTACGAGGTCGGAATTTGACGAAACGACTTGCGTTGGCTTCATTTTGACGGCCATTACGCAATGGAACTGGATTGGAGTCGTTTGGAGCTAGTATAAATTTCGGATAAAAATAAACGCGTGTTTAATTTTATTCGAAATAAAACGCTGAAACTGAATTGGAAACGAGGTGAGAACTTCTCACTCAATCGAATAGTTTTGATTTAAATTTTAAATAGTTAAATCTAAAATTGCTTGATTGTGTGATTGGATGATAAATTGTTATCTATTGTGTTAAATAGACATTATACGCCGTATATTAAGCGGATGTTATTTATTAAAAACATATACCGCAATAATTCCATCTTGATTGGAATTGGTATTACATATGTACTTGGAGTTGATTTTCCCGCATTATATAGCGGATGAGACCCTATTGCGCCGCATAATAGTGGATAATATTTTGTGAAACCCATATACCGTGATATTCTGTCTTAAACGGAATTGGTATTGTGCTAAAATCTATGGATGCAGAGAAACAGGTTGGAGGGATCAAACTGAATTCCTCAACTGTAATGATTTATTTACAGATATTGTGATATTTGTTGATTATCATATTGATATATGATGTTTTGATTGTCGTGATTGATATATTGTTGCTGCTGCAGCATTGGCCTATTTTTGGAGTTTTAAAAATATTAAAGTAACAATTTTGAATTTAAAAGGATTTTAAAGTGATTTTTGAAGGTATACGTTTATTAAATTTTGAATTGTTAAAATAAATAAACGTTATAATAATTATTATTATTATAAAAGTTATATTTTTGGAAATTAATACTTAAGTATGATTTTGAAGTTATATATAAGCTTTAATAACGATTTGTAAAGTATTAAAAAGAATTGTTTAAATTGGGATTTTTGAATTATTATAAATGATTTATATAAAAAGATTTA
The DNA here is from genome assembly GCA_030765085.1 of Allium cepa. NCBI lineage: Eukaryota > Viridiplantae > Streptophyta > Magnoliopsida > Asparagales > Amaryllidaceae > Allium > Allium cepa. The sequence goes on from CM060938.1 coordinate 849,778,527, forward strand.
TAAAATTAATATTTATAAATTAAAAATATAGGAATTATAAAACGAGTTTTATTAAGTGTTAAAATGAAGTATAAATGGATTTCATAAGTAAATGAAATTTATAGGTTTATAAATTGGGAAGTTATAAAATGAATAGATTTTTGTAAAATAAAAGATTTATAAGTAATTAACTTATAAATCGGATTTTGGCATTTTAATTGAGATTTTCGAATAAGTATAAATGGTTTATAGATGAGATTTTAAAAAAAAAATATTTTATAAATCGAAATAATGGAATTATAAAAGGAGTTCTGTTAATGCTGAAAATGAGGTTATAAATGGAATTTTATAAGTAGCAAGATTTTTTTAAATTTTGTAAATTGAAGTCTATATAAAATATAAATGGGAATTTATAAACATTGTTTTATAACTCCGAAACCGACTTATTTTGATAAGTCAATTATTTTAGATATTTAAAGGAGATATACTCATGATTTTGTACGGTGGATATTCCTTTAAATAAAATGTGCAGAAAAAAATGTTGAATTTGGTTAACGAAGAATATTCACGATTTTTGGACAGTGAATAATATATTAAAGTGTTTTGGGGAAGTGATATTTTAAATAGAATTAAAACGATTTGAAATTGTTTTAAAATGCATTAAGTGTCGAAACCATAGATTTCAACATTTTTTGTTGAAATAGACGTTTTCGAGAAATAGAAGGAAATAGTGGACTATAGCACTGTTGTTATAGTAAATGATTTCTGAAAGGAAATGTTTTATTTGGTATTGGGATTTATATATCTATTTTAATTTCGAATCCCTATACTAGTGATTTTGGGTCGTCGTAACGATGTTTTACGCAACATTCGTTTTGACTCAAATAAATGTGTTTGAGAGAATGTTTTCCTTAAAGAATGAAATATATACTTAATTTCCATTTAAGTATATTGAATATTTTCTAAATGTTGAAAATAAATAGATTTGTGGATTACTTATTATTAAATGAGTATGGAAATGTTTTCCAGTATGAAGTGAATATTTTGAGATTTTATCTTTTAAAGATAAATTGAAAATGAATATTAGAAATCGATTTGAAAATCGTATATTCATAGATATTTGGAATTGTAAATTCACTATGGAATTTATAAAAGGAAGGGAAATTTGTTTAAAAATAAACATTTGTTTTATTTTTGAAGCATGGAAATAAATTTACAGATTTGGAATGTAAGTTTAAAATAAATCGGTAAGGATTTATTTGATTGATTTAAATGAACCATTTTAAATTTAAAATGGATAAATATTTGGAAGTGTTTCCGTTTAAGGAAATTGATTTGAAATTTGTTTTCAAAGTCCTAATGGTGAAAAATGATTTGAAATTTGTTTTCAAATGGTTGAAGTGTGGAAATTATATATCTAGTAAAGATACTTTGGAAAATAAATAATTTGGAAAATTATTTGGAATTTGGTGATGTTGTGCACGCCTATTGATAGTTAAATAACCGACTATCAATATTTACCTTTAAATGGGTATTTGTTGTGATTTGTTTGAATTTGAATGCCATACTTATTTTCAAAATAAGCGCTCACTATTCGGATTAGCCGGGTAAGGACCTTTGGGTCGTATAACCCATTCCGAATATGTGATATGTCGTTATGGATTGCATTTGAAGACCGGTGTTGAAGACCGGATATTTTTGAAAACGGAAGGATTACCGTCGAATGACTCTGCATCGGCTGATCTCCGATATAGAGGTTTTATCACCCTTAGTGGCGGGAAGTCCGGACGTGATTAGTGAATATCCGGATTGCAAGGGCTTCTTTGGAAGTGCCTTCGGTTCTGTTCGAGCCCGGAACAGACTTGTATGGATTGTATGTCTGACATTACAAATTGAGATATAAAGCTGATTTCTTTCAAATATATTTCTGTTGGTGGCGGAGAATTTATTCTCTTAGCTTAACACCCTTCTCTGAGACGAGCTCAGAGGTTATGTAGTTGAAGGTTATTAGTGATATACTCCCAATTTGGTTGTGTGATATGATAAGTGCTATTGAGCATTTGTTGAGTCAAAGCACAGCTTTTGTATAAAGCGTGGCTTTGTGGACGAGACTTCGTCGGACCTCACACCCCGGAAATGGTCAAAACAGGAAGGATGCAGCAAGGTTATTAGGGGGTAGCACCCCTTTAGTGTATGTCATTCCTTCTGGATAGAGGTGGCATCATGGTATGGAGCCCAGATACTTAACCTATGTTGTTGCTGCAAATTTATTACTTTGTGGTTGTTGGAAATCGAGGATCCTCGGATATAGATCGGTTACGATCAAGGGATGGCATATTCGTGTCAGTAGTTACCCGGTTAGGGGTAACCCGGCCTTGTGTTGACAGAGATCTAACCGTATCATTAGGTTCTCGGGACGTCTTTCCAGAGGCGTACCCATGTGGCAATGGGAAGTTCCTTGGCCTGACCATTTGTTGGAATCCCAAAGAAACAATACGAACCTTGTACGGTTTTAGTTGTAGAACCTGCCATCTAATATGGTAGTTATAGTAGGCATAATATAATGGTACCTATGCCGGCTAAGATTTATATTCTACTTTCGAAATGTTTTCTACACTATGCACTAATAATAATATCAAAAATGGTTTGATTTTGCGTAGTAAGCATCTTTGACTAACATAAGAAGAAATCTCCTCCAAGTCTGCGTTTGCATTTTGTGTGTGGTGGGAGGTCTTATGTTAGTTACATTTTCAAAAAGCATTGCAAATTGACTTCAAAAAAATTTTATCCTGTTGTTTGTTTTTAAAGATAAACTATTTTAAGTTCTCACACATGTCCCATGACTGACTCGGAGTTTATTGTTTTCCTTCCTAAACTCTGGGTGCCCACCAATTTCCACACGGGCAGTTTAGAGTCAGGTTATCAGGATATTCTGGAATTCAGGAGTTGCTGGAGGCAAGCTGGATGGCTTGGCGTATTCACTAGTATATAGTATTTCTTTTCTGCTGTTTGTTGTTGTTTGTTGTTGTACACTCTGATGATTTAATGTAATGTAATATGATGTAATGTAACAACTAATATAGTTCTTTTGTTTAAAGATTATTCATTTATCTATTATATGTTGTTCCGCTGCGATTATGAGATTCTGATATTGTTCTGTTGTTTCTTTTTGTTCTGTTCTGTCTTTTTCTCTCTTCTTCTATCTTTTCCTTCTTCTTTAACCATAACGGTACAGCTTTCCAGCATTCGATTGCTCGGCAGTTGATACAATGGACGTATTGATGTCGGTTTTCGAGCGTCGAAAAAATCGCGACGTTACACTAGCCAAACTAACATCTTAAGAATTTTACCGTTTTCTTACTAAAACAGAGATGGCAACAGCAAAATTTTCAAAGAATACTACTCACAATAGACCTGAACCGTTCAAGGGAGATGGTGATGATTTCTTGACATGGCAGAATCAGATGTTGTTTTATCTCACCACACTTGGTCTGCAAAAGTACCTCGAGGAGGAGGAACCGATTCCTGCACCAGGCAAGGAAGCAAATGTGAATACGTGGAAGCATTCCGATTTTTTATGCAGAAACTATATTCTGAATTGTCTCGACAAGGTGCTATACAAAGTATATCAGCCATTAAAGACATCGAAAGCACTCTGGAATGCACTTACCAAAAAGTACAAGACGCAGAATATCAGTCTTAAGAAATTCATTGTAGACAAATTCATGGACTACAAGATGGTTGACTCCAAACCGGTGACTGCTCAACTACATGAACTGCAAATCATCATTCACGAACTCGAAGTGGAAGGTCATAAGGTTGGAGAATCGTTTTTGGTTGAAGCCATCACGGGAAAATTGCCGCCGTCATGGAGAGATTACCGCAATTATCTAAAGCATAAAAAGAAGGAAATCTCTTTACAGGATCTCATAGTCCGATTGAAAATTGAGGCAGATAACCGTGGAATAACAAAACAAAGCGAGGAGGCATTTGTGGCTGAAGGGTCAAAGACCAAAAACAAAAAGAAGAATTTCCAGAAGAAAAGGAAAGCTCAAGACAACAAACCAAAAGACAGCAAACGAACCAAGAAGTTTAATGGCGAATGTTGGGTTTGTGGAAAAGTTGGACATGCCGCTGAAGATTGCAGACACAAGAAGGAACGCAATAAAGAGGCAAATATAGTGGATAACATGGAAGTAGACGAGTCCAACTTCTCGGCGGTGGTATCTGAATGCATTCTGGTTCAGAATCCTAACCAATGGTGGGTAGATACAGGCACTACTCGTCATGTTTGTTCTGACAAATCCATGTTTTCTACATATCAGAATTCGATCATGAAGAAAAACTCTACATGGGTAATTCTGCAGTTTCCATGATCTAAGGCAGTGGCACAGTAATCCTCAAGTTTACTTCTGAAAAAACTGTCAAGTTGAATGACGTGCTCCATGTTCCAGACATACGCAAGAATCTCATCTCTGGTGCAATATTATCAAAGAAAGGATTCAGAATGGTGTTCGAGTCAGACAAGATGGTTCTGTCCAAATCTGGAATGTATATCGGAAGGGGTTATTTGTGTGATGGCCTATTTAAGGCAAATGTAGCCGTTATCGGCAATAAAACTATGTATTCTGATTATGCTATTAATAAAATTAAGGTTTCTTACTTGCTTGAGCCCGAAATTTTACTATGGCATATAGATTAGGACACATAAATTTCTGAAAACTGAAAATATTATCAAACTTGGGATTAATTTCGAAACTCCAAGTAGATAAGAACTACAAATGTGAGATATGTGTAGAAGCAAAAACGGTTAAAGAAACCATTTCAATCTGTTGATAGAAGCACCGAACCACTAGACTTGGTTCATACAGATTTATGTGATTTTAAATCATTACCTACAAGAGGTGGGAAAAAGTACTTTATCACTTTTATTGATGACTATACGCGATATTGCTATGTATATCTTTTGAATAGTAAAGATGAAGCAATTACATCATTTATAAAGTACAAAGCTAAGGTAGAAAATCAGTTAAATAAAAAGATCAAGATATTGAGATCTGATCGAGGTGGAGAATATGAATCACCATTTGAACAGTTCTGTGCTGAAAATGGTATAATTCATCAAACAACAGCTCCATATTCACCACAACAAAATGGTGTAGCCGAGAGGAAGAGCTAGAACGTTAAAAGACATGATTACTGCCATGCTTTTAACTTCGGGTCTACCGACGAACTTGTGGGGGGAAGCATTAAATATGTCTAATCACATATTAAACAAAGTCCCTCACAATAAAACAGGAACAATTCCATATGAGTTACGGACAAACCAAGTTTTAAATACCTCAAAGTGTGGGGGTGCTTGGCAAAAGTTCCAGTTCCGCCTCCAAAGAAGGTCAAACTTGGACCAAAAACCGTAGATTGTTATTATCTAGGGCCAGCCCAAAATAGTAGTGCCTACAGATTTTTGGTATTCAAATCTGAGATACCTGATATTCATGTAAATACAATCATGGAATCAAGAGATGCCTCGTTGTTTGAAGATGTGTTCCCACATAAAAGAAACGATGGAAATCCTATCCCAAAAAGGACAAGAGATAACAGAGATGAGACATGTGAAGATGAAACTCATCGGGACAACGAGGAGGTTGAACCTAGAAGAAGCGTAAGGGCAAGAACTTCCAAAACATTTGGTTCGGATTTTTTGACTTATATGTTAGAACACGAACCTCAAACGTACAAGGAAGCAATGTCATCTTCTGAATCTTCGTGTTGGAAAGAAGCAATCCAAAGTGAGATTGATTCAATTCTAAGTAATAAAACTTAGGAAATTGTAGATATTCCACCTGGAATTAAACCTATTGGCTGTAAATGGATCTTCAAGAAGAAAATGAAAGCAGATGGCTCTATCGACAAGTATAAAGCCAGATTAGTTGCCAAAGGATATCGTCAAAAAGAAGGAGTAGACTTCTTTGACACATATTCGCCAGTAACACGAATAACCTCTATAAGAATGCTAATAGAAATTGCATCGATTTATGATCTAGAAATTCATCAAATGGTTGTAAAGACAGCATTCTTAAATGGAGATCTCGATGAGGAGATCTACATGGAGCAACCTGAAGGTTTTATTTCCAATGGGAATAAAAACAAAGTCTCTAGATTAGTAAAATCATTATACGGACTAAAACAAGCTCCAAAACAATGGCATGCAAAATTTGATAGTGTCATGATGAGAAATGGTTTTCGTATAAATGAATGTGATAAGTGTGTTTATTATAAACAAATTGGACAATCATATGTGATGATTTGTTTATATGTAGACGATATGTTAATATTTGGTCCAAATACTCAGGTAATAGAGACCATAAAGAAGATGTTAACTAACAATTTCGTTATGAAAGACTTAGGAGTTGCAGACGTTATTTTAGGAATCAAAATAATAAGAACTCCTAATGGAATTGAACTATCTTAGTCACACTATGTAGACAAAGTGATTGAAAAATTTCAAGACTATGGAATTAAAGGAGTGAGAACACCTTTCAATCCATCAGAAGTACTGCATAAAAACATTGATGAGAGTGTAATGCAACTGGAATACTCTCGTGTAATAGGATGTCTCATGTATCTCATGAATTGCACAAGACCAGATATAGCTTATGCAGTAAGTCGACTGAGCATGTATACAAGCAATCCAGGAAAGGAACACTGGAAAGCACTAATGAGAGTGTTGGGATATTTAAAGAATACCACTAATTTTTTCTTACATTATGGAAAATATCCTGCCGTCTTAGAAGGATATAGTGATGCAAACTGGATTGCAGATTCAGAGGAATCAAAATCAACAAGTGGTTATGTCTTTACCTTAGCAGGGGCAACAGTGTCATGGAAATCTACTAAACAAACATGCATAGCTCGATCCACTATGGAATCGAAGTTCATCGCTTTAGATAAAGCAGGCGAAGAAGCAGAATGGCTTCGTCATTTTTTAGAAGATATTCCATTTTGTCCTAAATCTGTACCGGCCATATGCATACACTGTGATAACCAAGCTGCGCTAAGCAGAGCGCACAACTTTGTGTATAATGGAAAGTCACGACATATTCGTCGACGCCATAACACGGTTAGGCAGTTACTCTTGGAACTATTTCCATAGATTATGTGAGAGCAAATGATAACCTAGCGGATCTTTTTACTAAAGGTTTATCAAGAGAGAAAATTGATTGTGCATCGAGGGGAATGGGTTTAAAAGCCTAAACCAACAAGAGTTACCTTATACAGAAACCTATCCTAGCGACTAGAGATCCCACGGACTAGGATCAATAGGCAAACCAGTTATGAGTAACTCAAGAAGTAATGCATTTGTCTGGACTTGATCCTACTTCATTCCTATGGTGCAAAATATAATGCATGCCTACAGAAGTTTTAAAGGTTAAAACTATGTTTTTTTACTGATGACCATATTTTGGAAATAACAAGTGGGGTATATGTAGGATACTCTTAATGGTTGCGATCACCTATGTTAGTGTGAGCTGGGTCGGCTCTATGAGAATATTAAAAGGCTTTTATTCTCTAAAACACTCGTAGAACCAAAAATTGTTCAGAACCAAAATGAACACAACCAAGAGTTTGGATGAGAAGGGAATCAATGCTTCGTAAAGCTTATTGTCTGGATATACAATAAAGACCGACGGTTCAAGATGAAATAATTCACCGATTAGCCAAGTAAATCCGATAAGTTTTAACTAGGGAAAGTTCAAAGTAAAATATCTACTTATCCACGATAAAGCATTAATTCCATATATACTCTGTGATATTTCGCTTTGTGTGGGGGATATGTATATTATCATTCATGTGGGGGATTGTTGGAATTTCTTAACAAATAAAATGAATTGAAATATACAAAGTCCCACATCGTCAAATTGTTGAGAGCTATATTGGTTTATATATGGCTTTCTCATGAGGAGGTTGGGGGTCTGGGGCTCCCAAATGTATGCTTCGTTGTGAAATTTTTTTCCCCTTCAGCTTTGTATACTGAATATAACTTTGGTTTTTAACACTGCTGATATTTTTCCTTATGGTTACAGTATGGTGTTCTCCATCCTGTTTGTTTTCACTTTGTATTTAGTTTTTAAAGTTTTACTTTGTGTTACTGAGAAATAACTCCATTCTACAAAGGTTTAGTATTTTATTCTTTGATGATATTAAATTTTGTTACCAATTTTCCTATTTCCTAGACCTACAAATTCAATCTTTTTATCATTTATGATATATCTTATAAGGCAAATTTTATTAATGTGTATGGCATGTTTTGCCATTGTTTAGCAATTAATGTGTTATTCATACATTGATGTGTGTGGCATTTTCTTCCATTATTTAGCAATTAATGTGTTATTCATACATTGATTATCCATTTAAATATGTCAATCGTTTTTATTTGTCATATAAAGAAACTGAAAGTTTCATTGATATATATTTTATTAATACATTCCATAAATAATAGTTGTTCAAAAAAAAGATGATTCTAGAATACAAGTTAAGTTAGTGTTCACAAGATGATCTATGCTTTTTTCCATGTATGTATATTCACAAAACTACGAGGTTGCCTTTTTGAAAGATACATTTCACCTCTTTTAATTACATTAAACAGATCAATTGCATCTCCATTTTAGTCCTTCCCGATACAGTTCATTTCAAAAAGTAAGAATTTTTTCTCCGAATTCTCGCCACAGTTGATCCAAGGTACTAAGTAAATATCCAATATTCTAATTTCATGTTAAAAGGTACCTAATTTTTAACTAATCAAAAGTCATATTTGTAAACATTTGTACCATCTAATGCTGCTAGTAAAAGGAGGTGTGTTTTCTCCTTCCGCTGCGTACCTATCCGCACATCATTCAACTCATCATCTCAACCATTCGTGCAATCCAAGGGCTGGCATCTCTCTGTAGATTTACTTCAGATCATGGGCTAATCTGTTTAAAGCTCAATGCTCTTATATGTATGACATATATATTGCTGTGTATTCACGATTCTTTAATCTGATTGTATTTGATATAATAAAAACAATCTCTTCATCAAATATTATTCAAATCAAAACATTTGTATTGCATTACTTTTCTTACTTGGTATCAGAGCGGTGAATGTGCTAACTGCACCAATCAAGAGTATCAAGAAAACTCATCAGAAAGCAACTTATTCGCAAGCAATCAAAGAAATCATCATTTAAGTTCACACAATACCATCAAGATTCAACCTCAAAAACTTTCTTGAAATTCCCAATTCAAAGCTGGGTCAAGTTTAGAATTTACATACCCATTTCTTCTTGCTTAGCATCTTTGTGATCACCATGACCAATCTGGATGATGTTACAAGCCCAAAATTATCAAGCACAAGAGTATCTCAAAGCCAACCACAGTCAGATCTGGTGAATGATATGATGAAGGCCATAATCAAGCCTCAGAGCCAGATGATATCCATTCAGCTTGACGAATCGAATTTTTTGCTCTGGAAATTACAAGTTGAAACATCCATCAGAGTTTATGGGTTAGAGGATTATATTCTTGGCACAAGAATTACTCCACCAAAGTTTGTTAAAGATAGTGAAGACAAACTGGTGCCAAATCAAGAATACACAGCACACCTAAGGCAAGACAGCCTTGTATGTGCATGGATGCTGTCATCCATAAGTGCATCAATTCTGCCACAACTTATAGGCTGTAAAACTGCTCAAGAAGTATGGACAACAATTGAAAGAAACTTCACTTCTCAGTCATCTGCAAGAATCATGCACCATGGAAGACAACTACAAAATATCAGAAAGAATGATATGTCAATGAATGAATATCTGCTCAAAGTCAAAAACATATGTGATCAACTAGCTTCAGCTGGACACAAAGTGTCTGAATCAGAGCACATGCTGCATATAATCAGTGGTCTAGACAGTGAATACGAAGCTGTTGTGGCCATCATCTCCATTATGGAGCCTACATCACCCTTACAGTTTGTGTATTCTACCCTTCTTTCACATGAAGGAAGGACAGAACACAACAAAACAGTAAGTTCAGATATCTCAGTCAACTACACATTCAACAAAGGTAAACAAAACCCAAATACCAGAGGACAATATAATAACTTTCAAAGTGGTGGACCATCCAACAGAGGAAGAAGAAGAGGCAGAAGCAACAACAACAATAAAATAAGGTGTCAAATATGTGAGAAGTATGGCCATGGAGCAAAAAAGTGTTACTTTAGATTCAACAAGAACTATACTCCTTCACAACAAGGTAGTAGTGCAAATGTAAACCTAGTCACTGTGCCAAAAAAAAGTAGCTCAAATCAAGCAGAAGTTCTAAACACTGAAACAACAACAAATGATGATACTGGAGATGATTGCTGGTACCCAGACTCAGGGGCTACTAATCACGTGACCAACAATCTCAACAACCTAAACTTGAGAAACAAAGAGTACAAAGGTACACAAAATGTAACGACCCATAAATTTTCGATGTTAAATTTTTGTTATTTTAATAATATTTTATGAGTTAATATTGATAGAAATAAAATATTGCAATTTTATAATGGAATGATAACTAAATTTAGACTGAAACAACGTTAATACAAGTCAATTGTCAACAATCTAAATGAAACTCCAATTCATTTTATTTAAGCATGATACGTTTGGTTATAAAACTAAATATAAGTAAAAAATGCAAACATTTAGTTATTGTACAGAATAGATAGTTAATGGTAATTTAATAAGATCAGTATTGTGTAAGGAATGACAATATGGGTGGTGTTAATGGTTACACTGATTTATAGTGGGATGTAAAAGGTAATAAATTTATGTATAATTTGGGAAATAAAATAAGTTTATTTATAGAGTTAGACTGGTTATATTATATTAGGCTATAAACCAAATAGAAGAGAACAAGCGTAAATCTTAAGGGTATAATAACAATTATTATATATTACCTAATTTATTGGTCAATCAATTTATTTGAAATAAAGTCCTCTTGAATGTTAAGTAATTTTAATACTGTTATGGAGGAAACGTTACTTAATGATTTTTAATTTTAGTAACGGAAGAGTGAATGGGAATTTACAGAGAACATAAAATATTTATAAGTAAAAAAAGAGTATATATTGAACAAATTTATGATAGTTGGATAATGCAGTGTTATTGGAAATCAATTAGTGTTATATATGGGATTTATACCTGGGTGGGCAAGTAGTGAACTTATAAATGAAAGAAAGTGAGTAGGTGACCCTTTATTTAGGTTATTTATTCATTTAGTATGTTAAATAAAAATTTGGGAATCAGATCTCAATTAAGAGAAATTAAGTTGTATGTTAATTTGAAATAAAATCTATTAAATATTACATTTATAGGGAATATAGTACGAATGGTTAGGGATTGTCAAATTTGGTAAAAAGGGATTGGACTTAGGAAACTTTGTTAATTGAGTTTAAAACCTTAATTAATACGCGTAATTGACAAGATTCACATTTTTAAAAAAATAACCGTTGATACAAATCTAAGATGTATGTAGAAGTATTAATGTAGTGAAAGACAAACAAATATTAACTATGTTAATTGTGTAATTAATGGATAGGAATACCAAAGGCTAATTGTAGTAAGGAATATAAGTGGTAGAATGATAAAAATTTATGATTTTATTTTTGTTAACATATGTTAAAAGATATGTTTATGATCTTAATTTGAACTTCTACTAATAACATGTATTACAGTAAGATAAAAAAATGATAACATACGTCAGGTGTATTTAATAACATTGTTTGAATGTAATTAATAACGGTGATTTTAATAATAAATGTTAATAAAGAATAAGAATGAATAAGTTTAGTAAAAGAGTAAACATTCATTTAGTAAAAATGTTTGGCAACTGAAAGATTGATTGTAGAGATGTGAAACTATTATTTAGTAAGAAATATATATAATTACTGTTTGTAGCGAATAGTGTATTAATATGTTTAAATTACTATTAGATAGGAAATAATTGTTATACTTCTCATTACAGTCCATTTTGAAACTTAATCAACTGAAATTAATGTAAATGAAAATTTCCAATTAATAGGAGAGAGAATACTAATTGTAAATTAATAGGTGTAAATAAAAGCAGCATATGTTTTGTGAAAATATAGGGAAAGTTTGATTTAATAAAAAGAAAATTTTACATCAAATAAAATGAATGTTTCATCTGTGAATGTACGATTAATTTCATTAAAATAAGAACAGAAAGATTGATTTTAAAGAAAGAAATATATGTTTTTGAACCGTGTTTTAGCTTACAGACTGATTACAAGAACAGGAAAATAATCTATTTATTACGCTTGTGTATAAACAATAAATTCATAAACGTGTTTAAATAAACAATTGTTCTATTTCTTTATCCATTTTAGTTGTCTGTTTTAAAATCTAACTTTGTAAGTAACTCCAATTAATATAATTCAAATGTTTCAATTAAAAAGAAAGGAAACGTTGATTGCAGTTAATAGATTTAATAAAAGAAACGCACGTTTTGTGGTGTTTTAATGGAAATAAAAGATCATTTTGAGAAAACAAAATTGTACGTTCTCATTTTTAAGGTAAGTATAAACATTTTTATTTTGCATAGATAAAAACCTAAATGCGTACAAAATTCTACTTTCGTTTGCAAACTTTTCCATTCCTACGTACATTCCCTTATCTATTATTAATGTCTGAAGCTTTAATAATAAAACATGACATTTATTTTTGTCCATCCACATTCATTTCCTAATTATAAATAACATACATATTATTTCTTCTTCTACATTTTGTTTCTCCTAACACCTCATATTCAAAAGCTCTTATTCTTGCAACTCCAAAAGCATTTTTGTATAAAAATGTTTTTTCATTTTTCATACTGGAGAAGAACGAGGTCCTGTAGCGTGCTAAAGCTTTTGTTGACGTGGCTTATATTTTTGTTAGGTATGTTTATTTCTTTGTTTAAATTAATTTTGTTTTCAAGCGATTTAACGCGTGTAACTTTCTCATACGAACTCCGTTTCACACGCGATTTTTTTTGTTAGGATCATAATAAAATTCCGGATATTTTGACGCTAGTTTGGACGAATTTGGAGACTGTCCAATTTTTGGGTTTAAATTGAATTTTAATTCAATTTAAATTCAAAAGGTGAGTGTTTTGACCCATTCACAACTTCAAAGTTTTCTTATGTTTGTTAAATTGATTTAAGATATGTGTAGAAATTTATTTATGACTGTTTTGCATATTTTATTCATCATCTCAGTTAAATCGCGTTTATTTAATTTAACTGTTAATTAATTTTATTATTGCATGTAAATTGACAGTTTAAATTTATTTATTTTGCATATAAACTGCTAGTTAAACAGTTATTTATTTATTTATTTGTTTTTTTGAATATAAACTGTTCGTTGATACCTGTTATATTTTATATGCTCTATTGATGTTTGTTTAAATTGATGATATTGAAATAAATTGGTTGATGATTGATATTGGGTGAATGGATGATGTGTTCTATATTATAAAAACTGCAAGTTATTATGCATTTTCATTTCATTCGGGATTGCGGTTTGAAATGATATACAACCGCATTTTTTTTATTTTTAAATTTCCGATTGAAATGATAAATACCTGTATCACTTGACCATAGGACAGAAAATTATATACAGGCACCGCGGTATATATTTATAATTATTTTTGAAATGATTTTTATGGTTTGGATATTATACGGTTTAATAAATATTAAATTTGGATATTATATAAATATATTTATATATACATATATAGTTAAAAATTTTGAATTTAAGCTATGTATAAATCAGTTAAATAAAAATAAAAAGTTGAATAATGGAGTTTGATTATTTATGTTAAATGGTTAAGTACATGTCTAAGATATCGTATGTATATATAGAGTTTTAATGATTTGAATCAGTTAAGATTGGAAGGTAAGTTGGAAATTTATTTGATGGAACTTATTTAAAAACTTCTCTCCATAAGTTGATGTAAACTTATTAAAATTGGAAATTTTAAAGGTATGATATTTATAACTGGATCTTTATTTAAGATAAATTAAATGAATATTTCTAGCATAATAAATTGAAGGAAATATTTAAGTTGTTAATAATTGGAATTTTAATTTAAATGACTTTGATCTATTATGTAAACATTTCAAAACTAAATAATAGGACAATGAATTTGTGAACATAAATTTCCAACCTTAAGTTTTGAAATCGTTAAATACTAGAAGTTAGAAATATATTGAAATTGAAGTGGTTTATTTAAATGAAATTGAATTTAAAATTTATGGATTTAGACTAAATTTTAAATGAATAAAATTGTGAAGACGCGGAAATTATTTTGTAAAGTAATTTTAAAATCAAACTATTTTATTCTATATACTGTTGAATATCCAAACTATTCAAGTTTTAGAAGTATGGTTTTAAAGCTATGAGTTTCGAAGTATTATGTTTTGAAAGTTATAATTCAAATGTTTGGTTTCCAGATATTATAAATTTTAAAGCAGTATGATTTTGGAAAAGAAATTTATTTGAAATAAAAATGATATTATTGATTTGGGTTTTATAAAAATAATATCAAAATGATTTTGTTTTGGAAAAGGAAATGATATCGTATTTATGGGTTTTGAAAGAGATATTATATTCTGGTTTGAAAGTATAATTTTTTTTGAAATAACCGCGGTGTTATAATAACGTTTGGTTGTTAACGAGACCGGGATCGAAAGTTGTCATACTCTCTGCCAACTCCGAAAACCACTTTAACAACCGTGTATGCGGTGGAGATTCCAAAATGAAGTAGGATGGCGGCGGCGTTTCCTGTAAGGTAAATACGTGGACCCGACTCCCGTGAGTTGGCATAAGGTGGCTAAAACAGGAGCGATCGACGGGCCAAGGGGGTTAGCGCCCTTTATCGGATACTCCTCTTCGATACTATACTTTGACTTTGAATTGATTCGGTGGCCACTTTGATTTTTGATTTTAGGGGGGAGTTTGTCCGAGGTGGGCGGTAGCTGCGGCTACGCGTTACGACCAGCCCGGAAGCGTAATTGGTATATCTACCCTGGCATTGCCTAGTTGTGCCGTGTCACCTACCCTAGCGCGTCTTATATGATTTTGGTTTTGTACCATACCTAAGAAGTGCCCTTTGACGACGCCCAGTACGTGGGAGATTACGGTACTGCATAGACTATGGGAATATATTTTGTGTTAAGGGCTATATGGGTAACCCCTTAACGCTATTTAAAAGTAAGTTTATTTTACAATTAGACACTATTATAATAGCGAAATATACTACATAGTAAATAGTTTAAATTATAGTAGCGAATAGTGTATTAATATGTTTAAATTACTATTAAACAGGAAATAATTGTTATACTTCTCATTACAGTCCATTTTGAAACTTAATCAACTGAAATTAATGTAATTGAAAATTTCCAATTAATAGGAGAGACAATACTAATTGCAAATCAATAGGTGTAAATAAAAGCAGCATATGTTTTTTGAAAATATAGAGAAAGTTTGATTTAATAAAAAGAAATTTTTACATCAAATAAAATGAATGCTTCACCCGTGAATGTACGTTTAATTTCATTAAAATAAGAATAGAAAGATTGATTTTAAAGAAAGAAATATATGTTTATTTGAACTGTGTTTTAGCTTACAGACTGATTACAGGAATAGGAAAATAATCTATTTATTACGCTTGTGTATAAACAATAAATTTATAAACGTGTTTAAATAAACAGTTGTTCTATTTCTTTATCCATTTTAGTTGTCTGTTTTAAAATCTAACTTTGTAAGTAACTGCAATTAATGTAATTCAAATGTTTCAATTAAAAAGAAAGGAAACGTTGATTGCAATTAATAGATTTAATAAAAGAAACGCACGTTTTGTGTTAAACAAAAAGGGTGTTTTAATGGAAATAAAAGATCATTTTGAGAAAACAAAATTGAACGTTCTCATTTTTATGGTAAGTATAAATATTTTTATTTTGCATAGATAAAAACCTAAATGCATACAAAATTCTACTTTCGTTTGCAAACTTTTCCATTCCTACGTATATTCCCTTATCTATTATTAATGCCTGAAGTTTTAATAATAAAACGTGACATTTATTTTTGTCCCTCCACATTCATTTCCTAATTATAAATAACCTACATCTTATTTCTTCTTCTACATTCTGTTTCTCCTAACACCTCATATTCAAAAGCTCTTATTCTTGCAACTCCAAAAGCATTTTTTTACAAAAATGATTTTTTTTCATTTTTCGTACTGGAGAAGAACGAGGTCCTGTAGCGTGCTAAAGCTTTTGCTGACGTGGCTTATATTTTTGTTAGGTATGTTTATTTGTTTGTTTAAATTAATTTTGTTTTCAAGCGATTTAACGCGTGTAACTTTCTCATACGAACTCCGTTTCACACGAGATTTTTTTTGTTAGGATCGTAATAAAATTTCGGATCTTTTGACGCTGGTTTGGAAGAATTTGAAGACTGCCAATTTTTGGGTTTAAATTGAATTTTAATTCAATTTAAATTCAAAAGGTGAGTGTTTTGACCCACTCACAACTTCTAAGTTTTCTTATGTTTGTTAAATTGATTTAAGATATGAGTAGAAATTTATTTATGACTATTTTGCATATTTTATTCATCATCTCGGTTAAATCGCATTTATTTAATTTAACTGTTAATTAATTTTATTATTGCATATAAATTGACAGTTAAAATTTATTTATTTTGCATATAAACTGCTAGTTAAACAGTTATTTATTTATTTATTTATTTGAATATAAACTGTTCATTGATACCTGTTATATTTTATATGCTCTATTGATGTTTGTTTAAATTGATGATGATTGAAATAAATTAGATGATGAATGATATTGGGTGAATGGATGATGTGTTCTATATTATAAAAACTGCAAGTTATTATGCATTTTCATTTCATTCGGGATTGTGGTTTGAAATGATATACAACCGCATTTTTTTTATTTTTAAATTTCCGATTGAAATGATAAATACCTGTATCACTTGACCATAGGACAGAAAATTATATACAGGCACCGCGGTATATATTTATAATTATTTTTGAAATGAGTTTTATGGTTTGAATATTATACGGTTTAATAAATATTAAATTTGGATATTATATAAATATATTTATATATACATATATAGTTAAATTTTTTTGAATTTAAGCTATGTCTAAATCAGTTAAATAAAAATAAAAAGTTGAATAATGGAGTTTGATTATTTATGTTAAATGGTTAAGTACATGTCTAAGATATCGTATGTATATATAGAGTTTTAATGATTTGAATCAGTTAAGATTGGGAGGTAAATTGGAAATTTATTTGATGGAACTTATTTAAAAACTTCTCTCCATAAGTTGATGTAAACTTATTAAAATTGAAAATTTTAAAGGTATGATATTTATAAATGGATCTTTATTTAAGATAAATTAAATGAATATTTCTAGCATAATAAATTGAAGGAAATATTTAAGTTGTTAGTAATTGGAATTTTAATTTAAATGACTTTGATCTATTATGTAAACATTTCAAAACTAAATAATAGGACAATGAATTTGTGAGCATAAATTTCCAACCTTAAGTTTTGAAATCGTTAAATACTAGAAGTTAGAAATATATTGAAATTGAAGTGGTTTATTTAAATGAAATTGAATTTAAAATTTATGGATTTAGACTAAATTTTAAATGAATAAAATTGTGAAGACGCGGAAATTATTTTGTAAAGTAATTTTAAAATCAAACTATTTTATTCTATATACTGTTGAATATCCAAACCATTCAAGTTTTAGAAGTATGGTTTTAAAGCTATGAGTTTCGAAGTATTATGTTTTGAAAGTTATAATTCAAATGTTTGGTTTCCAGATATTATAAATTTTAAAGCAGTATGATTTTGGAAAAGAAATTTATTTGAAATAAAAATGATATTATTGATTTGGGTTTTATAAAAATAATATCAAAATGATTTTGTTTTGGAAAAGGAAATGATATCGTATTTATGGGTTTTGAAAGAGATATTATATTCTGGTTTGAAAGTATATTTTCTTTTGAAATAACCGCGGTGTTATAATAACGTTTGGTTGTTAACGAGTCCGGGATCGGAAGTTGTCATACTCTCTGCCAACTCCGAAAACCACTTTAACAACCGTGTATGCGGTGGAGATTCCAGAATGAAGTAGGATGGCGGCGGCGTTTCCTGTAAGGTAAATACGTGGACCTGACTCCCGTGAGTTGGCATAAGGTGGCTAAAACAGGAGCGATCGACGGGCCAAAGGGGTTAGCGCCCTTTATCGGATACTCCTCTTCGATACTATACTTTGACTTTGAATTGATTCGGTGGCCACTTTGATTTTTGATTTTAGGGGGGAGTTTGTCCGAGGTGGGCGGCAGCTGCGGCTACGCGTTACCACCAGCCCGGAAGCGTAATTGGTATATCTACTCTGGCATTGCCTAGTAGTGCCGTGTCACCTACCCTAGCGCGCCTTATACGATTTTGATTTTGTACCATACCTATGGAGTGCCCTCTAACGACGCCCGGTACGGGGGAGTTTACGGTACTGTATAGACTATGGGAATATATTTTGTGTTAAGGGCTATATGGGTAACCTCTTAACGCTATTTAAAAGTAAGTTTATTTTACAATTAGACACTATTATAATAGCGAAATATACTACATAGTAAATAGTTTAACCGATCCTTAAGAGATGTGAATCCCGAGCATCTTTTGAGTTACTGCACTCATATTTATTTCTGTTAATTTAACTCACATAAGATCCTTTAGTTCTGACTCGAGTGTTTTGTCTTTTCAATTCGCTCGGGTCAGTCTGAGCGTTTCAGGATTTGAAGTTTTAGCTCTGGAGGACGAAGACGAAGATTTGTATTACTATTATCTACTATTTTTCCACTACACTATTTAATTCCGCTGCATTGATTTTATTGCTATGTGAACTCTGATATTTATTGTATAAAGAAGAACCAATTGTTTTGTAAACAGTTTTATGAACATTATATTTTTATTATATTTTATCCTTCCGCTGTGAGATTCTGTTTTATTTTATTTCTTCTCTGTTTTTCTTATTTACCCCATAACAATCCGCCCTTCCGTATGCTTTAAATTAGCACGTGTGTCGATTTGAAGCGTGCGAAAAGGCGGGATGTTACACAAAATCTTTTTGGTAGTAATGGTAAAACTGTGCACATTACACATACTGGAGATGCAAGAATACATGGACCCAAACAACTTCTTCTAAGAAATTTGTTAAGTTTTCCTTCAATTAAAAAGAATCTAATGAGTGTTTCCCAATTTGCAAAAGATAACAATGTCTACTTTGAATTTTATCCTAACACATGCATTGTTTAAGATATACTAACACAAGAAATTATCTTGCAGGGTAAAGAAAACAATGGATTATATAGATTTGATTTTTCATATTCAAAAATCTCTGAGAATAAGGAAAATACTCATGTAATGAATGTTACTAGTGATTCTAAAAATTGTAGTAAAATTGATTTGTGGCATCGCAAACTAGGACATCCCAGTATAAAAATTGTAAAACACGTCATGAGTAGTAATAACATTTCATCTAGTAACATCCCTGATTCTTACTTTTGTACTTCTTGCAATTGGGAAAGAGTCATAAACTTGCATTTCCAGATTCATACACAAGTTACACAAGACCCTTTGAGTTAATTGCTAGTGATCTATGGGGGCCAGCACCTATTAGCTCAGATTATGGCTACAAGTATTACATATCTTTTATAGATGATTATTCAAGATTTGTATGGAAATACGTGCTAAAGTCTAAGTCTGAAACTAGTAATATAGTAATGCAGTTCATTAACAAGGTTGAAAACATGACTGGGAATAATGTATGCACATTTCAGTCAGATGGTGGAAAAGAATTTTTTCCTTTAAAAATTTTCTTTGAAAAGAAAGGTATTAATCATAGGACTACATGTCCATACACATCTGAAAAAATAGAATCATTGAAAGAAAACACAGACATATTGTAGAAACTGGGTTAACTTTACTAGCACAAGCCTCTATCCCATTAAAGTTTTGGCCAGAAGCTTTTAACACTGCTGTACACTTGATAAATATACTACCAACAAAAATTCTTAAGTTCAAGTGTCCACAGGAAGTGTAACTAAAATTAAACCAGATTATGAGCATCTAAAAGTATTTGGATGCCAATGTTTCCTTATTTAAGATCTTATAACAAACACAAATTAGACTTCAGATCTACTCCTTGCACTTTTTTAGGATATTGTGATAGACAAAAGGGGTATAGGTGTTTAGACGACAAAGAAAGAATATATATATCCAGGCATGTAAGATTCAATGAGCAGGTTTTTCCATATAGCAATGCTGAAGCTAAAATCAAAGAAAAAGTGAGAAATTCAAAATTCATGATTCCTGATCCACCTGATGAGATTAAGGTTCTGCCCTCAACACAGCCTATAAGGAATGACATCAGTACAAGCTCACAACACACCATGACTGCTAGAGAGTCAGGTCAAGAGAAAGCTACGTATGAAGATGATAGCAATAATCAGAATTTTCAAAGTCATGAAACAAGCTGTTCAAGTCATGATCAAGCCATCAGAGATGATATTATGGCCTACAGCAGTTCAAACAGCAACTCTGACAGCATTGTCAGAAATAATATCAACATTCACCCAATGTTAACTAGAGCAAAGTGTGGTATTTATAAACCAAAGATTATCAACAACATGGTTGTTTAGGAAGAACCTTCATCCTACATAGAAACTGCTCAAAATGGTAAATGGAGAGCTGCTATGCAGGAAGAGTGTAATGCTCTAATTAACAAAGGAAATTGGGATCTGATTAAAAAACCAGAAAACAAAAATATAATTGGGTGCAGATGGATTTTTAAATTAAAAAAAATGCTGATGGTTCAATTTCTAAATATAAAGCAAAGTTGTTGCAAAGGGGTATTCACAACATCATGGGGTTGATTTTTCAGAAACTTTTTCCCCTGTTGTGAAGCCTTCCTCAATTAGAGTCATTCTAACCATTGCTTTAAGCAGAAATTGGACCATCAGACAATTAGATATTAATAATGCTTTTCTCAATGGTGTATTGCAGGAAGAAGTATTTATGGAGCAACCAAAAGGGTTTACTCAGAAATCAGACAAAGGGCTGGTGTGCAAACTCAATAAAGCTATCTATGGCTTAAAGCAAGCTCCAAGAGTTTGGTTTGATAAGCTCAAGTAAACACTTATGAAATTCGGCTACAACTCACTAAAATCTGACAACTCCATATTTACTAAAATTAATGATCTTGCCACCACTTATATTCTAATTTATGTTGATGATTTTATTATTACAAGGAGCAGTGAGTCAGAAATTAAGAAAATCACTGCAATGCTTAACTCAGAATTCTCAATTAAAGATCTGGGAGGCCTGAATTACTTTTTAGGAATTGAAGTACAAAGAACCTCAAAATCAGAAATACACCTCAATCAAAGGAAGTATATTTCAGAAATATTATCAAGAGCCAAAATGGACAAAGCTAATCCCCTACCAACTCCAATGGTTGCAAATCATCAACTATCAAAATATAAGGGTGAAGCAATTCAAAATGAAAAACAGTACAGGAGCATAGTTGGTGCACTTCAATATGTGACTATAACAAGGCCAGACATATCATTTTGTGTTAATAAAGTTAGCCAGAACATGCAAAATCCTTTAGACAGTCACTGGAAAGCAGTAAAGAGAATACTTAGATAACTCAAAGGAACTATAAATCATGGCCTTATCTTAAAATCTAGCCACACACTTAACATAAATGCATATGCTGATGCAGACTGGGGAACAGATACAGATGATCGAAAGTCAACATCAGGCTATTGCATTTATTTGGGTAAAAATCATGTATCATGGAATACAAGGAAGCAAAACACTGTGTCAAGATCCAGCACAGAGGCCGAATTTAGGTGCGTGGCAAGTGCAGCAGCAGAAGTCATGTGGCTAGAGTCACTTTTAAGTGAACTCAACATCAAACCAAACAGAAGAGCAACAATTTGGTGTGATAATGTTAATACAATTTCTATAACATCCGGTTCTTCATTCGAAAACCAAACATATCGAATTTGACCTCTAATTATCAGAGAGCAAGTAATTAAAGAGAAATTAAGAGTTGGATACATACCATCTCTGCATCAAAAAGCGGATATACTTACTAAACCATTATCGAGGTCAAGTTTCACAAGATTAAGAGAAGAGCTCAACGTTGATGCTGCTAACCCAAGTCAAAGATCTCAAAGAATAATCTTCATACCAGATTGATGTTTGATCTGTTATTCTCTGCATGCTCTCCTCTGTAGATCATTTATTTTTGTTGTATTTCCACCTTGAGAAGGACAACTGCCATTGTTTTTCTTTCTCTAGCAAACCCTAGACTATTCGGGTTTAGGGGGGAGTAAAAGGAGGTGTGTTTTCTCTTTCCGCTGCGTACCTATCCGCACATCATTCAACTCATCATCTCAAACATTCGTGCAATCCAAGGGCTGGCATCTCTCTGTAGATTTACTTCAGATCACGGGCTAATCTATTTAATGCCCAATGCTCTTATATGTATCACATATATATTGCTGTGTGTATTCACGATTCTTTAATCTGATATAATAAAAACAACCTCTTCATCACATATTATTCAAATCAAAACATTTGTATTGCATTACTTTTCTTACTCTGCTTGAACCATACGGACTATATTCGGGTTGCCAAACATTATGTTGTATTTAATTATGCCAGCAAGCTTTGTAAATTTTCACATCTTTAACCTTTTTGTGTAGTAATAAGGCTTGAGGATGATAATGCAAATATTTCATTGCATTAACATACTCAAACAATATATATATATATATATATATATATATATATATATGACTTCAATGCTTCCAATTTAAAAAATTGTAAATATTTGACTGCTGATTGCATAATTTTCTATTCAACGGTAGGAAATTCTGTCTCTTTTACATTCTACTCTAATTTAAAATCCATCAAAGGATATTATGAAATATTTATGATCTTGATTGCAAATCCATTGACTTTACGATTGGTAGAATAGTTTTCATTTTTAGTTGATGCTAAAGTAAAGGAATTGGAATTTTTGTAAACTCTCTGCATGCTCTTACAAAAATAATATTCTGCCTATAATATCAGAATTATACTGTAATTATGAATATTTTTCTTAGTTTTCTAAAATTAATGCCAAAGGATGAATGATTTATCTTTCACATATTAGAAACATATTTCAAATGGAGAATGTGCTTTAAATGCATTTAAATACCAAACTATTATTCCATTTTTATTTCATCAATTAATTTTTATTATAATGTGCCAACTCAATGAACTCATCTTTACATTGTTGCTCTCAGTAGTTGATCTTTCAAATTAATATTTGAACCAAAATAGAAAGAAATTATATCAGCCTTTCAATTTTTACCCCTTTTCTGATTTCAGTATTTAATTAGGGTATTTATTTCTAAATTAATAAAAATAGAAGTTTGTGGTTAAAGATTTACTTTCTAATTGGAAAATGTTATTGATATTATAAGATAACATATAACATTTGTAAGAAACAAAGATGTTGAATCCAGTTTATTCAGTTTTAGGTTTAGCGACCACTACCCCAACATAAAACACACGCACCAAAATTGTAGCAGGGTAGCAGACAAAGAATACAAATTTCCAACATTTTCGATGAGTAGAAAAGAAAAACTTGATTAGATTAGTAAACGAGCGGTGAAGTTTAGTTTCCCATATCCGTCTTTCAATTTGTCGAAGACTCATAACAACAATCACAAATTGCAGTCCCTAATGTAGTAGTTTTTTTTGAAGAAAGGTACTTAATTAAACATATGATGCATATACTTTCATGATATGCCTCGTTAAAACCTTGCAAACCCCTAACCTAGATGGGTGGTTTTCAAGGAAAAAGAGATCCATATATTAACAATACAACAATCTGATAAACCGCAACCAAATTGTCAAATAGATGGAGAAATAATTGGAGGAAGCGCACTCAAAACCATATATATGAACAATTTGGGGGATAAAACAAAAAACCAAAAAAAAAATCCTCCCAACAAAAGATGAAAAAAAATAAAATCAACGGCACATGGAAAACACCTAATGTATACTTGTTGGAGAAAATCCCTTCAGATGATCAGTCTAAGGAAATAAAAAACCCAACGTAGCGGAAAACAACTGGATCGTGATTGTAGTGGGACGTTACAAACAGAGATAAACACTAGAACAGACAGTCACAGATCTATGCAATACAGAAAAATAAATAGCACCAGTATTTATAGTGGTTCCACTACCGTGAGACAATGTACGTCCACTTGGAAGAGGAGATTTTGTTAATCACTGAAAGATTAGAGTTACAAGATTGATTCACATTTGAATGCTATACATAAGAAGAATTTGCAATACAGACAAAATTCTGCAGAGTTTCAGCTTTTTTGGATGGCTCTGAAATTGACTGAAATTAGCTCTCAATTTGAGCTACCATTGTTATCTAGAAGCTCCATTATTTATAGAGTGAAGATATGAGGAGGGGTAGCTGCTATATGGAAGCTCGGGATTTGGTTTGGCATGTTTGGTCCGACATATGGCACTTACCATTTGGTTCGGCATAGTACACTTCAAGTCTGAACCGACATCTCTCAATTACCGAACGAAAAATCTGGACCGGTCTTCCTCTGCACCTACTTGGTTCAAAAAATACCAAATGAAATATTTCATTCGGCATCACTAGATCTCCAAATGGAAAATTTGGTTTGGTCTTCCTTCACTGCTCCAAACCAATGCCACTTTACTTCTCTTCTTTACCGAACGAAGTTTCTAGTTCAATCTTCTTCGATCACCGAATTATGTCGCCACTGCTCCTGAATTCTGGAGTGGAAAATCCAAGCAACACCAGACCACTGATTTAGTCCGTCAAATAAGCTTCCTCCACCAAACCACTTTTCTGGTTTGTTTTTCAGCTTCTACTCCTAGGGCTTCGGCTTCCTCCTCCATGAGCTTCTCCAATGGCCTCTTCTCGAATTCAGATATCATTTCTAACAATCTCCACCTTGATACCGAATTCCATACAAGCCTTCCAACTTCATCTACACCTTCATGCTCCAAGTAATAGATACTTACCTAATGAGCTTCGGCAACGCCATCACCCATTACACTCTGTCAACGAACTCCGACATAGTGTTCGAAGTACCCAGTCCGTGTAGAACCTATCAATCTCCAGTATGAAAAAATGTCTCCTTGACCATCTCAACTCTCCTCCCCATGCCACATCATGACACCTACCACTTCATTAAGCGAATCAAGTCCGAGCAACGCTCGAACTTAGCAACAGGCAATGACTTAGTAAACATGTCTACTCCATTTTCCTTTGTGTGAATTTCTAAAGATGAACTTGCTTCTCTTCACTCATCGAGACAAGGAACGACTCTCTCACCGCAATATGCTTTGTTCTCGAGCTCAACGCCATATTTTCAGCTAAGTGAATTGCACTTTGACTATCACAGTACACATCCATGCCTTCATATACAAAACCCAAATCACATAATAATCTCCTCAAATAAAGCGCCACTTTAGTCGCTTCAACCGCAGCTATGAGCACTGCCTCTATAGTACACAAAGCCACAATCGTATGCAACCTCGCTCTCTAACTGATCGCCGTCCCACCAATGGTGAACACATATCCAAAGGTTGAATTCCTTCGATCTCTATCACCGACATGGTGGGAATCACAAATTCCAACTCCTCTGTCGCCAAAGACAAGTCCATAGTTTGGAGTTCCTATAAGGTATCTGAAGATACACTTCACTGCTTCCCAATGTGTCTTCCTTGGATTAGCCATGAATCTACTCACCAATCCAACCGTCTGTGCAATGTCAGACCTAGTGCAAACCATGGCATACATCAAGCTGCCAACTGCACTTGCATATGGGACATTCATCATATAAACCTTGTCCTTTTATGAGATTGGAGAACCTTTACTACAAAGTTGTACGTGCAAAGGCATAGGTGCGTTGATTATCTTTGCCCCTTCCATGCTAAACCGAGCAAGCACCTTTCGAATGTACTCCCTTTGAGTGAGGGTTAAAAGTCCTAGTTTTCTATCCCTTTGGATTTCCATATCAAAAAATTTCTTTGCTTCTCTAAGATCTTTCATTTCGAATTCCAATTTTAGCTTTCGCTTTAAACTATCGATTTCAGCCTTATCCTTGGAAGCAATCAACATATTATCCATGTATAAGAGTAGCTACATCCATCTACCATTCTTTAAATGCTTGAAGTACACACAAGCATCTTTGATGCTACGATCAAAACCAAGTGAAAGCATAAAAGAGTCAAACCTCTTGTACCATTGTCTAGGCGACTTCTTAAGTCCATACAAAGACTTATTCAATTTGCAAACCCAATTTTCTTTCCCATCTACAATAAATCCTTTTGGCTGCTTTATGTAGATGACAAGTCTTCGTGTAAGAAAGCGATTTTCACGTCCAGTTGCTCCAGCTCCAAGTCATGAGCTACGACGATAGCGTGCAAAATGCGGATGGACGTATGCCTCACTACCGGAGAGAATATCTCATCATACTCCAATCCCTTTCTTTGTAAAAACCCTTTAATAATTAGTCCAGCCTTGTATCTCCCATCATCCTTCACCTTGAACTCCCACTTGCAACCTATGGCTCAGTTTCCTTGAGGAGGTGGTACCAAATCCCAAGTCTTGTTCTTCTTCAACGACTTTAACTCCTCTTCCATAGCGCATATCCACTTCGAACCATCACATGACTTCAAAGCTTCATCAAGGTCAATCGGATCCTCATGAACCACATGTAGGGCATAGTCAAACTGATCACCAAGGCTAAGGTTGGCAAATTACTAATCACCATAACTTTTGGGTGGCCTAATAGTCCTACGACTGACCCAGGTAGGTACTGCTTTGCTTAAACTCCTTTCAGCTCCACCTAGAAATGAACTTCCTCTAGATTGATGCACATCACCAGCACTACTAGAAGGCACCTATGGACTATCCTGTAATGTTTCATCAACTGTGTTTTTCTCGACAGCATCAACAACAACCCTACTATTTGGCTGGTACACGAGAACTTCTTCCATCTTCTTAGGTCTATCAGAATCTTCTGATGTGGTAGGTAGCTTCTCTTTTAGACTAAACATAGCAGACTCATCAAAAGTGACTTGTTTGGAATGATTAATCTTTCGATCAACAAGGTTCCAAATTCGATACCCTTGGATACCATCAGTGCATCCCATTAATATGCCCTTATATGCTCAAGCCTCCAACTTGTCATCAGATGTACGATAAACGTACACAAGACAACCAAAAATTAAAAAGTAACCAAGATACACTGCTTTATCTCTCCACTTTTCTCTGGAATCTTCCCATCTATGGCTGAGCACGAAATTCGATTTATGATATGTGCCGCAGTTGACAATGCCTTGGCCCAAAAGCCTCTAGACAAGCCTGCCGTCAATCTTAAACAACAAGCCTTCTCCAGTATAGTCCTATTCATCCTTTCTACAACCCCATTGGATTGCAGATCTTCGGATGTGGTGAAATGTCTCAGAATGCCATGCGGTCTACAAAAGTCGAGGAACTCCCAAGAGACAAATTCACTGCCATTATCATATCTCAGTACCTTCAACCTAGAACCAGATTAGTTCTCAACAAGTGCTTTCCAGTCTTTGAACTTCTCAAAACCCTCTGATTTGGCCTTCATAACATACACCCATATTTTCTGAGAAAAGTCATCAATAAAAGAGATAAAATACTTTGCTCCTCCAAGACGAGGAGTAGCAAATGGTCCCTAAACATCTATATCCACGTACTCAAGTACTCGTCTCGATCTACGGAGTCCAACTCCAAAAGATACTTTAGTTTGCTTGCCTAACACACTCCTGCAAAATCCATATTGCCAAAGTTTTCTCCCTTGATCATCTTCCGTCTTTGAAGCAACTCTAAGCTCTTCTCTAAAATATGACCCAACCTGATATGCCAAAGCTTTATGGCATCCAAAGCACGAGAACTATCTACTCCAACACACGACTCTTCCAGAACTGTGGCTCCTTTCAGCAAATATAGATTTCAGAACACATCTCCATTCATAAGAACTAGGGCACCTCTCAAAACCTTCAGAATATCCTTTTCGATAGTTACATTGTACCCCAAAGATGTCAATTGTCCTAAAGGAATTAAGGACTTTCGAAGACCTGCAACATATTGGACACTTGTCAACGTGCATATCACTCCGTCAAACATCTTGATCCTCGTTGTACCTTCACCCGTTGCTCTGTAGCTAGCATCATTACCCATAAGAATAGAGCTTCCCTCTCATCCAATGAAAGAACTGAAGTAATCCTTATTAGGCGTCATATGGAAAGACGCCCCTGAGTCCAGCACTCAATGGTCTGAGGCATCTGGTACTACTACAGACAACACACCGTCAAATACAGACTTCTCCACCACAAATGATGAAGATCCATCTTCTTCCTTCTTCTTAAAATCTGGACAATCCTTTTTCCAATGACCAGGTTTCTTGCAGATAAAACACTTCCCATCCTTAGACTTTCCTCTCCTACATCACCAGGCTCCCTGGACTTGGAATGCCCACTAGGGTTCTAATTCTTCTTAACTTCTCTACCTCTTTCAACAAATATGCCGTGACTACTACTTCCACCTCTACTTCCTTCACTTATCTCTTTCATTTGATCTCTCAAGCCTTCAGATAGAAGACCTGACTTCACATCTTCGACTGTCAATGTGTCTCTAGTGAAGATAAGGCTGTTAACGAAATATGTGTATCGCTCCGGAAGAGAACACAAAGTAATCATTGCCATTTTCTCCTCATCCATCTTCAAGTCAACAACCTTCATCTTCATCAAAAAATCATCAAAGAAATTAAGATATTCCTTCACTGAAGTACCCTCTCTTATCCTCATGGTGAAAAATGTCTTCAGCAATATCAGACGGTTAGTCAGAGATTTCTTCAAGTAGAGATTCTATAGCTTAGTCCAAATGCTCTTGGCAGTGGTCTCGCTGCTAATCATTGAGATAACATTCTCTCCCATAGCTGGTTATAAAGTAGTAAACACCCATTTCTCCATCTCCTTTGTTTCCGTGGCTGAGATGTCAGCCGTCAACTCCTCACGGGAAAACACTACTGAATGGACTCCATTCCTCATTAGAACAACCTTCATCCTCCATTGCCACTTCTCGAAGTCTTTATCCCCATTCCATTTCTCAGTTGCCAACTATGATCCTGACGCGATATACGTTCCTCTAGTATAGAATCTTGTTACAACTGGAGTAGCTTCATCTCCTGCCATAGCGTCTAACACTCCTCAATCAACCTTGCAGCTCGGATACCAAATTGTTGGGGAAAATCCATTTAGATGATCAGTCTAAGAGAATAAGAAACCCAACACAGTGGAAAACAACCAGATCATGATTGTAGTGAGATGATACAAACAGAGATAAACATCAGAACAGACAGTCACAAATCTATGCAATGTAGAAAAATAAATAACACCGATATTTATAGTGGTTCCACTACCGGGAAGCAGTGTACGTCCACTTAGAGGGAGGAGATTTTATTAATCACTGATATATTAGAGTTACAAGATTGATTCACTTTTGAAGGCTATACATAAGAAGAATTTATAGTACAGACAAAATTCTACAGAGTTTCAGCTCTTTAGGATGGCTATGAAATTGGCTGAATTTAACTCTCAATTTCGGCTGCCATAATTGTCCAGAAACTCCACTATTTATAGAGTGAAGATATGAGGAGGGGTAGCTACTATATGTAAGCTCAGGATTTAATTCGGCATGTTTGGTCTGGCATATGGCACTTGGCATTTGGTTCGGCATAGTACACTTTAAGTCTGGACCAGCATCTCTCAATTATTGAACGAGAAATCTGGACCGGTCTTTCTCTTCACCTACTTGGTTCGGCAAATACAAATGAAATATTTAATTCGACTTCACCAGATCACCGAATGACAAATTTGGTTTGGTCTTCATTCACCGCTCCAAACCAATGTCGTTCCACTTCTCTTCTTTACCGAATGAAGTTTCTAGACCGAACGAAGTCGCCGCAACTTCGGAGCGGCAAATCGAACCAACACCGGTCCCCAGATTTGGTCCGGTAAATCATCTTCCTCCACCGAACCACTTTCCTAGTTCGGTCTTTAGCTCGTGCTCCTAGAGCTTTGGCTTCCTCCTCCATGAGCTTCTCTAATAGCCTCTTCCCGAATTTAGGTATCATCTCTAAAATACTAAGCAAAGAAGCCTCTCTCGGCGAAAAGAACATTAACGCTAAACTCACTTCTGGAAGCATCGAAGATAGAGAAAATCCACTTTACCAAAAAAACCTAATCTCTCAAAAATGGCAAAGAACAATGACAAAAACCTCTCGAAGACTCGCATCAGCAACTAACTGAAGTGGAAAGCACAACTTCAAATTAACGGTCGGCAATAGGCTCAAGGAGGGTGAAAATCCCGCTATCTATCAATGGAGATTCCAAAATTACTCAAGATAAGCTCTGTCTCTTTGTTGATTCTTTCTTTGTTCAAATTGTAACGCATAAGTTGTCTGTAATCCTGGTAAATAAAAGCATTTCTAACATGAATTGGAAGTGCAATACTCTTAAATGTTCGATTGTTTCATTCACACCAGATGTTCCAGATGATAGTAGTGAATGCAATGTTATTAATATGATTCAATAGCATGTTATTAGTCTGTTAGTACATAGATTATCAAACACGTGGTTAAAATCGACTGAATTTCTGAAATTTAGATGCAGTTTCTTCATAATGTCTTCAAATAGAGTTCTGGAGTAAGTGCAATTGAAGAATAGGTGATCCCAATCTTCTATTTGATTAGTACAAAGAGCACAGTACTTATCTATATCAGTGTTCCATTCACTAAGTCTGTCCTTCGTATGCAGTCCGTTTAATTTTGCTAGCAGAGTACATATAGACATTTTGGGTGCACATTTATTATCCCAAATCACTTTAGCCCAGTTAAATACTGTGTATTTAGGCCTGATAGTTCTCTATGAAATCAGCAAAAAAGAAATTAATAAACTCAAAATTTTAAAATTTCAAGGATAAAAGATGTTTACATCAAAATTGAGGAGAGAATACGGTATACTAATTATGAACTATACATGCAGATTAAGGCATATACAACTACATGTAACAATTTTTAATTTATAATGTAATTACAGTCGGTACTAAAAAAAGGCATATGTGTCTTTATAGAAACAACATGTTTTGTGTTTATAAGCGAAGTCGAATTAGATTGTTCACTATGTAATTAGGAAAAAAAGAATTGATACTCAACAATTTTGAATTTCAGGGAAAAAAGATTTTTACGTTGAAGGAGAGAATATAGTATACTAATTATGACCTATACATGCACTTATACATGCAGATTAAGACATATACCTTTGCTTTTGAAGATACACCAATCTTAGCTACAAATTCTAATTTGGATTTTGAGCAGATTAATCAACTCAATGGCATCAAATATACAGTAATTCATTACTTGATAGAAAACTGTAGAAAACTTCATGTACTGAACTATTGTGTAGTTGATTACATAGTAAAGAGAGTTTATGTCTAATGCGCACATCTTCATCAGACATACGTAAACTGACATTAAACATGATAAAGGTTGAAAACATACACAACATGCTTACTCTTGGTTTGACGATTTTACAGTTCGTGTTAGAAAACAAACAGTGATCAGTACAAATTTTTATTTTTACAAATATAATGAAATAATTTTTAATTTTTGGGTCTAAGTTTAACAATGTCATGAACAAATTTACCCTGTGTTTATTTTGAGAAACATTTAGTTTACTGCCATATGTACTACATATTGGTAAGTTATTGATTTTGCTACACCCAGTTGCATAGTTAAGTAAATTAGTGGAAAAAAATTTAGAGTATGACTGTGTCCGCAAGAAACCACAATGAAAAACTGACATACTCACAGTGGTAAATGCAGCATATAGGTTCTGTACCAAAAATATTAGAACCTAAAAACAAATCACACCAGGTTTATAACTTATGTTAACTTGAAATTTTTTATTTATGTACTTTTGTTTCTAGTTAATAACCATGTGATTTCTTATCATCTCAGTATGAACAAGACTAATGAACTAACATTATATACTTCAGTACGAAAAAAATCAACGTAATTATAGGTATTTACACAATGAAATTGAAAATCGGGTGCTTTCAGTTAAGCTCGATTAATATTATAGATCGACGATAACTAATTCATCGATAAAAATAATAAAATCAGAAAAAATAGTTATTGATTAAGGTAATAAAAGTACCTACAAATTCTGGATACGATGGTTTGATTCTACCGAAGAACCTTTGCTTTAAAGAAACCCTAATTCGAATTCCTAAACCCTAGATCCTAATTTTCGATCAGAAAAGGTGCGTGGAAGTAAAAATGCGTAAACTCTTCTAATCGTGAATTTCAATTTTTTGCGGTCAGAAGAGAAAAGAAGCGTTGGGGATAATTTAAACATGACATAAACATATATTTACCGTTATGTCCACGCTACTTCCTTCTATTTCCAACTATGACGGGTTTTATAACGGTGGAAGTGTTGGGAATGAAATAGAGAGAAAAAATTAGTAACCTTTTTTTTCTTTAGTAATGGGAAAAAAGCGGTGTCATATGCCAACGGGAATAAGTGTTGGCAACTAAAAAATATAAGTGTTGGAAAATTATTATTTTGGTGTAGTGTCCTTCATAAGGAGTTCGTAATTTCTACAAACAATTCTCTAGTATTTTGTAAGTACTTAATAGCATATGTGATAATTCCTATTGCCAATGCATAAGGAATCTATCCCACATGCTCCACATTAAACATTTTATTTGATGTTAATGTACATCATTTGGTACATTCCCAACATTCTTTTATACTGATTACAACAGATTTCTTTTCAAATCCTACATTGAAAATTAAAGATCCAGATTAAAATGATTAAACATTGGTGCATCCTTAGCAATCATAAGTTTGTTGTTCTTATCATTTTAGTAATGTTTTAGCATCTTTATAGTTACTTCTTATATACACATTCTTCCTCTACATTGTGACTGAAGTTCAAGTCGTTTGATTTTTTGCTAAAATATTTGCTCAACTCCAATGCTTGCTGAAAGATACTTTCGTATCAGTTCTTAAATCCAATCCAAAACACACAGACTCAGCACCGCACCCATCGACTTCAAGACACTTTGGTTGTTATGAGAAAACAACATATTCTAAATCATTATTTTGAATGTCTATTTTCAATGTGCATGTACCAAAAACTAAAACCATATCAAGCAATAATTTGCGAAAATCTGAATTAACTTAAGCGCGTCGAATGATGTATCCGTTAGGTTAATTTCAATAATTGAAATTTATGATGTCATTCTATTAAAGTAGCCTACATTTTTTCAATTGCTTGGGTCTTCCTTTTGAAGACACTTTTGAATTCGATCGATCATATCCCTTCAGTATAACTATCAAATCATATTTTGATAATGTATTTGGAATCCATTTAGAGGTTGCACATCATGTCATATCGAAGAGTCAATACTCTTAATGGCTAGTTGACAATTGAGGAAACTACTTTCTCGACATTGATATAAAATTTATAGTTTCTTTTTAGCATGCGAGAATTCTTATTAGACATTCTAATGTATTATTTCCGCACAGACTTGGTTGATTTCATTCCATCCAACATAATTAGTTTTATATTTGAACCATATCCAAATCCATTTTACTACCAATAATATCTAAAAGAAATTTATTCATCATGAAATTGGCATTTCTTGAAACAACAATTGTTTCTCAATGCAACAGAATATCTATTCATAAACATTTTATGAACTTCCTTTATATTTGTATATAACTAATTTAATTTTGAGTTTATGATAATTTATGTTCATAACACAAAATAGTCAACTAGTTTTGGTCGATCCTAAACTCCTTTAGGGTAATTTGCACAAGCCCCCTCACGAGCAAATATTATGTGCAACCTTTCAACTCACACAACCTGTCAACTCATCGACCTATGATATGTAGGGGTTTGTTATCAACTCTTATTATGTATAATTTCGTAAACTA
The DNA here is from genome assembly GCA_030765085.1 of Allium cepa. Classification (NCBI taxonomy): domain Eukaryota; kingdom Viridiplantae; phylum Streptophyta; class Magnoliopsida; order Asparagales; family Amaryllidaceae; genus Allium; species Allium cepa. The sequence continues at coordinate 849,812,779 of CM060938.1, forward strand.
CGCTTTAAATGAAATTAAATTTAACCCATGTACTTACTCTTAAGTACATGACATTACAGAAAAAGCCGACTTAGGTTCACTCGTCATTAACTGTTTTTTGTCCATCAATGTTCGATTACTCCTTATCGATACATATCATAGGATGGAGTGACTTTTGAATTGAATCTTTTTCGTTTTTAGGTATTTTTAGAACCCTTTCAATACACTCACCCATTCGATTAAACTGAATACTTATTTCTTTGCATATTATGGTTTTTCTACTTCTGTTTTATAAATGAACCTATCGTAAACACACCACTTATGTATCAAATAAACATATTCATTTCTATGATAATTCATCTATGAATTTAACAAAGTAAGTGGATCCATTTGGTAATATTAGACTTTGAACTACATACTTCTTTATTTATCATTCCCATTGATTGGGTATTTCGCCCTTATTCTTCTGAGATATAATTAATTAGTACTGAATGATTCATAATCATATGATTATTGAATTATTCCTCAAAGATACAAATTAGTCCATACTTCTAAAATAATTGTAAAAATTTCAGATACTTCCGTATTTTCTAACGCATCACTTTTGCTATAAATACCATTATTATAGATTAATTTTATTTTATAATGAATATTCATAATATTCATATCGAAATAAAAATATATCTAATTTTAGTCAATATCTAGAACAACTATTATTTCATGAATAATATTTGGTATGTTTACGAAAATAATTTGTAGTTTTATACATCCATTAAGAAGTGTTATATGGTATGCTCCCACTATTTCAATCAATACTATAATAGCGTATGATATACGAAGCTCCATTCAATCACCTATTACGAATTTTATTTCACACATTATAGTTCGTTTACTGTCGAGAGTTTTAGATCAAATATCTTAAACTCGAAGAAATAAATTTAATATAAAACAAGTATTTATATGGAAATACATTTGGAATAGAAATCATGTTTCTCATTCCATATTAGGTATCTTACAGTATTTTATGAAATTCTCTTTTCCAATGTCACTTCATAAAGCAGAGGTAACCATTCACTCTCTTTATTTCAGCCATACCTAAGTTAGGTAACTCTAATACATTCGATTGCTTTGACAAATAGTCGAACCATTCATAAGTATGACGACCGGGATTTTCGACCTTCAAAAATTGACACTAATGTGTTCACTGTATAAAATGTCGTGCCATCGAGTGCCGAAAATACCAGATCATTAAGGATTAAGAAGAAAACAGATAGAAGAAGAAAACAGATAGAAGAAGAAATAAAAATAACAACAACAAAGAATCTCACAGTCGCAGCGGAATAAAATATAATATTCAACAACAGATTTTTGTACAAAAGAATCGGTATCAGTCAACATACATACAACTTATTAGAGTACAACCATCAACATAGAAACCCATGATAGTTATAGTAACTTGTCCTCAAAAATGCTGAATATACAGCCTATAATACACAGTGGAAGAGAATCAAGTGCGTGCAATACGTATCTACCATACAACTCGTCTCTTGAGCTTCAAAGCATCCTAACCTGAATCTGTAATACCCGGTCTGACCCGAGCGCTATAATAAAAATAACACCTGAGCCAGTCTAGAAACCAGTAGGATAAAACAAACTCAATTTGAATTATTACTATTATATAAATCCTTTGAAAGAAAAAGATGTCTCGTAAGACCACACCACAAATAAACACGATGGGTTTTTACCTTATATAACCAAAACCTTTTATAGAAAATCCCGTGGTATTATAACAGTGTCTAAGTACAAATACTTATTCAAATAGTCGAAATTGTTACATTAATTAAATTCCAGCATATTAGGCTCTATAACCAAAACCGTAAAGGTTCATTTTGGAGAATAGATTTCATACATTGACTAGGCACTGGGGTACCACCTATCACAGTACACATCTAGAAAAATGTACCGAGGACCTCGCCGCGATCCCCTACAACACAAGATCAGCTCTATCCCTTACCTGGATAGAACTGAATATGTTACCACCCCGGGTGTTCCCACCCTTATCGAGAGCTCTTTTTCTATGCACCAACGTATCCATAATTAATAATATATCCGATGGTATCTAGAAAGGTGATAACATATCCTAATTTGGTGCGACCCACTTAGCCTTGCTGCATCTTTCTTGATTTTCAGTCATTCCGGTTAATGAGGCTTGAGGCTACGATTACAATTTTAAGGAATTATACTTGGAATGCTCATTGTCCTCCAATGACAATGTACTGATAGCATTCATCCATACAAGTCCGTTATGGGTCTGTACGAAACCGAAGGCACTATTCCCACTACATCCATTTTGAAATCATCCTCAGGATGAGTAGCGATTAGCCTTTGCACTTCAATGCACCAACTTCGATTTATCTTCACTTCGAAAACGTATTTGTTGGATCGAAGTGGTTTTCGGAAAACTTATCCAATCTCGTCTCTTCGAAACAACGTTCAATATTTTTGGTAAACTCAACCCCAGTTCCTTAGGAAATAAACACACGAAATAAGATCGGAGATCACCTCCTATCCATTAGTGGACAAATTTTCTTACCTAGAAAAACGAGACGAGTTTATACATACAATATAGCACCTTTGACGGTAACTGTATCATGTAACCCCCGTGTTTCTCCTATATATTTCCAAAGTTATGTTTTGGTCCAGATTCGATAGTCGATTATTTAACTATCAAATAAACAATCATTCAACCAAAGGTTTCATTTCCCACTGAAATCACTAGGCCTTATTTAATTTAAATTTAAATAAATTAAATCTCTTTATTAAAAAGTATGTACTTATCTCACCGGAATAAGCATATTCACAAACCATTTCCTTCAAAATCTTTTAAAAAAATCTTTTTGAAATATATATGGAAAGCACCATGCTGTATCAACCATGGATTCGCAACTCAATGATTACATCTCTATCCTAGAGAAATCCAAACATAATTACATGCAATCTCTGCCTCCCGATTTCCGCCATGGGAGTATACCATTACTTTTTGAAAACTTTATTTAATAATTAAATATACAATTAAAATAATTACATAACTTTGAAACAATAATTATTGATTTATTAATAAAATTCTAATAGATTTACAAGACTTGTTTATAAAACTTATAATTCATTTTGACAATTTAAAAATATCTAAATAACTAACCTTTTGGAATATTTTTATGCTAAAACATTTTTAAATCACCTAGTTGAATAAGTAAAAATCCTCTTTAAACAAACTCAACTTCTCGATAAAAATATGTTTTTCAATTCCAATGTAACCAAACTAATATTTATAAATCTCTCTCGATTTATCATCAATCGGTTTACGTCTCCAATTTCATAAATCCCCTTTTCACATTTCTAAAAGTAGAATCTATCATTTCTTTTTAAATCGATTAATCCATCTCTGTATAAATTCTTATCGTGAATTTATATCTTCAATTTATCAAATGATAATCATTTCACTTCAATTATAAACATTGTTTATAAATCCTTTAGTCTCATTTCCAATTTGCAACGGTTTCACATCACTTAAATTCATTATAAATTGATTTCTAAATGAAATTCCATTTATAAATATTTTACTTCCAAAATACCATTTTAATTTTTTTTCATATTCAAAATATATATTTATGGTATTTTAAAATACCAAAATCTAGGCATATGCTACCCTATCATCCAATAAATTCAAATCACACTATAATCTATCACAGATTATTCAAAGATATCATATCACTCTATATGAAATTAAATTCAAGATTTTTTAAGAATCTAGTTGGATCCCTTCAACCTATTTTCCTTTATCCACATATGTTAATATAACATATAAATACCAATCCTGCTTCAAGGCTGGATATCGCGGTAATATAGGGTCATCCGCTATTATGCGGGGTGCATAGGGTCTCATCTGCTAAAAATTTGTGGGAATATCAATCCAACTACTAATATATATGCTGCTATATATATACATACATCCAATTGATAATAATAATTATCAAATCATCCAATCAACCAATAGTTAAATTTTTAACATTTTAAATTACACTAGCAATCCAAAAATGAGTGAGATTTACTGACATTGCTTGTAGTCGTCGCGATAGCGATTTTTACGATTAAAATTAAACCAACATTTAATTTTACTTAAAATTTTCGCTAGCTCAAATTTATCCCAATCCAGCTCCATTACGCAGTATTTTCAAATGCGAACCCAATATCGCTTGTTTCGTTCAATTTCGACCTTGTATGTACAAGTTATGGCATTTTAAAGATTGCATGAATTATTATATAATAAATTTACAATTTTATTTTTATTTTTATTAACCTAAATAATCTTGGCCACACATTTCAATTGGAGCAGATCATGACTTTGTGTTTCCTCTTCTCCCTACGTGTGAAACCCGTCATTCACATTTAAGAACCCATAGCCACCAATTTCCCAACGATTTATGCACCACCTACGATCGCCTAGAACATGATCCAAGACCACCAATCAAAAGCTCATCGCGAGCTCCATCATAGGCCTCTGACCACACCCCCAAGTCGCTGCCCATGCCTAGAAATTCATGCTCGAACGTAGATGAATGCGGCCATTTTCTGGCCTCGACACTGCACCAAATTCAATCACCACCGTTAGATAGAGAGAACTCGCTGTGCTCTTCATTTTTGTAGTTGAAAGTTTCTCGTATAGGTGCACGGATTTGGAAACCAGAGGGAAGAAAGTTGGGAAAGAAATTGGCCATTAAAACTGTTAGAGGCGGCTAAGGTTATTGCCCTAGGGTTTTGAAGGTTATGGTCCTATATTTATAAGCAATGCCCCAAAACACTATTCATCAGAATATTTTTCAGACTCCAAAGAAAGCGTTTAACTAGGTATTTATTATGTTTTACTCCTATTTCGAACATAATGAAATATATATCGTGAGCCAATTCCATCGTATTTAGAAGATAGGTTTTCGAATCGACTTATTTTAATTAAATTTCACTTAAATAGATTTCCATGCATTTTAACTTCGCACGACTAAGCCGTAAATCCGATTGATGTGAAATTTAAAATCCAATAATAACTTACTATTGCAGATCCAATGAATCTAGTTTCGTCAAAATTTGAGACAATGTCAAAAATGACTAATTTTATGTGTTAGTTAATTATTAAAATTTCCAATTTTCGTTAAATTAACTTTTAATTCAATATTAAAAGTTTCCTAACTCCGTTTTAATTCAAATAGAATTTATATCAACATCAGAAAGCGTTTTCGATTCATATCCGATTCAAATTCAATTATCCACACAATTTGAATATTAAATTCACTATTCTCAAATTACGATAAATGGTTATATTTGAAATTTAATTCAGATTTTCCAATTCAACTAAAATTTCCACATTCAAAATCAAATATCATTTCAAATTCAACTTTTAAAATAAATTAAATGTTCAAAATCAAGGACTAATATCCGAGTCATACATTCCTCTCCCCTTAAAAGAATTTCATCCTCGAAATTGTTAAGGTAGGACGAATGATCAAAACCCAATAACTTATCAAAACTCACATAGTTAAAACTTGATATTCACTTTTCTAAACCTTTTAGTTTAATCCCAACATTTAGTTTCCACTTCTGATTCAAAACCCTTTCTTTCAATTTCAATTCAAAAATAAACCATTTTAAGTTAACAAAAATTTTCGAAAAATTTTCAAAATTTTTCTAACACTTCAAAGTTTTGAATTTTTTTGGCAGATTCTCCCTTGTACGGAGAGCCTTTTGCAATATGACAAGAGAGATAAAAATATATACATCGAGCCACACAGTCAAAAAACAAAATATATATCAATATTTATACCTTTACGGTATTTAATCCAAAAACGTACCTTATATTATCAGTTTTAAGCGAGCGGCTTATTTTATATGCAATTTGCGTAATCAAACTCAAGCAAAACAGCTCCATGTACCTGTACTTACTCAATTTTAAACAAGTAAGTACCAAAACATGAATTTTTAATAGCACTTCATTAATTTAGCTAGTTAAACACATAAATTTCATAAACAATGCATTCTAACATATAATCATAAGCAATTATAAGGTTCCGATACTAATTTAGTTACTTTCAGTCGATCCATATACTTTTCATTCAATTCGAAATGATTTACAACCCAATTATTTCCAATTAATCCATATTTATACCAAAAAAATTCATATCCATTCCAGATTGATTTTAAAATCAATTTATTCACTTTCCATTTATTCGCAGAATTTTATTTACTTTCGTTTATGTCAAACAACAATTTTCTACGCAAATTCGGCTCTATTCATTTAATAAAATAACCATTTTAGTTTATAACTATTTAAAATTGATTCCAAATCAATTTATATTAAATTATATTCCATTTTTAATTGATTCTCAACCAATTTATTAACATTCCATTCATATCCACATTCACTGTATTCAAATCCATTATATTAAGCTCGGAATCATTCCATGCTAATTTATTTATGAGCCATTTCATACATTTATTTAAGCCAACCTTCCATCCAAAATACTAACTTAAGTTAATTCATTTACTCCCAATTAATTCAATTTTATAACTTAAGTTTGTTTCCCTTACCATCATATTCCAATTCAGATATCTGATTTGACTTTTATTCAACCAAATTACATTCCATTTACCAATTAATTAAATTTGTTCCTTCACCCAATCCACTTCAACTTAACTTTAAGCTCGATTTCATTTCAAAAAATAACCAAGGCCATGTTCAATTTATTTACACTTAAATTGAATTTATTTATAACTCAAGTTCGACATTTCCATCCATTCAATTTCATTCAAAGCAAGTCCCATTTAAATATTTGATTCACTATTTAATTCTTCTAATTGGTTTGCTTTCATTTTATATCTCACAATTGGATTTTTGTTTCAAAATAATTCTATTTAATCCACTTGAGTTCTTGTACACTTTATAATTCAAGTTTGAATTTTTATTTCTTCACCAAAATATCGAACCAGTTTTTTATTTTGGTTGTTCTATTCCATCAATTCCAATTTTGTAACCTATTTAACTTATTTGCTCACAGTTCCAAAATTTTCACTTAAAATTTTATTCCATTCGAAGTTTATAACTTATGGTCATACAATCGCTTTATAATTCAAACTCCATATTCAATTCAATTTGATAGCATTTCTAATTCTAATTCAAATTTTGTTTAACTTAAGTTAAATTCCAATTCATACAATTTATTTTCCACATCTTCATAAATTCTTTATTTGAGTTGATTACATTTCAAATTTTATAACTTATAGTTGTATATCCATTTCACAACTCAAACTTTATATTCAATATCTTCCATTACATTCAATTCAATCAACTACTAATATTTGTTTCAATTCATATTACTAGTATCCTTCATTCATACGCATCCAATTCTTTTCAATTCAGTTCACTTAATTAGTTCACTTTACTAATTATTCCATTTAACTTTGCTTAAATTAACTCACCGTTTCATTAATTCCATTCAAACCACAATTAGTTAAAATTTTAAAATTTAATCTCTTCAACTTAAGTTAAATTCTCCTTTTAACTTCTCACTTTAAATTTTAATTTCAAAATTTAGTTTTCACACTTCTTTCCTTATTGATATTTGAAAAACCTTTAGCTAGGGATTTAGAATTCAAATACCTGGTATTTATTTCAAATCACTTTGAAATTATACACACACACACACACACACACACACATATACACTAAATCCCACCTTTTACATTTAAACCAAATCTGGTTTTTATTTAAAACAAACCCCCTTCGGAATTTCGAAAACAACACTTGTTTTCGTCCAAAAACCTCCACATTAATTTACTATAGTAGCATCCGTCTCCTAGAAACTCAAAAATGAATGATGATGATGTTGTAGACATCGCGAGGATTATTTTCTAGTGACTGAAGTGAGTTCAGTGCTATATCACCTTCGAAATCCATTTATAACAATTTTAATCCTAATTTAAAGCATCTTCCATTCCAAAAATAATACCACCATCATTCATTTCCCAATGCCTTAGAATACTTTTTCAAAAAATCTCTATGGTTTAAATTTCAAATTCTGGCTGGAACCCATTTTAATTACAATTTATTTTCATAAATTATTCTTGTACAACCCCCATTTGGTTATACATAACCATTTCAATTTTTATAGTCTTATTTTGATTATAATAACAGCCAAACACACCTATTATACTATAATAATTTCAAAAAAAATACTTCTTTTATATTAAAATATAATTTGAGTAAAATTATTTCGTTTACCCACTTTAAAACCATACTATGTTAGTTTACCTGGTTCGAGTGTTTAAAATTCTTATTGAGTTCGTGGCATCCCACTATTCGACCAAAATCCGAAAACCACTCAATCGATAAGTCAGCACAATATAAAACAATTTATATTCACTAATGAATACACGCTAATATCCATTGATACACTCAAACTCATTCTAGGGTTCTACTGACCCTATCTCTAATGAGTAATCCCCTCAAAACCAAGGTTCTCGCTCAACCTACAGCTCTGATACCAAGTGCGACGACGGAGATTTTCAACCTTCGAAAATTGACACTAATTCATTCACTGTACAGAATGCCGAGCAATCGAGTGCCGAAAATACCAGATCATTAGGGGTTAAGAAGAAAAGAGATAGAAGAAGAAACTGAAATAACAACACAGAATCTCGTAGTCGCAGCAAAACAAAATATAATATACAATGATCAATTTTTGTACAAAAAGAATCTGCATCAATCAATATGCATACATATTATCAGAGTAAAATCATCAACATAGAAACCTGGACAATTATATTAACTTGTCCTCAAAAGTGCTGAATATACAGCCTACAATACACAATGGAATAAAATTAAGTACGTGCAATACATCTCTACCATCCATATCGTCTCCTAAGATCCAAAGCATCCTAACCATAATATGTAATACTCGATCTAACTTGAGCATTATAATAAAAATAACACCGGAGTCGGTCTGGAAAACCAGTGTGAGAAAACACACTCAATCTGAATTATTGCTGTTATAAAAATCCTTTGAAAACAAAGGTATCTTGTAAGACCATGCAACAAATAAACACGACGGGTTTTACCTTATGATAATCGAAACCTTTTATAGAAAGTCTCTAATAGTGTCTAAGTACAAATACTTATTCAAATAGCCAAAAATTGTTACATTAATTAAATTCCAACATACCGAGCTCTACAACCAAAACCGTAAAGGTACGTATTGGAGAATGGATTCCATACAACGACTAGGCACTGGGGTACCACGTATCACAGTAGACGTCTAGAAAAATGTACCGAGGACCTCACTAGGATCCCCTACAACACAATACCAACCCTACCCCTAACTTGAATAGAACCGAATATGTTACCACCCTGGGTGTTCCTACCGTTATCGAGAGCTCTTTTTACACGCACCAACGTATCCATAATTAACAATATATCCAAGGATATCTAGAAAGGTGATAACATACCCTAATTATGTGCAACCCACTTAGCTTTGCTACATCTCCCATGATTTTCAGTCATTCCAGTTGATGAAGCTTGAGGCTACGATTACCTTTTTAAGGAATTTATACTTGGAATGCTCATTGTCCTCCAATGACAATGTACTTATAACATACATCCACACAAGTTCATTCTAGGTCTAAATGAAACCGAAGGCACTATTCCTACTACATCCATTTTGGAATCATCCTCAGGATTAGTAGTGATTCAGCATTACACTTCAATGCGCCAACTTCGATTCCATGCTCTTCTCTTCACTTCGAAAATGTATTCGTCGGATCGATGTGGTTTTCGGATAACTTATTCGATCCCGGTCTCTTCGAAACAACGTTCGATATTTCCGGTAAACTCAACCCCGGTTCTTTTGGGAATAAACAGATGAAAATAAGTTCGGAGATCACCTCCTAGCCGTTAGTGGACAAATTTCCTTATCATCGTCCTAGAAGAATGAGACGAGTTTATACGTACAGAATAACACCTTCGACGTTAACTGCACCATATAATCCTCGTGTTTCTCCTAGATATTTTTAAAGTTATGTTTTGTCCAGATTTGATAGTCGGTTATTTAACTATCAAATAAACAATCATTCAACCAAAGGTTTCATTTTCCACTGAAACTACTAAGCCTTATTTAGTATAAATTTAAATAATTTAATCTCTTCATTAAAAGGTATGTACTTATCTCATCGAAATAAGCATATTCACAAACCATTTTCTTCAAAATGTTTAAAAAAATCTTTTTAAAATAAGTATTGAAAGCACCATGCAGTATCGACCATGGACTCATAGCTCAATGATTACGTCTCTATCCCAGAGAAATCCATACTTAACTGTTGGCAAACTCTGCCACCCGATTTCCGCCATGAGAGTATACCATTACCTCCCAAAAGCTTTATTTAATAATGAAATATACAATTAAAATAATTTCATAACTTTGAAACAATGATTAATTTTGATTTATTAATAAAATTTTAATCGATTTATAAGACTTGTTTATAAAACTTATAATTTATTTTGACAATTTAAGAATATTTAAATAACTAACTTTCTGGAATATTTTTATGCTAAAACATTTTTAAATTACCTAGTTTAATAATTAAAAAATCCTCTTTTTAAATCAAATTCAACTTCTCCACAAAAATATATTTTTCAATTCCATTGTAACCAAACTAATATTTATAAATCTCTCTCGATTTATCACCAATTGGTTTACGTCCCCAATTTCATATATCCCTTTTTCACATTTCCAAAGTAAAATCTATCAATTTTCTTTAAACCGATTTACCCATCTTATTATAAATTCTTTCCATGAATTTATATCTTCAATTTATCAAATGATAATCTTTTCACTTTATTTATAAACATTGCTTATAAATCCTATAGTCTCATTTCTAGTTTACAACGGTTTCACATCACTTAAATCCATCATAAATCGATTTTTAAATTAAATTCCATTTATCAATATTTTACTTTCAAAATCCCTTTTTAATTTCTTTTCAAATTCAAATATATATTTATGGTATTTTAAAATACCTAATTTAGGCCAGTGCTAACATGACATCCAATAAATTTAAATCACACTATAATCTATCTTCAAACGTATCATATATAACTATATATGAAATTAAATTCAACATTTTTTAGGAATCCAGTTGGATCCCTCCAACCTGTTTTCATGCATCCACATATGTTAATACAACATAAAAACACCGATCCCACTTCGAGGTGGGGTATCGCGGTAATATAGGGTCATCCGCTATTATGCGAGGCATATAGGGTTCCATCTGCTAAAAATATCCAGGAATATCTATCCGACTAATAGTATATATACTACTATATATATATCCAACTAATAATGGTAATTAACAAATCTCCAATAATTAAATTTTCAACATTTTAAATTAAACTAGCAATCCAAAAATGAGTGAGATTTACTCACTTTGCTTGCAATCGTCGTGATTATTTCGATTAAAATTAAACGGACGTTTAATTTTACCCAAAATTTTTACTAGCCTAAATAAATCATAATCTAGATCTATTGCGTAGTATTTTCAGATACGAACCGAATGGCGCTTGTTTCGTCCAATTTCGACCTCGTATGAACAAGTTATGACATTTTGAAGATTGCATGTATTATTATATAATAAATTTATAACTTTTATTTTTATTTTTATTAACCTAAACAATCCAGGCTGCACATTTCAATTAGAGAAGATCATGGCTATGTGCTTCCTCTTCTCCCTCACACGTGAAACCCATCTTTCACGTTCAAGAACCCAAAGCTGCCAATTTCCCATCGATTTATGCACCACTTACGATCTCCTAGAACACGATCCAAGACCACCAATCAAAGTCTCGTCGTAAGCTCCACCACAAGCCTCCGACCATACCCCCTAAGTCACCGCCCATGCCTAGAAATTCATGCTCGAATGCAGATGAACACGGCCATTTTCTGGCCTCGACACTCCAACAAATTCCATCACCGCCGTTGGATAGAGAGATCTCACTGTGCTCTTCATTTTTGTAGTCGAAAGTTTCTCGTATATGTGCATGGATTTGGAGATCGGTGGGAAGAATGTTGGGGAAGAAACTGGCCATTAAAACTTTTTGAGGCGGCTTGGGTTATTACCCAAAGGTTTGAAGGGTATGATCATATATTTATAGGCAATGTCCTAAAACACTATTCATCCGAATATTTTCCGGACTCCAAATGAAGCGTGCCGCAGGCGTTTATAATGTTTTACCCCTATTTTGAGCACAATGGAATATATATCGGGAGCCAATTCCATCGTATTTGGAAGATAGATTTTCGAAGCGACTTATTTTAATTAAATTTCACTTATATAGGTTTCCACACGTGTCAGCTTTGCACGACCAAACCATAAATCCGATTAACGTGAAATTTGGAATCCTGTAACAACTCACTATTACGGATCTAATGAAACAGTTTCGTCAAAATCTGAGACAATTTTAAAAATGACTTTTTACACGTTAGTTAATTATTAAAATTCCAATTTTTGTAAATTGACTTTTAATTCAATATTAAAAGTTTCCTAACTCCATTCTAATTCAAACAGAATTTATATCAACATTAGAAAATGTTTTTGATTCATATCCAACTCAAATTCATTTATCCACATAATTCGAATATTAAATTCACCATTCCTGAATTACGATAAATGGTTATATCTGAAATTTAATTCAGATTTTCCAATTCAACCAAAATTTCCATATTCAAAGTCAAATAATAATTCAAATTCAACATTTAAAATAAATTAAATGTTCAAAATCAACGACTAAAATTCGGGTCGTTACAATAAGAAAACCTTAGCCATAAGTCCATAAGAAATTCTTTACAAAAAATGCATTCAGTCATCCATAACATTTAGGGACATCGAATTAGTTGCATTTTACTTTTTTTATAACTAGAGTGATACTTAGTTCAAATCACATATTATAGTCTCTCAGAGGCTCGAACTCATGGTCTCTAAAGCCGTTGTCTAAAGCGCCACATCTCTAATCGCTTAAGCAAGAGTTCCTAGACAATTTGTTACACTTTGCCTAAACTGATCAAACCAACATTTCAATGACCCAATTCCAAGGTACATCTTATTGCTCTTAGCTATGTGCTACATCTATTATAATAAGATCCTTATTGCAACCAATCACATTGAATACATGATCTTGCATTATGGCTTACTAGCTTATTTCGAATGAACTAATTTTATCGAAGTTTCATACAAAACGAATCACAACTATTCACTAAACAACTTATGTATGTGATCGAATATGAGTCAAGTATCCATATTCTTGCACTGCTTTAGAGTTAAAAACTTTTAGGAAACAACACATAGTCTTAGGCAAATAAACACCTAAGTGACCAATGTGCGAATGTATTTAGTAGTTGTGTAATCTGGCTCTTGCATGGGTCTAGAATTGAAAACACGCTAACTGATTTATTGGTCAGTATATTTTATATTTCTATGTCAACCTTAATTCGATTCATTTGTACATTTTAACTGATAAACATTTTATCAGTTATATTAGTCGTACAAATTTATCGAAGTAAATTATTTTAAATTTATATAAAATATTTTCTTACAGTATTAGAAAGGTTATATGTATTCATTTCATTTTATAATAAGGATCCCACTAGATTTTTATGTTTCTCAAAACCATAAGAGAAAACAAAAAATCTTTTGATTTCACTTTTAGGCATTAGGACTCACTAGCCATGGGATTTTGACCTTGAGGATAATCAACAAATCATACGCCCATAAGTGATGGATAAGACAATATCGGTTGTACCATATACAACTTCTAACTTGTGGTCTTTATCTTAAGCTTATCTGGATTTTGAGGGTGATCAAAAAATTGAAAAAGATTATTCACTCGTACTCACCATTTCGTGACGATCTAAGTGTAAAGCATGATGTTGAATCAAAAATTGGCTCCATACCCTAAGATGTTGTAAAAGGTAATATTTTTCAAAATGGTCCCAATAATGCCCATGGGCATTAATATATTCATAAAGTTGTTCAAAAGTCTGATTCGTATATCCATGGGCAAAATAGACAAGTTTCATAAATGTGCAACAGTCCATTACTTGTTCATTAATAGGAATAATAGCCAATTTATGTATATCACAACCCTTTGTTCATATGTCAATGGACATAATAGTCATTATGCAATGTAAACCTTAATTTATGCAAGGGATCAAATAGCCTTGTTCAAATAAATAATATGAGTCCAAATTCAAGTCCAAGTCCATAAATAAGTCGTATGCATATCCATTATACAATAATAGTAAAGTTTGCACATTCAAGGGAAATAGGCTATGCAAAGTTAAATGTCCAAGTCTTTATTTGAAAAAAGTTCAAGAGTTACAATTAACTCTAGAAATTCACACATTAATTTAAGGTTTACAACTTGTGATTGAGAAAACAAGAAAGAAATGATCCACCCCCTTCTATGTGGCCATGAAGGTCTATTTTTAGAGATAGCAGCATGGGGGATGGTTGGCACGTGTCCATCTAGCTATGTATTCGTCATCACCTTACATAGTAGATATTCGACACCCTTTATGATTGTTGATACTCATCATCCTACAGCATGATAGTTACTCGATAACCTTTATGATGGTAGATACTTGATATTCTTCACGTCTTCCAAGGTTCGACATCCCTTGTTGCTTGTAAAAGCTCAAAATTACTTGCTAGCGTTGAAGCCTATCATTCTTGTAGAAGGTCGATATCAATTGCTCCTTAAGGATGCTTTACAACAGTTACTAATGTAAAGGCTCGATAATAGTTACTGTACCTAAGGCTTATTTTCCCTAGGGACTTGAATCCTCCCCTTGTGACTAGATGCTCGACATCTTTCAGTAGTGTGGCACCCTTCCTTTGTTTTATACTTTACAGTATTCTATGTTGTAGTCATTAGATATCTCCATTGCCTTTAAGAAACTCAACACCTTCTTATTGTTAGGCGCTCGATGTCTTTATTCATTGTTAATGTTCGACAGCACCTTTCACTTGTTGATGCTCGACAATACTTACTATTGTTGTGGTTCAATATCCGTTAGAGGCATGATATCTCTTCTGCCTCTATTTTGATGCTCAACATCCAAATTATCTTAAAGATTCAGCATCATCTTCTGTTTTAGACGCTTGACAATCTTTATGGTTGTTGAGGCTCGATACCTCCTCTGCCTTGTATGCTCGACAACCCTTATGGTTATTGAGGCTCAATACTACCTCCTTTATATTAGATGTTCAATACCTCCTTATTGATGGATTACTATTAGAGGCTTGCTATCTTAGAAACTTAATATATCATCATAGAGTTATTGGTTTGTTATATCATCGTGCACTTATAGGCTCGATACCTACTTTTGGGAATATTTCCATATCTTTCCTATGGACTTAGTGACTTTGTTTTCTCTTGAAGACTTCTCAAGCATATTTGATAGTCAGAAAATATATGGAAATATTTGCCTCTTTTTTTCTATAAATGAAGCTTTTATACTTTTGTGCTAAACCAAGTTCAATACCTAAAATGAATCAATTCAATAGGAAAGATTGGCGATACCTTAGCCTAAAGAGTCATACCAATTACCATTCCGGGAATGGTGAGCTTGGATTACAAGAGCCAATCTTCTAATAAAAAGGAAACCAAAAATCTAAAGACAATTCATTACCACATAGAAGCAACTGCGAATTCTGTTGAATATGCGCTTATATGATTTTGGTTTGATGATAATAAACATATATACATTCATTTAAATGTATTTGTTAATGTACTATTTATTTTCACAGATTAAATAAATATTTGCTGAATAAAATAAATAAAACTGAATTTGAATTCAAACGAATATTTTTATTCAAACAAATATTTATTAAAATTTTGATAGTACAATTTCAAGCTCTCACTATAACTATACATTTTCAACTACAATTCATTTTTACATCTTCACCTCACTACATATCACTCACGCTCGTATTGATCTTCAACTTCATTCCAGTTAGAATCCAGCATCTGAGCAATCTGCAAAAATATTCACTAACGCAATAAAATTGAAAAAGAAATATTTTTGCAATATAAAAGAAAATATGAATTTTGAAAATATTATTTGCCTCAGTTATTTAGGTTGTTCGTTATGATTTATATTTGAATTCATCACACACGAACAATGTGACATGCACAGTGTATCACTGTACATGCCACAAGGCCATGCACACCGATATACACTTGATAATGTTACAGGGACAGGTGAGCACAAGGTCAAACCCAAAATAAAAAGACGGGTTCAACACAGGTGCAATATAAATAAAATCACAACACGCGCACAAGGTCAAACCCGAGCTATTTGCTGGATTCAATATAGGGCAGTTGTACAGGCTATAACTTCAAGCATACAAGCAAGATGGTGATGCAGCACAGTGAAGTACAAAGCAAGTGCAACAGATGCAGTGAAGCAAAAATATGGCAGAACTCAGCATCAGGTCGAGCACAATGCAAATATAAACTACAACAACACATTGCATCTATACTGGAAAACAAATGCACCAAGTTCATATATACAGCAAACAACACGAGTGCATAAAGACAGTAAAATACTGACTGGAAGCACAGAACAACACAACTATGTATACATGGACCAAGCTTGTAAGCATCTCAAAGAAATACAACTGAAGTCAATATGATCGAGTGCAACAGTGAACAGTGCAGCATCAAGAAAGGAGTATCAATGAACTGGTCAGAACAAAGCCATATGAAGTAGACATGGATATGCAGGCATGTCAACAAGACTCGACTAACAGTAAACAGGTAAACCAAACTATCCAATGCAACAAGTATCATGATACAACAAGTCAATACACCAATGATGAACAAAGCCACAAGAGAACCAGACCAGGTAATACAAGTATCAAGACCAGTGACATGTGGACAGTGAAAATCAAATAACCAAACTACTCAAATGAATTCGACAAAGTATGTACACAAATGACCAAACTGCTGCATATCAGAGGTGCAGACGACTAAATAGACAACATGATCAAAGAATGCATATGAAACCAACATGGCCAAGATGAAATGCCAGAAACCAAATTGTCGTGGTTGCCACAAATTTCAACAGTGCAGTGACTACCAAGTCATAAATCATGTTTGTATAAAAATGTAGTGGTATACAGCAGAGACAATTTAAAAGCAATGGTGATGGCCGAAGCTAGTACAGAGTAGTGGATTCGCATACTCAAAAACCAAGTCGAAGTCAAACATTATTCAGCATCAAACCGAAGCTTAGTCAATCAAGAAATCGAACAAGTCAAACCGTGTTAACCAAGTAAACACGAAATATACAAAATTGAAGAAGTCAGAAGTCATCACATTCATTCAAGAATAATCAAGTGGCTGAGATGAATTATTGACAAATTCAAATGATTTTATACGAACGCAATTCTAGGAAATCAAATCCTATAAAAACCCTAATCATCATCGGCAATTAACCCATTGAGTTCAAGTACGCAGACACAAAAGCACAAAAGCATAAAATTACATACCGAAGCAAGGAGTCGAACTCGATCGATCAACGAAGCAGCCGAAGAGAGCAACGAGAGAAGATCAAAGCTACTCGCGCATTATCCACAAGATTGATCAAACATAAAGTCGGCAGCTTCATCAAACCCTAAATTGGATCGAAGGGACGAAGCCCTAAATTTGCAAGAGGAACGGCCGCCATTACGAACGGAGTAAATAAAAGAGACGGGTCGAATTACAAAGGGGGCCGGCCTATTTTCTAAAAAGACTTCTATTTTATAAAAGGGCTTTTTATTTTAAAATTAGGGTTATTTAATATTTAAATTGCTTTAGTTTGTATCTTTATTTTTAAACCGTTTAAATTTCTAGTCGTGTGACTAGGGGACAAACTACATGTCGTAGTTTGAGAATTCGCAACTCGGTGGTTGAGTTGTGGCAAGGTTTTGAGCGTAGAGTTAGGTTAGTCAATAGCGGGTATAGCGAGTTTACGTGTGTAAGGGAGGGACTATCTAATTTCTAGTAGAAACCTTGGGGGCAGCACGTAGGCATGGTTTTGCCGAAGCTGGGTAAATTCTATGTTGTTCTCTTCTGCTTTTATTATTCTGATATTATCTGTGCTGTGTTTATTCTGCTGTGATCTGTGTTAAAATTAATACACACTTCCGCAATAATTTTTTATAATTAACACTATCACCCTATTCACCCCCCCTCTAGGGTGAAATCGATCCTACAAATTCATGCCTTGAGATTGAAGATTCAGCAATAAGAACAAACATTCCCCAAACCTCATTTCGAGGGAAATGTTTGTAGTCAAGAAACCCATCTGATAAGAAGTCCATAAATTCATCTGGTGAAAGACCAAAAAATTAACCAATAAGAAATTTGTAAATCCATCTGGTAAAGACCAGAAACTTAACCGATAAGAAATCTAGAAATCAATTTAATAAGAAAACTAGAAATCCATCCGATAAAAAGACCATAAATCTGTATGGTCAAAGAATCAAAATTTCATTTGGTAAGAAAACCGAAATTTAACTGATAAGAAGATCAAAAGGCCATATGGTTAGAAATTTAGAAATTCATTTGGTAAGAACATCAGAAATCTAACTGATAAGACCAGATGCCCATATGGTAGGAAAATTAGAAATTTCTATTTTAATGGAAAATTTTCATTCAAGTTAACAAAAGAGCAAAAACAGACCAATAATAGAGATTTCGGTATTTGATAGAGAATTTAGATTTCAATCTAGAAATAAAAGATTGAGAGCTAATTTGCTTCAGCGAATAAAGCCCTAGGTTCAAATAATAATTTATGCCTTGGTAAGAACAAATCAGAATTTCGTTCACGATCTTTGCCTTCAAAAATATTTTATCATATTAGCGGCCTGACCTTTCCTTTGAAAGTTGTTTTACCTTTACCTTGGGGAAAGATTGATCATGCCTAATTGATCTTCCTTTGGAAGATTGCTTTAGCCCATTTTTAAGATGGAATTAGACTTGCCCAACTGATTTCTTTTACCCCTTCTTAGCTTTTAGGTAAGGATTTAGGATTTGATTAATTTCTTTTTCCACCTCTTACCCTATAGGTAAGGATTTAAGATTTGATTGATTTCTTTTGTCCCTTCTTACCTTTTAGGTAAGGATTTAGCTGATCGGTGCATTTGATTAGCCATCTTAGGCAGAACCAAAGTCTTACCTATCCTCCTTCTAGGGGGGACTCCAATCAAGCTTTAGAAGCAGAACTGAAGGTTGGTCGATGCTTTAGCCAAGCCATCTTATCCGGGACCAAAGGCATACTTCGTCCTCCCTCTATGAGGCACTCCGGCCAGACCACGTAAGCAGGACCGAAGGCTTGTGGTGCTCTGGCCAGGCCTTATAGGCAGGAGTGGAGGCTTTCTCCAACCTCCCTCTAGAAGGTGTTGTGTTCAGGTATTATAGGCAGGACCAAAGGCTTATAATGTTTTGACCAGTCCCTTATGGCGGGATCAAAGGCATTTCCTTTATATTATGAGTTCCTTTCTTTCTATCAGTTATTTATTTTGTTGATATACTTATCTCCATTTCTTTATTTATCCATTAGATGAAAATAAGGCCTCAGATGCTCGGCATTCTAAGTTCTTGCTATTAAATTACAGTCAGGTCGACTTAATTGCTAAGTATTTAGTGGGATTACTTCGTTGAAATAAGGGGTCCTTCCCTATTTGGTCCAAGTGGTCCATCTGCTGATTTTTGGCGTTTTCCATGACTTTCCGGAGTAATAAATCTCTTTTTTTAAATGATCTCTCTTTGAATTTTGTGTTAGAATATCCAGATATTCTTTATTGGTGTTTGATCGTTCATATGGTCATCTCATCTCTTAGTTCATTGATCAAATCTAGGGATTCTCTTCTTAGCTCTTGATTGAGGTCAAAAGCATATGCAATCCTTTGATGGGATGGTATCTCAACTTCGACTGGAAGCATTGCTTTACATCCATATGTTAAATAAAATAGGGCACTTGCTATTGCAGTCTAAGTAGAAGTTCGATATGCCAAAGCATATGTGGCAGTTCTTCTACCTAAATTCCTTTTGCTTTGTCTTGCTATTTCTTAAGGATAATCTTAATGGTTTTGTTAGTGGCTTCAACGGCTCCACTAGCCTTAGGATGAGCTGATTATCCCATTCTTATCATAAAATCTTGTAAATAATTCACTTTCAAATTGGGTTCCATGTCGGAGTTTATTTTGTTCGGTATCCCAAACAGGATGACTACGTTCTTGATCATAAACTTTAGCACTTTCCCTGAAGTTATATTTGGCAATGGTTCTGCCTCCATCCATTTGGTAAAGTAGTTGATGGCTATTACTTCAAACTTGGCTCTGCCTTTTTGATATGGGCAATAGTCCTACTAAGTCTATTCCCCACACATCAATCAGCCATGGACTTGAGATCAGAGTTAACTCTTTTGGCGGTATATGTGAGATTGTTGAAAATTCTAACTTTTTGCATCTCTTTACATAATGCATAGCATCATTATTCATATGGGGCCGATAAAATCCTTGTCTCATGACTTTTTTGTCCAATTTCATGCCATTTAAATGATCCCCATATAACCCTTCTTGGGATTCGCTTAACAGTTTTGAACCATTTTCTGATCAAACACACCTTAATTAAGAAAGCGTATATCCTTTTTTATAAAGCATCCCATCTACATAGTAAAAGTTGTTTCTTGATGCCTTATCCTTCTACCTTCTCTTTTATCTCTTAGTAATTTCCCTTCCACCAAATATTCAACTATGGGTGTCATCTGATTGTTCTCATATTGACTGTTTATTTCTATATGAATGGTTCCTTATTGGTTTTTATCATTATTACTTCTTGGTTCATTTTCTTTTTTCCACATGCATAAGAGCTTAGATCTAGTCAATATAATGGTCTCATTTTTTTGATTTGGGGCTTTTTATTTGGTGTTGGGATTTTGTTGAAAGCCTATTGGCATAATTTGAGTTTCTAAGTCTCCTCGCGAACTAACTAATTTGGCTAAAGTATCACCTTGAGAATTTCTCCCTTTCTTTACTTGGTTATTAAAAAAAATCACTGGGCTAACATTTTTGACATCTTCTTGAAATAAAAGATTAATCTTACATCCATTATTTGATAAGTTTGATTCAACTTATTAACCATTAATTGGAAATCATTGAAAATCTTAATCCTTGGGATTTTTAACTGAAGAGCTATAGTTAATCTTGCTACCATTGATTCATATTCAACCATGTTACTAGTATCAGGGAATCCTAGCTTTATTGCATAATGTAATCGGTGTCCGTCAGGGGTAATGATTACATATCCTACCCTAGCCGCTTGCTTGTTCGAGGCTCCATCAATGAAAGTTGCATGGCCTTCAGATCTTTTTTCTTTTCTCGATTATTCTTCAATAAATCATGTACATTCATTGACAAAATCGACCAAAGCTTATCCTTTGATTGCCACTGGGGGCTGAAACTCAATCTCATATTGACTCAACATTGTTCCTTATTTTACTAGCCTTCTCGATTTTTTAGATTACTGAAAATTATATTAAGTGGAAAATTACTTAATACCTTGATTGGGTGCCCCTGAAAGTAGGCTCTTTGTTTTCGAGCAGTGAAAATTCGACAGTATGCCGACTTCTCTATAATTGGATATCTATATTCTACTACTTTAAGCTTTTTACTAGTATAGTACACCGAAAGTTGAGCTTTATTTTCTTCTCTTATTAGAACTGATCAAACCACATGTTCGGTGACTGCCATGTAAGGTACTCTCCTTCTATGGGACTAGAAAGATTGGAGGTTTTTCAAGATGGTCTTTTAATGCTTTAAAGGTTTTTTGGCAATCTTCTCCACACTTAAAGTTTTTCTTTTTCTTAAACACATAAAAGAAAAAGATGGACTTATTAGTGGTTAGAGAGATTAATTTTTTTAAAGCTACCACTCTTCCATTAAGACTCATTACACCTTTACTTGTTTTTGACTCTATTATGTCCTTAATTGCTTTAAATTGGTTTGGATTGGCCTCGGTTCCTCGAGCACTGACGATATCCTAGACAATTTCAAGGTTGTATTCCAAAAGAGCATTTCTTTGGATTCGGCGTTGTTTTGTACTTCCTTTGTATTCCAAACATTTCCTTAAGATCTTTCAAGTAGTTAACTTCTTCTTGGGACTTAACTAGCATATCATCCACGTACAATTCAATGTTTTATATGATTAGTTTCATAAACATTTTGTTCAAACCATTGATACATAACCCCTGCATTCTTCAGCCCAAAAGGCATAACTTTGTAGCAATAAATCCCCCAATCCGTTATAAAAATCTTGTTTTCTTAATCTAATTTGAACATGGGTATATGATTATATCCTGAGTTTGCATCCATAAAATATAACAGCTTATGTCCACTTGTGGCATCAATTAATTGATCTATTTTAGGTAAAGGATAATAATCTTTAGGGCATGCCTTATTGGAATAGGTGTAATCGATGCAAATTCTCCATTTCCATTGGGCTTTTTAACTAGTACAGGATTAGCCAACCATTTGGGATAGAGCACTTCCCCGATGAACTCATTCTCAAGCAATCTTTTAACTTCTCACTTTAGTGCATTTGCTCGAATTTTATCAAACTGACTTTTCTTTTGTTGAACATGAACAATTTATTTGGATCTATATTTAGAGCATGGCTAATAATTGTTGGATTTATCCTGACTATATCTAAGTAAGTCCAGAAAAACACGTCTTTGCTAGATTGGAGGAATTAGATAAGCTCTCTTCTTAGGTTATCACCTAGTTCTTTTTCAATTTGGTTGGATCAAGCAGATCTAGGCTTACTTCTTCTAGTTCTTCGACAAATTTTATGCTCCCTTGTTTATTTCTACAATCTAATTCGATAATGATTTCCTCACCCTCTGTTTCATTAGTAATCTAGTTTAATTCTTTTTACTTCTTGTTCTCTAAGTTGAATCTTTTCAACACATTCACATGTTTTGCATATATCTCTACTTATTTGTCTGCCTTGAATAGTAGGCTTGAAAAGCTACCATAGTAGGCTTGAACATGAACAATTTACCACTATCTTTGGCCATAGAAAAAATGGAGGAGACGAGTTTGTTCCAGTTTACATAATTGGATTTGGGGATCTCCTCCCACCTTCCTCTTATACTTTCGTCATATTTTGGATTTTTGTTAGGGTGATCGAAATCAAACTTTCCTCCTTCTTTCTTTGGTTGAGACTTCTTCCAAGCATGGAAAATTTCGTTTATGCGGATGGACATATTGGCTTGGAAGTGGAAGTCTTGTAGGTCACTACACCCATAAACATCGAGTTCTTTCCAGAAAGGAGTCCGCTGCATTAACCTTGAACAGACCACCATCAGCTTCTCCATATTGATCATATTCTCTGATTTTAATGCGTTTGTATTAAATCTCCTTAGAAATTTGCCAACCAATTCCTTCGGCCTTTGCTTGACATTAGCTAGCACAATTTATTCTATGGTAGGGTCTTTGCATATGCAAAACTCGCTGAAGATTCATAAGAATTCCTAAAAGTATATAGTCTTTTCTCGGTAGTGCCACTACTATTTGGAAGCTGATATGCAAAATTGCATTGAAAATTCATAAGAAAATTGTTCCTAAGAATATGTGGTTTTTTCTCGGTAGTGCCTATACCATTTGGCAGTTGCTTCATGGAAAGTTTTAGAGAAGGGCCTACACTAAACTACCCTAGAGGCATTATGTAAGTCAATTTGACTTTCGAAAACTAAAAGATGATCATCGGGATCAGTGGTTCCATTATACTTTAGCGAAGGGATTTTAATGTTTGATGGGATCTTGATAGTCATTATCTCCTTAGTGAAAGGAACTTCTTAAAAATTATTATTAACCCTTGGGTTAAGGGTCCTCTTCCCCATAAGATTGATTATATCCTTCACCATTTTGTTAGCCATGTCCTTTAGGTAGTTTCATCATCACGATAGTCTCCTCTACAGGGCCTATATTCTTTGTATGAGATCGAGCTACTTGATTGCTCGAGAGATTTTTCTACTAGTTTTTTTGGGTTTTCCTTTCAACGGTTCTTTTTAGTCGTGCTATATTCTTTCATTTACGATTTTAGAGAGTACCTTGCTGGCTCTTGGCATTGGGCTTCTCTCTTTCTTTGTGGGTCCATGATACTTTTTCCCTTATCTTTACTTTGAGTATTGAGCTGTCTAAGTTCCTCCTTGGAGATTCCACTTCTTGTCCTCCTTCGGTAATCTTTGTCATTTTAGAAGATTTTTGGAAATAATTTTCTCAACAAGCTCTTGCATCACAATAAGTCACCATGTCAAATCTTGAATTTTAGCTTCGCTGCTTATTGGCCTTACTGGTGTTGATGGTTGTTCAATCTCTGTATTCTCTAAATTAAAGTTCGAAGTGACATTATCCTCCAATGTTGTTCGTTGTACCATTTCTTTATTCAGAACATTAATTCTCCCAATTTTCACCATTTTCTTGAAAGAAAATTTTTACTTAATTAGTTTCAAAGCAAAGAAATTATGGGACGGAGGTTCAAGCTCTCCGTCTAGCATCCAAAATGTTAAACCATAAATTGGCTCAAAACCCAAGATGTTGTACAAGATAATATCATTTGAAATGGTCCTAATAATGCCTACTGGCTTTAATATAGTCGTGAAGTTGTTCAAAAGTTAAAGTCATGTGTCCAAGGGTAAAATAGGCCAGTTGCATAAATATGTGAAGGTCCATTACTTGTTCATTAAAGGCAAAATAGGCTATTCACGTATATCAAAACCCTTTGTTCATATGTCAATGGGCATATTAGTCATTATGCAAGGTAAACTTTAATTTAGGCAAGGGAATCAGTAGCCTTATGAAAACAAATAATATGCATGTCCAAATTCAAGTCCAAGTCAAAAAATAAGTCATATGCTTATTCATTATTTAATAATAGTCAAGTTTGCACATTCAAGGGAAATAGGCTATTCAAAGTTAAATGTCTAAGTCTTTATTTGAAAATATTTCAAGAGTTACAATCAATTCTTGAAATCCCTAAGTAAATTTAGGGTTTACAACTTGTAACTGAGAAAAAGAGAAAGAAATGATTCGCCCCCTTCCAAGTGGTCATGAGGGTCTATTTATAGTGGTTGCAGTAGGCAGGATGACTGACACGTGTCCATCCAACAAAGTGCTCGTCATCCCCTTGCATTGTAGATATTCGACACCCTTTATGATTGTGGATACTCGTCAGCCCGCAACCTGGTAGTTACTCGATAACCTTCATGATGTTAGATACTCGACAATCCGTACAATTGTAGATACTTAATATCCTACACATCTTTCGAGGTTTGACATTCGTTGCTGCTTGTAAAAGCTCGAAATTACTTTGTAGTGTTGAAGCCTGTCATTCTTGTAGAAGCTCGATAGTTACTTTTGTAAAGTCTTGATAATAGTCACTGTACCTAAGGCATGTTCTCCTTAGAGACTCGATTTACTCCCCTTATGACTGGATGCTGACACCTTTCAGTAGTGTGGCAACCTTCCTTATTTTATGCTTTGCAACATTCTATGCTAGTTCAATATCTCCATTGCCTTTTAGAAACTTAACACCTTCTTGTAGTTAGGCGCTTGATACCTTTCTTCATTTGATGTTCAACATCACCTTTCACTTGTGGATGCTTTACAATACTTACCATTGTTGTGGTTCGATATCCCTTAGAGGCTCGGTATCTCTTGTCTCTTTATTTGGATGCTCGACATCCCAATTATCGTAAAGATTCAACATCATATTCTGCTTTAGACGCTCGACAACCTTTATGGTTATTAAGGCTTGATACCTCTTCTGCCTTTTATGCTCAACAACACTTATGGTTATTAAAGCTCGACACCACCTCCTTTATCTTAGATGCTCGATACCTCGTTGTTGATGGAGTACTATTAGAGGCTCGCTATCTTAGAAATTTAATAATCATCATAGAGTTGTTGATTCGTCATATCATCGTGCACTTATAGGATCGATACTTGCTTTTTGGAATGTTTACATACCTATCATATGGACTTAGTGACTACTTTTTTTATTGATCATTTCTCAAGCATCTTCGATACTCAAAAAATATATGGATAACACATGTACCTTGAGGAAGGTCAAAAAATATGTGCATGTATCTTACCTCGTCTAGTCAATATATCCATGGTTCTACAATAATATCCCTAGCTTAAGGAACATATAGAACTAAAGAGTATGCATGTAATGTATCAGTATACAAATAGTAGAGGACAACTTATATATTAAGGATTCATAATCTTTAATATACATACATTTAGCGATCAATTTAGAGAATAATATAATTCTGATGAGATCCCCTCGCAGTTTAAGTGTCGGTCTTTTCTGAAACATTCGCACGTACTCATTCCTTAAATCCAAATTGGATTTTTTTACAGTTCCACTCATGTTTATACATTTATAATGTATAAGTTTTAATTTATTTATAATTTCTGTAATTCAGTTAACTTATATAATATATATGTATCTTATAAATTAAATAGTATTTAATTAATCTTAATTTTTATTAATCAAATCATATTTAAATTTTAATTCTCATTAACTAAATCATATATAATTAATTTTAGTTGTATTAATTGCATTATATTTAATTAATTTTAATTCAATTA
The DNA here is from genome assembly GCA_030765085.1 of Allium cepa. Classification (NCBI taxonomy): domain Eukaryota; kingdom Viridiplantae; phylum Streptophyta; class Magnoliopsida; order Asparagales; family Amaryllidaceae; genus Allium; species Allium cepa. The sequence continues at coordinate 849,839,557 of CM060938.1, forward strand.
ATTGACTCATATTTAATTAAATTAACTTACATAATTTTTTGAAATTCTGTATTATTCAATTTTAACTATTTCACATAAATAATTAAGTTAACATTTATAGTTTATCTACATATACATATCAATATATGTATACATGTTAATAATTAATTAAATTTATTTAATAAATTCATATGTTTAATTAAATAATTTAATTAAACGTTTAAATTATGAGTATTTAATATTATTCATCTCTAACAAACTTTAGATAAATATATGACTATAACAATTATATTTACATACATACATCATGTATATATATGTTAATTAATTATTTAATTTATATTTTGTTAATCAAATTAATTAAATATATTAAAATTTTGAAATCGATTATTTTAATTTCTTAAAACAAAAAATAATTTTTTTCAATAAATTTTTCGAAAATTTAATTTTTATTTTATACTTAATTTTTAAATTTAAAATATATTTCAAATTTTCGAAGCGAATTATGGAAACTAACCCTAGGCTCAAATAAATTTGGGTCTTTACAATCAGGTCAACATTTTAGACTTACTCTGCCCAGTGGGCCAGGCTAGTAGCTAGGGAGGGGAGAATAATCCAACCCTAAGCCTATACACTACTTTTCTAGACACTCATCGCATAGGTAGGCTTAATTAGTTGGCCCTAAACTTGCTAATTAGACCGCATATACTATTTGGGCTCTGATGCCATTGAAGGAATTGTGCCGATCTGTAGTGTATGAAACGGGTAGATTTCAAAAAAGATTCTAATTTGGAACGTAGTGAGCCTATAAAGTTTCATGCCATTTATTAGATCCAATCTAGTTATTAAATTAGATCCAATCTAGTTATTAAATAAAACCATATTTTATTTAACATTATTTATGTCTGTTAATAGATCATATCAGTTACTTCAATAAAAAGTTTATTTGGATATATCATGTATACATCCATGATGTAGCAACATAACAAATGTAATATAAACACGTATATAACCACGTACACACATAAATACCGAGATTTTTATTTATTGTATACATACATATGTACATATTATACTTACATATGACAATGTCATATAAATATCAGTACTATAAATATGTCTAAGTATATATATATATATATATATATATATGTATGTATGTATGTATGTTTGAATATATTATAATATGTGGACATGTTTTTATATTGATAGTCGTGTAACATATATATAGTTTATACATATACACACACATATATATGATATTTTTTGTCACTTTTATATATTATTACACACACACACATACATGTACAAAATTATGAAAAAAAATCTATATAATAAATCAAACAATTTCAAAGAAGAGAACGCTTGATTCGAAATAAATAAGGAAATAAAGTTTCACACTGAATCAAGATCTAACCAAATAAGGAAATATAATTAGGTTCAATCTTGATTTCTACTTTTTACGAACACAAATTAATAATTGACTCAGTGCCATAAAAGTTTCAACTTATTCACAACAAATATCTGAATTTTAAAAGTTCAAATACGCATTCAGCATGTAAAAAAAATCGTAAAAGGAAATTAATGTTATGCTAATATTTCACTTTAATAACATAATAAAAATATTTAAACATTGCATATGTACACATAAACACATATGAAAATTGTAATTTAGGATTTAAATTTCATGTACATATAAAAGGCCAAATAACAAGACATTTGATACATTAATTGACAAAAAAAATTAACTTAATTAAAAGATTCAACTTGATGTTGATTTACAATTTTAGATAACAAAAAATTAAGTATATGAATATACATTTACACAAATTAATTAATTTAAACATTGAATCCATAACTTGAAATGAATTAAATTAAGAAAACAAATGTAAATTTTACAACAAAATGAATCAACATAACTGATAATTTCTTATACAACAAACGATATCAAAGAAAAAATAAATCAACTCAATTTGATTTTTCAATTGAATGATGATACATAAGAGGTTTTAAAAATAAATTCAACAACTAATTCAATACACATATACATCACTATGCCATAAAGTGAATCAGATAACAGTGATCACATAACATAAGGTTGATTTTCTATTATTCTAACATTTTTCACTGTTTTACGCAATATATGGAGGAAAAAAAATACTCTTTTGTTTGAATAGCTTCTGAAATCTCAATGTTTCTTCTTGTCATTCAAACAGTATTTTATCTGTTGTATGATTGAAGTGATCAAAAAAATTTAGTTTTGGCTCCATATTTTCCCTCTAAGTATTTTGATGGCCATATATTTTCCCTCTAATATATATGTTGTCTGATTGAAGTTATCATTTTGGATTCATATTTTTGCTCTAAATATGTTGATAGCTGCATATTTTACCTCTAATATTTTAGCGGCCACATTCCTTAAGTTCTTTCTCTCTCAATATTTTGTGTTCCCTCTTCTCTCCCTCTGAAAACTAAATTAGCGAAACCCTTTAATCTCACTCTCTAAACCAAATCAGCAAAAAAAAAATTGACCACGTTCCCTCTTCCCTTTTCTCCCACTCTTAATAAATTGATGTCGCGGTCCCTCTTCGTTCTGATATAGGTTTTCTAGGTCGAATACCGCCGCTTAGAATTTGTAGTGCAAATGATACTCCTTCTTCTCCAATGCTCGCACACTTTGATTAGCCGTGATTGCTGCATGGTTGCTTTCTTTGTCTAGTTGATTGCTATCGATTTGGTATGTTTAGCAATTTTTCCCCTTTCCAATTTTATGCCCGAACTAGATTAAATTTGTTGATGATGATATGGGTTAACTTATAGGGTTTGAATCAATATATTTTCATTTTGAAATTCCGGAATCTATTTCAAATATAATTTGGATATGGATTTTACTGACTTCGACCTTGATTTTTGGATTTTCTGATTTTCAATTTTGAACAGATTCATTTTTTACTTTATTTCCTATGATTTCGATTTTGAAATTACTAATTTATTTGCTGAAATATTTGTGCTCATGAACATGTTCTGTGTGCGTTTGATTTTTGGTCCTTGCTCTTGATTACTGCATTTGCATATGTACATGCTACCTATTTTGTATCCGTCATGATGTTTGCATATGTGTATGTTGCATATTTATCTACATTCTGATGTTTGCTTGAGCTTGCACCTGGTTCTTCTTGCAATTTACTTTGTGACTTTGTGGAGCTTGCACCTTGTTTCCTGGTCTTGGTTGATGATTCTTGCTTATGCTAATTTGTAACTGGTGTTTGATATAGCATGAATTGATTTCTTCCTTTTGATGCCTTGACTTACCTTGCCTTTTGATGCCTTGCCTGATTTTGGTGATTTCTTCCTTTTGATATAGCATGAATTGATTTCTTCCTTTTGATGCCTTGCCTGATTTTGGTGATTTCTTCCTTTTGATGCTAATTTGTAACTGCTTATTTATCAACATCATGTGATGTATGTACCATTATACATGCTTCATGTGTGCATCTTTAAAGGTACATTTTTGAACATATGTGTATATATTTATATTTCTTATGCTCTAAAGCTTGCTATTTAGTTTGCTTGTCCCTTGGGGCTTGCAAATTTCTAATTGAAAAGGAATTTGCACTTATTGTTTTGCTTGTCCCTTGAAGCTTGCTGTTTGGTTTAAAACTCAAGTTGTTGCACCATTTTGAATGTCCCATCAACCATGTTGTTGAGCCATTTTGGATGCTTCTTTGCGTGCACTGTTTTGTTGCGCCATTTTGAAAGAGAGATGAACCTTTTCATTGTGTTGTTTAGACCGTTCGTTTCACCTTATGTATGTAGTTATATGTTTGTATGGATTTTGAAGTGGCCACGTGCACATGTATACATGTATATACATATATGTATATACATATGTATATGTATATACATACATACATTTAAGTTCATTCATGTCTGGTTTGTACATATGTATATCTCTGAAATAGTTTCTCCTTGCTGTTGTGCCTGCATCTCTGTTGTTTGAGTTGTTTTGCCTGATCATCTAAGTCCATCATGTGTGCATGTCCCTGACTTTGTATTAGCATGCTGGTGTGTTATTACTCTTTGTTAGTGCGCATGTATGTATTCCCTGATGTTATGTGTCCTTAATGCATGTCTGTATTTCGTGGACTATTTGTGCACTTCATTTTGGCATAGTATCAGTTTAAGCACTTCTTGGAATTAGTTGATTTTGTTGCATTGTTTTAGTTTTTGAAATATCTTCCATGTATATATACATGTGTATGTATATATAAGTGAAATATTACCATGTTTTGCTTTGAACTTCCATATATATGTCTCCTGTGTGTTGTAATCTTGTTTTTGCTTTTCATCGCTCCATGTTTCTAAATTGCGGAAACTTGTTTTTTCTTTGAACTTCCACACACACTATATATACACATATATATACATATATATACACATATATATACATATATACACACATATATATACACATATATACATATACATATATACACACACACATACATATATATATACATATGTATACATACATATATACATATATATACACACATATACACATACATATATACATATATATACATACATATATATATATATACCTATACATATACATATACATATACATACATATATATATATATATGTATATGTATATATGTGTCCAGTTGCTTGAGTCTTGCATGTTCAATTTTTCTATGGTTTTCTGCCTAAAACAGATACATATGGTTTGCTACCTGAAATTGATACTTATGATTTCTTGGTTCATCCATGTATATACATGCATACATATGTATGCATATATACATGTTGACTATGTAAACTGGTTGACACTTGTATGTGGTGCACCTGATTTGGGCTGAAACTTGCTTGGCCTGACCTTGTGCACACTTATACTGTGATGAGCCTTCGGGCTTGACCTTTGCAATACTCCATGAGATTTAATAGATGTCCGGCCTTGTGATTTTCATAGTGATACATTGTGTGATATCCCAGAAATTTCAAACAAGTAAAATGTGATAATCTTCTTTTATAAATTATTTAAAATTGGCAATTTATTCTTTTAAAAAAAATAAAATATGTGTTGTTTATATATGTATATGTATGTGAATTGATTTTAAATTAAATTTGATTGAAATTTGAAATTCAAAAGATAAATATCTTAAAATAAATTGGATTTAAATATTTATATATATGATTTTTATTAGTATATAATTTGTTTTATATTATTTTCTTTAAAAGATTTTATAAATATAAATAAAGAAAATGTTTAACTAAATAGAAAGAAAATATAAAGATTTATAAAAACATATTAAAAATTGATTAACACATGCATATTACAAATGTAAGTTAATAATAACATGCAAATGACAAATGTAAGCTAATTATAACAAGTGTCACAATTTTTTTATTTTCTTTTATTTTTAAAAATCATAAATCAAAGCTATAAATATATCTACACTCTTCTCCTTCATTTCTTTTCTATCCTCATTTTCAAAACTAAGAAAACCAAAGCCTGTAAACATACCTAAAACAAAAAAAAATCAAACAAAAATATCAAGCAATCAACTTTTACATATCTCAGTTTAATCCAAGATTCCAACTTCAAACTAAATCAAGCAAGATCATCTCAACAACTAAGCTTTATGTAACGACCCCACTTCCTACTCCCAGGAAGTAGCATCGTTAATAAGAAAGAAAGAGGTGAGAAAATAGAAAAGATAGAGAAGAAAGAACAACAACATCAGAATCTCACAGCGGAACGAATAAAATGTATTAATTACATAAGTATTTACATAATATATAACATCAATCAGAGCTATACAGATAATACATCACATACTAGACAGTTATAAACACCTGTCTAGTTAATACAACACAATACACAATACATCACAGAGATACCACACAGCGGAACTAAATATATCTAAAACGCTGAAGCCTCCTGCTCCATTGCTCCTCCAGACTTCGTCAAAGCTAAACCTGAATCCCTTGGCTACCCGTAAAAATTTGGGTACACGAGAGTTTATGAAAAACAAAATAAACTTCGGGTCAGACATGGGTCTGGTATGAGTAACAGGTTAAAGTTGCTTAATTTTGAAAAATCCTTTGAAAACAAAAGGTATCACGTAAGACTTCCCACACATAAACATGGAAAAGTTTTTACCTTACGCTAACCAAAACATTTTATAGGAAATTATGTGATATTATAATAGGTCTAGGGTTTTCAAGTAAATAGAAAATAGCCGAAATTGTTACATGATTAAATTCCAGCTACTAGCCACAAAAGTGGGTAATACAATCAAAACCGTGGGCACTTATTAGATTTTGAATTCCATACAATGGCAGGGCTACTGGGGTACCGCCCGTCACAGTACGGGGCCTAGATCACCGTACCGAGGATTAATCCCTTCATCCCCTGCAACACAAGGCCGGAACCATTCCTTACTGAACAGTCCCGAACAAGATACACCCCGCAGTTGGCTGCAGACCAACCGCCCACTAAGCCGAATAAAAAGGGACATCTAGACAGGGGAATATCCTTGTCCTGCTTGGGCATGACCCACCTAACCTTGCTGCACCTCCCCTGTTTTAGCCATTCCCGGTTGATGAGGCTTGAGGTTACGATTACCTTTATAGAACATATTTCTTAGAATGCTCATCGTCCGCCTGACGATGTGTTGAAAGCATTCAATCCATACAAGTTCGTTCCGGGTTCGAACGAAACCGAAGGCATTATCTCGTTACACTCATTTTGGAATCACCCTCAGAGTTAACGACGATAACCCTTGCATTCTGAACCTTCATCTTCACTTCAGATTCACGACCTAACGTTAATTTGGAAACGATGTGGTTTTCGGATGTTCCTAATGCGGAAAACCCGATCCCGGTCTCATCGAAATCCAAAGCGTGTCTTTTAAGGCAAAGTTGTCTATTTAGTCTTAACAGTGAATTCAATATCATCAATATGCACAGATAGATAATTCACATCTCATAATAGATAATCACAATATCATCATAACAGATAATTAATATCATCATCCAAACAGATAATTAAACATTATCATACTTAAACTATACATCCAAATCACATAGGTATTATTCATCCACACCTGAGATTACAATCAAACAATGAAATATCAACATCATCCATCAACAATGATTTATAAATCACAAGCTATAGTTAATTTAAAATGAATTAAATTAACTACTTCCATTTTAATTAATTTAAAATAAATTAAATTAATTAATCATTCCATAAATCCTGCTCTCATAATCATTAGTTAAATTAATTAATCATTCTCTAATTACAAGAATACATTAGTCTTTAATAAATTCCTTAAATGAATTATTCTAAATCATTTATAGCAGATTAACATTTAATTACTTACCCATTAATTATTCCTTAATTTACAATTCTTAATTACATCATTAATTATATTAATTAATGATCTTCAATTTATATTCAATTACTTATTTAAATTAATTAAGTGATTAATCTTTACTTAAACACAATTATTAATCACCCCCTTGATTAATAACAAACCAGTAATTAACTATCCTTAATTACTTATTAACAAATTAATCATTCCATGATTAATTATTCCCATAAATAAATCCTTTGATTAACTATAAAAGAAATTACTCACATTACTTCATTTACAAATCATCTTGAATGAATCTCATCGAGTAATTATCATCCAATTACTATTCTGAGTAATTATGCTTCATTAATTACGCTTATATTCACATATATCAAATCATTAAATGATTTCTTAATTAAATCTTATTATCCATTACTTATATATATATATATATTCAAATTAACCATCTTTGCTTTAAATATCTTTTTCAACATCCCAGTAATTTCCTTAATTTATTTACAAAAATAAATCTTGAATAAATCCATTAATTAATTACATTTATATAGATTTATTACCTTTCTAATTATCTTGTTGATTTATTATTCTCAAATAAATCAATATCATCATTAATTATTAATTAATGATTTCTAATTACATCTTCATTTGTTAATTTATATTAAGAATACACATCTTCAAATCATAAATATTAATCCTCTTGATTAATAACAAACAGTAATTAATCATTCAATATTAATTACTTCTCAATAACACTCTAAATTAATCCCCTGATTAATTTTAAGTAATTATATTTCAATTACTTCCATTAATAACATCACCCAATTAATTACATCCCGTAATTATCCTTCAATTACTTCTCTAAGTAATTCAATTCCAAATTATCAGTTAATTACACTAAATTAATTAACTCGAATCAATTTACATAATTAATAAGTAATTAATTTCTTAATTACTTTTCAATAAATAATTTATAATTAAACTATTGAATTAATTAATCTAATTAATTTATTACAAAATCAATCATATTAATTAATTATAACATAATCTGGTTAATGAACTTCATTACTAATTATTTAATTATTTCCTTCTAACATAATCAACTTATATTAATTATTAATTTTGAATTAATTAACCATTATTAATTTAAAAGAAACTAATCTATAGTTCTAAATCACATATTAGTTAATTAATTCATTAATTAACTTTAATTACTACATTTACACTATTAATTACTAAATTAACTAATATTCATCATTAAATATTCTTGCCTAATTAACTTAAAGATTAAAACATATAAAATTCCAAACTTCATGAATTAAAGTAAATTGTTCTTATAATTGAGTTAAATTCTTATTTCCAATATGTTAAAACATTTATTTCAATAATTTACATTTTATCTTAATACCATGTTTACACTAATTTATTTCAAAAACCCCTTTTTAAACTTACATATTTAATTACACCTAAAATTTATTTGAATAGATTTAAATGATAAAACTTTATTCTTTTTCCTAAATCTAGCTTTTCATAACTAAGTCCTGATTTTCCTTGGAGTTAACTTGACTAAATACTTTCTTAACCATCTTTATCTTGAAATTCAACTCCTTTGAATTTACTTATATATTTAGCACCTTTGAATTAAATAAAATAATTTAAATTATGAAATTTAATTACTTACAACTATATTTCAAAACTATCTTAAATTCACTATTTAAATTTCATTTTAGCACTAGTTCAAAATCAGTTTAAAACACAAGTTCAAATTCAGTTGAAACTGTAAAAAAAACAGTTCCAGGTTTATAAACCTGCACACTAAAACCCGAGCACCCCTCCCTATTTCTTCGAGTAGTACGCGTGTTTCCCCCCGAGAAAAGAAACGACCCGCTTCGAGACTTCCCCCTGGGCGCACGCAAATGAAATAAATAAGACCACAACCTGAAAACACTATTCCACTCACCCCTCCAAACCTGTCACCGCCACGCACGCAGTGCCTCCACCACCGGAGGTCACCAAACTCCGGTTACGTCATCAACCACCTCCCCTCAACCTCCCTGCAAAACCCGGTAGCACTCGGTCGCCTGAAATGGCCGCGTCGATCAAAACTTCAAAGCACAGTATAATTAGATTTAGGAACTTAAAATCCATGCCGACGCTTCCACAACCCAATTCGTCGTCACCCACTATTTTTCCCAGACCCCACGATTACCCCCGCATCTCCAGTTCCAGTCACGACCTCCCCCATCCACGCGTTCGTACACAGCAACTCAAAATGCCTCAAACAATAAAGTACAAACTGCTCCGCCAAGCTTTACCTAAAAATTCTGATTCAGGCCTTAAAAATCATGTTTTTGTTTAATGTTTTAGTTTATATGCCTGAACTAAGAATTTTTGAGGTTTGGGTTTTATCAAAATTTGTGTTTCACTGTCTTTATTATCCTTTCAGAGCAAGTTTAAATTTTTTTAAGCTTAAATAAATTTTTAACATCTCTTTTATAACCTAACAATCAAATCTTGTTTTGATCCTAAGTCATAAAAATAAATGGATCAAACAGAAAGGATTTTTAAACCAATATGGGTTTGAAAATTTTTAGAACAGAGGTGTTTCTTCAGGTATTATATATGCATCACATACCCAAATGCATCACACATCCAAACATACACTGAGATACTCTCAAACATGTACACATACAAACTTATTTCAGGAATAAATAGAGCAACCATTTTTATATTTGAGTTTGACAAAAATATTACTCACAGCAAATAAAACACAGTATGCAGGCTTGAGATATGCAGAACTCCATCTTACAAATATCCAGAGAAAATGAGTATATAATTGTTCACACAATTTATTTAAGCATTCAAAGATTGGCATGCATCAGAATTTAAACTTAAGTAAATGTTAAAAGTGTTACTCACAACAAAGTGGAAGAACAGAGGCCCCTTTGCTTTGCAACAGACTTGCAATGTACCAGTTTGAACTCTCTCCTTTGATCCTCAGGTTAATTGATTTTAAGTTGTTGTTGTTAAACTGAGGCTTTGCTTGTTTGAGTTTGAAACGAAGTTTACTTTACTTTTTAATTATTTCGAATTGAATAAAAATGAAACTGCTTTATAGAAAGAAAAAAAAGAAAAAGAAAACAGGGTATGATTATGAAACTGTACAATATTGTATACAATCTTGTGTTTGTACAGTTTTCCTTACCAGAGATATTTATTCAAATGGTAGGCTGATATAAATGCTTAGTGTACTAAAAAGATTTTTACATTAATTACTTTTTGTTTGTTAGCCTAAGATATTTAATACTATCTTTCCTAACAAGCTTCACATATATATGCAGTTTGTTTTTTAATAGTTTACTGTCATGTGTTCATTCAAATTGGCCTGCACACATATATCTTAATATCTTCATTTTGTTTTATTTCATTTGGCCTGCACCTATATTTGATTTGCTTGTACTTAGCTATTTATGTGTTATGCATAAATATGTTACTTATCTTATATTTTATTTCCTTTTGAAAACTCAGCCTGCACATATTCAACCAAATTTGTATAATCATATAATGGCCTGCATATTTATCTAGATGCTTTAAACATATACTTATATATATATACTGCAGTTCATATGTGATAGTTTACAAACTTAAAAACTTATTTGTTTTCTAGTTTATTTGTTGTCCTGTTATATTTTAAAATGCATATGAATGTTGTTATGTTCTTTTAATTTAACTAATGTACTAACTTATATCTCTTTTCCAATTTATCTTGTATCTTGTATTTTTTTATTTATACATTTCATTTTATATTATAAAACACATGATCAATTTGAAATGATAAATAGAATAAATTATCTTTTTATTATAAGCTACATATTTATTAATGTATTGTTTGACAAAATTATATGAAAACTCATATATTATTTTAAATTCATATTTTAAATCAAACTATACTAAAAAGAAAAGAAAACAAATCAATTTGTTAATAATTTAAATTTAAACTTAAGTTAAAATAAGTTTTCAAACTATTTATTTATTTAGCTTTGAAATGTTTATATTAAATAAAACACAATTTATAATTCACTAAATATATATTAGTATTTAAACATATTTTATTAATTAAATTTTAAAACAAATTTCATCTATTTACAACGTATAAAAATATATATATATATATATATATAGAAAATAAACAATTTAATTTTTAACAGATTAAATTTATCCATTAGATATTTATTAAAAGAAAAGTATCAAATTAAGATTTAATTAATAAAAATATATCATATCAATTTAATATTTAATGCAGATTATTAAATTGATATTGCTAGAATATTCCGGGTCGTCACATTCCTCCCCCCTTAAAAGAATTTCGTCCCCGAAATTTAAAACAAAGGTAATTTAATAATATATTTAAGATTTTATTTAATTTTAAACCATAAGCATATATCAATCACATGCTAACAATCATCACAACCAATCTACTCAATCAACAAAGCTAACTATCCAGACAAAATAGAGTTCTCTAGAGTTTTCCAGTATAATACCGGAATACTCGATCTATAGAATCCAAATAGTCTATATTACTAATCTATAGAACTCTTGGGATCAGAGAAAATTCATACAAAATGAAATTTCCGACTCCCAAATCCAAATTCCCTCATCTCTTATCCACCAAATACTTCTGACAATCCAGAACTGCCTTCAACTTACTGATCAGCTCAACCTTCGCTGATAACTCCTATAACAATCTGAATCCAAAAACAATCCAGTAGAATAATTTTCTCAAAATCAACCAAAACCAAGAACTCAACCTCTACTATCATCAGTAGAAAACATCTTCTCATTCCCAGAAAAGAAAAACAAATGCACTCCCAACTGCTTCCGCTGCTCAACTCTGATCTAGAGTAGATGAAAATGCTAATGATGCACATAAGCATAACTGGACAACACATGACAAAAATATGATTCAGCAGATCCAAAATAGAACTCAGAAATTCCTCCGAAACTCGAGTTGCTTTACCAATTCCTTTCTCCAGAAACCATTCGATTACTAAGCTGAACCATCGGTACTACTTCTGAAATCTAGTCGATACCAAACTCAACTCCTCAGATGCTAAGGCAAACTACCAACCTCTACAAAGATATTCAGAAAAATTTCTGCCATCCCAGAGAATACTTAACTATCGCAAGTCACTTTTGCGATCCACTCAGGTTAATATCCAAAGAAAACTGTTCCCTCCTACCAATTTGAACATCTTAAACTTATCTAGCCAATCCATTGAAGAAATGGATTCACAAAACTGGTTCTGGACTTCACTTCTAAAGAACTGTTGACAGATGACCTTCTCGCGTGCCGGCAGAACAATCTGAGCTGCAACACTGCTACTGATGCCAAAACTCCTTAATCCAAAACTCCTCGAAAAACTCGGGCCTCAAAGCCAATCACAACATTCAACTAAACTCAACCTCAGAACTGATGCAGACATACTTCCTTATCCAAAAATCTTTGAGAACTTCTTCAGAAACAATCCTCTGCTACTGCATCTCAACACACAACTACTACTTCTCGAGTTACCAAGATAATATTCTAGCTTCTGCTCACTCACACAATCCAAATCTACTCATCCAATCTTGTACAACAAAACGGACTCCAAATCTTAACAGGTTTCCTCAAGAGATTAGGTGAAATCCTTACACCACAAATTTACTCGAGACGGTATTAGGTCTACAGTCTCGCCAAATATACTTCTAACCACAGGTAGTCGTGTTACACACACCACTACTTAATCTATCCTTATACATATGTTGGAAAACCCGAACAAGTAATCCAACAAATAGATAGAAAATAAATAAATATATATATATATCAAAATTACAAATACGCTCTCTCAGGAAAGAAACCACTTAAGAGCCTAGGAATTCACTCAACCTAGCGCTCTGATACCACTGTAACGACCCCACTTCCTACTCCCAGGAAGTAGCATCGTTAATAAGAAAGAAAGAGGTGAGAAAATAGAAAAGATAGAGAAGAAAGAACAACAACATCAGAATCTCACAGCGGAACGAATAAAATATATTAATTACATAAGTATTTACATAATATATAACATCAATCAGAGCTATACAGATAATACATCACATACTAGACAGTTATAAACACCTGTCTAGTTAATACAACACAATACACAATACATCACAGAGATACCACACAGCGGAACTAAATATATCTAAAACGCTGAAGCCTCCTGCTCCATTGCTCCTCCAGACTTCGTCAAAGCTAAACCTGAATCCCTTGGCTACCCGTAAAAATTTGGGTACCCGAGAGTTTATGAAAAACAAAATAAACTTCGGGTCAGACATGGGTCTGGTATGAGTAACAGGTTAAAGTTGCTTAATTTTGAAAAATCCTTTAAAAACAAAAGGTATCACGTAAGACTTCCCACACATAAACATGGAAAAGTTTTTACCTTACGCTAACCAAAACATTTTATAGGAAATTCTGTGATATTATAATAGGTCTAGGGTTTTCAAGTAAATAGAAAATAGCCGAAATTGTTACATGATTAAATTCCAGCTACTAGCCACAAAAGTGGGTAATACAATCAAAACCGTGGGCACTTATTGGATTTTGAATTCCATACAATGGCAGGGCTACTGGGGTACCGCCCGTCACAGTACGGGGCCTAGATCACCGTACCGAGGATTACTCCCTTCATCCCCTGCAACACAAGGCCGGAACCATTCCTTACTGAACAGTCCCGAACAAGATACACCCCGCAGTTGGCTGCAGACCAACCGCCCACTAAGCCGAATAAAAAGGGACATCTAGACAGGGGAATATCCTTGTCCTGCTTGGGCATGACCCACCTAACCTTGCTGCACCTCCCCTGTTTTAGCCATTCCCGGTTGATGAGGCTTGAGGTTACGATTACCTTTATAGAACATATTTCTTAGAATGCTCATCGTCCGCCTGACGATGTGTTGAAAGCATTCAATCCATACAAGTTCGTTCCGGGTTCGAACGAAACCGAAGGCATTATCTCGTTACACTCATTTTGGAATCACCCTCAGAGTTAACGACGATAACCCTTGCATTCTGAACCTTCATCTTCACTTCAGATTCACGACCTAACGTTAATTTGGAAACGATGTGGTTTTCGGATGTTCCTAATGCGGAAAACCCGATCCCGGTCTCATCGAAATCCAAAGCGTGTCTTTTAAGGCCAAGTTGTCTATTTAGTCTTAACAGTGAATTCAATATCATCAATATGCACAGATAGATAATTCACATCTCATAATAGATAATCACAATATCATCATAACAGATAATTAATATCATCATCCAAACAGATAATTAAACATTATCATACTTAAACTATACATCCAAATCACATAGATATTATTCATCCACACCTGAGATTACAATCAAACAATGAAATATCAACATCATCCATCAACAATGATTTATAAATCACAAGCTATAGTTAATTTAAAATGAATTAAATTAACTACTTCCATTTTAATTAATTTAAAATAAATTAAATTAATTACTCATTCCATAAATCCTGCTCTCACAATCATTAGTTAAATTAATTAATCATTCTCTAATTACAAGAATACATTAGTCTTTAATAAATTCCTTAAATGAATTATTCTAAATCATTTATAGCAGATTAACATTTAATTACTTACCCATTAATTATTCCTTAATTTACAATTCTTAATTACATCATTAATTATATTAATTAATGATCTTCAATTTATATTCAATTACTTATTTAAATTAATTAAGTGATTAATCTTTACTTAAACACAATTATTAATCACCCCCTTGATTAATAACAAACCAGTAATTAACTATCCTTAATAACTTATTAACAAATTAATCATTCCATGATTAATTATTCCCATAAATAAATCCTTTGATTAACTATAAAAGAAATTACTCACATTACTTCATTTACAAATCATCTTGAATGAATCTCATCGAGTAATTATCATCCAATTACTATTCTGAGTAATTATGCTTCATTAATTACACTTATATTCACATATATCAAATCATTAAATGATTTCTTAATTAAATCTTATTATCCATTACTTATATATATATATATATATATTCAAATTAACCATCTTTGCTTTAAATATCTTTTGCAACATCCCAGTAATTTCCTTAATTTATTTACAAAAATAAATCTTGAATAAATCCATTAATTAATTACATTTATATAGATTTATTACCTTTCTAATTATCTTGTTGATTTATTATTCTCAAATAAATCAATATCATCATTAATTATTAATTAATGATTTATAATTACATCTTCATTTGTTAATTTATATTAAGAATACACATCTTCAAATCATAAATATTAATCCTCTTGATTAATAACAAACAGTAATTAATCATTCAATATTAATTACTTCTCAATAACACTCTAAATTAATCCCCTGATTAATTTTAAGTAATTATATTTCAATTACTTCCATTAATAACATCACCCAATTAATTACATCCCGTAATTATCCTTCAATTACTTCTCTAAGTAATTCAATTCCAAATTATCAGTTAATTACACTAAATTAATTAACTCGAATCAATTTACATAATTAATAAGTAATTAATTTCTTAATTACTTTTCAATAAATAATTTATAATTAAACTATTGAATTAATTAATCTAATTAATTTATTACAAAATCAATCATATTAATTAATTATAACATAATCTGGTTAATGAACTTCATTACTAATTATTTAATTATTTCCTTCTAACATAATCAACTTATATTAATTATTAATTTTGAATTAATTAACCATTATTAATTTAAAAGAAACTAATCTATAGTTCTAAATCACATATTAGTTAATTAATTCATTAATTAACTTTAATTACTACATTTACACTATTAATTACTAAATTAACTAATATTCATCATTAAATATTCTTGCCTAATTAACTTAAAGATTAAAACATATAAAATTCCAAACTTCATGAATTAAAGTAAATTGTTCTTATAATTGAGTTAAATTCTTATTTCCAATATGTTAAAACATTTATTTCAATAATTTACATTTTATCTTAATACCATGTTTACACTAATTTATTTCAAAAACCCCTTTTTAAACTTACATATTTAATTACACCTAAAATTTATTTGAATAGATTTAAATGATAAAACTTTATTCTTTTTCCTAAATCTAGCTTTTCATAACTAAGTCCTGATTTTCCTTGGAGTTAACTTGACTAAATACTTTCTTAACCATCTTTATCTTGAAATTCAACTCCTTTGAATTTACTTATATATTTAGCACCTTTGAATTAAATAAAATAATTTAAATTATGAAATTTAATTACTTACAACTATATTTCAAAACAATCTTAAATTCACTATTTAAATTTCATTTTAGCACTAGTTCAAAATCAGTTTAAAACACAAGTTCAAATTCAGTTGAAACTGTAAAAAAAAACAGTTCCAGGTTTATAAACCTGCACACTAAAACCCGAGCACCCCTCCCTATTTCTTCGAGTAGTACGCGTGTTTCCCCTCGAGAAAAGAAACGACCCGCTTCGAGACTTCCCTCTGGGCGCACGCAAATGAAATAAATAAGACCAAAACCTGAAAACACTATTCCACTCACCCCTCCAAACCTGTCACTGCCACGCACGCAGTGCCTCCACCACCGGAGGTCACCAAACTCCGGTTACGTCATCAACCACCTCCCCTCAACCTCCCTGCAAAACCCGGTAGCACTCGGTCGCCTGAAATGGCCGCGTCGATCAAAACTTCAAAGCACAGTATAATTAGGTTTAGGAACTTAAAATCCATGCCGACGCTTCCACAACCCAATTCGCCGTCACCCACTATTTTTCCCAGACCCCACGATCACCCCCGCATCTCCAGTTCCAGTCACGACCTCCCCCATCCACGCGTTCGTACACAGCAACTCAAAATGCCTCAAACAATAAAGTACAAACTGCTCCTCCAAGCTTTACCTAAAAATTCTGATTCAGGCCTTAAAAATCATGTTTTTGTTTAATGTTTTAGTTTATATGCCTGAACTAAGAATTTTTGAGGTTTGGGTTTTATCAAAATTTGAGTTTCACTGTCTTTATTATCCTTTCAGAGCAAGTTTAAATTTTTTTAAGCTTAAATAAATTTTTAACATCTCTTTTATAACCTAACAATCAAATCTTGTTTTGATCCTAAGTCATAAAAATAAATGGATCAAACAGAAAGGATTTTTAAACCAATATGGGTTTGAAAATTTTTAGAACAGAGGTGTTTCTTCAGGTATTATATATGCATCACATACCCAAATGCATCACACATCCAAACATACACTGAGATACTCTCAAACATGTACACATACAAACTTATTTCAGGAATAAATAGAGCAACCATTTTTATATTTGAGTTTGACAAAAATATTACTCACAGCAAATAAAACACAGTATGCAGGCTTGAGATATGCAGAACTCCATCTTACAAATATCCAGAGAAAATGAGTATATAATTGTTCACACAATTTATTTAAGCATTCAAAGATTGGCATGCATCAGAATTTAAACTTAAGTAAATGTTAAAAGTGTTACTCACAACAAAGTGGAAGAACAGAGGCCCCTTTGCTTTGCAACAGACTTGCAATGTACCAGTTTGAACTCTCTCCTTTGATCCTCAGGTTAATTGATTTTAAGTTGTTGTTGTTAAACTGAGGCTTTGCTTGTTTGAGTTTGAAACGAAGTTTACTTTACTTTTTAATTATTTCGAATTGAATAAAAATGAAACTGCTTTATAGAAAGAAAAAAAAGAAAAAGAAAACAGGGTATGATTATGAAACTGTACAATATTGTATACAATCTTGTGTTTGTACAGTTTTCCTTACCAGAGATATTTATTCAAATGGTAGGCTGATATAAATGATTAGTGTACTAAAAAGATTTTTACATTAATTACTTTTTGTTTGTTAGCCTAAGATATTTAATACTATCTTTCCTAACAAGCTTCACATATATATGCAGTTTGTTTTTTAATAGTTTACTGTCATGTGTTCATTCAAATTGGCCTGCACACATATATATTAATATCTTCATTTTGTTTTATTTCATTTGGCCTGCACCTATATTTGATTTGCTTGTACTTAGCTATTTATGTGTTATGCATAAATATGTTACTTATCTTATATTTTATTTCCTTTTGAAAACTCAGCCTGCACATATTCAACCAAATTTGTATAATCATATAATGGCCTGCATATTTATCTAGATGCTTTAAACATATACTTATATGTATATACTGCAGTTCATATGTGATAGTTTACAAACTTAAAAACTTATTTGTTTTCTAGTTTATTTGTTGTCCTGTTATATTTTAAAATGCATATGAATGTTGTTATGTTCTTTTAATTTAACTAATGTACTAACTTATATCTCTTTTCCAATTTATCTTGTATCTTGTATTTTTTTATTTATACATTTCATTTTATATTATAAAACACATGATCAATTTGAAATGATAAATAGAATAAATTATCTTTTTATTATAAGCTACATATTTATTAATGTATTGTTTGACAAAATTATATAAAAACTCATATATTATTTTAAATTCATATTTTAAATCAAACTATACTAAAAAGAAAAGAAAACAAATCAATTTGTTAATAATTTAAATTTAAACTTAAGTTAAAATAAGTTTTCAAACTATTTATTTATTTAGCTTTGAAATGTTTATATTAAATAAAACACAATTTATAATTCACTAAATATATATTAGTATTTAAACATATTTTATTAATTAAATTTTAAAACAAATTTCATCTATTTACAACGTATAAAAATATATACATATATATATATATATATATTTATATATATATATATATATAGAAAATAAACAATTTAATTTTTAATAGATTAAATTTATCCATTAGATATTTATTAAAAGAAAAGTATCAAATTCAGATTTAATTAATAAAAATATATCATATCAATTTAATATTTAATGCAGATTATTAAATTGATATTGCTAGAAAATTCCGGGTCGTCACACTTTAGATCAAAAGCATTATCCAGTTTTCAAAAGATCATAAAGTATTTTCCAGTGTTCCCAAGCATAAAGCTTTCTGCTCAACATTTTTTAGGTGAGTAAACAAAGCTTAAACTGTTTAATCTTGATGCATGTGGAAGATATTTGAAATGATGATGTATTAATTGTTTGCATGAATGAAATTATGCTTGCATGTTTATAAATATGAAGTTGTTAAGTGTGCAAGTCTACATATATATATATATCCCTGTTTTTATATTTACAGGCTAAAAATCTAGATCAAAATTCAAATCTCCTCATTTAATCTCTTATGGGCTGTGAAATTCAAAAAAGTTATGTTTGCTTAAACATAAATTAAGTTTTCAAAATATATTTAAGTAAAATTAGTTTGATTATTTGGAAAATGAAGAAGATAGTGGAAAATTTTAAAACATGATAATTCAAACATCATGATTCTCTGATTCACCTACATAATCTGAATTGTCTTTGAAAACTAGGATTTTCAAAAGAAAAATCACAATTTTTCAGTTTGTAAATTGAGAGAGTTCTCGGGTTGATTGGAATTTAGGGTTTGGGGCTTTTCTGGTGATCGGAAGGCTCAGGGTTGTCGGCATCGCTACTGGAGATGGTGAGGAAGTAGGCGAGCTAGGGAAAAATGGAAGTTGGTTTTATAGGCCACTGTGGCGGCGGCTCTTCGTCAGGGTTTAGGCTCAGGTTTGGTCTAGGTTAGGAGATTGGTTACTGCAACGTCATCGGAGCATCGGACTTGATAGGGTGTGGGGGAAATGAAGCGTGAGTCTTCGACGGAGCTGTGGATGGAGTTTCGTGGTTGTTGGTGGTCGAAAGCATAAGGTCGAGGCGGATCTTGGATGTTGGGTTTGGTTCCAGTTAGTTCAAGATAGCTCGATTTCGACTGAGTGTTTAGGTTGAAGTTCAGGTGGTCAGGATCGAGGATAGAGGTGAATTTCGATGTGCTGGAGGTAGCATCGGTGGCCGATGATGCCTCGATCATTGGTGCACGTGCATGCATGTCAAATAGTTGGTCTGGTGTTAGTGGTTTGGGAAGAAGGGTTGTGTCTCGAGGGAAGGCTTGGGGAAACGAATGAGTGGCCCAAGTCTGGTTTCGAGTCATTCGTGCGTGAGAGTGTTTTCATGTTAACAGGTTTAAAATTTTAACTAAAACTAATTTTTAATAAAGGAAAAGTGAATTTTCACAGATCTGGGCTCGAGTATATACCGGGTTGGACTCGGGTAATTTTTGTAACAGTTTAAATGTTTTAAATTAAGCAGGTTTTAAAAATATAAAAATAAATAAAAATAAATCAAGTTTAAACTAATTTTAAAATCAAAATTTCTTTATATAATAAATGCTTTTAAATATATTTTTTTAAAAGTTGTATGATTTATTTTACTTAATTTAATTTAACTTGTAATTAAGGATTAATTAACTGGTAATTAAGGATTAATTAATTTGTAATTAAGGGTTTATTAATTAGTAATTAAGATTTATTAATTAATAATTAAGGTTTATTAATTTATAATTAAATGATAAATTAATTAATAATTAAGGATAATTAATCAGTAATTAAAGATTAATTAATTGATTAATAAAAGCAACTAAAGATTGATTAATTAATTCAATAATTAATTAAAATGGTTTGTAGTTAATTAATGATTAATTAAGCACGTTAGGTAATTAACTCATAAGTAATTAATTTAATTTGAGTTAATTAAATTAATTATATTTATGGGATTAATAAGTCTTGCTTATGGATGATTGATTGTATAGAATGTCAGGATTGATTGATATTTATAATATGAAATTTTTTGATGTTCTATGAGGTGAAATGTTTTGGTTATAGCTGTGATAAAATATGATTTGTTTATTTGTGCTGAATTGTTACGTATATACAAAGTTCTGAATTGAATTAAATTGTTTTACTTAAACAACTTGGCCTTTAAGAAGGCATTTGGATTTCGATGAGACCAAGATCGAATATCAAATTTGTTATCCAAAAATCACATCGATCCAAGTTAAACAATAGGTCGTGAAATCTCAAGTGAAGATTGAGATAAATATTCATAGTGTAAGGGCTATTTGGCGTTAACTCCGAGGGTGATTCCAAAACAAGTGTAACGGAGATAGTGCCTTCGGTTTTGTTCGAACCCGGAACGAACTTGTATGGATGAATGCTACCAGACCATCGTCAATGGAGGATGATGAGCATTCCAAGATAAGTGTTCTAAAAGGTAATCGTAGCCTCAAGCCTCATCAATTGGGAATGGCTAAAACAGGGGAGGTGCATGCAAGGCTAAGTGGGTAGCACCTAAGTAGGATAGGTTTTCCCTTGTCTATAGGTCCCTTTATTTGACTGTGTGGGCGGTTGTTCGCCACAACCGCGGGGTTGTCTTATTCGGACTATCCAGTAAGGGGTAGCTCCAGTCTTGTGTTGTAGGGGATCAGGATGGATCCTCGATACAGTGATCTAAACCACGTACTGTGACGGACGGTAGCCCAGTAGCCCTGCCATTGTATGGAATCCAATCTCCAATAAGTGCCTGTACGGTTTTGATTATGCCCAACTATGTTGGAACGTGAGATGTAAGCATTCCAGCTATTTCACACTTTATATTGAAAACCCTAGACGCTATTATAACATAACTGGATTTCCTATCAAATATTTTGGTTATCGTAAGGGAAAAATTTGTCCGTGTTTATTTGCGGAGAGTCTTAAGAGATACCTTTTATTTCAAAGGTTTTTCAAGCTAAACAACTTAACCATTTACTCACACCAGACCCATGTCTGACCCGGAGTTTATTCTGCTTTCTTAAACTCTTGGGTACTCAAATTTTTATGAGTAGCCATGCGATCAGGTTGGCTTGACGAATTTTCGGAAAAGCTTGGAGCAGGTGTCTTGGCATATCTATATATCAATTTCCACTGTGTTAGTATCTTTTGTCTGTTGTATTTGGAATGTAATCAATAGACAGGTCTTCACGATTGTCTACTAAAATGTTGTGACTATATAACTTTGATGTGTAATGACTATGTAATAGTTATGTGATGTATTATATTTTTTCCATTTCCGCTGTGAGATTCTGATATTGTTGTCCTTTCTTTCTATCTATTCTCTTTTCTACCTATTTCTTTCTTAATGATGATACGTTTTTCTGTGAAGTGAAAGGCAGGTCATCACAGTTGGTATCAGAGCGCTAGGTTGAGATAATACCTAGATTTTGGAATAGTATCTATCTTGAGGGCGCGCACTTGTAATTTTTATATATCTATATACCTATCTAATTGTTGGATTACATGTCCAGGTTTCCAACATGAGTTCTAAAGGAAGGAGAGGCAAAGTTATGGGTAGCATGGCGACCACAAATGAAAGAGGTCCGATTGCTAGCGAGGCTATAAATCCAAATCCACCTCGAGTAAGTTTTGATGCTTTGTGCAAGGATTTCACCAATCTGGGAGGAATACCTTTTAAAGGAACGGAGTCCATCATTGAAGTTCAGGCTTGGTTACGCTCATGTGGGCTAATTTTTAAGAGTTTAAATCTGTCAGATGAGAAAAAGAGAGTGATGGCATCGTGGCAACTTCAAGAAGGAGCTGCAACAAGGTGGGATGCAGTTACCGTGAATATTTCAGAGGATAATATTTCTTGGAGTAAGTTTAAGGAACTGTTTGAGGAACAGTTTATGCCTACAGCTGGGAAAACTCGTCTGTATAGAGATTTTTTAGATCTGAAGCAAGGGAGTATGACGGTTTCAGAATATGAGACTAAGTTCAATGAATTATCTCGCTACGGACCTGGTCTGATTGACAATCTCCTCAAGAAGAATGAGATGTTTGTGCTAGGAATGAGGCCCGAGTTCCACGAGAAGATGATGACACATCTTAAGGGATCATTCATAGAGTTGATTGATATGGCATTGAGATATGAGGAGCTTATGAATAAGAAACCTTTGGCATCTACAACAGCACCAATTGGAACTTCTTCCAATTAGAACAAAAGGAAATTCAACCCAAATTGGAAGAAGCATAGCAAAGGAAAATAGGGAGGCAACAACGGAGCTCGTAAGTGTGTGTTAGCAAGAGGATCACTTGGCCAAGTAGTGTCCCAGAGGAAGAACTCAGCAGCGGTAACGTCAAAGTGGACCCGGTTCCGCATTGGTTCGGAAATCTTTGTGTTTCAACTGTCAACAACCAGGGCACATGGTGAAGGCTTGTCCGCTTCTTCAAAGAGCTCAGCCAACTAAGGTGTTTGCTATTCAAAAAGGACCATCAACTTCCTTAGATAGGAAAGACAAAGGCATTTTGGAAAGTACTCTGCTTTTATATGGCATTTTTGTTAGAGTTTTTCTTGATTCTGGTGCATCCCTTAGTTTTATTTCTTTGGATATAGTAGAGAAGTTTCATCTGACCCCTAGTATGGTAGACCGCCCTATTTTTGTATCTAATTCTATAGGCAAGGTGACCAAGTTAGATAAGATCTGTAAAGGCCTAAGGATTTCTTATCTGTCTCATAGTTTCTCTTGTGACCCATTTGTATTGGATTTCAAAGGATTTGACCTTATTCTGGGAATGGATTGGTTGGATAAGCATAAGGATGTTTTGATTTATGAAGAGAGAACCGTGACTTTGGAAACTGAGCTAGGAAGGATCGCAAAAGTGACTTGCGATAATTCTAGAGTTCACTCTAGTAATCTTTTGCATGGAATCGAGGCATCTCTAGAAGGCGTAGAATCCATCGAAGTGGTTAAAGATTTTCCAGATGTCTTCGAGGAAGTGAAAGGTCTACCCCTGCATCGGAAGATAGAGTTTCGGATCGACTTGGCTCCAGAAGCAATACCTGTTGTTCAACCAAGTAGAAGGATGGCGTCGAGAGAAGAGTTGGTGAAGCAGAACCAAGATTTCTTAGAGAGAGGTTTGATCCGGCCTCGTTATTCTAGTTGGGGTTCTGTTGTAGTCTTTGTGACTAAGTAAGATGGGTTATTGAGATTTTGTGTGGATTATCGGGAGTTGAATAAGGTTACTTTTAGGAGGTAGTATCCATTGCCCCGCATATAAGGTCTTTTTTATCAACTCCACAGAGCTTCTGTTTTCTCCCAGTAGGATTTAGCTTCGGGTTTCCACCAGTTAAGGGTAGCTGAGGACAGTATATCCTTAACTGCATTCAGGGGACCCAATTGTTTTTATGAGTGGCTGGTTATGCCTTTTGGGCTAACCAACGCTCCTGCCTATTTTGTAGATCTGATGAATCGAGTTTTCTAGGATGTGCTGAACAAGTTCATGCTCGTGTTCATCAAAGACATTCCGTCTACTCCAAGTCTGAAGAGGAGCATAAACGACATTTGGAGATAGTGTTGGAGACTTTGAGAAGGCATGTCCTAAAGGCTAAGTTTTCGAAGTGCCATTTTTGGAATTCGATAGTTAGATTTTGGGACATATTATATCTAGTGAAGGTATTTCTGTAGATCTGGCGAAGGTAGCAGCTATTCAAGAATGGAAGCAATCGCAGACTCCTACAGATGTCAGTAGTTTTCTGGGTTTGGCAGGGTACCACAAGAAATTTATCAGAGACTACTCTAAGCTTTCTTCGTACTTAACCAAGTTGACTAGGAAAAGAGCAAAGTTTAAGTGGACCCCCAGGTGTGAAGAAGCTTTCTTGGATTCGAAGGCAAGGCTGACCAGTGCACCTGTTCTAGCTATTCCTGAAGGTAAGAGTAAGTTCGAAGTCTACACGGATGCTTGTGGAGTATGGTTGGGTGTAGTGCTGATGTAGAATGGGAAAGTGATTGCCTATGCGAGCAGGCAGTTGAAGCCACATGAAAAGAATTACGCTGCGCATAATCTAGAATTGTTAGCCATCATCTTTACTTTGAAGATCTGGAGGCACTATCTGTTGGGAGAGAAATTCGAGCTTTTCACAGATAATAAACCTTTGAAGTACCTTTTCTCCCAGAAGGATCTTGTAACGACCCAGATTTTTGGACGGTTAATTTGAGATATTTAAATGGGTTTAAATATTGATTTTAAATATGAAAAGTTTGGTTGTATTTAATAAAAAGGGATTCAGAATTTAAATATAGCAATCTATTGAATAAATTAATTATTAAAGTAGCAATTGGATATTGGATAAAATATAAAAATTTGGAATTATAAGCTTGTTAAAAATATTTCAACGGCTTATAAAACTTATACTGATAATATTGAAGACAATTGATGGATTAAAATTGAATTTAATTGTCGTCTGTTCAATTTTAAAATATACCGTTTAAATTAACATTTAAAAATAGCCTTCCGAGGCACAGTCTTAGAATTCGACGAAACCAATTCCGTTGGATCCGTAATATTGAATTATTGCCGGATTTCAAATTTCGTAATTTTTGGAGTCTTCGTGTGAGCATACGAGATAAAAACGTGCAGAAAATAGTTAATCGTTTTAATTTAAATATCTTACATCTTTTCACCAGTTAAATTACTTTCACCTCAGTAACCCTATTCCTGAGTAGCCGACCTACTCCTCTCACTTCATCACGTCTTTCATTCATTTCAATTTCAAAATGAATATCAGAGGCTGCAATCTTATCCTTGAAGCCACTCTCCTATATACCAACGTGCTCTCCTCTTTTTCCTTCTCAAAGACATTTGAACAAAGGAATCAGTTCAATTCCTTGAAAAAAAAGAGAAGCCGCCTCTGTTATCTAATCGTTCGTTGTAAATAAAAATCAAGGAGATGAACGTAGTTCCTCTTTTTTTTCATCTCATAATCAAGGTTCGAACTAGATTGTGTAAATCCCTTTCTCTTCCAATTCGCGATAAGGAGAAGGAGAGGCGGAAAGGAGGTTGCTCGCGTGGTGGGATGCGAGTCATCGATGCAGTCAGAAGGGGATTAGAGTTAGCGAATTTTTGGATTTTTAGGGAGAGATAAGGGGAAGCGTGGTCGGTGATGGGTTTGTAGGGATGCAATGGTGGTGGCGACGACTACTGAGGGCTTGGGTGTTCCGAAGACGGCGGTGCCTTAGGCTGCATCGACATCGCGATTTCTAGGGGAAGTCGGCATTCGCGAGGGATATCGGCACTGGTGAAGTCGTGTTCTGGGTAACCATCTTTTTCTTCTTCTGGTTAATTTTATAATAATAATAAAAAAAGAGTTTTGTTTTAAAATTCAAATTGTATATATAACTTCTATTAGGAAAATATACAGATGTGTTTATAGTCAAATTTAGATTTTTAAATTTACAGCAAGTTAAGGTTTTGATTTTTGGAAAAAAATTTACTGTTAAATAGTTTTAGATCTTAAAATTTATCCTAGTTTAATTTAAAAATAGGTGTATGAAAGAAGGTAATTTTACAGTAAAGTTAATATCTTTTCTGTTTTAAAATTTAAATTATATGTTAGGAAGATGAATTTATTTCTATAGAAAGTGTATATATATATATATATATATATATATATTTAGGCAAGACAGAAGTTATATATATATATATATGGGACTTTGAAAACAATATAAAGATTAGATTTTTTAAAATAAATATAAGTCATTTTGGTACAAGTAATTACAAAGAAGAAACTAAAATAATTTTTGTTAAAATAAATCATCAGTTAAAATTAAATTAGTAGAGTTAAATAAATCTATTTAAAAGGTAATAGTTATTTGATTTGCTCGAATATTAATAAAATCATATAAATATTTATTCAAGGTCAAAAGTATGGAAATGAGTCAGGATTGGATCGGTTTGGCAAAACCAAAATCAAAGGTGAGTTAATCTCACTCAGTTGAATTTAAATTTAAATTGTTGAATTTAAATTTATTTGTTGAATTGCTTGAATGATGGTTGAATTAGTGAATAATTAAATAGACCCTATACGCTGCATAATAGCCGATGATAACATATGAATCTCATATACCGCGATATTTCACCATTTAAGGGGAATTGGTATTTTATTTGTGCTAACATTTGTGGAAGCAGGGACACGTGTTGGAGGGATCCAACGGGATTCCTCAAAATATTTATTGATCTCATATATATGTTGTTATATGCCAGGATGATGAATTGATATGGATTTGTTTGTGAATTGAATTATTAAGTATTAAATAACACGGAAGTTAAATTTGGAATTTTCTTAAATACTAAATAATTTAAATTAAAGGAAGTTAAAATTGAACTTGAATAGAACAATTATTAAGAATTTGAGTTTACTTCTATTTGAAATTTTAAGGAAGACAAAAGTATATTTATACCTTAATTGGTTAAAGAAGAGTTTTTGGAAATCAAACTTATATATTAAAAACTTGAAGAAATATTGTAATCGTTAAATAGAATTGAAATATGATGAAATTTTAATAAGAAATGAGAAGAGTTTTACTAAGAAACAAATATGAATTTCATTGATAAATAAATTATAAAGATAAGATTTTTAAATAATATAAGCAAAAGGGAAAACTCAGTGGAGTTTATAAATTTATAAACGGAGTTTATAAATGGGAAGGGAAGATATCAGTGGATATGAAAAGAAATAAGTTATGAACTTATATTGAGAATGAAATTGTTTTGAATGGAAATACAAGAATATTTCCGAAGATAAGAAAGGTGAATATGGACAATGGGCATTTATTGATATTGGGTTTTCCAAAATTATAAATTTATGTTAAAAAGGAATATTTTTAAATTACTATACTATATAAATTTTTATAAACTATTATTTGAATGTAAAATATTTTCAAATTAGTTACTTTGAAGGCTTGGCAAATATTTATTAATAAACTCTATTTTTCTAAAACCTGTTTTGAATTTTACCTTTAACTGGATATGAACTTTAATATTACTTTCGAACCATAATTTGTATAAACCATACTTCTTATTTTATAAAACTATACGTTTTCAAAAAAAATTTAAAATCCAATTAAAATCCTCTTGTGATGGTAAGCAAATTAATTTAAATGGGATAATATTTAGGAGAGATCTTATTAAGTGGAGAAAGTGAATTTGTGAAATTATAAGGAAAGTGTAAATTGATTTTTGAGAAAGAAATGAGAAAATAGGAATATTTTCAACGGATAAATCAAAATGTGAGTGAGCATAAGAACTCATTTAAATGATTTCATGTAAATAAAAAGGGCTCTGAAATTTATTTCAAATGGGTAAAATGGAAATAATATCTGAATGATATTTGAGATAAATAATTTGTGGAAATTATTTGATGGTTGCTTGTGAATGATTATTTGATAGTTAAATCACCAACTATTAATATTGGACAATGCGCTGATCGTTTCGAAGAGTCCGGGATCGGATTTAATTATCCGAAAACCACTTTGATCCTGTTTGAACGATAACGAATGAAGACCGTGAAGAGTTGAAGATGGTGATTTGGTTTGTCCAGACCCAGGGCAACGTGTATGGATTGAATGCTTTCAGAACATCATCAAGAGGACGATGAGCATTCTAAGTGGGACTCGTTCTTGAAAGGTAACGCTTAGCCTCAAGCCTCATCAACGGGGAATGGCTAAAACAGGGGAGGTGCAGCAAGGCTTCGTGGGTAGCACCCACTTGAGAGTAAGGTTTCCTCTGTCTAGATGTCCCTTTTTATTTCGGCTTAGTGGGTGGTTGGTCGCGCCAACCACGGGGTGATCTTGCTTGGAACTGTTCAGTAAGGAATGGTTCCGGCCTTGTGTTGCAGGGGAGTTAGGGTGGCTCCTCGGTACTCTGATCTAGACTAGGTACTGTGACGGGCGGTACCCTAGTAGCCCTGCCATTGTATGGAATCCAATCTCCAATACGCGCCTATACGGTTTTGATTGTGCCTAACTATTGCTGAAACATGAGATGCAAGCATTTCAGTTAGATTCTATTTTACTTTCTATAGACACTATAATAATATCAGAGAACTTTAATAAAAAGTGTTTTAGCTATCGTAAGGTAAAAAACCGACATGTTTATTTGTGGCGTGGTCTTACGAGATGCTTTTGTTTCCAAAGGATTTTTGAAACTTTAATAATCCAATTGAGTGCGATTTCTCACGCTGGTTTTCCAGACTGACTCGGGTGTTGTTTTATATGATGCTCGGGTCAGACCGAGTTAAACAGGTTCAGGTTATATGCTGAAGCTTAGGAGACGAGCTGGACGACAGAGCGTATTTCCGTATTTGTCTATTATTTCCCCTGTGTATGGATATGTATGATTGATTGATGTACTCTGATATGGTATGTATGTATATATGATAGTACAGATTCTTTGTATTTAAACTGTATTCTATATATTGTATTTTGTTCCGCTGCGATGTGAGACTCTGATGTTGTTTTCTTTTCTTCTTTTTCTACCTCTTTCTTCTTTAAACCCGAAGACTCGTATTTTTGTTCCACTTTAGGCTGTTGTGTTGTGGAGTTTTGCCAGCTCAAAGGGGTACGGATTTGCGGGCCTTTAGACTTGGTATCAAAGCTGAAAGGTTAAGTGAGAACCTTGGCTCTGGTGGGGATTACTCATTAGAGATAGAGTCAGTAGTACTCTAGAATGAGTTTGAGCGTATTAATAGATATGAGTGCATATTTGTTAGTGAATATAAAATGGTTTTATATTGTGTTGATTGACTTATTGAGTGGTATACGAACCTTCGTCAGTGCAGTCTGCACAACTGTACCGAAGGGGTTTCTAAACACTTGAATAGAACAATTCGACACAATATTGATTTTAAAAGGGGATGAATGAAATAATATCATCCAAAATATATTTTGATATAAAAAGAATATTTTCTGAATTATTATTATAACTTGGATGTTTGGATGCTAATATTTTAGCCAAATGAGATTTTAAAATCTGAAATAATTTATATAACAAGGAAATCATTAGATTTGAATTTTGGAATTAAAATCAAAAGTGAGAAGTTAAAAATGAAAATTTAACTTGGATTAAGATTAAAATTTTGAAATTTAATTATGATGGAAGAAATAAAATAGCAAATTTTGTATGTGATTGCAATGAGGAAAATGAAAATAAAGTAAAATAAATAAATATAAATGAATTGGTGAAGTAAATAAAATTTTAGAATGTGAATGAATTGGGTTGGGAAGTTTGATAGAAATTAAAATAGATTGAAATTCATTTAAGCTATGTAAATAGAAGTAGGTTGAAATAAACGGAAGATAAAAATTCAGTTGTATTTGAACTAAGGTTAAATTTGAGTTAATATGGAAAATGAATGTGATTGAGTGTATATGGATAGAAGCGTGGAAAATAAAAGAGTATGTGGCTTATAAAATTTAAAAGTGAAATAAATAAGCCAAAATAGAATTGTTTGGAACTTTAGAAATGTAATAGAAATCTAAACATGAATTACAAACGAGAAATTAACTCCAGGAATATAATGAAGTGATTTTTGTGATAAAATCAAATATTGAATTGAAAATGGAAATAAACTAATCTGAAACAAATAAGTAAATTGTATATGCAAATGAAATTTTAATTGGCCAAATAGAAGTTGAATTGAGAATTAATAAATTTGGATTGTGAATTAAAGTGAATGGTAGGAAGAGAACTTGAGTTATCAATACATAAAATTCAACTTGGATTGGTTAACAAATAAAATGGAATTGGATTAAAATAAAATGTCTGAAGTGCAAATAAAATCCAAATGAGTATAAATAAAGTGAAAATGGTCTTGTAATCAATTAAATAAGTTCGAGAATGAATCGAACATGAGAATTGAAAATTTTAAATGAATGGAACAAATAAATTATTTGAGGTAAGTGATAAATGAAAGAGATTTGATTTAAATTGAATCAAATTAAATTGAAAAAGAATTTATGGGCAAAGGAAATGAACTTAAGTTATGAAATTTAAATGATTTAAAGTGAATCGACTTAAGTATAAAATTGAATGAAGCATGACTTGTATAAATTTGGGAAATGGTTATTGATCATAAGCATGGAAGTTGTCAAACTAAGTAAAATGGGTTTGAATAAAACTCAATGTAAAAATAAAGTAAATGTAAATATATGGATTTTAAAGAACTTGGAATGGAACGGATTTAAATATAAATTGAGTGGGAATCAATTTTAAAATAGTTATAAAACTGAAGAAACTGTTGTTTGAATGGATATTGTCGAATTTGCATGGAAATAATTGTTGTTGTCGTAAACAAGATTAAATAAAGTTCTACGGAATGATAGGAGTAAATAAACTTGTTTTTCATCAATTGCCATGAGTATAAAATAG
The DNA here is from genome assembly GCA_030765085.1 of Allium cepa. Classification (NCBI taxonomy): domain Eukaryota; kingdom Viridiplantae; phylum Streptophyta; class Magnoliopsida; order Asparagales; family Amaryllidaceae; genus Allium; species Allium cepa. The sequence goes on from CM060938.1 coordinate 849,871,186, forward strand.
ATTGAATTAAAAATGAATTGAATATAAAAAGAATGAAATTGAAAATCATTCCGAATTGGATAGGATGATATAAATTGAGTAAAAGTAATTAGATTTAATTGGAACCTTATCAATTGTTTATAGATTACGGATTTGAATTGATAGAAGTAGCAGAAATTGATTTTGAAAACAATTAAATTGCAAATTGGTTTATTTGGACATAATTATGAATTGAAGATAAGTAAATAAGTTGTAACTCACTTAAAGCTGAATACAAATGGTATATAATTGATTAAAAACAAATTGAACTAAATTTAGAAACCATACCAATTGCATACGTAAGTCATTTGGAATGCATTACTTATGTTATTGATTGTTGTAGTTGTGTAATTGAGTGAAATGTTATATATTTCATAAATATGTTACTTATGTGTTTAAATTGAGTAAGTACAGGTTCCAGAAGACTGCATAGCGGGATTTTGGGCACGTAAATGCTAAAATAAAATACGCCGCTTGCTTAAAACGCTAAATAAGGTACGCCTACGCAATAAAAACTAGGAAATATGAACTGTTTTTGGTTTTTCCGACCGTGTGGGTCGATGTATATATATATATATCTCTTTTGTCAAATTGCAAAAGCTCCTCCGTACAAAAGAGACTCTGCCAAAAAATTTCAAAAATTTTGGGAGTTAGAATTTTTATTGAATCTTTTGAAAATTTTCACTAACGACAAATGGTTTAAATTTGTTAAGCAAATAGGATTATAACTGAATGTTGAAATCTACAGATAGAAAAAGTTTGCAAACAAACTTTTATTTGAGATATAAAAACGAATTAGTAAGTGAAATTAATTTAAGGAATGATTAATCGAATATCATTTGAAATAAGATAAATTGAACTCAGTGTTTTCAATTGGAAGGTGAATTAAACTCAAGTAAAATTGAAAATGAAATTTGAATAAAGGGTGAGAATAAAAGTATTGAGGTTCGAAATTAATTAGCAAATTAAAGCAAATTGAATTTATTTGGAATTGGAATACAAAAGAGATTAAAACTGATAGTTGTGAAACAGGAGAATTGTGAATAAGTGAATTACAATCAAAATAAATGTGAATAAAAAGGAAATTGATATATTTGATAATCAGTTGGGGCAAATACGTAGGATGTACGTATACTATTTTATTTGCATAGTTATTTGATCCAGATTCGAGCACATAATTTCGAGATAATTTTATCGATTCGAGTTAGGATTTTTTCACTCGATTTTCGACTGCGAACCCAGGATATGGAATTTTGATTGATTCTGGAAATTCTCTATCATAGTTATGACTATGCAAGGAGAATGATGGTTTCTGATCAAGAAACCAGATCTGAGTCCGTACTAGGAAGTCGGGTGGACGATACTAGTTCGGAAGTGAAATTGTGTGATCGAGCAAGTGATCGAATTTGATATTGCGTACGAATGATATATGTACATCGTACGGGCTTAAATATAATGAATATTGAAATTTTGTAAGAAGCCAATAAATATTTTTGAATGTTGTAATTGGATATCATTGCTAAATGGAATATGCAGGTGTATAAAAGCAATGGATGAATTGGGATTTTTGATTTCAGAAGATAAAAATTTACTTGTCCAACTTAAAAGGTATGTATTTAATTTTCAGTATGAAATTTGATTGGGTTTTTGGATATAGCCACTTGGCCTTTTGTTTTTTTTTTGAGATTTGGGGGCCGTAGAGCTATTTTGTAGTTGTAACGAGCTAGCCGCGCAAAGGAGACGCTGGCGAAATTTTTCGAAAATTTTGGGAGTTAGAAAATTTTGATAATTCAAAATTCAATGTCAAATTTAAAATTTGAGTTGATAAGTGATATTGTTTGGGACTTGTGGATAAGTTTGAAAGGTTAGGAAAAAGGGTTAGTGGGTCTATGATAAAAGATTTGTTTGGTAAGTTGTAAACTATTTGGGTTGAGGAAATAGATAATGGGTGATGGATCATTCTTCCTAACTAGTAATTTCGGGGACGAAATTCTTTTAAGGGGGGAGGAATGTAACAACCCAGATTTTTGGACGGTTAATTTGAGATATTTAAATGGGTTTAAATATGAAAAGTTTGGTTGTATTTAATAAAAAGGGATTCAGAATTTAAATATAGCAATCTATTGAATACATTAATTATTGAAGTAGCAATTGGATATTGGATAAAATATAAAAATTTGGAATTATAAGCTTGTTAAAAATATTTCAACGGCTTATAAAACTTATACTGATAATATTGAAGACAATAGATGGATTAAAATTGAATTTAATTGTCGTTTGTTCAATTTTAAAATATACCGTTTAAATTAACATTTAAAAATAGCCTTTCGAGGCACAGTCTTAGAATTCGACGAAACCAATTCCGTTGGATCCGTAATATTGAATTATTGCCGGATTTCAAATTTTGTAATTTTTGGAGTCTTCGTGTGAGCATACGAGATAAAAACGTGCAGAAAATAGTTAATCGTTTTAATTTAAATATCTTACATCTTTTCACCAGTTAAATTACTTTCACCTCAGCAACCCTATTCCTGAGTAGCCGACCTACTCCCCTCACTTCATCACGTCTTTCATTCATTTCAATTTCAAAATGAATATCAGAGGCTGCAATCTTATCCTCGAAGCCACTCTCCTATATACCAACGTGCTCTCCTCTTTTGCCTTCTCAAAGACATTTGAAAGAAGGAATCAGTTCAATTCCTTGAGGAAAAAAAGAGAAGCTGCCTCTGTTATCTAATCGTTGTTGTAAATAAAAATCAAGGAGACAAACGTAGTTCCTCTTTTTTTTCATCTCATAATCAAGGTTCGAACCAGATTGTGTAAATCCCTTTCTCTTCCAATTCGCGATAAGGAGAAGGAGACGCGGAAAGGGGGTTGCTCGCGTGGTGGGATGCGAGTCATCGATGCAGTCAGAAGGGGATTAGGGTTAGCGAATTTTTGGATTTTTAGGGAGAGATAAGGGGAAGTGTGGTCGGTGATGGGTTCGTAGGGATGCAATGGTGGCGGCGACAACTACAGAGGGCTTGGGTGTTCCGAAGACGACGGTGCCTTAGGCTGCATCGGCATCGCGATTTCTAGGGAAAGTCGGCATTCGCGAGGGATATCGGCACTGGTGAAGTCGTGTTCTGGGTAACCATCTTTTTCTTCTTCCGGTTAATTTTTTATAATAATAATTAAAAAAAGAGTTTTGTTTTAAAATTCAAATTGTATATATAACTTCTGTTAGGAAAATATATAGATGTGTTTATAGTCAAATTTAGATTTTTAAATTTACAGTAAGTTAAGGTTTTGATTTTTGGAAAAAAAAAATTACGGTTAAATAGTTTTAGAGCTTAAAATTTATCCTAGTTTAGTTTAAAAATAGGTGCATGAAAGAAGGTAATTTTACAGTAAAGTTAATATCTTTTCTGTTTTAAAATTTAAATTATATGTTAGGAAGATGAATTTATTTCTTTAGAAAGTATATATATATTTAGGCAAGACAGAAGTTATATATATATGGGACTTTGAAAACAATATAAAGATTAGATTTTTTTAAAATAAATATAAGTCATTTTGGTACAAGTAATTACAAAGAAGAAACTAAAATAATTTTTGTTGAAATAAATCATTAGTTAAAATTAAATTAGCAGAGTTAAATAAATTTATTTAAACGGTAATAATTATTTGATTTGCTCGAATATTAATAAAATCATATAAATATTTATTCAAGGTCAAAAGTATGGAAACGAGTCAGGACTGGATCGGTATGGAAAAATCAAAATCAAAGGTGAGTTAATCTCACTCAGTTGAATTTAAATTTAAATTGTTGAATTTAAATTTATTTGTTGAATTGCTTGAATGATGGTTGAATTAGTGAATAATTAAATAGACCCTATACGCCGCATAATAGCGGATGATAATATATGAATCTCATATACCGTGATATTTCACCATTTAAGTGGAATTGGTATTTTATTTGTGTTAACATTTGTGGATGCAGGGAAACATGTTGGAGGGATCCAATAGGATTCCTCAAAATATTTATTGATCTCATATATATGTTGATATATGCCAGGATGATGAATTGATATGGATTTGTTTGTGAATTGAATTATTAAGTATTAAATAACATGGAAGTTAAATTTGGAATTTTCTTAAATACTAAATAATTTAAACTAAAGGAAGTTAAAATTGAACTTGAATAGAATAATTATTAAGAATTTGAGTTTACTTCTATTTGAAATTTTAAGGAAGACAAAAGTATATTTATACCTTAATTGGTTAAAGAAGAGTTTTTGGAAATCAAACTTATATATTAAAAACTTGAAGAAATATTGTAATCGTTAAATAGAATTGAAATATGATGAAATTTTAATAAGAAATGAGAAGAGTTTTACTAAGAAACAAATATGAATTTCATTGATAAATAAATTATAAAGATAAGATTTTTAAATAATATAAGCAAAAGCGAAAACTCAGTGGAGTTTATAAATTTATAAACGAAGTTTATAAATGGGAAGGGAAGATATCAGTGGATATGAAAAGAAATAAGTTATGAACTTATATTGAGAATGAAATTGTTTTGAATGGAAATACAAGAATATTTCCGAAGATAAGAAAGGTGAATATGGACAAGGGGCATTTATAGATATTAGGTTTTCCAAAATTATAAATTTATGTTAAAAGGGAATATTTTTAAATTACTATACTATATAAATTTTTATAAACTATTATTTGAATGTAAAATATTTTCGAATTAGTTACTTTGAAGGCTTGGAAAATATTTATTAATAAACTCTATTTTTCTAAAACCTGTTTTGAATTTTACCATTAACTGGATAAGAACTTTAATATTACTTTCGAACCATAATTTGTATAAAACCATACTTCTTATTTTATAAATCTATATGTTTTCAAAATGTTTTTAAAATCCAATTAAAATCCTCTTGTGATGGTAAGCAAATTAATTTAAATGGGATAAGATTTAGGAGAAATCTTATTAAGTGGAGAAAGTGAATTTGTGAAATTATAAGGAAAGTGTAAATTGATTTTTGAGAAAGAAATGAGAAAATAGGAATATTTTCAACGGATAAATCAAAATGTGAGTGAGCATAAGAACTCATTTAAATGATTTCATGTAAATAAAAAGGGCTCTGAAATTTATTTCAAATGGGTAAAATGGAAATAATATCTGAATGATATTTGAGATAAATAATTTGTGGAAATTATTTGATGGTTGCTTGTGAATGATTATTTGATAGTTAAATCACCAGCTTTCAATATTGGACAATGCCTTGATCGTTTCGATGAGTCCGGGAGCGGATTTAATTATCCAAAAACCACTTCGATCCGGTTTGAACGATAACGAATGAAGACCGTGAAGAGCTGAAGACGGTGATTTGGTTTGTCCAGACCCAGGGCAACTTGTATGGATTGAATGCTTTCAAAACATCGTCAGGAGGACGATGAGAATTCTAAGTGGGACTCGTTCTTGAAAGGTAACACTTAGCCTCAAGCCTCATCAACCGGGAATGGCTAAAACAGGGGAGGTGCAGCAAGGCTTCGTGGGTAGCCCCCACTTGAGAGTAAGGTTTCCCCTGTCTAGATGTCCCTTTTTATTTCGGCTTAGAGGGTGGTTGGTCGCGCCAACCACGGGGTGATCTTGCTTGGAACTGTTCAGTAAGGAATGGTTCCGACCTTATGTTGCAGGGGAGTTAGGGTGGCTCCTTGGTACTCTGATCTAGACCAGGTACTGTGACGGGCGGTACCCCAGTAGCCCTGCCATTATATGGAATCCAATCTCCAATACGCACCTATACGGTTTTGATTGTGCCCAACTATTGCTGAAACGTGAGATGGAAGCATTTCAGCTAGATTCTATTTTACTTTCTATAGACACTATAATAATATCAGAGAACTTTAATAAAAAGTGTTTTAGCTATCGTAAGGTAAAAACCCGACATGTTTATTTGTGGCGTGGTCTTACGAGATGCTTTTGTTTTCAAAGGATTTTTGAAACTTAATAATCCAATTGAGTGCGATTTCTCACGCTGGTTTTCCAGACTGACTCGGGTGTTGTTTTATATGTTGCTCGGGTCAGACAGAGTTAAACAGGTTCAGGTTATATGCTAGAGCTCAGGAGACGAGCTGGATGACAGAGCGTATTTCCGTATTTGTCTATTATTTCCGCTGTGTATGGATATGTATGATTGATTGATGTACTCTAATATGGTATGTATGCATGTATGTATGTATGTATGATAGTACATATACTTTGTATTTAAACTGTATTCTATATATTGTATTTTGTTCCGCTGCGATGCGAGACTCTGATGTTGTTTTCTTTTCTTCTTTTTCTACCTCTTTCTTTTTTAAACCCGAAGACTCGTATTTTTGTTCCACTTTGGGCTGTTGTGTTGTGGAGTTTTGCCAGCTCAAAGGGGTACGGATTTGCGGGCCTTTACGGATCTGAATTTGAGGTAGCATACGTGGGCAGAATTTTTGGCATCTTATGGTCTGGATATCCTTTATACTCTAGGGAAAGCGAATATTATGGTGGATGCTCTGAGTAGGAATGCAGTTTTGGCTATTTTGGAAGTAGTTCCATCTTTCTAGGAAAGGATCATAAGCAGTCAGATGAAGGATAGAACTTTTGAGGAATTGAGTCTTGGAGCCAAGGAAGGTCGATATTCGGATTTCAAGATAGACGATCAAGGAGCTTTGAGGATCAATAGATGCTTGTGTGTTCCGGTTGTGGATGGCTTGAGGCAGGAAGTTTTGCGGGAAGGCTACAAATCAAGGCTGAGTATCCATCCGGGGATTCAAAGATGTATAAGGATATGAAGAGAGTTTTCTAGTGGCCGGACATGAAGAAGGATGTTGCTATCTTCGTCAATGGATGTGCGATCTGTCAACAGGTGAAAAGTGATCAATAGAAGACCGTAGGATTGTTGCAGCCTCTAAAAGTCCCTAAGTGGAAGTGGGAAATGATATCTATGGATTTCGTCGACGGTTTGCTAAGGACCAGAAAGGAAAATGAAGGGATATGGGTAATCGTAGACCGGCTATCCAAGAGCGCCCATTTTATTCCGGTTAAGGCAACCAGAACTGCAGCGTCTTTAGCGGAGATTTTTCTTAAAGGAGTTCGTCAAGTTGCACGGAGTCCTCGTCAGCATAGTGAGTGGTTGTGATCCAATCTTTACTAGTAAATTTTAGGAGGCTCTATAGACAGCTTTGGGTACGAGACTGAGTTTGAGTACAGTCTATCATCCCCAGACCGACGAACAAACGGAAAGGCTGAATCGTATTCTTGAGGATATGTTGAGGGCTTGTGTTTTGGACTTCGATGGATCTTGGGAGGACCATTTGCTCTGAGTAGGATATGTTGAGGCTGAATCAAAAGCATCGCTTTCATGTTTTAGAAAAATTGTCCATGGAAATCTAGAATAATCATCTACAATTATAAAAACATATTTACTGTGATTTATTGATTGAATTTGAGATGTACCCAATAGATCTAAATGAAATAACTCAAGAGGTTTTGAAGTTGAAATCATATCTTTCAATTTAAATGAACTCTTCCTAAGTTTTCTTAATTGACAAGCATCAAATATACTATCTATTTTAAAATCAATTTTAGGAAAACCTTTTACTAGATCAAGTTTTGAAAGTCTAGATAAGAGTTTGAAATTCACATGCCCAAATCTTTTATGCCAAATCCAAGGGTCATTTGTATTAGCTAAAAGACATAGGTTATTATTTGAGATTTTCATACCGAGAATATAAATATTTTTCTTCCTAATTCCTTCAAAGATAATATTTGATTTCTATCTTCGATGTGACACTTATCCTTTTCAGATTTAATTTTGTATCCCTTGTCACATAATTGACTTATGCTAAGTAAGTTGTGTTTTAGATTCCTAACCAATAGAACATCAGAAATAGTAGGAGTTTTAGATTTACCGACATTGCCGATGCCAATCACATATCCTTTTGAATTGTCTCCAAATTTAACCAGTCCTCCATCATCACAAATTATGTCATTCAGTATCTCTGGATTACCAGTCATGTGTCTAGAACATCCACTATCAAGTATTCGTTTGTTTTTCTTGATTTGCACCATTTGTCCATTGAGTGTTGATTCTTCAAAAGCCACATAACACATCTGTTCCTACACAATACACCAATTCGGTAGATAACTTGATTTTTTATAATAACATTATGCGGACTTATGAGACAATGATGATTTGGACAGTTTTGAGCTAATGTTAATAGAATCTCCAAAAATTGGCATTTTAAACTTTTTCAAAATTCAGATTATGATAACTTTGAAAACCAATGCTCCGATACCAAATGTAGGAAATGCGGATTACGGATCTTAAGGCAAAATTAACACTAGAGCGAGGGTGAATAGTATTTAATTAATTTGATGAATCTTTTCAAATTAAGCCCAAACAGATGCTATTCATCAACACGGAGACAATCATAGAACCAAACACAGATGCAAATAGTACATAAAAACAGTAAAGGAAAGAACACACCGGAATTTTATACTGGTTCGAAGTTACCCTACATCCAGCCCCACACAATTTCTTGTGCAGATTTCTTTTCAAATATAATGTCAATATTACAACCTCGATTTCAAGACCATGAGATACACCTTCCTATCTCTGAGTCCAGACAAATTCTATTGATTTAACTAGGCTACGAGGTCACCTAATTGATTTGCGGGCTACAATCACACCCAATTGATTTACAAGCCACAATCACACCGTTTTCAATCACACTTTGATAGAGAGAGACCCGATACACTTCGATCTTTTGATATTTGATTACAAATGATCCTATAACTCTGAATAGCACTGAGATCTTTGAGAGAGAGTGGCAGAGAATCAAATTAGAGACAATCGATTTTGATTCAAAAACTTGTTACAGTACTTTTGATCAAACCAAGCTCTAATACCAATGTGAAAGTCTAACGCATGGTGGATCGATTATACAAATGACCCATATATGACTAATTTAAACTATAGTATAACAATAATAAAGTATGTAAATAAGAATAATCACACCAAGAATTTTATACTTGTTCGGACCTCCCGTCCTATGTCCAGTTCCGAAGCTCCTCTTCGGAATTTCCTTTCACCAAATAACCCTCACCTCACCCGGTGGAACAGGTTTACAATAGCAAAGTTTCTTTGTCAAGAGTGTGTTCTCTATTACACACATTTTAACTACATCGTACAATTGAACTTCCTATATCTCTTGAATGATTGAATATAATATTGTTCGAGAGAATATGGAAGTGTATGATTTCATATTTGCAGATTGGATTGCAAGTGGATGATTAGAACAAGAGATGATCACTGTTCACATCTCTTTCCTTTCAGTCTGGAGTCGTCATTGTTCACTGGTGAGGAGTTGCGAAGGAGAGATGGAGTTGTGTCTCTTCGGAGATGACAGTTGTAATTCGAATTATCTGCCTCGAGCCCATTTTCAGATGTCTGAATGGTGTTCTCAAACATCTAAGAGTCCTTTATTATTTTTATTCATCTTCTACATTCAGACATCTGAAATTATGCATTCAGACGTCTAAACCTATTAATTGAAGTTCTCCTGGGTCTATTCTTGAGTGCATCTCCCTTCAACCTTCATGCAACTTTGTAAATGAATCTCTTTAGTGCTTTGGTCATCATCTTGTCATAGTTGTGGTTTGTCTTGTTGTATAGTTGTATATATATGATTTCCATTGTATAGTTGTCATTGTCGAAATCTAAACTAAGGGTTCTAATATTCTCCTCCTTTTTGATGATGACAACTATATAATGTACTTTGATAATAATTACAGAAGGGATCTCCCCCTATAGATGTGCATCTTTATTTTTCTCCCCCTTTGTCATTATCAAAAATAGTCAAAGAATTTAAAGATAACGCAGAACCACACATAAATACATATTAGTAATAAAATAGGTTATGATTACATCATTAAGCACATCAAACAGAGGAAGATTGATAGTGTTTTACCAGAACTTTAAGTGCAACAAAATATTTACCTTATGATGTTAAGATATTTCATCATGAGAGGAGTCTAATTTCTCTTTCTCCTTATCGCCGGTTTTGGCGATATGTAAGGAGATTGAGAAGGTGTAGACCAATCAAAAGAAGTTTGACAGGCTTTTTGAAGTGCTTGATCAAGTTTGGAAACCACTAAAGCAAGAGAGTCTTCAACTTTGGAAAGCCTTGTGGACAATGTGTGATCAAGCCTTGCTATTTGTTTACCAAGGAGAATTTGATTTATAGATAGGAGCATTTGGTTTTGTAAAGTTAAGTGAGCAATATTTTCATTACCATTAGGCTGAGTTCGTGCTTCCAAAATCGCCATATCAGAGTGATATTCAAACGAGGAAGGAGGAGGTGGAGATGGTTGCCTTGGTATTTCAACATTACCTTGTTGTTGTTGTTGAGGAGGAGGAGGTTAATCTTGTGCATTTCTCCATTCTAGAAAAGTCATATAAGATGGTGGTTCCTCTGGCAAATGCATAAGATTGAAAAAATTTGTTCCACTATATTTGATAGGTAACTCCTCAAAAGCAGAAATTACGATGGGATGTTTAGTGCTTTGAGGATTCGCATAATATAAGCCGGGTAAATGATAGTCTTGCGAGATCTATTCATTGGATTATGAAACAACCAAATGTTGATTTGAGTATCAGTTACCATCAATGATTGACAGGAAGATTCTTCTCCATGCTTCCTTTTCTTAACTCCCATCTTTTTACTATGTGGTGGCATTAATTTGGTAGGAAATTCGATCATAAGATTTTGAGAAAGATAAATTTTAATTTGAAAATGAATTGAAATAGTGAAAAAGGAATTGATCAATTATATATAGGGTTTGAAAAACTGTCATTTCCAGTTCCAGACGTTTGAAATAGTGGACCGGACGTCTGAATATGCCTAATTTAGAAACAGAGAGTAAAATTAGACGTCTAGAAATAGAATTCAGACATCTGGAAAGCTTAAATATAAGATAGTGAGTAACTTTAGACGTCTAGAAATGAGTTTATACATTTAGGAACATATATTAGTTGTTCCAGATTCCTAATTCAAATGTTTGGAATCTTTTCAGACGTCTGAAAAACTCCAGATTAGTTTTTTTGTTGATAGTTTTGAAAAATTTATTTAATTAATGGAATAAAGTACATACGAATATATACTTGTATATATAATTGTTTACAAACATCATAGTTTATTTGCCTTGGTTCCATTCCTGACGATCCCATGAATTTGGTTCGTAGGTGGGATCACCATAGTTGATTGGATACAAAGAAGGAGGTTTTGGTGATGAAGTTGAGGTTTGTCTCTAGGAGTTTGTACAAAGCATGGAGATTTTTTATGTAAACATTTCTTTGTTGGAGAATGAACACATATATCATATAGAGATTTTTCCAGGAAGTTCAAATGTTTGATTGTTCCTTGCTGTGTATAGTACATTTCCTTTTGAATATCCATCATTGCGAATTAATAATGTGATACTTCATCAAGTTTTTCATGGATTGTAGTGGTTTATCTTGTTTGGCTTTCTTCAGTAGTGGTGATAGTCCCCATCGATTTTTTGAGAAGTCAGGAGAAGGTAGGGAATGAGGAGGCGAAGGAGTACGAAGTGAAGGGGTGGATACGTTTGAGGATGGCGATCCAGAATTATATGAAGTTATTTCTTAAGATGACATTTTGATTTTACTATTTGATAAAAATTTTTAAAGAAAAACTTTAGAAATTTAGATTTGTAGAAATCCAAATATAAAAATAGGTAGTATTTTTATGGTTCAAAATCATTGTCTAAATTTTTAAAGGATTTTAGCAAACTAATAAACTTGTGGATATAAGAAATTTTTCTTAGTTTAAAAGTTCATTAAGTGAACAAATGTCTAAGTCTCGTCGTAATTTGACAAATTTGTTTGTTTAATGGTTTTGTAAAGATATCGGCTATTTGATTTTCAATGTTAATATATTATAGAGTTATAGTTCCATTTTCGAATTCTCCTCCGTGATCACTGTGAATATTTTTAATTTTCAAATTCATTTGATTATTTTAAACATACCAAAAGTGTCACTTTTATGTTTTAAAAACAAAGTCCATGTATATCGTGAAAAGTCATCAACAATTACAAAAACATACTTGTTATGATTTATTGATCTTACTTGAGAAGGACCAAATAAATCTAAATGCAACAATTCTAATGGTTGTTTTGTTGAAATATTATTTTTAGATTTAAAAGAACTCCTTTCTAATTTTTCAATTTGACATGCTTCACAAAATTGTCTATTTTATAATTTGTTTTTGGTAAAGCTCTAACTAGTTCATGTTTTGATAATTTATTTATATATTTGAAATTCATGTGACAAAATCGTTTATGCCATAGCCATGGATCATCAAGTTGAACAGTCAAGCATAAATCTGAATTTTGTTTTATATTCATATTCAAAATATAAATATTTATATTTCGAAATCCTTCAAATAATAAATTTTTATTATTATCAAATATATTGCATCGATTTTTCTCGAAATTTATCTGAAAACCTTTATCACATAGTTGACTAATGCTAAGTAAATTAAGTTTTAAATTTTCTACTAATAAAACATTCGAAATAATAGGAGAGTTAGAATTACCGAAGTTTATGACTTCTCCAATTTTGAAGACATATCCTTTTGGGTTGTCTCCAAAGGTTACGGTGCCTCCATCGATATATTTTATATTTGAGAGCATCTTGGAATTCCCAGTCATGTGTTTTGAACAGCCACTATTGAGTATCCATTTCTGCTTGCTTTTATTTTTGGGTACCTATGAAACACAAAATTTTCAATTGGTACCCACTTCTTTTATTAGGGTCCTAAATGTTAGAAGGGGAGGGTAGCCATACCCAAGTGGGTTTGGGTCCTTTAAAAACATAATTATTGTTAAATACTACAGTCGATAGAAAATTATCAATATGTTTTTGTCTAATTAACTTATTATTAAACTTATCCAAAATTTTATACTTTTAGATTTTTCCTCTTTACTTAACTTTGGTGTCTTTTTAAAACTTTGATACAGGATACTTTGCTTTATAGTATTACCTTTTTCTTTTGTGAATTCTTTTCAAATCCTAATCCATTTCGATTACCAGAAGGTTTCAAAATTTTAATTAAATTATCAAGATCTTGTTTTCCTTTGTTAAATTTTGAAACTTTGTTAGTAATTTTTTCTAGCTTATCCATTAATTCACAAATTTCAGTTTTTGAAATTTTTATACCACTTTTTAGTTCAATATTCTCTTTAATCAGATTATTATTCTTAAGTTTTAACATATATATTTCACTAAGTTGTGTATCATATTCGATAGACTTTTTACATTTTTCTTGTGAAATATCTAATTCTTCTTCTAAAATAAATTTTCCATCCTCTAATAATTCAATTTCTAGTTCTAATCGATTTATTTTGGCTAGGTGTTCTTTGTTTTAATTTTTGATTTGTCTAAACTTGTCATCAAGTTCAATACTTAACTCTAATAGTAGCTAAGTTCAGGACATACCTCATCAATGTTAGCCATAAAACATACATTATCTTGTTCTCCATCGCTATCACTTTCACTCTCGAAAGATGATGATGAATCGGAATCGTCCCAAGTGACTTTTAAACCTCTTTTCTTCTTAAATTTCTTTAATTTGTTCTTTTTCTCATTGTTGCGTTTAGGGAAACCCTTCTTCATGTGTCTGTATTGATCATATTCATAGCACTTGATTTGAGATAGATTTGTTATATTGGATTTTCCTTCTTTTTGAAATTTGGTCATATTTTTAAATTTCTTGAATTTGTTGTAATTCTTGGCAATGAAAACTATCACTTCTTCATCCAAATCTGAGTCATCATTCTTTACTTGAAAAGCTTTTTTTTTCAACATTTTGTTCTTTTCTTGCCTGTAAGTTAGCTTCATAAGACATTAAATTTCGCATCAACTCTTCAACCTTGAGAGTAGAAAGATCATTAGCTTCTTCAATAGCTAAACCTTCCTTTCCCAATCCGATGTTAAAGAGTTGAGTACTCGAGAAACTAGATCAAAATCAGTAAACTTAACTCCTAATGCCATAAGATCATGTTGAATAGTTTGAAATCTAGAATACATGTCAACAATAGTTTCATTTTTCTTCATTTTGAATGAGGAGAATTGGTTTTGCAAGATTGAAATCTTAGTTTGTTTGACCTTTGTTGTACCTTCTTCGTGTGTAATATTTAAGGTACGCCAAGTGTCAAACGCAGTTGTGCATAACATGACATATGAAAATTCATTTTCGTATAGAAAGCAAAATAAAACGTTCATAGCTTTAGCATTGTTTGGGGCTAAGGTCTTTTATGCATTGGTCCATGTGCTCATAGCAGTGTCAAGTGCTTCATATTTATTTTGTGTAGCGGACCATATTGCTAGACCATTGGCTTCCATAAAAATACGCAACATGCAAAGTTGGAACCATTAAATAGTGGGGGACGTGCGGTAGACTGACCTTCTTGAAAGATACTTGCCATATTAGTGATTCAAAAACTTGTTATAGTAACTTTGATCAAACCAAGATCTGATCCAAATTGAAAGCCTAACGTATGGTGGATCGATTATACAAATGACAAGTATATGACTAATTTAAACTATAGTATAACAATAATAGAGTACGTAAATAAGAATAATCACACCAGGGATTTTATACTAGTTCGGACCTCCGGTCCTACGTCTAGTCCTGAAGCTCCTCTTTGGAATTTCCTTTCACCAAATAACCCTCACTTCACCTGGAGGAACATGTTTACAGTAGCAGAGTTTCTTTGTCAAGAGTGTGTTCTCTATTACATATATTTTGACTATATCGTACAATTGAACTTCCTATATCTCTTGAATGATTGAATACAATATTGTTCGAGAGAATATGAAAGTGTATGATTTCATATTTGTAGTTTGGATAGCAAGTGGATGATTAGAACAAGAGATGACCAAAATAGTAGAGTGAATTAGATAAGTAAGAAGTAAGTTCTTTGATTCATCCTGATTCTTGTTTATATATTTATAGAGGGTTGCTTCTAGTAGTCACATCCCTTTCCTTTCAGTCTAGAGTCATCAATGTTCACTGATGAAGAGTTGCGGAGGAGAGATGGAGTTGTGTTTCTTCGGAGATGACAATTGTAATTTGAATTATCTGCCGCGAGCCCAGTTTCAGACGTCTGAATGGTGTTCTCAGACGTCTGAGAGTCTTTTATTATTTTTGTTCATCTTCTACGTTCAGTCGTCTGAAGTTCTGCATTCAGATGTCTAAACTTATTAATTAACTCCTGGGTCTATTCTTGAGTGCATCTCCCTTCGATCTTCGTGTAACTTTGTAAATGAATCTCTTTAGTGCTTTGGTCATCATCTTGTCATAGTAGTGGTTTGTCTTGCTGTATAGTTGTATATATATGATTTCCATTGTATAGTTGTCATCATCAAAATCGTAAACTAAAGGTTCCAACAGAATGATGAGATTCCATTGAGAGAAAAAGTACTTTAAGGATTTGTGGTCCGTAAATAGCTCAAAATTTTCTCCTAGCAAATAATGCCTCCACATCTTCAAAGCAAAAAATATTGCTGCCAATTCCAGATCATGAGTCAGATAATTCTTTTCGCGCTGATTTAGCCATCGACTAGCATAGACAACAAATTTTCCATTCTAGATTAATACTGCACCCAATCCAGTACAACAGGCTTATGTATATGCCATCAATTCCTCATTCCCACTTAGAACGGTTAATACCGGTGCACTTTTCAATCTCACTTTCAAACTCACAAATGCGTGCTCATACTTCATGTCCTAAACAAAAGCCAGATTCTTCTTTGTCAGATTGGTCAAAAATGCTGTTATCTTTGAGAAGTCCTTAATAAAAGCCTATAGTATCCAGATAATCCTAGAAAACTCCTCACATCCGTAACATTCTTGAGTTTGTTCCAATCTTGGACCAGTCCGCATTTACAGGATCTACCTCTATACCTTTTCCAGAAATAACATGATCCAAGAACCTCACTGGTTTTCTTCAGAAGTGACACTTAGAGATCTTCACTATCAACTTATACTTCCTCAATATCTCTAACATTCTACATCTTGTGTTCCTCTTCAATTCTGAAATAAATCTGAATATCATCCACGAACATAAGCACAAACTTGTTCAACTGTCTTTGAAAAGCCGATTAATGAGATCCACAAAGTATGTTGAAGCATTGACCAACCTGAACAGCATTACAAACCACTCATAAAAACTCGATGGGTAGTGAGTACATTATCCTTCACTACTCTCAACTGGTGAAATCCCTTTGCCAAATCCATTTGAGGGAACACCTTCGTGTTGAATATGCGCTTATATGTTTTTGTTTGATGATAATAAACATATATATTCATTTAAATGTATTTGGTTATGTACTATTTTGTTTTGCATAGATTAAATAAATATTTGTTGAATAAAATAAATTATACAGAATTTGAATTTGAATTCAAACAGAACAAGTTACACAGATTTTGAATTCAAACAGAAATTTTATTCAAACAAATATTTATTACAATCTTGAATAGTACAAATTCATGCTCTCACTATACATATACATTTTTGATTACATCACGATTACATCACAAATATTTTACATTGATAACCTCACTACATATCACTCACACTCGTATTTTGTCTTCAACTGCATTCCAGTTTGAATCCAGCATCTGAGAAATCTGCAAAAATATCCACTAACGCAGTAAAATTGAAAAAGAAATATTTTTGCAATATAAAATTAAATATGATTTTTGAAAATATGGTTTGCCATAAAGCTACAGCATCAAGCAGACTGCAACTTCACAGCAATCATAACACAAGCCAGAGTGAATGCAGACAAACACATGAATACATAAAGCTATAAGTGATGCAGCATCAATCAAAAAGTGACATGGTGAAGTAGTACAAAAGAGCAAGTGCAATTCGAACCAACATGGCGGCAATGCACCAATACAAGTTCGACTAAAAGTACAGACGACAGCTACTTAATGATACAGTAGCAAGCTACAAGTGATGCAGAACAAAGATGAATACAACAGAGATCAAGTTCAGTGCCACAGTAAACATGCTCAGGTCAGAGACAACACACAAACCCAAATGAATATCACAAGTATGATCAGTGGTACACATGCAAGCTCGAGGATAAATATGGAAACTGCACCAAGTACAAATCACCAAATGAAGACCACAAATATATCAACTCAACAAAGAACAGTACAGTCATGAAGTATGCAAAGAGCTCGAGCATGAGACATGTGCAACACAGTGAATGTAAACAGTAAGCAACTACTGAAGTTCAAGAAGTGGTGTAAATACAACTCGAATGAATGCAAGTTCATATGAACAGCAATACTGCGACAACAAGTGCATGCAACAGTGAAACTCGAGACCAAATGCAATAAAGTGAAATGGAGTTCACTGAGAAATGGAATGCAGATGCCAACATTGATGAATACATATAGTAGCAGAGAAGCAAGTTACAGAATGCACAAAACAGAAGAAAAAATTCGTATCTTTATTCTTTGAAATAGTCAAAGTATCAAAAAGGAGGAAAGTTTTAATGCCGTGTGAATCAAGACAATCGAACGTTCTCAAATCAAAGCCGTGAGCATCAAGGTCAAAGATTATATTAGGAAAGACGTACGCATCAGATAATTGAGATTTAGGAAAGCACAAGTGAATACGAACAAATCAAGTGATTCGAATTCATATAAATACAATCCCAATTCATCATCATCGGCTATCGAGTTCAATCAAGAGCAATCAAGTTAAAGCAAGCAATTGAACCAGCAAACGAAGAATTACATACCGCAAATTCAACGAACTCGGTCATCAGAAGAAGCAGCTGCAACAATTCACAATTTCAAAGTTAACCACAATCGAATATCAGAGAACAAGCGACGCAAGCCATCAAATCAGAGAATCGAGCATCAGAACGAAGCCCTAATTCGAGAAAGAGCCGAAGCCCTAATTCAACAAAGAGAGGCCGACATTTTTCACAAGCAAAAGAAGGGAACGGGTTGAAAGAATAGTGGGCCGGCCTAATTATTAAAAAGGGGGTTTAGCTTTTAAATTTTATAAAAGGGGTTTTTAGTTTTTATAATTGAGCAAAAATTACGCATTCACATTCGCATTTTAATTTTTTGCTCCTGCGGTTATTTTTGAAGTTGTTTTTTCTTTTCGTGTCAAAGAATTTGTAAATCACCACCTAGAGTTTAGGTAGTGTCAGATTGTCTATTTAGAATTAGTTCAGTGAGCAGGGAGTGCGAGTTTGCAAAGCTCTATAGGCGGGAGCAGTGTTTGCGAGTGAGCGAAACTCTATAGGCGGGAGCAGGGTGTGCGAGTCTAGTAGAGTGTTTGTGAGCGGGAGCAAAAGGGTCTGCGAGTCTAGTAGAGTTGTTGTAAGCGTGATACTGTTTAATTCTAATAGAAATCTGTGAATGCAGCAGTAGGCAGGGGTTGCCGAAGCTGGGTAAATTTTGTGTGTGATTTACTTTTCAGCATATTTATTTCTGCAGTTTATTTCTGTGTTTAAATCGAGAAAATTTGCTATAACCCTATTCACCCCCCCCCTCTAGGGTTAATCTAGATCCTACAAGTGGTATCGGAGCCCGGTATATATTTTATTTAACTCTAGAGTCATGAATCCGTCAAATAATGCTTTTTCTGAGGGGCAATCTATCGTTAGGCCACCCATGTTTAACGGGAATGATTATGCTTATTGGAAAGTTAGGATGAGTATTTATCTTAGTTCCGTTGATCATGATGTTTGGGATATTATTGAAACTGGCTATAAACCTCCCACTATAATCGTTGGTGGTACTGAGATTCCTAAACCTAAGGATAGATGGGATGCTAACGATAAGAGATTGAAAACAACAAATGCTAAAGCCATGAATGCTTTGATATGTGCTCTTGATAAAAATGAATTTAATAGAATTTCTCATTGTACAACAGCACAGGAAATTTGGCACACTTTGGAGGTGACACACGAAGGAACTTCTCAAGTCAAGGAGTCTCGTCTAGCCCTATTCAGCAATGAATACGAGAACTTTGTGATGGACAAAGGCGAGAACATAAAAGACATGTTTGGACGCTTTTCAACTTTGGTGTACAACGCTAGAGCACTTGGGAAGGTATTCACTGAGGTAGAGCTTGTGCGGAAGATACTACGAGTCTTACCAATGAACTTTGAGGCAAAAGTCACGGCAATCCAAGAATCGAAAGATCCGAGTAAGCTAAGCATGGAGGAGTTGATTGGAAACTTGATGACATATGAGCTTGAGCTAAAAGCAAAGGAAGAACGCAACAACTCCGAACCAAAGAAGAAGACGATTGCCTTAAAGAGCAAAGAAGAAAGTGATGAAGAAGGAGAAGACCCAATTGAAGAGCTTGCAATGGCTGTCAATAATCTTAGAAAATGGTCGAAATTCAAGCCACGCAAGAAGAAAACAAATCGTAATAGGCCAAAAGATTCTGACAATTCCGATGATGAACCAACATGTTATAACTGCAACAAGCCTGGCCACATCAAACCAAAATGTCCACTTCTCAAAAACAACAAAGGAAAGAAAAAGGCGAAGAAGGTATTTGTAGCGACTTGGGATGATGAAGAAGGAGAAGAAGCTTCGGATAGCAGCGTAGAGGAGGCTAACTTGTGTCTTATGGCGAAATCAAATTCAGATTCAAGCTCAGAGGAATCTAGTGAGGAAGGTGAGTATTCCTATAGAGATCTTGTTTTTATGTGTTCTGATCTTACTAAAGTAGTTGATGCTCTTGAATCTAAAATTGAAAAACTGAAAACTGATAGGAGAGAACTTGCCCGTAAAAATTTTAGGTTAGAAATTGAACTTGAAAATATTCAAAACCTAGAATGTAAAAGATGTAAAGTTTTAGATTCAGAATTGACAAAACTTAAGAATAACTCTGAGAATCTTGAAAAAGAAAACTTGAATCTTAAGGAAACCATCGACACTAGGAAAAAGGATTTTATAAATCGATGCACCTCACTTGTCACTGAAAATACAACACTAAAAACCAAAGTCCAAGATCTTGAGAAATCTTTGAATAACTTTTCAAGAGGCGAAAAATCTTTCAACATGCTATTGGGAAATCAAATTTTTGCTAACAACAGAAAAGGACTTGGTTTTGGGAAAACACAAGCTGAGGATAATGCAAAAGGGAAAAGTGTCTTTGATATATGTGAAATAATTGGACATCATTCTGAAAATTGTAGTCATAGGAACAAGAACACAAAATTTATACAAGTTTGGGTTCCTAAGAATTCTACAAACAAATTTCATGTCTATTGGAACAAGAATGAAAAGTCTAAACAAGTTTGGGTTCCAAAGGATTTGTTTATTCATAATGTTACTGCCACTAACAATCATGGACCTAGAAATAGGTCACAAAAATCTTTCATCGTGTAGGTGTGGTGGCAGGCTAAGGAACGACAACGGTGTTCTCTGGATTTTGGCTGTTCCAGAAACACAACGGGCAACAAAGCAAAGTTCCTTAGCCTAGTATAAAGGTGACAGAATCACAATGGGCAATCACGTAAAATTATCGTAAAGGTAAAACAGGTGAAGGTATAATTCTGTGATAATATGCACCATATTCTGAATTAAATCATCCAAAATTGTGATAATGAGATGATGTCTTTAATTCTGACTTATTCTTAATTGATATGATTTCTTTTGACTTGTTCTTACTTTGATTTGTGTTTAAAAGAAGACCAACCATCCTTTCATCATTGAATTTAATTTGTTTAGTCAAATGATGGTATCTTATTGATCCTTGATTACTCGTGCTACACTTAGACATATTTTGATATTTTGATCACTGCTTGTAAATTTGCACGATTTCAAACTCATGTGAAAAAGGATTTTAAGAAATTGTTGAAACTTCAAGAAATTGTTTTTGAAAAAATTAAGATGTTGATTGACTGTTGATTACTCATGAATATAATTGTTTATCCTATGGTTTCTGAAATTAACACCATGATATTTGTTTGAGTGTGAACATGGCTTCAAATCAAAATCCAAAGAATGTCATTTAAATTGTTGCTAAAATTGGGTTTGAAATTTTTGATGCACACTTCATGTATGGTTTACCAAATCCAGTTAGTGATATTTTGGATTGAAAAAGAAACTCAGATGCAATTCATACTAGTAATCTAGTTGATAGAAAACTTACGAGTTGAACGTGACTTATTTTGAAACTCAATAGGCTAAGGGAGCCTTGCCCTTTTATTATATCAATGTTATTATAACAATTTATATCAAAATACAACTGCACATATCACTCAGAAGAAAAATACACAAGAATGCTTACATATCAATACAACTGAACATATTTGCAATTAAACATGAATTGATGCCACCCTTGCTTGAACTTCAGAGAAAAAACAGTCTATTTCCTTTAAGCTTCATAACTATAAATTGCTTCTGTACTACAGATAAATGCTACTGCCTCAAATCTTTCAGACCTGCTATAAATTCCAGTCAACATGATATTACAGATAACATGCTACAGTCTGCACCTTCAGATTCCTATTGTTCTTCAAACCCAGTCTAAAGCCTCAGTGATTCACTACCATTACAATCATCTGCACCCATAGAAAATACTATCTAACCAAATTAATTATAATCAGTTACAAAGAAATCACTCATCTTTTATGCCTGCTATGAAACAAGTTCATTATCTTTGCACACAGTTCACTGCCTGATTTATAATTATTAGAGAAAATTCTTTCATTCCTTTCCTTCCATATTGCAGTAACAAAAATTTTAAGGACAGAAAGTAAATCTTTAGCTTTTGAATTTCTCCATCTAGTAGCCTTGTATATGTTGAACCATTCTTCCTTGGAGATTTTATTGGGAGCATGAAAATTGCCTGAAAACATCAACTTGTTCCAAATATCAAAAGAAAACTCACAACTAAAGAATAAATGAGTATTACTTTCCATATGATCATTGCATAGAACACAACAACTATTATTAATCAAACCATATGACTCAAGTTTATCCTTTGTTAAAAGTGCATTGGCCATAACTTTCCATAACATGAAATTTTCTTTAGCAGGACTATCATTGTTCCATATTCTATCCTTCCAAAGAAATTTTTCACTACATTCAGAATCCAAAAGCATATTATATATTAATTTAACTGAATGATTTCTTCTCTGAGTTGTCCAAAATACAAGAATATCACTCTCAGGAAATTTAGTCTTTGCAATATCATTCCATACCATTCTAACCTCCCTGGAGCTGCTGTAAGGAAGTACAATGTCATCATGAAGAATAAAATTTAAAGCTTTGGACTGACAGGGTATACCAGTGGAGATAACACTAGAGTAGTTCATACACCTTTTCAAAATTAACCCAGGTTTAGCCCAAGGATCAGACCAGAAGTAACAATTAAAATTCCTGTTCGGATTTATCTGTATCATAGGTAAGAATTTTTCTCTCAACCTTAAAATATTCCTCCAACTCCAACTAGAATTATTCTGAATTTGCATTTCCCAAAAATTCTTTCTCTTAATCAAATTTCTATTAATCCATATTGTCCATATTTTTCACTTGAAATAATTTTTCATTTAGCAGAATTTTTTTTTCTCATATAACCCCTTCGAGAAAATAATTGTTTGACCATTTTTTTCAGATTAGTTAATTTTATTTGATTTTAAATGACAAATTTTGACTGATCCGACTCCCTACTAATTATCAAAGAGATAAATAGTGATTGAAAAAGTGATGAGTGTTGATATTTAACATACATTACTCAAGAGAGTATATTTGGAAAATTTCTTTAGGAATTAAAACAAGAATTATAAAACTTTTTGTTGGGTAAAGATTCCATGACCATTTCTATATCTATCATTATTTCTATCGACCATGGTTTATCAAATATTCAATATAGTTTGTCGATATGTGGTACTATAATCAGGAATCATTTGTTTTTTCATGTCATATTTTTTAAATAAATAAATAAATATTCAAAGTATTCACTCTCATTTAAAAGTCCTCACGGTTATGCATGGGTGAATTACTTGAATTTTTTTTATTATTATGTGCTTCCATGCTCATTTAAAAGTCCTTACGGTTATGCATGTATGGAACGCATATCAAAATTAAATTGTTTAAATAGACAAGTTGATTCTAATCCCATTTAAAAGTCCTCACGGTCATGCGTGGTTAGAAGATACTTGATTTCGTTTTTTTTAAAATTAAATTCGAATACTACTAATCTCATTTAAAAGTCCTAACGGTTATGCATGATTAGTAGATATTCAAATTCCTGATATAAATACCACAAGTTGATTCAACTGTATGATTTTATATGAACACCATATCCATCATTTCTAAAATTGGAATATGCGTCTAACAAGGGTAGTTATGGTTTTTGTTTGATTCTTATTGAAGTTTAATATTTATATTCAATTTGAGATTAATGTTGGATTAATATCGATCACTTTATCTCTATTTTTCTCTCACACTATTATTCTTTTGCTGATAACAAAAGGGGGAGAGAAAAGTTAAGATTTTGTAAAATAGAATCAAGCAAAGGTCAAATAATTTTTCCATATGCAACTAGGCTCATTTGAATATATTTCTATTTGTATGCATATATGTAGGGGGAGCATCATGTAGAGAGGAAGCATTTAAATAGGGGGAGCAATTAGAGTATATAATTGGTCAAATACATTTAACACGGTCAAAATCTTAAATATATGTTTGTTATCATCAAAAGGGGGAGATTGTTGAATATGCGCTTATATGTTTTTGTTTGATGATAATAAACATATATATTCATTTAAATGTATTTGGTTATGTACTATTTTGTTTTGAATAGATTAAATAAATATTTGTTGAATAAAATAAATTATACAGAATTTGAATTTGAATTCAAACAGAACAAGTTACACAGATTTTGAATTCAAACAGAAATTTTATTCAAACAAATATTTATTACAATCTTGAATAGTACAAATTCATGCTCTCACTATACATATACATTTTTGATTACATCACGATTACATCACAAATATTTTACATTGATAACCTCACTACATATCACTCACACTCGTATTTTGTCTTCAACTGCATTCCAGTTTGAATCCAGCATCTGAGAAATCTGCAAAAATATCCACTAACGCAGTAAAATTGAAAAAGAAATATTTTTGCAATATAAAATTAAATATGATTTTTGAAAATATGGTTTGCCTCAGTTATTTGGGTTGTTCGTCATCATTCGCACTTGAATTCATCACAAAGTCGTGCACATAGATATTACAGGGACAGGTAACCATAAGTGGCTGCAATACACACGTGTACATTCATACACGTGTGCACTGCCTCGCCAACTCATGTGCGTGGCCAACAAGAGCAAGTGTGCAAGTGCAAAAAGAAAGTCAATGATCAAGCAAGTCCAATTCGAATTGATGATAGCAGACAACTCAAATTCCAAATGCATCTGTACATGAATACAGCTCGACTACAACAGCCAGTCAAATGATTAAATAAACAAATGAATGAATGCAAAAGCAAACAGTTCAAAGCTTCAAACTGCATCAGTGACCAACTACAGGAACAGCAAGGTGATCAAACAAACAAAGACCAAAGCTACAACCTCACATGAAGACCAAATGTCCAGACAACATCATAATGCAACATGAAGTCAATGAAGACCAAATATAACATGACCAAAAGTGTATGCAAACAGTCAGAGAAATGTACAGAGACCAGGTACAAATAACAACAAGTCAAGGCCGCAACTAACATATCCAACTAGAAGAACAACTACAAAACCATAAAGCTACAGCATCAAGCAGACTGCAACTTCACAGCAATCATAACACAAGCCAGAGTGAATGCAGACAAACACATGAATACATAAAGCTATAAGTGATGCAGCATCAATCAAAAAGTGACATGGTGAAGTAGTACAAAAGAGCAAGTGCAATTCGAACCAACATGGCGGCAATGCACCAATACAAGTTCGACTAAAAGTACAGACGATAGCTACTTAATGATACAGTAGCAAGCTACAAGTGATGCAGAACAAAGATGAATACAACAGAGATCAAGTTCAGTGCCACAGTAAACATGCTCAGGTCAGAGACAACACACAAACCCAAATGAATATCACAAGTATGATCAGTGGTACACATGCAAGCTCGAGGATAAATATGGAAACTGCACCAAGTACAAATCACCAAATGAAGACCACAAATATATCAACTCAACAAAGAACAGTACAGTCATGAAGTATGCAAAGAGCTCGAGCATGAGACATGTGCAACACAGTGAATGTAAACAGTAAGCAACTACTGAAGTTCAAGAAGTGGTGTAAATACAACTCGAATGAATGCAAGTTCATATGAACAGCAATACTGCGACAACAAGTGCATGCAACAGTGAAACTCGAGACCAAATGCAATAAAGTGAAATGGAGTTCACTGAGAAATGGAATGCAGATGCCAACATTGATGAATACATATAGTAGCAGAGAAGCAAGTTACAGAATGCACAAAACAGAAGAAAAAATTCGTATCTTTATTCTTTGAAATAGTCAAAGTATCAAAAAGGAGGAAAGTTTTAATGCCGTGTGAATCAAGACAATCGAACGTTCTCAAATCAAAGCCGTGAGCATCAAGGTCAAAGATTATATTAGGAAAGACGTACGCATCAGATAATTGAAATTTAGGAAAGCACAAGTGAATACGAACAAATCAAGTGATTCGAATTCATATAAATACAATCCCAATTCATCATCATCGGCTATCGAGTTCAATCAAGAGCAATCAAGTTAAAGCAAGCAATTGAACCAGCAAACGAAGAATTACATACCGCAAATTCAACGAACTCGGTCATCAGAAGAAGCAGCTGCAACAATTCACAATTTCAAAGTTAACCACAATCGAATATCAGAGAACAAGCGACGCAAGCCATCAAATCAGAGAATCGAGCATCAGAACGAAGCCCTAATTCGAGAAAGAGCCGAAGCCCTAATTCAACAAAGAGAGGCCGACATTTTTCACAAGCAAAAGAAGGGAACGGGTTGAAAGAATAGTGGGCCGGCCTAATTATTAAAAAGGGGGTTTAGCTTTTAAATTTTATAAAAGGGGTTTTTAGTTTTTATAATTGAGCAAAAATTACGCATTCACATTCGCATTTTAATTTTTTGCTCCTGCGGTTATTTTTGAAGTTGTTTTTTCTTTTCGTGTCAAAGAATTTGTAAATCACCACCTAGAGTTTAGGTAGTGTCAGATTGTCTATTTAGAATTAGTTCAGTGAGCAGGGAGTGCGAGTTTGCAAAGCTCTATAGGCGGGAGCAGTGTTTGCGAGTGAGCGAAACTCTATAGGCGGGAGCAGGGTGTGCGAGTCTAGTAGAGTGTTTGTGAGCGGGAGCAAAAGGGTCTGCGAGTCTAGTAGAGTTGTTGTAAGCGTGATACTGTTTAATTCTAATAGAAATCTGTGAATGCAGCAGTAGGCAGGGGTTGCCGAAGCTGGGTAAATTTTGTGTGTGATTTACTTTTCAGCATATTTATTTCTGCAGTTTATTTCTGTGTTTAAATCGAGAAAATTTGCTATAACCCTATTCACCCCCCCCTCTAGGGTTAATCTAGATCCTACACTTCGCACCGTGAAGCTGATCAAATAGGTCATCAATGTATGGGAGTGGATATTTATTCTTCTTCCTTATTTTATTCAGCTCATGATAGTCCACACATAATCTCAAAGAGCCATCCGCCTTAGTTGCAAACACTACTAGTGCACCATATTCGGTTATACTCCTTCGAATGAACCCTCTCATTAATAGGTCATTCACTTGCTTCTCTAATTCCTTCTGCTTTCTGGGTGCCATATGTCTCAAAGACATAGCTATAGGTCTGGCTTCCTTCACTTAGTCTATCTTAAACTTAGTCTCTCTATGCCACGGTAATCTGGCCACTTCCTCAAATACATCCGGATACTCTCCAATGACAAACACATATGACAACCTCTTTTATGGAACTTCAAGCGAACACGGAACGCTAACCATTACCCCATCCTCTGGTAGGCGGCCAATCACTAGCATCTACCCTTTTATACCTCTGATTGTCACCGATAGCTTCTCGCAATCCACTATGACAGCATTCTTCTTAAGCAATTCAACTCCCAAGATAATCTTGAACCCAACAAAAATCAAGAAAAAGCAATCACAAACAAAAGAGCATCCATAACTCGATAACACTAGGCCATAAAAAACCATGCAAAGGCTAGTAGAGCCTCCAACAAGGTTCGTCACAATTAGAGGTCGGTCTACTATCTATCTACTAGGTCACTAGATATGAATGAATACAAGGTCCCGGTATCAAACAAGAAACAAATAGAAACATCATTAATGGAAAGCATACCTTGAATAACAACTCTCTTTCCCTTCTCCTTCATTGCGGGAGCACTCGATGAAGTTCAACAGCGTTCAAGGCATATGCTCTTACAACCTGCTTATCCTTCACCGATTTTGGACAATCCTTCTTCAAATGCCCAGGTTTATCACAATTGTAGCATCTCTTCTTCTCACTCACTTTGAAATTCTTTAACAAGCGACCCTTCTCCTTGCACCCATAGCAAGTAGGTTCCTACTTAGCATTCTTTTGGCCATTTTTCCCTTGATTTTGTTTCCTCCTTCCATTTCACTTTTCTTACCTCCAACTGTCTTGCTGCGGTTTTGGCTCTTCTTTCTTGATAGAAATGACAACAACTATCGTAGACTTAGGATACAAATTCTCATGACGAAGAGCTTTTTCAGCATGCTTCTCAAATGGCTCATTAATGTGGTCTACCAGCTTCTCTGTAAGGTAATCATCTAGAGTAATGATGAACTTATCATTTTTTCTCAAGGGAGTGTTGATGAATGACATCTCATACTTCGATAAAGCATCAAACTCTACCACATACTTAGAAACTAACATCTCTCCTTGCTTAAGATCGACAAACTTCCTTAACAACACCGACTTCTGAGTAGACAGAATGAACCTTTCTTCAAACCTAGCTTTGAACTAGTTCCAAGTAAACTGATCTTCGGGAGTAGTAATAGTAATGGCGTTCCACCAGTTCATGGCTCGCCCTTGAAGCTTTCCAGAGGCCAGCTTCCTCTTAGTAGAATCATCCACTTCCATATCACTAAAGATGCACTCATACGTATCTAACCAATCCTGCACTTCTATGGCTAACTTCGTTCCATGGAATGGTTTTTCTCCTATAGTAGAATAGTCTTTACTTAGTGAAATCAGCCTAGGCACTAGCATAGGAGCACCTCACCAACGGCAATAGCAGGAGCAGCAGCCTGAACATTCCTTATCATAGTCACCAAAATAACATTCAACATCGCTTAAATGTCAAGTGTAGAAGCACCTGACCCAGCTCCTCCTAAACTTCCAAAGTAGAATTCCTCATAGTATTTCTTGTATGTTGGCACATTCCTAATATGTAATAAGAATGGTCGGCATAACAACCCTGGTTTGGGACGAATCTGAAATAAAATTTAATATAATTTGAAGGCTAATAATTATTTAAACTGGGTTTGGATTCAATAATAACCTATTCTACTCCATTAAATATGTTTTAATAAACTTAAGTATAAATTAATCAAACCTAATGAGATTGTGGAATTTGTAAAAATTTGATTTTGTAATATCGGCTGCCATTTATTTCTAATTAATGGAAATAAGGAAAATTATTAACATGATAATTCATTTTGTTAGAATTTGGATGTAAAATCAAATCTATTTATTTCAAAGGAATGTGATGAAATAAATTAGTGTCATTTTGTTAAAAATGATGCTAAGTTATAAATTTGGAACTTAAGTATATGTAAATCATGCCACTGAAAGAAGAGGTGAATAAATTATATTCATCACAAATTAAATATGGTAAATAAATTTGTATTGGTTGGATTTAAAATGGATTTACTTTATGAAGTTTTAAATCTTAAGTCTGCGTAATTTATATCATAGAAAATAAGGTGGGAAATTACCTTAATTTTGTTAATACGAGGACCAATTTAATTTTTTGTGTAAAATCCATTTAGGCCTAAAGTATTGCTAATTAGCTTATTAGAAAGAGGTCGATAGTACACTACTTCTCATCCTTCTCATTTCATAAACCAGAAAATAGCTTTCCTCTTTATCTCAAAAACCTTAGAAAACAAATCTTTAAATTCTATACAATTGAGAGTTAGTTACTGAAGATAAAAGAGTACAAACTTCAGGTATAAAATCTTAATACCGTTATTTATCTTTTAATACAAATTCATTTTAGGAAACTTAGTAATTGAAATCGGGTTCTTTTTCCTATTGCTTTGCATGCTTCATTTGAGTAAATAACTGAAGAGAATATGCTCTGATCCACTTGCTATAGGTCATTAATCATTGGATTTCAGGTGAGTTTAACTCACCTCTTGTGCTGATTTATAATCTCCGGTTTAGTGATTGTTGATTGTGGAATTGGGTGACTATTTGTCTATTGTTGCAAATTCTGATCTCAGCAATTCACTACTAGTTGAATGCTTATCATAACTAGAAAATCCTTGCTTGCTAAGTACTAAATGTGTTTATATATATATATATATATATATATATGGAGTCTCTTATTACACGCAAGACATATAGCTACTAATTACTAAATTGTATCGTCGAAATCACACTGGCAATAGCACAGGTCATCGATAGGAGTTGAATTCTAGAGCACACATATACCAGGTTTCGCCACGGGTCGACTGGTCATAGTAGACTATCCGATCGGTTAAACTCTAGAGCATGCATGCTCCAGGTGCCTGCACCCTCCCCTAACCTTTAGCTCCTGTTCGTTGCTTGCTTCACTCTATTTTCTTGCATTATTTGATGAGTTTAATGCTTCCAAATGCTGTTAGATTTCGATATTTAAGATGCTCCAATTTGAGTTTTGCTTTGAGATGTTTTGTGGCTTTATAATCCTTGTTTATTACATACATATACGGTTTGCTTACAAAGGCAAATCACTATAGATGGACGACAAGGTAATATTATCGTATTGTTTAGAAGATGTAAATTTTTATGGAAGAACCAAAAAGATATGTACAAAAATAAACTTGTTATAATACTTTGGATAAGTTATGTATAATCTATGATAATCCAAGTAAATATGTAAGCATAAACCCTTATAAGTGTAAACCAAAGAAAGTGGACTTAAAACATGATTCTTTTATCTAATTAATTTGAGGCAATCATATTTGAGCAAAATATTTTATGAAAAAGGAACATCCTATAGGATTATGGATATGTATATATATAACCCATCTTAGGAGATTAGTATGGAAAAAATTTCCCTTAATTTTAGAAAGAAAAATTTAATTCTAAAAGATTAAGGTTAAACTATATAAGGTTTGTCGAGCTTTCCCCTGATTGTTTATAAAATAATAAACTATGGTGATAGCTTTGTGAATAATATATATATATATATATATATATATATCCTTTCTTAATTTATTACTTAGTCACTGATCAAGTTAATAAATAAAATTTTAATACCATTGATGACATATATTCCTTCAACACCTTAAATGTGAAGAATTTGTAACTATAAAAGATAATTGTAGAAAATAAGTTGTAAAGTACTATTGTCAAACAACATTAGTGCATTTTGTAAATTAAGAAAATAGTGAACATTGTGTGTAGCTTTGAAGTTTGGTAGTTTAAGGAATTGATTATATTATCAAAGAAGATTCATTAAAGTTAATTTGGGAAGCAGGAACATTATGTGAATTGTTTAGATATTGGATTAAATAATATCTATTGCTTCAAATTTAATAGCAAGAAGGGAATTTATTCATAATAAGGTAATTATAGATTAAAATGCATTTTAGGAACTTTATAGAATTAGAAGCTATAATAAATGAATCATGAAAATTAAACAAGTTTGAGGTAATATAAATTAATCTTGTTATTTATAGGGTGATATACTTTGGCCTTCAACGAGGAATTCTACTTGAATTAAAGGGGCATAAAATATAAATATTAATGATTTTTTTTCTAAATATATTTTGGAAATGACTCAAAATGTTTGAATTCTACCCAACACAAGAGTTATTAGCAAATAAAAAGAAACAACCTTGGAACACTAGTAAAAGCAAAGATCTAATTGAATTAGAAGATAATTCTTTTCAAGTATTGGTTATATATTTTATATGGACTAAAGGAAGAATATTCGAATAATTAAAATTAATTCTTGGTTTTCAAGATATTTTAATTATGGAAGGCATTTTAAGAAAAGCATTGGTAAATGTTTCAAATTTTAGAGTAATGTACAATTTTGGGAATAATTAAAGGAAGTTTTCTTTTATATGGCTAAAATACAAACGAATGTATTATAAAGGAACCATCCTAAAATTTAAGATTTTCAAGTGCAAAAGGTCTTATAAGCAACTTTAATTAAGTATAATAGCATTTGTAAGTAAGAAGGGAAGGATTTTAATTTAGGATAAAATGAGGTTTGGGGATTTATGAATAAAAGATATATATATATATATATATATATATATATATATATATATATATATGACACCCGAAATATAAATCTTTTAAGTTTGTATTTGAGTAACTCTCATTTAACAAGATAGCCCGGTTTATGAATTTCAACTCTAGGATTTATTATAGTAGGAATTTAAAGTTTTGCCATAATTGGGTGTTGTGTAATTCTTGTTATATGGAAGTTAAGTCTTTGGAAAATTTTAGCAAGATGAATAATATAGGAAATCATAAAACTTTAACTAGGAGAAATCCTTGAATTGACTCAAGAGCTTTTAATAAAAGTTTAACTAAATTGAGTATCATGAAATATTGTATATATTAAGCATATTAATTGAGAACGAAGAATTTTTAGTAGAAAACGGATTAGGTGAAAAATCTCCATTGTTGGCTTAATCAATAAGTGTATAATTAAGAAGAAAATCCCTTGAATGTAGAAAATAAATATACTATATGCAAAGTGCTAATTTGAATAATTTTTTTAAAGAAAGATCTATCTGATGGGGTAATTCAAATTCATATAATACTTTGAACAATTTTGGAAAGAAGTTAGCTTTGGTAAAATAGAATTTCGAGAATAATGTAAGGACCATGAAAACTCTCTAGGTTTTAATAATTTGAATAATTAGAAATAATAATCTATAGTGATATTTAAGATAAGAGCTAACTAGGAAAAATATTGATGCAAAATGGACAAGGAAAATTTATAAGTTCAAACCAATTATTTTATATTACCATATTGGATAACAATGGGGATTGTATTTTACGAATATTAATTAGTTTTAATTAATTAGAGAACTTGTAATGTTAAGATCGTGAATAATTTTATACTACAATTGTTCTAGTAATAACTATTGTGGTTAAATATATATTTTGCAATTTGCATAATAAGTGTAATACTTATAGCAATATCTTTTATTATAGACCTCTCTATGGAGAAGATAGGGAGTATAATTTTCTTAAGGGGGAGTCTACAACAAACTGGATTTCGGATGAATCCGAAATAAGATTTAATACAATTTGAATGATAATAATTGTTTAAACCGGGTTAGGTTTCAATAATAACCTAATCTAGCTCCGCTGAATATGTTGCAACAAAATTAAGTATGAATTAATTAAAACTTATGAGATTGTGGATTTTTTCAAAATCAGATTTTGTAGTATAGGTGGTCATTTATTTCTAATTAATGAAAATAAGGAAAATTATTTACAGGGTAATTCCTTTTGTTAGATTTGGATGCAAATCTAATCTATTTATTTCAAAGGAATGTAATAAAACAGATTAGTGTTGTTTTGTTAAAAATGAAGCTAATTTATAAATTTGGAACTTATATATATGTAAATCATGCCACTGAAAGAAGATGCGAATAAATTGTGTTCATCACAAATTAAATATGGTAAATAAATTTATGTTGGTTGGATTTAAGATGGATTTAATTTATGATGTTTAAAATCTTAAGTCTACATAATTTATGCCTTAGAAAATAAGATCGGAAATTACCTTTTCTTTTGTTAATATGGGGATTAACTTAATTTGTTAAGTATAATCCATTTAAGCCCAAAATATTGCCAATTAGCTTATTAGAAAGAGAGAGACAAGTAACTAGTATGTTACTTCTCATCCTCCTCATTTCAGAAACCAGGACACAACTTTCCACTTTATCTCAAAAGCCCTAGAAAATATCTCTAAATTCTATTCAATTTGAGAGTTGATTTCTTAAATTAAAAGAGTCCAAACTTTAAGTATAAAATCTTAATACTAGTATTCATCTTTTGAAACAAATTTATTTTAGAAATCTTAGTAATTAAAATTGGGCATTTTTTCCCTATTGCTTTGCATGCTTCATTTGAGTCAATAATTCAAAAGAATAGGCTCCGATTCACTTGCTATTGGCTGCAAATCTTTGGATTTCATGTGATTTTAACTCACCTCTTGCACTGATTTATAATCTACAGTTCGTTGGTTGTTGATTATGAAATTGGGTAACTATCTGTCTTTTATTGCAGGTTCTGATCTCAGTAATTCACCGCTAGTTGAATGTTTACTGTAATTTGAAAATCCTTGCTACCTAAGTACTAAATGTATATGTAGAGTCTCTTATTGCATGCAAGAAATATAGCTGCTAATTGCCAAATTGGATCACCGAAATCACAAAATCATGCTGGTAATAGCACAGGTCATCGATGGGAGCTGAAATATGAAGCACACATGTCCTAGGTTTCGCCACTGGTCGATCGGTCATAGTAGACCAGTCGACCAGTTAAACTTGAAGCATGCATGCTCCAGGTGCCGACACCCTCCCCTAACCTTGAACTCCTCTTGGTTGCTTGCTTCACTCTATTTTCTTGCATTATTTGATGAATTTAATGCTTCTAAACGCTGTTAGATTTTGATAATTTGGATGCTCCAATTTGAGTTTTGCTTTGAGATGTTTTGTGGCTTTTTAGTGCTTGTTTATTACATACATGTATAGTTTGTTTACAAAGGTTTTACGAAAAATAATTTTACAAATAAAGTAGTCTCTATTTTTAAATCATATATCCGAACCAATTCGATTTCAAATATCATTTTAAATAAGTGCTTTAAATGTTATTTATTTTATGTATATTAGTGTTTTCAAAATACAAACTCTCTTTTCCAACAAATATTTTGAAAATAATTTCGAAAATCTAATTTTCAACAAAAAATATTATTTCGTCTGGAAGGAAAATTTAATTAAATAGATTAAGAAAACAAGTGGTATAGAATGCTTGTGTTTACTTTACAGGTTAATTGCCACACACGCCTAAGTGAGTATTTTTATTATTAAATATTTATATTCTAACTTTGTTTCAGTGGAGTTTACTGTTTATTAGTAAACATTCGAGTCTCGTCGGGTGGTATGAGACGCTTTGCGGAAAGTTATTTGGCTACTAGTTGAGAGTAAGTGACACTTTTGTTGATGGCGTAGCATTCGTGCTCATCTTTGTGGATGGTGCAACCTTCAAGTTCTTCTTTGTGGTCCATGAAGGGACAGTACCTCATTTATGTTCAACGTAGCCTTCGTGCTCGTCTTTATGTTCGGCAAAACCTTCGGGTTCGCCTTTGTGGTCTAAGAGGGGACTATTTCTCTATCTAAGAAGGAACTGTACCTCTATCCATGAGGGGACTTAACTTTTATCTATGTTCGATGGGTATTGATTTTTCTTTCGGTTTGGCGCCATTTTTATGTTTATTGATTTAAATTTTGAGATTTGGTTTTGAGTTTTCACCATAATTCTATTTTACCTATAAAGGGCTATATTATGTTTCTTTATTTTGTAAAATACGAGACGTTGATGCCATTTACTTCCTTATGGCTATTTCTAAAATTGGCTATTTCTAAAATTTGGGATCACGCACAATGAGTTACTATTGTGGTATTTGATCTTGTGTAAGTTAGAAATTAAGCATGTGGCTTATTCACCATGTTTTACATCTATGCCACCTAATTGACTTGAATTAGTACAAGACTAACCCATCTATTAATTTAAATAATACTCGGGTCAAACCGAGTTATTTCAGGTTTTCCCGATGACCTTTAGAGATGATTTTCTTGTAGTCTATCCTTCTTGATCTGTTCTCTTACTTGCTTTACCACCTATCCTAGTCCATGACTTATGTCCTCTATGTATAAGTTTATCAAGTTTGAGATTTCTTTGTATGTACATTATTTTAGATAATATGAATGTATATTAAGTGTAACATTCATATTCATCTTTTGTAGACTAATCTCTTGTATATGTACATATGTGCTCTTTCAAAATGTAACACATGTTTATTCTGCTATGTACTTTGTGATTTCGTGTTATGTATATCTTCTATTGTTCCGAGCAATTATTATAGCCATTGAAATATTATTTTTAAGCCTAGATTGTATAGACCAAATCCCCTTTGAAAAAGGAAATCATCACCCAATTCGACATGTCAATACTTGCTTAAAGTAATTTTCATGGATAGTCGCTTTTAACCAACCTTATTCTCTGCATTAATAGATGATATTACTTAGTAATAACCTTTGTTAGTGTGGGTCTAGAGATAGGGCTTTATAGCTTGGTATCAGAGTTTTGTTCAAAACAATATATGATATTAGAGATAATAATCCTTGCCTAGACAAGCCTTAGAGACCCATCCTCTTGATAATTTGGATAGAAACTTAGACTTGTTCCCTAATCTAGAGAGGAATATTTAAGATTACTTGGGAATAGTCATCATGGTGTAATAGTTGAGTTTCCCATTACAATGTAAACATTTGCTAATGTAGACTGTGTAGATTAAGCCTTAAATGACATAGTGTATTTCGATCCCCTTAGTGATCAGAACTGTGCAACGGAAACGGATGGACTATTTTCCACTGAGCATATTGACGAGTTTTTTTTATGTATGCATGTTTGTATGATTGATTGGATGCATGATTATTTAGGAATTATGGTGATTATTATATTTTTAAATTCGGATATGAATCATCATTTAAGAATAGTAACCTACTTGTAATTAAAGATTAAACCTTATAGCGTTTTTGTATTTGAAATCACCACAGGGGATGTGGGGATTTTGGGATATAAATAAAAATCAAACCATGTAATTATAAGTTAATAAGATATGAATGAGGCTAAGATATTGATATTAGATTATCGATTAATCAGTATAAATAAATTGATTGTTGTTCATATACATATAGATTAATTGTGAAATTTCTTAGTGAAGCAATCATTTAATTGGGAAATATCATCCTCTAGACTTTATATAATGTGTCAACTTTAATTAAGATAAGTAGGCTAATAAGAGTAAAGAAGGGAGTGTAAATGATCTAAATACCCTATAAATAAAATAATTTCTTAACTATCTATGTATTATATGTATGTTAAATTGCCCGTTGAGTGCTTTAAGAAATATGGTCAAGACGTCTGGCCAACGTCGTCGATAGAGATTCCTAAATACTTGATTGAGACAATTGAATATAATATTTTGAGTAATAAAGTAGTGTTTTGAAAAGTTATATCTTCGGAAATATGATAATTAAAGAGGAAATAAACTTTTAAAGCTAATATCGCTTAAAGTGAAAATGCTATTTTGAAAATGCATATATAGGTATGTGTATTTTAATGACCCATAATTTTAGTCATTTGAATTTGAAATATTTTATTTGTTTTCAATATTGAAAAGTAAATTTTATATGTTAAACAAATTTAATTTCAAATATAAGGATTGTTTGGATAGTTGGGAATTATTAAATCTTAAATGTTATGTGAATGGAAATGATTTGGAAGGTTGATTTAAAATTCTATTGAATAAGAATGAAGATAGTAATCCTTTGAATTTATATTTAACATTGATTAAACTTGTTTGATAATAATCATTGTAATTAACGTGTGAAAATAGCCTTCCGGGGTACTGCCTCGGGTATTGACGAAACTTGTTTCATTGGATCCATAATAGTGAATTATTATACGCTGTCAAGTTTCGTGAAGATCGGATGTATCGTTTAGTCGTGTGAGCTTGAAATATGTAGAAATTATTTAAAAGAATTTAAATTAATACAATTTGGTTTTGAAAGTCAACTTCTGTATATGATTAAGTTAGCTTCTGATACTAGTTCCATTATGTTCGGAATAGGGATATTATGTACTGAATGCCAAGTGGAATGCCTCGGTTAGAGTCCGAAAATTGAATGTGTGAATAGTGTTATGAAAATGTTTCTATAAAAGGACCCAAAATGTTTTCATTTGCAAACCCTAACCATATAAAACAACATCCGCCATTAACCAAACCCTCCATCCAATGGCTCGCAATGATCGATGCCACTCCAAGCCATAGTAGCCCTCGACCCTTAAAGAAAAACGTGTGCAATGTCAAGAGGAAGAAGGTCGATGGTGGAGATGGGCTATGGTGGTTGGCAATGGTCAGAATCTCGTGAAACACAGTAGCTTTTTCGACCAAATTACAGCAATCGAGGGCGATGTGGGAGGCGACGCTGGTGCTGGAAGGAGCGACCGAGCTCGATGCGGCGAACAGTGTGGGTCGCGGTGAATGAAGGCGCAATGAGGTGACACGACGAAGGATGGAAACACGGTCGAATGGGTTTAAGCACGTGCCTGGGTTCGAAGTCATGAGCGTAGGAGAGAGAGAAGGCAACGTTTAAATTTTATTAATTTAAGTTAATTATAATATAAATAATCATAAACTTCATTAATTCATATCTAATTCATACGAGGTCCAAATTGAATGCGATAAGTTGCGTTGCGAACGTATCAGCGAATACTAGATATGGAGTTGGATGGACTGATTTGGATCTAGTAGGAATTTGGGTTAAAATTGAACATTTGTTCAATTTTAATTCAAAGCGAGACACTTTGGCGATCATTGGAGTCACCTCTCTGGCCCACTTATATAGTGTGAAATTTTTTATTATTGATTGTTTATTTACTATTTGGAGAATTTACTATTTTATTTGATGGTTTGGATATATTTCCACCCTTAGAGCGGATGAGAGTCAATTACGTTCCCGTGTAAGAGCGGATGACACTTTGTGTACGATCCCACCTCAAAGTGGTTGATTTATATTTTATGATTATGTAATGTATGTGATGCAGGAGGATGGATTGGAGGGATCTAACTGGATTCCTTACATTGCTGATTTTAGTTTTCTTGTATTTTGATATATGCTGTGTTGGAAGCTATATTTGATAACATGGATGATTTCTCCCTATTTTGTACTATGTTAACACTGGGCCATATTTTAGTATTTAAAACACTATAGAGTAAAGATTTAGATTAAAAAAAAATTTAAGTGATCTCAAAAGTTTATATGTTTTAATAATTATTCTTGAAATTTATTTAAAGAAGGAATTTATTTTAAAATAAAAGGTATGATTTTTAGATATTATAAATTAATAGCTTTATAAAATATTTTAAATAGAGATTTTTTGAACTGTAAAGTAAAGACTTATATAATTTTAAAAAGAAGTCCGTCTTTATAATAAAGAAATACAGTTTTGAAAAGAAGATAGAAATATTTGGGTATAAATATTTATTAACCGTTTTATATAAAGTGATATACACACACGTACATTAAGATTTTTTTTAAACGTGGAAGTTTATAAATGTAATAATGTATAAAAGTGAAATTTTACAAATAAAATGAAGACTTGTAAAATCGTATTTTATGAATAAAAGGATAGATTTATAAACGATGTTTTATAAATTAAGGGAACTATTATCATTGGATGGATTGGAGAGATAAATCACAACTTTGGATTTATAATAAGATGTGGAATGTTGTTTAGAAAATACTTGATTCTATTTTTGGAAATTCTATGATATTTAAAATAAAATGTGTTTTTAAAACTTTATATTTATTTTAACCTTCATATTTATTCTTTTAAATTTATACACATATAACAAAAGTTTTAAATAATTATTTTAGGAGTATTGGTTTTCAAAAAAATTATAACAGTAATAAATATTCATTTTAAAAGAAAATTTTAAAAAGGTTACCTTTTATTTTTAAATGGAATTTTGTGGTTCAAAAGAATATCATAATATTTGAAGTAATAGTTGTGAATCGTATTATATAACAAGTCATAAAAGGAAATATGTTTAAAATATTATTTAATAAGTGGAAATGGAGTTATGAAAAGCGTTTTATGGAATAAGAGAAATGGTTTTATAACTAATATCTTATAAAAATAAAATCGATGTCATTTGGGAAAAGGAAGAAATGAATTCCATTTGGGAATATATTGCAATATTTGAAGTGGTCGTGTTATGCAAAACTATATGAGTTCTATAGGTGTATTTTGGAAATTGTCTATATGTAGAGTTGGGTGTTCTATTTGGAGAATGTGTTTAAAAAGGAGTTATGTTGTGTAGTTGGAGTTTAATTTTGTAAAGTAGTTGTACAAATTTATTTGGAATTTATAAAATGAGTTTACAGACGATATTTTATAATGGAAGTTTTATGAAAGTGGTTTTATAAATAATATAAAAGGATGTTTATAACGGAGTTATCAAATAAATTTGGAAATTTAATAAAGAACTTTATAGTTATGGTTTAAAAATTTATAAAGAAATTTACAAGTAGAGTTTTGAAAGGAAATTTTGGAATTGAGTCGAAATTATAAAAGAGACTTGTTAACAAGAAAATGTTGGGTTTGGTATTAATGTTTTTAAATGACTTTGTTTTAAGTCAAATAAGTGTGATTTTAAAAAGGGAATCTTTCTTAAGGTTTGTAAATATACGTATATTGTTAAATAATTATATGGAAAGTTTCTTAAGTTTTTAAGATGAAATGGTTGTGAATATACTTTTATAGTTGAGTTAAGTATATGAATATTTTCAAAGTATTGGAAAGTGCAGAGACGGGTTTGTAAAATATATAATCTTCGTGAAAGTGTTTTTAATATAATGATTTACAAAGTGGTTCTAAACTAAAGGAATGACAAATTTAAGAGGCCCAGAATTGCTTTGTACCTAACCGTTGTTATTTTTCCCTTGGAAAATTAAACCTCTAGTTGCATTTTTTGTTTGTTTGATGGTTAAATAACTGATTATCAAATGTTGGCCAGGTTTAAATTATCGTTATCTGAGTGGAGAGACCGGGATCAGATATGTTATCCGAAAACCACTTTGAACCGGCGTAAGCATTTCAATTTAGAATATCTTGAAGATAATCGAAATGGAGCTTTTAAAGTGCAAGAGCTACTTACTACTAACCCTAAGGAGTATTCCAAAATGGATGTATTAGAAGTGGTTCCTTCGATTTCATTCACTTGTAGAACGAACTTGCATGGAATGTTGGCATTGCATTGTTGCCTGGAGGACAGTGTTCATAATCCAAGTGGGAAGTGTAGAATATGCTGGTATATTCGTTTAAATGTATTTGTTATTATACTATTTTATTTTTCACATAATTAAATAAATATTTGTTGGATTTAATAGATAACACAGAATTCAAATTCAAACAAATATTTTATTGCAAATTCAAATTCAAACAAATACTTTATAACAAATTCAATTAGTACAAATTTGACCTCTCACTACATTTACACATTGTCAATTACAATACAATTTCGATTACATCATAATTTTCTAATTTACATATTACTTCTCACTACATATTCACTCGACACTCGTGTTTTTTTCTTCAACTTCGTTCTAGCTTGAATCTAGCATCTGAGCTATCTGCAAAATAAACATTGACGCGGTAAAATTGAAAAAGAAAATATTTTGCAGTGCAAATTAAAGTATGTTTTTTTGAAAATGTTATTTGCCTTATTTATTTGGGATGTTCGTCATTTATTTCTTTTGAATTCATCTACACGAACTTGTGACATGCACAGTGTATCACTGTACCTGCCATAAGGCTGTGCACACCGATATACACTTGTGTGTTAGAACTACAGGGACAGGTGAGCACAAGGCCAAACCCAGGCCAAAGTTGGATTCAACTCAGGTGCAATACAAAAATAGAATGGCAAGTACAAGTTTCAATGACTAGAACAAACTCCAAAATACTTGAACCAGACCTCGCATATATATTTCAGAGGATACGAAAGCACCAGAAGAGAACACATGATATCAAAACCAAATCAAGCTAGTATGACATAAACACACACATACATACATAAATAAATGTATGTATGTATCCAAATAGGGATGACCAGAAAATGTCCACATGCAACACAAAAACATATCAGACATGAAGAACTCAGACCAACTTCACATGCAATCAAATATCATATGAACAGATTCGAAACAATATGCACACATGGACATCAATATAACCATACTCAGCTCAATGGTTCAACCAATATGAACATGACACTAGATCACCTACATGAAACCAGAGGCATATGCAAGTTCAACATAGTGGTGCATCAAATAGACAAGACACTACAAGAGAAGACCACTTCAAGTTAACAAGCTTCAGACATCAATTGATCAACATGGGTATGCATACATATGAAACACGGACTGTCCGCAAACATTTAAGTGTGAAGGTAAGTATTAGTCAAAGTAATGCAATGACCGGACTACAACAATAAACTTCAATTGAAAATACAAGTGCACAAATCAAAGGAAAACAAGACTACAACAACAAAGAGACTCGAGTACACATGAAGCTCATATGCAAACTTCAACAGGTACAACATAAACCAGTTTCAGGAGGCATAACAGAACCATGTTCACAAAATTCAAGTTGTATGTACAATGGAACTCAAGTGCAAAGCACAATGCCAGAGAACCAAACAAATATGCAGTAACAATGATTTCAGTTATAATGGAATGTAAAAATTGTACACCGAAACCTTAAATGCAAATATATCATGAAGCCAGAGAATCAAAAAGCAACCAAAGCAATCACACACACACACACACACATATATGTATATAAATGTATGGATACTATTAACACAATTAAAAGCAGCAAGAACCAAAATAATATAGACTTAAAAAGGGTGGACTCGAGGTCTGAAAACAATGCAAGCGAACTACAGCATGGATATGTACACAATTCAACTACAAGCAAAAATAATGACAAACATATACAATGTTATAACAAGGAAGAAATTTACATATTTACAGTAAATATCGTAGCATGAATTGAACAAGTTGTGAGTCATGAACAGAAATAAAGGTAGCAGAACAAGTTCGAACTTAACAAATCAAGTTCCGAAAATCCAACGGTGTAGTTCGAACAAAAATCAAGGTAGCAATTTGAATGAAGTCATCAAGTCAAATCCAAAAAAGAATTGAAATTGCAGAAGAAACATGAATTAAAATGGCAAAAATTGTCTCAAAATTCAAAGGGCCGAAGTCAATGGAGTAATGAATGGAACCAAAATTCAAATCATATACAACCGAGTATGAATGAACAACTCAAAAATAAATTACATCGTTCAAGTAATAATCGTATGGCCGAGCAAAATTAATAGATGAATTCAAATGAAATATATGAACGAAAATTAAGGGGTTCGAATCCTAAAAATTTCCCATATCATCATCGGCAAATTGGTGTGGTTCGAGTTCAAGCAAAACCAGAGCAAAATACAATTCAATCACAAATCAATAACTCGAATCGAGTTTGAATACAAGCATTTGCAATAGTGAAATTAAACGGCGAAAATCACATACCATTCAAACTCGAAGCAGCCGCAAGCATAATCACACTGATTGAAGAAGCATTGATTCAAGCTCAAATTGTTCAAGGTGGCGACTTCAATCACAAAGCCCTAATTTTAGAAGAGGAACAAAGAACGACCGAAAATACTCCAAAAGAAAAGGGAGCGTTCTTCTTTTTTATTGAGTTGGGCCGGTCTTCAATTTTTATTAGGTTAAAATTTACTAAATAGGTTTTTTATTCTGTAATTTCTATTTTAAATTATTTAACTTTCTTGTCATGTGACTAGGTTACGAACTACGGTGGTGTAGCTCGAGAATTTGCAACTCAGTGGCTAAATTATGGCACGGTTTTGAGCGTAGAGTTAGGTTAGTCATTAGCGGGTGTCACAAATTTATGTGTGTAAGCGTATGACTACTTAATTTCTAGTAGAAATCTTGGAGGTAGCGCGTAGGCAGGGTTTTGCCGAAGCTGGGCAAATTTATGTGTGATCTCTTCTGCATTATTATCTGCTATTGATTTTTATTTCCACATTAGTTTATATTATTTTTAGTATCACCCTATTCACCCCTCCTCTAGGGTGAAAACAATTCTATAAGTGGTATCAGAGCTAGGAAAAAAAACCAATTTTTGTTTTAAAAATTTGAATTTTTAAAATAGCTTTTTTAATAATGCTTTTGCTGAGGGTCAGTTCAAAGTTAGACCACCCATGTACAATGTGAATATGCTTATGGGAAAAATAGAATGAAATGTTTTATTAAAAGCATTGATGCTTGGAATATTGTTGAAACGGGATATAGGACACCAACAATTATGGTAGATAATCAAGAAGTTGAAAAACCTATGGATCAATAGACAGATCTAGAAAATAAATTGAAACATGCTAATGCTAAATCTATGAATTATAGTATTTGTTCATTAGATCAAATTAAATTTAATCGTGTCTCACATTGTCTAACTGCACAGGAAATTTAGCACACACTTGAAGAAACTCACGAAGAAACCTCCCAAGTCAAAGAATCTCATCTTGTCATACTCAGTAGCGAATACGAAAACTTTACAATGGCAAAGGATGAAAGTGTCAAAGAAATGTATCGACGACTTTCTAATCTTGTATATTAATCAAAATCTCTTGGAAGACCATACACAGAGCTGGAAATAGTTTAAAAAATTCTCAGAATTCTACCACAAAATTTCGAAGCAAAAGTGACTGCCATTTCAAGAATCAAAAGATCTGAAATAAATCAAAGTTGAAGACTCATCGAAAATCTCACCACTTATGAGCTAGAAATCGAATTTAAGGAAGAATGCGAAGGAGGTGATACACGAAAGAAATCAATAGCTCTCAAAAGAACAAAGGAAAGTAAGGATGACGATGAAGATGATGGTGCAACTGAATTGGCAATAATAAAGAGATTTGAAAAGTGGAACCGCAAATACGGAAATTCGGCTCTAAATCAACAATTAAAGAACAGAATTGTCAGAGTGCTAGACAACTCCAAAGAGCAGGAGATCATTTGTCACAACTGTAATAAACCTGGTCATATCAAGCCAAATTGCCCTCCGAATCGACTCAACAAAACAAATAAACCGAAGAGGAGAAGTTTTGCAGCCACGTGGGATGAAAGTGATGAAGATAAAGATGAAAGCACTGGCAGTGAGAATGAAAAAGCAAAACTGTTTCTTTAAAGAGAAACAACTGACAATGATGATGACGAGCCAAGCGAGGTACCGAAACTTACTCACTCAGAATTACTTATATATTTTCACGAAGTAAATGGCTATTTTGAAAGACTTAGGGAGTAGTACGCTAAAATTGAATCACAAAGAGATCGTTTGATAGAACTAAATAAGCAGCTTGGTCAATTGGTTAAAAACTATCAAAATAAGTATTGTAAGTGTGATAAGTGTCCATCAATTGAAGAAGAA
Source organism: Allium cepa (assembly GCA_030765085.1). Lineage (NCBI taxonomy): Eukaryota > Viridiplantae > Streptophyta > Magnoliopsida > Asparagales > Amaryllidaceae > Allium > Allium cepa. Next base: position 849,915,895 of record CM060938.1, read on the forward strand.
ATTAAAAAATCAGAAATTAAAATTAAATCTCTTGAAAATGAAATTCTGATTTTGAAAGAAAGTGAAAACACTAGGAGAGAAAATTTTATTAAAAAGTGAATGTTGTTATTGAAAATGAATCTCTCAAAACACAAGTCCAACAATTATCTACAACCTTAGGGAAATTCTCCAAAGGAGAAAAATCACTAAATATACTGTTAGGAAACAAACTGTTAATACTGTTAGACAAGGACTTGGGTATATTCACTATAAAAGAGTTAGAAGTGAAATTAATCATGTTTACTCCAAGTGCACAATTTGTAGAAAAATTGGACACAATCAAAACAATTGCCGGTTTAGTCCCAAACACACTAAAACCATACCAATTTGGGTTCTTAAAGGCATAAATGTTAAATCCCTTAAAATCAAACAAATCTGGGTGCCAAAAGGAACAAATATAGACTGTTTTGGTTCTACGCAAACTTATTTTTCAAAATCATCTATCACTAATAATCATGGACCTATAAAAACAAATAGGTCATAAGATCTTCTCTCGTGTAGGTGTGGTGGCAGGTTAAGGAACAACAAGAGTGGTACCTGGATTCTGGCTGTTCTAGGCACACGATGGGTGACAAATCAAAGTTTCTTAGCCTAGAGAAGTACAAACGTGGAAGAGTCAAAATGGGTCAAACAATGTATTATATGTTGAAAATCTACACCATAATCAGATTTCAATCAGCCAACGATCAACCGAGAAAATTTGAGCATCACAGTTAAATTGTCTAGGATGAAATTGGTATGGTAGTTGATGAAAAGAAACATCGAGGTATGATTGATCACTTCTTCATCTTACTGCTTCTAGATATTGTATTCTCTGCTTAATTTTGTGCACCGGTTCAATCAAATCCAAGTGAATCTCACATTAAAAGTTGTAAAATGATTATAAGGTATTTATTGCACACTTTACGATTTGGTCCATGATATCTATCTAATGATAACTTTGACTCAAAGGGGAATTCAGATGCAGATTACACTGGTAACCTAGTTGATAGAAAAAATACTAGCAGAATGTGTTTTATGTTGAGACATTCATTAGTTGCATCACATTTTCAAAGAAAATGTATGCATATTTTTCATTTCGATTGATTTTCAATTAGCAAACATTTTTTTTATAAAACCTCTTCCAGAAAATAGTTTTTATTGACTTTGTTTCAGATTAGATATTTTAGAAATTTGACTTTATATTTATTTTTGAATTTGATCTTAAATGACTACATTAACTAATCTGACTCCCTACTGATTATCGAAAGGATAAATAATGATTGAAAAAGTGATGAGTGTTGATATTAATCATATATTATAGCTTGAAACAGTATATTTAGTAAATTTCTTTAAAAATTTATAATAACTTTGTTGGTAAAAATTCCACAACCATCTCTATTTCTATCATATTTCTAATGACCATCACTCATCAAAACCAAATGTAGTATATCAAAATGTGATATTTTAAACAGGAAATTATTCTTTATTAATTAATTAACAATAAAAATTATCCAAAAAGTACTCACTCTCATTTAAAAGTCCTCATAGTTATGCATGGGTAAGGTACTTGGAATATTTGATTATGTGCTTTCATGCTCATTTAAAAGTCTATGCATGTATGGAACATATATCAAAATTGATTATTAAATAGACATTTGATTCTATTCCCATTTAATAGTCCTCACGGTTATGCATCTTTAGAAGATATTGAAATTCAGTTTTTTTAAACAAAAAATTGAGAATACTACTAATCTCATTTAAAAGTCCTAAAGGTTATGCATGGTTATTAAGTATTAAAATTCTGTCATAAATATACCATAAATAGATACAATTATATGGTTTTATATACCGACGTCACCCCTATCGCTTTAAAGTAGAATATGCGCCTAATAGAGTAATTATGAATTTTGTTTGATTTTTTTATTAAAATTTAATATTTATACTCGATTGGGTATTAATGTTGTATTAATGTCTACCACTTTATCTCTATTTTTCTAACACTATTACTCTTTTGCTGATAACAAAAGAGGGAGAGAAAAGTTAAGATTTTGTCACATAAAGTTCAAATACTTTTTTTCTTTAATTGCATATTCTCATATAGGCTCATTTGCATGGTTTATTGTTTTTTGTTTGCAAATCTATTTTTATTTATTTTCATGCATATATGAAGGGGGAGCCTCGTTGTAGGAGGAGCATTCAAGTAAGAGATCTAATGGAATTCATCAAAATCAAAAACATTTAATAGAGTCAAAACCTTAATATATGTTTGTTATCATCAAAAGGGAGAGCTTGTAGAATATGCTAGTATATGATTTTTGTTTGATGATAATAAACATATATATATATATATATATATATTCATTTAAATGTATTTGGTATTGTACTATTTTATTTTTTACATAATTAAATAAATATTTGTTGGATAAAATAAATAAGACAGAATTCAAATTCAAACAAATATTTTATTCGAATAAATATTTTATTACAAATTCAAATAGTAAAAATTTGATCTCTCACTACTTTACACATTGTCAACTACAATACAATTCCAATTACATCACAATTTTTCAGTTTATATATTACTCCTGACTACATATTCACTCAACACTCGTGTTTTTGTCTTTAACTTTGTTTCAGCTTGAATCCAGCATCTGAGCTATCTGTAAAATAAACACTGACGCAGTAAAATTGAAAAAGAAAATATTTTGTGGTGCAAATTAAAGTGTTGTGTTTTTGAAAATGTTATTTGCCTCAGTTATTTGGGTTGTTCGTCATTTATTTCTTTTGACTTCATCTACACAAACAACTTGTGACATGCACAGTGTATCACTGTACATGCCACAAGGCCGTGCACACCGATATACACTTGCATGTTAGAACTAAAGGGACAAGTGAGCACATGGTCAACCCCGAGCCAAAGCTGGATTCAACTCAGGTGCAATGCAAAAACAAAAATAGAATGGTATGGTACAAGTTTCAATGACTAGAACAAACTCTAACATACTTGAACCAGACCTCGCATATATATTTCAGAGGATACAAAAGCACGAGAAGAGAACACATGATATCAAGACCAAATCAAGCCATTATGACATGAACACATACATATATACATACATAAATGTATGTATGTATCCAAATGGTGATGATAAGAAAATGTCCACATGCAACACAAAAACAGATCAGACATGAAGAACTCAAACCAACTTCACAATGCAATCAAATATCATATGCACAGACTCGAAACAATATACACACATGGACATCAACATAACCATACTCACCTCAATGTTTCAACCAACATGAACATGACACTAGATCACCTACATGAAACCAGAGGCATATGCAAGTTCAACATGGTGGTGCATCAAACAGACAAGACACTATAAGAGAAGGCCACTTCAAGTTAACAAGCTTCAGACATCAACAGATCAACATGGGTATGCATACATATGAAAAACAGACTATCCACAAACATTCAAGTGTGTGAAGACAAGTATGAGTCGAAGCAATGTAATGATCGGAATACAGCAATAAACTTCAAATGGAAATACAAGTGCACAAATCAAAGGCTAATAAGACTACAACAACAAAGAGACTCGAGTACACATGAAGCTCCGATGCAAACTTCAACATGTACAACATAAACCAGTTTCAAGAGGCATGACAGAACCGTGTTCACAAAATTTAAGTTATATGTACAATGGAACTCAAGTGCAAAGCACAATGCTAGAGAACCAAACAAATATGCAGTGACAAAGATTTCAATTACAAAGGCATGTATAAATATGTACAACCAAACCTCAAATGCAAATATATCATGAAGCCAGAGAATCAGAAAGCAGCCAAAGCAATCACACACGTATATGTATATATATGTATGGATACCATCAACACAATTAAAAGCAGGAGGAACAAAAATAGTGCAGACTCAAAAAGGATGGACTCGAAGTCTGAAAACAATGCAAGCAAACTGGAACATGGATATGTACACAATTCAACTCCAAGCAAAAGCAGTGACAAACATTTATAATGTTATAACACGGAAGCAATTACATATTTATAGCAAATACCAGTAGCATGAATTGAACAAGTTGTGAGTCATGAAGAAAAATCAAGGTAGCAGAAAAAGTTGGAACTTAACATATCAAGTTTCGAAAATCCAGTGGTGTAGTTCGAACAAAAATCAAGGTAGCAGTTTGAATGAAATCATCATGTCAAAGCTAGAAGAGAATTAAACTTGCAAAAGAAACACGAATTAAAATGGAAAAAATTATCTCAAAATTCAAAGGGCCAAAGTCAAAGGAGTAATGAACGGAACCAAAATTCGAATCATATCCAACCGAGTATGTAATGAACAAGTCAAAAATAAATTACATCGTTCATGGCCAAGCAAAATTAACAGACGAATTCAAATGAAATATACAAACGAAAATTAAGGGGTTTGAACCCCATAAATTTCCCACATCATCATCGAAAAATTGGTGTGATTCGAGTTCAAGAAAAACCAGAGCAAGATACAAATTCAATCACAAATCAGTAACTCGAATCAAGTTCGAAAACAAGCAACTGCAACGGTGAAATTAAATGGCAAAAACCACATACCATTCGAACTCGAAGCATCCACAAGCATAATCACACTGATTGAAGAAGCATCGAATCATATTAGTGAATTGAGAGCATACAGGCAATTGATTCGAGCTCAAATTGTTCAAGGCGGCGACTTCAATCACAAAGCCCTAATTTTAGAAGAGGAACAAAGAATGGCCGAAAATACTACAAAAGAAAAGGGAGCGTTCTTCTTTAATATTGAGTTGGGCCGGTCTTCAATTTTTTATTGGGTACAATTTATTAAATAGGGTTTTGTTTAATTTTTTTTATTCTGTAATTTCTATTTTAAATTGTGTAACTTTCTAGTCGTGTGACTAGGTTACGAACTACGATGGTGTGGTTTAAGAATTCGGAACTCAATTGTTGAGTTGTGGCAGGGTTTTTAGCATAGAGCTAGGTTAGTCATTAGTGGGTGCTGCAAGTTTATGTGTGTAAGCATCCGACTACTTAATTTCTAGTAGAAACCTTGGGGGCAGCACGTAGGCAGGGTTTTACCGAAGTTGGGTAAATTTGTGTGTGATCTCTTCTGCATTATTATCTGTTATTGATTTTTATTTCCATATCAATTTTTATTATTTTTAGTATCACCCTATTCACCCCCCTCCCCCCCCCCCCCGCTCTAAGGTGAAAACAATCCTAAATGAAGTGCTATATGAAGGTAAAATGTAGCCTTAAGCTCATCAATTGGGAAATGATCATTCCAAATCTTGATCGATTACTATTTACTTATGAATGCTTCGAGGCTCATTAACAAATAGGGTGATCATATTCATTACTACTAGTCAGGTGGTAGGCCAGTCCTGTGTGACAAGGGTACAAAATGTTCTTATCAGACCCGGTGTATTTTATCTAGAGATGTACCATTGGAAGGTAGTTGCTTACCTTGTCAAAGTATGGAATCCATTCTCCAATACGAGCTTTACGGACTTAGTTGTGCCCAATTATGCTAAAACATGAGAAGCAAGTATTTCGGCTATTTTTTATATTTACTTTGAATTCCTAGACATTGTTATATATCAATGGATTTTATATTGAAAAGGTTTTGGTTAACGTAAGGTAAAAACCCATCTGTGTTTATGTGTGACGTGGTCTTACGAGATACTTTTGATTTCGAAGGGTTTTTATACCTTTAAAATCTCAGTTGGGTGTGTTTTTGTCACGCTGGCTTACCAGACTGACTCGCGTGTTAATTTATTATAATGCTCGAGTCAGACCGAGCATATTTACAGATTTTTGTAGATGCATTAGAGTTTAGAAGACGAGCGAGAGGTCTTCAAGGCATATTCATGTATATGTTTATTTTCCACTACATTGGTTATTTTAATTATCAGCAATTATGAGGACATGGTGTTATGACTATCTAGGTTGATGATTGTGATTTATTATTGTACTCTGATGGATGGATGTATGTATATTATAGTTTCTCTTGTGTAAAGATCATTAATATTATACTATATGTTGTTCCCTTACAATTGTGAGATTCTATGTTGTTTCAGTTCCTTTTTCTCTTCTACTTCTTTTCTCTTCTTCTTTCTTCTTTCTTCCCCATAACTATTCGCCTGTCAATTCAATTTGGGTCGGATATATGGGGTTTGTTGTCATCTTTAATTATGCGGATTTGCTAGTTATTTCACGTATACAAAGATTTTTGAATATATATATATATAACATGGAAGAAAAAAATAACTTCATGAAAATAGTTTTATGAATTCCTTTAAAACTATACGGGTAAAGAGTAATATCGATAAAGATAAATAATATGTGCTAATGCTTAGATAATAAAGGCAACTACAAAGTATCTGTGATAATTGCAGATAGTAGCGATGTGACGACTTGCCTTTCATTCCACAGAAAGACGCATCGTCATTAAGAAAGAAATAGGAAGAAAACAGAATAGATGGGAAAGAAAGAAGTAAACAGTATCAGAATCTCATGGCGGAATGAATAAAATATATTACATCACATAATTATTACATAATATACATCATCTATCAGAGTTACACAGCTTATACAACACATATTAGACAGTCGTGAAGACAAGTCAATCATACTACTCAAAGTCCAAACAAGAACATCAACACAGTGGAAACTCAATATTTATAAATGTTGAAGCCTCCTGCTCTAAGTCTTCTCCAAATTCGTCAAAGCTAACCTGAATCTCTTGACTACTCATAAAAATTTGAGTACCCAAGAGTTTAATAAAGATAGAAAATAAACTCTGGGCCAGATATGGGTCTGGTGTGAGTAAACGGGCTAAAGTTGTTTAACTTTGAAAATCATTTGAAAACAAATGGTATCTCGTAAGACCATGCCACAAGTAAACATGTTGGATTTTTACCATACGATAACCAAAACATTTGATAGGAAATCTAATGATATTAAAATAGTGGCTAGGGTTTTCAAATAAATATTCACATAGCCGAAATTGTTACATTATTAAATGTGGAAATTAGCCATAAGGGCCCCTTTAGCATGTGCAATTAGTTCCTAGGACACACAACTGAAATAATTACTTTTAAGGACAAAATGAAATATAATTAGTTTCTAAGGCCTAAAACCTATGAAATTATGTCCTTGAAAGTAATTGGACTGTTGACTTTGTCCTTAAAAGTAATTATTCTATTGACTTTGGCATTAAAATTAATTCCTATGGATGTGTGTCCTAGAAACTAATTAGACTGCAATGTTTGTCCTTTTAGTGAAATGCCCCTTATTAAATTTCAGCATACATAAGTATAAAATCAAGTTCGAGATCACTTATTGAAGATTGGATTCCATACAATGGCAGTGCTACTGGGGTACCGTCCGTCATAGTGCCTGGTCTAGATCAGAGTACCGAGGATCCACCCTGATCCCCTACAACACAAGATCAGAACTATCCCTTACTGTATAATATCGAGCAAGACAACCCCGCAGTTGGCGCGACCAACCGCCCACTAACCGAAAAAGAGACCTCTAGACAGGGGAAAATCTCATCCTACTTGGGTGCTACCCACTTAGCCTTGCTGTACCTCCCCTGTTTTAGCCATTCCCGATTGATGAGGCTTGAGGCTACGATTACCTTTTTAGAACACATATCTTGGAATGCTCACCGTCCTTCGATGACGATGATCTGACAGCATTCATCCATACAAGTCCGTTCCTGGTTCGAACGAAACCGAAGGCATTATCTTCGTTACACTCATTTTGGAATCACCATCAGAGTTAACGACAAATAGCCCTTGCACTTTGAATCTTCATGTTGATCGAAGGCACTCTCTCCGTTAAACTCATTTTGGAATCACCCTCAGAGTCAACGACAAATAGCCCTTCCTCTTTTAATTTTCATCTTAATCTTCACTTGAGATTCCACGACCTATCGTTTAGTTTGGATCGATGTGGTTTTCGGATATACAATTTGGAATCCAATTCCGGTCTCATTGAAACCCAAGCGTTTCTTAAAGTCCAAGTTGTTTATGTTTAAACAATTTAATTTATATTAAGGGTAATATATTCACACAGCAATTCTATCACAGATAGATAACTTACATTATCACAGTTCAATCAAGCATCTCAATCACAGAACATCACAAATCACATATCACAGATATCAAATAATCCAAGCATTCAATATAATCCAATCATCCATAAGCAAGATTTATTAGTCTCGCCATTTTTAATTAATTTAATTTAACCTCCAAATAAATTAAATTAATTACTTTAATTACTTTTAATCCTGCTTACTTAACATTAATTAATTACAAACCATTAATTAATCATTCTTTAATTATCAGTCTTAATTAGTTAAAAACCATGTATCTTAATTAATTAATGAAATTAATTGGTCATTCCTTAATTTTTCACATTAATTAATTAACCTTTAATTCCTCACATTAATTAATGATCCTTAATTAATTACTTAAATTAGTTATCCCATAATCTCTTACATTAATTAATTATCTTTAATTAATCACATTCATTAATTATCCTTAAATTACTTACATTAACTAACCCTTTAATTAATTACATTAATTAATTAATCCTTTAATTAATTACATTAAGTAATTAATCCTCAATTACTTCCATTATGTCATTATCATTTAATTACTTTCATTAAGTAATTTCCCTTTAATTAACTTCATTCGGTCATTATCCATTAATTACTTACACTAAGTAAGTATACTTTATTAATTACATTAAGTAATTATACTTAATCAATTTCATTATGTGATTATCCTTAATTAATTAAACTAATTAATTATCTTAAATTAATTGCATTAATTAATTATCCTTTAATTAATCACATTCATTAATTAACCTTAATTAATCACATTAAGTAATTATCATTCAATTAATCACTTTAATTAATTATCCTTCAGTTACGTGCATTAATTAGTTAGCCTGAATTACTAATAAATGATCCTTTAATTAATCAAGACCTTAATCAAGTAAAGACAAATCATTTATCTTAATTAATCACTTACTTATCATATAGATCTTATTAAAATTAAATGCTTGTAATTAATTTATAATTAACATACAAAATCAATTAAGATCTTTTGATTAATTAAAGTTTAATTCACTTACCTTAATCACATCTTAATTCAAACATCATTAAATTTCATTTGAAAAACACTTAGGAATTAATTACATAATAACCTAATATATAATTACCTTTAAACAAACAATTTTAAACATTTACTTTAACATTTAAAATCTTTGAAAACTTGTTTAAAACTTGTTTTAAATAAATTTACTTTGGAAATTAAATTCGCATTTACTACTTTAAAAACCTGGTTAATTTATATTTGAAAACTTTCATTTTTATTGCTTTTGAAAACTAGTTAATATATTTTTGAAACTTGATTAACTAGATTTACCTTTGCTTTAAAACATGTTATCAATTTGTTATAAACTTGCATCATCTTATATTACTTTCTTTTTAACTTAAAAAATTGATCATGCTTTAATTTAAAAACCAGGTTATGATTTTCTTTAAAATTTCAAAACCTGGTTACTTATCAAAATCAAACCCGAGCCCCAAACTCAAATCCCCTGAACAAAACTTCGAGCCAAACTCCTCCATTCCTCGCGCACGAACCCGAGCAACTCTTCTTCTCCCAATCCCAAAACAACACAGACCCAATGTGCACACGTGCACGTGCACCGACGAACAGGTCGTCTTCAATACCTCGCCGCGACACTTACAAGTCGAAGACGTCCCCCACGAACTTCCCGACCACCCAGCTTCGTCGATTCGTTTAGAAATCAAAATCGAACTAGTGATTTGGACACAGGGACCCCAAACTTGATCGATAAAATCGCCTCGTCCCATCGCCACCGACCACCGATGTGCTCGCCGTCACACCCAAAGCTGCACCACTGTCCCACGCGACTATCCCCCCTATCTGATTGACCACTACGCTCCTACGTTGCCGCAAATGCCTTGATAATCTCCTCGACCTAAACCAGACATCGAACCCTAATTTGACGTTGCCTGACCACCACGGCCATCTTAAAATCCTTCTACCATTTTTCCCCCGATCCTTAACACCTTAGCCACCTCCAGACCAAAGCCCGACGTTCCTCCATCTCCAGATTGCCAGAAAACGATGGAAAACTCATTTCCGTTCAACACGGAATATCTCAACACTCACAATACTAAAAATCATGATATTACTTTTAAAAATCACCATTTCTAAGTTCGAATCTATTTCTACAATCAAAATATGAAATTAGAGAGATCGATTTATCTGATTTTAAAAGATTTCACAGTAAAAAATTATTTTCGAAATATTAACTAAATAATTCCACTTGAAGCTATTTTCAAAAATGAATTTACATTGTTATAATCATTTTCTTTTTAATGATCATAGTCTAACATTGATTCTTTGGGAAGACATGAATTTTTAAAGGTTTTTCTTGAGCCTGTGATAACAATAGAGGCCAATATATACACACATACATAGACATGCATACGATATACAGAGTATTTTCAACTATATTCTAGTTTAAAAAAAACCATCCATGCAGATCATATCTACAATATCACTTCACAGATTAAGAAAAAACATCAAAGTATAAACACATATTTTAGTTTTTAAAAGGTGTTTACTCACTTGTTTTAAAAACAGAGAACAGAGCTACAGGCTTTTATCCTTTTGATCTAGAATTTTGTATTTGATCTAAAGCTAATAGTTGATTTTAAACAGAATCTTCATTAGCATAGGTTGAAACTGAGGTTGAATTTGAATCTTGAAGTTGATTTGAATTTAGTTGAGTTGATCTTTGCCCAGGCTAAAAACTGGAAACAGGCTGTTGATAGATTTATTTTCTTTTGATTTTAGTTTTGAAAATGAAAGACGAATTGAGAAGTGAAGAATAATGAAGCCTGGTTTCTCATCTCTTATTATTTACATATATATTTCGGTTAAAAGAACAATATTTGCCACTTGTTATTTCAAGTTATATTAAGCTTACACATGTATTTTGCATGTTATTATTGTCTTACACCTGTTTAAACTCTTTTATTTTATTATTTACTCATGTTTTTATATTAATATATTTATGTTTCTAAATCTTTATATATTTACAAACTACATTTATTTCAAGTATAACTTTTAAAGAAAGTATATAAATCTTTTCATTAAATCTTATTCCAAACTTAAGCTAAAATACTTTTAATAAATAAATATTAAATTTTGAAAATATAGAATTAACTTTAAATAGCTCTTAAAAACAATGCTTTCAAAACATAATATATATATATATATATACACACACATATATAAAACTTTTTTATTAGCTTTGAAATATATTTTGCCAAATTAAAATAATGAAGATTATCAAATTGTTATTACCAAAATGTCGGGTCATCACATTCCTCCCCTCTTAAAAGAATTTCATCCTCGAAATTTAAAAGCAAAGATAATTTAATAATCCAACAAAAACTTTTATATTCAAACAGCAAAGCATACATATCAACCATACACTAACAACCATAACAACCAATTTAATCAAACAAACAAATCTAACTATCCTGACACAATTCAGGATAGGCCTTCCTAACACTATCTAGAGTTTCTCAGGTACAATCTCTGGGATCCTCGCTCTGCTGAACCTTAACTAGCTTCACCACTATTCCCGGGCTCCTACTCATCTCGATCTGAAATATGAACAGGATGTCTGACCAAAGTCAAGTCTGGCTCAACATCCAAATCTTCCTGAACTGCTGGTTCTACAACTAGTGATGGATCATACACGTACTTTCTCAGATGAGATACGTGAAATACACTGTGAATCCCAGCCATACGAACTAGCAATTCAATCATGTAGGCCAAAGTACCAATCCTTTCGAGAACACAGAAAGGTCCAATATACCTCGGAGCTAGCTTTCCGGTCTTACTAAATCTGTGATCGGAGAAATCTTGACAAAAACCAAATCTCCAACTTTGAATTCCAAATTCCTCCGTCTCTTATCCGCATAACTCTTCCGATGATCCTGGGCTGCCTTCATCCTATTTCATGATCAGCTCAACCTTCACAGATGCCTCTCGAACAAATATGGACCAAGAATAAGACAATCTTCGAATTCTACTCAACAAGATGGTCCTTCCAAGATCCGCCAAATCCGAAACACAAGCTCTACTCCACAAGCATCAGTAGACTTTGAACTCATTCTCCCAATCGGAATAGCTAACAGGTGCACTCGATAACTTCTTCTTTAGATTATGAAAAGCTTGTTCACACTAAGGGGTCCATTTAAACTTCGCTTCCTCCCTAGTTAGTTTGGTCAAGTGAGAAGAAATCCTAGAATAATCCTAGATGAACTTCCTGTAGTAACCCGCTAATCCAAGAAAACTGCGAACTTCCGTAGGAGCCTACGGTTGCTTCCACTCTTGAACAGCTGCTACCTCGCTTCCGCTGCGCAACTCTGATTTGAAGTAGATGAGAATGTCATCAATGAACACGAGCACAAACTTGTGTAGCACATCCCAGAAAACATGATACATCAAATCTACAAAATAAGCTGGAGTGTTGGTTAACCCAAAGGACATAACCAACCTCCCAAAGAAACAGTCGGCTCCTTTAAATGCAGTCAAGAGTATACTGTCTTCAGCTACCCTTATTTGGTGAAAACCCAAAACTAGATCTAACAGAGAGAAAACACAGAAGCTCCAACTAGGAAAACTAAGTCTGATCGATCCATTCTCTAAGAAATCCTGAGTCTGCTTCACCGATTCCTCTCTCTCTAGGAGCCATCCTTCTATTGGGTTGAACCACGGTATCACGCCTGAAACCAAGTCGATACGGAACTCAATCTCTTGATGCAGACAAACCTTTGACTTCCTTGAAGACATCCGAAAAATCTCTGACAACTTCAATAGCTCCTACCTCTTCTTGAGATGCCTCGATCCCATGCAATAGATTACACGGGTGAACTCCTGAATTATCGCAAGTCACTTTTGTAGTCCCACCCAGTTCAGTTTCCAAAGACATTGTTCTCTCTTCACAAATTAGAACAGCTTATGCTTGTCTAATCAATCCATTCCCAAAATAAGGTCTAATCCCTCAAGAACGCCTTTGCCTTTTAGAAAAAGCTGACGGTCACCTTGAATAGCAAACACTTTGTTCTGCTGAGCCTTCTAAAGAAGTGGGCAAGCTTTCACCAATTGCCCGGGCTGCTGACAGTCGAAACACAAAAACCTCTGAACCACCGGAGAAATGGATCCACTCTGCTGCTTCTGAACTCCACCTCTAGGACACTGCTTAGCCAGATGACTTTTTGCCGGCACACAAAACACTTTCGAGCTGCATTAATGCCTCTCGGTTTCCCTTAACCTTGATTTTTCCAATTCGGATTGAAACTTTTTTCTGGTTGAAAGAATCCCCACTCGGTGTTGCCACAGATGCCAAAGACTTCTTAACCATAAGCTCTTCGTACCTCAAAACCATATCAACCAATTCCACAAACGAGCCTTTGAGATGGGCAGTCATCTTCCTAAGAAACTCGGGCCTCAAATCAAGCACAAACATCTCATTGAACTTAGTCTCATACTTCGATACAGACATACTCCCTTACGTGAGATCTAGAAAATTCCTTTACAGTCGAGTCTTCCCTATGGTGGGCATAAACTGCTCCTCAAATACTTCCTTAAACTTATCCAAAAGAAAACATCTTCGGGAGTATCCATGGTTATTGCGCCCCACCACGTAGCTGCTCCTTCCTGAAGTTTCCAAGATGCCATCACTCGCTTCTGCTCAACCGACAGATCCAAACTCTAGAAAATCCGCTTATATGAGCGCAACCAAACTTGCACTTCAATGATGGACTCCGTACCTTGAAAAGGCTTTCCTCCGAGATTGGTGAAATCATTGCATAAGGCGACAAAGCTTACTCGAGGTAGTATTGGGTTTACAGCCTCGACATATACTCTTCCTCCTTCAACACTAGGGCCTCTTCCATATGCGGTAGTCGTGCTACCCACACTTCTGCCCTTTCAACCCCTAGAACTCACGTTGGAAACCCGAACAGGTAACCCAACAAATCAGGTATACACAGACACACACAAGTACGCTCTCTCAAGATAAATATCATTCCAAAGCCTAGGTATTCTCTCAACCTAGAGCACTGATACCACCTATGATGACCCGCCTTTCATTCCACAGAAAGGCGCATCATCATTAAGAAATAAATAGGAAGAAAAGAGAATAAATAGGAAAGAAAGAACTAAACAATATCAGAATCTCACAACGGAACGAATAAAATATATTACATCACATAGTTATTATATAATATACATCATCTATCAGAGTTACAAAGCTTATACAACACATGTTAGACAGTCGTGAAGACCTGTCAAACATACAACTCAAAATCCAAACAAGAACATCAACAGAGCAGAAACTCAATATTTATAAATACTGAAGCCTTCCGCTCCAAGTCTTATCCAAATTCATCAAACCTAACCTGAATCCCTTGACTACTCATAAAAATTTGAGTATCCAAGAGTTCAATAAAAACAGAAAATAAACTCTGGGTCAGACATGAGTCTTGTGTGAGTAAACGGGTTAAAGTTGTTTATTGAAAATCATTTGAAAACAAAGGGTATCTCGTAAGACCATGCTATAAATAAATATGTCGGGTTTTTACCTTACGATAACCAAAACATTTGATAGGAAATCCAGTGCTATCAGAATAGTGTCTAAGGTATTCAAATAAATATTCACATAACCGAAATTGTTACATTATTAAATTCCAGCATACATAAGTATACAATCAAGTTTGAGATCACTTATTGGAGATTGGATTCCATACAATCGCAGAGCTACTAGGGCACCGTCCGTCACAGTACTGGTCTAGATTAGAGTACCGAGGATCCACCTTAATTCCCTGCAACACAAGACCGGAACTATCCCTTACTGGATAATCTCGAATAACACAACCCCGCAGTTGGCATGACTAACCACCTATTGAGCCTAAAAAGGGACCTCTAGACGGAGGAAATTTCATCCTACTTGTGTGCTACCCACTTAGCCTTGCTGCACCGCCCTTGCTCTAGCCCTTCCCGGTTAATGAGGCTTGAGGCTACGGTTACCTTTTTAGAACAAATATCTTAGAATGCTCACCGTCCTCCGATGACGATGGTCTGATAGCATTCATCCATACAAGTCCGTTATGGGTTCGAACGAAACTGAAGGCACTATCTTCGTTACACTCGTTTTCGAATCACCCTCAGAGTAACAACAAATAGCCCTTGCACTCTGAATCTCCATCTCGATCGAGGGCACTATCTCCATTAAACTCATTTTGGAATCACCCTCAGAGTTAACGACAAATAGCGCTTCCTCTTTGAATTTTCATCTTGATCTCTTGAGATTCCACGACCTATCATTTAATTTGGAATGATGTGGTTTGCGGATATCCAATTTGGAATCCGATCCCGGTCTCATCGAAATCCAAGCGTTTCTTAAAGTCCAAGTTATTTAATTTTAAACAATTCAATTTATATTCAGGGTAATATATTCAGATAGCAATTCTATCACAGATAGATAACTTAAGTTATCACAGTTCAATCGAGCATCTCATATCACAGAGCATCACAAATCACATATCATAGATATCAAATAATCCAAGGCATTCAATATAATCCAATCATCCATAAGCATGATTTATTAGTCTCACCATTTTTAATTAATTTATTTTAACCTCCAAATAAATTAAATTAATTACTTAAATTACTTTCAATCCTCCTTACTTAACATTAATTAATTATAAAACATTAATTAATCATTCTTTAATTATCCATCTTAATTAGTTAAAAACCGTGTATCTTAATTAATTAATGAAATTAATTAATCATTCATTAATTTTTCACATTAATTAATTAACCTTTAATTCCTCACATTAACTAATGATCCTTAATAAATTGCATAAATTAATTATCCCATAATCTATTACATTAATTAATTATCTTTTAATTAATCACATTCATTAATTATCGTAAATTACTTACATTAACTGACTAATTAAATTAATTAATTAATCCTTCAATTAATTACATTAAGTAATTAATCCTTAATTACTTTCATTAAGTAATTATCATTTAATTACTTTCATTAAGTAATTTCCCTTTAATTAATTTCACTTGGTAATTATCCATTAATTACTTACGCTAAGTAAGTATACTTTATTAATTACATTAATTAATTAGACTTAATCAATTTCATAATGTCATTATTCTTAATTAATTAAACTAATTAATTATCCTAAACTAATTATATTAATTAATTATCATTTAATTAATCACATTCATTAATTAACCTTAATTAATCACATTAAGTAATTATCATTCAATTGATCACTTTAATTAATTATCGTTCAATTACTTGAATTAATTAGTTAGCCTTAATTACTAATTAATGATCCTTTAATTAATCAAGATCATAATTAAGTAAAGACAAATCATTTATCTTAATTAATCACTTACTTATCATATAGATCTTATTAAATTTAAATGCTTGTAATTAATTTATAATTAACATATAAAATCAATTAAGATCTTTTGATTAATTAAGGTTTAATTTACTTACCTTAATCACATCTTAATTCAAACATCATTAAATTTCATTTGAAAAACATTTAGGAATTAACTACATAATAACCTAATATATAATTACCTTTAAACAAACAATTTTAAACATTTCTCTAAAATTTTAAATCTTTGTAACTAGTTTAAAACTTGTTTTAAATAAATTTACTTTGGAAACTAAAGTCACATTTACTGCTTTAAAAACCTGATTAATTCATATTTGAAAACTTACTTTTGAAAACTTCCATTTTTATTACATTTGAAAACTTGTTAATATAATTTTGAAACTTGATTAACTAGATTTACCTTCGCTTTAAAACATGTTATCCATTTGTTATAAACTTGCATCATCTTATATTATTTTTTTAACTTAAAAACTTGATCATGCTTTAATTTAAAAACCAGGTTATGATTTTCTTTAAAATTTCAAAACCTGGTTAATTATCAAAATCAAACCCGAGCCCCAAACTCAAATCCCCCGAAGAAAACTTCGACCCAAACTCCTCCATTCCCCGCGTACGAACCCGAGCAAATCTTCTTCTCCAAATCCCAAAATAACATAGACCCAACGTGCACATGTGCACGTGCATCGATGAACTGGTCATCTCCGACACCTCGCCGCGACACTCGCATGTCGACAACGTCCCGCATGAACTTCCCGACCACCCAGCTTCATCGATTCGTCAGGAAATCGAAATCGAACTACCCGATGGACACAGGAACCCCAAAATCGATCAATAAAATCGCCTCGCCCATCGCCACCGACCACCAGTGAGCTCGCCATCACACCAGAAGCTACGCCACTGTCCCACACGACTATCCCTCCTTGTCCGATCGACCACTACACTCCTACGTTGCTGCAAACGCCTCGACAATCTCCTCGACCAAACCAGACATCGAACCCTAGTTCGATATCTCCTGACCACCACGGCCATTTTAAAATCCTTCCACCATTTTTCCCCTTATCCTCAACACTTCGGCCACCTCCAGACCAAAGCCCAACTTCCTCCATCTCCAGATCGCCGGAAAACGATGGAAAACTTATTTCCGTTCAACATGGAATATCTCAACACTCACAATACTAAAAATCATGATATTACTTTTAGAAATCATCATTTCTAAGTTCGAATCTGTTTGTACAATCAAAACATGAAATTAGAGAGATCGATTTATCTGATTTTAGAAGATTTCACTGTAAAAACTTATCTTCGAAATATTAACTAAATAATTCCACTCGAAACTATTTTTAAAAATGAATTTACATTGTTATAATCATTTTCCTTTTAATGATAATAGTCTAACATAGATTCTTTGGGAAGATATGAATTTTTAAAGGTTGTCCTTGAGCTTGTGAAAACAACAGAGGCCAATATACATATACACACACAAACATGCACACAATATACAGAGTATTTTCAAATATATTGTAGTTTAAAAAAACATCCATGCAGATCATATCTACAATATCACTTCACAGATTAAGCAAAAACATCAAAGTATAAACACATATTTTACTTTTTAAAAGGTGTTTACTCAAATGTTTTAAAATAGATAATAGAGCTACAGGCTTTATCCATTTGATCTGGAATTTTATATTTGATCTGAAACTGATAGTTTATTTTAAACTAAATCTTCATTAGCTCAGGTTGAAACTGAGGTTGAATTTGAATCTTGAAGTTGATTTGAATTTAGTTGAGTTGATCTTTGCCTAGGCTAAAAACTAGAAATAGGTTGTTGATTGATTTTATTTTCTTTTGATTTTAGGTTTGAAAATGAAAGAAAAATTGAGAAGTGAAGAATAATGAAGCTTGGTTTCTCATCTCTTATTATTTACAGTTATGTTTCAATTAAAAGAACAATTTGCCATTTGGTATTTCAAGTTATATTAAGCTTACACATGTATTTTGCATATTATTGTTGTCCTACACATATTTAACCTCTTTTATTTTATTATTTACTCATGTTTTTATATTAATATATTATGTTTATATTAATTTTTTATTAATTACTTATGTTATATAAATTGTGTAATATGTTTATATATATATATATATATATATACATATATGTTTTAAATCTTTATATATTTACAAACTACATTTATTTCAAGTATAACTTTTAAAGAAAGCATATAAACCTTTTTATTAAATATTATTCTAAGCTTAAGCTAAAATACTTTTAATAAATAAATATTAAGTTTTGAAAACACAGAATTAACTTTAAATAGCTCTTGAAAACAATGCTTTCAAAATACAATATATATACATATAGAAAACATTTTTATTAGCTTTGAAAATATAAATTTTTCCAAATTAAAATAATTTTGATGATGATTATCAAATTGCTATTGCCAAAATTCTGGGTCATCACAAGCGAGGCAATGTTGATTTCACAATCAACACCGTAGTTAATGGATAAGGCAAATTACTATAGATGGGCGGTAAGGTAACGTCGTCATATTAGTTAGAAGTTGTAGATTTTTATGGAAGCACCAAAAAGATATGTACTAAAATAAACTTGTTATAATATTTTTGATAAGTTATATATAATCTATCATAATCCAAATATATATGTAAGCATAAACCTTATAGGTGTAAACCAAAGAAAGCGGACTTAAAACATGATTTCTTTATTTAATTAATTTGAGATAATGAGATTTGAGCAAACTATTTTGTGAATAAAGAACGTCTTACAAAATTATGGATATGTATATATATAACCCTGTCTTAGGAGATTGGTATAGAAATTCCTTGAATTTTAGAAAGAAAATTTTAGTTCTAAAAGAGTAGGGGTTAAACAATATAAGGCTTGTTAAGCTTTCACCAAATTGTTTATAAAATAATAAATTATGGCGATAGCTTTGTAAAAAAGAATATATATATATATATATATATATATATATCCTTTCTTAATTTATTACTTGGCCATCAACCAAGATAGTAAAGAAAAATTTTAATATCATAAATGATATATATACCTTCAACACCTTAAATGTGAAGAGTTTGTAATTATAAAAGATTCTTAAAGAAGATAAGGTGTAAAGTTACATTATAAACCAACATTAGTGCAGTTTGGAAATGAAGAAAATAGTGAAGCATATGTATAGCTTTGAAGTTTGATAATTTAAGGAATTGATTATATTATCAAAGTTGATTCATTAAAGTTAATTTGGAAGCAGATATGTTATGTGAATTGTTTAAATAATGGATTAAATAATATCATGGTTTCAAATTTATTAATAAGAAGGGAATTTATTAATAATAAGATAATTATAGATTAAAAAGCATTTTGAGAACTTTATAGAATTATAAGCTGTAATAAATGAATCATGAAAATGAAACAAGATTGAGGTAATTTAATAAGCTTAATAATAATCTTGTTAGTTGAAGGGTGATATATTATGGCCTCTCAACGGGGAATTCTACTTGAATTAAAAGGGCATAAAATATAAATATTAATAAAAAAGTTCCAAAATGTATTTTGGAAACGAGACTCGAAATGTTTAGGTTCTACCCAACATAAGAATTATTGGGAAATAAAAAGAAACATCCTTGAAGCTCTAGTAAAAGAAAAGTTGAATTAGAAGATAATTTTTTTAAGTATTGGTTATATATTTTGTACGGACTAAAGGAAAGGTATTTGACTAAGATAAAATTAATTTTCAGTTTTCATGATATTTTAATTATGGAAGGCATTTAAAGAAAAGTATTGGGAAGGTTTCAACTTTTAGAGTATTGTATTAATTTTGGGAATAATTAAAGGAAGTATTGTTTTATATGGTTTAAATGCAAACAAAGTGTACTATAAAGGAACCATCCTAAAACATAAGCTTTTGAAGCCCAAAAAGTCTTACAAGCAACTTTAATTAAGTATAATACCATTTGTAAGTAAGAAGGGAGGATTTTAATTAAGTCTAGAATGGGGTTTGGGGATTTATGACCAAAATATATTATATATGTAACACCCGAAGTATAAATCTTTTACGTTTGTATTTGAATAACTTTCATATAAAAAGATAGCCTAGTTTACGAATTTCAACTCTAGGATTTATTATAGAAGGAACTGGAATTTTTATCATAATTGGGTCTTGTGTAATTCTCGCTATATGGAAGTTAACTCTTTGGAAAATTTTAACAAGACGAATTATATTAGGAAATCATAAAATTTTAACCAGGAGGAATCCTTAAATTGATTCACGAGCTTTTATTAAAAGTTTAACTAAATTGAATATCTTGAAATATTGTAAATATTAAGCATATTAAATTGAGAACAAAGTGTTTTTTGTAGGAAAAGGACTAGGTGACAAAATCTCCATTATTAGCTTAATCAATAAGTGTCTAATGAAGAGAAAACCCTTTGAAGGTAGAAAATAAATACACTGTATGTAAATCGATAATTTGACGAATTTTTTAAAGTGAAACTATCCAATGGAGTAATTCAAATTTAGAAAAATACTTTGAATAATTTTGGGAAGAAGTTAAGTTTGGTAAAATAGAATTCCGATAATAATGTAAGGACCATAAAATCTCTCTAGGTTTTTATATTTTAAATAAGTGAAAATAATTGTATGTGATGAGATTCAAGATAAGAGCTAACTAGGAAAAATATTGATGCAAAATGATTAAGGAATTTTATAAGTTCAAACCAATTGTTTAAGATTACCCTATTGGAAAATAATCAGGATTGTATTTTCGGTAATTAATTAGTTTTAATTAATATGAGAACTTGTAATGTTAAGTTAGTGAATAATTTTATGCTGTAATTGTTCTAGTAATGGCAATTGTGGTTCAATGTATATTTTGCATAATAAGTGTAATACTTATAACAATATCTTTTATTATAGACTTCTCTCTACGAAGAATTGCGGGGATGCAATTTTCTAAAGGATGATGTTTGTAACAACCCGGATTTAGGGTCAATCCGAAATAAGATTTAATATGATTTGAAAGATAATAATTGTTAAAACTGGTTGGATTCCATAATAACCTAGTCTAGCTACATTGAATATGTTGCAACAGAATTTAAGTGTGAATTAATTAAAACTTACAAGATTGTGGATTTTGTTAAAATTGGATTTAGTAGCATAGGTAAATCATTAACATGATAATTAGTTTTGTTAGAACTTGGATGTAAATCAAATCTCTTTATTTCAAGGGAATGTAATGAAACAAATTAGTGTTGTTTTGTTAAAAATGAAGCTAAGATATAAATTTGGAACTTAAGTATATGTAAATCTTTCCACCGAAAGAAGAGGTAAATAAATTTTATTCATCACAAATTAAATATGGTAAATAAATTTATATTGGTTGGATTTGAAATGGTTTCAATTTATGATGTTTATAATCTTAAGTCTATGATGTTTATAATCTTAAGTCTACATAATTTATGTCATAGAAAATAAGGTAATAAATTTCCTTTTCATTTTGTTAATATGAGGGCTAACTTAATTTGTTAAGTAAAATCCATTTAGGCCCAGAGTATTGCTTACTAGCTTATTAGAAAGAGAGAGACAAGTAACCAATACGTTACAAAAACAACTTTCCTTTTTAACTTAAAAACCCTAGAAAACAATTCTCCAATTCTATTCAATTTAAGAGTTAATTGCTGAAGTTAAAAGAGTACAAAGTTTAGGTACAAAATCTTAATACTAGTATTCATCTTTTATACAAATTCATTTTAGAAATCTTACTAATTGAAAATGGGATTTTTTTTTCCCTATTGCTTTGCATGCTTCATTCGAGTCAATTACTGAAATGAATAGGCTCTAATCCACCTGCTATGGGCTGTAATCTTTGGAATTCAGATGAGTTTAACTCATCTCTTGTATTGAATTATAATCTCTGGTTTGCGTTGTTGTTGATTGTGAAATTTGGTGGCTATCTGTTTGTTATTCCAAATTCTGATCTCAGTAATTCACTGTTAGTTCAATGTTTGCTGTAACTTGAAAATCCTTGCTTGTTAAGTACTAAATGTAAATATGTGGAGTCACTTATTGCATGCAATAAATGCAGCTGCAAATGGCCAAATTGTATCACTTAAATCACGAAATCATGCCGGCATTAGCATAGGTCATCGGTGGGAGCCAAAACCTGGAGCACACATGTCCCATGTTTCACCACCGTCGAGCGATCATAGTAGACTGGTCGACTGGTTAAACCATGGAGCATGCATGCTCCAGGTGCCTGAACCCTTCCTTGGCCTTGAACTCCTCTTGGTTGCTTGCTTCACTCTATTTCCTTGCATTATTTGATGAATTTGATGCTTCCAAATGCTGTCAGATTTTACATTTTGGATGCTCTAATTTGTATATTGCTTTGAGATGTTTTATGGCTTTATAATCCTTGCTTATTACATACATGTATAGTTTGTTTACAATGGTTTTATGAAAAATAATTTTTAAAATAAAATAATCTCTATTTTTTAAATCATATTTCCAAACCAATTCAATTACAAATATAATTTTAAATAAGTGCTTTAAACGTTATTTATTATATGTATTACTGTTTTCAAAATATAAACTCACTTTCCTAACAAATATTTTGAAAAGAATTTCAAAAATCCAAATTTCAATATAAACAATTATTTCATTCGGATGGAAAATTTAGTTAAACGGTGTAGGTAAACAAGTGGTATGGAACGCTTGCATTTACTTTATTGATTAATTACCGAACTCGTCCAAGTGAGCATTTTTATTATTAAATATTTATATTTTAACTTTATTTTAGTGGGGTTTACTCTTTATTAGTAAACATTCGAGTCTCGCCGGGTGTTATGGAACGCTTTGGCGAAATTCACTAGGTTACTAATTGAGAGTAAGTAACGCTTTTGTTGACGGCGTAGCCTCCGTGCTCGTCTTTGTGTTCGGCGTAATCTTAAGCTTCGTCTTTGTGGTCCAAGAGGGGACTGTAACTCTATCTGAGAGGGGACTATAACTCTATACGAGAGGGGACTGTACCTTTGTTTGAGAGGGGATTGTTGCCCCATCCATAAAAGGATTGTACCTCACATCTATGTTCGGTGTGTATCGACTTTGGGTTTGGCACCGTTTTTTTCGTTATTGATTTAAACATTGAGATTTGATTTGGAATTGCACCATAATTCTATTTTTCCTATGAAGGGCTATATTCATGTTTCCTGATTTGGTGAAATATGAGATGTTGATGTCATTTACTTCCTTATGGCTATTTCTAGATTTTGTGATCATGCACTATGAGTTACTATTATGGTATTTGACCTTGTGTAAGTTATAAATTGAACATGTTGCTTATTCACCATATGTTATATTTATGCCACTTTATATACTTGTGACTTGTTTATTATTTTAAATAATACTTAGGTCAGATTGAATTGTTTCAAGTTTTCCTTATGACCTTTAAAGATTATTAGCTTGCGGACTGTCCTTTCTGATCCTGTTCTCTTACTTGATTTACCACCTAGCCTAGTCCATGACTTATGTACTCTATGTATAAGTTCATTGAGTTTGAGATTTTTTTGTACGTACATTATTTTAGATAATAAAAATGTATATTAAGTGTAACTTTCATATTCACCTTTTACAGACTAATCTGTTGTATATGTGCGTATGTACCCTTTCGAAATGTAATATATTTATATTCTGTTGCGTACTCTGTGATTCTGTGTTTTGTACATCTTCTGTTGTTCTGTGCAATTGTTATAGCCACCATAGTATTGTTTTTAAGCCTGGATTATATACGTCGAATACCCTTCGAAAAAGGAAATCATCACCTAATTCAATGTGTCAATACTCAGTTAAAGTAATATTCATGGATGGTCGCTCCTAACCTACCTTATTCTCTACACTAACAGACGATATTACTTAGTAATATCCTTTGTTAGTGTGGTCCTGGCTGTGGGTCGTTACAATCGATCTCTCATAAAGAAAACAGTGCCTATTGTGCTTGTGTACATGCTATTTATACTATATAATATATTACTATATAGTTGAAAATCAAAATATATAACAAATATAAACACTCTCGTACATATACATTATAGCTCCAGTCTAAGGCGATAACAACTTCCTTGTCTCTACTGGATCGCATTATCAACTCATGTTAGTCATGTAACCAAAGCTCTGATATCAAATGTGACGACCGCCCTGTAACATTGGTACCAATAATATTAAAATAGTTTACTACAGCCGTGCTCGGTCGACATAAGATGATCATCAGGGTTAAAAATGAAATAAATACAACATATAACCTGTCGAATATCTCATAATGCATGGATAAAATATAATATCATAGATTTAACAGGAGAGACATAACTATGTGAAATCATCAGAACATGGATCCGTAGAGTTATATACAAAATGCAGTAGAGTTTATACAATGGAAGTAAGTTCAACAACTATCTCATATTAAGAAAATAAGCCGTTGTTGCTAAGGCTCCCTAGTGCTGCATAAGGGAATAAGCATATAAATCCATATAGGTATATAATACGAGATAACTCCATCCAACTCGTCCTTCGCACAACTAATACGTCACCTAGACATGTTATCTAGTCCGCTCATTTAAGAGCAGCCAAGATAAGAAACAAAGTATAAAACCTTGGGTCAGAAAACGGTCTGGTGTAAGCGTTAATGAATCTCAAAATACTACGCAGGTAAATATAGTAAGGAACAGAGATACATGAGCCATACCTGACTTGTCCCTGTGGCCAAAGTGTTAACACATAACAACATAATATGCTACTCTACAAATATCATAAAGGTACTCTACACAAATAAGGATATCAGCTCCCTTGTATTCCTATCCCCAATACTACTTCCAATGATATCTCTGAGTGATAAAGAAGCAGCCAAAGCAACCATAGCATCCATCAAGCAATCCTCACTATCCCTCAATATGCTATGAATATATGATAACTTGTATGGCCTCCTTACTACCTAAGGCAAATGGAAATCCTAGTTTTCTGTGTACTCCCGTATCATGCAGCCTGAATCTTGATACATATCTCATAGCCCAAAACTAACATTAGGCCCACGGTCATTGTTCCAGAGTATCCACTCCACTGATCCAGGGGCATCCCCACTCATAATTCCCCTGCTTCGAGTGCAATAGAGAACACTCCACGTGTCAATCTAGTTTTCATTCTTCATGAATGCTTACACATTCCTATTACACGGCTCTCTCCTTTATCGAGCCACTATCTTCTATGCCTACTCTTTTCATGAGTCACCAACCGAAGACACAAACTTTTATCATGCTATTACATTGCCATCAATCATGCGAATGAGCCAACACCTCAAGCACAATCAATAGAATCCCATGCTTCCTTCCTATACAAGCCTGACCCTTGCACACTCACCAAAACAACTCATTACTAAGTCATTTACTTAGCTAATTTTAGCTAAGTAAATCGCTCTGCCTCTAGTACTTCATTTCCAGATGCTGTAGATCCCGACCCATTCATCAAACAACTCGGCCCCAATCTAAAGCATTCAACTCCAAGTCCTAGAAACAACTTGGCATATTACTTAACAGTTAGCCTATCCTTTGAAACTTGCCTTATTCCATCCCCACTATCCAACACTAAGAGATCCCCAAAGTCGTCGACCCATCTGAGCCATAAAAATGACTCAATACCGACTCTTCAACTCGGTATTAAGTTTAATACTTAACAAACTATAATTCACGATTTGTTCTGGGTGCTCCTCCCTTACTCCAGAGCCTCCCCTTTAAGTTTCATCCAATTTCGACTAACTTGCCTCTGAATTGCCAAATTCTTCAACCTATTTTAATAAACATCCAAAATACTAGCAAATCACATCAAAGCACAACATACAAACATAGAATAACATGCATATATAACCAATCACACAATAATACTTAGAATTATAACAATCAAGCATATTCTAATCCAAATCTAAGCAGATCAATGAACTTATAAAAATAATAAGGTGAATTACAGAACCATTACCAAAAACTATATTAGAATCCATCAATTTAAGTCATAAACGTATGTTAACATGTTGTTAATGTTAGAAAAGGATTTTAAGATAAAAATCATATTAAAACTTGTAATTCTACCATATAAACATGCATAGGATGGTGAGAAGTCATAAACCACTCATTAATTACCAAAATCTACCAATTCAAATCTAGATCTGATGTAGACAGCAATAAATATCAACGCAAATCAACCAAAAAGATGATTTCTAACTTTTATTTGATAATTTTCTCCCTAATTAGTGATTTGGTAAGGACCAGAGAGTAATTTTCATGATTTTGGATGGATCTAGGGTTAATGGGGTTTTCGAAATGATTTGGGGATGAGAAAAGTGATTTAATTTGGTTCTACAGCCTCCTATTTATACTAATCTTGAATTAGACTAATGGACCTAATACATACATAGTTAATTACATATTAATACAGGCCAATGGCTGTCTAAACAAAAAAAGACATAAAATCCTAACTGTTAGTCCATTTTCTAGTATGACCATTCTGTAGAATGGAAAACCATCATCATGAAGCAATGGAACTAGTTTGAGATCCTAATTTGACTCTTATTCAAGGTTATAGCCCAAACAAGGTTTGAGGGTCAAAATGGTCACATAAAAAATTGAAAAAAACATAGGTGTGCAAAATGTCCCTAAGAGTCATATTCCAAAATTATAGAGTCAAATGACCTTGCATGAGTAAAATAAAAATATTTTACAATCCTTCGATGTGAAACATATTTTACATTGGGTCCTTACACTATCCAACATTTGGAGAGCATTACGCACTTTGGCCCCAACGGATGTATCGTTATCTTTTCTCAAAACATCTTGACCCATAATATTTAAAACAAAATGTCATTTTATTTCGTAATTAATTACTCACGATTGCAATTATTTGCAACTACAACCACATAACATTTTATATAAATATTTTTTTATTATATGCTTTAAATTAATTACTTTGTATCACAATATTATAAAGTATATAAAAGAAAAATAAAATTGTTAGTAAGACCAAGATTAACTATGAAGTTCGATATACGTAAAAAATTACATGATTGCCCCTAATGTGTTTCACTATTGCTTGTGGTACGGACACATGGTTTATATTGGTTCGAACCTTCTATCCTACATCTAGTCCCATAAGTAACAACTCATATTTTATGTATCGAAGGATCGTAAAATACTATTTTTAAATTCATACTAGGTCGTATGACACTATAGCTTTGATTGCCCCGTATTAGGGAGGACCCATTTCAAAATATGGTCCTCTACCTCAAAGCTATGATTTTTGACCTTGGCGTTGAAGTGTCTCGCTGCTCTTTTCTAGTTAGCAACTACCTTCAGTTCAACCTCTTGTCGTATTTTATCAACCAAGTCGAGGGACTCATGCAAGAGTTCCTCATTTATCTTAGGACCATAATGTTTTCTTCGATGAGAAGGGATTTTCAGTTCTACCAAATTCATGGCCTCGGCTCTGTAGGCCAAAATGAATGCAGTATGCCTGGTCAAAGAGTTATAGATCATTCTGTAAGCCTACAATGCTAGTGATAACTCATCTATCTAGTTGCCCTTGGCCTTTGTCAGTTCATTATGATTGATTTGATGATATTGTTCACTGCTTCCACCTGTTCATTTGCTTGTGGGTATGCTACTACCAAGTAGCTCTATGTAATTAGGTACCAGTTATAGGAGTCTTTGAACTCGGTACTCTTGAGTTAGGTTCTATTGTCAATAATGATCT
This sequence comes from Allium cepa, assembly GCA_030765085.1. Taxonomy (NCBI): domain Eukaryota; kingdom Viridiplantae; phylum Streptophyta; class Magnoliopsida; order Asparagales; family Amaryllidaceae; genus Allium; species Allium cepa. Next base: position 849,944,308 of record CM060938.1, read on the forward strand.
TATGTCGAACTCCAAATATATATATGATGTTCTTCATCACAAAGTTGATCACCTTCTTCATAGTGATCATGACCAGTGGTTACGCTTCAGCCCACTTTTTGAAGTAGTCCACAGCTACGATGGCATAATTCGCTTCACCCTTCGACATTGATAGTGCATCGATTATCTCAATTCCTTCAAACCACAAATGGCCATAGGCTAACCATTTGTGTAAGCCCAATAGATTGGGCTCTCGGTATCCTCATAAATATTTAGCACCTATCTCATCGTCTAGTGTGGTCAAACGCATCTCAGTTGTTGCTTGATCAAAAGTACCTATACAAAAATACCTTCTTGGCCAATGTCTACCCCCAGTGTTGTCACCATAGCTTCGTTCATGCACGTCCTAAAGGATCTTCCTAGCTTCGTCTTTGGGAACACACCATAGCAAGGGGGTTGAGAATCCTCTTCGATAAAGCAGTGCATCTTGCATAATGAATCGCAACATTTACAAAGGATATTTCACCATTTATTCCATCCATTTTGGAGAGTTCCTTCAACAAATAGTTTTTGATTGAAATCATCCATGACTCATATTCTTCCTTGGCCTCAAGATCTAATCAACATCCAACTGATTGATGCTTAGAGTGATAAAACTTCTATTGGAACGAGTCTCACAAGCTGCGCATCCCGAAAGCTGGCCAATTTGGCTAGTGAATAAGCTTTCATAATTTATTCTCTAGGAATGTATGCTATTGTGTAATGTTCAATATATTTTAACATTTCAAATGTCATTGTTGGGTAAAAGGCAAGTACTGCTCCCTTAGCTAAGTTTCCTTCTTGACTTGGTAGACCACCGGTTGAGAGTTGTCAAATATATGCAATGTTTTGAATCCTAGTTCTTTCATTATCTTGAGCCCCACAATCAATGTTTCCTATTCGGCTTCGTCGTTTGTTGCTAGCAACTCTAGCTTTAGTGGATAGCATATCATTCATCCTTATAGGGTCACGAGAATCACTACTTCCCTTGAAATACATACATTGGATGATTTTTCCACGTATAACTTCCACTGGGAAAATTGGACCATATCTTCTTCTTTCGTCTATCTCGAATGGTAAATTCAACAATGAAATCAGCCAATGAAAGTCCTCTTATTTCCCTCCTAGGCTAGTAGGTTATATCATGTTGACTCAACTGGATATTCCACTTCAACAATCTCCTCAAAGTCTCATGTCGATGTAGAACTTGCTTCAACGACTGATCAGTCGACACTTTTATCAGGTAAGCCAGGAAGTATGGCCGTGACTTCCTTGAAGCAATCAATAAGCGGTATGCCTACTTCTCCAACTTTGGATATTTCTTTTCTTCTCTGGTAAAACGCTCGCTGATATAATATATCAACTTTGGATTTTGGATTTCTCATGTACCTAGTCAGCACTCAGTGCATGACAGATACTGCTAAGTAAATGGATTGATCTTCTCATTCTAAAGGCTTCGATAAGAATAGTGGTCTTTCCATGCGACCAACAATTTTTGAAAAGCTTCCTAGAATTACTTTATCCAGATAAACTTCTTTCTTTCTTTCTTTAGCACATCAAAGAATGGTACACACTTGTCCATCACCTTTGAAATAAATTGACTAAGCGCAACAGCCTTCTTGTTCATGCCATGCATTTCCCTCCTTGTTTTGGGACAGTAACATCTTTCAATGCTTAAGTTTGCTCTAGATTAGCTTCAATACCCCTTGAGTTCATGATAAAACCCAAAAATTTGTCCGATGTGACTCCAAATGAGCATTTCAATGGATTAAGTTTCATCATATACTTCTGAAGAAAATCAAACATTTCAGAGAGGTCATCCATGTGATCCAGCAATCGCTGCAGATTTGCAAGCATATTGTCCGCCTAAACCTACATCGTCCATCCCATTTAATCTTTTAACATTTTGTATGCCAATCATTGGCAAGTAGCTCCAGTGTTCTTTAAACCAAGCGACATCACTCAATAATAGTACAGGCGCAAGTCAATGAGAAACTTGTATGCTTTTGATTTGGAATGTGTATTTCTATTTAGTTGTAGTCAAATTATGCATCCATAAAGGATAGCAATTCATGTCCAGTCGTTGAATCCACTAGTTGGTTAATCTTCGATGGTGAGAAGCTGTCTTTTGGGCATGCTTTATTCAGGTCCAAACAATCGATGCATATCTATCACTTTCCATTTGGTTTTTTGGTCAATATAGACTTTGATACTGATTCAGGATACAAGGTGTAGCGAATAAAACCATTTCCCTTCAGCTTATCCACTTCTTTTTTCAACGTAGCAGATCGCTCCAGACCCAAGATATGTCTCTTCTACTTCATAGAAGGGCGTCTTGGGTCCACATTCAATGCATGGAATGATATCTCCAGCTAATTCCGTACAAAACAAAATGCATCAAGGTAAACACACATCTAGGTTTTCCCTGAGAAACCCTACCAAACTCAATTTTCATTTTCAAGACGAGTTGAGATTCGACCTTGAGAACCCGAGTGGGATCAACATCATCGATAGGGATGTTGATCGTCAGCTTCACAGGTGCTACCCTCGTATCCCCTGGCTCCTTTCGTGGGTCCGCATGCTTGTAGAACTTGCTATAGGACCTGAGCTAGGGCTTAGCCAGTAGTTTATATGCATCTACAGTCTTAATGTGGAGAGCCTTCTCTACATCCTTTCCCTTCTTACGTCGCTTCATCACTCTTAGCTTAACAACATAACATTCTCGACCAATACTCTGGTCGCCTTAAATAGCTTCAACTCTATTCTCGGTTTGAAACTTCTTCATTAGACTCCATGGATCCGGTGCTATCCTGAATCTATAAGGGATGGTAAGCCTAGGAAAGCTTTGCAAGATGAAAATTCATCAATTGCTAAAAAGGTATGCACCCGCACTATCTTGCAGTCTCTCTCGCCAATTCCACGGACAAATCAATTCATCTGACAGGCTCTTTAGCCTCTTTGGTAGATACTTGGATATGAGATTTACATGGCTTTATATCCTTTGGATTAATCTTCCTTTGATCAAACGTCTTTTTGAATAAAATGTTAACCAAGCTCCTATAGTCAATCAGAACACGGTCCACAATTGCCAATCCAACAATGGCTGAAATAACCATAGGATTAAGCGCCAGCTCTTCAGATGTTTTGTCAGAGCTCCATCTTTAACAGCAAAACAACTCTCATGCGGCACATGTTTTAACGAGCTTACATACCGCTCTATTTCATTCCAGCTCGTCGCCGTTGGATGTAGTCTTCCAAAAATAGTATATATCATAGTTCTATTATCAGGCCATCTTGGTCCCTCTTACTGGACTAAGGTTGGTCCCTCTATGCATTCTACCCTTAGGGCCTATTATTCTGTCCTTCATCCTACGGATCTCCCATGTATTGCTGCAACTTCTTTCGAATCAAGTCCTTAATCACATCTATCAAGTGTCGACACTTATTGGTATCTTGCCCATGAGTTTTGTGGAAGTAATCTTACTTCTTTGAGCCTCATTTACTCCATTTGCCTCCTTCCAAGGTAGTTTCTTATAGTTCTTTGTACCTCGCGTGGCAAGGAAGATATCCTCAATAGTATCATCCAAGAGAGCATAATCTCCTGGTTTCATGTACCTTGGATGTTTCTTAGTTCATTCTTCTTCCCACCAGCATCATAGTTTTTTAATTTCTAGTTATTAGTATTTCCAACATTCACCGCAATGTTTCCAGCGCTTTCACCAGTTTTTCTTAAAGCAACAATACTCTACGTAATTTCGTTTTGATACCTTACCATCGATTGGTCTAATGGCGAACACTACCACAAACTGGACCTTTAACAGCGTTTAAAAAACGTTGTAAAAGGTTTTAACAGTGTTTTTAACTACACTGTATAACGACATACAATTATAGGTACTGAACATACCATAGAAATAATGAAAAAGCGTTTTACTGATGTCGTTAATACTATTCATGGCGTTTTCACTAATGAGATGAAACATTTTTCGTAGCGTTCGACCTCTGTCATCAAATGGATTTAACAGCGGTTTTACTTTGCTACGATAACTTTTCATAGCGTTTAACTGATGCTGTGAATTCTTCTCTAGCGGTTTTCTCTATTATGAACTCTTTTCTATAGCACTCCGTAAATGCCGTTGAAAGTTAATACAACATTTTTAAAATGTTGTCGTTTATAGTATCTACATTTCACATCGATAGATTCCATTTCTATACGCATCGATGACAATTTATATACCAAATATATAACTCAACTAAAATCAACATATTATACATTATTCAAACATTTCGTTATATTAATCACGCATCTCATAATCTACATGTATAATTACATAATCGACGTACACAATATTCTTACAACAAAACATATATAATACGTCCATAATATTTCATAAACAATGTAAAATTAGTAGCTAGTAACCAAAGTAGTAATACATACAAACCAAAATGTAGTTTTGACGTCCAAAATAACTTTGAATCGATAACTTGTTGCAGCATGTTTCTACTTTTTTACATTAAAGACATCCATCTACCTGTAAAGTAAGTTCATATAAATCATAAATATAGTAAATACAAATTTGAAAGGCTAGAATCTTGATCATAGTGAAGGTTCAATCAATTCTAGTACAGGTCACATCATTTAGGTGAAAACTTTGATTTCCAACAAAATAATTCAAACAATACAATCTCGTATAGGCATTATCTTTGACTGCCATTTAAACCAGCAAGGGTACAACAAACTTACTTTAACTTAATTAATTTTTATAAACTTAATTATTTTGATAAACTTATTTAATTTTTATAAAATATAGTTAACTTGTATAAAAAGTAGTTAATTTTTACAGATTAGGTCATTTTTTTATAAATTTACTTAATTTTTGTAAAATTTATTTAACTTCATTAAATTTATAAAATATAGTTAATATTTATGAAATTTTGTTAATATTTGGAAAATTATTTAAATACTATAAAACTTGGTTAACTGTTATATTTGTAATTCTTATGAATTTATTTAAGTTGAATAAAACTTAGTTTATTTTTAGAAAATTATTTAACTTTTATAAATTTGGAAAATTTAGTTTATTTTATAAACTTAAAAAACCTAGTTGAATTTTATAAACTTAGTTAATTTTTACTTGTCGACTTGGTTAAAATTTTATAAAACTGAATTATTTTTTATAAACTTAGTTATTTCTTTGTAAAATTAGTTAACTTGGTTGTTTAATTTTTATAAAACTTTGCTTAACATAGTTCTTTTTTGTACAAATTAGTTGATTTTTGTGAAATTGTTTAATTTAATAAAAATTCAACCTAGTTAAATTTCTATAAAACTTAGTTAATTTTTATAAACTTAATTAAGAAAATAAACTTGGCTAATTTTAGAAACTTAGTTTAATATTTATAAAACTTAACAAATTCTTTAGTAATTTAGTTAATTTAGTTAAATTTTATAAAACATAGTTAAAATATTATAAGCTTATTTAATTTTTTATAAAACTCGATTAAATTTTACAAACTTAGTTAATTTAGTTAAATGTTTATAAAAGTTGTTTAACTTCTATAAAATTTGTTAAGTTTTATTAACTTGTTATTTTTATAAACTTAATAAAAAATTTAAAACTTAATTAATTTTTATAAACGTAATTATTTTATAAACTTATTTAATTTTTATAAAATGCAGTTAACAATTATAAACATTATTTGACTTTTATAAATTAGGTTAGTTTTTATAAATTTAGTTAATTTTTTATAAAACTTGGTTAACTTTATTTTCACCAAACACAATGTCTTTACTCCAAACTATGGCCATTACCAATCTTAAAGTAAGTCGAATTTGCTTGTATACTTTTAATTCTTATTCATCGACGTGAACATTTATTTGGGTATGTACTGTGTTAAGCTTAATTTCAAGAATTTTTTTTCTTTTTTCCCTTCTTATTTTTTGTTCACTCTACTTCTTCTACGGCTAATAAATTTGAACATGTAATTCTGTTTCGTTATTTCAATCTACGTTTGTTTACAGTTTATTATGTATCAAAATTTAATTACATTGGTATTATCACACAACTGCAGATGACATTAAATAATTAACTCCACTTACTGCCAATGACCTATATGCATAACGATTCTAACAATATTTGTAGTAGAAAGAATTCACATGCTTATAAAACATTTAGTTGTAGTGTAACATCATTTTTTCCCCATCCCCAGATTTGATACGTAATATGCATATGTAAGACCAACAACAAGCAAGGCTCCACCTCAACCTGCCAGTGACACAACATTTGACTATTGAATCTAGAGCATCACGTACCAGATTGAAATGTTAAGTTAAAATAATTCATTTATTAAATTTATCCAGATTAATTTTATCCGGATATCAATTTCGTTTCATTATAAACAAACGTGCAAATTATATCAAATCATTTTAGTATAAATTCAAGTTTGATTTGATTGAAAAAAATTATATTTGGTAATAATTTGATTTTTGAATTTGAGTATCAATATACTCAACATCTATATAAGTTAATATTACGTGTATATAATAAAACGCTGACAAAAACACACACAAGGGCGGCCTAAGTATAAGGCAAGCAAGCCCACGCAATGCTTTCTTTGCATGTTTCACGTCGGAATTTGTAAATAACTGATCATAATGATAAAGTTCAATCATCAAAACTTTATTAAATTTTAAAGAATTGTAAAAGGAGGTTGTAGTGGTATATATCTTACAATTTTGGGTTGAGAGATTTTAAGTAATAGATCCCTTAGCTGTGGGTCTGGCTGAATATTCTCATATGGTAACCTTCCATGCACATAACTGTTGACAAAACAACAACAATATTATGTACTCATTTTGTATGTCAGAATCAAATTAAAAAGTTAATTATCTTCACCCGTAGTACTCATCAGGATGAACATCATAATCAAGTGCTTGAAATTTTGAAAATGTCATCTTAGTTAATCAAATATAAAAGCGATACTGATAAGTATATAAATGTTAAATGGTTATGAGTGTGTACCGGGAGCCCTGTAAGTGAGCTACCATAGGATCTGAATAACTCAACGCGAAGATAGGCTGCTCTTTCTTCATTTACATCACATTTCTCAACAATAAATTCTACATTGAGAGAGGAGTCGGTTAATTATACAGACTGAGATTTCAAAATATTCATTTTAGTGGATATACATGTACTACATACCTTCTATATTAATAACCAAATATTAATGACCAAACATGCAACCAGAAACTTTTCATGTGCTAACTAGGCCGAACCTCCAAAAACCTAAAGAGTATCTTGTGCATTTTTTGCATCTAAAAACTTCACCTACCTGTAGTGATGAAATTTAAAAGTGAGTGATCAAATACGCATTTAAAATAACATATTTAATTTGCAGCTACTTAAAAATTGCAGTATGTGGATAACCAGCATAAGAAACAATTTTTTATAACCCGTTCGTTTATTTTTTATGTTCCAAGTTGCATTCCGAAAATACAATTTTAGTGGTTGCTAGATAAACACCAGTTGTGGGTAGGATGTTCTAAATTTAAAGTTTGGTCATAATATGTATCAAAATACCTTTAATAGCTGCAAAAATGTCTTCTTTCACCATATCCCAGTGTGTTTTAAAAAAGCTTGAGCCAAATCAGCCTGGATCCGGACTGCTCTTATCATCAATTTAAAAAGTTGCACCTGTAATTTCCTCATCCATGACCTCAGCTTCAAGTCCAATAGCGATAGGATAAATGAAGTTCAGATACAAAATACAAGCACATATGCAAAGTTACCTTGAACCCTACATTCGTGATTCAAGAGCTCTGCTTTTTCATAGATCTAATGAAATCAAAAAAAGGTGAACAAATATCTCACCATTACCACAGCCTTAGCACTTCCTCTTGTTGTTCTCGCATTGCAGCTCAATCTACTCTCATGTCATTTCTGTGTTTCACTTCTCATACCTAACATAATTTGCTCGCATCTTCTATTTCAATGCTGCAACCTTAAGTCTTATGTAGTTGTTCTTCTCTTAGTATGTAGTTATGTAAACGTGCATGTCCCCATATTTCAGTGTGCTCCCCCAAACTCTTTAATGCACTTCTATTTACTTGCAATATTCATTTGTTCTTGCAGCCTGTGCATGTCCCCGTATCTTATTTTTACCATGTTGAGTTGGAAGTGTTTCTGCTTAGCTTCGACAGAGTTAACTACATCTTTGTGTTTCAGTCCGCATTTTGGTTGCCTTTGTTGCCTAGATTTTGGACGCGCTTTAAAGCCAGTGACTATTTGGATGGATTTGTTCTTGCACATCTCAGTTTTTAAGTTTTAACTTGCACTCAGCTCCAATTCAACAGCTGCACCAGTTCACTTGTTATATAGAAAATGCATCGGCACCCTTTCATCATCAGGTTTTTGAATATGCTGATATCTATCGAGGAAGTTATAATATTAGCCTGGGAAGAAATGTATGTCCATTCAACTGTGACTGGAGCCAATATGAGGTGGATTACTTCTTATTATTGCACTATTTACTGTCTATTTTATTTCCCAAAAAAAGATGATCATTGTACATGATTTATCTGTATTATATCTTATGGTGCAGGATGAATTGATATGGGGAGCAACCTGGCTATACAACGCTTCCAAACAAGACAGCTACAAATATTGGCAGTATATTCTCAACAATATCCATTGGCTGGAACCAAATGTATCTTCAGTTGTTGGAGAATTTGGATGGGATAACAAGCGTGGTGGTATCTATGTCCTGCTTTACCAGGTAAACATGAAGCCTGTCAATTCTTTTATGTATATTAACTTGAAAATGAGTAAAAGTAAAGGCTCTCTTACATTGATGCAGGATTTGAGCGAAAGCAGTGATTATCGCCTGTTTCCTTTCTGAAGTTTTACCAACGAATTGGCTTGTGCAATATTACCTGAATCGCACACCAAAACAGTAAAGTACTCTCCAGGTGATAAGCACAGAATGGTTACTAAAGTTTTATTTCAACAGTACTATGATATACGTGGTAAGGAAAAAAAATTAACGTAGATTCAATGTATGTATTATGAATTTTGCCTGTAGGTGGTCTTATAATCAGGCCAGTAGGAAGCAACCTACAAAACCCTTCGGTACTCTCATTCCTCCTAATAGCTTTAGCTCAGTGCCTGCATGCCAGTAACAGTGGAGTAAGATGCAGCGGCAATATTATTATTCCTCCATCAAGGCTTGTAAAGGTTGCTAAAATTCAAGTAATTGACTGTTCTGTTCTCACAAAGTAACTCAGCATTAAATACCAATAATAGCAAAACTGCATTTGCTTCAGTTCTTACTATGCACATGGAAATAAATGATATTATTGATCTAATAAGGATCTTGAACTTGAATTGACAATTGCTTGCATATGTAAAAGATTAAGTTTTTGTGTAGGTGGACTACATTTTTAGGAGAAAATCCATTGAAATGTCATACATGGTATATAGTTATAATATATCCAAATTATGCAATAATGACCTAGTTCCATGTTTGAGTAGTTCAGAAATAAGCTCAGAAGCAACTAAATTACATTGTGCAGGTAAGCATCGGTATAACCACCTATGATAGTTCATCATGCACATCCAATAGCGATGACACAAAAATATTGATTTTAATTTGTTATGGATTAAAGGTTCAAGTGAGCTTTTCATATTTAAATATTGACAATGAAAAATGGGCTTCGGTCACTCCTCTAGATTGATGTTAGCCAAAAAGAAAATGTCCTGCATTAGGGTATGCTAGTAACAGATGACCCCCAAGCATCCATGAGTAAATTTGCATATACAAACTTTGTTAAATTTTTGTAAAAAAAAAAATCTCACTAAGATGATACATTTGGAAGAAATGTACAAATTGAAATAAAAATGGTATACATTTAGTTCTGCCTAATCACAAAATTAATAGCCTAGAAAATAATAATAATGTGAATTGAATTTGAGCCTAAATTTATGGAATGTATTCTTTACCAATTTAAATTTCACAATGCTAAAATATAAAAGGAAATTCCATGGCCATTTTAGAATATGAGTAAGATAATGATACCTTATACTAGATTAATGCACCCATTTTTATATTCATTATATTGTTACAAGTTGATTACATCATAATAATGAAGTTGAAAGACGAAAATATTAATCCAAAAATAGAAAATATCAAAATTTAGCAACATATTAATCTTACATGGAAACCTAGAATATTATTCAATTTAACTTGTTTATACATATTTCTAATGTCATAACATGAGAAACTCTATACAAATCAATATTAGCCAATTAAATTTAAAAAGTACCATTTCCATGAAGAGCAAACAATTGTTAACCTGTCAAAAATTAACTAGGAAATAATTAAAAGCTTAGTTATAAATAAACATATTCTTTTCACACAATATAATGTATAAACTATGAATCTACTTCTACTGTCATAACATGAGCAACCATTGACAAATTAGTATTAACTGATTAAATTTGATACTACCAAATACATTAGCAACAGAAAATTATATCCTAGCAGCAGTAGATTAGGAAATAAGTCAAGCCTTATTTATGAAGAAATATATTATTTTTGCACTAGTAAAATTCAGTGAAAGAATTTTATAAATAACATTGACAACATCAAACCTTAATGTCACTATCGTTTCTATGCAATAACAACAAAATAATAAAGCGTATCCATAGTTTATAGAATCACTTGGTATTGAGCATGCTATTTTACGCTATTTATGCAAGCTCATCAATTGCAAATTATATTCATGTGTTGTACACTTATTTTCATTATTGTATGTTAATAACAAAATACAAATAATCATCATACCTTGCTATACTCGAAAGAATATACCACTAAACCAAAGCCGGCTCGAGAGCTTTTAGTACTTGGAGTTATCTAAATATGATAGATGCAAGAGCTATCACATAGTCTTTTGGCGCTTGATTTTTTGGTGAAGAAGAGGAATTTTTTAATAGAGTTTGAGGTGTATCCACATGTTCTATCTTTTATCTATAGCCTTCTAAATATTGTGCTGTATAGAGTTAGAAACAATAGGAAAAGATTTAGAGAAAAATAAATAGTGACAGACTAATTTTGCAATATTAATATATGCACTCGATTTTAGTCATTCTTTCAAAGCTGAGTCATTTAGAATTTTATTTAGAACAAGCCAATACACAAATAGTGAGTAGATACTCAAATATAGAAGTTGATGCAATTGAACATGCATTTAGTACATAGACATCAACACATAAATTAAACATATTATTGGAGCTGAGATATTGATACTGTGATACAGTAAGCAGAACAATGTGATTCGGTAAACAAATGTATGCATTGTCATAGTAACTATATTGGTAGAATTGCAGAAAAGCCTACATCACTTCAGATTATTTGGTCATTAAGTATTTACATATATTGAAAACTAATTATAGTATCAGTTATTCACTTTCAAAATCATCAAATGGTCATCAAGTATTTACGTTTGTGAAAACTAATTTTGGTAGTTTTTCTAATCATACATGACTAAGGTTTGATATATTATTAAATATATAACATCTTAAGCATTTTAAATAAACATCAATAAAGTAAATAAATTTTGGATGCAACTAGAATGAGGAAATTATACTTTAAGACGTTGCTTCATGATTCCATACCAATTCTTTCTCTTTAATCTCATTAAGAAGGCATGAGTTGGAAAGAAAAATTGAAAAAGTACACACACATGTTTATGTATGTGTGTGTACAAACACTCACAGACATACGCGTGTGTGTAAACTGCAATGATTCCTTGTATGTTGGTTAGTTTGGGCATCTTCTAGTTTGTTCAAACCTACTCTAGAATGTATGAAAATAATCGCAGTAGATTAAATCAAGAAGGCCCAACACTGAAACTACAGACCCAATATTTCTGATCAAAAAATAATGAAAGAGAATTTTACACATCATAGGTTATGTAATGTGAATAAAAGTATCTCTAGGGACTTCCCCAAAGCTATCCCATTTTGATAAATAGATTGCCGCATCATAACCATAAGACTAAAAACGTTTGATAATCAATTCCAATATAAAGCAGACATTGCATTAGACTTCATTTTTTATGTTAAGAAGCTCATCCTCAATCACTAAAAGTAAAATTGATTGAGCAATTGCTAATAACTCGATCTAGTGCTGATTGGTAGCTTGCAAACTATAAATTTTAAAAAGAGAGAAAATGATGATTAAGCACAAATAGAAGGAAGTATGTGCAAGATTGAAGAAAAAACATACATCACTAAACAAAGTTCAAACTAGATAATAAGTGAATGCATTGTATTAAGAAGCGACCATTGAGAGTTGAGACACAGGTAAAGTATTTCAGCCAGTGGATCTTCATTGGATTTTAATTCATGAATAAAAAAACAATGATGTTTAGCAGGTAAAAACTATTTTATCACCAATCACGTCGATTTCAAAATGCTTTATGATCAAATTTTTTGTACTTTTTGTAATTAAAACGGTGATAAAAATTAAAACTGTCTATGATGAGCAACGATGAAATCTTAACTAACCATTTGTAAACAAACTATTATTGACTAACCCTTCCATACAAAGACCTGTCTTTTTTCTCTAGAACTTGGAAACATAACCGCAGTATTATGCATGATAATAAAGAAAGCAATTTCCCATGTTTCATCTAAAGATTAAATAAATTACCTCAAATCAGATTTCTAAAGCGAATCGACCAAGAATTCTTGAGTGAGGCCTCTTATTTATTGAGTGGACATAGAATTCGATTCATGTTCTCGTGTTTGCCAATGAAGGATTCACGGTGCTTTAGGGCTCAAGTGATTGCCAATGATGGATTCAAAGGGAATTAGGGCTTGAGTTTATGGGATATGATAGGAGAGATCGGGGGAGGAACAATTTTTCATGGGAGATTTCATGTTTAATTAGGTTTAAATTTCGCAAGAGGATTTAGAATTTTACTTTTACGCAGAGTGAAGTTGAAAAGGAAGAAATGAAGGTGGCCAAGTGACCACGTAATGAAAAAAATTCTGAAAATGAATTGGGCTAATTTAAACAGCGTTCAGGGTTCTAGTTTTTATTTTACAAAATTCCTTTGTCGGTAGTTATTGTAAAAACGCTGTCTACGATTGCAGTTGAAAACACATTTTGTAGTGGAGGTTTGCCCCTTCAAAGCGTAGTAGCTGGGATGCCTTGGGATAGGATTCTTACATAGAAGGTGGTTGTTTTCTCTTTAATCATCAACCAAACTCCATGTCCGTGTCCGTTGGATTATTGCAATCAAAACTATATCCTCTTTTGGATTACTAACATCAGTCACAATAGTGTTAAATTTCTATAGAAATTCTTCTAGAGTCTCTCCACAACTCCGATGGATGCTTGATAAGGACGTCACGTCATACGGCAAGTTATATAGAGCATGAACTGCTCCATAAACCTTTTTTCCAGCTGATCAAATGAAGATATGGATTTCGACACGAGCTTAGTGAACTACATCATAGCAACACCATCTAAAAATATAGGGAAATGTTTACACCTCACTGCGTCTGTTGTCTGGGTACCATCCACGTGTCACTCGTACTCTATAGGTGATGTCTAGGATCCATGGTCCCATTATACGAGTTCATCATCCGCATAACAAATTTCCTTGGGTAACTCTCCAGTAGTATTTCATATGTGAATGGAGTCCCAATAGGTGTCAAACCCCATTCGTCATTTTTTTCTATGTTGATTTTCTTTTAGCATCATCACTATGAACTCTTTTTGTGGTTTGGGAGACTGGATTGGGACTGTTAAGGACTGCCTAGGGTATTTAACTCTGCAAATGCTTTCGGTTCATCGCATAATGTTTATGCTCACTTGTCATTGGGAGAAACACTCGTTCGGATCTTCTATGAGCCTTATTGATTTTGTAGTGTTCATCTGAGTACCATCAGTCTATGTAGCAGCATTCTATCCAATGTCATTACTAGTGTCCTATAGGTCATCCTCACTGTTTAACAAGTTGAAAGCATCAAGCGGTTGGGCTTCGACACGATCGTCAACATGGTTGGCATTGACATGATTTTGGTCTGTACCAATGGCCACTTCCTCCAGTCTGTATCTTTGACATCCCAATGGCCTTTTCCTTCAAATTTTGTTTGCCTTTTCTCATGTTCTAATCTGAAAAGGATGAACTTTTCTCCTAGAGCTTGAAGATGATGAAATCTTATGGCTCTTCCTACACCTTGATGACTGATGTGCTAGCAAAATGAAGCTTTTCTTTTTTTTTCAAAGATAAAGTTCCATCTATCAAGCACCCTCTGATTCATCTCAACTATCATCCCATCAAATTCAACTTTAGATACCATCTCCTACGGGGAAGAAGGTCTTGCAAAACATGCATTGGCTGAGTGGTTTCTTCATTGCAATGAGAAGTTTCATCTTCTCTGGTATTGGCTCTAGATCTCATGGAAGTTCTCTTACGTGTTATATCTTTTAGAATTTCACATATACTTCTTTTCAAATCTTAGTAACTTCATATCTATAAGAAAACTTCTAGATCTAGCTTATGGATGCTCAAAATCCATAGGTCTAACCAAGATCTTCACTTGAAAAGCTCGTATATTAATGGAAACACCAACAAATGTTGGATCAACAAGTGACACAATACCCCAATTCGAACAAGAATGAGAATAGATCTAGCAAAACAAGTTGAAACATCTTGAATACATTAATTTTTATATTGGTTCGACCAAATCAAGTGCCTATGTCTACATAAATTTATTGATTATAGATTTTTCATGAATATAAATGATTTATAATGATTTTTTTCACTTTGGAAAGCAAAGTAATATCTGGTTTGCTAACAATTCGTGTGTGAAGACCCGTCTTTCTCTCCACAGAAAGACGCATCATCTTTAAGAAAGAAATGGATAGAAAAGAGAAAGATGGAGAAGAAAGAAAGAAACAACATCAGAAATTCAACAGCGGAACGAATAAATTATATTAATCACATAAAATATTACATAGTATACAACATCTATCAGAATTCACAACTTACAACACATACTAGACAGTTATAAACACATGTCTAGTTATTACAACATAAAATACAACACAAAGAAACTACTCATAGATTACACAGCGGAACACTATATATATCTACAAACGCTGAAGCCTCGTGCTCCATCACTCCTCCAGAATTCGTCAAAGCTAATCTGAATCTCTTGGCTACTCATAAAAGTTTGAGTACCCAAGAGTTTTAGGAAACAGAAGATAAACTTTAGGTCAGACATGGGTGTGGTGTGAGTAACAGGTTAAAGTTGCTTAACTTTGAAAATCCTTTGAAAGAAAAGGTATCACGTAAGACTCCCCACACATAAACATGGGCAAGTTTTACCTTACGCTAACCAAAACATTTGATAGGAAATCCAGTGATATTATAATAGGGTCTAGGGTTTTCAAGTAAATAAAAAATAGCCAAAATTGTTACATTTATTAAATTCCAGCTACATAGGTATACAATCAAAATCGTAAAGACACGTAGGAAGAATGAGTTTCCATCAATGGCAGGACTACTGGGGTATCGTCCGTCACAATACATGGCCTAGATTACCTTACCGAGGATTACTCCCAATCCCCTACAACACAAAGCCGGAACCATCCCTTACTGGACAGTCCCGAACAAGACAACCCCGGCAGTTGTTGCAATCAACTACCCCACACAACCGAATATAAAGGAACTTCTAGACAGGGGAAGATCTTGTCGTACTTGGGTGCTACCGACTTAGCCTTGCTGCACCTCCCATGTTTTAGCCATTTCCGATTGATGAGGCTTGAGGCTACGATTACCATTAGAGAACACATCTCTTAGAATGCTCATCGTCCACCTGATGATGTTCTAAAAGCATTCAATCCATACAAGTTCATTTCGGGTTCGAACGAAACCGAAGGCATTATCTCGTTACACTCATTTTTGAATCACCCTTAGAGTTAACGATGACAATCCTTACACTCTGAATCTTCATCCTCACTTGAGATTCACGACCTGTCGTTAATTTGGATCGATGTGGTTTTCGGATATACAGATCTAGAAACCCAATCCCGGTCTCATCGAAATCCAAAACGCCATTTTTTAGGTCCAAGTTGTTTTAAAGTTAAAACAATTTGATTCCATTATCTATATTCACACAGGTAGATAATTCACAACTTTACAATAGATAATCCATATTATCATCACAAATAGATAATCCACATTATCATCACAAATAGATAATCCACATCATCATCACAAACAGATAATCCACATTATCATCACAATTCAACCAAAGCACCTAATATCACATAGCATCACTTATCTCATATCTGAGATCTCAGATCATTCAAGGCAATCAATATCATTCATCCATACATAAGCAACGATTAATTAATCACACTATCCTTAATTAATTTAAAATGAATTAAATCAATTACTTCCATCACATAAATCTTGCTTACTTAACCATCAATTAGTTTTCAAACCAATTAATCATTCTCTAAATATCCATCCTTAATTAATCACCCTTGATTAATTATTCTCTAATTACTTTAAGTAATTAGACCTTAATTAATTACACAAATTAGTTATCCTAAAACAATTTCAGTAATTAACCTTTAATAGCTTTCATTAATTAATTAATTATAATTAATTACATTAATCCTTAATCAATTACCTTAATTAATTATTTATAATCACTTATTATTGATTAATTAATCTTAATTAATCAATCGTTAATTACATTAATTAATGATTCATAATTAGTTCTTAATTAATTATTAATCATATTTAATAAATAATTTTAATTAATCTTTAAATAATTAAATTCTTTAATCAATCTTGATTAATCCCATTCAGTAGTTAATTATCCTTAATTAATTACATTACTTAATTAATTTCAAATAACTTTATTAATTAATTCTTATATTAATTACACTAAGTAATTGACTATTAATTACTTCCACTAAGTAATTATCATTTTCACTAATTACACAAAGTAGTTACACCAAATCACTACCATTCTTCGATTAATTACATCAGTAAATTATCCACTAATTACTTCATTAAGTAATTATACTTTATAAATTACACTCGGTAATTTTACTTAGCCCATCCTCCAATGATTATTTAAATTAATTAAACTAATTAATTAACTTAAACTAATCACATAAATTTAATTAATTACACTAAGTAATTAATTCCTTTAATTACTTCATTAAGTAATCATACTTAAATAATTCCATAAATGATTATCCTTAATTAATTAATATAATTAATTATTAAAATTAATCACATTAATTAATTATTTAATAATCCCTAGTTAATGATCTTCATTAACTATTAACAATTCCTTAATTACTTTCATTAAGTAATTATACTTAGATTAATCATTATTAATTACAAATCGATTAATCTTTAATAATCAGTTAATTAATCTCTAATTATTTAATTAATTAAGTGCTTAACTATAACTTAATTAAATTTTTAATTACTTGATTAATTAATTTCTAATCATTAATTTAAAATCTTAACTTACCTAATTAATGATTCTTAATTACAAATTAATTAACCTTTAATTAATTTACTTAAACCTTAATTAATTAATTAAAACCCTTAACTACTAAATTAAATAATCCAAATCAAAAATTAATTAAATTAATTATCCTTTTTGATTATCTTAATAATTTAATGAATCACAAATCAATAATTCTTTATTAACTTTAAGATAAAAAAACATTATTCTTATTCATGATTTAATTTTCATTCAGAAATGCATTTGAAAACATTTTACTTTCAAATTTGCTTTTCAATTCCATTTCAAATTTAAAATTCAAAATAAATACAAATTTAAATTTTAACAAAATTTAAAAACAATTTAAAAACCCTTTAAATCGCATATTAAAGAAATACTTATCCTATAAAAGAAATTTTAAAAAAAGTTTAAACCAAATTCCTTTTAAATTTCTATCATTTTAAAATATACTTTCAACATTTAAAGTTGCTAAAACATTTAAATTTATAAAACTTTCAAAACTAGGAAAATTAAATTTGAATCCAGATTTAAAACTTTGATTTAAACTTTGTTTAAATCCTGATTTCAGATTTTAAATTCATTTTAAATTTTTAAAAACCCTGACAGGTTTTTTCCAAAACCTGTAACACGAAATTACCCGAGCCTCGTCACTCAAAACTTCGAGTCGAATCACCCAATTCTTCGAGCAACACACGCATATGACTCGAGAAAAACTCAAATATACTACCTTCTGCTCAAACCCAACTTCACCCTGGACAGAAGTGCACCATGCACATGCATTGACTAGCCACCCTTCTTCGATCATTCACGACGATCCTAACAAGTAGACGATCATTCCCAGATCAGACTACGACCATCAGAACTCAAAGAACAACTCGAAATTAAAATTGAGTCTTAAAGCCCAAAACTGGAACAACCATTGAAACCTGGAATCTTCTCGCGCTCGCTTCTCCGCCACTAGAATGTCAGAAGCTCCAGTCACCACTTCGTCGACGTCCAAGTTTTCAATTCCCAAAATATGGTGGCACTCGGTCCACCAGAGACGTCGCCCCGATCAAAAATGTCCAACCTACCCAAAATAGACTTACAAACTTCAAAGATCAACCACCATTGACACAGTCCCTTGATCGCCTTCTTGATATTTTTCCTTTACTCCCCGAACATCCCACTACCATCACTGAAGATTACAACCTTCTAGACCATTGAGATCAACAGAACTTCCCCAAAACACCACTACTGGTCAAACCAGAAATTCTCATTCATCCTCAAACTAAAAACTATGATTTTAGTTTTAAAAATCATGTTTCTGGTTGATGATTCAGTTTACATTCTTGAATTGATAAATTAGGATGTTTGAATTTTGACAAAACTAATACTTGCCTGTTGTTTTTGTTTCCAAAGACATTCAAATTTTATTTTTAACTTACTTATAATTTTAAACATTGATCTATGATAAATCAAACAACTTTTGTTTATATTCTAAGTCCTAATAGTTACTAGATCAAAAGATAATAATTTTTGTTTGCAAATCTGGGTCTTGAAAACAGAGAACAGAAATATCATGAGTGAAACAGACAAGCATACATTTATCATCCAAATATTCACAGGTAAAAATATACACACCACCATACTTAATTCTAGAGATGATCAGGCAATCAAATTTATACTCAAGATTTTTTAAAAATAGGTTACTCACCTGATTACAATGAAGAACATAGCACTTTTGTTTTGAAAACAGCTTTAGACTTTTTTTTAAAACTTGAATTTGCTGGAAATGTGCTTGTTATTGAAATATGCCGAGATGACTGAAGGTTTGATTATGAGCTTGCTTGCTTTAGACTTGCTTTAGTTTTGAAAAGATGTAGGCATTTGTCCATCTCAGGTTTGCCTTGGAACAGATCTTAGTTTTGAAGAAAATGCACAGGCTTTTGAGTTGTTTGAAAATGAAATCACAGGATTTGAAAATGAAAATGGTTTGCATGCTTTTGATTTTGATAGTGGATTATAGGTTTGAGGAAGATGATTCTCAGATTTAAAGAATAATATTTCAGGTTTTGTTTTTTATCTTTGAAAATGGGTTACAAATTTCATTTTGAGGAACTGTTTCAGGGTATTATTCTTTCGATTTCTGGTTTGAGGAGTTTTATTACTGATTTGTGTTTTGACAGAAGTTTGCTTAAGTTTTTCTTAGCCTTTGAATTTTGAAAAAGAATAGGAGATGTGGAGAATAAGTATTTATAAGTTAATTTGAAATTTAATAAAAATAAAAGAAAAACTAAAACTAAAATGACACATGTAAAAAAACTCTTAACACTTGTCATAGAGTTGATCATTAATTTACACATGTTATAAGGTGGTTTGATTTCATCGCACTTGTCCTTTAAGTAATTAGTACTTATTTTTAAATGTTAATATAAGCTTTGTACTAAATTAATTAGTTTATAAATGCTTTTATATGTAAATAACTTTAAAGAAAACAAAACCAATTATATTTATGAAAAAAAGCTTATAAAAATATCTTTAAAAATCCAAAACATTTTAAAATATTTATCTTTAGAATTTCAAAATTAAATTCAAATTCAAATTAAATTCTAAAATCCAATCAAGATATATTTATATACATATACATATATAACTACACTTTTAAATTTTGAAAATAACAAATTCTATATTCATTAAAATCTGTTATATATTTATTAAAACAATACATTACAATTATTATTTGAAAATAACAAATTTATCAATTTTAAATAATTTATAAAAAAGATTATCTCATTACTTATCTTTCTAAATGAATTAATATATCATATGTAATTTATATTTTAAACTTCTATATATAATTACAAATTATATTTATCAAGTAATATTAAAAAAGAAAATAAAACAAACCTTTATTATTAATCTTATTTAAACTTAAGCTAAAATAAATTTTAAACAATTAACATTTACCTTAAGTATTTAAAACCATATAGTTATTTACTAAATAGCTTTAAAAAGTTCAATATTAAATTAATCAGAATTTCCAAATTGCCAAATATATTTTAGAATTTGAAACAAGATTTTATTTATTTATTAAATTCAAACCAAAGATTTCTATTTACAATATATATAAATATATATTCATTATAAATAGAAAATATTTTATTAGCTTTAAAATATCAATTTAAATATTTATTTGCTTATAAAAGAATAAATTTGCCAATTTGTATTACAATTATAAAATAAAATTATCAAATCAATTTTGTTTTTAAATACAGATTATTAAATTGATATTGCCCAAAATTCCGGGTCATCACATTCCTACCCCCTTAAAAGAATTTCGTACCCTAAATTTAAAAGCAAAGTTAATTTAATAAGCCATCAAAGATTTTAATTTAAAACCACAAGCATATACTATCAATCATATGCTAACAACCATAGCAACCAATTCACTCAATCAAACAAATCTAACTATCCAGACAAAATTCCGGATAGAACTTCCTAGAGTTTCCCAGGTATAAATACCGGAATACTCGCTCTACAGAATCCAAACAGTCTACACAAAGCTCCCACTCGTCAAGATCTATAAAACCGAATAGATTATCAGACCAAACTCAAGTCCTGCTCAACTACCAAATCCTCCAGAACTGCTGGTTCCACAACCAGAGATGGATCACACACGTGCTCCCTCAGAGATACATGAAACACATCGAATTCCAGTCTTCCAAACTGGCAATTCAATCCCAGTAGACCAAAGCACTAATCCAAAACATAACACAGAAGAAATCCAATATACCTTGGAGCTAACTTCTCAGTCTTACCAAACTTAAAGATCCTTTGATCGGAGAAAACTTATCCAAAATAAAATCTCCGACTTCGAAATCCAAATTCCTCCGTCTCTTATCCACAAAACTCTTCTAACAATCATGGGCTGCCTTCATCCTTCCTGATCAGCTCAACCTTCACTGATGACTCTAGAAGCAAACTGGACCAAAAACAACCCAACAGAATGATCCTCTCAAGATCAATCCAAAATCAAGAACAAACTCTACTCCATAAACAGAAGACTTCAAACTTCTCCCATCCGGAAAAGTCAAAACAGGAGCACTTGCCAATCTTTCTTTTAGATCCTGGTCGATACGAAAACTCAACCTCCAGATGCAATGGAAAACCTCGACATCTATGAAGACATCCGAAAAAATCTCTGACAATCCAAGAGAACACTCAACCATCACAAGTCACTTTTGCGATCAACCCAGACCAATATCCAAAGATACTATTCTATTTTACCGATCAAAACAGTTTACACTTATCTAACCAATCCATCGAAGAAACGGATCCACTCTGTTGCTTCTGAACTCCACTTCTAGAAAACTGCTCAGCCAGATGACCTTCCTGCTAGCACACAGAACACTCCGGAGCTGCACTGCTGACACAGATGCCAAAGACTCCCTATCCAAAACTCCTCGAGAAACTCGGACCTCAAACCAAACACAAACACTCTGCTAAACTCAGTCACAACACCAAAGCAGACACACTCTCTTAAACTTGTTCCAAAAGAAAACATCTTTGGAGACATCCGTAGTCTCTGCGTCTCATCACACAGCTACAACTTCCTAAGGTATCCAGATATCATCACTTTTTTCTGCTCGACCAGCAGATCCAAACTCTATTCATCCAAACTGCACTTTAAAAATGGACTCCGAACCTTTTAAAAAGTTTCCTTCAGAGATCGATAAAATCCTTACACCACAGCAAAACTTTACTTGAAACGGTATTAGGTCTACAGACACACATCCAACCCCAACAATCAGACTCCTACAATTGGTAGTCATGCTACACACCACTACCCTATCTACCTTTAGAACTTATATTGGAAAACTCGAACAGGTAATCCAATCAAATAGGTAGAAATAGATATATATAAATATATATTAAAAATACAAGTACGCTCTCTCAAGAACGGAAACATTCCAAAGCCTAGGCATTCACTCAACCTAGCGCTCTGATACCATTTGTGAAGACCAGCCTTTCTCTCCATAGAAAGATGCATCATCTTTAAGAAAGAAAGGGATAGAAAAGAGAAAGATGGAGAAGAAAGAAAGAAACAACATCAGAATCTCAACAGCGGAACGAATAAATTATATTAATCACATAAAATATTACATAGTATACAACATCTATCAGAGTTACACAACTTACAACACATACTAGACAGTTACAAACACCTGTCTAGTTATTACAACATAAAATACAACACAAAGAAACTACTCAGAGATCACACAGCGGAGCACTATATATATATATCTACAAATGCTGAAGCCTCTTGCTCCATTGCTCCTCCAGAATTCGTCAAAGCTAACCAGAATCCCTTGGCTACTCGTAAAAATTTGAATACCCAAGAGTTTAAGAAAACAGAATATAAGCTCAGGGTCAGACATGGATCTAGTGTGAGTAACAGGTTAAAGTTGCTTAGCTTTGAAAATCCTTTGAAAGAAAAGGTATCACGTAAGACTCCCTACACATAAACATGGGTAAGTTTTTACCTTATGCTAACCAAAATATTCGATAGGAAATCCAGTGATATTATAATAGGGTCTAGGGTTTTCAAGTAAATAAAAAATAGCCGAAATTGTTATATTTATTAAATTCCAGCTACATAGGTATACAATCAAAACCGTAAAGGCACGTAGGAAGAATGGGTTTCCATCAATGGCAGGGATATTAGGGTACCGCCTATCACAGTATGTGGCCTAGATCACCGTACCGAGGATTACTCCCAATCTCCTGCAACACAAAGCCGGAACCATCCCTTACTGGATAGTCTCGAACAAGACAACCCGGCAGTTGTTGCAATCTACTGCCCCACACAGTCGAATATAATGGGACTTCTAGACAAGGGAAGATCTTGTCCTACTTGGGTTCTACCCACTTAGCCTTGCTGCACCTCCCATGTTTTAACCATTCCCGGTTGATGAGGCTTGAGGCTACGATTACCTATAGAGAACACATCTCTTAGAATGCTCATCATCCAACCGACGATGTTCTGAAAGCATTCAATCCATACAAGTTCATTCCGGGTTCGAACGAAACCGAAGGCATTATCTCGTTACACTCATTTTGGAATCATTCTCAGAGTTAACGACGATAACCTTTGCACTCTGAATCTTTATCTTCACTTGTGATTCACGATCTATCGTTGATTTGGATCGATGTGGTTTTCGGATATCCAAATTTGGAAACTCGATCCCGGTCTCATCGAAATCCAAAACGCCATTTTTTAGGTCCAAGTTGTTTTAAAGTTAAAACAATTTGATTCTATTATTTATATTCATACAGATAGATAATTCACAACTTTACAATAGATAATCCACATTATCATCACAAATAGATAATCTGCATTACCATCACAAATAGATAATCCACATTATCATCACAATTCAACCAAAGCACCTAATATCACATAGCATCACTTATCTCATATCTGAGATCTCAAATCATTCAAGGCAATCAATATCATTCATCTATACATAAGCAATGATTAATTAATCACACTATTCATAATTAATTTAAAATGAATTAAATTAATTACTTCCATCACATAAATCTTGCTTGCTTAACCATTAATTAGTTTTCAAACCAATTAATCATTCTGTAAACATCCATCTTTAATTAATCACCCTTGATTAATTATTCTCTAATTACTTTTAAGTAATTAGCCTTTAATTAATTACGCAAACTAATTATCTTAAAACAATTTCAGTAATTAACCTTTAATTACTTTCATTAATTAGTTAACTATAATTAATTACATTAATCCTTAATTAATTACCTTAATTAATTACTTTATAATCACTTATTATTGATTGATTAATCTTAATTAATCAATCCTTAATTACATCATTAATTGCATTAATTAATGATTCATAATTACTTCTTAATCAATTATTAATCATATATAATAATTGATTCTTAATTTATCTTTAATTAATTAAATTCATTAATCAATCTTGATTAATCCTATTCAGTAATTAATTATCCTTAATTAGTTACGTTACTTAATTAATTTCAAATAGCTTTATTAATTAATTTTTAAATTAATTACACTAAGTAATTGATAATTAATTACTTCCACTAAGTAATTATCATTTTCACTAATTACACAAAGTAATTACACCAAATCACTTCCGTTCTTTAATTAATTACATCAGTAATTATCCATTAATTACTTCAGTAAGTAATTATACTTTATAAATTACACTCAGTAATTTTACTTAGCCCATCCTCCAATGATTATTTAAATTAATTAAACTAATTAATTAACTTAAACTAATCACATAAATTTTATTCATTACACTAAGTAATTAATTCCCTTAATTACTTGATTAAGTAATTATACTTAAACAACTTTATAAAAGATTATCCTTAATTAATTAATATATATTTATTAAAATTAATCACATTAATTATTTAATAATCCCTAGTTAATGATCTTCATTAACTATCAACATTTCCTTAATTTCTTTCATTAAGTAATTAAGCTTAAATTAATCATTATTAATTACAAATTGATTAATCTTTAATAATCAATTAATTACTCTCTAATTATTTAATTAATTAAGCTTAATTGTAACTTAATTAAATCTTTAATTAATTGATTAATTAATTTCTAATCATTAATTTAAAATCTTAACTTATCTAATTAATGATTCTTATTTATAAATTAATTAACCTTTAATAATTTACTTAAACCTTAATTAATTAATTTAAACCCTTAATTACTAAATTAATTAACCCAAATCATAAATTAATTAAATTAATTAATTATCCTTTTTAATTACCTTAATAATTTAATGAATCACAAATCATTAAGTCTTTATTAACTTTAAGATAAAAAAACATTATTCTTATTTATGATTTAATTTTCATTCACAACTGCATTTGAAAACATTTTACTTTCAAATTTGCTTTTAAATTCCATTTCAAATTAAAAATTCAAAATAAATACGAATTTAATTTTAACAAATTTAGAAACAATTTAAAAACCCTTTAAATCACATATTAAAGAAATACTTATCCTATAAAAGAAATTTAAAAAAAGTTTAAACCAAATTCCTTTTAAATTTCTATCATTTTAAAATATACTTTCAACAATTAAAGTTGTTAGAACATTTAAATTTATAAAACTTTATTTTATTTTAAAACTAGGATACAAATTAAATTTGAATCCAGATTTAAAACTTTGTTTAAATCCTGCTTTCAGATTTTAAATTCATCTTAAATTTTTAAAAACCTATAACAATAAATTACCCGAGCCTCACCACTCCAAACTTCGAGTCGAATCACCCAATTCTTTGAGAAACACATGCGTATGACCCGAGAAAAACTCGAGTACACTACCTTCTGCTCAAACCCAACTTCACCCTGGATAGAAGTGCACCGTGCACATGCACTGACTAGCCACCCTTCTCCGAACATCCACGACGATCCTTACAAGTCGACGATCATTCCCAGATCGGACTACGACCATCAAAACTCAAAGAACAACTCGAAATCAAAATCGAATATTAAAGCCCAAAACTGGAACAACCATTGAAACTTGGAATCATCTCGCGCTCGCTTCTTCGGCCACAAGAATGTCAGAAGCTCCAGTCACCACTTCGCTGACGTCCAAGTTTTCAATTCCCAAAATGTGATGGCACTCGGTCCACCAGAGACATCGCCCTGATCAAAAATGTCCAACCTACCCAAACTAGGGTTACATACTTCAAAGATCAACCACCATCGCCACCGTCCCTTAATCTCCTTCCTAATATTTTTCCTTTACTCCCGATCATCCCACTATAATCATTGAAGATTACAACCTTCCAGACCGTCGAGATCAACAGAACTTCCTCAAAAACACCATTTCCGGTCAAACCAGAACTGCTCATTCATCCTCAAACAAAAAATTATGATTTTAGTTTTAAAAATCATTTTTCTGGTTGATGATTCTGTTTACATTCCTAAATTGATAAATTAGGATGTTTGAATTTTGACAAAACTAATACTTGCCTGTTTTTTTTTCCAGAGACATTCAAATTTTATTTTTAACTTGCTTATAATTTTAAACATTGATCTATGATAAATCAAACAACTTTTTTTTATATTCTAAGTCCTAACAGTTACTAGATCAAAAGATAATAATTTTTATTAGCAAATCTGGGTCTTGAAAACAGAGAACAGAAATTTCATGAGTGAAATAGACATGCATACATTTATCATCCAAATATTCACAAATAATTCATATAAATATACACACCACCATACTTAATTCCAGAGATGATCATGCAACCAGATTTATACTTAATATTTTTTTTTAAAAAAATTACACACCTGATTGCAATGAAGAACAGAGCACTTTTGTTTTGAAAACAGCTTTAGAATTTTTTTTAAAAAAAATCTTGAATTTGCTGGAAATGCGCTTGTTATTGAAATATGTTGAGATGACTGAAGATTTGATTTTGAGCTTGCGTGCTTTGGACTTGCTTTAGTTTTGAAAAGATGCAGGCATTTGTCCATCTCAGGTTTGCCTTGGAACAGATCTTAGTTTTGAAGAAAATGCACAGGCTTTTGAGTTGTTTGAAAATGAAATCACAGGATTTGAAAATGAAAATGGTTCGCATGCTTTTGATTTTGATAGTGGATTACAGATTTGAGGAAGACAATTCTCAGATTTGAAGAATGATGTTTCAGGTTTTGTTTTTGATCTTTGAAAATGGGTTACAAATTTCATTTTGAGGAATTGTTTCCGGGTATTGTTCTTTTGATTTCTGGTCTAAGGAATTTTATTATTGATTTGTGTTTTGAGGGAAGTTTGCTTAAGTTTTTCTTAGCCTTTGAATTTTGAAAAAGAATAGAAGATGAGGAGAATAAGTATTTATAAGTTAATTTGAAATTTAATAAAAATAAAAGAATAACAAAAACTAAAATGACACTTGTAAAAAAACTCTTGACACTTGTCATTAGAGTTGATCATTAATTTATACATTGTAACGACCCGATATTTTCAACCATTCGCATCCGCACATGTCGGACTTGAATTGCTCAAAATACCACGTTGTAAAAATTTTTTGGCAAATCTCAGAATATATAGTAAATACATAATCACATATCACAGACATAGAGTAAATAATAATTCAGCGGAACTAAAAGAGATAATAATAATGAAGCTACTATAATAGAGTCTCAACCCAAATACATAATAACAGTCTGAAACAACATAATAGAAATCCCAAATACATAGAAGTTCACTAATACGTGAGATAAACTAGAACCGCTGAAACAGAAATATATATATATATATAGGTAGAATCTCTAGCAAAGACCAGCTCCTGAAAGAGAATCCAAAGCTGTGAATACTCAGGCTGACCCGAGCGTAAAGCAGAACACAAAACACTCGAATCAGGACAATATATACTTATACAATGTAAACCAACTCAAGTGAACTGTAATAAGGTACAAGTAACTTAAAGGATGCCTAGGACCGCGCATCCTCAAAGGATCCGTTAAACTATTTACTATATAGTAATATTGCGCTATTATAATAATGTCTACAGTAAAATAAACTTACTTTTAAATAGCGTTCTGGGCTACCCATACCACCTTTCACACATAATAATCCCAGTAGTCCATCCAATATCATGATATCTCCAGATCGGGAAACTATTAGAGGATACCACACGGGCTACGGGAGAAAAACAAACTCGTAGTAAAGGCTCGGTATGGTAGGCGACACGGCACACAAGGCAATGCCAGGGTTACCAATTACGCACACGGGCTGGTGGTAACGCAGCAGCCACATACACCCACCTCGGAACACACTCCCATATCAAAATCGGAGGATGGCCATCTAATCAATCACAAATAAGAGTATAGTATCGAAGGAATGTGTCCGACCAGAGGAGCTACCCCTTTTGGCCCTAGATCGCTCCTGTTTTAACCACCTTAAGCCAACTCACGGGAGTCGGGTCCACGTAATACACCTCAAGAACGTCAGCACCATCCTACTTCATTCTAGAAACTCCACCGCGTACACAGTTGTTAAAGTGATTTTCGGTATAGACAGAGAGTATGTCCATATCTGATCCCGTTCTCTTTAACAACCAATCATTATTATAACCCGTAGTTATAATTTAAAAATCATAGTTTATACTTCAAAATAAAGTATCATTTCAAATTCAAATCTTTATCAAAAAAAAGATCTAATTATTTCCAAACCATTTCAATATATCAAAATATCATATTTTTCAAAATTCATTTCAAATCATTATTTGAATTCAAATCCAAATATATACATTTAAATATCCTTTTTAAGTCAAAGATATCATTCATTTATTATCCTTTTTAATTCAAAGATATCATTCATTTATTATCATTTCAAATCATACTTTAAATAGTTTTATATTTAAATCAAAACAATTCATTTAAACCATTTAAAAGTGAAGTCATTATATTTACAATCAAATATTTAGTTCCCAAAATTTTAGACAAATTCTGAGCTCATTTATTTAAATCAAAACCTCAAACATTCATTTCAGCCTACCGCAACGCTTATCAAGTGCTACTGTAGCCCTTTATTTAGTTTTAGATTTTAATTATCTTTCTGTTATCACCGTACTTACCAAGTGCTCTAATACCACTTAGTTATAATTTATACATAGTTCATTTGTATTAACCATAGCACTTACAAAGCGCTGTAATATCAATATATCAAAATAAGATCTATTCATTTCCAAACCATTTCAATATATCAAAATATCATATCTTTCAAAATTCATTTCAAAACCATATTCATTTTATTCAATTTAAAATAACATTTCAATTCACATTTCAAAACAATTTATATTTCAAATCAAATTACTTCATTTAAATCAAAAACGAAGTTATACATTTAATAATCAAATTATTAAATTTCCAAAATTTTCAACTTTCAAAGTTCATTTATTCACCTAAGTTTATCAAAACAGTGAAAATTCACTTTTCGCAGGATTTAGAAAATGCTACGGAAAGTTACATTCAAAACAGTTCAATTTAACAAAAGACAGCATTTTAAAAAAGCTGTAATAGGGTTTACTTAAATTTCAAATAAACTTAGTTAAATTCATCAATTATAGCACTTACAAAAAATGCTATAATAGTCTTTAATTCAATTTAGCTTTTTAGTTCATTACCATCAACTACAGCATTTACAAATGCTGTAATATCATTTACATTACAATTAATAGCAGTTTAAAAATGAAGTTAATTAACTTCAAATATTCAATATAATTTCACAGCCAATTATATTTTTATTTAAAACATTTTTAACATATAAAATCATACATTTTCACATTTATAAACATCATTTAATTTTCCTTAAGTTCATGATTTTATAAAGTTAAATTTCCATTCAAAAATCAAGAATTAATAAAAATTCACTTATTAAATTTCAACATTCAATTTTAAATTCATTGAATTTAATTTCAACTTAACACTTGAGTTTAAAATTTCAAAATATAACTTAATTTCAATTTTATTTACTTAACTTAAAATTCACTTTTAAGCCAAATTCACAAATTCCCATTTTGGGTATATTTCAAAATTTCAACTTAAATAATCATTCATTCCACATTTTAACTTTATTCAAAAATCGTTAATATATTATAAAATCACTTTAAATTCATTTTAAATTCAAATTATCATAAATTTATCATTATTTCTTATGTAATTTAATTTCCAATTATAACTAAATCAAAATTTCCAAAATAACTTACATTCAAATTTTCTAACTTTTCCATAATTTATTTAACTTATAAATTTCCAGAAAATCGATAATAATTTACAAAAATTATTTTTAATTAAGTTTAAATCAAAATATAGTAATATTTACACTTCTAAAATATTTTAATTTTTTTAGAAAAACATATTTTAACTACGGGTCTGTATATAATTTTCTACGCTAGGTAAAGTGATACGGGTAATATATCATTTCCACCCGTAATTTACAAAGATAACCCGATTTTTATCATTTCAAACCCGCAGTCCCAAATAAATGAAATAAATTGATAATCGCTCGGGCCTATCATTTCAGCCCATAATGATTTTCCCTTATTCTAAAGTCCGTTCGGGTATGTATCATTTCAACCCATAGTGATTCTAATCTAAAGGGAACTTGCAGTGTGATAAACTGACATAAATAACAGAACAACATAATATAATAGTAACATATGATATAACATATGTTTAAGCATGGGTGAACATCACATGGTCATAATATAGCAGATATAATATGGTGATGCATTTCACAGATTCACATGTGATCGATTTACTAGTTATATAAGTACAAAATTGTCTGGTGAGAATAACTCACTTGTATAAGCTGGAGAAGACGACCGAAACACACAAACTAAGATCTTCAGAGGCACGATAGCACGAATAAGATTTGAGATTGAGAGAGCCAAAGATTTATTTCCTTGAATACAATTCAAACAAAACAATATAACTAACATAAGTTTCAACCAAAAATACGATTAAACAATAGTAGAAATGAATGCATAAATCATCTCCAAACCACTTGCACTTGCCTTCTACCACCTATGCTTCAGCTATAGGTCAGATACACATGGCTAAGGAGTGGGTTTTGATTTGGTTTTGGGTTGAATTGGGTCGGCCAAACATGCATGGTGATGGAGCAAAAGTAGTGCAAAGGAATAAGTGCATGGATAACAACTAGAAAGGCAAACTACATGGATACAATGCAATATTAGGCTCGGCCCAAGCAAGACCAGGCACGGACATCACTGTAGTGGGCTGGAGGATGGTGTGGCAGAGGGTTTTAGGTCGTCCATGGGTGGTGGAGGTAGAGTAGGGGGCGGCCAAGGGGTGGTTGAAGGTGGTGGTGATGTATGGTGCTCGGCTATGGGTTATAGGGTGAAATTTTGTGCAAGTATTGTTGGATTTGGTCACATGGGTGTGTGAACAGTGGCTTGGGGCTATAGAGAAGGTGGTGGAGGCTGGCTCAGGTGGTGGTGGTGGCAGCCACAGTGAAGGAGGAGCAAGGGGCTGAGCTACAAAGGTGAAGCAAGCAAGTGAAAACAACATAAATAAGAAGAAAACAAAGAAAAAGAGAAAAGAATTTACCAAAGCTTGGAGAGATGATGGGAGGCCGAACTTTTCTAGGGGATGAGAAACTTTTCATTCATGTGAAAATGAGGAAAAAGAAGCGGCTAAAGGTAGGAGGTAGGGTCGGCAAAAATAAAAGCAAATGTTGGTTGAAATGTGAAAAGGTGAGGAGGTGAAAGGTCAAGGTATATAAAAGGGTTCAAACTCTTCAAATTTCTCTTATTTCTTTTGAAAATATAAATACATATAAAATTCTGAAAAATAAAGATAACAACTAATAAATAATAAAATAAAATAAAATAAATAAACCAATTTTTATTAAATACAATTAAATTAAGAAAATAGCTTAAAAATGCAAACTAGTCTTTAAAAATTTAAAACAAATTCAATGAACTTTGGAAAATATTTATATACTTGAAAAATATTTATAAACAAAGACAGGAAAACAAAATAAAATTCATTCACAACAATGAATAAATAAATTTTAATTAAATATAATTTAAATAAAGAAAATAACAGAAAAATGGAAACTAGGCTTTAAAATTTGGAAACAAATTCAATAATCTTTGAAAAAAATTTATAATCACTTTAAAAATATTTAAAAGTCAAAATATAAATAATATAACATAAATATACAAATAAGAATAAGATATATCAAGTAAAAATATCATTTATATAAATTAAAACAAAGAATATTGTTAAATAACCCTACATACACACAATATTGTAAAGGGTATAACTTTCACAATTTAAATCCAATTTCAACGAAACGAAAAGCAATATTCATGATATTAAATATATTTTCATAATAAAATATAAAATTCAAGAATTAAAATATTTAAATTTAAAATTTAAAAGTCAAAGTTCGACCAGTTTTGACCACAAATCCAATTTTCAGGAAAAAATTCAATTTATACCAGTTTGAAATTACAATTCGTATAATAATCAAAATTTATATTTAAAAATGAAATGTTTGAAATAAAACAAGTTTAAAATAATTTCAAAATAAAATAAAGTCAAATTTAAATTATATGCAAAAAAAATCTAGGGTTGTTACACTCTCCCCCACTCAAAACTTTTCGTCCCCGAAAAGGAATGAGGTACGGAAAAACACATAAAAAGATAAAGTGAAATAAGATTAAGACATGATGACAAGGAGATTGAATTTATACCCGATAACTATTGTTATAGGTAAGTTTAACAAGGTGGAGATTATCAAAGATTATAGAAAAATTTCTAAACAGAACATTATAAAACAATGCCTACACCAGCCTGAAGCAAGATAAGGAAAATAAGGACAATTAAAAGATAGTTTGAAAAACGAAATAAGATAATAAGTTAGAAACCATGGAAATTTCAACTTAAATAGATAATTAATTTTTACACAAGTTAAATAAAACTTAACTATCTCAAATTTTATTATCTTATCTTCTAATCATCTTAAATTAACAATTTCCAAGATCATGGATTTGAAAAATAATCATTCATTATACTCATAATGTACTTGATAAATTTAATTCTTCTTTACTCCTACTTAAAGTTAAATTTATTCCTCTCAATATATTTTATCATTTATGCCCATTATACTTACTTTTATTATAACTGCTTTAATTTATTATTAGTTCCATTAACATCATTTTATATTGTAAATTATTCAATTAACCTTTTATTCTATTTACTCCTGTTAATCATCTTATAACTAAAATTTAAGTGTATAACATTTATTTTAACCATTCAAATTTTATTTATAAAATCTTTTATATTATATATTATCCAATTGCATTGTTAACTTCTGTATAATTTGGGTAAGTTATATTTAAATGCAATTGAGTATTATACAACTAAAACTTTCTGATTCCCTCATCTCATGTTTGAATCATTTATCTAAAATTTTGATTTTCTTTTTATAATTGAAATGATTCTTTAAGATAAAGTTTAAGAATAAAATTTTCGATTCCTTCAAACCATTTAGAGATAAATAAATATATGTACATAATATGTCAAATCAAATTAAATCATATATCTATATATATTATAAATACAGTCTTATTTTAAAAATTCAAATCAATTAAATTTCCCAAAACAAAGCTGTAGCATGACTACAGAACGGTCTCTTCACTTCGAAACTCGAAAATGAACGTCGGTGATGCCACGTTCATTGCCGAAGTTATTTTCCAGCGACAAATAGAAGAGCACTAACTTTAAACCTTAAAATTTCTTGGAAACAAATTTCTATTAGAAAATACTTTAAATAATATACCCCTTTTAAAACTTTAAACACAAGGTTTGAAACCAACAGAAATTAAATTCTCAAATTTCTTGTTTTAAACTCATTTCAGTTCCCAAATCAATTTATAAACAGCTATTTATAAATTCAATTATAGAACAATAAATGATAAATCAAGTATTATCATTTCAAATGATTAATTTAAATCAATTTATTAAGTTCCATAAATTTACTTATATCAAAATTTATTTCATTAACCAAATTTTAAAATAATATTGTGTCAGTTTGTTCTGCCAAAGTGTTTTAGAAATCCTATCGATAGCGTTGATCGGACGAACCAATCGAAAACCCAAATCGACATCAACAACTCAAACAACACAATATAAAACAAAACATTAATATTGATTTACAAGTAATTCAAAATGTTTGGAAGATAGATTGGAAACAAAAGACAAGATGATGGAATAACAAAATAGGGAGGTGGATAAGCTTAAATAAATCGCGGGCAACCTTAACCGGTTCAACCGTGACTTAAAGAATAAGATCGATGTGGATATTCTAGGGTAAATCTACATTCAATCTCAATAGATAGAGTTTGGAATAACAAAAGATATTAGCATCTAAACTAAGGATAGATATAAACCTCTGGTGAATCAATGCTAATTGTAAAGGAGTTTCCCCCTTTATAAATGAATTTTTGAGATTGGCGGGACCGCCAATTCACGATAAAGCTCATTCGAAATGGAGTTATGGGATACTCCAGAATCAAAAGGAGATGAATAGTGAGGGACTCGAATGAATTTTGGAACCGCAGGGAACGTTCCAAAAATTCAAATGAAATTTGAATCAAAGAGGAAGAGATTCAAGTTTGGATGAAAGTGATTCTGTAACTAAATTTACCATACATTCTAAGTTTTGCCTCAAAGCCAAAGCTCTGATACCAACTGTAACGACCCGATATTTTCAACTATTCGCATCTGCAAATGTCGGACTTGAATTGCTCAAAATACCGCGTTGTAAATAAAATTTGACAAATCTCAGAATATACAGTAAATACATAATCACATATCACACACACAGAGTAAATAATAATGCAGTGGAATTAAAAGAGATAGTAGTTTGTGAAGCTACTATAACAGAGTCTCAACCCAAATACATAATAACAGTCTGAAACAACATAATAGAAATCCCAAATACATAGAAGTTCACTAATACATGAGATAAACTAGAACTGTTGAAATATATATATATATAGGCAGAATCTCCAGTAAAGACCAGCTCCAGAAAGAGAATCCAAAGCTCTGAATACTCAGGCTAACCCGAGCGTAAGCAGAACACAAAACACTCGAGTTAGGACAGTATATACTTATATAATGTAAACCAACTCAAGTGAACTGTAATAAGGTACAAGTAACTTAAAGGATGCCTGGGACTGCCCATCCTCTAAGGATCCGTTAAACTATTTACTATATAGTAATATTGCACTATTATAATAATGTCTACAGTAAAATAAACTTACTTTTAAATAGCGTTCCGGGTTACCCTTATCACCCTTCACATATAATAGTCCCAGTAGTCCATCCAATATCATGATATCTCCAGATCAGAAAATTATCAAAGTATACCACATGGGCTACGGGAGAAAAACAAACTCGTAGTAAAGGCTCGGTATGGTAGGTGACACGGCACACAAGGCAATGCCAGGGTAGATATACCAATTACGCAAACGGGCTGGTGGTAACGCAGCAGCCACATACGCCCACCTCGGAACACACTCCCATATCGAAATCGGAGGACGGCCATCTAATCAATCACAAATAAGAGTATAGTATCAAAGGAGTGTGTCCGACCAGAGGAGCTACCCCTTTTGGCCCGAGATCGCTCCTGTTTTAGCCACCTTAAGCCAACTCACGGGAGTCGGGTCCACGTAATATACCTCAAGAACGTCAGCACCATCCTACTTCATTCTGGAAACTCCACCACGTATACAGTTGTTAAAGTGGTTTTCGGTATCGACAGAGAGTATGTCCATATCCGATCCCGGTCTCTTTAACAACCAATCGTTATTATAACCCGTAGTTATAATTTAAAAATCATAGTTTATACTTCAAAGTAAAGTATCATTTCAAATTCAAATCTTTATCAAAATAAAGATCTAATTATTTCCAAACCGTTTCAATATATCAAAATATCATATCTTCAAAATTCATTTCAAATCATTATTTGAATTCAAATCCAAAGATATACATTTAAATATCCTTTTTAAGTCAAAGATATCATTCATTTATTATCCTTTTTAATTCAAAGATATCATTCTTTTATTATCATTTCAAATCACCTTTTAAATAGTTTTATATTTAAATCAAAATAATTCGTTTAAACCATTTAAAAGTGAAGTCGTTATATTTACAATCAAATATTTAGTTCCCAAAATTTTAGACAAATTCTGAGCTCATTTATTTAAATGAAAACCTCAAACATTCATTTTAGCCTACCGCAACACTTATCAAGTGCTACTGTAGCCCGTTTAGTTTCAGATTTTAATTATCTTTCTGTTATCACAGCACTTACCAAGTGCTGTAATACCACTTAGTTATAATTTATACATAGTTCATTTGTATCAACCACAGCATTTACAAAGCGTTGTAATATCAATATATCGAAATAAGATCTAATCATTTCCAAACCATTTCAATATATCAAAATATAATATCTTTCAAAACTCATTTCGAAACCATATTCATTTTATTCAATTTAAAATACCATTTCAATTCACATTTCAAAACAATTTATATTTCAAATCAAATAACTTCACTTAAATCAAAAATGCAGTTATTACATTTAATAATCAAATTACTAAATTTCCAAAATTTTCAACTATCAAAGTTCATTTATTCACTTAAGTTTATCAAAACAGTGAAAATTAAATTTTCGCAGCATTAAGAAAACGCTATGCAAAGTTACATTCAAAAAAGTACAATTTAACAAAAGACAACATTTTAAAAATGATGTAATAGGGTTTACTTAAATTTCAAATAAACTTAGTTAAATTCATCAGTTATAGCACCCACAAAAAATGCTATAATAGCCTTTAATTCAATTTAGCTTTTTAGTTCATTATCATCGACTACAGCATTTACAAATTCTGTAATATCATTTACGTTACAATTAATAGCATTTTAAAAATGCAGTTAATTAACTTCAAGTATTCAATATAATTTCACAACCAATTATATTTTATTTAAAGCATTTTTAACTTATAAAATCATACATTTTCACATTTATAAACATCATTTAATTTTCCTTAAGTTCATGATTTTATAAAGTTAAATTTCCATTCAAAAATCAAGAATTAATAAAAATTCACTTATTAAATTTCAACATTCAATTTTAAATTCATTGAATTAAATTTCAACTTAACACTTAAGTTTAAAATTTCAAAATATAACTTAATTTCAATTTCATTTACTTAACTTAAAATTCACTTTTAAGCCAAATTCCCATTTTGGTTATATTTCAAAATTTCAACTTAAATAATCATTCATTCCACATTTTAACTTTATTCAAAAATCATTAGTATATTATAAAGTCACTTTAAATTCATTTTAAATTCAATTTATCATAATTTCATATTTGATTTAATTTCCAATTATTATTAAATCAAAATTTCCAAAATAACTTACATTCAAATTTTCTAACTTTTCCATAATTTATTTAACTTATAAATTTCCAGAAAATCAATAATACATTAGAAAAATTATTTGTAATTAAGTTTAAATCAAAATATAGTAATATTTACACTTCTAAAATATTTTAAATTTTTTAGAAAAACATATTTTAACTACGGGTCTGTATATAATTTTCTACGCTAGGTAAAGTGATACGGGTAATATATCATTTCAACCCGTAATTTACAAAGAAAACCCGGGTTTTATCATTTCAAATCCACAGTCCCAAGTTAGTGAAATAAATTGAAAATTGCTCAGGCCTATCATTTCAGCCCATAACGATTTTCCCTTATTCTAAAGTTCGTTCGGGTATGTATCATTTCAACCCATAGTGATTCTAATCTAAAGGGAACTTGCAGTGTGATAAACTGACATAAATAACAGAACAACATAATATAATAGTAACATATGATATAACATGTGTTTAAGCAAGGGTGAACATCATATGGTCATAATATAGCAGATATAATACGGTGATGCATTTTACAGATTCACGGGTGATCGATTTACTAGTTGTATAAGTACAAAATTGTCTGGTGAGAATAACTCACTTGTATAAGCTGGAGACGACAACTGAAACACACAAACTGAGATCTTCAGAGGCATGATAGCATGAATAAGATTTGAGATTGAGAGAGCCAAAGATTTATTTCCTTGAATACAATTCAAACAAAACAATATAACTAACATAAGTTTCAACCAAAAATACGATTAAACAATAGTAGAAATGAATGCATAAATCATCTCCAAACCACTTGCACTTGCCTTCTACCACCTATGCTTTAGCTATAGGTTGGAAAGACATGGCTAAGGAGTGGGTTTTGATTTGGTTTTGGGTTGAATTGGGTCGTCCAAACATGCATGGTGATGGAGCAAAAGTAGTGCAAAGGAATAAGTGCATGGATAACAACTAGAAAGGCAAACTACATGGATACAATGCAATATTGGGCTCGGCCCAAGCAAGACCAGGCACGGACATCACTGTAGTGGGCTGGAGGATGGTGTGGCAGAGGGTTTCAGGTCGTCCATGGGTGGTGGAGGTGGAGTAGGGGGCGGCCAAGGGGTGGTTGAAGGTGGTGGTGATGTATGGTGCTCGGCTATGGGTTATAGGGTGAAGTTTTGTGCAAGTATTGTTGGATTTGATCACATGGGTGCATGGCCAGTGGCTTGGGGCTGTTGAGGAGGTCGTGGAGGCTGGATCAGGTGGTGGTGGTGGCAGCCACAGTGAAGGAGGAGCAAGGGGCTGAGCTACAAAGGTGAAGCAAGCATGTGAAAACAACATAAATAAGAAGAAAACAATGAAAAAGAGAAAAGAATTTACCAAAGCTTGGAGAGATGATGGAAGGCCGAACTTTTCGAGGGGATGAGAAACTTTTCATTCACGTGAAAATGAGGAAAAATAAGCAACTGAAGGTAGGAGGCAGGGTCGGCAAAAATAAAAGCAAATATTGGTTGAAATGTGAAAAGGTGGGGAGGTGAAAGGTCAAGGTATATAAAAGGGTTCAAACTCTTCAAATTTCTCTTATTTCTTTTAAAAATATAAATACATATAAAATGATGAAAAATAAATATAACAACTCAGAAATAAAAAAAATAAAAAATAAATAAACAAATTTTCATTAAATACAATTAAATTAAGAAAATAGCTTAAAAATGCAAACTAGTCTTTAAAAATTTAAAAAAAATTCAATGAACTTTGGAAAAAAATTATATACTTGAAAAATATTTATAAACAAAGATAAGAACACATAATAAAATGCATTCACAAAAATGAATAAATAAATTTTAATTAAATTTAATTTAAATAAAGAAAATAGCAGAAAAATGGAAACTAGGCTTTAAAATTTGGAAACAAATTCAATAAGCTTTGGAAAAAATTTATAATCACTTTAAAAATATTTAAAAGTCAAAATATAAATAATATAACATAAATATACAAATTAGAATAAGATATATCAAGTAAAAATATCATTTATATAAATTAAAACAAAGAATATTGTTAAATAACCCTACATACACACAATATTGTAAAGGGTATAACTTTCACAATTTAAATCCAATTTCAACGAAACAAAAAGAAGTATTCATGATATTACATCTATTTTCATAATAAAAGATAAAATTCAAGAATTCAAATATTTAAATTTAAAATTTAAAAGTCAAAGTTCGACCGGTTTTGACCACAAATCCAATTTTCAGGAAAAAATTCAATTTATACCGGTTTGAAATTATAATTCGTATAATAATCAAAATTTATATTTAAAAATGAAATGTTTGAAATAAAAAAAGTTTAAAATAATTTTAAAATAAAATAAAGTCAAATTTAAATTATATTCAAAAAAATCTAGGGTTGTTACACACATGTTATAAGGTGTTTTGATTTTGTCACACTTGTCCTTTAAGTAATTAGTATTTATTTTTAAATGTTAATATAAGCTTTATACTTAATTAATTAGTTTATAAATGATTTATATATAAATAACTTTAAAGAAAATAAAACCAATTATATTTATAAATAAAAGCTTATACAAATATCTTTAAAAATGAAAAACATTTTAAAATATTTATCTTTTGAATTTCAAAATTAAATTCAAATTCAAATTAAATTCTAAAATCCAATCAATATATATATACACACACGTATATAACTACACTTTTAAATTTTGAAAATCAAATTCTATATTAATTAAAATCTATTATATATTTATAAAAATAATACATTATAATTATTATTTGAATTTAAATAATTTATAAAAAAGATTATCTTATTACATATTTACATTACTTATCTTTCTAAATGAATTAATATATCATATGTAATTTATATTTTAAATTTCTATATATAATTACAGATCATATTTATCAAGTAATATTTAAAAAGAAAATAAAACAAACCTTTATTATTAATCTTATGTATACTTAAGCTAAAAAAAAATTTAAACAATTAACATTTACCTTAAGTATTTAAAACCATATAGTTATTTATTAAATAACTTTGAAAAGTTCAATATTAAATTAATTAGAATTTCCAAATTGCCAAATATATTTTAGAATTTGAAACAAGATTTTATTTATTTACTAAATTCAAACCAAAGATTTCTATTTACAATTTATACAAATATATATACATTATAAATAGAAAATATTTCATTAGCTTTAAAATATCAACTTAAATATTTATTTTCTTACAAAAGAATAAATTTGCCAATTTATATTGCAATTATAAATGAAAATTATCAAATCAATTTAATTTTTAATACGGATTATCAAATTAATATTGCCCAAAATTCTGGGTCATCACATCGTTGTTAGGTTGGTTTTGTAGAAGTGAGAGTATAAAGAATGGTGATTCAAATTTTTAAGATGGTAAATTCCTTCTCACATTGCTCTATCTCCCACATTATAATCGAAATCCTCATCCATAATCACTAGATGATGGAAGACTGGGTAAAATGTCAGATCCACAAAGCTAAGAAGAGAGAATGGGCTAATTCTTAGCAATAAAATCATGTCGATACTAACCACAATTGTGGTCGATACCGACCAAATTGGCGTCATACTTATACAAGCTATCAATACCTTCACAAGTCTCAAGCCTCCAAGTTCACAAGTGGGCCTCCTGAGGAAATCAACTTGATACCGACCATGTTACCTACTAATCTTGACTTCAAATTCTTTGTGTTGTTTCCTCTTGTCATCATAAGCATGCCTCCAAGTTCTTGATCCATTCTGTCTTCGTCTTGATGTCTAGATTCATTTAGAAGCTGCTCGGTTCAAATGTTGGATAATGTGTATAAATTCTATAAGTAAAGAAATATTAATTTCAAAATATTAATTTCATGGCTCTTTTATAAAGACTAAGCATATACATGATGATATAAATTCCAAAATCTATTGTTTTATAAACTTTATCATGCACTTCCAATGTTATGTTACGAATGCACGTTACCCATATGAGTATATAATGATATACTCATAAACTAAATAAATATTTATTAATTAAATTCATTAATTAAATATATCAAAAATTAAATAAACCAGTAATTAAATAAAACTGGATTTTATTTAAATAATCAAGATTGGATTTAGTTCAATCCATTAGACTTCATAGGACCACTATGATCCAAATAAGAAGAAAAAATGAAAACTACACGTTTCACCCGCTATAAACTAGCTCGGATCCATCATTCCCCTCCTTAGTCATTCATTTATGTACTGGAAGTTCCTCTATTGGCATTTTCTCTTATCAAACATTCGATTCACATCTTCATTCTTGCAAGCAGGTGTTCATTAGAAACTGAAGTAACGAGAGCGAGAACAATAGTAGAGGGACATATATATCCTCCTATATATCTATATCAAAATACATGTACGTTATATATATAACTTAAAACTTCCCCAAGGTTTTCATTTACTACTTATCTAATTTTAACCTTGGCTCTGTTTTACTTAAATGTAACCTAAGCTATGAAACCAATTTGTAACATCCCCTTTTCGAGACTCGAAAATGGACGTCGATGATGTTGTAGTCATCATTAGAATTATTTTAGAGCAGCAATATGTGATCAATATTTTTTTACAAAATTAAGTAAACTGAGTAGCTAAGTATTTTCCATTAAATAAATTCTCAATTATATTTTTCATAATTTCAATCATGCTCATATAGGGGTAAAATATAATAAACATAAATAGTAATGTCATTATCAACATATATGAAGATGTTGGCATGAAGATTTAACTAGTTTTAAACTCTAGTTTTACAACAGTGGAATAAAAAACCAATTTTTGTTAGCACAAGCCTCCAGCTTTTTCATGGGAATGTTTGTTTGTCTTTCCAAAAGGATCTATCTAATCCACTAACACTACCTACTCAAATGATTACTCATGAGTTCATAGGAAATAATAAAAAGCAGTTCAAAGATAAAGTTTAATATGAATAATGCTTTACCCTAAACAACATATTATATAGTGATACCATGCTGCTTTTTCCCTTCACTAATTCATCCATAGCAGTTACAACATTATACTATATAATAAAACATCATATAATGATCATACTCATACATCATATTAAAAATAAATGTGTACTTTACCTTACACAACATATCCCAACTAGGTTCTATGGTCGATTCATTTGGATTGCCACACAAGCTTTACTCGTACTACATTTTATGTCTAGGATAGACATTTTAAGTTGCACCTAACGTCTTTATCTTAAGTTCCCATTTATATCATGAACAGACAGTTAGCCATATTTAGACTTCTGGTTACCACTAAGGCCTTACACCAACTATAATGAATGAAATTTCATGTACAGACATTTGATTACCACTAAGGCC
Source organism: Allium cepa (assembly GCA_030765085.1). NCBI lineage: Eukaryota > Viridiplantae > Streptophyta > Magnoliopsida > Asparagales > Amaryllidaceae > Allium > Allium cepa. The sequence goes on from CM060938.1 coordinate 849,987,311, forward strand.
TTACATCAATATTACCGAATACAATGTTTTATGTAGACATTTGGCTATCACTAAGGCCATGCACTAATGTTTCGAATGCAATGTCATATATAGACGATTGATTTCCCCTAAGCCCTTGCAGCATTGTTTTTGAATAAAATGTCATGTTTAGAGTTTTGGTTGCCACTAAGGCCGTATACCAACGTTACCAAATATGATGTTATGTTTAGACATTTTGTTTCCCCTAAGGCCATACTAACATTTTATAAATTCAAACATTAATACTCAGCAACTCTTTGCTCTATCAAGCTTAGCATCATTTTTCCTGCTTTTATATAAATTATTTAATCCTAACTTACTATTATTTACTTAGGGAATTTCACCACTTGCACATATTGCATATATCATTTTTCTTTTAAGCTATTGAGTGTCTTAAATTTAAGTTAATGCATGCCTTAATTTCAAAGTTATCGGCTGTCATAAGTTTAAATTAATGCATGTTGCAATGTAGAGCTATTGCAGATCAAGTTTTAGGTCATACTGTGATATCAGAGCTTAATGTTATCGAAGGCCAAGCAATCACCAGTCAAGCAATTGCATGTCATATTCTAAATCTATCAAATGTCATTACTAAGAGATATTGCAGTTCAAATTTTAGTCCTATCGAGGGTTGAGTTTTAGAAGCTATCACATCTCATCATTTAAAGCTATCAAAGTTGAGCTTTTAGACTCTATCCCATGTCATCTTTTAAATACATTGAAGGTTGAGATTTTATTGCATATTAACTTTTAAAAATATCAAAGGTTGAGATTTTAGAAGCTGTGAATGCCATCTTTTAACGCTGCCGAAAATTGAGCTTTTAAGAGCTATTACATGCTAACCTATCGAAGATCATGGTGGAAGCTTTGTAATTATTTTAAGACTACATTATTTCCATTAAAAGTGATTGCTTTCCACTAAATCATATTGTTTTGCTTTCCACTAAATCATATTGTATGTTGAATTCTTATTGATTAACACGAATCTTTTAAGTTATCTTTCTAAGGAAACAAGAGATATAATTTCTCTTGGACGACAACTATTAATTATTTCCTTAATTAATTAGTTAAATTACCATTTGTAATTATTTTTCTCTTTACTACATATTCCATATCAATTTGAAAATGCATGAGAAAAATTATAAAAAATTAAAAAATTATAATCCTCTCTCTTTCAATACATATATAGATTTCATGTCAAAATAATCATATTTTAAATAACTATATCTAAAATTAAGCATTTTTCAACTTAGAAAATTCATATAAAATCCAAATAATTTCAAAAAATGACAAAATTAAAAATTCATCTCAAAATTAATGTTTTAAACAATATATAAAAATTTCAATTAATTTGAAGAAGGTTTGATTTATGTTTTGCCCTAGTACATGCCAAAATCATTACTATTTATTTCCAAAAGATGAATGAAATCATTCTACAAGTCTTAAAACTTGTTCATTATGAGTATCACAAACATATACAATCTAAATTCAAATGGATTTGGAAGTTATTATAGAAAGTATTACTTTCCTAAATTTTGAAAACTTGATTAATTCTTCTTCTTTCTTCTTAGAAAGGAATCCCTTTTCCTTTGTGATTTGATTTTCTCTCTCTTCTTTGCAATGGTGACTGACCTAATTTTCTACTTCATTTTTTAGTAAGTGTGGAAAATGAATGAGGAGATGGAATATGAGGGTTGATCATTTGGCTTGGGTTAAAATAGCTTTTTAGCTTGGTCTTATTAATCCCTTAAACTTTTCATCTTAACATTCACTTCTTATTATATTAGCGATCTTACTTAATTAATACTTAATAAGGAATTTTGTTCAATTAAATACTATATTATGACACTTTAAAATTACAAGGCTTCATAGAAACGCTTGAAAGAAGAATTGGGTACATACTGAATTCAAGTATGGCTTATCACCCACAAATGGACGGTCAGACCAAGAGAGTGAATCGTATACTAAAGGATCTTTGATGAGCTTGCATAGTTGACTTTGGAGGCCTATGGGAAGATAATTTGCATTTAGTATAGTTTGCATACAATAATAGCTATCAACCGGGCATTGGTATGACACCATTCAAAACTTTACATGACCGACCATGCAATATCTTTTCTTGCTAGTAAGAAATAAGGGAGAAATCGGTATTTGGACCAAATATTATTAGAGAGACTTCAAAAAAGATAAAGATAATTTAGTAACGAATGAAAGCTGTCCAGGTCAAACAAAAGAGTTACATTGATATGAGATGTCATGATTCAGAGTTCTTTATTGGTAATTTGGTGTTCGCTATGATTTCTCTGCTAGGAAATGTACTTCGATTTGGTAATAAAGGGAAGTTGGCATCGGGTTTTATGGGACCTTTACTGACACTCAAGAGGATTGAGAACCTTGCATATAGAGTCGACTCACCTCAGAAGAAGGCGGGTGTGCACAAAGTCTTCCATGTTTTGTATCATTGGAATTTTATGCGTGGCTCAAGTGTGATAGTCGAACCAGGTCAACTTAGTGACATGATAGTTGAGCTTAAAGCACAAGACCTCATAGGTCTATTCTTATAGTCAAGCAGAGCATGAAGTAGCTAAGGAGGTAGACCATAAAGCTATCAAGGACTCAATGGAATGAAAATGAAGGTGGTAGTACTTGGAAGATCGATAAGAGCATGAGAACCTCTTATTCGGAGCACTTCACTTGGTAAGCTTATGTTTATCGCATTTGGTAGCACATTGATATCTTTTCTATTTGCTAGTATATATGCATGATAGAAAGTTAGTAGAGTTTGACTGCTATGCTTTAATGTTGTGCATTTTTGTTTACTTCTTTACATTGGTTATGTTTTGTTTGATGTGGGAATTTTAGGGTGAAATTCATAAGGTGGAAGATAATATAATGACCTATACTTTTATATATTGATTGGAAGATAAAAATATTACCTATATAATTTAACATACTAGAAGTGAGCTAAAACTTTTAGTAATGTAGTAATTTGACATTTTTGAACTTTATAATAAATTATAGACATTTTCGGCTTAGGAAACTTGTAAAGACCATAACTTTTGATTGGAGTAGACTTCCAACCTAATTCTTGTTCCGAATGAAATATTTGATAGTTTCTTATTCCGTAGGGTGGTCATAATAGTAATTTGGCCTAATTGTTTGTGTGTATCGTTTAAGTGTTTTGGATAACACACGCGCGCACACACACATATATATCATTCATAACCATATACACATCCATATCATTTAAACATTTCATCATATCAATCCATTTAACCATACAAGCATCCTAATATATGCCTTATACACGTATCCATAACATTCAAATATATGATTTTAAACATTTAAAATCATTAAAACATACTCTAATTTATGTTTCTAAATCAGGTCAGATCTATTATTCGTAGTTTGACTTGAAAAATGGATCCAAAACACATGTATGAATAATAAATCTGACCCGATTTAAAAACATAAATTAAAATATGCTTTAATGATTTTAAGCATTTCAAATCGTCTCTTTAGATGATATTGATATGTATATTAGGCATAAATGACGATGTTTATATGGTTAAATGACTTGATATGATGATATGTTTACTACTATTGTGTTTGCATGCTATTTTTGAATAGTTGGAATACACAAAGTGAAATGAAGATGATTATTTATGGTTAAGGTTTCTCGAGTATAAGTGAAGATTAGACAATGGAATTTTTGTTTGATTACACTGAGATGGAGGATCCGTAGTCATAAATTAACTTCAATGGAACAACTCTAGAGAGTTTGGAGTTGATCGCATTAAATAAGAGATGCACACTGATCAAAGAGGCTAGAAAAGAGTTGGATCGATGGTAGAAGTGCACCAAAGAAAAAGATTTAGCCAATTTGGCTAAGTGATCGACTAGCACCCATCCATACGGATCAGTACCGATCTATGCCAAAGTTGGACATTGAATATTTGGTTTTACGGACTTGGAGAAACGCTTGTAGGACAAACTAAAGAAAATTAACTAAGTGTTGATCGATATAGATCCACAATGGATCGATACCTAAGCCTGTAAACGGATGCAATCGGATACGGATAGTGCCGTATCCGTATCCCGAAAAAAATCCATATCTGAATCCGTATCCGATATCCGCGAATATCTATTAAATAATATACTTATCCGCGGATATTTTCGGATATCCGAAAATATCCGTATCCGGCTTAACGAATACGGATATTTTCGGATATTGAAATATCTGAAAATATCCGCATTCAAACTTCAAAATGTAACTGAAATTTAACTCAATATACCGCATATTTAATTTGGCTTTAAACAAAAGATGAAAAATTGTAATAATACGTCAAATAAACCATTATATTACAAGAAGCAAGTATTGCATGAGAAATTCAACAGATAAGATGTTACGACTCATGATCATACCAAACATTTTCCACATCAGGGAAATTCTCAAATATCACATGCACATCAGTACATCATTACATCATTATACTGAAACATTGTAGCATGTAAACATTAAATACTCAAAAATAGTTACAAAATCTGTTATATACAATTAATTTTAAAGTAAAAGAAAGTGGTTTGTACATATAATTCTACAAAATATCAGTTCGCCAGCTCTAACCTTTTAAGATTAGACTCAAAATTCAATGAAGACAACCAGCCTAACAAAGCATTATTGGCTTGTTCAGGGACCTTGTCATGGACCTCGACATCAATCTGAGAATAGTTATGTCAATAAAATTAAGAGCTTGCTATTTTGGTAATGTTTTAGAGCAACAAAATATAAGGAGAACTCACCGATAATATACTTCTCTAGCATTAGGATCATTGGCCGGTTTGGTAATTGATTCTACAAGATAATCATCTACATTGGATTTGTTTATGCATACCTGAGGATTTACCAAGCATTTTTGTCAAAGGAATATCAAGGTAAATTTAAGCACTAAAAGAAAAGCAGCAAGAAGAAGAAAAGGATGAAGATAAAGATGGTGATGATTTCCATCACACAAGTAAAACATACATCAAAGCATAAAAAATTGATGGAAATGAGAGCGACATACACTTTTCAACACCGACTCTATTCTTTCTGGTTTCTTTGATTGCCAGAACAAAATTCCAAGCACAATTCTCTGAAACACCTCTTTTAATGGATTCATTACGAACTTCTTTAACGAAGTTTCTTCTTCGCTTTTGTTAGGCTCAGCGTCAGGATTTCCAAATTGTCCTGCAGAGTTTAGTAATGCAAGCCCAACAACCTGTTGAGGCAAATCTGCTGCAGCAAACAAAGCTGTAAAGCCACCTAGGCTGTAGAGCAATATAGGTTAGCAATACGCAGTTCAGTACAACACATACGCATAAATCAGCCATCATAATTTTAAAAACATATACAATTAATTTATACAACTTTTTCCTTCAAACTATATGTGACGATGGAGAAGCTCGTCTAGGTGGAAAAAAGCAATATAACTACAAATACAGAAACATTAATCGAAGCAAGTGTTGCCTGTTTCCAACTAAGATAGCTGGTTCTTTAACAATCTCCTTCGAGAAATCTGATACTTGGTCCTTCCATACAATTGCATCATATTCAATAAGGGCTTTATCACTCCATCCAAACCCCAGTAAATCTATAGCATAAACTTTGTACTTCTTTGCCAACTCGGGAATGTTGTACCTAATAATTAAGAAATCCAAAATAAATAAAGTAATCACAAGCAATATATACGCCTTCACTCCATCAATTTACCACATCTAATCCATAATAATTAACCATTTGTCCTGTAAAGTTTCTTCATAACTTCATCGTCCACTGTTAAAAAAGAAACATAATAATTGTTTTATAAATGCAGGTGGGGAGCAATGTCCATGTTGTGATTTTCAAGCATCTGCCATACTTGAAAATTTAGTTTCTGATTAATCAAAATACCTGATAACTCAAAATACACATGTTTTTGCAAACTTTTTAAACTGTTTTAGGAAACACTCAATTTTTTTCATTTCTTCTATGACAATTTGTTGCAAAGGTTAATCTATGCAAGACAGGATTGAAAAACTTTTTTTTTCATCTATTATATAGAACAACATTAAACATGAAAAATTGTTAATACAACGTAACATGAAATCAACAAGTGCTCCCACTGCTTATCTAAGTAAATTCAGAAATTACCGAGACAATTTCCAAGCTGAGCAAGGAATTAGAGCTTCCACTGCTTCAGCGTCGAAACTAGGGCTTCGACTTTCGAGTGGAGTCGCGAGTTCGAGAGCGTGGAATAATCGACTGTCAATGAAGGCGATGTCGATTGTCGACTGTGTGGAATCACGATTCGCGAGTGAATTACTTCAAAATGGAAACGCGACTGTGTGGAAGTGGAATCGCGATCGTCGGCTGTATAATGGTGTTAGGGTTTTGTTTTAATATGGGTAGGGTATGTATACGGGTAGGTATGTGGTACAGTAATGGGCCAAAATACAATCAGACATGTTTATTTGGAAATTTGAATGGAATGAAATTGGATGGATGGATATTTATTATGGATATAAAATAACATATTAAAATAATAATAAAATAACTTCGAACCGGACGGATATTTATCGGATACGGATATAGCCATATCCGTATCCATATCCGAAATATGTTTCGGATATCGGATATTCGCATCCGCTTTTCGGATATCGGATAATTATCCGGTTTTCGGATACGGATGCGAACGGATTTCAGATATTTTGGGTATTCGTTGACAGGCCTATCGATACCAATCCATCGAAATTGTGAATTCAGGTAAACTACGGCTTGGGGAGTGGAGCAAAGCTAATTTTGGCAAAGTGCATGGACTTGTAATGATCATGTTAGATTGTTCGTGATCCATGCCGCTAAAATCAATGGATGTGAACTTCCTGATAGAGTTAGGAGTATGTTCTAGGGGCAATTATGTAATTTTTTACATATACCTTAATCGATAATCAATCTTATTTGAAATAAAAGTTGTTTTCTTTCTATTATAGACTTGTTACATTATGATATCATTAATTAAAGTGTATTTAATAAAAAAATCCATAAATGTTTTGTGATAGTGTTACAAAGTGTTTTAATCAGGAGTAATTTATTACAAGGAAATTAAACATACTATTTTAAATATACATAGTCAAGATGTATTCAGACTGGATATCGATACATCCATTGAGATTAGAGTACGTAATGCTTTTCAAATATTAGGCAGTGTATTACGCATGACTATTGGGAGGCACCAAGATGTTACATGCTGATAGTTATTGGAAAAGTATGGAATCACCCACTTGATAGTTTTTTGCTGGTTAATATAACCAAGGTCAAATAGAAAATATCGATATGACAATATTACATAGTTCTTTGACTTGAGAATACATTGATCTTCAATATGTAAGCTCTGCTTTGATTATAGTTAACATGAGGCACGATGTCCACCTAACGACTATAGTTGGTGTTTGTACCAAAAATGGGCACAACACTCATCGAATGTAATTGAAGAGAATAGAATGAAGAAATTAAATGAAAAATGAGGCTAATCTAACAATCATACCAAGAAAAGTAAGCAGAAATAGAAAAAAGACAAGAGTTTATAGTGGTTTGGCATTGTAGACTACGTCCACTTTGAAGAGTTTGTTGTCTATTGATGATTCTCAACTGAGTTACAACAGTACAAATCACTAGTACTCAAGGTACGATGGAGTTTCAACAGAGTAGCAGCATAGAAGTTCCAAAAGTCATTTTTCAGTAGCCAGAGGGGTGTTATTTATAGGAGTAGATCAGAAAATATCTGCCCCAGAGCTCGGAATACCATTTTTCATGCGTAGGTGGGCCCACCAGATTGATCTGGGGTCATTTGGGATTGATCCTTGATCGATCCATGTTGTCTTCGTATCGATCAAGATTGGCTCCAATTGAGCTGCGATTGATCAATAGAGCTCTTGAGTTGATATAGCAAGCTCCTGTGAAAATTTCATAGCATTTGGACTTGTAGTTTTAGAGATACGATTGTTCCAAGGTTGGGTTTTCTAGTTTGGCTGAAGGCTTCGTATCGATACGTTCATATCGATCCTCTTCGTACTGATACAATGCGCACCGATCAGTTGTTTGTCGATGATGTGGTGCTGGAGATCCACATTTCATGCTCATAGACTATTTCCTTTGGTTTGACTACTTCCTTCATCTCCATCCAATGTTACACTCGTCATATCGATCCCTGCCTCCTTATTTTGTATCGATGCTTCGCCTCGACTCTTCGTATCAATCCAATAATTGATCGATATGAAACATATAGTGGTTGGTTGAATGAAGCGCAATCGGTCCATGGAATGTTGAGGTTTGTTCAAACTCAATGGATACAAAATGAATGGAGGCTGAGTGATGAACTTATGTTCATTTCGTATCGATCTAGATGGATACGAAATGATGGTTGTAGGTTGGTGGATATGAAATTGTTATGTTCCACATGGATCTTGATCGATCCATAACTTGAGCATATAGACTCCAGTTGACCTAAAATTTGAAATGTTACCTTTCATAGTTTTGCTTGTCATACTACGCTAATTGTAGCTCGATCTAGACTTGGACCAAGTTTGCTTATATCCATCGTGAACCTATAGATAACCAATCTTCGGGACGAATTATCTTCAGTCTCTAGTCAAGCCTTTGGTGTCATGGCCTTGCCAAAAGGAGGGATAACATTTGCTCCTCAAAGTACGTCCTGTGTGAACATTACGTGCTTTGAAAAGCTGCAATTTTATCATGAAAAAGTTCAATCTGATTCGTCGAACAGTTGTTGTCTTTTCATCAATTAATGTGACTTTTGGTAGAATTCTAGTAATATAAACGTTGAGTTGTAGCCTGCCAATGACCACACGGTTTTTTGTTGTAACTGAAGGTCAAGTGCTAACAATTTTTTGTTCATTATTTCGGTTTTTACCAAGTAAGCATTCAATTCCTGTTAACTTTGAAAATCAAATGTTAGTTTGGCATACATGCACGTATATTAAGTTGACTACCATTTGTGTTTGCATGTTCACGGGTCATTGTCAAGTTCCTTTTTTTTATTTGGATCGAGTTTCATATCGATCCTCTCCTAAATCGATATGAAATTCGAATTGTAACAACGATTGATAATCGTTTTAATTCATTTCTTTGTATAGATCCTCTCCTAGATCGATCTGGGATGTATGAAGACAAGCTTCATATTGATCGTTATCAATATGAATTAGACATGACTTTAGAGTGCTTCGTATCGATGGATACGGAATTTACAAGTGCTTGCTTCGTATCAATGGATATGAAACATTTAGCCTGGGATCGATCTACATCGATGGATACGAAGTGGATGGCCACTCATGAATGGATACAAAATGCTAAGCTTTGGATCGATCGCGTTGATGGATACGCAAGTCATTCTTCGTAATGATGGATATGAACGACTCAGATGAAATCATATAGCGCTCTTCGTATCGATGGGAGTTGACCGCTTCTATCGGTTTACATGACTGGATACAAAACGTCTTTCTTTGGATACAAAGGCATATAAATAATTTTTTGTACTTAGAAAAATATCCACTTGCATCTGCTTTCACTTCATATCGAGAAATAGAACTATTGAATCCTCATCTTCGAAAGAGCCAACTTTTAATCTTTAATCCAATTCTTCAAACTAGGTAAATGATTGACCAAAACCATTCCTAAAGCGATGAGATTCAAGCCTTCATGCTTTCCGTCCAAGGAAATGGCCAAATCTGGCATCACTGATGCCGGAGCATGGCTGGAATGAGGTTAAAGATGTGCTTTAATGGTGTCATAGAGGAGAAGAAGGAAGGGATAACTGGAAGGAGTTGATGGAGTCACCAATTTCAAGCTTTTGCCTCAAATTCATATAGGTAGGAGATGGTGGAAGGTTGCCTCTATGATCGATCTGAGAATCATATAAATTCGTATCGATGTAGACCGATGGATACGAAATTAATTGCCTTGGATCGATACAAATAGATGGACACGAATAGGATCGATACGAACGTGTTATCGATATGAACAAGTTATCAGTCCAAGTTTTTGATTGATACAAAATTAGGATATAGAGGAACGATCCTATTCGAACCATGATAGATATGAAACCAATTACCTTTTGCATACTTGAACACTTAACTCTAATGAGCTTTAGCCTTGCATATCTGGACTTGATTGAAAAACTGCATATATGACTACCTTTCAAAGCTCGTCGATGGAACTGTAACTTTGCAAACATAATCAATTTTACCATGGATTGTTCTACAAAGTTAGGATGGCACAGTTGAGACAGTCAGCGATGATGGTCACTTCGGTCGAATCTCGTAGTCTTGTCACTTTACCATCTTTTAAACTTGTAGAAATTCAGAGTATTATGTAGCACTTCACTACACAACATGTTCACTCACTTTACACCAGAGGGAACACAGTTTCTTGCCATCTAATAATGGTTTTTACCGAGTTCAATAGCTATGGATCTCGAAAGCTCCGAGCAGCAGGAAGTTCATAGTACTCCACTTCCTAGAATAAAAAGGCCAGACATCGCAGTAGACACAATATACCCTGATCCGTATGAACTATCATATGCCATGCTGGCTATAAATCCAGAAGACTCCATACGGTCCAAAATTTAGGAAAATATGCTCAGCAGAATTTGTCTCAGGCATGGCTTATCTTTTAAGGAAGTTCTATTACTTGGGCCAAAAGATAGGGCACACAATCCCCCGAAGGGTTCACTACTTGTAATAGGTTCATGTCCATGGCCAGAACATTACCCCCGTTCAACTAATTCATTCGTGACGTATTATTTTTCTTGAGGATCGTGCCTTCCCAACTGTATCCGAACGAATATGCTCTTCTCAATAGCTTATATATCATAATTATAGAACATCTCCTCCGACTCCCAACCGTCGACGAGATCAGATACTTATTTAATGTCAAGAGTCGGGGGGATAATCCCTCATTCACTTTTTAGAAACGGTCAGGAACTGCCAAGCCGTGGCAGGTGCTTGGAGTTAATTGAGCGACTTCAAGACAAATGTTCTTCGTGAGATGCCCACCGGAGTTTGCTAGGCGATGGTTGGTCATATGTAAGTGCTTTAACTTCTTCGTCAATTAACTAGGTAATACAAAGCAATGCTGAACACATTACTGCATTCCTTTTAAAGCTTCCATTCCATGGCCCGAAGGAGCTTAGTTCAAGGAGATAGTGAGAATGCTTCAAGCGGTGCCTGCCAAACTTAGAGAAATAGATGATGTTCTTAGTGATGATAACTTGATCACCGTTGGGATCATTGAAAGAGGCCAAAGTATTGGGCTGACAGGGTTTCCCAAAGTGGTACCTGTAAGGCATAGTGGAAGACGAGCTCTTACTATGCCCCCAATCGAGGGAGCTCAGAGCGCACCTAAAGTTACAATCGTCGTACTAGTCGATGACGAGAGTATAACAGCTAGACATGGGCTCACGATCGTGCCTCCATAGGGCCTTCGATCATCAGAATCAAAGGGAAAGGGCAAGACTCTCCTCCACAAAGCCAAAAGGCATAAGACCATTGTAATAACTCATCCCGTTGCAACTTCTGTAGGTCCAGAGACCTTTTCTCCACAAACGGAAGGTTCACTGAGAGGATTGTCGGATGTTCCTATTCCAGATGACATATCTTCGTTCCAGGATCTTGGATTAGAGGGGCTCCACACTCCACCATGAATTAGAGCGGGCCTAAATTCTTTAGACATAGTGGAGCCAACTCCAACGAGCAAGGCCACCCCAATCGGTCGGTTAGGGGGTTTGCACATGCATACACACACTTCATGGCAACCACATGACTTCTAATCAGATGCTTCTTAATTTATGGAGATAATTAATTCTACTTCTCTTTCGTTTTACAGACACGATGGTGAAACAAGGGTCCATGCTCAGCAATCTTCGCTCTTCACGCCATTCTTCCAGTTCACACTCTGAATCACAGTGGCGTGAAAGTGAGAGAGACTATGGTCGCGGCTATTACTCCAGCTAAGAGCTCAAGCGCCATGATAGGGAGAAGGAAAGGTCATGTAAAAGCAAGCGTCGCTCTCGGTCATGATCTCCACCATCAGAAGGACCTTTAAAACCATCTGGCTCCTTTAGGCCATCTTTCGAAACTACAAATCAAATAGCGTCGTTTCACACTCCAAAATCCAACGATCAGCGTCGTAGAACTGAAATAGAAGCTCCTGTCATCATAGTTAAACTGCCATAGAGCCCATAGGGGAGGGAGGCATCCATATCACCAAGTTGAAGAAAGATTTTCCAAACTTTAGTTTCAATGGCTACTACTTCCCTCCTAACTTTAAAATAACCCCAAATGACATAGATAAATTAGTGCAAGACTATGTGCATGACGCGTATAGCCAATACTGTAAATGGGTTAAGACGGCGGAACAGATTCCGACTGTGTCTTTTGAGCAGGTCAAGGCTATTGAGAAATTAGAAGGCAATCTCTCTCATAAGGACAAAACAATAGAAGTGCTTACCATGAAATTGAGTCTTCGAGAAAAGCCGAGATTGAGACCAGCCAAAGAGCCGAGGAAGCCATGAAGTTTAAGGAGGAGATAATGAGAATGCACATGGACATGGTGTAGGAAATAGGGCACCATAACATTGTCATTATTTGGGAAAGGGATTCTGCACGAAGAGAGGCTGACGAGCTGAAGGCTAACCATACCAGGGACCTTAAAGAGAAAGACGAAGCCATCAAGTTGGACCAGGAGGCATGTGAGGAGGCGGTTAGACTTATTGAAGAGAGGGATGCTACAAATAAAAAGGCCGAGGAAGCCGACGCAAGGGTAGAAAGGGAAATAAAAGCGGTAGAGGCCGGGATGGAAAGCGATATCGAAGATCTTCTGGTCACCTACAACGCTAATGTTCTGAGAAATCAAAAATTGAACTGGCTCGACGAGGACTATCCCTTCCAATTATATGAGGCCTGGAACCACTTGCTTGGGGATGAAAAGGTGATCTGCAATGCTACAACCATCGATGAGTTTGAATTAGAAACTCAAGTGTTGATCGGAGATAAGCCTAAAGTCCTTCACGACATAGTTATCGTGCTTTAGAGAGAAGACCTGGCGGCTAAGTATCTGGAGGCCGAAGAAGGATCCGAGAATGAACATCGTGGAGTTGGTTTTGATGTGCCTTCAGCATCTCAAACTGAGCCTACTTCCTCTGTTGATCCCCCGGTCATCCCAGAGTACGATCCTGATAGGCCGCATTTTTCTTCGATCACCGTGCGCAGCTCAAAAGGCCCATCGGGCCAACCTGGGAGCCAACTTGAGGAAGGTATTTTGCACACTTTTCTTATTCTTCAAAATGCAGGAGCACTATCAGATGATATTACTAATATTCTCTTACCTTCCTTTAGTCTTAGATTCTACACCGGCCGACCCTCCTGCAACTCAAAAAGTTCATCACAAGCATGAGGCGTTCACAACGGAGGCCTCAATAGTAACAATTACTTCTTCGGTTGGGGAGAAACATGGTGGCAGCTTTGTACTTAATGATCAAATAATGGAGCGCTCCTCGGCCATCAAAGCGATCCAAGTATTGAAGTGCCCTTCAATGTAGATGAAGATGTAATCATAACGGGCTCCTCGGGTTCGACCAGCAGCATTTCGATGGGTATACGTGCGAACTGGGCAGAGCAGATAATGGAGGAAATTAAGGCCAAGATCGAGCAAGCTGAGGAGGCTCATAAAGCTGGCGGAGGTATGGTGGGTCCCGGTCCGGTCTCGATTTCGTGCTTTCTTCAGGTGGCACCATAACTGAAACTGGAGTACCTCATTCTTTTGGTGCCAAGAGTGCCACCATTCCGCCATTTCGCACACAGAGGATACTTCAATCCCTATGAGTACTCAAGAAGAGATTGCATCAATTCCCCTAACCAGAGACAAGCCAGCTGGAGCAGGCTGGGGAGGTAAAGATTCAAAGAGAGGTTCGGGCTGTAGCTCGGGCGGATATAGATCCAAAGAAAGTCAAGAAGAAACCGAAGGCGTAGATTTGCATTTTTTTCTTCCTCTTTTGTAGATAGCTAGAATAAGCTTCTCTTTTGCTTTTTGTAGGCCATGTATAGAAGCGGGTTTGGCCCCTGCGCATAGGAATTTTTTGAACAGACTTTATACTTATTTTACAAGAATAGTGTGAATAAAATTCCTTTTTTGTTTTCAGCATAACTCTATGTTCATTTATCTAATTACTTTAGTACTCGCTTTTCCATTCAATGTACTTATGAATCTTCAGTCTTTGAGTCGAACTTGAGTCTGGTCTTTAAGTCCTAAAGTCATTGCCTTCGATCATAATTAGATGTTGAGTCGAGTTGCAGCGTTGCGTTGTCTTTATCAACGACCGGAACTTGAGTTATGCCCTCAGTTCTGGGGAGAATTGAAGTAGTCAGTTGGCAGTCGTCCTCCTCCTTCACCAACTTTGATTTGAGTTAGTCGAAAAAAAGTTAAAGCGACACAAGTTTGAATGGTCAGATCACACTCGCTCGCTTGCTAGTATTTACATCCACACTTTGGGATTTAGACTTGTATGCTGGTGATCGGTCACGCCTGCTTAATATTTAGAATCATATCCACACTCCAAGGACATAAGTTATTTTATGGAAGGTTTGTCGAACCCGTTTAATGTTTAAAATTACATCCACACTCCGGGGATATAAGTTATTTTACGGGAGGTCGGTTACACCCGTTTAATGTTTATACTCTAGTTCGCATTTCGGGAATCTAGAGTCAGTTGATAAATGGTCAATCACATCTGTTTAAGTATTAGGATCTCATTCGCACTCCGGGAACAAGGACTTGGTTAAGGTTGTGGATGGTCGGATCACATCTGCCTTGATCCAACAAGCAAAGTCATAGATGGATGGATCCATCTTCTTCGATCTTGAAAAGAAGTGAGGTCATGGGTGGATGGATCCATCTTCCTTAAGCTTTGGAAATAAGCAAGGTTGTGGATGGACGAATCCATCCTCCTCGAGCTTCAAAAATAAGCGAATTTGTGGATAGACGGATCCATCCTCCTCGAGCCCGGAAATAAGGAGGTTGTTGATGGATGGATCCATCCTCCTCGAGATTGGATTTTGGGGTTTGTACTTCAGCTTGCACTCTGGGAGCTAGAGTTCATTGGAGGATCATCGTGTTTTAATCCTTCATTACTTTATCATTGCTTGCCCCCAAGCTTGGGGTCCTTAGCAAGTGACCGGTCGGATCACGATCACTCCCTATTTGAATGAGTCCCATCGTAGAATGGGGCTTAGCTCTTCGCATATCGTGATGGCCGCACGATGCACTTCAAGAATCGCCAATCTGGCTTGATGAGTCTGCACTTTTTTGCTGAAATAGAAAGTGATGCAAAGTCGGTTGCCTTATTACAAGTTCAAATTCTAAATTACATAAAACAAATTTCAAAAGAAAAGCAAGCTAAATAAAGGAAAGCCACTTATGTGTAATAGCAGCGGAGACTTTCGTTGTTCCATGCTCTCGGTTCCACAATATAACAGGAGCATCCGGCCGCATGATCACCATGTATTACCCCCTACTCCATTATCAGTGGGGAACTTCAGAGTTAAACACCAAGTGGAAAATCTACCCTGAATTCCACAAGCGTCGGTCAGTCTAGGAAAGCGTTATAAGGAGAATGAATATCCAACACAACAAACTGTAACACCTGGACTCTCCGGCGATCACCAATACCCAACTTAATAGGTAATTCCACCATCCCAGCCGGTATGGTTGCACTTCCATTGAAACCATGTATGAGTGACTGACACAGTTTTATATCCTTTGCTTCCATCAGCATTTAGTAGTAAGTATGTTTAAAAAGTATGTTTACGGAACTTCCACTATCGACTAAGATCCTCTTCATCCTAGCAGGACCTATTTGGGCTGAAATAACCAATGGATAGTAGTAGGGGCTTAGACTCTGTCGGTATCACAATTTCTGAAAATGATGTCGATTATCATCGTCCCTTGTTGTTTTGCCGAGGCCCCATCATCATTATTAATACCACATTCGAAGTCCACATGCCTAATCGAACTGGCATATAACTCCATTTCCTTCCAGCTCCGATCAGCCGGATGAGGACCACCACTTATAGTAATAATTACCAACCTCCTACTAATACGAATGGGTTCTTTAGGTCTCGCTTGACCTTGATTTAGATTAGACAGACACGCACTTCTATCCTACGGATCCCTGATGAATTGTTCTAACTTTCTCTCTCTGATCAATCTCTCGACGATATCTTGCAAATGATGACACTCATTAGTGTTATGGACGTAACAATCGTGGAACCTACAGAACTTTCCGGATTGAATTTGTTTCTCAGATGACGATTTCAGAGCTGGCGTCTTATACTGTCTGGTATTGCAAGTCTGAAGATAAACATTTTCCAGCGACGCGTTTAAGAGAGTATATCGGTCGAACACAGGAGTTCTGGGCCTCCCGCAATGTGGGTCTCTCTTCTTTCCCTGACCTCCATTATCCTTCTATTGACCTTGCTTGTTCTATATGTTCAACTGTACATTACCAGAATTCTCACTAGTCTGCTTACTTCGAAATTGTTCCTAATGTCTTCACTACTGGGCCCTGCAACGTCCTGCTTCCTAGATTGTTTAGCGTCTTCCCTCCTCCAAAACTAGGCGGCATTGGCATAGAAACAATCCAACGTAGCGGGAGGTTTCCCAACCAACCAATCACCAAATTCAGAATCAGGATCGATCTCTTTAGTCAATGCCATCAGAATAGAGCTGTCTCTAGGGTTGCTGACCTCAGCACAAGCAGCATGGAACCTTTCCAGACAACGCCTAAGAGTTTTTCCTAGAGCATGAGTAACACTGGACAAGGTATTGAATCCTTCGATCTCGTGGCATGCATACAGATTTGTTCAACAAACTTAGTAGCCAACTGATCAAAACATGAAATAGATCTAGGTGGTAGACAAGTGAACCACATTGTCGCGATGCCTCCAAAGAGATAGGGAAGCTTCTACACTTAACCGCATTGTCAGCTCGAGTGGCGTTCATGAGCCATTCATATTTTAGGATATGCTGGTTAGGATCCGAATTTCCTTTATACACCGGCAAGGTCGACACCCTGAATCGACGAGGTGGTTCTGCGTAGAGAATGTCATTGGTGAATGGAGTGTGACTTCGGGAGATTCCCCAATCATCGTTTGTGAGGCCTTGACTTTCTCTTATCATTTGGCATATCATGGTTGGAATGTCAATCATCTAGATGTTCGGGGCCAAGGCATGGTCGGGTTCCATGTTATAGGGATGGTCCGGTCATTATTTATCACTATATACGACCCGTTCCATGCCTCCTTGTCTCCCAGTCTTCATGGAAGTGAGGATCCTGAGAATGAATGCAGTGACGAGGGGCTGGATCCTGTTGGTTTTGGATCTCGGCTTTCAGATCTATGGCAGCAGCAGCTGAATGGCCATGAGTGGTGTGATAAGGAAGTTCTCCTTCTCAGGGGGAGGATCCAGCTTGATGCCCTGTAGAAGGACCAATCCCAGTCTACCTGAAATTCACAGTATGCGGATGCTCGGAGGCTTCTGCGTAGTTTCCATCCAACTGACGGTGTGTAGATCTGCGTTTGAAGTCGGAGGATGTTGAGCTTTCAGACAAGGAATAAGAGGCATGCTCCCTTCTAGATCTCCCTTGCCTTTCCTCATTCAGCTGGTTTGCGAGCTCCGTATTGGTATGGATCTTCTAAGTGAGCTCCTGACAGCTCTATGTAAGCTCTTGCATAAGGTCTGGAACTTCTTCCTAGTCACCGGACCAAGTGGATCTTGAGCTCCAATTGTTGTTTGGCTTGTTATGGTCAGCTATGTAGGATTTTGCCCATCCCTTCCTTCTGGATCTGCGGTATTGGAAGTAGTTTTGGTGTTGCGCACCATGTAGAATATAGCTCTTCCTAGATCTGGAATAATCTGAGTAGAATGGAAGGAACTACTGGACGAAAGATCTGTATCTCCTCCTTAGATTTTAGCAATCCAAAAACGGCGGGATCCACGAAATCAGAGAAAAATGGAGTTTTCTCAGTGAAAGCACCAAAGTGTTTGTATTAAAAATGGGAATGACACTCATCTGATAGAATTGAAGAGATTAGAATGAAGAAATTAAATAGAAAATGAGGCTAATCTACTAATCACACCAAGAAAAGTAAGCAGAAATAGGAAAAAGACGAGTTTGTAGTGGTTTGGCGTTGTAGCCTGCGTCTAATTTGAAGAGTTTGTTGTTTATTGATGATTCTCAACTGAGTTACAATGGTATAAATCACTAGCACTTAAGTTACAATGGAGTGTTAGTAGAGTTACAGCGTAGAGGTTCCAAAAGTTCTTTTTCAGTAGTGTAGGGGTGCTTTTTTAGGAGTAGATCTAGAAATATCTTCCCCAAAACTCAGAATACCCTTTCTCACGCATAGGTAGGCCCACCAGATCGATCTGGGGTTGTTTGGGATGGATCCCTAATCGATCCACGTTGTCTTCGTATCGATCAAGATTGGCTCCAATTGAGTTGTGATCGATCAGGGGAGCTCTTGGGTTGATACACAAACTCCTGTGGAAATTTCATAGCATTTGAACTAGTAATTTTATAGATATGATCGTTCCAAGTTTGGGTTTTCTAGTTTGCCTGAAGGCTTCGTATCGATATGTTGTTTTTTGATGACGTGGCATTGGAGATCCACATTTCTTGCTCATAGACTGTTTCCTTTTGTCTGACTGATTCCTTCATATCCATCCAAGGTTATAATTTTCATATCGATCCCTGCCTCCTTCTTTCGCATTGATGCTTCGCCTCGGCTCTTCGTATCGATTAAAAAATTGATCGATACAAAACATATAGTGGTTGGTTGAATGAAGCATAACCGGTCTATGGAATGTTGAGGTCTGTTAAAACTCGATGGATATGAAATGGATGGAGGTTGAGTGATGGACTTGTGTTCATTTCGTATCGATCTGAATGGATACGAAATGATGGTTGTAGGTTGATGGATACGAAATTGAGGTGTTCCACATGGATCTTGATCGATCCATAACTTGAGGATACGGACTCCAATTGACTTGAAATTTGATACATTTCCTTTTATAGCTTTGCTTGTCATACCATGCTAATTGTAGCTCGATTCAGACTTGGACCGAGTTTGCCTGTATCCATCATGGACCTATAAATAACCGATCTTTGGGACGGATTGTCTTCAGTCTCTAGTCAAGCCCTTGGTGTCATGACCTTGCCAAAAGGCAGGATAACAGTTGGGTCGAGTGGTAGCATGGAAAGTGAAAAACTGTTCAAGAGAAAATTCGTCTCCTCGGTTATGTGGGGTTAGTGTCATGGTCATCTAAAGTCAACTCAAAGTTGAAGTCTCTAGTGAAAGCAGTTCGATTAATGATAATTGTTATTGTTGAACCAAAGACTTACTATAAAGTTGAATATGGACGATACTAGAATGGGAACCATTACCAAATTTGATAAGTCCTAAATGATATAGTTTTGACAAAGATAATTAGTGTAAATTATTGGCACTGTCTGATAATGCTTAATGCTATAAAATGGGATTTTACTGATGTCAAGTGAGCGATAGATTTGGCCAAAATGTCACACCAGCTGCTGTGAACATTAATATTTTAATTGTTCAATATTAATCGCTAACCAAATTTACACCTAAGAGTCACATAACCAAAACGTTGAATACTCCCATTGCCACCCGGTTTATTGAAATTATAATTGTTATAAATTGATTAAGATTTAAGAAATATTAATTATGAAACTTTATTTGATGCATGTTAAAAAATATTAAGTAGTATGTATATAATAGTTATAAATACAATTATGGATATACGATGTAACAATCCGCATATTTATCGATTATATATTTAAATATTTTATTTAAATATTTAATCGTTAATCGAATTTTAGTCCGAAAACCTACTTTTTGCAAACAGTCGAATTGGGACTCGAGACCACATCCCATTGAGTTCAAAGTGACGTTTGCGACCTTTTTGAGTATATACTTCGATATGTTTGGAGTTAGAGGAATTTTGCCACTTCTTACTTAGGGCTTTGGTTTGGGCTGACCCCAATAACCCCACTTATGTATTCAGTCCCAACCCGCTCCCCTTCATTTACTTCTTTTCTATTTTCCTAATACTCAAGCTTTTATGACAATGGAGAGTGGAATGGGAAATTGAAACTCAAGCCCTAGTTTTCTCTTGCAAATCAAGCTCTAGCTCCAAACTAATAGAAGAACCCATTGGTAAGCTTCTCTTCTTCTTCTCCAACTCATTCTCTTATCAAAATTCAGAAATTCATAAACCTAATTTTGAGAATGTTCTTCTTTTAAAGCTTAGAATCAAGCTTCTTGAGTTGGATTTGAAGAGTGGTTGATTCTCCCTTTGCTTTCAAGCTTCTTCTTCAATTGTTTGGGTTCAAAGGTGAGATTTTTAATCTCACATCCAAGTCTATGAATTATCTTCGATTGTTAGGTATGAATTCCTAACACTTATTCATGTGCATTTGATTTTTATTTGGATTGGTTTTGAGAATATTCCAATTTTAGTGTTTTGAAAGCCAAATCCTTAAAAATCATAGCTTTGATCTTTGATCATGATTTTGTGATGCATCGAAGAGCCTATAGGACCGGGTAGCCGTTGGGCATAATTCCCTAGCGTCCGTGCTCGTTCGGTTGCGAATTGGCGGAGGTTGCTCGTCAATTAAATGGGCATCAGATTACAGAACATCAGGTTCAGCCGACCGAACCCCTGGGCCGGTCGACCGACCTGCTATTAAAAGTGCAATTGCACTTCTGTCTCTGGTTCGGTCGGCCTGCTACAGGGCTCGGTCGACCGAACTGCTGTCCCGAGAATTTTTCAGAACAGGGTCCGGTCGACCGAGCTCTGTAGCCGGCCAACCGACCTGGTGAAATTTTGCCTAATTCACCTAGTTGTTTGAATTCCCAACTTTAATCGATTCGTGTTGTTTCCTATTTGTTGTTATCATATATTATGACTTTGATGACTCCTTTTAAGGGATTTTTGAATATCCATTTTGATGGATCCTTTATCGATTTCTTTGGAATTTTATTCACGTCTTCGAATGTGAATATTGGTGATCGATTGTTTCTACAATCATTTTTGTGATTTTGCCACTTCAAAATATAAAGGTTTTCTATACTAGTAGTAAATATTTAACTCTTTCACAAAGTTGATTTCAACTCTATTTTCAATAACAAAACTCGTTTATGAAACCGTTTTCCAATCTACTAGTATATACAAAACCTTTACCTCACTAGTATGAGAAATCTAATTAAACGACTTGGTAAAACAAGTGGTATGAAACGCTTGCGTTTACTTCGTTGGTTAATTCTTGGACTTGTTCGATTGAATCTCTTGTGACAATTTTCTAGTGAAGATCTATAGTTTGTTCGTAAATATTTAAGTTAAGCAAGTGGTTATGGGACATGAAGCTAAACTCATATATTTACTAACTTAGTGTAATTGACACTTCTTGATGATCAATGATGATCATTTTTGTGATTTAGACTAGCAATGTGCGATGTCTCTTTGTCTGCGAGGGAGACTAAACCCCGTTTTGTGGAGTTTCGACTCAAATTGGTGGGGTAGCGCCCCATGGTCTTCGCGCCATTCGTGTGTCAAAAATTTAATGGCTAGCTACCATGAGATAGCGTCTCGTTCGTGTGATACAGCTGTTGGTGAGTTTTCATGCTCCTGTTCGTGTGATAGGCCTTTTCCTCCCCTTTTTATGATTTCTGGATTTCGTGTGTTGAATTATGGAATTTATGCTTCACCAATTTTAGTGATTTTCATTGATATGATTTATCAATTTTTGTGCATTGGTGAGTTCGTGTGTCATTGACTTGTTGTGAATACAAGTTTTGGGTATGATACCCTTTTTGGATCTTTGAAAAGATTCTTGTGATATTGATTAATCGTTGATGATTATCATTTACATACTTATAGTAGTATGCCATTATGGATATTATATGTTTATGCCATATCTCTTATTCTATATCATGTCGTATGATATTTATAGCTAGATTGATCCGTTTATTATTTTCTTATGAAATAATACTCGGGTCAGACCGAGATGTTGCAGGTGCTTCTGCATGACTTCTCTCCAGGGACCTATTACTCTGACCTTTGGCTAACTACTTAGATTAGTAGTTTTTGTTGTATACTCTTGAGATATTGACTCATTGATGTATTCTTTTGTATGGCACATGTTGCTATTATTTTGTGTTATTGTGGATCGTTCTGACCACCACTCTGATGCACACTTTCATGTGTTATATGTATATTCATATCTTTTTCCGCCTTTGTGATATGGATGTCTGTGACTGATTTATGTTATGTTTATTTCTATATTTGCTTCCGAAGATATTATAGCCACTATGTAGTAGCTTTGAGTTTGTGTCGGCATGTCGGATTTCTTCTGGA
Organism: Allium cepa; assembly: GCA_030765085.1. Lineage (NCBI taxonomy): Eukaryota > Viridiplantae > Streptophyta > Magnoliopsida > Asparagales > Amaryllidaceae > Allium > Allium cepa. The sequence goes on from CM060938.1 coordinate 850,009,854, forward strand.
TAAAGAAATGTATGTTATACTATCTGACATATCGATGCTCGCACAAAGAAATTACACGGATGGTCGCTCCTTAACAGCCTTATTCTCCGTGCTAATTGACGACATTACTTCGTAGTGTTCTTGGCTAGCGTGGGTATAGAGGTGGGGCGTCACAGCTTGGTATCAGAGCGAAACTTCGGAACAATATAGAATAATTTAACAAGGATCATCGTACAAAGTCCATCTTAGGAGTCGTTCTTTAGGATTTAATTCGTGTCTTCGTACCGTTTTATCCTATTTTCTTTTATGATTCCTTGTTTTATTTGTCAAGATTGCTTGATATCCATTTGGTGAATAACCTTTTTCTTCTTCTTTCTTTCTAAAGGAAGAGAAATAGTTAGACCTGGCCGTCCCAGCACCGGTCAATCTAGTGCTACTCCCCAAGATGGAGTTTTTATGTCTGCACAGCAGCTTCTTGATCTCGTAAAGAATGCTTAGGCAGCTGGTTCTAATCCGGAACCTACTCACCCTAAATCTGGATTTGCACGCCTATGCAACGACTACACTAATTTGGGTGGGAAGTCATTCAAAGGTTCCAAAACTATTATTGAAGTACAGGCTTGGCTTAGAACCTGCGATCACATCTTTTCGCGCATGAATCTTATTGATCTTCACCGAGTTCAAGTGGCCTCTAGTATGCTCCAAGAAAGAGATTTGGCTGGTATGAACTTCTTATTTCTGAGACTAATGAAGCGGATCTCACCTGGGAGAAATTCTGGGACCGCTTCGAGTTGAAATTTGTACCAGAAGCAGAGAAAGTGACATTGGCTCGATGATTTATAGACCTTGTTCAAGGTGATTCTTCCGTGACTGATTATGTCGCCTCCTTCGAGTCGCTTTCCAAATATGGGTTTGAATACATCAACACCCCATTGAAGAAGAACCAGAGGTTCGTCTATGGCTTAAACAAAAATCTCAAGAAGCCATTACTTCTAAAATTAGAAGTTCCTTTCGACCAACTCATTGATATCGCTCTTCGTCTTGAAGAGGCTGATAGGGAAAGTGATGTTGAAGTAGTGGTTTCCAAACCAAACTTCAACAACAAGAAGAGGTCAAACAAATTCAAAGGTCCTTATCCCAACAAAAAGGGAAGGCAAGCAACTCCTGCTGTAAAGCTCCTTCTCCTAGTAGTGGGAAATGCTTCAACCGTGGGTCTAGGGACCATTATGCGAACAAGTGTACGAAGCCACGTGATTGTCGCTATTGTAAAAGCCCGGATCATTATATACATCAATGCCTCAAACTTGAAGGCAAGAAGGAGGGAAAGTTAAATGTTGCTCAAGCCCCTGGCAACACATCTCGTGGTCAAGGTATATCTCATTCTATCCTTGATGGTATTATTATATTTCATGATCAACCTATTCGAGTTCTCTTTGATACGGGTGCATCCCATTCTTTTATATCAAAGGAACTTGTTGATACCTTTTCTTTAAGTATTGTTGCTTTAATGACTTCTTTGAGAATCGCGAATCCGGTTGGTAGATCCGCAAATCTTAGTTTGCTTTGTAAAGATGTGGAGATTATTTTGTGTGATTTTCCTTTCCTAGCCGATTTGCATGTCATGCGTTATTTAGGCTTTGGGATGATTTTGGGAATGAGTTGGCTTAACCATTATGAAGCTCATATCCTATGTCCTGAACGGACTATTCTTCTTCGACATCCTCAATCTGTAAAGCAGATTTCTATTATTCTCAAAGACTCGGATTCCGCTTTAACTGTATCTTTATATTCTTTAAATCCTCATGATGATGATAATGATGATGAGGAAGACGTCATTTCTCTTATTCACGTTGTTCGTGAATTTTCCGACATATTTGAGCCTGTTTTAGGATTACCACCTAAGCGAGCAATTGAGCTCAAAATTAATCTTATTCTTGGAGCTCAACCTATTACTCGTCCTCCTTATCGCATGTCTAATAAAGAAAATGAAGAAATGCGCAAACAATTATCCGAATTGGAGACGAAGCAATTTATTCGCTCTAGTTCCTCACCTTGGGGAGCTTCGGCTATTTTTGTGAAGAAATCTGATGGTACGCTTAGGCTTTGCGTTGACTACCGCAAGCTTAATGATCTTACAATCAAAAATAAATATCCTTTACCTCGGATTGATGATCTATTCGATCAACTTTGTGGTGCTAAAGTCTTTTCACAATTGGACTTGGCTACAGGTTTTCATCAGCTTCGTATTACAGAGGATAACATTCCTTTGACATCGTTCCGTACACGTTATGGATCTTATGAATGGCTTGTGATGCCGTTTGGTTTGACAAATGCTCCGGCTTATTTCGTTGACCTTATGAATCGAGTTTTCAAAGATTTCCTTGATCGATTTGTGCTCATCTTCATTGATGATATTCTTGTGTATTCAAAAACCGAAGAGGAACATGAAAAGCATCTTCGAATTGTGTTGGAAACTCTTAGGAGTAATCAATTAAAAGCAAAATTTTCTAAATTCCATTTTTGGCAATCTCGTGTGAAGTTTCTCGGTCATATTATTTCCGAATTCGGAATTTCCGTGGATCCTTCAAAGATTGAAGCGATTCAAGATTGGAAGAGACCGGAGAGTGTGACAGAGATTCATAGTTTTCTTGGATTGGCGGGCTATTACCGCCGTTTCATAAAAGACTTTTCTAAAATTGTCGTGCCTCTTACTGGCTTAACAGAGAAAGGCATTAAATACATTTGGTCGGACAAATGTGAAGCTTCTTTTCAAAAATTAAAAGAACTCCTTTCCGATGCTCCTATTCTTGTGATTCCCGATGGAAACCAAGATTTTATTGTTTATACCGATGCTAGTCGCGTTGGTTTGGGTGCCGTTCTTATGCAAAGAGAACGTGTTATTGCTTATGCTTCTCGGCAATTGAAGCCATCAGAGACTAGATATGCCACTCATGATTTAGAGCTCACGGCTATTGTTTTCGCTCTTCGGATTTGGCGTCATTATCTTTTAGGAGAGAAATTTGTTCTTTATACCGATCATAAGTCTTTGAAGTATTTATTTTCTCAAAAGGAACTTAATTTGCGTCAACATAGTTGGCTCGAGTTCCTTGCACATTATGATCTTTATATCCTTTATACTCCCGGAAAGGGAAATCGTGTTGCTGATGCTCTTAGTCGCAAGCAACAAGCGATTGCTTCTATGATGATATCCGAATGGAACGATCTCGTTATTTTATCCACTTGTGAGATTCGAGAGCGCGTATCTGATTTATGCTCATCACTTGTTTTATGTAGCCTTGAGGCTCGTCTTTCTCTTTTAGACTGCATTCTTGAAGCTCAAAGACTAGATCCCGAATTGGCTCTTCTTAGCCAAAATATTAAGGATAAAATTGATATTGAAGGTTTGAAGGACTTTGATATTGATTCTCGTGGCGGCATTCGAAAATTTGGTAGACTTGTCGTGCCAAATATTAGTGATCTTCGAAAAGATATTTTAGAAGATTCTCATCGTTCTAAATTTACCATTCATCCCGGTAGTAGTAAAATGTACGCAGATATGAAGCGGCTTTATTATTGGGAGGGAATGAAATCTGATATTGCTAACTTTGTTAAGTGTTGCATGACTTGCCAACTTGTCAAGGCCGAACATCAAAGGCCTGGTGGGTTGTTGCAACCTTTAGAAATTCCAATTTGGAAGTGGGATCAAATTTCCATGGATTTTATAGACGGCCTTCCCCGTTCTCGTTCGGGTCATAATAGCTTATGGGTGATCGTTGATAGACTTACTAAATCCGCCCATTTTATTCCCGTTCGGTCTAACCGAACCATACCTCTTTTGGCCAAACTCTTTATTAAAGAAATTGTTAAATTACATGGAGTTTCTACTTCTATTGTTAGCGATCGTGATCCATTGTTTACTAGTGGATTTTGGAAGAGTCTTCAAAAAGCTTTAGGAACGAAGCTTAATTTTAGCACCGCTTATCATCCTAAGTCCGATGGACAAACCGAGCGTGTGAATCAAACTCTTGAAGATCTCCTTCGTGCTTGTGTGCTTGATTTCGGTGGAAGTTGGGAAGATCATATTACACTTGTTGAATTTTCCTATAATAATAGCTTCCAATCTAGTATTGGTATGGCACCTTTTGAGGCACTCTATGGAAGGTCATGCCGATCTCCTTCTTGTTGGCTTGAGGCCGGTGAGAAGCTGGTTTTAGGTCCAGATTTTATTCGTGATTCCACAAAAAAGATTGATCTTATTCGTCATAGGATGAAAGAAGCCCAGAGTAGACAAAAATCCTATGCCGATAACCGGAGAAGGAAATTAGAATTTTCTGTGAGAGATCTTGTATTTATTCGTGTTTCACCTATGAAAGGTGTTGTGCGTTTCAGTCGATCGAGAAAATTAGCGCCTCGATATATTGGGCCATTTCCTATCACCAAACGTATTGGTTCCATGACATATCGCCTTTTATTACCGGCTCAATTTTCTGCTATGCATGTCATGTTTCACGTTTCTCAATTACGGAAATGCCTTCGAGATTTCGATTCTATTCTTGATCCCGGTGTTGTGGAAGAGATTGAAATTTTGCCTAATTTAACTTATGAGCAACATCCTGTTCGAATTATTGCTTCGGAGGTCAAACGCCTTCGAAATAAAGATGTCCAGCTTGTTAAAGTTTAATGGTCTTCAAATTCTAAGGATTGTTCTTGGGAATCTAGAGAGTTCATCGAGCGAGCACATCCGGACTTACTTTCTCGTGCTCTTTGAGGTGAACTTCTTATTTCAAATTTCTTTTGTGTTGAATATGCTTTTATGGTTGTTACTATATATTTTCATCTTATATATTGCGAGGACGCAATTTCTTTAAGGAGGGGAGTCTGTAACAACCCGCATATTTATCGATTATATATTTAAATATTTAATCGGATTTTAGTCCGAAAACCTACTTTTTGCAAACAGTCGAATTGGGACTCGAGACCACCCCCATTGAGTTCAAAGTGACGTTTGCGACCTTTTTGAGTATAAACTTCGATATGTTTGGAGTTAGAGGAATTTTGCCACTTTTTACTTAGGGCTTTGGTTTGGGCTGACCCCAATAACCCCACTTATGTATTCAGTCCCAACCCTCTCCCCTTCATTTACTTCTTTTCTATTTTCCTAATACTCAAGCTTTTATGACAATGGAGAGTGGAATGGGAAATCGAAACTCAAGCCCTAGTTTTCTCTTGCAAATCAAGCTCTAGCTCCAAACTAATAGAAGAACCCATTGGTAAGCTTCTCTTCTTCTTCTCCAACTCATTCTCTTATCAAAATTCAGAAATTCCTAAACCTAATTTTGAGAATGTTCTTCTTTTAAAGCTTAGAATCAAGCTTCTTGAGTTGGATTTGAAGAGTGGTTGATTCTCCCTTTGCTTTCAAGCTTCTTCTTCAATTGTTTGGGTTCAACGGTGAGATTTTTAATCTCACATCTAAGTCTATGGATTATCTTCGATTGTTAGGTATGAATTCCTAACTCTTATTCATGTGCATTTGATTTTGATTTGGATTGGTTTTGAGAATATTCCAATTTTAGTGTTTTGAAAGCCAAATCCTTAAAAATCATAGCTTTGATCTTTGATCATGATTTTGTGATGCATCGAAGAGCCTATAGGACCGGGTAGCCATTGGGCATAATTCCCTAGCGTCCGTGCTCGTTCGGTTGCGAATTGGTGGAGGTTGCTCGTCAATTAAATGGGCATCAGATTACAGAACATCAGGTTCGGCCGACCGAACCCCTGGGCCGGTCGACCGGCCTGCTATTAAAAGTGCAATTGCACTTTTTTCTCTGGTTCGGTCGGCCTGCTACAGGGCTCGGTCGACCGACCTGCTGTCCCGAGAATTTTTCAGAACAGGGTCCGGTCGACCGAGCTCTGTAGCCGGCCGACCGACCTGATGAAATTTTGCCTAATTCGCCTAGTTGTTTGAATTTCCAACTTTAATCGATTCGTGTTGTCTCCTATTTGTTGTTATCATATATAATGACTTTGATGACTCCTTTTTAGGGATTTTTGAATATCCATTTCGATGGATCCTTTATCGATTTCTTTGGAATTTTATTCACGTCTTCGAATGTGAATATTGGTAATCGATTGTTTTTACAATCATTTTTGTGATTTTGCCACTTCAAAATATAAAGGTTTTCTATACTAGTAGTAAATATTTAACTCTTTCACAAAGTTGATTTCAACTCTATTTTCAATAACAAAACTCGTTTATGAAACCGTTTTCCAATCTACTAGTATATACAAAACCTTTACCTCACTCGAATGAGAAATCTAGTTAAACGACTTGGTAAAACAAGTGGTATGAAACGCTTGCGTTTGCTTCGTTGGTTAATACTTGGACTTGTTCGATTGAATCTCTTGTGACAATTTTCTAGTGAAGATCTACAGTTTGTTCGTAAATATTTAAGTTAAGCAAGTGGTTATGGGACATGAAGCTAAATTCATATATTTACTAACTTAGTGTAATTGACACTTCTTGATGATCAATGATGATCATTTTTGTGATTTAGACTAGCAATGTGCGATGTCTCTTTGTCTACGAGGGAGACTAAACCCCGTTTTGTGGAGTTTCGACTCAAATTGGTGGGGTAGCGCCCCATGGTCTTCGGGCCGTTCGTGTGTCAAAAATTTAATGGCTAGCTACCATGAGATAGCGTCTCGTTCGTGTGATACAGATGCTGGTGAGTTTTCATGCTCCCGTTCGTGTGATAGGCCTTTTCCTCCCTTTTTATGATTTCTGGATTTCGTGTGTTGAATTCTGGAATTTATGCTTCACCAATTTTAGTGATTTTCATTGATATGATTTATCAATTTTTGTGCATTGGTGAGTTCGTTTGTCATTGACTTGTTGTGAATACAAGTTTTGGGTATGATACCCTTTTTGGATCTTCGGAAAGATTCTTGTGATATTGATTAATCGTTGATGATTATCATTTACATACTTATAGTAGTATGCCATTATGGATATTATATGTTTATGCCATATCTCTTATTCTATATCATGTCGTCTGATATTTATAGCTAGACTGATCCGTTTATTATTTTCTTATGAAATAATACTCGGGTCAGACCGAGATGTTGCAGGTGCTTCTGCATGACTTCTCTCCAGGGACCTTTTACTCTGACTTTTGACTAACTACTTAGATTAGTAGTTTTTGTTCTATACTCTTGAGATATTGACTCATTGATGTATTCTTTTGTATAGCACATGTTGCTATTATTTTGTGTTATTGTGGATCGTTCTGACCACCAATCTGATGTACACTTTCATGTGTTATATGTATATTCATATCTTTTTCCGCCTTTGTGATATGGATGTCTGTGACTGATTTATGTTATGTTTATTTCTATATTTGCTTCCGAAGATATTATAGCCACTGTGTAGTAGCTTTGAGTTTGTGTCGGCATGTCGGATTTCCCCTGGATAAAAAATGTATGTTATACTATCTGACATATTGGTGCTCGCACAATGCAATTACACAGATGGTCGCTCCTCAACAGCCTTATTCTCCGTGCTAGTTGACAGCATTACTTCGTAATGTTCTTGGCTAGCGTGGGTATAGAGGTGGGGAGTCACAGCTTGATATCAGAGCGAAACTTCGGAACAATGTAGAATAATTTAACAAGGATCATCATACTAAGTCCATCTTAGGAGTCGTGCTTTAGGATTTAATTCGTGTTTTCGTACCGTTCTATCCTATTTTCTTTTATGATTCCTTGTTTTATTTATCAAGATTGCTTGATATCCATTTGGTGAATGACCTTTTTCTTCTTCTTTCTTTCTTTCTAAAGGAAGAGAAATGGTTAGACCTGGCCGTCCCAGCGCCGGTCAATCTAGTGCTACTCCCCAAGATGGAGTTTTTATTTCTGCACAGCAGCTTCTTGATCTCGTAAAGAATGCTCAGGCAGCTGGTTCTAATCCGAAACCTACTCACCCTAAATCTGGATTTGCACGCCTGTGCAACGACTACACTAATTTGGGTGGGAAGCCATTCAAAGGTACCGAAACTATTATTGAAGTACAGGCTTGGCTTAGAACCTGCGATCGCATCTTTTCGCGCATGAATCTTATTGATCTTCACCGAGTTCAGGTGGCCTCTAGTATGCTCCAAGAAAGAGCATTGGACTGGTACGAACTTCTTATTTCTGAGATTAATGAAGCGGATCTCACCTGGGAGCAATTCCGGGAACGCTTCGAGTTGAAATTTGTACCAGAAGCAGAGAAAGTGACATTGGCTCGACGATTTATAGACCTTGTTCAAGGTGATTCTTCCGTGACTAATTATGTCGCCTCCTTCGAGTCGCTTTCCAAATATGGGGTTGAACACATCAACACCCCATTGAAGAAGAACCAGAGGTTCGTCTATGGCTTAAACAAAAATCTCAAGAAGCCATTACTTCTAAAATTAGAAGTTCCTTTCGACCAACTCATTGATATCGCTCTTCGTCTTGAAGAGGCCGATAGGGAAAGTGATGTTGAAGTGGTAGCTTCCAAACCAAACTTCAACAACAAGAAGAGGTCAAACAAATTCAAAGGTCCTTATCCCAACAAAAAGGGAAGGCAAGCAACTCCTGCTGCAAAGCTCCTTCTCCTAGTAGTGGGAAATGCTTCAACTGTGGGTCTAGGGACCATTATGCGAACAAGTGTACGAAGCCACGTACTTGTCGCTATTGTAAAAGCCCGGATCATTATATACATCAATGCCTCAAACTTGAAGCCAAGAAGGAGGGAAAGTTAAATGTTGCTCAAGCCCCTGGCAACACATCTCGTGGTCAAGGTATATCTCATTCTATCCTTGATGGTATTATTGTATTTCATGATCAACCTATTCGAGTTCTCTTTGATACGGGTGCATCCCATTCTTTTATGTCAAAGGAACTTGTTGATACCTTTTCTTTAAGTATTGTTGCTTTAATGACTTCTTTGAGAATCGCGAATCCGGTTGGTGGATCCGCAACTCTTAGTTTGCTTTGTAAAGACGTGGAGATTATTTTGTGTGATTTTCCTTTCCTAGCCGATTTGCATGTCATGCATTATTTAGGCTTTGGGATGATTTTGGGAATGGGTTGGCTTAACCGTTATGAAGCTCATATCTTATGTCCTGAACGGACTATTCTTCTTCGACATCCTCAATCTGTAAAGCAGATTTCTATTATTCTCAAAGACTCGGATTCCGCTTTAACTGCATCTTTATTTTCTTTAAATCCTCATGATGATGATAATGATGATGAGGAAGACGTCATTTCTCTTATTCACGTTATTCGTGAATTTTCCGACATATTTGAGCCCGTTTTAGGATTACCACCTAAGTGAGCAATTGAGTTCAAAATTAATCTTATTCTTGGAGCTCAACCTATTACTCGTCCTCCTTATCGCATGTCTAATAAAGAAAATGAAGAAATGCGCAAACAATTATCCCAATTGGAGACGAAGCAATTTATTCGCTCTAGTTCCTCGCCTTGGGGAGCTTCGGCTATTTTTGTGAAGAAATCTGACGGTACGCTTAGGCTTTGCGTTGACTACCGCAAGCTTAATGATCTTACAATCAAAAATAAATATCCTTTACTTCGGATTGATGATCTATTCGATCAACTTTGTGGTGCTAAAGTCTTTTCACAATTGGACTTGGCTACCGATTTTCATCAGCTTCGTATTGCAGAGGATAGCATTCCTTTGACATCGTTCCATACACGTTATGGATCTTATGAATGGCTTGTGATGCCGTTTGGTTTGACAAATGCTCCGGCTTATTTCGTTGACTTTATGAATCGAGTTTTCAAAGATTTCCTTGATCGATTTGTGCTCATCTTCATTGATGATATTCTTGTGTATTCAAAAATCGAAGAGGACATGAAAAGCATCTTCGAATTGTGTTGGAAACTCTTAGGAGTAATCAATTAAAAGCAAAATTTTCTAAATGCCATTTTTGGCAATCTCGTGTGAAGTTTCTCGGTCATATTATTTCCGAATCCGGAATTTCCGTGGATCCTTCAAAGATTGAAGCGATTCAAGATTGGAAGAGACCGGAGAGTGTAACAGAGATTCGTAGTTTTCTTGGATTGGCGGGCTATTACCGCCGTTTCATAAAAGACTTTTCTACAATTGTCGTGCCTCTTACCGGCTTAACAAAGAAAGGCGTTAAATACATTTGGTCGGACAAATGTGAAGCTTCTTTTCAGAAATTAAAAGAACTCCTTTCCGATGCTCCTATTCTTGTGATTCCCGATGGAAACCAAGATTTTATTGTTTATACCGATGCTAGTCGCGTTGGTTTGGGTGCCGTTCTTATGCAAAGAGAACGTGTTATTGCTTATGCTTCTAGGCAATTGAAGCCAGCAGAGACTAGATATGCCACTCATGATTTAGAGCTCGCGGCTATTGTTTTCGCTCTTCGGATTTGGCGTCATTATCTTTTAGGAGAGAAATTTGTTCTTTATCATAAGTCTTTGAAGTATTTATTCTCTCAAAAGGAACTTAATTTGCGTCAACAACGTTGGCTCGAGTTCCTTGCACCTTATGATCTTGATATCCTTTATACTCCCGGAAAGGGAAATCGTGTTGCCGATGTCTTAGTCGCAAGCAACAAGCGATTGCTTCTATGATGATATCCGAATGGAACGATCTCGAGATTTTATCCACTTGTGAGATTCGAGAGCGCGTATCCGATTTATGCTCATCACTTGTTTTATGTAGCCTTGAGGCTCGTCCTTCTCTTTTAGACCGCATTCTTGAAGCTCAAAGACTAGATCCCGAATTGGCTCTTCTTATCCGACATATTAAGGATAAAATTGATATTGAAGGTTTGAAGGACTTTGACATTGATTCTCGTGGCGGCATTTGAAAATTTGGTAGACTTGTCGTGCCAAATATTAGTGATCTTCAAAAGATATTTTAGAAGATTCTTATTGTTCTAAATTTACCATTCATCCCGGTAGTAGTAAAATGTACACAGATATGAAGCGGCTTTATTATTGGGTGGGAATGAAATCTGATATTGCTAACTTTGTTAAGTGTTGCATGACTTGCCAACTTGTCAAGGCCGAACATCAAAGGCCTGGTGGGTTGTTGCAACCTTTAGAAATTCCAAATTGGAAGTGGGATCAAATTTCCATGGATTTTATAGACGGCCTTCCCCGTTCATGTTCGGGTCATAATAGCTTATGGGTGATCGTTGATAGGCTTACTAAATCCGCCCATTTTATTCCCGTTCGGTCTAATCGAACCGTACCTCTTTTGGCCAAACTCTTTATTAAAGAAATTGTTAAATTACATGGAGTTCCTACTTCTATTGTTAGCGATCGTGATCCATTGTTTACTAGTGGATTTTGGAAGAGTCTTCAAAAAGCTTTAGGAACGAAGCTTAATTTTAGCACCGCTTATCATCCTTAGTCCGATGGACAAACCGAGCGTGTGAATCAAACTCTTGAAGATCTCCTTCGTGCTTGTGTGCTTGATTTCGATGGAAGTTGGGAAGATCATATTACACTTGTTGAATTTTCCTATAATAATAGCTTCCAATCTAGTATTGGTATGGCACCTTTTGAGGCACTCTATGGAAGGCCATGCCGATCTCCTTCTTGTTGGCTTGAGGCCGGTGAGAAGCTGGTTTTAGGTCCAGATTTTATTCGTGATTCCACTCTATGGAAGGCCATGCCGATCTTTAATATAAGTGTTGTTCTCTAACATTATATATTAATAAATTACCTGCATACTCTCTGGTTGTTGAGCAAACTCAAGCTAAAGATGTCACGTATAGTATTATTAATATATTGACTAGACGATGTAAGATAACTATATGTATTTATTGAGAAAGCTGAAGGTACATATACTATACTTAGGCCGTCATGAAATTGTGACACCTCGTAAAATAAACAACAATTAAGTAAAAGGACTATTAAATAAGTATTAAAGCTCAAAAATGGAATTAGAACAAACATCGAAAGACATGAAACTTGCACCATGGCTTTCATAGCGTTCTTTTGATCAACTTCATATATATAGTTTTGCGATCAAAGTTCAAACGAAAAAATTATCGATGTTTGAAGAATTTGGATCGAATATAATTCAAAACAGAATTAAGAAAATAAATATTAATAGATAATATTAATGTTAAGCATAACATAAAAGAGAAAATAAATATTAATAATTCATCGACCCACCACCGATTGACACTTGAGTGAGATAATCGACCGCTAGCAGTCAATCGCTCCAAACGACCGATCGACTGGTCCTGTTACGGTTGACGTGCCCTAAACCATGGCTAAAATGGATCGAATTTAGTAAAAGCTAATATAATGAATAGAATTGATTCAGATGCTTAGAAATACAGGCATAGCCCCTCATTTTTCTTCTAATATTTTCTGAACAAAGCCGTAAAGCAATCATTTTTCTTTCTTCGTTATTTGTAGAAATAACAGAAGTAATATATATGTATATTGGAGAAGAATGAGAAATAAAAAGAGAAGAAAAGGAGGAGAGAATCGAAGTCTATTTAAAAGGTAAACTCAATAATTTAAAATTTAAACTCCCTTAACTTAGATCTCCTATCAAATCTATAATTCTAATAAGTATGTATATATCATTTATACATATTTTGATTTGAAAGAAAAATGAGTCAAGTAAGAAGAATAGAATTGGATTTGGAGATTTGGAAGCTATAAGGTGAGTGGAAATTATACACTTTATATAATATTAAATTTATATCGTTGAAATTCCATTTATTTTATGCCTATGTAGAAACCATTGACTTACAGGCTTAAATAAATAAACCTAAATTTAAACCATTGCTTACATGTTCAATGGATTGTTTATCTTCGATGAGATGATGTATACACCATAGATTTGGAATTTAGGGAGGATAGTCCCTAAAATTTATGAATAATCAATTGAAGCTGTTTCAAATTGAACCAGGGTTTAAGTTTTATATTTTAATTCATTGGAATGTAAAATGTTCCTATGTGAATTTCCGTAAATTATCTAACCTCAAAACTTTATACGAAAAATGAGTCGTTTGAAATAACAAGAAATGCACCCAAAGGAAGAGATGTGCAAAGTGGAGATGATTTTAATATTTTGCACTGTCTATTTCAACAGAAATAGCAAAGATGATTCCTTTTGATTCTAAACACAATGTAATTCCACTCTAGGTTGTTTATGGAAAATTACAACGGAACATTTTCTTTTTGGACAAGATACTGTTCCAGTGCATTAAAATGTAGAAATAAATATTACCCATAAGTATATGTCCAGAAACTACTAAATGTAGGAACTAAAATATTATAAATATAAATAATAATAATCCTACTTATCAATCAAATTAATATGGTAACTTATAAGTTAAGAGATAAATAATAAGTGTAAGGTAATGAATTAAAGAATTAGGGAAGTTACATGTTGTCAAGTTAATATGGGTATTAATTGAAAGAAGCAGTAAATGACACTTATTGGCAATAATGAAATAAAAGGGGAAGTTCATAAAGTAAATGGATGAATACCAATATAAGAACTTTGAAAGCATAATAATTTCCATAGCAAAATTATATGGCCTCAATAATATGCTTGCGATGGGTTTGATTTTGTGAGCCTATCTAATATTTAGATTTATTATAAATGATTTGGCTTAGTATAGGTTGAGATGCGAGGTTAATAGTGTTATACAATAGAATTCTACCCTATACAAGGGGCTATCATCGACTATGTGCACGTCTTACTGATGTGGGACATATCCAACTATAAGATCCATGGGAATACACGTTCACATATAGTTTTGGGGAATATACCAAGGGGGTTCACCTCGGATTTGAAGAATCAAGTGGTCGATTGGGCCTGCTTACAGATGGGCATTTCCTTGATTTGCATTAGGTAAATCTAAATAGGAATGTGGTTGGAAGTTTGACGTTATGTCGGAATTTTTAGTACCAATATTTAAGGAGTAGGGCTGGACACATAGGTGTAGGTTCTAGATTAACCCTAGAGGGGGGTGAATAGGGTTATAGCAAATTTTCTCGAATTAAACACAGAAATAAACTGCTGAAAAGTAAATCACACACAAAATTTACCCAGCTTCGGCAACCCCTGCCTATTGCTGCATTGCCAGATTTCTATTAGAATTAAACAGTATCCCGCTTACAAACACTCTACTAGACTCACAGACCCTTTTGCTCCCACTCACAAACACTCTACTAGACTCGCACACCCTGCTCCCGCCTATAGAGTTTCTCTTACTCGCAAACACTGCTCCCGCCTATAGAGTCTTGCAAACTCGCACACCCTGCTTCACTGAACTAATTCTAACTAGACAATCTGACACTACCTAAACCCTAGGTGGTGATTTACAAATTCTTTTGACTCGAAAAGAAAAAACAAATTCAAAAATACAACCAGGAGCAAAAATTAAAATACGAACTTGAATGCGTAATTTTTGCTCAATTAAAAATTAAGAAAAACCCTCTAAAAAAAATTAAACCCTAAATAAAACCAAAAGCCCTTTTATAATGTCGGCCCAATTGAATTTCCCCGTCCCTTTTTCTTTTGCTTGCGAAAAAAATGTCGGCCTCTTATTTTTAACCCGATCCACTTGCTAGCCGTTCCTCTTTGTTGAATTAGGGCTTCGTTCCCTTTTCTGTGAAATTTGGGGCTTTGTTCTGATGATCGATTCTCTGACTTGTGTTGATCTTTCTCACGTTCGTTCTCTAATGACCGATGGCTTGCGTCGCTTGTTCTCTGATAACTGATTCTTCGAGATTGCAAATTGTTTGCAGCTGCTTCTTTTGATCGAGTTTGAGAGATTGGTATGTACTTTCTTTCGTTGCTGGTTTGATTGTTTGCCTTTTCAACTCGATGCCAATGATGACATTTTTGGGCTTGAATTTATATGCTTTCGTACTTTCCTATTCTCGAAATTTTCCTAATTTGTTACAACTTGATACGCACGGCTTTCCTGAATTTGTTACACCTTGATACACACGGCTTTAACTTGAGACGTTCGATACGGTTTGAATTATTCGGCTTCGAATTTGTTTCGTGGCAACCACGACTTGTTTAATTTCTCTGATTTTTGCCTTGCCTATACGAATTTGACTTTTTCAAATTGTACACACACTTGTTCATCACGTCGTTGTTTTGATTCCGTGACCATAACTGCTCTGGATGGTTTAACTTGAATTTGTGATTCCATGTATCACTGCACTTCAAGTTTGTGAATTTCTCTGTATTGTTGAACTTTGTTCTCTGGCCATCTTCTCTATCACTTGGTACTGCCGTGTATTTGCATAGTACCATAGCTTCTCTGTTGCACTCGAGTTAGTTCAAACATGAACTTGTTGTTTGGTTCACTGTGTCTTTGATTGGTCACTGGGCATTGCATTACTTCTGCATCATGCTTGGCTTTGTGGTCTTCTCATTGCATATGAACTTGGTCTACTTGATGCTGTAGCTTTCAAGTATTTTTACATGTGCATCACTTGACTTCTTATATTGCCTCTGATCTGTTCACCTGTAGTCTTCATTTGCATACTGATGTTGTCTCTGACTTGAACTGTCCACTGCATTTACTCTGGTTTCTGTAGTTGTAATTATTTCTGACCTGATGGCTCTGGCTACTTGCACTTCTTCATCATGTTGTATTCATCCCTGTACTTGCTACCTGGATTGATTATGTCCACTTCATGTTGTTGACTGCATTATTGAAGTGTGTCTGACCATGTTTGTGTATATGAGTAGTTTGAAGTTGCTGACTTCATTTGTTTACTTGATGTCACGATTTTCCTGGTTTCACTTGTGTACACTATTGCATTAAGTCTCTGGTACTTCATGCATGTTTTCCATTGTTGCTTGAGCTGTTTCATTTATGATCTGCCATGCTTGTTGTTGCCAGTTTGCCTGTACTGTCCACTGCCCTTGTGTCTGCACTTGTGAACTTTGTTGCATTCATGTCTTCGACTGTTTGCATACACTTTTGGTCATGTTGTACTTCTGGTTGGTCACTTGATTCAGTAGTTTGTTGTGTTGGAACTGGACATGTTATGAAGTTGTGCATTTGGTCTTGATCATATCTGATGTTGTTGAACCTGATTTTCATTGTGGGTCTTTTCATTGTGTTGGTTACTGGACACATGTTTTATCACTTGAGCTTGCAGTAATGTATAATTGATAGCTTTTGTAGTCGAGTTGCATTTTTTAGTTTAGTCGTGCACTTGGTCTCTTCACTGTGTTGCACACCGTGTTGCATACATGTTTTCATTCACTTGAGTGTCTGCCTTGTTGAGTTCCTGTAGTTGCACACTTTGACTTCACTGAGTCTTTTATTGCATACTTGGGCTGCTGGACTTGTTGAACATTGCATAGTGAATTGCCTTGTTTGTTGAAGTTGTGCTTGCACACTTGCTATTGTTGGCTGCGCACACGAGTTGGCGAGGCAGTGCACACGTGTATGAATGTACACGTGTGTATTACAGCCACTTATGATTACCTGTCCCTGTAATATCTATGTGCACGACTTTGTGATGAATTCAAGTGTGAATGACGACGAACAACCCAAATAACTGAGGCAAACCATATTTTCAAAAATCATATTTCATTTTATATTGCAAAAATATTTCTTTTTCAATTTTACTGCGTTAGTGAATATTTTTGCATATTGTCAAATGCTGGATTCAAACTGGAATGCAGTTGAAGACAAAATACGAGTGTGAGTGATATGTAGTGAGGATATCAATGTAAAACTATTTGTGATGTAATTAAGATGTAATAAAAAATGTATATGTATAGTGAGAGCTTGAAATTGTACTATTCAAGATTGCAATAAATATTTGTTTGAATAAAATTTCTGTTTGAATTCAAATTCTGTGTAACTTGTTCTGTTTGAATTCAAATTCTGTGTAATTTATTTTATTCAACAAATATTTATTTAATCTATGAAAAAACAAAATAGTACATTACCAAATACATTTAAATGAATATATATGTTTATTATCATCAAACAAAAACATATAAGCGCATATTCAACATTCTCCCCCTTTTGATGATAACAAACATATATTTAAGATTTTGTACATGTGGTAAATGTATTTGATCAATGATATACTTTAAATCCTCCCCCTATTTAAATGCTTCCTCTCTACATGATGCTCCCCCTACATATATGCATACAAATAGAAATATATACAAATGAGCCTAGATGCATATGGAAAATTATTTGACCTTTGCTTGATTCTATTTGACAAAATCTTAACTTTTCTCTCCCCCTTTTGTTATCAGCAAAAGAATAATAGTGTTAGAGAAAAACAGAGATAAAGTGATCAATAACATTAAACTCAAATTGAATATAAATATTAAACCTCAATAAGTATCAAACAAAAATCATAACTACTCTTGTTAGGCGCATATTCCACTTTTAGAAATGATGAAAATGATGTTCTCATATAAAATCATACAGTTGTATCCACTTGTGGTACATTTACATCAGGAATTTGAATATCTACTAATCATGCATAACCGTTAGGACTTTTAAATGAGATTAGTAGTATTCGAATTTAATTTTAAAAATAAGTATCTTCTAACCACGCATGACCGTGAGGACTTTTAAATGGGGTTAGAATCAACTCGTCTATTTAATCAATTTATTTTGATATGCGTTCCATACATGCATAACCGTGAGGACTTTTAAATGAGCATGGAAGCACATAATCAAAAATCCAAGTAATTCACCCATGCATAACCGTGAGGACTTTTAAATGAGAGTGAATACTTTGGATATTTATTTTGACAAAAAAAATTTAAATGAAAAACAAATGATTCCTGATTATAGTACCACATATCGACAAACTATATTTAAGATTTGATAAACAATGGTCGTTAGAAATATGATAGATATATGAATGGTCATGGAATCTTTACCCAACAGAAAGTTTTATAACTCTTGTTTAAATTCCTAAAGAAATTTTACAAATATACTCTTTTGAGTAATGTATGTTGATTATCAAAACTTATCACCTTTTCAATCACTATTTATCTCTTCGATAATCAACAGGGAGTCGGATTAGTCAAAATTTGTTGTAACAACCCTAGTTTCAGCCAGTTATTTTATTTATTTTATTTAATTTATTTTCAATTTTAAATAATATATTTTATAAATTGGGTTTAACAATATAGTTAAATATTTAAAATTTGAGATATATTTGAAAAATTTTATATGTCAATAAAATTAAATAATAACTGTAAAATTTTAAGCTAGGATTGAACCGTTAAATTTCGCGTTTGAAAGACGCGTGATTTATAGGGTTAAAGTGACGTTATAAAACGTGTGTTTTCAAAATGTTATTTTTGTGAAAATTTTTGATATTTTAGACTGCGTCTGTTTAACGCAGTGTAAAAAAATAATATTTTCAAATTTTTCTGAAGAAAATTTTTGGTCAGTGATTTTAAGACGGACGTTGGTTCGTTTTAAAGGACCGTTGTTTTATATAATTTTTGACATACGTTAAATTTTAACTGACTACATAAAAACATAACGTAACATTTCAAACGTCAATCTAAATCAAAGGGAAGCTTAACAAAAGAATGCATCACAACATTTATATATATTCAAACGTACACACTTTTATTTCTTCTCTCTGTTTTTATTTCACTGGTACACGTTCATATTTCAAAGCTGAAAACATGCACTTGCTTTTTGAAACTGACATGCTCCATATATCACGCAAACATTTAAACACTCGCAATTAAAACCACTGATTATGCTCGAAAATAAATATGCACTGTATATATATATATCAAACTGAACTGTTTTTTTTTTGTGATCGGTTTTTTTTTTATCAAGCAACCTTTAATGCTTCCCAAATCAAAGCAACCACTGCAATCTACTCTTGAAATACTTGTTCACTGAAATCACGCATCAATATATCAACCCATTCCTTTACCTCTGCATTCAAATACAAATCTTTGATCTCGCATATTCTTTTGATCAGTTTCTAGAATTTAAACAACCATTTATTGCTTTCAAAATGTAGCATTCATTTGCCTTCAAAGATTGCAAACTGCTCGGCCGTGAATCAAGCTGTTTGGAATATAGAGCTCTGTCATTACTCTTATATCTCCATCTCACCATTCACTGCCTTGATCAAGCAATCAAGCATTTATAAAAAAAAACTGATAGCTTTATATTTCTCGAAAATTTCCAGAGACATTACATATGTAACTGACTTGATTTCCTCTAGATCTTTCTAAGTCTCGGCCTTATATATCCTTCACCTTTTCTACAAATTTTTCTCTAAATTCCAGACCTATTCTTTTGCTCAAAATAAAAACCAGGTAATCACTTTTCTTTTCTTTCTTATCCTATGTCTCTTTATCTCTTGTCTTGCTCGGCCATACCATTTTGGGTATAAGTTCTGTGTGTGTATTGTCTGTAGTTTACAGTGGACATATAGGATAGGCAATCTATAGTTGATAGCTAATCTGGTGAAAACGTGATATCAGTGTAGATCTGGGTTGGTTTGCATATGGAAGGAATAGGCTATAGCTTGGTTAAAAAAAAAAAAAAAAGGAAGAAAAGAAAAAAAAATGAATTGATGAATGAAGAAAGGGTAGGCATTGCATAGGGTAGGCATGAACAAGTTAGGGTGCACTCATATTCATTTTTTTGCAAATCGAGTTTTGGGAAAATATTGGTCGAGCAAGTCAAACTTCTTTTCCTATCTTTAATTTTTCGTTGACCGTAAAATCTAAGTCGCGTTCCTATATTTTGAAATTGTTCTAGATCTGAATCTAGGAGACGCCCGGAAAATTTGACTGTTATTCTCTGTCGGTTTATACCAGTAAATTTTCAATTTTTGAATTCAAAATTTGCTGCAACATCCAGGTGAGTATTTCTCACCAGACATACGTATTTATATTTCGTAAATTATTACAAGTGTATGTGTAAATACGTATTTCACTATTATCCGTCTGTAGTGTGATATAGAATGATAAACCCCATTAAATTGACACCCCATCAGTTATTATATGTTATATGATATTTGCTGTTATATTATGTTCTTATTTACTGCTTAAATCACACTGCAAGTTCCCTGTTATATATATATTGTTATGGCTGAAATGATAGGCCAAACTGATTATTATTCCCATTCTGTTAATGCTGTTAATTATCTTGGGATTGCGGGTTCGAAATGATAGAACCCGGAATTTTTAAGTATCGGATTGAAATGATATAAATCCGTTCCACTTGACCTAGGCTAGAAAATCTTATACAGGCCCGTGGTTTATATATATTATTTTCTGGAAATATTTTAAATTATTGAGGATATTCTAGTAAAATTTTTATAATGTTTTAAATGTTAAAAATAAATAAATATAGAATAAAATTTTAGTATAACTTGTTCCAAAATTTTTGGAGTTTGAAAGAATAAGATATAAATTTAGAAAAATTATATATATATATATAACAAGTTATATTTAAAATAGATTTTTAAATCTACAACAGCATTTAAATGCTATCTTTGTAATTTGACTAGGTTAAACCCATAACTTTAGACAGCATTTTGATGCTGTAAAAGATAAATTTGATTTATTTGAAATTCTATAGCAATTTTGAGAATGAGTTAAACTTTGGAATTTAATATGTAATAAATAAAGAATTTAGAAATTTAATTTGGATAGATTTGAGGAAAAATGGATTTCTATTATAAAGGAAATAAATTCCAAATTTGTTTGAATAAATTGAATTGGTATATTTTCAAAGAAAGGTTTAAATCAAGGATTTGAAAATTTTAAGGTATTTGAAGTATATATATTGATTTAAAATATAAATACCATTGTTTTCAAACTGTAACCACGGGTTATAATAACGTTTGGTTGGCAAAGAGACCGGGATCGGATATGGGCATACTCTCTGTCGATACCGAAACCACTTTGACAACCGTGTACGCGGTGGAGATTCCAGAATGAAGTAGGATGGTGGTGACGGTTTCTTGAAAGGTATATACGTGGACCCGACTCCCGTGAGTTGGCTTAAGGTGGCTAAAACAGGAGCGATTGACGGATTAATGAGGTAGCTCCTCTGATCGAACGCACTTCTTCGTATGCCATTCTATTACTCTTGTGATTGTATTGGTGCGCACCTTTGATATGGGAGTGTTGTTCGAGGTGGGCGGTTGCTGCGGCTTCGCGTTACCATCGGTCCGGAAGCGTAATTGGTATATCTACCCTGGCATTGCCTAGTTGTGCCGTGTCACCTACCATATCGAGCCTTGTACGAGTTTGGTTTTCTCCCGTAGCCCGTGTGGTATCCTCTGGTTGCTTCCCGATCAGGAGGAGCTATGATATTGGATGGACTACTGGGACTATTACGTGTTAAGGGGAATATTGGGTCACTCCTTAACGCTATTAAAAAGTATGTTTATTTTACTATAGACACTATTATAATAGCGTAAATATACTATATAGTAAATAGTTTAACGGATCCTTAGAGGATGGGCGATCCCAAGCATCCTTTGAGTTACTTGCTCTTTACATTACAGTACACTTGATTTAGCTTACATTATATAAGTATGTATGTCCTGACTCGAGTGTTTTGTTTTATTGTACGCTCGGGTCAGCCTGAGTTGCAGATTCAGCTTTTCTTTCTGGAGCTAGGACTAGATCACTCTTTGCTAGTTGGAAGCTTCTTCATCTCCATCTATTTTGTAATTCAAGACATTTGGAAGACTATGTTATATTATGGCTTAAAAATTTGTATTAAAGTTTTGAACTATGTATTTCTGTTTGTAAAAGTTTCCAGTGGCTTCATGAACCACTGTAGTATTTTATATTCCGCTGTGAGATTCTGATATCTGTGTCTGTGATTCTGTGTATTTGGTTTCATTTGTTCCTTAGCTATAAATTACAATCTATTATTTTGAACTATTCCAGCTCGACATGTTCTATTATTGTCGAATTCGAATGGTACAAAATAGTGGGTCGTTACAGTTGGTATCAGAGCCAGGTTTAAACCGTAGCTTAAGGAACAAAAACTCATTAGAGATAGTGTAGCAATACTCTAGAATGAGTGAAGTCAAATTCCAGGATCTTTCTTTGTGAGAGAACGTATTTTCAAAGTATAAATGATTTTCAAAAAGATTTTTAAAAGAAGTATTTTAGTATAAAACTTCCTGTTTTAAATAAGTTTCCAAACACTTCTTCTTTCCCTCCATCGTTATATTCGAGCTTTTGTTAGTTTCTTAATTTTATCTTATCCTAAAATATCTTGATATTTTCCCCTATCCTTAGTATCCATCCTTAATCTTTCAGGATGAATAGAAGAAATAACCGAGGCCAAAGGCAAGCTGTTCCTCCTCCTGCTGCCCCAGTCCGATTCACTAAATTGTGTAAGGACTATGTTGAATTAGGTGGCACAAAATTTATGGGAACAGAATCTATCATCGAAGCTCAACAATGGCTTCGTGACCTAGAGAGGATCTTCTCATGCCTTGAGATTACTAATGCCCAGCAGAGGCAACTCGCAGCCTGGCAACTAAAGGGCGCTGCATTGAATTGGTGGTTATCCATCACTGCTCAAACAAATGAGGCAGACCTCACTTGGGAGCAATTTAGGGGGGCCTTCTTGGCCAAGTGGATGCCCGAAGCGGGCAAATCTCAGCTATACCGTGAATTCATGGATCTTAAGCAGGGTAATATGACCTTCACGGAGTATGAGAGGAAATTCAACGAACTCTCACAATATGGCCTAAATCTGATTGACACTCCGCTTAAGATGAACGAGAAGTTTATCGCTGGAGCTCGTCCTGAGTTCTACGATAGACTCACTACACATGTTCATGGGTCATTCACAGCACTGATGGATATGGCTCTCCGCTATGAGAACCCCACATCCAAGGCCACTCCTGCTGCTCCTTCTGCTTCAGCCCAGTCCTCTGGAAATTCAAGGAAGAGGAAGTCGAATTTCTTCCGTAATAAGAAGAATAAGAATCAAGGGCTAGGATCATCATCATCGTCTGCTTCAGCAAGACCACCAGTAGATCTGTCCACCATCACTTGCCACAGATGCCACCAGAAAGGACATTATGCAAATCGCTGTCCTACTTTAGGTGCTGCCGTCCCACCTCCTACTCAGTTTGCTAGGAGAGATTTGTGCCATATCTGCTTGCAGCCAGGACATTTCAAGAAGGATTGTCCCACTCAGAAGAGGGGCACAACATCCGGAGTCTTTGCAGTAACTTCTGCATCTTCTACAGCTCCGCAGCCTGCACCAGCACCGGCTCCAGCTCCAGATGACTCACAAGGTACCCTTCAAAGTTCTTTTACTTTGCATTTTCACCCTGTAAGAGTTCTCTTCGATACCGGAGCTTCCCACAGCTTCATCTCGTCGGATCTCTGTGATAAATTTGAACATCTCCTATCTCCTGAGTATTCTTCTGTACCTTTATGTGTCTCAAACCCCATTGGCGGTCCTGCGAACCTTAACAAAGTTTGTAGGGACGTGAAACTATTCCTTGGGAATTACCGTTTCACTGGAGACTTCTATGTTTTGGGTTTTGACGCTTTCGATCTTCTACTCGGAGGCGATTGGTTAGATAAGCATGATGCTAAGATATCTTGCAGTTCTCGGACTGTTGCTCTTAAAGATGATATTGGGAATCCTTTAAAGATTCAGTGTAAGTGGCCTCAAGAGTTTGCTGGTAGTTTCATCTATTCTCTTGACACTTTCCCAGATGATATACATTTGACCCCTGTAGTCAAACTATTTCCTAATGTGTTCGGTGAAGTCACTTCTTTACCTCCAAAACGGGAAATTGATTTCCGTATCGACCTTATTCCTGGAGCACGACCTGTGGTCCTTCCACCAAGAAGAATGGCACCACGGGAAAAGAGCGAATTAAGGAATCAGATTCAAGACCTATCCTCAAAGGGTCTGATCAGACCAAGCTTCTCAGAATGGGGAGCAGCTGTTGTCTTTGTCACTAAATCTGATGGTTCTCTCAGGATGTGTGTAGATTATAGAGAACTCAACAAGCTTACCATGAAGAACAGATATCCTATGCCTCGCATAAATGATATGTTCGACCAACTCTATGGAGCAACTGTTTTCTCTCAGCTTGATTTAGCCACAGGTTTCCATCAGCTCAGAATTGCCGAGGAAAGCATTCCCAAAACTGCTTTCAGAACGGAGAATGGTTTCTTTGAATGGCTAGTTATGCCTTTTGGCTTGACAAATGCACCTGCTTTCTTCGTCGACTTGATGAACCGAGTCTTCCGAGATGTGCTTAATAAGTTTGTCCTTGTCTTTATTGATGACATCCTTGTTTTCTCCAAGTCTGAGGAAGAACATAAAGTCCATTTGAAGTATGTTCTAGAGACTCTCCGGAATCACCAATTGAAGGCTAAGTTCTCTAAATGCCATTTCTGGGAAGAAGAAGTCCGATTCCTTGGACATATTGTCTCTAGAGAAGGAGTTTCTGTTGATCCAGTCAAGATTGCTACAATCCAAGATTGGGAAGAACCTAAGACTCCTACCGATATCCGTAGTTTCCTAGGCCTTGCCGGCTACTATCGAAGATTCATTGAGAATTTTGCTCGGATTTCGGCACCTCTGACTGCTCTTACTCGGAAGAATGTCAAGTTTGTATGGAGCGATAAGTGTAAAGCTGCTTTCCAAGAGTTAAAAGATAAACTCACCTCCGCACCAGTACTTACTGTACCAAATGGAAGTGAAAGATTTACGGTATTCACCGATGCTTGTCGAGAAGGATTGGGAGCAGTACTAATGCAAGATGGGAGAGTTATTGCTTATGCTAGTCGTCAGCTGAAGACGCATGAAGCTAACTATGCTGCCCACGATTTAGAGTTGTTGGCTGTTGTATTTGCCTTGAAGCTTTGGAGACACCATCTCTTGGGAGCTAAGTTTGACCTGTTCACCGACCACAAATCTCTGAAATATATCTTTACCCAGAAAGATTTAAATCAGAGACAGGTGCGATGGCTCGAGTTCCTTGCTGCATATGACCTCGACATCAATTATACTCCTGGGAAGGCTAATGTAGTGGCAGATGCGCTGAGCAGGAAGAAATCTTTGTTGTGTCAGATTTTTGTATCTTCTCCGCTATTGGACCAGATTATAGCTAAACAAGAGGAAGACGAGATGCTTAGGCGTATGAAGGGAAGTGTTCGTAGCAGAATTGGTGGTAATAGCTCTGATGGAATGGGAGCTCAGATCGATGATAGAGGAGTTTTAAGGATAAATGGGAGGATTTGTGTGCCAAATGTTGATGGTTTGAGGCAGGAGTTACTTCGGGAGCATCACCAGTCCCGACTCTCTATCCATCCTGGCGTAACTAAGATGTATCAGGATCTGAAGAAGCTATATTGGTGGAGAGGTATGAAGCGAGATGTCTCTATCTTTGTCAGTAGATGTCCGACTTGTCAGCAAGTCAAGGCAGACCATCAGAAAACACCCGGTTTGTTGCAGCCTTTGGAAATTCCAAACTGGAAGTGGGAACAGGTTTCTATGGACTTTATTAATGGATTACCAAGATCTCGAAGAGGAAATGAAAGTATCTGGGTTATTGTGGATAGACTGACTAAGTCTGCTCATTTCATTCCCGTCAGATCTACCCGCACAGCTTCGAGTTTATCTGAGATTTATATGAGGGAGATCGTTCGCCTCCATGGCGTTCCTCTCAGCATTGTCTGCGATCGTGACCCCATTTTCACCAGTCAGTTTTGGAAAGCATTCCAAGAGTCCTTGGGTACTCGTTTGAACCTGAGCACTGCTTACCACCCACAAACTGACGGACAGACTGAGAGAGTGAATCAGATTCTTGAAGATCTTCTTCGTGCTTGTATCTTAGACTATGGAGGATCTTGGGAAGATCATCTCCACCTTGTGGAATTCACCTATAACAACAGTTATCAGGCTAGTCTTAAGATGTCCCCTTTTGCTGCTCTATACGGGAAACCGTGTAGATCTCCTTCGTGTTGGATTGAGTCTGGTAACCGTCTAGTTCTTGGTCCGGAAATGATTCTAGAAGCTTCAGAGAAGGTAGAGGAGATTAAGAGGAGATTAAAGGTTGCTCAAGACAGACAAAAGAAGTACGCTGATCGGCGTAGGAGGAAGTTAGAATTTGACGTTGGTGATTTGGTGTTTCTGAAGATCTCTCCTCTAAAGAATGTAGTCCGGTTTGGTCGGAGAGGAAAGCTAGCACCTAGATTCATCGGTCCCTTCCGTATTTTGGAGAGGATTGGATCTCTGGCTTATCGACTAGATCTACCAGAGAAATTTGCCGGAATCCACAATGTCTTCCATGTATCCCACCTTCGTCGCTGTCTGCACGATCCATCTTTAGTCATCCAGCCTACTGCTCTCGATGGTCTGGACATCAAGCCTGATTTGACTATGGAAAGGAAGCCACTTCGTATCGTCGATCAAGGTACGAAACAGCTCAGAAGAAAATCAGTCCCGTTAGTCAAAGTGCAATGGAGCACTGATGGACGAGATTGTACATGGGAAACGGAAGAGAGCATCCGTGCTTCAAATCCAGAACTATTCGTATAAGGTACTTATCTATCTAGCTTATTCTTCCCTTGTTTCCTTTTTCTTTCATTCCTTTTCGAGGACGAAAAGTTCTTAAGTGGGGGAGAGTGTAACAACCCTAGTTTCAGCCAGTTATTTTATTTATTTTATTTAATTTATTTTCAATTTTAAATAATATATTTTATAAATTGGGTTTAACAATATAGTTAAATATTTAAAATTTGAGATATATTTTGAAAAATTTTATATGTCAATAAAATTAAATAATAACTGTAAAATTTTAAGCTAGGATTGAACCGTTAAATTTCGCGTTTGAAAGACGCGTGATTTATAGGGTTAAAGTGACGTTATAAAACGTGTGTTTTCAAAATGTTATTTTTGTGAAAATTTTTGATATTTTAGACTGCGTCTGTTTAACGCAGTGTAAAAAAATAATATTTTCAAATTTTTCTGAAGAAAATTTTTGGTCAGTGATTTTAAGACGGACGTTGGTTCGTTTTAAAGGACCGTTGTTTTATATAATTTTTGACATACGTTAAATTTTAACTGACTACATAAAAACATAACGTAACATTTCAAACGTCAATCTAAATCAAAGGGAAGCTTAACAAAAGAATGCATCACAACATTTATATATATTCAAACGTACACACTTTTATTTCTTCTCTCTATTTTTATTTCACTGGTACACGTTCATATTTCAAAGCTGAAAACATGCACTTGCTTTTTGAAACTGACATGCTCCATATATCACGCAAACATTTAAACACTCGCAATTAAAACCACTGATTATGCTCGAAAATAAATATGCACTGTATATATATATATCAAACTGAACTGTTTTTTTTTTTGTGATCAGTTTTTTTTTTTATCAAGCAACCTTTAATGCTTCCCAAATCAAAGCAACCACTGCAATCTACTCTTGAAATACTTGTTCACTGAAATCACGCATCAATATATCAACCCATTCCTTTACCTCTGCATTCAAATACAAATCTTTGATCTCGCATATTCTTTTGATCAGTTTCTAGAATTTAAACAACCATTTATTGCTTTCAAAATGTAGCATTCATTTGCCTTCAAAGATTGCAAACTGCTCGGCCGTGAATCAAGCTGTTTGGAATATAGAGCTCTGTCATTACTCTTATATCTCCATCTCACCATTCACTGCCTTGATCAAGCAATCAAGCATTTATAAAAAAAAAACTGATAGCTTTATATTTCTCGAAAATTTCCAGAGACATTACATATGTAACTGACTTGATTTCCTCTAGATCTTTCTAAGTCTCGGCCTTATATATCCTTCACCTTTTCTACAAATTTTTCTCTAAATTCCAGACCTATTCTTTTGCTCAAAATAAAAACCAGGTAATCACTTTTCTTTTCTTTCTTATCCTATGTCTCTTTATCTCTTGTCTTGCTCGGCCATACCATTTTGGGTATAAGTTCTGTGTGTGTATTGTCTGTAGTTTACAGTGGACATATAGGATAGGCAATCTATAGTTGATAGCTAATCTGGTGAAAACGTGATATCAGTGTAGATCTGGGTTGGTTTGCATATGGAAGGAATAGGCTATAGCTTGGTTAAAAAAAAAAAAAGGAAGAAAAGAAAAAAAAAATGAATTGATGAATGAAGAAAGGGTAGGCATTGCATAGGGTAGGCATGAACAAGTTAGGGTGCACTCATATTCATTTTTTTGCAAATCGAGTTTTGGGAAAATATTGGTCGAGCAAGTCAAACTTCTTTTCCTATCTTTAATTTTTCGTTGACCGTAAAATCTAAGTCGCGTTCCTATATTTTGAAATTGTTCTAGATCTGAATCTAGGCGACGCCCGGAAAATTTGGCTGTTATTCTCTGTCGGTTTATACCAGTAAATTTTCAATTTTTGAATTCAAAATTTGCTGCAACATCCAGGTGAGTATTTCTCACCAGACATACGTATTTATATTTCGTAAATTATTACAAGTGTATGTGTAAATACGTATTTCACTATTATCCGTCTGTAGTGTGATATAGAATGATAAACCCCATTAAATTGACACCCCATCAGTTATTATATGTTATATGATATTTGCTGTTATATTATGTTCTTATTTACTGCTTAAATCACACTGCAAGTTCCCTGTTATATATATATTGTTATGGCTGAAATGATAGGCCAAATTGATTATTATTCCCATTCTGTTAATGCTGTTAATTATCTTGGGATTGCGGGTTCGAAATGATAGAACCCGGAATTTTTAAGTATCGGATTGAAATGATATAAATCCGTTCCACTTGACCTAGGCTAGAAAATCTTATACAGGCCCGTGGTTTATATATATTATTTTCTGGAAATATTTTAAATTATTGAGGATATTCTAGTAAAATTTTTATAATGTTTTAAATGTTAAAAATAAATAAATATAGAATAAAATTTTAGTATAACTTGTTCCAAAATTTTTGGAGTTTGAAAGAATAAGATTTAAATTTAGAAAAATTATATATATATATATAACAAGTTATATTTAAAATAGATTTTTAAATCTACAACAGCATTTAAATGCTATCTTTGTAATTTGACTAGGTTAAACCCATAACTTTAGACAGCATTTTGATGCTGTAAAAGATAAATTTGATTTATTTGAAATTCTATAGCAATTTTGAGAATGAGTTAAACTTTGGAATTTAATATGTAATAAATAAAGAATTTAGAAATTTAATTTGGATAGATTTGAGGAAAAATGGATTTCTATTATAAAGGAAATAAATTCCAAATTTGTTTGAATAAATTGAATTGGTATATTTTCAAAGAAAGGTTTAAATCAAGGATTTGAAAATTTTAAGGTATTTGAAGTATATATATTGATTTAAAATATAAATACCATTGTTTTCAAACTGTAACCACGGGTTATAATAACGTTTGGTTGGCAAAGAGACCGGGATCGGATATGGGCATACTCTCTGTCGATACCGAAACCACTTTGACAACCGTGTACGCGGTGGAGATTCCAGAATGAAGTAGGATGGTGGTGACGGTTTCTTGAAAGGTATATACGTGGACCCGACTCCCGTGAGTTGGCTTAAGGTGGCTAAAACAGGAGCGATTGACGGATTAATGAGGTAGCTCCTCTGATCGAACGCACTTCTTCGTATGCCATTCTATTACTCTTGTGATTGTATTGGTGCGCACCTTTGATATGGGAGTGTTGTTCGAGGTGGGCGGTTGCTGCGGCTTCGCGTTACCATCGGTCCGGAAGCGTAATTGGTATATCTACCCTGGCATTGCCTAGTTGTGCCGTGTCACCTACCATATCGAGCCTTGTACGAGTTTGGTTTTCTCCCGTAGCCCGTGTGGTATCCTCTGGTTGCTTCCCGATCAGGAGGAGCTATGATATTGGATGGACTACTGGGACTATTACGTGTTAAGGGGAATATTGGGTCACTCCTTAACGCTATTAAAAAGTATGTTTATTTTACTATAGACACTATTATAATAGCGTAAATATACTATATAGTAAATAGTTTAACGGATCCTTAGAGGATGGGCGATCCCAAGCATCCTTTGAGTTACTTGCTCTTTACATTACAGTACACTTGATTTAGCTTACATTATATAAGTATGTATGTCCTGACTCGAGTGTTTTGTTTTATTGTACGCTCGGGTCAGCCTGAGTTGCAGATTCAGCTTTTCTTTCTGGAGCTAGGACTAGATCACTCTTTGCTAGTTGGAAGCTTCTTCATCTCCATCTATTTTGTAATTCAAGACATTTGGAAGACTATGTTATATTATGGCTTAAAAATTTGTATTAAAGTTTTGAACTATGTATTTCTGTTTGTAAAAGTTTCCAGTGGCTTCATGAACCACTGTAGTATTTTATATTCCGCTGTGAGATTCTGATATCTGTGTCTGTGATTCTGTGTATTTGGTTTCATTTGTTCCTTAGCTATAAATTACAATCTATTATTTTGAACTATTCCAGCTCGACATGTTCTATTATTGTCGAATTCGAATGGTACAAAATAGTGGGTCGTTACATTTGTCATTTAAAATCAAATAAGAATGACTAATCTGAAAATATGGTCAATAATGATTTTCTTGAAGGGGTTATATGAGAAAAATTCTGCTATTTGAAAATTATTTCAAGTGAAAAATATGCAGATATTTTCTTTGAAAAACGATGCAGCAAATGAATGTTTCAAAAATTAATCACGTTCCACTAGTAATTTTTCTATCAACTATATTACCAGTGTAATCTGCATCTGAATTTCATTTTCACTCCAAAATATCACTAACTAAACTTGGTAAACCAGACATGAAGTGTGCATAAAAACTCAAACTCAATTTTTAATAGCATTTCAAATGACCTTCTCTTGAATTTGGATTAAAGCCATGTAAATAATCAGAAAACCATGAATATAGAGTTAGCCGAATTATGACCAAATGTATCCAACAAAACACAATGTTTAATCCAAACAAATATGTATGAAGTAATTCAAAAAATGGTGTTTTCGGCATCAATATAATTGGCTAATTATGTTGAACAAGTCAGAATCAAAAACCATCATCATTACGACATCTCAATATTGGCTGATTTCATTCAGAATACGGTGCAGATTATCACAGAATTATACCTTCACCTGTTTTACCTTTACGATAATTTTACGTGATTGCCCAATGTGATTCTGTCACCTTTGTACTAGGCTAAGGAACTTTGCTTTGTTGCCCGTTGTGTTTCTGGAACAGCCAAAATCCAGAGAACACCGTTGTTGTTCCTTAGCCTGCCACCACACCTACACGATGAAAGATTTTTGTGACCTATTTATAGGTCCATGATTGTTAGTGGCTAAAGCATTGTGAACAAAAAATCCCTTTGGAACCCAAACTTGTTTTGCCATTCTATTCTTGTTCCAATAGACATGAAATTTATTTGTAGAATTCTTAGGAACCCAAACTTGTATAAATTTTGTGTTCTTGTTCCTATGACTACAATTTTCAACACGATGTCCAATTATTTCACATCTACCAAAGACACTCTTACCTTTTGCATTATCTTCAACTTGTGTTTTCCCAAAACCCAGTCCTTTTCTGTTGTTAGCAAAAATTTGATTTCCCAATAACATGTTGAATGATTTTTCTCCTCTTGAAAAGTTATTCAGAGATTTCTCAAGATTTTGGACTTTGGTTTTTAGTGTCGTGTTTTCAGTTACAAGTGAGGTGCATCGATTTATAAAATCCTTTTTCCTAGTGTCGATGATTTCCTTAAGATTCAAGTTTTCTTTTCCAAGATTCTCAAAGTTATTCCTAAGTTTTGATAATTCTGAATCTAAAATCTTATAATTTTTACAGTCTAGGTTTTGAATGTTTTCAAGTTCAGTTTCTAACCTAAAATTTTCACGAGCAAGTTCTTTCCTATCAAATTTCAGTTTTTCAATTTTAGATTCAAGGGCATCAACTACTTTAGTGAGATCAAGACACATAAAAACAAGATCTCTATAGGAATACTCACCTGCCTCACTAGATTCCTCAGAGCTTGCTTCTGATTCTGATTTCGCCGTAAGACACAAGTTAGCCTCCTTCTTCTTTAAGTCGCTGCAAAAGCCTTCTTCTTCTTTTTCTTTCCTTTGTTGTATTTGAGAAGTGGGCATCCTTGTTTAAAGTGGCCAGGCTTGTTGCAGTTATAGCAAGTCAGTTCATTATCGGAATTGTCAGAATCTTTTGGCCTACTACCCTTTGTTTTCTTCTTGCGTGGCTTGAATCTTGACCATTTTCTAAGATTATTGACAGCCATTGCAAGCTCTTCAATCGGATCTTCTTCATCGCTCTCTTCTTCGCACTTTAAGGCAATCGTCTTCTTCTTTGGTTCGGAGTTGTTGCGTTCCTCTTTTGCTTTTAGCTCAAGCTCATACGTCATCAAGTTGCCAATCAACTCCTCCATGCTTAGTTTACTCAGATCTTTCGATTCTTGGATTGCCGTGACTTTTGCCTCAAAGTTCATTGGTAAAACTCGTAGCACCTTCCTCACAAGCTCTACCTCAGTGAAGACCTTCCCAAGTGCTCGAGCATTGTACGCCAAAGTTGAAAAGCATCCAAACATATCCTTTATGCTCTCTCCTTTGTCCATCACAAAGTTTTCGTATTCATTGCTGAATAGGGCTAGACGAGACTCCTTGACTTGAGAAGTTCCTTCGTGTGTCACCACCAAAGTGTGCCAAATTTCCTGTGCTATTGTACAATGAGAAATTCTATTAAATTCATTTTTATCAAGAGCACAGATCAAAGCGTTCATTGCTTTGGCATTTGTAGTTTTTAATTTCTTATCGTTAGCATCCCACCTATCCTTAGGTTTAGGAATCTCAGTACCACCAACAGTTATAGTGGGAGGTTTATAGCCAGTTTCAATAATATCCCAAACATCATAATCAACAGAACTAAGATAAATACCCATCCTAACTTTCCAATAAGCATAGTCGTTCCCATTAAACATATGTGGCCTAACAATAGATTGCCCCTCAGAAAAAGCATTATTTGATGAATTCATGACTCTAGAGTTAAAGAAAAATAGTGTGCTCTGATACCACTTGTAGGATCTAGATTAACCCTAGAGGAGGGGTGAATAGGGTTATAGCAAATTTTCTCGAATTAAACACAGAAATAAACTGCTGAAATAAATATGCTGAAAAGTAAATCACACACAAAATTTACCCAGCTTCGGCAACCCCTGCCTACTGCTGCATTCCCAGATTTCTATTAGAATTAAACAGTATCCCGCTTACAAACACTCTACTAGACTCGCAGACCCTTTTGCACCCGCTCACAAACACTCTACTAGACTCGCACACCCTGCTCCCGTCTATAGAGTTTCGCTTACTCGCAAACACTGCTCCCGCCTATAGAGTTTTGCAAACTCGCACACCCTGCTTCACTGAACTAATTCTAACTAGACAATCTGACACTACCTAAATCCTAGGTGGTGATTTACAAATTCTTTTGACTCGAAGAGAAAAAACAAATTCAAAAATACAACCAGGAGCAAAAATTAAAATACGAACTTGAATGCATAATTTTTGCTCAATTAAAAATTAAGAAAAACCCTCTAAAAAAATTAAACCCTAAATAAAACCAAAAGCCCTTTTATAATGTCGGCCCAATTGAATTTCCCCGTCCCTTTTTCTTTTGCTTGTGAAAAAAATGTCGGCCTCTTATTTTTAACCCGATCCACTTGCTAGCCGTTCCTCTTTGTTGAATTAGGGCTTCGTTCCCTTTTCTGTGAAATTTGGGGCTTTGTTCTGATGATCGATTCTCTGACTTGTGTTGATCTTTCTCACGATCGTGCTCTGATGACCGATGGCTTGCGTTGCTTGTTCTGATAATTGATTCTTCAAGATTGCAAATTGTTTGCAGCTGCTTCTTTTGATCGAGTTTGAGAGATTGGTATGTACTTTCTTTCGTTGCTGGTTTGATTGTTTGCCTTTTCAACTCGATGCCAATGATGACATTTTTGGGCTTGAATTTATATGCTTTCGTACTTTCCTATTCTCGAAATTTTCCTAATTTGTTATAACTTGATACACACGGCTTTTCTAATTTTGTTACACCTTGATACACACGGCTTTAACTTGAGACGTTCGATACGGTTTGAATTATTCGACTTCGAATTTGTTTTGTGGCCACCACGACTTGTTTAATTTCTCTGATTTTTGCCTTGCCTATACGAATTTGACTTTTTCAAATTGTACACACACTTGTTCATCACGTCGCTGTTTTGATTCCGTGACCATAACTGCTCTGGATGGTTTAACTTGAATTTGTGATTCCATGTATCACTGCACTTCAAGTTTGTGAATTTCTCTGTACTGTTGAACTTTGTTCTCTGGCCATCTTCTCTATCACTTGGTACTGCCGTGTATTTGCATAGTACCATAGCTTCTCTGTTGCACTCGAGTTAGTTCAAACATGAACTTGTTGTTTGGTTCACTGTGTCTTTGATTGGTCACTGGGCATTGCATTACTTCTGCATCATGCTTGGCTTTGTGGTCTTCTCATTGCATATGAACTTGGTCTACTTGATGCTGTAGCTTTCAAGTATTTTTACATGTGCATCACTTGACTTCTTATATTGCCTCTGATCTGTTCACCTGTAGTCTTCATTTGCATACTGATGTTGTCTCTGACTTGAACTGTCCACTGCATTTTCTCTGGTTTCTGTAGTTGTAATTGTTTCTGACCTGATGGCTCTGGCTACTTGCACTTCTTCATCATGTTGTATTCATCCCTGTACTTGCTGCCTGGATTGATTCTGTCCACTTCATGTTGTTGACTGCATTATTGAAGTGTGTCTGACCATGTTTGTGTATATGAGCAGTTTGAAGTTGCTGACTTCATTTGTTTACTTGATGTCATGATTTTCTTGGTTTCACTTGTGTACACTGTTGCATTAAGTCTCTGGTACTTCATGCATGTTTTCCATTGTTGCTTGAGCTGTTTCATTTATGATCTGCCATGCTTGTTGTTGCCAGTTTGCCTGTACTGTCCACTGCCCTTGTGTCTGCACTTGTGAACTTTGTTGCATTCATGTCTTCGACTGTTTGCATACACTTTTGGTCATGCTGTACTTCTGGTTGGTCACTTGATTCAGTAGTTTGTTGTGTCACTTGATTCAGTAGTTTGTTGTGTTGGAACTGGACATGTTATGAAGTTGTGCATTTGGTCTTGATCATATCTGATGTTGTTGAACCTGATTTTCATTGTGGGTCTTTTCATTGTGTTGGTTACTGGACACATGTTTTATCACTTGAGCTTGCAGTAATGTATACTTGATGGCTTTTGTAGTCGAGTTGCATTTGTTAGTTTAGTCGTGCACTTGGTCTCTTCACTGTGTTGCACACCATGTTGCATACATGTTTTCATTCACTTGAGTGTCTGCCTTGTTGAGTTCCTGTAGTTGCGCACTTTGACTTCACTGAGTCTTTTATTGCATACTTGGGCTGCTGGACTTGTTGAACATTGCATAGTGCATTGCCTTGTTTGTTGAAGTTGTGCTTGCACACTTGCTATTGTTGGCTGCGCACACGAGTTGGCGAGGCAGTGCACACGTGTATGAATGTACACGTGTGTATTGCAGCCACTTATGATTACATGTC
This sequence comes from Allium cepa, assembly GCA_030765085.1. Classification (NCBI taxonomy): domain Eukaryota; kingdom Viridiplantae; phylum Streptophyta; class Magnoliopsida; order Asparagales; family Amaryllidaceae; genus Allium; species Allium cepa. The sequence goes on from CM060938.1 coordinate 850,045,528, forward strand.
CCTGTAATATCTATGTGCACGACTTTGTGATGAATTGAAGTGTGAATGATGACGAACAACCCAAATAACCGGAAAACCATATTTTCAAAAATCATATTTCATTTTATATTGCAAAAATATTTCTTTTTCAATTTTACTGCGTTAGTGAATATTTTTGCAGATTGCTCCGATGTTGGATTCAAACTGGAATGCAGTTGAAGACAAAATACGAGTGTGAGTGGTATGTAGTGAGGTTATCAATGTAAAACTATTTGTGATGTAATTGTGATGTAATCAAAAATGTATATGTATAGTGAGAGCTTGAAATTGTACTATTCAAGATTGTAATAAATATTTGTTTGAATAAAATTACTGTTTGAATTCAAATTCTGTGTAATTTATTTTATTCAACAAATATTTATTTAATCTATGAAAAAACAAAATAGTACATTACCAAATACATTTAAATGAATATATATGTTTACTATCATCAAACAAAAACATATAAGCGCATATTCAACAATAGGTCGAGAGCACCATTGGTCTTGAGCGGTCATTAGCAAAGACTTGGACTATACCTGCATGGACCACACTACCTACTAGATTAGGTTTCGTGGTGATATGGAATTACCTCAAACTTTGATTGCTTGTTTGTTAGATAGGAAATGGGTTAGTTAACCCTCAAATAAGTCTTTGGAATGGGTTAGTGATACAAATGATTAAATCATAATGCTGTCATTATAAATCAATGGACGGTTGCCCAATGTACACGAGCAATTAGGCCTCGACATTGTTTTTGTTTGTCCGACGCGGTGCATGGTTACAGACACTGGTGGGGAATCACTCGATGTACATGGCCAATTGGGTCTAGACATTGATGTATACCCTTGTCCATCAAACTATAACGACTTTTATATGTATAAACATGTATACATACTTATATTTATACCTCGAAGTAGGTTGATGCATTGTATGTGCATATGGAACCGAAAACAAATCTATAAATAATGGACATAACATATAGTGGGAATCAATCGGCATAAACTGGTGTTATTGATAAAGTATTTAATCTACCAATCACCAGAACATTGTTCTGACCCCCTCATTATTACAACCATAGGATAGAACATGATACTAATGTAAGGCAGTAACAGTAGGTGGATATGTCTTCTCATTTATGCTCGTCATTGACATAGCAACTGATATCCAATGGATAATCTTGGTTTAAAGGTGGAAGCCTTAGTTGGTACGTATGTTCTATTATATTTTACTACCGCACTATGAGTTCATAGAGATTTCTTTTCGATATACTTATATTTATGTCAGGCTACCAACACCAATGATCTGTACCCTAATGGACTTGGGTTTTCAATTAACTCGAAAAGTGTGGCCTATTGAGATGTGGGTTGAGATTAGGACAAGAAACTATGGGTTAGAAGTTGTATATGATACAACCGATAAGGAGTTATCCATTGTTTGTGGGGTTATGACCCGTTAAGCAAACTCCATATCAGAATTCTAAGACAGACGAGTCCTAACATTCACTAGTGAAGTCGAAAGACTTCTATGTTTTATCTTATGGTTTGGAGAAACATAAAAGATTAGTAGGAACTTTACTAGAAAACGAAATGGTAATACTTAATATTTCAAATATTGTAAGAACATCTCTTGTATAAAGTTAAAATAAGCTACATCGGTAAATTTGTGCAAGTAATACAATTGATAAATGTTTATTAGTGAATATATATAAAGGAACTAAATTAAGATTGAAAAATAGAAATATAAAATATACTTACCAATAAATAATTTTGCATGTTAACCCATGCAAATGCCTAATTATACAGCTACTAAATACGTTCGTAACTTGGTCACTTCCTTGTTTATTTTTCGGAGACTATTTATTGTCTTAAATGAGTTTCGAGCTCTAAAAGCAATACAAGAATATTGATACTTGATATGTATACAATAACATGTAAATGTCATATGGTGAACGGGCACTATTCATAATGTACGAAACCTCAATGAATTAGTTCTTTCGGAATAAGAAATTAAACCTTAGTGTGAGACCATGTATTCAATATGATTGATTACAATAATGTTCTTGTTGTGTTAAATTAACATTTGACCAAAGGTAATAAGATAAATCTAAGAACTCAATCAATGAAATGTCAGTGTGATTAGTTTACATAAAATACAATTTATTTGATATTCTTAAAAGTTAAGGTCGACCAAACACACTTTTGCAAAGAGTTCGTTATAATAATGTAGTAAGGATTTCCTTAAATGGTTCGACCGTTTAGAAAGGAAATCGAACGCATAAGAGTGGGTGTAACTAAGGCACCATTGAGATATAGAGTGTGAATGATCATTTTGAATCATTATAAATGAGAAATGTGAAAAAAATAGATACTTAACAAGGAATAAAAAATATGATATACATTCCAAATGTATTTTCATATAAAAATGGTTTGTATTATATTCATTTCTTTGAATTTAACATATTTTATTCGAAAATTCCCGACTATAAACTAGTTACAATAAATGAAATAAATAGCCTATATTAAGTGGTTGAATGGAGCTTCGTATTTCATACGCTATTATAGTAATGGCGGAAATAGAGAGCACGCCATGTAATACTCATCAATAGCATCAAGTTACGAAAATTGTTATTGTAAATACACCAAACATTATTTATGAAATAATAACTATTTTTTAGTGTTGCTTGAAAATAGACATAGTTTTATTTTAATATGAATGCTGATAATATTAATTAAAAACAAACTATAATAGTGGTATTTGTGATACATCGAAAAATGCAGAAGTATCAAAATTTGTTTGCAATTATTTTGAAATTATGGTACTAGTGAATTATATCTCAAACAATAATGGCAAAGCACCCATTGAGTGGGAGCGACATAAGAGTTGATGAACTCTTAGGATTGATACATATAGATGTATGCAATCGTGATTCTTTCAATTCAAAATGGTTTTGCATACTTCATTGTATTCACCAATGGGTTACCATAGAAATGAATATGTATATTTGATACACATGAAGTATATCTATGATAAGATTATAGAATATAAAATGAAAGTAAATAAAATAACGCGTGATAGAAAATAAAAATGATTTGATTTGATCGAATAGTTAGGCATATTGGAAAGAGTTTCGAATGTACCTAAAATGAATGAAAGGTTAATCTCAAAAATCACTCCTTCCTATGATAAATAATGATGCATCAATAAAGAGTAATTGAACTTCGTTTAACAAAGTATGATTAATTGCGAGTTAAGCTGAGTTAACTTCTTTTTGTATGGTCACGTGCTTAAGAGTAATACACAAGGTTAAATTTAATTTCGTCTAAGATAATAGTTTACAAAATCATACAAGATAATGGTATAAGGAATCCCAATATCATTGATCAAGGAGTTGGTAGGTTGTGCGAGTCGAAAGATTACACATAATAATTTTCCGTGATGGATCTGGTATAAATCGCCCCAAAAGGAATTTAGAAACAATCATCATTGGATAACCAATTAATATTATGAACATAAGTATCGTAAAATAAAATCAAATTAGTTTATATGGTAATTCATAAAAAAATTATGAACACCCATTCACTTGCATTGAGAAACAATTGTTCTTTCAAGAAATACCAACTTCTTGGCAAAGGAATTTCTTTTAAAAATTGTTGGTAGTAGAATGGATTTGTATGTGATCCAAAGATGAAAACTAATTGCGTAGGATTAAATGAAATTAACCAAACCTGAATGAACATAACGCATTAGAAGGTCTAATAAATATTCTTGCACATTAAAGAGAAACTATGAGTTTCTTATTAATATCAAGAATATATAGTCCTCTATTGTCAACTAAACCATTTAGAGTGTTGACTTTGGTATGATGCGCAAATCTGAAAGGATTACAAGTACTTTGTCAAATATGATTTTGATAGTTATACACGAAGGGTTATGATCCATCGGCCGCAAATGTATCTTCAAGAGAAAGACTAATGTAGTAGGAATATAGTGAGCAACATCGATAATAATATAATCATAATATTCAATTGTTCAAAAAAATCGCATTTTAATTGTTGAAATTAGCATAATAGATTCATCATTCAATGTAATCAAGTTAATTCAGACTTCCTCACAAATTATTACTTGGTATGACTTTGTGTTTTGGTATATATATGCTGAAATAGAAAATTCTAATAGTGATTTAGAATAGACTATTTGCACATATTACCAAAGTGTCTTGGAGCCAATGGAAACGATATTAAGTTTGTGAGTTTTCAGATATGATCCAAGAAATGATATGAAAGTACCATTCTATAAGCATTAGAATTGAGTAAGTATTTTGATAGAAATATCAAATAGTTTGATTTTCAGTCAAAATGCAACGGAAGCATGTGTTCATAAGAAAGAACCATTAAAAGGTACATGGATATTTCTAAATTATAAGTAAACAACATACTACTGATTATTAACGATGCACTAACGATAAAATCAATAATAGTTTGATTGTCCAATACTCGATTTTGGATTTGTAAATTATATCTTTTTAATAGGTATAAAGAATGTTGGGAATGTCTCAAACGGTATGCAAAGACACCTTATTAAATGTTTAATATAGAACATGTAAGATGGATTTCTTGTGTATAAACATTAAGAATTATCATACATATTGTATCGTCTACAATGTCGTATTTAGCTAATGTGTTTGATACATGAAGTAAATATCAAATCTAAATTAATATCACTAAATGGAAGTTTAGAGTTTTCTCGAATATTTACAAAATACTACAGAACTGTTTATAAAAACAACGAACTCCTTATGAAAGAGTATTCGGACTCAAAGTTAATAAGAAATATTAAGTATAATGTGTCAATATTAAATTCATGCCTTAACTCTTGGTTAAGAGTAAATTTTCGAAATGCTCCAAATATAATGTTATGGCTAATTCAACGAAAAGGGTGAGTACTCTCTTGAATAGCGCCATGATAAAAGATATGTATAAATTTAAATGCTAATATTTTATAACCAAGCTAGGGTGGTTCCAAGTATTAAGAATACTACATGATTGTTATATTATATTAATGTAGTGAAAGAACTTACTAGAAGTCAATAAACATACTCCAACTTGTTGCACATGATAAAGGTAGTTTATCAGCATTAAGAAGAGATGATTGGCAGAGTAGATAATTAAAATAACATAGTAGATCTATTCATGAAGGGTCTAACTCGATTGGTTCTCATTAAACCAGTCAAAGGGATGAAACAGAGATTCCATAATAGGCCTCAAGTGCAAGTGGGAGATAGATAGACTTAGGGGTATGCCCTAGGGGCAATTATGTAACTTTTACATATATCTAACTTGATAACCTATTTTTTTAAAATAAAAGCCGTCTTCTTTCTGTTATATATTTATTATAATATGAAACAAATAATTAAAGTATATTTAATAGAAAATTCATAAATGGCATGATTTGTGATAGTAGTTATAAAGTGTTGTAACCATGAGTAATTTATCACAATGAAATTAAACATGCCATTTTAAATATTTCTAGTCAAGACGTATCAAGGTTTGACATCAGTATATCTGTTGAGACTAGAGTATGTAACACTCTTCAAATGTTGGACGGTGTATTACTCATGATTGTTGGAAGCACCAAGAGGTTACGTACTGTTGGATAACTATGGACTGACTCACTCGATAGTTTTTTGTTGGTTAATATAACTAAGGTCAAACAAAATATCGTTGTGATAATATTATACAGTTCTCTTGACCTGAGAATACTATTGATCTTCAATGTGGAAGCTCATTATACTTAAATCATGGCACGACGTCCATCGAAGGACTATAGTTGGGTCGAGTGGAAGCATTGGAAGTGAAACACTATTCAAAAGAGGATTCATCTCCTTGGTTATAAAATGTTAGTATCATGGTCAGCTGAAGTCAACTCAAAGTCAATGTCTCTAGCCAAAGCAGTTCAGTTAAGGATAGTTGTTATTATTACTGTAGCTACCCAGAATTTTAAACACTTTATATTTAAATATTTGAATAAATATTTAAATCTTAGATAAATGTGATAAAAAAGCGATTTTATATCCTTTTTAAAATCTTTTAAATTAATAACACAAGATGCAAACGTGTTTTTGAATTGTGTTATAAAAATAAATAGTTCGAAGAAATATCGATAATGTGACCGAAAATCATTTTATCGATAAACGGCTTTTTACTCGATATAATTTGTTCAAACATTTTAAGCATGTATAATATACCAATGTTCATTAATTAACAACTAAAAATATTCTAGAAATTTTTGCTAACTAATTGCTTTTGGTAATGTCATGGGGGAGGGTGGAAATCTATGTGTAAGGAGATATTTTGGATGGTAGTAGCACATGGAAAGGAGCATGTTAGTGACCTTCCATAGGAGGTTTAGGGGAAAGGGTGACCTCTTGCATAAATCTACATGAACAAAAAGCTAAGTCTTCATGCCACTTCTCTCTTCACTTTAAATTCTAAAAATCATATCAAATGAAATCAAAACTCCACCAAACTTTGACAAAAGCCCTAGCACAACATAAGAGCATGGAATAGCATATCAAAATTCGAAGGAAAGAGGCATAAGGGGGAGATCTAGGCCAGGCCATGAACATTTTGGGTGAAAAAAGGTGGTTGAGAGCAAATAGTAAGCAATGGTGGAGTCTTTAGCTTGTTTGGGGATGGTAGAAAGTGTTATTGTGTTCTAACGACCTTTCCTTTTTTAGCAAGGGTTTGGGATGAGTTAACCCACCGTTGAAAAGTATATATTGTGTTTATAATTGAATGTTGATATAAAGTTAAGAAGTTAACTAATGAAGTGATAACTTTGAAACTCTCTTTCTTTTGAAAGCAAAGGATAACTTTATGTGTAATATATACACTTATGTTGCCCTTTACAACATGTTACTTGTCCTAGATTTTGTGTATACATGTTTAGTTTGGTTATAGGTGATCTAGAAGCATGTATGCAAATGTTTGGAAGCGAAAGAATCGTTATAAGTGCACTTTGGAATCTTTTGTGTTTAACTTATTTAAAATGGTGATATGTAAATACATTATGATATACCATTACACATGTAAATTCATGGGACAACAAGGAAATGGTTTAGAGAATTATAAAACTTGTAGAACAAAGTTTAAAAAATTAAAGGGCAAGAAAGGTCGCTGTATGGACACTTCTACGTTTCTTGTTCTTTTAGAATTTTTAATATGATTTTGAAAGACATTCTTAGGGGTTTCTTTGCATGTTTATTATGTAGTCTAAGTATTCTATTTACTGCAAAAAATCAAATCTTATAACAACAGTTTGAGTTGAGAAAACTGGGCAAACTTTTATGAATTATTCAAGTATTCTCTGTCAAGTAACTTTCACAGCACTTAACAATTGGAATTCTGAGTTTTTATGGCATTCGTTGTGTTTTGTTGTATTTAATGATTTTAGTAATTCAAAAGTGTTTTAAAAATGTTAGTTAAATTATTTAGTTTTATGAGATCTTTATAGGAAGGTTTAATAACATGTTTAAGAGCATTTTAAAAGTAGTTTCAAGTTTAAATATATTTTTAACAATCGTTTATGAATTTTTAAAGTAAAGTGTTTCCTTTGTAATAGTTATTTGAAACGGTTTTTAGAAAATTCAAAATTAGTTATTTTTACAAATTATTTCATATGGTATTTAAAACACATTTGTAAGTATTTTAAAAGAGTGTGTGTGTGTATAAGTTGGAAAAGTAAGGTAAATTATTTATAAAAAAGAGAAGGGGTTTATAGTAACAATGTTTTAGTAACATTCGTTTTTAACCCTTTTGATTATAATTTTGTTGATACTTATATCTTTAAAAAGAGAAACTTAAAGTTAATTATAAATATTAAATGTTTTGAAAAATGATTTGAAAAATTAATGGTTTAACTTCTAAAAGAGGAGGGTTTATAGTAACAATGTTTATGTAATATTTGTTTTTAACCTCTTTGATTATATTTTAAAATGAAAATCCAACAACCCTAATTTTGATTAACATTATTTACGATATTTAGTTAGATAAATTAAATGAAATAATACAAAATGATAAGGAGATTGATATTTGCTAAATAATAGAGGTCGTGCCTTAAGGAATGAGTTAATAAAAATGAATTAAAATTAAAATATGAAGGAGGAATATGGGTTAAGGGAAAAATGGAAAAGACTAAATTCCTAAACAAAAACCCTTACTATCTCGATTCCTCCCTCACTTTCATTGACATCATAACAAACAAAATTAAAGTAAGCTTAGGTCCGGTAATTAACAAGTGTTCAAGAGGAATTAAAACTAGAAACAAGATCCAAGCTTAGGGGATTCAAATCAACAACACAAATCTTAACCTTCTCAATAAATAAAAGGCGAATAATGGTTATGCATCTCAAGTTTTCAATGTTGGTTTCTGTTTTAAGTTCAAACCTGAATCTTTTGCTTATATTATGTAATGCTATCATAATTTGAAGATAATATGCTTTGTGGTGAATTTAAATAATTATTTATGAAATTAAGTGATAGTTTGAGTTAGAAATCCTATCATAAGACACCCGAATGACTTGGAATTTTGATATGATGTTAGAAACATTATTTTGTAAGTAGATTTTAATTTCATAATTTTCGGATTTAACTAGATATTTGGTGAATTTCCTAAGGTTGGAAAATAGTTTATTTCAAGTTTTAATTATTAAAAATAAATAAATTAGGTTTTTGATTTCGAAATTTTTATATGTTAAAGATGATAATAAATTGAATTTATCATGATTTTTGGGAATTTTTCCTAAGTTTTAAGTATGATTAATAATTTTTTTAAGCTAGAAGGGCTTAATTGTTTTATTGAGATACTAAAATTAAGGGTTAAAATGTAAAATGTTTTGTTATTAAAATTCTTGTATGTAGTAGATTTTTGGTAAAGAGAATTGATAAAGTTTTTTTATACAATAGAAATTTGTCAAATAATAGGGGTTGGTAGAAAAGAAATTTCTTTCATAAGTAAATTTCCAATTTTCATGTTAGTTACTATTGTGCCACGTCGAGATTCATTTTGCTGCTCCTCATCTCACTACATGTATGGTCTTCTAAGTCGATAATGGCGATACATATGATATCAACTTTAGTTGATATGGAATGGATCGGCATGATTGAGGAAAGAGACTCAACATCAAAGTCGGCATCATGGTCTTTGACGTTGGTATTGTCGCATGGCTTAGTGCCACGTTTTATACATATAGGCATGTAGCCGCTTTTCTTAAATAATGTCGTCTACCCCAATTCTTCGAAGAGACTTGTAGTGGCGAAAACGATGTCGCAATGTTTGATAATGACTTCGCATTTTATGACTCTATGACCTTATGGTTTACAAACAAAAGATCTAAACATATTTCTAGTAAAGTAGGGGCTATAATTTTCCTTGTTTTGAAAGTATGATTTCAAGGGGTAAATCATTTGTAAAGAATTATGTTTTCAAGGAATTAAATAGGGTATTTAGCCTAGAATTTTACTAAAGAGATTATTGTTCTTATCACTTTTGGATTGATTGTGATAACATAAAATTGACTTAGAGATTAGAAAACCAAATGGGACTGGTGTAGGGTAGCGCTCTATACTTCAGATTTAGCCCATAGCTGATATTAGTGAAAAATTTCAATGCATATGGCCTTGTCAAGGGTAAGACATAAAGTAGGTTTACACACAGAAAGAAATACATAAAGATAAGATAGGTTATAGGTTGGCCTACAAAACCTTTAGAATCATAGTAAGCCTAGCAAAACTATGAGAATGACAAATAGACCGGTAAATACTAGGATAGGTGTATTTGGGCTAAAGTTTAGTTTTCATCTTACAGCCAGTTAGAAATTTGATATATTCGATAGGCCAGAGTCAACCATGTAGGTTGGTAGTTACCCTATGAAAACTAAACATTGGGACGGACGGTCCTCTGATTTGACGGATAGTCAAGATTACCCAAGTTGCATGTACCTATTGTTGTTATATTATTTATATTGTTTATTTTTAACCAGTTTGGTTGCATGACTATGATTTGCAAAAGATATATTTTATAGGACATTAGTGAGGGAAAAACTTGTTCTTCTCAGCGGTTTGATCACATTTAATACTTATAAACTGAGATGGCATATTATTATTCACGCCGGGTTTTTCGTCTAGCTCGAAGTTTATATTTTCCCCTTAAACATTTGAATGCTCAAAATTTTATTTGAGTAGGTTGGGAGTAAGGGTTTTACAGGTTAAGTAGGTTTGGCAAATACAGCTTACGAAGACGTGTAGAAGGTGGAAGCTAGCTATGTACGACTCTATCAATATTTATTATCCATTATGTTATGTCAGTTATTGTATGAATGTATTGATAGTGGACATATCTGTCTATTTAGTAACTATGATCATCCAAGGAGTATCTTCATATGTCGCTCTTGGCATAATTTGTAATATTATATTTTATCTGAACTTGGGCAACATTTTAGGATTATGTAGTGATGATGAAATGCTGATTTGAAATGTAATTAGAAAAGTTATTTTTGAAATTATGTTTAAATTATTTCATATTCTTGTGCTTCTAATAATATGGATACCACTAGCACGACCGCATTTTGTCATCGAAAATTAATACCATAGATGACTGTAGCATCTGTTGCTCTTAGTTTCAGACCTCAAAATAGGAGATCTTACAACTTGGTTTCAGAGCATATGTTTATGTAAAGAGTAAAGAATTTTTAAATTAAAAGAGATTTTGACAAACATAATCCTAATGAATCAAAGAATAAGATCGGAGTGTAGGATAACACTATTGTAATGTACTTGTATTTGCTGTATATGTGTATAAGCTTTATCTCTATTCTCCCACTTTCTTAGAATATTCTTTCGTATCTTACTAAGGTCCGAATGCGGATTTAAGGGAGTAAGATATAAAGGCGGAAAACGGGAGAGTGAATCTCGATAGAGGAAGCATCACTATGAATGGAAATTCAGGCCCAATACTAGAAGAAACCTGGGTCGGCAAACAACTACTAACGTAAGTGTAGGAACACGACAAATTAATATGAGAGCAATGTATCAGTTCTTTGTCAACATGATGCAAGCAGAAGATACTGCTAGGTTCTTGGTGGAAATGCTAGAGGAGCTAATAAGGAAGTTTCCGTTGTCCACAATTGTGCTGTGTTGAGTAGAGATTACGTAAGACTTGGAGGGAAATCATTTATTGGAATGGAGAATGCAATTGAAGTGGAGAATTGGCTGCTTCATTATAAAAGGATTTTCGCTAATCTTGATTTAAATGATGAGCAAAAGAGGAGATTAGTGTCTAGGTAATTTCAAAGAGCCGCATTTTACTGGTATGACAGTGTAACTGTTGGGGTAGTAGGGGAAATTTTGACTTAGGCTAAATTCAAAAGGAGGTTTGAAGAAAGATTTATGTCTGAGATCGCTAAGTCAACTCTGTTGATGAAGTTTATTGAGCTGATGCAAGCAGATATGACGGTGCTTGACTATGCAACCATATTTGAGGAGCTATCTCGATAGGATATGCTACAATAGACATAGTGATTAAGAGAAACGAGAAGTTCAACCGTAGATTGAGACCTAAGCTCACTAAGGAAACTTTAACACATGTCAGGGGTCCATGCAATGTAGTCGTGGAGATGGCTTTGAGAAATGAAGGGATGCTTGTTATGTTCAGTAATAATAAGCTAGCAAAGACACGAAGTGGACAGAATCAGAAGAGAAATTTTTACCAAAAGAAGGGAGCTCGGAAGGGTGCAGCTACCAAGAAAGGAAAGTCTGAGGTTGTGTGTTATAAGTGTGACAAGAAGGGGCACTATGCTCATGAGTGCCAAATGAAAGTCGTTCGAAAGAAGAACATCAAGTACGTTAACTATGACCAGGTGGGACATTATAAGAATAAGTGTTCGAAAGTGGCCAAGGCAGAAAAAGAAAAGTATTTTCTTTGGAGCCGTCTACCTCGCGACCAATAGCTATGGAGAAAGGGAAAGCTATGATGGGAAGTACGCTTTTGATTCATAGTATACATGGTAGAGTATTATTTGATACTGGTGCATCAAATTCTTTTATATCTCCTTGTTTGGTAGATAAACTTAACCTAGAACCCTCATACCTAATTACATTCTTAAGGATAGCGAATCTAATCAGAGGGTATGCAACTCTAGGGATGAGATGTGATTATTTAGAGTTTGCATTATTAGATCATGTATTTGCCTGCAGTTTGCATGTATTTGATTCCGTAGGCTTTAGGATTATTTTGGATGTGAACTGGTTAATTAAATATGATGCTAGGATATTTGGCCATGATAGGAAAGTACCATTAAGACGCCCATATAGTACTGACCAAATTGTGTACTCAATAGGAAATCCATGTTTTGACGTTCGTGCTTTATTGGGTGTAATAGAAGAGGAAGACAAGTTGAATCAGGTTTTCATATTAGAGAATTTGCAGATGATTTTTAGCCTGTTACAGGACCACCGAAACGAGCTATTGAATTTTGAATTGATCTTGTACTAGGAACCGAACCTGTAAGTAGACCACTTGGAAGGATATACCTGTCGAGGTGAAGGAGTTAAAGGTGCAACTAGTGGACTTAGAAGGAAAGAGTATTATTAGACCAAGCAGTTCGCCTTGGGGAACAGCAACGATGTTTGTGAGGAAACCAGACGGGTCATTAAGATTGTGCATCAATTATTGTAAGTTGAATGAAAAGACCACAAAGAACCGATATCCTTTGTTGAGAATTGATGATTTATTTGATCAGTTGAGTGGAGCCAAAGTAATTTTCCAGTTGGGTTTGGCAATAGGATTCCATCATATTTCATTGACGGCATTTCGAACGAGGTATGGTTCATATGAGCGGTTAATAATGCCATTTGAATTGACTAGTGCGCCTATTTTCTTCATAGACTTAACGAATCAAATTTTTCGAGAGAACTTGGATTGGTTTGTATTGGTATTCATAAACGACATTTTGATATATTCTAAGGATCGGATTAAAGAGATTATGGAATTCATCTTAGAATAGTGCTTGAGATGTTGAGACAGCATCAACTAAAAGCGAAGTTTTTTGGTCATGTAGTCTCAGAAAAGGGTTGTTAGTAGATCCAGCTAAGATAGAAGCAGTTAATAACTAGAAAAGACCCGAGACGGTGACTAAGATAAAAAGTTTTCTTGGTCTAGCTGGATACTACCGGAGATTCATCTAGGATTTCTCTCATCATTAATGACTAAACCAACAAGGAAGGATGTGAAGTATGTTTGGACCAATAAATGTGAGGAGGCATTTAAGAAACTGAAACATTTATTGACCAACATGCCTATGTTAGTTGTTTCGGATGGAAACCAAGATTTGGTGGTGTATACGATGCATGTGGAATAGGACTAGGAGCTGTGTAAATGCAGAGGGGTAAAGTAATTTCCTATGCTTCGCGACTTCTCAGACCGCAAGAAATTAGATATCCGACTCATGTTTTAGAGTTGGCTGCTGTAATATTTGCTTTGAAGGTGGGGAGACATTACCTTTTGGGAGAACGATTTGAGTTGTATACAGATCATAAGTCATTAAGGTACTTATTCTCTCAAAAGAAGTTGAATATGAGACAACTGAGATGGTTAGAGTTTTTAGGTGCTTATGATTTTGGAATTGAGTATACACCGGTGAAAGGGAACAAAGTTGCAGATGCACTTAGTAGGAAACATCAAAATATGATGTTAGCTAAGTTGGCTGAATGGAAAGACTTGAAAGCATTGACTACTTGTAGTGTACAGTAAAGATCGACTCCCAGTTTCCAGTCAGAGTACAGCAATGTTAGCTTGTTTGGAAGTTCGACCGGTATTGATCAAAAGAATTGCTTCTAAGCAAACAGATGATTCATTGCTAGCTAAAAGAATTAGAAGATTGGAAGGTGGAACTAAGATTGATGATTTGAAGGATTTTTATCTTGAACGTAATGGATAGTTAAGAAAGAATGGACGATTGTGTTTTCCCGATGTTGGTGACTTGACCTAAGGAAAGAAGTTCTTAAGGAATGTCATGATCGAAGTTTACTATTTATCCTAGAGGAACTAAAATATGTCAAGATATGAAGAGAAGTTTCTTCTGCAAATGTATGAAAAGGGATATTGGCTTATCGGTAAAGCAGTGTTTGAACTATCGGCAAGTAAAAGTCGAACATTAGAAGCCAAGCGAATTACTTCAGCCCTTAGATGTTCCAGTGTGGAAATGTGATTCGATATCCATGGATTTTATTGACGGGTTTCCAAGGTCAAACAGGGGAAATGAAAGTATTTGGCTTATAGTGAATAGACTAATTAAAAATGCACACTTTATAATCGTTAACTCGGCAAGAACAACACTTGTTTTAGCTATGCAACTCATGAAGAATATAGTTCGACTGCGTGGAGTTCCTAGTAGTATAGTTAGTGACAGAGATTCCTTATTTACTACCGAATTCTAGAAGAGTCTACAAGAAGTTTAAGGTACCAAGTTCAAGATGAGTACCTCTTACCATCCACGGATAGATGGACAAATCGAAAGAGTTAAAAAAAGTCTTGGAGGATTTGTTAAGAGCTTATGTGCTAGATTTTGGAGGATCATCGGAAGACCATCTACACTTAGTCGAGTTTTCTTATAATAGTTGCTATCATATTAATATAAGCATGACACCTTTTGAAGCGATGTACGGAAGACCATGTAAATCACTAGTTCGTTGGTTAGAGACTGGAGATAGACTAGTTCTTGATCTAGATATGATGAGAAAAGCCACGGAGAAGATTGAGTTAATCCAAGCAAGGATGAAGGAAGCTCAATCTAGGAAGAAAAGTTATGCAGATAACAGACGGAAAGACTTAAGATTCTTAGTTAGAGTCACGTTTTCGCCAAAATTTCACCAATGAAGGGTGTAGTAAAGTTTGAATAGACAGAAAAATTGGCACCGAGATATGTTGGTCCATTTCTTATTATAGAGAGGATCAGGAAACTCACTTACAGGATAGAGTTACCGAGCAGTTAAGCACAAGGCTACAATTTTTTTCCATATTTCTCATCTAAGGAAGTATGTTCGAGATCCAGTGACTACTATAACTTCGACTGCATTGGAAGACTTAGTAGTCGAGCCGTACATGACTATAGTTAGACATCCAGTTCATATTGGGGCTAAGAATGAGAAAAAGCTAAGGAACAAGACAATCAGATTAGTAAAAGTCCAATGGAGTAACAATGAAAGAGACTGTACTTGGGAAACGAAGAGCGGATGTAGAGACACTTATCCTAACTTGTTTGATGGTATGTTTTACATCTATGCTTTTATGTTTGATCTGCATGCCTTACCGTAATTTCGAGAATAAATTTTTTTAAGGAAGGGAGATTATAACAATCTAATTTTAATTAACATTATTTAGGATATATAATTGGATAATAAAATTAAATAATATATAATCGTAAGGAGGTTAAGATTTGGTAAATAATAAAGGTCGTGCCTTAAGGGATGAGTTAATAAGAATGAATTAAAATTAAAATATGAAGGACGAATATGGGTTAAGGGCAAAATGGGAAAAGACCTAAATCCGAAACATAAACTCTCACTCTCTCATTTCCTCCCTCTCTTTCATTCACTTCATAACAAAAAAAATCAAAGTAAGTTTAGGGCCGACCGTTACCAAGTGTTCAAGAGGAATTAAAAGCTAGAAAAAAGATGCTTAGCAGATTCAAACCAACAACACAAATCTCAACTTTCTTAATCAATACAAGGTGAAAAATGGTTATGCATCTCAAGTTTTCAATGTTTTTTCGGTTTTAAGTTCTAACTTGAATCTTTTGCTTATATTATGTTGTGCTATGAAAGTTTGAAGGACTACATGCTTTTTGGTGAATTTATAAAATTTATTTATAAAATCAAGCGATATATTTGAGTTAGAAAACCTATTATGGGACACCTGAATGATTTGGAATTTTGATATGATGTTAGAAACATTATTTTGGAAGTAAGGTTTTAATTTCATAATTTTTGGATTTAGCTAGAATATTTAGTGAATTTTCTAAGGTTGGAAAATAGTTCGTTTCAGGTTTTAATTATTAGAAATAATAAAATTAGGTTTTGGTGTCGAGATTTTATATGTTAAAGAAGATAATTGGATTTATTATGATTTTTGGGAATTTTTTACATGTGTTTAAGTATGATTAATAATTTGTTAAGGACTTATTGTTTTATAAAGATATTAAATTAAGGACTAAATGTAAAATGTTTTGGTATTAAAATTCTTATTTGTGGTAGATTCTGGTTAAGAAAATTAATAAAGTTTTGTTATCCAGTAGAAATTTGACAAATAACATGGGTTGGTAGAAAAGAAATTGCTTTTATAAGTAAATTTGCGGTTTTCATGTTAACTACTATTTTGCCACGCCGTGATTCATGCTGCCACTCCTCTTCTCACTACATCTATGGTCTTCTAAGTCAATCATGGCGATACATATGATATCAACTTCAGTTGATATGGAATGGATTAGCATGATTGAGGAAAGAGACCCAACATCAAAGTCGACATCATGGACTTCGACGTTGGTATTGCCGCATGGCTTAGTATCGCATTTTTTTACATAAATGCATGTCGCCGCTTTTCTGAAATAATATCGCCAACCCCAGTGTCTTCAAAAAGATTTGTAGCGATGCTAGTGACACCACGATGTTTGATACTGACTTCACACCTTATGACTTTGACCTTAATGATCGTCGATTTTATTCCTTAATCCCTTAACATTATTTTCGAAGAGGCATGTTACCGCCTATTATCTCATCGACCCTAGTGATGCCGCTATTTTCACTAAGGCATTGATGCCGATACTTATAAATGTCGTCGAGATTTATCAATGTCGACTGCATTCTCTAAAGGTTTAACCAAGCAAACTAAGTTTTATACCTATTGGCATCGAAATTATATGAAGTGCGACGCTTATACCTTTGAGTCTATGGCCTTATGGTTTACAAACAAAAGATTTTAACATATTTTAGAGGGATGAAGACTCTCATCGACGATGATCTAATCACTTTTTATTAGTAAAAAGAATTATATTATTTTGGCTCTATAGCCTATGGTTTTGAGAGGCGATGGCCACAAATGATTTCGAACTTCACCAATATAGTTTTATTAAAACATATATCAAGGCATAATTATTTTTGGTAAGATAAAGGGCTATAATTTTTCTTGTTTTGGAAGTATGATTTTAATGGGTAAATCATTTGTAAAGAAGTATGTTTCCAAGGAAATAAATAGAGTATTTAGCCCAGAATTTTACAAAAAAGATAATTGTTCTTATCACTTTTGGATAGATTGTGATAGGATAAATTGACAGGGATATTAGAAAACCAGATGGGACCGGTGTACGGTAGTGTCCTATACTCAGTTGTTAGCCCCTAGCTGATATTAGTTCAAAATTTCAGTGTGTAGCGCTTTGTCAAGGGTAAGAAATAAAGTAGGTTTATGTATAGAAAGTAATACATAAAGATAAAATAGGTTATAGGTTGGCTTGCATGACCTTTAGGTTCATAGTAAGCCTAGCAAAACTATGAGATTGGCAGATGGACAGGTAAACACTAGGATAAGTGTATTCGGACTAGTTTTCTTCTAACAGCCAGTTAGAAAATTTGGTATAACTGGTAGGCTCGAGTCAACCATGTAGGTTGGTAGTTACCATGTAAAAACTAAACATTAGGACGAATAGTGCAGTGAGTAGACGGATGGCCAAGATTACCTTGCTTTCATGCATACCTATTATTGTTATATTATTTATATTATTTATTTTTAACCAGTTTGGTTGCAAGACTATGATTTGCAAAAGATATATTTTAAAGGATATCAATGAGGGAAAAACCCGTTCCGCTCGGCGACATGGTCTGATTTAATATCTACAAATTGAGATGATATATTATTATTCACACCAGGCATTTGTCTGTCTCGGAGTTTATGTTTTTGTCTTAAACTATCAGGCGCTCAAAATTTTATTTGAGTAGGTCGGGTGTAAGGGCTTTATAGGTTAAGTAGGTTTGGCGAATAAAGCTTCCGAAGACGTGCAGGAGGCAGAAGTTAGCTATGTAGGAGTCTATCTATATTTATTATCTGCCGTGTTATGTCAATTATTGTATGAATGTATTGATGGTAGACGTGTTTATCTATTTGGTAACTTTGATCATCCAAAAAGGCATCTTTATATGTCTCTCTTGGCGTAATTTGTAACGATTAAATTTTATTTGAACCTGGGCAATGTTTTAGGATTATGTAACGAATATGAAATGTAACGAAAAAAGTTGTCTTTGAAATTATGTTTAAATTATTTCATATTCTTGTGCTTCTGATATTATGGATACCATTAACATAACTGCATTTTCTCATCGGAATTCAATACTATAGATGACTGCAGCAACTGAAGCGCTTAGTTTTGGGTCTCGAAATGGAGTATTTTACAGGAAAATCATGTTAAATGATTTGTGAATACTTTATGCCTTTGAGGTAAGTGTTTAAATATATTTTGAAGAACAAAAAGAGTAGAATAAATAGTATAGTAGTAGTATATTTGTTTATATCATTTATAAAGGTATTATGTATGTGTGTGTATGTATATACGAGTAAGAAAAGTAAGTAAAATAACGCTTCATGAATTTATATGGTTTGAGATCCCTAGGGAGGGCATATTCCTATAAAACGTATATAGCTTTTGAAATGTATATTCGAGATTGCCACGAGGGGGGTCCTATGTATAGTCCGCTTACTTTGAGAAGATTTTTTTTTCAAATGGTACTTTATACACAACATGTCACTGGACAACATATCACATATCAATAAACTTTCAAATCACGCTACGCAAGATTCAAACTTGTGACCTCTCACACCAAAGCCGAATCACTTAACCACATGGACAATGATGCTTGTCTTTGATAAGAAAATTGTTTATATAAAAGGGGATTATAAGTCGCTTATGTGATTTGATCGTGTTTGTGTGCTTATTCATCATGAAAAGTATTTACTCTTATACTTAGCACTAAAAGCCATCAAAATAGACTTGTTCTATCTGTGAGAGTTAAGAACAAAGTGTCAAGGTAAGGCTTAGATGCAACCAGTGCTCTGACCTAACTAGCTTCACTCTTGACCGAGGGGTAGCTTAAGTTGAGAAGATCTGAAATAGTGATAAGTATACGAGACTTGATTTCTATATGCGACCATTTTACTTCTATTAAATTTGACCAAAATTAACTTAGAAAATAACTAGAAGAAACATGAGATTTATATGGTACGGCTATCCTCTTGATGATGCTATACCCTACGTATAAAATCATCTTGCTCATCTAAGACAATAGATAAGCAAATCCGTTTAGATAAAAGATAATCTCTATCTTATGTGTTGTTTGTTTATTACTAAAAGAACCAGAGTTAATTTAACTGGGAATTCATCGATTTAGTTGATGAGTCTAGTAAGCGGGAGTGTATACTTATATCAGGTGATTTGAAACTGTAACCACTTCAAAAACGATATACATGTTCTATGTTATTATTATAGAAGCAGTTATGGAGTGAAATGTTATAAAGTTGAACTGTCTATCCTAAGGTTAGGTCCAAGGGTGAGGTCAACTTTAACATTTCAAAAGATACCGACGAGGGTAATGTCTATCTTAAGGATGATTCTAAGAGAGAGGGCAGAGTAAGCATTCGTAGGATGACTTATGCTGGAATCCATGGAGATATTTGTGAACTTTTCGATTGATGATGGTTCATGTGGTAAGATGTTGGAATCCATGGAGAGATTTGAGATCTGTTCGAGTGATGAGATGTTGAATGTGACTTCACCATCAGAAATGATATAAAATATAGTAGGCTGCATAGCCAGTGGATTTAGCAAAACCAAGGGTACATCAATTCCTAATATTTATAAATGCTTTCGTTTGAGATGCATGGGGAGTTGATGGTATTCGGCACAATGTGTTCGAGCATAGTCCGGTTATGTTTACTTTTGTGATATATTTTAACTAGAGATATACGTCACTTCGGAAGGTAGTTTCTAACCATTATTAAGAGGTCCATTTCAGTTTACTTAGGTATTCCTCCATAGAAATCCATATGTGAATACAACCCTTAGCAGTTTTTATTGTAACCAAATATTGTTATGATGTGAGACGTAAGCAGCAGAGCTATTTCTAATTTATATTCTACGCCCTAGACATTATCTATTATATCACCTTATTTACTTATTAAATTGTTTGGTTCTTTTAAGGGTAAAACCATTCCGGTGATTCAGTTGGTCTAAAAAGATATTATTATGTGGATACATGTTTCCTGAGTTTCTCCTTCCAGACTCATGTTTGACTCATGGTTTTACCTTTCCCTTAAATCTTTGGGTGCTCTTTCGAGAAATCTGAGAAAGGTAGGTTTTTATTAGATATTCTTTAGAGCTTAAGGAGACAAGCTTGATGCTTTCACCTACCGTAGTATTTTATTTCCACTGTGCTAATAATATGTATATATCAACAATTGTGAGGACAAGCTGTTATAAATGTCCAGGCCGATGATCGTACTTAAGTTAATACTCATTGTGAGATTCAGATGTTTTTTTCTTCCTTTCTTTCTTTTTTTACTTTTTATTTCTATTTACTCTAATAATTTGTCTTTCTGCCACTTGGATGTTCGATGTATCAATATCGTGGATGTAGTAGTATCGACGTTTGGGGGTTAAAAAGGCGGAACGTTACAATTGAACCAAGGACTTTGTGTTTGGACTATAAAGTTGAATATGGACGATATTGGAACTTGGATCATTACCAAATTACATACGTCCCAAGTGATATAGTTTGGATGAAGAGAACTGGTGTAAATTATTGTCATTACCAAGTAATGCTTAATATAGAAAAATTGGATTTTACCCATGTTAAGCAAGCGATAAATTGAGCCATAATGTCACACCACCGACTAAGTGATGTATGAACATTAATATTCGATTTTTTGACATTAATCGCATCAAATTTATACACCTAATAGTCACAACCAAAACATTGAATACTCCCGTTACCACCTGATTTAATTGAATTACATAAATTAATCAAATTAATTAATATTTATGAAATTTTATTTGATGTGTGTTAAACAATTTAAATAGTGTGTATATGATAGTTATAAATACTATATACGACATTGACACGCATTTAAATTGGATTTAAATGTGACAAATATTGTTCAAGTTTGAAATGATTTTAAGCCCTCTATGTGCTTGATAAGGCCGACTATGATTAGCCATAAGGAGGGTCAGGCATGTGATCGCATGTTGAAGAGGATTTTGAATAAAAAAGGAAAAGAAATAGTAAGTTCAAAACATGGATCGTGGTCTCTTATTACTCTCCGCACTCCTTTATTTAATCCCCTTATTAAAAATACTTTTTGGTTTCTCCTCTTGAAAATATGAGGCCAGCCACGCCCATTCCTAGATCTCAAATATTTAAGCCTTTATACATCAAATAAATCTTGATTCGATCGCAGTGGCAGCAGCGTTCAGGATGTTGCAACTTCTGGATGCAAGATTAAATCCAAGGAGTTCAGATTCTTCGTTTCAACGAGTATCTTCTAGGCAATAGGTATAGGTATATTCTCTCATACAAACATATATATATTAGTTATATTAATTATAATGTTATATATGCTTTAATTAGATCCAATATCACGAATATGTATTGGTCAGTGTTACCGTACGATGGTCGTATATGTGTATATGTTTGAAAAAAAAATTATCACATGGACCACAACCAGGTTTTAAAAATAAATTATTTTAGTTTCGAATTGAATGCATATACATATACATATGTATATTAACTAATAAATTCGCTAAGTGATGAGGAAATAAGGCTAATTAATTAGAGGCCTTGATAAAGTCCGTCGAAATCATCAATTTAAAGAGGAATTCCATAACACTTCTTGGTATTGTTGACCGGAGTCATACAAGCAAGTAGAAGGTCAGTATATTTTGCAAAAAGCAGTTCAAAGATCAGAATGCTATGCAAAGATCAATTCAAAGTTCAATATCATTCTATTCACAAATCACCAGTTTGAATCAAATCAAATATGCTATGTTATGTGTGTGTTTAATTTTAAAATCCTTATGTGTATGAAGTCAAATGGTACAGTAAGCTCTAAAAATTTCACAATCAATTTAGGGTTACAAGGCTCTGATTTAAGAAAAGAGGGAGAGAACATTAAAATTCAACGCCCCAAATGGTACCCTTCGGATATATTTATAAAGGCTAGGAGGTAGGACTTCAACGCGCTCCAACCCTGTTATCATCGAGAGTGTTGGTGGCAAGGACTTTGACGACATCGAAATTGATGTGTTCCAGCCCTCCATTTTGCTCCTCTAGTGAATGTATGCATTTTATGGCATCAGCGGCTTTCACCATAAGGTCAAACGTCCTTTGAAGACGGATGATGATACAGGTAGTATTGATGACATCGCGGATATTGACGGCGCCCACCATCAACATTGCTTTATATGAATGCACAACGCCTTCAATATGCCATACAAAGAGGACATGCGACGTGATCCCTATCGACGTGCAGCGTAACTTTGTATCCTTTTGTCATCGTCAAAGAGCAACACTTTCGAGGTACTTGTGAAATGCAGCATTCCTTCTTCCTAGCTGATGCTCAGAGGTACCGAAGAATTGCGGATTGGTGATGTGCAGGGTATATGAAGTTGATGGTCTTCATGATTGGCGACGAGTTTGCTGCGAAAACCATTGATAAATAGTGCCGCATTGCATCAACGAGATGTGTCATAGGTTACTTCAACATTCATTGATGACTTACGAAGTGGATTGTGTCTGGCCTCTTCACTTCCTTGCGACATCGTGTGTATACTATCATTTGATGAAGCGCGGTATCATACTCTTCGACTCTGATCCACGGGTGCTTCACTGGTCATATGTCTTCGATGGTATTCAATATAGTCGACATGATTAGAGAGCGGCGTCCTATTGTGAGTGACGATGTCATTCCTGTATCTTTCTTTGTGCATTTTCGAAGTTATCTTTATACTCTTTAATGACGAAGTACTGCATCCTACTTCGATGTTGTATCATTATATTGACTAGTATGGGTCCCTGCTTTACACACGGGCTATTTGTAATATTGCATGCGTTGATATTTTGTTTGAACGCAAACACGTAAATGGAAAACAAGGGAATTTTTGTAATTTCAAAAAGATACTGAGTAAATTAGTTGAATGAATTTTCTTTATTAGTAGTAGAGATGTGTTTACACCACTTTGTCGGTCTTTGACTTCGTCTGGGTCAAAGTCCCTGGTCAACGTTTATGGTAGTAATAATATGTGTGTGTGTGTGTGTGTGTGTGTGTGTAATTAAATTGCTTTAATAAGTAGATAATTTATACAATATACATAAAACATAAATAGTTACATATAAATATTTTTAGTGTTTGAAAAAAATTATTTATATATATAATATTAAATCTGAATATGTAAATATGTAAATATATAAATACATTGCTTAATTAAACTAAATTTATACATAGAAATATGTATTTGAAATAAATGCATTTAAAATTATGTAACATATAATTTAATTATTATAGTATAAAGTGTAAAAATTTAAAATTCATTTTAGGTTTTTTTAAAGTTAATTTTTTATTTTACTTATAATTTTCCATACGAAAAATTATTTAAAAAAATTGTACACGGCCTTGTATCGCCGAGAGAAATTTAAAAAAAAATATTATTGAATATAAATGTATATGTATGCATTTATGTAATACATATAACATTTAAACATTATTAAATGAATATATATACATATATTAAAAACATATATATATATATATATTACTATATAAATTGAAATACATTTGAATTATATGTATATATATTGAAATTAATTTTTCACAATAAATTTGAAGTAGTTTAAATTTTTACAATTAATTTTATTACATTAACTAATCTTTTTTGGGGCAAGGCCAGCCAGTTTTTATAGTAGACCGTCCACTTTTATTACGAACAAATCAATAGTTAATACAGGAGCAAGGAAGCATGCCTCAACTACTAATAAAGGAAAATAAAGAACAAAAGATGGGCAAAAAGTGCCTAAGCTACTATAAATGACCTAAAGCTAGTCCTCCTTAGAAGAGGAGGAACCATTACCTTCATTCGAAGAGACTGGGCCAACTGCATGTAAAAAACTCATGAAAAGTGACACAATATTTAGAACATAAATGAAGTAATCCTTACAATGGATATATTTCCGATCTCAACTATCATCTCGAAGAACAGCCCAATTCCTAGCACCAAGATCACCACCTACTGCAAGAACAAGTCCTTCCCCATCTACAAAATAATAACGACGCTTGGATTCACCTTTAAATTAACTAACAAACATAAAGAATTCATCTTGAACAGGGGCATAACTCATCTTAGACGACTCATAAATCCATGCATTCTCAAAAGAATTCCACTCAATTACATAACCTTGGGCAGCACTAGAAGTCACAAAGTCAACAGTCGCATCAAAAGGAAAAATCACCAGGGAAACAATTCCTTCAATAGAGGTGGCAGGACGAGACACAATCATAGAAGGAACAGTAACATCTACTGGAGATGTTGTAGAAGGGATTAGAGAAGACTAGTCCGCAACCTTAGCATTCTACATATACGTCGAAGGGACTAATCTTTAATTAAGCATACAAATATGTACCGTCCACTTTTATTACGAACAAATCAATAGTTAATACAGGAGCAAGGCAGAAAGGATCAACTACTAATAAAAGAAAATACAAAACAGAAGATAGGCAAAACGTTCCTAAGCTGCTATAAATGACCTAAAGCTAGTCCTTACCGGAAGAGGAGGAACCAATATCATCATCCAAAGAGACTGGGTCAATTGCATGCAAAAAAACTCACGAAATATGACACAATATTTGGAACGTAAACGAAGTAATTGCAAAAGATATATTTCTGATCCCAACTATCATCTTCAAGAACAGCCTTATTCCTAGCACCAATCCTTCCCCATCTACTGAATAATAATGACGTTTGGATTCACCTTCAACTTCACTAACAAACATAAAGAATTCATCTTGAATCGGGGCATAGCTCATCTCAGATAGCTTATGAATCCGCACATCCTCAAAAAATTCCACTCAATTACATTACCTTGGGCAGCGCTAGAGGTCACAAGATCAATAGTAGCATCAGAAGGAAAAATCATCGGAAACAATTCCTTAAATTGTAGGGGTGGCAGGACAAGACAAGGTCACAGAAGGAATGGTAGCATCTGGGAGATGTTGCAGATGGGACTAGAAAAGACTGGTCTGCAACCTCAATATTTTACATATATGTTGTAGAATGTACCATCATCCAAGACGCCTGGATTCGCCTTCAACTTCATAAACAAACATTAAGAATTCATCTTGAACTAGGCCATATCTCATCTCATATGGCTCATGAATCCATGCATGCTCAAAAAAATTTCACTCAATTACAAAACCTTAGGGGTTGCTAGAAGTCACAAGATCAACAGTAGCATCAAAAGGAAAAATCATCGAGGAAACAATTCCTTCAGCTCTTGGGGTAGCAGGACGAGACGCGGTCACAGGAGAAACAACGACATCTACCAGAGATTTTGTAGAAGGGACTGGAGAAGATTGGTCCGCAACCTTAATATTTTACATATATGTAGAGGGGACTAATCTTTGTTTAAGCATACATATATGTATGTTTTATAATATTTTACACTTTGTAACTGACATTTATAACATATAACATTGTATATAAACACAGATACTTTACATATACATATATAGATTGACAACACTCAGGTATACAGAGGGGCTAGCATATTCGTGCGGTGTAAATCTCAACATCTATATATGTGTATGTTAAACTATGTGCAGCATATTACGTTGCACGTACACACATATGTGTATATGACACATATATTATATAATACAGTACAAAATAACAATAAATAAAACGATATTTATAAATTAAATAAAATATTGATTTTATTTAAATAAAATTTAGATAAGACATAAATTTTTTAGACTTCATAGGCCCAATAAAGATCCAAATGGTAAAAAATTGAAATTTAACCATTACTCCGCTACGTGCTGGCCCAGTTCCAACACTTCCGAGGGAAGCCAGTTAAAGCATCTGGGGATCGTCCGAGAAGGCAAGTTCTATATGATGAAGACTTATAAAGTGGAACATAGGGGTTCTACTATCCGTACATATGCCAAGGGATCAATGATGACCAATGGCTTTAATCTATGCTTGTAAAGAAGAAGAGGATAGGGACATTCACCATAGATCGTCTAAGTGGATCCATATCTTTGGAGCATCTGAGTGTGTCTGTGTCCTAACCATCTAAGTGAGCAAGATTAAGGTTTGATGTGTCCGCGATATTGTGTAGTCGCTGACTCTGCGATGGTGGTCATTTTGAGTCATCATATATCCAAGTGTACTGAAAAGGAGAGATACCTTATTGTTTGATGGTTTCTATAGTTTTCTATGTGATGTAGGTATTATCGAGTCTGATACCCGACACCCTACTATGTGGTTAATGGGGTTGTACACCCATACTTATGATAATATATTAGCATATATTAATTTTATGGGTCAATTTGTTGGATGCTGGAGCAAGTGGGGTATGACTTTCCATACCATATTGCTATATTATGATATACCGGTTTATATCTATTTTTAGGCTTACAGATTGCTTATACTAGACAATTGTTTGATCCGAGGTTCTTTGCATTGCCTCTTATATTCTTGGGTACTCTTAAATTAGTAGATTGAGAGACAAGTATGAGGATACCACATGGAGATACGCAGAGGACGAGTAAGAGGCTTCCTTTACTCTTATATATGTTATTTTTATGGAGCTACTACTGCTTATTCCGCTTTGCCGGAGCTACTAGTACTATTATATGTATAGAGATACAGTACTATTATGTATCTTGTGATGTATCAAAGATGTATAAATTCAATGTTCTATTGTGTATAATCTGATGAACCCACATTGTACATTGATGATATTTTGGTTCATTTAATTATTTACCGTCTCATCTGTTTTATATCTATGTTTGATATTTTATTTTATTTATGTGTTGTGAGGTATATTACAGATCATCATTTGATTACATCGTTATCTTGACAGTTTCCCTCCATCGATCGGATACCACTGTAGTGCTACTACTTTATATGGGTTGGATACGGGAGGTCGAGGGAGGGCATCACATCCAACATACTTATCCCTAGTACGACCACATAGTGAATGCAGTAAATTCTTGATACAACCAAGTTCTCTTGCCTACCTTATTTGCTCATCCCCTTATTTTCTTGTTCATATACGAGTTCATTTTTTATTTTTCATGATTTCTTGTTATTGTATCAAAATTTTATTCTTTAAATATTTATTGTTTATTGGTACATAATCCTCATCATCCTCTGTTACTATGTTGATTTCATTATCTTTTTGCGGAATAAATATTCTTCCCTTAACAAAAATAGGATATGATTGGAACTCGAATAGTATTTTCATTTTTCTAAAGATTATATGATCAAATATTTTCCCATAAAGGGAATACTGAAATTGCTCTCTATCAAGATTAACTCTGACATGTTGGAACATGCATGTTTACAAACTTTCATTCAGATTACTACATCTGTGTTGTCCCTACCTATTATCAGTCATACTCTTTAAAATAGCATTAGATAAATTAACACAAATGCCACCAATAATAGTGTGTTATTTTTTGACTAGAGGATAAATTTGGCCTAAACTTTCGTCTTAGGAATAATAATGTTGTAAAATCCTAACGGTTGGATGAGTTCTATCTTTTAAGTTAGCATCCTTCTATTTTCCCATGTTTTTTCTAAAAACATGGTAGATATCATTCATCTTAATATCTTCTAAATCAATACCACTTGTGGAATATGACGATACTTAGCCCTGTGTTCTATTGTCTAGCCTTATATCAATACCATTTACACTCGAAAAAATAATAAAAATATTACTAATGTCGACATTTAAATCCACATAAAATGAGCCATAAACTTGGGGTAGATGGCGAACTTGAATTTGTTGTGTGAGATTATAAATATAAGCCCGGACTCTTTGGAAGTATCTATGAGATTGTATAAGCAAAATCGCTAAAATTCACCAGTCTTTCACCTAAAATATGAAAATTGATTGTTTTTTTAAAGGAACCGATAGTGTTCTTATAGTTATTAAGCCAATCTTTCATCCTTGGAGTGAATAGACAAGCTTGGAAACGAGGACCGTGTCGAGCCATAAAAGAGAATTTGATATTTGAGAATTAGGGATTTGAAAGAATTTTAGGTTAAAAGATGAACAAGGGCTCCCGGGGAAGAAAGGGTAAAAAGTACACAATTAAACAAAATAGACCAATAGCTAAGGAAGCTCCAATCATGACGATCAATTGATAGTCCCACTCTGCACCGGACTGATGCATGTTTAATTTTGATGCTAGGCCTATTTCATGTATAGTTGAGTGTAAAAGTCTTTCAAAAAATTTAAAAGCTAAAATAAAATTATTTTTCAAAACTTTTTTTTACTTTTTATCAAAAATTAAACTAATTTACATTCGACTTAAATATATATTTTTGTAAAAAAAATATAACAATATTCTTTACAACTATATATGTTCATTTTATTTAAATAATTTTGTTTTTACAAACAAATGTTTCAATTGTATTTGAAATACAAATAAAAAATTGTTGTAATTTAACTTTGAGATACATTTCATGATTATACAATTATTATACCGTATATTTGATATTAAAATAATATTTTTAACTCTAATAAAGTAAAGTTTTTAACTTATTGAATCGGTAGACAGATTGTGATTTGCCGACCAATCTAAACATCCCTCCCTATATTTGTTAATTTTTCGCAAAGAGGATTTTTCTGGAGTTTGAATATTTTAAATTTTATATGATTTTCCTTTTGAAAAAATTTAAAAGGTCTTCTTTTAAAACTAATTTTTTGACTATATTTTGAGCTTGCAAATATTTTCCAATTTAATTTTATTAGTGAACAATATTTAGTTCGTCTTAATCTTAAAAAAGGATTTGCATAAAAAGTTTTGGTGAAAACATCACTAATTTGATATTTTGTGGTACAAAATTTAAAGTTATATTTTCTTTTTCAACATCATCTCGTATATCAATATGTTTAATTCTTCAACAATTTACTAGAATTTTTGATAAATTATTTACGCTTATATTCCTAGAATATATAGATGATTTATTAATTTTAACTCCAAAATAGTATATAGTTTGTTACACATAAATGATATATGCACAAGCCAATGAGGTGGAAATATATTCTTCTTCACAAGTCAACGGCGAGACACACTTTTGATTTTACTGAACCATGATACTAAAAGTTGGACTATTAAGAAACAAGTGTAGAATACAATAACCTATGATTTTTGTTTGATGATAATAAACATATATATATATATATATATATTCGTTTAAATGTATTTGTTATTGTACTATTTATTTTTCACATAATTAAATAAATATTTGTTGAATAAAATAAATAACTTAGAACTCAAATTCAAACAAATATTTTATTCAAATAAATATCTTATTACAAATTTGAGCTCTCACTACGTATGTATATTTTCAGTTACATTACAATCTTGATTACAACACAAAGTTCAATTTACATATCACTCATCACTACATATTCACTCAACATTCGTACTTCTGACTTCAACTCTATTCCAGTTTGTATTCGGCATATGAATTATCTGCAAAATAAACACTAACACGGTAAAATTGAAAAAGAAATATTTTGCAATTCAAAATGGAGTGTGTTTTTAAAAATATTGTTTGCCTCGGTTATATGGGTTGTTCGTAATTATTTATTTTGAATTCATCTAACACAAACAGTTTGTAACATGCAGTGTATCAGTGTACATATCATAAAGCCATGCACACCGATATACACTTGCGTGTGAAAAACTACAGGGACATGTGAGCACAAGATCAAACCTGAGCCATAAGATGGATTCAACTCAGATTCACGCAAAACAACATACAACACTTCAAATATACATATGGTCAATCCAGACTCAAATAAAAACAGAACACACAAGACTTTATTAAAAAAACAACAAGTCCAGACTGCATATGTATAAAGGGCAACAAGCATGAACATGAATCAGTGCACATGTACACACAAGAGAGCAAACAAGTATGGCTCGAACAATACAAAACTAAGGTGAACACAGATCAAACTGCAACAACACATGGAACCGATCAAACCAGAGGCTCTAAGTAAAATGAAATGGTGATTAACGCAACATGTCAACAGACTACATGACAATGGCAAACTACAGACATGATTCAAGACCATAAGATCAATAAGAATGCAAATCCAACTACATGAAGACATGAACAAAAACCATGGACCAAAATGCAAAGAAACATAGCAATGGACACAACAAACAACACAAAGCGGCCAACATCAAAGCAACTAGTAAGTTAACTCGAGGCAGAACAAGGATAAAACAAGCAATGGTCAAGACAACATGAACTCAATGAAGTAGTGGTACAAACTATGCAGACGAGCTACATGAAACAGAGACAACAGTGAATAGATATGAACTAAGAGACTACCCAAAATAGTGCATATAAGTTCAAGTGCAACAAATCAGTTCCATAAACACGACTCAAGTTCAACAACTCAATGCAACCATACAGTCCAGGCAACCTCATATACAAATTTTAGGGCCGCACACATATGTACAGAAGGACAACATATATGGTAACACAAACATATGGAGATGATCAACAGTATACAAGTTCAGTGTGAAGTCAACATAGAGAACCCAAAGTGGATACAGTTCAGATCTTATGAAACTGAGATAGGATATCAAGGCACCAGAACAATATGGATACCATCACACTCAAAGCAGTGGAAATCAGACAAGTGTACAAAAGACATGTACAAGTTCATATGCACTGACTCAAAGTCTGAAAAATTATGCAGACAAGTCAGAATAGTTTCAAATACTAATTTAAACGCCAAGGTCAAAAATTCGAATATTGCCAGAAAATGAATAAAATGGCAAGTTGAATAAATCGTAGAGAAAATCATGGCCAACCGGTAAGTTTTAAATTGTTCAAAAAAAATCTAATATTGGTAGCAAAGAATAGAACATATGAACAAGTCAGTTTATATCAATATTCAAAGTGCCGAAGTAATATGAGAAAACCAACTCAAAGAAATTCAAACCGATGAATACATGAATGAGTCAAGAAGCACTGGAGCCATGCAATTGTAAATCAACGCAAGTGCTTAAATCACACGAAAAATATACAAACTGACATTTAGGGATTTCAATCCCTATATAACCCAAAGATCATCATCAGCAAAAGATCATTCGAGTTCAAGCAAATACCAGAGCTAGCTAAATCATGAACGAATTTATAACTCGAATCGAAGTCGAGAAAAATCAAAATCGAACAAGAAAATCACGTACCAAATCATAGCATTCAAACTCGACACAACTTGAAGCCACCGCGAATTATCAAGGCCAAGGAATCGATTGGGAAGGCTTAAATCATCACCAAAATCGATCAATTTCGAATCGAAGCTTCAATTAATCAAAGCCCTAGTTTTTGGAAGAGTAACGAAGAAAGCATCGGCCATGAAGATAATAGAAGAGAAATGTCTCTTTGGTTTAATTTTAATTAGGCCAACTCTATCATGTTTTACTTTGGGCTTAGAATTTTAATAGGGTTTTGTTGATATTGTTTTGTTTTACTTTGTAATTTTCTTTTCAAATTTGTGAAACTTTAGTTGTGTAACTAGGTTATGAACTACGATGATGTAGTTCGAGAATTTGCAACTCAGTGGCTGCGTTGTGGTAGGGTTTTGAGCATAGAGTTAGGTTAGTCATTAGCGTATGTCGCAAGTTCATGTGTGTAAGCGTCTGACTACTTAATTTCTAGTAGAAATCTTGGGGGCAGCACATAGGCAGGGTTTTGTCGAAGCTGTGTAAATTTTTATGTGATCTCTTCTGCATTATTGTCTATGATTGTTTTTATTTCCGCATTAATTTTTATTATTATTAGTATCACCCTATTCATCGTCCTAGGGCGAAAACGATTTTACAAGTGGTATCAGAGCTAGGAAACAAAACTAATTTTTTTTTCTAAAAATTTGATTATTTAAATGGCTTCTTTTAATAATGCTTTTGCTTAGGGTCGGTCCATAGTTAGACCATCTATGTTCAATGGTAAATAAACCTACTGGAAAACTACGATGAAATTTTTTCTGAAAACCATAAATGCATGGAATATTGTTGAGACGGGATATAGGACACCCGCTGTAGTGGTAGATAATCGAGAAGTTAACAAACCGATGGATAAATGGCCAGATCTTGAAAATAAACTGCAATTTACTAACACTAAGGCTTTGAATTCTATTATCTGCTCATTAGATCAAATTGAAATTAATCGTGTCTCACATTGTCAACTGCATAGGAATTTGGCACACAGTTGAAGTGACTCACGAAGGAACCTCCCAAGTCAAAGAATCTCGCATTGCCATGCTTAGTAGCGAATACAAAAACTTTACAATGGCAAAGGATGAAAGTATCAAAGAAATGTATGGACGATTTTCAAATCTAGTGTACAAATCAAAATCCCTTGGAAAACCATACACGGAGCTGGAAATAGTTCGAAAAATCCTCAGAATTCTTCCACAAAATTTTGAAGCAGAAGTGACTTCCATTCAAGAATCAAAGGATCTGAAACAAATTATAGTCGAAGAACTCATCGGAATCCTCACCATTTATGAGCTAAAAATCAAATTCAAGGAAGAATGTGAAGGAGGTGAACACGAAAACAATCAATAGCTCTGAAAGGAACAATGGAAAGTAATGACGACGACGACGATTGAGCAGCTGAACTGGCACTGTTAATAAAGAGATTCAAAAGGTGGAACAATAAATATGGAAATCCAGCCCTAAATCAACAATTGAAGAAGGAATAGTCCAAGTTCTAGGCAACTCAGAAGAGCAGAAGATCATTTGTCACAAATGCAATAAACCTGGTCATATCAAGTCAAATTGTCCTCAAAATCGACTCGGCAAGGGAAAGAAATCGAAAAGGAGAAATTTTGTAGCTACTAGGGATGAAAGTGATGAAGATAATGAAAGCACTAGCAGCGAGAGTGATAGAGCAAATCTGTGCTATACAGGAGAAACTAGCGAGCGACGATGATGAGCCAAGCAAGTTATCAAAACTTACACACTCTGAATTACTTATATATTTTTTCACGAAATAAATGGTTGTTTTGAACGACTTAGGGAGAATATGCTAAAATTGAATCACAAAAGGATAGTTTGATAGAACTGGCAAACAGCTTGATAAGTGCCCTAAGTGTGATAAGTGTTCATCATTTGAAGAAGAGATTAAAAATTTAAAATTAAAATTAAATCACTTGAAAATGAAATTCTGATTTTGAAAGAGAGTGAAAATACCAGGAGAGAAAATTCTATTAAAAAGTGCACTCTATTATTGAATGAAAATGAATCTCTCAAAACATTAGTCCAACAATTGTCTACATCTTTAGAGAAATTCTCTAAAAGAGAAAAATCAATAAATATGCTATTAGGGAAACAAACTGTCAATACTGTTAGACAAGGACTTGGGTATGCTCAATCTGAACGTGTTAGACAAAAAATTAATAAAATCAATTCCAAGTGCACGATTTGTGGAAAAATTGGACACAATCACAAAAATTGCTAGTATGGACACAAACACGTAAAAGCCATAATAATTTAGGTTTCAAAAGGCATGAATATAAAATCCCTTAAAGTCAAACAAATCTGGGTGCCGAAAGGAACAAATATAGATTGTCTTGGGTCTACACAAACATATTTTTCAAAATCATTTGTGAGTAACAATCATGTACCTATAAAAACAAATAGGTCACAAAATCTTTCCTTGTGCAGGTTGTGGTGGCAGGCTAAAGAACAACAAGAGTGATACCTGAATTCTGGCAGTTCCAGGCACACGATGGGTGACAAATCAAAGTTTCCTTCGCCTAGAAAATTACAATGGTTGCAGAATCACAATGGAAAACAACGAAAAATTATTGATAAAAGTAAAATAGGTAACGGTGCATTTATCTTGAACGATATATTAAATGTTGAAAATATGCATCATAATCTGATGTAAATCGGCCAGTTATGCGATAAGGAAATGAAGGTTGATTCTAATTATGACTTATGCAAAAATGTTGACCAATCATCTTTTCATCCTTGAACTAGTTCATATAGATTTGTTTGGACTGATGATATTGCAAGTTTAGATGTTAATAGATGTTGTTTTGTATTGGTTGATGATTACTCTAGATACATATGGATATATTTGTTTATCTTACCACTTCTAAATCTGACATTATGTTCACTAGTTGTTAGTGTGCATGTTTTCAATCAAATCCTTAAGGACTCACATTTTAAAAGCTGTAAAATAATTATAAGGTATTTGTTGCAACTTCACGGTATGGTATATGATATCCAATTTATGATAACTGTGATTTAAAGGGGTATTCAGATGCAGATTCTGCTGGTAGTCGTTGATAGAAAAATTACTGGTGGAATGTGTCTTATGTTGGGACATTCATTAGTTGCATCACATTTCTAAAGAAAATATCTGCATAATTTTCATTTTAACTGATTTCCAATTGACAGAATTTTTTTTTAAAACCCCTTCCAGAAAATATTTTTTGTTGACTTCGTTTTAGACTAGGCATTTTAGAAATCTGATTTTATATTTATTTTTGAATTTGATCTTAAACTAATCTGACTCCCTACAGATTATCGAAAAGGAAAATAGTAACCGAAAAAATGATGAGTGTTAATATTAATCATACATTTTGACTTGAGACAGTATATGTAGTAAATTTCTTTTAAAAAATTAAACGGAATTGTAATAACTTTGATTGGTAAAAATTCCATGACATCTCTATTTCTATCATATTTCTAACGACCATCACTCATCAAAATCTAATATAGTGTGTCAAAATGTGGTATTTAAACGGGAATTTATTCATTTTTTTAAAAATTAATTAGCAATAGAAATATCCAAAGTACTCACTCTCATTTAAAAGTCCTCATAATTATGCATGGGTGAGTTACTTGGAATCTTCGATTATGTGCTTCCATGCTCATTTAAAAGTCCTCACGGTTATGCATGTATGAAACACATATCAAAATTGATTATTAAATAGGCAAGTTGATTCTAATCCCATTTAAAAGTCCTCACGGTTATGCGTGGTTAGAATATGTTTAAAGTTCATTTTAAAAAAATTAAGGAATACTACAAATCTCATTTAAAAGTCCTAACGGTTATGAATGGTTAATAAGTATTCAGCAATTTTCTATTATAAATGTATCACAAATGAACACTATAGTATGGTTTTATATGCGGACATCACCCCTATCACTCTAAAGTGGAATATGCGCCTAACAGAGTATTTATGATTTTTGTTTGATCGTTTATTGAAATTTAATATTTATAATCAATTAGGTATCAATGTGGTATCAATGTCTAACATTTTATCTCTATTTTTCTAACACTATTACTCTTTTGCTGATAACAAAAGGGGGAGAAAGAACTTAAGATTTTGGCAAATAGGTCAAGTCATATTTTGTATTTGCATATTAGTATCTAGGTTCATTAGCATATTTTTTATTTATTTTCATGCATATTTGAAGGAGGAGCATTATTGTAGGAGGAGCATTTAATTAGGGGGTGCTCATGGAATTCATCAAGAACAAATATAATTAATAGTCAAAATCTTAATATATGTTTGTTAGCATCAAAAGGGGAAGATTGTAAAATACAGTAGCCTATGATTTTTGTTTGATGATAACATATATATATATATATATATATATATATATATATATATATATATATATTCGTTTAAATGTATTTGTTATTGTACTATTTTATTTTTCACATAATTAAATAAATATTTATTGAATAAAATAAATAATACAAAATTCAAATTTTAACCAATATTTTATTCAAATAAATATCTTATTACAAATTCGAATAGTACAAATTTGAGCTCTCACTACATATATACAATTTCAATTACATTACAATCTTGATTGCAACACAAAGTTCAATTTACATATCACTCCTCACTACATATTCACTCAACACTCGTATTTTTATCTTCAATTCTATTTCAGTTTGTATTCAGCATCTAAATTATCTGCAAAATAAACACTAACGCGGTAAAATTGAAAAAGAAATATTTTGCAGTTCAAAATGAAGTGTGTTTTTGAAAATATTGTTTACGTCAATTATTTGGGTTGTTCGCCATCATTTATTTTGAATTCATCTTACACGAACATCTTGTAACATGCACAGTGTATCACTGTACATGTCACAGGATCGTGTACATCGATATACACTTGCCTGTGAAAAACTACAGGGACAGGTGAGCACAAAGTCAAACCCGAGCCATAAGCTGGATTCAACTCAGTTGCACGCAAAACAACATACAACACTTCAAATATACACATGGTCAGTCCAAACTCAAGTCAAAACAGAACACACAAGACTTCATTCAAAAACAAAAGTCCAGACTGCTTATGTATAAAGAGCAACAAGCACGAACATGAACCGGTGCACATGTACACACAAGAGAGCAAACAAGTATGGCTCGAACAATACAAAACTGAGGTGAACACAGACCAAACTGCAACAATACATGAAATCAACCAGACCAGAGGCTCTGAGTAAAATGAAATGGTGATTAACTCAACATGTCAACAGACCACGTGACAATGGCAAACTACAGACATGATTCAAGACCATAAGATCAATATGAATGCAAATCCAACAGCATGAAGGCATGAACAAAACCATGGACCAAAATGCAAAGCAATAGAGCAGTGGACACAACAAACACAAAGCAGTCTGCATCAAAGCAACTGGTAGGTTAACTCGAGGCAGAACAAGGATAAAACAAGCAATGGTCAAGACAATATGAACTCAATGAAGCAGTGGTACAAACTGTGCAGACAAGCTATATGAAACAGAGACAGCAGTAAATAGATATGAACACAGAGACTACCTAAAAAAGTGCATACAAGTTCAAGTGCACCAAACCAGTTCCATAAACATGACTCAAGCTCAACAACTCAATGCAACCAAACGGTCCAGACAACCTCATATACGAAGTTTAGGGCCGCGCACATATGTACAAAGAGGACATCATATATGGCAACACAAGCATATGGAGATGATCAACAGAATACCAGTACAGTGTGAAGGCAACACAGAGAAACCCAAAGTGGATACCAGTTCAGATCATATGAAACTGAGACAGGACATCAAGGCACCAGAACAATATGGATACCATCACACTCAAAGCAGTGGAAATCAGACAAGTGCACAAAAGACAAGTACAAATTCATATGCACTGACTCGAAGTCTAAAAACTTATGCAGCAAAAGAGACAGCGATGAATATAAGCAGTTCAAACAAGTCAGAGTAGTTTCAAATGCTAATTTAAATGCCAAGGTAAAAAATACGAATATTGCTAGAAAATGAATGAAACGGCAGGTTGAAAAAATCATAAAGAAAATCATGGTGAACCAGTAAGTTTAAATTGTTCAAAAAAAAAAATTCTAATATTGGCAACAAAGAATAGAACATGAGACAATTCAATTTATATCAATGTTCAAAGTGCCGAAGTAATAGGAGGAAACCGACTCAAAGAAATTCAAACCGATGAACACATGAACGAATCAAGAAGCACTGGAGCCATGCGATTGTAAATCAACACAAGTGCTTAAATCACACGAAAAATATACGAACTGACATTTAGGAATTTCAATCCCTATATAACCAGATCATCTCGGCAATAGATCATTCGAGTTCAAGCAAATACCAGAGCTAGCTAAATCACGAACAAATTTATAACTCGAATCGAAGTCGAGCAAAATTAAAATCGAACAAGAAAATCAGTTACCAAATCATAACATTCAAGCTCGACACAACTTGAAGCCGCCGCGAATTATCAAGGCCAAGGAATCGATTGGGAAGGCAACTCAAATCATTACTGAAATCGATCAACTTCGAATCGAAGCTTCAACTAATCAAAGCCCTATTTTTTGGAAGAGGAACAAAGAAAGCATCGACCACGAAGATAATAAAAGAGAGACGTCTCTTTGGTTTAATTTTAATTTGGCCTGCTTTATCATATTTTACTTTGGGCTTAGAATTTTAATAGGGTTTTGTTTATATTGCTTTGTTTTACTTTGTAATTTTCTTTTAAATTTGTGGAACTCTAGTTGTGCAACTAGGTTACGAACTACGGTGGTGTAGTTCAAAAATTCGCAACTCAGTGGCTGAGTTGTGGCGTGGTTTTAAGCGTATAGTTAGGTTAGCCATTAGCGGGTGTCGCAAGTTTATGTGTGCAAGCGTCTGACTACTTAATTTCTAGTAGAAACCTTAGGGGCGGCACTTAGGCAGAGTTTTGCGAAAACTGGATAAATTTCTGTGTGATCTCTTCTGTATTATTACATGTGATTGTTTTTTATTTCCGCATTAATTTTTATTATTATTAGTATCACCCTATTCACCCTCCCCCAAGGGTGAAAACGACCCTACAACAAGCGTTGCTCATGCTTTTCCTGTCCATTTTTAGCTTCCAGATTTAGCATCATCTTATGGCACTAATTCGAATGGACAATCTTTCAGATAGAAAAGTCTGCAATCTCTAGTTCGATAAATATCATGAAATTCGTTCTACTAGTCATAGGTGTGATTTTTTTAGTGTTTGAATGAAAATTGGTGCACAAACAAACATTCATCATAATATCAGATCGACTTGCAATTAAGTAAAAAAGAGATGCAATCATGCTCTGATAAAGTTTTTGTCTACTTCTTTATCATTTATATTCTTTTTTAAATGCAGGCTTGTATCGTAAGTGTAAGCTTACTGTATATTTTCCATACCAAATATTTAATTAAATATTTGTAATATTTTTCTTGATTAATGAAAATAGCATTAATAAGTTGTTTTATTTGTAATCCTAAGAAAGAAACATGAATTCACTCGTATATGACATTTTAAATTCACTTTTCATTATTATATTCGTAAAACCATCACATGATTTTTAGTTAGTTGATCCAAACATTAATAAATCGTTGTAGTTCCTTCTAATGAAAAAAGGGTAGTAACAACTTTACTTATTTCGAAACTAGAACTCAAATGATAGTTATCTATCATACCAAACTCGAGGTATGCATGGGTATGCATGTATGTTGATCATAAATCCCAGCGCTCATATATGTGTGCACATGCACATTTATTCATAGATTTTAATGTAATATTTGCATATATAACTCGCACGCACACCTCTTAATTCGTTGGAGGTATGATGTTCATGGTATAAACAAAATAGAATAATATTATTAATTAATATAATTATTTATATATCAATTTAAAAATAAAATATATTTAAAAATAAATTATGCAATTATAATTAAATGTATAACACATAGAAAGGAAACCAAATTCATTATTCATCCTGGTATATGGAAAATATCAAATTCAATTCAATATTAAAATGAAAAATTATTCATAACGACACAAACAAAGATCTTCAGCAAAAAATAACAGAGGATTTTTTAATTCTACCCATTTTTATCCCTTGTGTGTTGCACTTGATCCTATAATGTTATCAAAGCCTTATTACGAGTAATTAACCAATATTCAAGTAAATTAGTTGACTAACAGCATTAGATTGGCGTCTGACGTGTTTAACACAGAAGGTCACTTAATTAAGTAAAGTTGTTCTCAAAGTAAAACCTCCACCATCTACAAAGAACTTACCTGGCTAGTCCGATGGTCTAAATTCGATGATGTATGCTACATGAAAGTTGCATAATGTTTACATCTTGGATTGATTCAAAGAGCGTATTCTGAAAATTATATAAATTACAAAGGTTGTGCATATAACTAAAATTATTTTAAGTTTAAAATAAAATTTTAAGTGTTATGATTATAAGATATGTATAAATCAATTTAGAAGTTAAAGTTAAATGCAAAAATAAAAAGCCATATAGATATAACGGAATGCATAAGTTATATATATAGACGCACACACCAATGATATTTGATGTCAATGAATACATGCACTTAGCTTTGCCTATCAATATCACTCGTTTCACACTATTGTTTTAAAACACGCCACCTTCTTAGAGAAAAATTATCTTTATAGAATTAGTGGTAGAAAAATTAGTGGTAGTACGATAGAATTGGATAAGATCCAAGACTCTAGCACGAAAACTGATCACATAGATGATATCAATTCAACTATACCTGACGAGGCATAACCTATTAGAAGGTATAATAGATATCTTGTGCATCAGAGAGAAGTTAAGGGATTTTTCCCAATGACGAGTAAGATGATTGTATCATTCATAAAAGTCCCTTCAGTTATCGAAGAGCTACCGGAAAGCTGTGGAGAGTAAAGATTTTTACAAAGCTACAGTAATCATCGGATATAAGTAGACCTTTATGAAGAAGATCGATGTAGATGAACAAGTAGAAACTTACAAAGCCAAGTTGATGGGAAAAAATTCTATAAAATTTAAAATGTCGATTATAACGATGTTTTTTTTGTTAACCATTATACATAAGTCTATTTGGATTCTACTTGCAATTACCGAATACTATTACTATAAAAGATGGAAAATCGATGTTTAGAAGATTTTTAAAATAATGTTCTAGAAGATATTTTTTATACGATGTAACAAAATAAAGTTTTCGACGTCAGTGGTATCGATAATAAAGGTTGTAGACTTGTAGCATCAATTTATTGGTTTTAATCGAACATTTAAAAGTTGGAACAAGTGTTTTGAAAAACTAATCAATCGTATTTTCAAACAAAATATAGAGAAATGGCATGTTTATAACAAGAAAGAGAAAGGTGTTATGACATGTCTAATATCATACGAAAGCATGATCGACTAGTAAATTCTTGTTAAAGGATTTAGACAATGCATTTTATACACTAGATATAAAGATCTACAAAGGTAGACCGAGAAGGATTGTCCCAATCTATACTTAAACGCCATACCAAGAAAATTATAATATGGAAAATTCCAAACGAGAAGATACTTCCGTATGACATGGAATTATCCTTTTTGGAAAGAAACCTTATCTGTTGATGAGGAAAGAGAGAACAAATAAAAAGAATTACTTATGCATCGACAACGCTATCCAGAGCGTACATTATGTTAACTAAACCCAATATTGCTTATTCATTCAATTTAGTAAACATTTATTAGTCAAATCCAAGGGGAAAATCTAGTACTAAGAGTTTTCACAAATAAAAACAAAACCCATTCTATTGGTTAGGAAAGAAAAAACAAATAAAAGATGAGGAAAGAGAAAACAAATAAAAGAATTACTTGTTCATTCAATTCACAAAATACTGAAGTTTTATTTCTACGAAAATGAAGAACCCCTTATAACCAAGAATTCAAATTCAAGCTTTTAATACAATTGGAAGTCCAATATTGATGTATTGTGATAACAATAGTGCAATAAGTTTTATGGACCATGAACATAAGTTCCTTCCCGTATACCTGAAAAGAACTTAGAGGGGTAATTGTTCGGGTATTTTCCGAAGTAAAACCCATGAGCATCCGACAAGTTGTTCCAAAGACATAGACCTCAACATCAGTATACACCTTAAATCCCTCTACTTGAATGAGTGATTCCATGATGTGTTTGCAATGAATATTCCAAAAGACCATAGACCGTAACTTTAATAAAACATACTAAACACGATGTTCATAGCTAATTCGTAACTTACAGATCCACGAATGAATATACTTATATATACACTTGTAACTCCTCATCAAACATGGACTGTAATTTTGTAATCACAAATACCTAAGGAAATATAGGTTCGTATTATTATTATCTTATACACAAACAGCATGTACTGGCTCTTATTTTGCCGATCGCTTGAAAGTTCAATTGTAAAACTCTATGATGCATCAAATGCTTCATAATACCATCCTGACCAATTTAAAGCGTGAAGTTCACTTCATATTTAAGTACACCGTGACAAGGAACAGATATTAGTTTGCTATTTACGGTTTATTAAATCGTAAAAGTTTGAGTTTAATTCACCATTTTGTAGTATCATATTTCCATTGTTATGTTACACTTGTTATATATTGCTTATTAACCACTCAAGATGCTATTTCAGAAAAGGCTCGATATCTGAGCTCATTCTACATGAAGACTACACTCAAACAAACCGAAAGGGTTTACAAGGAAGATGTACCCTTAAGCAATATATAGCCTGCAAGCACAGCTCGGTTCCTTTCCTTCACCTTTGTTTGAAATATTACCCTAAAAAAATGACAAAAGTACTAAACATCAAAAGTTATAACATAATTTGGACTATATCAAACTATACCTGGTACAAACCCAGGGGCAAACATATAATTTACTACTTGTAAAATACAAACTCTTTTTTTTTCTTCTATTTTTCTTTCACATATAAGTCTATAGATTTCACTTACTTTGGGCCTTGAAGCCACATTTCTGTTACCAAAGTTTCTCCTGGGTAGACATGAAGAAGAAATCGACCGAAAATAGTTTTTACAGCAGTTTCATCTCCGTTGCAAATGGATTTTATGATCGCCCTAACAGCATAACCAAGACTGCAGAGTCCATGTAGAATGGGCCGTGAAAACCTACAATGAATATATACATTAATTATTAAGGTAGATTTTACATGATTTTTACCATGCGCAACTTCAAAAAATACAAATTATCACAAGTTTTTTAATTAAAAATAGAAAAATGCAGTAAGCACACAGGTTACGGTTCTGTAATGTAAACCCCCTAAATTGCTTCCAAAAGTCGATTACGAGATGTAATATTACAAAATCCGGTGACTAAAAGATTACAAATTCGTAATCTCATTGCACACCTATTGAACAAACGCTCACCTCAATTTCTGTTTAGACGCCCTTTGAACAAGCGCTCGCCTCAATTTTTATTTAAGCACAATATTCAACAGGCGCCCAGCTTATGGTCGATACTCATTGTTGAGGAAAAATCCCGATTATGGGTGTTATATTACAAATATGTAATTATAATCGTAACCAGCTATTGGAGATGCTCTACCGAGAAAGAATAATCATGTTAACTAGAAATGGTTGTTGATACACCTTAGTAAGACAATGTGGAGCACAAACTACAAAGTCATAAAGAAATGACATCGATATCCAATATAACCCATTTTTACTTGGACAAGATTCAAAAATACAAGGTCG
Organism: Allium cepa; assembly: GCA_030765085.1. Taxonomy (NCBI): domain Eukaryota; kingdom Viridiplantae; phylum Streptophyta; class Magnoliopsida; order Asparagales; family Amaryllidaceae; genus Allium; species Allium cepa. Next base: position 850,089,002 of record CM060938.1, read on the forward strand.
AAGACAAGAAATAAAAATGGCATGCCTACTATTCATTTCAATTGCTTTGGGGATACAAAAATAGTAGGTGCAACATTAACTAAGGCAGTTATGAAACAAAAATATTCACGAACCATACTATATGAGTTTGAATAACATACCCAGCAGCACTTGCAATCGAAGGATCTGCATGCAAAGGGTTGTAATCACCAGATAATCTGTAAAGTAGAGCCTGTGTAATACAAAACAACCAGTGAATCCACCATTTGCACAATGCAGTAACCAAATTATATTGTTTTACGACGAGATGGAGCATTAACCAAACTATATTCAGCAGAGAAGAACTTTGATAAAAATATTTATATCAAAATTTTGATACACCTCCACTAAATTAGTCGATTATTATCAATTATATTCGTCTGATATACATGATTTGTCATGTAATGCAGTATAAGAATAAAATATATCAAAACTGCATGAACCTGTTTGACTCGTATATTAACATCCCCTATACATAAAACAAATGCATATTAAAAAAGCACATTATTGAGACATGAAACAAAACACGTTACTGAGAACTATGATGCATATAAAAAGAAAGGGAAAAGAAAGAAACAAAACTACGGCTCATGCTAATTTACTATATCCCCCACAAAAGAATGATGCTTCAAAATAAATAGTTCTCTGATAGTATATGCATTTTGAAAAGCATGTACCGTTATATTTACCTTTTTTTCTTAGAATAAGAATGATCATTTTTTCAAGAACACTCGTTTGATATTTTAAGGGTTCGAACCCAAGATCATTCTTATAATTAACTTTAAAGTATGTTAGCAAGTAAAATGAGTGTGGTTTGTATTCCCTTGGAAATCGTATTTAAATTACCGTATTAATTCCAAAGTTGCATTCTTTATATTGATTTTTAAAAACTGTCTCCATCCTCATCCAATGTCTAATTTTAATTACAAGAAAGCAACTCCCGAGTTCCCAATTTTCATGTACCCAAAAGCATACCATGATTATCCATTAATCATGGAACCTATTAACTAATATTAAATAAAGTAGAAATGAATAGGTTAAGATTTTACAGGGACACGAGGGACTTCCCGTTGGAGATGAATGACAGAGCTTCATTTATAATATAACACACCTTCCTTGAAGGGTTAACAAGAAAAACCAAGAAATCTGACTATTGTATTACATGCCTAGTTAAGAAAATTCCAAATTTCCAACCACCATACACTTGACATACATACATATTACAACAAGCTTGGCATTTGGCCTTATCATTATAATGAAATGACCTCATATAAATTGTTTTTACTTTCATGGTTTATTGGTATATAGTACCCTTTTTTTCGTAAATTGTGTGCTTAGATGGTAGTTCATGGTTGTATAAATCTTAAGCAGTATATAACATGATGTAAGTCATGAATATCCAGTGGTGCTGGACAATACATGATAATTAGAATGCAAGAAAACAAGCCATAATCGTATGCCAAAAATGAATTAGGATTTCAAATGAACTTTCAACGTATAATTGCACAATCGTGAATAAATAGAGCAGCTGAAGATGTAATTATCTTATAGCCAAGTTTTATAGGCTAACTTAATGAAACACGTAGAATAGCTAGAAAAATGTATAACATGCCTGAGAAAATTGTGTGCGATCCTCATATACCACAGAAGGATTTGAATTTGGAATTTTAATTTTAGATACTTGGTTATCTGGGTAGTTTGAATATGAATATGGTTGTGAAGACTTTGAGAAGCCACCAGCACCACGCAGGTATATTGTACTCCTACATAAACAGATATGTAGATGTTTTAAGAAGTTATTGATAAACAATGCTTAAATATATGGGAAGCTGACCTGTTCATGCATAACAATTCACCGGAGTGTTTGTTGTAACTAGTGGTTTCAAGTTCAACAATTGTAGCTTTGCCTGGAAAACGAAATGGGACAAAAACGAGTTGCAATGATTGGTTTATTTTTCTTTTTAAGAGCAAATTAAAGAAAACAAGTGGTTCGAATTATAGTAGTTGATACTATAATTTATAACATACCTTTGTCATGCAAACCAGCAATAGCCAATATATTTTGAATCTGAATAAAAAAATACACAATATGATTATTTTGTTTTCTTTTGTACTCAAGTCGGGTTAGAATATTGACTATGTGGCTTTACATTGTGGGGATTCAGAGCTGGAAGGTATCCTGTGTCTCTAAAAATATATAATGTTGTATTTCACTCATCAGATAAAAAATTGATGTTCACAAGATAAATGGTGTGAAACTTGATTTCAATAGTTTGATTGATTCAAGTTCAAAATTATATATGATTGCTCCAGAACTCTAAAAGATAAACAAGAAATTAGGCTGAAGGGCCTCTCAACACATGGTAGTAAATTTCTAGCATAGCACTTCAAAATAATTAATTTTTAGAACAAAAGATAAATGGTTATATTTATTTTCTGAGGAAGAATGATAAATGATGAATTATAAATGATAAAAGGAAAAATAATAATCATTATTCTGAAGAAAATGATGAAGGACAAATGTCCTTAAAATTAATTATTCTGAATTGTCGTCCTAGAAATTTATTACTCTGAATTATGAAGCCCTTGATTAAATGCTACTTTGATGTTTAAAAATAATTGTGATTTGAAAAGATATTGGAATGTTAGTCTCACAGTGCAACTTGATGGGAATGGCTTATAAATCTCTACATATTGCTGACCATGAAGCAAAAATTTAGGATCAAATCTGAGATTGAAAAAGAAAATAAACACACAATGATAAGCATTAGTATAGAAGAATTCTGCTATGAGCAGACTTATAAGCTACAAAAATAAGTGCTTAAACTTACTGTAAACCTTGCACGTCTTCTAGTCCAGTTCCCTTTGAAGTTTTGTAAGGAAACAGAGTGGCGAAAGTTGGTAAAACCTACAGCCAAGCATAAAATATACAATGTTTAGTTGTAGTTGACAGCTCACTGGTATTTCAAGATCTTTTGCACTTCAATGTTTCAAAATTGGCATGTAAATAATAAGAATGTACACCATACACAATCATCTCGATGCCGTATACTAAATCACCCTGCTAAATACTAACAGATAGAGGTACTGAATAAATGAGTAGCGGCCACACAACTATCACTGTTGAAAATTTAGACGTTAAAAATTTAGAATCTATGATGCAATTTAAATATCCTTTCTCCCATTATTCTGTTGGAATATAAACTTGATTTATTGAATTACGTTTTCTTTGTAATCAAGTAAAGACGTTTCTAGAATTACGTTTTATTTGTAATCAAGTAAAGGCGTTTCTAGAATTACGTTTTATTTGTAATCAAGTAATTCTGCAATAATCTATTAGGGCTTATAAATAGAGGAGCTCTCCTCGTTTGCATGTATGTAATCAAGTAAAGAAAATAATAATATTAAATCATTAGTGAGAACAAATTTCTTCTGTTGTGTGTGAGTTGTGTGGATTAGTGAGAACAAGTTTCTTCTCCCTACTCTCCAACCTTTTTTTCTAAACATATATTCCAACAAAGTGGTATCAGAGCAAGGTTTAGGGATGGCTTCCAACAATATGTTGCAACCTCAACTTCCTCGTTTGACAGGAAAGAATTACAATCAATGGAGCATTCAAATGAAGATCTTGTATGGCTCTCAAGATCTTTAGGAGATTGTTGAAAATGGATATGAAGAGCCGAAGAATCAAGCAGCACTTTCAACGCAACAATTGAATACTTTGAAAGAGATTCAAAAGAAGGACAAGAAGGCTCTTTATTTTATCTATCAAGCGGTGGATGAAGCAATTTTTGAAAGGATCTCTAAGGCATCAACATCAAAAGAGGCATGGGACATCCTCAACAAGACGTACAAAGGTGAAGAAAAGGTAAAGATGGCAGGACTTCAAGCTCTAAGAGGTGAGTTTGATTTACTCAAAATGAAAGAAAGTGAATCGGTGGAGGAATTTTATAATAGAACTATTTCTATTGCTAATCAACTTTGAATCAATGGTTAAGAAATTTCGGATAAAAGAATTATTGAAAAAATTCTTCGAAGTATGACAAGGAAATTTGAGCATGTTATTGTTGCTATTGAAGAATCAAAAAACTTGAATATTTTTTCTCTTGAAGAATTGTTGGGCTCACTACAATCTCATGAGCTTCGCATCAAACAATTTGATTCATCTCCTTCCGAGCAAGCTTTTCAAATTCGAGACACCAACCATGGTGGTTTTAGAGGAAGAGGTGGAAGATCAACCCGTAGTAGAGGACAAGGAAGAGGCCAAATTCAAAGTGAAAATTCAAGCACATCTCAACGAGGAAGAGGAAGAGGTCGTGGAGGATACAGTGGAAGAGGAAGAGGTAACTCTTATAATATTCAATGTCATTATTGTCATAAATATGGGCATATGCAAAAGGATTGTTTTAAAAGAATTAATGATGAAAAAGATGATTCTAATTTCTACATGAGAATTTGGAGACACAAGATGAAAGTATGCTTCTTGCTTTGAATATTCAAGAAGCTTCTTTTGATGATATATTGTATATTGATAGTGGTTGTAGTAACCACATGACTGGAAATAAAAATTTCTTTGTGAATTTTGATGAAAGTGTCCAAAGATAAGTCAAGACAGGTGATAACAAAAGGCTCATTGTCAAAGGCAGTGGCGATATTCCGATACGGACAAAGCAAGGTACAAATTATATTTCTAATGTTTATTATGTTCCCGACCTTAAATACAATCTTTTGAGTGTTGGACAACTTTTAAAGAAGGGACATAATGTGAATTTCAAAAATGATTTATGTGAGATCAAAGACAAAACTGGTGTTCTTATTGCAAAAGTGAAGATGACACCAACAAAAATGTTTCCGTTGAAAATTAAAAATGAAGCATTTCCATGTTTTGCTAATATTGTTAATGACAAGTCATGGCTTTGGCATCTTCGTTATAATCACGTGAGTTTTAGCACTCTATCCAAGATTTGCAAAGATCATATGGTGAGAGGCATCCCAAATATTAGCAAACAAGATCAAGTATGTGAAAGTTGTGTTTTTGGCAAGCACCGTCGAGATCCATTTCCAAAAGAAAAGGCATGGCGAACAAAGAATCCTTTGGAGCTAGTGCATTCAGATTTATGTGGACCTACGCGCACAAACTCTTTTGGAGGTAATCGGTATTTTCTCACTTTTATTGATGACTATAGTCGCAAGATGTGGATTTACTTTTCTCAAAGAAAAATCTCAAGTATTTGAAGTATTCAAGATTTTTAAAGCACTTGTGGAGAAGTAAAGTGGTTTTTCTATAAAGACACTCTGATCCGATCGTGGTGGAGAATATATGACGGAAGAATTCGGAAATTTCTTAAAAAATCATGGCATTCATCATCAACTAACGGTCCGCTCAACCCCTCAACAAAATGGGGTGGCAGAAAGAAAGAATCGTATCATCATAGAACTTGTTCGAAGTATGTTGAAGACAAAAGGATTGCCAAAAATATTTTGGGCCAAAGCTGTAGCATGTGCATGCTATGTTCTCAACCGTGCATCAACTAAAAGTGTTCAAGGAAAGACTCCACAAGAAGCATGGAGCGGTCACAAGCCATGTGTCTCCCACTTCCGAATTTTTGGAAGCATTTGTTACTCTCATGTGCCAGATGAAAAGAGAGGAAAACTTGACGACAAATCTGAAAAATGCATCTTTGTTGGCTATAGTGAAAGATCCAAGGCATATAAATTATATAACCCCATCACAAAGAAGACTGTTATTAGTCGTGATGTAATTTTCAATGAGGAAGAAGCATGGGAATGGAAAAATGAGGAAAAGAATACAAGTATCTTGCTTGATAATGATGCATTTGAGCCAATTGAAGAAGAAGGATCGACTCCACCTACTCCACCATCTAATTCTCCTCCAAGCTTATCATCTTCAAGTTCAGAATCAACGCCTAGAAGGACACGACCTCTTGCGGAGATTTATGGAGAAACAAGAAGAATTTTAGAAGATGAATTTGTTGATTTTGTTTTATATGCAACTGCGGATCCAGTTGATTTTGAAGAAGCCGTCAAGGAAGACAAATGGAAACAAGCCATGGATCAAGAAATTAATGCAGTTGAAAGGAACAAAACATGGGAGTTGGTTGAAATACCTGAAGGAAAGAAACTCATTGGAGTCAAATGGGTTTACAAGACAAAGTTGAATGCACAAGGTGAAGTTGAAAAACATAAAGCACGATTAGTTGTGAAAGGCTACAAGCAAAAGTATGGTGTTGATTACAAAGAAGTTTTTGCTCCCGTGGACTTGGTTGGGAAAGGAGAAGTAGTTGTCAAGCATTGCAAGACGCAAGATCAAATTGCTGATAATTTAACGAAGCCTTTGAAGTTGGAGATTTTCAAGGAGTTAAAGAAGAAACTTGGTATGCGTAAAAGTTTAACTCAAAGGGAGGCAAATCAAGTTTAAAGGGGGTCTTGGAATATAAACTTGATTTATTGAATTACGTTTTCTTTGTAATCAAGTAAAGACGTTTCTAGAATTACGTTTTATTTGTAATCAAGTAAAAACGTTTCTAGAATTACGTTTTATTTGTAATAAGTAAAGGCGTTTCTAGAATTACGTTTTATTTGTAATCAAGTAATTCTAGAATAATCTATTAGGGCTTATAAATAGAGAAGCTCTCCTCGTTTGCATGTATGCAATCAAGTAAAGAAAATAATATTAAATCATTAGTGAGAACAAGTTTCTTCTCTTGTGTGTGAGTTGTGTGGATTAGTGAAAACAAGTTTCTTCTCTCTAGTCTCCAACCCTTCTTTTTTCTAAACATATATTCCAACATATTCATGGACACACATTTTGTATTGTTTGGGTATATTCTAACATAAATCTATCACACAGCCTCATATATTAACCATTATTCAACATAAAGACAAAAGAACATAGAAGTAAGTCGTTCATAAATCAAACGCCCTTTTAAAAAATCTACCTTTTTTGTTTCTTCTGATAGTTGGAGAATCTTCAATGGCTTAACTGAATATTAAGATTTCTAAATATAAAGGGGTAATTTTTGCTAAATTCTCCAACAACTGTACGCTTATTTAATAAAAGCTCAGACGCTCCCTTATTAAATAGGCCCCCTTATTAAATAGGCCCATATTAATTAGACCATATTAATTAGACGTCTTAATTAAGATGCCTATTGAATAAGCACCCATTCCAATTCAGGATTCTTGATATCAAACTGAATATTAACCTTAATATTCAAACTGAATTGGTTTGTTTGATGTCCAATTCCGAATATTCCAGCTCAATTCTTCACTATTGGATTTGCTCTTATTCTTGATCAAAAAACAAAAAAGATAGGATTTGCAAAATATATTTTTACCTTTTTTTCCAGAAGTATAAAAAACATTGATCCAAGCAAAGGCAAGAAATAAAAGATAAAAGTGAGTAAACCTTCGCAAAAGGCAGACCGTCTCTATGATAGACGAACTTAAGCTCTCTATCATCAACAGCATCACTGCCACAAGCTCCAACACCAAGTGCGTAAATCACAACATCTCTACACAAATAAGCAACAATTTCAATTCAGATACTGCATCTACGGCAGCTAAAGCTAGCAACCGCCAGATTGATGTTACTGACCTTTCATTGTACGAAAATGAAGCCTGCGGAGAAACAAAAAAGGAACAGCGCATAAGTAAGAATAAAATAAAGAAACAAAATTGACGAGGAAGAACGAACGAACGAAAGATGAAGACCTGAGGGAATTTGTGAGAGATAACAAGTTCAGGGTTGATCGGTGATGAAATTGAATCTGAGGCTGCCATTACTTTTGAAGGATATCGAACTTTGTCGAACAGAAAAATGGAACAACAAAATAATATGTAGAGAGAAAGGAGTTCGCGATTTGGGGGAAAGGACTGTTGTTCTGATTACGTAAGTGTGTGATAGAGATAGCTTTGATTTGGAAGAAAAGGTTTTGTACGGGGACCGCAAAAGCTACACTTTCTTCGGTAACCAATAAAAAGTTAAAATGATGTATAAATACTAAAATTTTAAAGGGTAAAATTAAAGTAATTTCAACAATTATATCTCTCTTTTATGTCCACCTTTCCATCCAAAGACAAAGAAATCTAATAACCGACAGGTACGAACTCGTTCTTCGCGCCGGAATTGTAAAAAGGAAAATTAATATAAAGGACAAAAATTTGTATATTTTTAGCCTCAAAGACACGACCTCAATATTTTAAGCAGAAAGACAAGCATTCTCATGAATATATATCATAAGGACAAACATTCTTTTAAAATTATTTCTAAGGACAAACATTCTTTCAAAACTGCTACCGAACTAAAAACTAATACCTTAAAAACTATTACCGATAACTACAAACTGATATATAAAAACTGCTACCAATAACTAAAAACTGATACCTAAAGAAAGTTGTTCTTCATGATAAAATATTGAAGGTCTGTACTTGAGGCTAAAACGTTGAGAAATTTTGTCGTTGACAATAATTTCCCGTTGTAAAAGTTGGTTTATAAAATTTTAGTTAATTTTAGTTTTTGTACTATTTTAAACTTCGTTTTTGTTTTAATCTCATTTTCAATTTTATAAATTTTCAAAGTTTTTACTTTCGTAAGGGAATTATTTCACAAAGCATTGGAAAATAATTTGTGAGATTTTTGAAAATCGTCTGTAGAATTTTCAAAGGTTATAAGTTGATTTCTTTTCATGAACCTCGGTAGTACTGATCAAGTAGTAGTTTGCAAAATCATATAATTATTAAATATTAATTTTAAACTAACAACCAATAAAAGAGATATTCTCATTAGCACCACAGAGTTTGTTGCATGACTCTTTTGGGAACCGCCATAAGAAATTCATTACACGTATATCAAAACTAAATTTAACACAGTACAACATATTAAAATTCACGTTTTATAGAAATGGTAAAAATTGTAAATATATGCTACGAATAAAGTGTTTACCATTGTTATCATAGACCATTAACATATCAATATAGTATCTTTTATAAGAAAATCTTATGAATTGTGGTAATAGTTGACAAAATTTTCTTACTCTTTTTTCTCTAGTTTCACCTAAAGAGCATAAATAAACAAAAATTGGAGAAATAATTATGCAATTTATTATTTTCCATGCTCTTAAATTAGAGTTAAATAGGAACACTATGCAAATATCACGACAACATTTCTTCAAGTTGAACTCATTCTACTATTATTTCTTTACACAAATAAGCATGCATAATTCCACGTGTGATGTTATTCATCGCTCTCAACCCTATCACACTTCGTATTCCCTTGTGAAAGCTCATAGCATTGGGTCTTATTCCGCACTTACATTGGCCTAGTTTAAAAGAATGAGGAGTTTCGGTGGTGTAGCGATTATTTAAACAACTGATCAAAAAAACTCGTTTCCTCTCAGGGATTGCATTACTATACAACCTAGAATAGTAAATCAATGAGCTAAAATACCTATAATATACATTAAACAACATTACAATTATATGCATCTCAAACAATCTTAAAACAATAAGTTAACCAATGTCTGCTATAAGCAATGTGTTCCAACTTTTATAATTATTGAGTAATTTATGAAATAAAGTAAAAAATGGCATAAAGATTGATATTCTCACATCTTTTGAATACTTGTAGCCTAATATGTCATTTTAGGAATAAAATTTCAATCGCTCGTGTATATCATTGTATTCAATGAAATATTAAGTGGATAATCTTCCTATAAGAGTTCACCACATGACAAATTGCTATGGACATACGTAAAATTAAATGGATTAAAAATTCATACAATTAATATTTTCATTTAGTAATTCCTTATTTAATTATCATTGTGAATTAAATTTAAACAATGAACATGAATTTCATGTATAACTTAAATCATAAAGAAGCATAGACAGGTGAATTTCCTTTCCTTCTTGTATATTATAAAACTGAATATGAAATCATAGTAACATATATAACTAAGACTCGAAAAGTAAGATATGGCATTAACGTGTATGCAATAGAGGCAGCTATGTGAGAAATGCGGATTAAGGATGTTAAGGCTAAGAATAAACACTAGATGGGGGTGAATAGTGTTTTAGAGAATTGTTAAATCTTTATGAGTTTTTTTTAATTTAAACACAAATGTATGCAATATTCAGACACAGATATGATCACAGAATCAAACACAAATGCAAATATAAAGTAAAAGCAGTAAAGGAAAGAACACACATTATTTTATACTGGTTTGGAGTTACCCTACATCCAGTCCCGCACACAAATACGGATTTCCTTTCAAAAGCAATATTTACAATTACACCCTCGATTTCAAGGTAACGAGGTACACCCTCCAGAATCACAATCCTCTGGGTAGAGATACTTGATTTCCCGGAAAACAAGTTCACTCAATTGATTTCCTAAGGCTACAATCACACCTTATCTCGCTTGATTGATTTTTCAAGGCTACAATCACACCTTTTCTCGCTAAGTTGATTACAACAAGCCTATAACTCTGAATAGCACTGAGGTTCTTGTTGAGATAGTGTTAGAGAATCAAACTACGAATGATCGAGTTTGATTCAATGTTGATTTCGATAGAGTAATGATAACATTTGTATATAGAAATGTGGAAGAAGAAGAGTGAAAAACCAGAAAACTTCTGGTAAAATTCGTTGAAACTAACCCCTATTTATAGAGTAACAACATCCATGTCCATTCGTGAATAGTTATGACGAATAGACGCTTCTTTTGAAACTTGAATTTTGAAACCAACTGACACCATGTCGACATGGGGCACTTGGGCATGTAGACATCCCAAAGGATTTTTTGGTGTTTTGATTTTCTTTGAAAATAACTTTTATTTTATATTAAAACTATTTTAAACTTTATGAATATACTTAACTATAGTTAAAATTCATAAGTAAATATAAAAAATAATATATACAAAATTCTACTTATATATTTTATATTTAAATCTAAGTATAAATATTTAAAAGTTAAATTAGTTTAAATTCAGGAGTAATTTGACTTTGAAAATAAAGATGATTTTGAGGCTAAAAGTATTTAAAATCAGGATAGATGTTTTTGATGCTTGAAAAGGAAGGTTTTGAAATCATTTTAAAAATAAGATATAATTTTGAAAAATTATTTTGAATAAAAAGTTGGCGGATACAAAACAATGTTCCACTAGATTTTTTGTAGGTTCTATCCTACTTAGGGTTCCATCCCTTTAACGGGATCGAAGTGGATTCCATTCCACGAATAAATTGGATTTTAAGATGCCAGTGCTTTTCCAGGAGTTTTAACAAAATTTCTAATTAAAAATAAATTACTTGAACTCTTGATAATCTTGATACTCATGAGTTTTCAATCTTGATATCTTGAATCTCTATACTGTCTTCATTCTTGATACATGCATGGTTAAATCCTGCATATACATATATATCTAAACTTATACTGTTAGTATTTATATTTTATAATCTATTTTAATGTTGTTGTCATCAAAACCATCATCTCACGGACTAACAATCTCCCGCTTTTTGATGATGACAACCTTTGTTTATAAAATATTACTTCTATCCTAATAACTCCCTCTTAATCTATACCTAACTACCATATTTTATACTTCTCCCCCTTTGTCATCAATAAAAAAACTAACTCCAAACTATATAACTCCCCTTCATTCTTGGACTAAAATATCTGCATTAATAAACTTATACAATGAAATATAGAATTAAGAAATAATTATGTTGATAGTTACAATAATGAATCAAAGATTATATACATATTAATGTATAATTATACAAGTTTTGTACAACAAACATCAATCCATTACTAAATATCAATCAAATTCAAACCAAGCCAAAGCAAATGAAATCAAATCAATCAAAGCAAACAATTCAAACAAAGCAACCAAGTAAAATTAAACGTTACGAGGAACTTCCACCCATTCTTCTTCTCTAAAGATAGGATCTGCTTTAATAGCATCCCAATTTTCGTTGTCATTGGTGGGAGAGACAAGGGGATGTGCTTTGTTTTCATCCTTGTGCAGAGAGGAGATCATCCATCGTATCGCATCGAAATGCCTTTCTTGCTCCTTGATCATCTGCATTTGACTTAATTCTAAGTGTCGCTGGTTACGAAGAATGAACGAGAGAATATTCTTGAACGAATTAAGAGTTTCTTCAAGATTTTCGGATAAATTGTGAATTGGAGTAGCCATACTTGAATTTGTGAAAGAAATGAGAGATAGAGAAGATAAGAAATGATTTCCAGTGATGAATTCTGGAAGAAATAGGTATTTATAGGTGTAGAAATTCGTTTGAAATGAATAGACATATGATAGTTAATCAAATTTCAAATTTAAAATGAATTGTCAATTCTGACCAGTACATGTCGACATGGTAAAGGAGGGTATGTCGACATGGGGCGGTGAATTTTTATTATAAATTTGATTTTGTGAATAATTTTGTGTGTGTGTGCGTGTGTATTTATATAATATACTAACATTTATTCTGGAGATAAGATAAGCTAGATAATAGAAAAGAAATTTCACTTCATTGCATACTAAGACGATACAACGATTAATCATAAAGAACTACATGAACATTCAAATCAAAATAAACTAAAACAAATACAACGAGATACGATAAGGTTGAACTAGTTAGATGATGATGATGATGATGATGATGAAGAAAGTCCAAGTTTTTTGCTGACTTTGGAAATGAACTTGTTCATCTTGGATGAAATTTTGTCCAACTTCTTACTAACGGGTCGTTTAAGAATCCGTTGATTCTCAACAATCATCTTTTGGTTTTTGAGAAGGGTTTTGTTGGATGGATTAGGAGGATAGTCGATGCTTTCCAAAGAGGTTTCACCTTCTTCTTCTTCTTCATTTTCCATTTCATCCCCTTCTTCTTCTTCTTCTTCTTCTTCTTCCTCTTCCTCTTCTTCCATTTCCTCATGAGCCAAATGCTCTTCCTTTTCGGCAAGAGTCTCATAAGGTTGAAAAACAAATGGAATTTTCATAAGTGAAATGTTGGAATGATTAAAAACTTTTCTAAAAACAAATTCTTCCCCTTTGAAATCCACTCCAAAATAGTTAAAAATCCGAGTGAGATAAATTCCATGATACAAAGTGTTCTCACCCATTTCAAGATTTTTAGGACGAAGTTCATCCAAAATAACTTGCGTCAATTTATGTCATAATTTCCAAAAATAGAAAAAAGTGCTTTGCAAACTTTTGAAGTAGGATTGTTAAAATTCCCCGATCTTGGGGTCAAAGTATGTTGCAAAAGAAGATTGACAATTCTTGTCTTTGGTCGAAAATTTCGATTTTTAAATTCAAAATTATCATTCTCTTCGAAAATGTGATGAAATGTCTCACGATCATTTTCATCAATTTTAAAGTTAGAAAGATCCATTCCGTACTCTTGCAATTGAGAATGGTACCCAAAAGATCACAATTCAAAACAATTCTAGTGCCTTTGACACTACTCCAGATTTCATTGTAACGACCCGTAAATTTCGACAATTAAATTTTTAATTAAAAAGGATTTTGAAATTTAAATTTTGTAGAAAAGGGAAATATATATATATATATATATATATATATATATATATATATATATATATAAAGGAGGTAAATTAATACTAGATGAACGCTAAATGAAAATTTATAGCAACGGTAATTAAAAATCTTAATTATTGTTAAATTTAATAGAAATCTAATGATTGAGATAATGGAAGATTTATACCCTTGTGTAAGTTGCATAAATAAAGGAGAATTAAATTTATAATTAATAATGAATTGTAGAAACGGTTATTTAACTTAATTGTTGAAAGGTTAGGTGAAATATCAATAAAGGAATAGTGTAATTTGTTGCACTTGAATAAAATATAAAATAAAGAATTAAAGACAAAAATTTAAATTACCTATGTATTAGTAAATTGGTAAAACGATAACTGTATAAGAATTAAGATAGTAATACAAATGGCAGTTGCTGGACAACCAATTTAATGCAAATTCAAAAGTGATTGAGACGACTGTTGGGTTTTAATGGAGTGTAAATAAATAGTGAATATCTTAATTTAAATATGATTGTTTAATTAATACTAAAAGAATAAAATTGAAATAGTATTTAATGTAATAATAACTATAATAAATTGCAATTGTATAATGGAAGTAAATTGTTAATAAATGGATGTAAATATTAACTAATTGATGGAAATAAAATATAAATGAATGTTTGGATAAGATCATAAGTAAATGCAATTAGGTAGCATGTATTGGAAATAAAGTTCATTTAAATATTGAGAAATTTTAATGTTGTTATTAAGAAAAACGTTACTTTAGTAATTTTTAATATAGTAACGGGTGTGCGAACGCGAATTAATGGAAACGTAAAACTTATTTTAAGTGAGTATTTGAGTGTAGACTTATGAAATAGATTAATGACAATAAATTTTTGTACGTTATTTATTCTATTAGTTTGTTAAGTTTTATTTTGATCAATTTCAATTAATGCACTAAATTATTGCAGTTAGTGTGGAATATTGGTAAGTGAATAAATAAGATGTAACCTAGATAAATTTCCATTCATAATATGATGATTAATGTGATATAAAGAATGAAACCAAAATGGAATGAATTAATTGAGGTTCTAACTTTATTTATGCGTAAAGTTAACAAAATTTCCAATAAAATTTAGATACGGTAAGTTATGCAAATAAAAGATGAAATTTTGGGAAATATTTATGTATTGGAATATAAAAGAAATGTTAATTAGGTAGTTGAGTAATAATTGATTTATTTTGAGTTGTAATCCAATAAAATCAAATTTATTAGAATTTATTGCAATTAATTGGATTAATTGCAGTAACCTTTGGAAATTGGAACTTAGTAAAAATAATCTGGATTGGATTTCAAATAAATAGGTTAGGGTGAGTAACTGAATTACATACTATGAATAAGTAAACCAGGAAGATTAAATTTAATTAACATAAAATAGTTGATTTATTGCAAATAAAAGATTATGTAAATATTTAGTTAGGTGGAATTAAAGATAATTACATATTAAGGTATGAATCCACTGCTAATTTTATTTATGGAAATGAAAAGAGTACCAAAAACAAGCTTTGTCAGTATATTTAAGTTTAATGTATAATAATAAGTTAATGGTAATAAAAGAAGTTTAAACATCTGTTAATAGAGAGTTGAGTTTAAATCTAAGAATATTAAGAAGTAGATTTTTGAATACAACATTTGATCCATCCACTTAAAATGTATAGATAGGATAATCGCTGATTTTTGATTTAAGTAGTGCAAACGGAGATTTATCTATTTATTGGAATTGGAATTTATAAGTGTATAAATAGGAAATAAGTGAAATTTATTTTAATTATTCATAAATGAAGATTTAGATGAAGGTGAGAATGGTAATGCTTTAAATAGTAGAGACGTACACAAATCAATGTAGGTAATTAGAAATAAAATGTTGTCGAAACGATAAAACGTTTCTTGTGAAAAATGGATGACATAACGAAAAAGGGTAATGTATTCACTTGAATATAAATTGAAACTTATTTAAGGTATTAATTACAATGGATAGAGATTTTGGGTAACATTGTAAATGATATGTAAGTAATGCAAATGTATGTCAATAGTAAGGGATTAGGATGAATTAAAAATTTGTAACATAGGAATTACCTGCCTATTTGTTAATAAAAATTTGAATGGTTAGTAAGTGATAATAGAATAAGTGTACATTAGTGGAATTGAGGTAACGTTGGTTTTAATGTTGAGAAAATAAATGGGTATAGTAAAGTTTAAGTGAAATTGTAAGTATGTATAGGGGAATGAATTATTGCAGGGAAATATTTGGTAACCATTGCAATAAATGTAAATTTGTGTGCATTAATATGAAATTTAGTAATAGGTGTGAATAACTTAAATTTCTTCATAGGATAAAGAATGATGGAAATAACGTTTAATTAATATATCGGGATTTAATTGATCATAAAAGGTTGATTGCAAATCAAATGAAAAATGCTTAAATGGGAATTAAGTTATTTATTCATTTGGATTTAAAGCATGATTGAAATTTTTGGAAACTGAATAAAACGTTTTGTGTTGATTGAAATTTAAGTTGGAAGTAATTAAGATAAATAAAATATGTATAATATGGAATTCAAATATACATAGAAATGTGGATTTTAGTATGTAAACGTAATCTATTGAGAATGGATAGAAATTTAATCTGTAATTATTACAGTAATTTAGAATTTAGTTGAAATTGGAAATTTATCTACGTATTTGGAAATTATGGAATTGTGAATATATATATGGAAATTTAAATGAAGCGTCTAATTATGCATGTGTGAATACGCTTAAAATGCAATGTAAATGTTGAGAAAGAAATAATTTAATCCGTAACGTGTATAATTAATATCCTTTTGGGACCACTTCTGTTTGCACGTTAAAATTCGTGCACACCTATCCTGTTGCGATCTATCTATAAATATGCTGTGATAAACCCTAGCCTCCTTTCTATTGTCAATTGGCTGTACGTTCATTTTTCTTCATCTCTTTCTTTTCCTCAATGGTTACAAAACCTAATCTATCTACAATTCAAATTTTCTAATAAAATTCAAACTCTCCACAAAAATTCCAGAAAATTATGATAAAGTTCTCGAGACACGTAATCTGCTGGTACAATTCGTTTTCTGTTTTGGATATTCGTTTGACCAGAAAAAAATTCGACGATGTGCTGTAGCTTTTAGCTGACGTGGCCATTGAAGTTAAGTGGGTTTTGTTTTATTTTATTTTATTTTATTTTTATTTTTGTTTTCAAATCGTTTAAAATGAATATTTTTTTCATACGTTCTCCGATTCACGCGAAATTTCTTTTGTTAGGATCGTAATTTAATTCCAGATCCATTGACGCTGGTTTGGACAAATTCTGAGACCGTCGAATTTTTGGGTTTAAATCGGATTTAAATTCGATTTAAATTCAAAAGGTGAGTGTTTTAACCCACTCACAACTACTAGAAGCTTTTATGTTTGTTAAATTAATTTTAGAAATGAATAGAAATTTATTTATGAGTATTTGGCATGTTTATTTTATTCATATCTGTTGAATTGCATTTATTAAATTTAACTGTTAATTTAATTAATTTATTGCGTATAAATTTACAGTTAAAATTTATTTGTTTGTATATGAACTGCTAGTTAACAGTTATATAATTTATTACTGAATATAGACTGTAGATTAATAGCTGTTAAATTTAATTTGAATAAAATTGCCAGTATTACTTGTTATGTAGTACCAAAAATAATATTGTTATTGATTGATATTGATTGATGATTGCGATTTGGATGATGGATGATGTTGATGAATGGATGTTTATTGTATATCATTAAATTGCAAATTATCATGCATATTTCATTTCATTCGGGATTGTGGTTTGAAATGATATATAACCACAAAATTTTATATTTTTTAAATTGCGGATTGAAATGATAAATATCTGTATCACTTGACCATAGGATAGAAAATTTTATACAGGCACCGCGGTCTATATATAACTATTTTAATGTGATTTCTATGGTTTGGATGGAATACGGTTTCTAATAATCTTAAATTTTATATTGTATAAATATCATTCTTCCATATATATACATATGAAGTTGAAAATTTTGAAATTAAAAGGTGTATAAAAATCTTTATTTAAAAATGGAAGAAAATTAAGAAAATGGAGTTTAATAATTTATATCATATGTTTAAATGTTAAGTTTGGAAATTTTAAGATATGATATTTATAATTGGATTTTTCCCAAAATAAATTGAAATGAATATTCTAGTATAATTTGAATTGGGAAAATATATATATTTTATTACTAGAAATTGAAGTCTTATTATTTATGGATTTTATGTGAATATTCAAGACTAATTAATAGAACAATTGATCTGTTGAAAGAATAAAATCCAATTTTAGTTTGAAATATTGTTACTCAAAATGGATATACGTATATATAAATAAATTGAAGTGGTTTTGGAACTTGAGAGAGATAATATAAATTTTGGTTTAGACTTTAATAAAGAAATGTATTTGTAAAGCCATGAGAACTATTTTCTTTACAAAGTAACATTTAAGTTAAACCATTTAATTCATATACCGTTGAATGTCCAAACCATTCAAGTTTTTTTATAGAAGTTATGGTTTTAAATTATGATTTTCAAAATATTATGATTTGAAAATATTTGATTTTCAGACGTTATGAAGTTAAAACATTATGATTTTGGAAAAGAATTATATTTGGGATAAGTGATAAAATATGGTTTTGGGTTTTGAAATGATATCGTATTCATGGTTATGAAATGGAATGTTTATTCTGATTTTTAAAGTATAACCTATTTTTAAATGACCGCGGTGTTATAATAACGATGGGTTGACAAAGAGACCGGGATCGGATATGGACATACTCTCTGTCGATACCGAAAACCACTTTGACTAACCGTGTACGCGGTGGAGATTCCAGAATGAAGTAGGTGGTGGTGACGTTTCCTGTAAGGTAAATACGTGGACCCGACTCCCGTGAGTTGGCATAAGGTGGCTAAAACATGAGCGATTCTCAGGCCAATGAGGTCATTCCGCTGATCGGACCCTCCTCTTCGATATTATACTTTGATTTTGGATTGATTCAGTGGCCACTTCTATATTTTGATTTTGGGGAGTTAGTCCGAGGTGGGCGGTAACTGCGGCTACGCGTTTCCACCAGCCTGGATAGCAATTGGTATATCTACCCTGGCATTGCCTAGTTGTGCCGTGTCACCTACCATACCGAGCCTTTACTACGAGTTTCTATTTGTGTCGTACCTATGGAGTATCCTCTGGTAGCTTCCCGATCAGGAGGTATTACGGTACTGTATAGACTATTGGCATTATTTGTGTTAAGGGCTATATGGGTAACCCCTTAACGCTATTAAAAAGTAAGTTTATTTTATAAATAGACACTATTATAATAGCACAATATACTACATAGTAAATAGTTTAACGGATCCTTAGGAGATGTAAATCCCGAACATCTCTTGAGTTACTGTACTCATATTTATTTCTGTTAATTTTAACTCACATAAGATCTTTTAGTCTGACTCGAGTGTTTTTGTCTTTTCAAATTCGCTCGGGTCAGTCCGAGCATTTCAGGATTGAAGATTTTAGCTTTGGAGGACGAAGACGAAGAATCCGTATTATATTATTTATAGTATTGCACCACACTCTAAATTTCCGCTGCATTGATTGTATTGGTATGTGTAACTCTGATATTCATTATATAAGTAAAATAAATATTTTGTAAACAGTTATCATGAACTGTATATTGATTATTATATCTTATCCTTCCGCTGTGAGATTCTATTTTGCTTTATTTCTTCTCTGTTTTTCTTATTTACCCCATAACAATCCGCCCTTGCGTATGCTTTGAATTGGCACGTGTGTCGGTTTAAAGTGTGCGAAAAGGGGGGATGTTACATTCATCCTCATTTCCATTATAAAATCCACGGTTTAAATTAGCATAGAAAATTTTGACAAGATTTGGATAGCAAACAAAATCATTTTGAGAAGCATCAATAAGACTAAGAACTCCATTGTTTGCAAAAAGAGAATCAAGTTCATAAGAAGAGAAATCTTGAAAATAGCAAACTTTCCGGGATGGATTTTGGCATAATTAGCATAATTGATGTATGCTTTTATTGCCTCCGAACCATTGAAGAGTTGCTCTTTTATTTTTCTGGAAATTCTCATGGTGGAGGGGTTGCTTGAAAAAACCATTAAAATAGAGAGTGGAGAGCTTGAAGTTTTGAAGAAAGAGTTTGAATTTGAAAATGAGAGTGAAAATATATGATAAAAGATAGTGAATAAATAGATTCTCAAAGGACATATTCTCTGGTCAAAATGTAGCTTTTCAGAGAATTAAATGAAGTGAAAAGGTGGAGGGAAATTCAAACATTTGAATTCAAATTTTGAAATTTTAATTCTGGTACCCATGTCGACATCATGGTAGGGACCATGTCGACATGTGCCAGTGAATTTTTGTGATTTATTTTTCCTAAGTACTCTAATAAATATATATACTTTATTATTTTTAATGTATATATATATATATATATATATTTGGAATATTATTAAAATTATTGTATTTTCAATACATTATTATACTATGAAAATAATAATAAAAATAATAGTAAAATAATAAAATAATAGTAAAAATTTTAAAATTCAAATAACACACCAACACAAAACATATCAATCAAGCAATCAAACATCTAATTCTAAGCATGCAATTTCAACCAATTACATTGTAAATGTGTACCTTTTTCTGAGTCCGTTTCTTTGAATTCATCGGAGTCATGAACCACCATGAAACACAAATTTGAATTATCTATTTTTTGATCACCATCACTTGAGGACGAGTCTGAATCATCTAGAGTATCAGTAAATGCACGCTTTCGTTTCTTTGCTGGATCATTGTTCATAGGAGGATTCTGCCTTTCTGGATACGGACAATCTCTTTTGATGTGACCTGGTTCATTACAGTTGAAACATTTGACATTATTTGGCACTACGTTCTGATTTCCAGAGTTCTTATAGTTGTTTCTCTTGATATTATTCATCTTTCTGTATTTCAGGAATTTTCTAAAATTTTTGGTCATAAAGGCTATCTCTTCATCATTATCACTGTCTGAGTCTGATCCATCGGTCAATGCATTGAATGTCATTGATTTCTTTTCAGATGCTTTGTTTTCTCTTCTCCCGATCATTTGGATTTCAAATGACATTAGATTTCCAATTACTTCTTTTATCTTTAAGGTACTGATGTCATTTGCCTCTTCGATCGCAAGTGTCTTTTGATCCCATTCTGGAGTAAGAGAATTTAAAAAAAATTGACTTGATCTTCTTCAGAAAATTCCTTTTCCAAGAATATTAAAGAATGCACAATATCCTGAAATCTACTATACATATCTGAAATAGACTAATTAGGATTCATTTTAAATAATTGAAACTGATTTGTGAGCATGGAAATTTTGGTTTGTTTAACTTTGCTTGTTCCTTCGTGAGTTACTTGCAAAGTTTTCCAGATTTCATATGCAGACTTACAAACTAACACTCTGTTGAATTCATTTCTATCAAGTGAACAAAACAGAATATTCATTGCTTTAGAATTATTTTGTGCAACAGTCTTTTTCTCAGCGGTCCACTGTGCAAAATCAGTTGTGGGTTAAGAATATTCAGTTTGTGTGATATTCCAAGTGTCTAGTCCTATAGATTGTAAATATATTTTCATCCTGCATGCCCAATATGCATAGTTACTGCCATTAAAAGTGGTGGTCTGACAGTAGACTGACCTTCTACAAATGAACTAGTGACAGGGATACTAGTGTTAGTAACAATACCAGTGTTGGTAGCCATTTTGAAAACTTTTTCAAAAATCAGATTATGAAACTTTGAAAACCTTGCTCTAATATCAAATGTGAGAAATGCGGATTAAGTATCTTAAGGCTAAGTATAAACACTAGAGGAGGGTGAATAGTGTTTTAGAGAATTGTTAATTTTTTTTGAGTTTTTGTTAATTTAAACACAAATGTATGAAATATTCAGACACAGATATGATCACAGAATCAAACACAAATGCAAATATAAAGTAAAAGCAGTAAAGGAAAGAACACACCGGATTTTATACCGGTTCAGAGTTACCCTACATCCAGTCCCGCACACAAGTATGGATTTCCTTTCAAAAGCAATCTTTACAATTACACCCTCGATTTTAAGGGAACGAGGTACACCCTCCAGAATCACAATCCTATGGGTAGATATACTTGATTTTCCGGGCAACAAGTTCACCCAATTGATTTCCCAAGGCTACAATCACACCTTATCTCGCTTGATTGATTTTCAAGACTGTAATTACACCTTTTCTCTCTAAGTTGATTACAAAAAGCCTATAACTCTGAATAGCACTGAGGATCTTGTTGAGATAGTGATAGAGAATCAAACTACGAATGATCGAGTTTGATTCAATGTTGATTTCGGCAAAGTAATGATAAGAATTTGTATATAGAAACGTGGAAGAAGAAGAGGAGCGAAAAACCAGAAAACTTCTATTAAAATTTGTAGAAACTAACCCCTGTTTATAGAGTAACAATAGCCATGTCCATTCATGAAGGGTTATGACGAATAGACGCTTCTTTCGAAATTTGAATTTGAAACCAGCTGACACCATGTCAACATGGGGCACTTGGGCATGTCGACATCCCAAGGGATATTTTGGTGTTTTGATTTTCTGTGAAAATAACTTTTATTTTATATTAAACTATTTTAAACTTTATGAATATACTTAACTATAGTTAAAATTCATAAGTAAATATAAAGAATAATATATACAAAATTTTACTTATATATTTTATATTTAAATCTAAGTATAAATATTTAAAAGCTAAATATATTATATTTAAAAGATAGTTTAAAATCAGGAGTAATTTGACTTTGTAAATAAAGATGATTTTGAGGCTAAAAGTATTTGAAATCAGGATAAATGTTTTTGATACTTTTAAAAGGAAGGTTTTGAAATCATTTTGAAAACAAGATAAAATCATTTTGAATAAAAAGTTAGCGGATACAAAACAATGTTCCGCTAGATTTTTCATAGGTTTCATCCTACTTAGGGTTCCATCCCTTTAACGGGCTCGAAGTGGATTCCATTTCACGAATAAATTGGATTTTAAGATGCCGGTGCTTTTCTTGGAGTTTTAACAAAAATTTTAGTTAAAAAATAAATTACTTGAATTCTTGAACTCTTGATAATCTTGATACACATGAGTCTTCAATCTTGATACACATGAGTCTTCAATCTTGATATCTTGAATCTCTATACTGTACAGTCTTCATTTTTGATACCTACATGGTTAAATCCTACATATACATATATATCTAAACTTATACTGTTAGTATTTATATTTTATAATCTATTCTAAGGTTGTTGTCATCAAAACCATCATCTCATGGACTAACCAGCTAAAGCAGTTTAACTTAAATTTATATATCATATTGTATGTGTTAATGATATATCTTATTCTCTTAATCATTTTGATAAGAATCGTTAACATAAATGAAAATTTTCAGTCATGTATATTTAGCATTTTCCATTTTATCCCTCTAAATAGATTATCAATTTTGCAATATTATTGATACATAAAATTCAATAAGTTGATATGAAAATACCTAAAACTAATTAAGTTAAATTGCTTTAGCATAATACCTAAAACTCAACAAGTTGATATACAAATGAAAAGAAATAAGACCATTGAGGTCATGATGTTGCTATTAGACCTAACTATTGATATGTTTGATCATTAATGATAATGAATCAAATAGTAAATAGGGTGTTTCACTCTTATTCAACAAAACAATCTCACTAATTTTATCATTGCCAAACAGCTATTTTTGGATAAGATTCGACCTAAACACGTCGAAACAAATTATTAAAATTTGTCGAGATGTATAAGTACATGCATACATATAAATACAAATGCATATGCGTAAAGGGTAATACTTATAACAGTCTTAACATGCTCTTATCTGGTTATACTAATATGACTGTCAACGGTTTCTGATGCAATTCTCATATGATGAAGATGTTGAATTTGGATGATTCAAATACTTGTTAAAGAGGAAAGAAATTGATTAATTGATTCATTCGAATCAATTAATTTGGCTGGTATATGGAAGGATATTTTGAAGAAAACTAATTAATTAGTCAATCAATTAATTAGTCAATCAATTAATTAGTCAATATATTTGTTATATGAAGAAATAAATGATTAGGCATGGAGAATAAAGAAAAGATATGAAAACCAAGATTACGCCATCTATTTGTACTAAAATCAAATCATGCAATTTGGAAAGATATCTGGGTAATCAGGAAATTAATTTTATTAATCTCCAAGCAACCCTTCATTATCAAGTCTATTTAAATGAAGGAAT
Organism: Allium cepa; assembly: GCA_030765085.1. Lineage (NCBI taxonomy): Eukaryota > Viridiplantae > Streptophyta > Magnoliopsida > Asparagales > Amaryllidaceae > Allium > Allium cepa. The sequence continues at coordinate 850,113,051 of CM060938.1, forward strand.
TTCATCTTCATATGTACAAGCAAGTGTGTGAGAGTATCCACCATTTTCTTCCCTCCTTTTGTATTCTTTTCGTTAGTGAAATAAAAGAAGTTGTTGGTTCTCCGTGAACGTAGGATATTCATATCCAAACCACGTTAAATTTTCTGTGTCTCTTATTTCTGTTATTATTTCTATAGGACTGCATAATTTTTAAGTGTCATTGGTATCTAATAGGCAATAATAGATCCTGGTCAAATAATTCGCTTCCGCTCAAATTAAAACAAAATTTCACTACAGTTTGGTATCAGAGCTATGTTATTGTTCCTGTTTGGATTTTAGTGCCCACTTCTAGTAAGTCTGTTGGTAGATCTGGTGTCAATTATGGAGTAACACGTTTTGACGGAAAAGGAGATTTTGGTACTTGGAAGATGAAGATGGAGGCTGTATTAAAGAAGAAGAAGACTTATAAGGTTGTTTCTATACTTGAGAAATTGAAAGGCATTGATGCAGCTGATTTGGAAGAGATGGAAGATGAAGCTCTCACAACAATTCAGCTGAGCCTTTCAGATGAAGTTCTTAGAGAATTCTCTCAAAAGAAGACGGCGAAAGAACTATGGGATACATTATCGGATGCATATCTAGACAAGTCTCTCATAATCGGATTATTCTTCAGCAACAACTCTATTCGTTCAAGATGAAGCCTGGAACTGATCTCGTGGAGCATGTAGATGCTTTGACGACTTTGATTATGAACCTGAAGGCAGCGGAAGTTGATATTATCGATGAAGCTCAAGCCGTGATCCTCTTATGCTCCTTGCCTAAGGAGTATACTGCTTTTGTTAATTCATGATTTATGGCCGTAGTAAAATTGGCCTATCTGATGTAAAGGTTGGTCTTCATAATGAAGTATTAAGAGGTAGATTGGCGAGCACTAGCTTGGAAAGTGATACTGAAGGCTTATCTGTTCAGAGAGGTAGAGGCCAAAGCAGGTCGTAGAAAGGTGGAGGACGGAATTCTTCACGGTCTTAGTCTTAGAGGCCCAAGAATTTGTGTCATTATTGTAAGAAACCAGGGCACTTCATAGCACAATGTCCCAAGCTTGAAGGTAGAAGAAAAGATCCAAAGCAAGGCTCAGCTTCTACAGCAGAGAAATCAGATACAGAAAGTGACACCGATGTATTTATAGCTTCTGGATCTTCTGGGAAGAGCAACTAATGGCTGATTGATTCTGACGCATCCTATCATATGACATCTGATAGAAACTGCTTTTCCACTTACCGTAAAATTGATGGAGAAGTTTTGATGGGTAATGATGCTTCTTGTCGTATGATGGGCATTGGTAGTGTGATGATTAGGATGTTTGACGGTGTTATTCGTGCGATCACCGATGTTAGACATGTACCTGATTTGAGGAGGAGGTTGATCTCTATTGGGGCATTGAGTAGACTTGGCTTGAAGATTGTAGTGGAAGGAGAGAAAATGAAGATATCGAAGGGTTCCATGATTGTTATGAGAGGTATGAGGGCAGAAAATCTTTATCTATCAAAGGGCATTACTGTAATTGGTGAATCAGCTTCTGTTACATCTGTTGATTCAGATTCTTCCAGATTATGGCACTTAGGGATGGGTCACATCGGTAAGTGTAGCATGGATGAGTTGAGAAAACGAGGATTGATTGATGGAGTTCATCATTCAAAACTTGGTTTTTGTGAAGAGTGTGTTTTTGTAAAGCAAACGAAGATTTCTTTTGGTATAGGAGAGCATAAAGCAAAAGCTATCTTGGAGTATGTTCATATAGATGTCTGGGGTCCCTCTTCTTGTCAGTCTTTAGGTGGAGCTAGATATTTTGTTTCATTTATAGATGATTTCTCTCGTAAAGTATGGGTATACTTTCTTCAGTCAAAGAGTGAAACCTTTGCCAAGTTTCGAAAGTGGAAATCAATGGTTGAGAAGCGGTCGGGGAAGAAATTGAAAGTTCTTCGTTCAGATAATGGCGGTGAATTTGTATCTTAGGAATTCATTGATTATTGTGAGTCTGAAGGCATTAAGAGACATTACACTACACCAGGAAACCCTCAGTCTAATGGACTTGCAGAAAGGATGAATCGAACATTATTGGAGAGAATAAGATGCCTCGGACTGACTGCTAAATTGAAGAAGGGATTTTGGGCTGAAGATTTATCTATGGCGGCTTCCTCATCAACCGCACACCTTCTACTGCCATGGATATGAAGATCCCTGAAGAAGTAGGGAAAGGAGAGCCTGTTAGCTATTCATTTCTCAAAGTGTTTGGTTTACCCAGCTTATGTGCATGAGAGCAAAGGGAAGTTGGAACCTACAGCTCGAAGTGTATTTTTCTAGGTTATAGGAGAGGAGTGAAGGGATATAGGTTGTGGTGTCCTATTAGCAAGTAGATCGTTATGAGAAAGCATGTGACTTTTGATGAGAAGGCTATGTTGAAGGTGGAGCCTTCCTCATCGGATGACAATGAAAGGACATGTGAAGAATACCAGACACAAAGCAAGTCATCTGTTAATTCTTTCCATAGACGTTGAAATGGTGTTTTCGATGACATCATGGTTGATGAGGATAATATCAATGTTAATATAAAGGATCAAACTCAAGGTGGAGCTCATTCAGAACCTAGGCATGTCAGACAAAGAAGAAAGCCTATGTGGTTTGATGAGTTTGTTGGATTGAGCATCGAAGATATTAACTTCGATGATATGGAAACATATGCTTTGAATGTTGTCCATGATGAGCCCTGTGACTATAAATAAGCTATCACATCAGTTAACAGTTCCAATTGGTTAGCTATTATGGAGGAGGAGATTGAATCATTGTAGTGAAACCATACTTGGGATTTGGTGCCTCTTCCCACCAACAAGAGAGCTATTGGATGCAAGTGGATCTATAGAGTGAAAGATGGTGAAAATGGTAATCTCAGATACAACGCAAGGTTAATCGCAAAGGGGTACGCTCAAAAGCAGTGGGTAGAGTATCATGATATCTTTACTCCAGTGGTTAGGCATACTTCTATTCGTATTCTTTGGGCATTAGTTGCTCATTATGATGTGGAATTAGAGCAACTAGATGTCAAAACTGCATTCCTGCATGGTGATCTGGATGACGAGATTTATTTAAAGCAGTCGGAAGGGTTCATTGATAGTAGCAGACCAGACTATGTTTGCAAACTCAACAAATCTCTATATGGACTGAAGCAGTCTCCTAAACTATGGTATAAGAGGTTTGATAAGTTTATGCTTTCACAGGGATACTCCAGAAGTTTCAAAGTTCGGTGTGTTTATTTCAAGAGATGTGATGGTGATATGATTTATTTGTTATTATATGTTGATGATATGCTGATTGCATCTCGAAGTATGGTCAAAATTAAGGAGTTGAAAGAGGAGCTCAGTAGAGAGTTTGACATGAAGGATTTGGGGAAGGCACAAAGAATATTGGGTGTGGAGATAAGCAGGGATAGAAAGCAGAGAGAGTTAAGGCTCACTCAAGCGCAATACATCGAGAAGGTCCTCGCTCGATTTGGAATGGAGAAAGCTAAACCGGTTGGCACTCCATTAGGCTCTCATTTTAAGTTGTCAAAAGACTTCTCCTCCTCATCGGAAGAAGACAAGAGGTATATGGCTGATTTACCTTATTCTAGTGTTGTTGGTAGTCTTACGTATGCGATGGTGTGCACAAGACCAGATTTGAATCATGTAGTGGGTGCTGTGAGTCGATATATGTCTAACCCAGGCAAAGAGCATTGTCAAGCTGTGAAGTGGATTCTTATATATCTTTGAGGCACTTCATCGGTGGGCTTGTTATATGGTGGAGTGGATGGTGACATCTTTCTTAGAGAATACTGTGATTCTGATTATGCTGGGGATAGAGATGCTAGGAAGTCAATGTCGGGCTATGTTTTTTACTTAGCATAGGCTCGATTTCATGGAGATCAAAGCTGCAATCTATCGTAGCTTTATCGACTACCGAAGCAGAGTTGATATTGATTGTGGAAGCAAAAAGGAAGGATTATACTTGCTTCAGTTGTTGGATGATCTTTCAATGGTGCATCAAACAGTAGAGATATTTTCAGACAGTCAGAGTGCGATTCATCTTGTAGAAAGTCAAGCTTATAGTTCACGGACGAAGCACATTGATGTTAGAGGTTTCTTTCTTATGCTTGAGGAAGAACGAAGCAAGATCAAATTGTTGAAGGTGAGTACTTTGGATAATCCTTCAGATATGATGACTAAGTCACTTACAAAGGACAAGTTTGAGCATTGCTCAAACTTGATCAGTTTGATACCTGTTCCTTGAGCGCCATGAGGCGCTAGACCCAACAACTTATATGTTGATTGCTTGATGATAAGGTGATGAAGAGAGATTGTTATATTTGAATCAAGGTGGAGTGTTGAATTTGGATGATTCAAATATTTGTTAAATAGGAAAGAAATTGATTAATTGATTCATTCAAATCAATTAATTTGGCTGGTATATGGAAGGATATTGTAAAGGAAACTAATTAATTAGTCAATCAATTAATTAGTCGATATATCTGCTATATGAAGAAATAAATGATTAGGCATCGAGAATAAAGGAAAGATATGGAAACCAAGATTACGCCATCTATTTGTACTAAAATCAAATCATGCAATTTGGAAAGATATCTGGGTAATCAAGAAATAGATTTTCTTAATCTCCAAGCAACCCTTCATTATCAAGTCTATTTAAATGAAGGAATTTAATCTTCATATGTACAAGCAAGTATGTGAGAGTATCCACCATTATTCCTCCCTCTCTTTTGTACTCTTTTCTTTAGTGAAATAAAAGAAGTTGTTGGGTCTCCGTGGATGTAGGATATTCATATCCAAACCACATTAAATCTTATGTGTCTCTTATTTCTGTTATTATTTCTACGAGACTGCATAATTTTTAAGTGTCATTGGTATCTAAATAGGCAATAGTAGATCCTGATCAAATAATTCACTTCTGCTCAAATTAAACAAAATTTCACTACAAAAGATAATTTCGAGGGTCTTAAAATTGCTTCACCGATCGGCCCAAAGATATATTCATTATTTCGTTACATATTTAATCTATGCATTGGTAATAAGGAGAGTTTTTTAGACCCGTTCTTTACTGGTTTACCAAGACTAAAAAATTATTTTTCGACGTTGAATATATGTTTTTAATTTTATCTTTAACATATATTTTGAAATACCAAAGTTCCATCAGCACTAAGAATAAAGTTTCATCGTTATCATAAGACATATAAAGTAATAAAAATAATACATTATAGTATTTGTATGTTAAAAATAAAGAAGTTATAATTGGACTTTTTTTTTTATAATACTCATAACATATTTTTCAAATTTATTTCTAGAAAGAAATATGGTATTTCACAATCTAATTCATAGTTTCTAGGTTTTGTAAAATATATGCTCTTTAAAATAAAATGTTTAATTGTCTATGGTATGTTAAATATACATTCTTTAAAATATAAATAATATTCCATGGTTTTGGATCAAGCAATTCCTTTTGTGCATATCAATCAAATTCAACATTAAGTGCTCCACTAAAGGAACATACATTACCTGGGTTGAAGTCAAGTTCACCCGGTATCCTAAAGTTGGTAAAATAATAACCTTTGTTCAAGGAATGTAATTTTCTGAATCACACATGTAAAATAGGAAAGATATATCAAAAAACATTCAAAAATTTATACATATTTAATGTAGTAGTTTACAAATTATTATAATCAATTGACTTAGGTAGAAAGGTAAACAATATGGATAAATAACATCTTCTACGTAAATTCAAGAACTGGTTGAAGCTAGGCAGAAATCTATGATGAGTAAATAAACAAATCGAAGGTTTCATATTATAAACTTAATTCATATAAGCTATAAAGGTTGTGATTTGAATCTTAGCTTGTTCTATGGAATTGTGAAAATCCAGAAAAATAATAAAGAAAATCAACATATGCTTTTCTACAGCCATGTGTTATGGTGCCAACAATCTATAAAAAATGAAGAGGAAATAATGATTTTAAGATGAAAAATTAATTAATCCAAGTTATAAGTTAAGAATAGAATCTTACATTGCTCAGTCGAATTGCAAGAATCTAAAATTATAAGGAACATCGCCTGATCTGTTTAATCTAATCTGATCTGTATTGATGTCAATCTTGCATAAGCAAATTAATAAATGGTGCTATGCTTTTATTATATTTTGTATTCTGCAATTGAGTGGTATTAGATGCTAATGCAAAAAACAAACATTACCAATCATATTTAATGATATAAGATCAATATAATACACTACATGGGAAGAAAATTACAATACAAAGATTTGTCATACATTTTTTTGCAAGAAGTAAAAATTTAACTGATTGTCAAATAAGAAATCACTTGTAGAAAGTCAAGTTATCAAAAATAATTTTAAATATGACAGTATATTACCTCACATGTAAAGAAATCATAACAATGAAAAGAAAAACTTTTAGAAAATGCATATATCATGGACTTACCAAAAAATCAAAAAAGAAATATATGCAGTATTTTTTCTCTCTCTTGCACATTAAAATATTATTTAAATCAAAATGCGTAGTGGAAATCGAGGGCTAGAGAGATGCTGCAAAATATGGGTGTCACTGAACGCTTATATATATAGTTGAAAAAATAAATTTTTAACATTCTCTAAATAATGTATTATAAAAGAAACATGGCATAGAATTTTAACATAATTGCATTAAGATTTGCATAATTTTCACTCTTACATTAATTTCACATAATCTACTTCAATTCCAACATTATTTAACATATCAAAAATCAAACAATAATTAAACATAAGAGCCTCCCCATATTGGAACTAAAAAATCTAAACCTGTTAAAGAGGAGCTTTCAGTGGATTTTTATTATAATAAACCCCTACACGTGTGACCCCAATCCCGATTAAACCAAATCAAAGAGGGAAAAAACATAACTAACCCAAATAGGCATCGATTCCAAACAAAATCAAATAATGTGATCGTTGATTCCAAAAAGTATGAAGGTGGACTAAATTAGTAAAAGAATGAGAAGATTATAAAAATAAAAAAACATTGTAAAAATGGCTCGAAAAATACATGTGATGCAAAGCGACATGAATTTAAGTATGGGGAAGGAAGCAAGAACGACGAAGCCTCTATATATAGGAAGAAGGAGACTGGCAATTGTTCGTTGTCCAAATCCAAAAGATAGGTTATGAGAGAAGGAACACGGGAAAACGTGAATTCGATTACGTTTGATTTTTGCAAATTTATTTCCTAATGTGATGGCTTGATTGCAAATTATTCAGTGGAATGCTTAGAAAAAGGATTAGAGTTGATTGAGAACCAATAGAAAAGAAGCAAAATTATATTCTACGATGGAGCGATAGCGATAAGCATCGGAAAATTGGGTACAGTGAATTAGGCAGGCATTAGATAAAATTAAAAGTAGTGGTTGGAAGAGAAGATGAGAAAAGGAGAATGAAGGACAGTCAGAAAAGAAAAAAAGACCTTTAAGTTTCATAATACACGTAGCAAAATTTTATTGAAAAATTCAAGGATGCTTCAGAGCCAAGGAAATCATATTCAGTAGTATGATATAGATATTTGGTGCATCAAACTTGTGTTTTATTTTATATCTTAAGACCAGCTCCCTTATCTAAACAAAAAATAAATAACAAAACATTAAAAAAAAATTTGTTGTAAAAAAACAATAAAACTAAACATATTTTGTAAAAAATAAACAATATTAATACTAATGTAATATTTTTAGTAAAAGTAAAAATTTACATAGATAGCATATACCTTTTTTCAATGGAGAGCCGCCCAATAAGCCTCACACCGACCACCGTCCGTAGGATATTTCTTTTACACCCCACCTAACGGGGTTGTCGCTCCTCCTAAGCCCCACAAATCCTCAACCACCCTCCCTCCTCCAAAGGTTAGTAGTAAATATGTATGGTGGTAAACATTTTCTTAAAAAATCATCACTCACTTTCAATCATGTTATTTTCTTTCATGTATACGTATCATGTCTATAGTATTTTTTTAAAACATGATGTACCTATTTCTTTTCTATTGTATCTATTCTTTAGTTACACGTCAATGTATAATTTTATATCAACTACTAAGATTTATTAAAAAAATACTTAAAAAAATTAAAGCAAATATAAATACAAATTCATACAAACAATCGTCCTCCTTTCGCTGCTCCTTTTGCAAGACAAAGCGCATTTCCTTTTCACCGAACATTCCACGTCCGATGCTCATTCAGAAAATCCCTTTCGAGACCATCAGGTGTCCCTTTCGCAAAATAACAAAAATTCTCATGATTGTTGTATTGTAATATGCTGATAAATTATTTTCGTTTTTTTTGTTTTCCTTTTCAATTTCAAGTGTCTTTTAATACACAAATGGAGTACTAAATGTTGAAGATTTCATTTCCATTTTTCTAGAACAGTTTCATTTAACGTTCTAAGCTTGTTAGAAGTTTGAAATCTAATTTTAAGGTGGTCGATAATGATTTCAAATTTTATAACCTGAATTTACATTAGATTTTTCAGGTGGAGGATAAAGGAAACTGATTCTTCTTCAATGACTCCAATAAGGAGTCATGGTAAGTACTTTCCCAACTAGATACAATGAAACCAAATGTAAAATAAAATTAACGATAACTAAAATATTTTGAATGAAAAAGTGTTTCGAAGTACCGAAACTTTTTGAACTTTTCTAACCCTATAGGGCATGTGTGGTTTATTCATATCCCCAGTGACATATCAAAGGAAAGGCCAATGACTGAGATCATATCCCGATTCATCAAAGCAACAATGAAATCAAATAGTTTATTAACATTTTTAGGCATAAGTAAAGCGCTACGAACTACCTTATGAAAAAAACCATTTTCCTATAAGCTCAGTTGAGAATTTGACATATTATTCAATGTGACATTCCATGGCTAATAGTGTATACAAATATTCCAAACAATTCTTGGAATTTATAAGCGAAGTCTCAAGCTAGGGTATCCTAAGGTTCACGAAGAGCGGCACATTACGATGTTCATGACCAATCGATTCCTGACTTACCCATAAGTGACAGAGGATATCATTGTAATTTGTGACGACCGCCCTATACCTTTTGTATCCAATATGCCTATGTGATACGCTGTGGAGGTACCGACCGATGCAGGATGGCAGCCAAGAATATAAGTAGGGAAAAATTCAAACATAGAACCTATAAAAATCTCACAGCGCACGGACAAATCTGAGTATAATAACATGGATGTAAAACAAGCGAGACAGTGATATAATCAAATGAACCATAAATAAAACATCATAGTGAATCAAGTTCACAATTGTACAAAAATGAAATAAAGAGTTATGCATCCAAATCTCCAATATTAACTCTATAATTATCTCTCAAAATACAAGTACTGGCATAGCCCCATAGTACCGCAGAGCGAAAAATAATCGATAGTAAGCTCAAGTATAGATTAATGAAAACGTAGCCTCTAGCTCCTACTCCGTATAGCTCCATCTGCTATCCAGACCTGTTATCTCTAATCTACTAATTTAAGAGTAACCGAGATAATAAGAATCAAAGCATGGAACCTCGAATCAGAAAATAGTATGGTGTGAGTGATATATCATCTCAAAATACTATAAAATCGTGTATGGTAAATATAGACATAGGGTATGAAGAACCATACCGTATCTGTCACTGCATCCAAAGGGTTAGCTAATAGTCGATATATGCTAATCTATTACCACAATTTATAAGTGTACTGCAATCGAAGTACAATGTCCAGTGTCTTGGAATGCAGTTGAAAATATCAACATCTTGTGACATCCTAGAATGAAAAATACCAATGGCAAACATAGCATCCATAAAACAATCACGACTATCACTCATGCGCGTTGAATATATGATAACTCATATAGTAAAATCACAAACTAGGGACCCAATCATAATTCCAACTTCATTGATGCTTGAATCCATGCCACTCCGAAAGGCTAGGAATCAAGTCCACAATTGCAAAGCCAGGGTAATCTATTATCGCAAGATCCGAACACAAATGCAAATCCAAATGGGGGTCCCCTCATCCTCATCTTTAAGAGCACACTAGAAGCCTCTGAGTTATCAAGATCCCTTTACATGCATCTCCGTATTGGAACTCAATTGTTATTTCATCACAATTATCTCCATAGTATAACACCATCGCAAATCCCAATCACAAGCCTCCATCGTTGAACTTGCCCTTGTGGATCACCATCATGACTCTCATCATTAAGTCATCATCTTTGGAATGCTTCTAGACACCCATCGTAAGTTGTAGAGTCATAATAAGGTCTTAAAGTCATCACGTAGTTGACATTCAAGCACCGTGCCATTGCCTCACTAACTGCTGCACGAAGTCCAAGGTCATCCTGAGTCATCCCAGAGTCATCCATGCTTACTCCCCCATCAACTTATCAAAGACCTTCTAATTTGACTCCATGTCTAGAGTCCACAGCCAAACCCCATGCTTCCCCTCTGCCGATCCAACCACTAGTTGCACCATATAAGGTTCCACGTGCCGAACCAACCCATGGGACACCCCGACTCGCCTTCACCTCTGACCACCGAACAACAATCCATACCCGGTCATCGAAGACACAAGAACTTTATATCCGTCCACCGAGCCACCACCACCATTGAACAGAACCCTACGATCGACCCCCGGACCGACCCTACCACTGAATAGTGCTCCCTGACCGGACACAGAACTGGCCCACCATTGAACAAAACTCCATGTTCGATCACCGCTTCAACCACTCCACCGAGCCAACCCCGCTGGCCAGACTTGAACCAAGCACCAAGCACCCACGCCGAAATGATTTCCTATAGCTTTGCCAATTCCAAATTTCACATCGATTTCATCGCTATGCTACATTCATCGACCCTTATGCATTTCGTATGCAACAACTCTCAACAATGAGTATATCCGTCGAAGTCCGGTTTAACGATCCCTAACTCTAAGTCGCTCCGATGACCATTTCAACCCTATAAGCATTCACAGGAACACAACATACAAAAACCACATCCAACACACATCAAACCAAATATATATCATTAAATGCATATTTAATATAGTATATCACACGCAAAGGCAACTATACTCCAAAACAACATTATTAAGGCACTTTAAATATCTCAAAATTCGTTTTTCTACAGGTTTCATGTAGAAAATAGTTTGAAAACATTAAGTTCACTTTAAAAATGAGTTTAAAGCATATCGAAAGCTATGGATACATATATAGTAAGGCGAGAGATGATAAATTACTCACCAAAGCCTCTAAAATCTAAGTTTTGCATTCAAATCGGTGCAAATCTGAAAACGAATAGCAAAAGCGAGATTTTCTCTTCCCAGAAATGTTGATTTGAAGATCTCTATGAATCCCCATACTAATCTAGCTTTAATCAATGATTTACACTTAATTTGAAGGAGAAAAGAGAAGGTTTTGGGTAGATGATGGACTAATGGAGGCTTAGATCTATTTGAGAAGATGTAAAAGTGATTTGAACATAATGGTTTGGACTAATAAGTCTCCAAATCCCAGATGAGTTAGTCGGCTTGCCCCTAAACTTACTAATTACTCATTAAGCTGCTCCAAAAACTATCAATCTTCAAACAGCCATATCTCCTAGTTAGGGAGTCCAAATATCTATTATGACCACTCTATAGAAAGGGAAACCAGCATATCTTTTCAAAGGAAGTAGTCTCGGATAATAGTTTAGCTCATATCAAAAGTTATACATGATACAAGTTTTTAGGGGTAAAATCATCCGAAAAAATCTAATGATAGGAAAATGTCGCTAGTAAGCATTTTCAAAGTTATAGAGTCATACAATCTCATATGAATTTAAAAATAATATTTTATGATCCTCTAATATATAAAATATGTATCATTTCACTCTCCCCCTTTTGGAATTTCTCCCCCGAAATTTCCAACACAATAAGGTAAAATCAAATTTAGTTACATCGCATGTCTGACATCCATGAGCAACCATATCAAACATCAAACATGCACACAATATCTATGCCTACCCTAGCATACATGATACCAAAATACCCTATATGATATCAAATGTGAAAGTAATTGCGACAAACTGAAGTCTTACCAAGTAAATAGCTCCGGATAAATGGTCCTCATGCTCTCATCGGTCTTCTAAGTGTAATCGCTTTCGTTGTCACTCTATTGAACCTTTACCTGCTTTACCGTCTTCCTCCTATGTTGCTTCGTATCACATCCAATGATACAAATAGGCCTACGAGGTCTTGATGCTCCTACTTCAATCTCGACATCATCAAGCTGATTCGGTTGAACTATCACGTCTGAGCCATGTATAAACTTTCACAAGTGAGATATGTGGAACACATTGTGCATGTCCACCTTCTTCTGAGGTAAGTCAATTCTATATACTAGATTCCTGACCCTCTCAAATATTGGAAAACAGACTAATGAATCTCAGTGCCAACTCTCATGTAGTACCGCATTGAACAACTTTATTCAACGGAGAGATCTTGATCAATATCACATCATCGATGGAGAACTCTAAATCACATCTTCTACTATCAACATGGCTCTTCTGCCTATTCTGAGCAGCTTTCATTTATTTCCAAATGATCTTAATCTTCTCTTAAGTCTCTCTAATCATATCTAGCCAAAGTATCAGTTTCTTTATTGCTTCCTACCAACATGATGGAGCATCGTAGGGTCGGCCATATAACGCTTCAAATGGTGTCGTATCAATGCTGGACTAATAACTATTGTTGCATGCAAACTCCAATAAGTGTAAATAATTATCCTAGGAGCCACCAAAATTGAGAATGCAAGCTCGCAAAAGATCCTCCAATATACGATTCACCCTCTTGGTCTGCCAATCGGTTTGTGGGTGATAAATTATACTAAGATATAGATCCATCCCCGGTGCCTCTTGTAATCTCTTCCAAACCCGCTAGTGAATAAAGCATCTTGATTGCTCATAATGCCCTTTGGCACATCATGGAATATCATAACCCATTTAATACACCACTCATCCAGTGTAGAAATCATTCTTCTGGACTTGACGAGTATAAATCTAGCACTCTTTGTCAATCTATCAACTATAACCCAAAATGCTATCATACCCTCCTATGGTTCTTGGCAATCCATCGATGAAGTCCATCAAAACTTATTCCTATTTCCACTCAAGAATCTCGAGCGGTTGCAACAAACCACTCGGTTTCTTCTGCTCTGCCTTTAACAAATGATAGTTCATGCATTTCGAGATGAATGCTCCAATGTCCTTCTTCATCCCTTCCCATTAAAATGTCTACCTTATATCAGGGTTCATTTTATTGCCGCCAAGATATATAGCCAATCTCGAATGAAGGGACTCGCGTAGCACCTTATCCCTCTACCCATCGATATCAGGAACAATAAATCTCCCATCCTTATGGAGCCAACCATCATGGTCGAGCTCGTACAGATTCATCTCCTTAGACTCTACCCCTTCTTTTATATTCACCACGATCGCCGCTAGTCTAACGTCTTGGCTCAAACTAGTACTGATTCGCTCAATCAAGGTAGGTCCAATCGTCAAGCTATCCAACATTTCCGGATCTAGCTCACATCGGAGTCTGAAATCATAGCCAGCGATAACTCCAATTGCCTCCACTTTAGGAACTAAGCGTATAGGAAATGCCAAAGTCATGGAGGCCAGTAACTCTAACCATCGCTGGTAACGAAGATAAAGGTCCTTCTGGGAGAATAGATACTTCAATGATTTATGATATGTATACGACTCGAACTTCTACCCAAGAAAATAGTGCCTCTATATCTTCAAAGCGAAAACTATTGCTGCCAACTCCAAATTGTTAGTCAGATACTTTCTCTCATGCGGTTTCAACTGTTGACTAGCGTAGCGACAACCTTTCCCCTCTACATCAACACCTCACCAAGTCCAATATCATAGGCGCCTATGTATAGTGTTAGCTTCTCATTTCGATCGGAATGACTAATACTGATACACTCGTCAACTTCTCCTTCGGACTAAGGAATGCATGCTTGCACCTTGCATCCCAAATAAAAGTCTGATTCTTCTTCGTTATGTTGGTCAGCGACATTGCTACCTTAGAGAAGTCCTGGATAATATGTCTATATTATCCCACCAGTCCAAGGAAACTTCTCGTATCTATAGTGGTCTTAGGTCGATTCTAGTCCTAAATTGCTGCCACCTTCGTAAGATCCATAACAAGACTTTGCCCAGAAATAATGTGATCCAAAAATCACACTTCACCCCTTCACAAGCGACACTTTGAAAACGTCGCTTTCAATTGGTGCTTCCTCAACACCTCAAGCATAATCCTTAAACGCTCCTTTTATTTCTTCCTCTGTCCTTGAATAAATAAGGATATAGTTCACAAACAAAATTACAAACTTATTTAGCAATCCCTGAAAACACGGTTCATAAGATCAACAAAGTATGTTGGCACGTCGGTTAGCCCGAACAACATAACCAACCACTCATAAAATCCAAATGATATATGAAATGTTGTAATCGACACGCTCTCATTCGCCACTCTCAGTTGATAAAACCCCATAGCAAGTTCCAATTGAGAGAACACCCTGGCACTAAGGAGTTGATCGAATAAGTCATCAATACGCGAGAGTGGATACTTGTTCTTCTTTGTCACCTTATTCAGCTCACGCTTATCTGCACACGACCTTAGAGAGCCATCTTCCTTGGTGGCAAATACTACAAGTGCATCCTACTTAGATATGCTCCTACGAATGAAGTCTTGCCTCAATAGGTCATTCACTTGAACCTCCAACTCCTTCTACTCTCTAGGTGCCTTATTCCCCAAAGGCATAACTATCGGTCTGACGTCCTTTAGTAAGTCTATACAGAACTCTATCTCGTTGTGTGGTGGTAATTCGGTCCTCTCCTTGAATATGTTCGGATACTCCCTCGCTCTAGGTACATATGACAACTCATCATATGGGACATTGAGCGAGTACAAAAGCTATCTATGACCTCATCATTAGGCGGGCAGCCTATCTCCAACCTACGCCTATCATCCATCTCTATCGTCACCAATGGCCTCTCATAGTCCACCACAACTTCGCACCTCTACAGCCAGTCCAGCCCCAGAATAATACCGTACCCTACAAAATCAAAAACAAATCAATCACAAGCAAACAAACAGCCATGGCTCGATAAGGCTAAGTCTCGACAAACCATGCAAAGGCTAGTAGAGCCTCTAATTGGGTTTGTCACAATCAAGGATGGTCAACAATTTTAGGTTTCAATCCCAATCTTCTGCCAAATCACTAGATATGAAGGAATGTGAAGCCTTATTATCGAATAAAACACATACAGGCATATCAGAAATAGAAACTACATCACGTATAACAATGCTCTTCCCCTTCTCTTCGTCGAGGGAGCACTTGATGAAGCTAGAACATCGTTCAAAGCATAAGCAGTCACAACTTGCTTAATCCTCGATGGTTCTAGACAATCCTTCTTGATATTCCCTGACTTGTTGTAGTTGTAGCACTTCTTGCCCTCCACCTTGCAGTCTCTAATAAAATGGCCTTTCACCCTATAATTATAGCAGGTAGGTTCCCACTTGCTCTTCTTCTGATTACTCTTATGAAACTAATTCTTCTTATTCTTCTTGTCCAACTTCCTCTTGCCTCCTTTGACAGCTTGCGGCTTTGGCTCACCTTTGGAGCGACAACCGAATTAGGCTTAGGATAAAAACTCTCATGTTGAAGTGCCTTATCTACCAGCCTCTCGAATGTCTCATCGATATGTTTTACCAGCTTCTCTCCAAGATAATCATCCAAGCCCATAATAAACTTCTCATTCTTCTTAAGAAGAGTATCGATAAAAGATAGGTCATACTTCGATAATGTGTCGAACTCAGCCACATACTTAAAAACAAACATATCTCCCTATCTCTAGTCAGCAAACTTATGGAAGAGTACTGAATTCCAAGCGACTATTATATGCTTCTCTTCAAACCTCGCCTTAAACTGCCCCAAAGTAATCCAGTCCTCGGAAGTAGTAATATTAATGGTGTTCCATCATCTCATAGCTCTTCCTTAAAGTTGTTTAGATACTAGCTTTCTCTTTATCACGTCTTCCAACTCTATATCCTCATAGATGCATTTGCAGGTGTCTAACCAATCATGCACTTTGATGGCTGATTCTTTTTCGAGGAATGTTTTTGCCACCCAGAGTAGACTAATCCTTATTTAGTTTGGCAAAGTCAGCCTTGGCACTTGGACCAGAGCATCACCACCAACATTTGCAGTAGGGGCAACTTGGGCATTCTAAACCATGTTTTGTACCATCTCAGCGAACATGTTCTACAAGTTGGGGTTAGCAGCCCCCGATCTCGCCTCCTCCTGAACTCCATAGATGGAGTTCCTAGCAACATTTCTTGTTAGCCGGCTCATTTTCATAAGCTGTAATAAGAATGATCAGTCTCTCTAAAAGGAATAAGTGGTGTCCATGAGTGCAATGCAGCTTATATACTACATATGTACTGTCGTACAGTTTTGAAACCAAAATATAACAAGTACGCTCTCTTATATATCGTTGGATCCATTCTAAGGTGATAGCACCTTCTTATCTCTAATGTATTCAGGTATCAACTTAGGTTGTCTACACAACCTAAGCTCTGATACCAAATGTGATGACCGTCCTACACTTCCGATACCCAATATGCCTATATAATGCATTGTGGAGGTATCCGTCCAATGCAGTACAGTAGCCAAGAATATAAAATAGAGAATAATCCAAACATAGAACTTGTAGAACATCTCACAATGCACAAATAAAATATAGTATAATAATATAGATGTAAAACAGACGGGACGGTGATATAATCAAATGAACTATAATTAAAATATTAGAGTGCATCAGGTTCGTAGACTATACAAAAACTAAAGTAAAGAGTTTATACATCCCAATCTCTAAAATAAACTCTATAACTATCTCTCAAAATACGAATACTGACATAGCTCCACAGTATTACATAGCGGAATATAAGCAATGGTAGCTACAATTATTGATATATGAAAACATAGCCGCCTGCTCATACACCATATAACTATATGCACTATCTAGACATGTTATCCCTAATCTGCTCATTAAGAGTACCCGAGATAATAAGAAGTAAAGCATAAAACCTCATGTCAGGAAACAATCTGGTATGAGCAATATATCATCTCTAAATACTATAAAAACCATGTATAGTAAATATAAACATAGGGTATGAAGAACTATACCTGACCCGCCCCTACATCTAAACGGTTAGCATATAATAGTTGGTACATGCTAATCCACTACAAAAACCCTATAAGTGTACAACCGTTGAAGTACAATGTCCAATGTCTACGTACATGGTTGAAAATATATGCATTATGTGACACTATAGTGCGAAACAACCATGGCTCATCTATTGGCTCCATTCAATATGGGGTGGAAATGGCGAGAAGGTATGATCTCTTGTTTTAGAAGGAGAAGAAGGCTGATTTAAGCCCAAAGGTAGGCATAAGAAATTCAACGTCCCCAGCTGGAGAACAAGGATGGGGAAAAGTGCTTTATCTATGATATACAAGGCCAAAAGAAGAGGCATTGCCCGAAAGCTAAGTAGGTTAAGCTTTATGCTTGGAAGGAACGTCCTCTGGACCAACTGTTAGGGAGACAGGTAGGGTGTGCTTGGAGGTATGATTTTGATTTCCAGTATATCAATTAGAGTTTTTTTTGATACTGCTACTAACCACTCATTCATTTCAAGAGATTTTGTTGATGTGTTAGAGCTAGGCACTACCTATTTGATTATGCCTTTATGTGTAGTTAATCTGATCGGTGAGTATGCCACTCTCGGATTAAGGTGCATGGACCTTAAGTTTGACTTATATGGACATTTGTTTATTTGCAACCCCTATTATTTGACTTCGTATGGTATGGGTGTTTTGGGTATGGACTAGTTAGTGCATAATGACATTAGGATTTATTGTGCAGATATGATCAACGCCGTACGAAGTCCAAGAAGAGGAGAAATAATTATAAAAGCATTGGATGTAAAGAAGGAGAAGTTGGACTTGATGGTATGTGCTATGGAAAATTAAGAAGATTAGATTAATAGAGTATGTATAGTCCAAGTGTTCGTAGTTTTCCAATCTGTAACGAGATTACCACCAAGAAGGGCAACTGAATTCCAAATAGATTAGAAGTTGAGGGTGCAACCTGTTAGTATACTGCTTAGCATAATATCGCCTTAGGAGATGAAGGAATTGAAAATGCAGCTAGTGGAACTTGGGGATAAAAGTTTTATTAGGCCGAGCAGTTCACCGTAGGGAGCATCCATAGTATTCATAAAGTAGTCAAATGGATTTTCACATTATCAAAAACTAAATGAATTGACAAGGAAGAATCATTGTCCTTTGCTGAGGATATACAACTTGTTTGATTGATTGAATAGAGCTTGGGTGTTCTTACACCTAAATTTGGTAATGGATTTCCATTAACTAAGAGTAGCAGAAGATAGTGTTCTATTTACCACGTTTTGAACAAGGTATGGTTCATGTGAGTGGTTACTGACGCCGTTTGGATTGACCAATACCCATGTACCTTCGTTTATCTTGTGAACCAAAATTTTCACGATTAGTTGGATAGATTTGTGTTGGTCTTCATTGATGACATCTTTGTATATTCCAAGGATGAAAAAGTCTATGAATTCAATCTTAGATTGGTGCGAGAGAGGTTGAGACAGCACGAGTTGAAGACTAAGTTTTCGAAGTGCCATTTTTGAAAACGAGAGGTTAAGTTTCTTCGGCATGTTGTTTCGAAAAATGGATTAGTTGTGGGTCCATCGAAGATAGAAACTATTAATGGTTGGAAGAGGCCAAAGACAATTATGGAGAGGAGAAGTTTCCTGAGATTGGATGGTTATTATCGCAGATTCATTAAGAATTTCTCGCGTATAGCAGCACCTTGACTAAGGTTACCAGGAAGAATGAGAAGTTCGTGTGCACTGACAAGTGCAAAGGATCGTTCTAAGGGTTGAGAAGTTATTGATGAACAATCCAGTGCTGATTGTGCCTAAAGGGAATCAATAGTTGGCAGTGTATTCCAGTGCTTGTGGAATAGGTATGGGAGCAGTGCTGATGCAAAGCGAGTATACCGTATGCATCAAGGTAGTCGAGACCGCATGAAGTTAGATATCTGACTCAAGACTTGAAGTTAGCAGTGGTGGTATTTGCATTAAAGATTTAAAGGCATTACTTGTTGGAAGAATGGTTCAAGTTGTATACATATCACAAATCCCATCTGTATCTATTTTCTCAATAGGAGCCGAATATGAGGCAGTAGAGGTTATTGGAATTTCTGGCGGCATATGACTTTGAGATAGAATATACGCTAGGAGAAGGGAACAACGTTCTGATGCTTTAAGTAGGAAGCATAAAAATGGAGTGTTATCCATGATTGAATGGAAGAAGTTAGAAATGTTAGACTCTTGCAAAGTGCATTATCGGTAGAATACTGGATTGACTAGAGATCCAGACATGTTTGCTAGTTTGGAGGTACGTCTAGCACTTACAGACAAAATTGTTGTAACACAAAGAGAGGACCGCTAATTGCTAGAAGAATTAGGCGATTAAAGATGGGTGTGAATGTTCGTCGACGAAATTCTATCGGTTTAGAAAACCGTCGAACGAATTTAAATTTAAAATAACCGCAAGCGTACGGTGTACGAATGTAGCACGTGGCGAATACGGGTCGATTCATAGGAAATTGATGATTTTAAAATTCTACTCAATCAAACTAACCAAAGTTGAAAGAGTGATTAACTAAAAAAAAAGAAAAATGACAAAAGAAAATAAAAAAATATATGAACAAATGTAGCAAGCAACATTGAATAAAAAGAAGAGGAAAAAGAGAGCAAAATGAAAGGAAAAATTATTCTACTTGCATAAAAGAGAAGAGGTCTACACTACAACATGAAAGTAAATGAACATGAAAAGGAAAGAGCACATATTAAATTGCATAAAAAAAAGATTACATAAAATAAAATGGCTAAGTAGCCATGAAAAGAGAAAGAGGAGCTTTCATTTTATTTTTGATCTAAACTAAACTAAAGAGAAGGAGGCCTAAGAGAGACTAAGAGAAGAGATTACATGAAACATAAGGGGTATATATACAGTTTTAAAACCCTAATTCACTTTTTGGCGAATGCCCAAAATGCCCCTTAGGAAGTGTGGAGGCCAAGTAATCATTAACATGTCTTAATCCCCCATTAAATGTACATGAAATCATTAACTCTATGAGCATGTGCATTAGCCTTTAATTTGTACATTAAGGTAGGTGGGGTCCTCCATGTCTTCACTTTGAATTATTTCCATCTTCATTCCTTTATATCCATTTTGTGCATGCATGTTTCTTCATGAACCCACTAATATGAGAAGCTAAATTCCTACAAAATATTATAGAAATTTCCAGTTAAATTCTCTCAAATTAATATACGCGCACAAATGGCCATTTTGCCCTTATATGAAGATGAATATGTGAAAATTTGGAATTAATATGAATTTTGGTTAAAACAAGTTAAAATACCCAATATGATCATTTATTTAATTTAAATAGAATAAATATGGTGGTAAAAATATTCACATTTACGTGCACATCAAATACCCCCACACTTATCTTTTTATTCGTCCTCGAATAAAGAAAAACTAAGATAAATCCGTTTTCGTAGGGAGCACGATTGCATTGAGCGTATGCAACAAGCCGTTAAACCTCTGGATATCCCCAGTAGGACAAGTGTTGTCTCGTGAGGGTTTTCAGCGGATACTACCCACAAAATCCAAGCGCGGGATGAAAATATTTACAAAATGCAAGATTTATTTACAAAGAGATGAATGTGAGTTTTTGAAAATATTTACAAATGAAGGATTTATTTTTAAATTGACAGGAATAAGTTAAATATGGGTTTTGGTCATTATCTTGAAAATTTTAAGTCATTTACTCGTCAAAATTTTCAACAAAAATCAAGTTATCATAAAAAATAGGCTATAGTTTAACTCGTTGTTTTGGTTAATAACACAGTGTAACTATGAAATGGATCCTTAGTTGATTATCAAAGTTTATCAAAGTGGTATTTTCGTTTATTTTCAATAACAAATCAAATCAACTAAGTAAAAGTAATGCTAAGATTTCAATTGTTTGCTCTCTCATTATTTGCAAGAAAAATTACACACCTAGCTCAGGTAAACTGAGGCCAGATATACCACCCATGCACTGCCTTTCGGGTTTATGTGAGGGGAGTACAGAGCATGGCGAGTGCACACACTTTCGTGCATACACCTATCGACCATAGGTGTTTTTTATTATGTTTGTTTTTTACATGTGTTCCATACATGCATAACCGTGAGGACTTTTAAATGAGTATGAAAGCACATAATCAAATATTTCAAGTAATTCACCCATGCATAACCGTGAGGACTTTTAAATGAGAGTGAATACTTGGATATTATTATTTTTTATTTTTATATTTTTTTTAGAGAGAGAGAGAAAGTTTTGCAAAATGATCTTAGCATCATTTAACGTAGAAGACAAAAAAAATGTTATATCTTTACTTTAAATCAACCACTTTTTACAACAAAGATTTTCAATTAGGATGTATTTCATAATTAACACGTATGAATCTTCCTATATACTAGTTAAACCATTGTTATTTGTAATCAAACTTCATTTTTATTTTTGTTAAGATAAATAAACTTTCAAAAATTTCAATTTAATAAGCCAAAACCATGTATTTATCCTATTGTGTTTCTTTAAAAATAAATCAAAAGAAAATTTGTTTATGGGATTTTTTTAAGAAAAGGCAAAAATAAACCATGAAAAAAAATGAAGCCGAGTCTCCCCCCACACTTGATTTTGACTGTGTCCCCACAGTTCACCCAAGTGGAAGGAGAAAATATAAAAACATAACCTTTATTTAAATAAAAATGAAAAGATGATTATTTACAAGTCATCAGAAAGTATGCCGTTAAAGAGTAAATGAACCGATCTTCCAAGAACCGATTCATTTGTCTCACCAAGTATGTGAGACACAGCTCAAGCGCAGAAAACCAAACCGTAAAAGATTTTGAAGTTGAACGTTGATTTGGAAAAACGAATGTTGTTTTATTGAAAATTATACGAGTTGTTTTGTTTTTGATGATTTTTGGGGTCGATAAAACAGTTGATTGAAGCTCAAGTTTATTTAAACCAATTTGAAATTCAAGCTTATCATTGAAAACATTTCCAGAATTATTGATTTCAAAATCAAAATGGTGACTTTCATCTTCCTCGTCAGAATTTAATAACTCGTCATCCAAAAGTCCAAAAAATTCTTGTTCATTAAATTCGTCATCTTTTGTTGGATTATCAACAACTTTATTACATGTCTCAAGTTCAAAATTCAAAGTTGTTGTATTCAAATTTTCGAAATCGAGAAAAGGAAGGTCGAATTTTAAATTTGGCTCCACACCCTCAAAAGAATTGAAATCCAACTCAATTACCGTGTTTTCAACAACTTCATTAAGATCATCATTTTCAGTTTCAATAGTTGTTGCTTGAAAATCGTCGATTGTGGTAAAAGATGGATTATCGTTTGACTCGTCACATGTTGGAATTTGATTTTGTTTTTCATGTTGTTTCATATATGTTTCAAACAACGAATTCGTGCGATCATCGTAAATTTCGTTCATTTGCTCAACAAAATCCAATTTATAGTTATTAACTTGAGAATTTTCGATTTGGACTCGTTGAGAACAAGAATTGTCAATTTCGATAAACGATAGATTATTATTTGATTCTTCGCAAGTTGAGATTTGATTATGATTTTCACGGATTTTTTTGTATTTTTCAAGTAATAAATCCCCGTTATCTTTTTCCATTTGGTCAACAAAATCAAATTCATGGTTATTAATTTGAAAATTTTCATTTTGAATTTTTTAATAACCAAAATTTTCAATCGTATCGTTATTGTAACCATTCCCATTGCCAAAATTATTCGAAAATTGGTTCACATTTTCGTCTTGATTTTGAAATTCATTTTGAAGCTCGAAATTGAATTGGCATGGGTTACACTCGAAATCATTTGAATTTTGAAGTGAATTCAAATTTTGTGAAAACTTTGATTCGAGTTATAGCACAAACATGAATTGCACAACTCATTTATCTCTTGATTTTGTTGAGTAGAGAGTTCAAGTAACGACGAAATGCTATTTTCAAGAGTTGAGGGTTGACCATTATTTTGGAAATTTTGTGGTTCAAAATTCGAATTGTCTAAACGAAAGTTATTGTTAAAATATCCATACGAATTTGGAGTGATATCATATGGATTATATTGGTTTTCATAACTATTGTAAAATTCAAGTGAGTGAGGAAAAGGAAACTCGGACATTTTCAAGAGTTTTTTTTTTGGTTTTTTTTAAAAAGGAAATATATTTACAAATAGAATTTATTTTTCAAAATGGAAAATTGATTTTTGTTTTGTTTTTGATTTTTTAATTTTTTGAAAAGATTATATATATATATATGTATATTTTTTTTTATTTTGGTTTTTAAAATTTTTTTTTTTGAATTTTTTTGAAGAGAAAGGATTTAAAAATTTAAAAGGAAAAGAAATATTTACAATTTTTTTTAGTTTTGGATTTTTGAAATTTTTATGTTTTTTTTAAAATATGCATGAACTAATGCAACTAAATGAATGCAGTGGTTAATTAAAATGATTTATCCTAAGTTAACCCAAAATTGTATACTCACAAATTGGCTTAGATAAACGAGATAGTTCTCAGCCAGGTAACGGACAGGATTTATCGGTGCACCACGAATCACTATAGCAATGTAGTCGAAGGTTTAAGTACCTTCAGAGAAACAATTCAGTATAATATTTACGAATCACCGTAATATTTATAACTGATTATTGCTCTGCCGTAGCCTAGACACCAAGAATTTAAATTGTTCAAAGAAGACGAATTGTCAATATACAATTAAAAGTTATCGATGTCTAATCGTTATTATTAATCAAAATCTAGGATGAAATGCAAAGCAGAAATTAAACGTGTATTAATAATGCAACTACGAATGGATTTTTTTTTTGATTTTTTTTAAATGCAAGCAAACAACAATGCAATGCAAATAAAACTAGAGATGAAAGCAACAATTCTTTTTAGGTAAGCAAGCTGAGCAGTTTTCAACAAGCTATTCTCCCTTTATTTCCTGCTTTGGCAACCTGAAAATAAAAACAAGATATATATACAACAATTTTTTTTTCTAATAAAAAAAACTAATAAAAATTGGAAAACAAAACACTTTGTTTGTTTGTTTGTTTTCTTTTTTTTTGAAAGAAGGATAAAAAAACAAAACAAAACCAAAAAATTTATTGAAAACCCCAAGAAACAGCAATTTTTTTTTAAAGGCCGACTAAAACTATTCTTTTTTTCTTCTTTTAAATGAAAACTAAGAAAAATTTGAAAAAAAACAGATTTAGAATTTTTTTTCTTTTTTTTGAAGGGGTAAAACAAAACTAAAAACAAATTCACAAACTACGCAAATCCACAAATAAAAAAAGGCAAACTTCACCAAATTACATAAACCCGGCCCATTATTAAATCAAAATAAATCACAGCATGCTTCCCATTCTTTTTATACGAAAATCGTCCACTTCCCACCATATTCAATAAATCAGAATTCAGTCTGAAATCTCTAATTGGTTTCAATTTACAAACAGCGTCTCGTTTTTACTTCACTGATGGATTTTGAGGTCGCGGTTAGGGGTTGGAAGAATTGGGAATTTGGTCGATGGGCGATGTTGATTCGAAGGCAGTGGCTATTTTGGCTTGGATGGTCGTGATAGATATTGGAGTGGATCAGGTGGTTGACTGTGGTAATGAGCGAAGGCAAGTAGGAGATGCGAACCGGTTCTGGTGGGTTGTTGTTGATGTTCTACGATGGCAGAGGGGAAATTGAACGACAGTGAAGTTGCTGTTTCGATTGGGTTCGAGGAGTGCTTGGGTTGGTTAGCCGATGGTAATGGGAGCAGTGATGTGGATGACTGGTTGCAATTGATTCAGGTTAGCTATTGCTTCGGATATGGGTTGTATGCGATGATTATGGTCCGGTAAATGCAGAAGTTTGGACAGTTGCCGAGTGGTTTTAGGAGATGAAAAGGATTTGAGTTTCTGCAATGGATATGAGTGCTGATGGGGTTTGACATGGACAGCGGATGGTGTTCACTTTGGTCGTGGTGCTTTGTGTCTGAGGTGAGGTAGTGCTTTGGATTGTGGTTTGGTCAGAGAGGATGGAAGTGTTGAAAAGTGGTTGAAGATGGTTGAATGATGAAAGTGGAAAGGGATAGTGTGATGAAAGTGGAAAGTTAGATGTTGTTGTCGTGATTCGGAGATGCTTGCTGTGAATGATGGTCAGGAGTTGATTTGGTGAAATTGAGATGGACATATGGTAGAGGACAGTAAACCGATGAAGCAATGCAGTGATGTTGTTTAGGCAGAGAAGTCAGAAGCAGTTTGTGATGGAAGTTGACTGATAATGTTTGGGGTGGTGATGATGTTGAGTTCAGAGCAGGTGGTAAGAATGGAAGCGTATAAGTGATATTGTGGATTGATATTTGATGTTGGTTGGTGATTCAGGTAGAGGTGTAGTAGGAGAGAGGGTAGTGGTGCGTTAGATACTTGAAGTGTGCAGAGGAGAATGGTTAAGTGATGGTGAGGCGTTGACAGAGAGCAGTAGACACTTCAAATGGAAGAGGTAGAGGTGGGGGACTGTGACAGTTCTATGATGTGAATGTGTAGTATCAGGTAGAAGATGACGGCAGAGAATCTGTGACAGAGATGGAATGGTTTTGCTGTTAGATGGTGAGAAGTATCGAAATAATGAGGCGCGGCGGTAGGTTTTAGTGTGATTGGAGGGTGGTTAGTGATGCTCAGAGAAGTTTTGGTTATGTATGGTTTCTAGTGGTGTGGAGATATGATGGAATGGTTTGAACTGCTTTGTATGGTTTGATAACTGAAAGTTCGATATGGTGGTGTTTCAGTTGTTCAATGGTATGGTGGTGTTTCAGTTGTTCAATGGAGTGATGTGCAGGCTTGGTTACAGAGGGAGGGGGGTTAGTGATGTGCAACACAAAGAGAAATGTGCACAGCAGTTTGAAAAATGAAACAGTGCACAGAGGCAATGCAACAGTGAATGAAACAGTTTACCCTTTTTTTAGAATGAAGCACTGTAAAATGAAAATTGATATGAATAGTAAAAAAGATGAAGTGAATTTTTTTTCCTTTGAAATGAAGTTGTGTAATTTTTTTTAATAGAAATGCAATGCAAAATGAAACTAGAAAATAAGCAATAAACACTCAAACAAATGCATATAAAAATTAGACAAACACACAATTCTTTTTTAGAATGCACACACAAAATAAACACACAAAAATTAAATGAAAATAATTCGAAGAATAGAAAATGAAAAATCAAAGCAATTCCCCGGCAACGACGCCAAAAACTTATTCGTCAACGAAATTCTATCGGTTTAGAAAACCGTCGAACGAATTTAAATTTAAAATAACCGCAAGCGCACGGTGTACGAATGTAGCACGTGGTGAATACGGGTCGATCCACAGGAAATTGATGATTTTAAAATTCTACTCAATCAAATTAACCAAAGTTGAAAGAGTGATTAACTAAAAAAAGAAAAATGACAAAAGAAAATAGATAAAAAATATGAACAAATGTAGCAAGCAACATTGAATAAAAAGAAGAGCAAAAAGAGAGCAAAATGAAAGGAAAAATTATTCTACTTGTATAAAAGAGAAGAGATCTACACTACAACATGAAAGTAAATGAACATGAAAAGGAAAGAGCACGTATTAAATTGCATAAAAAAAAGATTACATAAAATAAAAATGGCTAAGTATCCATGAAAAGAGAAAGAGGAGCTTTCATTTTATTTTTGATCTAAACTAAACTAAAGAGAAGGAGGCCTAAGAGAGACTAAGAGAAGAGATTACATGAAACATAAGGGGTATATATACAAGTTTTAAAACCCTAATTCACTTTTTGGGGAATGCCCAAAATGCCCCTTAGGAAGTGTGGAGGCCAAGTAATCATTCACATGTCTTAATCCCCCATTAAGTGTACATGAAATCGTTAACTCTATGAGCATGTGCATTAGCCTTTAATTTGTACATTAAGGTAGGTGGGTAGGTGGGGTCCTCCATGATCTTCACTTTGAATTATTTCCATCTTCATTCCTTTATATCCATTTTGTGAATGCATGTTTCTTCATGAACCCACTAATATGAGAAGCTAAATTCCTACAAAATATTATAGAAATTTCCAATTAAATTCTCTCAAATTAATATACGCGCACAAATGGCCATTTTGCCCTTATACGAAGATGAATATGTGAAAATTTGGAATTAATATGAATTTTGGTTAAAACAAGTTAAAATACCCAATATGATCATTTATTTAATTTAAATAGAATAAATATGGTGGTAAAAATATTCACATTTACGTTCACATCAGTGAACATTGAGGATCTAAAAGGATTTGAGATAGACTCGAGGGGACAGCTAAGAAAGAAAGGAAGACTATGTGTCCCGGATATAGGAGACCTTCGAAAGGATGTCTTGGAGGAAAGTCATTGGTCGAAGATTACTATTCATCCTATGGGCATGAAGATGTATCGTGATACGAAGAGTGTCGTCTTTTGGGAAGGGATGAAGAGAGATATATAAGAATGTGTGAATAAGCGCTTCATCTATCAACAAGTGAAGGCTATGCATCAGATACAGAGCAGGTTAATTCAACCTTTGGAAGTACTGACTTGGAAGTGGGATTCAGTGTCTATGGATTTTATTGATAGTTTGGCTAGGTCGAGGATGGGTAATATAACATCTGGATGATAATTGATAGATTGACTAAGAGTGCCCATTTTATCCTGTAAAGTCGACGAGGATGATATCTAGCTTAGCGAAGCTATATATGAAGAATGTGATGAGACTCATGGGATACCAATTAGTATCGTTAGCGAAATCGACCAATTATTCACAATTGAGTTCTGGAGAAGTTTGTAGAGTGCATTGGGCATGGAATTGAACTTGAGCACAACTTACCACCTATAGGCTGATGGTCAAACTACAAGGTATGTAATTGATAATTTGTTGAGAGCATGTGTTTTGGATTTCAAAGGATCTTGGTAAGATCACTTATATCTATTAGAGTTTTCTTATAATAATACTTACCAGTCAAGTATCGGTATGGCCCCATTTGAGGCGCCGTATGGTAGACCAGATAAGTCACTAGTTTGTTGGTTGGAGGCGGGAGATTGACCTATGTTAGGATCCAATTTGGTAAGAATGCTATTGAGAAGGTATAATTGATTCACGCCAGGATGAGGGTAATGCAATCAAGGTAGAAGAGCTATGCCTACAAGCAAAGGAAAGCGCTTGAGTTCACGATAGCCGATCAAGTGTTCGTGAAGGTTTCTCCTATACGAGGAGTTTCGCACATTGGAAAAACCGAGAAGTTGGTAGCTAAATATATAGGATTACTTCGGGTGATTGAGTAGATTGGCAAACTTGCCCATCAATCGAGTTACCAAGTAGTTTGGGGAGTGTGCACAGTGTTATTATATACCGCATTTAAGGAAATATGTACATGACCCAAGTTCAGTAGTGGAACCGAGGGCGATAGAGGATTGATCTATAGAACTAGATTTGACATATGTGAGATGACCAAAAGGGATAATAGGTAGTGATACAAAGGAGTTAAGGAACAAGTTTATCAGACTTGTTTGGGACCAGTGGTGTAAAATTGTACCTGGGAGATAGAGGATTGGATTAGGAATATCTATCCCAAGTTGTTTTAGACATTCATGTGTAAAATAGCAGGGTGCTTTGTTTGTCTATAGTATAGACTAGTAGGGTAATAGTATATTCACATATGATATGGCTGGGTATAGGTGGTTTTGTTGATACCTTTTGTTAATGATTGTTAGTTTACATTAGTAAGATATTAGTATAATCCATTGTACTTGTTTGTACTTATACGATGATGATTTTTCACTTTCATTGTGTTAGTGTAAATCTTGTTTCCCTCGTCGAAATATCAGAGATGAAATTTTGTAAGGAGAGGAGACTGTAACATCCCATATTTGGAGGGTCCATAATATGATCAATTAAATTAAAATAAGAAGAGGATATTATTAAGGAGGTGAATAGAATAATTTAATTGCAAGAATGGCCAGAGGGAAATTTAATCAATTAAGTATGGTACACTTTATAAGGTTAACTAAATGGACCAAGGGTAATTAGAGAAATTAAAGTTGGCCATATCAATGAAAATAAATAAAATTAAGTTTAGGATGGGAAGGATTTGTAATAGGGGAATGAATTAGCGAGACTAGGCTATATGGAATATTAGCCCAAGCCAAAACCACTAGCGCATTTTCCCTTAGCCATATTCTCCCATCCAACCTTCATTTCATTTACAAAACAAATCCCTAAAACTTAAAATCAAGGTCAGCCACCATTTCTCAAAGAAAATCAGGAAAAAAATTAAAGCTAGAGGATTCAAGCTACCAACTTTAAAGAAGAAACGATATTACACAAGGGTTTTCTTAATCAAATGCGAGTAAAAAATTCTTTAAAATATTCCTATCCCATTTGGGTTTAGATTTGGATTGTAAATGATTGTCTTGATGATGATTAACAATTTGGATGTCTCATACATTATTTTGGTGATAGTTTGTAATTTGAGTAAAGTAAATTTGTTCATTTGCAAGGTAAAACATGAATTAATCAAGTTAAAGCAATTCAAAATAAAGATATGGTCTTTGTAATGTTGAAATAAAGGTGGGTTTTTAATTTTATAATTTTGGGAATTAATTTGGAATTATTATGAATTTTCTAAGTTGAGAAAATGGTTAATTTCAACAGGACGGTGTAAAATACGATAAATTTGATTTTCAGTGAAATTTTAGGATTTTTCCCATCAATTTTTATTTTTAGTTTGTATGAATTAATTGGTTAAGAGAAGATGTAATTAATTAACGGTAATTAATCAATAAAGGGAAGATGCAGTTAGCCCATTTCTAAAAAGCAAACTGTAAAAAAGAAGATTAACCAATGAGAATTTGGCACCAAATGGGATTTGGTGTAAAGTTATTACTTAATAAGGTAATGAACTAGTTTTTAATATAATTACGAACATTCCGTTTAGCTCATGATATTCCTATATATATGTTTAACCCACGATAGCATCCATGCTTTCAATCCATAATAGCATTAAAACAATCAACTCATTGTGGCATTGTAAAAATCAACATGTGATGGCTATAGTGCGATGGGTATAGAGGAGATAACACTCGAATGCTATAAAGGGGATAACATGCGATGCAGCGATGGATATAGAAGAGATAACTTGCGGTGGTTATAAGGCAGTCAACCTATGACTATTACTTGAAGTTCAATACGCGATAGCTTGGGAAGTTATCAACCCACGTAGGCTCTTGAGAAGCTAACACATGATAAATAAGGAGAGGAAATAAACTAGCGACGGCATAGGAATAATCAACCCATGATGGCTATGGGATAGCAATTACATGATGGCTAGGCTCAATGTTTGAAGCTATGGGATAGCTAGCACATGAGAACTAAGTTGAATTCATAATAGCTTAGAACATTATACTTTTCTAAGTAAAATAAAGAATATTATGGGACTTTGGAAGACAATTTCCTAGTGATAACGATTTATTTCATAGGGATGAGATAAAGGAAGGATTTTATAAGTTAAAATTGTGTTAATTTATTTTTGAAATGGAGGAAAGCTTTGAAATGCTAATAAATGATAAGGTATCATTTAAATTCAAAGATAAAGATGTTTTATCTAAAGAAAATGTAGGGTAAAATGTAAATGAATGGAAGAAAAGGGGTTTGAACTAACATTGCAAAGATATACCAACTCATGGAGCTATTAGATGATATGGTTCCTTGATTATTAATTTAAAGTCCAATGGTATATAGTAGGGTACCATGATAGGGTTCAATCATAAAAGATTTATAAAATCGATAGAGTAGTTATGGAAGGGTGTCATGGCAGGGTGCTAAAACATCAGGGTGGTGTTATAACTAAATTAAATAAATCGGCAACGTAAACGATGGTTATTCAGGGACTAAGAGAGACTATTGAGGCTTAATAAGGAAGCTTACTAGAATGTATTTAGGGAACTTACATTTAACCTCTTAGGAGAGTCAGGTGGCTCCCATTGGTGAAATAAGTGGTCATTTTGTTGGGTGATGTTGTTCGAGAAAATATGAATTAGTGATAAATAGGCCTGGGGAGGTAATCACTAAATAATTTAATGAGAACTTAACAATGAAAGCGTAAAAATAAGATACTAGATGATGTTTGAATGGATGATGAACGATCATATAACATGGTGTAAAATGAGATGATAAGTATAGGGTAAACTTAATTAAATATAGCATATACTTAATTTGAATTGATATATGACATGGTTCATAACTGGACGATAAGTGTAGGGTACAGTTCTTGATTTAATATATGCAAATGTTTCTTTTTATGTAATGTTATTTACATATATTATGTATCTCGATGATGATAAAGTGAGAGTAAAAACCTATTCCGTGTCAGTGGCGTGGTCTCGCTATAGATGATTAGAGTAAATATTTTATTATACCAAGCTTTATATCTAACCCGTGTTTTTATTATTCCCATAAACTCATGGGTACTTATTTGAATAGGATGAGTTTATGGATTAGACATGTATCTACTAGAAGGATGAATAAATATTTGAATATGAAGCAGGAAGTTATCCAAAGAAAAAATGTTTAAAATTTCCACTGTTTAACATCGAGAATTATAACTGGTTGTGTGTTGTATTGGCATCTTTATATGCCAGACACAACACTACTCTTATTTTCTGTTATAATTACCCCTACATGCGAATGAATTGGGTTAAAATGATGTAAAGAATCATTTAATTCAAATTGGTGTAATGGTAATTAGCTACTATGTTTACTTATATTGTGCAAAATTAATACTGAACTCACTTTTTCGCCTCAAAATGAATTTGATGATTGCTGTAGCATCATCGGCTTCTATTTTTTAGGGTTTCTAAGTGAAGGACATTACAGTTAAGGAGAATTTTAGAAATATATACGATGTATTATTTGAAAGTTTTGGAAATTTTATATTTATAAAATAAAATTTATATATACTTATATATATAATAAAACGACTTTAGATTGTGTGGAATAATATTTTGAATGAATAAGAGTATTTCTGAAATAATAACAATTTAATTAATATTTATATGGATTTAAATTGATTAATACCAAGTCACCGAAGTTTGAAGAAAATAAATTGTGATGAAAATAAAATATAAAAATAAATGTAATATTTGCTAAAATGATTATATTTTATGTCTTTTAAAGTAAATGAGATGTTTTGTATAAAACAATATTTTGATAAGTGATTATATGTTTAAAAAGGTGAATAGAAGTTTAAATTTTTTTGATATTATGATGAGTTTATGGTTGGCAAACCTTTTGCTATTATTTATTTAAACTATGAAAAAGAATTTCAAAATAGTAGAACTATTAATGATTTAGCTAGTTAGAAAGCAAATAAAGAAGAGAGGGTTGTACACTGGAAGCAGCCCCAAATATATAAGTCTCACATGGTACATTGTGATAGGAAGTGAGTTATAATTTTGAGTAAATAATATGATAGTAAATAGTTTCAAAATATATACGCCATGGATCGATTGAATTTGGAGTAGACCGAATGATTCATTATGGAATGATGTTAGATGCAGATAAGAATGTGGCTTAGACAAGGATCAATGGACTAGGCATGATCTTGTCGTATGTCTTGATCCCGATAGTCACACAAAATTAGACAAAGAAAGAAATCTCATATGCCTTCGAAGTAGATTATAAACTTCCTCCCCAAGTAAATAAAATTCTTAAGATCCATGGATATGCCATTTGGGCACATGGGCCTAAAAGAAAGTTGGAAGTTAGATAAAAGAACTTCCTAAGTCAACGAAAGAAAGATTGTAGTTATGATTAGAAAGATAAAAGTAAATCCAAATTATTATGTTGAATCATTATAAAGAAAAGATGCTTACCTAATACCAAAATAATTTGGTTAAGAATACCTAGAAATTTGGGCCAAGTTATACTTATTCAATATTGAAAATTTTGAAGAAATATTTGAAGCAGAGTTGTCTTAAAAATTTGGTAGTAAAAGAGAGATAAGGGGTATTGAATTTCAATTGATTAGATCCCGACGACCTAATGATGCTACTATATGATCTGACTAGGTGATCATTCCATGGCGCATTGAAAAATATTTGACATTCGCATTATTTTGTTCTGTATCATTGCTGTAGTGGTCGAAGATGGAAGCGAAAGATATTAAGAATGTTCTGTTGTTATACCATTTATGTTATATGGCTTGGAAGGATGTTGTCCAAGTAAGTGATTTTTGAAAGAGGCTATGCGGTAGGATTGTGTAATATGGAATAACGGAATAGTCTAGGTAGATAAAGTAGGTAAATGCAAGGAGACGCCAGGATTTTATACTGGTTCAGACCTCTCGTCCTACGTCCAGTCCCTAAGCTTCACTTAGGAATTTCACTAACTA
The DNA here is from genome assembly GCA_030765085.1 of Allium cepa. NCBI lineage: Eukaryota > Viridiplantae > Streptophyta > Magnoliopsida > Asparagales > Amaryllidaceae > Allium > Allium cepa. Next base: position 850,146,835 of record CM060938.1, read on the forward strand.
ACACCCTCACTTCACCCGGAGGAATAGGTTTACAACTTACCCGAACAACCGAACGAGATTTCTTGCCTCAACTACTGAAGAGGACTTCAACTCAATTACTAAAATACAATATTCGACTTGTTGTGTTCTTGTCAACACTAATGAGTCTAATGTAGTACAATATTCCTATAATCTTATCCTCGAGAGTATGCAATGTGTTTGTGAAGATTTAGGAAATGTGAATTGCTATGAATCAAAAGAATTATAAATAAAAACTGTGATTCAAGTAATAGATTGATGATTGCTTTGAGAATATCTAAAGAATATGAACAAGAGAATAGTAAGATTAAAGCAAAAGAATTCAGTTAATTAAATGATGTTAGAATCATGTATATATACTTGTAGAAGAGATGCATATGTTTTCAAAGGTTGCAAACAAGAGATGCTTCCATTTCCATTAATGAATGGTTGCAACTCTTGGGAGGAAGAAGGTGTCTTTTCAGAGAAAATTCGCAGGTTCAAATTCAGTCGACTGAGCAGGGAATTCAGTCAACTGAAAATATGAAGTAAAATTTTCGGGACCAAATTCAGTCGACTGTGTAGGAAATTCAGTCGACTGAAACTGTGCATATGTATAAATTTGTTCTAGTTTCAGTCGACTGACTGTTCCTGTTCAGTCGACTGAACTTATAAAACCTGCATAGTTAAAACTAAATTAAAAAATGAAGTTTAACAAATTTTTCTAGTGCTCGTGCAAGCTTCTTGAGGATAGATTTTAACAATACATCTAGACTAAGACACATGTAAAAACATACTTTAAGCTTGTTTGGTCTTCATCTATCTTCCTTTAGCATTTGCATATATTTCTTCCTTGTTTGTAAAAGCACATTGTCATTGATCAAAATCTTCGCGTATCAACGTTCTCCCCCTTTTTGATTGATGACAGTACTGATTTATTCTAGAGATGTTTTACTTACTTTCTCCCCCTGAATGTATGCACTATCTTTCCTACAAAACAAAATTAGTACCATAGATTTTCTCCCCCTTTGTCATCGACAAAAAGGAAGAACTAACAGCAGTAATAATATATCAAAATAATCACTGAATCATGGAGAATATAAGCATGAATTAATAGAAATAAAAATGTTGTGACAGACAAGCATAAAATGGCTATTTATACAAGCCATTAGAAAGTTAAAAATACACATCAAAACAACAAAATTACTCATCCTTATCCCAGTCATATGAACCTTCTCTTCCAGTTGGTTCACGTATCACGGGTCCTCCTGTTGGTGGTCTATGCGCTCTTCCTCCTTGGCCACAACTAGCTCCGCTTGCGCTGCTACTTGTATGCTCTTCAGATGTCGTCCATGTAAACGTAGGTGCTGGACGTTTGCCGCGCGAGATGTCGAAGTAGTAGTGGTGCTTGAGCACGAGATTGCATCCCAAAGCTTGTTGAAGAATCCTTTGATTTTATCAAGCTTATGATCTACCTTTTTAAGACGAGTGTCAAGAATTTGTTGATTTCTTGACAATATCCCCAAGGATTGGTTGGTAGTGAAGCTTGGGTCAACAAGACGAATTTCATCATCTTGCTTGAGATGTTCTTCGTGGCGAGGTTGAGGAGGTTGGTGTTGTTGTTGTTGTTGTTCTTGATGCCTTGCTTCCCATTCGACGAGTGATATTATGCGAGGAGGTCGAGATGGGAGTTGCATTAGGCTTATGGTCCGATGGTTAATTTGATGGACTATTGTATTCTCTGATTCAGGTAATGGCATATCGACATTTAGGAGAAGTCGCATGATGTACTCTCCGAAGTAAATAGTGCGCATTTTGCCATTGTTGAAAGTGAGAAACTCATCAAGAATAAGCTGTACCCAATTAACTTGTATATTGCCAAAAATAGCATATAGAGCTCGATAATTATTTGGGTAGACAATTTCGTACGAGCCCGTACGAGGAGTAATCGTTCTCATTAGGGCTTTATGGAGGATTCTCGCCATAGGTCGAAGAGAGGTGGACTTAAAATCCCTAAAGTTGATATTATCATCCATGAATCGATGGTTGATGTTGTCACGAATGTGTGGATTGAATTCTATTTCCTCTAACTTTCTCCCGACATTTGGAGACTCTAAAATATGTGCTATTCTATCCAATGAAAACAAAACTTTCTTTCCACACACCATACTCCAAACACTATTGTTTGGATTTCTTAGAGTTTGGTGTCCAAGATTAAGATTAACATAAAATAATTTTACCATTACATGATTAATAGCATGGTCATTTCTTTTCAAATCTAAAAGTGAAGTTAAATCTGCCGGATCTGTTAACGCTTGAATGTTGTAGGTTTGAAAGCTTTGAAAATCAACGAAAGAATGCTCGAAAATTTGAGAATTCTTCATCTTGTTCCATCGAGTGACAGCGGTTCCATCGTAAAGCCATTGTGCTATTTGAGCATCAATTGGCTCGGAGGATGAAGAAGATGAAGCTCTTGCTCTTTTTGGTGCCATTTGGCTGAGAATTGATTTGATTTTGAGGAATTTGGGAGCTAGGGTTTCGAAATTAATTTGGGGAAGAAGGTTTGTAGGAGGTAAAAGTGAATTGGTAGGGTAAAATCTGGTGGTTAAAAGGGGAAATTTTGCCTGGGAAGCAGCGTTCAGTCGACTGAATATACCGTTCAGTCGACTGAATATACCGTTCAGTCGACTGAATATACCGTTCAGTCGACTGAATCAAAGGCCGAAGTGTTCTATGATAGATTCAGTCGACTGAGCAGTACATTTAGTCGACTGAATTTTGTTGCTGAAATTTTCTGTTAAAATTTTATTCGACTGTGCAGATGGTTCCAGTCGACTGAACTTTGTATATATTGTTTTCTGTCATATTTTCAGTCGACTAAGCAGGGGCATTCAGTCGACTGAAACATGTATTTGTGTTGTTTCAGTTATTTTTTTTTAAAATCAAACAATTTATTTAAAGATATTGTTACAAAAATATTGATGTAACAACGTAAAAATATGTGAAAATTTAACTATTTCTTTGGGGATGGACTTGAAAACTTCTTTCCTTCATTCTTCTTGTAATTTATATCCCATGAATTCGGACTATATTGAGGAGTTTTAGGAGACGTCCAAGGATTCATAGGATGGACTGGTGTACGATAAGATGAAGAAGGATCAAGAGAGATAACAGGGTGAGGTAGGGGTTCAACCACTTCGTTCTTCTTTGATCCACAGAAGCGTAAACTGATTTGTTCTAGAAAGCTCAAACGTCTTGCCGTTACTTTTTGCTCGAAGTATAGCTCTCGTTGAAGATCTATCTGTTGTTGTTGAAAATGATGAATTTCATCAATCTTTCTTTTTGTGTCAGGTGAAATAAAGAGTCCGCGTTTTGCCTTTTTAGATTCTGGAGTGAAACCAGTACGATAATTTTCCCATTTGTAAACAGGCTCATGTGCAGGTGTTGGTGTGGGAAGTTTTGGCGATGTTGGAGTGTTATCAACTTACGAGGAGATATTGATTGGAGAGAAGGAGTTGTTGGATGACATTTTATATTTAATTAAGATTTTATTCGTAAAATCAAGATGAAAATAAAAGCATTTTTAAGAGTTTATTTATAATAGAATTTTACTAAACAAATAACGGTTATAATTTAATAAGAATTTTTAACCGTATAGAGATTTAGTGGTAAAGAGGATTTTGTTAAAATGTATGTTTCTTATTTAATAATTCAGTTTTACAAATGTGCGGTCTATAAATTATATAATGTAACATATAACATAGCTGAAAATATTTGAAATTCTTATTCAGTCGACTGAACATTTTATTTTAGTCGACTGAAATGTGGGAATATTTCTAATGTATTTCTAATTAATATCTTTAAAGGATATTATACCTAATTCTCGTCGAAGTTTTATAAAGGAGTTTTCTAATAGAGGTTTAGTAAATATATCGGCAATTTGATTTTTCGTAGAAATATGTTCAAAATTAATTATTCCTTTTTCGATATTGTCACGTAGAAAATGGTGACGAATATCTATATGTTTTGTACGGGAATGATTAACCGGATTTTTAGATAAGTTTATTGTACTTGTATTGTCATAGTATATTGTAGAATTTGTTGAATGTATATTAAAATCTTTAAGTGTTTGTTGCATGTATATAACTTGAGTGCAAGCTAAAGCAGCTGATATATACTCTGCTTTGCATGTCGAAAGCGAGACACAATTTTGTTTCTTACTAAACCAAGATACAAGTGATTTTCCAATGAAATGACAAGTACCACTTGTACATTTTCTATCTGTTCGAGATCCACCAAAATCAGCATCACTATATGATACTAACTCAAATGGACATTCCTTTGGATAGAAAAGACCGAAATCTTTAGTTTTGTTAAGATATCACATTATTCGTTTTACTGCTCTTAAGTGTGAATCTTTAGGATCGGATTGAAAACGTGCACATAAACAAACACTCATCATTATGTCAGGTCTACTAGCTGTTAAGTAAAGTAAGGAATCTATCATACTTCTAAACAATTTTTGATCTACACTTTTACCATTTTCATCTCGATCGAGATGTGTAGTGGTACTCATAGGAGTAGGTTTAGTAGAAGTGTTTTCCATACCGAATCGTTTAGTTAAATTAGCACAATATTTTTCTTGGTTTATAAAAATTCCATTTGTTAATTGTTTGATTTGAAGTCCGAGAAAATATGATAATTCTCCCATATGAGACATTCTGAACTCATTAGTCATTATATTTGAAAATTCTTTACATAAAATTTTCATTTGTTGAACCAAAAATTATATCGTCTATGTATATTTGAATTATTAGAATATCTTTGGAAGTATTTTTAATAAAAAGTGTTTGATCTACTTTTCCAATTTTAAATCCCGAGTTTAATAAATAACTTTTAAGTCTTTCATACCAAGCACGAGGTGCTTGTTTGAGACCATATAGTGCTTTCTTTAATTTAAATACATGATCCGGATATTTTTCATGTATAAATAAAGGAGGTTGTTCTACATATACATTTTCTTTAATAAAACCATTTAAAAATGCACTTTTAACATCCATTTGATAAAGTTTAAAATTGTGAAAACAAGCAAAGGCTAATAGTATACGTATTGCTTCCAGTCTTGCAACGGGAGCAAATGTTTCCTCAAAATCAATACCTTCTTCTTGATTATACCTTTGTGCTACTAGTCTTGCTTTATTCCTTGTTATATTACCTTGTTCGTCTACTTTATTTTTGTAAATACATTTTGTTCCAATTACCGATTGATTATTAGGACGGGGAACTAATTCCCAAACATTATTACGTTCAAATTGATTTAATTCTTCTTGCATTGCGATAATCCAATAATCATCTGTTGATGCTTCTTTTGGATTTTTAGGTTCTATTGATGAAATGAAAGCTACATGACCCATTTGATTTAGTTGATTTCTTGTTCTAACTTGAGAATATATTTGTCCTATTATATTTTGAGTTGGATGATCTCGTAATATTCTAGGAGGAGATCTTAGTTCATTATTATTATTTTCAAGGTTTGTTTCTTCTATATTTATCAATTCTTCATCATCTTTTATTTTTAAATTTTTATTAAAATTTTCATCAAAAGATATATGCAAAGTTTCTTTAATTAAGTTTGTTCGTTTATTAAAAACTCGATATGCTTTACTTCGTTCTAAGTATCCTACGAAAATTCCTTCATCAACTTTTGAATCAAATTTTCCTAATTGATCTTTTGTATTTAAAATGAAACATTTTGATCCAAATATTTTAAAATAAGATATATTTGGCTTTTTATTATTAAATAGTTCATAAGAAGTATTTTTAGTTAATGGTCTAATTGATATTCTATTTAATACATAACATGCAGTAGCAACGGCTTCTGCCCAAAAATGTTTTGGTAGAGAACATCCATTTAATAATGTTCTTGTGCATTCTTGTAATATTCTATTCTTTCTTTCTACAACTCCATTTTGTTGAGGAGTTCTAGGAAAAGAAAAATTATGGTTTATTCCTTTCTTTTTACAAAAAGTTTCAAAAACTTCATTTTCGAATTTGCCTCCATGATCGCTTCGAATATTTTTAATTTTCAAATCTTTAGTGTTTCGAATTCTTTTGACAAATGTTTTAAAATGCTCAAAAGTGTCACTTTTATTTTTCATAAAAATAGTCCATGTGTATCTTGAAAAATCATCAACTATTACAAATACGTATCGATTATGATTAATGGATTGAACTTGTGTTGGTCCGAATAAATCCATATGTAGTAATTCTAATGGTTGTAAAGTTGAAATATTTTTCTTAGATTTGAAAGATGATTTCGTTAATTTTCCTTTTTGACAATCATCACAAAGATTTTTTATTTTAAAGTTTATTTTGGGTAAACCTCTTACTAATTCATTTTTAGAAAGTTTTCTAATGGTTTTAAAATTTATATGACAAAATCGTTTGTACCATAACCAAGGATCATTATCTTTGGCAAGTAAACACATACTTGAATTTTGATTAATATTCATATTTAAAACATAAATATTTCTATCTCTATTTCCTTCAAAAAATAAGATTTTGGTTTTGATCAAAAATACTATATTTATTATTCGAGAAAGTTATTTTAAAACCTTTGTCACACAATTGACTTATGCTAAGTAGATTATGTTTTAAATTTTCAACTAATGAAACATTTGTTATAAAAGGTAAATTTGATGTACCGTAATTGTTCACATCTCCTTTGCCAATGATATACCCTTTTGAATTGTCTCCGAAGGTAACCGAGCCACCATCAAAGTATGTGATGTTTGTAAGCATATCTTTGTCTCCGGTCATGTGTTTTGAACAACCACTGTCTAATATCCATTTCTTCTTTTTGAGTGGGACCTGAAAATAAATATGAAATTATTGGTACCCACCTTTTAATAGGGTCCTAAAAAATTAGAGTTTAGGAAACCAAACCCAATTTGGTTTAGTATCCTTTTTATAAATATAGTTTTCATTATGATGAACATTATCCATAAATGTTTTAATGTATTTATTTCTTATTAATACATTGTTAGTCTTTGGTATCCAAATTTTAACTACCTTGTTTTCTACTTTTGTTTTAATAGGTTCCTTTAGCAATATTTGTTGATTTGAATCCATATTCCTCTTAAAATTTGTATTTTTCTTTTTAGGAATTTTTGACTCCTTTTTATATCCTAATCCATGTTTACTTGAAGAGAATTGATAATTTTCTAAAATCTTAGATAAATTTTCTCTTCCTTTGTTAAAGTTGGAAACATTTTTAGTGATGTCATCTAATCTAGCTTGAAGACTATTATTTTCCAACTCAACTTGTCTAATCTTAGTTTATAACTCATGATTTTCATAAACAATTATATCATTCTTTGTTTTTTGAGTTTCAATTTCTTGACTTAAGAGTGATAATTGAGTTTCCGAATTTAAATGAGATTCTTGAACTTTTTCAAGTTCTTCTTCTAAGATTTTCTTTTCATCTTTTAACATATCCCTTTCAAATTCAGCTTTGTTTTGATTTTCACGAGTTTCTTTGAGTTTCTTTTTAAGAGTTTTTATTGTGCTTAAAAGTTCAGTGTTTACTTCAATTAAATCGTCGAAAGTTAAATTATTTACCTTAGATTCTTGAGCCATGAAGCATACATTTGCCTGTTCATTGTCGCTATCACTATCATTTTCGGATGAAGATGAACTTGAATCGTCCCATGTTACAGAAAATGCCTTCTTTTTGAATTTATCCTTCTTGTTTTTGTTGTTGAAATTTTTCTGATTTCCCTTCATTTAATCTTGACAATCTTTTTGCATGTGTCCTTTCTTGTGACAATTGAAGAATTCTATATTTGAGGATGAAGGTTTGTTCAAGAAATTCTTTTTGAATCCGTTTTTGTTTCCTTTTCTATACTTTAAGAATTTCTTGATATTTTTGGCTATAAATGCTAGATCTTCATCTTCAGACTCTGATTCTTCCTTTTCCGCATGAAAAGCAACATTCTTTCTTTCTTGAGCTTGATCTTTCTTAGCTTGCATATTTACTTCATACGACATAATATTTCCAATCAGTTCTTCTGGTTTCATTGTAAATAGATCATTTGCTTCCTCGATTGCTAGTACTTTTCTCTCCCATTCATCAGTGAGTGAATTTAGAACTTTATACACAATGTCAAAGTCCGTGTATCTTTCTCCTAGTCCGATTAGAGCATGATAAATGTCTTGAAATCTTGAGTACATGTCATTGATGGATTCATTTTTTCGCATTCTAAAGTTTTGGAATTGATTCTTCAGCATGGATATCTTTGTTTGTTTAACTTTGTTTGTGCCTTCATGTATGACTTTGAGTGTTTCCCATATCTGATATGCAGTAGTACATATGCTAACACGGTTGAATTCATTTCTATCCAGGGCGCAAAATAGCATATTCATAGCTTTGGCATTTGCACTAGCTTCATTCTTTTGAATTTGTGTCCATGTAGGATAATCGGTTGTGGGCACAACGAACTCAGCTTGAATAGCATTCCAGGCTTCGAAACTTATTGCTTGCATATAAATCCTCATCCTAGTAGCCCGGTAGTTGTAGTTTAGTCCATTGAATAGGGTTGGAGGGTCTTTGGGTAGATTGTCCTTCCGCAAATCTGGAACTATAGACAGATGTTGTGCTTGTACTTGCGTTATTTTCCATATTATCAATATGTCTAATAATGGTGTTATGGTTATAGGACAACCCTGCTTTGATACCAATTGAAAGAGGCTATGCGGTAGGATCGTGTAATATGGAATAACGGAATAGTCTAGGTAGATAAAGTAGGTAAATGCAAGAAGACACCAGGATTTTATACTGGTTCGGACCTCTCGTCCTACGTCCAGTCCCTAAGCTTCACTTAGGAATTTCACTAACTTACACCCTCACTTCACCCGGAGGAATAGGTTTGCAACTTACCCGAACAACCGAACGGGATTTCTTGCCTCAACTACTGAAGAGGACTTCAACTCAATTACTAAAATACAATATTCGACTTGCTGTGTTCTTGTCAACACTAATGAGTCTAATGTAGTACAATATTCCTATAATCTTATCCTCGAGAGTATGCAATGTGTTTGTGAAGATTTAGGAAATATGAGTTGCTATGAATCAAAAGAATTATAAATAAAAACTGTGATTCAAGCAATAGATTGATGATTGCTTTGAGAATATCTAGAGAATATGAACAAGAGAATAGTAAGATTAAAGCAAGAGAATTCAGTTAATTAAATGATGTTAGAATCATGTATATATACTTGTAGAAGAGATGCATATGTTCTCAAAGGTTGTAAACAAGAGATGCTTCCATTTCCATTAATGAATGGTTGCAACTCTTGGGAGGAAGAAGGTGTCTTTTCAAAGAAAATTCGCAGGTTCAAATTCAGTCGACTGAGCAGGGAATTCAGTCAACTGAAAATATCAAGTAAAATTTTCGGGACCAAATTCGGTCGACTGTGCAGGAAATTCAGTCGACTGAAACTGTGCATGTGTATAAATTTGTTCCAGTTTCAGTCGACTGACTGTTCTTGTTCAGTCGACTGAACTTATAAAACCTGCATAGTTAAAACTAAATTAAAAAATGAAGTTTAACAAATTTTTTCAGCGCTCGTGCAAGCTTCTTGAGGATAGATTTTAACAATATATCTAGACTAAGACACATGTAAAAACATACCTTAAACTTGTTTGGTCTTCATCTATCTTCCTTTAACATTTGCATATATTTCTTCCTTATTTGTAAAAGCACATTGTCATTGATCAAAATCTTCGCGTATCAACAATTTTTAGTCTTTCTATATAGGTTTTAGGGCGATAGTTATGGGTTATCGATACTTGAGTAATGGATGCGACATGAGTTTGATGGTATGTTTACTATGCTAGGACATTATTCACTTTTCTGATGTTCCTAAATATGTTATGATGTAGGGTATTACAATTATTATTGAGTGTTATGTTGATTTGATTTACATGGCGAGATATCTTCTATGTGAATTTACTTATCCATAATAAGGAAGAATAGTAAGTCAGTGAAATAATACATGAGAAAAGATACCACTTATTTGGTTATTATTAAAAATGATTTAAGTTTGGACTTTTTGTTGTGAAGAGTATTGAGTTTATACTTTTAGTTGTGAAGACTATTTCAAATTTGAAGTGGCATTAAACTTTTACGAAGATAGGTAATTTTGTATGGAGGATGAGCATTAATGTCATATAAGTTTGTATTATTGATAAATGAAATGAAGTACATGAAATTGTACATATGGATATGGTTTGGAGAATAAAGAATTATTGAGAGTTATGACCTTTGCTCGTAAAAGGTTTTCTAAACGGGATTAATGGCGAGGATTATATGAGAAATATTTTTCGTTAGTGTAGATAAAGAATATGAATAAAGATTTCGATAACCGATTTCGAGCTATTGAGATAAACCCGCTTTGGAAAATTTAAGAAAAGATGTACTTGATTAAAGGGATACTAAAGTAAAACAACAAAATACCATGGAAATTTATTTGGAATTGCCGAGGAAAGAATATTATGGCCAACACACATATGCAGAGCTATAGAATGGAATTTGTATGATTCAGATATGACTTTGAGTAAGGAGTAGATGAATTATTTTCAATCATCTCTTGGATAGATGAGAGACTATCTATTCAAATAAATTCTTTTAGAATAGCGACTTAAAGGTTCATAATTTACATTGCATATATGGTGCATGTCGATAATGCATTATATAGTCGACTATTTTAACCCTACCACTATCTTAGGTTAGCATTTCTCTTATGTTAGAACTCTACTTAGATTTAGGATTTTGATTTCTAAGGTTACATTGGTTGAATAGAATAGGATTTCTCTTGTTTGGATGCTTGCTTAGTAATAAGTTTGTCTATTGTAGAACTTAGGATAAAATATTTAGATCATCGATGAGGTGATACTTTGAATATTAAACTTATTGGATATTTGGAGAATGACATCATAAGTGGAATGATATCACTTAAATTAGATTGGATATGATGGAAGATGTGTTATATTCACCAAGTTAAGACATGAATTGATTTTGATGTTCTTAGGTGAACGAAGGAATTATATGGCGATTCAAGTTATTTGGATTTGTTTGTGCCAGACACCACCCTCTTTAAGCTGTCTTACTTTAACAGTCCAAAATGTGAACTGAGAAAATTGCTACTAGATAATTTAGGTGTTAAGTATGTGCATTTAAGTATAGTACGAGAGGATATAAATTTTTTTATTTATGTCGGTGCTAAGGCTACTCATACTAATGCATTGTGGCATTATTTATTTAAGATGGAAGCATGGATTGCAGAAGTTATGGACAAGCATGTACATTTGCAGTTGATGTTTCAAAACGAGTTTATGCTAGTAGTAGAGTTTGTTAGATTTAGTTTGGGATATCGATTCGGTCAGAGAATTTCAAAGGTGGAGAAGTAGACTCGATGTTTTCAAATTAACTCCTTTTCAAAACGTTTCCCCATTTACTTGACTTTTATTTTGGTTAATATCTAGGTTTGATTGATTGATTTCTTGGATATACTATTATTTTCACTTGTGTTACTTGATATTGGTTTTGGATGATTTTTATTTCACATAATAGAGTGTATTATTTTCTTGATATGTTTTAGATGTATGGTTTTTGTGATTCATTATGTGTATATTTATCACTATTGTGTTGATGTAATTGGTTGTGTATCTGTATAGAATTTATATGTTCACCCTAGGATTCTTGCATACATGCCCTATATGTCATATCATCCCATTCATATAGGAGATCCCAAATGTTAGATATTTGCATATATAATGTCATATATCATCTGCATACATATCATGATGCTATGTTTTTGGTTGTATTTCATGAAAGTACACAAACAACCACGTATGTACTTATATATGCTAATAGAATACATACACTTATTTGATGAATTTGATTTCAAATTTCACATGCTATATATGGATGTTTAGTTTGATTTGTATGCGGATGGTTGTTTTTTCGAATGGTTGAATGCTTGATTTTGTATGTTTATTTATTGGCATGTTACACAATAAGATATGTGATGTGAGAGAGTGTGATACATTCTTTGTCCCTTGGGAATTTCGTGGAAGAAATTTTTTAAGGGGGAAGAATGTTATACCCGGAAAATTTGTAAATATTTTAATTAAACATCAATTATATAATATTGTGAAAATAATTGAATTTAATGTATTAATGAAATAAATTATAAATAAGGAGGTGTAAAATAGATATTTTTTTAACTTTGGGATTTGACGATGAAATTAACGCCATTGCAAATGTATCATTTTTCCAATTTGTGCAGTATTTTATTTTGCCTCATTTAGAGTTCGTTATAAGGAATTATGGTCGATAAGGTGTTAAACTGATCGAGCACCATAATTTATAATTTGAATTTTAAATCCTCTAGTAACTCCCCTCTTTACTTCTTAAAATAGAAATCCACATGCACAATTTCAGTTCCAAAATTAATTGTCCTATGTTTTCTTCTTCCTCTCTTTTCCGCTTTACATACAAATAATCAAACGATGATATCTCCCTTAATTCTTAACAAAATCATACAAATTTAATGGCATCGTGAAGTTATTGGAGAGGGCTATGCATCTATACTAATTTGAAAATTAAATTTTGAGGCTTGGGGGTGCAATAGACCGGACATCAAGTGATAATGGTATAAATACCATAACCTATTTTTAGCATTCAACATCAAACTTCACAATGACATATCTCTGTCGTATCTTAACAGAATTCGACGATACACCTATTGAAATGACCATATGGACAAGGAAAATAATCTGATAGAGGAGTTGGGGTGAAAACGAAGGCATCTGGCCGAAAAATAAACAATACAATAAAGGTAGGGGAAACTTTGGAGTTTTGGTGAGTGATTCATGCTTTCCTCTTTGTATAATGCAATTTTGATCCTGTAATATGATATGCATGCTATTTTTGTGTAAAGAAATATTTATAAATGATTAAGTTCGAACTTAATTGGGATCTGAGAGGGAAGCTGATATAAATAGTAAATATAAAATAAATTTTTGCTACATTCTTGTAAATTAACGAATACACAATCAAATTGATGAAATGATTATTAAAATAGATATAAAAATGTAAATTTAGGTATTAGGGACGTTCTTAGGGAAACGGAGGCAAAGCGGAGGCCGTTGGAGGTGAAACGTATAACATCCCTTACTTTGAGGCCTAAAGCTAAGCATTATAAATGTTGCGGTCATCTACAGTATTAACTTCTGGTGACAAAATACGGTAATATTAATGGTATCCATAATATCAATAGCATACAAATATAAAAACAATCGATACAGATTTCAAAAATAGCTTTTCTAATTACATTTCAAATCAATATTTCATATTCAATTATATAATCCCAAAAAGATTCCTTAGTTTTGATCAGATATAATTATCACAAATTACGCCAGATACCCACTTGGATGATCAGAGTACTAGATAAATAGATATATCAGTCATAAATACATCACAACGGAAATAATACTAAATAACTCCTACATTGCTAGCTTTGCCTCCTGCACGTCTTCGGACGCTTATTCGTCCAACCTACTAAACCTGAAAGGTCTATAACTCTCTGTCTACTCAAATTTAATTTTAAGCACCCAAGATATAAGGAGAAAATATAAACTTCGAGTTAGACATAAAGCCTTGTGTGAATAATTCTATTACATCTCGATTTACTGATATTAAGTGAGACAACGCCACTTAATGGAACGGGTATCCCCTCATTAACATTCTTTTAAATTCATATCTTTTGCAAATCAAAATCCTGTAATCAAACTAATTATAACAATAACATATATGCAAATAAATCAGGTAATCAATGGACTATCTGTCCGAACAATATAGTTTTAGTATGCTGACTATTTGCCAAGTCGGGATTAACAGTCATAATAAATATTCTAACTTCTGTTGGATATAATACTGAATGATCTGTCCTTAACTTACTCCTCCTAGGGTCAACTGATCCTAATGGTTTTTCAGCCTCAACCTCTACTCTATGTATTCCTTTCTATGTGTAACATCATTTTAGTCTTACCTATGACAAAGCCTTACACACTACAATTTTGGACTTATATTAGCTAGAGGCTACTAACTAAAGTATAGGGTGCGACCCCACACCAGTTCCATCCGGTCTTCTAAGATCTGAGTCATATACTTAGAGTTAACTACCCTATTCAATTTTCCTTGAAAACATTTCTTTCAAATTGATTTGACCCTTTTAAATCATACTTAAATAAGGAAAATATACTCTTTTCTTTACTCAAAATATCTATACTATGATATATGCTTTTCACGTGAAACAATATTGATGAAAATTTAAAATCAATAGGGTTATCTATCCATTTGAAACAAGATAAATACTTTAACCATGAAAACATTAGGCTGAAAGACCAAAATCTACCTTTCGAATGTATTAGAAATAGACCTTTCGAAATCATAACTTAAAATCTTAGACATCCTCTTTTGAAGCCATTAATAATATCTTTCAAACCACTTAAAACAAACCTTTCGAAATACTTAAAACATACCTTTTGAAACACTTAAAACATACCTTTCAAAAAACATAGGGTGACGATGACATACTTCTACATGTATACTTGAGTTTAAACAAGCTCTTCAATTATGTCTAAAGGTACGAGAGCGACACCTACCCTTTCGCATGTGTAAGTTAAAAGAAAAGCAACTTCAATGGCTGCGGAAGGGTATCAATTCAAAACCGTACCCTTCGTACTCATTGATTTAAAGAGTTATAAAAGCAGCTTCTTACTAAAGCGAAGGGTATAAATGTGGCAGCTAGCGTATCGAAGGGGTTCAAAAGCGACAACCCTTTCATAAGCATACTTTAAGAACAAGGGCGGGTCAATAGGTTCGAAAGCAAATAAAAGAGGCTTCAACCCTTTCGCAAACATGCCTTCAAAACCATCCTTTTCTTCCGCCTTTCTCCAATACATTGCGTACCAAATGCTTGATACCATGTGCATAGATTTCGAATAGATGAGAAAGGTTTACTAAGTACGGTGACGGAAGCAACAAATGAAAGTGGCGAAGTTATAATTCGATATAAAATCGATTTCATGACTTTTAAGTAATTCCCTTTCATATTTCTTACATAATTTTCCAAAATACGATTGGTTGCCAATATTTACCAAAAATCTTTCTAAAAAGCTGCCGAACTCAGCATTGAACAATTGAAAGCATTTTAGCAAATAACTCATTCTTCTTCTTAAAACAATTAGAATATTTAAGGCCTTCAACTTAAATAACTTATTAACCATAAATAAGCACTTAGGAAAAATCCAAAAAAATCACAATAATTCACATTAAATATGTTTTCTAACATATATAAATTTCAGACCCGAAGTCATTATTCAATTGCCTTAACTAATAACCCAAAATTAACTATTTTCTCTCATAGAAAATTTATAATAAATTCGTATTCACTTGAAAGTTATGAAACTCGAAACCCATTTCTAAAATAATATTTTTGACCACATATCAAAAACGCAACTCATTTGGATGTCATGTGATAGGTTTTCTAATCTAAACATATCATAAAATTCTTATTAAATCTCCATAAATCCTCAACATAACATGGAATATACTTACAAAAGAGGATAGGTTTACCTTTAAATCTAAATCATTCATCAAAAATAGAGATGTAAACTAATTATTTGCCTTGGATTTGTATTAAGAAGATTTTGATTTGCCTTTATTTTGATTTGCTTATGCTTTCTACTTGAATCCCAGCATTTCTTCTCCTTGAATCCTCTTAATAGTGGCTGGACGAGTTCTTTAGGGTTTTAGTTCTGTTTTTGAAAATTAAAATGAATGTGGAATGAAGAATATAAGGGTTTAGGGTATAGGAACTATGGCCATTCCCATTTTACACTTACAATATTCCTCCTACTTACTTATATTTAATTCTCTTTTACTAATACATTCATTAAGGCACGACACCTTCTAAATTAAGAAATCTTAATCCTTTAACTATCTATATCATTTCATTTAATTTATCCAAATAAATGTTCTAAATAATGTAAGCCAAAATTAGGGTCATTACAGACCACCCCTCCTTAAAGAATTTCATCCTCGAAATTATGATAAGGTACCCACAATAATCAAACATAAAGGTAAAACATATCATCAAACAAGTCAGGATAAGTTCCTTTAATCATACTCTCTGTTTTTCGAGTACAGTCTCTCTCATCGTCACTCCACTGGACTTTGATTAATTTGACTGTCTTGTTCCTTAGTCTCTTCTCATCTCTTGCAACTATACAAACTGGTTTTCTAACTATAGTCATATCTGGTTCCACTACTAGTTCTTCTAACACAGACGGTGTAATAGTAGTCTATGGATCTCAAATACACTTCCTTAAAAGAGAAATATGGAAAACATTGTGGACTCCTCCAAACTATTCAGTAACTCTCCCCTATACGCGAGTTTCTCGATCCTTTCTATGATAGGAAATGGTCAAACAAATCTTAGTGTCAATTTTCCTGATTTTTCAAATCTGGTCACTCCTTTCATTTGTGATACTTTGATAAAAATATGATATCCAGCGAATACTCTGTCTTTCTGTCTCTTATCAACATAACTCTTCTGTCTAGACTAAGCCTTATTCATTCTAGCCCGAATCAACTTAATCTTCTATGCAGCTTCTCTAACCAAATCCGGACCAAGAATTAATCTATCCTCGGTCTCTAACCAATAAATAGGAGATTTGCATGGTATTCCATACAAAGCTTCAAACGGTGTCATCCTTATACTAGTTTGATAACAATTGTTATACGAAAACTCGACTAAGTGCAGGTGGTCTTCCTACGATCCTCCGAAATCTAGCACGCAATCTCTTAACAAATCCTCTTAGACTTTGTTAACTTTCTCCGTATGTCCATCTATTTGTGGATGGTGAGCAGTATTCATCTTGAGCTTGGTACCTAAAGTTTCCTATAGACTCTTCCAGAACTTACTAGTAATAAGGAATCTCTGTTACTTACTATACTACTAGGAATTTCATGCAATCTAACTGCATTCTTTATGAATAACTTAGCTAAATCTGGTGCTATCCTGGTCGACTTAGTGGTATAAAGTGTGCATTCTTAGTCAATCTGTCCACTATATCCCAAATACTCTCATTTCTTCTATGTGACCTTGGCAACCCGCCTTTGAAAGCCATTGAGACAGAATTCCCTTTTCAGACTAAAACATCCAAAGGCTGAAGTAACCCACTCGATTTTTGATATTCATCTTTTACCAATTGACATTTCAAACATTTCTTCACCCACGGGCCTACATCTCTCTTCATACCTTCGTAAAAGAAACTCCTTTTCGTATCCTGATACATCTTAGTTCCTCCTAGATGAATAGTGAACTTCGAACGATGGCATTCTCTAAGAACTTCCTTCCTAATGTTCCCCACATTCGAAACGCATAGTCGTCCTTTCTTGCTCAACCACCCATTATAGTCAACATTGAAATCTTTCAATTCATCGCTCTCTGTTCCATTCCTTAACTTTTTGATCCATTCAGCTAATAATGGGTCTTCTCCCTGCTTAGAAGCAATCCTTTTGATCAACATTGTTTGAACTTCTAAACATGATATTTTAGCAGTTTCTCGAATAGAACTGGCCTCTCACCTCCATTGTACTCCGCACTTTTCCTGGCATGTACTCAATACCAAAGTCATATGCAGCTATGAACTCTAACCATCTCTGCTGTCTCATGTTCAACTTCTTCTGAGAGAATAAATATTTAGCGACTTAAAATATATAAATAACTCGAATCTTTCTCCCAGAAGGTAACGTCTCCATAAATTCAATGCGAAAATTACCACTGTCAAATCATGATTTAGATATCTAACTTCATGCGATTTGAGCTATCGATGAGCATATGCAATCACTTTACCCCTATGTAATAGCACAACTCCTAATCCTGTTCCACATGCATATATATATATATACAACTAAGTCCTGATTCCCCTCTGAAACAACTAACACAGGTGCATTAGTCAATAAATGTTTAAATTTATGGAATGCCTCCTCACACTTATCAGTCCAAACATACTTTACGTCTTTCCGAGTTAGCTTTGTCATCGGTGCGGGTATCGATGAGAAATCCTTAATGAATCTCCGATAGTAGCCAACTAACCTAAGAATTTTTTTTATCTCTGTCACTATCTCTAGTATTTTCCAATTATCCACTACCTTGATATTAGCCAAATCTACCGACAACCCGTTCTCTGAGACTACATGACCAAGAAACTTCACTTTCTTCTTCCAAAAGTGACACTTCAAAAGCTTTTCCTTCAACCGATGTTGTCTCAGTGTCTCAAGCACCATCGTAAGATGAACTTCATGATCTCTTTCATCCTTGGAATATATCAATATGTCGTCTATGAATACTAATACAAATCTATCCAGAGGCTCCTGAAAGATTCTATTCATCTAGTCCATGAAGAATGCTGGCGCATTGGTTAGATCAAACGGCATCACTAACCATTCGTATGGTCCATATCTCATCCAAAACACTGTTAAAGGAATACTATCCTCTGCTACTCTAAGTTTATGGAACCCTGTTGCCAAATCTAACTGAGAATATACTTTGGCTCCACTCAATTGGTCGAACAAATCATCAATCCTAGGTTACGTATATCGGTTCTTTAATGTCTTCTCATTCAGCTTACGATAATCGATACACAACCTCAACGATCCGTCTGGTTTCTTAACAAATACTACGGCTGCTTCCTAAGGCGAACTACTTTGTCTAATAAAATTCTTACCTTCTTGATCCACCAACTATACCTTTAGCTTCTTCATTTTGGTAGGTGTCACTCTACTTGGCGATCTACTCACAAGTTTAGATTCTAATACTAAATTTATCCGAAACTCAATGGCTAGTTTCGACGGTAGTCCTATCACGAGCTCAAAGACATCTGCAAACTCTCTATAAACAAAAACTTGATTCAACTTGTCTTCTTCATCCATAAAACCCAATAAAGTGCAAGAATCTAATTTCGGGTTTTTTGTAGTGTATATAATCCGATCACAAAAAACAGGGTGTCTAGGTGATATTTTCCTTTGATGGCAAAATATCCTAGCATCATACTTAACCAATCCATACCTAAAATAATCTCGAAACCCACATGAAAGATGAAAAAAATATGACCTAACAAATAAAACTCTAAGTGGTAATATCTCATCCCAAGATTCACATATTTTCCTATCGAATTCGCAACCCTTAAGGACGTAACTAGGTATGAGGGTTCTTGGTTAAGCTTATCTACCAAACTATGAGATATAAAAGAATGTGATGCACTAGTATCTGATAGAAGTCTAACTAACATGCCATGAATCAAAAGCGTACCTCCCAACATAGCTTTTCCTTTCTTCTCTGCTGTTGGTCTTAAGATAGATGATTCCAATGCAAACACTTTGCCCTTTCCATCCTTGGCTGGTTCCTTGCACTGGTTCTTATAATATCCAATCTAATCACAGCTGAAACATTTCACTCCTTTCTTGTCAGCAACTTTCTTTGCTTTGCTTGTCCGACACTCATGAGCAAAATGTCCCTTTTTATCACACTTAAAGCAAACCAGATCAGCTTTTGCCTTCTTGGCAGCTCCTCCCTTCTGAGCTTCTTTCTTGTGGGAAAACTTTATCTTCTGGTTCTACCCACCTTGAGTTTCCATTAATTTATTACCATTAAAAAAACAAGCATATCCTCATTCCTCAAATCCATCTCAACAACTACATCGCACGGATCCCTAATATGTGGTAAAGTTGCTTTAGCAAGCTCAAGTCTCAATCTGCGGATGAACTTCTCATTCCTTTTGATAAATGTATCAACCGTAGCATATCCATATCTAGATAATTCTTCAAATCTGGTAGCATACTCAATCACCGTAATGTCTCCCTGCACCAACTTAGCAAAATTCCTGAGCAGAGTTGATTTGGCAATCTCCGACATGAATCTTTCCTCAAATCTCCTTCTGAATTCTGCCCAAGTCATGGCCTCTTCAGCTACTCCTATAGTAACACTGTTCCACTAATATCTTGCAACTGTATCGATGCCAATCTCCTTTTATTCTCATCATTGAGTCCCAAATCAACAAAAATCCTCTCGTAATGAAGCAACCAATTCTCCACTTCAATCGTGTCCTCAGTGCCGATAAACGACTTCCCCCTAAGCCTAGCATAATCTTTGCTTTGTACTGCATACTTATTAACCATTGGAGCTTCCTGATTTCCTTCTCCAGCATTTCCTCTGACTAATCTTGTAGCAACTCCAGCTTGCACATATTGAAGAAGAAATGATACATACTCCCATATCAACTTGTAGTGCTCCAACACCCAAATTAGCAGCTTGTGCCCTACCTGGATTCCATTGGGTATTCAATTTATCATTTGCATTTTTTGTGGTGCTTCCTCCACCGTGGTTAATTCTTCCATTCCTTGCATCCATATCTTACTTCCTTAAAATCCGCATTTGAGTCTTTGTAAGATATAGAAGAATAGCCGAAGAGAGATGGGAGAATAGAGATAAAGCATATACTTATATATAGCAAATACAAGTACGTTACTATAAAGTTATCCCATGTCCCAATCTCTTCTCTAATTCCTTAAGATTATGTTTTCAAAAATCATTTTAAGTTTAAAATTTCTTTTAATTTTTCGTAAACCTATGCTCTGATACCAACTTGTAACATCCCCTACTTTGAGTCCCAAAGCTAAGCGCTACAGATGCTGTAGCCATCTATAAGATTAACTTTTGGTGACAAAATATGGTTATGTTAATAGTATCCATAATTTCAGAAACACATGAATATGAAATAACACAGATTTCAAAAACAACTTTTCTGATTACATTTCAAATCAATATTTCATATTCAATTATATAATCCCCAAAATGATTCCCAAGTTTTGATCAAATACAACGATTATAAATTACGCCAAGAGCGACATATGAAGATGTCCCATTGGATGATCAGAGTATTACGTAGATAGACATATCAGTCATAAATACATCACAGCAGAAATAAAACTAAATAACTCCTACATAGCTAGCTTTGCCTCCTGCACGTCCTCGGAAGCTTATTCGTCTAAACTACTAAACCTGAAAAGTTTTTAATTTTCAATGTACCCAAATTTAATTTTTAGCACCGGTGAGTTTAAGAGGAAAACATAAACTTTGAGTTGGATATAATGCCTAGTGTGAATAATTCTATTACATCTCAATTTACTAATATTAAGTGAGACCACGCCACTTAGAGGAACTGGTTTCCCCTCAATGACATCCTTTTAAAATCATATCTTTTGAAAATCAAAATCCTACAATCAAACTAATTATAACAACAATAGCAATAATATATATGCATATAAATCAAGTAATCAATGGACTATCTATCCGAGCAATATAGTTTTATAAAGCCGACTATTAATCACAAACTGACTCGGCCCTACCAGATATAATAAACATTCTAACTTTTGTTAGATATAATATTGGACAACCTGTCCCTAATTTACGTCTCCTAGGGTCAACTAATCCTAACGGTTCTGCATGCTCATCAATAACCTACCACTATTATATGTATTCCTTTCTATGTGTAACATAATTTTAGTCTTACATGTGATAAAGCCCTACACACTAGAATTTTGAACTTATATTAGTTAGGGGCTAATAGTTAAAGTATAGAACACAACCCTACACCAGTCCCATCTACTCTTCTAATATCTAAGTCATATACTTAGGGTTAACCCTCAATTTTCCTTGAAAACGTATCTTTCAAATTTCTTTAATCCTTTTAAATCATACTTAAACAAGGAAAATATACTCTTTTCTTTACTCGGAATACCTATGCCATGGTATATGCTTTTTACGTAAAACAATGTTGACGAAAATTTAAAATCAATTGGGTTATCTATCCCTTTGAAACAAGATAAATACTTTAACCTTGAAAACATTAGGCTGAAAGACCAAAACCTTCCTTTTGAATGTATTGGAAATAAACCTTTCGAAATCATTACTTAAAATCTTAGACATCCTCTTTCGAAGCCATTTATCATATATTTCGAAACATTTAAAACAAACCTTTTGAAACACTTGAAACAAACCTTTCGAAACAATTAAAACATACCTTTCGAAACACTTAGAACATACCTTTCAAAACACTCAGGGTGAAGATGATGTACTTCCGCATGTATACTTGGGTTTAAAAAAGCATTTCAACCATGTCAAAAGGTATAGGAGAAACACCCACCCTTTCGCATGTATGAGTTAAAAGAAAAGAAACTTCAATGGTTGCGGAAGTATTAGTTCGAAATCCTACCCTCCGTACCGCTGATTTAAAGAGTTATAAAAGTGGTTTCTTACCAAAGTGATGGGTATAAATGCGACGGCTAGGGTATCGAAGGGCTTCTGAAGAAACAACCCTTTCGTAAGCATACTTTAAGAACAAGGACGAGTCAGTGTGTTAAAAAGAAAATAAAATCGGCTTCAACCCTTTCGCTAGCATGCCTTCGACACCATCCTCTCCATCCGCCTTTCTTCAATACACTACGTACCAAATGCTTGATACCATGCACATAGTTTTCGAATGGCTGCGAAAGGTTTACCGAGTATGGTGACGAAAGCAAGCAAATGAAAGTAGCAAAGTTATAATTCGATATAAAACTGATTTTATGCCTTCTAAGGTAATTTCCTTTCACCTAACTTACATAATTTGCCAATATATGATTGGTTGCCAATATTTTACCAAAATACTTTCTAAAATGCTGTCGAACTCAGCATTAAACAGTTGAAAACATTTAAGCAAATAACCCATTCTTCTTCTTAAAACAACTAAAACATTTGAGCCCTTCAACTTAATAATTTATTAACTATAATTAAGCATATAGGAAAAATCCCTAGAAATCACAATAATTCGCGTTAAATATGTGTTCTAACATATATAAATTTCATACCCGAAGGCCTTATTTAATTGTTTTAAATAATTTAAGCTCAAAATTAACTATTTTCAATCATAGAATATTTATAATAAATCCATATTCATTTGGAAAATTATGAAACTTGAAACTCACTTCTAAAATAATATTTTTGGCCATAAATCAAAAACGCAACTCATTTGGATGTCATATGATAGCTTTTCTAATCTAAACATATCATGAAATTCTTATTAAGTCTCCATAAATCATCAACTTGAAGCATATCATCATTCAATCCTTATAATATGGCATATACTTGCAAAAGAAAATAGGTTTACCATTAAACCGAAATCATTCATAAAATATAGAGATGTAAACTAATTATTCACTTGGGCTTCGTGTTAAGAAGGTTAAGATTTGCCTTTAGATTGATTTTCTTAAGCTTTCTACTTGAATCCTAGCTTTTCTTCTCCTTGAATTCTCTTAATGGTGGTCAGCCAAGTTATTTAGGATTTTAGTTTTGTTTATGAAAGTTAAAATGAATGAGGAATGAAGAATAGAAGGGTATAGGGTATAGGAACAAAGGTTATTCCCATTTTACCCTTACCATATCTCTCTTACTTATTTTTAATTCTCTTTTACTAATGCATTCATTAAGGCATGACTCATTCTTAATTAAAAAATCTCAATCCCTTAACTATCTACATTATTTCATTATTTTATCTAATTAAATATTCGAAATAATGTAAGTCAAAATAGGGTCATTACAAAACGACATAGCAGAGAAACCAAATCTACAGTTAGGAATTTTCGAAAAATCATACACATCGATCCACGGTTTGCTCTAATCGGTCCACCAATGACCTATATTTTGGGGTAGGTTGAACCGGCACCTGTATGGGCCTATATTGATTCGAGTTTTGTTCCTCTTGTTTTCTGAAGATGTTTGGAAGTTATTGACGATGTCATTGATGGCTTTACAAATTTATGTGATGATTGATTGTTGTTTGTGATGAATAAGTGTAGAGTGATTTGATAATGGATGTGAACATGAATGTGCCCGTGGCACAAGTAGGAAGCCCAAAATTTGGATATGAATTGGAAATGAATAAGATATGGAAACAGACCAATGACAAAAGTAGGTGATCCAGGTATTGGTTGCATTCCGAAGGCTTCAACGTACCGATGTGGAGGTGCATGTTAAGTGACCCTTTAGGCAATGTGAGGAAAATAGCGTAAGTCTAGTTAGTACATGGACAACCAGTGGACTAGTAAGCATTAGGCGGTCCATGGAAGTGAGTGCTATATGTGATTTACATAATGACGAACAATATGCCACCATGAAGAGCATGAGATCGATCAAGGGAACCGATTCCACATAAAGATGGCATGATATGACTAGATGTATATGATGACTAAGTATGGCGTGACCAGAAGAACATGAAGTGACTGAGCATTAGACTCATATCACGCTATAGTATTATTTTTGTTAAACCGAAATTTGGTTCAACGTTCAAGGTATGTATATAAGGAGGCATATTTAAAGAAATTCCAACATAGCCCTTTGTTTTATGATAATTCACAAGATTGTTTAAAACACGATTCATAGTTCATAAAGTAAGATAGGTAAATCCAAAAGTCAATAGGAAAATTGGCAAGTCCAAAAGTCAATATGAAATATGCAAGTCATGTCCCATTTTATTCAATAATGAACATGTTACAAAATGTGCAAATATGCAATTATCTAATTACGTAGGCTCTTGTTTACAAATATATCATCTTCTCCTTCATTATCCTTTATGCCATTAGTATGTCCTCAAAATCTCTTTCAATAAAGAGAACTTGGAGAAGATCCTAATAGGAAAAAGTAATAAGAGTAAGAAAGAAATTAAGGGGCCCTTTCCATGATGCGGAGCGTCTCTATTTATAGTGGTTTGATGGAGGTTGGCTTGCTTCCACTGACAATGTGAGACTTATGGTGCATTTTGTACTATCTTGGTAATGGCTTCAACATGAATGCCTTTGAAGCTTCATGAAGGAAATTACACTAAACCCTCTTGAATTTTCTCCTGTGGATGATTTTAGTCCCCTTCCTTTGCATGACCTTTAATATTCCCCTGGCATTGATGCTGTGCATCATCAATAATATGCGTTGCTCATGAAATGCGGGATTAGTCAACATATGGCAATACCGTCGAAGAGCGATATCGTTTGAATGTGATATGAAGAAGTGCAGCATTAATGGAGTGCATTATCAATGAAAGGCGACATTGGTAATAGGCATCGTTGATAACAAGCGGCATTGATGATAGGCAGCGTTGAATAGACCTACTATTTCTTGGATGGCGGCATTAAAGGGGTATGGCATCAATAAGATGCGACACTGATGATATATCATGTCACATTGACATTGATGGCTTACAACACGGTGCTATTCGATATCACTGCCCTGACGACATGAGATATTAGTGGCGTGCGACATTAATCTTGCCTTAATAAAGTATAACATCTTCAACGTTATCTCTATTACGTTGATGAAGAGTAGTATTAACTAAATGCAACATAGATGATCAAACGTATTATTGATAAGCACTACATGCAGCATGGAATCGGCATGGTAAGGAATTAATGTGGCATGAAGCTAACCTTCGGCATCAATAGACCTTCGATGTCTGTTATTCCATTGCCTTCGAATCTGGAGTCTTGATCTTCGACATAAATCTTTAGTTTCGGCATTGATTCCTTTACCTGCCTTCCTTAGAAAGAATGTGGATATTTTTTTATATATTATATATAGAATAAATTTTGGCTCACTCGACTTATGTCTAAACCGCTCCTATTTTTACCTTTTACTTACATATCCAGGTTGATGGAGTATGGAGACGAGATTGTATCAGAAACATGGATTTATTTTGTAGTTTTGTACATTGTGTATATGATGTATATAAGTGTTGTAACTTGGGTTTACTAATGTGGTTTGGGTTTGACTTGTATTGTACAGATATAAATATCTGATAGTTAGACATATTACGGTGATGTGATGTGATTATGATTATAATTGTATTATATTTTATTTTCTTTCTCCATGGGACTCTGAAATTTATTAGACAGAGCTGTATTTGTTTATTTTATCTTACCCAATGACTCATCCTTTTCGATCCTAGAGGTGTTGTCATCGGTTCAG
The DNA here is from genome assembly GCA_030765085.1 of Allium cepa. Classification (NCBI taxonomy): domain Eukaryota; kingdom Viridiplantae; phylum Streptophyta; class Magnoliopsida; order Asparagales; family Amaryllidaceae; genus Allium; species Allium cepa. The sequence continues at coordinate 850,173,019 of CM060938.1, forward strand.
GTGTGAAACCCGGGGGTTGAAAAGGCAGTTTATTATATAGTTTGTATGAAGGATAATGGTGGTAATAGGTTTAATATTTATTGTAAGTCAAGGGTTATAAAATGTTGATCATTTATACTCCTTAGATCTCACATTTAATGAACTGGTGCAAGTATCTATTATGCAGAATTTGCCTGTTGCATTTGAAGAGGTCTTGGGTTTACCTTGTTGCAGAATTGAATTTTGTATTGATTTAGAGCGAGATGCAAAGCAAGTTGTCTTACCTTTTAGATGCATGACTTTAAGAGAAAGAATTAGAAAAACCAAGGTTTTGAGCTTTCTAAGATGAGTCTTATTTAGGGAAGTACATCAGAGTAGAGAGCACCTGTCATGTTCAGAACCAAAGTAAATGAACCATTCAGATTATTTGTCAACTATAGAGAATTAAATAAGATGGCAAGGAAGAACAAATATCCTCTACCTTATATTGATTATATTTTTGACCAACATGACGGCGCAAAGATTTTCACTCAACTCGATCTTGTTACGCATTTTCATTAACTAAGGGTGCCTAGAGATAGTATGCTGAAGACCTCCTTTAGAGCTCCTTATACATTTTATGAATGGTTGGTGATGTTATTCAGTTTTATGAATGCACTGACATATTTTGTTGATCTTATGTGTCACATCTTTCTGGACCAACTCAATAGATTTGTGATGGTGTTCGTAGACGACATTTTTAGTTTCTAAAAGTGAAGTAGCATAAATTGCACTTAAGATAAGTGTTGGAGGTGTAAAGGTACGATCGTTTGGAAGAGAAACATTTTAAATGTAATTTTCGGAGAAAAAAGTGCGATTCTTGGGTCATGCATAGTTGTACACAAAATTTCCTTTGATCCAAGTAAGGTTGCTGCAGTGCACGATTTGAAGGTACAAAGAAATGCAACTGAAGTTCAAAGTTTTCTTAGGCTATTAGGATATTATAAAAAATTCATTAAGGACCTTTGAAAGGTTTCTACACCTTTAACCTGACTAATTAGGAAGAATTAAGTCTTCTTATGGATGCTCGTAGTAAAGACTATTTTATCAAGACGAAGCAAGATTACTACTTTGATTATTATTATACTAGGAGCTAAACCATTTTCCATGTACACTAATGTTGTGGTATATCTGAAATTTAGGATCAGTGGTCGGATGTTTAAAAACCATATTAAGACATTTGAAATGATGTGTTGAGGACTGTAAGCATTGTGTTTGGTAGATTAATATTTCAGGAGTTTTGGTTCTATTTAAGGAGTTATGTGATGCTCGTAAGATTCGGTATGACTATAAAGCAATGTGATGAGATGGTTCGCCTTACCTTAGGAAATGTGCAATTGATGTCAGATGAGATAGGGACTATAGCGATTGTCTAAGACATGGTTGGATTCATACGATGGCCTTATAGAGTCATCTGGTGGTATTGAAATACCACGACTAAGGTAGCGCGATATATATGATTCCATACGATATATATTGAGTAAGTCTAAATCCCTTAGCTAGGACTTTGGGATTTGATATTTCCAAATAAATTGTAAAACAAAGCATGGTTTTTTTTGTGCATGTTTGGCGACACCTATTCAGAGATAAATGACGTTTTATCTTAATGCTGGGAGATGCAATAGCTGAAAATGTATAACAACCATAATTTTGAAACCCAAAAATGAACAACAAGGGTGTTGCAGTCATCACGTGAATTATTTTCGAGTGATAAAATGAGATAAGTTTTTTCATTAACGTTAAGTAAACTGAGAAACTAAATAACTTCCATTATACAAATTTTATTTACATACAAGGGTAAATATTTAATAATGAAATATATATAATAGTGACATGTTTGACATATGAAGGTACCAACATGTTCGCTTAACTAGTTATATAGTCTGGTTTTACAACAATGGAATTAAATGAAAACTTCATTAGCTATTAAGCCTAATGCTTCATCTTTGGAGTTTTATCTGTCAACAAGAATACCTGGCTAATCCTATAAACTCGGTACTCAGATGAGTAATCATGAGTTTTTGTGGAAAATGATATAAAAATATGAGCTACACATAATGCTTTGTATGAATATTACTCCCTAATCACAACATATATCGATACCACGTCGCCTACTGGAATGGGTTTTCCCTTCACTAAAACATCAACAACAAGTATATCAAATCATATCACATTAAAGCATCATATCATAATCATAAACATTTAAGTATCATTTCAAACTTTATTTTCAATCATAAGTATACCATTTACTCAATATTATGTTATGAATCATGTCATACACCTACCAATTTCAACATAAGTATAACTTATACTTATCAATATTTTATAGTCCATGTCAAATAGTTATCATTTATATTCGTATGCGTCATTTAGACTCTTATTTAAGTGTAAGTTTACAAGTTATTGTTAACTTTATTTAGTGATTACCACATTAGGTTATTCTATCAATAATTCATTTGACCTGAACAATGTCATAGGTGAAATGCCACTCATCCACCTTGGTTGCCACCCTGGCTCTCCTAGGAATTTGAATGTAAGCTCAACCCTTCCTTGTCCTAGAAATACTCTTATTTCACATTGTCGATTCATTCATTACTTCTATTTTGAAGTTATTTACTCACTTTATATTTAATTTTTTTGGATTGAATCCATTAGACTTCCAAAATATTGATAACTATCCATATGCCCATTGAATTTAGATTTTAGCAAACCTCGGCATCCTGCCTTCAATATTTCCCTCGGTGAGCCTATTTTAAGATCTTGCATTCAATCCATTTCTTCAATTTATTAATTATAGATTGAGTATCCTTCACATTTAATAGACCCTCTTATTTAGGTTGAACTCCTTTAGTGCTTTTAAATAAATCATTCTAATCTTTCACATTATTTAAATAATGCCTTAAATCATTTCTCAGCTTACCATGATCTTTGACCAATTTCATCGTTTACATACGTTATTGCTTTTAATCTTGTATTACTTCTTTTATAGCTTTTTTGCTATAAAAATCAAGTAAAAAAATTTTGAAAACTAGCTTCCATAATAATCCCAATAATATCCATATTTGGCTATTAACTCTTTAACCTTCATACAGAAAAGCTATTGACCCTATAGCTATTGGTTCTATACGTCGGCTATCAGCCCTATATCTGTAGAGCCTAGGGTACTACCAGCCTAAACACTATGTCTATTGAGTTTATAGGTGAAATGCTATCGAGCCTATACAATATGGCTATTGAGTTTGTGCAATGGGAATGGTATTGAGCTATATATCGCATGAATAAGTTTAAGCTATAATTTCTATAAAATCTCCTATATGAGTTAATGTTATTGATTCTATACAACGCTATCGAGTCTATAACTTTTGTATGTTATCAAGTCTATAAATTTTGCATGCTATCTAGTCCAAAACTTTTGGAATCTATCAATAGTTTATAATTTTAAATGTTATCAACTTTACAGACTAACGAGTATATGATATCAAGTTTATATAACATTATTACATATATGCTATCGATTTTATAGTAAAAATGGGAAACCTGTTAAAAAGTAGAAACTTGATATATTACTTAATAAAATAATTACTTCTTAGCCTAATCTTTACACATGTCGCTTGCATATTTGTTACTTTTAGAAATGTAGTGGGATACTAGTTATAAGCCATGATTTACTCCATCAAATGGTCCTTAATTAATTCCTCATTTTTATTAATTAATTAAGGTTAATATTTCCTTGTGTTTTAATTCATATCAACTCAAATAACCATGCAAAAATTCACAGAAAATCTAAAACACTTTTATATACCTCCTATTGAAAAACTAGATCAAAATATTGAACCTTAATATTTTTAAACATTATTTTACAGCCAAAATTACTCATTTTCATTTAGAAAACTCATATAAATTATTTTTACATTCAAAACTTACAGAATTTAGAAACCATCTCTAATTTAATATTATAAACATCATATTTTTCCTTCAATTCATTAGGGTGATTATATAAAGTTTCATTTATAAATTTGTCGTTTAATGCGCTATTTAACAATCAAAGATATATAGAATTGATTTATTATCATCAAAAGTTTATCAAGAATATAAACAAAAAATACATGAAATCCAAACCAAAACAGATTTGGATACAAAAATAGGATTAGTATTACCCACCTAAGCAAAAGCTTGATTAAAAACCCCTTCTTCTTTTAGAAATGAAAGGTTGTATTGTCTTTGATTTGTTTTCCTCTCCTTCCTTCTCCTTGTTAATGGCAGCCTAGCTTTTATGTCTAGTTTGTTTTGTGTAATAATAAAATGAAGATAAGGATCTATTTTAGGGATATAAAGGTTAGTACTCTGGGTTGGGTTAAAATCACTCACTGCCTAATCTTATGAATTCCTTTCCCCTTATTATAAAACCCCTTCGTGCTTTTAATATACAGACGAAATTAATTTAATAATTACCTATGGTTCACTCCATTAATTTTCTAATGTTCCACACTTGATTAATTGAATTTTCCTTTGAGTAATTCCTTCAATTAAATTTCTTTAATTATTATTTAACAATCCTTATTATTTATTGAATCCTATATTATTGCACTCTAAAATGTTGGGTGTTGCAATTTCCCTCCTTACACAAATTTTATCCTCCAAAGTCGAATAAGTTAGAGCAATGACTATTGTCATGAATATAAATGTACATAATAGTCCAATAATTATACTAATTATGCTAGTATCCTACTTATGTAAAATCATTAATCATAATGCATTAATGAACTACAAATACATACTCATATCATAACATAAGATATACTAGTACAACCACTAGTTCGTACAATAAACAAAAAAGCACATTGCTAAAATCATGCATGTCTAAAACAACTCAAGATAGATATTCACAATCTTATCATATATCTCCCCGTTATAATTGTCTTCATTGTTACTCATGGGACGCGAACATGTATAATAACTTTGTCCCTTGGCTCCTTCGTATCATGACATACAATACATTTTGATTGTCGAACATATGTTAAAATGGATTCTACCTGTAAGTCCTCAATAGCTCTCATTCCACTGCCGCATTAGGGTCGTGCACACACTTCCTTAACTACAGAATGCGAAAAAATTATGAACACCCATTGAACTACTAGGCAACTCAACTTGATATGTGAGTTAACCGATCCTCTTTATCACTGCAAAGGGACCTACATATCTAGGAGCTTATTTCCCCATCTTCCCAAAGCGCATAACAATTTGTATCGGTGTAACCTTTGTACCACCTTGCATTAGGGTTCAACCAACATATAGATGGCTTACAGGTCTCCCATAAAATGCTTCGAGTAGTGTTATTCAATACCCGACTAGTGACTATCATTATAGGAAAATCCGACGAAATGAAAATGGTCTTCCCAAGACCTACTAAAATCTAGGACACATTCTCTTAAAAAACACTCTATAAGTTGGTTTACCCTTCCCATTTGACCACAGGTTTATGGGTGAAAAGCTGCAATTAAGTTTAATTCTATGCCCAAATCACTCTATAAGCTTCTGCAAAATTCACCAGTAAACAATGGGTCTTTATCATTAATAATGTTTGTCAAAATCCTATGGGTCTTACAACATTCTTGCCATATAACTTCGCTAAGCTAGCCTTCATTCTTGTCATTTTTAATGGGATAAATTGGGTGCTATTAGTCAATCTATCGACTATTATCCATATACTATCATTTCTCACTCTTGGACTCGACAGTCCATCCATACAATCGATAGATACCGAATTCCACTTCCAAGGGTTAAAGTAAACCACTCGGCTTATGATGCTCGAACTTCACTTACTGACACTTCATGTCATAGTACATATCCATTCCTAGGGGATGGATTGGAAATTTAGACCGATGACTCTCCTCTAGAGATTCCTTTCCAAGTTCTCTCACACTTAAGATATACAATCTTTCTTTCTTTCTATGCCAACCGTTCGATTCAATCTCAACTCCCTTTAGATCTTCTACATCCACACTCATCTCTAATTGCCTAAGCCTTTTGTCTATAATAGGCCCTCTCCTTGCGTTGCAACAATCTTATCCACAAGTACTCGACAAATTTCCATGCTTGCTAAAGCACCTAGACCTTGAGCTGATCCCACATGGCCACGTTTATCCTAAAGTACACTCCACTAGAGGCTAACACCGCAAAGAATTCTAACTATCTTTATTGCCTCATATTTAAATCCTTTCGAGAGAATAAATACTTAAGAGACTTACAGTCCATATATAACTCGAACTATTTTCCTAATAGACAATGTCCCAAATCTTAAATGCAGAGATCACCACAGGAAACTCTAAGTCATGGATTTGATAGAAAAATTCATGCGGTCTCAACTATGAAGAAGCATAAGCCATCATTCTTCCCTTTTGCATGAACACCGCTCCTTACCTAGTTCTGCATGCATCAATGTAAATGAGTAAATCCTGTTTCACTTCAGGTACAACCAAGGCATGAGAATTCGTTAATAACCCTTCAACTTCTAAAATGGTCCTTCTCACTTACTGGTCTACTCGAACTTCTCATTCTTTCTGTTCAACTTAGTCAATGGTGCTGCTATACATAAGAAATCCTTACTAAATATGCGATAACCGCCATCCAATCTTAAGAATTTCTCATCTTTGTTAACATCTCTAGTTTCTTTTAATCATTAGTGGTCTCTATCTATAATGGATCTACTACTAGTCCAATCCTCAAAACAACATGACCTATAAAAGTAACTTATCATTTCGAAGATTGATATTTGAAAAACTTTGCCTTTAACTTTTGTTTTCTCTTGGTATGCAACATCAAACTAAGATGAACTGTATGATCTCTCTCATTCTTAGAGTATAACAAAATATCATCGACAACGACTAACACAAACATGTCTAGCTTATCGAGCGGGATTGAGTTCATAAGATCCACAAAGCATACGGGGACACTGGTTAGTCCAAAAGGCATGACTTGTAGGATCAAACAATATACCCTAGAGGGGGATGAATATCGTATTTAAAAATATTTGACAATTCATTGATAGAATATAAAATAAAGTGCAAAAATCAAAAGGCGGAAAAATATAGAACACAAAGATATACCCAGCTTTGATCTAGTGCCTAATGTCGTCTCAAAGTAATTACCAAAGTCAAATATTCAAACATTTAGAAATGGCAAACTCGTAAATCCTGTCAACCAATATTCTAACTCTATGTCTAATTACCATATCTAAACTCAATCACAGAACAACACCACGTAGTTCAAACTAGGAATTCGAGAGTTCAAATAATAAACAAACATAAATATACAAAATAAGACAAATAGAATTGAAGAGATATATTTATTAATAAATAAAAGAAATAAGAGAATTCCACTTTTTGAATCTCTCTGCTTCAAACAAATAAAAGAATTCCATTGCCCAAATAAAAGAATTCCACTTTTTGAATCTCACTGCTTCAAACAAATCTCTGATCCACTTCAAAATTAATTCTACCACTTAAAAAAATTCACTTAACAAAATCAAATTCACGAACAAAGTTCGACCATGTCTGGAAACCTTTGATACTGCCGTCGATATCTATCTTCCACCCGAACTCTCTACTTGCTTCGTGTCTTGAGACATCGCATGTCGCTGCCGCTATCTAGGCATGATCTAAAAATTGATGTTTTCGTCGATGAAACCGTGTGTGAAGTTCGTTGAGGTTGAATGCTTACGTCGATCAAAAAATGAAATTGCTACTTGGAAACACCGTGATGCCTTGAATCTGGAGCTACATCCGCTGCCTGATGCCAAGACTCGTCGTCGCTTGGAAAATTGAGATGGAGTAGCTAGCATCAATGTTTGAAAATTGCAGATGAAATTGTGAAACACGCCGGAGTTAATTGTTGATATGATGCCTACGCTTGTTGTTACTTGTTATCAACGAGATCTGGAATGTTTGGTGAGGTGCCATGTAAGGTGACGAACTTTGTTGCAATAATCTGATGCTAAAATTATTATGTCATGTAGGTGTATGAATCAGAGATGGTGTTGGATTAAAATGTAGGTGACGGATTTGTTACAAAGGTTAATAATAAAATGGATTTTGATGGAGAGCTTTTATGTGAAAAACCCGTACTCTTCGAAATGATACAAGTTTTACCATATATAGTGTTGTTTTTGTTTGAAATGGCATAAGAAATCCATGCACCCCTGTATTTCTTCCATTTATCATGTATTTTTGTGTGTAAAACCTTGCACCAATGTACTATAGGTTTTTTTTTCTTTACATTGTACTATTATTTCCAAATGGGCAATGCAAGCTTGTTTTGAACCAATCAAAAGATTACCCACACATGAACTATGTTTGATGCACTTAGTTAAAATCAGAATCCTATAAATACATAACACTAACAAGCACATTAAATACAGCATACGTTTATTAATATCAAACAAAAACTACTGATTGCACTATTTCACATGACCAGCTACTCATATGAACAATATCTAGTTCTAAACATGTTTCAAGGAATACTATCATTAACTACCCTTGGTTGGTGGAATCCCATTGCCAAATCTAGCTACAAGAATACCCTAGCTCCACTCACCTAGTCAAACAAGTCATCTATGCCAAGCGATGGATAACAATTATTCGCTATCGAGTCATTCAACTTCCAGTAAACGATACACATCCGAAGCAATCTATTCAACTTTTTTTATAAATACCATAGATACTCCCCACATCGAACTACTAAGTCTAACAAAAAATTTATGCTCAAGTTCCACTAGTTGCTTCTTTTGTTCCTCCATCTCTTTAGGTAGTATTTTACTAGATGGTCTACTAATAGGTTGTGCTCCTGGAATTAAGCCCACTCGCAGCTCAATTTCTTCTCTAAGTGGTAATCCCATTATATATTTAAATACATCTATGAATTCCCAAACTACTAGCACTCCTTCAATCTCATCCTCCCTTATCTCTAAAGTAGACAAGGAATCTCTGCCCTTCCCCTTCAATGAATCTGGTGCTACAGAAATCCTTTCACTTCCCTTGGGTTATTGTAAAGCAATAACTTTGTCAGCATAATAAACCTATCATCATTATATTAGCCAATCTGTACACAAAATAACCTCTAACCTAAGAAGTCAAAACACATATGGGTCATATGAAAATAGATATCAACACATAAAAAAATCTATATCTATGCACTTTAATCTAAGAGTGGCATATTAACTGATTGAATTAATCGTACACAAAAACATAACTAAATAGTTGGTATATAATCCCAATTTATCAACCAATTCTTTCGAAATAAAAGAGTGTATAGTGTTATTATAAAACATAACTCTAATGAAAATATTAAAAATCAAAGTTGTACCTTCAAGGACTACACCATTTCTATTTTCCTTGGAAGACGGTCCAGCTACTGGTCGTTCCAAAGCATAAACCTTTGCCTATCTCAGATCCAGGCAATCTCTCTTCTTAATGCCAGGCTTGTCGCTGTTTAAGCACTTGGTCTTACCCTTATTCTCCGGCATGGCATACTTAGTAGAATAGTGAACTTCTAATTATAGTTAAAACAAGTCAAATCAACCACATTTTCCTTCTGATTTCCTCCTATATGGCCTTCCCTCCGTTCGATGATTTTTATTTCCCTTCTGATACAGGCTGAACTTCTTCTTTGCCCACTCTTGGGTCTAACATCAGCCTTTCTCCCCTCTTGATACAAGTGGTCATACCTCATTGTCGTCTCTACCACTAACTCCAAAGAGGATAACAAGTGTGCCATTACTTAATAGTTTAATCCGTTTCTCAAGCCTTCAATAAATTTCTCATTCATCTTCAAAGGAGTTCGAATATGCTCACTTAACATACTTTGTAACAACTCAACTTTCCACATCGCTGTGATAAATAATTTTAATTAAAGTAAAATGTTTGAGTTCAGTTTTTGGATAACTTAATTTTTTAAAATATATTTTATTGAATTAAATATTATTCGACAAAGGATTTTTGTTTAAATAATTAAATTAAATTAGTTAATTCTTTTCAGGAATTATTTCGAACTCGAATAAAACATTTCCAATGAATATAAAATAATTAAATATTGTAAATAATTTTTGTATGGTTAAAATGGCTGAAATGAAATTTTATTTGACATTAATAAAGTAAAAAAAGTAATGAAGAACATTAATTAGTGAATCTAAATAGTTTGTGTAATCTATCGAAATATATTTGTGTAAATAGCTATTTCAATTGAATTGAAGATACATTCATAATTATATGCTAGGGTGTATATATATGTGAATAAAAAGGGGGATTAAATGCAAATAAAAGAGTTAAAATAAGAATTTTATTTGCATAAGGATTAATTGCCTAGCACATTCCTTAACCATCTTAACTCTTCTAGACCCTTCTTTATAGCCCTTAACCCTCTCCAAGCCCAAACCCATCCATTCCTACTTCTATCTCAACCCTAACCCCCAAATCATTTTCGAACTCGAAGAGAAAAAAATCAAATCACAATGTCGATGCACGTCAATGTTAGGAAGGAAGAGGCCAACTAGTGGTAGATGCTATCATGCATGATGTAGGGGGAACAACTGTGGGCGAGTGGTTAAGAACAAGAAAGCATGCTTATGCATGCATCATAGTGATGGTGGTTACTTGCGTAAGGCATGGAGATGACATGGTGGACATGGCGAAGTGTAGGGCTTATTCGATTTTTTGGGAATGGGCTAGTGTGATGTAAAGTTATTGACGACCTAAGGTGAAGAACGCTAGTGGAAAGGGAGGTTGTGCCGGGTGGAAACATACCAATTTGGTGAGTTATTTTTATAACTCACAACTATAGCCCAGAACCCATTTTCTTTGATTTTAGTTGATCATTAGTAATGAATCCCTAATTGATTCGGATTGAATTAGTTTTAATTGTGTTGTAAATCTTTGATCGATCGTTGTTGTAATGAAAAATTAGTTGATTGTTGAGTACACACATTATATGTTGTTTGTATAATAAATAGATGTTCGCGAGTACTTGGAACGACTCATGAAATGGTCGGAAAGGAATAAAAGAATTGGAATATGAAGCTTTGAAAGAATAAAAATTATTTTGGATATAAATGATGAATTTATGGAATAAGTTATTATTTAATATTGCATAATATTATTAGTGATAGAAAATATAAAAGTGGGGTATTTTTCAGAATTATATGAATAGAAATTATTTGAGAAGTGATGGTTTTTGAGATAAGATTAAATAAGTAGACTTTGAATATTTTTTCATGTTTTTAAAAACTATTTAAAGGTTTTTTTTTATAAAAGAGTATTTGATAGTGATATTTTAAAGTGATGAGTTTATTCTTATGGAACTTGAGTAAGTGGAATGCCTTATAAAATAATATTTTAGAATAATAAAAGATGAATGTGACATCTACCGTATGGAAGTTATTATTATTAATTCGTTATATATTTTATTAAGAATAATTTTGGAACCAATATGCTTTTTATTCGATTATTTTTCTAAATAAAAAGGAAATTGGTTTAAAAGGTTTTGGAAATATATAAAAAAAGTTTTTGAACTGAATTATTATGAAAAAGGAAATTTTAGATTTTTATTACACAAAAAAATATGTAAATCAATATTTCAATATTATGTACCTAGAAGATTTTATATAAAAGTGAACTTCAGTATATTTCTATAGTAATTTAAAAGGTTTTGGAAGCAAATACAGGTTTTGAAATAATGGTTTTGGAAATTGAATATTATGGCTTTAGAAAATATTTTTAGTCGAAAATCCTTTTTGAGAAAAATATATATTATAATCTAAGTTTGTTTTCTTAATGAAGTTATTGAATTTAAAACTCCTTTGATGGTATTTTTTAAAAGCATGAAGAAAAGTTTCAAAGTTTATGAATTATTTTCAAAAATAGTTTATGTGATTTGAGGCTGAATGAAAGTTTAATGTACAGATTTCCTTGTAATTAAATAAGAGGTTTGCAAATATTATTTTTGGAACTATAGAAGGAATTTGGGGGAAAGGATAAGAATTTTGTAATTTAATCTTCTTTAAATTTAATATTGATATTTGAAATTGTATTGAAGATTTTGGAAAAGTATATTTTGTAACAAAACCCATTTCGAATCAATAAATAGCTGTATTCTATGCTTTATTTGATTTATTTTCTCTACCATAAGGATATTGAATAAATGGAGCTGTAATACCGATTTGTACGAGACTTTTAGTAGTATTTCTCTAGTTATTCTTTGGACTTGTTGCATAGAATATTATAATTAACGAGTGTAATGTACAAACAATGAGTAAATGAGTGAGTAACACCTAGTGGTATGGGACATCAAAGTTGATATTTATTCGTTTACCTTTCTGAGTAGATGACACTTGAACGGGGATAAGCAATGCTGGGTTATTGAACATGTTGTGTAAATGAGGTGATGGGGTGATCATGGCTATGTGTCTTTATATATATATATGTATGTGTATGTGTATGTATATATGTGTGTCTATATATATATATATATATATATCATTTTTGTGTACTCTTACTATTTTGGTGAGGGATAAATCAAATTAGGCTAGTATCTATCATGATGGTCTGATTGCGGGGTCATGGCCCCAGATCCATGATGCACCTTTTGTTATATAGTTTTATGCTACTATTGTGTATTATTGCACAGTGTCACATAGGCAGTTGCCTGTTACCATTTGAGGCACTTGTAGGGTCGTGATTATTGCATAGCGTAGATTTGCATCCGATGGATATTGAGTCATGACTGCACTTGAGAATGTTGGTAACTATACTTGAAAATGTGTTCCTAATGTATGGTCAATCCTAGTACATGAGATTGTCAAGAAGGATAATAAAGGCTACGATGGGGTGTTAGCGTATTCTTGAGACTACATGTCCAATGTTTGGTCAATCCCCATACATGAGATTATCAAGGAGGATATAAAGGCTATGATAGGGTGTTAGTCTATTCTTTGTGATGTGTGATGCTGCTGTATGTGTGGCTATGTAGATGCATATTTGATCACCAATATGAGAACGACGAACCCGGGAATGTCTACTTTATGGTTACTTGAGAGGTAATTTGGCATTGTAACAACCCAGAATTTGACCACCTAAAAATATAATATTTAAAGTGATTTTAAATATAAAATATAAAAGGTTTTATGATTCAAACAATAGTAGATAGGATTTGGAAATAGAAATATATATAAAAATAGTAATATTCGCTTATATCGACAAAAGTGACAAAATCCTGATTTCAGAAAAGTAAGTTTAAATGGTTTAATAAATTATTTTAGTTTATTTATGAGTGTTTATATTTTTAAATAACATTATACAAATTTATTTTTTAATTTGGTTTATATAAATGAATAGTTTAACTAAAACGTCAAAATATGTCCGTAAAACATTTTGTCCAAAATCAATGTTTTGTCGATTTAAAGTTGTCGCAAAGTTGTTGGACCTTTATTTTAATGTTCATGTACACTTATATAAATGTAGTAAGTATTAATTAAGTATCTATTTAGGTTTACTTTTATTAAAACACAATTAGAAAATTCTATAATATAATTAGAAAAGGTAAACTAACGAAAACAAAACATGTCAAATAAAAAGAAACATCATTATTACTTTATGTTTTCTTACTCCTTAAGTGATAAGGACATAAAGTAAAAATTCGAAAGGTGATGTTAAGTGCTGAAAAATAAGATTACTTTAAAAGTAAGTAAAGGGTATTTTGGTCTTTTGCAAATCTAATATTTTTATCCAAAGTTTTTTCTATGAATATACACCCACCTTCTCACTTCCTTCCACACTTCTTCTTCTCAAAAATTGAAGCTTCTTCTCACTCTTTTAATGGCTTCCAACCTTAACAAATTTATGCCAAAATATTTTTAAAAGTAAAACAAAGAAAAATTTCAACAAACTCCGGCCGAACCACTTCAAAACTCCTCCTCTCCCCTTCTATTGCTCACGCCCCTCCTCCATTTGGCCGAGCATAATTTTCCTTTCAAGCATGGTCATGGCCTCCTAAGGCAAGTACGCGGAAGTCTAGCAAATTATAAAGGGCTTAAAGCAAAGTTTAGCAAAGTTAGAAAAGTTTAAAACTAATTTGAACATGACAAAAGTTGAGAACTCTAAATATATGTTGATGATCTAATTATTACAGGTGACAATGATGCAAAAATCAACAACCTTATTCAATATTTATTAATAAGTTCTCAGTCAAGGATCTTGGAAACATAAGCTACTTTCTGGACATAGAAATAATAAGGAAGTCAAATTCAGAAATGATTCTAAGCCAAAAATAATACATTAGTGATTTGCTGCACAAATCAAATATGAATGATGCAAATCCACAACCAACACCCATGACAAGCAACCATCGGCTCTCCAAGAAATGGGGAGGACAAATATTTAATATTAAACGATACAGAAGTATTGTTGGAGCTTTAAAATATGCAACTATAACTAGAGTTGAAATATCATTTAGTGTTAACAAAGTGTCTCAATTTATGCATGAACCACTGAATGAGCATTAGAGAGTTGTAAAGAGGATTCTAAGATATCTTAAAGGAACTGCAAGCCAGGGACTATCTTTAAAAAAATGCAACAATCTCAGTGTGGTTGGTTATACTGATGCAGATTGGGAAACAGACCCAGATGATAGGAAATCAGTTTCTGGATATTGCATTTATATTGGAGAAATTCTTATATCATGACCTGCCGTTCCGTACCCTTTGAGTTGTCAATAAACCACACTTGTCCAACCCAAATTGTACGAAAGGGCGAATACTAAGAGAAAGAAGAGGATAGAAGAAGAACAAGAACAACAATACAGAATCTCATAATCGTAGCGGAACGAAATATAATATATAATAACAAATCTTTATACAAAAAGAATTGTAACTGTAATATGCATACAATCATCAGAGTATAATAACCAACAAATCAATATGGACAGCTATAATAACTTGTCCGCACAAGTGCTGAATATACAACATACACACATAGCGGAATATAATCAAATACGTGAGATACACCTTAGAGTCCTCCAGCTCATCTCTTGAGCTCTATAGTATCCTAACCTGAATCTGTAATACTCGGTCTAACCCGAGCATTATAATAAAATAACACTCGAGTTAGTCTGGAAAACCAACGTGAGAAACATACTCAATTTGAATTATTCTGTTATCAAAATCCTTTGAAAAATAAAGGTATCTCGTAAGACCATGTCATACGTTGCGAGTTTTTACCTTGCGATAACCAAAACATTTTTATATCAAAATCATTTGATATTATAATAGTGTCTATAGAAAATAAACTATAAAATAGTTAAAATGCTTGCATCTCACGTTTCAGCGTAGTTGGGCACATCTAAAACCATACAGGCTCGTAGTGGATATTGGATTCCATATAATGACAGGGCTACTTGGGTACCGCCCGCCAAAGTACACCTCTAGAAAAATATACTGAGATCATACCTAATGATCCTTGTCAATATAGGACCGACCTACCCCTTGCTGGATAGTACCAAATATGTTATCACCCTGGGCGTTCCCCCCTTAACGAGCGCTCTCTTTTCCATGCACAACCATATCCATAATTATAATATATCGAAGGGTATCTTGAAAAGTGATAACATTCAGTTGATGCTTATATAAACCGATCCGTAGTTAAAATATTTCCACAACCAGTCATTCTAATACTTAGGGAGAATATAAATATATTTTCCAAAAATCACTTACTTCTCAACACTTAGGAATTATTCATAACTTATTGACTTTAAAGGTATATTCACACATGAGGAAATCTATCCTTATTCAAACTTCATAAAACCATTTACAACCTTTTTTATAAAGTCACAACTCAATAAAACTCATTTCATAAATCTTCAGAATTTTTAATAATCCCTTCTACCATTTCCAAAATCGATATCACATATTTAAAACCTTGTTCACCAATTTACAGATTCTTTGATGAATTCAGATTCATTCTTTCGAAGTTCACATATCTAACCATTTCAGAAATTCCTTAAGTTTTCAAAATTCTGTTACAAGATTTCTTTTATAAAATCACATTCGTTCTATAAACTTTGGTCACAATCTCGAGAGAATTTATAAATAAAAATCCAATCATTTACTGTTAAATTCTATATATACAATAATACATTTCAAAAATATGTTAAATAGTTATCAAAAATATCAAAGCACTTTTAGAATAAACGGCTATAACTAATTCCAATTCCTTTATAAAATTTCTAATCGATTTCCAAAATTTGTTTATAGAACTTAAAATTCATTTCAACAAATTTAAATATTTAAATAACTAACTTCCTGAAATATTTTAATCCAATAGATAGTCTTTTAAACTACATAGTTTAATAAATAAAAATCCTTTTTATTTTATTCAAAACCTAACTTCTCGATAAAAATCTATTTTTAAAATTTAACATAAACATTTTTATAGTTATAAATCTCTCTCGATTTATCACAACTCGATTTTTATTTCCATTTTCCCACTATTTCCAAGTTCCAAGATAGAATCCACTATTTCTTTCTTACCCGATTTCCATATCTCATTTAAATTCACACGATGAATATATATTCTCGATTTATCAAACGATAATCATTTTACTTTATTTATAAAAATTGTTTATAATTTTTATAAACTCATTTTCAATTTACAACAGATTTATATTACTAAAATCCAATTATAAATCGTTTTTTATTAAAAATTCCATTTAGAAATCTATTTCTTAAATAATCCTACTATATTCAAAAACCATTCAAATTTCAATTTTGGACTTCCATTTCATTTTTAAAGAAATCTCATTTAATAATCATCGTTTTAAAAATATTCAATTTAAAATTTCCATATGTAAACATTTTACAAAATAACTAGTTAAATATCCAAATCAAATTATTTATTTTATCAAATCAATTTCTTTTAAAAAAATCCTAAAATTCTACATAAATATTTTCATTTTAAAACCGCCATGAAATTTCCTTTTTAAAACTCAAAAATATTAATTATGGTATTTATAATACCAAAATTAAGGCTAGTGCTACTATAACATTCAATATATCAAATCACACAACAAACCATAACAGATTATTCAATCACAACATATATTACTATATATGAAACAATCAATATTTTTTTTGAGGAATCAGTTGGAGCCCTCCAACCGGTTTCTTTGCATCCACATATGTTATATAACTTAAAATGCTAATCTTGCTTCGAGGCGGGATATCGTGGTAATGTAGGGTCATCCGCTCCAATCGGTGGGAATATACCAAACTACTAATATATATTACTATATATAATATAATATTCAACTGATAACAAAATATCAATTCAACCAATCATCCCATAATTAAATTTTTATTGCCATAAACTAAACCAGTCAACCTAATTTAGTGAGATTTACCCACCTTGATTCTTATTTGCAATACATTTGAATTTTAAATTAAATCGAACAACGTTCGGTTTAAATTTAAAATTCTAGCTAACTCCAAAAAAATTCAAACCAATTTCTAAGCATTGTATTCGATGCAACGAGCGCAATGCAACTTGTTTCGTCCAATTTCGACCCTGTATGAAAACGTTATGGATTTTATAAGATAGCAATTTTATAATAAATTGATTAACTTAATTACAAATTTAAATTACAGTTTAACCTTAATTATCGTCTTCCCCAAATCGATTTCGTGCCCTAAACCTTCTTCCAATCGAACACGAATGGCCACGAACAGCCACGAACAACCACCAACTCCATCGACCACGAATGGCCGTTGACCTCTGCTCCATCGACCACGAATGATGTGCCTCAATTCGCCTCCACTCCATCGTCCGCGAACCTCTAGCATACGCTCACATGAGTACCCTCACCCATCAACGTTGAGTCGCGACCCTCGTGCTTCTTTCCCCTTCGCGCGCATGCTCCGCCTGAGCGCCACTCAACCTATCGCTTCGCCATCGCGATTTATCGCGAGATTTCTTTTTTTACACATACGAATTGATTACGTTCGTTTATTTAAAGAAGAAGAAGGGGGTAGGTATGCTACTGATAGTAGTGCAAATAGACGTATAGGGCATCCCATGTACGATTTCAGAGAAATAGGGCCCGACTTTTACATTTTAATTTATTATTAATTTAAAAATATCTCGTTTATAATAATTTAAAATCTCGAACCCCTATCGAGGCATGCCGTCTGACATTACGAATGTTATACCCCTATTCCGAACTCAATAGAACTAGTTTCGAGACTTGATTCGATCTTATGTAGAAGATATCCTTTTGAACTCAATTAAAATATTAAATTTCTGATATTAATTTCAACGCGTTTCTATCCCGTACGATCAAACGGCAACTCCAAAGGCTATAAAATTTAAAATACGATAATAACACACTATTTTGGATCCAACGAAAGTTTCGTCAAATTCTGAGACTGTGTCCTGGATCGCTATTTTTACGCGTTGATTAAATCGACGATTTCAAAAATTATCAAAATCACTTGAAATTCCAGTTTCAAAAACTTGCTAACTCAATTTTAATTCAAATAGAATTTATATTCACATTGGAAATCATTTCGATTCATATTTAATTCAAATTTCAATTATTCACCAATTTCGTATTACGATAAATCACTATATTTGAAATTTAAATTCATTCTATAATTTCAACCAAAATTTTCGTATTCAAAAATCAATTTTTATTCCAAATTCAATATTTAAAATAATTTAAATATTCAAAATCAAACGACGGAAAAATCTGGGTCGTTTCATCATGTTGTTCAAAAAAGCAATCAACAATTTCCAGATCCAGCACTGAAGATGAATACAGAAGTGAATAGTGCAACAGCAGAAATATTATGGATTCTCTCTATTAAGTGAGTTAAAAATCCAATCAAATCCCAAACCGATATTATGGTGTGATAATCAAAGTACCGTGTACATGTCTGCAAATCCAGTTCTACATTCAAGGACAAAGCACATCCAAATAGATCTATATTTTGTACAAGAATAAATACTCGGTGGAAAATTATAAGTTAATCATATACCTGCTACCTACCAAAGAGCTGACGTTCTTACCAAAGTCTTATCAGCAAGAAACTTCGTAAGATTTAGAGATGATCTTAAAGTGAAATCAAGCTCCAGCTGATGCTAAAAGACTAGATCCACATCACTTTTGAGTTGGAAATTAGGCTTTGCGAAGAAACCAGATTCAGATCTGAAAAGATCTTAGATCTGGAACTCAAAACTTCACAAGGTCTTTGATCTGAAGGTCTAGATGATTTGAAGATCAAATCAGATAAGTATATTTACCTTGTTGAAGCTCTTATACAAATGACTCCATTAATTTTGAAGTATAGTTGTAGATCTGGGAGGATTTGACAATTTCTAAGATTCGCATCGAACCCTAATATCGGTTTGAGGGGGGATAAAGATGAAAGTGAAGTATCATTTCTAAAGCCGCATATAACATAACAAGTTGATATCGTATATTATAATTCAAGTGGGCTTCAAGAGGCCCAACAGCCTATATTTTGCTTACAAAAGATATCTCCCTGTACATACAAATAAATGTACATATTGTACATATCACCTGTATTGTTGTATCATCACTTTTCAATAAGAACATATCATTCATTTCATCTATTCTCAAATCTTTACAAAGAGGGAGGACCATTCCCCTCGACTATTCATACTAGGGCTAACCCGTGCTATACACACAGTTTTCACCTTAGCACTGGTTTATTAATGGATTGTATACAATTATTTTTTCCATGCCTTGACGAAATTTGGTAGTCAACTTTTGGAAAAGCATGATTTGTTGGTGAGACGATATATAGTCATTTGAGGGACGATGATTGGTGCTTAATACACAATTTATAATCCTTTAGTAACTTTATGTAAATATAGTTATACAAATGTTTCTACAAATTCGATATGTAAGTTAAACAAATGTTTCATAAAATAAAGCAAACTAAACCATATGTAAAAAACATAATTACAAACTTATTCCTTGCATTATGACATATGTGCATATTATTAACATTACAAACATTAACAAACAATAAGTACCAAAATTATTATTCTTTTCTGATTGACATCTTAATTCAGTACACAACATAAGAAATTATAGAATGCATACATAGCTTATCCAATTTTGAAGTACCTCTGGTATGATTCCTATTAAACCAACTGTCAATTCCAAATCCATGTTAGAAGATGATAATTTATGCTTTGTTTTTGTCATTGGACCTCACGTATTTATCATGAGTCATCCGCAAATAAAGTAAAGTGATGTCATTTTTGATCTATTTCTCTTAGATTAAGTAAGTTAGTTATTCTTCGATTGAAAAAAATGCTCAAATTTTTTATGTTTACGCCATATACCAATAAGAATAGATGCATGCATAGGAAAACTGTGATTTGTCAACACTGGAATTTCAATAAGGAGTACTGCCAATGTTCCATTTAACACATTGTTTCACTAATATATCATTGCAGTAATATAAGTAAAAAAAGTTTAATATGTATGAACGAATATATGCCCAAAAGAACTACAATCATGAAAATCCTCAATAGCCATAAATAATGGTTCTTTCTTGTACCTTTTGTTCCTTCAAGACAATAAAAGTACGATCGTATACATTCCTTTTTCACAAACCTTTGAAAGTACTTTTGGATTCATATAATGTTCACACCACAAATATTTAAAAAGAATGTTCTAATATTAAATACCTGCGTAGGTTAAAAAAAAGAGAACAAATAAGTCTAACCATTTCTGTATGAAGCAATAAGATAAAACCCATCCATATTAATTTATTATATGAGCCTAGAGGTTAATATTTCTAAATAGAAATCTTTATAGAACTAGGAATATTCAATTGAAGGACAATAATAAAAACCATAAATCTGTCAAATAAAATAAATGCATCAGAGATACTCATTAAAATTTGCAAGCCAAGATTTTAATTTATACATTCTAAAAGGGCATCAAATGGATCAGTTACCAGTCAGCTATCTTCTTTTTATTGATGATAAGAAGCATAGCAATGAGAAAATGAACAATAGCCACCAAAAAAGGACCATGAATCCAATCAATGCAATATGTAGATCATAAAATTAGTAAAATCATGAACGTACTATGCATAAAATCCTAATCAAGTGAAATGGGAATCACTCTTGTTTGCCTACCTAGAATTGGTTGTCTCACCTTAAGCTACAAAAACATGAAACCCAAGCACCCCATTAAGATTTGGCACTCTAATTTATAGTTGAACTGTAACGTGAAACTAATTTATTCCTATATAAAACACAATCTATTTAGCTTTGATAAAAATAAAAATACCTGCTTGAAATAAATAACAAAAATATTTATTGAACTTTACAATACTGGAAAGAGATGTGTTACTGATAACATAGAATAGCTAAGGAAGAATATCAAAAGACTACAATAGATTATTGTAAAGGAGATGAACTGCATATTAGCATCAAATTTGTGAAAGAATGAAGTGCATGCATATTCAAAATTTTTGAAAATAGTTCACATTTAATTAATTTTAATAAACATTAGCTATTGCGACCCGTGTTTATAACCTGCACTTACAATCTACATCTTTAGTTAATGAAAAATCTGCATGGACACAGTGGATTGTTTTGATCAATAAGAAAGAACCTATATTCATAAAAATATAAATTGTAATTACTACTACTCAAAGAGGATATCCAACGTCGATGCTTTTAATAAGAAAAGTTCAGTCCATATGCAAAAGACAACCATGTTTGCTCCAAGGATACACCAAAATAGTAAATTTATCGAAACTTGCCCAAAATATGTTATTTTGATAAATAATCTAGGCTAAAGCCATCCATTTTTTTTAATATATAAGTGTCTTCACACAAGAAGAAAGAAGAATAAGATTTTTTTTCTAATGGCAATTCTTACTTCTCTCTTTGTTGTTAGTACTATTTTATCATCTCACATCAGTACATTTTCAATTGTATTTCCAACGACAATTATCAACAGTCACAAAATATGAAAGTCCCAACATAAAGATATTATCTCGTGGATATCACCTTTATGTATCATTCTTTACCAAATAAACAATCTATTGCTTAAATTGTGGTTTGGTTGGCAAAGAGGCTTGGGATCATTTGTCCCTTTCTTATTTCACTTATTCAAAATTTACCCAATATAGAACATCCTGAAGCATTTTAATAAGAGACTCAAATATAGCCTAATCAGTTTGAAACCGAAAAGCATATTAATCAACGATTAATTAGTGGATAATACTAAGCTATCTATAGGATATAAATCGATAAAAACCAAAGTTCCTAACTTGTGTATAAATGAAAATGATAATTATGTGTTGGTTGTTTTATTAAGGACAAGAGTCAAAGGCAGACATTCAAGTAAATTCATTGTTCATTAGTTTTACCTTGGATTTAAAATTCTAGAGCAATATTTAATATTCATTGATCGTAATCATTGCCATTCAAATAAAATATAAATCTACCAACTCTTTAGTATCGTGTCACGGTCTCCAAATATCATTATATATTACTTGAGAGAAAAAGTGATATGCACCCATGGTATGGACTCTAAGATGCACAACCATGCAAATCAAGCGATATTGTGTAAATTTACAAATTAAATAATGTATCGATTTATACACATCCCTTTGATTTCCATCATTTAATGTGGCTAAGAGTTTGCACCATGATGTAGATTCGTATATTATATTATATGCACGTTTAAGAAAAAAGAGAACGTATAATTCTATATGTTCTACTTCATGTTTTTTAATTACTTAGTGATAATGAGCATTGAGGTACATCACTTACTTTTCTTATAACGTCCTAGAATTTTATCGATTTAATTTCAAAATATTTAATTTATTTTGAATATTCTAATAGTGAATTTAACAATTAAATGGACTTTTAAAATTCATAATTAATGATAGAAAATTTATATTTTAAATTCTGTCTACATAAATAGACAGGTCGACAGAAAAATGGAAGTGTGACTAGAATGCAATTTTCGGATTTTCAGCTTTTATCGAACAACAAGTTGTTAAAGAGTTGTAACATCTTAGAAATTGGCTTTAAACAACATTTAAAATATGGTATGCTTTTAGTTTGAAATAAAAAGTAAAATGAAATAATAAGCATATGTAAAATTGTAAATTTTATATAAAAGTGAAATGTATAAAATAATATAATATTATTAAGTAGTAAATAAAAAACATATCTCAAATTTCAAAGCTTGAAAAGTGATGTGATGCCTTGAGTGTGTAAATAAATAAGAATTTGTAAAATGAGAAATTTTAATTTGGAAAGGTGAAAGGGATGGATGGGAAGCTTAAGTGCAAAGGTGGCCAAGAGTACATGGATTATGTTATTATCCAACATGTAACAAAATGCTTAGTACTAAGACTACCCCAATATCCAATAGGTTTTGCAATGGTTGAAATTTTGATTTGAGTGTTCCTTGAAAAGGTCGCATAGCTTGTAAATTTGGTTAGCTTAGACATTTAGTGATATTTATTTATAAAAGTGGCATGAAAATCAAAAAGGCAAACTCATTTTTTTTTGCTTGCTGTATTCATCAAATCAAGGAAGAAAGAAAAGAGAGAAGAAAAAAAAAGAAAAAAAGCCAGTATACAAATTCAACTACCCATTTAAAAATCAAAATCAATTTGTCGAGTTAATTAAAAATCACGGAACAAGCTTGTTTCAATTTCCCTTGGCGTAGTAGTCGATCTGATAGGAGTTTGGTGTAGTCAAGCTTGGTTTTGGGAAGGTTAGTCGGCCATAACTGAAAGTCAGTAAGCTATATTAAAATTAGGGTTTGGTATTTTGGGGAATGCAGTCATCGATTGGTCGATTGAAAGGTACATTGAGAGTTTGTCGTGGCAAGAGGTATTTGGTGGCCAGGTTTGAGGGGGGCGGTTCTCTATGGTGAATCACAACTTCGTGGTTGTCGAAGGGGGTTGTTGGGCCGAATTATGCTATGGTGGGTCGAACTTGGAGTTCGTGGGTCGGGAAGGTCGAGAAGAGGGAGCCAAGCTCGTAGGCGACTTCGATTAGTGGGTTAACGGAGCTTGTCGAGGGTGTACATGCATGCAGGGCCGGTCCTATGATATTCAATGCCCTAGTCGGGCAATTTTTCTAAATATTTTTCTGCCCCAAATTGTTCAAGTGTACCATACCGGTTCAACAACTCTGGCCCGTATGCCAAACATTTCAAATTTACTGATAATCATCCATGTATGATACAAATAATTTTAAGAACACATAGTCTACATAGAAAAACTGCTTCAACCACAATCTAATTTGAACACAATGTCCAAGACAAAATGCAAGCGCTAGCATTTGCAATACGTGGATGACTATCTGAAACATTAAATGACATTTACACAAATAGGTAGCATGCATCATTTAAAATAAAGAAATGCTAAAATTAAGAGGAAAAAAAATATTCTTGGTTTGTGAAAATAATACGCAGTTAAAGAAAAAGAGGAACTTGAACTATAAATCAAATTACTTCTTCACCTAAAAATGTAAAAAACTGAAGAATTGCAATATTTGCTTGAATGAATTATAAACGAGTGTAAAGTTCTAACTAACGATGGAACCACATTTTAGTAAAACGTAATTTAGGTATACTCACATGCAGACTTTAGACGTTTAGAATTTGCTCAAAAATTGCAAATCAATTCAGTAGACGGCAAATAATGACAAGGGGCCTAGAGGATTCTCATGGCAAGGAACAAGGCGGAGACGATACAGGAATCAGGGAAGTAGGCAGCATGCATAGCACATGCGTAGTAATTAACGAGAACATAACCCAAGAAACTATATGCGATTACATTTTTTGTTGCCCCTCTCTTGCTCGTTGCCCTAGTCCAATGTCTCGGTGGACTTGGTCTTGGGCCGGGCCTGCGTGCATGGTGGTCGTGCACATTTCTAGCTTCGGTATTTTTGAATTGAATAGAGGGGGGAAGGAAGAGGAAGAAAGGTAGCCACGGTTTTGGGTATTGAACGTTGGGCTCGGCTTAATTAGCCGTAGGGTGAGAAAGTTCGAGTATTTATATGTTTTAAAATTTGTTAAATAAACGTGTTAACTTATGTGGTATTTTACTCGTTGAAATTCGATTGTCACATGGATTTTTGCGTTATGCTCGTATTGCCAAGTAGATCATCGTAGTATAATATGTTGGTAGATTTAGGATGTTCGGCAATTATGACATATAGAAGTGGAAAAATTAAATTACATTATTTTAATTAATAACGTCGTTTAAATTCATATAACTTAACCATTGAAACTGATTTGACAAAAAAAACTGTTAAGTTAAATTGGATTGAAAGGATAATATAGACACCAATTGAGCAGAATAAGTCCTGCTCTGTGCTTGCTAAGTAAATTTTTAATTTGTGTAATAAATTCATATATGACTCCTTAATACATAAATAATGGTAAATTAATTATTGATTGTTAATTATTGAATGCCAGAAATTTGGTAGCCTGACCATATTGAATATGACACGACATATAAACTCCTTTGTGATATGAAAATAAATGGCAGCTTGTTTAAGTACCATTAGGATTGCTAAGCCTCAGATTTGATCAATGTTTGAAGTTTACAAATTACTTAATTGAAATCGTTTTAAAGTTAATTATATTTTATTTTAATAATGTTTTCAAGTTAATTATATTTTATTTAATAATGTTTAATTAAAGTTAATTATATCTTATTTAACAATATTTTAAAGTTAATTATATTTTATTTAATTTTTTTAAAAGTTAATTACTATTTTATTAATGATATTTTAGTGTTAATTATATTCAATTAAGGATGTTTCTAAGTTTGTTAAATTATTTTAATTAATGAGGTTTAAGTTAATTAATTATATTATTAATGTTGTTTAAAGTTAATTATTTATTTATGTAAGATTTTTTAAAGATTACTTATTTATTCTATTAAATATATTTTAGTTGGTTAATTATTTTAACAGAAAGGTTTAAGGTTAATAAATTACATTAAATCAAAGTGGTTTAAGTTAATTACTTAATTAATGAAGTTTACGTTGATTATTTTGATTAAAAAGGTTAAAGTTAATTAATTAACTATTTGCTAATGATATTTTTGTTAACTAATTATTTAACTAATGGTATTTACAGTTAATTAGTCAGTGTAACTAATAATGTTTAAAGTTAATTAGATGATTTAATTAATTGAGTTTAAGTTAATAAAGTGATTTATTAAAAGTGTTTGTAAATAATATCTTGTAAATAAAAGAAGATGATTTATAAATGATATTTTATAAATATAGTAGTACAGATTTATAAATAATATTTTATAAATAAAGGAAATGTTTTATAAAGTATACTTATAATAAAATGTAAAGGATTTATAAATGATATTTTATAAACAAAGGGAATGCAGCTTAAATTCTATTTAATTATAACCAAGTTAAGTAGTTTTGGTCTACATAGCGATAGTCGCTATGGATGTAGCTTTGAAACTCTATGATTTCTTTACATGGGAAAGATTATCCGCCTTAGATATTTTTGGAACTCCTTTCAAGTAGATCTAGAGAAGTTATAAAATCGATTTAAGAAGGATTTGGAATTATTAATATATTTTAATAATGATTTAGTAATTGATTTAAAAAAATGTTTTGAAATAGGAAAGGATAAGTGTTTTGGGTTTCTAATAAACAATGTTTTAAATAAAAGTTGTTTTGACCAATCTTACATGTTTTGGAAAATATGATATCTTCCTTGGTTTTGTGAATACACCTTTTCCATTGAGATAAGTATGTGGTTACATTTTTTAAGTATTGAAAATATAGTATTTTGTGAATATACTTATTCTACGGAGATTAAGGCTGTTAATGGGTACTTGAAAAATATGATATCCGTCCGAATCCGTATCCAAAAATATGAAAAATATCCGTTATCCGAAAAGCGAATACAAATATTCGATATCCGAAAAGCTTTCCGGATACGGATATAGTTATTTTGGTATCTGTATCCGAAAAATATCCGTCCGATTAACTGATGCATGTGTGTGTGTGTTTTTAATTAAAATTTTATTTGATTAATATATGATTTTCCAACTATTTCCTAACCATTGGATGTTACTAAGATATGATTTTTTTTGCTCATTTTTAGTGAAAACAGACGGTTTTAGTATTTAATTTTCAGATATTTTTGGATGCACATATAAATATTAGTATAAAATAATGTTTTATCATCATATTTTTTATTCCTTGCTTGTTTTATGAACATTAGTACAAAACTGTTTTATGTTGATCCAAACCTTTTCATTTATGCTTTTAAATTTATTGATTGTGGACAGAGCGGATACATATATGATATCCGTCCGTGTTTGAAAATTAAGTGAATACGAATATCCGATATCCGAAAATTAAGCGGATACGGATATCCGATATCTGAAAATGATTTTGGATACGGGTACGGATATGACACTATCTGTACCAGAAGTATCCGTTGACAACCCTAATTGAGATAAGCATATGGAAATGGTTTCAAACTATTCACAAAGTGTTTTAGTTAATAAAAATATGAATTAAAGAGGCTTAGTGGTTGTTTATAGGCATAAGCGAGTTTAGTTTCCTATGAAATTAAATCCCTTATTTGTTTATATTTTTTATTTTGATAGTTAAATAACCGACTATCAAACTCTTGGCCTAAATAATCCTTCTTAATTTTGGTGGTAGGGAAACAATTCCCTAACTAACACCGAAGGATATAACTCTGAAAATATCTAGGAAGAATACTTGAGTTATAAGGCACAATCATCTTCGATAATGTTGTACTGTGCATATAAATCTCGTTATGTTCTCCTAGGGTAAATTATAGGGAGATATGTCCATTTAACGGTTAGGAGTTGATCCCCACTCCTATATATTGCCTATTTATTTCCAAAAGAACCGGAGTTGAGTTTATCGGATACTATCGAGCGTTGGTTTGAAGAGACCGGGATTAGATAAGTATGAATTATCTGAAAACCACTTTGATCCAACTCAAACGACGTATTGAAGATATCTTGAAGATGATGAGATTGAAGACGAAACTCTTTAAAGTGCAAGGGTTATTTGCTACTAATCTTAAGGGTGATTCCAAAATGGATATAATAGCAGCAGTGCCTTCAGTTTGTTCATATCATGAATAGCTTGTATGGATGAATGCTAGCATTGCATTGATGCCTAGAGGGCAGTGTTACCATTCCAGTGGTAATTGTTAAGAGAGGAAAAACGTAAAACGTGACCTCACAAACCTCGCAACCTGGTAATGACTAAAACAAGGAATGCAACAAAGCTATGTGGTTCGCTACCATTACGAGCGTCATTCCTCAGATCTAGAGTCGGTATTTACGGATTTGGTATGCACGCAAGGAGTAGGGCCAAGGAGGGTGCATATTTTTTTTGACCTTGGTTTTGGGGAATGATATAATTTGGCATGCCATGTTAAATGGGCAGCCGGATCTGTGTAACAGGGATGCAAGAAGTTCTTATGGACCTTCGGTATATTTTATCTAAAGGTGTATTATACGGAAGGTAGTCCCTTACCCTGCCATGTTGGAAATCCAATCTCCAATATGTGCCTTTACGATTCTAGTTGTATACCTGTTATGCTAGAATTTAATTAATGTAACAATTTCGGCTATGATTAATATGTATTTGTATCCTAAACATTATTATAATATCATTGGATTTTCCATTAAAATATTCTCATTATCGTAAGGTAAAAATCCATCCGTGTTTATGTGCGGCATGATCTTATGAGATACCTTTATTTCAAAAGGCTTTATAACATAATGTACTCCATTTGAGTATTTTTCTCACACTGGTTTTACCAAACTAGCCCGGGCATTGTTTTCATATAATGCTCAGATCAACT
Source organism: Allium cepa (assembly GCA_030765085.1). Lineage (NCBI taxonomy): Eukaryota > Viridiplantae > Streptophyta > Magnoliopsida > Asparagales > Amaryllidaceae > Allium > Allium cepa. Next base: position 850,201,990 of record CM060938.1, read on the forward strand.
TGAGCATATTTTTCAGATTTAGCTGGATGCTTTGAAGTTTCAAGAGACGAGCTAGATCCTCCAACACGTATTTCTGTATTTCTTTATTTGCGCTACATTATTATTGTTTTGAAATCATTAGTAAGTTGTAAGGATAGGTTTTTATAATTGTCCAGACTGATGATTTGATAGTGTTGTGCTTTAATAGTTGTACGTATTATAAAGTTCGATTTTCTTTTGGTAAAGATCATTTGTATATTATATGTTACTCATCACTTTTTGTGAGATTCTGTTCTGCCCTTTCTTTCGTTCACCCCAATAATCCATATTCCTGGCACTTGGATGTTCGGCACGTGAATACCGTGGATGAATTGGTATCGACATATAAGGATCAAAAAGGCAGGTTGTTACATTTCTTGTTAATAAGCAATATCGGTATATGACGGTGGTCCTAATCTGGGTTATGATACACATTTATTCATAATTAACAAATTTTACCTTTTATAATACATATATCTTCTCATTGAAGTTTCCAAAAGCGTTTTCAGAAGTATATTAATCCAAATGATAAAATCTTATCTTCAAGAACTGACTAATATGTTCTACATTATTATCTATAACAGAAGCTGAACAATTTAAAACCCGTGGACATAAAAAAATGTTAATATTGCAAAATTTGAGTTGATTAATATTTGAAGAAAAAAAATTTAACCTTATCAATGAGAAAAGAAAAAGGGAAATCACACTAATTTTATAATTGCACATCCTACACTTGGTTATCTTTCAAACACCTATTTTAGTTGCTATATAACTATCATATTTTAATACCACCAGTATAGATGATTATTTTAGTGCAATAAAACAAAACTTGGAATGCAAAGGTATTGCTTTAGATAAAAAGTTAAACATTAAATTCAATGTAAGAAATAAAATATTCCATATTTATTTATCTATGGTAAGCCAAAGTTGAAGTTTATATAGTCTTGTTATGGTTTTTCCATGCATAGAAAGGTGGATACAGATTCAAAATTTAAATAGTCAACAAATATAAATTTAAACGTAAGCGTCTGAAATGGTGTCCACATATCCCCATTGTATCATGACTATTCATTCATCACTTGTAACTAATTAATATAATAAAAATGAAATGACTAGAAGAGATACATTGGTAAACCAATATTTAGGAATAAAAGGATCTAATCTCTCATCATCCTTGGTTAAAGAGAGCATATGCATGGTCGGACCGTCTTCATTCATAAATTCTACTGTAGATACATAAACTAAAGTTGAATTTGTTTGATTTTTGAATAGTTTTGAAGAATTTGATTTGAATATTTTCCCTTCATATGGTATAAAAGGTATAGAGGTTGATAATTAACTTTGAGTAACTTCTAATTTAAAATTAAACATATATTATCAACCGTAAAATTAGCTTAAGGATGAAAAATACTTGCTTCTTCTATATATGAAGGGAACCAAAAAGCGCTTTAAAAAAAATCCTCCTATCAAAAAATAAGAAATAAACAAATGAAGATATATATTCCAAAAAAAAACTAAGCAAAATCATGTCTTGTAACTAAAGACAAAAGATTCCCAATGACCGAAGGAATCAAATGTTCATCAATATAATACCTACTTAATAATGAACAAATAAAATTAACCTAAAGTCTCAAATTCAATTACCTCTAACATCCATCCAATCAACAGTTTTGAATTTTACAGTTCTCCTCGATTACAAAAGTGCGACCCTAAAATCAAAATCAATATCTATACCATGCATATAAACATCGTGGATTATATATGGAATTCAAGGTAGGATTAGGGAAATTAGGATCGGGATTTAAATGTAAAAGTAATGCGAAACGGAAATCATAAATAGAGTATCACTACTTAAATCACCTATGTCAAAGAAAACTACATTCCTTTTTGAGAAAAATGTATGGTCCTCTATAGGAGAGGAGAGCACATATGCACATATATATCAACAGAAGTAAATGAGCTGCCAACAAGCCTGGTAGGTAGCAAAAGACCCCCCCTCCATACAAAAGAAAAAAAACAAACCCTCCCAAACTCCTAAGAAACTAAAAACCAACCCTAAAGAGACAACACTAACCAGAAACTCTAGTCAAGAACGACATCAGAAGAGCAGCAACCAACTAAAAAACTTCCTCGACCGCAACAGCACCCTCTAGAATCAAGATGAAACATCACAATATACAACTTCAACACAAACCATAAACAAACTCTAAATCGACAAAAAACACAATAAAACTCCCAATAAAACGACAATCCTCAATCAAAAGGCTATAAAGCATTACGATTTAAACGAGGACTTCTCCTAATATTACTAGCAAAATAGCTCTTACAATTTCTTCTCCTTAATTTGGCTTCACGAATTAATTTGGCTTCACGAATTAATTCTTTAGCATGGGAAGGTGAACGAGGAAATTTATCTAAAACCGCAAGAAAACAATACATAACAAATCTAAACCCTCCTATCTAATAATAGACAGCTTGGTCAGGATTCTGTAATTTAGAACACTCCAAATCATCACTCACATTACTATCAATAAAATTGATATCCGAACCACTTGCACCTTGATCTACAGAAAAATCTCCTACTGGTCCATTCACTTCACTAGAAATATCAGAATCATTCAATTCTTCAACAACATAATCCAAAAGATCAAATTTATCTGACATGATTTTCGATCCATTAACACATAAAGGATTACCAAACTTAAAACTAATATCTTTCAAAGGAATATCAAAATGAGGCAATAACAGAACGATGAAATCAATAATAAAACTCCCAGCATCTTCAAAAATCAAAAAACCTTTCTTGTACAGTAACAATTCACTTTTTAATGACTCAGAAAAAGATAGACCATCAGAAATAATAATAGAAGTCCCTCTAGATAATGGAACAGACTCAAAAATTTGCAAACCTTCCTTCAACTCTTTCTTACCAAATGCCTGAGATTTTGTGTACAGAGTGCACAATGTGACACGAAAAACTTGTGTGCCCATTTAGAAATGGCAGCATCTTTCATATCGATTTAACTAACCAAATTCATCTCCTCTTTATCCTTGAATGAACTACCAAAAGAATCCCTAACTCTGTTCACAACTAAATCCCCGATTGTCAGATTTCCTTCAACCATAAAGCATCTATCATCGTCATCATTACTAGAATGATCAATCATTTCCTCATAGCCAAAGCCAACTAAACTAGAATCAACATTAAGAAAAACAGTATCTTGTTTCTCTCCATCGTTTGCAGAAAAACAATTAAAAAAGCTTACATTTACTCCATTAACCATATGAACTGGAAACTCACAAAAAACATCTCTAGCCTCTGAACAAGAATTGACCAATGGATCAAAGGCAACAGAATAATCAATATCTCCTTCCCAAGAATGATCAACTGAGTCAGAATATACCGATACCTCACTAGCTCCATTTACAGATGAAATCAGAACATCTGATTTTGATAAAGCCCCAGCAAAACGATCCACGACCTCAGAATTAAGAAAATAACATCCATTAACATTAGGATCCAGTAAAAACATGTCTATTTGAGAAGCCCGATTCGAGTCATTTTCATGAAGGTTCTCGATATTGATCCCTTGTAAATCCTCAAAAACCTTAACAACACTATTACTCTTCGAGCAATCATTAAAATGATGCTCATTCCAATTATTGTAATTCGAATACTTACCAATGTTATCTGCAGTTAAACAATCGAAGTGCCAGAATACTTTATTGAAGAGATAGATAAAATCCTCCTTATTCCTTACACAAGAATCCAAAACCGGACCCCTTAATCTCAAGAATTCAAGAACAAAATAATAGTGATGATCTTTTGGGCTCAAGGGCTGCGAGCGAATAGGATTGAAGTATGGAAAAGAAGGCTAAGAACTGAGGAACGGATTGAAAACGATGGACATGACGATCTCTTGTGACCAGCCACTCCGCAATTAAAGCATCGAATTTGATTAGAACAGTTTTTTATCTTGTGATTTCTATCTCCACACTGATAACAGAACATATCCCTTTTCCACTTCGAATTTCTAGATTTTTGCAATTGATTTTGGAGGTAAGAAGATATATCTACTCCGTTAAAAGAATAAGGGTAGGAACCAGGGTATCGATTTGAAGAAGATGGAGATCTGTGATTCGAATGAGAAATAAAAGAGGGTAAATTGATACGATTGCCATTTTCTTGACGACGAGAATATTCATTCGCCATTTTTCACTTATCCAAATTTATTTCAAGTCAAAGAGAACTACATTCATTTGCATTTTTCCATCTATTATCATCTAATTTGGAAAATTAGAGGAGGCGTTGGAAATTGAGATAAGACAAAGGAATCCTTATTGATGGAAGAGGAAAAGTTTTTTGAAAATCTTTTTATGGTCACATGAAAAGTGACAAATAATGCAAGTGAATTTATGAGACCTTTCGAATGCCAGTTGGAAAGTAAAGGAAGAAATTAGTGGGATTGAAGGAGAAAGCGGGAAATAATACTCAGAGTTGAGTGTTCATTCTATCCACTTTTATTTTCATATATGAAAATTAAGTTATGATCAAATTTTAAGCATTTAAGTCATGTGCAATAATATTTTGGTAAAATTAGTGTGCACGTAAATTCATCTTAGATCGATCAATTTTCAAAGGATGGAGTCAATAACCATGAGACATAATTAAGACTAAATAATTCAAAACGAAAGTATATTTGCTTAAGCAAACTTAGAAGTTATAGTTATACATAGATTCTTGGGCAAAATGAATTCAAAAGGACAAAAAAGCTTATTTTATTTCCAAATGCTCTTGCAATTAAATACAAAAAGTAGAAAGACATCAAACATGTACATATATGAACCATTATAATTTACATATGATGATCAAAAAGCTTGCTTGCTAGTAGCTGCATTTTAAAATTAGGAATATATAATATACAATTGTAATGGGATAACAGATTCAGTTAAAAGTACAGTTCCAAAAAGCACTTGAATGCTCTTTTAGTTAAAAATTAAGCAATTAAAAATTGATCTTACTATTTCCTACTTGGTTTTAATATAATAGTATAGATGTTGGTTGACAAGGCCGTGAGAACCAACTGGAGGGGAAACAGAGAGAGCCAAAGGAATGGAAGAGGATGAAATAATTGGAACAGTGGAGATATGGTCGGGTAAGGGAGGGGGGATTGGAATAGGTGGTGAGGGAGGATCGATAGGGATAGAGATGGGAGGAGTGGAAGGGAAAAAAGAAGAGATATTAGGAAAGGACGATGAGAGGATGGGCAAGGATTCCATGATAGGATTTTAAAAATAATACTAAGCTAACCACGTGTGTTCGCATGCCAACATATCAACGTATTCACAAAGTACTTTCATATGAACTTATGACTTGCACTTTCTTCCTTATGGGCCTATGAGTTGTAATTATATCCTTTGACTTGTATATTGAACCAAGAACTAACCTTTCTTTGAAATCCAAGCACATAGGATTAGACCAGATTTTTACCTAATAGTATATTTAAATCCTAATATCTATACATGTAGATATTGATGAAGTCATTGTTTGATGATATGTGTCATATTAAACATATAATTATCAAACATCATCATTTGTATAATGATTAGATATAGTATCAATTGAATGTTCATAAAAGAGGAAGATGGAATCAATTAGTGATGCCACCTTCATCTCTTTCCTTTACATCTTGATGTGATTGTATCTAAATCTAGTACTAAGTTTGTTCCCATCTTTAAAAACCAAGAAATTATATTTACTATACGTTTCATATGTATGAACATACTTACTTATGTAAATGAAACATAGATTTACATAGAGGATTACTTTTTTCCTTTAAAAAAACAAATACAATGTAGATTTAATAAACTAAGAATAAGACAATCTTAATAAAATAAGATTTTACAAAAACAACTAGATTGGATATATTATTTGTAACGATTCGTAATTCTTCACATTTCAAGCTGATAATAAACCACACATCAAGTTGAATTGAACGAAAAGGTGATCAGTTAGGGGAAAGAAAGAAGAAGAAAGAAGAAAGAATAGAAGAGAGAAGAGAAGAGAGAAGAGAGAAGGAAAACCAAACAACACATAATCTCACAACACTGTGGAACAACATATAATATAATATCAATGATCTTTAAAAAAGAGAAACTGTAATATACATACATCAAATCAGAGTAAACAAATAACTAATCATCAACCTGGATATTTATAACAATTTGTCCTCACAGATGCTGATAATTTAGACAAATGCAGCGGAAAATAAACATACACATGAGTATGACTTGAAGACCACTGGCTCGTCTTAGGAAGCTCCAAAGCGTCCAAACTGAATATGTAAATATACTCGAGCTGACCCAAGCATTGTAAGGGAGTAACACTCAGATTCGCCTGTAAACTAGCAGAAGAAAACATATCTCAATTGGATTTTTATAGTTATAAAAACCTTTCAAAACAAAAGGTATTTCGTAAGACCACACCATACATAAATACAGATGGGTTTTTACCTTACGATAACCAAAACATTTCATATCAAATCTTCTGATATTATAATAGTGTCTAGGATGCAAATACATATTAATAATAGCCCAACTTGTTACATTTATTAAATTTCAGCATAATAGGTTTACAGCTAAAATTGTAAAGGCTCGTATTGGAGAATGAATTGCATATTATGACAAGACAAGGGACTACCTTCCGACAACATACCTTTTGAAGAATGTAACGAGGCACAACCCCGTGCCCTCTATCAAGATAGAACCAGCCTACCCATATTATAGATAGTATCAAATATCCCATCACTTCGATCTTTCCCAACCTATCCATGTCTATAGCATGCACAACAAACCTAAAATATAGAGGGTAATCTAGAAAGGTGATGAACATATCCTAATGGAAGCAACCCACTCAGCCCTACCGCATCTACGCCGTTTTTGTTATTCCCGATGTGCGAGGCTTAAGGTAACATTTTACCTTTCATAAAACAAATCCTACTTTGAATGCCACATTACATTTCCAGCAACACACAAAGTGATTATTTTCATAAAAGTACAACCACCAAGTTCATATGCCTCAGAGAAGGGTGTTAAGTGCAAGAGGGTTTACCTCCTACACCACCAAACAGATACATATTTGTAAAAACCAATGTATGTGGTTCTTAGAATTGAATTGTCATATGTTCGTCCATACAAATTGTCTAGGAATAGGACAAACCGAAGGCACTCTCCTACTATATCCTGTCAGAAATCAACCCTAGGATTAGTAGCGAGCAGTCCTTGCATCGAATATTTTTCGAATGAAGCACTACTGCCATCATATATATATATACACACATACATACATACATATATATATATATATATTTGTGTGTGTGTGTAATATTGAATCGTGGGCTAGTGGCAAGCAATCCTACATCATTAAGATCCTCGTCTTCAAAATTCACCATCTTTATCAAATTTGCACTTTCAAACATATGCGTTAGTCCAAAGTGGTTTTGAGATAAATCCGATCCTACTCTCTCTGGACCATCAATCGATAAGAGACCCTTAACCTCATATGGAAACCAAATTTCGTAGACTTATCATGTTTCCAACTCTCAACTTGTTATCATTTGGCCAAGACGGAAACTCAGTAGATTGGAGTACCATAATCACTCTGCCTTATTCGAATCATCATTCTTAACACCAAATGATAATCAAGTCTACTCAGTAGGCCTCATACTAAGTGCACGACTAATATGTTCCCATATCAAGTCAAGGAACCAAAAATAGCCAAAAATACATTCTAGCACACAAGCTGTCACTTGGTAACTAGTCTTTTATTAACTAAATCATTTTCAAACATTTATCTCAAAATATCTTTAAAAAGATATATTCTCCAAACCGTTTTAGTCTTTTGATATTTGGAAAACATTTCCATATGCTTATTTCAATGGTATAAGTATATTCATGAACCATTTCATTTTCAACGCTTAGAAAATATCTTCATATGTTTAAATCCGTGAGAAGTATACTTACAAATCTCTTGAGGAAAGTTTCGTATTTTCCAAAACATGCTTTATTGAGTCAAAACGAATGTTGCGTGAAATGTCATTATGACAACCCAAAACAATGGTATAGGGATTCGACTATTTATATTTATATAAATCCTGTATACTATATAAAATACTTTCTTTTGAAAATCACTTACTATAACAACAGTGTTATAGTATATGTCTTTCTTGCTTTCTCGAAAACATTTATCACAACAATAAATGTTGAAATCTATATTTACACCCTATAGTACATTTTAAATCACCTTTTAAAACCATTTAGCTCTATAAAAAAATATCACTTTCAAAGCATTCCTTTAAAAGTTTATTTTAACTTTTAAAACATGAATGTATTTCCACTATGAAAATCCATATCCAAATCTCAATATATATGATTTCCATATTTATAAAACTATGTTTATAAATCTCCTTTCTATTTTTATAAATCTTCTCTTTATAAAATCTCTTTATTTAAAATTTTTATTTATAAATCAATTCCTTTATAAATCTCATTTACATATAAAATCCTATTTACAAATCTGTTTACTAAATATCAATTACAAATCCATTTTCAATATTTATAAAACTCTGTTTATAAATCGATTACTTTTTTTTATAAAATATTACTTTTATAATCTTTTATATAAACCATTTTAGAAATATTCATTTCAAACTATTTCTATCTTATATGAAATAGTATTTCCTTTATAATAAAACATGGACTTATCTATTAAGTTTTAAAACCTATGCATTACAATTTGAAAACCTCCATTTAAAAATACTTCACAAAACAATTAAATTACTATTCTAAAAATCATTTTTTTATTTCATTTCAGTAAACTCCTTCTTTTAATAATTTATAAATAAGTATTAAAACATGTATTATTCCAAGCATCACTTTAAAAACCACTTCGATTCAAAATCATTATTTTACAGTATTTCAAAATACTAAAAATAAGGTCTAGTGCTACTATAGTACGAAATAAGCAAAATCATGTCCAAGTCATCAAATATGGCATCCAATAAATCATATATCACAATATGTATAAAAAGTAAAATCAACAGTGATGAAGAATCCTGTTGGATCCCTCCAGCCAGTCCCCCTACATCACATATAGTATATAATCGTATAATATGGGTCTTCCACTACCAGGCGGGTACATATAAAAGGTCTTCTGCTTCAAGGGTGGAAATAAATCCAAACCAATTGATAAAGTAGTAAATCATCCAAATAAGCAACAAACATGCATAAATAAAAATATCAATACTTATATAAAACATAAGTGGGTCCAAGTAGATGAGTTATCTCACCTTAATTTCAGTTGTCATCGAAGCATTCTGGTTTCCAATAAAATAGAGCATCGTTTTATTTTTAGCTAAAATTCTTACACGCTCCAAATTTGATGAATCCAACTCGTTGACGTAGATATTATTGCTACTAGTCCAACTCAACTGACCATGTCCAAATCCGACCTCGTATCGACAAGATACGAATAAATGAACATATAAGAATAATTAAATTTTAATTGACTTCAATTAATTAATTATTACTTTAATCACCTCCTTATTCAAACCAGGTTCACACTCGAACCCATCATCGCATTTGTTCAATCATACGCTACCTCCGCCATAGTCAATTTCACGCCGCCATGACTTGCCAAAAGGTATCCCCAACCAAGTCAAACTCAATGACCCTAGTGCTGCCTTCCTTAGATGATCAAAGCATCCTGGTAAACTAAAAAAAGGCTGTCAATGTTACGCCTCTATCGCCACCGCCATGCTTCATCAATCGCCAATCCAACCATCAGATCACTTATCTCATCAAACCAAGCAACTTCACAGTTGAGGTCGAAGGCCAATACGGCCTCTGTGGTCGCGATCATCATGGACCGTTGAATGGGGACGATAAAAATAGTGGCTACATTATTAAATTTAGGGTTTTGCAAAATTAAGGATGTTGAGGTCCTTTTATGGAAAAATAACCAAACACTATTCAAGCTTTAAATTTTCAAACTCCAATCGATATGTGTCGATTGTCGTTCTATACTAAATACCCCTATTTCGAACACAATGGAACTAGTATCGGAATCCAATCCCATCATGTATAGAGTTAATTTTCAAAATCAAATCATATTAATTTAAACTCATTTAATTAATTTTCATGCATTTTGAGCTCATACGACCAAACGATAAGTCTCATAGCCACGAAATTCGTTAACGTATAATAATTTATTATTACGGATCCAATGACACTAGTTTCATCGAAATCTGAGATAGTGTATCGATGACTATTTTCACACGTTAATTAAACGAATTATTATTAAAACCATTCTAATCACTTTTATTTCAATTTTAAAGTTTACTATCTTTATTCTTATTTAAACATAATTTAAATCAGCTTTCGCAATCATTTTTATTCACATTAAATCCCTATATTTGAAATTTAAGCCGTTTGGCTTTCTAAATTAGCATTTCAATATTTCAAATTAATTAAATATTTCAAATTCAAATAGCCAAAATCGTAGGTCGTTGCAGACTTCTATCCTTAAAAAAATTTCATCCTCTACATTGCCAAGGTAAGAAAAATGCCAAAACCCGTTAACTTTCCAAAATCGATTTGTTGAAATAGATCATAAAATTTTCGAAGTCTTTAAATTCATTCACTGATACCAACTAATAGCGTTCCAAGTTATTCTAAAAAAATTAAATTTTAGTCATCAAAATTCTCAAAAATTTTCTAATGCCTATGTTTATGAAAAACTTCGTAAGCATCTCCTTCGCGCTGCTTGATCCGAAAATTTACAATACGTATATAATATAAATCTCATCTCAACGATAAGGCATCCCATAGGAAAAAACATAAAATGTGATATATGGTCCCAGATTTGTACCTTTTCTTAACATTAGCAAGAATATACAATTAATATAATGTGAAATAAAGCTCCAAATATGAAGCATACACCGTCGATACCTACTAAACACTTAGCAATCATTGAGAATGAGTATATGGAAAGTAAACCCGCAATATAACATAGGCTAATATAACCACCATATGCAACCAAAGAAACCATCATGCATCCTTACATAAAAGTGTTTACACTTATTAGTAAACAAAGTTAGTTAATCATAGCATACAATCATACCAAATCCCGTAAGATGCCCATAGACCATTTGTATGCAATATCAAATCCCATCGCTCTCTCGATCACACAATTTTACTTCCGAACTAGTATCGCTAACTCGACTTCTCTAGTACGGATTTCAATCAATTTTCTTGATTAGAAACTGCCATTCTCTTTGCATAGCTATATACTATGATAGAGAAATTCAGAATAAATCAAAAATCCATATCCAGTGCTCTGTCAAAAATCGAGTGAAAAATCCTAACTCGAACCGGTGTAAATCACCACGAAATCATGTACTCGAATCTGGATCAAACAGTTATGCGAATAACGTGATCTACGTACAACTTACGTATTTATTTCCATTTGTTTTCTTAACTGTACCAAATTCTTTTTATTCGGATTCATTTTATTCTCATTCATTTCATTCATAGTATATTTCTTTTAATACTAATATCACTTATGAACCATTCTATAAAATCATTACTTAAGTTTATTATAAACATTTTATACGACATAGCTTATTTTGAACACTTCCAAGCTCAAGTTCATATTCATTTTAAATCACAGTCAATTTCATTTTAAATCACAATCAAGTTCATATTCATTTTATTTCATAGCACGATTTCATATTTTCTTTTGTTAACCATTTTTTAAATTGGGTTTTTCTTTCCATTTTCTCAAATTTTGTAAGTTATATAAACTTATCTGCTTATAATTTTTTGAATATTTACTTAAGTTCATCCACATTCTATAATTAAAACTTGTGGTTATATAATCACTTTACAACTTAAGTTTATATTCATTTCAAACTCTTTTGCATCCTAAGAGTGTACAAAATTTCCAATTTTCCTTACTTAACCAGAACATTAAACATTTTTAAATTTTGTTTTAACTTACTATTTTTCAACTTATAAGTTACAAAAACTTAATTTCTTATATTCACAAACACTTAAATGAAAATTATCAGAATTCAAACAACTATTTTTTTTCTTTTCAAAGCATTTTAAAATCCTTATACGTGTTCCTTTGTATATCAAATCATACTTTTGAAATCTAAAACAATCTTTGTTTTCCAAACAAAACGTTATTTTACTAAAACAAAATTTTATAGCAAATCACTATGGTAGCAATCCGTTACTTAGAAACTCGATAATGATCACCGAAATGCTGCAGTCATCACCCGAATTATTTTTCAGTGACTGAAGTGAGTTCAGTGCTTTCTTGTCTCTTTTAGTTTCGATTTTAAAATATTTCTAATCAAAATATTTCACAATTATACTGTTATTATTTCTTCCAAAACCTCTAAAAATTAATTTTCAATATCACCGGATTTAAATTCTCAATTTCTTGTTTAAATCCTTTTTTATTTATACCCATTTTTATAAATATACTTATACAATTTCATTTCTTTTTATTTATAAATCACACTTATATAATTTTACTTCTTATACAATATCATTTCACAAATGTTGATTATTTTAATTAAAATCCATACTCTATAATTCACATTTATAAATTCACTTTCTTATATAACTCATTTTACAAATGTTTGTATTTGTCTAGATTATAATAAATAACTTTTATTAACATTATACCATAAATTGAACCAACATGCCATATACAACTGTAATAATTTTTGAAAATTATCCCTTTATATATATAATATAATCGAGGTAAAATTATTTCATTGACCCAATTTCAAAACAATACTATGTCGAATTGCTATGTTGAAGTTTTAGAGATCTCTATCAATAACGTTAATTACTCGTATTGCCCAAAATCCATAAGCTACTCAACAGATCAACTAACATGGTATAAAATATTTTTTTATCACTAACATGTACGTGCTTATATATACACACACTAAAACTCATTTTACTGTGCTACTGACCCTATATATAATTAGAACCCCACCAAAGCCTAGGTGTTCGCTAACCTAAGCTTTGATACTAACTATAGTGACCTACAATTTCGTATATTTCAAGCTGACAATAAACCACACATGTCCAACTTGAATTGACCGCAAAGACGAATAGTTATGGGAAAGAATGAAGAGAGAAGAGAAGAGAGAAGAGAGAAGAGAGAAATAAAACCAAACAACACAGAATCTCACAATCTAGTGGAACAACATATAATATAATATTAATGATCATTTCAGAAGAGAAACATTAATATACATACATCAAATCTGGGTACACAAATAGCTAATCATCAACTTGTATGGTTATAACAATCTATCCTTACAAATGCGTTTAATTTAAATAACCAATGCAGCGGAAAATAAACATATACGTGAATACGACTTCAAGACCTCCAGCTTGTCTTCGAAAGCTCCAAATAATACAAACTGAATTTGTAAATATACTTGGTCTGACCCGAACATTGGAAGGGAATAACTCCCGAATCAGTCTGGTAAATCGACGTGAGAAAACACATCTCAGTTGGATTCTTGAAGTTATAAAAACCTTTCAGAACAAAGGTATCTCATAAGATCATGTTGCACATAAACACGGATGGATTTTACCTTACGATAACCAAAATATTTCATATCAAATCTTCTGATATTATAAGTACTATCTAGGGTGCAAATACATATTAATCATAGCTAAAATTGTTACATTTATTAAATTCCAGCATAATAGGTTTACTACTAAAACTTTAAAGGCTCTATTGGAGAACGGATTCCATACAATGACAAGGTAAAGGACTCCCTTCCGACAGCACATCTCTAGAAGACTGTACCAAGGCACAACCCTACCGCCCTCTACCCAACATAAAACTAGCCTAATTTTATCACAGATAGTACCAAATATCCCATCACCTTGGTCGTTCCCGACCTATCCGTGGCCACAACATACATAACAAACCCAAAATATAGAGGTTAATCTGGAAAGGTGATGAACATATCCTAAGGGAGTGACCCACTTAGCCCTGCCACATCTACTTTGTTTTTGCAATTCCCAATGTGCGAGGCTTAAGGTAACATTTAATCTTCATAGAATCAATCCTACTTTGAGTGCCACATTCCATTTCTAACAGCACGCTAATTGATTTCCATGGAAGTACAACCCCCGAGTTCATAGGCCTCGAAGAAGGTGTTAAGTGCAACAGGGGTTACTTCCTACACCACCAAACAAATATACGTTTGTAAAACCAATATACTTGGTTCTTAGAAATGCAATGTTAGACATACACTGATACAAGTTGTCCGGGAACAAACAAACAGAAGGCACTCTCCAACTACATCCCATCGAGAATCAACCCTAGGATTAGTAGCGAGTAGTCCTTGCATCGAAGATTTTTAGAATTAAGCACTGCTGCTACCATATATATAAATATACATACATACATATATATATAGTATGGAATCGTGGGGCTTGTGGTAAGCAGCCCTACATCATGAAGATCTCTATCTTCAAAAATCATCATCGTCAACAAATTTGCACTTTCGAATGCATACGTCAATCCGATGTGGTTTTCAAATAAATCCAATCCCGTTCTCTCTAGACCAACAATCGATAAGAGACCCTCAACCTCCTATGGAAACCAAGTCTTGTAGACTAATCACATTTCCAACTCTCAACTTGCTGTCGTTCGAACAAGAAGGAAGCTCAGTATAATGGAGTACCATAGTCACTGTGCCCTACTTAAATCATCATTCTTAACACCAAACGATAATCAAGCCTACTCGGTTGGCCTCATACTAAGTGCACGACTAATCAGTTCCCACACCAAGTCAAGGAACCAAAAGTGACCAAAAATACAATCTAGCACACAAGCAGTCATTGAGCCTAAACGTTAATCTTTTATGAACTAAATCACTTTCCAAATATTTATCTCAACATATGTTTAAAAAGATATATTCTCAAAACTATTGTAATCTTTAGATATTTGGAAAACATTTCCATATACTTATTTCCACGATATAAATATATTCACAAACCATTTCATTTTCTACACATAGAAAATATCTCTATATACTTAAATCGGTAATAAGTATATTTACAAGTCTTTTGGAAAGCTTCATATTTTCCAAAACATGCTTTTTTAAGTCAAAACGAGTGTCACGTAAAACATCGTTACGACAACCCGAAACAATAGTATATGGATTCGACTATTTATATTTCTATAAATCCCATATACTATATTAAACATTTCCTTTTGAAAATCACTTATTATAACAACAGTGTTATAGTCTATGGTTTCCTCGCTTTCTCGAAAACATTTATCACAACAATAAATGTTGAGATCTAGGTCTTTGTCTCTTATTACATTTTAAATCACCTTTTAAAACCATTTAACTTCATTGGAAAATATCACTTTTAAACCATCGCTTAAAAATATTATTTTGACTTTTAAAATGTGAATGTATTTCTTGTATGAAAATCCATATCCAAATCTCAGCATAAATCATTTTCATATTTATAAGTCTATGTTTGTAAATCTCCTTTCTATTTTATAAAATTCTCTTTATTTATAAAATTCTTTTTATTTATAAAATTCTATTTATAATCCATTCCTTTATAAATCTCATTTATTTATAAAATCCCATTTATAAATCTATTTACCAAATATCAATAACAAATCTATTTTTAATATTTATAAAACTCCGTTTATAAATCTATTACTTTATTTATAAAATAATACTTTTATAAATCTTTTTTATACATCATTTTAAAAATATTTGTTTCAAACTATTTCTATCTTCTATGAAACTGTATTTTCTTTATAACAAAAGATGGAATTATCTACTAAGTTTTAAAACCCTTGTAATGCAGATCGAAAATCTCTATTTAAAAATTCTTCACAAAACAGCTAAATTAATATCCAAAAATCATGTTTTTATTTCATTTTACCAAACTCGTTTTAATAATTTATAAATGACTATTAAAATATGTATTATTCTAAGTATCACTTTAAAAATCACTTCAATTCAAAATCGTTATTTTATAGTATTTCAAAATACTAAAATAAGGACAAGTGCAACTATAGCACTAAATAAGCAAAATCTTGTCCGTTTGCCAAATATGGCATTCAACAAATCATATATCATAATATATATGAAAAGTAAGATCAATAGTGGTGAGGAATCTTATTGGATCCCTCCAACCTGTCCCCCTGCATCACATGCAGTATATAATCATATAATGTAGGTCATCCGCTACTCGGCAGGTACATATAAAAGGTCATCTGCTTCAAGGCGGGAATAAATCCAAACCAACCGACAAAACAGTAAATCATCCAAATAAGCAACAAACAGGCATAAATAAAAATATCCGCACTTATATAAAATATAAGTGGGTCCAAAAAGGCGAGTTAACTCACCCAAATTTCAGTTGTCATAGAAGCATTCTAGCATCGAATAAAATAGAACAACGTTTGATTTTTAGCTGAATTCTTACAAGCTTCGAATTTGACGAATCCAACGCAACTATACGCGTCCAAATCCGACCTCGTATGGACAAGATACGAATAAATGAACCATTTTAGAATAATTACATTTTAATTAACTTAAAGTAGTTAAGTTATTAACTTAATCACCTCCTCATTAAAATCCAGGTTCACGCTCGAACCCATCAGCGCCCCTGTTCAATCAAACGTTGTCGCCGCCGTTGGCGATTTCATGCCACCGCGACTTGCCAGAGGGTAGCCCCATCCATGCCGAACTCAATGACCCTAGCACTACTTTCCCTTGATGACCAAAGCACATTGGCGTACTATAAAAGGGCTGCCGACGTCGCGCCTCTATCGCCGTGGCCACGCTTCATTGATCACCAATCCAACCGCCATACCACTTCATGTTATTGAGCCAAGCAGCTTCGTAGTTAAGGTCAAAGGTCGATACGACCTCTGGTGTCGCGATCATCATGGGTTGTTTGATGTGGACGATAAAAATGATGGTTATGTTATTGAATTTAGGGTTTTGCAAAATGAAGGATGCAAAGGTCCTTTTATAGAAAATAACTGAACACTATTCACATTTTAAATTTCCAACTTCAACAGAGGCGTGCTGACTGGCGTTCTATGATAAATACCCCTATTCCAAACACATTGGAACTAGTACCGGAATCCAGTGCCATCATACACAGAAGTTAAATTTTAAAATCAAATATATTAATTTAAATTCCTTTAATTAACTTCTAAGCATTTCGAGATCGCACGATTAAACGATAAGTCTGATCGCCATGGAATTCGTTTACATACAATAATCTACTATTACGGCTACAATGGCACTAGTTTCATCAAAATCTAAGACATTGTCCTCGAAGGCTATTTTCACACGTTAATTAAAACAAATTATTATTAAAACCATTCTAATCACGTTTGATTCAAATTTAAAAGTTTACTATTCATTCTTATTTAAGCAGAATTTAAATCAGCTTTCGAAATGATTTATATTCACATTAAATCCTTATATTTGAAATTTAAGTTGTTTGACTTATAAAATTAACTTTTCAATATTTATAAATATTTCAGATTCAAATGACCAAAATCCTAGGTCATTATAGTATTAAACATTATGTTACATAAGCCAACTAAGATCCAATAATGGAAGTATTTTAAATCTACCAATTTCATCCACTACAGGCCAGGCTAGTTCTAACAGCCTCGCCCGAGTGGAAAAAGGAATAAATTTAAAGGGAAAGTTGACATGACCATCTTACGCTTCTTTATGAATGTCATTGAGACGGTAACATAAGGTGACACGACGAATCTATCTAGAGACTCTTTCAGAAGTTTATCGAGATTCTCCATCAAGAGAAAGAAAGGAATGAACGGGAAGTCTAAAACACCCCTATACCCTTTAGTATACCCAAAAAGGCACACTAAAAGATGTGCTGCGTTATAGGTATAGCTGAAGCATCACAGAGACTAAGATTCACAAGACAAGTAAATAAAAAAAATAGAGGAAACATTTAAGTAATAACTGGACATTTAAAATTAAACTTCATTTCAAAACAGAAATATGTCTTAAAAACCAAATGCACATGTCTCGTGAAAAATACAATCTCACTCACATCATCAAAGTGCATAAACAATAAAAATCATACCTCTTAGATAATACAAGTACATCCAAAGTCAAATGAAAAGAAAACTGAAAAGAAGAAGAATACATGAAGAACTCTAAGAACATATCTCCAAATGGTCTGAATGTTCTGTCCTTGATTCTGCTGGCCTATGGGGAAAAAGGGAAAAAAGAGGAGTGGGTCAGACTATAAGTCTGGTGAGTGAAAGTAATTACTAGCATTCTTAAGCAAGATAAAGGTAATAGACTAGACAACATTTCTATTATGAAAGAAAAATACAGAAAAGATAAAACTGAGATAAAACACTGTTTCTGATTCTATTTATTTTGATTGTGATTGTTTGCACTTATCTTAGATTGATGTGATTAGGTTGAAACCCTAATCCTATTTTAATTAGGCTAAAGTCCTAATTCTACCAGTTGATCGGCCTTCTATCTTTGTTGTCGCACTATGAATCAATCATGTTGGTCACTGCAAAAGACACATGTTTAGTGCTTGGAATGCAGTAGCGAATTATTTACCCTAATCGATGCCGCACGCCTAATCGTCGCCGGTACGCACTAACTGTCGTCCCTTATTTACATTTCTTACTCACCATAATCAGCATAAGCGTGCCCAGCCTCACCAAATATTGTAAGACCATCGATCCTAGTCTGAAAGCGAATGATGTCTAGCCCCACCTAAGTGTTGTGAGACCATCAATCCTAGTCTAAAAGGGAATGCTGTCGATACTGGTCCTAATAAACAAATTCTAGTTTGCGCACCTTGCCCCTTGCCCAAATCCCCCAATTTGAGCATTTATCTATTAGTTATTTACCCTAATTAGCATAAGCGTGTCCCAACCTCACCTGCTATTGTGAGACCATCAGTTAGTGACTGAAAGTGAATGCTGTTTGCACGGTCCCTACTTCAATCTTTGCTTATTAACTTAAATGTAAGCTATAAAATAAGCCTCTTCTGTTATTTCTTCTATATTTGCTTATTAACTTAATCTAAGTTTTGAAATAAGCATTTTTTATTCTTTCTGTTTAGTTAGAACGTACGTTATAATTGTTATTCTTCTATTTTCATTTTTTAGTTATAACCACTAATTATAAACATGCCTGCAAATGTCTCAAATCTTCCTATTTTAGTCTATCCTCTTTTTATTACAGTTCTTTATTATTTTACATCTAATTTTTGTAAGTTCAGTGTTTATGTCTATGTAGTCCATATAAACAAATTCTCCTCTTTTTAATATTCTTATATTTTATTGTTGTGAAAAGGAATAAAAAGAAACTAACATTTACAAGCTAAATTCAAACTTAAAACAGATGTAAATAAATACAAATAACTATAAATAGCTATAAATAACTGAATAAAATAGACTGAAAAGAACTTTAAAAACTAACTATAAATAACTTATATAAAAACTGCCTCAAAATTGCAGAAAAACTACAACTATTGAGAACCTTATTATTTTAAATTACTTAAAAATCTAAAATAATTACAAAACACTCACCTGTGGTCCTTAGCTCTATTCCTTGGTTTTCCCAGATCCACTTCTAGGGCGTAGAATATTTTTATTGAAAAGATCTTCTTTTAAGAAAAAATTTCTTTTTAGAGTCCATCCTCGGGAAATGAACCCGGTTGGGAGAAAATCTGGATGAGAAAAATAGCTAGGTCTAGGGTCTTATTTATAGTATAGCTTAGGGATCTCAAGTCATTGGATTTGAAGATTAAATCTCGTGCAACCACGTCATAGGCTCACTAGGGACCTTTGGATGGAAGCACGAACGGACATGATTGAAGGAAAATGGAACAATGACGTGTTCGAAGTAACCTTGACGAAGTAATGTCCAAAAGAATAGGCGGGTCAAACCTAAATACAATGGGGGTCGACCCAAAGGTGGACCTAACCCATGTCTAGGTCGACCTAGCCCATATATGGTTCGATGTAGGCCTTGTAATATATATTACTTTTTTTTGTTTTAATTTCTGATTTCACATTTCTCTCGTATCTTCTCCACACTGACCCTGATTTTAACAAGTTGTACATGAAAATTGATCAGAAAATCGCCACGTACACAATGGTGCAACTCCCATAGCTCGATTCTGACAATTTCATAAACTTATTTTATTATTTAATAAACTCGCTAATTAATTATTATAGCTCAAATTTGGGTTGTTAAATTCTCTATTCCTTAAAGGATTCCATCCCCGAAATCTCCAAGGACAGAAGAATGAAATAAATATTTTCATTCAAATTCTACAACTAAATATTCAACCATCATCCATTACATCCATTGTTCTTAAGCTTTCTAATGCGACTTATGTTATATGCAATAGTGTAGTATCAATGTCCCTAACTAATGAAAAATATTAGGCGGTCTACTGATTTAGTCGACCTCCTTTTTATGCAATCATGTACGTGTCATGCATCCAAATGAATACAAGTTTCCTAATGATAACAGATAGTTATATATGCATGCTACGATCATCATCCAAATGCAACAATCATATGATAATCATCTATTATAACAACCATGGAAATAAAGTAAAAATGCAAATGCACACTCATCCATATGCATATGTTTTAGTGACCTAGTTAGGCCGATCCATAAGAGATAATAGTGCCTAATGTAGATATATGCGCCCATTAGCATCCACTAGCAAACACTTGCAACCACTAGCGTCCACCATACATAATATCTACCCTCCTAAAGGATACTAAAGGAAAGAAGCTATTCAAAATTAAAGATGGAAATAGAAAATTCAAGACGTACCAATGAAAAAATACGGATAAGCGGTAAGTATTTTATCCTCAGCCTCCCACGTAGCGTCCTCAATGCTGTCTCCCCACTGCACCTTAACCAAAGGAACTTCTTTATTCCTAAGCTTCTTGATATCTCGTCCAACGATCTTGGTAAGAATGAGACGAACCGAGGCTTCTCTCTCCACTTCAACTTCCTCAAGTTGACTGGTTCCATTACCTCTGCTAAATCATGAAAGCGCTTTCTCAAGTGCGAAACATGAAAAACATCATGAACTCCCGCGAGCCTCTCTGATAGCTTTATCCAATATGCCATCTTCCCTACTCTTTCCATAATGGGGAACGATCCTATGAATCTGGGAGCAAGTTTCCTACTTGATCCAAATCTTACTACCTTTCTTAGCGGAGATACCTTAATGAAAACCAAATTTCCTACCTCAAATTCAATATCCCTTCTCCACTTATCTGCATAGGGTTTCTACCTATTTTGAGCCATCTTCATTCTCCCTCTATTCAACTCAATCCTTTCCAAAGTCTCTCTAACCATGTTGGGATCTAATAGAAATCTCTCTGTAGACTCCAACAGACATGAAGGTGACTTGCAAGGTCTTCCTTAAAGAGCTTCATAAGGTGCCATCCCAATGCTAGCCTGAAAACTATTATTATATGCGAACTCCACTAAAGGAAGATGCTCATTCCAAGTTCCTCCAAATCAAGAATGCACATCCTCAACAAATCCTCAAGAACTCTATTAACTCTCTCTGTTTGGCCATTCGTTTGGGGGTGATAGGCCGTACCTAATCTAAGCGCATCCCTAAAGCCTCTTGCAAGCTTCTCCAAAACTCGCTAGTAAAGATATGGTCTCTATCGCACACTATGCTAGAGGGAACTCAATGAAGTCAGACTATCTCACGAACATATAAGGATGACAAATAAGATTCCGTCCTCTTACTCTTGACCGAAATGAAGTGGGTGCTATTAGTCAAACGATCTACAATCACCTAAATACTGGTATTCCCCTTCCTAGATCGTGGTAAACCATCTACCAAGTCCATCGAAACACTATCCTACTTCCATTCGGGTACATCTAATGGTTGAAGCAATCCGTCGTGCTTCTGCTGCTTTGCCTTAACTCTTTGGCATACAAGACACTTAGCTACCAATTATGCCACGTCCTTCTTCATGCCATTCCAATAAAACACTCTCTTCATGTCCACATACATCTTATCACCAACCGGAAGAATAGTCATTCTAGATTGGTGTGCTTCTACTAGAACCGCTCTCATCAAATCACCAGTGCAGGGGACACAAAGTCTTCAATCTCTCCTTAACCACCCTTTACAATTAATGGAATAGTGTTGGAGATGTCTAGAGACCTCTCCTCTGATAATCCTCTTTAGAATACCCATATGCTCCGAATCCTCTCGCTGCCTTGAGCCAATTTGTTCTATGAGGGTAGGCTTAATCTTAAGTGTTGCCAATAATCCTTGGGTAATGTTCGTAGAGGTCTTAAATCAAAGGTGAAAATAAACTTTGGGCTTTTTCATTCCATGAATATTAGACTAAGGGTTGCTCTCTTCCTACTTAACGCATCCGCAACTACGTTCCCTTTCCAGGGGTGTAAGCTATCTCAAAGTCATATGATGCTAGAAACTCCATCCAACTCTGCTGCCTTAAGTTTAAATCCTTCTGTGAGAATAGGTACTTCAATGATTTATGGTCAGTGAAAAGCTCAGACCTCTCTCCTAGCATGTAATGTCTCCACGACTTGAGCGTGACAACAATAACAGCTAACTGCAAATCATGGGTTGGGTAGTTCTTCTCATGAATTCTCAACTGTCTACTTCCATAACATACTACCCTCCCTTCTTGCATCAATACTACTCCAAGCCCTATCCCACATGCATTAATGTATACTGTAAATTTTTTAACTCTGTCAGATAAAACTAATACTGGTACACTAGTAAGGGCCCTCTTCAGCTCGTGAAGGAATCCTCACAATCTATGTCCCATATGAATGCCGTATTCTTCTTAGTGAGGCAAGTAAGTGGTGCTGAAATCTTAGAAAAATCTCTGATAAACTTCCTATAATAGCCAACCAAACCCAGGAAGCTTCTAACTTCAGTAGCATTATTGAGGGCCTTCCAATCCTGCACAGCTACTACTACCTTAGCGGATCCACAGCTAAACCCTCTCTTGGGACTACATGCCTCAAGAAGCTCACCTACTTCGAGAACTTTGCCTTCAACTGATGAACACAAATTGTACGAAGAACCTCCTGAAGATGAATAGCATTCTCTTGCATACTATTGGAAAACTATAGATGTCATCCACAAACACTACAACGAACTTATTCAGGATATCTTGAAAACATGGATAATCAAATCTACAAAATAGGCTGGGGTGTTGGTCAGCCCAAATGGCATTACCAACCACTCAAAGAATCCATCGGATGTCCTAAATGCTGTCTTATTGATGCTATCGTCAACGACCTTAAGATTATGAAATCTAGTAGCTAAATCAAGCTGAGAAAATATTAAAGAGCCAACCAACTGATTGAAAAGATCGTCAAGCCTAGGAAGTGCGTAATGGTTCTTCTTTATGAGCTTATTCAACTCTCTATAGTCTACCCAAATTCGAAGAGAACCATCTGCCTTTGTAGCAAAGATGACTGGCGCTCCTCACTCAGATATGCTCCTTCTAATGAACACTTTCTCCAATAGCTGACTAATCTGCTTACTTAGCTCCTTCCTCTCCCTAGGAGTCATATGTTTCATGAGAAATGCCACTGGCTTAGCATTGTCATTCAGATAGATCCTAAAGTCAATCTCACTTTTAGGGGGTAGTCCCCTAACCTCTTCAAAAATGTCTAGGAAATCTCTAACAACTGGAACAAAATCTAACTCTCCTACTGATGAATCAACGAAATAAAGGAAGCTCGACATGACTGACCTCTGTAGGTCGCAAGAAACCTCGAGAGTCCTGCTACATGTCTCTAGTCTGACGACTCTCCTCTTGCAGTCTAATATTGCACCATAAGTGGATAACCAGTCCATCCCCAAAACCATCCCATATCCTGAAAATCCCAATACATAGGCGTCATAGTCAAATTCTACGCCTAGTATAAAAAATTTCAAACCCCTACAAATCATGGATGAATGTGCCGATCCTCCTATAGGGTTTGAAACAACTATAGGGTCAACAAATAGAGAAATATCTGAGTGTAAGTAATCAACCAAGGAACTAAAAGTGAAGGAATGCGATGCTCCAGAGTCAAAAAGAGTCCGAATAGAAAAATCTAAAATAGAGATTAAACCTTCTGTAGAGACTTTCCTACCTCGATTCGATCCACTAGAACGTGCTAGATCCAAAGCCTGCACTTGCAATGTAAGTGCGCCTGCTCTCTACCCTGCGCTCTAAGGACAAGCTTTACTAAGGTGCCTAGCCTGCCCGTAATTGTAACACCTACCCTTAATCGTGTTCTTCTTACAGTCCTTAGTGAAATGCCTAACCAATCCACAATTTTGATATTTTTCACCCTTCTTGATCTGCTTGTGAGGTCCTCCTCCGTTGTTCTTGCCCTTATCCCTCTTCTTCTTCCACCACTGCTTCTTAGAGTTTTCTAATTTAGGAACCTCCTTAACCTCTTCTTTCTTAGCAACATTTGACATAAGAGCCATCTCCACAAGTGAATCATATGTCGCTCCTATAGATACATGTGTCAATGCCAACCCTTGGATGGGCTGGTTCAAACCGTTAACAAACTTGATGGCCTTCTTATGCGGTGTATTAACAAGCTCCATTCCGAAGTGCGATAGCTCATCAAATTTATTTATATACTCTTTCACCGAAAGTCTTCCTTGCTTCATACTAATGAACTTCTTTAACTACATGCTTTCCTCAGCTTGTGACAAGAACTTCCTCTCAAATCTTTCTCGAAATCCAAACCAACCAATGTCTCTACCTTCCATCTCTATGATCTCTCACCAATAAGAAGCTTCTTCCTTCAGCTGCTAATACGCAAGCTGAACTCTCTGGCGGTCCTCCAATCCTAACAGCCCAAATATCCACTCTGTATTCCTCAACCAAGCTCGTGCCTCCATGAAATCCTCTGTTCTAGAAAACGTCATGCCTCTTAGACTAGCGAAGTCCTTACATAGCTTTTAAAAATTGGTTATTGCAGGTGGATTAATGGGATCTCCACCCACTGGTGTTGCATTGGGTGCTTGCCCTTGCACCTCTGGTATCGTAGTTTGATACGAAATCAGTTAGGGACTTGGACGCCCTTTAGAGGATTTGAGGCGTCCATACTATGCAAAGAAAAAGAGAATTTAGGGTCGAAAGAATCGAAAGAAGGTTGAATTGGACTTTGAGGGGATTTTACAAAAACTCTCTTATACTTAAAAACCATTTCTATAATAAGAGTTTCTTTCTGAAAAACACTTTTAGTTTAAAGATATGTCTATTTTGAAAAATACTTTACTTTTAAAATAAGTTTCTAGAAATCCTATAACCTTAGGCTTTGATACCACGTGAAACACCCCATACCTATTAGTATACCCAAAATGGGCACACTAAAAGATGTGGTGCGTTATAGGTATAGCTAAAGCATCATAGAGACTAAGATTCACAAGACAAATAAACAAAAAACAACGGAAACATTTAAATAATAACCAGACATTTAAAATTAAAGTTCATTTAAAAACAAAATATGTTTTAAAATGAAACACACATGTCTCATGAAAAATACAATCTCAATCACATCATCAGAGTACATAAACAATAAAAATCATCTATCTCATAAAGTACCAGTATGTCCAAAGTCAAATGAAAAGAAAACTGAAAAGAAGAAGAAGAATGCATGAAGAACTCCAAGAATATATCTCCAAGCGGTCTGAATCTACTGCCCTTGATTCTGCTGGCATATGGGGAAAAAAGGGAAAATAGAGGAGCGGGTCAGACTATAAGTCTGATGAGTGAAAGTAATTACTATCATTCTTAAGCAAAATAAAGATAATAGACTAAGCAATAGCTCTAGCATGAAAGGAAAATACAGAAAAGATAAAACAGGGATAAAATACTGTTTCTAATTCTATTTGCTTTGTTTGTGATTGTTTGCACTTGTCTTAGATTGCTGTGATTAGGTTAAATCCCTAATCCTATTTTAATTAGACTAAAATCCTAATTCTACCCATTGATCGGCCTTCTATCTCTGTTGTGCCACTGTGAACCAATCTTATTGGTCATAGCAAAAGACACATGTTTAGCGCTTGGAACGCAGTAGCGAATTGTTTACCCTAATCGATGTCGCACGCTCGGTCATCGCCAGTACACACTAATCGTCGCCCCTATTTTGACCTCTTATTTACCCTAATCAGCATAAGCATGCCCAGCCTTACCTAGCTGTTGTGAGACCATCAGTCGTCTGAAGGGGAATGCTGCCCAGCCTCACCTAAGTGTTGTGAGACCATCAGTCCTAGTCTGAAAGGGAATGTTGCCGATACTAGTCCTAACAAACGAATTCTAGTTTGCGTTCCTTGCCCAAATCCCCAGATTAGAGCCTCTATCTATTGGCCACTTATTTACCCTAGTTAGCATAAGCATGTCCCAGACTCACCTGCTATTACGAGACCATCGGTTCCTGACTGAAAGGGAATGCTGTTGCTATGGACCCTACTTCTATCTTTGCTTATTAACTTAAATGTTAGTTATAAAATAAGCCTCTTCTGTTATTTCTTCTATATTTGCTTATTAACTTAATCTATGTTTTAAAATAAGCTTTTCTTTTCTTTCTGCTTAATTATAACCAAAGTTATATTTGTTACTCTTCTATTTTCTCTTTTTAGTTATAACCGCTAGTTATAAACATGCTTGCAAATGTCTCAAATTTGCCTATTTCAGTCTATCTTCTTTTTTATTATATTTCTTTCTTATTTTAGTCTACTTTCTATAAATTAAGTGTTTATTTCTATTTAATCCATATTAGCGGATTCTGCTCTTTTTAATACTCTTATATTTTATTCGTGTAAAAAGGAATAAAAAGAAACTAACATATACATGCTAAATTTTAACGTAAAATAGATGTAAATAAATACAAATAACTATAAATAACTGAATAAAATAGCCGAATAAAATAAACTGAAAAGAACTTTAAAAACTAACTGTAAATAACTTATATAAAAACTGTCTCAAAATTATTGAAAAACTATAACTATTGAGAACCGTATTATTTTAAATTGCTTCAAAATGTAAAATAATTACAAAACACCCACCTGTGATCCTTACATCTATTCCTTGACCTTCTCGGATCCACTTCTAGGGCGTAGAATATTTTTATTAAAAAGATCTCCTCCCAAGAATTTTTTTCTTTTTAGGGTCCAGCCTTAGGCAAGGAACCCAATTGGGAGAAAATCTGATTAAGAAAAATAGCTAGGTTTATGGTCTTATTTATAGTGTAGCTTAAGGATCTCAGGCCATTGGATTTGAAAATTGAATCTAGTGCAAGCACGTCATAGGCTCGTTAGGGACCCTTGGATGGAAGCACTAACGCATAGGATTGAAGGAAAATGGAACAATGACGTGTTCAAAGTAACCTGGACGAAGTAACGTCCAAAAGAATAGGCGGGTCGACCTAAATACAATGGGGGTCAACCCTAAGGTCGACCTAACCCATGTCTGGGTTGACCTAGCCTATACAAGGGTCGATGTAGGCCTTGTAATATATGTATGTATATATATATTCTTTTTAATTTTTGATTTCGTATTTCTCTCTTATCTTCTCCAGGAAGACTCGGATTTCGACAAGTTATATGCGGAAATTGATCAGAAAATGACCATGGACACAATGGTCCAACTCCCATAGCTTGATTTTGACAATTTCACAAACTTATTTTATTATTTAATTAATTCATTTGTTAAATATTATAGCTCAAATTTTAGGTTGTTACAAAGTTGATTAGGAGTCGATTAAGGCCCTCCTCTTTAATGATTATGACATGAAGGCCCTAGTTGAGGGTCAACCAATATGAGGTGATAAAACTCTTTCTTTTGTGCAGGTGCTGACCTGGGCTCCCAAAGAATCCAGCTCTATAGACTTGGTAGAAGACACAGCTCCTACAACCAAGTAGTCTGGATGGAGGTTTCTACTTTTGTAAAGGTTAACTTTAAGGCCATTTAATTTCTACATCTATGCCATCACTACCCGCCGGTGCTGCGTCTACTTCTGAGGGGTACAACCTTGAACAACAACAGATCATGGAAACTTTTCTAGAGCTCACCTCAACTTCTTAAGGTATATCTCTAACTTCACCATATTTTGAAAAGCTCAATATATCCTCTAAATAAGCTTCTAAACTTTACCATTTAATTTTCCTCCTTAAAGGGCAACCCACTATCATGGCACTTCCAACACTTTCTCAGGCCATGAGTCCCCTAGTCACGGCTACTACTACCACCTTTTTAGTCATTTCATCTTTCTTCCCTAACCTAATATCCCTTATTGAGCATGGGCCTGATCCCAAAGCTGAAAAAATAAGAACTTAGGAGGCGGTATTGGAGAATTCAAACTTTTCCAATGATGATTATGATGATGAATTAACCTTCCCCAAGTCATGGGATCCAAACCTTCAACGGCTGCTAAGAAGGCTGTTGAGTGGGATTGGAAAAACCTCCTAAGCCTTTATACATTGCTATGTTAATTCCTCCTATACTATTAGGCCATCCTCTTCTGCAACTTCTATCGTTTCTCATACACTTCAAGATTCTCATGTTAAACTCAATGATCCTCTCGTTGGGCTATAGAAGAAGAGGATTCACAAAATGACATAAGCATTCCAAAAAGAAGGCATTGAAAGAAGCATCCTGCCAACCAATCTACCGAAGGATGGAAAAGAGGGAAGAGGTGATCATTTTCGGATTCTTTTAGAAGACAAATTCCTTTTGTGTTTTTTGGTTTCATGTATATAAGGCATTATTATGCGGGTACAACCCATGTAACTTGGTTCTCAAAGATGAAATAATAAATGTCGATTATGTTTAATTTTGTCTCATTTACGTTATCACATCTTTTATTTCTTTACCTACGTACTTGCTTGCATTTATAAATATATAATTATTTGTAGTAAAATTATTTATATATCATAACTACATGTGTCCATGAGTGGTACGATGCCATATTTACTATAACAGTGTACACATAAAAAAATATTAGTGTTATTTTTTTAATTTTTGTTTATTATTGGTCAAACATTTCCTATGTAACTATAAATAAAACCACACTCCATTACTACGATTGAGATTGTATGACTTTCCTCTCATGTCAGCATGAGCACTGATATAATCTATTATTGTACTTGAAAAAAACCAACTATAAAGCAATGCCTATCCTGGGCACCAGTGTCTTCGATGCCTATCTTTAGGCATCTGTTCCTGAAACTGCCTATCAATGGGCATTGGTAAAAGATAAGATGTGTAAGATAAATTATCCGATCTACCACCATTCCGACTATACGCTAACAATCCTATCATGGCTTAAAGGAGTCTATTGGCACATATCTTTAGGTGCCTAGATATCTTGTTTTCAAAACACATAATGTATGTTCGTGCTACTAATCTTGCACCAAACTTAATGAATATTGTTCCATTGATTCAAAAAGCTAGCTTTATTTTGATAAATCTATGACATATAATGCATTATTATATCCAATCTACATGCAATGAAATGCCTAAATACATAAGAAATCAAGTGAAATAACATTATCAGTTTTCGCTATTTGATGCTCGCTAAAAGAATATAAATTCAACCTAATGGTTTAACTATCCCATTGAAAAATATAATATAAAAATAACCTAATTATTTAACTACCCAATCAAAAGTCTAAGGGTCACACCAGACTTAGGAGCATACATATTGATGTGCATAGAGATTGGCCATCAAGACTCGAGCATGCTATACTTTACGTTATTAGGAAATTTGGCCACATGGTCCATTTGCATAAATATAGTTTTAATAGCTCATCGGATCCCGATCCAACATCCAACCTATTATCTTCTTTCTAAAGAAATGGACATTTTAGTACTTTCTGTAATAATTTTATCAAGTCCATTTTAGGGAAAACTCGTTTCAGTTCGACATCGTTCGATCAACATCAACCCATCAAGTTGATCGACTGACGTCTCGATTTTGATTAAATACAACCTAAACCTAGCATATAGAAAATTGAGAACAATACGAAGAAATTTCAAAATACCCACATGAATCCCATAAAGTTTTGGTAAAGCCACGAAAAATAAAAGGAAATGAAAGAGAAGAAGAACCTTACAGTCATTATAGATTGAGATCGAAGATGACGTCAGAGAGCTTTTGTATGCAGGAAGCTTGGAGAAAGCTAATAAAGTTTCTAGAATACAAAGTTTCAATAAAGAGAATGAATTGGTCTCCCTTTCCATTTATAGTTTTGGGTCTCCATTCTCAATTGTTGAATGAAATAAGTGGGAAGTGATCTAAGTGTTAAATTCTAATTGAGTTCTCCATTATAACTAATTCCATGCCTCTGAATCTATCTAAAAAATCATCGTAGCCAATAAGAGTCTGACAAAAGTCATTCGCATAAGTTATAAACAATAAAAATCTGCTCCTGGCCGCAAAGGCGAACTTGGGGGGAAATTTTGTTCATTATTCTTGTAAAAGTATAAACTAGATAATCGGGTCAAATCACAATAGCATACACCTATAATGCACAGTCGACCAATATCATTCTAGCCCGATGGCGTATCCTCTTCCACGTTCCAACCTACAAATGGTTGATCACCTACCTTACTTATCCAGAACATTGTCCTCCATTTGGATCGATAAAAAGATTCAAGCCTCGTGGACAACATCTGCTTGCACCTTCACATAGTGACCAAGAAATGACAAGACAACATCGCCTCTTGGGACCTACCATCACCGAGTGTTATCCATGCCTCTGCCTGATCGCATAGATTCTTGACAAACTTTCGACAAAAGCATATGGTCGCCCCTATAAAAAGAAGCGGCGACCCTGTATAGTTCCTTTGAGAAAAGTGGCACAATGGCACTACTGAATTGATAAAAAATATCACTGTATAATAACTACTCTCTGTACTTCACTGCATACCTGGTAAAAGCACCACTGTACAACAACGACTCTCTGCTTCATGGCGTCTGTTAAACACAAGCACACCGTAGTACGAATTTCCTGCTAGCACACATCTAAACCATTATTTTGTTGGTTCGGGTAGTGGGGAAAAATAGAAAAACTAAATTTTTTTTTTTTTAATTCTTTATGCACTAGATATTTTATAGTGTTATCATGAATATGTTGTTAACATTAAATCATAATTAATGTTTTACATGATGCATATTATTTAAATTTCAAGTTATATTGTAATACCATTATACTTATAGTATTTTCTTGACTTTGACATTACTGTTTATTCAAAATATTTTAAGATAAATTATGTCTTATTAAATAATATTTACTCAACGGTAAATGTTTAATTATAAAACTATATACATATATTATCATATATACACATATGCATGCATGTATTTTAAACAACTAATATCTAAATAATAATTATTAATAAAATAATTTTAGCGTAAATTCAAACAACACAAATTCAAGTTCAAAATTTAAAAAATTAATGTCATAAATTTAAGTAATTATAATTTTTCCTAATTTAAATATGTATGTATATTAATTTTGACGAACAATATTGATATTTAAATATTAGTGACAATATAATGTTATAATATTTAAATTATAATGTTGGAAATAAATGTATAATCTACTGTCAAATAATGTCAGTGTGCTTAAAATTTAATTTCGTACTTAACGATGCAAGTTGGGTTTCAAACTAAGTTCTTCAGTGGGGGCTATTCGATTTTGAAAATAGCGGGTAAATGTAAATATGAATTAAGGGTTTTGATTATTTACCTTTCTCTTCCTTATAACCTTAGTCACCATGACTGTTAATCTT
Source organism: Allium cepa (assembly GCA_030765085.1). Taxonomy (NCBI): domain Eukaryota; kingdom Viridiplantae; phylum Streptophyta; class Magnoliopsida; order Asparagales; family Amaryllidaceae; genus Allium; species Allium cepa. Next base: position 850,233,950 of record CM060938.1, read on the forward strand.
GTTGCATTGATCATGCTGTAGAAAGAAGTAACAATCCATGCTGTCTGCGTCACTACAATCCTAGTGTCGAGATGATGATACTTATGCCAAAGTTTCTCGGTACGACGCTTAGGTTTGAATACCCTTGTTTGATGTTCGATGAATTGTAGCTACAGTCATGAGCCTTCGATGATGATGCCGCCAGTGCTAAAGGAAGACACAAGACTTGTTGGGCAGATCGATGAATTCCACACATTTTCGAGCATGCATTGAACTATTATCATTGATGATTAATAGTGGCTTGTGCATGAAGTCATGCAAACAAATCATTTTTTTTTAATAATTTTAAAATAAAAAATCCCCCTATTTTTAGGAAAGAAATTTTAAAATTGAATTGAGCAAAAACAATGTGAAACTTTCTCTCGATTATCCTAGTAGTTAAATAAACCTTGTACCATCAGCATCACTTATATGAGAGTAATTCTCTAAATCAAGACTTTCAAAGTCCAATATTAAGATCTAATTTACTTTCTATAAAGATAATGAATTTCAATGTGTGAGTATGTACACATTTAGGCATATTTATAGCAATGCTAATAGGCCTTGGACCATCAACATCGCTTATAAGAGATCAATTCTCTAAATCAACAGTGGATTTTCAAAGTCCAACATTAAGATCTAATTTACTTTCTATGAAGATAAGTGAATTTCAATGTGTGAGTATGGACGCATATAGGTATATTTATAGCAATGCTAATAGGCTATGCAAATATCTTACCCAGATCACCATTTAGGGTGTGATGTGTTATAAATGGGATCTTATCTCATTTTATCAATTATACCCACACATAGTTTAGCCCGCTTTATTTTTAAAAAAAATTAAAAAAATTGATGCTAAAACTAAAAAATGTATATATATTCAGGTTATTTATTTTATTTAAATTATCATATTAGCCCAAAAAATCAAATAAATAAATATATAACTATTATACATTTTATTAACTAATTTTAGGTCCTATAATAATAATAAATTAATATAATCATTATATTAATTTTTCTATAATAGAAGTTTATAGCTTCTATAAATTATTTAAATAAATTATTTTCGGTCGAATACTAAGAGTTGTGGTTGTGTGATTCCTAAATGTGTACTTTACCACCAATGATATTTAAACAATTTAAATATTAAAGCTTGTACGGATTTTGCTAAAGCACATAAGTTTGACACACATTCAGTTGCTTTCAAATTATCTACATGCAATCTAATTTCTTATCTATTAAAGTGACATCCTTAATCAATAATATACCGTGTGTGTTTTCTCTTCGTCATCACTATATCACTTAGATATCTAAAGCTTGGTCAATGGTTTAAACTCTATTAATATCTATAGTTACTTACAAAGTGCAACACTAATAATTACCAATTGCCAGTTTTCTTTGGCCACAGACATTAACATTACATTGACTAACAATTATAGGGGTATTAACCTTCTATTCGAAGGAGACGAATCCTCCCTTATGTTTCACTTCAAGTGGTTCAACATATACTCAACTATAGCCTTAATATGGTCAACATTGTCGTATGATTAACCATGGTCAAAATGTAATATAAACACTAAAAATTTACACGATTCTCAAGTCAAAAGACTACTAAAAATCATCATGTAAGATTTTGTATTTGACTTTTAACCTATAAAAGACTCGATGAGTTGTTCTGTAATTGTTCCAAGCAACTAAACATACACAACCCCTTAGTTCCCTTAACAGTTATGAGTAATTCACTGTCTAGCATATGGAGAGCATTACATACGGTAGTCCCAACAAATATATCAATATCATATTCTTAATAAATCTTGACAAGGAACATTCAATGACAAGTATTTATTTTATTCGATTCAATACTCATAATTACGAACGCATTCAAAACTGAATCGAACAAATGCCTTTCTTAGGAATTTTCTTCTTTTATATATTTATAACATTACTTATATCCTAATATAACAATATATATAATTTAAAATAAAAACAAAAGCATACTTTATTTCTAACAATATCCCCTAAGAGAGCTAAGTAATATAACCAGTTATATAATTACCCACTAGGTACACCCTTAACTCTATCATCTTTCGATATGGAATCCAGCTTTTTTACCATCTAGGCCATAGATATCAATCAATGATCATGAGTAAACTTTGCACTTAGAGCATTAATCTAAGCCCTTTAATGAATGATCTCTTTAGTTATAAATAAGGGATTCCATTAATCCCTACATGGATCAATTTTCTACTCTTAAATATATTTTACTAGCTCTAAGATCTTATAATACCCTTTAATATTTATCTTGTAATTGAAAGCTCTAAGCAATGAAACGCCAACCATAGTGGATGCAAATGCTAAGATGGAACCACTATACATCTTGTGTTATTTAAGTAATTGCACTTCCTATTACTTTCTTAATCGCTCCTCATTTTACAATAGTTTAGCAAGTAACCTTTTCTAAAATCCAACTATAACCATAATTCTAATGTTGGTTGGCAATACAGTCAAAATATCCTTACGCGTCATGTTTCGGCGAGAGAAACTATACTCCTCCATCTCTTGTTCATAACATATGCATATGAGTTAGCACCCACTATTAGAACAAAAGGAATTCCAAATTCTACGCGTCTACCAACTATTAGTAATATGATTTTAGTGTTTTGATAAAAATATACCATGTGAAAATGCTACTAATAAATTTATTGAATTACTTTAGGTATAGTAGCACTAATATAGAGGTCGTGATGCAATGGTGATCGAGTTTAACAATGTCAAGTATATGGAAAAAATATAACCAAATAGAGACATATATATGGAATAAAAGAGTTCAAAGTCATTTGCTGGAGTAAATAAATCGACTAGAATAAAACAGCCTTGAAGGAATACTCAAAGATGGACGAATGGGCACAAAAATTTAGTACGTTGTTTATCGGTCCGGTTAATCTATATTTTTTAAAACCCTCACAAGTGATCTTCAAATCACTCTAAATTTTGATATAACCTTCTATACATCCCAAAGCATTGTTGATTTTTTCTTCAGATTTTACATATCAAAGAAAAGGGACAAAAATGAAGCTGAAAGTCATAAAACAACTGTCATTCAACATTGTGCAAATATTGTTTGCACATGTTGACATGTGCTAGATGCATAGGTCGAGTGCATTTGTACCAATGGATATGTATATCTAGCATGACCATTGCAATATGCCGTGTTCTTTTTCGATTTTCTTGTGTTGTTTTGTCCATATCTCTTGCTTTGATCTCCTTCCTTTTCATACAACATTCGCTCCACTTAAAATTTGAATGAATACAACTCTTCAATCACATTCTTACAACATCTATAAAATCTCCTATCCTTCTCCTAATCAAACAATAGTTCCAAGACTTCATAAACCTGTACACATCCACTCACTACAATTTACATGGGTTATAGGAATTCTATACTACAGTGTTGACATAATAACATATTTTGAGTTTAGGCACAACAAATTCAAGTAAATTATTTTTTACTTATTGTTGAAGTTCAAGAAGTCGGCTATGATGATCGTCAAACACCTTCGGTACCCAATATACATGAAAAGGGCACTACTGCAGTGCCCGACCGATGTGGGATGATAACCAAATGTGAAAGAAGAGAAAACAATCACAATACATGTCCTATATCTCATAGTGCATCGAATGGATATAATAGTCACAATAGATATAAAACGGGAGAGTTGGTAACTGCTAAGTTAATCAAATATAAAAGCACAAATCCCCATGGTTATATAAAATACTAATAAAGTTTATATAGACAGGTAAACTTCTAAACTCCGATTCAAAAACTAGCGACTCATTCATAGCTTTGAAACCTAATTTTTTTCCACTCGTCTTCCTCCTCCCTCCCTTGATCTGCCTCTCGATCGTGTTCTAGCCTTTTGTAACCAATCTTTCCCTGGTAACGGTTTCACAGTTGTAAGAAACAAGCGTTGGCATGGGCAATCCAAATTTAATCCTTCATGTAATCATTCCTCTCCCAATCGGAAGGTGGCCTCTTCTCCTAACCTTGTACCTAGTTTCAATATTCCTCTTGGTGGCCATCCCCCAAGACCTAATCCAATTCCATCAGTTAACCCTAGACCTGATCGTAGTCCATCGATAAACCCTGGCCCTAATCTAATGCCTTTAGTTAGTCCTTTTCATAATCTGAAGGCTAGGGTGAATCCTCCTTCTTCCAGTCATGCGTGGAAAGAAGTTGTGAAAGGTAATCAAATACTTATTTTTACTCCTCTGAAAATTTTCAAGCCTTCTGAATTTAATGCTCTCAATTATGCTAAAATGATGGATGATGTTGTAAAAAAGGTTAAACTACAATTGGATAATGCGATTGTCATATATGTAGTTAGGTCGAAGCCACATTATCCTTTTTTCAAAGATTATATACATGGAGTATGGAAACCAGTTAGAGAATTTTCCATATATTCAAAAGAAAATGGGTTTTATGTCATCAAATTTGAAAAAAAGAAGATTATGATAAAGTATTAGAGGGTGATCCTTACTTCTATAGTAAGAAAGTAATGATGATGAAAAGATGGACATTGGAAATGCATCTAGGTATGGATTTACTTCACTTTATTCCCATTTGGATTCATTTTCTAAGTCTTCCACTTAATTAATGGATAGAAGAGCCTATTAGTCGAATTGCATCAATTACTGGCAACCCGATTAAAATGGATAAATCTACTGAAGGAATCGTTAAAATTGCTTATGCTAGTGTTCTTGTGGAAATTTCAACTTCTTTGATTATCCCAAACAGATTCTAATTATAACTTAAAAGGGTGAGATTTTAATGTTAGAAGTTAATTATGGATGGAAACCCCTTAAATGTTTAAAATGCTTTTGTTTTGGGCATTCAAAAAACTTTTATCAATTCAATAAAGTTTTGGTGCGAAAAAACTATAATCCTTCTAATGATAATGGAAATGATATGGATATTGACAATATGTAGGGGGTAGAAGGAGGTAGTTCTAACATTGCAAGTGATAATGTTAATCAAACTAATAATTTTGTCTCTAAAGGTACTTTTCGAGAGAATGCTAACATGGATGATATGCAAGATATTCCAAAAACTATAAATGATCAGCATGTAAATTAACATATGCAATAATAATAAGCATTAGAAAAAGAGAACTCGAAGTCCCAATTTACACATTTAGATAATCCACACTCTATAAATTCTAATGTAGACGGAATTAATTTACAAAATGTCTATCATACAGAAAATTCTATAGTAAAAGATAGACTTATCTTCTAACTCTATAGCTGATAGTGTGTATTAATTGCAAGACAACATTGAGCATCATGTTTCACTTGATTCTTCCATTACATCACTAGGTCGAAGTCTGTTAAAAAGATAAGATATGATGAAACTCCTTTTGAATTCAAAGCCCCATCTTCTTCAAATGTCATTGATAATCCTGCTTGGAATAACATGGTTAATAATATAAAGGAGAAAAGCCAAAAAGTTAATACAGGTTACTACTTCCCCTGATATAAGTAGCAATATCCAATCATCCAGTCAATGATGTTCCTTATCTGGAACATCAGGGGGATGAATTCCCCTTCTAAACAATTGGATATTTTGCAACTGATAAATAGTAGTAAATTCTCTTTCTTATGTCTAGTAGAAAATAAGCCATCTTCTCATAGTATAGAACAGTTTATGCAGAAATCACATATGAAATGGAGATTTACACATAACAATGACTTAGAGAATACGAGAAGAATTCTTATTATTTAGGATTCTACTTATTGTTCTAATATTATCTTGCACTCTAGTGATCAGCATAACTCATGCATCCTTCATAACGCTAATGGTATGATTTTAATATGCTCTGTCATATATGCTCATAATTTACCAGATATTAGAAAGGATCTATGGTAGTATTTAGTCAATTAAGCTAATCACATTAAGTTATCTTGGATTATTTTAGGGGATTTTAACCTAATATTATACAGTCAAGACAGAATTAATCTAAGGATTTGTAATTCAATGGGTGATTCAGAATTTCTCAACTATAACCAATTTATTTGAACCAAATTTTATTGGTAAATAGTATACTTGGAGTGCTCATTCTAACTTTTCTATCCATAGAAAAATTTATAGAGTGTTTGTTAGACAAATCTAGTTAAACTAATTTTCCTAATTTGGTATACATTTTGGAAATCATTTTCAATGTAAACATACTCCTACTCATGTTAAGTTTAATGACTCCCAGATTGTAATGCAAGAATTCATTTCAGATATAATAATTTTCATCATTTAAACTTTGATTATCATTATACCATTCAACATGCTCTGAATATCAATATTATTAGAAATCCTCTTTTCGTTCTTCTTAAAAAATTAAAGGCTTCTAAAAAATCTCTAAGAGAATGGCAAAAATCAAAATGTAACATCCATGTCTTATGTGAGCAATTAAGGTCTAAAGGTAATGATTTGTATGAGAAAATGGTTCAAAATCCTACGGATGAAAATATTGTTACTCAATAAAACCAAACAGTTAAGCATTTATCTAAATTAATGATGAAATTAGCCGTTGAAAAAAAAATCAGAGAATGAAGATTAAATAGATAACTAATCTTGATAAAACTTCTAAATTCTTCCATAGCAAGATGGCTATTCCTAAAGCATCTAATAGAGGAAAATTTATTCTATATTCTAATAGAAATCTTATATCAACATCAAAAAATTGCACTTGGAGTGATTAAGTATTTCTCAAGTTTATTTAATTTTACAGACAATATGAATCAATTTCAGGCATTATTTATAAAAAAGTTCTATCAGAGAATGCGAAAGAAAATCTAATCAAGCCATTTCAATTAGAGGAAGTCAAGGAAGCCCTTTTTCAGATAGAAGACAATAGCACCTTAGGACCTTATATTCTAAATTCAAATTTCTTTAAAATTCATTAGGAGTAGTTAAAAATGGATATCTAGGAAGCTATGTTGGGTATTCAAGAAACATGTAAAATCATTAAGGAAATCAACCATACTTTATTTGTTTGGTTCCCAAAGTTCATATTCCTGAAGTGATTACTGACTACAGATCCATATCTCCTTGTAATGTTACAAAGTTCCGGGTACCTTATTTGCAACAGAATGAAAGGGTATATGCATGAGTTGATCTCCCATAATCAAAATGCTTTCATTCCTAGAAGATTGATAAATGAAAACTCTTCGATGGCTTATGAAATGGTAAGAGGTTTTTAAAAGAAAGAATACAAACAAGTTACGCCTGAAAATTGATCTTCATAAAGCTTATGATAAAATTAATAGAAATTTTATTCAACGTATGTTGATTTGTATGGGATTTCCATTTAAATTAGCCAACTTAATCTATAAATGCATTTCTACACCTTTCTTTTCTCTTCTCATTAATGGTTCTCCTTATGGATTGTTTGACAGTAATAAGGGTCTTAGACAAGGGGATCCTCTTTCCCTTTATTTATTCTTTATGGTCATGGAATTTCTCATTATATTGTTGGACATTGAATATTTTGAGGATAACATTTCCCTAATTTATCAAGTGGAACTAGTTATAACCTACCTAGGTTATGCTGTTGATATTCTAATTATGTCACAATCCACATAGAATGGTGTAAATGCAACTTGCATGTGAAAACTGGCCTCCTCGACCTTCAAAAATCGACACTAATACATCCTCGTAATTCACGTGCCGCAAATCCAAGTACCGAAGAGGCAGATTATCATGGAGTAAAAGAAAATAAAAATGGAATAAAATGTTACATGAATGGAATAACATATTTTATTTCAATATATATGATCTTTAGAGCGGAAATTTTAAATACATTTATCAGAGTCTATCTTATAAATCAGCTTGGATATTTATATATCTCTATCCTTATAAATCCTGAATACAATTAGTAAACTAATGCCGTGGGAATGGAAATGGAGAACTATCGATAGGAACATCTTCGCTCCAATCTTCAAGCTCCAAATTAAACATGACTACATGGCTGCCTGGAAAAATAGGGCACCCAGAGTTTAAGGGAAAAGACAAATAAACTCTTGGTGCCCTACTTTTTAGGGCAGCCAAGACTCAGATTTAACTTGGAGCTTGAAGACTTGAGCCGAAGACGTTCCTGTAGATAGTTTTCCATTCCCGCTGCATTAGTTTACTGATTGTATTCAGCATTTATAAGGACATAGATTTATAATTGTCCAGGCTGATTTATATGGTAGACTTTGATAAGTGTATTTAAAATTTCATTGTAAAGATGATATATATTTTGAGAAAAACGATTGTGTAGTGCAAGACTACACAACCGATTAGATGTTAAAGTAGAAATAATATAGATCCGGTCAATAGGCTTGACTAGTAGCCAATATACAGAGCTGAACTAGGAAATAGAAAGATATATACAATACCACATCGACAGACTTAAAAATAAAAAGATGAGAAACATAGCAAAATAAAACATTCTAGTCTCAACACCATGCACGCAGAAAAACCAACCGTAGAAACCAACAGCAATTCAAAGCCAAAATGATGGAATCGAAACAAGGGCATCACCATGAATGAATAATAACACCGTCTGCAGAGAGGCCAGCCCTACCACAATCAAGAGTCTTCGAACTACCCACTGATGCAGTTTCAGAATCCGCAGCTGCAATGCTTAGCCGCATAAGAGACAGAACTCTTTTACCTATACATGGGTAGAAAAGATAAGAAATCTTAAATAAAATACTTAGTTTGGAGTGCGAAACATTCTTGAAGTGGAGCAAATTACACTCCTGCCATGTCGCCCAGCTGAAAGCAGCGACGAAGCAATCAAAGTATGGGTCAGGCGAAGAATATTGTTACTGGTCATAAAAGGAGGAGATATTTGGGATAAAGCCAAGCAAGAATGCACTAGTAAACACCTACATGTAGTATGAGAAGTCACAATCAAAGAATATGTCCTGGATGGATTCATTATTAGCGGAGCGTAGGACACATAAAGGATATATTGGGATGCCCTTATGAATGAGCCTGTCTTTAATGTTGGCTGTGTCAAGGGTAAGGATCCACATAAAGAAACGAGCAAGGGGGCATTTTGCATTTCTAGAGTCTAAAGAAAGAAAACAATCTACCTGAATTGGTAAGGGCAAAGTAGCATGAAGAAACTGAGAAAGATTTGCTAGAGGTCAGATCCCAGAAGAAGATGTCAAGGTATGAGGATAAGTGGATGGACTAAAGGATGCACAAAATTTGGAGAAGTTGGGTGAGAGCGGAGTCAAAGATAGCGAGGTCAAAGGAGAAGCAATGGAACCCAACAAAGATGGTTTTGAAAATAGACGCGGATTTTTTAAAGACCATGGAGTAAAGATCAGGAAACCAATTGGACAAGAGTAAGTTATTGAACCATGATCATGCTAGAGAGAGCATGAATGCCCATTCCCAATATCGACTTGAAAAAATGGAAAACCTATGGGATTGAAAAGTGGATACCTGCCTAGAAAGGGGAAAGGTAGTTGGTGGGAAAGGAGAGGAGGATATAGAGGGGATTGGAGGCGTAATGTTTTGACATGATCCAAGACTTACGAAGGGGAGTATCAAAGGAGAGAGCGCCAAATCCATCTAGAAAGAAGTGCAAGATTGAAAAAGAACTAGTTTGGAATTCCAAGACCACCTTCAAACACATCTTTGCAAACAATAGACCAACTTACTAAATTTAGCTCGCGAGCCATGCCAAAGAAAAGACCGACAATTTTTCAATGGCTGAAATAACCGATCTAAGAATATGATGAAATGAAATCCAATAGGTAGGGATAGCCGGAAGGACAGATTTGATCAAAATTAAACGTCCAGCCTTGGATAGGGAAAAGGCTTTCCAGGTAGCTAAGCGCGAGGAAACTTTGGATATAAGCGTAGGAATCCACGGGTAAGAGATTGGGAAATGCTCAATACCACAGTTGAGAGTGCTGGCAACTCGGGCCCAAGGTGGTCAGCTCCACCAAGCATAGTGATTCCGCTCTTGGAGAATTTAAAGGAAAGGCCCAAAATAATTTCAAAAACATACAACAAAACCTTGAGGCAGTGGATATGATCCTAGGCAGGCGAGGAGAATAGAATCTTATCATCGGCGAATTGAATATTGGATAAGGGAACACTCTAGTTTGGAAGACTAATCCTAACAAGCAGATTGTGAGAGATGACTTCAGCAACAAGAACGAAGAGCGGAGGGGAGAGAGGGTCCCCTTGACGCAAGCCACAGGCAGATTTAATGGGACCACCGCTCACCCTATTGAAAAAAACAGTGGACATATTGGGGGTAAGAATGTGATGAATCCAATCAATCCAGCAAACTGAAAACCCATGGTGGAACATCAAGTTAAAGATGAAGTGCCAATTAACCGTCTCGAAAGCCTTGGAAAAATCCAGCTTCGTAAGCACTCCAGGGGTTGAGGTCAAGTGATAATAGGAGACTACCTCCTGGGTAGCGGCCGCACGACCAAGTATATTACGACCAAGAATAAAAGTAGACTATTCCTCGACTACTAACTAAGAAACCGAAACTTGAAGGCGGATAGCTAGCACCTTAGTAATGAGCTTGAAAGTGGTATTAAGGAGACTAATAGGACAAAAGTCCACATGTTGATTGGTACCAGTCTCCTTAGGAAGAAAAAGCACATTAGCATAGTTAACTCTAGCAATGGAGGATGGATTGGAGTAGAATTCAGAGAAAAGAGCTAGGATATCACCATAAATAATGGCCAGAAGCGCTTGAAGAAAAATGGATCGAAACCATCTACACTAGGGGATTTGTCATCATCCATCTCATGGAGGATAGCCAGGATTTTGGCTTCAGTAAATGGGGTATCAAGGTGAATTGTGAAAGGATTTGGGTAAAGCATATCCCAAGCGATAGGTGGTGGAGGCGGAGGAATAGAGCCAAGGAGCTGCCGAAAGTGCGAGGTAAAGAGCCTATTAAGGTCAGACTGATCTCGGATGGAATTACCATTGTGTTGTATTTCAAAAATGAGGTTGGCTCTCAAATTGATGAAAATAAGTAGTATTTATGTCACGATCAAACAATCACTTAGAAATAGATCTTTGCTTCCATCCAATTTCTTCTTACTTGAGAAGTCCATCCAACTCAGATTCAAGAGAATGGCGCAGAATAATATCCGAAGCAAAGAGGGGGGAGGATTCCTCTTTGATGTTGAGGTCAAGAATGGCATCTTGGGTAGGGGAAATTTTGGATCTAAGCGATCCCCAAATAGATCTGGACCAATAATGGGGAAGCTTGCGAAGAGATCTGAGTTTATCAACTACCATGGCAAAGGCAGACAGTTGAGAGGGATTGCTGAACCAAGCAGTCTGAATGATTTTCAAAGCCAGGCTCCAAAAACCAAAGTCTCTCGAATTTGAAGGAAGATCTGAAGGGGCAACAGACACAAGAGTCTAGGAGGATCGAACAATGACTGGAAAGGATAGAAGGAAGGCTATGGACAGACGATAGCGAGTGAGAATCTTCCCATGCTGAATTGAAAAGGAAGCGATCAAGTTTGACTAAGGAGGGAGAAGAATGGCGATTGCTCCAAGTGAAAAGACGATTTGATATAGGAGGGTCGAACATGGCACAAGAATTGATGAGGTCATTAAAGGCTAAAGAATCAGGGCCATAGGACCCAATTGAATCATCCTTAGAATTATCTCAAGTGATACTAAAGTCTCTCAGAAGGATCCAAGCACCAAAAGAGAATCTAGCAACTTTAGGAAAATTAGACTACAGAGTGAGTCTATCCTAACTATTATGAGGGCTACAAATATTTGAAAAGAAATAGGTGAAACCCAAAGGTATGAATTTTATCCAACATGAAGAGCCGATGGATTTTTAATGATTTTGGAGAGGGACCACAAAGATTCATTCCAGGTGGTCAAAATACCACCACTAGAACTACATGCATTAATAAAGGCCCACCTCGAGAGGTTAGGGCCTCCAAGGTTACGGACCAAAGAAAGAAGGGGTCAACTAATTTTGATTCTTAGATGAAAAGGATATTGAGGTGTAAAGGGGATAAAATGTGATAGATAGAGCCACGTTTATTGAGGTCTCCCAGGCTCCTTACATTCAAGGAGAGAATCTTCATGAGGAAAAGGACAAGCCCTCCTTTTCCAATGCTTGCATGGCTGAATAATGATCGGGCAATAAATCAATTCCCATGTGACGTGAAATGTTCTTGTTTAAAACGACATTAGCATAAGTAATATAGCAAGTTGAAAACACTACCAGAGGCAGGGGGCATGGATCCAACAGTATAAGGCAATAATCGAGCACTACGTCCGACTAAAGGGGTAGAGAAAGCAGGAAAAGGCTGCTACGGAGGGAACTCAAGGGCAATCTGAACAGAGGGAGAATCCCCCAGGTTGAAATCCGAGGGGAGGGAGGGTCAAGCAGAGAGAGGTCAGGTAAAGGAGAGGTGGGAAAAACAGGGAGGTGAGCAGCGAATAGATCTACATCATCCATTGGGTCCCGACTAGGTTCAGGGGTAACTGGATAATGTTCCTAGCCTCTTGGGCCAATCACTTCGAATGATAAATCACTCAAGGGAGGAGGGTCATGAGTCCCGAGAGGAGCTTCAGTAGCAATGTCTGCCAGTTCAGCTTCGAAGAGCATAGCATCAAATCTAGGATCAAAATAGGAGAAATCTAGAGCTAAGGAAGGGTGACGGAGAGGCTCATAGGGGTTTTTCCAATTGCCAGTGAAATCATCCCCGGGCATGAGGTCAATAGGGTCTAGGATCGAATGAACATGAGCTCAATGCTCCAAAGAAATTTTATAATCGAAATATTCACCTCAGTATTAAACAAACATGGAAGAGCGATAGCTTTATCAAGACTCATCTAGACACGATACGGTGGTCTGCAAGCACCCACTTACAGGTGTTGAAGTTCACAAAGAGGCCAAATGGGACAGAGCAAAACAGAAAGAGTGATATGCGAAGAGCGAACGTTCTCCGACACCCCCTTAATGCTGATCTAGGAAGGATGCCAGAACTCCCTGACGTAGGCGTCCAATGCAGAAGTCCACTGAGCAATGTAGAACGTCCCACTAGCTTAAAAATAAAATGATAGTTGGAGGCCTGGGTCAGGAGTTCAACGGAAGGAAAACAGACAAGGAAATAGCGGTCAGAGTGGAGGGAAATCTCCCAGTCATCGGTATGGAAAGTAGCAACCAGAAAGAGATGAACGATTCTATGTTCCACTACCCTACAATAATGGAGGTAGTGGCTAATTTGGAGAGAAAGGAGGGGAAGACCATGGTCTTGGAAGAAGAGGAACTGAAAGGACTAGGAACTAATGGGAGGAGATTGCGTGGAGTAGGGAAATAAGAAAGAGAGGCAGAAGAAAGAGAGGGTGGGCCGGAGGAATGATAGAAATCTCGGTCTAGGATTTAGGAGAGGAAGATTCAGCCTTGGGGAGTAGTAAAGAATGAAAAGGAGCTTTTTGTCCCACCTTTTTATGTTTATAGACTGAGGCTGAATGACCAAAGAACCTATATCTGAAGCACACGTTCGGTCCTACATAACTTGGCTAAGTGGCCCAATGCTGCACATTTCAAAAAATGGTTCTTCTTTTTCAAAAAACTAATAATAGAGAGATGGATTTGAAGTTGGGAAGAAGCCAACGTTTCATCGCAGAAGAGAGTTTGATGGAAAGGAGGCGAGAGGGCTGAGACGCGGGAACGGACACCGCTTCTGCAAAAGATCTGCCACACACAAAAGGCTGGGTTGGCACAAGTAGGAGGGACGAGAGAGAATAAATGATGTTCTAGGGGACAGGAGTGCCTCATCCAGCATAGGATCCGAGAGTGGCGACAAAGGCTGAGGCGAGGGAGGAGGAAGAGAGGATAGAGGGGCGGGATGGAGAAGGGTGGGGAGGAAGTGTCTAGGGAGGAAGACATTAAAAGATATAATTTTGAGAATTTTTTTATAAAGATCATATATTTGAAATAATATATGTTATTCCATTCATGTAAGATTCTGTTTTGCCTTTGTTTTCTTTTACTCCATTATAATTTGCTTCTTCGACACTTGGATATGCGGCACTTGAATGCCAAGGATGTATTAATATCGATTTTTGAGGGTCGAGGAGGCCTGTCGTCGCATTTGGTACAGAAATTAGGTAGAGTGAACACCTGAGCCTGGTAGGGATAAAATCTCATCAAAAATAGGGTTAGTAATACCCTAAGATGAGTAACTAATTAGAGATGGGGTAAAAGACACCCTAGGATGAGTTGAGAGTATTATATAAGAGCATGTATTTGTTAATGCTATGTAAAAATGATTTCTTCTTCAAAAATATCGGTAATTGAAATATTTTACCTAGGATTATATTTTGAATATAAATTTTTATCTTTCAAATGATATAGCTATTTGATTCAGTTATTATCATTGATTCATTGGTTGTACAATTTAAAAGTTTAAATACAAACACCTTGTAAATTAAGTTCATGATTTGACTATAAGGTGTTTGAAAATAATATTGGGTTAAGCTTAATGGATTTGTAAGATAATAAACGAGCATGTTGTATAAAGTGTTCTTCATAAGAAAATCAGATGATTTTGTAAAAGATAATTTTGGAAGATATGTTTTATAAAATGGACTTTGAGAATTTAAATCCTGGTGTTTTTTAATTTTTTTGGCAAGTTTGAAGAAATTGGAGAAAAGCCATCTAATATAAAGTAATTAAAAGTTTTATATAAAGTGATATATATATATAAGAGTAAAATTTATAAATGTGATATTTTATAAATAAGGCAATAGGTTTATAAACGGTGTTTTACAAATATTAAAAATGGATTTATAATTGATATTTTGTAATAAATGGGATTTTATAAATAAATGAGATTTATGAAAGCCTAGAGTTATAGATGGAATTTTATAGATAAAGAGTTTTCAAAAGAAGAAGTTTTATAAAATAGAAAGGAAATTTATAAACATAGTTTTATAAATATGGAAATGATTTGTGTTGAGATTTAGGTATGGATATTATAGAGAAAATACATTCAGTTTTAAAAGTTAAAATAATCTTTTAAAGGAATGTTTTGAAAGTGATATTTTTTAAATGAAGATTAATGACTTTAAAAAGTGATTTAAAATGCACCAAGTGATGAAAACAGAAATTTCAACATTTATTGTTATAAAGAATGTTTTCAAAAAAGTGAGAAAGGCATAGATTATAATACTGTTGTTATAGTAAGTGATTTATGAAAGGAGATGTTTTATATATTATATGATATTTATTCATATACTTTATATAATGTAAAATTAGGGGTGGGTATGTTATATCTATTTCGAAGTTAAGAATGTTGTACATTCAAGGTATGAGAGATAATGATACCCCAACTTGATCGGCTTCGTTGTTAACTAATAAATAATTTAAGTTCGACATTGAAAATTAATATTAAGTATAGTTAGTTAGATCTCTATACTAGTGTTTTTGGATTATCATAACAATGTTTTGAGCAACATCTGTGTCAACACAATAAAATGTTTTATGGAAAATATGAAGTTTTCCTCAAAGATTTTTAACGACTTTAAGTATATAGAGGTATTTTATAAGTGTTAAATTGAAGTAATTTCTTTGGAAAGAAGATAGAACTTTTTGGTGAATAATTTTTTTAAGGTAATTATATATAAAGAAGCGCCATTATAAAAATGTTTGAATTAAAGTTTTTATGAATATTTTCATAAAATTTTTGGGAAGACTAATAAGTACATATGAATACGTAGATCATTTCGTCGTAGGATTTTGATCTAAGATTTGAGTATGGAACTTTGAGGTGTTTACATTGGTCCGAAAAAGGATTAATCACTTAATTCTTAACGAAAAATATTGATAAGGGTTTCTGGTTGGGTACTTGAGTTTTTTTTTATCATAGTTGAGAGCAATGCAAGGAAAATTAAAGTTCTAATCGGAAAGCCTGATCAGAGTCTACACTAGGGAATCGAATGATCAATACTAGTTTGGAAGTAAAGTCGTGGATTCGAATAGTGGATCGAATTAGATATTGCATATGGGTGATCTATATATGCGATATGGGTGTAAGTTTAAAAGTAAATAATTTGGGCAAACAGCTATGGGTTTTGCATTATAATTTCATGGATGATATTCTTTTAAGAGGGGAAAAATGTAACGACCTACAATTTATCAATTTTATAAATTACATTTATTTTGAAATGTTCAAGCATAAGGCTTTTCAATACATAGATTACAATGTTTTGAACAAGGATGATGGTAATCTTATTTTGAATAAGTATTTACAAAAATATATACTTTGGAAAAATATCAATAAAAAGGTCGAAAATCGTTTTATTAATAAGCAATTTTATAATTATCAGAATTCGTGCGCAAAGCTGGATACATATACTTATTTATCCATTTATCCAAGAACATGAAATAAAATTATTTATTTTATTTTTGGAAAATACAATGTATTTATGCAACAATCAATAACGGCGTCATATTTAATAATTAATTTATGAATTTATATTAAGATTTGATGATTTAATATTTATAATTATTCTAATAATTTTTTTAAATGATAATAATTCATTTTAATTAGTTATGAAGTGATAATAAATCATTTGATATAGTTTTATAAAGATATATATTTAACTTGAAATTATAAGGGAAATTAATATCGCTTTATCGGTATAATGGCACTTTTCTAAAAAATTGTTTAATAATAATTTTTATGGTTTTATAGATTAAATGTGATTATTTCAATTAGTTAAAAAGGATAATAAATTAGTTTTTAAATTTTGTTTACATTTATACGTAAATCAATTTATAAGTGAAAATGTGACCGGGAATCGACTTCCTGATTTTCAACGGTTTAATGAACAGAAGTTGTTCAAAGTTATTGCAACCTTATTTACATTTCTTGTGCACATATATAATATACATGTGCACACCTAACATATAATGAACACATATACACGTAAGAATATACATGTATACATATACACTTGTATGTATGTATGTATACATTACAAAAGATCTGAGATATTTTCACACTTATAAAGAAAACTTCACTTCACTCTTACATATATCAACTCACACACATGGCTACATATATAAGGGGGTGTTTGGCCGTGCATAGTGATGAAGGAGGAGGGTGTGGTGGTGATGAAATGGTGATGTATATGCACATAAATATCATGATATTTTTAGTTCACATTTTGCCTATAAATACCACCCACCATCTTCACTTCATTTATTCATAAATTCCTAAGCTTCTTTATCTCTTTATACTCCTCTTTAATAGCGTCCCTACTTAGAAAACTTATGAAAAAAAATTAGTATACAAGAAAATAAATTTATACACACACACATTAGCAATACACTATAAAACAAGCTAAAAAAAATCTTTCCTCCAATCAAAACTTATGACCACCACCTCCTACCACCCAAGGTTGAGCCACTTCCACTTGCAATCTTAGGCCGTGGCTTTTCAAAGGTCAAAGGCTCGATTCCATAGGCTTTGATTTGATCATAGCAAAGCTATAGTGAATTCTCATAAAGTTAGAAACCAATGAAGGTGAGAAACTATGCTTATATTATGATATATTGGATTATATATATGTTTGGCTATGCTTGATAGTGATGATTGTGAACCACGTTTGGATACGATAATATGTTTGTTTGGATGTGTAAACAATTCACGTTTAATACACGTCGAATATCACAAAAGAAACCACTTTCCTTTGATAAATGAAATGATGTATATGAGATAGTTAAACCTCCGTAAAATCGTTTAAAATGATTTAGAAACGTTTTATAAACATTTAAAAGTGTTTCAACAAAGTTTGGAAAGAATATATATATTTAGTTAAAACAGGCACGTTGCTTAACTGTAGTTCGCAATTTCGCGCTGTAGAAAGTTAAATCCTTTTATACGATGGATCTGAAGTCGAAATTATTTGAAATAAGAATTTTCTGAACTCTTATGGTCATAGTTTTCGAACAAAAGAAATGATTGAGATTTCATTTAGTAGATTTTAAAATATGAGCGAATCAAGTTTTCAAAATAGTCGTGGTTTGGCAGTTTGAAAACCAAAGCAATAAATTCTTTAAAATTGATATTTTAATTCTTTAAAAATATGGAATAAATTCTATAAATATTTTAATTTTTAAAAGAGATTTGAGTTATAAAAATAGATTTCTATATAATAGAAAAGTTGTTTTAATCAAATAAACCTTAAAAGCACGATTCGTAGCACTACTCGCTACACTTTTAATAACTTCTAAAATATGGCTTTAAACTTAAGCATTCTTTCCTAAATATTTCATAAATGTTTTTGAATAAATAAATAAGTATTTTAAAGATAATGTGGAGGTTTTATAATTTATTTTAAAAGAGTTAAATAATGATTTAAAAAAGCTGTTATAATCAAGTGATTTAATCTTAACTCTAAAACCCGATGAGTAGACTAGATTTTTCTATTCGTGGGATCCAAATGTAAGGTGCTTCAACCAAGGAGATGCTCAGGAGCAACAAGTGTCCTGGCTCAACTGTCCTCTTTTCTGGACGAGGAATAGATAAGGTCGAAATGTCGAAAATGAGACGAGTATAAAAGGTTTAATTTTTTCAAATTTAATACAACTTGGATTGTATAGAAATGTCTTCTTATACATGGTATTAACTTTCAAGGAGGGAACCCATACTATCCATGTGAATTTGAAAGGTGATTTCACCATTATTCAATAGATAATAAAGGTTGAATACGAAAATTGATGTTGAGAAGAATTAGTATAATTTCTATCGACCATTTTTACTCAACTGTTATTTCCAAAGTTAAAGAGAGGTTTAACGATTCCGTATATACTGGAAAAGAGTATGATTTAAAGATTTATATCTCTAATAGAGATATTTTATTTGATAAAAGATATTAATGAACGAAATGATTATCATCCTCAAACTTAATATCCTTTTATCGATGATCGGTTCAAAGGAACCGAGATCGAATTTGAGTGATTTTAATTCGAAAACCACTTCGAACCAATTTCGCATTCGAAGGTGAAGACATGAAATGATAATAAATGGAATGATGGGCTTTGTCATTGACCCTTATGGGAGATTTCCCATATCATATATATGTGGTGGTAGTATCTACATTTGCTCTTCGATGCAAATGTCTCTCGCAACTAATCCTAAGGGTAATTCTTGATTGGATGTAGTAGAAGAGCTCCTTAGGTTTGTCTTGTTCCTAGACAACTTATATGGACAAATGTTTGACATTGCATTTCTAAAATGCATGTACATTGATTTTTACAAATATACATCTGTTTGGTGGTATAAGAGGCAACTCTTCTTTACTTAAACCCTTCTCTGAGACGTACGAGCTCAGAGTTTGTACATTTGTGGAAATTAATAGTATGTGATGGAATTGGCAATGTGGCATCCAAAGCAGAATGTGCTATGTGAAAGGTAGTCGTTACCTCGGGCCTCATCACCTGAAAATGGCTTAAACAAGGCATGTCGTAAAACTATGTGGTTCGCAATCATTAGAGTATGGTCATCACCTTTCTAGATTACCCTCTACATATTAGGTATGTTATGTGTTCTAGGAGACCTCTCGAATAAGTCGGAAACGACCGGAGTGATGTCATATTCGGTTCTATCCGCCACCAGATGGGTCTGCGAGTAGGACGATCTTGTCAGGTGTAAAGGTTTCAAAGGTATCGGTCCTTGGTACTTGCCTCTAGAGACGTATTGTATGGAAGGTAATTCCTTACCTATCATTGTATAGAAATTCATTCTCCAATAAGTGCCTTCGGACTTGATTGTAGAGCCTACTATGCTGGAATTTAATGATGTAACAATTTCAGCTAAGATTATAAAAGTTTACTTGAAAAGTGTTTTCCAAAGAATATGATTAAAAATAATATTTCCAGATCTACGTACAAATGTTTTGGTTATCATATGGTAAAAACCCGTTCCGTATTTATGAGTGGCGTGGTCATATGAGAAAATCTTTGTTTTCAAATATCTGTATTTTGAGTTTCTCATACCAGTCCGATGACCCACCCGCATTTTATTTTCTTTTCCCTTCTTTGGTTGCCCTATTTTTTCAGGCAGCCAAGTTGTCGGGTTTAACTTGGAGCATTGTGATGAAACTTGAAGATTGGAGCCAAAGATGATCATGTAGATAGTTCTCCATTTCCATTCCCGCTGCATTAGTTTACTAACTGTATTCGCCATTTATAAGGACCTAGATTTATAACTGTCTAGGATGATTTATAAGATAGACTTGTATTTAAAATTTTCACAATAAAGATATATATATATATATATATATATATATATATATATTAGAATAATGTATGTTATTCTATTTGTGTAAGATTCTGTTCTGTCTTTATTTTCTTTTACTCCATGATAATCAGCCTCTCCAGCGCTTGGATTTGCGGCACGTGAATACCGATGATGTTTTAGTGTCAATTTCCGAGGGTCGAGTAAGCCAGTCGTCACATAGCAGAGTTATGCAAGACATTCATAAATGTCCAGGGCTTTAATGAATGAAAACAAATCCACTTTATTCTTTAGCAAAAGGGTACTCAATAGACAGAGAATATCAAAGATTTTTAATGTCAAAGTTAATGACCTTACTATAGTTTATTTAGGGATTCCTTTATCCCATGATAAACTAAAGGCAAGGGATTTTTGGTACATTAATTAACAAAATCAATAACAAATTCTCACATTGGAGCAGCAAATAACTTAACGTTAGTGGAAGATGTGAATTGATTACAACTGTTATTTTCCTTATAATAACCTTTTGGATGCAGTTCAACCAAATGCCAGCAAATACAATCAATAGGATTAATTCCATATGTGCTAACATTTTATGGAAGTCTAAATCTCATAGAGTGTCATGGGATGATGTTTGTAGATCCAAACTAGAAGGAGGAGGTATAGGATGATTAGATGATGTTGCCAAGGCCATTTCTATTAAACTGGTTCGGAAATATCTCAAAGGTTATAGCTTATGGGCTAAATGGTTAAAAACATGTATTGTAAGAACAAAAACTTTTGGACTCTACAAACTAACAATAATGCTTCTAATACTTGGAAAGCTCTTCTTAAAGTCAGATCAGTTTTCAAGGGATTAATAGGCAGGAAAATATGTAATGGGGAAGACATTCAAATGTGGTTTAATCCTTGGATCAATAGATATTCTCTAATAGATAAACTGGGGTGGAGTTATTTAACAATGGTGGGTGATCCCAACAACAAAATCTCCTGTCTAACATTTGAAAATCTATGAAGGGGAAATCTTAATCATTTGCCTAACCATATTTGTCAAGATTTAGTTAAAGCCAAAATCCATACTCAGATAAACAAAGATTTTTGGTACTGGATTCCTAAACAAAATGGTGATTTTGACTTTCAATCTATTTGGGAAAAGGTTAGGAGCAGATCGTTATAATTCAAATGGTGTAGTATGATATGGGATAGTAAGTGTGCACCTAAAAATGTCAACTTGTGCGTTATTAGCTAAATGAAATAAGTTAAATACAAAAGACAAAATCAGTATATGGAACAATTCTATTGATCTTTCA
Source organism: Allium cepa (assembly GCA_030765085.1). NCBI lineage: Eukaryota > Viridiplantae > Streptophyta > Magnoliopsida > Asparagales > Amaryllidaceae > Allium > Allium cepa. The sequence goes on from CM060938.1 coordinate 850,255,588, forward strand.
TGTGTTCTCTGTAATAAGTAATAATTATCATGAAGATAGAGATCATCTTTTTTTTAACTATTAGTACTCTAAATCTCTAGGACACCATCATACGAAAGCTCAACATCAAGGGTATCAATTTTTATGATATCAATTAGGTTTTCGATCATTTAGCTAATCTCATGCATGACACAGCTATTATCAAACATCTTATCAGTGTTTCAATTACTTCTCTAATTTGGCACATCTGGGGCGAAAGAAATTGAGAATTTTCAGTATTATCCATACTTCTGCAGAAGTCAGAACTAACGTTATAATTCAAGACAGCAAAAAATCTAATTGCTCATAAAAAATTTCTATAGAAGAGATTAAGGGTAAAGAATTTATTTTAGCAGGATTCTGTATCATTCCAGACCCGAATCCTGAAGTGGAGATTCAAACCCTTGTTGTTTAGAAAATGCTTCACCGTAGTAGCTTTGATTGATGTTTAAATCTCATTGCCTTCAAATCTTTTTCTCTGTTGTTTAATTTTGACTAGAAGACAGCATCTCCGACTTAGGTTCAGAGCTTATCTCCTACAGATCCATTTCGTAGTTGTTTAATTTTGACCAGAGGACGTTTTGATTTTTTGAAGAATGCAAAAGAGGAATAGAATCATGCATTGATAGCAATGCAACTGGTGCAACTGACAGCTATTATCCTCTCCTACTCATTATTTTTGTTTTGTCTTGTTATATGTTATTAGAATGTAATTTTAGTATTATGCAAATTAACATGATTTAGTTTACTTAATTAGAATGCTCACTATTTTAACTGTTTAAATTTTCTTTACTTTCAATTTAAGAGTTGCAAACTTCAACTCTAAAGTTTCTCAAAACATTTGGTTTAGATTTCTTAATTCTCTTATTCTATAAGATCTGGTTATTCAAATATTTAATTCCATTCAAATAATTTGAAGATTACTAATTAACAAAACTTAAAATTTTTAAATACCGAGTTAATTTCAAATCATTTGAAATGAGTATGTATACTTATATCTTTTATATATCAAATCATACTTTTGGAGTTCAAACCAAAACCTGTTTATCAAAATAATTTCAAAGCAAAGCTCCTCAGAATTCTCCCCCGCTTTAAGACTCGAAAATGAACGTCGATGATGCTTCGTAGTCATCATCGAAATTATTTTCCAGCGACAGAAGAGGGTAGTGCTGAATTCATTTCTTTTAAAATCCTTTCAAAAATATTTTCATAAATATCTTTCAAATAATATTACTATATTTTTCCAAACTTCGAAAACCTTTTCAAAACTTTCGGGTCTTAAATTCAAAACTTCTCAATTTAAATCCATTTTAATTTATAAGTCACATTTATAGATTATACTTATAGAATTTCACTTTCTATAAACATTTCACAATTGTTATCATTGTTTATTTTATAATAAACATCTATCATTAAGGCACAACAACCAATTAATGATAATAACCAATATAATCATTCTTAACAACCAAACAAACTATACATACCATAAGAATTTCTAAAAATTATTCTTTTGTATTTAAAAATATAATTAGGGTAAAATAATTTCATTTACCCAATTTCAAAACAATACTGTGTCAAACTGTTCTGTTCGAGTGTTTAGAGATCCCTATCAATAACGTTAATTACTCTTATTGACAAGAATCCATAAACCACTCAACAAATCAACCAACCCAATACAATTTTTTTTTTATATTCACTGACAAATACGCTCTCATATATATACACTTAAGCTCATTTTAGGGTACTGCTGACCCTATCTCTAATGAGTCAAACCCCACAACGTTATGGTTATCACTAAACCAAAGCTCTGATACCAACTGTGACGACCCACATTTCAAAGGGTTTAAATTGACAATAATCCACATGTGTCCAATTCAAACAATCAAAAATAAGAAAAGAAGAAGAAAACATACACAGAATCTCTCACCGAAACTATAAAATATAATAATCAAATAAATAGTTTATGAAGTTGTAAACTATACATTTGATTATAATTTGTACAACATTTATCAAAGTTATACACATACAACAGAACAAAATATAACGAAGCAGGATAACATGATGTTGGGAATAACATTAGTAATAATATACCAAATCTTCATCTTCGTTCTTCAGAATAAATCTTCAATAAGTTGAAAAACTTAGTACTGACCCGGGTGTAATGAAAAGACAAAACACTTGAGTCGGGACTAAAATATTTTTATATGAGTCAAATCGATATCACATATAACATGAGTGTCATGGTGTTAGAGATGTTTCATCTCATATCCATTGTATAACGTGCATGCAATAACTCAAGAGATGTTATGGGATTTTCCATCTCTTAAGGATCCGTTAAAATATTTATATGTAATAGAATACGCTACATATATAATGTCTAATCAATAAAATAAATATTTTTCTTAGCGTTAACACCTTACCTTGATCCCTCTTAACACGTTTTTAAGCATTGTTGTAAAGTTTGCATATAAAACACCAGTTAAACGGTCGATGGATAGGGATGCGTTGTGATACGACAACACTAAACCAAAATCGTATGGGTCTTGTATAGGAATAAAAGTATGACAAGGCACGTAAGGAAATGCCAAAGGTAGGATACTACCAGTTCGAGTCGTTAGGATGGTGGTAATGCATCATAATCTTGACCGCCCACCACGTTCATCCATCTTATATCGAGTCAAAGGGAGGCTATTCCAAATCAAGGTGCGCCAATCGAAATCAACAACAAAAGTAATAATGCAGACCGAGTCCAAGAAAATCGAGGAACGAATGTCCGCTCAGGGTAATTAGCCCACTTGGCCCTGTCAAGCCGTCCTGTTTTAGTCATTTCTAATTGGCACAAGTGCCATGGTCTATCCATCATCTTTCTCTTTCTTCAAATCCAGCAAACGATGCCAATCCAATCACTTCGTTCTTGAGTCACCTCTGTGTACACAGTTGTTAAAGTGGTTTCGGAATCGACAATGAGTATGCCCATATCCGGCCTCGATCTCTTTAACAATCAAACGTCATTTTTCACACCGGTTGGTACTTTTATATTTCAAAAACAATTCATACTTCATGTTCGCTTCAAAATCAAATCCATTTCAAAATCATCATATTTACACAAAATATACCATTTTATTTCAAAATCCTTTTTGCCTCGATATCTCAATTTCGATTCCAAAATTGTTTCGAATTTCAACTTGGGTTATAACTTCATTTTGACCCAATTCACACTTAAATCCAAGATTTAACTATAAAAATTTCACACTTTTGACTAGCTTGAATTTTTTTTAAAAATAGTGTGAATAGTTTTAAAGTAGTTTAAATAATTAATATAGTTTAATAGGAAACAGTTTGAGTATTAAAATGGTTTATATAGTAAAAGAGTTTGGAAAATCAAAATGATTTAAATATTTAAAGAATATAGATATAAAACATTTTATACTAAAATAATTCATTTGAAAATAGTTTCAAAAACTGATTCAATTCCAAATTACTAATTCAAATCAATTCAATTTTTGTTTCCCTTTATATTGATTCAATTCCGATTTTAATTCGAATTAACTTCGATTCTAGTTTATATTCAAATCAATTTCAATTTCGATCCCAAATTAATTCAATTTCAATCTCAATTCCAATTAATTCAATTCAATTCCAAATTTTCAATTCCCAATTTTAAACCATTTCAATTTATATAAATTCGAGTTCGATTTTCAAAATATCGATTTAAATCACTTAAATTAAATTCAACTTCAATATCCAAGTAAAACCCAAATCCTCAAATATAATTCAATTCTGAGCTCAATGTCACTTTTATTTAGCAATATATAAAGTTCAAATGAAATTTCATATCTTTTTAAAACAAACCAATTTTCAAAATTCAAATCGTATTTTTATTATAACTTCAAAATTCACCTCGATCATTTAAATAATTTCCATTATCAGAATTTCAATTTCAACATTCCGAGCTCAAGTTTGAAAATAATTTGATTTCTATAAAAATTTATTTTTATTTATTTTAAATTAAAATCATTTAAATGAATTTCAATTCGAATAATTTAAAATCATTTCATTTAACCAATTTGATGTTCGTGTATAATTTTCTATCCTATGGTCAAGTGATCAGTCATTCCAATTTAATTTTAGGGATGAATATATCATTTCAAGCCAAATAATAGTGTCATAAGTACATATCATTTCAATTCATTTCTTAATTTAATCGAAATAGTTCAATTTACAATTTATATACTATAAATAATATACAGGATGGTAATAAGATATATTCGAATAAATAAACATCTAAATCATTAAAAAATATCAACCAATAACAACCATCATAATCAATCATCTAAACAGTCAATATAATTTGCAAAACAATTTCATAGTTATTAACATTGGTTGTTTTATTGTCAATTAAATTCCAATTTTGAATTTAAATGTCAGTTTTAATTTTTTACAGTTAATTCGATGATAGTTTAGATGATAATTAAACTTATCAAACAATAATCAATAAATTTATGTCACTTCGCAATTTTGAATTTAACTGGCATAAAAATATTCTAGTATGTGTGAGCTTATAAAACACTCACCTTGAGTTTTTAATTTTAAGTCAAATTGAATGACATTCGATTTAACCTAAATTTTAAACTAGCTCCAAATGACTCTAAATCAGTTCTACAATGTACTGCTCATCACTGTGATTCCATTGCCGCTTGTTTCATCCAATTTTGACTTTGTGTGCGAGAGATGCACTTTTTTTAAAGTTTTAATACAATTTATATAAACCAAATTCCTTTTTTTATACCAAATAAATTTGGCCATATGGTTCAAACTAGCAAATCTAGGCCACACTCCCTATTCCTCCTTCTCTTCGTTTGCTCATCCCATGCAAAGAACCCATGCATGCATGCTCGAAACTTTGATCGCCACGCCATTCTTCGGTCACCGGAGTTCATCTCCTTGACATCGTGGCTCGCCCCAAATGCCACGCATCCCCAGCCATGATGACGATGAGCTCGGTCATCCCTTTCATGCAAGGAAGCCCAAGAACACAAAGATGGATGGAGCTCGATTGCAACAAATGCGAGCCACTTCGACGTAAATCCACCGTTAGATAGCCAGAGCTCAACTAGCTCTACAATTATCTAGCTGGAAATTTTCAACAAAAATGCTTGGAGGAGGAGACAATTGGAGGAGAATACTGGCAATTTTCGGCCATTGGGGTTTAATGGGGGCACAGCTGATAAAATAGGGTTAGGGTTTACTGTGCGGACATATATATATATATATATATATATATATATATATATATATATACACGTGTAATATATTATTTTATTATTATTTTCAACTTTTTCCGGACGAATTCCAAACGAAGCATGTCGCTTGACGTTTATAATTTTTTACCCACGCTCTAAACACAATGGAATACGTTTCGGGGTCTGATTTGATCGTGTGTGGAAGATAGCTTTTTGAACCCAATTAAAATATTAAATTTTCGATATTCATTTCAATGCGTTTCTTTCCCATACGACTAAACGGTAACTCCAAACGCTATGAAATTTGAAATATGATAATAACACACTATTACGGATCTAATGAAACTAGTTTCGTCAAATTCCGAGACTACGCCCCGGATCGCTATTTTAACGTCTTGATTATAATGTAAAATTTCAAATTATTCACTTTTAAATCTCATTTTAAAGGTTAAAAATCTTCATTGTTGTTTAAATAAAAATTAAATCAACTTTCAACATTAATTTCAATCACATTAAACTCAGAATTCAATTATTCAAATAATTCCAAATATTAATTTAATTAATTTAATTGTTCAATATTCAACAAATTTAAGTATTTGATTTTAAATGAATTTTATTTATCAATCAGTTAATTTAATTATATCTAATGAAATCAACATTTATTATTCAATTCAACTATTGATTGTAAACACATTCAATACATCACATTTTCTTTCAATACTTGTTATTACTCAAATCTTCGAAATTGGTTTATTTCAAAATTTTAATCAAGTTCATATCTAATAATTTACATTCAGAATCATTAAATTTTTATTTTTAACCATTTTTATTCAATAATTATATCAATTTAATAATTTAAAATAGCTAAACTACGGGTCGTAACACCAATGGATCGTTAAGGATGTGCATCGACTACCGTAATTTAAACGGAAAGATGATCAAGAATAGGTACCCTCTACCGAGGATAGATGATCTGCTTGACCAGTTGAGTGGAGCCAGAGTATTTTCCCAATTGGATTTGGTGATGGGGTTCCATCAATTGAGATTGGCGGAAGATAGCATTCCTTTGATGACATTTCAGACTAGATATGGCTCGTATGAGTGGTTGGTGATGCCATTTGGTTTGACTAATGCGCTTGCTTTCTTCGTTGATTTGATGAACTAGGTTTTCCAAGACCACTTGAATTGGTTCATGTTGATATTTATAGATTGCATTTTGGTATACTTAAAGGATGGAAGAGAGCATGAGATTCATCCTAGAGTGGTATTGGAGACGTTGAGGCAGAATCAGCTGAAGGCGAAGTTTTCCAAATGTCAGTTTTGGAAGAAAGAGGTTAAATTTCTTGGTCATATGGTTTTAGAGGAAGGATTGTCAGGTTATCCAGTTAAGATCGAGGCGGTCAATAATTGGAAGAGATCAGAGACGGAAACTGAGATCAGGAGTTTTCTTGGACTTGCTGGCTATTATCGAAGATTCATTAAGGATTTCTTGCGGATAGCGGCACCTTTGACTATGTTGACCAGGAAGGATGTGAAGTTTGTTTGGTCTGACAAATGTGAGGAACGGTTCTTTAAGTTAAAGCATTTGTCAACCAATGCGCCAATGTTAGTAGTTCCAGATGGTAACCACCGTTTAGTTGCATACACTAATGCGTGTGAGACTGGATTAGGAGCAGTATTGATGTAGAAGGGAAAAGTTATTGCTTACGCATCTAGGCAGCTTAGACTACATGAATTAGGATATCCTACTCATGACTTGGAGTTGGCAGCGGTAATTTTTGCCTTGAAGATTTGAATGCACTATCTCTTCGGAGAGAGATTTGAGATGTATACCGATCATAAGTCCTTGAGATACCTATTCTTTCAAAAGGAGTTGAATATGCGACAATAAAGGTGGCTGGAGTTTTCTCTACTTTTGATTTCGGTATAGATTATACACCTGGAAAAGGAAATAAGGTAACAGATGCTCTCAGTAGAAAACATCAAAATGTGGTGTTAGCGACGTTGGAAGAATGGAAGGATCTAGAAGCTTTAGCCAGTTGTGGTGTGCAGTTGATATCTACTACTTGTTCTAATCAGGATACCGCCATGTTATCTGGTTTAGAAGTTCGACCAGTGTTGATCGAGAGCATACTTCTAAACAGAGGGAAGATCCAGTTTTAGCCGAAAGGATTAGAAGGCTTGAAGTTGGAATTGAGCTCAATGATTTGAAATTTTTTAGTCTTGATCATAGAGGCAGGTTGAGAAAGAAGGGATGATTGTGCATTCCGAATGTAGAGAACTTAAGAAGGGAATATCTAGACGAATGCCATCGATCAATGTTTACGATTCATCCTGGTGGAACCAAGATGTATCATGATATGAAGAGAAGCTTCTATAGGGAAGGCATGAAGGGGGATATTAGCTTGTGGGTTAGGCAGTGTGTTAACTATCAACAAGTGAAGTCCGAACATCAGAAGCCAAGTGGGTTACTTCAGCCTTTAGATATTCCAGATTGGAAATGAGATTCGATATTGATGGATTTTATAGATGGGTTACCAAGGTCAAATAGTGGAGATGAAAGCATATGGGTTATTGTGGATAGGTTGACCAAGAGTTCGCATTTCATTCCGGTAAAGTCGATCATGACGGCACCTGTTTTGGCTAAGTTGTTCATGAAGAACATAGTTAGACTTCATGGGATTCCTAGTAGCATAATCAGTAACCGAGATACGTTATTCACTAGCGAATTTTTGAGGAGTCTACAAGAGGTATTAGGTACCAAGTTCAAGATGAGTACAGCATACCACTCACATATGGATGGACAGACAGAGAGAGTCAATAAGGTACTCGATGATTTATTGAGAGCTTGTGTGTTAGACTTTGGTGGGTCTTAGGAAGGTCATCTATGTCTGATTGAGTTTTCCTACAATAACCATTATCAGACCGGTATAGGAATGACGCCTTTTGGAGCTTTCTATGGAAGGCCATGAAAATCGCCAGCATGTTGGTTAGAGAATGGAGATGGATTAGTCCTAGGTCCGGATTTGGTTAGAGAGGCATCAAAAAAGATTGAGTTACTCAGAGGACGGATGAAGGAAGTTCAATCCAGGAAGATGAGTTACGCAGATAAAAGGTGTAAAGACCTAGAGTTCTCGGTGGGAGTCGGGGTTTTCATTAAGTGGAAATTAGTCACAAGGGCCTCTTTAGCAAGTGCAATTAGTTTCTAGGACACACAACTGAAATAATTACTTTTAAGGACAAAATGCAAAATAATTAGTTTTTAAGGCCTAAGAACCTATGAAATTACGTCCTTGAAAGTAATTGGACTGTTGACTTTGTCCTTAAAAGTAATTATTCTGTTGACTTTGGTCTTGAAATTAATTTCTGTGGATGTGTGTCCTAGAAACTAATTGGACAGCAAAGTTTGTCCTTCTAGTGAAATGACCCTTTCATTAAAGTATCACTTATGAAGGGTGTGGTACGATTTGGAAAGTTGGGAAAGTTGGCCCTGAGATATGTTGGTCCATTCCGGATTATAGAAAAGATTAGAAAGCTCGTGTATAGAGTAGAGTTACCGAGCAGTTTGGCAGGTGTTCATAATGTATTTCATGTGTCTCATTTTTGTATGTTTGTGCATGATCCAGGGGCTACTATTCCCCGGACAGAGTGAGAGGATTTGGTAGTAGAGCATGATTTGACTTTTGTCAGACAACCAGTTAGGGATGTAGCGAGAGATGAGAAGAGATTAAGATCCAAGACCGTCAAGTTGGTGAAAGTTCAGTGGAGCGACAATGAGAAGGATTGTACTTTGGAGATGGAGGATGGGATAAAAGAGGTTTATCCTGATCTGCTTTGATGGTATGTCTATATTAGATCTATATAGATTGGTTGCTAGTAAAGGTAGGCTTGTATGATTGTTAGGCGAAGTTATAGATGATTGCTATGTTTGCTAGTTTCTCCTTACTGAATTTTGGGGACAAAATTATACAAGGAGGGGAGCTTGTAACACCTCTAATTTTAATGATGACATTATTCAGAATAAATTAAATAAAATAATGTAGATAAGGAGATTGAGGTTTATTCACAAAATTTAGTGGGCATGCTTATTTAACTAAATGGACTTACAAATGGTTAAGTAATTAAACATAAGGGCATTACGGTAAATATATGCCTATTTCCCTTATACTATTCTCCTTAGTCATACACATTCATTTTACCTCAAACAAAATTTATAACCGTAAGAAGCAAGTAAGGCCGGCCAATAGGAAGAGGATAAAATCAAAGTAAAGCTTAGGATCAAGCTAGAAGAAATCAATCTCAATCAAACTTTAATTTCCTTATCCATTCTAAAGTGAATAATAATTTCTAGATCTCTATTTTGGTTTTATAATCACATGGTTTCGAATTTAATGGCAAATCTGTTTTATGATATATTGAATGATGATATGTTTGAATTATAAATTGTATGATTTAAACAAGGTTGTTTAAAGGAGATATACACGGTTTTAGGGTAAAAGCAAGGCTTAATGATTTTTAAATTCCATGGGAAAATTTTATGTTATAGATAAAATAATTTTGGAGTTAGGTTCCAATTATTATAATTTCAAGCCATGGAATTAATTATGAATTTCCAATGGAATTATAGTTATTTGGGTTTATAAAATTTATTTTGGAAAATATATTAAGAATTTGGGTCTAAAATTTTGACGTGTTAGACAGCATGATTAAAGTGAATTTTTGGAGATTTTTACTAAGTGCTTTAGTATGGAAATTAAATTATTTCGAAAGGAATATCTATCTGATTTAATTGTTTTTATAAGAGGATGGGCTTACTTGTTAAACGTTAATTTGATTTTAGATCTGAGAAAATGCGGCAAATATTGTCCAAATTATTGAAAAGTCATGGAAGCCAACATATTTACAAGTAGGGCATGTTTTGTTACAAAAAGTTTAGTTATTTTGACAAAATCAGCTTTTACCGAAAAAACGGTGGTTTCACCTTCTTTGGCAAACCTTTCGAATTAGACCTTTCAATTTCATTGACTAAAAATGTCGAAAGCAACGCACATGATTTTATTCTAATGGTATGCAGTGAATTGGACCAAGTTGAAAGGTAAGGTGTCGAAGGGTTTCTTTCGAAAGAGATGGTCCCTTAGTTTACTTTGATTTGAAAAATGAAATCACTTGATTTTTTGAAAAAGCTTCCGAAAAGGTCAAAAGCTATGCTTGCTTTTGACAAGGTCGAAAGCTACAATTTCGAAAGGTTTTTCAAAGAGATCATTGAAATAGAGATGCTACGTTTATTTTTGTTTAAACCTTCCGAAGGTGTCGAAAGCAGGGGCTTTTGACGTTGTCGAAAGGTTTAAGTGGATATAAAATACGAACCGCTTCCCAAACCTTCCGAAGAAGTCGAAAGCAGGAGCTTTTTACGTTGTCGAAAGGTTTAGTGTTTTTTATAAAAACAAGCCGCTTCCTAAACCTTTCGAAGGGGCAAATGAAGGAGCTTTCAACGTTGTCAAAAGGTTCAATTGTTTCCTAGATGTTTTAATGCTTTTGAAAGGTTGGTTTCAGCACCATCAAACTTCCCTAATATTTTATAAAATTAAGTGTGGTGTTGAAGGAGATACTTCTACCTATTTTCCCTATGACATAAAGTAATATTTTTATGTATAAACCCAATGCTTTCAGAAGGTTGGACCTTCAATGGTTTCGAAGGGTTTGACCTTCAATGGTTTCGAAAGGTTCTACTATTATTTAATAATACTTTAACAAAGTTGAAAGGCTTCGAAGGAAGTGTTTTAAAGTATTAAAAAGGCGGAGCCTATTGTTTTAATATATATGACTTATGCTTTCGAAGGGGTCGAAAGCAAAGCTTTAGGGGATGAAAGTAGAAGCTTTCGACGTTGTCAAAAGGTTTTAAAACCCATACTCAAATTTTTAAAGGAAAATCCACGGCTTATATAATGGAGTTTTGTAATGACCTTAAATGTGCAATTTTGAAGAAGTGTTGCCTTGGAAAAAAAATATAAGTTAAAGGTGTTAACTATGAAATGTATTTCAAGGACCTTAAACCCACAAGAGTGGTAGTGTTAATTGTTGTTTTGCTTCTTCAAATATGAATATGTTCACATGATAACCCATAACTGTATTTTGGGAAAAGATGGGTATAAAAATCATTTAGGTTAACTCAATAGTGAATATAAATTGCTTAAACTCCTAAATGAGTAGAATTGCATCCAAGGAGTCAGGGTGATCAAAAGTATAGGATGCTTAAACTTTATAGTTATTGGAGGTAACCACAAGGTTCATAGTAAACTTATGAAAACTATGATTATGTAGTTATTGGAAATAACCAAAAAGTTCATAGTAAATCCTTGAAAACTATGTATTAAGAACAGTTAGCAGGGGCTACTTGGGTTGTAGAGAAACCATGAAAACTATATCCGAATTAACAATTGACATCCGTCAATGGGTTTCTTGTAAACCCATGAAAACTAGGATAAAGAAGTGGCTAATGGAACTATCAGTAGGTTCCCAGTCAACCCATGAAAACTAGGATGTGAAATGAGTTACTGGATAAATCCATAGGTTAGCAAATCCATGAAAACTAGGAATATGGCAATTAGTTGTTGGAATAACTAATCGGCCTAGGAGGATCCATGAATTAATTCATTAACTGGAAGAAGCCTATAGGTTCTTAGTGATCCCATGAAAACTGTGAATAGGATAGGGTGTCCATTAATTATAACAAGGTTATTGGTAAACCCATGAAAATTAACGAGGCTAGTAGTCACCCTAATAACTATAATTATGATAGAGTGTTAGATTAAACTAGGAAAATCCTAATTGTTTTAAGTATGCATGTAATCATAATATGTTGAAAATGTATGTTTAACCATTGTGGTTGTGAGAACACATAATATGGTTTTTTTTAAATGGTTTTAGGATCCTAATGAGGGGAAAATCCGTTCCACCAAGCGGCCTAGTCTCATAAGATATCTAAAAGGATTGAGATGTTAGATTATTATTCATACCAGGCTTTATGTCTGACTCGAAGTTTTAATTTTCCCCTTAAACTCTCGAGTACTCAATTGATTTTGAATAGTTTGAGATTTAAGATTTTCAGGTTCTCTACATAGACGAATAAAGCTTCTGGAGGTGTGTAGGAGGTAGTTAGTTACTTAGAGTTATCCTTTCAGCTGTGTATTCGGATGTAATGGCAGATCTATTAGCCTTATTATATACTCTGATCAATCAAGGGGGCATCTTCATATGTCGCTTTGGCGTATGTGTAATAATTGTATTCTACTGAATGTAGTTAACGTTTTAGGATTATGTAATGGACATGAAATGTTTTGAATGGAATGAGGAAATATATTTTTGTGTCATTAATTTTTTCCATATTCCTGTGATCTGTGTATCAATATATCTAGAACCGCCGTATTTGGTCATCGAGAATTTATAACCATGGATGACTGCTGCATCTATAGCCATTAGTTTTGGGCCTCCAAGTAGGGGGATGTTACAGTGGGCGTCCTACATACCACCTCTATATAAGTACCCCTCAGAAACCTTCGAGCATCAGCAATCCCTTTGCACACGTGTCTTAACCCATCATCGTTCTATCATTTCCATTTGTCCATAGTAGAACCCCTCCTTTGTTCCACTCATGAATCCTCCTCATTTGAACTCTCCCTTCCAGACCCTCATTACTCTCTTCCTTCGAATCACCCTTATCGAAACCTCTCTAAACATCTTGCATGAGTCGTAGGGTTCACATATTAAATTCCTGAAGTCATCTCAATGAAGCACCTCAACATCACTTCATCCTTTAGTCAACATCCTTCAATGTGCTGCCATGTCGCAATCAAACTCAAAACAAACAAACACCTTCAACACAACCTATAGGACATACTCTTCGCTCTTTTGAACTTTGGCCAAGATTGGCCAGGTCAATTCATGTTGGTACTAATTTGATCAGGTCCGTGTCAATATGAAGTTCTTAGCCAAAAATTTGGCTAAGTCTTTCACACTTAGATCTCTTTGCTCTTTGCTTGGTTTGATTTCCTTTAGTCAGTGCCATACTCCCTAAGTCTTCAGCATTCCCAATAAGCAAAAAAAGAGCTTGTAACTGATCAAAAAGAGAACGATACCAATCCATAGATCTTCACCGAATTTTAGGGTTGTCCTCATCTCCATTTCCTTCCCTTCCTCGAAGTCTTTCCCAAAGTTTCACAGCCTAAGTCCTGAAGCAACCACCTCTACCGATCAGAACAATAACTTCCACAATTATATTTTAGCTTAGTACCGATATCAAGTTAGGCATCTAAATCAACTTCAACTGGCTTACGATATAACACATAGACTCCTCCCCTCCTTTAGAGCCTTACCTCCAAGTTGCATTCGATTTTGAGCATTTTTGTCATTGTTTTGCCCAAATCGACAATCGCATCCTAACTACGCTCAAAGTACTAAACAAAACATATCAAATAACACATGAAATAGTAACCATCATTCATAAGCATTTACTCATCACATACAATCCTTCGAACATGACTAACATACAAGATTCAGTCAAGATCTAGTTTTATACAAAGAATACAATAGGATTCAAAAAAGATGTAAAACTATTTAAAATCCATTACTATCTTTTTAAATTCAACCATAAACATATTTAAAGGTTAAATTACTATTTGAAATTGTTTTAACATAGAAATCATATAAAAACATCAATTTTAACCATATGGACATTCATAGAATAGTGAGAGATCATAAACCACTCACCTAACCCTTAAATTACAAACTTTAATGGTAAGATCCGAAATGGACGGCAAGAAAATCCCAAATCACCCTTCCAATTGTTTTTAGGCTAAGATTGGTGAGAAAAGGAGGAGATTTTTGATGAAATCTTGGTTAGTTGAGGTTTGGAATTGTTTTTGAGAATTGGGAAATGATTTAGATCAGTCCCATCAACCCCAATTAAGCAAAAATTCCAAAATGGGTTAATGGGCTTTAGTTTGGGCATAACTAATTACCCACTAATCTGGGTAGTGTCCAAACATAAAATTGATATTTCTCCTAAACTGGAAGTCCATTTTTCTATTATGACCAATTTACGAAAAGAGAAACTATAATCATGATCTAATGAAAGTGGTTTCAGACCCTAATCCAGCCCTCGTTAAAAGTTATAGGACTTACAAGAATTTCTAGGTCTAAATTGTCCGATAAAAATTCTAAAGTGAAAAATGTGCCTAATAATCATTTCCAAAAGTTTTAAAGTCACGCGACCTCAAATAAAAATAAAAATAATATTTATGATATTTTAGTACGTTAAATACCGGTCGTTACACTCTCGCCCTTTAGAAATTTCATTCCCGAAATCCCCAAACAATTCAAAGAATAGTCAACCATAGTTTCTCAGCATATCTAACCATCATATGCAACCATCAAACATATTAAACAACAACCATGCAATCAATAGTATAGGTAAACCTATCCTAGCATATGAGATACTAAACAATCCTATATGATATCAAAAGTTAAAGTTAACACGATAAATAGTAGGCCTTACAATGCAAAGAGCTTCGGATATGCAGCCTTCGTGCTCTCTTCGGTTTACCATGTGAAATCACCTTTACTTTCTTCTCATTTAACCTTCACTAACTCCACCGTTGTTATCTAGCTTTGTGACCAAGCTGTATTCAAATGAGTCAGATCGATCAAACAAGAGAACAACCAATCAAAATCCAAAACTATAACTGTCAAATTTAGATGTCAGGAAAAATCAAGGTATAGAGTCATTAGCTTACCCAGAATCCTTAAGAATAGTCTACACACCAACCCACGCCGAGTGCTAAGTCCAAAAATCCAAGAATTAAGCAAAGTCTTGGATCGTTTACCGATCTGTGGCCTTGGATTAGTACCGATCCCTAATGCTTGGTCAAATTTGCTATATGGCTCACACTGCATAAAGTAAGAGTGGTTGTTGGTTGATGCACGCCATATAAGATGTTTCGCTAGACACTAATGATCTAAATGATCGAGGGATAAATCCTTGTTTCAAGGCAATTAGACCAAGCACTTTTACCTAGCCAATGAACTGTAGGCTTTACCATAGTTTAAGCTCACATAGATACAACCAAGCTCCATTAATAAAGGAACAAGCCATCCAAGCAACCTCATGGGATGAAATGAAGATTAAAAGTAAATCATATGGATCGGTACTAATCCATAGGGCATGGATTGGTATCGATCCCTAAACCCTGCTAATTTGGCCACGATCACTTCAAGGCAACTCCTTCTGGATGGGGTGAACATGGGCAAGAACATAGTGGAGCGAAATTCATCGACCTTCAACTATAAATAGAAGGTTATAGGAATTGTTTGAGGGATCTTTTTCTTACATTCTAAATTTGTGTACTTTTGTTATAATCTCTGGATGAATACCGATCCATAACTACTGATCCATAAGATCACCTTGTAAAAAACTTTGTAGAATCACAAATACAGTTTGTATGGATGTAGGGTGATGATTAACTGAACTATTATAATTGCTACGTGTTGTTTCTCTCATTTTTTGTTTAGTTACATCACTTTATTCTCTTCAATAAATCTTTTGGGTGTTTGTGTCAACTGGAAGTGTTACGCTTATTAAACCCCTAATAACAATTATGGACATTGGATGCTTAAAGTAATGTATTTCTCAACACTCATGGTTAGATAGGATTGATATGACCACAAATAACGGCATATGTTAATATTGCAGTAATGAAGTAACGTAAAATAAGGGATAAAAATTCAGTAATGCAGTAAAGAAAATACTAGATTTATCATGGTTCCAGAGCCCCATTCTATGTCAGTCGTGCACTTCTCGTATAGGTTTTCATTATCATTGGTCCTCACTTGTTTGGACGAATATACCTTATAATTGTCGGAAACCCCTTTCTAGACATAATAACACCACCTAAAATATCTTTTTCGGACCTCATACAACACCAAAAACTCTTATTTGGGCTTAACACTTTTCCAGTGATTTGTTATACTTTTACAAGTTATCAATAGTAGAAAACAAATTTCGTATCTTGCTATAAAGATTTTGCAATGTAATACAATATCTTGTTATTTACACCAAAAAGTCACAAACACCCAATTGAGTAATAAATATATCAAAGAAAAGAAAGAATAAAAAGAAAAAACACAAGATTTTTTTAGTGGCTCAAAAAATACTCTAGCCTACGTCCACTTTATTCTTTTATATTTATTTATAGGAGTCTTTATATGCAATGATTTTACAACTCGGTAGTCTCAACTCGATGAGAATCCAATGGAGTATTTTTCAAAGTTATAATTTTACAACTTGAGTCAGAAGTTTATAATTACAAAAGAAGAAAATTCCTCCTTAAAGTTCCCTTAACTTCTATTTATAGGCGGAAATCTCCGAGATTAGCTGTAGCACATTCCCCCTACATCATGCATGTCGTCCCCAAGAAGATCCTGACCAAAACAACCCAAGAATCACAACTCGATGTTGAGTCGTGACTTAAAACTCGGTACTCGACTTATGGCTTACAACTCGATAACCGAGTTGTGACTTATAACTTAGTACTGAGTTGATTCGACCTTGAATTGGGTTTGGCTCGGGTCTGACTCCAAATTGCATTCCCCCATGCCTTGCTATTTCCTAACTCGGGTATTTTTAGCATTTTCCCAAGTTTTGCCCAGGTTTGACTCGGTGTTGACCTAAAGCACTGATCGAAGAGTCAAGTTTCTTTTCAACTTCCTTTTTTTATACTTCTTCACTTTATTATCTTGTAATGTTTTTCTAAGTGTTTGTATCCATTTCTTCTTCATCCTTTAGCTTGGTATAATCTTTTAAGTATGTTCGAAGGTAGGAAAATTTGGTAGATAACACTTTGTCCTTCAAATCATGCCTTATGAATAGAAAGTATGCTTTGCTCAAGAAAAAATATCAAAGTTGGCGAATCATTAGTAGTTGAGCTCTTTGGCTATCGATTGATCAATCATGGCGAATCATCTGGTTTCTTGGGATGCACCTGTAAATCATAAGTCATACTGGAACTATCATAGCTAAGGACTCAAGTCCATTCCTAAGTGTTAGTCACAAATTATAGCCATTCCATATTTATACGGAATTCAGTACATCAGATATCTTAAATCGAGATAATCCCACGTTCTCTTCAGGTGTGGTTATCACATGTCGATGTCGATATCGTCCTATGTTCGTCTGAGACTTGATTATTATATCATATATCATGTTAATGTGAATTAGTAATCACCAGAGTTCAATACCACCAATTGGAACACTACTTACAAATCGTTTGGTATCTCTTAGCATCATATCATAAGTTTGTCTAATCGAGTCAGGATACAGATATGATCAAAAAATCGTTATAAATCATTTTAAAGTCAAAGGGCGTTCAAATTCTCAAAGTCTAGTTTACGATCACTTCGGATCACATAATCGTTATCCAGGTTTAGCTTTTGATTTCCCCAGATCGTATAACCATATATCCAATCCATTTTCTGATCTGTTCGGATCATATACCCAATCTATTTTCTGATCTCTCCAGATCACATATTTAGATTAAGCCTAATCCACTTTCTCTTCGGCGAGGGGACCCAATATCCAAGCAAGTCCATTCTTTCACTTTTTGATAAGGGGACTCACTATCCAATCAAATCCATCCTCTCACTCACCGACGAAGGGAGTTGTTATCCATGTGCACCCATCCATTCACTCCTTGGCGAATGTATTGCAATCTAAGCTCAACCATCCATTCATACTCCGATGAAGGGGCTTGTTATCCTCTGTAAATCCACCCGCTCACTCTTCGATGAGTGGACTTGATATCCGATCATTTCAGTATTCTAGCTTGAAAGAATAACCAAACTCCATTGGTATTCCATTCTAGTATCAATGTCAATCATCACGTTCAACTGATATTTAAATCCATTTTGTGGTAAATGATGTAGTGAAAATTATACTATTGCTGAAGGATCTTAAGGTTACTACAACATTAGAGGGGGTGAATAGTGTTTTATAACTAATATAGAAATTTTCTGAATAGTTTTAATATTTGAATCAAAACATAGATAACCAACACAGATATATATTAACAGATAGTCACACACACACACACACACATATATGTATGTATGTATATAAATGCAGTAAAAATAAATTAAAAGTAACAAAGATGACACCAGAAGTTTTGTACAAGTTTGGATTGACCAATATTACTTCCAGTCCTGTATAATATCAATATAGATTTCCTTTTAATTCCTACTTTAATAAGGTAGCAAGCAAACCAGAAGACAATCTTGGTTTCAAGACAACAATGTACAAGGTACACCCTCCTAAATTTTCAATCTCAGGGCAGCCTCTACTGATCTTACTGGACAACAAAATCACCTACTTGATTTAAACGAGCAATAAGTACACCCACTCGATTTGAACGGGCAACAAGCATACCTAGTTGATTCAAACGGGCAACAAGCATACTCATACAAAACAGTAGTAGAGAGTTGTTGATTCCAAATACAAATAGTTGTAACTTAATTATAGAATATCCTATAGCCTTTTTATAGCACTTTTGTAACAACCTGCAAATTCAACAATGCAAAATATTAAATTAATTAACAGTGAATTTATAATAAAAGGGTGAATTGGGTATCATATTTACAACCATTACGAAAGTCTTCCAAGATGATCAATTTGATACATAGTTTTGATATATTCAGGGTTACGGTATGCGAAATAGTAACGTTGCAGTGTTTAAACAATGTATGCGGTTTTTTCGGACCAAACTGGATGCACTGCCCATACCCCAACCTAACAACTATATATTTGAGATTTCGAAACCCTAGCCATCACCTTTATCTTCATTTTTCTATCTAATCCCTAAAATATAAAATGTCCAAACTATATTGAATTATTTATCATTGTGGAGCTCTTGATGAATGGAGCTGATTCGAGGTGTGCGTTTGTCGAAAACATGTCTGCTACGACCGAAAATCATGGTCATTGATTTTTTTCAATTGCATGAATTGACGCTTGATTTGGTCGGAATTGCTATTCAAAAGTCAATGGCATTTGGTTAGGTGGTGTACGGTGGTGGTGCTAGAGACTGGTCAAAGAGCACAGGACGGTGGTCCTCGCTTTGGTGGTTCGGGCTGTGGTAGCGGCTCATTGAATGGTGGCCGAAATAAGTAGAAATCGTTGGTCAAAGTTGGCGAAATGGGTTGGAAGGAGTAGCGTGCGTGCGTTTGGAAGGGACGTAACAATAAAGTTACTTTTATTATTATTATATTTTAACATGGACAAATTGATATATTTTAATAATATTTCTTATAACTTGAATATCTACTACATATGAACCCCGATTTATACAAGGTTTCCTTTATTAGATTAATAGCCAAAACCTGGATGATATGGAACTGGTTTAGCTGAGTTTGGAGACTATCGAAAATGCGTATTGGTATGGTTTAAATAATTTAGCTAATTGAGTTTAAATTACAAAAAAATAGATATCTCTTGATGGAAAATTATAATAATTGATCTGTGATAAGATATATTGATAATTTTTTGATGTTTTGGACATTTTGGAAATGTTGAGCCTTAGGTTGATTGTCTATTGTTGATTGTCGTATTACTAGATTTTAATCATAATTAGTTATGGATTTAAAATATGACTATTATTCATTAAAATAACATAAGATAAATTATGTAATAGGGTAAAATAAGATAAATAAATGATTAATGTGATTATTCATAGTTTCTGTGTAATTATTGTAAATAACAATGTTCGAATGAAATGAAATGAAATTAACTAGAGAAATTTAACAAGGATATTATTTATGAATTTTTGGGAAATCCATAAATAATGATGAAGAATATATTTTAAATTTATGTATTATTATTCGGTAAAATTAGGTTTCATAAATAATAATAACATAATTTTGCTGAAATTACACTTCTTTGAAATAAATGGAAATGAATTGATTTTGGAATATGTTAAAGAGATTAAATATAAAAATTATTACTTTGGCAAAAAATATTGTTGATTTGAAAGGTAATTTGATGAAATTAATATTTTTATAAATATATTGTTTGGAAAGATTTGAAGAAATAAAATTGCAACAAAGCACTTTTAAGTATATTATCAATTTGAGAGAATTATTATCGCTTTTAAAGTAAATTAATGGTATTTTGTAATAAATAATAATAAAAACGATTTTATACATAGAAGAAAACAATGATTGTAAATGTGATGTTTTGAATGGATGTAATATATGATTAATGGCTCATTTTACTTTCACATATATTATTTTATTACAATGAGATCGTATTTGGATATGTTGCCATTATTACTACATTGTGTGTAGTTGACTATTGTTTTATTATGTTGGTTTTTGTGTTACTAATGTTGTTTGGATCAGTACACATTTGATGATTGATGTTTTGAGACTGTTATGGGAATATTATATATACCTAATGATTTATACTTACATTGTGAAGTGTTACTATAATGGAGGATTAGTACGAATGTAATTATATTTGTGCTGTTGTTATTTTCTTATTTAATGATTGAATATTGTCAAATGTATGCGATGTTGGTGGCTAAGTGTACTAATGTTGTTGTTATCTATATGATGATCTGTTGTGATGGATGAGTAAAGATAATGTTTTTTCTTCTACCGATTGCAGTATTTGCATTGATGGTACTAGATTTTATTGATTGCAATGAGTGCGTTGATTCTATTGAATTACATTGAAATGGTTGAATGAATGCAATGGTGAATGGATGAAATGATTGTTATGTACTAACATGAGGCTTTTCCCTTTTTATTCACTGTTTTTAGAATTT
The DNA here is from genome assembly GCA_030765085.1 of Allium cepa. Classification (NCBI taxonomy): domain Eukaryota; kingdom Viridiplantae; phylum Streptophyta; class Magnoliopsida; order Asparagales; family Amaryllidaceae; genus Allium; species Allium cepa. The sequence goes on from CM060938.1 coordinate 850,276,718, forward strand.
TTAATTTTTATCTACCCACAGTCAACTGCTTTTAATATCTGAAATTAGGTTTGCTTAGGTTTAGCAATTCCATGAGCCTTAGATAGCTTTAACCATTAGGTTTAATTTTTTTACACCTTTGGTTGGGTTAGAATGTAGAATGAGAGAGCATTTTGTTTGATGCTTGCATGCTTTATGCGTACGTATTGTTTGTTTAACCACCACCACCTCATCCTAAAAAGATTATTATTTATGAGCACCCTTATATGGATGATAAATAAAGTAGGAGTGAGGTAAGAACACTTATAGGAGCGGTTAAGTGCTTGGTTATAACCTGGGTGACATACACACATGATGTTAGAATATAATTGGATAGACCTTAATAAGATGGAATTATAAATATTGTTTATCTGGGAAATTTATAAAATATACGTCTCTGATTTTGTAGACATTTTTGTTAAACAGAGAAAATTGGCTATTTTGGGTATGAAAGTGGTTTATTGAAATTTCTGATGAGCATGAAGTATTTGATTTGGAAATAAAATCTTTTTATAAAGATATTTTCAAAAGTGAAAGTGAACATAGTAAAAATATTTTATTTGAAGTGATTTGCTGAAAAATTGTTTAATTAGAAGTTAAATTCAATTTTGAAGAAACATTTCTGTGTGTAGATTTTCGTTATTTCTAAGCATCCTTTAAGAAGTACTTTTATAACGGTGTTATGATTTAGAAGCACTTTGTTAATGAAGAATTAAATTCAGTTTTAAAGAAACATTTCTGTGTGTAGATTTTCGTTATTTCAAAGCATCCTTTAAGAAGTACTTTTATAACAGTGTTATGATTTAGAAGCACATCGTTAATGAAGAATAGAGGCATTTTTGTTGAAAAGTGTCCTATTTGAAAATACTTTCATGAAAGGATGTTTAGATTTAAAATATTTTATTTTCGTAGAAATATTTTAATGAGGTTAGAATTATTTTTAATTTGGTAACACCGTTTAAAAGACATATATTTGAAGGTATATAGTAACCTCGTTATGATTTGGAGTGCTTTGGAAAAGTATTTTGTTGAGGCATATTTTAGAAAGGAAATTTTTCGCTAAAGAATAATTAAAATATTTATTGTGAGGATTAAAGGCTATTCATTTAATAGAATGTTTTGAGAGAGAAAACTACTTTGATAATAGTAAAAAAAAATTAAAATATTCTTGCCAAGAGTACCTTCTTGGAGAGTAGCTAGTAAGAGCTCTTATTTTCAAAGAAATAATATTTGTTGAGACCTCTTTATAGTAGATATTATATGGTTTGGAAGTGGTTTGATGGATGTATTTTTGAAAAGTATTGTTTTGAAGTAAAGAATGTGATAAAATATTTATTTTAGATAGATGTCTAACAAAGGGGCATATTTGATTTCAAAAACTTTTGTTGGAAATTGGACTAGACTGTAAGATTCTCCACATAAAGGATGATTTGATAAATTATTGAAAAGAAAAACACTTTGTCCAGATAAAGAAATTTTATTCGAAAATTGTTTATTCGAAGATATATTTGGAGATAATATAAAATATCATGTTTTACAATACCTAAAAAACAAAGAAAACATTATACTAAGAATGGGATGCTTTAATTTGAAATGTAAATGGTTGAAAAGGCAAAATATTTAATCTCATGAAACACTTTGGTGGTATTTGTTAATAAGGTATTTAAAAGGTATTTTATTTGTGAGTTTTAACCGAGGACCATGAAAAGAGATTTTGTAACATAGGGTGTATGACGATGGGGTAAGACTAGTTTTGAGTTGGCCTGACACCCATTATGTTGATGTTACCTTAGGATTGTCGTGTGTGACTTTCCCTTAGGAGTTGAGGGAATGTCTAGTTATTTCCGTCCATAGCGAGGGTTAGGAAATGATGTAGTGACCCGCCCAATTAGATATGTAGGATAGTGACCTTTTACATGTGATTGATTATTTTGTTGAAATCTCTTATATTATTTATAACTAAGAAAATGCCACTGCTTGTTTGTTTATGTTTACGTATTACTCTATGTCATGCTATTTTAAATTGGTTTCTCTAATTTATATTAAGTTGTTGATTGTTTTTTCTACTCATTGTGGTTGATTGGAATTTTTATTGATTGATTGTTGCCTATTTATTTGATTTATTGTTATTTGTTTAGTTATTCACTTGATTCTTATTGATTTTTTGTTTGTTTGTTACTTGCTTGTTTGTTTGTCTACTGTTTGCTCACTTGTTTGTCTACCATGTATAATAATTATATGATTGGAAGAGGTTAAGGGACATATTTGACTTAGCAATAGTGGAATGATGTGGTTTCCTAAGCTATGGAAGATTGGATATCGAAATTGACTAAGAGATACGAAGATGTTCCTTGAAGATGGATAGTAGTGGTTGGAAAATTTTGATAGTTAAAGAATTGATGGGTACAACTGAGGGGTTAAGGATATTGGAAGGTTCATAATAGAGTTTTTAAAATGTTTTAGAAATATTTTTTTTTAACGATCACCGGCTTCCACAAATATTTTAAAACAAAGAGTTTCTATTCAAAAGATTTTTTTTATGATTTAGTTATGTATAAAAATGATGATTTTTTTTCAAAATTAGTTTTCTAGAAATATTGTTTTATAAGAGGAAGAAAATGATTTTTGTTTTTAAATAAAATGGAAGCTTTGATCTGAGATGAAAATATTTTGGTAAATGTTTTGCTCTTAAAATGTATTGAATTCTCTTCGCTAGCAGGTCCTTCTTTGGCATTTTGGGTGAGTGATCCCTGCCATCAAAAAAAGAAGTTGTTATAAATGGACTGCAAAATCAGATATTCGATGAGATCTAGAGAAAAAGTGGGTTCCGATGTGGATGCATATTAAGGGATCGTGTTAACTTGGAGGTTATGATATTTTCTCATTTTTGGGACATGGATATTTGTATATACCCGTAGTCTGGACGTCTGTGTATGTCCAGTCCCTAGCCATATGTGTGTGTAAGAGTTCAAGCATTGTCTACCCATGGTGTTGAGTAGTTGTCAACCATTTTGGTACTAGGACATTTGTGTAGGTCTATGCTTTTTGACCGTCTGTGTGGGCTCTATGCTTCTTGACCATTTGCGTAGGTCTATACTTTGGCTGTCTGTATGGGGTCTGTGCTTCTTGATGATGTGAAATGAATTGTGTGCATGCTGCCTTAGTTGCCTGTTCTGTTTTGATTTTACAGGCACAAAACTTCATTAAAATACTTATCTTTTAATTAAGTTTCTGATATGATGAAATTTATAAAGTGAAGTTGTTGATTATCTTACGTCAATATTTAAAATTTTAAGTAAGTTAAAATATTAGTGTTTTTGTCTCTGGAAACATAAGGAATATCAGTGCATGTTGATTTTAACAAAAATCCAAACATGTTAATTTAGTAATTCAGTATCATAAATCAAAAGTATTAACTGAAACATGATTTTTAAATCAACGATTAGGATTTTTAGGAATAAGTTGAAGTTGTAGTTGGATATTGAACTGAAAATGAATTTTAAGCATTTTTTGGTGATCTTTGGATTGAGGAGGCTCGGGGTTCTTCTGGGTGATGGAGAAGGGTTAGGGGAAGCTAGGAAAAATCATTAATGGTGATAAAATTTATCAGAGAGGTTGTGGCAGTGAAAATTCATTTGGAACCCTAGTTTTTAATAGGTTTGAAAAATCGATCATTTCAGTTTGTATAATGGATCGAGTGTTATGATGTTTTGGGAATTGGTAGTTTGTGCGTGGTTGAAGTTGAGGCCGGAGGAGCTGACCCTCAGGTGGTCGGAGCGGCGAGAGTTTGCCGTTGACAGGTTTGAAGGGAAACCTGATTTTTCCGTTTCCAGGATTGAATCAGTGTTCGATTTTGTTTTCGAGGATGGTAGTTCGATTTGATGGTCATGGGTGGTTGCTGGGTAGGTTTATGGAGTGTAGCGCTCATCAGCGACGACCAATGGTGGCCGGAGTCGCCGTGCATATGCACGGTGATGGGATTGCACTGATGATGTTTGGGTTTAGTTTGGTAGCAGGGGGTTGTTTGGTTTGCTCGAGTAGATGTGGTGAGTTGCCCGAAGCAGTAGAGTGATTTACTCGGGGAAAATAGGCATTAGACTCGAAGTAATTTTGGGTCGTTCTCGGGTTGGTCAGTGTTTCAAGTTTTACAGAAACCTGAATTTCAGTTTTTAAAATTTGTAAACCTGAAGCTTTTTAATGTTAAGAAAATTTTAAACCTGGTTTTAAATTCAAGTTTGAATTTTAGAACAGGTTTAAATTTAAAATCTCAGTTTTAAATAAAAATAAAAATAAAGTTTTAAACTTGAACTTATTTAACTACTTTATTTTGGTAAGTAGTTTGAACTTTTTAAAAATGAAGTTTGTAAAATATGAGCAAGTTTAAAATTAAATTTAAATCTGGAAAACAAAAGTTAAATATGAACTTCGGTTTTGAAATTAAAAGAAGTTTTTAAATTTGAAAATTTTAAACAAAGTGTAAATTTAAATTATTGAATTTAGAAATGAAATTAGTTTCAAAACTCTTCTAAATTTCATTTCTAAGACAAGCACTTGTTGTCTTGTAATTTTAAAAGGTTTTAAATTGTTTAAACTTTGATTAAGTTTAAATTATATTCATTTTAAATTTCATATTTGAAATAAAATTTCAAAGTAATTTCAAAGGTAATTTGTTTCAAATAAATTTGTTTTTAAACATAATTAAGAAATGTTTTAACTTAAAATTAAGTTAAGATTTAATGTTTGAAATTAATTTAATTAATGGAGTAATTAAGGAATAACTAGTTATTTATTTAATTAATTTATTAAGGTTTAATAAATATTGATTAAGGGTTAATCAATTTGAAATTAAAGGTCATTAATTAAATTATTAACTAATGATTAAAGATTTCTTAATTAAACAATTAAGTTAAAATCAAGGTTAATTAGTTAAATGATTAAGGATTAATTAAGTGATAGTTAACACTTAATTAATTAATTAATTAAACTTTAATTAATGGATAATTAAAGATAATTTAATTTGTGATTAATCTAAGTTAATTACTTAATAAAAATAATTAGAGAAGGGTTAATGAAGGTCATTAATCATGATTATTTAATAATTAATTAATGTGGTTAATTTTAATAATTGATTAGATTAATTAATTTAATAATAATCATTTGTGAATGGTTTAAGCGTAATTACTTAATGAAGTAATTAAGAAATTAATTACTTAAGGTAATTAATTGAGTTAAATGTGATTGTTTAATTTAATTAATTAAGTTTAATTAGTTTTAAACACTTGAGGTTTTAAAGATAATTACTTTATGTAGCTAACGGATTGGAAATTACTTAGTGAAGTAATTGATTGGTAATTACAAGTTGTAATTAATGGAAGATGTTTAATAATGTAAGTAATTTGAGTATAATTACTTTGTAATTAATCAAGGGATTAATTAAGAAATTAATTAAGGAATAATTAATTTATTTTAATGAAGTAATTAAGTGAGTTAATTACTGAATATGGTTAATCAAGAGGGATTAATAATAATGAGTTAATTACTTAAGGTAATTAATTTAGGATGATAATTAATTAAATATAATTAAGGATCATTAATTTATATAATTAATGATGTAATAAAGTTGATTAATTATGATTAATTAATCAATGACAAGTGATTAAAGGTAATTAATTAATGTAATTAATTAAGAATTAATGTAATTAATTATAGTTAATTAATTAATTGAACTAATTAAAGATTAATTACTGTTTTTGGTTGAGAATAATTAATTTGTGAAATTAATTAAGGATAATTACATGAATGTAATTAAAGGATAATTAATCAAGGGTGATTAATTAAGGTAATTATTTTGAATGATTAATTAATTGATTGTAATCAATTAAATGATGAAGTAAGCAAGATTTATATTGATGAAGTAATCAATTTAATTTATTTTAAATTAATTAAAAATGAAATAATTAATTTAATTCACTTTAAATTAATTAGAGATGGAGGTAATTAATTTAATTCATTTTAAATTAATTATATTGTGATTAAGTAAATCATTGCTTATGTATGAATGGGTGACATTGATTGCCTTGAATAGTTGTGATCTCAGAAATGAGATAAGTAGTGTTGTGTGAATGCTTGGTTGCATAGTGATGATAATATAGATTATCTATTGTGATGGTGATATGGATTACCTATTTTGATGATAATATGGATTACCTGTTTATAATGATAATGTTGATTATCAATTGTGATTTGTGAGTTATCTATCTATGTGTATATAGATAATTGGATTGTTTTAAACTTTAAAACAACTTGGACCTAAAAGATGGCGTTTTAGATTTCGATGAGACCGTGATCGGGTTTCCATATTTGGATATCCGAAAACCACGTCGATCCAAATTAACGGTAGGTCGTGACTCTCAAGTGAAGATGAAGATTCAGAGTGCAAGGGTTATTGTCGTTAACTCTGAGGGTGATTCCAAAATGAGTGTAATGAGATAATGCCTTCGGTTTCGTTCGAACCCGAAATAAACTTGTATTGATTGAATGCTTTCAGAACATCGTCAGGTGGACGATGAGCATTCTAAGTGATGTCTTCACTAAAGGTAATTGTAGCCTCAAGCCTCATCAACCGGGAATGGCTAAAACCGGGGAGGTGCAGCAAGGTTAAGTGGGTCATGCCCAAGTAGGGCGAGATTTTCCCTGTCTAGAGGTCCCTTTTTATTCGGCTGTGTGGGCGGTTGCTAGCTACAGCCGCGGGGTTGTCTTGTTCAAAACTGTTCAATAAGGAATGGTTCCGGCCTTGTGTTGCAGGGGATTGGGAGTGATCCTCGGTACGTTGATCTAGGCCACGTACTGTGACGGGCGGTACCCCGGTAGCCCTGCCATTGATGGAATCCAAAATCCAATAAGTGCCGTACGTATCAGTTGTGCCCAACTATGTTGGAACGCGAGATGTAAGCATTCCAGCTATTTCTGTATTTTACTTGAAAACCCTAGACACTATTATAATATCATCAGATTTCCTATCAAATGTTTTGGTTAGCGTAAGGTACAAACTTTTCCATGTTTATGTGTGGGAATTCTTACGTGATACCTTTCTTTTCGAAAGGTTTTTAAAAATTAAGCAACCTTAACCTGTTACTCACACCAGACCCATGTCTGACCTGGAGTTTATTTCTGTTTTTCTTAAACTCTTGGGTACTCAAATTTTTACGAGTAGCCAAGGGATTCAGGTTAGCTTTGACGAATTGTGGAGGAGCAATGGAGCAGGAGGCTTCTGCGTGTAGATATATAGTATTCCGCTGTGTTGGTTTCTCTGAGTGGTTCTCTTGTACTGTATTGAGTTGTATAACTAGACAGGTGTTTATAACTGTCTAGTATGTGATGTATATCTGTGTAACTCTGATAATGGATGTAAACTATGTAATATTTATGTTATTAATATAATTTATTCGTTCCGCTGTTGAGATTCTGATGTTGTTTCTTATTTCTCTTCTTTCTTTTCTCTTTTCTATCCCTTTCTTTCTTCAAGATGATACGATTTTCTGTGGTGAGAAAGTCAGGTCGTCTCAATGTGTTAATGTAATATGTATATGTAGAAAATTAAATTCATTATAGTAAAAGAATTTTTTTGTTGATAGATGAATTTCCCTATATTTCGTGATAAAACTAAAAACTATGACTTGTTGCTTTGTTGGAGGGTTGTATTTGGCAAATTGCGAGGGTGCAACTCTTTCAAGGGAGAAGAATGTAACAACCCGCAAATTCAACAATGCAAAATATTAAATTAATTAAAAGTGAATTTTTAATAAAAGGGTGAATTGGGTATTGTATTATATCCGTTGCAAAGGTCTTTCTGAGATGACCAATTAGATATATAGTTTTGATATATTTGGAGTTATGGTTTGCAAAATAGAAGCATTGAAGTGTTTAAACAAACTGGATGTACAACCCATAACCCAGCCTAATGACTACATATCTGAGGCTACAAAACTCTATTCATCGCCTCTATCTTCGTTTTTCTATCTAGTTTTTGAAATTTCTCTAATCACGTGCTAATAGAGATGATTATCTCTAATTACACGTTGGTTTAAAATTCAAATCCAAACTATATCGAATTATATATCGTTGTGATACTCTTAATCAATGGAGTTCACTGAAGGTATCCATTTGTTGAAATAATGTCCGAGATTGCCAGAAATCATAGTTAAAATTTCCATAGACAAATTCCTAAGAGTGATATGGGGGTTTCCGATTTAAAGGTCAATAGACAAAATTGAAGGCACAGATTCGTAGGCCTAGGCAATACAAACTCAATGGTAGTTTCACATGCGTGAATCGATGCTTTATTTGGTCGGAATTTCTATTCGCAGGTCAATGATGGTTGGTTGGGCAGTGTCAGATGGCGGTGCTAGGGACTGGTCAGAGGGCATGGACCGGTGGTCCTCGCTTTAGCGGTTCAGGTCGTGGTAGCGACTTGGTGAATGGTGGTCAGCATAAGGAGAAATAATTGGTCAAGCTCGGTGAAACGAGTTCATGGACGGAGCAATGTGCGTGCGTTTAGAGGGGAGGTAACATTAAAATTACTTTTACTATTATTATTTTAACGTGGATAAATTAATATTCTAATATATTTTTTTAGAACGTGAATATCTTCCACATACAAACTCCAATTTATATACGGTTTCTTCTGTTGGATTTGTAAAGAAATTCCGAACGATATGGAAATATTTTTGTTGAGTTTGGAGTTGTTGAAAAATACACGTTGGTATGGTTTACTTAATTTAATGAATTCAATTTAAATTATAAAATAGATATCTATTAGAGAGAAATTATGACTATTACTCTATGATAGCATATATCAATAATTGTTTGAAATTTTTGACCTTTTGTTTATGCCGAGCCTTAGGTTGATTGTTTATTACCGATTATCGTATTACTGGATTTTAATCGTAATTAGCTATGGATTTAAAATATGACTATAATTCATTAAAATAACATATATGAAATTATGCGATAAAGATAAAATAAGATAAATAAATGATTAAAGTAATAATTTATAGTTTATGTGTGATGTCTGTAAATAATAGTATTTGAATGAAATGAAATGAAATTAACTGCAGAAATTTAATAAGGTTATTATTTATGAATTTATGGGAAAATCCATAAATTATAATCAATAATATTTTAAACTTGATTTAAAATGTGTCTTATTATTATTACTCAATAAATTAATATTTTATAAATAATAATAAACTCTAAACGAAAATTACACCGTTTTGAAATAAATGGAAATGAACCGTATTAGGAATATATTATAATGATTTATATTGAAAATTATTACTTTGACATAAAATAATAACACTGCTCATTGGAAAGTTAATTTGATGAAATTACTATTTTTGATAAAATACATTGTTTGGAAAGGTTTAAAGTGATGAAATTGCAACAAAGTATTTTTAAAGTATATTAACAATATGAGAGAATTATTATTGTTTTTTTTGCAAGGCAAGCCGGTTTTATAGTGGACCGTCCACTTTTATTACGAACGTAATAAAAACTTGAGATACAGGAGTAAGGTAAAAACACCTTAACTACTAAGAAAAGGGAAAATAGAGCACTGGAGTGTGACAACATGCCACATCTACAAATAAATACGCCTAGACTATGTCTCCTCCGGAGAGGAAGAAACTAAAGGGACGTCCCCAAAAAAACCAGCAAAGGGGCGGAAAAGGATAGCAAGACAAGGATCATAATCCACAACATCAGATGAGTAAATAAAAGAACGATCCCAAGTAGTATCAGCAAGCAAGTCAAAATTGGATGCCGCATACGGACCATCCAAAACAAGAACTAAGGAGTCACTAGAAGGCCTATAATAAAGGCATCTAAGGTCCAAGTGATCATCAGAAACAAATTGAAAGAAGGAGTCATCCATGGGGTTAAATCTCATTTCATAAAAGTGATCAACCCAATAACTCTCAGACTCATCCCAAACAACTGGCAAACGAGGCGGAACAAGATCCGGAACAGTATTAGGAACCGCAGAAACATCACAAGGAGCCACAGGAGAAGAAGGGGAAGCAGGCCGAGAAGTAGTACAAGGACGCGGATCCGGGACGGATAAAGGAGCCGCTGGAGAAGGAGCAACCTGAGAAGAAACCTTAGGAACCAATTTCCTGAGCGGAGGCCGAGGAAGAGGGATCTTAGTAGCAGTGATGGAAACAGTAGAATGCGAGCAGGCGATAGCCAAGTGGCCAAAGGAGTGACAGGAGGAGCAAATATATGGAACCCAACCGTAGCGAACACGGACTTCCACAACATGCCCAACAGCTAGCTGAACAGGAATAGAGGAAGAGAGGGGCTTTAGAGGGGAAATCTCAATCATAGCCTTAGCGAACATCAATTTTTCCCAGGCAACCGTATTAGAGTCAAAACATTTCAATTTACCAACATTACAAGCTAGCCAATTCAAACCAAGTAACGGTTGAAGAGCAGATCGAATATGCGAAAAGTAAACCCAAACGGGGATAGAAAGAACTTGCTCACGAGCTCTAGCAACAGTTGGCGACCAAGGAGTAATAATAAAAGGTTGCCCACCAAAAAAAGAAGGTTCAGCCTCAAGAACTAGACGTCGCTTCTCGGTGGAAGAAAACTTAAGGAAGTACATGGAATCAACCAGCTTAATACGTAATTCACCACGAAGCTTCCAAGCCCTACGACAAACAGAGGACGCATCAAGCAGGCGATGATTTGGATCCAAAAAGAAACCAACCAAATATTCTGACCAATAGTCCAAACCGGCTTGCATGACAATAGGTGGAGGAATCATCACTCCATTATCCTCAACAATTTCAAAATCAATCGGCTTGTAATCTCCCGCATTACGGGAAAGAGAATTGAAAAGAGAAATCCATGATTTGGAGCAGGCCAGGGCAGGAGCAGCGGGACAAAGATTATGAGGAGAAAGACCGGGTTGCTCCACAACACAGGGATTATCAACAGGGGGAGAAAAGCTTGAACCACCAGAACACTTAAAACTGGGAAAGGGAACACAATTCTCAGAGTCATTAACACAAGCACCATATGCGACAATCATTGCAAGAAATATCAATAGAAGCTATACGCTTATCACGTCCATACACACAAACCTCCTCATTGACATCAATAGAGAAATCAATCACCACATTCGAATCAAGAGCACCATTCACAGAACCAGGAATACCCAAATCATATTTCGAATTCTTAACCGATGCCACATCCCCACAAGGCTTGAGAGTAGAGGGTAGCTTACCCATCACTGACGAAGGCAAAGCATCTTAACCAGTATGACAATCCGCACCTGGAAACGGGCTCGAAATCACCTGATTGAAGCGAGAGCTACCAACAAAGGCATGGGTTGAAGGAATTAATGCGGGGAGAGGAGGAAACTCAGAATCAGCAAGAAGGAGTGGCATAGGATGAGGGGGCACAGAGGGACGGTCGTTAAAGACACGACCAGAACTGGTGGACGAGGGAGAAGGGGAAGGAGCAGGGAGTGGATGAGGAGGAGAAACAGGCATGGGAAGGGGAGAAACGAGGGAAAGAAAGGCGATTGGAAAGCTAAAGGAAGGGAAAAACGGTGCACGAGAAGATGAAGGACGTGAAAATGTCAGAAGGGATAAGGTCGCCATTAAAAGGTGAGTTTATAATAAACAATAGTAAAAATGATGTTATACTTAAAAGAAAACAATGATTGCAAATATGTTGTTTTGAACGGATGTAATATGCATTAAAAGTTGATTTTATTTATCACATATGTTATTTTGTGATGGTGAGATCGTATTTGGATGTGTTTCCATTATAACTACATTGTGTGGAGTAGACTATGGCTTTATTATTCTAGTGTTAGTGTTACTAATGTAGTTTGGATTAGTGCACATTTGATGGTTGATATTTTGAGACTATTATGGGAATGTTGTTACATTTTATGATTTATACTTACACTGTGAAGTGTTACTACAATGGATTATTAGTTTGAGTGCAAATATATCTATGTTGTTACTATTTTCTTATTTAATGATTGAATATTTTCAAATGTATACGGTGTTTAATGGCTAGGTGTACTATTGTTGTTGTTACCCATATGATGCTCTGTAGTGATGGATGAGTAGAGATATCACTTTTCGTTTTTACCGTTTACATTGGTTGCAATGGTTGGATTGATTGTATTGGAGTTCATTGATTGTTTTAGATTTCATTAATTGTAGCAATTTCATTAATTGTACTGAATTGCATTGGTTACGATGCTTGAATGAATGTAATGATTGAATGGATGCAATGGTTGTTATGTACTAATAAGTATTTGGATGCAGGAAAAGAGCAGGAAACAGAACTCTGTGGGCATAATCCCTCAAAAGTGGTACATAGGCAGCATTTTTCTATGCAGAAGTCATCGGATCTCTTGAGTTAGGTAGGGGTTATAGAAACTGGCATACTCCAAAACATAATTGAAGTCATTTTTTTATCTTATATATATAGTTGTAAATTTTTTTATAGAAGCAGGGGAGAAAATGGGAAGTGGATAGCTGATTTGGTATATTAATTTTATACTGTTATCCGGGTTTTTAACCCAGCGGAAATCAATAGAAACAAAACAACCTTGTGTAGACAGGATGGTTTAGGACTTAACCAGAAAATCTAAGACAATGGATCGATAATGGCCAAACAATATGGCTAAGACAACGACTGAGTTCAACGAAGCAGAGAGATCAACATTCTTTTAGTCTAACCAATGGCTGAACGTAAACAGCTAGTGAATTGCCATCGAAATGTAACAACAATGATAAAAGGCTATGTAAACATTTCCAATTCCAAACTCCATAAAAATCCTAAGTGGTTGGATTATCAGTGACCCGTGCATCTCCTCCAGCCTTCAAACAAGATAACTAAGGAACACAACAAAGATGCTAAAACGTTGTCTCACTTTGCGAACCATGGATTTAGCTCGTTTTACGAACCAAACTCTCCCTAGGTCATCTACTACTTACCTACAAGCTTATGAAGACACGACCTAGCCCAAAAGATCTCTTCTCTGATTGGTTGTTGAAGCTCTGTTGGAATTATTCTTCTCTCTACCTCCACACAACAATGTCCAAAGGAATATACGGTGGTTCTCCAGTGGATTCCAATTTGGGAGATTCAATCCAACTAAAAAATAATCAATCTTTATATCAGTCTATAATAAAACTATAAAATGGACGTAGGATTCATTAACAACCGAACCATTATAAAAATTCTCTATCTACTTTTTTTTATTGTTCAATCTTTATATCTATGATCTATTATATTGTCTGTAAGGACACGGATGGTGCTTTCAAACCCAAATCAGGGCATTGGGCCATCTTTGGGTCAATGTTTTGGTGCTTTCACCGAGAATCCAACTCAGGGTCTAGATCTAGCTATCTACTTTGAATTTCATAGGTCCAGAAGTTAGATCCCCAGTCTTTGTTTAAAGAAGTCGTTGTTTTAAAGTCAATGGCTCTTGGAAGAAGAAGAACTACCTCTAGGAGATCCATAGGGGCAGTAATAGCTAGAGAAGGTGTTAGTCTCCAACAAGCTGAAGTAAATGGTGCTAATTTTGGAAACCAAGCATTGGCGCCCTCCAGTCAACATGAAGTTGTCACTAGGGACGAGCTAAATAAGATGGCCGAGGAGATTAACCAACAGATGGAAAATAGTCAAAAGGCTCTAATGGATAAGCAGAACGCTCTGTTAACCCTACAATCCAATTCCGCTCCAACGACCATGCTTGAACTAATGACTGTTGTAGAATAAGAGAATTCCTCTGTTTTCGGCATGCATAGAAGAAATGAAAACAACCACAAAGAAAGGTAACAGTGGGATGTAACGTGGAGGAGAACTAGAATACTCCACCTGATGCCGGGCAGCTGATCTCGAATTTGAATCAAGGGGTCAAAACCCCATAGGAAGACATAGCTATGAATCTCTCCGATTCAGAAAATGGAGAGCAAGGTAATCAGATGGAAGAGAACATCATTGAGTTCGATGATGGTAGAAATGTCTAAACTGCCCCAGTCAGACCAACTGCAAGCTAATGGGGTATCGCGGGAGTGCACTCCCAGAGATAGGAGAGTCTAGGCTTCAACCCACGTGCCAAGACCGTTTGCAGAACCAAACACTTGGCGTAGTGACTGATTGCCGCCTTCAGGACTGTCGGATATCAAAGGCATACATAGTTAACATGGTCGGATGGTTGATGGACAAGAGTAAGAGCTGAAAGGATGATGAATGGCGATCTGTCCCGAGTCAGACGCCTTTTACCGACGAGATCTTGAATGTAAGATACCCAGACAAATTCAATATTCCAACTATCCCCTCCTACAATGGAACGAAGGTCCCAAAACCCCATTTGTACAAGTAAAGCTAGTACATGGACGGAGCCAATGCCCAGAGGTCATCCATTGTCGATGTTACCCTATTTTTCTAGGAGTCACATCTGTGTGATTCACCAGACTCCCCCACTACTTTTGACCAACTTGCAACAAAATCCCTTGACCATTTCAGGCTTCATACCGCATAACCGAAGGACGTCATGTCCCTATCCGTATTGTCTAAGGGCGCAACGATTCATTGAAATCATTCATGACCAGGTTTAACGCCGCGGTGATGGAATTAAGCAACGCCAATGAGGATATGATTTTTATGGCGTAGTCCATTGGGAAATGGATTAAGATGAAGAAACCTACCAACAAGAAAAACTTCAATCGTAAAGCAAGCTAGTACTTAAGATAGGACGAAGCATAGGAGCTGGAAAGAAAGTCGCTGGTACACAACAGAAACGTCGAACAAAAAGACACGGCGACAAATCAAAACACATGCGGTCTTGGAAGTACTCAAGGAGTTGCAGAAAAGAGCAGGAATTAGAAGAGAAGAAACCAGGACTCTGATAAAAGAAATAATTGTGGCAACAACAAAAGATTTAGAGGGGTTTAGACAGGAAGACTATACCCCCCTGAATGGCACTCCAGAGAATATTTATCTCGCAACATAAGAAACTGAAGGGTATAAGAAACGTCTTAGAAAAGAGGCAACTGAACAACAAAAGCGCTCAGGGAAATTCTGTCGCTTCCACGAGATGCATGGGCACAATATAAACGAATGTTGCCACCTCAAGGACCTCATTGAAGGATTAATCCAAGACAACAAATTTCAACAATATGTGAAAAATCCATAAAAACCCAATCAATCTATGGTCCCTCAACCTCCTAGAGATCAAAGAAATTAAGCTGGAACTTGCGAAGAAGAGTCAAAACGAATTGACTGGAGGCTTATTATCGGAATAATATCTAGGGGACCACGTCCCATGAAAAGAAATTGGGGAGAGATGGAGCGACATGTGATTTCATTAAAGCATGCCCTAAATGAATCGTGTTTAGTGATAGATGATGAAACTCCAGTCAAGTAGCAGAAGGTTCCGAGCAATGACATAGTGTTCTCAATCGGGACATAAAAGGGATTAAAGCTCCAACTCTTGACCCAATGGTAGTGACAGTAGGAATCAGTCCCGCCGTAACCCGACGAGTGCTGGTTGACAGTGGCAGTTCAATTAACATACTTTTCAAACGTACTTTTGACCAAATGAAGATTGGTATGAAAAGCATATCCGCATGTCAGACCAAGATTCAAGGGTTTACAGGAGAAACCAAATAACCGTTGGGAACAATTGACCTACCCATGGAGCTTGGAAAGGTTGAGCGACGGGTCACCCTCATTTAGACTTTTGTAATCGTGGATGAATTGCCAGCAAACAATGCATTCATAGGATGGTTCACATTAGACGATTTTAGAATAGCATTGGCCCAATGGTGCCTTATAATGAATTTCCCTACTAAACACAGAGTTGTAATTGTGAAGGGGGACTAAAGTGTCACTCAGGATGCTATATCGTGGAATTGCACGAGTCGAGAAGAAAGGAAAAAGGAAAGGATGTGGAGAAAACCCTCCACATCCATGAACCCTTCGAATAGCAACTACAGAGCCTCCCCTGGCTTGGGGACCATAGCCCATTCGACAAGGCTTTGGACCCTAGGAAAAAGAGCTCAGGTGAGAAGCAGGTAGTACCGGCAGAACTAACAGTGTCTGTCCCAGTCTGTATGTATGACCCAATGTGGGTCTTGAAAATTGGGTCGCATCTTGGAAGCAAGATGCGGTCAGAACTAACTAAGTTCCGCCATGCCAATTTAGACGTATTTTCTTGAACACACTCCGATATGTGTGGGGTATCACTCAAGATTTCCTATCATGCCCTTAATATTGACCTCATATTCCCCTATTTAAGCAAAAAAGGCGCAGCTCTGGCCCATAACGGTCCAAGGCATTAAGAGAGGAAGTAGATAAACTGATGGCTAACGGCTCCATTCGAGATGCAACTTAACCCGGATGGGTATCGAACCCGGTCCTGGTCAAGAAGTCCAATGGAAAATGGTAAACCTGTATTAATTTCTCGAACCTCAACAAAGCTTGTCCGAAGAATAACTTCCCTCTCCCTAGAATTGATCAACTAGTGGATGGAATAGTGAGACATGAGCTGCTGTCATTTATGGATGCGTGCTCGGGCTATAACCAAATCCTGATGCATGAACCCAACCAAGAGAACACCAGCTTCATCACCAATTTGGGACTGTACTGCTATTGAATAGTGCCATTCGGTTTGAAAAATGCAGGGGCAATATACCAAAGGCTAGTGAATACTATGTTCAAACGCCATATTGGGAAGACTATGGAAGTTTACGTAGACGATATGTTAGCCAAATTCTGAGTAGCTGCTAACCATCTAGATAATCTCCTTAAATGTTCGAAATACTCCGCAAATATGGAATGAAGCTCAACCCGCTTATATGTCATTTTGGAGTAGCCTTTGGGAAATTCCTAGGATTCATAGTAAGCCCGGGGCATTGAAGCAAATCCAGAGCAAATAACAGCGTTACGGGAAGTCCAAGCCCCTAAAAATATGAGAGAACTTCAAAGCTTAAATGGAAAGGTCACAA
Organism: Allium cepa; assembly: GCA_030765085.1. Lineage (NCBI taxonomy): Eukaryota > Viridiplantae > Streptophyta > Magnoliopsida > Asparagales > Amaryllidaceae > Allium > Allium cepa. Next base: position 850,293,778 of record CM060938.1, read on the forward strand.
CATTGAGTTGGTTCATCTCTAGAGCTACAGACAAGTGCATACCGTTCTTTGACGCACTGAAGAAAGGAAGGAAAACTTCGAATGGAGGGAAGCTTTCCAGACAGCTTTTGACGAACTACTACGGCATATGGAAGCTCCCTCGATTTTATCAAAGAAGGTGGATGGGGAAGTCTTATTCATCTATTTAGCAGTTTTCCCGCACGCACTGGGCGCGGCTCTCATGCGGCAAAAAGCAAGAGTCCAGCGACCTGTGTACTACGTTGGCAAACAATCCACCGGAGCTGAGAGGAATTACCCAAAACTGAAGAAGCTAGCGTATTGCCTTCTGATCGCGTGCTAGAAGTTATGACCATAATTACAGGCTCATCTGATTAAAGTATTAACTGACCAGCCCCTGAAGCAAGTTTTATACCGGCCAGAAACTTTTGGACAACTACTCAAGTGGAATATAGAGTTAAGCCAGTAGAATATCACATATCATCCAAGAAAAGCAATCAATGGACAAGCGTTGACCAATTTCATTGCCGAATTTACCGTAAGGGACGACGACAAGGAAGTTCTGTCAAATACATGCACGCAATTGAAGCTCTTCGTCGACGGTGCATCAAACAACTTCTGTTCGGGAGTAGGCATAGTGCTTGAAACCCCCAAGGGGCGAGCCATCAGCTATGCTTTGCGCTTGGAATTCCCAGCAACAAATAACGAAGCAGAGTATGAAACATTGATCGTTGGACTAATGGTTGTGAAGGAACTATGGATAAAATCTATCCACATATACAGCGACTCCCAACTGGTCGTCTGTCAAGTGAAAAGGGAGTACCAAGTGCATAGAGAAAATCTCGCTCCGTACCTATCCAAAGTGCAAGAGCTGTTAAGTGATATTGAGCACTACACCATAACTCCCATCCCACGAGAGCAAAACACTAAGGCAAACCATTTGGCCAAGTTGGCAAGCTCCGGAGAAGCCCAGTCATTGGGATTGGTTCTAGTTAAAATTCTAACTAACCTAAGCATAGACGAAGTGGATGTGGACTAGATTCTAGAGACCACCGTTGAGCCAGATACATGGATGACACCAATAAAGGACTATCTATTTGGAGGAACCCTACCAACTGATCGAAATCAATGGAAGAAGCACATCCGCAAGACGCCATGGTTTATGATATAGAATGGGATACTCTATCAAAGGGGATTCTCGACCCCTCTTCTTAGATGTGTGAACAATGATAAAGCATGATGAATCCTGAAGGAAGTACATGAAGGCGAGTGCGGAGACCATACTGGGAGGCAGATGCTCGCAAGGAAAGTCCTTTGATATGGATACTTCTGGCTAACAATAAATCGCGTCGCCGCAGATCACGCCAGAAGATGCATTCATCGTTAAAGGTTCATCAAAATTAACAGAACCCCTTCAACGGAACTGAGACAAATGGTCAGCCCAAGGCCATTTGCGATATGAGGGATCATTTGATTGGTACCCTTCCAATAGCTAAATGAGGAGCCAAATATGTTACAGTTTCCGTAGATTATTTCACAAAATGGGCCAAAGCGGAACCGTTGGCCACCATAACCACCAGAAAGATATTAACTTTGTCACTAAAAATATCATTTACAAGTTTGATGTGATGCAAAAAATCATCACTGACAATGGAACCCAATTCAAAAATGCCGAGTTTAAAGACTTCTACAGGCGCTTCTGAATCGAAAAATGTTTTTCCGCAGTGGCTCATCTGCAAGAAAATGGGCAAGTGGAAGCAATAAAGAAGATCATCAAATCCACTATCAAAAAGTGATTAACAAAAGCAAAAGGAAATTGGATTGACGAACTTCCACTCGCACTATGGGCATACAGGACAACACATAAAGCGGCAACTGGCCACACTTCGTTCGCATTAGCATATGGTTTAAAAGAAATGAGTCGTGTCGAATTAGAAGTTCCCTTGCACCAAAGGTAGAATTGTAATCAAGCATAAAATGAGTAACTCCTACTCGAATCGCTGGACATGGTCGATGAAAAAAGAGAAGAAGTAGAGTTGAGAACGGCTGCCCACCAAAAAAGGGTTGCATGGTACTTCAACTACAAAGTTCATTGTCTGACCTTTGAAGTTAGAGATTTTGTGCTCAAGTAAGTTTACCTTGTACCGGGAGCCTTCATACCAAACTAGGAAGGACCACATGTCGTTAATCAAAAGCTCGGTGATGGGACTTTCAAGATGACAACCATCGACGGGGTCGCAGTTCCCAAAGCTTGGAATAGCGAATCGCTCTGCCGTTATTTCATTTAAGAAACTATTCTATGTATTTTATACTTTTTAGCAAAATAAGCCATTCCAAAAATGCCGGTGGCATTGTAAATAGGCAAAGAATCTACTATGATTTCCTTTATAAAGTTTGCTTCTCAAACCAACCAAACTTTTTACATAGAAGCAAATTCACTCAAACCGTCGGATCAGCGGAACATGATCCTTGCCTCTCGAAAAACCGCTATTTCCCCGCAACCCCGGAAGGTCAAGAACTAATTTCTTGCGTTTTCCCGGGGATAGGCACGCAAGGGAACACCTAAAAAACTAACTCCTCATGTTGCTAGAGATAGGAAACACCGAGGAGCATAAAAAACGAACACCTCGCGTTGCCCATAGATAAGCAACACCGAGGAGCCTCAAAACGAACTCCTCGCAATTACCAGGAGACAGGAAACGCCAAGGATCATCAAAACCATGCATCTCCTAAGCCATGCATTCAAATTTAAACTCTTTCCACTACCCGGAGATAGGCAATGCCAAGGAGCATCGAAAGTCGTGCATATCATAAGCCGTGCATTCAAACTGAAACTTCTCGCTTGCTCGAAGATAGACGACGCCGAGGAACAACAGAGGCCTGGCATCTCGTAAGCTGCACATTCAAACTGAAAACTCCTCGCGTTTCCCGGGAGATAGGTAACACCGAGGAGCATCGAAGGTGCGCATCTCGTAAGCCGGGCATCCAAATTTAAACTCCTTACATTGCCCGGAGATAGGTAATGCCAAGAAGCATCGAAAGACACGCATATCGTATGCCATGCGCCTAGATTTAAACTCCTTGTGCTGCCTGAAGATAGGCTACGCCAAGGAGCATCAAAAGTTTTGCATCTCACAAGCCGTGCACTCAATCTCTTGCATTGCTTGGAGATAGGCAATGCCGAGGAACATCAAAAACAAACTCCTCGCGTTGCCCGAAGATAGGCATTGCTAAGGAACATAAAAAAACTCTCTCGTTACCCGGAGATAGGCAATGCCGAGGAACATCAAAAAAACTCCTTGCGTTGTTTGGAGATAGGCAACGCCGAGGAACATCATAAACAAACTCCTCGCGTTGCCCGGAGATAGGCAACGCCGAGGAACATCAAAACAAACTCCTCATGTTGCCCAGAGATAGGCGAGCCGAGGAACATCAGAAGCCATGCATTTCGTAAGCCGCGCATTCAAACTGAAAACTCCTCTCGTTGCCTGGAGATAGAAAACACCGAGAAGCATCAAAGGTCGTGCATTTCGTAAGCCATGCACCCACATTTAAACTCCTCGCATTGCACATGGATAGGTAATGCTAAGGAGCATCGAAAGCCACGCATCTCGTAAGCCATGCATCTAAATTTAAACTCCTTGCGCTGCTCGGAGATAGGTAATGCTAAGGAGCATTGAAAGCTACGCATCTCATAAGCCACACACTCAAGCTGAAACTTCTTGCATTATATAAAGATAAGTAATGCCGAGGAACAAAAACAAACTCCTCACATTGTCCGGAGATAGGAAACACCGAGGAACATCAAAAAAACTCCTCGCGTTGCCCGGGGATAGGCAACGTCGAGGAACATCGTAAACAAAATCCCCACATTGCATGGAGATATGCAACGCGGAGGAACATAAAAAATAAATTCCACACGTTGCCCGGATATAGACTACGCCGATGAACATCAAAAATGAACTCCTTGCATTGTTCGAAGATAGGTAATGCTAAGGAAAATAAATAAAAAACTCCTTGCGTTGTCCGAAGATAGGCAATGCCAAGGAACATCGAAAAAGAACTTCTCGCGTTACCTGGAGGTAGGCAACGCCGAGGAAGCTCAGAATAAACCTCTTTCTTTTTCCAAAGATAGCCAACGTCGAGAAGCATCAAAAACCAACTTCTTACGTTACTTGGAGATAGACAACGCCGAAAAGAATCCAAATTTACACTCCCTACGTCACTCATAGACGGGCGACGTCAAGGATCACCTAATGTCGCGTACCATACAAGCGGCGCGCTAAGTCCCAAGATAATAGCCCCTCAGATGACTCGAAGATGGGAAACACCAAGGAGCGTGAGAAACACCACACATATAACCAAGAATAGTTGGTGCTTGAAGGAAGGGACCCAATGATTGACAATAAATACCCATGCATGAATTGCATACTTATCCGAATATAGCCGGAAACTAAGACTACATGGTAAGGTCGCAAAACTTATGAAGAAAGGAAAATCAAGTCATGACTTAGCCAGATTTTCAATAGAGATAATCTAAACCCTAAGTTACCAAATACTTGAAAATTGTTCGAACTAAACAGCCCTATGAATTGGGGGGCATACACCTATACTGAGACAGAAACACGTGAACACAATAAGTTCACAAGTTCTGTTGGGCGAATTCTCACCCAGGAGACCATCAGTTCCTGACTGAAAGGGAATGCTTTTGGGCTTTCGAAGTGCCGATAATATGTTGATTGATTCGATGATTATTCGCGTGTACCCAAGACCAATAGGCGTCAGTTCCATCTTGGATCGCAGTCTCCATCCTCGTTCGGCGATACCCCACAAGCTCCATTCGGCACCTCCATGGACACAGCCCCATTCGGCACCTCCATGTACCCAAGTCATTCGGCGTCTCCATGTGCCATGATCCATCCGGCCCATGCTCCTTCACCCATTCGGTATAGCCGGACCAAGCCCCGCCGAATACCACCACCGGACCACGCTATTGCCGAACCACCTTCCCATCACATCTCCACCGGACCAACCTCTCCAATATCCACCCATCACCGGACCACCATAGCCGGACCAGGCACCACCGGTCCAAACTCCAACATCTCCCTACCGAACGAGGCTACCACCGGTCCAACCTCACCACCGAATGAACCTCGCCGAACCAGACAACTGCCAGTCCAGATCGCTTCAGCCCGGGCCCACCAGCAGTTATATACTTCCAAGACCCCTGCCCCCTACCTCATTCTATAAATAGAGGGGCAGGGGTACAACAATGGCAGACAAGTTTGAGAGCTCAAGCAAGGAAGGAACTTTCAAACTACTTTCATATACTAATATACGAAGCATTGTACTTGTAATCTGAAGGAAAGAAGATAATAACATATAAAGTGGACGTAGGCACATTCTGGCCGAACCACTATAAATTCGCGTGTCATTTACATTTCAGCCCCTACTTCTTTTATATTTATATACTCATCTAAAATCATTGAAAATCACATATAATCAACTAAATAATACGACTTGGAGGTGTTTGTCCATTTTTTGTGCAAACATTTTTGGTGCTTTCGCTGAGAACTGAACTCCGGCTTCATCTTCTCCCACTCAACCTTCTTCCTAACAACATCACTCGTTGCTTAGAAATCATGCCTTCCAAACAGAGAAGGGATGTTAACAAAGGAAAGAACATCGCAACTAGCAGCCTTCCAGATCCAGCAATCACAGATCAGCCCACTTCAACAGCAGTACCAGATGAAAATCAGGAGAATCCAACTGGTCCCGCAACGGAACAACCAATCACTAGGGCAGATCTGGACAGGGTTGTGGCTGAAGTAACTAACCGCTTCACATCCCAACAAGAAACTTTGGTGGACCAACTCATGTCACGCTTAAGGGATGCTGAAGAGTCCAACCGCAACACGGAATCATGGGGTGAATCCCAATCCGGAGGACCCCGGAGGCAACAAATCTTCGAAGAAGCTATCAACAGAAACAACAATGATAGGGGCCGCGCCCGGACTCAGCCCGAATCCCGACTCGAGGAAGCCCTTGGTGCCGAGCCCAGCGGGGGAGGCACCAGGCGAGGGTCGGGTGTAGCTGAGCCAGTCATGCCACCTAATCATAGAAACCCCGCTGAACGGAGCCGAGCTAGGACCCAGCCCGAAGTTGACCCCATGGATGTGCTCGAAACAGAACCCCACAGGGGAAGATCAAGGCAGGGGGCAACTGTAGCTGGTCCTAGCGTGCATCCAAGCAGCCAAAGACAACCACTGGATAATGCTAGAAGTGATAGATTGTACCATCCCTACAGGTCATCTGGACGAGATAGATCCCGCAGGGAAGAGCCAAGCTCATTTTTGTCCGCTCCAAATTCTGACGAACGAATGACACGATTATTCAGAGAATGTGTCCAACGGGAGCAAAGGGACCGGGGAATAGGCGCTAGGGTCACCAGCCCCTTTACCCGAAATATCGAAACTGCCATTACTCCCCGGGAATGGAAAATGCCAACCATGGAACCTTACAAAGGAACTTCCGACCCCATCGTACATTTACAGAGATACACCCAGCATATGCTCATGAGTGGAGCAACAGAAGGAGTATTATGCAAGTGCTTTCCACTGTTCCTAGCAGATCTAGCTACCTCCTGGTTCTGCCATCTACCCCAAGGATCCATCAACTCATGGGAGACTTTGAAAGAAAGGTTTATCAGCCAGTTCCGCATCCATGTGGAACAGCCCAAGGACGCTTATTCTCTATCCAATGTCAAACAGAAATCCGGAGAGACGCTGCAACAATATCTAACACGGTTCAACGCCGCAGCGGCAGCAGTTCAAGATGCCGATGAAAAACTCACTCTAATGGCCCTCTGTAGTGGTGTACATCCAGACACCAAGTTTGCCAGAAGATTAACTAAGGAAAAACCAGCTACCTTGCCTGATTTCTTCCATGAAGCTGGAAAGTATATGAGACTTGAAGACGCTGCTACGGAGAGGCAGTCAGGGCAACAAGGCAAGATAGTTCAGGACAAGGTTCCCACTGCAGCTAAGGACGCTCGAAGAAATGAATCTAGAGACAATGCTGGGGGCAGAAAGGTTGAGAAGCGCCAATATCGACCAGGGCCAAGATTTGACTCCTACACTCCTTTGAATGAAACAATCGAAAACATCTACCTAGCCACTCAGGGCGAACTCGGATACAAGCGCCCCCCGCACAAGAAAGAATCAGATAACGCACTCAAGTCCGGAAAGTTCTGTCGCTTCCACGAATCCCACGGACATGACACCAATGAATGCCACCATCTTCGGGACTTGATCGAAGAACACATTAGAAGAAGAAGACTGGAACGTTATGTGAAAGGTCAGAACAGGACTCCAACTCCTGCCAATGAGAACTCAAAGCAACCCCTCCCAGAAGTAGGCGGAGGGAATCGCAACAATCACAACACCAGTGGCTCTAGTCAAGAGAAGATAGTGGTCCTTACCATCTCAGGAGGACCACACATCGCCGACAGAAGTTGGGCAGAGATGGAAAGGTACGGCAAGTCGCTTAGAAATGCCGAAGGATATGTTAACTCCATTACGGAGGAACGCCACCCGAAACGAAAAGAAAACAATGACATTGTATTCAGTAGGCATGATTTGGAAGGAAGACAGTACCCACATATGGATCCCATGGTCATCTCTGCCTGGTTTGGTCCAGCTAAAGTTTTTCGGATTCTAATAGACACGGGAAGCTCCGTAAATATCCTGTTCAAACATGCTTTCGACAAAATGAAGTTATCAATGAAGGATGTATCCCCCTGTGACAAACCACTGCACGGTTTCACTGGAGATGCAAAAATGCCCCTCGGGCAACTTGACCTCTTCGTCGAAATAGGAAGTCATCCCCGCTCCGTTGTGCGAAAACAAACGTTCGTACTAATAGAAAACCACTCGGCTTACAACGCTTTCTTGGGAAGACCAGCCTTGTCTGACTTTCAGATTGTATTAGCCCCTTGGTGCCTGAAAATGAAATTTCCAACAGACAACGGAGTAGGAGAAGTAGAAGGAGATCAAGATGCCGCCCGAGACTGCTACGTAACTGAACTTCGCAATAACCGCAGAAAGAATAAAGGAAAAGATGCAGAGACTATTCTCTGCATGAAAAGCTTGGAGGCATAGCAACTAAAGAAAGCCCCTCCTCTTCGATACACAAGCGATCCCTTCAATGAACTAGACCCCAGAGATAAAGAGGAGGAGGCTACCGCCGAGCCTGCAGAGGCCATGGAATTCGTATCTGTAGATAAGCACGATTCAAGTAAACTATTAAAAATCGGATCTCAGCTGAAAACGGAATTGAAGGATCAACTCATTGACTTTCTCCGCCACAACTTAGATGTATTTGCGTGGACCCATGCCGATATGAAAGGAATCTCTCCAGACATAGCGTGCCACATGTTGAACATCGATCCCACCAAGGTACCAGTAAAGCAGAAAAAGAGGAGCATGGGGGCAGAGCGATCGGCAGCCCTTGATGAGGAAGTAAAGAATCTACTTGCTAATGGCTTCATACGGGAAGCCATCTACCCAGAATGGATCGCTAACCCAGTGCTAGTAAAAAAGGCCAATGGAAAGTGGCGAACATGTATTGACTTTTCCAATCTGAATGACGCCTGCCCGAAAGACTGCTTCCCACTTCCCCGAATTGACCAACTCGTAGACAGCACAGCTGGGCACGAACTCCTGTCTTTTATGGATGCATACTCTGGATATAACCAGATCCCCATGCACGCTCCCGATCAGGACCACACTAGCTTCATCACCGACCGCGGATTATATTGTTACAAAGTCATGCCTTTTGGACTCAAAAATGCTGGAGCTACCTATCAACGCCTCGTCAACAAAATGTTCGCAGAATTAATAGGGCGAACTATGGAGGTATATGTGGATGACATGTTGGTAAAGTCCAGGAAAGCCAACGACCATGTAAGCCATCTGGACGATATGTTTCAGGTACTTCGCCGATATGGAATGAAGCTGAATCCTCTAAAGTGCTCCTTCGGAGTATCATCGGGAAAATTCTTAGGATTCATCGTCCACGCCAGAGGAATCGAAGCAAACCCTGAACAAATCCGGGCTTTAAAAGAAATAAGGATACCTTCCACTCGAAAAGAAATGCAAAGCCTAAACGGAAAGGTGGCCGCCCTAAGCAGATTCATTTCCAAGGCAACTGACAAGTGTGTCCCTTTCTTCGAAGCTCTCAAGAAAGACAAAGGGAAGTTCGAGTGGACCGATGAATGCTTAAGAGCCTTCATCAACCTAATCGAACACCTTCAGAGACCACCAGTACTCTCAACTCCAAATGAAGGTGAAGTGTTATACCTATACCTCGCTATATCATCTCATGCTCTAAGCGCCGCCTTGGTAAGAGAAGAAGACCGCACACAACGCTCGGTTTACTTTGTAAGTAAGAGATTTACAGGGGCAGAGGCCAGATATCCTAAACTTGAGAAATTAGCATATTGTTTATTGATCGCGTCACGAAAACTGCGACACTACTTCCAGTCTCACTCCATCAGGGTTCTAACCGATCAACCACTAAGACAGGTGCTCCATCGTCCTGACACTTCTGGGCGACTCCTCAAATGGTGCATCGAACTAAGTCAGTATGATATCACCTACCATCCTCGTACCGCTATCAAAGGACAAGCCATGGCTGATTTCATTGCCGAATTCACTATCAACGAAGGCAAGGAACAATCCGAAGTAGCAAAAAACATCAAGTGGAACCTCTTTGTAGACGGAGCATCAAACGAACAAGGCTCGGGGGCAGGTATTGTGATCATCACCCCCAGGGGAAGAAAGTTGTACTATGCATTGAGATTGGAGTTCACAGCCTCTAACAACGACGCTGAATATGAAGCAGTAATAGTAGGATTGGAACTGGCCCTAGAAATCGGAGTCAATTCCCTATGTATTCATAGTGATTCTCAGCTTATCGTAAACCAGGTACTAGGAGAATTCCAGACTCGGGGAAAACGGCTCACAGCATACCTAAAGAAAACCAAACTGCTGCTCGATCAATTGGACCATTATCTAATCAAACACATTCCTCGAGAAGAAAACCAAGAGGCAGATGAACTTGCGAAACAAGCTAGCATGATGAACAGCACCATTTCCGGGGCACTAGCAATCTCAAGGCAGCTAGCCCCAAGTTTCGAACAAGTGAATCTGATAACTACAATCGAAGAAGGAACCTGGATGACTCCTATCCGGAAATATTTGCAAGATGGCATACTACCCGACAGGCGAGACGAAGCCAAGAAGATTTTAAGGAAAGTTCCTCACTACACAATACAAGAAGGCATCCTCTACCGGCGTGGCTTCTCTAGCCCCTTATTGAGATGCGTCGCAGGAAGGGAAGCCAAGGAGATATTAACAGACATCCATCAGGGAGGATGCGGAGATCACACTGGAGGACAGACTTTGGCAAGAAAGATACTCCGATATGGATATTACTGGCCCACACTAAACAAAGATGCCCTAGACTTCGTTAAGAAATGCGACAGATGTCAGAAGTTCGCCAAGATCCCTCGTCTGCCCACAAACGAAATTACTCAAATGACCAGCCCTTGGCCCTTCGCTGTATGGGGAATTGACTTAATTGGCGAACTGCCAACGGGCCGAGGCGGAGCCAAATATGCTATAGTGGCAGTCGATTATTTCACCAAATGGGTGGAAGCGGAACCTTTAAATAAAATATCTTCAGCAAAAGTTATCAACTTCTTGATCAAAAACATTCTGTGCAGGTATGGGGTCCCCCTCAAGATCGTATCAGACAACGGACTCCAATTTGACAGCGAAGAATTTGCCGACTGGTGCCAAGAGCATGGAATTCATAAAAGCTTCTCATCAGTAGCTTACCCTCAGGCAAACGGACAAGTTGAAGCTGTCAACAAAATTCTCAAAGCCCTAATCAAGAAGAAACTTGAAAAGTCAAAAGGCGCTTGGGTGGACGAACTTCCTACGGCACTATGGGCATACCGCACATCTTTCAGAACAGCAACGGGACATACTCCTTTCTCTTTGGCATATGGATCGGAGGCAATGCTCCCAGTTGAGACTATTGTGCCTTCTCACCGTAGGATCCACTACAACCCAGAAGAAAACGAAGAACTCCTCCTCATGTCTTTGGATCTGATTGAGGAAAGGAGGAATGATGCGGCACTCAAAGCAGCAGCTCACAGACAAAAAGTGGCAGCACTATACAATTCCAAAGTCAAGCATCGCAGCTTACAAGAAGGAGATCTTGTCCTCAGGCGAATCTTTCCGCGCCCCGGGGCGCTGGACCCCATCTGGGACGGACCATATGTAATTCACAAAGATCTCCACAACGGAGCTTACATTTTGTCAACAGTGGACGGAGAGGTGTTCCAGAGGGCATGGAACATCCGACACCTCCGTCGATACTTTTCTTAACTTGTACTGCCCATATGAAGTGAATTAACAAAGAGAATCAGTGGACGTAGGCATTTTCATGCCGAACCACTTTAAAAAATCTTGTCTCTTTTTAACTTGTTCCTTTATGTCTTGGCTACTTGTTAAGTTTTATCCCTTTCTGTTGAACAAAATCCTATGGCACCTCCACTCAAGACGCACCGCGGCCTCATCTGGACTAGGCCTAACAGGTACGCTACGATTCTATGCACTCGCCAATGAGACTCTTTTGCTCCAGCATCCCTCTGCTGCGGGTTAACTCATTGCGCGCCTGCCCTCAAAGCCAACTGTAATGAGCCGATTATAAGTCATCATAAAGGCCGACTATAGCCGATGGCAGCTCATTACGGCGTTCGGCTCGCCGGTAACTGTGAACCTACTTTAAGCCCCAACATAAGGTGTGGCCAGCCAGGGGTAGTTCACGGCCAACGGCACCCACGCTAGCCGGCCACGGTAAATCGAATAATACCCACGATTACGGACCATAATGGTTCGGGTAGTTACCGTGCGCGATCTCGGCTCCGATGTGTCTTAAGTGCGGCTGTGGTAAAAAAGAAAACTCCCCGCGGAGGCGTAAGATGGGTGACAAATGTCTCCAAGACCCACAGCTAGGGAAAGTGACTACAAAACCCGTTTGCCACGAACTTAAGCACATCGACGGCCTTCCGTGACTGGAAGTTTTACTTTTACTATATTTCCATTCCATTTAAATATTTTTCTTCTATCCCGTATAACAAACTCTAAAGTGCAGGAAATCGAATAGGAAGCATTCACTCATGAGAATCTTAGCCTGCGTATTGGACGGCAGGGTACTCAGCTATATCCGTGAACAGTTACGCATGACACTCAACGCTACCTCCTGCGAATAAAACATGAAGGGCGGTACTCTCTTCTCTTGTACATAAATGCGTAACTATAGTTTATTCGTACACTGGCATCGCAAAACGTGAAATTATATTTCAAGCAAAAACTTAACATCAAACACAACTAGAATCACAGGCATATACATAATTATACTTCTCACACGGCACATAAAGATAGCAACAACATTTGAACATGGCAAAATCAGCTTATATTATAAGATCACACGAAGTTATTCTTTGCAGATAATTTTATTACAGTTGCATATCAAAGACTAACATAAACAGTGAAAAGAAAAAAAAAAAAGAAACAAAAAGATGGCAGATGCATCCACACTCCATCACCAACTCCCCCAGCCTACTTAGCCGCAGGATCAGAGCCCCCAGCGTGTGGATCTGAAGTCCCACCTGTTCAGATCAGAAGAGGAATTCATTAAACGAACGATCAAGTTATGAAAACACAGAAAGAAAAGAAAGGGAAAAGAATAACTCACCAGCATCCGCCGCTTGATCCTCATCATCCAACTGCACGCCCGCTTCCTCCGCAGCAAGCAGCCGCATCCCCTCCTTCACCGCCGCTTGCTCCTCCTTTGAGAACTGAGCAGTAACCGCACTCAAGTTGAAAGCCTCTCCGCCTTCCTTACCCGCGTTCACCCTGGCCTCCTCTAAAGCCTGGAGATACACCTTGGCCATGACCCGAGGGTAATCGTCCATCCAAGACAAGCCGCCCTCTTTCCAAGTATGGAAGTACATATCCTGAAGCATCTCATCCATCATCCCCTCATTTTCCTCAAACTCCCTCACCCGAGCCTCGGAAGCTTGCAACTTAGCGACGGCGACGTCCCTCTCTGATTGGTATCTCAAGCAGTCAGCCTGGAGTGACCTCCTCATTTCCTCCTCCTTCAACTTGAGGGACCTCCTCATCTCCTCCAGCTCCTCCTTCAACTCGGCCTGAGCCATCTCCGCAGCCTCGAGCCTCCCTGACAACTCCTCTACCCGCTCGAGATCCGCATTTCGGACCTCATCCACCGTTGCGATAGCTATGTTAATCCGTTCCCTGCAAGCGACCTCCATCTTCCGTAATTCCGCCCTACTGGCCTTCTCCATGGTCTCTTTCAGACGCTTGGAGGCTTCCTCATGCTGGGAAATCTGGATGGCTTGGTCGGCGAGTTGCTTGGCCTGATCGGCAACCTTTAACCTCAACCGAATGTTAGCACTCCCGATCTCTTCCCCGGCCTTGACCAACTTAGCATGATGCTCCATTAACTTCTTGGTCTCTGCGGCCACCCGGTCGATATTAGCCTTGGCCTCATCCCCCATGGTGACTACCCGTGTAGTAAGTAAATCAAGATCTAAAGATTTGGCCTCGTCCAGAACTCTTACCATGGGGTTGCGGGGAAGGAGGTGCTCGCCCGTGGTCTCATCGAATGAAATGTCCCGAAAACTTGGGTCTAAATCAGGATGGCCGGCAAAAGGGTCACGAGGCACGGGGCGAGGCACATCGGGACGCCTTATATGAATGACAGTAGAACTCTTGGAAGGAGGAGGAGGGGGGCAGGGCTCCGTGCTCTCCTCCGTAGTATCACGAGGAGGCTGAGTAGGGGGAGGCAGAGTAGGAAGCTGCGAAGCAGAAGAAGACTCAAATAAGGAACGGCTCCGCTTCCTTTTCTGAATGCCCTCTTCGATGACCCCAAGAAGAGGGCGGTACTTGACTACGTCCCCAGTGCGATCAGTAGAAGGTTTCGCGGAAGCTCTCCTCGACTTAAATTGTTCAAGGCGGTGTCGAACATCCGACGTTTTACCCGCCTGGCCTGCCCCTGGAATAAAGAACAAGTGTTACGAACATACAATAATCCGCAATTCAAAAAATGTGCTAAGTTAAAAAGAAAGAAAAGTGAGGAGACACATCTATTATACAAACCCGGCGGAGGAGTGGGATACTGCAATAAGTCCTGGATCTCATTCCAGGACGGAAGTGAACCGTAAAAAATTTCTAAGTCCTTATCGAAAATAGAATCGGCAGAAGACAAAAGTTCACCTTGCATCGCCGGAATCACCCTAGCTGAGGAACCCTTAGAGGATGGGTCAGTGCCAGCCACAGCTTTGCCGGTTTCCTTTGCCTTCTCCGTTCCCTTCTCCGTTTCCGACTCTCCCTCCGACTCCCCGAAGGCCCGACGGAGAGCCTCATCCAGTTCGAGGTCTTGTTCAGAGGTTAGAGCAGCAACACCACTACCACCTTGACCGTCGCCATCTCCTCCACCCTCCGACCCTTCTCCAACTTCGCCTCCTTCCTCCTCTTCTACACCTTCCTCCTCCGGGACAGTCGGGCAAGTACTTGGAGAAGGGCCATCGGACTTCCTCAGTTTCTTCCCCCCGACCACGGGACGCTCTGCGAAAGGCTCCCTCTTACCGCTCTTTACCTTATCCCCCTCCTTAGCTTTAGCAGCCTTCTCCTCAGCCGTGTCTCTTTGCTTAACCACGGACTGGTGCGGTAAGATCAAATTATACTCCAAGAGGGTTGCGTTCCTGATCAAGAAGGAGGCCGACCGGTCCCGTGCCGGAATAGCCTTTAGTTCAGCAGCCATTCGCACCAAGGAATCATCCTCCACAACTGCAATACCACCTGTCGCTAGCCAGAAATAGAAGCATGTCAGAAAAAACACTACAGTCAAAACGTGGAAAATATAAATGAAATCCATCTTACAGCCAGAAGTGAAAAGGCGGAAAGAAACAGCATCGTCCTTGATGAAGAACCACTCTTTCTTGAACATGGTAAACTTGGAATATAGGTCCAGGACTGGTTTGAAGGGCACGGCCGCTTCCAGACTAATATACGGAGACCCCTTCTTATAGCCTCTCAGGTTGTACAAGTATCGAATTTCCCGGTTAGAAGGAGGACGCCCGTACCTCCTCTGGAAGATAACAAAGAGGCTCACCAGGATGGCATAAGAATTAGGCTGAAGCTGGAAGGGAGCCACCTTCAAATATGTGGTGAAGCTAATAATCCAAGCGTTGATAGGGGGGATAGCACCGCACATACAATGGTATCTGCTAAAAGCGAAGTAGCCCTCGGGAGGATTATATGGCATCACTCCATCTCCCGGCAGCAGCATAAGGGCCCTATCTATCCCGAAGGAACGGGATATGACGTCAAGTTGCTCCTCCTTTAGGGAGCTGGGAAAGCAATCCGGAGGAGAGATCAAAAGTTCCTGTGGACCATATCCATCCACTAGAGACCTCGGGATAGGTCGATGTTGCCCGGATCCTGGTTGGACTGGGGGCAAGGAAGAAGAAGGTTCTCCTGTGCCTCGAGACTTTTTTCTGTCTGATCGTGTTTCCGCTTTGCGAGACATTTTCTGCAACACAAGGAAAGCAAGGCATTAGGACAAGGAACATAGAAAAGTAAACAAACAAATGCGTGCAAGTGTGGGATTTCATTCGCAAACTAAAGTTTTCAAGTTCACAAGTTCATTCGGTTCCCAGTTCATTCGGTTTCCATCTCATTCGGTTTCCATCTCATTCGGTTTCCATCTCATTCGGTTACCATCTCCTTCGGTTCCCATCTCGTTCGGCCCCAAGGCCATAGTCCCATTCGGTAAAATGAAAACTTTCGTATGTATTCGGCAAAAGGGAACATACCTGGTTCGGTACTAGATTGGTCCGACGCTTGATCGATTCGGTATTTGTTTGATCCGGTACTTAACTGGTTCGGTGCTCAATATGGTTCGGCTCTACTCGTTCGGTAAAGAAAAACAAGGGGGTACGGCCTCTATATATAGGCGAATTCACAACCACCGAACCAAACATTTTGCCCAACCGGACCAAAAATACCGGACCACCATAAGCCAAATGAGAATAGCCGGACCAACCAAGAACTGAATGGAACTCTCTCTCTACCGTCCAAGACCAGGAACTAGTGGCGTGCAAAGCGCCTCCCTCAGATAAGTACCGAACTCCAGAACTAACTAATAAAATAAGATTATGATAACGGTGAATAAGTCGTAAAATCCTCACCGACGTGGATTAAATCGTTTACACGTGTACGCGACCTCGAATGGTCCATAGGCACGCTCTGAATGGTTATTAACCCTACCATCGTGGGAATTTACACTTTGACACGCATTCTTAAGCCCAGCGGTCATATGGATATTTGATAATTATGAAATGGCTAAGCTACTTACACATGTACGGGGTTGCGAACGATCCCTAGGCATGCTCTGAGCTGGCAATAAACCATCTTCACAAACATAAACCGGGCATCGACGATGCCAAGCCCCTTCGGGGCTCACTCTCTCGTCCTGAACGGCACAGTTCACTTCATCTCGAATATTTCGATCATGAACGGTCGTTATTTGAAATCATACTGAAACTGTAAGTCCCTTTGCAGGACATCAACAAGATACGAACATCTAGCCCATGGCGTTACAAAACGAGCCTTCCCACCACAGAAAAACAAAGCGCGGCACATGCAAGCACGTACCCCACTTTGGGGGGCAAATGTTGGGCGAATTCTCACCCAGGAGACCATCAGTTCCTGACTGAAAGGGAATGCTTTTGGGCTTTCGAAGTGCCGATAATATGTTGATTGATTCGATGATTATTCGCGTGTACCCAAGACCAATAGGCGTCAGTTCCATCTTGGATCGCAGTCTCCATCCTCGTTCGGCGATACCCCACAAGCTCCATTCGGCACCTCCGTGGACACAGCCCCATTCGGCACCTCCATGTACCCAAGTCATTCGGCGTCTCCATGTGCCATGATCCATCCGGCCCATGCTCCTTCACCCATTCGGTATAGCCGGACCAAGCCCCGCCGAATACCACCACCGGACCACGCTATTGCCGAACCACCTTCCCATCACATCTCCACCGAACCAACCTCTCCAATATCCACCCATCACCGGACCACCATAGCCGGACCAGGCACCACCGGTCCAAACTCCAACATCTCCCTACCGAACGAGGCTACCACCGGTCCAACCTCACCACCGAATGAACCTCGCCGAACCAGACAACTGCCAGTCCAGATCGCTTCAGCCCGGGCCCACCAGCAGTTATATACTTCCAAGACCCCTGCCCCCTACCTCATTCTATAAATAGAGGGGCAGGGGTACAACAATGGCAGACAAGTTTGAGAGCTCAAGCAAGGAAGGAACTTTCAAACTACTTTCATATACTAATATACGAAGCATTGTACTTGTAATCTGAAGGAAAGAAGATAATAACATATAAAGTGGACGTAGGCACATTCTGGCCGAACCACTATAAATTCGCGTGTCATTTACATTTCAGCCCCTACTTCTTTTATATTTATATACTCATCTAAAATCATTGAAAATCACATATAATCAACTAAATAATACGACTTGGAGGTGTTTGTCCATTTTTTTGTGCAAACAAGTTCTATCACTCCAAACAACAATAAGTGTTTTAAAATTCTAGAGAAAAATTTCAAAGTTTTAGAGGTTTTAGAGGTTTTATGAATTTCTAAAACAAAAATTCTCTAAGTTATGTTAATTTTTAAAGTTCTATTAACTTCCAAAGTGTTGATAATTTCAAAATTCTTTCGTTTCAAATGAAGGGCTTTGACTATAATTACGAACTAGAAAAGTATGATATGAAACAAGAACAAGTACAAAGAACATATATGAACAGATGGATAATTATAGTCAAAGTATAATTGTATTGCTTATGATTTTATGTACATAGAGTCAAAATGTGGAGGCCATAACCACACAACAACAACCAATGAAAGGAAAATGCAGACTCTTTAGTAAGAATGAAAGTGAAGACTCTGCACTTGAAAAGAATGACTCAAAAAGAAACAAAAACAAGTTAGATTTCTTGCAAACTATTGGCTAAAATCAAGTCCATCCACACATTGACCGATCAACGCTTCTTGCCACCGCTACCCTTTCCGCCTCTGGTTGGTAGTTTTTGCTTCTTTTCAGGAGAAGTATTGCTGTCAGCGATGTCAACGTGCACTTTGATGGCAATCTACTCCTCTTCCTCCGAAATTTTCTTAGAAGAGCCTCCCTTTCCCTTGCGTTTTCTTGACTTCTGGGAGCTCTTCGAAGCTTTGATTGCCTCTACCTTTTCCTTCTTGACGGCAACCAAATCATGTCGAGTCTTATGTGGCCGCTCCATCTGTATTTCCTGCTCCCTGGCCTCTATTGCGGTTATATCACCTTCCAAAGATGCCAAAGGGTCATCCAGGCCGTGGAGCATAGCTATCTTCTCGACTTATATCCCCGGTTGCGAGCTAGGCATGGATGTAGGAACCAGAGTAAGAATAGATACAACCGTAGAGGATGTGAAATGGCAGCAGGCATGGGCGTCGAAGTAGCTAGCGTGTCAACAGGAAAAGTGGACTGACCTATAAGATCAGAAAGCATTAAATTCCTCTTACTCTTATGGCGTAAGTTGAAAGCTCCTGAATTCGGGAAAATCATAGACGTTACCTACACCAGAAAAACGATCATGCATGGTGACCTCGAACTCGCCACCCTCGTCTTATTTTAAGGTCTCTGCCATGGGAAGAGTAATATCAAGTCCTGAACTCACTGGCTGGTCATGGTGCTACTCTAATGGCTCGCCCATGTCAGAGATAGAAGGAATGGTAAGCACGTCGGTGGTAGTCATCAAGGAAGCATCGGTGGCCTCCTTCTCTCATCTAACGTGGAGAATCTCCTAGACCTCGACTAGCGCTTTCTTGGATTCATCGTTAAGATAAGCGTCTTAGAACTCTTGATCTGTGTAAACATTGCCGCTCTCAGCAAAGCAAGATAAGATTACCTCCCAAACAAGGGCAAGAGTGCATAGATACTTCGTGCCGAGATAGCTGAGGCTCCCATGTTGCAATAGAGAGTTAACATAGAAGTTCATAACAGTCGCATCCAGCTTCTCCATTTTCCTATCAAAGGCATGCTGGAGGTCCAAGTAATCTGCTTTCACCGCAGCTTTCTCAATCTAATCAGCAGTCTGGTCCGCACTGAGCTGCGCGATCTGAGCCTGTAGCTTGGCGATGGTCTTGGCTTGGTCGAAGATCGTATTTTTGTGCCGCTCTACAATTAGATCATGGTTGGTGATTGTTTTCCTTTGAGCTTCAATGATAGCATTGCAAGCGAACACTTCTTCTTTTAGGTTCACCTCCTTTGCATGAGTCTTTTTAATCTCATCCCTCAAGACAATCTCGGCTTTTTCATGTGCCTCCTTCAACTCCTTCATCAGGCCGACGGTTCTCCTACTTTCATGAAGCACCGTCTCCTTCTCCTCCTCCAACTGTTTCATCTTAGCATCCCGATCAACCAACGCCTTCTTGAAATCGTCTTTCTCGTATTCGAAGGAAAGGATCTCCTGGTAGTTATTTCTATATGTATTAGCTGGCTGTTTGCAGAGCTTCTCCCATCTCTAGGCATGTTTTACATCGTTCTAGATAGTTTGGAGATGAGGCATGAAAGAATCCAAGCGAACGGGGTGGAGATCCAGGTCAAACTTGACCCCTTTTAAGAACCAACCCCAAAAGCGCTGCCTCAAGCTTAGGGGTATCTGAAGGAAGAAAGTAGGAAGGCCTCCGGCAGAGGTGAGAAGCACCAGGAGCGGCAGTAATGAGGGAAGAGGATGAAATATGAGTTAGGGGCAGAATTGGGGCAGAAGCAATGGGAAGTTCTTTGGCCGCTAAAGAGTGTTTCGAAGCAAGCTCTAACGGATGGGGGTGATAATCAAACTTTAACTTCTTTAATGGTTCGTCTCTCTCCTCAAGAGATCTTCTTTTCTCATACCTGCCTTTATGAAAACGAGCTTTATCTCTCTCTTATTGGCGATGGATTTTAGCTTCGAGTTCTTTCCTTTTCCTATACTCATCTTCCGCCTCTCAGACTTGATAGCGGCTGGAGGAGCACTTGAGGTACCGCTGTGAATCAGTGTAGTCTTCGAAGTCGTCATAAAAACCTCATCGCCTTGTCGTACCTGGATGAGGCATATATAAAAGGCCTTAGAAGCATGATATACGCTAAGCAGATATATGAAGGAATGGGAATAAGTGTAATCCCGGTGCAACGTGTTGTGTGTTTCTAACATGGCCCTAAGACATCATCACGAACAAGGATGAACGGCTATCGTAGGCAGGATCAGACTAACTTCGGTTGTCGTAAGTGGGATCTAGCTAACTACTGGCATGATATCGCTCGAACAAGAAGTCATCGTGTTAAATTTGAAGTCCCCTTTCATGAGCTCGTCGAAGACGACAAAAACATCGTCGAAATCTCCAAACCACGCTCTGACATCCTTACTCAAAGAATCTTGATGTCTTCAAGTTTGGGGGCTTTGCCTTTGCCACTTCATCGGAAGGAGGCGGACCTGGGAGATCGAGAATCAATCTCGGAGTCTCATCGTAAAACTCCAATTCTTCGCCCTCAGATTTTGATGAGAATTAATCACTAGGGATAGACTCGTCGCTACTATTCTTGAATTCTCTTTATTCTTTCTCCAAGTACAACACAGCTTTTCCTTCTTTATGCATGAAATCGTCTTCTGCTTCCTCCTAGATTGAAGGCATTCTCACTGAACCGCTTAGTCCAGTCGCAGCAACGTCTTCTTCCCCACGGGCCTCACCAGGTGATCCTCTGGATGGGCTACCTCTCTCTTGGTCTTCCTTGAAACCGTGGGATGAAGATGTGTGTCTAGTGTGAACTCTAGATCAACCAGGAGAGAGAGTTTAAATCTAAATAGTGGATCTACCCAAAGCCAACAGTCCGTATCGACGTAAGTTCTCATCAGTCAGTAGAACTTTAATGCACCTCTCTTCAACGTTAATAGTTTTTAAATTTTGCCAAACTTCCTTAAGATTCACATCTCTATTCGACCTTGGGATGACTTAAGAGAAGTATAGTTAGTTAGAAACTCCATTACAATGTTTTGGAGCTTGATAAATGGAAAAGAGAAGCTTACCCCCGTCGTCCACTAACGGTTGAATCCCTCGGGGCACCTAAAAAAATTACTATGTCTTGAACTATGATAAGTTGCTTTACAAGCGTAAGATGATCTTTCATTTTTTCTGGGCCTCAATTATAATCAAAGTAGAACAATTGTCTCTCCTCTTAAATACTAGAAAATACTACAACTCATTGAAACTTAGGTCATGGTTGAACGTCCGTATAAAAAGTACATGCAAGCAAGTAAGGATGGCATAACAACTCGGATGAAGCTGGAATGAAGCAATTCCCAAGTTCGAGATAGTCTCACATATAAAATTGTTGAAGGGAGGCATAGCTCTATTCAGACACGTATATCGATGACAAGCAGTGTACCATGAGGGGCATATGAGCGAATTCGTCTTTTACCGGCAGACGTACGTTCTGTTCGAGAATCCCATACTATGTACATATATTATGAAGAACCTTGGCGAAAGCCACTGACAAAGCTCTTTCAGGTGGATTAAGAAGGACTCAAAAGTTAGGAGGCATGCGTTCCACGATTGGCCCCACTAGAACTAATTGACTGTACTGAGCTTGCGAGGTGGATGATGATCCAGCTTCGGGCTTTGCCCGCTTGACTTACAGCATGAAGATGGCTACTTCATTCTATATAACAGAACTCGCTCCCGAATATGGTCATGTAAATCTATCGTAAATTCATAAGTCTCCCCTATCACACTTGAATCCCAAAGAGACAAACTTGTAATCGACACGATGGATTTCGAGTGTGAATTGGAGCAAGTGCAATATGCTATCTATAAGGGATAAACTAGGTGCTCAGTACACTACAAACGCTCAATCCTATGTAGATAGTTCGCTCACAATGGAAGAAGAAAGAAATTCCCATGTCAGTTCGTTTTTCGTTTTTGTGTCTACTTTTTGTGCACTTACATATTATCGTTCAATGATCGATAACGGATCCATTGTCCAGAGCAACATAGAAAACTCTTTTCCTCATAGGAATCCCGAATATGCAATGAGTGAACAAGATAAGTCCAAATCCTTAGAAGAAATTGAGATCGACTAGTGAATGTGCAAGATGTGCAATAATAGCTATAAAACTAGGCATAAGTCAAATCTGGTTTAACGGACGAAGATAGCAAAATGCGACAAGTGTTAGACCAGAGCCCGAATGTCATTTCTAGAAGAAACTCAAGACCCGATTGTCTATCTCGACCCGTCAAACCGTAATCAACTCGAGCTTCTTGTAATCAATGTAGAAAATGGATAGTTGTCGACAAATCATTACACATAATCAACAAAAAAACTAGGCAAACCCACCTCAAACTGATTACTAAGGCACAGGAAGAATCAAGAATCGAATTAAATGAACTTTGGATGGATCGATGGCGACTAAAAGAGGCAAAGATCTGGTGGTAAGTCGGCAATAGGATAACAATGATCCAGGGCTTGAATTCGAACAAGATGATAGGTCGGCTAGGTTTTACAAACTATGTAAGAGCCTAAATAAAATCGACATTGAATGAATGAGAGTGAAGTTTTTAATTGGATAGAGTAGGGCCTTGGATCTCTTGGAGTCGAATCGCATGGAGGATTGATCGCACGAAGGGCAAGGATAACTCGGTTCGAACGAAGACATTTAGCTCAGTTCTTGTATTCATAGGCAAGCAAGTGAAGGATTTTTTACAGGTCATCGGGTCGCGAGCGACCATACCCATCATGGGTCATGATCAACCAGACCTAACTTATGTGACGATACTAAATTTCTCTTTGTAGTTAGGTCGCTAGCAACCCATCCCCACATGGATTGCTAGCGAATCAACATAAAAAAATGAAAACAAATGAATAAAAAAGAAAGAAAAGAAAGAAAGGGGAGAGGAAAAGAAAACTTCACCTATTCTTCTTGAACTCGATCACTTACGACTGTTCAGCATTCCGAGGCATGCTAGGAAGCTATAAGCAGAAATGTGATATATTGTGACAAGCAGTAGCTGGCAGAACTAAAGAAATATGACTGACAATGTTGGGCTAATATATTCGTATAGCTCTAATGTAGTCACTCGGAAATCGGCAAATGGATATTGAAGGTGATAACTTCCAGAGCATGCCTTGTTTACAACGAAGACGTACTCTAGGGGGGATATGTTATCTGGGTTTTTAACCCAGCATGAACTGATAGAAAAAAGATCAACCTTGTGTAGACAAGATGGTTTAGGACTTAAACAAAAAAGCTAAGACAAGGGATCGACAAGGGCCAAGCTATATGGCCAAGACAACGACTGGGATCAACGAAGCCGAGAGATCAGCATTCTTTTAGTCTAATCAGCAGCTGAACGTAAACAGCTGGTGTGTAACAACCCATAAATTTCGGTAATTTAAATTAGTTAATTTAATAAAATTTTGATAACTTAATTTGAAAGAAATAAAGATTGGAGATTTAGTAATGTAATAAATACTAAAATGAAATGTAACAATGGTAATTAAAGCTAATTATTGATAAATTGAATGAAATTACAACGAATTGAAATTGGAAATCAATTTTTAATAAATGTAAATAAATGTTACGTTAATGTGAAATGTAATACAATGTTTAGAAGTTGTTAAATTGGAGTATATTAAGGTAATGAAAGGCAAAACAAGGTTAACTAGGTTTATAGAGTAATAATGAACTTAATAAAAAGAATGGAATTGAAGCAAATCAATTTTTTGGAATTAATTATAAATAATTGGAATTCAAATTGTAATAAATGGATTTATTCTAAGTAAATGAAATTAAATACTACGTAATTGAAATTAAGATGAAATTGGAAATTATTGATGCACTAAGATACATACCAATGGTAATTATATCCATAAGATGATAATTGGTTTAATAATAGGATTGAAAATCAAATAAATGAAATTTTGGAATTCTTATTTTTATTTATGAATTTACCGAAATTGAAATTTAATACTGTAATTGGAAAATTAATTAACTTTAAGTTGATATCTAAAATTTTTAAATTATTGTAAATGATTAAGAAACCAAAAACGATAGAGGTTGTACAATATTAAACTGTAAACTGAAAAAGTGATTAATTAATTTAATATTATATTTAATTAATGAGAAAATAGTCATTTTGGCCACTGACTCGGATTTTGACGAAACCAGTTTCATCGAATTCGTAATAGTGAATTTTTATAGGATTTCAAGTTTCGTAACGATCGGGCTTGTCATTTGATCGTACGGGCTCGAAACGGCTAGAAATAAATTTAATTGAAATCAATTTGAAATAAGCTAATTTTAATGTAACTTCTTCATACAATGGAATTAGAACTTGAAACATATTCCATTGATTTTAGAACCATCGAAACGTCTATTTTGATATATTGGTTGACCCATTTGCGTTTCGGAGACAGAATGGACTTTTCCGGTCATTTATCGTTCAATCCAAATTAATCGTGCCCATTCATCTCAAATTCTGACCTGCCCAAAAATATTCTGTTATAAACCCTAGTCATTTCTTAGCTTTATTTGTCTGTACGTACATTTCTTTCTTAACTCCTCATTCTAATGGCAGACAAACAAATTCCCAATTCAATTGTAATTCAAAAAAACCAAATCAAAAAATCAAAACTCCTCAAAACCTATCGAATTATATATCGATTCGAAGCTCTCGATGAGTGTAAGTAAAATCTGTTGTTTGTATTTCAATTGGGATTTCTGTGCAGCAGGAATTGGGTGATTTAGTTTTGGTTGTCCATTGGTGGTTGTTGGATTTGACGGTGGATTTGTGACATAGCGACGATCAGAGGGTATACTCGCGTAGAGGAAGTCAAGTCATGCTCATCCATAGGGTTCGTTTGGCCTGATGGTGCTTGGAGCCGCCAGAATGGTCGAAGTTGTGTGGTAGCGGCGACGGTCCATTTCTAGGTGAGGCGGAGGAACACACGACCTCAGGGTGGATGCGGCCTGGCGCGGTGGTGCTTCCAGCATGGGTGGGTGGTCGTAGCTCGGCCGTAGGGTGGCGCGACATGCTTCCAATCATTGGGGATTATGAGTCGAATGGCAGTAGGTAGGGTTTCATAGCTTTGAAGTGGAGTGGTGACGTGTAAATTAATTATATTATTTTATTTGTTTAAATTTTAATCGTATAACTTCTAATCGACATATCTTTTGCATATGAACTCCGATTTGGGCATGGTTTTCTCCACTAAAATCGTATCGAAATTCCGGACATTTTGACTATGATTTGGATGAATTCAGAGACTCATTGAATTTTTGGGCTTAAATTGGATATAAATTGAACTTAAATTCAAAGATGAGTGTTTTAACCCACTCAAAACTTCTAAAATTTCTTATGTTTGTTAAATTTAATTTATGATGTGATTAGGAATTGGTATATTTTGAATCGTCGTCTCATGTAATTTGAATTTGTTTAAATTAAATCGTTATTTAATTTATTATTGAATATAAACTGTCAGGAAATACCTGTTATCGATTATCAGTTCTATATTGATATTTATAGATTATTTTGGTGATGCTTGTGATGGATGTGGATTGTTGATATTGGTTAAATGGATGTTGTATTTTATACCACTATAAACTGAAGTTCGTTATGGATTTTTATTTGTTTCTGGATTGCGGTTTGAAACGATATACAACCGTAAAATTTTTAAATTGCGGATTGAAATGATAAATATCTGTATCACTTGACCCTATGGTTGAAAATTATATACGAACACCGGATTGGTCGAATTAAATGATTTTAAAATCCTTAATTTTTTTTGCAGAGCAAGCGGGGTTGAAAACTGGGCTCCTACCAGATTTATTAAAAAGAAGAAAAACAAAGATACAAAGGAAAAACGAAGAAAGACACACTCATGAGAACCATGAACAGAAAAAAAGGATAAAAGGAAAAAACAAAATTAAGTAGAGGAGCTATGGTATCCAAGGCTCAATCTGATACACTTGAAAATCATGCCTACTCGTTCTCATACCAATTAGTATATCATGCTTTAGAACAGCCCAAAGCACATCATGACTCCTCATTGGCCCTTCAAAATTCCTCCTACTCCTTTCATACCACACTAACTTCATCAGCTTCTTTAAAATGAAGAAGAAAGGTAATCTTCTCACTTCATTCCACTTTGTAGCATTCTCGATCAAAGCCCACTAATCAGCAGAATGATATGGGACAGCAGCCATCCCCAAATTACTCAACAATTTACTCCAAAATTTAAGAAAAATGGACATTCAAAGAATAGATGCAGGGCACATTCATCATGTGTATTGCATAAAACACAGAAAGAAGGAACAGACATACCAAAAGCAAGCTATTTATCCATAGTTAACAGGGCCTTGTTCACTACTTTCCAGAGCATCAGGTTGTCACTACTTGGAGATATGGCATCCCAAGTAACTCTGCGCCACTTACAACTAAGCATTGAATCTATACCCAACAGAGCAACATAAATACAGGATATAGAGTAGGCTTTGCCATTCCATTGCACAAAATCATGATCATGTAGAACATACTTGTTAGGTGCAAACTGATTCCATAGGGATCTGACAGTTTGATTACTGGAATAAGGCAGCACCAGTTTACCATTTGCAAAATAATCAACAGCCTTGGCATATAAGCCAATACCAGATTGAAATTTCTGCTGAGATGTGAAGATTTGATCCAGAATAATACCCTTTCTTATCCAAGGTTCATACCAGAAACGACAATCACTTGTGCCAGAAAGTTGTATTTGGATTAAAGGCCTAAATGTATTCTTCAAGTTCAAAATACACCTCCATATCCAACTGCAAGTTTGAGGGACTTCCATCTGCCAAAAATTCTTTGTACCAACATTATGCTTTAGTGTCCATTTAACCCATAATGAGTCCGTCCTATGAATTAGAGCATTTAAGTGATAACTGTATGCAGCCTTGTTCCAAACAGGGATGTTGAACAAGCCTAAACCACCTTTGCTTAATAGTTTCTCAAAAATTGTGAAAGAACATGGAAAAACCTTCTTAGCATGTATAGATCCAAACCAGAAAAATCTCATCATGGCAGATCCGACCATGTCCAAAAGCTTGAAAGGTAGGATGAAATCCCTAGCCCAATAGACCATCATTGAAAAGCACACTGACTTGATAAGAACGAGTCTTCCAGCTTGAGACAAGAATTTGGTAGCCCACCTCTCCATGACAGCAGTAAATTTTTGAAAGAGAGATAAACAGTTTGACTGTGATAACCTTGAAGTATATAGTGGCATACCAAGGTAGGTCATATCATGATCCATGGTTTGCATCCCAGCAGTAGAAGAGAGAATTTGCCTCTGCAAACTCGGCACACCAGCAAACAAAATACTAGATTTATTTAGATTTAGTTCAAGACCAGTCATCAAGTAGAAACTATGTAGAGCACATTTTATGGTTTCAATAGACTGATGATTAGGCTTGGTGAATAACATAATGTCATCAGCAAAAAGAAGAGAAGTTAATTGTATGTCCTTAGATTTGGAATGAAAATGTACCTGGTCATATACAAAGGCCTAATATAGCATGTGAAAACTTCCATCACCAAAATAAAAACATAGGAGGATAGAGTATCCCCCTGCCTCCCTTGCTTGGAGGCAAAGTAACCAGAATTAGCTCCATTCAAAATCAGAGAGAATGATGGAGTAGAGATGCATTCGCAGATCCAGGCAACAAAAACTTTTGGGAACCCCATAAAGGACATGGTTCTGACAACAGAAGACCACTGAAGACTATCATATGCTTTCTTGAGATTAAGCTTTAACATAGCTCCCTGAGTGGCATTAACGATACTGTATCCCTTTAAAAGCTCATGAGCTAGCATTATGTTATCGAGAATGTTTCTATTAGGAAGAAAAGCAACTTGATTCTTAGATATGATTCTCACCAACACAGCAACAAGTCTCATGGCAATAATTTTAGAAATACACTTATAAACAACGTTGCAACAAGAGATTGGTCTGAAGGAGGACACAGATGTTGGATGCAAGCTACACGAGTTCTTATTCATAGCAAAGAGTGTATTCTTTATCTCTTCATTGGTCACTTTTTCCACAAGCTTAGCAGCTTCATCATTATTGACTTTACGCAGAGAAACATAAGAGAGATCATCCAACTGAGGAATAAAGTTTTTATCATTGCCAAGAAGACCAGAAAAATGGAGGTGAAAGGCTCTGTCCACTGTCTCGAGGGTAGATTGCAAGTTTCCTACTTCATCATGAATGGAATAGATGTTGTTATTTGAGTGTTTAACCTTTAGGGAAGCATGGAAAATTTTTGTGTTCCTGTCTCCATCAGTAGCCCATTTAATTCTCAACTGCTGCTTCTTCATATCACATTCAACATCCAAAGCTTTATTAAGCTCAAGGAAAAGAGCAACTTCCTTCACAGCCAATTCAGCATTGTCAGGATTAGCCATCATCAAATCATGTGCCTCCCTAGCCGGTTCTTGAGTATTTAGGATCTGAGATTGCCATAGCCAAATTTGTCTTTAGCCCAAACCCTTAGGGCTTCTTTAGTTTCCCTGAGCTTTCTGCAAGAAATAAACATCGGATTTCCAAAAAATTCATTAGCTCAGACAGTTTGTATTATATTATTATATTCAAGATCATGGATCCATTAGTTATAAATTTTAGATCCTCTTTTGACTCCATGTAGCTTCCTACCAGAGGTTATGATGAGTGGCGAATGATTAGAAAGTGTAGAAGGAGGCAAGAAGGTAGAAAGATTAGGCTAAGAGGTAAGGGCTTTGAAGTTGGAAAATGAATGATCAATATTCGAAAAGGTCCTAACTCCACTCCTGGATCTATTGTTCCATGAAAAGTAAGCACCTTCCCTATGAATTGGAATTAGAGATGAATCATAAATGGCAGTGTTCAAGGGGATGATATCCTTTGGCATGAGTGGCAGACCACCATGCTTGTCAGACAAGGAGAAACAACTGTTGAAATCACCAACTATAACCCAAGGATGAGTTTCTTGTCTTAGGGCAGGAATTAAATTGAAAAGAGATTGTCTTGTGACTTGAGAATTAGATGTGTACACAAAAGATATGTAAAAGGAAGAGGGAGGATTGTAATACTTGGCATGAAAATGCATTATTTGGGGAGTAGCAAGAAGGAGATCAAGTGAGAGTACAGCAGGATTATGAAGCACCAAAATACGGCCATAGCTAGGTTCATTAGGATTATGAGACAGGGTCCAGGATGGATCGACATACTTAGCATC
Organism: Allium cepa; assembly: GCA_030765085.1. Classification (NCBI taxonomy): domain Eukaryota; kingdom Viridiplantae; phylum Streptophyta; class Magnoliopsida; order Asparagales; family Amaryllidaceae; genus Allium; species Allium cepa. Next base: position 850,323,284 of record CM060938.1, read on the forward strand.
ATAAATTATTAGGGGAAGATTTAATTTGGTTTCAAGGATTGCAAATATTGACAGCTGGTGAGTTGTTATTAAATGCTTAACATGATCTAACTTGAGGAAGTTGTGAGATCCTCTTATGTTCCATGCTCCAAAATTATGCATCATCAATCAACTAAGGATTGGTGAGCAGCTTCTTTCATGCTCCTAGTAATGGTAGACTCGGTTCTTGAAGAGACGTGGATTTGTTTCTTTGATTTCCTTTTTTCCTGAAATTAGCATTTGTAGATGGGTCACTGTTTGTTTGAATTTTATCTTTTGGAGATAAAGGAGGTGATTTCCAACCAGGAATTGTTCCTAAGAAAACATAAGGTTGACTTGGGGTTGATTGGTTTGAAGATAAAGAAAGAGTAGAGGAAGAAAAGGATGAAGGAAGAGAAGTTGAATTCATGGAGATAATTAAGTCAGTAATTTGCCTTTGCAAAATATAGCAAAAAAGCACATCAGGATCAGGATCAGGGGAGGGTGAGAAATTTACTTTGGTTGTGGAATTGGTGTTATGCGTTGTTAAAGCTGTTTCATGATGGTTCATGATATGCTCAGATTGATGTATTTGCATCTGTAAATTTCCTTTTGCAGAGAAAGAATGGATTCCATGCACAAAGGATATACTGTGCATATTTTATGCTTCATCAAAAACAGTATCAAAGGAAAGATAACATTCATTCACAACAAACATATCTCCTTTATTTGATTTATGCTCCTTATCATCAATATCTTCCTCCTCAACAACAATAATTTCCTCCTCAATATCATCTTCCCCACTTTTCGCTTCATTTCCTTTAAGAGAATCATCATTCATATCATTTAACACGCCAAATTTATTGTTAGTCCGATAAACATCCTGTTCCTTGTCAAGGAGATTTACTTGCAAATTAATATCATTACCTCTCTTATCACTAGTACTCTATGTTTCTTTATGTAGCTGCTTATCAATTTTTCCTTCTTGTTCATCATCATACAACTTGCTCTCATTCAAAACAGGCAAATACAGAGAGGATAGTTCTTTGGAATTTGTTTTTCTATTTGCAACCTTCTTCCAGACTTGTTTACCGTTTTTTGGAAGTTTGCCTACCACTTTATCTGAATTTATTCCTTCTTGATATTTATTTTTCAAGGCTGCATCATCCTTACTACCATCATTTTCATCACAATCTTTCAGGTATGCATTGTTTAAATGACCAAACTCCTTACATTTATTACATATATCAGGCCTCCGAAGATAGCTGACTTGAACCAACTGACTAGATCCATCAAGCAATTTAACAGGAAACTCATCAACTAATTGACAATCAGGAGTAACATCCACCAAGCATTTAGCATAACCAATCCTCTCCAGCCTCTCAGTGGATGAATCCATACATAACAGCCTTCCTATTCTAGAAGCTAACCAATTGATGCCTAGATGAGACCAAGAAAAGATTGGAATATTGGATAACTTAAGCCATACATGCACTGATCTAATGGTACTGCAAGTAATACCAATTGTAGGATCCCATGCCTTAACAATGAAAATTTTGTTCCTTAGAAAAATTGGATCAGATTCTAAAATTTTCCTTCTGTCCTCCTCACAAGATAGATGGAAAAGGAACAAAGTTCCATCAGATTTGACCACAATCTCCCCTTTTAACTTCCATAGCTTCTTCAGATGATTGATAACAGTAAGGTAGGATAGTGGTTTACCAAGAAAGAACCCAACTAGCCAATCACTCCAAATTTCACTTCCAACTTTAATCACCTCGACCGGTGGAACCATAGCATGTCCATCAAAAACAAGGGGAAAATCAATAGGGGATTATTGCCCAGCATTACGGGGTTTGGTTTTGAAAAGTGAGGACCAGGAAGAAGAAGAAATGGAGGAAGATTCGAAGAAGAAACAAGAGGGGGAGGAACCAATGGAGGTAAAGCGAGAGGAGAGTTTGGAAGGGGACCTGAAGGAGAAGATGGAGAAGGAACAGTTGAAGGTATGGGTGGGACAGTTTGATAGGATGGGGAGAAGGAAGGGGCATGGGCAGGAGCTGCCATGAAAATCAAAAATAAATTTTATGAAATCCTTAAAATTTTGAATATAATTAATTGATGTTTTGAAATAAAATTTGATTTATATAAATTGAATTATTATAGAAAAATCAAATTTTGTGTTGAAGTGCGAATTGGTTCAAAAAGGAATTTCTTTAAGAAATTAAATCGGAAGTTTAAAGTCGAACTTTTATGCATAAATGAAATTTTATCGAAATTGAGTTATTGAATTTGTTTGAAAATAACTTTGAAATATTTTGAAATTGGAGTAATCGTATTAATATTTTGAATATGGATTGAAACGATATGAAATTCGATAGTTTATTGGAATTTGATTTGTCGATTTGGAATTTTGAAATGGTCCAAATATGTTTAAATGAAATGAATAGTTAATTTGATATTAATTTCAAACTCATATTTTAATATAAACTATTTTAAAAATATATTATTTTAAAAAAATTCTAATTGTTAAGATTTTAAAATTTGTTAAACTATTTAACTAATATTAACTATATTAATTATTTTAATCTATTTTAAACCAATTTAATTTATTTCACAAACTAATTAGACTATTTTAATTTATTTTAAATCTAATTAATCTATTTTAAAGCTATTTAATCTATTTTAATTTTATTTAATCTATTTTAAATCTATTTCATTATTTATAACTATTTTAACTATTTTCTTCCAAATTCCAAACCAAGTAAAATGGATAGGATTATATTCAAATTTCCTAAATTTTAAGTGAATATGGTTAATAATGTCATAACCTAAGTTGGGATTAAAAGTTATAACGAATTGAATATGATGATTTTGGAGTAAAGATTTTTCTTATTTTGAAAGTATGATTTTTGAAAGAAATCATGATTTTGGAAACGATAATGATTTGAAAGTGATATATTTGAAAATACGATATTTTGATATAAATTGCGAATTTGACTTTGAAAGGAAATAGAATTATCAAACTATGATTTTAAAGGCAAATATGATTTTGAAAGTAAGCAATGATTTCAAATGTGATGTGGTTTGAATTGAATATGATATTTTGATATCAATTATGAAATGGTTGTCAAAGAGACCGAGATCGGATGTTGTCATACTCTCTGCCGATATCGAAAACCACTTTGACAACTGTGTACGCGATGGAGATTCCAGAATAAAGTAGGATGATGGCGACGACCCTAAAGATATATTTACGTGATCCTAACTCCCGTGAGTTAACATAAGTTGGCTAAAACAGGAGCGATTTCGGGCCAAGTGAGGTAGCCTCTCTGATCGGACACATTCCATCGATACCATATTCTGACTTTTGATTTATTTGGTGGCCACCCTTCGATTTTCACTCCAGAGTGTGTTGCGAGTTGGGCGGTAGTTGCGGCAATGCGTTACCAATAGTCCGGATGTGTAATCGGTATATCTACCCTGGTATTGCCTAGTTGTGCCGTCTCACCTACCCTAGCACGCTTTCTACGAGTTTGTTTTGTACCATGCCTATGGAGTGCCCTCTGATGATACCCAGTGCAGGTGGGATTACGGTACAATATAGACTATGAGAATATATAAAATGTGTTAAGAGGGATATGGGTAACGCCTTAACGCTATTTTAATAGTTTACTTTACTATAGATATATTATAATAGCGCATTGTACTACATAGTAGATAGTTTAACGGATCCTTAGGAGGTGTGAATCCCGAACATCTCTTAAGTTACTGCATGCATATTAGACACTGGATAGGAGATGTCAAATCCTGTAAACATCTCTGACGTCGTTCCACTCATATTTATTTCCGTTGATTAGACTTACATAAGATCTTTTAGTTCTAACTCTAGCGTTTTGTCTTTTCAATTCACTCGGGTCAGCCTAAGCATTTCAGGATTTGAAGACCTTATTTGTGGAGGACGAAGATGAAGACTGTATTATTATTATTTACTATATTATTCCACTGCATCACACTATTCCGCTACATTGTTGTTTATTTATCTCTGATATATGTAAATCTTATTTGTGTTGTATAAGTATAATCAAATGTTTTGTAAACAGCTTCATGAACTGTTATTTGGTTATTATATTTTATCATTCCGTTGTGAGATTATGTTTTTTTCTTTCTTTCTCTTCTTTTTCTTATTTACCCCAATAATAATCTACTCTTTTGTATGGTTTGAGTCTGACGTGTGTGGTTTATCGTCGATTTAAATTGTTCAAAAAAGGCAGGATGTTACAGTTGGTATTAGAGCTTTGGTTTAGCAAAAACCTTAGCTTTGTGGGTCTGACTCTTTACTAATAGGGTACTAATACCCTATGATGAGTCACTGAGTGTATATATATGAGAGAGCATATTTGTTAGTGTTATAAAAGATTTTTATACCGGTTAATTTGTTCCATTTTGTATTTATAAATTCTGGTTGGTGCATAGGACGCTATGACATCGATATGGATTTCTAAACACTTAATAGGATAAACCGACACAATATTTGTTTTGAGATATAGGTAAATAAATAATTTTGCCTATTGTTATTTTCATATATAAAATGATAATTTTATAAAAGATATATTTGGTTGTAATATATATTGGTTGTTAGGTAGTGAAATTTATGAATATTGGTTATAAAATAAAATTTACAAGTAAAATGAACGTAAATTGGAAATTTTAGAACTTAAGTTCCGGGGTTTTCGAAAATTTCTTTTGAATGATTTTGGAAAATAATAATAATATTATTTAGAAGTATTTTCTGATATAAATATTTTTGATAAAATTTGAAAGAAATGTTTTCAAAGAATTTTGGAAAGGAAATAAGTTCTTACTCTCATCTCTGTGCTAGAAAATAATATCGGTGTTGAGTGTAGCATCATCGGCGTTCATTTTCAAGTTTCAATGTGGAAAGGCCACTGTAGTAGTGTTACTATAGATTTATTTTGATAAACAGATATAAAATTCAAATTTGCTTAAATATGATTAGATATAAAAGCTAGAATATATATATATATAATAATATCATTTTAAATGATTTAAAATGGAACATGGCATTTAGTTCTTGAATTTCTATGAATTAGAGATTTTAATTAATGAAATGGAATTTAAATAATTAATAATTGGAACCTCTAAATAAAATAAGAGATTAAATGCTAGGTTATAAATGAAATTACAAGAAAGTTGAAATTTGTAACCTATAAAACAAAGGATTTGATTATTGAACATTAAATTAATTAAAAGATATGAGATAAACTTGTGTAATTTTTAATTGCATTCTTAAATCATATATATAACTTACCAAACATTAAAAGTTGTAATGTTTAATAAGAAAATGTAATAGAATATTATACAAGTAAAACTTAAAGTAATAAAAATGTTCAATGAATTACTTTTATAAATAAGAATTTGATGTTATAGTAGTTATAAACTTAAGTTATAATTGAAATGTTACTATAATAAAATGTAATAGAAAATGAGTTTTGTAAGAAAATAATTATAAACTTAAGTAAATGAATTGATATGCTAAATAATTGAATGGAGCATTAATACTATAAATAAATGAATTATAAATTTAAGTGAATGTTTGAAGTTATTTATAACTAAATAAGTAGAAAGATGAATATACTAAGTAAAAGATTTTAAGTTTAAGTTAATATTTGAAACCATTGATAAATAAAAGAAATGAATGTAAATAAATGAAATTAAGTAATGAATGAATATAATGCAATAAAAAGAAATTGACATGATATGAATAAATGAAAATGGATTTTTATAAGTGATAAATGAAAATAAATGAAATAAACACTGAATGAATGAATCGGAATAAATTTTGTAAGAAATAATGTAAAATTAAAGAAAGTAATCACTAAATGAAAAAAATGAACAACAAATTTTGTGAAAAGAATTGATAAGAATAGACTTAAATAATGCTAGCATCTGTTGTTTGTTTGGTTTATGGATTGTTTGGGAAATGATACTTCTAATTGTTTGAATGTATGAATATTTTATTGAGTTTTATCTAAGACTTTTGAGTAAATTGTATGCTTAGTAGTTATTTGTTACTTTATGCGATTAAAAGTGTCTTAACCCGAACAAACTATTTGTTTTGGCCGATATGGATGAATAATTGATTTGTTTTGATTTCATGTGATGGTTGTATACTGTGGTTGCAAGTGATTGTTGTTTTATATAAATTTGTTTGTTAGTGGTTGAAACAACTTTAAATATTTCATTTTATATAATTATTAACTCTTTTTGGATTACATAAGTGAAAAATAGGTTATGGAAGCAATTGCTTGCTGCTTTTGGTTTCATAATTAAGCGTTAATTGCCCGACAAATAGGTACGTTTTCGGATTACCGTTTTCTCACGATATTATATTACTTTTCCCGTGTTGGGACATATTATTTTGAAATATATGATATATATTTTTATTTTTGATATTATATTTTCTCCCGAGCATCTCCGTACAAAGAAGACTCTACCGAAATTTTTCGAAAATTTTAGACTTAGAAAATTTTGAGAAATGTTTTCCAAAATTTATCACTTTAACTATAAAAGGATTTAATGGTTATAAATTGATATATTTTATTTAAGTTAATTAATTTTGTAAATAAATTGCTTATAAATTTAATATTTTTAAATAAGATATATTAATTTCTTAATTTCTACTTTTCCTTTCTTTTTCCATTTTGGGGACGAAAATTTTTGAGGGGGGGAGATTGTAACGACCCGTAAATTTCGATAATTTAAATTAGTTAATTTAATAAGATCTTGATAATTTAATTCAAAGAAAAATAAAGATTGGAGATTTAGTAATGTAATAAATACTAGAATGAAATGTAACAATGGTAATTAAAACTAATTATTGATATATTGAATGAAATTACAATGAATTGAAATTGGAAATCAATTTTTAATAAATGTAAATAAATGTTACATTAATGTGAAATGTAATACAATGTTTAGAAGTTGTTAAATCGGAGTATATTAAGGTAATGAACGGTAAAACAAAGGTAAACTAGGTTTATAGAGTAATAATGGACATAATAAAAAGATTGGAATTGAAGCAAATCAATTTATTAGAATTAATTATAAATAATTTGAATTCAATTTATAATAAATGGATTTATTCTAAGTAAATGAAATTAAATACTACATAATTGAAATTAAGATGAAATTGAAAATTATTAATGCATTTTATATACCAATGGTAATTATATCCATAAGATGATAATTGGTTTAATAACAGGATTGAAAATCAAATAAATGAAATTTTAGAATTCTTAATTTTATTCATGAATTTACAGAAATTGAAATTTAATACAGTAACTATAAATTAATTAACTTCATATTGATATCTAAATTGTTTAAATTATTGTAAATGATTAAGAAACCAAAAATGATAGAAGTTGTAAATTATTAAACTGTAAACTAAAAACGTGACTAATTAATTTATATAATTAATGAGAAAATAGTCATTTTGGCCACTGACTCGGATTTTGACAAAACTAGTTTCATCGAATCTGTAACAACGAATTATTATAGGATTCAAGTTTCGTAATGATCGGGCTTGTCGTTTGATCGTACGGGCTCGAAACGCCTAGAAATCAATTTCAAATAAATCAATTGAAATCAATTTGAAATAAGTTGATTTTAACGTAACTTCTTCATACGATGGAATTAGGACTTGAATACTGTTCTATTGATTTTAAAACCATCGAAAACATCTATTTTGATATATGGGTTGACCCATTTGCGTTTCGAAAATAGAACGGGCTTTTCGGGTTATTTATCGTTCAATCCAAATTAATCGTGCCCATTCATCTCAAATTCTGATACCTACCTATCAATATTCCATTATAAACCCTAGTCATTTCTTAACTCCATCTGTCTGTACGTACATTTCTTTCTCAACTCCTCATTCCAATAGCAGACAAACAAATTCCCAATTCAATTGCAATTCAAAAAAACCAAGTCAGAAAATCAAAACTCCTCAAAATCTATCGAATTATATGTCGATTCAAAGATCTCGACGAGCACAAGTCAAATCTGGTGTCTTTTTTTCGATTGGGATTTCTATGCAGCCGGAATTGGGTGATGTATTCTCGACCGTCCATTGGTAGCTATTGGATTTGACGGCGAAATTGCGATGTGGCGACGATCAAATGATTTAGTCGCGTAGAGGAAGTCAAGTCATGCTCATTCATAGGGTTCATTTGGCCTGATGGTGCTCGGAGCTGTCAGAATGGTTGAAGTTGTGTGGCAGCGCGGTCTGTAGGATTGATTTTACCCTAGAGGGGGTGAATAGGGTGATACTATAAATTATAAGACTTTGTTGTGGAAGTTTATATAAAATAATTTCAGCATAGATATAGCAGAATAATAGCAGCACAGATAATAGCAGAATAATAAATGTAGAAATAGAACAACACAGATTTACCCAGCTTTGGCAAAACCCAGCCTACGTGTTGATACACACGTAAACTCACGACACCCGCTATTGACTAACCTAACTCTACGCTCAAAACCCTGCCACAACTCAGACACTGAGTTGCGAATTCTCGAATTACACCGCCGTAGTTCGTTCCCTAGTCACATGACTAGAAATTACAATAGTTTAAAAAAATACAAAATTAAAACAATTAAAATTAAAACCCTAATTTTAAAATATTAATGCAAGCCCAAAGCTATTTCATCCAGCCTAAAGTAAAAATAAGCTGTAAAAATATTTCCCCCTTATGTTTATTTCTTCGGCCTTGTTCTTTAAGTGAAAAATGGCTGATTTCTTTATCTCATTCATTCCTCTTTCAGTTTTTAGGGTTTTGCAATCTGAAGAAGCACCGACTTCAAATTGATCGATTGAAAAGATAGTTGCATGCAGCTTTGTTGATCGATCGTTTCTTTGTTGCTTAGCTTCAGCTGCTTCGATCGGGTTTGATTTTAAGGTATGCTATTTTCCTTTTCTTTTCTGGTTGATATGCTTGAACTCGATGGTTTTTACGGCTGGTGATGATTGGGTTTTATAGGATTCAAACTCTTATATTTCGTTCGTATAAATTCATTTGAATTCGTCAATGATTTTGGCATGGTCATATGATTTTGATTGAATATTTGAGATGATTTCTGACTTGTTCAAATTCCTATGGTTTGTTTCCTGTTTAACACGGCTTGGGTTTCTTGACAACCACGGCTTGATGATTTTGGTCTCTGTGACTTCGTCCATTCCTTACGGCTTCATGTGCTTTTTAGAATTTGATTTTTTGATAAATTTGATTCTGCCTTGATTATTTTGAAACTGCTACCGTTGAAAATATTCGGCCTTGACTTCGGCCTGACTTGATATTTGTAGTTGTCTGATCATCTCTGTAGCATACTTGACTTGCAACTTATTGTGTTCTCTGTTGCATGACTTTGGCATTTATCTTGATTTGGTCACCACGGCTTTGTATTTGACTTCGGCCATTGACTTCGACTTGATTTGAACCTGCTTCCAGATGTTTTATTACTCCATGTATGTGTGCAGTGTTGTTTTGATACTGATTCCGGTTGTCTGCACTGTGCACTTCATATATTGTATATTGAGTTGTTTCACTGATGCATAACTTGTTGTTGCCATTCACTTGAATTCAGTGACATTCGTCTGGTTCAGTCTTGTACCACCTGTTGTTCACTTGTCTTTTTGGTTCATGCTGTATATATGTGCATTTGTATCCTCATGCATATGATATCACCTCTGTTGACTTTGGTTACTTTGATAGTGAATTGTAGTTGTCTTTGTGGTATACCCGTACCTGTTGCTACATTGTGTATATCCACACATCTATCAGTTGATTGCATTGGTTACTGGTCTGGTAGTTACATTACTGTTTTGTAGTTTGACATTTATATGCTGCCTTGACTGGTTCCTAACCATAGGTTCTATGTGCTTGCATATGGTATATATTGGTTTGGATTTGCACTTTGTATGTTTTCTAGCATAACTTCGGTTTGTATCATGTGGTCTCTGTTGAGGTTATATTGCTTTGACCAGTTTCATTTTGGGTCTTTGAGCTTTAGATATTTGCTTGAGCTCGAATTCATACATGCCGGGTCTTGTTGACATTGTCTACAATTTGCTTGTTGTAGTGTTTTACTTGAATCTTGGTTTTGTTTACATGTATGTCCCGACTGTCTCAGACTCCATGTGCGCTCAAGTCTTGGTTGCTCCTGACCATTTTATTGTTTAAAGTTGAACTGGGTTTGTTTGTTCATTGACATGTGCACTATTGATGTTGAGCTGATCTCTTTCACTGATGTAGTTTTGTTTCTTTGACTTGTATTTAGTCGTGGTGGTCTGTTGGCATTTGAATTTGGCATGCACTTTTGTTGAATCCAGCTAATAGCTCATGTTTGACCTTGTGCTAATATCGTGACTTAATATTTATTTCACTTGAGTTGAACCCGGCTTTTGATTTGGGTTTGACCTTGGCTCACCTGTCCCTGTAACTTTATCAAGTGTATATCGGTGTGCATGGCCTAGTGGCATGTACAGTGATACACTGTGCATGTCACAAATGTTCGTGTTTAATGAATTCAAAATTAGAGGATAACGAACAACCCAAATAACTGAAACAAATGATATTTTCAAAATTACATTTTATTTTACACTGCAAAAATATTTTATTTTCAATTTTACTGTATCACTGTATATTTTTGCAGATAACTCAGATGATGGATTCAATCTGGAATAGAGTTGAAGAATAATATGAGTGAATGAGTGATATATAGTGAGGTGCATTTGTAAATGAAAAATTGTAATGTAATCGAATTTGTATTGTAATCGAAATTGTGTGTGTGTGTGTGTGTGTGTGTGTGTGTGTGTATATATATATATATATATAGTGAGAGCTTGAATTTATGCTATTCAAAATTATGATAAATATTTGTTTGAATAAAATATTTGTTTGAATTTAAATTCTATGTTATTTATTTTATTCAGTTATTTATGTGAAAATAAAATAGTACATCAACAAATACATTTAAATGAATATATATATATATATATGTATGTTTATTATCATCAAACAAAAATCATATACTCGCATATTCAACAATCTCCCCCTTTTGATGATAACAAACATATATTTAAGATTAAATGTATTTGATTATGATTTGCTCCCCCTATTTGAATTCTCCCTCTCTATACAATGCCCCCCTTCATATATGCATGAGAATAAATAAAAATATGCAAATGAGCTTAGATGCATATAGAGAATATAAAATAAAATATTTGAATTTTATTTGCTAAAATCTTAACCTTTCTCTCCCTCTTTTGTTATCAGCAAAAGAGTAATGGTGTTAGAAAAATAAAGATAGAGTGATGGTCATTAATACAACATTAATACCCAATAGAGGATAAATATTAAATTTCAATAAAAAATCAAACAAAAATCATAAAACTCTGCTAGGCGCGTATTCTCCACTTTAGAATGATAGGGGTGATGTCATCATATAAAACCATATAGTTGTATCTATTTGTGGTTTACTTATATTAGGAATTAAAATATCTACTAACCATGCATAACCGCTAGGACTTTTAAATGAGATTAGCAGTATTCCAAATTTTTATTAAAAAATGAATTCAAGTATCTTCTAACCACTCGTAACCGTAAGGACTTTTGAATGGGATTAGAACCAACTTGTCTATTTAATCAATCAATTTTTATATGCATTCCATACGTGCATAACCGTGAGGACTTTTAAATAAGCATGGAAGCACATAATCAAAAATTCGAAGTAATTCACCCATGCATAACCGTGAGGACTTTTAAATGAGAGTGAATGCTTTGGATGTTTTTGTTGCTAAAAATATAATAAAATGAAAGCGCATAATTTCCCGTTTAAAATACCACATACTGACATACTATATTGGATTTTGATGGGTGATGGTTGATAGAAATATGGTAGAGATAGAAATGGTCATGGAGTTTTTGCCAACATTTTTTTTATTTATAAATCTAGTTTAAATTTCTAAAGAAATTTACTAATTATACTGTCTCAAGTTATAATATATGATTAATATCAACACTAATCACTTTTTCAATCACTATTTATCTTTTAGATAATCAGAAGGGAGTCAGATTAGTCAATGTAGTCATTTCAGATCAAATTCAAAAATAATTATAAAATCAAAATTTCTAAAATGACTAATCTAAAACAAGGTCAACAATCCAGAAGGGGTTTATAAAGAAAAATGCCTGTTAATTGAAAATTATTTGAAATGAAAAATATGCAGATATTTTCTTTGAAAAACGATGCAGTTAATGAATGTCTCTACATAAAACACGTTCCACTAGTAATTTTTCTATCAACTAGATTACCAGTGTAATCTGCATCTGAATTTCTTTGACTCAAAATTATAATTCGTTGAATGTTATAGACCAGATGGTATGTGCAACAAAATATCTCAAAATCATTTTTAACAACTTTTAAATAAAATTTAATTAAAGCCGTGCAAACAGTGATCATATTGTCAGCGGTAAAGTAACCAAATATATCAAAGAGTAATCATCAATAAACCGTCATCATTTATTCAAACAATTCTATATGAAATAGTTCAAAGATGATTGTACAACATTTTGAACAAGTCAGGATCAATATCATCATTCATTTTTTTATCACATAACTAGCTGATTTAATTCAGATTATGGTGTAGATTATCACATTTAATAAATCGTTTAAGATAAATGTACCATTACTAATTTTACCTTTATCGATAATTTTTCACCGTTTCCTATTGTGATTCTGCCACCTTTGTACTAGAATAAGGAACTTTGATTTGTCGTCCGTTGTGTATCTGGACAGCTAGAATCCAAATAACACTGTTGTTGTTCCATAGCTTGCCACCACACCAACATGAGAGAAGATTTTTGTGACCTATTAGTTTTATAGGTCAATTCTTGTTAGTGGCAAATAATTTTGAAGAATATGTTTGAATAGACCCAAAACTATTTATATACGTTCCTTTTGGCACCCAAATTTGTTTGACTTTGAGAGATTTTTTTTGTGCCTTTTGGAACCCCAATTGGTATGGTTTTCACGTGTTTGGGTCTATACTAACAAATATTTTGATTCTGTCCAAATTTTCTACAAATTATTCATATGGAATTGACTTGTTTAATTCACCTCTATCACGTTCTGATTGATTACATCCAAGTCCTTGTCTATTTGTAAGAACAGTTTATTTTCCTAATAGCATACTTAACGATCTTTCGCTTTTGGGAAATTTTCTTAAAGTTGTAAACAACTGTTGGACTTGTGTTTTGAGATATTCATTTTCATTCAATAATTGAGTGCATTTTTAATAGAGTTTTCCCTCCTTTTATTTTCACTTTCATTTAAAATCAGAATTTCATTTTCAAGTGATTTAATTTAATTCCTGATTTTTTAATCTCTTCTTCAAGTGATGGACACTTATCGCACTTAGGGATCTTATTTTTATAGTTTTCAACTACTTGGTCAAGTTGATTATTTAATTCTATTAAAATATCCCTTTGAGATTCAATTTTAGCGTACTTCTTCCTAAGTCGTTCAAAGCAGCCATTTACTCCGTGGAAATATATAGTAATTCTGAGTGAGTAATTTTTGATACCTCGCTTAGCTCATCATCATCGCTATCAGTTATATCACCTCGAAGGCACATATATGCTCTTTCACTCTCACTACTAGTGCTTTCATTATCACTTTTATTCCACGTGGCTGCAAAACTTCTCCTTTTCGAATTCTTTTCTTGGCTGTGCCGATTCTGAGGACAATTGGGCTTGATGTGTTTGGGTTTGTTGCACTTGTGGCAGATGATCTCCTGTTCTTCTGGGTTGTCAAATGCTTTGATATTTTTGCTTTTCAATTGTTGATTTAGAGCTGGATTTCCATGTCTGTGATTCCACTTTTTGAATTTCTTCATTAATAGTGCCAGCTCAACTGCTCCATCGTCATCGTCATCACTTTCATTTGTTCCTTTAAGAGCTATTGATTTCTTTTGAGTATCTCCTCCTTCACGCTCTTCCTTGAATTTCATTTCAAGCTCATAAGTGGTGAGATTTTCGATGAGTTCTTCAACTTTGATTTGTTTCAAATCTTTTGATTCTTAATTGGCAGCCACTTTTGCTTTAAAACTTCATGTAAGGACTCTAAGGATTTTCGGACCATTTCGAATTCTGTGTATGGTTTTCCGAAAGTTTTTGATTTGTATACATTATTGGAAAGTCATTCGTACATCTCTTTGACATTTTCTTCCTTGGCCATTTTGAAGTTCTCATATTCGCTACTAAGCATTGCAAGTTGGATTCCTTGACTTGAGATGTTCCTTCCGAGTCACTTCAAGTGTGTGCCATATTTCCTACGTAGTTAGACAATGTGAGACATGATTAAATTAAATATGATCTAATGACCAAACAATAGAATTCATAGCTATAGCATCAACATTCTGTAACTTATTTTCTAGATCTGTCCATTGATCAAATGGTTTTCAATTTCTTGATTATTTACAACTATAGTGGGTGCTCTATAACGTATCTTAACTATATTCCAAGCATCAATGGTTTTTAGAAAAAATTTCATTCTATTTTTCCAGTAAGCATATTTACGATTGAACATTGTGGTCTAACTATGGACTGACCCTCAGAAAAAGCAGTATAAAAAGAAGCCATTTTAAAAATTCAAATTTGTAAAAAACACTTAGTCTTTGAAAAATCAAAATTTTGAAACAAAAATGGCTATTGTTCCTAGCTCCGGTACCACCTGTTGGATCGATTTCACCCTAGAGGGGGGTGAATATGGTGATACGATAAATTATAAAAATTTATTGCGGAAGTTTGTATAAAATAATTTTAGCACAGATATAGCAGAATAATAGCAGCACAGATAATAACAGAATAATAAATGCAGAAATAGAACAACACAGATTTACCCAACTTCGGCAAAACCCTGCCTAAGTGCTGCCCCCATTATTTCTACTAGAAATTAAGTAGTCACACGCTTACACTTGTAAACTCGCGACACACGCTATTGACTAACCTAACTTTATGCTCAAAACCCTGCTAATACTCAGCCACTGAGTTGCGAATTCTCGAACTACACCACCGTAGTTCGTCCCCTAGTCACACGACTAGAAAGTACAATAATTTAAAAAGAAAATCCAAATTTAAAACAATTAAAATCAAAACCCCTATTTTGAAATATTAGAGCAAGCCCAAAGCTATTTAATCCGGCCCGAAGTAAAAATAAGCTGTAAAAATATTTCCCTTTTTTTATTTTTTCGGCCTTGTTCTTTGAGTGAAAAATGGATGCTTTCTTTATCTCATTCGTTCCTCTTTCAGTTTTTAGGGCTTTGCAATATGAAGAAGCACCGACTTCAATTTGATCGATCGAAAAGATAGTTGCGTGTAGCTTTGATGATCGATCATTTCTTCGTTGCTTAGCTTCGGCTGCTTCGATCGAGTTCGATTTTAAGATATGTTATTTCCCTTTTTTTCTGGTTGATATGCTTGAACTCGATGGTTTTTACGGTCGATGATGGTTGGGTTTTATAGGATTCGAATTCCTATATTTTCGTTCATACAAATTCATTTGAATTCGTCAATGATTTTGGCTTGGCCATATGATTTTGATTGAATGTTTGAGATAATTTCTGACTTGTTCAAATTCATATATTTTGTTGCTTGTTTAACAAGGCTTGGGTTTCTTGACAACTAAGGCTTGATGATTTTGATCTCTGTGACTTCGTCTATTGCTTACGGCTTCATGTATTTTTTTGAATTTGATATTTTGATAAATTTGATTCTGCCTTAATTATTTTGAAACTGCCACCGTTAAAAATATTCGACCTTGACTTCGTCCTGACTTGATATTTGTAGTTGTCTGATCATCTCTATAGCATACTTGACTTGCACCTTATTTTGTTCGCTGTTGCATGACTTTGGCATTTATCTTGACTTGGTCACCACAGCTTTGTATTTGAATTCGGCCATTGACTTCAACTTGATCTGAACCTGCTTTCAGATGTTGTATTACTCTATGTATGTGTGTAGTGTTGTTTTGATATTGATTCCGGTTGTCTGCACTGTGCATGGCATATATTGTATATTGAGTTGCTTCACTGATGCATCAATTGTTGCTGCCATTCACATGAATTCAGTTGCATTCGTCTGGTTCAGTCTCATACCACCTGCTGTTCACTTGTCTTTTTGGTTCATGCTATATATATGTGCATTTGTATCCTCATGTATATGATATCACCTCTGTTGACTTTGGTTACTTTGATATTGAACTGCAGTTGTCTTTGTGGTATACCTGAAACTGGTGTTGCATTGTGTATATCCACACATCTTTCAGTTGATTGCATTGGTTACTGGTCTGGTAGTTACATTACTGTTTTGTAGTTTGACATTTATATGCTTCCTTGATTGGTTCCTAAACATAGGTGTTATGTGCTTGTATATTGTATATGTTGGTCTGGATTTGCACTATGTATGTTTTCTAGCATAACTTCGGTTTGTATTATGTGGTCTCTGTTGAAGTTATATTGCTTTGACCAGTTTCATTTGTGTCTTTTAGCTTTAGGTATTTGCTTGAGCTCGAATTCATACATGCCGGGTCTTGTTGACATTGTCTAAATGTTGCATGTTGAAGTGTTTTACCTGAATTTTGGGTTTTTTACATGTATGTCCTGACTGTCTCGAACTCCATGTGTGCTCAAGTCTGGGTTGCTCCTGAACATTTTATTGTTTAAAGTTGCACTAGGTTTGTTTGTTCATTGACATGTGCACCATTGATGTTGAGCTAACATCTTTCAATGATGTAGTTTTGTTTTTTTGACTTGTATGTAGTCAGTGGCGGTCTGTTGGCATTTGAATTTGGTCTTCACTTGTGTTGAATTCAGCTAATAGCTCGGGTTTGACCTTGTGTTAATATCGTGACTTGATATTCATTTCACTTGAGTTGAACCCGGCTTTTGATTTGGGTTTGGCCTTGTGCTCACCTGTCCCTGTAAGTTTATCAAGTGTATATCGATGTGCATGGTCTTGTGGCATGTACAGTGATACACTGTGCATGTCACAAATGTTCATGTTTGATGATTCAAAATTAAATGATGACGGATAACCCAAATAATTAAGGCAAATAATATTTTCGAAATTACCTTTTTTTTACACTGCAAAAATATTTTATTTTCAATTTTACTGTGTCAGTGTATATTTTTGCAGATAACTCAAATGCTGGATTCCATCTGAAATAGAGTTGAAGAATAATACGAGTGAATGAGTGATATGTAGTAAGGTGCATTTGTAAATGAAAAATTGTAATGTAATCGAATTTGTATTATAATCGAAATTGTATATATATAGTGAGAGCTTGATTTCTACTATTCAAAATCATAATAAATATTTGCTTGAATAAAATATCTGTTTGAATTTAAATTCTATGTTATTTATTTTATTCAGCAAATATTTATTTACTTATTTATGTGAAAATAAAATAGTACATTAACAAATACATTTAAATGAATATATTTGTTTATTATCATGAAACAAAAATCATATACTTGCATATTCAACACGGTCCGTTTTTAGGCAAGGCGGATGAACATGTGACCTCAAGGGGGATGCGGCCTGGCGCGGTAGTCCTTCTGGCATGGGTGGATGGCCGTAGCTCGGTCGTAGGGTGGTGTGGCATGCTTTCGATCATTGGCGGTTATGAGTCGAATAGCAGTAGGTAGGGTTTCAGAGCGTTGAAGTGGAGAGGTGACGTGTAAATTAATTTTTATTATTTTATTTGTTTAAATTTTAATCGTATAACTTCTAATCAACCTATCTTTTGCATATGAACTCGGATTTGGACGCAGTTTTTGTCGCTAGGGTCGTATCGAAATTTCGGATATTTTGATGCTAGTTTGAATGAATTTGGAGACTGCTTGATTTTTTGTGTTAAATTGGATTTAAATTCAATTTAAATTCAAAGGTGAGTGTTTTAACCCACTCATAACTTCTAAATTTTTTTATGTTTGTTAAATTTAATTTATGACGTGATTAGGAATCTATCTATGATTGTTTGATATATTTTGAATCGTCATCTCGGTTAATTTGAATTTATTTGAATTAAATCGTTATTTAATTTACTATTGAATATAAACTGCCAGTAAATACCTGTTATCGATTATTAGTTCTATATTAATATTATAGATTGTTTTGGAAGATGATTGTGATGGATGCGGATTGTTGATATTGGTTGAATGGATATTGTATTTTGTAACATTATAAACTACAAGTTCGTTATGGATTTTTATTTATTTCGGGATTGTAGTTTAAAATGATATATAACTGTAGAATGTTTAAATTGCGGATTGAAAGGATAAATATCCATATCACTTGATCCTAGGGTAGAAAATTATATACAGACACCGGATTGGTTAAATTAAATGATTTTAAAATCCTTAAAATTTTGACTTTAATCAATTGATGTTTTGAAATAAAATTTGATTTATATAAATTGAAGTATTATAGAAAAATCAAGTTTTCTGTTTAAATGCGAATTGGTTTAAAAATGAATTTCTTTAAGAAATTAAATCGAAAGTTTAAAGTTAAACTTTTATGTATAAATGAAATTCTATAGACATTGAGTTATTGAATTTGTTTGAAAATAACTTGAAATATTTCGAAATTGGAGTAATCCGTATTGATATTTTGAATGTGGATTGAAACAACATGAAATTCGATAGTATATTGAAATTTGGTTTGTCGATTTGAAAATCTGAAATGGTCCAAATATGTTGAAATGAAATGAATAGTTAATTTGATATTAATTTTAAACTCATGTTTTAATATAAACTGTTTTGAAAATATATTATTTCAAAAAAATTCTAATTATTAAGATTTTCAAATTTATTAAACTATTTAACTAATATTAACTATATGAATTATTTTAGTCTATTTTAAAACAATTTAATTTATTTTAAACTAATTAGACTATTTTAATTTATTTTAAATCTGCTTAATCTGTTTTAAAGTTATTTAATCGATTTTAATTATATTTAATATATTTTAAATCTATATTAATTATTTATAACTATTTAAACTATTTTCTTCCAAATTCCAAACCAAGTAAAATGGATAGGATTATATTCAAATTTCTCGATTTTAAAGTGAATGTGGTTAATGATGTCATAACCTAGGTTGGGATTTAAAATTGATAACTAATTGAATATGATGATTTTGGACTAAGGATTTTTCTTATTTTGGAAGTATGATTTTAGAAAGAAATCATAATTTTGGAAAAAGGATAATGATTTGAAAGTGATATAGTTTTGAGAATACGATATTTTGATATAAAGTGCGAATTTGACTTTGAAAGGAAATAAAATTATCGAACTATGATTTCAAAGCGAATATGATTTCGGAAGTAAGTAATGATTTCGAGTGTGATATGGTTTGAATTGAATATGATATTTTGGATATCAATTATGAAATGATTTTGGAAATGTAAAAGAACCATCCGGTGTGTAATAAGCTATTGGTTGTCAAGGAGACCGGGATCGGATGTTGTCATACTCTCTGCGAATACCGAAAACCACTTTAACAACTGTGTACGCAGGTGAAAATTCCAGAATGAAGTAGGATGGCAGTGACGATCCTAAAGGTATATTTACGTGGATCCAACTCCCATGAGTTAGCATAAGGTGGCTAAAATAGGAGCAATTCCGGGCCAAGTAAGGTAGCCCTCCGATCGAACACATTCCATTGATAATATATTCTGACTTTTGATTTATTTGGTGGCCACCCTTCGATTTTTACTCGAGGATGTGTTTCGAGTTGGGCGATAGTTGCGGCTGTGCGTTACCAATAGTCGGAATGCGTAATTGGTATATCTACGCTGGCATTGCCTAGTTGTGCCATGGCACCTACCCAAGCGCACCTTCTATGATTTTGTTTGTACCATACCTATGGAGTTTTCTCTGACGACACCCAGTGCGGGTGGGATTACGGTACAATATAGGCTATGGGAATATATAAAATGTGTTAAGGGGGATTTAGGCAATGCCTTAATGCTATTTTAGTAGTTTACTTTATTATAGACATATTATAATAGCGTATTGTAATACATAGTAGACAGTTTAATGGATCCTTAGGAGGTGTGAATCTCTAGCATCTCTTAAGTTACTACACCGACGTTAGACACTGGATAGGAGATGTCAAACCCCATAAACATCTCTGACGCCGTTCCACTCATATTTATTTACCGTTGATTTAACTTACATAAGATCTTCTAGTTCTGGCTCGAGTGTTTTGTCTTTTCAATTCGCTCGGGTCAGCCTGAGCATTTCAAGATTTGAAGACCTTATTTCTAAAGGACGAAGACAAAGACTGTATTATTTTATTTACTATATTATTCCACTACATCACACTATTCCGTTGCATTGTCATTTAATTATCTCTGATATGTGTAACTCTGATTTGTGTTGTATAAGTATAATCAATTGTTTTTTAAACAGCTCCATGAACTGTTATTTGATTATTATATTTTTTGTCGTTCTGCTGTGAGATTCTATTTTTTCCTTTCTTTCTCTGCTTTTTCTTATTCATCCCAACAATAATCTACTCTTTTGTATGGTTTGAGTCTGACATGTGTGGTTTAGCATCGATTTAAACTATCCAAAAAAGGCAGGATGTTACGTTGTGAATTGCCATTGAAACGTAACAACTATGATAAAAGGCTTTGGAAACATCTCCAATTCATGACTCCAGAAAAATCCTAACTGGTTGGATCATCAGTGACCCATGCCTCTCCTCTAGCCTTCAAACAAGATAACTAAGGAACAAAATAAAGAGGCCAAGACATTAGCGCACAAAACAGCGGCCCATAGGCCATGGGTCACCAGCGACCCATGGATTAAGCACGTTTTGCAAGCCAAACTCTCCCTAGGTTGTCTATTACTTACATGCAAGCTGATGAAGGTATGGCCTAGCCCAGAAGTCTCCGTTCCACATAAATACCATCCAACCTACAACATAAGAACAATCTTTTCCGGACTGGTTGTTGAAGCTCGGCTAAAATTATTCTTCACTCTCCACCTCCACACAACAGTCTCCAAAGGAATACATTGTGGTTCTCTAGTGAAATCCAATTCTGGAGATTCAATTTAGCTAGAAAATAATCAAAACCTGGTAACCAAACATCTATTGTATCAGCAATCAGTCTATAATAAAACTATAAATTGGACATAGGCTTCAGTAACAGCCGAACCACTATAAAAATTCTCTGTCTTCTTTTTTTACTGTTCTTTATTTATATTATGATATGTGATTATGCTCTGTAAGGACAAGGATGGAGCTTTCAAATCCAAACCAAGGTGTTGGTCCATTTTTTTGGGTCAACATATACCATTTTTCCATTGTTTATAAGTTGGTAATAATTGATGTATTTGAAATGTAAGTTGATATGTTGATGTAAAATAACTATATAATTGAGTTAATAATTATTAGTATTGACGTCTGATTCCGCCGTGAGGCTTTCCCCTTTCTACTCACTATTTTTATTATTTTAATTTTTTATCTATCCATGGTCAACTGCCTTTAATATCTAAAACTAGTTGTAAGCATATATGATGTCGTTTGTAATTGATCTTAGATTTTAAAATATTGGATCGTCACAAATTTGATCTTTGAATTAGTTAAAGAATGATTTGAATACTTGTAAGATAGTGAGTAGATTATAGAGAATGAATGTAGTAAAGTAGAGATTGAATTTGAGTGGATTCGAAGGGCACTAGAAGTGGATTTTGTGAAATCTATAACGAGAATTTAGAGTAAGAAGAATGGAGTGAAGTCTATAATAAGAATTTAGAGTAATAAGAATGGAGTTAAAACTCATAAATTCATTTTCCAGTCCCCTTTATATAATGTTTAAAGGGACATATCCATTAACAAAGAGATGGAGCTAGAAACATAACTCTTCAGAAAAAATTAAAACTTTTCAACGATATATATGTCGACATACTTAGGAATGATATGGCGACATATCCCTGTATATTAGGAAAAACAACAATAATTTAAAGTGTTTCAAAATTCTAAAATTTTGTAAAATCATTTAAAAGTGGTTTTAGTTTATACAAAGTATTTGTAGAAATATATTTCGAACATAAAATAGATTTTTGATAGAGAGTATTTAAAGAAAAGAAAGTTGCTATTCAAGGACTTTGACAAATTTATCTAATGTCTGATAACTATTATCCATAGTCTTGAACTCTTCATGTCCTTATCTTCAAACTCATGAGTCTTCAGTTGTCTTGATCATCTTTGAATATTGACCTCTAATCTCTTTATTGATCAGCCTGCGAACTTGATTATCCTGTACTAGTGTAAAACTATGTAACTTTCTGAAAAATATTCTATACAACATGGAAAAATATTAGTATCTATATTTATGTGGTCATTGTCGGCAAAATCAATATCTATTGCATATGCTATCCCCTCCTTTTGAGAATGACAACCATGTAAATATTTTTGTTGTAAAATATAGTGTTACTCCCCCTAAATTGGTCAACTCATCCTCTTTTGAATAACTCCCCCTTAGTACATCCATGTATTATATTTTATACATCTTATGTCCTTTTTCCATTAATAAAAATGGGTAAAGAAAATTAAACTCCCCCTAAATGTAACACATTAAATATTATGAAATGTGATAATGTTATATACGAAATCAGAATCAATCCTAATTGCGAAACAATATTTTTTGAGAAATAAATTTATATGAATTTGTGATTACATCTATTTAAACTATATATTCAAAAGAAGATACATCATCCATAGCGAGCTATTTTATTTATAATAGACCAAAGCATGCAATAAACTAAAGTAATCGAACAAGTCAAACCAAACTTACAAATAAAATAAAGAGAACTAAAACAAATACATTCCTACAACACTTATTATATTCACAAATTAATGTTTTGTTTTAACTATTGGTGATTTATGGATGGTGCAATTTGGGAAATCAAAACAAAAATTTCCTTTTTGTTCCACTAAATTTCCATTAGCATCATAATTGATTTCTCCACTTTAACCTCATCATCTTTGTCATATCATCGTCATCATATTCATCTCCATTATCCTAATTCATAGTATTATGAATTGTAACATTTACTTGGGTATCTCCCTCTTCAATAGCTATTGGATTTTCTTGATTATCCAATAGATATTTATACATATTCCTCAACATTCTTCCTTGCTTCTCTTGTTTATTTTTGAATTGAATTTTCATTATTTCAATCTTAGTAAGTATTGTAAGAACATGCTTTAATTCCTCTTCGATACTGCTTAGTTTTGAGAACGTGAAGTCATGAAACGAGCTTGATTCTTCTTTTGGACATTTGGAGTTGGACGGATCATTATTGGTTAATTAAATTTGATTTTTCAAAAAAAGAAGATGGAAAAATGGGTCCGAATTCGAATTAAGGTACTTAAGTAATCAATTTTGAAAGTGGGAGAGAAAAATAGTTTTCGTGAAAACTGTCAGATATGTCGACATATATAGGGTAATTTGGTTTTTCATTTTTCCTTTTCATTTGTAAAAAATAAAAGTAATTATTTCTAGATTTCTGCAAATGAACACATTCTTAGTTCTCTTCTTGATTTGATGTAAGTAGTATTTGTTAATGGTTTAGTTAAAATATCAACAATTTGATTTTCTGTATTTATAAATTCTAGTGTAATAGCTTCTTTTTTTATGTTATCTTTTATATCTATATGATTGTCCTATAACGATCTGTTGGATACTTGGATAGATTTATGCACTATGTTATCACAATATATTGGTGATCGCATAAAATTTAAACCAAGATCCCTTAAAGTTTGTTTCATATAAATAACCTGTGAATAGATTAATGCTGCTGATATATATTTTTCCTCTGTTATGGATAAAGATATATATTTTTGCTTTTTACTGAAGCAGGAAACAAGTGAGTGTCCTAAAAAGCGACAGGTTTCACTAGTACTTCTCCGGTTAGTTTTAGAGTTACCAACGTTGCCGACGCCGATGACGTATCCTTTTGAGTTATCTTCAAAGTTAAATGTTCCTTCACCTTTGTAAACGATGTCTTTTAAGATCTCTGGATTTCCAATCATATGTCTTAAGCAACCACCATCTATTATCGACCGGTCCTTTTTGATTTGTGATATATGGTCATCATGTGTCCGTTTTGAACCTACCATATAACATATATGTTCCTGCAATTTTACTTTATACATTTTCAATTTTTCAAGCGGCTTTTTAAAATTATTAGTTTCTAATCTATTTGAGGGTAACATAAGAATTTTACAACTTTATTTTTCTTCAAAAATGTCAAATAACGTACTATTGGTGTTACTAGCCATTTACAATTTTCAAAAATCAAATAACTAGTTTTTGAAAAGCTAATGCTTCGATACCAAATGTGGTAAATGGTATAGTATAAATTATACTAGTGCAGAAGGATCTTAAGGTGTAACGACCCAGAATTTCTATTAATTAAAATTTGAATATTTCTGGAATTTCAATTATTAAATTATCGATTTAATTGTCCAATTAAATCCAATATTCGATAAATAAATTATTCGACTTATAAATTTCACTTATTAATAATTAATCAATTTATATTATTATTTCAAAACGTCTTTAAAGTCCTTTATAATTTCACCATTCTCTTTGATTTATAAAATAATCAAATTTCATAAATCCTATTTTTAAACTTTTTATAATAAATTCAGAAATCCCAATTTAAGCTATTTTATAAAATTATTAACCCCATAGTTTCAAAAATCAACTTTTAACTATATTTCTCAAAAATCATAATTTTATAACATTAAAATTTATACGTTTATTTATTTAAAATGGATCAATTCCAAAAATATTATAAACGTATACTTTCAAAAAAAATCAATTTTAAAATCCTTTTAAAATTCCAAAATTTGGCCTAGTGATGCTACATACCAAATAGTCAATCACGAAAACAACGATATCATATATCGATATGATAATCCATCAAATATCAAAATATCTAAAATCAAATAAATACTGTTGAGGAATCCAGTTGGATCCCTCCAACTTGTTTTCCTGCATCCAAAGATGCTAGCACAATACCAATTCCGTTCCAGTACGAAATTATCGCGGTATATGGGATTTAAAATATTATCCGCTTAATAGACGGCGCAATAGGGTCTCATCCGCTATATACTGTGGGAAATCAACAACTGCAATATATACATATGCCAATATATATATATTGCTATTATATATAATACCAATTTCACTGTTTATGAAATATTCGCGGTATATGTTTTTAATAAATAACATCCACTTACTAACGGCGCATAATGTCTATTTTAAAAATCAATAGATAACAATCATCATTCAAACACGCATTCAAGTATTTTAAATATAACTATTTAAAATTAAAATCGAAACCGATTCGATTGAGTGAGAAGTTCTCACCTTGATTTCAATTTCGTTTTAGCGATTTATTTCGAATAAAATTAAACGGACGTTTAATTTTACCCGAAATTCTCACTAACTCCAAACGAATCCAATCCAATTCCATAGCGTAGTGCTCGTCCATACGATTCCAACGCAATTGGTTTCGCGCGTTTTCGACCTTGTATGAAAAAGATATGTATTTTTGAAGTTACACGAATTTATATATATATATATTACAACTTAAATTTTATATTTTTCTAACCCTAATCAATACTGGCCATTAGATCCTGCTTCTTTGAATCCAGGCCGCCCATCACCATCTCCCCCAAACTCATGTTCGGCTACAGGTAAACGAACCCAACTTGTCGCCTCCTCTCTTCAATTTCGCAACCACCAACGATCAACTTCACGTTGATCAAACACCTTCACGTCGAAGCCCTCACTGTCGTGCATCACCACCCTCAGGTCGCACGCACTCGGCCTCCCCCATGCATAGAAATTCGTGCACGAACGGCAGCCATACACGGCTATTTTGACAACGATCCGAAGCTCCAAATACGATCATGACCGTTCAGATTGTAGAGAAGGACGTGCTCTTCCACTTTCATGTTGGAAGTTTCTCGAATCATTGCACGGATTTGAAGAAAAGAGGGGGAGAAGAGGATTAAATTTCGGACATTGGTGTTGTAGGTGGTGGCCTGAATGTTTTAGGGTTAGGTTTTTAGGAATTTTGCAAATTTGTGAAAACCATGGGCTTATATAGAAAAAATTTCAATTTACTATTCACCCGGAATTTCCGAACTCCAAACGAAGCGTGCCGGTTGGCGTTTCTAAGGTTTACCCCGCGTTCCGAACACAATGGAACGTGTTTCGGGAGCTAATTCGGTCATCTGTGCGAGTTATGGCAATAAACATTCAATTTAAAATTAAAAAACGATTTTCTAGGCGTTTTAGCTTGCACCGGACAAACGGTAAATCCGATTGACATGAAATTTGAAACTATACAATAATATAACATTACGGATCCGATGAAACTAGTTTCATCGAAATCCGAGACTTTTTGAAAAATGGCTATTTTAACTCGCCAAATTAATATTAAAACAATTTCGATGCGTTTCGAGCTGCCACGATCAAACGATAACTCTGATTGCTACGAAAATTGAAATCCAGTAATAACAAACTATTACGGATCCAATGGAACTAGTTTCGTCCAATTCTGAGACTGTTCGAAAAATGGCTAATTTCACTAGTCCATTAAGTATTAAAATATTCAATTTTCACAGATAATCTTTTAATTCAATTTTAAAAGTTCTATAACATCATTCTAACTTCAATATGATATAATAAAATTTTACGAATCATTTTCAGGACCCAATTCTTCGACTTCCGAAAATCGACATCAATACGTTCACTGTATCAACTGCCGAGCAATCGAATGCCGGAAAACCGAACCATGAGGGTTTAAGAAGAAGAAAAAGACAAAAGAAGAGAAAAGAAGATAGAAAATAGAACAGAAAATAGCAGAAAAACATCAATCTCACAATCGCAGTGGAACAACATATAATAAATAAATGAATAATCTTTAAACAAAGAACTATATCAGTTATTACATTACATCACATTTCATTACATCATATCACCAGAGTGAACAACAACAAACAAACAGCGGAAAAAATAAGTACTATATACTAGTAATACGCCATGCCATCCAGCTTGCCTCCAGCAACTCCTGAATTCCAGAATATCCTGATAAACCTTAACTCTTGACTGCCCGTGTGGAAATTGGTGGGCACCCAGAGTTTAGGAAGGAAAACAATAAACTCCGAGTCAGTCATGTGACTGGTGTGAGAACTAAAACAGTTTATTTTTCTTATTTTTAAAATCAAAATAGAGGAATATTTTTCAAGTCAATTCGCAATGCTTTTAAAAATGAGACTACCATAAGGCCTCCCGCACACGCACACAATGCAAACGCAGAATTGGAGGAGATTTCTCCTTATGATAGTCAAAGATGCTTGATACGCATTAAAAAGAAACATTTGTTATTATTACTAGTGCATAGTGTAGGAAAAATTCATTTCGAAAGTAAAGATATAAATCTTAGCCAGCATACTACCATGATGGTATGCCTACTATAGCTACCATATTAAATGGCAGGTTCTACAACTAAAACCGTACAAGGCACGTATTGTTTTGTTTTGGATTTCCAACAAATGGTCGGGCAAAGGAACTTCCCAAGTAAAATAGAACGCCCCTGGAGAAACGTTCCCGGATCTAACGTTACAGTTAGATCTCTGCTACACAAGGTCGGGTTACCCCTAACTGGGTAACAACTGACACGAGTATGTCATCCCCCGGTCCTTTGGAACCTTAAACCGAGCGCTCGTAATCAACATCACACCAAAATAATAAATATAGTGTGTCCACAAAGTAAGTATCTGGGCTCCATACCATGATACTACTTATAATCCAGATAGGAAATGACATACCCTATGGAGGTGCGACCCCCAAATAACCTTGCTGCCACGATTCCTGTTTCGACCACAACCGGTCTGTGAGGCTTGACGAAGTCTCGTTCACAAAGCCACGCTTTATATAAAAGTTGTGCTTTAATTCACAAATGCTCAATAGCACTTATATGCCACATTACCAACTTGGGAATGTATCACTAGTAACCATCAACTACATAACCTCTGAGCTCGTACGTCTCAGAGAAGGGTGTTAAGCTAAGAGAATAAATTCTCCGCCACCAACAGAAATATATTTGATAGAAACCAGCTTTACATCTCAAATTATAATGTAAGACACACATCCATACAAGTACATTCCGGGATCGAACGTAACCGAAGGCACTTCCAAAGAAGTCCTTGCAATCCGGGTATTCACAAACCCGATCGAATTTCCCATCACAAAGGAAATCTCCATACCGTAGCTAACGGTGCGGAAACAATCGATAGGTCATTCTATCATTTTCACAAATACCCGGTCTTCAAATGCAATCCATAACGACGTATCACATATTCAGAATGGGTTATACGACCCAAAGGTCCTTTCCCGGCTAACCCGAATAGTGAGCTCTTATTTGAAAATAAGTGTGCCATCCAATTCAAGCAATTCACAACAAATACCTATTTAAAGGTAAATATTGATAGTCGGATATTTAACTATCAATAGGTATGCTTAACATCACCAGATTCCAAATAACTTCCCAAATTATTTACTTTCCAAATATCTTTACTAGATATATAATTTCCACACTTTAACCATTTGAAAACAAATTTCAAATCACTTTTCAATCCTTTATCACTTTTGAAAACAAATTTCAATCATTTTCCTTACTCGGAAATACTTTCATTTCAAAATGGTTCATTTAAACCAATTAAATAAATCCTTACCGATTTACTTTATATTTACGTTCCAAATCCGTAAATTTATTCCCACACTTTAAAAATAAATCAACGTTTATTTTTAAACTAATTCCCCTTTCTTTTATAAATTCCATAGTGAATTTATAATCCCAAAATATCTATGATGTACGATTTTCAATCGATTTTCAATATTCACTTTCAATTTATCTTACAAGGATAAATTCTAAAACGTTCATTTCACATTGGAAAAATATTTCCATACTTATTTAATAATAAGTACATCACAAATCTATTTATTTTCAACATTTGAAAATATTCGATATACTTAAATCAAAATTTAGTATATATTTCATTCCTTAAGGAAATCATTCTCTTAACACATTTATTTGGGTCTAAAACGAATGTTGCGTAAAACATCGTTACGATGACCCAAAATTACTAGTATAGGGATTCAAAGTTTAAATAGATATATAAATCCCAATACTATACAAACATTTCCTTTCGGAAACCATTTACTATAACAACAGTGTTATAGTCCAACATTTCCTTCTATTTCTCGAAACGTCTATTTCAACAATAAATGTTGAAATCTAGGGTTTCGATAGTTAATCCATTTTAAAACATCTTTAAATCGTTTTAAATTCTATTTAAAACATCACTTCCCAAAATAAATCCATTTTGTTTAATAATATATTCACTGTCCAAAATCGTGAATATAATAATTAACTTATCAAAATAATTCGTTTTCAGATTTATAAACAATGTCTATAAATTCCATTTCTATATTTTATAACAACTTTGTTTTATAAATCTCCTTTATTAACCAATTCTATTTATATTCCATTTACATGTCGAAATCCGGTTTATAAGTAAATTACTTATAATTCATTTATTCACAAATCCATTCTTTTATATCAACAATAATTTATAAATCAAAATTTCTTATTTACTTATGAATCTAGGTTCAAACTTTATTTTAACACTTAAAAAAACTCGTTTTATAATTTCTATATTTTAATTTATAAATATCAATTTATACAACTTTTATATAAATTGTTTATAATAATTCAAAAATCTCAATCTAAATAAACCAATCTCTTTATTAATTTACAAAACGTTATTTAAAACTTATATAACTCCAAAATTACACTTAAGTATTATTTTTCCAAAAATATAACTTTTATAACCATAAAATTATAACGTTTATTTATTTTAACAATTCAAAATTAAATAAAACGTATACTTTTGAAAATCACTTTAAAATTCCTTTTAAAACCAAAAATCATTATTTTAAAACTTCAGAAATGGATCCGATGATGCAGCAGCACCAAATAGTCAATCACGACATCCAAATATCATATATCGATATGATAATCAACAAATATCAAAATATCTGTAAATAAATCAATACAGTTGAGGAATCCAGTTGGATCCCTCCAACCTGTTTCCCTGCATCCACAAACATTAGCACAATACCAATTCCGCTCCAGTACTGAATTATCGCGGTATATGGGATTTATAAAATATTATCCGCTTAATAGACAGCGCAATAGGGTCTCATCCGCTATACAATGCGGGAAATCAATTCCAAGTACATAAATAATACCAATTTCACTGTTTATGAAATATTCGCGGTATATGTTTTTAATAAATAACATCCGCTTACTAACGGCGCATAATGTCTATTTTAACAATCAGTAGATATCAATCATCATTCAAGCATGCATTCAAATATTTTAAATATAACTATTTAAAATAAAATCGAAACCGATTCGATTGAGTGAGAAGTTCTCACCTTGATTTCAATTTCGTTTTAGCGATTTATTTCGAATAAAATTAAACGGACGTTTAATTTTACCCGAAATTCTCACTAACTCCAAACGACTCCAATCCAGTTCCATAACGTAATGCTCGTCCATACGATTCCAACACAACTGGTTTCGCGCGTTTTCGACCTCGTATGAAAAAGTTATGCATTTTCAAAGTTACTCGAATTTATAACATACATATTTACAACATTTTTTTTAAAACCTTGCTTTAATCTCGGCCCTCCATCCCAAGTCCAAGCACATCAGGCCCGTCCCTTATCTTCTTCCTTCCCCTCCCATTCACGTTTCTACAGGCCGTGCATATGAACCCAACATCATCATCTAGGGTTTAATTATGCTTCCTCTCCGACAACATTTACAACGATCAGCCACTGCCATTCGAACGAGCATCCCCTACTCCATGCTCGGCCCAAGCCATGATGAACTCGGCCCTCTCTATGGCCTCGAAATGCATGAAAAACGCAGCCCCTTCTTGCTCGATTTCCCGTTGATTCGAAGCTCCGTTTTCGATCATCTCCGTATGGATTTGAAGCTTTCATCGTCCTCTACAACTTTGTAGTTGAGAGTTTTTGCTAATTCTTCACGGATTGGAAGAGATTGAAATTCATTGAAAATAAATATACGGAGTGGAATATAGCTCGAAATTCATTATGATAAGAATTTTCTAGACTATTATATCCATAGTTTGTAAATGAAGAAAGAAAATAAAGAATTTATTTTGTATATTTTAAAATATGCCCAAATCAAGTTTTTGGGAAAATCACGCTTTTGCAGTTAAGTAACCCAAGTATAAAATTCTTTGAAATGAATGTTTTCAAATGTTTAAAATATGAAATAAATTTTATAATTATGTTAAGATAGTTTAAAAGTGATGTGAGTTATAATATGGATTTCCGAATGATAGAAAGGTTGTATGAAATTGAATCAGCTTTTAAGCACTTTCCACAGCATTTTTCTACTACCTTTCAATAACTTTAGAAGTTAAGTTTTAAACTTAACGATTCTTTTCCAAATCATTTATAAATTCTTTTGAATAAATAATGAAGTGTTAAATGATGATTTGGAATTTTTTATAAGAGGTAATATAATTGTTTATAACACTTAACAATATAAAATCATTTCCTTGAAAGTAATAACAATCTGAGTATGTAGAAAACGACCAGTACATTTGTCTTACCCGTGAGATTTGGAAAGATAAAATAAGGTATACGACTAAGGCTAGAAATGGAGCAACCAATGCCCTGAACTTACCGACCTTTGTTTTCTCTTTCTAGGCGAGGGGTGGAATAGATCGAAGAAAAAGCCCAAATGCTCTAAATGAAATAATCATATTTAAGTTCTCCCAAAATAAAAACGGTTGAACAAGGTTTTTCAGTAATATAAACAATGTTCTATTCAAACTCTGTATTTAAGTTATGAGAAGAGAAATTTGTACTATCCGTGTAAATTTAAAACAAGTGATTTTCCACCATTATTCCACAGATAGTACGAGTTGAATATGAAACTAATCTAGGTAAAATTTGTCTAATCTTTTACTCAATATAACTGTTTTGGATTTACAGTAAACGATGTCTTAAATAAACATTGGTTTTGACCCGGTTAAGACAAGTTTTCCAAAGATGGGATTTTATTTGATTAGAAGTAAATGATGTGAAAATTTCCAAAGTTAAAAGATTTTTGGCTAAATCGGTAAAAAAAATTAAAATGAAAAGAGGCTTAACAAATCCTATATACACATATTCACATTTTTTATCGATAATTGGATTTCGAAGAGACCGGGGTCGGATTTGGGTAATCTGAAAACCACTTCGAACCAATTTACGTTTTGAAGTAAAACATGTTGAACATAAGAAATGGAAGATGAAGATATTCATAATGTAAGGCTAGTGGCCATAAGACCCTCGGGGAAATTTACCATATCATATATATTGGCAGTAGTGCTCCGTTATGAAAATCTTCAAAATTGCAAGGACTAATCACTACTGATCTTAGGCATGATTCCCGATATAGGATGCGGTAGTAGGGTGCCTTCGGTTATGTTCAGTTCCAAAACAAACTTGTATGGACGAATGCTAGATGTTGAATTTTAAAGTAACATTAATTGATCTCTATAAACATATCATATGCTTGGTGGCAGAGAAGGCAACTTCTCTTAGCTTAACACCCTTTCCTGAGACGTACGAGTTCAGGAGTTATACGTTTATAGAAATTAGTTATATGATTATGGAATGACAACGTGGAATTTAAAGAGGAAAGATGATGTGCTATGTGAAAGGTAACCGTGACCTCAGGCCTCAGGCCTCACAACCATAAATGACCAAAACAGGTTAGATGTGGTAAGGCTATGTGATTTGCAATTATTAGAGTATGATCATCACCTTCTAGATGTATTTCTGCCCACTATGACGTTCAAGTTTAAACTAATGTGTTGTATGCTAGAGCGCGCTCGGATCGGTCGGTAACGACTGGGGTGATGACATATTCGGTACTATCTAAGTGTAGAGGTAGGCCGGTCTTGTGTTGGTAGAGGTGCAGATGTTCTGTAGCCTCGATACAATCCTCTAGAGAGGTACTGTCAGAAGGTGGTTAATTCACATGGCCATTTATATGGAAATTCATTATCTAATAAGTGTCTGTCATTTTGTTTGTATAACCCACCTTGTGGATAGTATGCTAGATTTTAATCAATGCAATAATTTCGGCTAAAATTAATAAGTTTACTTGCATTGTTTTCAAAGAATGTCATTAAAAATAATATCAAACATTTTAATGCAATTTTTTTAGTTATCATAAGGTAAAAAGCCGTCAATGTTTATGTGTGGCGTGGTCTTATGAGATGCTCTTTCTTTTTAAAAGGTTTTTGTCACCAATCTCTGATCTATGTCACTTTCATTTATGAATTGAGTTTCTCATGCTGGTTTACCAAACTGATCTGGGAATTTTTATACTCGAGTTAGCTCCGAATAGTTTCAGGATTAGCTAAAGATGTTGGGAGTTTCCAGATGAGAGCCGGAGATTTTCATCACATATGGATGTATTCTGTTTTCCACTATAGTGTGTGCTGTTGTTTTCCAACAAGTGTAAGGACCTATCCAAGCTGAATCTAGGTTAAACTCTGATATATGTTTTAAAGGATTTTCCACTGGAAAGATTATTGTTTAATAATATATGTTTATTCCATTTGAGTACATCATGTTCTGTCTTTATTTTCTTACCTTTAATGATCTATCTTTTCGTTCAATTTAGGTTGTGCATGTGTGGTTTATTGTCAACTCAAAGGGTATGAAACTTTGGATCGTTACATTTGTCATCAGATCTTAGGTTGTGCGAACACCAGAGCCTGATAGGAGTAGAAAACTCATCAGAGATAGGTTTAGTAATACCCTAGGATAAGTAACTAATTAGAGATAGGATAAGCGACACCCTAGAATGAGTTGAGAGTATTATATATATGAGCCTGTATTTGTTAATGTGATACAAAATTATTTTTGTTTCAAGAAAAAATTGGTAAGTGAAATAATTTTACCTAGGATTATATTTTGAATATAAAAAATATTTTCAAAATGACAGTTATTTATTGAGTATTTGGTTTTTAAGGGATGATAATATTTAGTTAATCTCACTAATTGATTGGTTGTTTGGTAATAAGGTTTAAATATGAACACCTTGTGAATTAAGTTTCACGATTTGACTATATGGTATTTGATAATAAAATTGGTTTAAGGTTAGAGAAGTTTATTTAAGATAAACAAAATATGAGCATGTTTTATAAATAAAACAATTTTGAAAAAAAACCATAAATTTTGGAAGTATTAATTTCTGATGAATTCAGGAGAAAAATGATTTCAATTTAGCTCTTGAAAATCTAACATTTTTCAAGGAAAAATATATTGAATTTGGAAATTTAACCTTGTTAAAACATAAAGGGTTGGGAAAAGCTAAGTTAAAAACAATTCAGTTAGATAAATAAATTCCTAAATCTAAGTAGGTGATATGGATTTGAAATCATTGGATAAAGAAGCACCTTTAGTAAGAGTTTACTTATCAATATATGAATAAGCTTAAATTACATAAGTAATTTAGACTTTAGGTAAATAAGAAAAAGAAAAGAGGGTGTTAAGTAAGATAAGACTTTATAAATTTGTTAAGTATAAAAAACCCAGTAATTGATCTTAAGTTTTTTATCATTATAGAGATTACCTAAAGCAGAGCATTTAGAGTCGATGGGAAGTCTAAGGAAAGCATTAGCAAAGTATGGGGATTTAGAGATATTAGGTACCCTTATTACTAGAGACGAGGAGGATGTTTAGATAGGGGAGCCATTTGGAGTTGTGATAGGATCGACTGATGATCCGATAGTTATTTCAGATGAATAGGATATGACTATGATTCCTGTAATAGAGGAGGCTGAGGCAGAGGTAGATATAGGAGAAGAGGCAGATGACTTGGATCTTTGGGTTGCAGATCCTTTAAGCGAGGAGAAACAGGAGGAGGAGGCGATAAAAGATGAGTCGGTCAGTGAGGAGCCAGTAGAAGATGAGCTCATTGAGGAGGAGCCGATAAAGGATGAGCAGGTCAGTGAGAAGCCAGTAGAAGACGAGCTCATTGAGGAGGAGCCCTCAGGAGACAGGTATGTACGATACTTGATTATGCGATAGCCCATTAGATAGTGACGAGTGTATTGTATGGGAGATGGGACCGCCAATTACAGAGCTGATTGAGGATCTTGGTTTGGAGGAGATAGATGAGAATGTTCCAGCAGGGATGGGTCATATTCCCTGGGTTCCAGTAGGACAGCCCTGGCAGCCATTTGGTGGGATGTGATGTAGGAGAATGATGTGGAGGATAAGGAGGCGGAAGAAGAAGAAGGAGAGGAGGTTATACCAGATGTCGTGGATTTGGGAGGACCATTGGACGAAGAGTCCGATGAGTAGGTATGTTTAGTATGGATGATATTATAGGGAGTTCTATGGTATGGATTTTAGGAGTATTATTTACATAACTAATGTATATTTTGACTATGTATATTACTTAAGTATGTAGTACGTGCAAAGGCTAGGAAGTATGGACCTATATGGCTTTATGTATATTTCTGACAACACCGTTCTATTGTATCAGTATTTAGAAGATCTTTCATTTTACCCTATTTTGAAAATAGATTAAAAATAGAATTTTTATTCAGACTTGGCTATAGGATAGGAATCCTTATGAGTATAAATTTCTAATTTCGGGGATGAAATTCTTTTAAAGATGGGAGAATGTAACCACCCGTAATTTTGCCACTTTGAAAATGAGATATTTAATTTATTTTAAATATTAAAATATAGAATTTTCAAACTTAATAATCATATTTTATGTAATAAATAAGAATTATAAACTTATTTTTATAATTTTGATTACAAAATCAAGAAGTTTGGATTTTCGTCGAACTGTGACAAAAGCCGTTTTTTGATAAAATAGAATACACATTCGAATAATTGTTGTAAATGGTAAATAAATATTTTTAATGGTTATATAATGATATGATAATAATATAAATTTGATTTATAATGATTTAATAAACAAATAAACTTTTTTATAAAAATTGACGAAATTTATCACACATTTACAAATCAACGTCGTATTTTTACAATTTGAATTTTAATATTATTAAGCATGGTTTCATAATCCAAATGAACTTGTTTTGATTATTAAAAATGATAAGAAACTTATTTTCAAATTTTTTATATATAAATAAACAGTTTAATAGAAATGTCAACATGTGACCGGAAAACATTTTGTCAAAATTCATTGTTTGGTTCAATACAAGTTGTTTAAACGTTTTGCAACATGATTTCTTTTAAAATCTATATAACTTCACATTAACACATTTACTCACTTGTAAACATGTAAACATTTAGCATATAAGGAAAAATCTTATTTTGGGAAATTTATAAAATAAATTACAAAAGATTTTGATTTGACATAATTTTTTTTTATAAATCCTTTACTAAACATAATCATTACAAATGAATACTTAAGCATCATTTCCACATAAATGAATGTGCACTTAGTAGTCAAATCCTTGTATGGAAAAGGAGCAATCCATTTTTGATAATTTTGTTAATTAAATAAAAAATGCATATTCATTACACTTAGTACAAAACTTAAAATCCATACATCTCTTCCACATTTAATGTTTGGACTTAGGTGTTAAATCATGGATTTAAAAAAAGATAAAGAGAGGGTTGAAAAATCAAAAGTTAGTAAGGGTAGGAATGTCACTTTACATGTGAAGCTTCGTGTATAAATTGGACCACCTTCCCTCCGTTTTCTCATGCCAAATTTTTTACCATTTCTTCACTTTCTCCGTCTCTTCCATGGCATCCAACACCCCTACTTCCTAAACCACTCACCTAAGCACCCATACCCCTTACCCACACACATACCCACCTCTACCTTCCCCTCTGCTTTCGGCAAAGCCCCACACACACCTCCACCTAGCCCTAACTCCTCGTACACAAGGCCCAAACCCACACACCCGCATCCAAAACTTCAAACCCAAGCCTATACCCCACCATACACCCATACCTCCCACACATCCGAGCCCTACTAGCCTCTATTTAAGCCTGCCCACCTCCAAAACACGCATACCCGCCTCCACCCACCACCAAACACACGCATCCCACAACCAAGTACTCATCCGATGCCACACCCTCTCCCACACATAAACACAAAACTCGTACCCTCCTTATACAAAACTACGCCCTCCAAAACTCAGGCACTCCACTTTCAAAGTTGATATTTCTAGTCCATAATCAAAATAATTTGTAGTACTCATATTTATAATTCAAGGAAAAGCATGCTAATTTTGAAAAAGATTTGCAAAGGAAATTGAAAGTGATTGAACTTTAATCTCATATAAAAGTCATATTTTTGTTATGATATGATGATCATGTTTATACCCTTATGATGATTATGATAAATTACACCATTTAGTTTCAATATGAATGTTTGGATGAATTCACTATGTGGATGAGTTTGGTTGGATGGATGAACAATTTTACATCTTATCTAATTTGGTCACGTTTACTTATGTGAAATGATTAACCATTCCCTTTGTTAAGTAAGACCATTTATATTGTATATCTGAAATAATAAGCCTCTTTTCAAAATCAATTTTGGAAAAGAAATTTAATTTGGAAAAGGCAGAAATTGATTTTGATAATCAAATAAAATTTAAAAATAAAAAGTTGAAGTTATGTTGGACATGGAAGTTGGTATTTGGAATTTTAAATATAATAAATTTTACATGTTAAAAGTTTCAAAAAAGATAAAATAGTATATGGTTAAAAAAGTTTAAAAGATGAGAATTTTAATATTATAATAATATGATATCAGATATATTTTATAAAAATAAAAATGTAAAGTACATATTATATAATCAAAATGATAAGTTATTGATTTTAAATAATTTATAAATGATCTATAAGCAAATAAAGATGATTTGGGAGTGTTTGAAAAACAAGTTATAATTAGGTGCGGTGCGTAATGGTAGTTTGTGATATCGCACCGAAGAATTCACATAAGTATACGGAATGGAATATAGCTCGGAATTCTTCGAGAGAAGAACTTTTTGGACTATTATATCCATAGCTTGTAAATGAAGAAAGAAAATCAAGATTTTATCTTGTAGATTTAAAAGTATGCCCAAATAAAGTTTTCAACAAAATCTCGCTTTTACAGTTAAGTGGCCTAAGTATAAAATTCTTTTATATGAATATTTTTAAATGTTTAAAAATATGAAAAAAAAACTAAAAATAATTAAGATAGTTTAAAAGTGATGTGTGTTATAAATATGGATTTCCTAATGATAGAAAGGTTGTTTTAAATCAAATCAGTTTTTAAGCACTTTCCATAGCACTTTCCTGCTGTTATTTCAATAACTTTAGAAATGAAGTTTTAAACTAAACGATTCTTTTCTAAATCATTTATAAATAATTTTGAATAAATAATTAAGTGTTAAATGATGATTTGGAATTTTCTATAAGAGGTTAGAGAAATTATTTATAACACTTAAACAATAGAAAATCATATCCTTGAAAGTAATAACAATCTGAGTATGCGGAAACGACTAGTGCATTGTCCCACCTGCAGGATATGGAAAGATAAAAAGAGGTGTGTAACTAAGGTTAAGAATGGAGCAACCAATGCCCTGAACTTACCTGGCCTCTGTTTTCTCTTTCTAGGCGGGGGGAACAGATTGAAGGGAAAACCCGGATGCTCTAAATGAAATAATCATATTTAAATGTTTCTAAAATAAAAACGGTTGAACAATGTTTTTCAGTAATAAATATCATGTTCTAGTCAAATTCTATATTTAAGTTATGAGAAGAGAAATTTGTACTATCTATGTAAATTTAAAAGAAGTGATTTCCATCGATATTCCATAGATAGTACGAGTTGAATATGTAAATTCGTATGGGTAAAATTGGTCTAATATTTTACTCAATATAACTGGTGTGGGTTTACAGTAAACAATGTCTTAAATAACACTATTTTTGATCCAGTTAAGATATGTTTTCGAAAGATGGGATTTTATTTGATTGGAACTAAATGATGTGAAGATTTTCAAAGTTAAAAGAATTATGATTAAATCGGTAAAGAATGTTAAAATGAAAAAGGTGTAACAAATCATGTATACACATATTCACGTTTAATGTCGATGATTGGATTTCAATGTGTCGGGGTCGGATTTGGATAATTCCTATCTGAAAACCACTTCGAACCACTTTATGTTTCGAAATAAAACGTGTTGAAGATAAGATCATGGAAGACAAGGATATTCATAATATAGGGAAACTTGCCACTAGACCCTCGGGTAAATTTAGCATATTATATATATTGATAGTAGTGCTCCATTACGAAAATCTTCGAAATTGCAAGGACTAATCGCTACTGATCCTAGAGGTGATTCCCAAAATAGGATGTAGTACGAGGAGTTCCTTTAGTTTTGTTCAGTTCCAGAATGAACTTGTATGGACGAATGTCTGACGTTGCATTTTAAAATCACATTAATTGATCTCTATAAACGTATCATCTGCTTGGTGGCGAAGAAGGCAACTTCTCTTAACTTAACACCCTTTCCTGAGACGTACGAGCTCAGCGGTTATACATTTATAGAAATAAGTTGTGTGATTATGGAATGACAATGTGGCATTCAAAGAGGAAAGATGATGTGCTATATGAAATAATTGTGACATTGGGCCTCACAACCGGAAATGACCGAAACAAGGTAGATGCGGCAAGGCTATGTGGTTCGCAACTATTAGAGCATGATCATCCCCTTTTAGATATATTTCTACCAACTATGACGTTCAGTTTTAAATTAATGTGTTGTATGCTAGAGCACGCTAGGATAGGTCAGTAACGACTGGGATGATGACATATTCGGTACTGTTTAAGTGTATAGATAAGCCTGTTTTGTGTTGATAGAGTGCAGATGTTCTACAACCTCGGTACATTCCTCTAGAGATGTACTGCCAAAAGGTATTCCCTTCACCTGGTCATTTGTATAGAAATTCATTATGCAATAAGCGCCTACCATTTTTTTTGTTGAACCCACTTTGTGGCTAGTATGGTGGAATTAATCAATGTGATAATTTCGGATAAGATTAATAAGTCTACTTACAATGTTTTCTAAGAATGTCATTAAAAATAATATCAAAAGTTTTGATACAAATATTTTAGTTATCGTAAGGTAAAAACCCATCCATGTTTACCTATGGCATGATCTTATGAGATACTCTTTCTTTTCAAAAGTTTTTTATCATCAATCTCTAATCTATGACACTGTCATTTAAGAATTAAGTTTCCCATGCTGGTTTCCCAAAATGATCCAGGTATTTTTATACTCGGGTCAGATCTGAGTACTTTCAAGATTAGCTAAAGCCGTTGGGAGTTTCCAGCGGAGAAAGATTTTCACCATGTATGGACGTATTCTATTTTCCGCTGTAGCATGTGTTGTTGTTTTCTATCAAGTGTAAGGATAGGTATCACTATCCAAGCTGAATCTAGCTTAGACTCTGATATATGTTTTAAAGGATTTTTCGCTGTAAAGATTATTGTTTAATAATATATGTTATTCCATTTGAGTGAGATTTTGTTCTATCTTTATTTTCTTACCTTTAATGATCCATCTTTTCGTTCAATTTGGGTTGTTTCTGTGTGGTTTATTGTCAACTCAAAGGGTAAAGAAATTTGGATTGTTACAAATTCCCTCTTCATTCGCTTCCATCCTTCGAAGCCATCATCGGCTTTCCATTTTTCCTTTATATTTTCCATGTCATGTTCCAAATGGTCCTCCTTCATCCACAACATTTATTTCAGTGCCTCCATTCACTTCAACATCCTCCTGACATAGGAATATCTCAACTTAATATTAGAAATCCACTAGGTCCTCTGGTGGATTCCTTTCCAAGCAATCTTGAAATTGGTTTCACTAGCAACTCCAAAAACTATCGCCATTAGGATTATCGTGCATTCGGATTATGAACTGTAGTAGATGCTAGGTTGAATCTAGTCAAATAACTCTTTAGGGTCTCTCTAGCCCTTTTCTTATCACTCAAAAGCGTCATCATGTTCTTAGGTCATGAAATATGAATTCTGAACTGTTTCATGAACCCGTCTACCAATTCGATCTACGTGATAATGAACACATTCTACGGTTTTTTGAATACAATTTAGTCAAGTATAATGGGAAGAGCTATCCTATTACTTCTGCAGAAGCACCCAACACCTCCATATGTCAGATATACCATCAAATGAATGGTTGGATCTGACCTGCAGTCATATGTCTCCAGCTCTAGTAATTTGAAATCAGATGGAGTCATCGTGTACTAGATGTTTGGGGTGAATAAATTCCTGTTCACTTCCTCTAAGCTTCATTCCTAAGGTCCACTTCTCAATACCCATCTTACCATTTCAACAATCCCATCATCATCTAATGGAAGTCTTCGATCTATACATTCATCATGTCCCCTATTCCAACGTGGAACTCCTGGCTCCAAATCATATTGCTACGCATTCACATTCTGTTCTCATTATGTGGCTCAACATCATCATCCCTCGAACGTGCTCCATTTCACTCCAAATTCATGTCAATCATTCCCCTCCATCTACTCAACTCGATGCCTAGTTGTATACGTGGGGCGGTACTGATTTGTGAAGTTTCAGGGGTTGGCTCTATCTTCTTCTGCTCCATTTCCATGTGTGCTCGTTTTGTCTTCTGTCCTCTGTTGTGGTTTATTGTTCCATTCTCCTAAATAATCTGCTTACCATTTGCTCAATCGCTTACCATTTCCTCTTTTTGAGCTACCATCCAATCCTGCATTTCTTTCATTATTCTCTTCATCTCCACTCTCGTTATACAGATGGCTATGGGGTTTGATACAGAGAAAACCTCTTGGTTGGACCCTTATTCTTGTTGACTTCCTTTAATCATAGATCTGGTGTTAGCCCCTTCATCTTCTTCAAACTTAAGTTCCAAGTTGTTAAAACTGAGTTTTCTCAATGAAAGCATCAAATTGTTTGCACCAAAATTGGCACAAACAACCAATCGAGTAGTAAATGTAAAAGTTATCCAAGAAAAGAAAGAATAACAAGAAAGAAAAAAGATTTTTATAATAGTTTGGAAAATACTCCGGACAACGTCCACTTTATTCTTTTATATTTGTTTCTACGAGTTTTTAAAAACTGTTATTTTACAACTCGGTAGTCTAAACTCGATGGGAATCCAATAAAGTATTTTTTAGAGTTATAATTTCACAACTCATCATAGTCAGAAGTTCCAAAATGAAGAGGAAGAAAAGTCCTTTTCCAAAGTGTCCTTCACCTCTATTAATAGGAAAAAATTTCTTAGATAAGCTCTGAAATTAGCTCTAGCATATTCCCCTACGTCACACACGTCATCCCCAAGAATATCGTGATGAAACCGACCTAAGAATCATAACTAAATACCCAATTTGTGATTTACAACTCGGTATTGAGTTGACTTGGGTTGGACTCGTATTTGACTCAGGTCATACTCTAAGTCGCATTGCCCTGTGCCTTACTATTTCTCGACTTGGGTATTTTCATCATTTTTCCAGGTTTTGCTCAGGTTTAACTCAGTATCAACCTGAAACATCGATCCAAGAAGTCATTTGAGTTAATATTTCTAACTGTTTGTATCCATTTATGTCATTTGAGTTTGTCTAGAGACCGGAAAATTTAGCCAATAAAACATTATAAACTTCTCACGATA
Organism: Allium cepa; assembly: GCA_030765085.1. Taxonomy (NCBI): domain Eukaryota; kingdom Viridiplantae; phylum Streptophyta; class Magnoliopsida; order Asparagales; family Amaryllidaceae; genus Allium; species Allium cepa. The sequence continues at coordinate 850,366,276 of CM060938.1, forward strand.
GCTTTTTTCTTTGAATGAACAAGAGAGTATGTAGGAATGAACCAAAGATGTAAAGAATAAAATTTCAAGTTTGTTCCCTAGTTTAAAATAAAAAAATAGAGAGAAATAGGAGTCAGTGCATAATAAATTTTCAGTGAAAAGGGAAAAGTTGTTCTTTCTTTTTCATAAAGTTTGATTACAAAATGGTGGAGACAGAAAAGACAGATGCCAAAAATCATAAAGAAGCAACCGTGGGGGAGATGGATGCCCCAAATATACTGGAGCAAGAAAGTTCAGTTTTTTGTTACATTTCCCCTACCTCGCATACTGTCTTGTGGGACATTTTGCACTCGAAATAGGAGTTTACCCCCAATTGATCAAGGTGATACCTCCCTAGTTAATATACCGGCACCTTTGGCCCCAATTTTTTTTTATTTTCTGTCCAAACCAGTATTTAGGAAGGGAAGTCAAATTACTTCTAGAATTAAACTACTCTTCCTTTTCGTCGAAACTCCTGTTGAGAAACATATTCTTTGGCAATAAAAGTATGGAGTGATCTTATAATTTTGAAAATCATTTCTCATTTATAGAGGATAAAGACATAACAACTACAATAAGACATGACAGCTGTAATAAGACATAATCTTTGTAAAATCCCTTTAGATCAACATTTATCAACAAGAGACAACGATCTTCCAACAGATCAAGTGAATAAATGACTTTTCAAATTTTTGAGGGAAATTCAATGATTTAAATTTGAAAAGAATATAATCTTCGTATTTCTCAAGTATTTTTCTTATCCTGGATCATTGAATATTTTATCTGATATCTCAGCAATTCCTGCATATATTAGTAAACATGTCAGTAGCATTGTTTATATGGTTCATGTCATCAAACATATATATGTGTTCTAAACTACTGTTGCCATCAATTAAAAATAATCATGCATCAATTTTCATAAAATAATTCTCTAAAAAGTTTACCATTAAATAAAGTGGAAATTTAGACCCACCTCTTATTTTCAAGCTTGATATATGGAAAACCTCACCCAAAACATGTTTTAAATTACAACCTCAAATTATATTGATAAATTTATTTTCATTATTTTTCAAAAATTGAATTTGAATTTAATCGTGGGTTTTTATGAATTCTTTTCACTACAACAAATGGAGCATATTACACCTTTTCATTTACAACCTTCATAAAATGAAAGTTGTAATAAATGTTTTTCCTAAAAGTTGTAACAATTTTTTTTAACAACAGTTTTGTTTAGTAATTGTAATAAGCTTCTTTAACAATTTTCTTTTCTTGACCATTGTAAAACAATAATATATAATAATTTTTATTTATATTTGTCTTACTCATTGTTGTAAGTTATCGTGTAACCACTTTTGATTGTTGCTCATAACAAATGAAAATTTTAAATAGATACAGAGATTCCCACTTAAAGGTGGTATTGATCGTGCTAACTAATTCTGAAAAAATTGAAGAAGCACAACAAAGAGTAAAAATGAACTTTATAAATTCAGAGTAACCTTTAAAAATTGAAGAAGCATAACAAAATTACAAAAAGGAACTAGGTTCATAGAATTTCACTAAAAAGTGAACAAATTTCAAAGGTTTAGAAGAATTACGAATTTTCGAAATATTAAAATTTTCTTATAATATTATAATACTAATTGGTTCTTTCATAAAATACAAACTACTTTAGTTAGAGAAAATTTAAATGTGTACGAATTGAATTGTATTAGTAAACAATATACAACTATGAAGGTAGACTAGGGAAAATTAAGATGGTGGCACCCAATTAATTTGTGTCCACTTCTGTGTGATTGTTTCCCATTTACACTCATTTCCCAAAATATGAAAACCTTAAGCAAAATCATTAGTCTAACGCTCTCATCCATTTTTCTCAATTAAATTCAAACTCCCTTTCCTTCGCTAACTTTCTTTAGCCTCCTTAATTCTTAAGATTTCACTCTCCATTCTTGAGCGAGCTTATAGTTTTTGTTGCCGTTCCCTCACTTTATTTAAATTTTTTTGTTCTTTAATGGGACGTCTAGGATTCATGTTCGTCGATGGAAATTCTATCGGTTTAGAAAACCATCGATTAAATTTAAATTAAAACTAACCGCAAGCGCACGACATACAAATGTTAGTAAGTGGCGAGTAAGGATCGATTCGCAGGGAATTGTTTGATTTTAAATTTATATTAAATCAAATTAAACCAAAGTTAAAGAGAGTGTTAAGCTAGAAAATGAAAAAACTAACCAACTAACAACTACAAAAGTGAATGAAAACTATGAGAATAAAACAATAATTTAGAGACAAATCCACTCTATAGCTCACATGGTTAAAATAAACTTGAAATTATGATCTCTTTTTTATCATTAGTGGATTAATTGATGTTTTTATGATAAATATGACCTATTTGTGCTATTAATTAGCTAAATATAAGCCATCAACTTATAACACACCTGTTAAACTACTTACTAATTCTCATGAAAAATGACAACAAGTTGAAAGTAAAATCTATTTTAAGCATGGCCTATTAACTACTAATTAGAAATATAGACCATCAAATTTTTATTTCTACATTCACTTCATTACCATAATCATATGTAGACGAAGAGGTAATTTGTGTTTAGCAATTGTTTAAGCATAGCCTATTTAGTGTCAACAATATAGACTATGAAATTCAAAGCAAAACAACAAGTTAAACCACTTCAAGCATTGTCTTTAAGAACAAAAAGAGAGTAATAATTATTAAAATGTTGAAGCTACATAATTAGAGAGCTTCATTACCCCTAAATTGAAGGGGTTTAGCCTCTCATATTTTTTTATCAAATCAACAAACGTACCTTGCAACATGAACAAAAAGAAGAGGAAAAAGAGACAAAGTAAATATAGAGCTAATTAAAAGAAAATGAAAGCTATTCTACTTGCATGAAAAATAAATCTACACTATTAACATGAAAGGAAATAAATAAGCAAAAGAAAAGAGCATGTATTAAATTGCAATAAAAAAAATTACATAAAATAAATGGCTATGTAGCCATGAAAATAATGAACTTTGATTTATTTTTGATCCTAAACTAAGAGGCTAAGAAGAAGAGAGCCTAAAAGAAGAGAGGAGGTTTACATGAAACATAATGAGTATTTATACAAGTTAGAAATCCTAATTCACTTATTTGAGAATTACCCAAACTACCCCTCTAAGATGTGTGGTGGTCAAGTAACCATTAGCATGGAATAATCCTCATAAAATGTGCATGAAGCTTTAATGACCTTTTAGCATGTGTATTAGCTCTAATTTGTACCTTAAGATGGGTGGGGGTCCTCCATGATCATGGTATTGAATTATTTCCATCTTTATTCCTTTATATCTTCTTTGTGCATACATATATCTTCATGAAACCACTTGTATTTGAAGCCAAATTCATACAAAATATTGTATAAATTTCCAGTTAAATTTTCTCAAATTAATATATGCACAAAAATGACCGTATTGCCCCTATATGAAGATGAGTATATGAAAATTTGAAAATAATTTGAATTTGGTTTAAACAAGTTAAAATACCTAATATGATCATTTATTTAATTTAGACAGATTAAATATGGTGCTAAAAATATGCACTTTACGTGCACATCAAATACCCCCACACATCTTTTTATTCGTCCTCGAATAAACTAAAAACTAAGATAAATCTGTTTTCGCAGGAAGCACCATTGCATTGAACGTATGCAACAAGCCGTTAAACCTCTAGGTGTCCCTAGTAGGACGAGTGTTGTCTCGTGAGGGTTTTCAGCGGATACTACCCACAAAATTCAAATGCGATATGAAAACATTTTAAAAATGCAAGTTTTATTTACAAATATGTAAATGCAAGCTTTTGAAAATATTTACAAATGAAGGATTTTTAAATTAACACGAATAAGTTACATATATGTTTTGGTTATTATCAAGAAATTTTAGTCATTTTACTCGTCAAATTTTCAATTAAAATCAAATTATCATGACAAATAGACTATAGTTTAACTCGTTGTTTCGGCTGATAACACAGTGTAACTATGCAATGGATCCTTAGTTGATTATCAAAATTTGTCAAAGTAGTATTTTCACCCATGCACTACCTTGCGGACTTATGTGAGGGAAATATAGGACGTGGTAAGTGAACACAGAGTATGAACTTCTATTGACTATAGGCGCTATTAGTAAAAGAATTTTTATATACACACACCTAATTCAGATAAACTGATGCCATATATACTAATAGTGCACTGCCTTTCGGGCTTACGTGAGGAGGGTACAGAGCATGGCGAGTGAACACATGACTCTAGGTGCATATTAAGAAAAATATATACAAATATACAAGGTTTTTTTGCTTTGTTTTTTTTTTGAAGAGAGAGTTTTGCAAAATCATTTTAGCACCATTTAACTTAGAAGACAAAAAATGTTATGTCCGTTACTTGAATTTACCACTTTTTAAAACAAAGATTTTCAATTAGGAAATATTTCATAATCAACACGTATGAACCTTTCTATGTACTAGTTGAACCACCGTTATTTGTAATCAAACTTTATTTTTGTTAAGACAACTAAATTTTCAAAAATTTCAATTTTATAAACCAAAACCATATATTTATCCTAGTATTTCTTTTAAAAAATTAAAAAAATGCTTAAAAAAAATTTGTTTTGAGAATTTTTTTTTAAAAATAAAAAATTAGAAGGAAAATGTAAAATTAAACCATGAAAATTCGGAATTGATGTGAGACTCTGCCCATAGTTGATTTTGACCGTGTCTTCACACGCAATCCTGGTGAAAGGAGAAAAACAAAAATAAAAACATGACCTTTATTTACATGAAAAGATTATTATTTACAAGACATCAAAAAGTATTCCGTTAAAAAGTAAATGAACCGGTCTTCCAAAGACTGATTCATTTGTCTCGTCAAGTATACGAGATACAGCTAAAGCTTGAAAAACCGAATCATAAAAGATTTCGAAGTTGAATGTTGATTTGGAAAAACAAATGTCATTTTATTAAATTTCGTACGAGTTGTTTTATTTTCGATGATTTTTGGGGTAGATATAACGATTGTTGAAATTCAAGTTTATTTTCACCAAATTGAAATTCAAGTTTGTCATTGAAAACTTCTTCAAAATTGTTGATTTCAAACTCAAAATGGAGATTTAAATCTTCCCCTTCAGAATTCGACAACTCGTTTTCGAAAAGTCCAAAAAATTCATGTTCATTAACTTCGTATTCCTTTGTTGGATTGTCAACAACTTCACTACATGTATCGTATTCAAAATCCAAAGTTGTTGTAGTCAAATTTTCGAAATCGAAAAAAGGAAGATCAAAATTTAAATCGAATTTCTTACCCTTGAAAGAACTGAAATCTAACTTAATTACCGTGTTTTCAACAAATTCATTAAGATCATCATTTACAATTTCAAAAGTTGTTGTTTGAAAACCGTCAAATTGGGTAAAAGATGGATTATCACTCGACTCTTCACACGTTGGGATTTGCTTTTGTTGTTCACGTAATTTTTTGTATGTTTTAATCAACAAATTCGTGTGATCGTCCTAAATTTCGTTCATTTGTTCACAAAATCTAATTTACAATTATTAACTTGAGGATTTTCGATTGTTGAGAACAAGAATCGTCAATTTCGATAAACGGCGGATTATTATTTGATTCTTCACAAGATGGGATTTGATTTTGTTTCTCGTAGAATTTTTTTTAGGTTTCCCGCAACAAATCCTCATAATCTCTTTTCATTTGCTCAACTAAATCAAAATCATGATATTAATCTGAGAATTTTCAATTTGAATTTGTTGAGAACATAAATTGTCAATTGCACCAAAATCGAAACTATTCGCATTGCCAAAATCATTTGAAAAGTGATTCACATTTCTATTGTGATTTTGAAATTCATTTTCGAGTTCGAAGTTGAATTGGCATGGGTTATAATCAGAATCATTAGAATTTGAAAGTGAATTCAAATTTTGATTATTTCGAAAACTTTAACTTGAGTTATTGCACAATTCGTTCATCCTTTGATTTTGTAGTGTAACGATTTCAAGTAAAGATGAAATTATATTTTCAAGATTTGAGGGTTGGTCATTATTTTGAAAATTTTGTTATTTGAAAGTTGAATTTAGATAGTAGTTGTTGTTGAAATGTCCATAAGAATTTGGTGTGAAAGTATATGGATTATATTGATTTTCACAACTATTGTAAAATTCATGCGAATATGGAAATTCGGGCATTTTCAAGAATGTTTTTGGTTTTTTCATAAAGAAAAAATATTTATAGATAGAGTTTATTTTTCATAATGGAAAATTGATTTTTTTTTTTTTGTATTTTGGTATCTCAATTTTTTTATTTTTTTGGAAAAGATTTAATATATTTTTTGGATCTTTGATTTTCTAAAAAAACTAAGTAATTTTTTTGGGATTTTTGATTTGTGTGAAAATTCCAAAGGATTTTAAAACAAAAACTAAGTTAAGAAATATTTACAATTTTTTTGCTTTTTGATTTTGAATTGTTTTTCTTTTTTTTTCCAAATATGCACGAATTAATGCAACTAAATGAATGCAAATGTCTAATTATAAATTATTTATTCTAAATAGCTCCTAACCCGAAATTGTATAATCACGCTTTGTCTTACATCAACAAGATAGTTCTCAGCCAGGTAATGGGCAGGATTTATCGGTGCACCACGAATCACCGTAGCAATGCAGCCGAAGGTTTAAGTACCTTCAGAGAAACAATTCGGTATAAGATTTACGAATCACCGTAATATTTATAACTAATTATTGCTCTACCGCAGCTTAGACACCAAGAAATCAAATTGTTCAAAGAAGACAAATTGTCAATATGCATCTAAGCGTTATTGATTTCTAACCGTTATTATAAATCAAAATCTAATATGAAATGCAAAACTAAATTAAACGTGTATTAACAACGCAACTACGAATGAATTTGTTTTTTTTGGAATTTTTTTATGCAAGAAAACTAAAATGCAAGGCAAATAAAAACAATACATAGGGGTTAAAAGCAGTAAAAAAAAATTATAAGCAAGCAAGCAGCTATTTTTTTGGCAAGCGAATGATTATTCCTTATTTGCTTCTGTAACCTGAAAATAAAAATAAGATATATATACAGATTTTTTTTAAACAAATTCAAACAAACCAAATTAAAACAAAGCAAAAAAAAAAAAAAAAAAAAAAATCTTTTTTTGTCAAAGAAGAAATTAAAATAAATGAAAATAAAATAGAGATGAAACAAAACAACACAAATGAAACTAAACCAAATGAAAACAAAATTAGAACGAACTAGAACAAATAATTTTTTTTTTAATGTTTTTTTTAACGAAGATCTTTTCTTTTTTCATTTTAAGAAAACAACAACACAAAACAACTATTTTTTTAATTTGAGACAAGTCTATAGGCCAAATCCCAAATGGTTTTCAAACTTACAAATACCATTTCTTCTCCTTGATTCACACTAGAAGGCCATAAAGAAAACGAAATAAAACAAAAAGAAAAAATAAAAAGCTGAAGAATTTGTTTGCTCCCGGATTTACTCGATTAGCTTCGATCTCGATTGGCAAAAAGGTACGGGGGCGTGGGTTCTGATGGTGCTGCAGGGGTTCGCATGTTGTAGTTTGAAAGAGGCAATGGATGGCGGGGGGTTGTTAGATGAAGCAACAATGATTTGATGTCAATTTGGGGATTCAAGGAGGTACGGTTGGCAGGTGGTCGCGGTTGTTTGTGATTTTGGTGGAAAGCCTCTGCCTGTTCGAGTTTGCGTTTGATTTGAAGGAGTTGCAGTTGAGGATTAGCGAGGAGGAGCGCGATGGTGATTGAGTGAATTCGAGCTCGATTCGCCAAGGTGAAGTTGTAGTCGCAATTTTGGAAGGTGTTGTAGTGAGCAAGGGATGGATTATGTGGGAATTAAAGGGGCATAGGGTAGACGCAGCTGTATGTTTGCTCGATGTCCATGTTTGATTTGTGATACAAGAGTGTTGAAAGGAGGAGATCGTTGTAGCAGTGAGCCGCATGCAGGGGTGGACAGATGATGGAACTGCTGCTGTTTGATGAGGTGGTAGAGGAAGCAAGTTGATGTCGAAGCAGAGATTGTTTTGACGGTGATAATGATCGAGCAGATGGGTGAATGTGGTGGTGTTTGTATATGGTGGCGGAATTGTAGCAAGTCGGTGATGGGATGATCGAAGTGGTGGTAGATTGGACTTGGTTGGTAATTAATGGTATTGATATGTGGTGATATGGTGTTATGTTCAACGTATGTTATGTTCAGTGTATGGTGATAATTGGTGATAAGTGGTGATATGGTGTTGATAAGGGATGATCCCAGTGCCTTCTTCCAGTAGCATTTCCTGTGTTATGTTCAGCGTGATGGTGGCAGAACAAAAATGCGATGAAGTGTTAGGGGAATTGGAGGAACATTGAGGATGTGATGAAGTGTTGAAGTAGGAGACTGTGGGAAATGTTGTAATGGTGGAGCTGATGGGTTGTCTAAAGGGGAAATCAGGCATAGGTGAACATGGCAGTTGGTTATGTAGTGAACAACACACAGCCACTTCTGTTATAAGCAAGCAAGTGAGAGTGAGAGTGAAGTCAGGGTGCAGTAGGCTATGCTGTGGGTGGTTAGTAGTATGACTGAAGTGCGGATTGGAATGGTCGTGTTGATGTTGACTGGTATTGTATGCGATGGTGGTGGGTAGCAGTTATGGCAGAGTTCACAGAAATGTTTGCAGTGTGTTGATGGTCGGAGTGTTAGCGGTGGGTATGTGCACTTTGATGGTTAACAGCAGGAAGTGGCTCAGGTGGATGGACAGAGCTTTGGTGGATGGTCAGAATTTGAAGTTTGATGCTGTTGTATGTGTCAGTGGTTAAAAGGTAAGGAGAATGAAGTGGCAGAAATGCACAGACAGTTATGGTGATCAGAGGTGATTTATGGGGTGAATTGTGAGGAGACGGTGTATTTGTTGGTCTTTAATGTTATGAAGAGTGTATCAATATGCAAGGGTGCATGAAGTTTGGAGTATGGTGATGAACAGGATGCTGTGGTGATTTCTGGTTGTGTGCGCTTGTGGCTGTTGGAGGGGAGGTCGTAGGAGAGGTTGCGGTTGAAACTTGTGGATGTAAACTATTTGTAACAGAGGAAAAATAGAGAAATGAACAATAGAGGAACACAAGTGTAACAGAGAAATGTAGAGATGAAATGCAAATTTTTAATCAAAATGTTTCTGCTGTTTTCTTTTTAAGAGGAATGAAGAATGAAAATGCATTGTACAACGATGACACAAAAAATAGGGAATGCAAGAATGAAAACAGAAAGATGAGAACGGAAATTGGTATGCAAAGAAAAGGAACTGGTAAAACTTTTTTTATATATGTAAGAATTGAAACGGTGATAAGAAAATGAACAAATTATTATTTTTTAAATAGAAATAGAAATGCAAATGCACAATTAAAAGGAAACTAGAAAATTGCAAACAATAAAATCAAAATGCACACAAAAATCATAAAAACACTCCACACAACAACAAAAAAATTTAAATAAAAACACACACAAAATGAAAACACATAAAAATCGAACAACAATAGTTCGAAGAATTAAAAATTAAAATCAAAACTATTCCCTGCCAACGACACCAGAAACTTTTTCGTCGATAGAAATTCTATCGGTTTAGAAAAGCGTCGAGCGAATTTAAATTAAAATTAACCACAAGCGCACGGCATGCAAATGTTAATACGTGGCGAGTACCGGTAGATTCGCGGGAAATTGTTAGATTTTAAATTTATATTCAATCAAATTAAACCAAATTTGAAGAGAGTGTTAAGGTAATAAATGAGAAAACTAACAACTACAAAAGTGAATGAAAACTATGTGAATAAAACGGCAGTTTAGAGACAAATCCACTGCTCACATAGTTCAACAAAACTAGAAATTATGATCTTTTTTATCATTAGTGGGTTTAATTGATGTGTTTATCATAAGTATGACCTATTTGTGCTATTAATTAGCTCAACATAAATCATCAAACTATAACACATCCCTTAAACCACTTGCTAATTCTCATGAAAAATGACAACAGGTTGAAAGTAAAATCTATTTTAAACATGGCCTATTAACTATTAATTAGAAATATAGAACATCAAATTTTGATTCAACATTCACTTCATTACCATAATCATACGTAGATGAAGAGGTAATTCGTGTCTTGTGATTGTTTAAGCATAGCCTATTTGGTGTCAACAATATAGGCTATCAAATTCAAAGCAAAAACAACAAGGTAAACCACTTTAAGCATTGTCATTAAGCACAAAAAGAGAGCAATAATTATCAGAATGTTGAAGCTACATAATTAGAGAGCTTCGTTACTTTTAAACTGAAGGGGTTTAGCCTCTCATATTTGTTATCAAATCAGCAAATGTAGCTTGCAACATGAACAAAAAGAAGAGGAAAAAGAGATTAAAGTAAACAGAGAGCTAATTAAAAGAAAATGAAAGTTATTCTACTTGCAAGAAAAATAAATCTACACTACTAACATGAAAGGAAATAAACAAGTAAAAGGAAAGAGATGTATTAAATTGCAATCTTACATAAAAGAAATGGCTAAGTAGCCATGAAAAGAAAGAACTTTGATTTATTTTAGATCATAAACTAAGAGGGTAAGAAGTAGAGAGCCTAAAAGAAGAGAGTCTAAAAGAAGAGAGGAAGGTTACATGAAACATAAATGGTATTTATACAAGTTACAAACCCTAATTCACTTTTTTGGGAACTATCCAAAACTACCCCTTTAGGAAGTGTGATGGCCAAGTAACCATTAGCTTGGGATAATCCTTATTTAAATGTGCATGAAGCTTTAATGGCCCTTTAGCATATGCATTAGCTCTAATTTGTACATTAAGGTGGGTGAGGTCCTCCATGATCATGGCTTTGAATTATTTCCATCTTCATTCTTTTGTATCTTCTTTGTGCATGCATATATCTTCATGAAACAACTTGTATTTAAAGCCAAATTCCTACAAAATATTGTATAAATTTCCAATTAAATTTTCTCAAATTAACATATGCAAAAAATGACCATTTTGTCCCTATATAAAGATGAATATACGACGATTTGAAAATAATTTGAATTTTGGTTTAAATAAGTTAAAATACCCAATATGGTCATTTGTTTAATTTAAACAGATTAAACGTGATGGTAAAAATATGCACATTTACATGCACAACAATTCAACTCACCTAAAATCATACCCTTATTTCCGAATGAAATATAATTTTCAATAATCCTAACCCTAACTCTTACTCTGGCCCTATTCTTTTTCATCCTCATGTTAACATCAATAGTTCAACAATCACCAAGAGACAATAACATGAACAAGAAAAGAGCAGTGAGGCTAGGAATTTACCTTTAAGCGGCAACAATAAGTTGGTGGACCTAGAAGCACAATAGAGTAGATGTGAGGATGGGAATCAGAGTGAAGATAATGAGCTAGACTAGGAGCAAGAAGAAGTTGACCACCAAAATTGTCATGTGGGGGAAGAATTACATGCAAAAAAAATGACCATAAAAGAAAGTGGAAGCAATTCAAATAAGCAATGCAAATGGAAATGATTAAATTGAATATGGTTGGAACAATAGGGTAGAAATATGGTCCAAGATATTACGTTCTCGTATTTGAAAATTAGTAAGCAGAGGTCCCAAGGTTGTTAGTCAAAAAATTGTAATTTTTTTATTTTTTCTTTCGTATAATGATAGCAAGGCACTGTTTAGATTTGAACCATGTAATAAACGATTTCAATGAATTAAATTTGCATCAGATTTCTTTTGTTCCATATTCTCCCACCGTTGTTCATCCAAACTCTCATCAACTTCCTTTTTTCCCTCATTCCCGGCCAGAACTCGATCATGCCCAAGTATACAAGGAAGTTGCCTCTAGTTCCTCACAATTAGCATCAGATTTTACGATCTAGTAAGAGGAAGAAATAGATCCACACGCTCATGAATCAAGTAAGGAAAAACCATTAGAAGCACTTTTGTAAACCATGGAAACATGGAAGCATTGACAAGAAAGTAAATAAGAAAGTTAGCTCTAAGGCGGTACGTTCTTAAAACGGATTTTAATGAAATGACAACTGAAATAATTGATATTAAACAAGTTTTACACGTATTAATGTCCAAAATGCAAGCACCTAACGCTCTCTGCACTGAAAACAACAGATCTTTCACCGTTGAACGACCACTCAAAACTGAATAACCCTAAACTCCGATAACCAACCTGTAACGACCCGATATTTTCAACCATTCGCATCCGCACATGTCGGACTTGAATTGCTCAAAATACCGCGTTGTAAATAAAATTTGACAAATCTCAGAATATACAGTAAATACATAGCCACAGATCACAGACACAGAGTAAATAATAATGCAGCGGAAATAAAAGAGATAGTAGTTCATGAAGCTACTATATAAAAATAAGATACATCAGAGTTAAACAAGATACAACAGAAGAGTAACAAGATACATCAGGTATAAATCAGAATACATCACTGAATTCACTGGATACAAAAAGCAAAATAGATGGCTAGATCTTCAAGGAAAGCTCCAGCTCCAAAGGTGAATCTTGAATGTTAACTCACTCAATCTGACTCGAGCGTAAAGCAAAACACAAAACACTCGAGTCAGGACATAAATACTTATGAACTGTAAATCAACTCAAGTGAACAGTAACAAAATGCATCAGTAACTTAAAGGATGCTTGGGATCGCCCATCCTTTAAGGATCCGTTAAACTATTTACTATGTAGTAATATTGCGCTATTATAATAGTGTCTACAGTAAAATAATAATACTTTTAAATAGCGTTCCGGGCTACCCATATCACCCTTCACACATAATAGTCCCAGTAGTCCATCCAATATCATGCCATCTCCACTCCGGGTGACTGTCAGAGGATACCACATGGGCTACGGGAGAAAAACAAACTCGTTGTAAAGGCTCGGTATGGTAGGTGACACGGCACACAAGGCAATGCCAGGGTAGATATACCAATTACGCACACGGGCTGGTGGTAACGCAGCAGCCACATACGCCCACCTCGGAACACACTCCCATATCAAAATCGGAGGATGGTCATCTAATCAATCACCAGTAAGAGTATAGTATCGAAGAATGTGTCCGATAGGAGGAATGACCTCACTTGGCCCGAGATCGCTCCTGTTTTAGCCACCTTATGCCAACTCATGGGAGTTGGGTCCACGTAATATACCTCAAGAATGTCGCCACCATCCTACTTCATTCTGGAATATCCACCGCGTACGCGGTTGTTAAAGTGGTTTTCGGAGTTGGCAGAGAGTATGACAACTTACGATCCCGGTCTCTTTAACAACCAAACGTTATTATAACGCCGTGGTCATTTCAAAATAGTTTATACTTTAAAAAGATCAAATCATTTCATTTCAAACTATATTTCTTTCAAAATAGTTTATACTTCGAAACCAAAACCATTTTTATTCCAAAACTATTTATTCAATCAAAATAGTTTATACTTCAAAACCAAAAACATTTCAAACATATATTCATTTCAAAATCATAATATTTTCAAAGTATAACTCTTTCGAAACCAAAAATACTTGAAACAATTACACTTTGAAAATCATAACATTTCAAAATCATACATTTGAAATCATCGGATATTCATTTAATTCTTTACATTTTACAATTCATTCAATTAATCCCAAATTTTCAATTTCCAACTTAATTCAATTCAAACCATCAGTTTCAATTAAATTTCCCAATAACCATTTCAAATGATATCATTTTCAAATATAGATTTGATCCACAAATTAAACTATTCAATTTTTAATAAATTTCAAAGCTTTAATATCCCGCATTTCAAAACTAAATTTTATAATTTCATATATCTCAAATCTAGTTTCATTATTACTTAGTTTTGAAATATTCATTTCATAAATCCAATACTATTTAAATAAACTCAATTTACAATTAAACTAAATATCCTTTCATACCAATATAAACTTCAAATATTCATTTATCAAAAGTACATATCATTCTAATTCATATTCTTTATCAAAATAAAGATCAAATCATTTCCAAACCTTATTATCAAATCATTATTTGAATTCAAATTCAAATACTCAAATTTAAATATCATTTTTAAATCAAATAAGTCATTCATTTGTTATTTCAAGTATCATTACAAAATACATTAAAAATTCCATTCAAAATTCATTTATCTCATTACATTTCATTCCATTTAACACATAACCAAGTAAACCTTACTTAATTTCAAATTCAAATTTAAATTCCTTAGAAATTCAAATTTAAATATTAAAATATATTCAAAACTTCTTAAATTTCACAATTAATCAATTTCCAAAATTTAAATCATTTAACACTTTAAAATATAACTCAAACAGTGTTAAAAACTATAACATTTCAAACATTGTCAAATTATAGCAACGACAGCATTTATAAAGTGCTATCGTAGCTTATAGCTTCCAAAAATGGTTTAGTTCAAGAATAATGGCATATATAAAATGTCGTAATAGATATTTAGTTATTTCAAACATTGTTAGATTCAAAACAATAGCATTTAAAAATGCTGTCAAAAGACTACAACATTTTGAAAATGCTATGAATTCCAGATTTCATTTTTGCTTTTCAAAAAAATAATAAAACTCCAAATTTTTATTATAACTTAAAAATCATATTTCTAGACTTCAAAATTTCACATTTAAAATCATTTTAACATATGATTTAACACAACAAAAATTTTAGATCAAATATTCAATTTAAAAACTCCATTCATTTATTAAGTCAAAATTCACTGTTTATTAACATATAAATTAAATAAAACTTAAAATTTTACTTCATATATAATTTTAAAACTTTAAATTTAATTTCCATTATTTATTTACATTTTAAAATAAAATTTAAAGTCTAAAATCTCAATTATTTCACATTTACATACTCAAATTCACAATTTCAAGACTTAATATTTAATTTTCTTAAAACCATAAAATATATATTTTTAAATCAAAATTTCATACTTTTAAAAATACATATTTTAATAAATATCATTTAAAAATATACCATGGGGTCTGTATATAATTTTCTAACCTAGCTCAAGTGATACGGATATATATCATTTCAATCCGCAGTTTACAAAGAAAACCCGGGTTCTATCATTTCAAACCCGCAATCCCAAGTCAAATAAAATACAATAAAAATCGCTCAGGCCTATAATTTCAGTCCATAACGATTTTTCCCTAATCTAAAGTCCGTTTGGGTATGTATCATTTCAACCCATAGTGATTCTATTCTAACAGGGAACTTGCAGTGTGAATATATGCATAAACAATATAAACAATGTCAATGTCACAATATAATGTCATATATCAGATGTCAGGTGATAATTAACAGTTTTAACATGATAATAACATGGCATAGCATATCATATGATCATCATTAACTTGCATAACATTTTATATTACTAAACACTTGTCATTAATTTACTATTTCATAAGTAAATATGTCAGAGTGAGAAAGACTCACCTTTTACGAAGCTAGAGACAAACAACACACACAAGAGCGATTCCAAAGGCACGACAAGCACGATTTGATTTGAATTGATGGAGACGCTTGTAAACAACACAAAATATAACATACATAAGCACAAACATAGATATCGACATACAAATATAATCAACAACTTTAGTTTGCAGAACAGTTGCAAAACAAGAGAGATGACCAAACCTTAGAAGCAAAAGACTTGCACACGACAACATAAGCTTGTCGCATGATCAAATGGGCTTGCTCTCATCATACTAGGCTCAGCCTAGATGCCAACATGGCTCAGGTTTGGGTCAATATGAGTTCATATGACTCGGCCTAACTTGGATATGAAGGAGTGGAAGTTGTGACATGAGAAATACAAAAGTCAAGGCAATTAAGTGGATTTTTGGTGCAACTATAGGTTCGGCCTACCATGGCTTGGGCTTGGTCATGCAAGGGGATGGTCAGGTGGTGGATGGAGTGGCGGCCAGAGGTGGTGGAGGGACTGGTGGTGGCGGCCATGGAGGTGGTTTAGGTTAAAAATGAAGGCTATGGCCTTAAGGGTTTGCCTAGGCTAGTTTGGTGGAACTTTTGTGCAAATTTTGTGGTGCAACATCAACGGATGGTCATGGCTACTGTCTTGGTCAGAGGAGAGGCTTATGAGCTGCTGGAGATGATGGTGGAGAGAATGGTAGTGGTGGTGGTAGAGGCTAGGCCTAGCAAAACACAAGAAGGATCAATGCAAAAATCAATAGGAAAATCATAAAAACAAGAAGAAAGATGATAGAATTTACCAAATTTTTGTAAAACAAATGGCCATGAGTTTTTTTTCTCAAGAAAGATGATAAAATTTTCGTGAGAAAGAGTGAGGAATGGGGCTGAAAGTTGGAGTAGGGTACGGCCAAAGCATTGATGAATGGAGTTTGGAAAGTGAAAGGTCGGAATGCAAAAGGACTAAGCATACAAAAGATCTCAAACTCTTCATATATTCATTATTTCTTTTTAAATTTTTATATAACTGAAAAACATATATAAATTCAGTTAAAATACGAAAATATAGTAAATAAACAAAAATAAATAAATTAATTATTAATTATATATAGTTTAATTAAATATAACAGCAAAATTTGCAACTAGTCTTGAAAATATGAAAAATAAGTGCAATGAACTTGGGAAAATTTTTTATGTACTTAAAAATATTTATAAATAAAGATAAGAACACAAAATAAAAAGAAAATCACAAAAATAAATAAATAAATTTTAATTTAAATATAGTTTAGATGAAGAAAATAGCAGATAAAAGGAAAACAGCCTTTTAAAAATAGGAAATCATCATAGTAAATTTTAGAAAAATTCTATTATCATTTCAAAAATATTTAAAAGTAAAAATATACATAATATAACCTATTAAAACATATTAAAATAAAATATGACAAAGAAAAATAAAATTTATACAATTTAAAATAACAAAATTGCAAAATAAACAATTTATACTCAAAATTGAAATGTACATATCTTTTGCAGTTTAACTCCGTTTTCCACGAAACAAAAAGCAATGTTCAAGTTATTAAATCTATTTTCATAATAAAAGATAAGATTAAAAATTTCAAACTTTTAAATTTTTAAGTTAAAAGTCAAAGTTTGACTATTTTGACCAAAATCAACATTTTCTGGAAATATTCAATTTATGCATGTTTGAAATTCTAATCCACATCAAAATCAACATTTATATTTAAATTAACAAAATATATTAATTTTAATAAATAAAATAAAGTTTTTAAATTAGGAATTTAAATTAAAATAATTAAAATATACAATTACAATAATCAGAAAATACAGGGTTGTTACACTCTCCCCCACTCAAAACTTTTCGTCCCCGAAAAGGAATGAGGTACGGGAAAGCACAGAAAAAGATTGAATGAAATAGTATTAAGACAAGATGACAAGAAGATTAAAATTATACCTGATAACTGTTGCTATAGGTAAGTTTAACAATGTGGAGATGATCTTTCCAAGATCTTCCAGAATCAAGAACACAAGCAGAAAAAAATCTTTTAGAATCTGATTCACCCTTCCCATTTAACCGACGGTCTGTGGATGGCAAGCAGTGCTTAGATTCAAAGATGAGTACCAAAGATTATTAAAGATTATAGAAAGATTTCTAAACAGACTGGTATAAGCAATAGCCTTCACATTCTGTTGCAAGATAAGGGAAATAAGGATAACCAAAAGATAGTTTGAAAACAAAATAAGATAATAAATTTGAAACCACAAAAATTTCAACTTAAATTGATAATAAATCTTACACAAGTTAAATAAATCTAAACTATCTCTAATTTCATTATCTAATCATCCAATTATCTTAAATTGACAAATCCCTAAAATCATGTATTTGAAAATATTTTATTATACTCAAAATGTACCAAATAAAATTTAATTCTTCTTCATTACTAATTAAAATTAAACTTATTCCTCTCAATATATTTTATCACCTATGTTAAATATATTTACACTCATTGTAACTCCCTTAAATTGATTCTTAGTTCCTTTATCATCATTTTATATTGTAAATTATTCCATTACACTTTTTCTTTATTTACCTCTGTTAATCCTTTTATAACTTAAATTTAAGTATATAACATTTATAATAACCACTCAAATTTTATTTATAAAATCTTTTTTTTATATTGTATATTATCCAATTACATATTCAACTTTTGAAAATTAAGGTAAGTTATATTGGAATGAAATTGTGTATTATACAAATAAAACTTTCTAATTCAATTATTTCAAGCTTGAATATTTATCCAAATCTTGAAATTATACTTAGAAATTATCTTTGAAGAAAAAATTTAGGAATTAAATTTTCGATAAATTCCAAACTATTTAGAGATAAATAAATGCTCATATACTATATATATCCATTCAAATTTAAATCATATATCAGCATATGTTATAAATCCATTCTTATTTTAGAAACTAAAATCAATTAAATTTTCCCAAAACAAAACTGTAGCAGGACTACAGAATGGTCTCTTCACTTCGAAACTCGAAAATGAATGTCGATGATGCTGCAGTCATCACCGAAATTATTTTCCAGCGACAAAGAGAAGAGCACTAAATTTAAATTTAAAATTCTTTGGAAACAAATTTCTATTCGAAAATACTTTAAATAATATATCCTTTAAAACTTTAAACACAAAGTTTGAAGTCCATCGAAAATTAAATTCTCAAATTCTTGTTTTACATTCATTTTAAATTTCCAAATAAATTTATAACCATGTTTTATAGTTAAATTAGATATATGAAACAATAGAAAATGATATATAAAACAAATATTATTTCTTAACAACCAATTCAAATAAAATCCAGATAAAGATTTATAATATAGTTACAAAATTTATTTCCTTACTAAATTTTAAAAACATATTGTGTCAGTTTGCTCTGTTCAAGTGTTTTGGAAATCTTATCGATAGCGTTGATCAGACGAATCGATTAGAAACCCAAATCAACATCAACAACTCAAATAAGACAATATATAAAACATTTTAAATATTAGTTTACACATACACTTCAAGAATAATTTGAATATAAGTTGGAAACAAAGATGAGATGATTAAATAACAGAATAGGGAGATGGAAGAGTTTATATAAATCGCGGGCAACCTTAACCGGGTCAACCGTGACTTAAAGAATAAGATCGATGTGGATTTCATGGGTAAATCGACATTCGATCTCAAGATGTAGAGTTCGAAATTATAAGAGATACTAGCATCTAAACCGAGGATATAGAATCTCTGGAGAATCGATGTTGTTGTAAAGGAGTTTTCCCCTTTTCAAATAAATCTGAGGTTGGCGAGACCGCCGACTCATTATGAAGATCTTTTGAAGTGGAGTTATGGGATACTCCAGAAACAAAAGAAGATAAATAGTGAGGGACACGAATGGATTTTGGAACCACAGGGAATGTTCCGAAATTCAAAGGAATCGAGTCAAAAAGGAAGAGATTTAAACTCGAATGAAAGTGATTCTGTAAATACATTTACCCTATATACTGAGTTTTGCCTAGAGCTACCAAAGCTCTGATACCAACTGTAACGACCCTATTTTCAACCATTCGCATCCGCACATGTCGGACTTGAATTGCTCAAAATACCGCGTTGTAAATAAAATTTGGCAAATCTCAGAATATGCAGTAAATACATAGTCACAGATCACATACACAGAGTAAATAATAATGCAGCGGAAATAAAAGAGATAGTAGTTCATGAAGCTACTATATAAAAATAAGATACATCAGAGTTAAACAAGATACAACAGAAGAGTAAATAGATACATCAGATATAAATCAGAATACATCATTGAAATCACTGGATACAAAAAGCAAAATAGAGGGCTAGATCTTCAAGGAAAGCTCCAGCTCCAAAGGTGAATCTTGAATGCTAACCCACTCAATCTGACTCGAGCGTAAAGCAAAACACAAAACACTCGAGTCAGGACATAAATACTTATGAACTGTAAATCAACTCAAGTGAACAGTAACAAAATGCATCAGTAACTTAAAGGATGCTTGGGATCGCCCATCCTTTAAGGATCCGTTAAACTATTTACTATGTAGTAATATTGCGCTATTATAATAGTGTCTACAGTAAAATAAACATACTTTTAAATAGCGTTCCGGGCTACCCATATCACCCTTCACACATAATAGTCCCAGTAGTCCATCCAATAACATGCCATCTCCACTCCGGGTGACTGTCAGAGGATACCACACGGGCTACGGGAGAAAATTTGGCAAATCTCAGAATATACAGTAAATACATAGTCACAGATCACAGACACAGAGTAAATAATAATGCAGCGGAAATAAAAGAGATAGTAGTTCATGAAGCTACTATATAAAAATAAGATACATCAGAGTTAAACAAGATACAACAGAAGAGTAACAAGATACATCAGGTATAAATCAGAATACATCACTGAAATCATTGGATACAAAAAGCAAAATAGATGGCTAGATCTTCAAGGAAAGTTCCAGCTCCAAAGGTGAATTTTGAATGCTAACTCACTCAATCTGACTCGAGCGTAAAGCAAAACACAAAACACTCGAGTCAGGACATAAATACTTATGAACTGTAAATCAACTCAAGTGAACAGTAACAAAATGCATCAGTAACTTAAAGGATGCTTGGGATCGCCCATCCTTTAAGGATCCGTTAAACTATTTACTATGTAGTAATATTGCGCTATTATAATAGTGTCTACAGTAAAATAAACATACTTTTAAATAGCGTTCCGGGCTACCCATATCACCCTTCACACATAATAGTCCCAGTAGTCCATCCAATATCATGCCATCTCCACTCCGGGTGACTGTCAGAGGATACCACACGGGCTACGGGAGAAAAACAAACTCGTAGTAAAGGCTCGGTATGGTAGGTGACACAGCACACAAGGCAATGCCAGGGTAGATATACCAATTACGCATACGGGCTGGTGGTAACGCAGCAGCCACATACGCCCACTCGGAACACACTCCCATATCAAAATCGGAGGATGGCCATCTAATCAATCACCAGTAAGAGTATAGTATCGAAGGAATGTG
This sequence comes from Allium cepa, assembly GCA_030765085.1. Taxonomy (NCBI): domain Eukaryota; kingdom Viridiplantae; phylum Streptophyta; class Magnoliopsida; order Asparagales; family Amaryllidaceae; genus Allium; species Allium cepa. The sequence goes on from CM060938.1 coordinate 850,387,484, forward strand.
TCCGATAGGAGGAATGACCTCACTTGGCCCGAGATCGCTCCTGTTTTAGCCACCTTATGCCAACTCACGGGAGTTGGGTCCACGTAATATACCTCAAGAACGTCGCCACCATCCTACTTCATTCTGGAATCTCCACCGCGTACGCGGTTGTTAAAGTGGTTTTCGGAGTTGGCAGAGAGTATGACAACTTCCGATCCCGGTCTCTTTAACAACCAAACGTTATTATAACGCCGTGGTCATTTCAAAATAGTTTATACTTTAAAAAGATCAAATCATTTCATTTCAAACTATATTTCTTCAAAATAGTTTATACTTCAAAACCAAAACCATTTTTATTTCAAAACTATTTATTCAATCAAAATAGTTTATACTTCAAAACCAAAAACATTTCAAACATATATTCATTTCAAAATCATAATATTTTCAAAGTATAACTCTTTCGAAACCAAAAATACTTGAAACAATTACACTTTGAAAATCATAACATTTCAAAATCATACATTTGAAATCATCGGATATTCATTTAATTCTTTACATTTTACAATTCATTCAATTAATCCCAAATTTTCAATTTCCAACTTAATTCAATTCAAACCATCAGTTTCAATTAAATTTCCCAATAACCATTTCAAATCATATCATTTTCAAATATAGATTTGATCCACAAATTAAACTATTCAATTTTTAATAAATTTCAAAGCTTTAATATCCCGCATTTCAAAACTAAATTTTATAATTTCATATATCTCAAATCTAGTTTCATTATTACTTAGTTTTGAAATATTCATTTCATAAATCCAATACTATTTAAATAAACTCAATTTACAATTAAACTAAATATCCTTTCATACCAATATAAACTTCAAATATTCATTTATCAAAAGTACATATCATTCTAATTCATATTCTTTATCAAAATAAAGATCAAATCATTTCCAAACCTTATTATCAAATCATTATTTGAATTCAAATTCAAATACTCAAATTTAAATATCATTTTTAAATCAAATAAGTCATTCATTTGTTATTTCAAGTATCATTACAAAATACATTAAAAATTCCATTCATAATTTATTTATCTCATTACATTTCATTCCATTTAACACATAACCAAGTAAACCTTACTTAAATTCAAATTCAAATTTAAATTCCTTAAAAATTCAAATTTAAAAATTAAAATATATTCAAAACTTCTTAAATTTCACAATTAATCAATTTCCAAAATTTAAATCATTTAACACTTTAAAATATAACTCAAACAGTGTTAAAAACTATAACATTTCAAACACTGTCAAATTATAGCAACGACAGCATCTATAAAGTGCTATCGTAGCTTATAGCTTCCAAAAATGGTTTAGTTCAAGAACAACGGCATTTATAAAATGTCGTAATAGATATTTAGTTATTTCAAACATTGTTAGATTCAAAACAATAGCATTTAAAAATGCTGTCAAAAGGCTACAACATTTTGAAAATGCTATGAATTCCAGATTTCATTTTTGCTTTTCAAAAAAATAATAAAACTCCAAATTTTTATTATAACTTAAAAATCATATTTCTAGACTTCAAAATTTCACATTTAAAATCATTTTAACATATGATTTAACACAACAAAATTTTTAGATCAAATATTCAATTTAAAAACTCCATTCATTTATTAAGTCAAAATTCACTGTTTATTAACATATAAATTAAATAAAACTTAAAATTTTACTTCATATATAATTTTAAAACTTTAAATTTAATTTCCATTATTTATTTACATTTTAAAATAAAATTTAAAGTCTAAAATCTCAATTATTTCACATTTACGTACTCAAATTTACAATTTCAAGACTTAATATTTAATTTTCTTAAAACCATAAAATATATATTTTTAAATCAAAATTTCATACTTTTAAAAATACATATTTAATAAATATCATTTAAAAATATACCACGGGTCTGTATATAATTTTCTAACCTAGGTCAAGTGATACGGATATATATCATTTCAATCCGCAGTTTACAAAGAAAACCCGGGTTCTATCATTTCAAACCCGCAATCCCAAGTCAAATAAAATACAATAAAAATCGCTCAGGCCTATCATTTCAGCCCATAAAGATTTTTCCCAAATCTAAAGTCCGTTTGGGTATGTATCATTTCAACCCATAGTGATTCTATTCTAACAGGGAACTTGCAGTGTGAATATATGCATAAACAATATAAACAATGTCAATGTCACAATATAATGTCATATATCAGATGTCAGGTGATAATTAACAGTTTTAACATGGTAATAACATGGCATAGCATATCATATGATCATCATTAACTTGCATAACATTTTATATTACTAAACACTTGTCATTAATTTACTATTTCATAAGTAAATATGTCAGAGTGAGAAAGACTCACCTTTTACGAAGCTAGAGACAAACAACACACACAAAAGCGATTCCAAAGGCACGACAAGCACGATTTGATTTGAATTGATGGAGACCCTTGGAAACAACACAAAATATAACATACATAAGCACAAACATAGATATCGACATACAAATATAATCAACAACTTTAGTTTGCAGAACAGTTGCAAAACAAGAGAGATGACCAAACCTTAGAAGCAAAAGACTTGCACACGACAACATAAGCTTGTCACATGATCAAATGGGCTTGCTCTCATCATACTAGGCTCAGCCTAGATGCCAACATGGCTCAGGTTTGGGTCAATATGGGTTCATATGACTCGGCCTAACTTGGATATGAAGGAGTGGAAGTTGTGACATGAGAAATACAAAAGTCAACGCAATTAAGTGGATTTTTGGTGCAACTATAGGTTCGGCCTACCATGGCTTGGGCTTGGTCATGCAAGGGGATGGTCAGGTGGTGGATGGAGTGGCGGCCAGAGGTGGTGGAGGGACTGGTGGTGGCGGCCATGGAGGTGGTTTAGGTTAAAAATGAAGGCTATGGCCTTAAGGGTTTGGCTAGGCTAGTTTGGTGGAACTTTTGTGCAAATTTTGTGGTGCAACATCAACGGATGGTCATGGCTACTGTCTTGGTCAGAGGAGAGGCTTATGAGCTGCTGGAGATGATGGTGGAGAGGATGGTAGTGGTGGTGGTAGAGGCTAGGCCTAGCAAAACACAAGAAGGATCAATGCAAAAATCAATAGGAAAATCATAAAAACAAGAAGAAAGATGATAGAATTTACCAAATTTTTGTAAAACAAATGGCCATGAGTTTTTTTCTCAAGAAAGATGATAAAATTTTCGTGAGAAAGAGTGAGGAATGTGGCTGAAAGATGGAGTAGGGTACGGCCAAAGCATTGATGAATGGAGTTTGGAAAGTGAAAGGTCGGAATGCAAAAGGACTAAGCATACAAAAGATCTCAAACTCTTCATATATTCATTATTTCTTTTTAAATTTTTATATAACTGAAAAACATATATAAATTCAGTTAAAATACGAAAATATAGTAAATAAACAAAAATAAATTAATTATTAATTATATATAGTTTAATTAAATAAAACAGCAAAATTTGCAACTAGTCTTGAAAATATGAAAAAAAAGTGCAATGAACTTGGGAAATTTTTTTATGTACTTAAAAATATTTATAAATAAAGATAAGAACACAAAATAAAAAGGAAATCACAAAAATAAATAAATAAATTTTAATTTAAATATAGTTTAGATGAAGAAAATAGTAGAAAAAGGAAAACAGCCTTTTAAAAATAGGAAATCATCATAGTAAATTTTAGAAAAATTCTATTATCATTTCAAAAATATTTAAAAGTCAAAATATACATAATATAACCTATTAAAACATATTAAAATAAAATATGACAAAGAAAAATAAAATTTATACAATTTAAAATAACAAAATTGCAAAATAAACAATTTATACTCAAAATTGAAATGTACATATCTTTTGCAGTTTAACTCCGTTTTCCACGAAACAAAAAGCAATGTTCAAGTTATTAAATCTATTTTCATAATAAAAGATAAAATTTAAAATTTCAAACTTTTAAATTTTTAAGTTAAAAGTCAAAGTTTGACTATTTTGACCAAAATCAACATTTTCTGAAAATATTCAATTTATGCATGTTTGAAATTCTAATCCACATCAAAATCAAAATTTATATTTAAATTAACAAAATATATTAATTTTAATAAATAAAATAAAGTTTTTAAATTAGGAATTTAAATTAAAATAATTAAAATATACAATTACAATAATAAGAAAATACAGGGTTGTTACACAACCATTCCTTTCCAAACTATACAAATCCAAACAACCAACAACCAAATCAATATAACCCCTCTTTAATCAATCAAAGACCACTATTTCGTTAAATGTGAAGACTGCCCTAAATCACCGGCACCCAATATACCTGTGTATAGTACGCCATGAAAGTGCCCGATCGATGCAGGGTGATAATCAAGGTAGTAAATAAAGGAAATCAAAAACAGAACCTATCATGTATCTCATAGAGCATAGAATAAATTTTAATCATAGAGCATATAATAAATTATAATGGTAAACATATCAGATATAAGGATAGGTGAGATAGTAATGGCTAAATGAATCACAAAACTCAAAGTATATAGATCCATACAGTGAAAAACACAAGTGGTAGAGTTATACACCAAATAATGGCTCATAAACAAATTATCTCTAGATAATAAAGGCACTATCATGCTCCGTAGTATTGTGTAGAAGAATAGCAAATCGTAGTAAATGTAATAATATGAGAATGTAATCTCCTGCTCGTCCTTCCTTCAACTCCATGTGCTTACTAGATTTGATATCCTTAATCTACTTATTTTAGAGTACCTGGAGTAATAGGAAGAAAAACATAAAACTTCGAGTTAGATAACTGTAACGACCTGGAATTTCCGTCAATTAAAATTTGAATATTTATTTGATTTTAAATATTAATAAGTAAAATTTGTAAGTCGAATAAATTTTATTTCGAATATCTAGATTTAATTTGATAATTAAATCGATAATTTAATATTTGAAATTACAGAAATAATTGGAAATTAGGTTTAATATGATTAAAATTGATTTGTAAAATTTTATTTAATCATATTGGAGTTATAACGATGATATAGAACTTTTATAATCAAATTAAAAGTTAATTTGTGAAAATTGAATATTTTAATATTTAATTGACGTGTAAAAATAGCCATTTTGCAAAAAGTCTCGGATTTCGATGAAACCAGTTTCATATGATCCGTAATATGATATTATTGAAAGATTTCAAATTTCATGTCAATCGGATTTACCGTTTGTCCGGGGCAAGCCAAAACACATGGAAATTCGTTTAATTGGTTTAATTTAAAATCGATCGTTTTTTCCGTAACTCGCACAGATGATTGAATTATCCTCCAAAACCTATTCCGTTGTGTCCGGAACGCGGGTTAAACTCTAGAAACGCCGGTCACCGTGCGAGATTTGAAGTTCGAAAATTTGGAGTGAATAGTGTTTTTCGTTCGATTATCTATAAAAGCACCTCACAACTTCAATTTTGCAAAACAAAAACCCTAACCCTAATTTTAAGCGTTCAGTCGCCACTTGATATTAATGGCCAAAATATTGTCTCCTTCTCCCCTCAATCACTCTCAAGCCGTAGACAATTAGGAAGAACCTTCAACTAACAAATCGAAGAGCATCGGGAGATCTTCGAATCCATACGGACATGATGGATTTTAGAGCAACGTAGTGGAAGTTATAGGCCCGCGTCCTCCTGCAGTTCGTGCACGTTTTTCACTGCACTGGGGGGCCGAGTGCCACGTTTTTCGGGGTGGTGGTGGAGTGGAGGATGCTCTTTGACGTGGCGTAGTTCGATCAAACTGGAATCGAGCGGAGGTGGCTCGATAAATCGAGGGAGGACAGCGTGCTATGGGTTCTTCACGTGAACGTTAACTGAAGGAGGAAGAAGCACGAAGCAGCGGTCGTGATTTCCTCTCCTGGAACGAACGGCCGAGATTAGGTTATAAAAAAAATAAAGAAAATGAAATTGTTTATATATATAAATTCGTGTAAACTTATAAATATCATAACTTTTTGCAACGAGGTCGGAATTTGACGAAATGACTTGCGTCGGGTTCATTTTGTCGAGCACTACGCAATGAAACTGGTTTGGAGTCATTTGGAGCTAGTGAAAATTTCGGGTAAAATTAAACGCACGTTTAGTTTTATTCGAAATAAAACGCTACAACTATTATCGGAAACCAAGGTGAGAACTTCTCACTCAATCGAATTGTTTCGATTTAAATTTTAAATAATTAGATTTAAAATTTCTTGATTGTGTGATTGGATGATAATTATTATCTGTTGTATGGAAATAGACCATATACACCGTATATTAAGCGGATGTTATTTATTAAAAACATATACCTCGATAATTCCAACTTATATAGAATTGGTATTATATATGTACTTGGAGTTGATTTCCCGCATTTTATAGCGGATGAGACCATATTGAGCCGCATAATAGCGGATAATATTTTGTAAATCCCATATACCGCGATATTCCGTCCTGAAGCGGAATTGGTATTGTGCTAACATCTTTGGATGCAGGGAAATAGGTTGGAGGGATCCAACTGGATTCCTCAAATGATTGAATTGGTTTCAATGTTGTATGTTGATCTATTTATAATCTGCGTGATTATCTTTGTGATTGAAATCGTTAAAGGCTAAAATTTAGCGGAATATATTTTTGGTATCGTTAGATGCCGAAAATAAATAAAATTGGATTTTTGGAAATGTAAGTTGAGAATTCATAATAAAATTTAATTTTCGAATTGATTCATTTTAAATAAATAAACGTTGAAATTTTTATGTTATAAAAATTATGATTTTTGTGAAATAAAACCGAAATGTGATTTTTGAAATAAGTAGTTGATTAACTTATAAAATGGTTTAAATTGGGATTTTTGAATTATTATAAATGATTTATATAAAAGATTTATAAAATTGATATTTATAAATTAAAAATATTGGAATTATAAAACGAGTTTATAAGTGTTAAAATGAAATATAAACGGATTTCATAAGTGGATGAAATCTATAGATTTATAAATTGTGAAGTTATAAAATGAATAGATTTTTGTAAAATAAAAGATTTATAAGTAATTAACTTATAAATTGGATTTTGGCGTGTAAATGGAATATGGATTGAATTTGTTAATAAAGTGATTTTATAAATTGGAGTTGTTATAAAGTATAGATGGAATTTATAAACGTTGTTTTATAAATCCGAAATTGACTTATTTTGATAAGTTTAATTATTATAGCTTATTAAAGGAGATATATCCACGATTTTGGGACAGTGGATAATCCTTTAGATAAAATATGTAGAAATTGAATTTGGTTAATGAAGTATATTCACGATTTTGGACGGTGAATAATATATTAAAGTAATATTTTGGGAAAGTGATATTCTAAATAGAATTAAAACGATTTAAAGATGTTTTAAATTGTATTAAGTGTCGAAACCATAGATTTCAACATTCATTGTTGAAATAGACGTTTTTGAGAGATAAGGAAACGACGGACTATAACACTGTTGTTATAGTAAATGATTTTCGAAAGAAAATGTTTTATATAGTATTGGGATTTATATATCTATCACAATTTCGAATCCCTATACTAGTGATTTTGGGTTGTCGTAACGATGTTTTACGCAACATTCGTTTTGACTCAAATAAATGTGTTTAAGAGAATGTTTTCCTTAAAGAATAAATTATATATTTAATTGTGATTTAAGTATATTGAGTATTTTCCAAGTGTTGAAAATAAACAGATTTGTGAATTACTTATTATTAAATAAGTATGGAAATGTTTTTCCAATATGAAGTGAATGTTTTGAGATTCTATCTTTTAAATATAAATTGAAAATGAATATTAGAAATCAATTTAAAAGTCGTATATTCATAGATATTTTGGAAATGTAAATTCACTATGGAATTTATAAAAGAAAGGGAAATTTGTTTAAAAATAAACATTGATTTATTTTTGAAGTGTGGAAATAAATTTACGGATTTGGAACGTAAGTTTAAAATAAATCGGTAAGGATTTATTTGATTGATTTAAATGAACCATTTTAAATTGAAAATGGATAAATATTTGAAAGTGTTTCCGTTTAAGGAAATTGATTTGAAATTTGTTTTCAAAGATTGAAAGGTGAAAAATGATTTGAAATTTGTTTTCAAATGGTTGAAGTGTGGAAAATATATCTTGTAAAGATATTTGTGGAAAATAAATAATTTGGGAAATTATTTGAAATCGGGTTATGTTGTGAATATTGATTGATAGTTAAATAACCGACTATCAATATTGACCCTTAAATGGCTATTTGTTGGGAATTGGTTGAAATTGAATGCTACACTTATTTTAAAATTATTGTGCTCGTTATTCGGATTACCCATTCTGAATAGTGATACGACGTAATGGATAGCATTGAAGACCGGTGGTGAAGACCGGGTATTTGTGAAAACGATAGGATGACCTATCGATTGTCTCTGCATCGTTAGCTACGGTATGGAGATTTCTTTTGTGATGGGAAATTCGATCGAGATTGTGAATACCCGAATTGCAAGGGCTTCTTTTGAAGTGCCTTCGATTCTGTTTGATCCCGGAACAGACTTGTATGGTTACGTGTCTGACATTACATAAGCAGATTTCTTTCAAATATATTTCCGTTGGTGGCGGAGAATTTATTCTCTTAGCTTAACTCCCTTTGAGGTTATGTAGTTGAAGGTTATCAGCGATATACTCCCAATTTGGTAATGTGACATGCTTGGTGTTGCTATGTGATGATTATTTATTGATCATTTGTTGATCAAAGCGTGGCTTTGTGCCTAGCTTTGTGGACGAGACTTTGTTAGACCTCACTCCCCGGAAATGGTCAAAACAGGAATATGCGGCAATGTTATGAGGGTCGCTCCCTTTAGGGTATGTCATTCCCTTCTGGAAAGGGTGGTATCATGGTATGGAGCCCAGATACTTACTCATGTTGACACGCTATATTTATTACTGTGTGATGTTGGTTATCGAGCGCTCGGATAAAGGTCCAAAGGGACCGGGGGATGACATATTCGTGTAGTAGTTACCTAGTTACAGAGGTAGCCCGACCTTGTGTTGATAGAGATCTAACCGTAACTTTAGGTTCTCGGGACGTCCCTCCAGAGGCAATCCCATCGACAGTAGGAAGTTCCTTAGCCTGACCATTTGTTGGAAATCCAAATAAAATAATACGCATCTTGTATGGTTGTAGTTGTAGAACCTGCCATTCACTTATGGTGGTGCCCCACTGTTTGGATAGTAGCTATAGTAGGCATAGTTCGAAATGTCTATGCTGGCTAAGATTTATATTCTATTTTCGAAATGTTTTCATCACTATGCACTAATAATAATATCAAAAATGATTTGTTTTGCGCAGTAAGCATCTTTGACTATCATAAGGAGAAATCTCCTCCAATTCTGTGTTTGCATTGTGTGTGCAGGGAGGCCTTATGGTAGTTTCATTTTCCAGAAGCATTGCAGATACTTTTCACTTCCCTTGTTGTTGTTGTTTTAAAGATAAATAACTATTTTAGTTCTCACACCAGTCCCATGACCGACCTAGAGTTTATTGTTCCCTTCCTAAACTCTGGGTGCCCAAAATTTTCACACGGGCCGTCTAGAGTCAGGTTATCAGGATATTCTGGAATTCGGGAGTTGCTGTAGAGATCTGAAAGCAAGCTGGATGGCATGGCGTATTAACTAGTATATAGTATTTCTTTTCCGCTGTTTGTTGTTGTAAACTCTGATAATGTAATGTATGTGATGTAATGTAATGTAATAATTGATATAGTTCTTTGTTTTAAAGTTATTCATTTATCTAGTATATGTTGTTCCGCTGCGATATGTGAGATTCTATTATTGTTTTTCTGTTTTCTTCTTCTACCTCTTTTTCTTAAACCCTAAGGGTTCGGTTTTTCGACATTCGATTGTTCGCCAGTTGATACAGTGGACGAATTAATGTCGATTTTCGGAAGTCGAAAAATCGGGTCTTTACATCTGGTATCAGAGCATATGGTTAAGCGACAACCATGGCTCTATGGGTACTACTCATTAAAGATAGAGTCAGTAGTACTCTAGAATGAGTGTGAGTGTAATAATAGATACGAGCGCATATTTGTTAGTGGATATAAATTGTTTTATATTGTGATGATTGGTTTGTTGAGTGGTATATGGATTCTGGTCAACACAAGTAATTAACGTTGTTGATATGGATCTCTAAACACTTGTACAGAACAATTTGACACGATATCGTTTTAAAATAGGGTAAATGAAATAATTTTACCTTGATTATATTTTGTATATAAAGGAATAATTTTTCAGAATTATTAAAGTGTATATAAATTGATTGTTTGGTTGTTAAAATATAAGAATATATGCAACTTAATGAAAGTTGGTTGAATAAGTTAAATAAAACAATTGTAAAGGAATAAATTGTATAAGCGAAGAATTATAAGTATGGAATTATAATTAGTATGATTTACAATTGTGAAATGATCTTATATAAGTAAAGAGAAAATTGTGAAATTATATAAGTAAAAGATTTGTAAATAAGATTTATGAATAAAAGAAATTTTTTGAAAGAATATTAACCACAAAATTCACTACTGTTACTGGGAAATAATAAGGGTGATGACTGCAGCATCATCAGTATCATTTTCGAGTCTCTATATGATAGATTTGCTACCATAGTAAATTGGGAATTGAAGCTTTGTTATGATAAACAAATTTGAAATAAAAAATCCAAGTTGAATTGTCATCAAAGACATGTGATTTGAAATTTAACTAAAGGAGAGTTAAATAAATTGATTTGGATTAGATTAACTATTGAAATTGATGAATATAAGTGAAATAAGTTTTGAGCTTATAATATGAGTTAATAAATTTAGATTTGGTAAAAGTTAAATAGAATTGACTTTAGAATTGAAATCTGAATTGGATTTATAAATGAAAATTTAAGTTAAGTTAAACAAAGGATGTTTGAAATGGAATATAACTTAAGTGATGTTGAATGAAGTTGATTTTGGTGTCGAAGTAAATTAATAAGTGAATTAATGAAATGAAGTCATTAAGAATATAGACTTGAGTTATATAAAAGGAATTTAACCTTATTTGTTAAAGGAATTAGCAATTGAATTAATAAATGGATTGAACGTAAATCAATTGAATGTAAAATAAATTGAATGTAAAATAAATTAATATGGAATAATGAATGTAAGTGTAAATTCATTAGAAGCTAATGAAGTTGAGAAATTGAATAAATTGAATGGAAGTCAAATTAATATGAACCAGTTGGAATTAAAAGTGTTAAACCAAATTGAATGAATGTAAGGGAAGTAAATAAATTTGATAATGTTGGATATAATTGGTTGTTATATGATTGTTAGTTGATTGTATATAATTCATTAAGTGTTAATGAAATTGAATTAATGAAATTGAAAGCTATAGATCAAATTGGAAGTTAAGTGAATCTTAAATAGAATTGAATTTGATGTGGAAGTGAACCAACTTGTATATGAATTATTGAATGTAAACTAACTAAATATGAATAAATGAATGTTAGTAAAAACATCCAGTGTTAATGAAATCAAATGTAATTAAATGAAAACCAATTCAATGAATATTAATGAGGTATGAATGTATATTGATTTGACATTGATTTGTTGGATGATTATTGGATGAATTTGTTTGATGGTTGTATTTGTTGTTTTGTTGCATTTGCTATATTGGCATATATAGTTGTTGATATATGTAGTATATTGATGTTACTTTCATATATGCATGTTTCTCATTTGTTTGTTGAGTATTTAGTAGGTGTGGATTGCACTTGCTCCGCATTTGGAGCTCGCTTTCGCGCTATATTAGCCGTATATGCTCGCTAATAATATATAAGGAACATATCTCGGATTACATATCGTACTTTTACACTTTTTTCCCTACGGGATGCCTCACTACTTGATGAGATGTATATTTGTGATATATATACTATCATATTTTTCGGATCGAGCCGCGCAAAGGAGACTCTGGCGAATTTTTCTGAAAATTTAAGGCGTTAGAAAAAATTTGGGAAAATTGAATTTTTTTGAAAACTATAACTAAGTATGATTTGAAAACTTAGTAAAATTATTGTAAGAAGTTTAACTATTGGATTTTGGAAAAGTTAAACACTTAAGTGAAACTGAAATTTAATTTGAATGGATGTTTGAAACGTTAATGGATTCTGTGAATTTTTCCTACTTGGTAATTTCGAGGACGAAATTCTTTTAAGGGGGGAAGTTTGTAACGACCTAGAATTTCTGTCAATTAAAATTTGAATATTTATTTGATTTTAAATATTAATAAGTAAAATTTGTAAGTCGAATAAATTTTATTTCGAATATCCAGATTTAATTTGATAATTAAATCGATAATTTAATATTTGAAATTACAGAAATAATTGGAAATTGGGTTTAATATGATTAAAATTGATTTGTAAATTTTTTTTTAATCATATTGGAGTTATAACGATGTTATAGAACTTTTAAAATCGAATTAAAAGTTAATTTGTGAAAATTGAATATTTTAATATTTAATTGACGTGTAAAAATAGCCATTTTGTAAACAGTCTCAGATTTTGACGAAACTAGTTTCATCGGATCCGTAATGTGATATTATTGTAAGATTTCAAATTTTGTGTCAATCGGATTTACCGTTTGTCCGGGGAAAGCCAAAACGCATAGAAATTCGTTAAATCGGTTTAATTTAAAATCGATCGTTTTTTCCGTAACTCGCATAGATAAATGAATTAGCCTCCGAAACCTATTCCATTGTGTCCAGAATGCGGGTTAAAACCTAGAAACGCCGGTCACCGTACGAGATTTGGAGTTCGGAAATTTGGAGTGAATAGTGTTTTTCGTTCGATTATCTATAAAAGCACCTCACAACTTCAATTTTGCAAAACAAAAACCCTAACCCTAATTTTAAACATTCAGCCGCCACTTGATATTAATGGCCGAAATATTGTCTCCTTCTCCCCTCAATCACTCTCAAGCCGTAGACAATTAGCAAGAACCTTCAACTAACAAATCGAAGAGCATCGGGAGATCTTCGAATCCATACAGAGATGATGGATTTTAGAGCAACGTAGTGGAAGTTATGGGCCCGCGTCCTCCTGCAGATCGTGCACGTTTTTCACTGCACTGGGGGGCCGAGTGCCACGTCTTTCGGGGCGGTGGTGGAGTGGAGGATGCTCTTTGATGTGGCGTAGTTTGATCGAACTGGAATCGAGTGGAGGTGGCTCGATAAATCGAGGGAGGACGGCGTGATATGGGTTCTTCACGCGAACGTTAACTGGAGAAGGAAGAAGCATGAAGCAGCGGTCGTGATTTCCTCTCCTGGAATGAACGGCCGAGATTAGGTTATAAAAAAAATGAAATTGTTTATATATATAAATTCGTGTAAACTTATAAATATCATAACTTTTTGCTACGAGGTCAGAATTTGATGAAACGACTTGCGTCGGATTCGTTTTGTCGAGCACTACGCAATGGAGCTGGTTTGGAGTCGTTTGGAGCTAGTGAAAATTTCGGGTAAAATTAAACGCACGTTTAGTTTTATTCGAAATAAAACGCTACAACTATTATCGGAAACCAAGGTGAGAACTTCTCACTCAATCGAATTGTTTCGATTTAAATTTTAAATAATTAGATTTAAAATTTCTTGATTGTGTGATTGGATGATAATTATTATCTGTTGTATGGAAATAGACCCTATACGCCGTATATTAAGCGGATGTTATTTATTAAAAACATATACCGTGATAATTCCAACTTATATGTAATTGGTATTATATATGTACTTGGAGTTGATTTCCCGCATTATATAGCGGATGAGACCCTATTGCGCCGCATAATAGCGGATAATATTTTTAAATCCCATATACCACGATATTCCGTCCTGAAGCGAAATTGGTATTGTGCTAACATCTTTGGATGCAGGGAAACAGGTTGGAAGGATCCAACTGGATTCCTCAAATGATTGAATTTGTTTCAATGTTGTATGTTGATCTATTTATAATCTGCGTGATTATCTTTGTGATTGAAATCGTTAAAGGCTAAAATTTAGCCGAATATATTTTTGGTATCGTTAGATGCCGAAAATAAATAAAATTGGATTTTTGGAAATGTAAGTTGAGAATTCATAATAAAATTTAATTTTGGAATTGATTCATTTTAAATAAATAAACGTTGAAATTTTTATGTTATAAAAATTATGATTTTTGTGAAATATAACCGAAATGTGATTTTTGAAATAAGTAGTTGATTAACTTATAAAATGGTTTAAATTGGGATTTTTGAATTATTATAAATGATTTATATAAAAGATTTATCAAATTGATATTTATAAATTAAAAATATTGGAATTATAAAACGAGTTTTATAAGTGTTAAAATGAAATATAAACGGATTTCATAAGTGGATGAAATCTATAGATTTATAAATTGTGAAGTTATAAAATGAATAGATTTTTGTAAAATAAAAGATTTATAAGTAATTAACTTATAAATTGGATTTTGGCGTGTAAATGGAATATGGATTGAATTTGTTAATAAAGTGATTTTATAAATTAGAGTTGTTATAAAGTATAAATGGAATTTATAAACGTTGTTTTATAAATCCGAAATCGACTTATTTTGATAAGTTTAATTATTATAGCTTATTAAAGGAGATATATCCACGATTTTGGGACAGTGGATAATCCTTTAAATAAAATATGTAGAAATTGAATTTGGTTAATGAAGTATATTCACGATTTTGGACGGTGAATAATATACGAAAGAAATATTTTAGGAAAGTGATATTTTAAATAGAATTAAAACGATTTAAAGATGTTTTAAATTGTATTAAGTGTCGAAACCATAGATTTCAACATTCATTGTTGAAATAGACGTTTTCGAGAAATAAGGAAATGATGGACTATAACACTGTTGTTATAGTAAATGATTTTCGAAAGAAAATGTTTTATATAGTATTGGGATTTATATATCTATCTCAATTTCGAATCCCTATACTAGTGATTTTGGGTTGTCATAACGATGTTTTACGCAACATTCGTTTTGACTCAAATAAATGTGTTTAAGAGAATGTTTTCCTTAAAGAATAAATTATATACTTAATTGTGATTTAAGCATATTGAGTATTTTCCAAGTATTGAAAATAAACAGATTTGTGTATTACTTATTAATAAAAAAGTATGGAAATGTTTTTCCAATATGAAGTGAATGTTTTGAGATTCAATCTTTTAAAGATAAATTGAAAATGAATATTAGAAATCGATTTAAAAATCGTATATTCATAGATATTTTGGAAATGTAAATTCACTATGGAATTTATAAAAGAAAGGGAAATTTGTTTAAAAATAAACATTGATTTATTTTTGAAGTATGGAAATAAATTTACGGATTTGGAACGTAAGTTTAAAATAAATCGGTAAGGATTTATTTGATTGATTTAAATGAACCATTTTAAATTGAAAATGTATAAAATTTTGGAAGTGTTTCCATTTAAGGAAATTGATTTGAAATTTGTTTTCAAAGATTGAAAGGTGAAAAATGATTTGAAATTTGTTTTCAAATGGTTGAAGTGTGGAAAATATATCTTGTAAAGATATTTGTGGAAAACAAATAATTTGGAAAATTATTTGAAATCGGGTTATGTTGTGAATATTGATTGATAGTTAAATAACCGACTATCAATATTGACCCTTAGATGGCTATTTGTTGGGAAAATGTTGAAATTGCATGCTACACTTATTTTAAAATTATTGCGCTCGTTATTCGGATTACCCATTCCGAATAGTGATACGACGTAATGGATAGCATTGAAGACCGGTGGTGAAGACCGGGTATTTGTGAAAACAATAGGATAACCTATCGATTATCTCTGCACCATTAGCTACGGTATGGAGATTTCCTTTATGATGGGAAATTCGATCGGGATTGTGAATACCCGGATTGCAAGGGCTTCTTTTGAAGTGCCTTCGGTTCTGTACGAACCCAGAACAGACTTGTATGGTTACGTGTCTGAAGGTTATCAGCGATATACTCCCAATTTGGTAATGTGACATGCTTGGTGTTGCTATGTGATGATTATTTATTGATCATTTGTTGATCAAAGCGTGGCTTTGTGCCTAGCTTTGTGGACGAGACTTTGTTAGACCTCACTCCCCGGAAATGGTCAAAACAGGAATATGCGGCAATGTTATGAGGGTCGCTCCCTTTAGGGTATGTCATTCCCTTCTGGAAAGGGTGGTATCATGGTATGGAGCCCAGATACTTACTCATGTTGACACGCTATATTTATTACTGTGTGATGTTGGTTATCGAGCGCTCGGATAAAGGTCAAAAGGGACCCAGGGGATGACATATTCGTGTAGTAGTTACCTAGTTACAAAGGTAGCCCGGCCTTGTGTTGGCAGAGATCTAACCGTAACGTTAGGTTCTCGGGACGTCCCGCCAGAGGCGATCCTACTGACAGTAGGAAGTTGCTTAGCCTGACCATTTGTTGGAAATCCAAATAAAACAATACGCATCTTGTATGGTTTTAGTTGTAGAACCTGCCATTCACTTATGGTGGTGCTCCACTGTTTGGATGGTAGCTATAGTAGGCATAGTTCAAAATGTCTATGCTGGCTAAGATTTATATTCTATTTTCGAAATGTTTCCATCACTATGCACTAATAATAATATCAAAAATGATTTGTTTTGCGTAGTAAGCATCTTTGACTATCATAAGGAGAAATCTCCTCCAATTCTGTGTTTGCATTGTATGTGTGCGGGGAGGCCTTATGGTAGTTACATTTTCCAAAAGCATTGCGGATATTTTACACTTCCCTTGTTGTTGTTGTTGTTTTAAAGATAAATAACTGTTTTAGTTCTCACACCAGTCTCATGACTGACTTGGAGTTTATTGTTCCCTTCCTAAACTCTGGGTGTCCAAAATTTTCACACGGGCAGTCTAGAGTTAGGTTATCAGGATAATCTGGAATTCGGGAGTTGCTGTAGAGATCTGGAAGCAAGCTGGATGGCATGACATATTAACTAGTATATAGTATTTCTTTTCCGCTGTTTGTTGTTGTAAACTCTGATAATGTAATGTAATGTGATGTAATGTAATAATTGATATAGTTCTTTGTTTTAAAGTTATTCATTTATCTAGTATATGTTGTTCCGCTGCGATATGTGAGATTCTGTTATTGTTTTTCTGTTTTCTTCTTCTACCTCTTTTTCTTAAACCCTAAGGGTTCGGTTTTCCGGCATTCGATTGTTCGGCAGTTGATACAGTGGATGTATTAATGTCGATTTTCGTAAGTCGAAAAATCGGGTCTTTACAATAACGATCTGTTTTGAGTGGTAGTAAACCTCTGAATACTAACAAATCACTATAATAGGACAAAGGGTATGAGGAATCATACCTGACCTATCCTTGCATCCACAAACTGGACATACGCTACTCTTCGTCACAGTTATCCTGGTTGTACTATACATCAAAGTACCAGGGGTGTCCTATTATATATATATATATATAGAGTATTGGCATCATGCGACATCCTTAGAGTGATAAACAATCAAACAAACATAACATCCATCCTCATATTCACTCACTTAGTGCATTGGATATAAAACCACTTGTCGACCCATCACGCTCAAAGATAAGACTATCCATCATGATAGCCCACGTCCTAGTTCCTCGGTACTCAAGCCCATGTCACTCATTCAGCCAAGAAATAGACTAACCCTTACATTAGTCCGGGATAAACAAACTCATATCTAGAATAAAGAGCCATCATGCTCTAGGAACCATCATGTCCCATTATATACCCTCACCTCACACGTACCCTATGAACCCTTCAGTCCAATTATCTTTTGCACATGTCATATATAGCATAGCACATCCTAGAACTGATCGTATGACTCCCATCACGAAGTCGCCATGATTAAGAACCATTCTAGACAGCACACATTAGTCGTAGAATATCACCATTCGTCCCGTGACCTTGCTCTAACAATTCCTTCAATCTAACTCGTCATCACATACTCTATATTTCAAAGTATAACTATCCATCGTCGAAGTCATCACTTCCTATCACAGAATCATCATCATCAAATCATGGATCATTATCGTCAAAAATTGCCGGCGAAATCTATGGTTCGGTACTGACCCCTATACGGCTAAGTATTGGACTTGGCACGAATTTGAGTGAATGAGACTCGAGCCAAACCCCATCACACCTTGAAGCATGCGTATAGAGACTCGAAGCAAGTACATGAAGACTCGAAGTCTAACTCCCTGTGCCAAACCATCACCACCGATCTATGCTTACCCCGATCCCTCACTTCACCCAACTAGGCCATGTTTCACATGTGAAAGTCCCCTACATCGAACCAACGTCAACATCGATCGATGTCTATGGATCGGTACCAATCCATGGTCACCAATCCCCAACTTAGCCAAAATTTAACCTCCTTTACTCCACTATCCCATGCTTCCAAGCCAACGTTCGTAATTCGAAGCACGTGCTCCAAAACTCAAAGCATATTCATCAAAAGTCGGAGCAAGCATCTATTGATCCATCACACGACGTCTTTCCCTTATCTCCAAGTGGTCCAAAATTTATCATTTGCGGCTCCAAGAACTTCTCCCAAAACACGAAGCGACTTATCCTATGGCTCGAGTGCGGCTCGAAGCAATCCTATATCGATCCATAACCTTGTCGAACGACTATAACTCGAGCATATGAGCTCCAAAAGGCCATAACTCAAGCACATTAATTTCGAACGACTTGAAACTTGATATGTATTCTTATGGGGCCTCCCTTGTTACCTAATATCGAAAGCATATGGTTTGGGCCAATTACTATCGATCGGTACTGATCCCTCTATACCGATCCATAAGTTATTCCTCAAACTATATCGCTATTTGATCGGCGTTTTCAACCATTCAACAAACATATATTCAAGCAACCATCACATTTATCATATCCTAATTAGCATACGTCCATATATATCAAAGCAAAGCCTAAATCTAAGGGTAGTATCCATAAGAACAAAGGAGATCCATAGGAATACTAATTTTATAATTTGTTTCCAAATTATTTGAAATTTACATATGTCAATAAAGAAGGTTTGAAACTTGTTTTAGAGATTGAAAGTTGTTTAAAAACATCAATAAACATCAAATAATGGATAATTAGTGAGTAGAGGCTTAAAACCACTCACGTAAATCCTAAGAAATCTTGGAAGCATGAATCCCAATAATGAACAATACTCTAAGATGATCTCCAGTAGCAAATCTCCAATCCTAGGTGCTAATCTAGTTATCTTCTTCTAATGACGCGTTTTGGCTAATTAAGGTAGGGATTAGGGTAACTTTTTAGGCTAAGAAGTGATTAATGAGGGTTTCCTCTATTTTTAGGAAGTGTGAAGTGATGGAGACAAATCCCATCAGCTGTGACCTTATGCTAATCATGAAATGGGATTTAGGCCTATCCATTTACCCATTAATTACCTATTAAACTGTTTAAAATCAAATGAAACTTCAAACAACCATATCTCTCTAACGGCAAGTCTGTTTTCCTAATATGATTTAATGGAAGTGGTTTCAGACTCCAAGTTGGTTTCTATCAAAAGTTATAGGCTATATAAGTTCTAGGTCAAAATTGTTCAATAAAAATTCTAAGGATGGATAACGGCTTTAGTAGTCATTTTCTAAAATTATAGAATTGTACGACCTCTAATAAAATAAAATTGATATTCTATGATCCATTGATAAGTAGAATACATGTCATTACATTCTCCCCCTTTAGAAATTACTCCCTCGAAATCCCATATAAGAATATGCATACAACAAAAAACAACCATATCTGATCATCGGTAACCATCACACTTCAAACATGCATACACAACAACAAACAAGAAATGTAAAAGGTAATATCCAAGCCTATCCTAGCATAATACTATACTAAGGTACACTCCATGATATCATAGGTGAAAATAAAAGCAATAAATAGAAAGTCTCATAAGTAAAGAGCTATGGATAAGCTGTCATCGCGCTCTCCTCGGTGTCCCAAGTGCAATCGCCTTTTCTTTAGCTCCTGTGAACCTTCACCAGCTTCACAGTCTTCCTCCTCAGCTACTTCATATCCTGTTTGATGATACTAATAGGCCCATGTGGTCTTGAAGCCTCTAGTTCAATCTTAATATCATCTAGTTGGTTTGGTGTGATAGTTACGCCTGAGCCATGCACAAATTTCTACAAATGAGAAACTTGGTACACGTTGTGCAGTCTAGCCATTCTTTGAGGTAAGTTGACTTTGTAAGCAAGGTTAACATCCCCTCTACTATCAGAAAAGGACCTATAATTCTCGGTGCCAAATTCCCTTTACTACCGAACCGAATTATATTCTTCAATTGAGAGGTCTTAACAAATACCATATTGCCAACAAAGATCTCTAGATCTCTATGTATTTTATCAGCGTAGCTCTTCTACCTATCTTGAGTAGCGTTCATTCATTATTGAATGATCTTGATCTTCTATGAGGTTTCTCTAATCATATCTGACCCAAATATCAATTTCTCGCCTGCTTCCCACCAACACGGGGGAGCATTGCACGGTCGACCATATAACGTCTCAAATAGCGCCACACCAATGCTAGAATGATAACTATTTTGGATGTGAATTCAACGAGGTGTAAGTGATCATCCAACGAGCCAACAAATTCAAATATACAAGCCCACAAGAGATCGTCTAAGATATAATTCACTCTTTTAGTTTGGTTGTCAGTTTGAGGGTGGTAACTATAAGATCGATTTCACCCTAGAGGAGGGCTGAATAGGGTGATACTATCAATTATAAAATTTATTGCGGAAGTTTATATAAAATAATTTCAACACAGATCACATTAGAATAATAGTAGCAGAATATAAAAAGCAAAAAAAATGAACATACAGATTTACCCAGCTTCGGTAAAACCCTGCCTACGTGCTTCCTCCAAGGTTTCTACTGTAAATTTAGCAGTCAGACGCTTACACACGTAAACTTACGACACCAACTATCGACTAACCTTAACTCTATGCTCAAAACCCTACCACAACTTAGCCATTGAGTTGCGGATTCTCGAACTACACCACCGTAGTTCGTCCCCTAGTCACACGACTAGAAACTACAAAAGATTAAAGGAAAAATACAAATTTAAAAACAATTAAAAACAACATTAAGCCCTAATTAAATTTTAAAGAATAATGAAGAATATAACCGGCCCAATAAACAAAAACAACAGTGTAAAAATATTTCCCCTTTTGATCGTTTGTTTCTTCGGCCTGTTTTTGCTCTGTGAAAATAATGTCTTCCTCGTTCCTCTGTGCGAAAACTAGAGCTTTGTGGGAATTGAGTCGCCGCTCCATTTTTTGCTGGTGCTTTGATTTCTTTTCTTCGATCAATTAGATTGTTCGTGGCTTCTTTAATTTAGTCGAGTACGATTGTTAAAGCTGGTATGTTCTTTTACTTTTCAATTTTCTTATGCTCGACTTGATTCGAGTTGAATGATAATTCTTTGTTGCTTGAACTCGAATGCTTTTTACGGCCAATATGATTGGGTTTAAATAGGAACCGAATTCCCATAATTTCGTTATGGATGCTAGTGATGATTTCTGACTTGTTCCAATTCGTATATTTTGCTTACTTGATTAACACTGCTTTGATTTGCTTTGTTCAACTCCTTGGCCACCATGTCTCTGACATTGAACTGTTCGATTTCGTTCATGTTTCTTCGTGCTTGTTGATTTTGGTTTCTTAATTTTTGCTTTGTTTAGCTATTCCATGAATTCGGCATTAGTTCCTATAAGGCTATGAGAAAAGTTGACTTCGGCCAGTCTGTTCATCCCTGTAGCATACTTGACTTGTTCGAATTCTTCAACAACCATGGCTTTGATTTGTATTCGTTCGAACTTGCCTTGGCTATTGATTTTGACCTTCGTGTCACTGAACTTTGAAAGTCTTGAGTCATATGCATTCATGTGTACATTAGTTTAGTTGGAGTCTAGTTGAGTTTGCTTAGAGCTTTTGTTGCATGCTCATGTCATCTGTCCTCTGGTCTTGCTCACTTGATGGCATTTGGTCCAGACATTGTTGAGTTCCCTGTGTACATTGTGATCTGCTATCACTAGCTTCATCATGTCAGTCTGGGTTTGTTCTTGTTTGCATTGCCTGTGTATGTATGCTATGAATAAGCATTCATCTTTTGCACTGTGTATGTTGACATATTCACTTGGTTGAACGTGTGCACTTAGTTGGTTCTCATGTGTACTGATGCATTGTATTTACATTTGTCTTTGAGTCTGGTAGTTTGGTTCATGTATGACCTTGTTCGACATTGCCTTTTCATGTGTGGTCTTTTTGGAGTCTTCGTATGACTATACTTCTGTTGTAGTTTGACTGTGTAGTATGCTTGTTGTACTGTGTATATACATGTGTGATCGTACATGTATATATGTAGTTATATGTTGTAGAATTGAGTTTTTTGTACTTCATGTTAGCATTAACTTGTCTCGAATGTTCATTGCTGAATCACCATATACTTTGAAGTCACCACTATTGCCTTACACTTGTTTATTTGCACTCTGTATCAACCCTTGGTTATTTTTCTTTATGGCATTGTATTTAGTCTGGATATCTGATTCATGGTGGTTCAATGCACTTGAATTTGCACACTGCCTATATGTATACATGCTGTTATATGATGGACTTATTCCATGCTTCATTGTGTTAGTCTTCACCGTGCATTACCCTTATTTTCACTGCCTGGTTAGACTGTCTAGCCTCTGTTTTCATGTGTATCACTTGAAATTTGGTCGAGGCTTGATTTATATGTCTTGACCAGTTCATTTGAATTTGCACCTGTGTTGAATCCAGATTATAGCTCGGGTTTGACCTTGTGCTGGTGTCGTGACTTTATTTGTATTGCGCTTGAGTTAAACCCGGCTTTTCATTTGGTTTTGACCTGTGCTCACATGTCCCTGTAATTTTATCAAGTGTGTATCGGTGTACACTACTTTGTGGCATGTACAGTGACACACTGTGCATGTCACAAGTTGTTCATGTAGATGAATTCAAAAATAAATGATGACGAACAACCAAAATAACTGAGGCAAATAATATTTTAAAAATACAATTTATTTTACACTGCAAAAATATTTCATTTTCAATTTTACTACGTTACTGTATATTTTTGCAGATAACTCAGATGTTGAATTCAGTCTGAAATGGAGTTGAAGATAAATATGAGTGAATGAGCGATATGTAGAGATGACAGTTATGTAAATTGAAATGTATTGTAATTGCAAATTTTATATATACAGTGAGACCTCAAATTTGTTTTATCCAAAAATTCTAATGAATATTTGTTTGAATAAAATGTCTGTTTGAATTTAAATTCTGTATTGTTTATTTTGTTCAGCAAATATTTATTTAATATGTGAAAATAAAATAGTACATTAAAAAATAAATTTAAATGAATATATGTGTGTGTGTATATATATGTTTATTATCATCAAACAAAAATCATATACTTGCATATTCAACAATCTCCCCCTTTTGATGATAACAAACATATTTTTAAGATTTTGAATTTATTAAATATATTTGATTATTCAGTTTGCTCCCCCTATTTGAATGCTCCCTCTCTACATAATGCTTCCCCTTCATATATGCATGAGAATAAATAAAAATATATTCAAATGAGACCAGATGCAAATAGAAAATATTTGACCTTTATTTGCCAAAATCCTAACTTTTCTCTCCCCCTTTTGTTATCAGCAAAAGAGTAATAGTGTTATAAAAATAGAGATAAAGTGATTGACATTAATACAACACCAATACTCAATCGAGTATAAATATTAAATTTCAATAAAAAATCAAACAAAAATCATAAATATTCTGTTTGATGCATATTCCACTTTAGAATGATAGGGATGATGCAAAAACAACATAGTTGTGTCTATTTATGGTATATTTATATCAGGAATTTGAATATCTACTAACCATGCATAACCGTTAGGACTTTTAAATGAGATTAATAGTATTCATTTTTTTTAAAATGAATTCAAGTATCGTCTAACCATGCATAACCGTGAGGACTTTTAAATGGGATTAGAATCAGCTTGTCTTCTTTAATCAATTAATTTTGATATGCGTTCCATACATGCATAATCATAAGGACTTTTAAATGAGCATGGAAGCACATAATCAAAAATTCCAAGTAATTCACCCATGCATAACCGTGAGGACTTTTAAATGAGAGTGAATACATTGGATATTTTTATAGCTAAAAAAATAATAAATTGTAAAACGAATGATTTCCCATTTAAAATACCATATATTGACCTACTATATTGGATTTTGATGAGTTATGGTCGAAAGCAATAGAGATGGTCATGGAATTTTTACCAAAAAAAAGTTTTTGTAACTCTTGTTTAAATTTCTAAAGAAATTTACTAATTATATTGTCTCAAGTTAAAATATATGATCAATATCAACACTCATCACTTTTTCAATCGCTATTTATCTTTTCGATAATCAGTAGGGAGTCAGATTAGTTAACGTAGTCATTTAAGATCAAATTCAAAAATAATTATAAAATCAAATTTTCAAAAATAACTAACCTGAAACAAGGTCAACAAAAATTATTTTCTTGAAGGGGTCTTATAAGAAAATTGTCTGCTAATTTGAAAATTATTTGAAGCGAAAAATATGCAGATATTTTATTTGAAATTTGATGCAGCTAAAGAATGTTTCAACATAAATCACGTTCCACTAGTAATTTTTCTATCAACTAGATAACCAGTGTAATCTGCATCTGAATTTCTTGTTGACTCAATTTTATCATTAGATGAATGTCATGGACCAGACCATGAAGTGTGCAACAAAATATCTTAAAATCATTTTTAATAGCTTTTAAATGAAATTGAATTGAATTTGAGTTAAAATCGTGCTTACAAGCAAACATAAAATATAATGTCAATTCTCATGTATCAATAAAACACCATCATAAGACCAAATAAATTTAAATGAACTAGTCCAAAGATTTGCATAAGTCAGAATCACTATCAACATTCATTGTTTCATCACATAACTGGCTAATTTAAATTCTGTTTATAGTGCAGATTATCGCATTTAATAAATCGTTCAAGATAAATATACCATTACCTATTTTACCTTTGTCGATAATTTTTCGTTGTTGCCCATTGTGATTCTGCCACCTTTATACTAGGCTAAGGAACTTTGATTTTTTGCCCATTGTGTGTCTGGAATAGCCAGAATCCAGTTAACACTATTGTTGTTCCTTAGCCTACCACCACACCTACGCGATAAAGAATTTTTGTGACCTATTTATTTTTATAGGTCCATGATTGTTAGTGGCGAATGATTTTGAAAAATAATTTTGTGGAGACCCAAAACTAATTATATACGTTCCTTTTGGCACCCAAATTCGTTTGACTTTGAGAGATTTTATATTTGTGCCTTTTAAAACCCAGATTGGTATGGTTTTCTTGTGCTTGGGTCTATACCAACAAATATTTTAATTGTGTTCAAATTTTCTACAAATTATGCACATGGAATTGACCTGTTTAATTTCACCTCTATAACATTCTGATTGATTATATCCAAGTCCTTGTCTATCTGCATTAACAGTTTATTTCCCTAAAAGCATATTTAACGATCTTTCACTTTTGAAAATTTTTCTAAAGTCGTAGACAATTGTTGGACTTGTGTTTTTAGGGATACATTTTCATTCAATAATTGTATGCACTTTTTAATAGAATTTTCTCTCCGAGCATTTTCACTTTCTTTCAAAATCAGAATTTCATTTTCAAGCGATTTAATTTTGATTTCTGATTTTTTAATCTCTTCTTCAAATGTTGGACACTTATAACATTTAGGGCTCCTACTTTGATAGTTTTTAACTAATTGGTCACGTTGTTTATTTGATTCTATCAAAGCATCTCTTTGTGATTCAACTTTAGCGTATTTCTCCCTATGTCTTTAAAAACAACCATTTACTTCGTGGAAATATATAAGTAATTCTGAGAAAGTGAGTTTTGATACCTCGCTTGGCTCATCATCATTGCCATCAGTTATATCACCTCGAAAGCACGGATCTACTCTCACTGCTAGTGCTTTTATTACCATCATCACATTTATTCCACGTGGCTACAAAACTTCTTCATTTTTATTTCTTTTCTTGGCTGTTTCTATTATGAGGATAATTGGGCTTGATGTGGCCAGGTTTATTGCACCTGTGGAAAATGATTTCCTGCTCTTTCGGGTTGTCTAGTGTTTTGGCTATTCTGATTTTTAATTTCCGATTTAGAGCTGGATTTTCATATTTGTGATTCCACCTTTTGAATTTCTTCATTAATAGTGCCAGCTCAGCTGCTCTATCATCATCATCATCATCATCACTTCTCATTGTTCCTTTAAGCGCTATTGATTTCTTTCGAGTATCACCTCTTTCTCGTTCTTTGTTGAATTTCATTTCTAGCTCGTAAGTAGTAAGATTTCCAATGAGCTCTTCAACTTTGATTTGTTCAAATCCTTTGATTCTTGAATGGCTGTAACTTTTGCTTCAAAATTCCGTGGAAGGACTCTAAGGATCTTTAGGACTATCTCCAACTCTGTGTATGATTTTTCGAGAGCTGTTAATTTGTATATGAGATTGGAAAATCATGCATACATCTCTTTAACATTCTCATCCTTGGCCATTGTGAAGTTCTCGTATTCGCTACTAAGCATTGCAAGGCGAGATTCGTTGAGTTGAGATGTTCCTTCGTGAGTCACTTCAAGTGTATGCCAGATTACTTACGCAGTTAGACAATGTGAGATATGATTAAATTCAATATGATCCAATGAAAAGATAATAGAATTCACGGCTTTAGCATTAGTATTCTATAACTTATTTTCTAGATCTGTCCATTGATCAATTGGTTTTTCAATTTCCTGATTATTTACTACTATAGTTGGCGCTTTGTAATATGTCTCAACAATATTCCATGCATCAATGGTTTTCAGAAAAAATTATTCTATTTTTCTAGTGAGCATATTCATCATTGAACATTGGTGGTCTTGCTATGGACTGATCCTCAACAAAAGCGTTATTAAAAGAAGTCATTTTAAAATTTTAAATTTTAAAACAAAAATTGGTTTTTGAAAACAAATCAAAAAAATTTTAAAAAAAATTGCTTTTGTTCCTAGCTCTGATACCACTTGTAGGATCGATTTCACCCTAGAGGGAGGTGAATAGGGTGACACTATCGATTATAAAAATTTATTGTGGAAGTTTGTATAAAATAACTTCAACACGGATCACAACAGAATAATAGCAGTAGAATATAAAAACAGAAAATAAAACACATAGGTTTACCCAGCTTCGGCAAAACCCTACATATGTGCTGCCCCTAAAGTTTCTACTAGAAATTAAGCGGTCAGATGCTTACACACATAAACTCGCGACACCCGCTATTGACTAACCTTAACTCTACACTAAAAACCCTGCCACAACTCAGTCATTGAGTTGCGAATTCTTGAACTACACCACCCTAGTTCGTCCCCTAGTCACACAACTAGAAATTACAAAAGATTAAAGGAAAAATACAAATTTAAAAATAATTAAAAACAATACTAAGGCCGAATTAAATTTTAAAGCCCAATGAAGAATATAACCGGCCCAATAAACAAAAACAACAGTGTAAAAATATTTCCCCTTTTGATCATTTATTTCTTCGGCTTGTTTTTTCTCTATGAAAATAATGTCTTCCTCGTTCCTCTGTGTGAAAACTAGGACTTTGTGGGAATTGAGTCGCCGCTTAAATTTGTTGCTGATGCTTTGATTTCTTTTCTTCAATCAATTAGATTGTTCGCGGCTTCTTCAATTTAGCCGAGTACGATTGTTAAAACTGGTATGTGCTTTTACTTTTCAATTTGCCTATGCTCGACTTGATTCGAGTTGAATGATAATTCTTTGTTGCTTGAACTCGAATGATTTTTACGGCCGATGATGAGTAGGTTTAAATTGGAATCGAATTCCTATAATTTCGTTAATTTGAATTTGTCATTGAATTTTGCTCGGCCATTGATTTTCGTATGGATGCTATTGACGATTTCTGACTTGTTCCAATTCGTATATTTTGTTTACTTGATTAACACGATTTTGATTTTCTTTGTTCGACTCCTTGGCCACCACATTTTTGACTTTGAACTGTTCAATTCCGTTCATTTTTCTTTGTGCTTGTTGACTTTGGTTTCTTAATTTTTGCTTTGTTTAGCTGTTCCACGACTTCGGCATTGGTTCCTGCAAGGCTGTGAGAAAAGTTGACTTCGGCTAGTCTGTTCATCCCTATAGCATACTTGACTTGTTCGAATTCTTCGACAACCATGGCTTTGATTTGTATATGTTTGAACTTGACTTGGTTATTGATTTTGACCTCTGTGTCACCGAACTTTGAAAGTCTTGAGTCATATGCCTTCATGTGTACATCAGTTTTGTTGGAGTCTAGTTGAGTTGCGTGGAGCTTTTGTTGCATGCTCATGTCCTCTATGCTCTGTTCTTGCTCACTTGATGGCATTTGGCCCCGACATTGTTGAGTTCCCTGTGTACATTGTGATCTACTATCACTATCTTCATCATGTTAGCCTGGGTTTGTTCATGTTTGCACTTCCTGTGTATGTCTGCTATGAATATGCATTCATCTTTTGCACTGTGTATGTTGGCATATTCACTTGGTTGAACATGTGCACTTAGTTGGTCCTCATGTGTACTGATGCATTGTATTTACATTTGTCTTTGAGCCTGGGTAGTTTGGTTCATGTATGTCTTTGTTCAACATTGCCTTTTCAGGTGTGGTCTGTTGGGAGTCTTCGTATGTCTACACTTCTGTTGTAGTTTGATTGTGTAGTATGCTTCTTGTACTGTGTATATACATGTATGATCATACATGTATATATGTAGTTATATGTTGCAGACTTGAGTTTGTTGTACTTCATGTTAGCATTAACTTGTCTCGAATTCTCATTGCTGTACCACCATATACTTTGAAGTCGCCACTGTTGCCTTGCACCTGTTTAATTGCATATTGTATCAATCCATGGTTATTTTTCTTTGTAGCATTGTATTTAGTCTAGACA
The DNA here is from genome assembly GCA_030765085.1 of Allium cepa. Classification (NCBI taxonomy): domain Eukaryota; kingdom Viridiplantae; phylum Streptophyta; class Magnoliopsida; order Asparagales; family Amaryllidaceae; genus Allium; species Allium cepa. The sequence continues at coordinate 850,416,749 of CM060938.1, forward strand.
TCTGATTCATGGTGGTTCAATGCCTTGAATTTGCACACTGCCTATATGTATACATGTTGTTACATGATGGACTTGTTCCATGCTTCATTTGGTTAGTCTTCACTGTGCATTACCCTTATTGTCACTGCCTGGTTAGAGGGTCTAGCCTCTGTTTTCATGTGTATGACTTGAACTTTGGTCGAGGCTTGATTTATGTGTCTTGATCATTTCATTTGAATTTGCACCTGTGTTGAATCCAGCTTATAGCTCAGGTATGACCTTGTGCTCGTGTCGTGACTTTATTTGTATTGTGCTTGAGTTGAACCCGGCTTTTCATTTGGGTTTGACCTGTGCTCACATGTCTCTGTAATTTTATCAAGTGCATATCGGTGTGCACGACCTTGTGGCATGTACAATGACACACTGTGCATGTCACAAGTTGTTCATGTAGATGAATTTGAAAATAAATGATGATGAACAACCCAAAGAACTGAGGCAAATAATATTTTCAAAATAAATTTTATTTTACATTGCAAAAATATTTTATTTTCAATTTTACTATGCCAGTGTATATTTTTGCAGATAACTCACATGCTGGATTCAGTCTGAAATGGAGTTGAAGATAAATATGATTGAATGAGCGAAATGTAGTGAGGACAGTTATGTAAATTGAAATGTGTTGTAATTGCAAATTGTATATATATAGTGAGAACTCAAATTTATACTATTCAAAAATTGTAATAATTATTTGTTCGAATAAAATATCCGTTTGAATTTGAATTCTGTGTTATTTATTTTAACCGGCAAATATTTATTAATCTGTGAAAATAAAATAGTACATTAATAAATACATTTAAATGAATATACGTGTGTGTGTATATGTTTATTATCATCAAACAAAAATCATATACTCGCATATTAAAAGTAACATATGCTGAGGTGCAGCTCTATCCCTAACGCCTCTTATAAGCTCTTTTAAATCCCACTAGTTAACAACAGGTCTCGTACACTAATAATGTTCTTCTACACACCATGGAATCATAATACCCATTTCATATAAAATTCGGCAAGTTTGGCTGTCGTTCTACTTGACTTGAAAGGTATAAATCTGGCACTCTTGGTCAGTCGATCGACCATGAACTAAATGTTGTCATACGTTGCTCGAGTCCTAGGTAGTCCATCGATACTTGCTCTCATTTACACTCAGAAATTTCTAGCGGTTATATCAAACCACTATGCTTCTTATGCTCTACCTTAACTAACTGGTAGTTTATGCACTTTGAGATGAATATCCCAATGTCTTTCTTCATCCCTTACTAATAATAGGTCCACTTCATACTATGGTACATCTTATTACCACTGGGATGAATAGTCAATCTTAAATGATGGCACTATCGTAGCACCTCAACCTATCAACATCCGAATCAAATAATCTTCCATCTTTGCAGATCCCACCATCTTGATCAAGCACGCACTGTCTCATCACTTCAAACTCTACTCTAGCTTCAATCTTAGCAATGATCTCAGCTAATTTAGTATCGCGCCTCTACTAGTATTAATCCTTTCAATCAGAGTAGGCCTGATAGTCAAGCTCCCAATATCCTTGGTTCTGTCTTACTTCTCGGTTGAAAATCATAACCGACAATATAATCAAGCTACGTCCACTATAGGAACATAGCTCCCAAGCTGGGGCATCTCCTACTCAATGCATCAGCAACCACATTCCCTTTCCCCGGTGTATATGCAATGTCAACATCATCGGAGCTAGGAACTCTAACCATCGCTGCTAATGAAGGTTAAGATCCTTTTGCAAAAAAGGTACTTTATGGTTTATATTCAGTGACAGCTCAAACCTCTCTCCTAAAAGATAGTGCATCCAAATTTTCAGGGAAAACACAATCGCTGCTAGCTCTAAATCATGGGTCAGGTATTCCTTCTCATTTGGCTTCAGTTGTCGACTAGCACATGCAACAGCTTTGTCCCTTTGCAACAATACCGCACCTAATTCGGTGCCACAAGCATTAGTGTATACCGTCATCTCTTTATTCTCACTTGGAATGGTCAATACTTATGTAGTCGTCAACTTTTTCTTCAGACTCATGAATGTCTGCTCGCATTTAGCATCCCAAATAAAGGTCTGATTCTTTTTCATTAAGTGAGTTAATGGTGTAGCTACTTTAGAGAAGTATTGAATGAATCAATTATGATATCTAACTAATCCCAAGAAACTTTTCGCATTCGCAGTGTTTTTGGGTCTAGTACAATCTGGACTACTACAGCTTTTGAAGGATCTACAACAATGCCCAATTTAGAGACAACGTGCCTAAGAATCTCACTTCCCTCCTCCAGAAGTGGCACTTTGAAATCTTTGCTTTTAGTCGTTGCTCACTCAACATCTCAAACATGATCCTTATATATTTTTTGTGTTTCTCCTCCATTCGTGAATAAATGAGAATATCGTCAATTAACACAACCACAAATTTATTTACCTAACCCTCAAAACATTGTTCATCAGATCAACAAAGTATGTCGGCGCATTAGTTAGCCCGAACAACATAACTAACCGCTCATAGAAACCAGACGGCGTACAAAATCCCATACTCGGCACACTCTTCTTCGCTACTCTCAGTTGGTGAAATCCCATCGCAAGACTAACTAAAAAATACTCTATAACAATGCAGCTGATCGAACAAGTCATCAATACGTGGGAGTGATACTTGTTTTTTCTCGTCATGTTATTCGATCCACAATAATCAATAGACAATCTAAGGAAACCATCTACCTTTATGGAAAATACGATGGTGCTCCCCACTCAGAAATACTCCTGTGAATGAACTCTTTTCGCAAATGGTCATTCACTTGCACCTTAACCTCTCTCTACTTTCTAGGTTCCATCCTCCTCGATGGCATCACTATCATTATGGCATCTTCAACTAAATCAATATGAAACTTGGTCTCTCTGCGTGGCGGAAGTCCGATCACCCCATCAAATACTTTTGGATACTCTTGAGCAATCAATACCGATGAAAATTCATCGCATGGGATATCGAACAAATATAGAAAACTGATCACCACGTCAACGTCTAATAGGCAGCCTAATATTATCATTCGCCCATCATCTACCCTTATCATCGCCAACTACTTCTCACAATCCACCATCACTTTGTATCTATGAAGTCAGTCCATCCGCAGAATTATACCAAACCCAACAAAGCATTAAACAAAGCAATCACAATCAAAAGAACATCCATAACTCGATAAGACCAAATCACAACAAACCATACATAAGCTAGTGAGGCCTCTAACAGGGTTCATCACAATCAAAATTTGGTCAACAATTTCGGGTCTCAATCTTATTATATCTACCTACTCACTATATATGAAGGAATATGAAGCTTCAGTATTAAATAAAACTCGTACAGGAACATCATAAATGGAATTCATAGCTTGAATGACGATGCCATCCCTCTTCTCTTTCATCGATGGAGCATTTGACGAAGTCAGAATGGCATTGGTAGTGTATGCTTTCACCACTTGTTTTTGCTTCAGCGGCTCTGGACAATCTTTCTAAATATGCCCAAGATTGTTGCAATTGTAGCACTTCTTTTCCTCAACCTTTCAATCTCTACTATAGTAGCCCTTGTTATCGTAGTTGTTAAAAAATCAGTAAGGTCTTACACTTCTTCTAGCAACCATAGTTCTGAAATTGCTTCTTCTTATTGTTTCATTTCTTCTTGCCTCCCCCGCACAACTAGGGCTTTGGTTCTTCTTTAGGGACAACATCCCTCAACTGCAGATGAGTACTCTAATGCCTCGGAGCATTCTCAATGATAATCTCAAAAATCTCATCAATATGACTCGCACATTTCTCTTCTGGATAGTCATTCAAGCTAATAAGGAACCTTTTATTCTTCTTTAGTAGGGTGTCGATGATGGACATCCCACACTTCAATAGGGCATCGAACTCAGCAATATACTTGAAGACAAGGGTATCTCTTTGCCTAAGATCTGTGAACTTATGGAATAAAACCAATTTTTGAGCCATCGGTATAAACTTCTCTTTGAATCTGACTTTAAACTGGTCTTATATGAACCAGTCCTCAAGAGCAGCAACCTTTACAGCATTCACAGTTCATGGCTCGCCCTTGAAGCTATTAGGAAGCTAATTTCCTTTTCATAGCATCATCCACCTTTAAGTAAACGAAGATCCTCTCATATGTATCAAGCTAATCTCGCACCTCCATCATTGGCTCCGTTTCTTAGAACGGTTTTCCACCAAGACTAGCAAAGTCCATGTTCATCTTAGCAAAATTGGCTCTAGGCGCTTGCACCAGAGCTCCACCATCAATAGAAACATTTGAAGCGGCCACTTGAGTATTTTGCACATGTTCCACAACACGGTATTGAACATAGTTAGCACATTAAGATTAGTAGCTCCAAAGCCAACTCCCTCCTTGACTCTAAAGATAGAGTTCCTAGCGGCATTGCTTATTTGAAGACTCATCCTTTAATCCGTAATAAGGATGACCAATCTCTCTTTAAGGAATTCCAGCTAAGTAGTACTCGCGTGTGCAATGCGATTTATATACTATATACTACTACATAGTTTTGAAAACCAAAATATATAACAAGTATGCGCTTTCGTGTATATGTAGACTCTCGATCTAGTCTAGGGTGAGAACTATCATATTTCTACCGGACCACGATATCCCTTTGGTGAAATTACGCAATCTAAGTTCTAACACCAAATTTTAAGACCACCCTATACCACCGGCACCCACATAGTCCACCAAGACAGTGCTCGGTTGATGCGGGGAAATCATTAAGGTTGTAAGTAAAGGATATCAAACACAAAGTTTACCATATATCTCATAGTGCATCAAATAAAATATAATAGTAAACATCTAAGAAATAAAGACATGCGAGACGATAATGACTGAATGAATCATAAAAATCAGAGTACATAGATCCATATAGTAAACAATATAAGTGGTAGAGTTATACATCAAATAATGCCTCACAAATAAACTATCTCCAGATAATAAAGTAACTAGCAAGCTCCATAGTGTTGTGCAGTAGAAAAGGAAATCATAATAACTGTAGTAATACAAGAGTGTGATTTCTTTCTTGTCCCCTATCCAGTTCCACATGCTCACTTGACCTAATATCCCTAATCTACTCCTTTAAGAGTATCTAGAGTAAAAGAAAGCAAAGCATAAAACTCCAAGTCCGATAACAGTCTGGTGTGAGCGGTAGTAAACCTCCAAATACTAATAAATCATGATAATAGGACAAATGGTATGAAGAATCATACCTGACCTATCCCTGCATCCATAGAACTAGCACATACACAAGATATAAGCTACTCTACGTCATAGTCATCATGGGTGTACTATAAATCAAAATACTAAGGGGTATCCAAATATATACATCAATAGTATCGGCATCATGTGACATGCATAGGGTGATAAACAAGAAAACAAACATAACATCCGTCATGCATCCTCGCATTCACTCACTCGGTGCATTGGATATAAATTCACTTACCGACACATTATGTTCAAAGGCTAGACTTTCCATCACGAAAGCCCTATTCTGGTTCCTCGGTATTTAGGTCCATGCCACTTACTCGGTCGAGAAAAGACTAACCATCACGTCAGTCTGTGGTAAACAAACCTCATATCTAGAATTAAGAGCCATCATGCTCCAGGAATCGTCACGTCCCCGACATATACCCCTACCATACATTTATTCTATAAACCCTTAAATCTCGGCTATCCTTTTGCACACGTCATCTATAATAGAAAGCATTATGGAACTGATCTTATGACTACCATCACAAAGTCGTCAAAGTTGAGAACCATTCTATTACTTATAGGATATCATCATTCTTCTCATGACCTTCTTCAAATAGTTCCATCAATCCAACTTGTCATCGCTTACTCCGAATCTCAAAGTATAGCTATTCATTTTCATAGCCATCAATTCCTATCATGAAATCATCATTGTCGAATCACAGGTCATTGTCATCAAGAATTTCCACCGACCACTATGGTTCGGTGCCGACCCCTATACCTAGCCATACTTGGCTAAGTATTTAGCTTGTGACATGTTTGAGTGAACATACACCCAGGACTCGAGCCAAAATCCATCACATCTCAAAGCATGCATGTGGAGACTCCAAGCAAGCACATGAAGACTCCAAGCAAGCACATGAAGACTTGAAGTCCAACCCCTCTATGCCAAACCATCACCACTGATCCATGCCAACCTCGATCCTATACTTCACCTAACTAGGCCATGTTCCTTATGTGAAAGTCCTCTACATTGTACCGACGGCGACATCGATCGATGTCCATGGATCGATATCGATCCATAGTCACGATCCTTGATTTAACCAAAATTCAACCTCCTTTACTCCACCATCCCAAGCTTCCAAGCCAACGTTCGTAACTCGAAGCATGCACTCCAAAACTAGAAGCATGTTTACTGAAACTCGAAGCAAGCAACTACTCATCATGTGAAATTATCTCCTATCTCAAAACTGTCCATCCTTTATCATTTGCGACTCCAAGCACTTCCTTTAAAACATGAAATGACCTATTCTATGACTAGAGTGCACCTCAAAGTAATCATATACCAATCCATAACTTTCAAAACCACCACTGATCCCTCTTCATACGGCCATAACTTGAGCATGTGAACCCCAAACGACTTGAAACTTCATACGTATTCTTATGGGGCTTTTCTTTTTATGCCATATTGATCGCGCATAATTTGGGCCAATACTTATCAAACAGTACCAATCCTTCTATAACGATCTATAAGTTATTCCTAAAACTACATTGCCATTTGACCAGTGTTTTCAACCATTCAACCAACATATATTCAAGTAACCATAATATATAGCATATCTTAACAAGCATAAGTCTATACATATCAAAGAAAAACTAAATCTAAGGGTAGTATCCATAAGAACAAAGGAGATCCGTATAAATACTAGTTTTACGAATCTTTTCCATGTCATACGAAATTTACATATGTTATTAAAGCTGTGTAGTTCAAGCCTGCTAAAGCCCCATAAAAATCCCCGCTGTAGTGCATAGCTCTCTTCAACCACTATGCTATTTCAATTTAGCGCTATGAAATAGTAGATCTGCTTTAGCCCCGCTATATTTCGCTACACCCGCTGAATCGAGGCTTTTAGTAACCATGTTAGAAACATTAATATACAGAGGTTAATTTGACTAATTTTCTTTTAAACAAAATTAGGGTAAAGACCTAATTTTAAGGCATAAGTGGTCAATGTACGTTAGAAATCTATTGTAGTCTTCAAATCTACTCAACGTAGATTATAATATTCTTCGATTTTCTATATATGATTAAACATTATTTCTTTTCCTACTAAAATGATGTGAGAATTAGAATAAATTAACTTTAAATATTTGGTTTTATATCTAATGAAGATTTTGGCACCACCGATATTTTTTGCTATATCCTTTCTTTATCCCCACTATAACTTTTAGCACATCTACTGCTACAAAACCAATAAGCGCTTTAACTGCACAGTATTGAAGAAGGTTTAAAACATGTTTTAGAGTTTGAAAATCATTTAAAAACAACATTAAAATTCAAATATTGACTAATTAGTGCATGGAGGATTAAAATCACTCACCCAAATCCTTAGCAATCCTAGAAAGCATGAATCCCAATAATGAATAGTAGCTCCAAGATGATATCTAGCATCAAATCTCCAATCCAAGGTGCTAATCTCGCTAATATTCCTCAAATGAGACGTTTTGGTTAATTAAGGTAGGTATTAGGGTAACTTTTTAAGCTAAGATGTGACTGATACAAGTTTCTCTATATTTATGGGAAGTGTGAAGTGGTGGTGTAACAACCCGGTTTTTAAGCAATAATTAATTTAAGTTAACTATAGTAATAGGATTAATTAAACTAAAATTTGAAGATTTATTTGGAAAATGTGATATTTAATTTTTAATAGGTTGAAATGTGAAAATAATATTTTGTAACAGTGATGAAATTAGAAATATAATATTTTTTTGGTAAAGAAGTGATTGAAATGTAATTTGTGCTTATTTAAGTAAAATGGAATTTTGTTCAAAAAGAAAAGAAAATATAGTTTTATATTTATTTGTTATTATTATAAAATCCAAGCCTAAGAAACTCAAGCCCAATAGCTTACTGTCCAATCTCATCAGGATTGCTTTAGAACTTTCTTTTGCTTCTCCTTTTCACTAAATATTTATGTATATCCACTTCATCATATTTTTGGAGCTTCATGTACAAGATTTCAAAATTCCCCCTACTTCTAAATTTAAGAGCACTAATATAAACTAAAATAAATTTTCAAATTTCAGAATGTGAATCTTCATACACGTTTACATCTATGGTTCGAGTCATGTTTCGTGCAGCGCTTGTCTATTGAGTGTGTGCATAAGGATAAAGAGAAAGAAGTATCGAATGCAAGTCTAGATGAGCAAAAACCTGCTCATTAATCTATGCTAATCTTTTCAGATTTTAATTAAATCCTTACATTTATGCTTGGGCCTATATATGTACATGATGATGGATTTCTAGGTTGTAATTAATTAGGGTTTGGTAGTGTAAAAAACAATCAACACTTTATGAATAAGGTCTACTAGTTAGGGAACCAGGCCGACCGTGACCGATCAACGGGTACCGTAGCTAATGGAAAAAAAATTCGTTCATGTGTGAGCTGAGATGCCTGGGTAAATTAGAGCATTAGAGAGTGACAGTGTGTCGCTATATGAGTATTTATATGCATGCATGTATTTATGGGCTAGAACACCTGTTATTTATCGTCTTTGTGAATCTCTCCGGTTTGCTACATCTTATAACAGTTCTGATTTTATTAGCATACTTGTATATTGTTAGATGCATAAGTGTTTGTGCATTAAATGTGGATAGTTTATATATTTGAGTGTTCTTTTCTATTATGAGATATTTTTCTTTGTAAATTGTTATTTGAAGTTTGAACAAGTGAAATAAGTTTACTAGTGAAACTTAAGAATTTTTAAATATTGTTATAAATAAACACACATATTTATTTGAATAATCTATTTTCCTATGACTATTTTTATGTATCTCAACTTTTTTATTAGATAGGATTATATGAGGTTATTTTTATATATGAAGTATTTAGCTTTATAAATAATGTTGAAGATTTAAATTGAGTCACTAATGTTATTAGTAAATATTGAAGTAATATTAAGTTTTATTAAAGGCTAAGAAACTAATTATTTATTGTAAAAATAAGATTACCATTGAATTTATTTCTTGAATGATTGTATTAAGTATTAATGTAGTTATTTATAATTTCATTTGAATCTAACAATTTACTTCTTTGTTTTCCTGGTTAGTCTTTAACGTACATTGATTTAGAATGCATGACATAATTTTATATGGAATCATGTAGTTTTATTTCTAATTTGATATATGTATTTATTATCCACCTCTTGATATTTGCTTTTTTGTATGGATTTATATGTTGTGAATAATTTATTCTTGAGCATTGATTCGTTTATTTATATTTATTTGGAAAACCTATTTTACACCAATTTCTGATTTCCGACGTCTCATTTTCCTATATAGATTCCGATATCATTAGTGATGCACTATTGATATTGGTTTGATTGGTGTTTTTAATATGATAAGGTGATGACATCATTTCTATTTGATTTATTAATATTTAATTTGTATAGCAAGAAATCTGAATAAACAGTTTAGTGATACTGTTTGATATAGGACTTTCAGTATCACTTTTCTTGTAACACCCTGGAATTTTTTACACTAAATAAGAGAATTTAATATTTCAATAAAATAAGGACTTAAAAGTAAATTTTTCACAAATGACCAAATTTGGTTATAGGACTTTCACCATTGTGTCCACAGCGATTTTTCAAATTTTTTTTGTACAAGACACTTCGAAATCCAAGTTAGTATGAGAGAGTTACGAGCGTTGGAAGGATTAAATGAAAATTAAAATAAATGTAATAAAAATAAAATGGGCCAGGTCGACCATTGACTAGGCTAGGAGGACCATGGGAGAACGACCCAACCCTAGTGGCGATCGACCCGACCCATATTAAATCGAGCGATTATGGCCATATGTCAATTCATTTAATGACCAAGATGAATTGCATAGCGACAAAGTAAATGATCACTGGTTTTGATGAGTTGCTGAGTAAATCCAACGGCCTGGAACATTAGGCTACTGTTACAAATTAATACTAAACCTAAACACTTATTTCTTATTTTCAAACACTGCAACAAGGTGCTGCCAAAATCTAAACTCAACTCTAATCTCTCTCTAAACCCTAATTACCAAATTAAACAAATCTCAATCTCCAAATCAATATAGAGCCAAATTAAAAAGAAGATCTACCAGTTAGAGAGGAGTCCAATAAGATCTAAAAGAAATACATTGTTTGGAGATCAGATCTTAAGCTCAGGACCGAGAAGTGTTGGCATAAATTAATTAAATCGTTAAATCAATTAGTTTTAAACTTACATTAAGTTGATTAGATTGCAAAACTCCCAATTGAATTGTTAATCTAACAGTTTAGATTAGTAAATTATAGATCAATAAATTAAATATAATTTGATGTTAAATCTAATTATTGGACTCTTAACTGAACATGCTTATTGATTAAATAATAGGCATGAATTGGACAATTAATTTAACATGCGTATGGACGAAAATAATAGGCACGAATTGGATATTTAGATTAGTTCTAAATTGGAGACGGATAGGTTGTTGAATATGTTAGAAACATAAAAGTGTTAGATAACTATAAATCTTATATGTTAAGTTAAAGTGAATATGTTGGAAATTTTGATCAGATATGCCAAAATTCTAAATTTAGAGTTAAAATATTAAAATTATAGTACAACAAATGGTTAGCCTATTCTACAATCAAGTTGTAAACCCTAAAAACAAATCCTAAATTTGTTATGCCTAAATTATAAATTGATAATTAGAATAAATTTAGGATTCACTAATATGTGTATAACTTGATAATCAACACATGAACGAACAACAATTCAAATATGATGATTTGAACCTTGACCTATGGCCTAATTAAATAAAAGGAATTTTTATGAATAATGAATGGTAGGTTGCGCTGTTTTTGGCCTTGTGCCCAATAAATGAATGAAAAATTGTAATTTCTAGATTGTGTTGAATTGTTAGTGGACCCTATTGTATGCCAAAGAGTTGATAGTGAAACGAGTTCCTATTAGGGTCGTTGGAGAAAATCTATTTTGTATTTCTGTGTTAGTGTGTTGGACACGGGGATTTAATAGAAGACGTGCGATTTAGTTTTGCAAACGACTCAGGGTATTACGATCGAGTTGGCACAACACTGGTCAAGGGCATCTCTGAGAGTTTGGTCCTAACAGGAGATCCAGGTGCTGCATGTTTCCTGCTGCAAGCATGGCAATAGTGGACGCTGTCTAAGATGGTAAGAGGCTACATGTTGACGTGAAACAAGGTGACGTTCAGTACTAATGAGAGTGCACATGTGGTGACTTCAAAATGGTATGTAAAGGTATTTTTCTACTACGATTGAGGCGATGAGCATGGGTGCATTCGATAAGTCACTTTACGAGAGTGTATTTCACGTTCTTCCTCTCCAGGCATAGTGTGAGCTAGAATTAGATAGTAGATCCCTATTTGCTAATTGTTTGGGTGAGGTCTGATTTGTAGATGGACCCATTGTGTTAGGTTGATACCCTTAGGTATATTACTTAGGTATGTTGTAACAACCTGAAATTTTGGTTGTTAGTTTTGAACATTTAATTTATTTTAAATGCTGAATTTAATTATCAATCGATTTTGAATATGGAGATTTTGAGAGAATCAGTAAAATAATTTAACATTTCAGCTATAGCGATTAATTGGACTTGGTAAATACAAAATTCAATATTGGAAATTAGGACAGTATGTGAATTTGGAAATAAATGGACATGGAAATAATGCCTAAAATTTATTTAAATTCTATTTGGATCTGAATTACAATATTGGACTCTTAAATGGAATTAAAAGTTGATAAATTTAAATTTTGAAATGTATATGTTAATTTAATAGTGAAATTAATGTATAGTAATAGTGTAAATAATTGAAATTTGATTTAAAATGAATCAGAATGATTTCTAATGTGAATATAAATTCCATGTGATTTATAATAGAGTTAGTAAGTTTTAAAAATCAAAATTTTAAACGATTTCGATGATTTGGAAAATAGATCGATTTAATCGACGCGTTAAAATAGCCTTTCATGGTATTGTTTCGGAATTCGACGAGACTAGTTTCATTGGATCCATAATAGTTTAATATTATCGGGTTTCAAATTTTGTAGCGCATGGAATTACCGTTTAGTCGCACGGGATAGAAACTCGTTGAAATAGATATCGAAAATTTAATATTTTAATTCTATTCAAAAATCTATCTTCCACATACGATTGAATTAGGCCCCGAAACATGTTCCATTGTGTTCAGCCAACAGTAAAACCCTAGGGCTTGTTCACGCAGCCGCCATCTTGCTTTTCAATGGTCGAAAATTACCATACTCTTCGCCTCGAAATCTCCAAATCCATCAATTTAATAGAAAACTTCAACTAGGAAATCGAAGAACTCATCGACTTCTATAGATCCAACAGTGGATCCAAGCTATCATCATCGATTGGAGGTGAATTTAAGGCCCATTCATCATGCATTTGAACGCAGGGTACTAGTAGCACTGGGTTCGACGACGTTTTGGGTGGAGTGGAGCTCAAGTTGGCGTTTCAAGGGATGGTCGCTGATCAAGTTCTAGGGGGACGAGGAGGGTGGAGATCGGTGGTTGAACGCTTGAGTATGGGTTCCTAATCCTGGTTCATGCGTGCGTTTGAAGATGAAGGAGGGAAAGCATGAGCAGCCTCGATCTGTTATCTCGAATTCAATTGCCAGGATTGATAAGATTTTAAAAAGCAATAAAATATAAAAATGTAAATATATTTATATTATAAATCGTACAAACTTTAAAATCTCATATCTTCTTCAAACAAGGTGAGAATTGGATGAAACAAGTGGCGTCAGAATTGCAGCAATGAGCACTACGCGCTAGAGCAGTTTTGGAAATGTTTGGAGCAAGTGAAAATTTTAGGTTAAATCGTACGTGTTCGATTTAATTTAAAATTGGAATGTTTGGCTAATTAAAACTCAAGGTGAGTTAATGTCACTCAATTTTGGACTGTTGGCTTTAATTTCAAACAGTTAAAATTAATAAATGATTGATTGGTTGAATTGATACATTTTTATCATTGAATGTGATATTTTTTTGTTGTGCTAACATCTATGGATGCAGGGAAATAGGTTGGAGGGATCTAATCGGATCCCTAAAAATGTTGTATTTAATTTCATATATATCGATATATGTTTTGTTGGAATAAATCTGTGATGGATTGTTGTGGGATTTATATTGATTGGATGCTATGGTTGTTTGGCCTTGATTTTGGTATTTTAAAATACCAATAAAAATATGGTTTGAATTTGAAAGAATTTTAAAAGGATTTTGAAGTAAAATGTTATAAATAATCGTGGGTTAATAAATTGGATAAAATAAATAGTTTGAGATTTGTACTTAACAAATTCGGGATATTGTAAACAGGGATTTTTGGAATGAAAGTATAAAAAGGATTTTTAAATAATAAATCCTTAAATGGTACTTGTCTTAAATATAAAAGGTTTTAAGATCGAGATTTTAAATATTTCTGGAGGTTAGAGATAAATTTGGGAAATAAGAATAAAATGGTTAAACTGGAGTTCAAGTGAGATTTCCAAATTTACGAAATGGAATTGGAATCGAGGAATTTGGCTTGCTTTAAAAGGAGAATTTGTAGTTTTAAATTTGATAACTTTAAAAGTGTTAAAAATATTCTGGAAATTAGTTATTTAATTATTTTAAATTGTTAAAGCATATTTAAATTATTAATTAGTTACCTTATAATGATTGTTAAAGATTTATTATTATTTAAGAACTAGTCAACATTATTATTTTTAAAAGATAATTATTAGATATTAATACGGCTTTGTATAATAACTTTTATTTAAGTATAATTGCCTAGATTAAACTTGGAAATTTATTTTAAAAAATTATAAGTATATTTTGAGATAATTTTTAAATAAAGTTTCGGGGAGTAATGGTATACTTGCACGGCGTAAATCGGAGGCAGTGAGCGTCTGCAATTAAATTTTGGAATTTCTGGGACAAAGACGTAATCATTGAGCTGTGATCCATGGCTTGATACTGCAGTGGTACTTTCCATATTATTTTAGAAGGTTTTCAAATATTTTTGAAAAATGATACTTTATGAATATACTGATTTCGATAAGATTAGTACATGATCATTGATAAAGAGATTTAATTTATTTTAAATTGAAATTGAACAAGAATTGGTGTTTTTCAGCGGAAAATGAAGTATTTGGTTGAATTGATTATTTATTTGATAGTTAAATAACCGACTATCAAAATCTGGACCTAAATATAACTTTGGGAATATCTAGAAGAAGTACGTGAATTATATGGTACAGCCACTTTCCGAGGTCCTATACTGTACGTAGAAACTCGTTTCGTTCTTCTAGGACGACGTTAAGGAAATCCATCCACTAACGGTTAGGAGGTGATCACCGATATTATCGTCGTTTGTTTATTTCCTAAAGAATTGAAGTTGAGTTTACCGAAAATAGTGAACGTTGTTTCGAAGAGACCAGGATTGGATCTGTTATCCGAAAATCACTTCGATCCAACGAGTATGTTTTTGAAATGAAGACAAGAGCGTCAAGTCGAAGATGGATCAGTGAAGTTTAAGGGCTAATCGCTACTAATCTTGAGGGTGATTCCAAAATGGATATAGTAGGAATAGTGCCTTCGGTTCCGTTATGAGCAGGAACAGACTTGTTTGGATGAATGCTATCGACACATTGTCATTGGAGGATAGTGAGAATTCTAAGTGAAATTTTCTTGAAAAAGTAATTATAGCCTCTAACCTCATCAACCGGGAATGACTAAAAAGTAGGGGGATGTAGCAAGGCTAAGTGGGTAGCACCCAAGTAGGGAATATTTATCACCTTTCTAGATACCCTCGGATATTATTACTGCGATTATGGAAGGAGCTCGAAAAAGGGTTGAAACACCCGTGGTAATAGCATACTCGGTCTATCCACATAAGTCCGGTCTTTTGTAGCAGGGGATCCCAGCGTGGTCCTCGATACGTTGTTCTAGACGTGTACCATGACAGGTGGTACCCCAATACCTAGTCATTCGGATGGAGCCCATTCTCCAATAAATGCCATATAGTTTTGATTATGCCCAACTATGCTGAAACGTGAAATGCAAGCATTTCGCCTATTTGAATAAGTATTTGTACTTAGACCCTATTATAATGTCTGATGATTTTGATATGAATGTTTTTGGTTATCGTAAGGTAAAAACCCATCTTGTTCACGTGTGGCATGGTCTTACGAGATACCTTTGATTTTCAAAGGATTTTGATAACTTTAATAATTAAAATTTAGTGTATTTTCTCACGCTAGTTTTCTAGACTAACTCGGTGTTATTTTATTATAATGCTCAGATCAGACCGAATATTTTAGGTTTAGGTTAGGATGCTATGGGGCTTAGGAGACAAGCTGGAGACCAAGGCGTATTCTCGTACTTGTTTTATTCCGCTGTAGTGTTTTGTTTGAAATTACTAACAAATTGTGAGGGCAGGTTGTTATAACTGTCGAGGTTGGTATTTATTAATTTTGTACTCTGATGTGAGATATGTATGGTACAGTGCTAGGTTTGTGTAAAGAATTGTTTATATTATATGTTATTCAGTCTGCTATGAGATTCTATTTTTGTTAGTTCTTCTTCTTCTACCTATTTTCTTTTTCCTCAACAATCAGTCTTTCTGGCACTCGTTCGACATGTTATAAAATGGGCATATTTATGTCGACTTTTCGAGGGTCGAAAGGGTGGGTCGTGACATTTGGTATCAAAGCTTAGGTTAGCGATATACATAGGCTTTAGTGGGGATTACTTATTAGAGATAGAGTCAGAAGTACTCTAGAATGAGTTGAGTGTATTAATAGTTATGAGCGCGTAATTGTTAGTGAACATAAAATGTTTTTATATTGTGTTGACATATCGGTTGAGTGTTTATGAATTCTGGTCAGTACGGGAAGTACCACCGTATCGATAAGGATTTCTAAGTTCTTGAACAAAGTAAACCGACATAGTATTGTTTAACAGTGGGTAAATGAAATAATTTTACCCAAAATTATATTTTGATATAAAAGAAATAATTTCTGAAATTACTATACTGTATATGTTTGGAATGCTGGCTGTTAATATTATAATCAAACAGATTATAAAATTTGAAATGGTTTTATATATAACCAAATAGAAATTGTATAAGCATGATTTATACAAAAGGAGTATAACTAAAATTTGATTTAAACCAGGACTTAAATCCTGGAAATTGTGGGAAAGGGGTAAAATGAATTTGAACCAAGTGTTGGAATTTTTAAACCTTGGGGTTTTTGGAAATGTTATACAAAGTGGTATGAAAGGAATAATGGGGTATTGTTTTGAGGTATTTTTGAACAGAAATTGTTTTAAAATGAATTTTTGTAAGTAAGAAAGCACTGAGCTCATTCCATTCACTAGAAAAAAATCCTGGTGATGATGGCCACATTATAGTATTCCTTTTCGCGTTTCTAAGTGATGGATTTCTACCATGGTGGTTGACTAAGATTATTTGTTTTGGACTTGTTTGATAAACAATTTTTGTTTTAGAAGTTCCAAAGGGAACTGTTTTGGGAAAAAAACCAAGTGCTTTGAGATTTCAGGAGTATAAGTTGATATACCAAAGAAATAAATGTATATTTATGATTTCAAAATGATTTGAAGTAAAACCGAGTGATTGAATTCTGGGATTTCCATTTAAATGATTTGTGAAGTCAGGATAAAATCTGTTACTGAACTTATAATATGAAATATAGATAAGAAAGGAAAAATGTGAATTTTAATCCTGGATTTAAAATTTAACTTGAGGAAGTTAATATGAGCATTAGGAATTGAAATTTAACTTAAGATAAGTTAAATAGAATTGAAGTTGGATTTGAATTGAATGGAATATAAAGTTGAAATGTATAACTGTAAGTTATAATTATTGAATGAAATGGATATACTCAAGCTATCAAGTGGCGTATATGATCAAGCATTGTGATAATAAGATGTAAATAGACTCAAGTATGCAAAATGAGATTTTAAATAAATGAGTTCTTGAACTTAAGAATTGAGAAATGAAATGGTAAAACCAAAATGAAGATGGTTTGATATTACGGTAAAAGAATGGGAACTAAAATTTTGAGTTTGTAACGAAAAGTGAATTAAGATGGAGTAAATTAAGTATAAACTTGAATTGCGAAGCGAATATATAACTTTATGTTATAAATATTGAATGTGAGTAAACATAAGTGGAAAATTCAGGAAATTGTGAATAAATAAGTTGTATAACTTATTAAACCAAGGCAGTTGAATAGCATAACCAAGTTAAAATTGTTAAGAAATTGATAACAAGAACTGAATTCAATTAAAGAGTAAATGAATTGAATACGATTTTGGGATATGGATTGGATAAGTTGAGTGTGAACTTAAGATTTAAAGCTGGAGTTGAACTTAAGTAATGATATGGAATGTTTATAGTAAACCTTAGAAATAATTTTGTGAAATGGGTTATAAATAAATTAGCTTAAAATGAAATGTAATTCACTATAGAAAGAAGTGAATAAATCTATGTGAATAAAATTAAAGTGAATGGAAAAGAGGTAACATAAGTTGGAAGTAAAGTTAATAGAGATGCAAGTGCATGAACCTGAACTAAATTGTTCGAGAATCGATTTATATGGAATGATTCCCAACTGATAGTATAAATTAGATATACTAAGTAAATAAAAGTAAATAAATTGAATGAGATCAATTTAAAATGAATTATAACTTGATTACAATGGGACCTTAACTTAAGTGATTGCTATGAAATGGATTCATAAATAAAATTAACATAGATTGGAATGTGTTTGATATAAAAACAAAGCGAACAAAGTTTGGTAGATAACTTGAATGGCATTAAAGGGAAATTAGAGTCAATTTGAAAAGGAAAAAATAGAAGTTTAATAAAATGGATTAGCATATAATGAAAGTGAATAGTGAATGGGATGCAAATAAATTGATTGTGAATCAATTTGAAATTGATTAAAAGTGAATTTATGCAGGAAAGGCATATATAAATCAATTTGGAATAAATATGAGTTTGTTATTGTTGTAAATATGAAATGAATGCAATGAATTTGGTTGTAAATCGTTTTGAATTGAGGGAAATGATATAAATGATACATGAATCCATGGAAAGGGATTAAATTAGTGTTGGAACCTTATGATTGCTTGTAATATATGATTGGCATGTTCGAGTTAGGAAGTTTATATCTTTAACTAGTTAAATAAATGAAATGTTATAAAATTTCATGGTTAACAAACTTATATGCTTATTTTGAGCAAGTACAGGTACGACGAGCTGATGGATTGATTTTGGTTATGTAAATGCATATAAAATAAGCTGCTCGCTTAAAAATGCTAATATGAGGTAAGCCTACGTAATAAAACAAAGAATGATAATATATGGTTATATATTTTATTTTCCGACCGTGCGGGTCGATGTATATATTTTTATCATTTTTGATATTGTAAAAGGCTCTCCGTACAAAGAAGACGCAGTCAAAAATTTTTGAAAATTTTGGGTGTTATAAAAAAACAAAAAAGAAAAAAATAATTGAAAATTTTAGGAATTTTTTTGTTTAATAGAAAGTTTGATTTTAAGCTATATTGGAAATAGAAACAAAGATAATTGTTTTAGAGGAAACTAAAAAGGTTCAAAGAAGTGAACATAGAATTTTAAATAAGTGGGTTTGGGTAAGTTAATGGGTTCGGAAGCATTTTTCTTACCTTAGCAATTTCGAGGACGAAATTTTTATAAGAGGGGAGGAACGTAACGACTTGGAATTTCGGTCGTTAGATTTGAACATTTTATTTGTTTTAAATGTTGAATTTGACTTATTAATTGATTTTGAGTATGGCGATTTTGAAAGAATCGGTAAAATAGTTTAACATTTTAGATATAGCGATTAATTGGACTTGGTAAATATAAATTTTATATTGGAAATTGGGATAATATGTGAATCTGAAATAAATGGACATGGAAATGATGCCTAAAATTTATTTTAATTCTATTTGGATTTGAATCATAAAACTAAACTTTTGAATGGATTTAAAAGTCGATAAATTTAAAGTTTGAAATTAATATATTAATTTAATAGTGAAATTAATATATAATAATAGTGTAAATAATTGAACTTTGATTTTAAATGAATCAGAATGATTTCTAATGTGTATAAATTCCATGTGATTTATAATGGAGTTAGTAAGTTTTAAAAATCAAAATTTTAAACGATTCCAACGATTTTGAAAATCGCTCGATTTAATCAACGCGTTAAATTAGCCTTCCGGGGCACAGTCTCGAAACTCGACAAAACTAGTTCCATTGGATCCGTAATAGTTTATTGTTATCGGGTTTCAAATTTCGTAGCGTTTGGAGTTACCGTTCGGTCGTATGGGATAGAAATGATTTGAAATAGATATCGAAAATTTAATATTTTAATTCATTTCAAAAGCTATCTTCCACATACGATCGAATTAGGCCCCGAAACACGTTCCATTATGTTCGAAATAGGGGTAAAACATTACAAATGCCAGGCGGCACGTTTCGTTTAGAGTTTGTTTGAAAATAGCACGTTAATTGTGAAAAATAATATTAAAATAATAGGCATATACGTGTATATATACCATTCCAACAGTAAAACCCTAGGGCTTGTTCACATAGCCACCATCTTGCTTTTCAATAGCCAAAAATCACCATACTCTTTCTCTCGAATTCACCAAGTCCATCGATTTTTAGGAGAAAACTTCAACTAGGAAATC
Source organism: Allium cepa (assembly GCA_030765085.1). Lineage (NCBI taxonomy): Eukaryota > Viridiplantae > Streptophyta > Magnoliopsida > Asparagales > Amaryllidaceae > Allium > Allium cepa. The sequence continues at coordinate 850,436,833 of CM060938.1, forward strand.
GAAGAACTCATCGACCTCTATAGATCCAACGGTGGATCTAAGCTAGCTTCATCGATTGGAGGGGAATTTAAGGCCCATTCGTCATGTGTTCAAACGCGTTTTCCAAGGTACTGGCACCACCGAGTTCGACGAGGTTTTGGGTGGAGGTGGAGCTCGAGTTGGCGTTTCAAGGGATGGTCTCTAATCAAGTTCTAGGGGGACGAGGAGGGCGGCGATCAGTGGTTGAACGCGTGAGTATGGGTTCCTAAGCCTGGTTCGTGCGTGCGTTTGAAGATGAAGGAGGGAAAGCATGAGCGGACTCGATCCGTTGTCTCAAATTCAATGGTCGGGATTGATAAGGTTTTAAAAAGAAAAATAATATAAAAATGTAAATATATTTATATTATAAATCATAGAAACTTTAAACCTCGTCTCTTCTTCATACGAGGTAGGAATTGGACGAAACAACCGGCGCCGGAATTGAGCGACAAGCATTAAGTGATGGAGCAGTTTTGGAGATGTCTGGAGTGAGTGAAAATTTTAGGTTAAATCGAACGTGTTCGATTAATTTAAAATCGGAATGTTTGGCAAATTAAAACTCAAGGTGAGTTAATCTCACTCAGTTTTGGACTGTGGGCTTTAATTTTAAATAGATAAAATTAATAAATGATTGATTGGTCGAAATGATTCATTTTTATCAATTGAATGTGATATTATGTAGTAGTACATATATATTGGAGTGATTAATATTCTCGCATATATAGAGCGGATGAGACACTATGCGCCCCCGTATAATAGTAGTGGGATTTATATTAATTGGATGCTATGGTTGTTTGGCCTTGATTTTTGGTATTTTAAAATTCTAATAAAAATATGGTTTGAATTTGGAAGAATGTTAAAAAGGATTTTGAAGTAAAATGTTATAAATAATTTTGGGTTAATAAATTGGATAAAATAAATGGTTTGAGATTTGTACTTAACAAATTCGGGATATTGTAAACAGGGATTTTTGGAATGAAAGTATATAAATGGATTTTTAAATAACAAATCCTTAAATGGTACTTGTCTTAAATACAAAAGGTTTTAAAATTGAGGTTTCAAATATTTTTGGAGGGTAGAAGTGAATTTTGGAAATAAGGATAAAATTGGTTAAACCGGAGTTCAAGTAAGAATTCCAAATTTACCAAATGAAATTGGAATCGAGGAATTGGGCTTGCTTTAAAAAGAGAATTTGTAATTTTAAATTTGGTAACATTAAAAGTGTTAACAATATTCTAGAAATTAGTTATTTAATTATTTTAAAATGTTAAAGCATATTTAAATTATTAATTAGTTACCTTATAATGATTAATAAAGATTACTTATTATTTAAGAACTAGTCAGCATTATTAGTTTTAAAAGATAATTACTAAATATTAATATGGCTTTGTATAATAACTTTATTTAACTATAATTGACTAGATTAAGCTTGGAAATTTATTTTATAAACTTATAAGTATATTTTCAGATAATTTTAAATTAAGTTTCAGGGAGTAATGGTATACTCGCATGGCGTAAATTGGAGGCAGTGAGTGTCTGTAGTTAAGTTTTGGATTTCTTTGGAATAGAGACTTAACCATTGAGCTGTGATCCACGGTTTGATACCGCAGTGGTACTTTCCATATTATTTTAAACGGGTTTTCAAATATTTATGAAAAAAGATGCTTTGTGAATATACTGATTTCGATAAGATAAGTACATGACCTTTGACAAAGAGATCTAATTTATTTTAAATTGAATAAGACTTTGTGTTTTTCGATGGAAAATGAAGTATTATGTTGAATTGATTGTTTATTTGAAAGTTAAATAACCGACTATCAAAATCTGGCCCTAAATACAACTTTGGGAATATCTAGAAGAAGTACAAAAATTATATGGTACAGTTACTGTCCGAGGTGCTATACTATACGTATAAACTCGTTTCGTTCTACTAGGACGACTTTAAGGAAATCCATCCACTAACGGTTAAGAGGTGATCTCCAATCTTATCTTTGTTTGTTTATTTCCTAAAGAAACGGGTTTGAGTTTACCAAAAATAGAGAACGTTGTTCCGAAGAGACTGGGATCAGATTTGTTATCCGAAAACCACTTCGATCCAATGAGTACGTTTTTGAAATGAAAACAAGAGCATGGAGTCGAAGATGGAGCAGTGAAGTGCAAGGGTTAATTGCTACTAAACTTGAGGGTTATTCCAAAATGAGTGTAGAAGGAATAGTGCCTTCAGTTCCGTTCAGAGATGGAATGGACTTTTATGCATGAATGCTATCAGCACATTGTCATTGGAGGACAGTGAGCACTGTAAGTGAAATTTCCCTGAAAAATGTAATCGTAGCCTCATCAACCCAGAATGACTGAAAAGCAAGGGGGGTGTAGCAAGGCTAAGTGGGTAGTACCCAAATAGGGTATGTTTATCATCTTTCTAGATACCCTCGGATATTATTACTATGATTATGGAGGGAGCTCAGAAAAGGGTGGGAACACCCAAGGCAATAGCATAGTCGGTCTATTCAGGTTAGTCCTGTCTTGTGTAGCAGGGGATCCCAGCATGGACCTCAGTACGCTGTTCTAGACATGTATCGTGATAGATGATACCACAATACCTAGTTATCCGGAAGGAATCCATTCTCCAATAAGCGCCGTACGGTTTTGGTTGTGCCCAACTACGTTGAAACATGAGATGCAAGCATTTCAGCCATTTGAATAAATATTAGTACTTAGACATTATTGTAATATCAAATGATTTTGATATGAATGTTTTTGGTTATCGTAAGGTAAAAACCCATCGTGTTTATGTGTGGCGTGGTCTTACGAGGTACCTTTGATTTTCAAAGGATTTCGATAACTTTAATAATTCAAATTGTCACGACCCATCTTCCCAACGCCTCCGACCACAAGATCACTGGCACACACCCAAGCTACATCACACCTTCCAGCAACCATTCCCACCATCGCGATCCCCTCCGTCATCTCCACGACAACGCAAAACTCACGAACCCATCGACTAAAAAAACTAACCTGAAACCCTACTTCGATCCTCCCTGGCCACCACAATCACCAGAAAAATACTCCGTTATTTTTCCTGAGATCGACAACACTTCGGCCTCCTCCAACCCAAAGCTCGACCAACTCCCCCACGCCGATCATCGGCAATCTCCCAAAATACCCAATTCGAATAACACTAGATTCACAAGAATTAACAGTCTAAAAATTATGAAAAGCATATCAAAATTCGTGATTTTCAATCACGAATTCATCCCTGTAATTCAAATTTGTAATTAAGATAGTTGATTTTATCATAATTTATGAATCTCATTGGTATTTCAATTTTAAAAATAATTTATTGAAATTTAAATCCTGAAACTATTTTTAAAATCTTCATTATACATCAAAAAAGAAATTTCATTTATATATCAGAGTCCAATATTGATTTGATTGAGAGATTTGAATATTTGAAAGCAAATCATAGGCTGATACAGCAGAGAACAAGATATATATAAACAGACATACTCACATACATATATATACAAATCCAATAAATTCGAGCTGAAGAACTTCAATACAAACCAATTTCATCACATGAATTTTAGTTAAAACCGGATTAAAGCTATTTTTTTAAAAAAATGTTTACTCGCCATTTTCAGAAAGAACAGAGAGATTACCAGGCTTTAAACTTGTTTCCTAGAATTGCATTTTTGATCTGAAGCTTAATTGTTGATGCTTGGTCTTCTTTGTTTTTTGCATTTTAAATTCTTGCAGGTTGAAGTTGAATTAGTGTTTGATTTAGTTACTGAGTTGAATTTTCTTTCCACATTTGATTTAGCTTCAGGTTTTTGAAATTTTGGTTTGAGAATTTTACAGGCTTTGATTTTGTTTTTGGAAAATAGTTTACAGGCTTTGTTTTAAAGAAGAAAGGTAAAAAATTTAGAACTGAAAAGAATGAACTCAGATCTTCTCTTTTACAACATTTCGCTTATTTAATTTTTAGAGAAAATAAAACCTTGCCACTTGTTTTTAAAAACTTACATTTGTCAACTATGCCACTTAATCTTTCTACATATGTTATTAACATGTCTTAAGGTATTAACACATGTCCTAAGTATTTTAAAATAAATTTTTATTTAAATTAAATGTTAATATAAAGTTTTCATACTTAATTTGTTAATTAATAAACATTTATCTTAATATATGTATATATAAATTAATTTTAAAGAAAATATTATAAAACCAATTATAATACAAATAAATTCTTATACACGTAATAATTATTTTTATTGTTTAAAAGATTTAAATTAATTACCAAATATCCTTTGAAAAAGAATTATATGTATTATATTTTCCAAATTACAATCTATATGTATATATATATATATTAAAATTTGAAACACTTTAATTAAATTCAAACCAAACTTCAATATATACAAATATACATATACATTTTAAATAGAAAATATTTTTGTCATTAGTTTGAGAATTATTATATTAGATTTTAAACAACTTCAAATCATAACATATACATACATATATATTACAATTTGAAAATACATCTTTTATTAAACAAAAGACTTTCTATTCACAATATATATACCAATATATACGTTACAAATAGAACATATTTTTAACTTTGAAAGATAATTCTTATCAATTTTAAATTGTTAGAAAAGATCTACTTAAATATTTCCTAATTAAATATTTAATAGCCTTTAAAAGATTAAATTACCAATTTAAATTAAAATTATAAAAGAAATTATCAAACCAATTAAATTATTAATATAGATTATTAAATTGATATTCTCCAAAATTCCGGATCGTCACATTCCTCCCCCCTTAAAAGAATTTCGTCCCCGAAATTTAAAAGCAAAGATAATTTAATAACCCAGCAAAGAATTTAATTTCAAACAGCAAAACATACCTATCATCCAGTTACTAACAACCATAGCGACCAATCAAACAAACAAACCTAACTAATTATCCTGACACAAATCAGGATAGATCTTACTAATACTATCTAGAGTTTCCCAAGTATAAATCACCTGGAGACTCGCTCTATAGAATCTAAACTAACCATACCACTATGATCCAGAGTACTCTCTCTTCTAGATCCACTAATCTGAACAAAACATCAAACCAAACTCAAGTCTAGCTCAACTACCAGATCCTCTGAACTGCAGATTCCACAACCAGCAATGGACCATACACGTACTCCCTCAGAGATACGTGAAATACATTCAATCCCAGCCATCTAAACTGGCAATTCAATCATATAAACAAAAGAACTTATCCTATCAAGAACACAGATAAGAAATCCCAAATACCTCGGAGCTAGCCTTCCAGTCTTATCCAAATTTGTTGCTCTCTTAACCAGAGAAACCTTAACAACAACGAAGTCTCCAACTTCAAATTCCAAACTCCTTGTCTCATATCTGCATAACTCAACAGAAAATCCTGGGCTACCTCATCCTAATCAACTCCACCTATGATGATGCTCCCTTAAACAAACTGGACCAAGAACAAACCAATTTCTGGATCCTATTCAACAAAATGGTCTTCCAAGATCCACCGATATCCAGAATACAAGCTCTACTTTCCAAGCGATAGAAGACTGAACTTACTTCTCTCATCTGGGACAGCCAAAATAGGTGGTATTCTCCAATCTGATCTTCAGATCCCAAAAACTTCCTGTAGAAACCCTCTAGTCCAAAATACCGCAACATCTGGTTGCTTCCATTCTAGAATAGTTGCTATCTCGCTTCCGCTGCATAACTCTGCTTCTGAAATAGATGAGAATACTGATGAGGAACTCGAGTACAAACTTATCCAATATCCTGGAGACATGATTCATCAGATCCATAAAATCTTAGTGACCTCTCTGACTCGGTCACCCAACCTACAGTAGAATCCCACTTGATCTGACCAATCCATTTCCAAAAATTCCTGAGCTGCTACATCAACTCTTCTCTCTCTAAGAACCATCCTACTACCAGGCTAACCAACGGTATCGCTTCTGGAACCAAGTCAATACGGAACTCAAACTTCAGATGTAGATAAACTTATGACTTCCTCGATGACATCCGAAAAACCTCTGACAACTTCAATAGCTCCTATTTCCACATGAGAAGCCTCAATCTCAAACAAAAGATTATCCAAAATGAACTCGCAAACTAATCGCAAGTCACTTTTGCGATCCTGCCTAGTTCAGATTCCAAAGAAAATGTTCACTTTTTACCAATTAGAACAGCTTTAAGCTTTTTCAAACAAGGTTAACTCTTCAAGAAAGCCTTCACCATCTGCCCGGACTACTGAAAGAAGAACCACAAAGATTTCTGACTCAACGGAGAAACGGATCCACACTGCTGCTTCTAAACTCCACCTCTAGCACACTGCTAAGCCAAGAGACCTTCTTGTCGGCACACAAACACCTCTAAGCCGCACTACTACCATAGCTAGCCAAAGACTTCTTCATCCATAGGCTCCTTGAACCCCAAAAGTCATCAATTAACTTCACAAAAGACCCTTCAAGATAGGCAGACATACTCTCAAGAAACTCGGTCTCCAAACCAAGCATCAACATCTCACTCTCCTTAAGGGGTGAAAATGAGACATGTCGTAGCGAAGTAACTTACAGACCTCAGTCTCATATTCCAAAGCTGACAAAACACCTTCGTATGGTTACCAAGATACCATCACTTGCTTCTGCACATCCGACAGATCCAAACTCCTGAAAATCCGCTCACCCGAGCGCAACTAAACTTATACTTCAAAGATGGACTCCGAATCTTTAAAAAGATTTCCTTCGGAGATCAGAGAGATCCTTACTTCAAGCTACAAATCTCACTCGAGATGGTATTGTTGAATATGCGCTTTGCGCTTATATGATTTTTGTTTGATGATAATAAACATATATACATTCGTTTAAATGTATTTGTTAATGTACTATTTTATTTTTCATAGAATAAATAAATATTTGCTGAATAAAATTAAATGACACAGAATTTGAATTCAAACAGATATTTTATTCAAACTAATATTTATTACAATTTTAAATAGTACAATTTCATGCTCTCCCTATACATATACATTTTTGATTACAATCACATCACATTTCACATTTACAGTTAACCTCACTACATATCACTCACACTCGTGTTTTTGTCTTCAACTGCATTCCGGTTTGAATCCAGCATCTGAGTAATCTGCAAAAATATTCTCAAACGCAGTAAAATTGAAAGAGAAATATTTTTTAAATTTGAAAGAAACGATGATTTTGAAAACATTGTTTGCCTCAGTTATTTGGGTTGTTCGTCATCATTTTTGACTGTGCAATATCTGTGCATATCAGTATTTTTATCAGGGACAGACAATTATAAGTGGCTACAGTACACACGTGTACATTCGTATACGTGTGCACTGCCTCGCCAACTCATGTGCAAAAATCAAACAAAAGCAAAGAAATCAAAAACAAGGTCAAACCCAAGATAGGTTCAACTCAAGGCAAATGAATAGACAAAGCAATTGACTACAAACAGTTCAAGACTAAAGCCACTAACAAATGCAACAGAAACATGCTTGAAGACTCCAGCACGACCAAGTATGGAGTGTACAAATGCAAATGTCCAAACAACAACATGAAGTGAATCAAGTTCAAGGCAGTAGTGTACATGAAGACAACAAGCTACATGATGAACAAGTGCAAACTGAACTCGAATTAATACAAGTTCATATGTGCAGCAACCCAACAACAAAGACAACAGCCAGTTCAAATGCAACAAAGATGCAAGCTGCAGCATACCAGAAGTACACAAGTACAGACCACATCATCAAATGTCCAGCCCATAACATGATTCAACTATAAGTCCAAGTTCGAAATCAAAGAAATGCCACCAGTACACAGTGATGACAATACAAGGAAATGAAGATTGCAGCAATATACAGATGAACAAAAAAATGACCAACTGCAACAATGCAAACAATAAACAGTGAAGAACATGGACTGCAACATTCAAGTGTATATTGAAAACAAGCTGCATGAATACAACATGAAGTACAACCACAAAGTTCACAAGTGCAGGCACAAAAGAATATGGACTGCAACAAACATGAAAATGAACCAAAGTAGTACACCATGCACAAAGTCGTACAAGATAACAGCAACTTCAATATGCTCAAGTGAATGCAATCCAAAGTGATATAACAGTTACAACTTCGTCAACCAAAGTCAAGGCTGCAAATGAAGACTTCAAGTACAAGGCAACAAGTACAACACTGTACAAACCCAAGCAACAACTACAAAGACCAGATACTCGATGCAACTCAGTGGAAAATGAAGGCAACCTGACTATCACTGACTAAATTCACTTATGCAAACTTACTTGAAGATTGCCATCAACATGATGATAATGCAGCAGCCCCAAAATCAGTGACACAACAACAAATAATGCAAACAACAAAATACAGTGTCAAGCTCATGTATGCAACAGATAAGGATGCAGACACCAAGTTCAACAACATACAAACAAGCATGCAACAGCAAGCTTGCAACAGAGAGCATATGCATCAACATAACATCAAAGACCACATGCCACAATATCAGGTACATGAAGCAGTTCAAATCCAAATCCAAGAATATATACAATGCAAATGTACAGGCCAGTGAACATAAAAAATGGCCAGAGTCGAAGCACAAAGAACAAAACAGGTCAAGTATGCTACAGCATTAAATTCAACCAAAAATGGCCGAAGTCAATATTGAACGAGTCAATAATTAAAACCGTGTCAACCAAGCCGTAGGAAGCAAGTATCAAGAATATACGCATATGAATTAGTCAAATAAATCATCAGCATCAAAGTGTAATCGAACGGCAAAGCAAGAAATTTTGAAGCAATCAGACGAACGCAAAAATAGGAAATCAAATCCTATAAAAACCCTAATCATCATCGGCATTTATTTCATCGAGTTCAAGTATCAACTTAGTAAAGCAAAAGGAAACAGTACATACCAAATTAACAAACAACGAACTCGATCAAGCAACTGCAAACGAGCGATAGTCAACCATCAGAGAAGCAGCGAGCTAGGGCAACATATCTCAGATCGATCGAAGAAATTGAAGCCCTGATTTACACAAGAGCCGAAGCCCTAATTGGAACAAAGGGAACGAAGCCCTAAACAGGACGAAGCCGCCATTATTCTCACGAACGAGACAAAAGGATCGGGTGAAATAAGGGAGTGGGCTGGCCTTATTATTAAAAAAGGGGTTTTGTTTTTTAATTTTTATAAAAGGGCTTTATTATATTGTTAATTAGGGTTTAAGGTTATTTTCTATTGTTTTTTAATTATTGTTTTTATTTTACGAATCAAAGAATTTGTAAATCACCATCTAGGGTTTAGGTAGTGTCAGATTGTCTAGTTAGAATTAGTTCAGTGAGCAGGGTGTGCGAGTTTACAAAGCTGTATAGGCGGGAGCAGAGTTTGCGAGTAAGCGAAGCTCTATAGGCGGGAAGCAAAGTTTGCGAGTAAGCGAAACTCTATAGGCGGAGCAGGGTGTGCGAGTCCAGTAGAGTGTTTGTGAGCGGGAGCAAATGTTTGCGAGAAGGGTGTGCGAGTCTAGTAGAGTGTTTGTGAGCGGGAGCAAATGTCTGCGAGTCTAGTAGAGTGTTTGTAAGCGTGATACTGTTTAATTCTAATAGAAATCTATGAATCCAGCAGTAGGCAGGGGTTGCCGAAGCTGGGTAAATTTTGTGTGTGATTTACTTTTCAGCATATTTATTTCTGCAGTTTATTTCTGTGTTTAAATCGAGAAAATTTGCTATAACCCTATTCAACCCCCCTCTAGGGTTAAGCTAGATCCTACAAGTGGTATCAGAGCCCGGTATATTTTTTTATTTAACTCTAGAGTCATGAGTCTACAAAATAATGCTTTTTCTGAGGGGCAATCTATTGCTAGGCCACCCATGTTTAACGGGAACGATTATGCTTATTGGAAAGTTAGGATGGGTATCTATCTTAGTTCTGTTGATTATGATGTTTGGGATATTATTGAAACTGGCTATAAACCTCCCACTATAATCGTTGGTGATACTGAGATTCCTAAACCTAAGGATAGGTGGGATGCTAATGATAAGAAATTGAAAACGACAAATGCTAAAGCCATGAATGCTTTGATATGTGCTCTTGATAAAAATGAATTTAATAGAATTTCTCATTGTACAACAGCACAGGAAATATGGCATACTTTGGAGGTGACACACGAAGGAACTTCTCAAGTCAAGGAGTCTCGGCTAACCCTATTCAGCAATGAATACGAAAATTTTGTGATGGACAAAGGCGAGAGCATAAAGGATATGTTTGGACGCTTTTCAACCTTGGTATACAATGCTAGAGCGCTTGGGAAGGTATTCACTAAGGTAGAGCTTGTGCGGAAGATACTACGAGTTTTACCAATGAACTTTGAGGCAAAAGTCACAGCAATCCAAGAATCGAAAGATCTGAGCAAACTAAGCATGGAGGAGTTGATTGGCAACTTGATGACATATGAGCTTGAGTTAAAAGCAAAGAAAGAACGCAACAACTCCGAACCAAAGAAGAAGACGATTGCCTTAAAGAGCAAAGAAGAAAGCGATGAAGAAGATCCAATTGAAGAGCTTGCAATGGCTGTCAATAATCTTAGAAGATGGTCTAGATTCAAGCCACGCAAGAAGAAAACAAAGGGCAATAGGTCAAAAGATTTCGAAAATTCCGATAATGAACCGACGTGTTATAACTGCAACAAGCCTGGCCACATCAAACCAAAATGCCCACTTCTCAAAAACAACAAAGAAAAGAAAAAGGCAAAGAAGGTATTTGCAGCAACTTGGGATGATAAAGAAGGAGAGGAAGCTTCGGATAGCAGCTCAGAGGAGGCTAACTTGTGTTGCATGGCAAAATTAGAATCAGAAGCAACCTCCGACGAATCTAGTGAGGCAGGTGTGGTGGCAGGCTAAGGAACAACAACAGTGTTCTCTGGATTTCGGCTGTTCCAGAAACACAACGGGCGACAAAGCAAAGTTCCTTAGCCTAGTATAAAGGTGACAGAATCACAATGGGCAATCACGAAAAATTATCGTAAAGGTAAAACAGGTAATTGTTTTTAAATGTGATTATCTACACCATACTCTAAATTAAAATCAGCCAATATTGAGATAAACAAAAGATAATGATTTTGATGCTATGATTTTTTTTTTAATATTGACTAACCATCTTTAAATAGAATTACTTGGAGTAATTATGATGGTTGACTGATTCGGACTTAATTGATATGATTTTTTGACTTATTCTTATTTATGACATTGATTTGTGCTTAAATGATGACCGATCAGATTTTCAATTTTGAACTAATTTATATAAATTTGTTCGGTCAAATGGTATTTGATTACTCATGCTACATGTAGATATATTTTGGTCACTACTCGTAAATTTGCACGATTTCAAATTTCATGTGAAAGCTGTTAAAAAGGATTTTTTTTTTGAAATTGTTGAAACTTCAAGAAATTGTTTTTGAAATAATTATGATAATGATTGACTGTTGATTACTCATGAATATAGTTGTTTATCCTATGGTTTCTGAAATTAACATCATGATATTTGTTTGAGTGTTAACACGGCTTAAATTCAAATTCAAAAGAATTGATGTTAAGTTTGAAATTCTTGGTGCACACTTCATGTTTTGGTCAATCAAATTCAACGAGTGAATATTGAGTGAAATTTAAATTCAGATGCAGATTACACTGGTAATATGGTTGATAGAAAAATTACTAAGTGTAACATGATTAATTATTTTGAAACATTCATTTGCTGCATCGTTTTTTTTCAAAGAAAATATCTGTATATTTTTCATTTGAAATAATTTTCAAATAGCAGAAAATTTTCTTATAAAACCCCCTCGAGAAAATCATGTTTGACCATATTTACAGCTTAATCATTTTTTGAAAAATTGATTTTATAATTTTTAATTTGATTTTAAATGATAAATTTTGACTAATCTGACTCCCTTTGATTATCGAAAAGATGAATAGTAATTGAAAAAGTGATGAGTGTTGATATTTATCATATATTAAAACTCGAGAAAATATAATTAGAAAATTTCTTTAGAATTTCATAACAAGAGTTATAAAACTTTTTGTTGGGTAAAAATTCCATGATCATTTCTATTTCTATCATCTTTCTATCGACCATCACTCATCAAAATTACACATAGTATGTAAATTTGTGGTAGTTTACAAAGGAAATCATTCGTTCTTCAATATCTTTAAATTTGTGAAAGAAATTATCTGTGCTTCAATTTATTATATTTAGCAATAAAAATAAATATCCAAAGTATTCACTCTCATTTAAAAGTCCTCACGGTTATGCATGGGTGAATTACTTGGATTTTTTTGATTATGTGCTTCCATGCTCATTTAAAAGTCCTCACGGTTATGCATGTATGGAACGCATATCAAATTTAATTGATTTAATAGACAAGTTGATTCTAATCCCATTTAAAAGTCCTCACGGTCATGCGTGGTTAGAAAATACTTGATTTCATTTTTTAAATTAAATTGGAATACTACTAATCTCATTTAAAAGTCCTAACGGTTATGCATGGTTAGTAGATATTCAAATTTCCTGAAATAAATATACCACAAATAGACAGAATTGTATGATTTTTGATGATTTTATCCCCATCACTTCTGAAAGTGGAATATGCGCTTGACAAGGGTAATTATGATTTTTGTTTGAGTTTTATTGAAATTTGAGATTTATATTTAATTGAGTTAAATGTTCGATTCATGTCTATCACTTCATCCCTATTTTTATAACACTGTTATTCTTTTGCTGATAACAAAAGGGGGAGAGAAAAGTTAAGATTTTGTCAAATAGAATCAAGCAAAGGTCAAATAATTTTCAATTTGCATATAGGCTCATTTACATATTTTTATTTGTATGCATATATGTAGGGGGAGTATTGTGTAGAGAGGAGCATTCAAATAGGGGGAGCAAATTGAACGATCAAATACATTTAATACATTCAAAATCTTAAATATATGTTTGTTATCATCAAAAGGGGGAGATTGTTGAATATGCGCTTTGCGCTTATATGATTTTTGTTTGATGATAATAAACATATATACATTCGTTTAAATGTATTTGTTAATGTAATATTTTATTTTTCATAGAATAAATAAATATTTGCTGAATAAAATTAAATGACACAGAATTTGAATTCAAACAGATATTTTATTCAAACTAATATTTATTACAATTTTAAATAGTACAATTTCATGCTCTCACTATACATATACATTTTTGATTACAATCACATCACATTTCACATTTACAGTTAACCTCACTACATATCACTCACACTCGTGTTTTTGTCTTCAACTGCATTCCGGTTTGAATCCAGCATCTGAGTAATCTGCAAAAATATTCTCAAACGCAGTAAAATTGAAAGAGAAATATTTTTGAAATTTGAAAGAAACGATGATTTTGAAAACATTGTTTGCCTCAGTTATTTGGGTTGTTCGTCATCATTTTTGACTGTGCAATATCTGTGCATATCAGTATTTTTATCAGGGACAGGCAATTATAAGTGGCTGCAGTACACACGTGTACATTCGTATACGTGTGCACTGCCTCGCCAACTCATGTGCAAAAATCAAACAAAAGAAAAGAAATCAAAAACAAGGTCAAACCCAAGATAGGTTCAACTCAAGGCAAATGAATAGACAAAGCAATTGACTACAAACAGTTCAAGACTAAAGCCATAACAAATGCAACAGAAACATGCTTGAAGACTCCAGCACGACCAAGTATGGAGTGTACAAATGCAAATCTCCAAACAACAACATGAAGTGAATCAAGTTCAAGGCAGTAGTGTACATGAAGACAACAAGCTACATGATGAACAAGTGCAAACTGAACTCGAATGAATACAAGTTCATATGTGCAGCAACCCAACAACAAAGACAACAGCCAGTTCAAATGCAACAAAGATGCAAGCTGCAGCATACCAGAAGTACACAAGTACAGACCACATCATCAAATGTCCAGCCCATAACATGATTCAACTATAAGTCCAAGTTCGAAATCAAAGAAATGCCACCAGTACACAGTGATGACAATACAAGGAAATGAAGATTGCAGCAATATACAGATGAACAAAAAAATGACCAACTGCAACAATGCAAACAATAAACAGTGAAGAACATGGACTGCAACATTCAAGTGTATATTGAAAACAAGCTGCATGAATACAACATGAAGTACAACCACAAAGTTCACAAGTGCAGACACAAAAGAATATGGACTGCAACAAACATGAAAATGAACCAAAGTAGTACAGCATGCACAAAGTCGTACAAGATAACAGCAACTTCAATATGCTCAAGTGAATGCAATCCAAAGTGATATAACAGTTACAACTTCGTCAACCAAAGTCAAGGCTGCAAATGAAGACTTCAAGTACAAGGCAACAAGTACAACACTGTACAAACCCAAGCAACAACTACAAAGACCAGATACTCGATGCAACTCAGTGGAAAATGAAGGCAACCTGACTATCACCGACTAAATTCACTTATGCAAACTTACTTGAAGATTGCTTTCAACATGATGATAATACAGCAGCCCCAAAATCAGTGACACAACAACAAATAATGCAAACAACAAAATACAGTGTCAAGCTCATGTATGCAACAGATAAGGATGCAGACACCAAGTTCAACAACATACAAACAAGCATGCAACAGCAAGCTTGCAACAGAGAGCATATGCATCAACATAACAGCAAAGACCACATGCCACAATATCAGGTACATGAAGCAGTTCAAATCCAAATCCAAGAATATATACAATGCAAATGTACAGGCCAGTGAACATAAAAAATGGCCAGAGTCGAAGCACAAAGAACAAAACAGGTCAAGTATGCTACAGCATTAAATTCAATCAAAAATGGCCGAAGTCAATATTGAACGAGTCAATAATTAAAACCGTGTCAACCAAGCCGTGGGAAGCAAGTATCAAGAATATACGCATATGAATTAGTCAAATAAATCATCAGCATCAAAGTGTAATCGAACGGCAAAGCAAGAAATTTTGAAGCAATCAGACGAACGCAAAAATAGGAAATCAAATCCTATAAAAACCCTAATCATCATCGGCATTTATTTCATCGAGTTCAAGTATCAACTTAGTAAAGCAAAAGGAAACAGTACATACCGAATTCACAAACAACGCACTCGATCAAGCAACTGCAAACGAGCGATAGTCAACCATCAGAGAAGCAGCGAGCTAGGGCAACATATCTCAGATCGATCGAAGAAATTGAAGCCCTGATTTACACAAGAGCCGAAGCCCTAATTGGAACAAAGGGAACGAAGCCCTAAACAGGACGAAGCCGCCATTATTCTCACGAACGAGACAAAAGGATCGGGTGAAATAAGGGAGTGGGCTGGCCTTATTATTAAAAAAGGGGTTTTGTTTTTTAATTTTTATAAAAGGGCTTTATTATATTGTTAATTAGGGTTCAAGGTTATTTTCTATTGTTTTTTAGTTATTGTTTTTATTTTACGAATCAAAGAATTTGTAAATCACCACCTAGGGTTTAGGTAGTGTCAGATTGTCTAGTTAGAATTAGTTCAGTGAGCAGGGTGTGCGAGTTTACAAAGCTGTATAGGCGGGAGCAGAGTTTGCGAGTAAGCGAAGCTCTATAGGCGGGAAGCAAAGTTTGCGAGTAAGCGAAACTCTATAGGCGGAGCAGGGTGTGCGAGTCTAGTAGAGTGTTAGTGAGCGGGAGCAAATGTTTGCGAGCAGGGTGTGCGAGTCTACTAGAGTGTTTGTGAGCGGGAGCAAATGTCTGCGAGTCTAGTAGAGTGTTTGTAAGCGTGATACTGTTTAATTCTAATAGAAATCTGTGAATGCAGCAGTAGGCAGGGGTTGCCGAAGCTGGGTAAATTTTGTGTGTGATTTACTTTTCAGCATATTTATTTCTGCAGTTTATTTCTGTGTTTAAATCGAGAAAATTTGCTATAACCCTATTCACCCCCCCTCTAGGGTTAATCTAGATCCTATAGGTATTAGGTCTATAGTCTCGATAAATATACTTCCAACCTTAAATATTCGAGCCTCTTTCATTAGTAGAAGTCGTGCTACACACACCGCTACTGCATCTACCTTTAGATCTTATATTGGAAAACCCGAACAGGTAATCTAACAATTCAGGTAGATATATAAATATATAAATATAAATATAAATATATATATATATATATATATATAATACAAGTACGCACTCTCAAGAAAGATAGGAATCACTCCAAAGCCTAGGTATTCACTCAACCTAGCGCTCTGATACCAACTGTCATAACCCGTCTTTCATCTACCAGAAAGACGCATCATGAATTAAGAAAGAAAGGGATAGAAGAAGAAAAGATAGGAAAGAAGAAACTCAACAACAATAGATTCTCACAGCGGAACAAATGAAATATAATATATCACATAAAATATTACATATTATCATATACATCAGAGTTACACAACTCATACATCTCATATTAGACAGTTATAACACTTGTCTAATTATACAACTCAAGATATCACAGAGATACAAACACAAATACTATCACAGCAGAACCATAATAATATCTATACGCTGAAGCCACCTGCTCCAAATCTCCTCCAGAATTCATCAAAGCTAACCTGAATCCCTCGACTACTCATACATAATATGAGTACCCAAGAGTTTAATAAAACAGAAAATAAACACTTGGGTCAGACATGGGTCTGGTGTGAGTAAACGGTTTAAAGTTGCTTAACTTTAAAAATCCTTTGAAAGAAAGGCATCACGTAAGACTTCCCACACATAAACCTGGAAAAGTTTTTACATTACGCTAACCAAAACATTTGATAGGAAATCCAGTGATATTATAATAGTATCTAGGGTTTTCAAGTAGATAAGAAATAGCTGAAATTGTTACATGATTAAATTCTAGCTACTAACCACAAAAGTGATTAATACAATCAAAACCGTAAGGGCACGTAGGAAGAATGGGTTTACATCAATGGCAGGGCTACTGGGGTACCGCCCGTCAAAGTACGGGGACTAGATCATCGTACCGAGGATTACTCCCAATCTCCTGCAACACAAGGCCGGAACCATTCCTTACTGGATAGTCCCGAACAAGACCACCTCGTGGTTGGGGCGACCAAGCACACACTAAGCCGAAATAGAAAGGGACCTCTAGACAGGGGTAAATCTCGTCCTACTTGGGTGATACCCACTTAACCTTGCTGCACCTTCCCTGTTTTAGCCATTCCCGGTTGATGAGGCTTGAGGCTACGATTACCTTTATAGAACACACCTATCTTAGAATGCTCATCGTCCACCTGACGATGTTCTGAAAGCATTCAATCCATACAAGTTCGTTTCGGGTTCGAACGAAACCAAAGGCACTATCTCATTACACTCATTTTTGAATCACCTTTAGAGTTAACGACCGTAGCCCTTGCACTCTGAATCACCATCTCGAACCTGAAGTACTATCTCCGTCAAACTCATATTAGAATCACCCTCAGAGTTATAATGACGAATAGTCCTTACACTTCGAGTCTTCACCTTGATCTTCACTTGGATTCACGACCTAACGTTTAATTTGGATCGATGTGGTTTTCAGATATCCAGATTCGAAAACCCGATCCCGGTCTTATCGAAATCCAAACGCCATTTTAATGTCCAAGTTGTTTAAGGGTTTGAACAATTAAACTTATATTCAGAATAACATATACAGATAGATGATTCACAATATCATATATAGATAATCCATTTCAACCAATCATCTCACAAATCAGCACATATCACATATCTGAGATATCATATCTAAATCATTCAATATCAATCATTCAATGCCAATCAATCATCCATAAGCAGGTTTGATTAACTCTTAATCAATTTAATTAACCTCTAATTAAATTAATTGCTAACCTTTAATCACTTGGATTACCATAATCCAGCTTACTTAATATTATTTAATTAGAAATTAATTAATTAATCATCTCTTAATGATCTTCCTTAATTGATCTTCCTTGATTATCTATCCTTTAATTACATTAAGTAATTATCCTTTTAATTTATTACACAAATTAATTATCCTTAACCAATTACAGTAATTAACCTTTAATTATTTTCATTAATTACATTAATTGATGATCCTCCATTTACTTCCATTAATTAATTAACTATAATCAACTACACTGATCCTCAATTAATTACAATTAATTAATCATACTTTAATTAATCAATTTTATTAATCAACCTTGATTAATTTCATTAATTATATTAATTAATGATCCTTTAATTACTTCATTAATTAATTAACCTTTTAATTAATCAAATAATTAATCTTTAATTAACCACACTCATTAATTAGTCTTAATTAATCATAAACAGTAATTAACCACCTTGTAATTACTTGCCTTAATTAATTGACTTCTTAATTAATTATATTAATCCTTTGATTAATTACATTAATTAATTAATCCTTAATTAATTCATTAATTAATTAATAATTCTTAATTAATTACTTCATTAATTAATTAATGATCCTCTATTTACTTTCTTTCATTAATTACTCTCTTAATTAATTACCTTAACAAGTAAATAATCACATCATTAATTAACCTTAATCCTTTAATTAATTAATTACTCTTTAATTAATTAATTAACTCTTTAATCAATTATATTAATTTATCCTTTAATTAATAACACCAAGTGATTTACACTTAATCACTTCCATTCAATTACTTTCATAAGTAATTTCCCACTAATTACTTCCACAAGCAATTTCTCTTTTATTAATTACATTAAGTAATTATCCATTAATTACTTTATCAAGTAATTACACTTAATTAATTCATAATTAAGTGATTATTTTAAATTAACCAAACAATTAACTAATCATTTAAAATTAATTAAATAATTAATTAACTTCATATATTTTAAAATCTTTAATTAATTAATAAAATCATTTACCTTAATTAAACCTTTATTTGATAACAAACCATTTACATTAATTAACTATTCTTAAGTTAATAACAACAATTAATTAACCTTATTTATCTTCACAAATTAATTATTTAAATTAATCAAAATCTTAATAACTTAAAGATAAACTATTTATTTTTAATTCATTTACATAATTATATCATTAAACTTTATTTAAAAATAAAACATTTAGAGATCAATTTAAAATTAAAAATAATTTAGACCTCTAACTATATCTTTCAATTTTTGAAAATTATTTAACAAATTTTAGTACATAATCAATTAAAAAAACCACTTATTCTACCTTTAACAACTTATTTAATATATAAATTAAAATGCTTGTTAATCATACATCTTTGAAAACAATTAATTTCATAACTTACAAACTCGACTCGCCTTGATTAAAAACTTTAAAACTTAATTCTTTACAAAACTTTTGCTTTTATTTCTACAAGGCCAGGAACACTTCTTCTTTAAATTGAAAAAAAAACTACTACAAACATCCGAAAACTCGAGACACACTCCATCCCTTCCTCAAACAAACAAGGTACCCATCACATCTGTTCCTTGCTTTGAGTCGACATCAGAAAATCACAAGCACGACATGAGAAAATCACCATCTTCCCAAACTCCATCGTCCCCAGAACTACGTGCATGCGGTGCACGTACACCAACGCCTCCCACCTCCGGTTATCATCACGGCGACACTCGATCATTACACGAACTCACGCGACCACACTCGAACACCCAGATCGAACGAAAACCAATCGAATCGAAAACGAAACTCTCTCGACCCAAAACAGGAATCACCATGGCCGGAAATCCTCGTTTTCCCAACGCCTTCGACCACAAGATCACTGGCACACTTCACCCAAGCTGCGTCACACCTTCCAGCAACCATTCCCACCATCGCGATCCCCTCCGTCATCTCCACGGCAACGCAAAACTCACGAACCCATCGACTAACAAAACTGACCCGAAACCCTACTTCGATCCTCCCTGGCCACCACAATCACCAGAAAAATACTCCGTTATTTTTCCTGAAACCGACAACACTTCGGCCTCCTCCAACCCAAAGCTCGACCAACTCAACCACGCCGATCATCGGCAATCTCCCAAAATACCTAATTCGAATAACACGAGAATTCACAAGAATTAATAGTCTAAAAATTATGAAAAGCATATCAAAATTCATGATTTTCAATCACGAATTCATCGCTGTAATTCAAATTTGTAATTAAGATAGTTGATTTTATCATAATTTATGAATCTCACTATTATTTCAATTTTAAAAATAATTTATTGAAATTTAAATCCTGAAATTATTTTTAAAATCTTCATTATACATCAACAAACAAATTTCATTTATATATCAGAGTCTAATATTGGTTTGATTGAGAGATTTGAATTTTTGGAAGCAAATCATAGGCTGATACAACAGAGAACAAGGTATATATAAACAGACACACTCACATTCATATATATACAAATCCAATAAATTTTAGTTGAAGAACTTCTATACAAACCAATATCATCACATGCGTTTTAGTTAAAACCAGATTAAAACTGTTTTTAAAAAAAAATGTTTACTCGACATTTTCAGAAAGAACAGAGAGATTCCCGGGCTTTGAACTTGTTTTCTGGAATTCCATTTTTGATCTGAAGCTTATTTGTTGATGCTTGATCTTCTTTGCTGTTTGCATTTTAAATTCTTGCAGGTTGTAGTTGAATCAGTGTTTGATTTAGTTGTTGAGTTGAATTTGCTTTCCAGGTTTTATTTTGCTTCAGGTTTTTGAAAATTTGCTTTGAGAATTTTGCAGGCTTTGATTTTTTTGGAAAATAGTTTACATGTTTTGTTTTGAAGAAGAAAGGTAAAATTTTTAGAACTGAAAAGAATGAACTCAAACTTCTCTTTTACAACATTTTGCTTATTTAATTTTTAGAGAAAATAAAACCTTGCCACTTGTTTTTAAAAACTTACATTTGTCAACTATGCCACTTAATCTTTCTACACATGTTACTAACATGTCTTAAGGCATTAACACATGTCCTAAGTATTTTAAAATAAATTTTTGTTTGTTATGAGAATGTTGTTGCGTGCTTGCATGGTTCAAGTTCATCAAAGAATGGTTATTTGCGTGCATTTCTTTTCTGGTCTTGGTTATTATATTGGGCCGTGTATGTTGGGCCTTCTTTTTCATTTTTTGTGTATAAGTATAACTTGAGCCTGCTTGTATTTTGTTAAGTTCAGTGATTAATAAGATTTTGAACTACTTTTCCCTCTTTAATTTCGTATCATGGTATCAGAGCTATCTCGATCCAAACATTCTATCTAGATTGATTTCATCTTCATCGATTCTAGTATTGCCATGACGGAAAGCAAATCAATTACGGACGTGATGCCGGTGATGTCAAAGATCACTGATCATAAATTAGGGGATTCGAATTATTTTGACTGGAGCAAAACCATTCGCTTGTACCTTAGAAGTATTGAAAAGGATGACCATCTCCGAAAGGATCCACCGAAGGAAGACTCAAAGGATAAGGATGAGTAGATATGGCTCAGAGATAACGCACGGTTATTTCTTCAAATTCGAAATACTATTGATGGTAGTGTTATTAGTTTGATCAATCATTGTGGATTTGTGAAAGAGTTGATGGATTATCTGGAATTCTTATATTCAGGAAAAGGGAATTTAAGTAGAATGTATGATATTTGCAAATCGTTTTATCGAGCTGAAAAACAAGATATGACACTAATGAACTACTATATGAATTTTAAGAAAACGTATGAAGAATTCAACTTATTGCGTCCAATTAGTTCAGATGTGAAGATGCAACATCAACAACGAGAGCAAATGGAAATTATGAGCTTTCTTGGGGGTCTTCCATAAGAGTATGAATCAGCTAAAGCACAAGTGTTATCTGGATCAGATGTTACATCGCTGCAGGAGGTGTTTAGTCGAATCTTAAGATCAGATAGTTTGAGTGCACAAAATACTCAAATCGGTGCATCTAACAATAGTGCTTTAATGAGTCAAAGGAACCAGGGTGAAGCAAGTAGATTTGTACCAAATACACATACACAGTCTGAAAACCGAGTGATGAATCCAAATTCTTGCACATATATTAAGAAGCCTGGTCACAAATATCAGAATTGTTGGAAGTTACAGGCAGCTAGGCAAAGAGAGAATAATGGATCAAATAATAAATGGAAAAACTCATCAAATCAAATAGTGAATGTTGTAAAGAAGAATGATGATGGATCTGTTCTTATTTCAGCTGATAAGTATGCAAAATTCTCTAAATACAAGGAGGAGTCAAAGAAGAGTTCTAATCCAGTTTCAACTGTTGTCAAATCAAACAAGTGGATTATTGATTCAGGAGCAACTGATCATATGTCAGGTAATCTACATCTTTTCTCAGTTTTTCAGAATGATAATTCTACTCTGAATATTACACTTGCTGATGGGTCATTATCTAACACCAAAAGAATTGGATCTGTCTGTATTACATCACAACTATCACTAAACTCAGTTTTATATACACCAAAACTAGCCTTTAATCTATTATCAGTCAGTCAATTAATTAAAAGATTGAATTGTTGCATATCCTTCTACCCTACACATTGTGTATTCCAGGAGTTGACAACCAAGCAGATTATTGATAAGGGACATGAATCAGAAGGTTTATACATTTTGGATACTTTGTTATCAACTCCTGTTGCATGTACGAGCATTAATCAAGCACTCAAAGAACATTGTCAGTTAGGCCATTCTTCTTTACCTGTCTTCAAGAAATTGTGTCCCCAATATAATTCTATACAGTTTTTAGAATGTGTATCATGTCAATATGCAAAGCATCATCGTCTCAGTTCAAGTCCAAGAATAAATAGAAGGGTTAATTATATGTTTGAACTTGTACATTCAGATATTTGGGGGCCTTCTTCTATTGTATCAAAACCTGGTTTTAAATTTTTCGTTACTTTCGTAGATGATTATACTCGTGTTACTTGGTTGTTTCTTATGAAGAATAGATCTGAGTTGTATTCTATATTTTGCAAGTTTTGTGTAGAAATTAAAACACAGTTTAACTCTATAATTAAAACTTTGAGAAGTGACAATGCTAAAGAGTACACATCAGAGTTATTTCATGCATTTATAAGTAACAATGGTACGATTCATGAGACCTCATGTGTAGATACAGCATCACAAAATGGTGTAGCTGAGGGAAAGAACAGGCATCTTTTAGAAACAACTAGAGCTCTGTTGTTTCAAACGAATATTCCTAAGTGTTTTTGGGCAGATGCAGTGCCAACGACATGTTTCCTTATAAATAGGATGTCTTCATCTATGTTGAATGGTGATATCCCATATAAGCTTCTACTTCCTAGTAGACCCTTAGTCAAACCCAGAATGTTTAGGAGTACATGTTTCGTTAGAGATGTAAGGCAAAAATTATCTAAACTTGATCCTAAATCAATCAAGTGTGTCTTTGTTGGATATTCTCAAGTGCAAAAGGATTATAGACGCTATTGTCCCAATCTTGATAAGTATTTAGTGTCTATTGATGTAACATTTCATGAAGATATTCCATATTTTCAATCATCACAAGAATCAACTGAATTTGTTCAATCAGAAAATAAAGACTTTCTCATTTATTCACTCAGTGATACTACTCAAGAGATCATTCCACCAGAAGATCCTATTGATAATTCTGCACTAGTTCATGATCTAATTCGTTATGTTAACCCAGAACTTGATCTAGCCATTGCACTTAGAAAAGGGAAACGACAGTGCACATATCCTATATCATCATATGTATCATATAATCACTTACCATCTACCACTTGCTTATTCCTTAAATCATTGGACACTGTTTCTACACCTAAGACAATTAATGAAGCATTATCAAGTCCCAAATAGTATGCTGCAATGGCTGTGGAAATGGATGCTTTAGAACTTAATAAAACATGGGACTTGGTTTCTTTGCCTAGTGATAAGAAAGCAATTGGTTGTAGATGAGTATTTTCAGTTAAAATAAATCCAAATGGGACTATTTCTCGTTATAAATCTAGACTCGTTGCGAAAGGATATGCTCAAGTTTATGGGATTGATTATCTAGAGACCTTCTCTCCAGTTGCTAAGTTGACTTCAATCAGGCTATTCATTTCACTTGCTGCTGTTTAGAATTGGAAGTTACACCAATTGGATATCAAGAATGCTTTTTTACATGGTGATCTTCAAGAAGAGGTGTATATGTTGTAGCCTCCTGGATTCACCACTCAGGGGGAGAATGAAATGGTATGTAAGCTTAATAAAACTTTGTATGGTTTAAAGCAAAGTCCCAGAGCTTGGTTCGGAAAATTTAGTGTAGCTATTGAATCATTTGGAGTAACCAAGAGTAAATTCGATCACTCAGTTTTTATAAGAATTCTAGAGCTGGACTTATCCTATTAGTTGTGTATGTGGATGATATTGTTATAACAGGGAATGATGAAGTGGGGATCTCTTCACTCAAAGCTTTTATTCATACACAATTCCACACAAAGGATTTAGGGGAGTTGAAGTATTTTTTGGGTGTTGAAGTTACAAGAAATGAGAGTGGAATTTTTCTATCTCAAAGAAAGTATACTCTTGACTTGTTGAGTGAAATAGGGAAATTAGGTGTTCGACCAAATAACTCACCAATGATGCCAAACAGCAATCTAGCAATGGATGGAGAACCATTTGAAGATCCAAAAAGGTATAGAAAGCTTGTTGGGAAACTGAATTATCTAGCAGTGACAAGACCAGATATATCATATTCTGTTAGTAAGGTTAGTCAGTATATGGCATCACCAAATAAACATTATTGGAAGGCATTAGAGTATATTTTGGGATATTTGAAGAGGATTGCAGGGCAAGGTATCATGTACTCGAATCATCACCATATCAGAGTAGAATGCTTCTCTGATGCTGATTGGGCAGGCTCAAGACTAGATAGAAAATCTACTTCTGGCTATTGTGTGTTTGTAGGAGGTAATCTAATCTCATGGAAAAGTAAGAAGCAAAGTATAGTGGCTCGATCAAGTGCTGAATCAGAATATAGAGCTATGTCCGAAGCAGTTTGTGAAGTCATGTGGGTTGATCTCTCATGACTGAAATTGGTTTGCAGGTTGAAAAACCAATAGTATTGAATTGTGACAATCAAGCTGCTTTATACATTGCATCTAATCCATTGTTTCATGAGAGAACCAAACATATCGAAGTTGATTATCATTTTATTCGAGAAAAAATTCAGCAAGGAATTATAAGCACCAAGTATGTTCGGAGTGAAGAGCAGGTTGCTGATATTTTGACTAAGGCATTAGATGGAAGACGGGTAGGTTACTTATGTAGCAAGTTGGGCATGATGAATCTATATGCTCCAACTTGAGGGGGAGTGTTATGAGAATGTGGTTGCGTGCTTGCGTGGTTCAAGTTCATCAGAGAATGGTTATTTGCGTGCATTTCTTTTCTGATCATGGTTATTATATTGGGCCGTGTATGTTGGGCCTTCTTTTTCATTTTTTGTGTATAAGTATAACTCGAGCCTGCTTGTATTTTGTTAAGTTCAGTGATTAATAAGATTTTGAACTGCTTTTCCCTCTTTAATTTCGTATCATTATTTAAATTAAATGTTAATATAAAGTTTTCATACTTAATTTGTTAATTAATAAACATTTATCTTAATATATGTATATATAAATTATTTTTAAAGAAAATATTATAAAACCAATTATAATGCAAATAAATTCTTATACACATATTTTTAAAATCCAAAATAATTATTTTTATTGTTTAAGAGATATAAATTAAATACCAAATATCCTTAGAAAAAGTATTATATGTATTATATTTTCCAAATTACAATCTATATGTACATATGTGTGTATATATATTAAAATTTGAAACACTTTAATTAAATTCAAACCAAACTTTAATATATACAAATATACATATACGTTTTAAATAGAAAATATTTTGACATTAGTTTGAGAATTATTATATTAGATTTTAAACAACTTCAAATCATAACATATACATACATATATATTACAATTTGAAAATACATCTTTTATTGAACAAAAGACTTTCTATTCACAATATATATACCAATATATACATTATAAATAGAACATATTTTTAACTTTGAAAGATAATTCTTACCAATTTTAAATTATTAGAAAAGATCTAATTAAATATTACCTAATTAAATATTTATTAGCCTTTAAAAGATTAAATTACCAATTTAAATTAAAATTATAAAAGAAATTATCAAACCAATTAAATTATTAATATAGATTATTAAATTGATATTGCCCAAAATTCCGGGTCGTCGCTTTCCTCCCCTCTTAAAAAAATTTCGTCCCCGAAATTTAAAAGCAAAGATAATTTAATAAGCCAGCAAAGATTTTAATTTCAAACAGCAAAGCATACCTATCATCCAATTACTAACAACCATAGCGACCAATCAAACAAACAAACCTAACTAATTATCCTGACACAAATCAGGATAGATCTTACTAACACTATCTAGAGTTTTCCAAGTATAAATCACTGGGAGATTCGCTCTACAGAATCTAAACTAACCACACCACTATGATCCAGAGTAGTCACTCTTCTAGATCCACCAATCTAAACAAAACATCAGACCAAACTCAAGTCTAGCTCAACTACCAGATCCCCTGAACTGTAGATTCCACGACCAGCAATGGACCATACACATATTCCCTCAGAGATAGGTGAAATACATTGAATCCCAGCCATCCAAACTGGCAATTCAATCATATAAAGAAAAGAACTTATCCTATCAAGAACACAGATAAGAAATCCCAAATACCTCGGAGCTAGACTTCCAGTCTTATCCAAATTTGCTGCTCTCTTAACCAGAGAAACCTTAACAACAACGAAGTCTCCAACTTCAAATTCCAAACTCCTTGTCTCATATCTGCATAACTCAACAGACAATCCTGGGCTACCTCATCCTGATCAGCTCCACCTATGTTGATGCTCCCTTAAACAAACTGGACCAAGAACAAACCAATTTCTGGATCCTATTCAACAAAATGGTCTTCCAAGATCCGCCGATATCCAGAACACAAGCTCTACTTCCCAAGCGATAGAAGACTGAACTTACTTCTCCCATCTGGAATAGCCAAAATAGGTGGTATTCTCCAATCTGATCTTCAGATCCCAAAAACTTCCTGTAGAAACCCTCTAGTCCAAAATACCGCAATATCTAGTTGCTTCCATTCTAGATTAGCTGCTATCTCGCTTCCGCTGCACAACTATGCTTCTGGAATAGATGCGAATACTGATGAGGAACTCAAGTACAAACTTATCCAATATCCTGGAGACACGATTCATCAGATCCACAAAATCTTAGTGACCTCTCTGACTCGGTCACACAACCTGCAGCAGAATCCCACTTGATCTGACCAATCCATTTCCAAAAATTCCTGAGCTGCTACATCAACTCTTCTCTCTCTAAGAACCATCCTACTACCAGGCTAACCACCGGCATCGCTTCTGGAACCAAGTCAATACGGAACTCAAACTTCAGATGCAGATAAACTTCTGACTTCCTCGATGACATCCAGAAAATATCCGACTACTTCAGTAGCTCCTATTTCCACATGAGAAGCCTCAATCTCAAACAAAATATTATCCAAAATGAACTCCCAAACTAATAGCAAGTCATTTTTGCGATCCTACCTAGTTCGGATTCCAAAGAAACTATTCTCTCTTTACCAATTAGAACAGCTTTAAGCCTTTCCAAACAAGGTTAACTCTTCAAGAAAGCCTTCACCATCTGCCCGGACTGCTGAAAGAAGAACCACAAAGATTTCTGAACCATCGGAGAAACGGGTCCACACTGCCGCTTCCGAACTCCACCTCCAGGACACTGCTAAGCCAAGAGACCTTCTTGTCGGCACACAAACACCTATAAGCTGCACTGCTACCATAGCTAACCAAAGACTTCTTCATCTATAGTCTCCTCGAACCCTAAAATCCATCAACTAACTTCACAAAAGACCCTTCAAGATGGGCAGACATCCTCCTAAGAAACGCGGGCTCCAAACCAAGCATCAACATCTCACTCACCTTAAGGGGTGAAAATGAGACCATGTCGTAGCAAAGTAACTTCCTCAGTCTCATATTCCAAAGCTGACAAAACTCCTTCCTATGATTGCCAAGATACCATCACTTGCTTCTGCACATCCGACAGATCCAAACTCCTGAAAATCCGCTCACCCGAGCGCATCTAAACTTACACTTCAAAGGTGGACTCCGAATCTTTAAGAAGATATCCTTCGAAGATCAGAGAGATCCTTACTCCAAGCTACAAAGCTCACTCGAGACGGTATTAGGTCTATAGTCTCGACAAATACACTTCCAACCTCAAACATTCGAACCTCTTCCGTTAGTAGAAGTCATGGTACACACAGTACTACTTCATCTACCTTTAGAACTTATGTTGGAAAACCCGGACAGGTAATCCAACAAATCAGGTAGATATATATATATATATATATATATATATATATATATATATATATATATATGTAACACAAGTACGCTCTCTCAAGAAAGATACTCCAAAGCCTAGGTATTCACTCAACCTAGCGCTCTGATACCAACTATCACGACCCGTCTTTCATCTACCAGAAAGACGCATCATGAATTAAGAAAAAAAGGGATAGAAGAAGAAAAGATAGGAAAGAAGAAACTCAACAACAATAGATTCTCACAGCGGAACAAATGAAATATAATATATCACATAAAATATTACATATTATCATATACATCAGAGTTACACAACTCATACATCTCATATTAGACAGTTATAACACTTGTCTAATTATACAACTCAAGATATCACAGAGATACAAACACAAATACTATCACAGCAGAACCATAATAATATCTATACGCTGAAGCCACCTGCTCCAAATCTCCTCCAGAATTCATCAAAGCTAACCTGAATCCCTCGACTACTCATACATAATATGAGTACCCAAGAGTTTAATAAAACAGAAAATAAACACTTGGGTCAGACATGGGTCTGGTGTGAGTAAACGGTTTAAAGTTGCTTAACTTTAAAAATCCTTTGAAAGAAAGGCATCACGTAAGACTTCCCAAACATAAACCTGGAAAAGTTTTTACATTACGCTAACCAAAACATTTGATTGGGAATATATCGCTGATAACTTCAACTATATAACCTCTGAGCTCGTACGTCTCAGAGAAGGGTGTTAAGCTAAAGAATAAATTCTTCGCCACCAACAGAAATATATTTGAATGAAATCGGCTTTATATCTCAACTTGTAATGTCAGACACACAATCCATACAAGTCTGTTCCGGGCTCGAACAAAACCGAAGGCACTTACAAAGAAGTCCTTGCAATCCGGATATTCACAATCCTGATCGGATTCACCATCACATATGGAGAACTCTATACCGGAGCAACTCGGTGCAGAGTAAATCGACAGGTCATCCTATCGCTCTCGCAAATACCGGGTCTTCAACACCGATCTTCAATGCAATTATAACGACGTATCACATATTCGGAATGGGTTATACGACCCCATGGTCCTTTCCCGGTTAACCCGAATAGTGAGCGCTTATTCAAAAATAAGTGTAGCATTCACATTCAACAAATCACATCAATTACCCATTCAAAGGGAAATATTGATAGTCGGTTATTGAACTATCACTGGATATGCACACATCACCAGATTCCAAATAATTTTCCAAATTATTTATTTTCCAAAATATCTTTACAAGATATATAATTTCAATATTTCAAAAATAAATCAATGTTTATTTTTAAACAAATTCCACTTTCTTTTATAAATTCCTTAGTGAATTTATAATTCCAAAATATCAATGAATATTCGATTTCGATTATTCATTTCAATTTATCTTCAAAAAAGATAAATTCTCTAAACGTTTCATTTCACATTGGAAAAACATTTCCATACTTATTTATTCATCAGTAATTCACAAATCTTATTTATTTTCACCCTTGGAAAATACTCAATATACTTAAATCAAAATTTAGTATATATTTCATTCTATTAAGGAAATCATTCTCTTCAACATATTTATTTGGGCCAAAACGAATGTTATGTAAAACATCGTCACGACGTCTCAAATTCACTAGTATAGGGATTCGAAATTAAAATAGATATATAAATCCCAATACTATACAAAACATTTCCTTTCGGAAATCATTTACTATAACAACAGTGTTATAGTCCATTATTTCCTTCTATTTCTCGAAAACGTCTATTTCAACAATAAATGTTGAAATCTAGGGTTTCGAATCTCAACACATTTTAAAACATTGTTCGATCGTTTTAATTCTATTTAAAATATCACATTCTAAACAATTTCTTTAACTTATTATTCACTATTCAAAAACGTGAATATACTACGTTAACACATTTCATCCTTTTATACATTTTAATTCAAAGGATTATTCACTATTCAAAAACGTGAATATAACTCCATTAATAGGTTTCAACAATTTTCTTATCAAAATAAGTCATTTGCGAATTTATAAAACAACATTTATAAATTCCATTTCTATTTATTTATAAAAGCTTCCTTTTTATAAATTCTTTTATTAACCTATTTCAGTTTATAACTCAATTATAAACTAAAAGTTCATATTATAAGTTAAATACTTATAAATTTATTCGTTTGCAAAATCGTTCCTTTGAACTTCATAATTATAAATCTTATAACTTATAAGATTCAATTATTCATCCAAATATATTCTTTAATAACTTCACAAAATTTATAAATCTTACTATTTATAAATTTCACTTATAACTTCATCATTTATAATTTTATAAATTCCATTCACTTATGCAATCCATTTGCACTTCATTCAAACACTTATAAAAACTCGTTTTATAATGTCAATATTTCAATTTATAAATATCCATTTATAAATCTCTTAATATAAATCAATTTATATTATCCTTTTAAAATGTCTTTAATCTCCTTTATTATTTCACCATTTTGATTCATAAAATAATTAAATTTTATAAATCCTATATTTAAACTTTTCACAATAAATTCTAAAATCCCGATTAAACTATTTTATAAAACCATTAGCATCATATTCTCAAAAATCAGTTTTTAACTATATTTCTCAAAATCATAATTTTTATAACTTTAAAAATTATAACGTTTAATTATTTAAAATGGGTCAATTCCAAAAATATTTATAAAATGTATATTTTCACAATCACTTTAGAAATCCTTTTAAAATCCCAAAATCTAGGTCAAATGATGCTACACACCAAATAGTCAATCACGACTACACGATCCATCATATATCGATATGATAATCCATCAAATATAAAAATATCTGAAATCAAATAAATACTGTTGAGGAATCCAGTTGGATCCCTCCAACCTGTTTTCCTGCATCCACAAACATTAGCACAATACCAATTTCGCTCCAGTACGAAATTATCGCGGTATATGGGATTTAAAGTATTATCCGCTTAATAACGGCGTAATAGGGTCTCATCCGCTAAACAAAAAATGCGGGAAATCAATAACTCCAATATATAGATATGCCAATATGTATATATTGCTATTATATATAATACCAATTTCACTGTTTATGAAATATTCGCGGTATATGTTTTTAATAAATAACATCCGCTTACTAACGGCGCATAATGTCTATTTTAACAATCAATAGATATCAATCAACATTCAAACATGCATTCAAATATTTTAAATCTAACTATTTAAAATAAAATCGAAACTGATTCGATTGAGGGAGAAGTTCTCACCTTGATTTTAAATTCCGTTTTAGCGATTTATTTCGAATAAAATTAAACGGACGTTTAATTTTACCCAAAATTCTCACTAACTCCAAACGACTCCAAACCAACTCCATCGCGTATTGCTCGTCGATACGATTCCAACGCTTCTTGTTTCGCGCGTTTTCGACCTCGTATGAAAAAGATATGTATTTGAAGTTTACACAAATTTTTATATAATAATTACAACATAACTTTATATATTTTAAACCCAAATTAATTACAACCGTTGGATCCATGCCCTCCTCATTAGGCCCGCACGCAAGCTTCTTCCCCCTCCACGTTTCTTGCTCCAGAACATGATGCTAAGGCCGAACCCATCAATGCATATTAGGGTTTAATTATGCATCGCCAATACTCGACGAAACTCGATCAAACCACTTGCAAATCGAAGCTCTTCGCGAGAGCTACCTCCACCATCCACCACCTGAAGCTCGGCCTCACCAGGTGCTTGGAATGTCGTGCCAAACCTGTAGCAAACGGCCTCCCCTAGCTCCCCCTCCGTTGCACCAAAACCCATCATCACCGTATGGATTTAAAGCCCTCTTCATGCTCTACAATGTTGTAGTTGATCACTTTGGCTAAAACTTCACGGATTTGAAGAGATTAAGGAATGAAAATTGAAAAATTCTGGCCATTGGTTGTAGATAGTGGCGGCTAGGGTTAGAAAATTAGGGTTTTTAATTTTTTTTTTTAATTTATGAAGGGTGTGGGTGTGTATTTATAGAAGAAAATCGAACACTATTCATCCGAGAATTCCGAACTCCGATTTACGCGCCGTAACCAGCGTTTCTAGGGTTTACCCCGCGTTCCGGACACAATGGAACAGGTTTTGAAAGATAATTCGGACATCTGTGCGAGTTATGGCTATAAACGCTCAATTTGAATTAAACCGATTTAAGCGATTTTCTAGGCGTTTTAATTTGTACCGGACAAACGGTAAATCCAATTGACACGAAATTTGAAACCTTACAATAATATCACATTACGGATTCGATGAAACTAGTTTCGTCGAAATCCGAGACTTTTTGAAAAATGGCTATTTTCACTCGTCAAATTTAAATTAAAAATAAATCGATGCGTTTCGAGCTGCCACGATCAAACGATAACTCCGATTGACACGAAATTTGAAATCCGGTAATAACTAACTATTACGGATCCAATGGAACTGGTTTCGTTCAATTCTGAGACTGTTCAAAAATTGACTATTTTCACTAGTCGATTTTAATATTAAAATATTCAATTTTCACAAATTAACTTTTAATTCGATTTTAAAAGTTCTAAAATATCATTCTAACTCTAACATGATAAAATAAAATTTTACAAATCATTTTCAATCATATTTAACCCAATTTCAAATTATTTCCATAATTTCACATATTAAATTATCGATTTAATAATCCAATTAAATCCAATAATTCAAAATAAAATTTATTTGACTTATAAATTCACTTATTAATATTTAAAATTAATTAAATATTCAAATTTTAATTTCTAAAATTCTGGGTCGTTACAATCTTCCCCCCTTAAAAGAATTTCGTCCTCGAAATTAACTAGTAAGAAAAATTACAGAATTTATTTACTTTCCAAAATCCATAGTTAAACTTCTTACAATACTTTACTAAGTTTTGAAATCATACTTAGTTATCTTTTCAAAAACAACTACTATTGTTTAACTTTCAATTCCAAAATCAAAGTTTAAGTTTTCAAAAAAATTTCCCACTTTCTCAAAAATTTTCTAACGCCTTTAATTTTCGGAAAAATTCGCCATAGTCTCCTTTGCGCGGCTCGATCCGAAAAAAAAATGATAGTATATATATCACAAATATACATCTCATCAAGTAATGAGGCATCCCGCAGGGAAAAAAGTGTAAAAGTACGGTATGTAATCCGAGATATGTACCTTATATTTTATTAGCAAGCATATACGGCTAATATAGCGCAAAAGCGAGCTCCAAATGCGAAGCAAACGCGATCCGCACCTACTAAACACTCAACAAACAACATGAGAATCATGCATATAGATAATAGTATCGATATACATCATATAGCAACATAATAACTATATATGCCAACATAGCAAATGAAGTAAAAGCAACAAATGCAAACATCAACCAACTATCACCCAACTAACATCCATAACCAATAAATATTCATTCATGTTCTCATTAATATTCAATGAATTGGTTTTTTTCCAATTTAATCACATTCGATTCATATACAGTGGATGTTTTTACTAACATTCATTTTCAATTAGTTTATATTCACTAATTCATATTCAAGTTGGTTCACTTCCAATTCAAATTCAATGAATTTAACTTTAAATTCATTTTCATTTACAACTCATATTCATAATATATTCATATAGTTTCACTTCTTATATATATAAGTTTATTTCACAATTGTAAATCACTTTAATTATAATTCAATTCTTATAATTCATTTGCTTATACAATTATTCTTCAATTTAGATTATTCAAACATCTAAACAATCAACTTATATACACTTTAATAATTCTGAAAAAATTATGCTTTTATATATAAAATATAATCAAGGTAAAATTATTTCATTTACCCAATTTAAAACAATACTATGTCGAATTGTTCTATTCAAGTGTTTATAGATCCCTATCAACAACGTTAATTACTCGTATTAACCAGATTCTATATACCACTCAACAAACCAATCATCACAATATAAAACAATTTTTATATTCACTAACAAATACGCTCTCATAGCTATTATTACTCTCAAACTCATTCTAGAGTACTGCTGACTCTATCTCTAATGAGTAATACCCAACAGAACCATGGTTGTCGCTTAACCATATGCTCTGATACCAAATGTAACGTTTCGGATTTTTCGTTGCCGAAAAACCGAATAGTTATGGGTTTTAAAAAAATTTAAGAAAAGAAAAAGTAGAAAAGAAGAGAGAAAGGTAGAAGATGGATAGGAAAGAAAACATGAGAACAGAAAGAAAATAGAGAAGACATAGAAAATAGAAATTAGAGAGAATAGAAAACAGAAAAGAAGATAGAACATTTTAAAATAGAAGAAAAAGAGAATAGAGGAAAAAGAAAAACAGAACGGATCAGAATCTCACAATTCGCAGCGGAACAACATATAATAATAAATGAATAATCTTTAAACAAAGAACTATATCAGTTATTACATTTTATACATTACATTTCATTACATCATATCATCAGAGTGTACAACAACATACAACAACAAATAGTGCAGCGGAAAAAGAAATACTATATAGTAGTCATACGCCATGCCATCCAGCTTGCCTCCAGCAACTCCAGAATATCCAGAATATCCTAATAAACCTTAACTCTTGACTGCCCGTGTGGAAATTGGTGGGCACCCAGAGTTTAGGAAGGAAAACAATAAACTCCAAGTCAGTCATGTGACTGGTGTGAGAACTCAAAACAGTTTATTTATCTTAAAATCAAAATAGAGGATTATTTTTTTAATCAATTCGCAATGCTTTTAAAAATGAGACTACCATAAGGCCTCCCGCACACACACACATGCAAACGCAGAATCGGATGAGATTTCTCCTTATGATAGTCAAAGATGCTTGATACGCATTTAAAATTACATTTGATATTATTACTAGTGCATAGTGTAGGGGAAAAATTCATTTCGAAAGTAGAATATAAATCTTAGCCAACATACGACCATTATCGTATGCCTACTATAGCTACCATCCAAACAGTGTTGCGACACCATAAGTGAATGATAGGTTCTACAACTAATACCGTACAAGTTTCGTATTGTTTCTTTGGATTTCCAACAAATGGTCAGGCCAAGGAACTTCCCATTGCCACATGAGAATGCCTCTGGAAAGACATCCCCGAGAACCAAACCGGAACTCTGCCAACACAAGGCCGGGTTACCCCTAACTGGGTAACTACTGACACGAGCACGCCATTCTCCGATCGTAAACGACCTTTCTCACGGGATCCCGAAAACCAACAACCACAAAGTAACAAATTCGTAGTAACCACATAGGTTAAATATCTGGGCTCCATACCATGATACCACCTCTATCCAGAAGGAAATGCACATACCCTAAAGGGTGCTACCCCTCATAACCTTGCCGCATCTTTCCTGTTTTGACCATTTCCGGGGTGTGAGGCTCGACGAAGTCACGTCCACAAAAACATACTTTATACAAAAGCCATGCTTTGGGTCAACAAATGATCAACATAATGATCACCAAGATAGACGATCAAATAAACGATCCTATCACAATAATCAACACAATGATCATTTACAGCAACACTCAGCATATTACCAAATTGGGAATATATCGCTGATAACTTCAACTATATAACCTCTGAGCTCGTACGTCTCAGAGAAGGGTGTTAAGCTAAAAGAATAAATTCTTCGCCACCAACAGAAATATATTTGAATGAAATCGGCTTTATATCTCAACTTGTAATGTCAGACACACAATCCATACAAGTCTGTTCCGGGCTCGAACAAAACCGAAGGCACTTACAAAGAAGTCCTTGCAATCCGGATATTCACAATCCTGATCGGATTCACCATCACATATGGAGAACTCTATACCGGAGCAACTCGGTGCAGAGTAAATCGACAGGTCATCCTATCGCTCTCGCAAATACCGGGTCTTCAACACCGATCTTCAATGCAATTATAACGACGTATCACATATTCGGAATGGGTTATACGACCCCATGGTCCTTTCCCGGTTAACCCGAATAATGAGCGCTTATTCAAAAATAAGTGTAGCATTCACATTCAACAAATCACATCAATTACCCATTCAAAGGGAAATATTGATAGTCGATGATTGAACTATCAGTGGATATGCACACATCACCAGATTCCAAATAATTTTCCAAATTATTTATTTTCCAAAATATCTTTACAAGATATATAATTTCAATATTTCAAAAATAAATCAATGTTTATTTTTAAACAAATTCCACTTTCTTTTATAAATTCCTTAGTGAATTTATAATTCCAAAATATCAATGAATATTCGATTTCGATTATTCATTTCAATTTATCTTCAAAAAAGATAAATTCTCTAAACGTTTCATTTCACATTGGAAAAACATTTCCATACTTATTTATTCATAAGTAATTCACAAATCTTATTTATTTTCACCCTTGGAAAATACTCAATATACTTAAATCAAAATTTAGTATATATTTCATTCTATTAAGGAAATCATTCTCTTCAACATATTTATTTGGGCCAAAACGAATGTTATGTAAAACATCGTCACGACGTCCCAAATTCACTAGTATAGGGATTCGAAATTAAAATAGATATATAAATCCCAATACTATACAAAACATTTCCTTTCGGAAATCATTTACTATAACAACAGTGTTATAGTCCATTATTTCCTTCTATTTCTCGAAAACGTCTATTTCAACAATAAATGTTGAAATCTAGGGTTTCGAATCTCAACACATTTTAAAACATTGTTCGATCGTTTTAATTCTATTTAAAATATCACATTCTAAACAATTTCTTTAACTTATTATTCACTATTCAAAAACGTGAATATACTACGTTAACACATTTCATCCTTTTATACATTTTAATTCAAAGGATTATTCACTATTCAAAAACGTGAATATAACTCCATTAATAGGTTTCAACAATTTTCTTATCAAAATAAGTCATTTGCGAATTTATAAAACAACGTTTATAAATTCCATTTCTATTTATTTATAAAAGCTTCCTTTTTATAAATTCTTTTATTAACCTATTTCAGTTTATAACTCAATTATAAACTAAAAGTTCATATTATAAGTTAAATACTTATAAATTTATTCGTTTGCAAAATCGTTCCTTTGAACTTCATAATTATAAATCTTATAACTTATAAGATTCAATTATTCATCCAAATATATTCTTTAATAACTTCACAAAATTTATAAATCTTACTATTTATAAATTTCACTTATAACTTCATCATTTATAATTTTATAAATTCCATTCACTTATGCAATCCATTTGCACTTCATTCAAACACTTATAAAAACTCGTTTTATAATGTCAATATTTCAATTTATAAATATCCATTTATAAATCTCTTAATATAAATCATTATATTATCCTTTAAAAATGTCTTTAATCTCCTTTATTATTTCACCATTTTGATTCATAAAATAATTAAATTTTATAAATCCTATATTTAAACTTTTCAAAATAAATTCTAAAATCCCGATTAAACTATTTTATAAAACCATTAGCATCATATTCTCAAAAATCAGTTTTTAACTATATTTCTCAAAATCATAATTTTTATAACTTTAAAAATTATAACGTTTAATTATTTAAAATGGGTCAATTCCAAAAATATTTATAAAATGTACATTTTCACAATCACTTTAGAAATCCTTTTAAAATCCCAAAATCTGGGTCAAATGATGCTACACACCAAATAGTCAATCACGACTACACGATCCATCATATATCGATATGATAATCCATCAAATATAAAAATATCTGAAATCAAATAAATACTGTTGAGGAATCCAGTTGGATCCCTCCAACCTGTTTTCCTGCATCCACAAACATTAGCACAATACCAATTTCACTCCAGTACGAAATTATCGCGGTATATGGGATTTAAAGTATTATCCGCTTAATAACGGCGTAATAGGGTCTCATCCGCTAAACAAAAAATGCGGGAAATCAATAACTCCAATATATACATATGCCAATATGTATATATTGCTATTATATATAATACCAATTTCACTGTTTATGAAATATTCGCGGTATATGTTTTTAATAAATAACATCCGCTTACTAACGGCGCATAATGTCTATTTTAACAATCAATAGATATCAATCAACATTCAAACATGCATTCAAATATTTTAAATCTAACTATTTAAAATAAAATCGAAACTGATTCGATTGAGTGAGAAGTTCTCACCTTGATTTTAAATTCCGTTTTAGCGATTTATTTCGAATAAAATTAAACGGACGTTTAATTTTACCCAAAATTCTCACTAACTCCAAACGACTCCAAACCAACTCCATCGCGTAGTGCTCGTCGATACGATTCCAACGCTTCTTGTTTCGCGCGTTTTCGACCTCGTATGAAAAAGATATGTATTTGAAGTTTACACAAATTTTTATATAATAATTACAACATAACTTTATATATTTTAAACCCAAATTAATTACAACCGTTGGATCCATGCCCTCCTCATCAGGCCCGCACGCAAGCTTCTTCCCCCTCCACGTTTCTTGCTCCAGAACATGATGCTAAGGCCGAACCCATCAATGCATATTAGGGTTTAATTATGCATCGCCAATACTCGACGAAACTCGATCAAACCACTTGCAAATCGAAGCTCTTCGCGAGAGCTACCTCCACCATCCACCACCTGAAGCTCGGCCTCACCAGGTGCTTGGAATGTCGTGCCAAACCTGTAGCAAACGGCCTCCCCTAGCTCCCCCTCCGTTGCACCAAAACCCATCATCACCGTATGGATTTAAAGCCCTCTTCATGCTCTACAATGTTGTAGTTGATCACTTTGGCTAAAACTTCACGGATTTGAAGAGATTAAGGAATGAAAATTGAAAAATTCTGGCCATTGGTTGTAGATAGTGGCGGCAAGGGTTAGAAAATTAGGGTTTTTAATTTTTTTTTTTAATTTATGAAGGGTGTGGGTGTGTATTTATAGAAGAAAATCGAACACTATTCATCCGAGAATTCCGAACTCCGATTTACGCGCCGTAACCAGCGTTTCTAGGGTTTACCCCGCGTTTCGGACACAATGGAACAGGTTTCGAAAGCTAATTCGGACATCTGTGCGAGTTATGGCTATAAACGCTCAATTTGAATTAAACCGATTTAAGCGATTTTCTAGGCGTTTTAATTTGTACCGGACAAACGGTAAATCCAATTGACACGAAATTTGAAACCTTACAATAATATCACATTACGGATTCGATGAAACTGGTTTCGTCGAAATCCGAGACTTTTTGAAAAATGGCTATTTTCACTCGTCAAATTTAAATTAAAAATAAATCGATGCGTTTCGAGCTGCCACGATCAAACGATAACTCCGATTGACACGAAATTTGAAATCCGGTAATAACTAACTATTACGGATCCAATGGAACTGGTTTCGTTCAATTCTGAGACTGTTCAAAAATTGACTATTTTCACTAGTCGATTTTAATATTAAAATATTCAATTTTCACAAATTAACTTTTAATTTGATTTTAAAAGTTCTAAAATATCATTCTAACTCTAACATGATAAAATAAAATTTTACAAATCATTTTCAATCATATTTAACCCAATTTCAAATTATTTCCATAATTTCACATATTAAATTATCGATTTAATAATCCAATTAAATCCAATAATTCAAAATAAAATTTATTTGACTTATAAATTCACTTATTAATACTTAAAATTAATTAAATATTCAAATTTTAATTTCTAAAATTCTGGGTCGTTACAATCTTCCCCCCTTAAAAGAATTTCGTCCTCGAAATTAACTAGTAAGAAAAATTACAGAATTTATTTACTTTCCAAAATCCATAGTTAAACTTCTTACAATACTTTACTAAGTTTTGAAATCATACTTAGTTATCTTTTCAAAAACAACTACTATTGTTTAACTTTCAATTCCAAAATCAAAGTTTAAGTTTTCAAAATTTTTTCCCATTTTCTCAAAAAAGTTCTAACGCCTTTAATTTTCGGAAATATTCGCCATAGTCTCCTTTGCGCGGCTCGATCCGAAAAAAAATGACAGTATATATATCACAAATATACATCTCATCAAGTAATGAGGCATCCCGCAGGGAAAAAAGTGTAAAAGTACGGTATGTAATCCGAGATATGTACCTTATATTTTATTAGCAAGCATATACGGCTAATATAGCGCAAAAGCGAGCTCCAAATGCGAAGCAAACGCGATCCGCACCTACTAAACACTCAACAAACAACATGAGAATCATGCATATAGATAATAGTATCGATATACATCATATAGCAACATAATAACTATATATGCCAACATAGCAAATGAAGTAAAAGCAACAAATGCAAACATCAACCAACTATCACCCAACTAACATCCATAACCAATAAATATTCATTCATATTCTCATTAATATTCAATGAATTGGTTTTTTTCCAATTTAATCACATTCGATTCATATACAGTGGATGTTTTTACTAACATTCATTTTCAATTAGTTTATATTCACTAATTCATATTCAAGTTGGTTCACTTCCAATTCAAATTAAATGAATTTAACTTTAAATTCATTTTCATTTACAACTCATATTCATAATATATTCATATAGTTTCACTTCTTATATATATAAGTTTATTTCACAATTGTAAATCACTTTAATTATAATTCAATTCTTATAATTCATTTGCTTATACAATTATTCTTCAATTTAGATTATTCAAACATCTAAACAATCAACTTATATACACTTTAATAATTCTGAAAAAATTATGCTTTTATATATAAAATATAATCAAGGTAAAATTATTTCATTTACCCAATTTAAAACAATACTATGTCGAATTGTTCTATTCAAGTGTTTATAGATCCCTATCAACAACGTTAATTACTCGTATTAACCAGAATCTATATACCACTCAACAAACCAATCATCACAATATAAAACAATTTTTATATTCACTAACAAATACGCTCTCATAGCTATTATTACTCTCAAACTCATTCTAGAGTACTGCTGACTCTATCTCTAATGAGTAATACCCAACAGAACCATGGTTGTCGCTTAACCATATGCTCTGATACCAAATGTAACGTTTCGGATTTTTCGTTGCCGAAAAACCGAATAGTTATGGGTTTTAAAAAAATTTAAGAAAAGAAAAAGTAGAAAAGAAGAGAGAAAGGTAGAAGATGGAGAGGAAAGAAAACAGGAGAACAGAAAGAAAATAGAGAAGACATAGAAAATAGAAATTAGAGAGAATAGAAAACAGAAAAGAAGATAGAACATTTTAAAATAGAAGAAAAAGAGAATAGAGGAAAAAGAAAAACAGAACGGATCAGAATCTCACAATTCGCAGCGGAACAACATATAATAATAAATGAATAATCTTTAAACGAAGAACTATATCAGTTATTACATTTTATACATTACATTTCATTACATCATATCATCAGAGTGTACAACAACATACAACAACAAATAGTGCAGCGGAAAAAGAAATACTATATAGTAGTCATACGCCATGCCATCCAGCTTGCCTCCAGCAACTCCAGAATATCCAGAATATCCTGATAAACCTTAACTCTTGACTGCCCGTGTGGAAATTGGTGGGCACCCAGAGTTTAGGAAGGAAAACAATAAACTCCAAGTCAGTCATGTGACTGGTGTGAGAACTCAAAACAGTTTATTTATCTTAAAATCAAAATAGAGGATTATTTTTTTAATCAATTCGCAATGCTTTTAAAAATGAGACTACCATAAGGCCTCCCGCACACACACACATGCAAACGCAGAATCGGAGGAGATTTCTCCTTATGATAGTCAAAGATGCTTGATACGCATTTAAAATAACATTTGATATTATTACTAGTGCATAGTGTAGGGGAAAAATTCATTTCGAAAGTAGAATATAAATCTTAGCCAACATACGACCATTATCGTATGCCTACTATAGCTACCATCCAAACAGTGTTGCGACACCATAAGTGAATGATAGGTTCTACAACTAATACCGTACAAGTTTCATATTGTTTCTTTGGATTTCCAACAAATGGTCAGGCCAAGGAACTTCCCATTACCACATGAGAATGCCTCTGGAAAGATATCCCCGAGAACCAAACCGGAACTCTGCCAACACAAGGCCGGGTTACCCCTAACTGGGTAACTACTGACACGAGCACGCCATTCCCCGATCGTAAACGACCTTTCTCACGGGATCCCGAAAACCAACAACCACAAAGTAATAAATTCGTAGTAACCACATAGGTTAAATATCTGGGCTCCATACCATGATACCACCTCTATCCAGAAGGAAATGCACATACCCTAAAGGGTGCTACCCCTCATAACCTTGCCGCATCTTTCCTGTTTTGACCATTTCCGGGGTGTGAGGCTCGACGAAGTCACGTCCACAAAAACATACTTTATACAAAAGCCATGCTTTGGGTCAACAAATGATCAACACAATGATCACCAAGATAGACGATCAAATAAACGATCCTATCACAATAATCAACACAATGATCATTTACAGCAACACTCAGCATATCACATTACCAAATTGGGAATATATCGCTGATAACTTCAACTATATAACCTCTGAGCTCGTACGTCTCAGAGAAGGGTGTTAAGCTAAAAGAATAAATTCTTCGCCACCAACAGAAATATATTTGAATGAAATCGGCTTTATATCTCAACTTGTAATGTCAGACACACAATCCATACAAGTCTGTTCCGGACTCGAACAAAACCGAAGGCACTTACAAAGAAGTCCTTGCAATCCGGATATTCACAATCCTGATCGGATTCACCATCACATATGGAGAACTCCATACCGGAGCAACTCGATGCAGAGTAAATCGACAGGTCATCCTATCGCTCTCGCAAATACCGTGTCTTCAACACCGATCTTCAATGCAATTTTAGCGACGTATCACATATTCGGAATGGGTTATACGACCCCATGGTCCTTTCCCGGTTAACCCGAATAGTGAGCGCTTATTCAAAAATAAGTGTAGCATTCACATTCAACAAATCACATCAATTACCCATTCAAAGGGAAATATTGATAGTCGGTTATTGAACTATCACTGGATATGCACACATCACCAGATTCCAAATAATTTTCCAAATTATTTATTTTCCAAAATATCTTTACAAGATATATAATTTCAATATTTCAAAAATAAATCAATGTTT
Organism: Allium cepa; assembly: GCA_030765085.1. Taxonomy (NCBI): domain Eukaryota; kingdom Viridiplantae; phylum Streptophyta; class Magnoliopsida; order Asparagales; family Amaryllidaceae; genus Allium; species Allium cepa. Next base: position 850,480,703 of record CM060938.1, read on the forward strand.
ATTTTTAAACAAATTCCACTTTCTTTTATAAATTCCTTAGTGAATTTATAATTCCAAAATATCAATGAATATTCGATTTCGATTATTCATTTCAATTTATCTTCAAAAAAGATAAATTCTCTAAACGTTTCATTTCACATTGGAAAAACATTTCCATACTTATTTATTCATCAGTAATTCACAAATCTTATTTATTTTCACCCTTGGAAATTACTCAATATACTTAAATCAAAATTTAGTATATATTTCATTCTATCAAGGAAATCATTCTCTTCAACATATTTATTTGGGCCAAAACGAATGTTATGTAAAACATCGTCACGACGTCCCAAATTCACTAGTATAGGGATTCGAAATTAAAATAGATATATAAATCCCAATACTATACAAAACATTTCCTTTCGGAAATCATTTACTATAACAACAGTGTTATAGTCCATTATTTCCTTCTATTTCTCGAAAACGTCTATTTCAACAATAAATGTTGAAATCTAGGGTTTCGAATCTCAACACATTTTAAAACATTGTTCGATCGTTTTAATTCTATTTAAAATATCACATTCTAAACAATTTCTTTAACTTATTATTCACTATTCAAAAACGTGAATATACTACGTTAACACATTTCATCCTTTTATACATTTTAATTCAAAGGATTATTCACTATTCAAAAACGTGAATATAACTCCATTAATAGGTTTCAATAATTTTCTTATCAAAATAAGTCATTTGCGAATTTATAAAACAACGTTTATAAATTCCATTTCTATTTATTTATAAAAGCTTCCTTTTTATAAATTCTTTTATTAACCTATTTCAGTTTATAACTCAATTATAAACTAAAAGTTCATATTATAAGTTAAATACTTATAAATTTATTCGTTTGCAAAATCGTTCCTTTGAACTTCATAATTATAAATCTTATAACTTATAAGATTCAATTATTCATCCAAATATATTCTTTAATAACTTCACAAAATTTATAAATCTTACTATTTATAAATTTCACTTATAACTTCATCATTTATAATTTTATAAATTCCATTCACTTATGCAATCCATTTGCACTTCATTCAAACACTTATAAAAACTCGTTTTATAATGTCAATATTTCAATTTATAAAATCCATTTATAAATCTCTTAATATAAATCAATTTATATTATCCTTTTAAAATGTCTTTAATCTCCTTTATTATTTCACCATTTTGATTCATAAAATAATTAAATTTTATAAATCCTATATTTAAACTTTTCACAATAAATTCTAAAATCCCGATTAAATTATTTTATAAAACCATTAGCATCATATTCTCAAAAATCAGTTTTTAACTATATTTCTCAAAATCATAATTTTTATAACTTTAAAAATTATAACGTTTAATTATTTAAAATGGGTCAATTCCAAAAATATTTATAAAATGTATATTTTCACAATCACTTTAGAAATCCTTTTAAAATCCCAAAATCTGGGTCAAATGATGCTACACACCAAATAGTCAATCACGACTACACGATCCATCATATATCGATATGATAATCCATCAAATATAAAAATATCTGAAATCAAATAAATACTGTTGAGGAATCCAGTTGGATCCCTCCAACCTGTTTTCCTGCATCCACAAACATTAGCACAATACCAATTTCGCTCCAGTACGAAATTACCGCGGTATATGGGATTTAAAGTATTATCCGCTTAATAACGGCGTAATAGGGTCTCACCCGCTAAACAAAAAATGCGAGAAATCAATAACTCCAATATATACATATGCCAATATGTATATATTCTATTATATATAATACCAATTTCACTGTTTATGAAATATTCGCGGTATATGTTTTTAATAAATAACATCCGCTTACTAACGGCGCATAATGTCTATTTTAACAATCAATAGATATCAATCAACATTCAAACATGCATTCAAATATTTTAAATCTAAAATAAAATCGAAACTGATTCGATTGAGTGAGAAGTTCTCACCTTGATTTTAAATTCCGTTTTAGCGATTTATTTCGAATAAAATTAAACGGACGTTTAATTTTACCCAAAATTCTCACTAACTCCAAACGACTCCAAACCAACTCCATCGCGTAGTGCTCGTCGATACGATTCCAACGCTTCTTGTTTCGCGCGTTTTCGACCTCGTATGAAAAAGATATGTATTTGAAGTTTACACAAATTTTTATATAATAATTACAACATAACTTTATATATTTTAAACCCAAATTAATTACAACAGTTGGATCCATGCCCTCCTCATCAGGCCCGCATGCAAGCTTATTCCCCCTCCACGTTTCTTGCTCCAGAACATGATGCTAAGGCCGAACCCATCAATGCATATTAGGGTTTAATTATGCATTGCCAATACTCGACGAAACTCGATCAAACCACTTGCAAATCGAAGCTCTTCGCGAGAGCTACCTCCACCATCCACCACCTGAAGCTCGGCCTCACCAGGTGCTTGGAATGTCGTGCCAAACCTATAGCAAACGGCCTCCCCTAGCTCCCCCTCCGTTGCACCAAAACCCATCATCACCGTATGGATTTAAAGCCCTCTTCATGCTCTACAATGTTGTAGTTGATCACTTTGGCTAAAACTTCACGGATTTGAAGAGATTAAGGAATGAAAATTGAAAACTTCTGGCCATTGGTTGTAGATAGTGGCGGCTAGGGTTAGAAAATTAGGGTTTTTATTTTTTTTTTAATTTATGAAGGGTGTGGGTGTGTATTTATAGAAGAAAATCGAACACTATTCATCCGAGAATTCCGAACTTCGATTTACGCGCCGTAACCAGCGTTTCTAGGGTTTACCCCGCGTTCCGGACACAATGGAACAGGTTTCGAAAGCTAATTCGGACATCTGTGCGAGTTATGGCTATAAACGCTCAATTTGAATTAAACCGATTTAAGCGATTTTCTAGGCGTTTTAATTTGTACCGGACAAACGGTAAATCCAATTGACACGAAATTTGAAACCTTACAATAATATCACATTACGGATCCGTTGAAACTAGTTTCGTTGAAATCCGAGACTTTTTGAAAAATGGCTATTTTCACTCGTCAAATTTAAATTAAAAATAAATCGATGCGTTTCGAGCTGCCACGATCAAACGATAACTCCGATTGACACGAAATTTGAAATCCGGTAATAACTAACTATTACGGATCCAATGGAACTGGTTTCGTTCAATTCTGAGGCTGTTCAAAAATTGACTATTTTCACTAGTCGATTTTAATATTAAAATATTCAATTTTCACAAATTAACTTTTAATTCGATTTTAAAAGTTCTAAAATATCATTCTAACTCTAACATGATAAAATAAAATTTTACAAATCATTTTCAATCATATTTAACCCAATTTCAAATTATTTCCATAATTTCACATATTAAATTATCGATTTAATAATCCAATTAAATCCAATAATTCAAAATAAAATTTATTTGACTTATAAATTCACTTATTAATATTTAAAATTAATTAAATATTCAAATTTTAATTTCTAAAATTCTGGGTCGTTACAGAACACATCTATCTTAGAATGCTCATCATCCACCTGACGATGTTCTGAAAGCATTCAATCCATTCAAGCTCATTCCGTATTCGAATGAAACCGAAGGCACTATCTCGTTACACTTATTTTGGAATCACACTCATAGTTAATGACCATAGCCCTTGCACTCCGAATCACCATCTCGAACCTGAAAGTACTATCTCTGTCAAACTCATCTCAGAATCACCCTCAGAGTTATAATGACGAATAGTCCTTACACTTCGAGTCTTCACTTGGATTCACGACCTAACGTTTAATTTGGATCGATGTCGTTTTCGGATATCCAAATTTGGAAACCCGATCCCGGTCTCACCGAAATCCAAACGCCATTTTAATGTCCAAGTTGTTTAAGGGTTTAAACAATTGAACTTATATTCAGAATAACATATACAGATAGATGATTCACAATATCACATATAGATAATTCATATCAACCAATCATCTCACAAAGCAACACATATCACATATCTGAGATATCATATCCAAATCATTCAATATCAATCATCCAATGTCAATCAATCATCCATAAACAGGTTTGATTAACTCTTAATCAATTTAATTAACCTCTAATTAAATTAATTACTAACCTTTAATCACTTGGATTACCATAATCCTGCTTACTTAATATTAATTAATTGCAAATTAATTAATTAATCATCTCTTAATGATCTTCCTTAATTAAACTTCCTTGATTAATCATCCTTTAATTGCATTAAGTAATTATCCTTTTAATTAATTACACAAATTAATTATCCTTAACCAATTACAGTAATTAAACTTTAATTATTTTCATTAATTACATTAATTGATGATCCTCCATTTACTTCCATCAATTAATTAACTATAATTAATTACACTGATCCTTAATTAATTACAATTAATTAATCATACTTTAATTAATCAATTTCATTAATCAATCTTGATTAATTTCATTAATTATATTAATTAATGATCCTCTAATTACTTCATTAATTAATTAACCTTTTAATTAATTAATTAATTAATCTTTAATTAACCACACTCATTAATTACTCCTAATTAATTATAAAAAGTAATTAACCACCTTGTAATTACTTGCCTTAATTAATTAACTTCTTAATTAATTATATTAATCCTTTGATTAATTACATTAATTAATTAATCCTTAATTACTTCATTAAATAATTATTAATTAATTACATTAATTAACAATTCTTAATTAATTACTTCATTAATTAATTAATGATCCTCTATATACATTCTTTAATTAATTACTCTCTTAATTAATTACCTTAATAGTAATTAATCACATCATTAATTAACCTTAATCCTTTAGTTAATTAATTACTCTTTAATAATTAAGTAACTCTTTAATCAATTATATTAATTTATCCTTTAATTAATAACACCAAGTGATTTACACTTAATCACTTCCATTCAATTACTTTCATAAGTAATTTCCCATTAATTACTTCCATAAGTAATTTCTCTTTTCTTAATTACATTGAGTAATTTTCCATTAATTACTTTATCAAGTAATTACACTTAATTAATTCATAATTAAGTGATTATTTTAAATAAACCAAACAATTAACTATTAAAATTAATTAAATAATTAATTAACTTCTTATATTTAAAAATCTTTAATTAATTAAGAAAATCATTTATCTTAATTAAACCTTTACTTACTAACAAATCATTTACACTAATTAACTATTCGTCTTAAGTTAATAACAATAATTAATTAACCTTATTTATCTTCACAAACTAATTATTTAAATTAATCAAAATCTTAATAACTTAAAGATAAACTATTTATTTTTAACTCATTTACATAATCATATCATCAAACCTTATTTAAAAATAAAACATTTAGAAATCAATTTAAAATTAAAAACAATTTATACCTCTAACTAAATCTTTCAATCTTTGAAAATTGTTTAACAAATTTTAATACATAATCAATTAAAAAACCACTTATTCTACCTTTAACAACTTATCTATTATATATATTTTAAAGCCTGTTAATCATACATCATTGAAAACAATTACTTTCATAACTTACAAACTCGACTTACCATGATTAAAAACTTTAAAACTTTTTCTTTTATTTCTATAAGGCCAGGCAACACTTCTTTTTTAAATTGAAAAAAAAACTGTTGCAAACATCAGAAAACTCGAGACACACTCGATCCCTTCCTCGAACAAACACGGTACCCTTCGCATTCGTTCCCTGCTTCGAGTCGACATCAGAAAATCACGAGAACGACACGAGAAAATCACCATCTTCCTAAACTCCATCATCCCCAGAACAACATGCACGCGGTGCACGTACACTAGCGCCTCCCACCTCCGGTGATCGTCGCGGCGACGCTCGACCATCACACGAACTCACGCGACCACACTCGAATACCCAGATCGAACGAAAACTAATTGAATCGAAAACGAGTCTCTCTAGAACCAAAACAGGAAATCACCATAGCCGAAAATCCTCGTCTTCCCAACTTCTCGAACCACGAGATCACCGGCACACTTTACCCAAGCTACGTCACACCTTCCAGCAGCCATTCCCACCATTGTAATCCCCTCCGTCATCTCCATGGCAATATAAAACTCATGAACCCATCGACTAACAAAACTGACCTGAAACCATACTTCGATCCTCCCTGGCCATCACAATCACTAGAAAAATACTCCGTTATTTTTCCTGAGACGACAACACTTCGGCCTCCTCCAACCCAAAGCTCGACCAACTCCACCATAGCGATCATCGGCAATCTCCCAAAATACCCAATTCGAATAACATGAGAATCCCCAAGAATTAACAGTCTAAAAATTATGAAAAGCATATCAAAATTCGTGATTTTCAATCATGAATTCATCCCTGTAATTCAAATTTGTAATTAAGATAATTGATTTTATCATAATTCATGAATCTCACTATTATTTCAATTTTAAAAATAATTTATTGAAATTTAAATCCTGAAACTATTTTTAAAATCTTCATTATACATCAACAAATAAATTTCATTTATATATCAGAGTCTAATATTGGTTTGATTGAGAGATTTGAATTTTTTAAAGCAAATCATAGGCTGATACAACAAAGAACAGGATATATATAAACAGACATACTCACATACATATATATACAAATCCAGATAAATTCGAGCTGAAGAACTTCAACACAAACTAATATCATCACATGCATTTTAGTTAAAACCAAAATAAAACTGTTTTTTTTTAAAAAAATGTTTACTCACCATTTTTAGAAAGAACAGAGAGATTCCCAGGCTTTAAACTTGTTTCTTGGAATTGCATTTTTGATCTGAAGCTGAATTATTGATGCTTGATCTTCTTTGTTGTTTGCATTTTAAATTCTTGCAGGTTGAAGTTAAATTAGTGTTTGATTTAGTTGCTGAGTTGATTTTGCTTTCCAGGTTTGATTTTGCTTTAGGTTTTTGAAAATTTGCTTTGAGAATTTTACAGGCTTTGATTTTGTTTTTGGAAAATAATTTACAGGTTTTGTTTTGAAGAAGAAAGGTAAAAATTTTAGAACTGAAAAGAATGAACTCGGATCTTCTCTTTTACAACATTTTGCTTATTTAATTTTTAGAGAAAATAAAACCTTGCCACTTAATCTTTCTACGCATGTTACTAACATGTCTTAAGGTATTAACACAGGTCCTAAGTATTTTAAAATAAATTTTTATTTAAATTAAATGTTAATACAAAGTTTTCATACTTAATTTGTTAATTAATAAACATTTATCTTAATATATGTATATATAAATTACTTTTAAAGAAAATATTATAAAACCAATTATAATACAAATAAATTCTTGTACACATATTTTTAAAATCCAAAATAATTATTTTTATTGTTTAAGAGATATAAGTTAAATACCAAATATCCTTTGAAAAAGTATTATATGTATTATACTTCCAAACTACAATCTATAAATATATATATATATATATATATATATTAAAATTTGAAACACTTTAATTAAATTCAAACCAGACTTCAATATATACAAATATACATATACATTTTAAAAAGAAAATATTTTTGACATTAGTTTGAAAATTATTATATTAGATTTTAAACAACTTCAAATCATAGCATATACATACATATATATTACAATTTGATAATGCATCTTTATTGAACAAAAGACTTCCTATTCACAATATATATACCAATATATACATTATAAATAGAACATATTTTTAACTTTGAGAGATAAATCATACCAATTTTAAATTGTTAGAGAAGATCTAATTAAATATGCCTAATTAAATATTTATTAGTCTTTAAATGATTAAATTTCCAATTTAAATTAAAATTATAAAAGAAAATTATCAAACCAATTAAATTATTAATATAGATTATTAAATTGATATTGCACAAAATTCCAGGCCGTCACACAAATTGACTTACCATGATTAAAAACTTTAAAAATTTTGCTTTTACTTCTATAAGGCCAGGCAACACTTCTTTTTTAAATTGAAAAAAAAACTGTTGCTAACATCAGAAAACTCGAGACACACTCGATCCCTTCCTCGAACAAACATGGCACCCTTCGCGTTCGTTCCCTTCTTCGAGTCGATATCAGAAAATCACGAGAACGACACGAGAAAATCACCATCTTCCCAAACTCCATCGTCCCCAGAACAATGTGCACGCGATGCACGTACACCAGCGCCTCCCACCTCCGGTGATCGTCTCGGCGACGCTCGACCATCACACGAACACACGAGACCATACTCGAATACCCAGATCGAACGAAAACTAATCGAATCGAAAACGAGTCTCTCTCGAACCAAAACAGGAAATCACCATAACCGGAAATCCTCATCTTCCCAACGTCTCCGACCACGAGATCACTGGCACACTTTACCCAAGCTACGTCACACCTTCTAGCAACCATTCCCACCATTGTGATCCCCTCCGTCATCTCCATGGCAACATAAAACTCACGAATCCATCGACTAACAAAACTGACCTGAAACCGTACTTCGATCCTCCCTGGCCATCACAATCACTAGAAAAATACTCCGTTATTTTTCCTGAGACCAACAACACTTCGGCCTCCTCCAACCCAAAGCTCGACCAACTCCACCATGCCGATCATCGGCAATCTCCCAAAATACCCAATTCGAATAACACGAGAATTCCCAAGAATTAACAGTCTAAAAATTATGAAAAGCAAATCAAAATTCGTGATTTTCAATCACGAATTCATCCTGTAATTCAAATTTGTAATTAAGATAGTTGATTTTATCATAATTTATGAATCTCACTGTTATTTCAATTTTAAAAATAAATTATTGAAATTTAAATCCTGAAACTATTTTTAAAATCTTCATAATACATCAACAAATAAATTTCATTTATATATCGGAGTCTAATATTGGTCTGATTGAGAGATTTGAATTTTTGAAAGCAAATCATAGGCTGATACAATAAAGAACAGGATATATATAAACAAACATACTCACATACATATATATACAAATCCAGATAAATTCGAGCTGAAGAACTTCAATACAAACCAATATCATCACATGCATTTTAGTTAAAACTAGAATAAAAATGCTTTTAAAAAAATGTTTACTCACCATTTTCAGAAAGAACAGAGAGATTCCCAGGCTTTAAACTTGTTTCTTGGAATTGCATTTTTGATCTGAAGCTTAATTATTGATGCTTGATCTTCTTTGTTGTTTGCATTTTAAATTCTTGCAGGTTGAAGTTGAATTAGTGTTTGATTTAGTTGCTGAGTTGATTTTGCTTCAGGTTTTTGAAATTTGCTTTGAGAATTTTACAGGCTTTGATTTTGTTTTTGGAAAATAGTTTACAGGTTTTATTTTGAAGAAGAAAGGTAAAATTTTTAGAACTGAAAATAATGAACTCAAATCTTCTCTTTTACAACATTTTTCTTATTTAATTTTTAAAGAGAATAAAACCTTGCCACTTAATCTTTCTGCGCATTTTACTAACATGTCTTAAGGTATTAACACAGGCCCTAAGTATTTTAAAATAAATTTTTATTTAAATTAAATGTTAATATAAAGTTTTCATACTTAATTTGTTAATTAATAAGCATTTATCTTAATATATGTATATATAAATTACTTTTAAAGAAAATATTATAAAACCAATTATAATACAAATAAATTCTTATACACATATTTTTAAAATCCAAAATAACTATTTTTATTGTATAAGAGATATAAATTAAATACCAAATATCCTTTGAAAAAGTATTATATGTATTACACTTTCCAAATTACAATATATATATATATATATATTAAAATTTGAAACACTTTAATTAAATTCAAACCAGACTTCAATATATACAAATATACATATACATTTTAAAAGAAAATATTTTTGACATTAGTTTGAGAATTATTATATTAGATTTTAAACAACTTCAAATCATATCATATACATACATATATATTACAATTTGAAAATGCATCTTTATTAAACAAAAGACTTTCTATTCACAATATATATACCAATATATACATTATAAATAGAACATATTTTTAACTTTGAGAGATAAATCTTACCAATTTTAAATTGTTAGGAAAGATCTAATTAAATATTGCCTAATTAAATATTTATTAGCCTTTAAAAGATTAAATTACCAATTTGAATTAAAATTATAAAAGAAAATTATCAAACCAATTAAATTATTAATATAGATTATTAAATTGATATTGCCTAAAATTCCAGGTCGTCACACAAATTGAGTGTGTTTTCTCACGTTGATTTTTCAAACCGACTCGGGTGTTATTTTATTATAGTGCTCGGGTCAGACCGAGTATTTCAGGTTCAAGTTAGGATGCTATGGGGCTCAGGAGACGAGCTGGAGACCGAGACTTATTCCCGTACTTGTTTTATTCCGCTGCAGTGTTTTGTTTGAAATTACCAGCAAATTATGAGGGCAGGTTTAACTGTCTTCTGTGTACTCTAATGTGAGATATGTATGGTACAGTTTTGGGTTTGTATAAAGGACTGTTTATATTATATGTTATTCAATCCGCCGTGAGATTCTATTTTTGTTAATTCTTCTTCTTCTTTTTATTTTCTTTTCCCTCAACAATCTGTCTTTCCGGCACCCGATCGTTCGGCATGTTATACAATGGTCATATTTATGTCGACTTTTCGAGGGTCGAAAGGGCAGGTCGTGACATATGCAAGGGCTAGGTATACAATATATATCACTTAGCGTAGATTTAGAATTAATTGCACTTAATCATTTTATTAGGCTTGTTCTCATTCACCAGACTTTATGTCCGACTTACCCCTTTCTTTCCATTTTCTCACACCTTGGGATGACAGGTTAGCAATAATTGGAGAGCTTAACGATGGATTTCTAATATTCTCTATTGTTCTCTTATAGTTACTTATTGTATTAGAAGTTTGTAACCTTATTTTGTAATTTGGAAACATTGTATATGTAAGTCAAGTATTTTGGAGACTGTTTTTCTAAAATGACTATTTTCATGTATTTTTTTAATTCCAGCCGCTATAAGATTTTAAAATGTTGAATGTTTTAGAACTTTGTCCTTATAATTAAGCTCTATAATGTTTTAATAACCCAACAGTTCATATTTCTTGGCATAATTTATGTCGGGAAGTACAGGTTGTTGCATTAGGTATCAAAGTTTAGCTTTAGGATTCCTTAGGAATTAGGCATGTATTGGAGGGTATGTACTTGAAAGGTTTTTGAAAAAAATGGTTTTTCAAAAGATTTTCCAAAAAGTTTCATAAATGGTTTTTGGATATATATATATATATATATATATATATATATATATATTTCAAAGAAATTTTCAAAGATTTTATCTGTATACTTGAAATTTCTTCTATTCATGCCTATACTATCTGTGAGAAAGTTGAAAAATAGTAATTCCCATACATAGAAAGTGAGAATGAGAACAAGATTTAGGGGATAGAATAGACCTTTCTTATTTATTTTGATAAGAAATGCTAGTAGAGATTTCTTATACCAACTAGAATTAGCAAATAACTTATGGATTTGAGGGCGAATGAAGAAGATTAGATATTTAGAATAAGATAAAGATAAGGATAAAAACATAAGAATATGAAAAAGGCGCTTTATAAACTTAAGGTAAATTTTCCAAGTAGAAACACTAGTTCATATTGTTAAAATTTACTGGGCTCGTATTTACTTAAAGGAATGGTTGAAGCATTTCCATATTGAAGCTCGGCATAGTATTAGGAAAGAAACTTAATTTGACAATTTTTGAAAAGGGAAGGCAGAAACCATATGTACTTAAACCATTGTTAGGTAGAAGTGGTTTTAAGAAATTAGGTTCCTATTGTTTACTCCAATTTAAGTGATAAACTAATGGAAATGTTTTTTAAAGGTTAGAAATGGTTGGATATGATATTTTACATAAAATAAAAGAAATGATTTACGATCTTATGTAAAACAGTCAGATAAACTTTATGGAATTTATGTAAAAAGAAAAGTTAAAGAATTTGGTAAAAAGTAATTTTTCAATAAACATTGTAAAGCTTTTTTTATTTTAGGCACATTGTTATATTTAACCTCAATGTGCAATTTTCTTTTAGTAAGAGAACTTTTGAAAAGTGCGATTAAAAGAATTTGAAAAAAATAATTTTTTTAATAATTCTTATAAAACTTTGTTTTCTCTCTTAAGCACATTATTATACTTACCTTCACTGTAAATTATGCTTTTAAACAAAACTTTTGAAAAGAAAAAATAGAAAGAAACCTGGTTTATGATTTTACATAAAATAGTCGTACAAATTTTATGAAATTCGTTAAGAAGTTAAAGTAGAGAAATGGGTAAATCGTTATTTTTCCAATAATTATTTTAGAGCTTTTATTTTGTCTTTTATACACATTGTTGCACTTAACCCTAGTGTATATTTTTCTTTTAATAATAGAACTTGTAGAAAATTTTGAAACGTTTGTAAGGCACTACTTTTGAATTCCTTTTGTGATTACGTAATGATTATGTATTTGAAATATTTCATAAATGTTTTGTCATACTTTAAAAATTATAATGAAAGTAATAAAGTAATAATAATGGGTTTAAAAAACGCTTTTGTTAAAACCTCTTATTTATAAAAGCAGATTTTAGAAATGTATGTGTTTATATATATATATATATATATATATATATATATATATATATATATATATATATATGGCAAGTAAAATTTAATCATTTTTGATAATTTGAGAGAATTTCATGATCCTAATAAAAGAAAATGTTTTGAAAACGAATGAAGCATTTTAAAATGTCAGACAATTTACTAATTTTTGGAAATGGTAGAAATGAAAAGAGAGTTTTACAGTTCTAAAACTTACTGGTTTTATGGAAAAGAAAGTTAAAAATCAAAGGTTTTGATTCAAAAGGGTAAAGTGATTATATTTTGACTATCACTTAAACTTTAAGAGAAAAGAAATAGATTTGGAGTTAGAAAAATAGGATTAAACAGCCTACTAGGATAAGACTGACTTTGGAGTTTGAAAAAAAATTGGAACGAGTGAGGCAAAGATAAAAAGGTAAAATGAGAATTTAATGACCTTTCCAAACAATGGTTAAAAGTAGTAAGCCAAACTTTTTGAAACGAAGAGTAAATGCCACCATGTATCTTCCCATCCAAGTATGGTTGGAATTGTAGGGTTAAGCACAGCATATATTGGAATACGGTAAATAAGGAGAGAAGTTGTCCCTAAACTAATGAGACCCTTCATAATGGATATGGTATGATAAGTTCTAGATTTGTAGACCTATATGACTTGAGCAAATAAAAATGCAGAGTTAGTCAGTGTACCAAATTTTTGAATAATTGATATGGCATAGTAAACACCAAATCGGAAGTTGTTATAAAACAGAGTGGGATTTAAGTAGCATTTTAATTCATTTGAAGAAAGTTGCAGCAATTTAAATTCCCATAAATTGTCCAATTTCGATATAAAAATGTATCGTTTGAAATAACAAGGAATATACTCCAAAAGAAGGAGACGTACAAAATAGTGATGGTCACCGTATTTTGTAATGTCTGTTTCAAAAGTAAATAAAAGAGATAATTGCTTATAATTTCAAACGTAGCACATATCCTTTTCTAGAAAATTTATGGAAAGCTACAGTGTTCACATTTTCCCTTCGAGAAAAAGTGTAGTTCCAACGCATTAAAATGCAAAAATCCCAAAGTACAAACCAAAATATTGGTCATTATGTCAATTGGGTTAAAATGGCAGCGGACGATAACATATTTAGCTGTCTCAACCACAGGGTGTTTGGAATGAAGTAATAAAAGGCTATGTCGAGTAAATACCCCATTTATGAGATAATATCAAGGAATAAAATAATAATAATAATAATAATAATAATAATAATAATAATAATTCAAAAAGCAAAAGGCATCAAGATAAGAATTTAGTCAAGATCTTTGCAATGGATGGTAAATTTAGGAATTTCTGTCTTGGCCAAGAAAATGGTATTATTATAAGCATATATTGAAAATGAAATGAGAATTTTCATGTAAAAGAAGATCGAAAAACTTTTGGGTAAGGTTAAAATAACGGGATAGAAAGATTTTTCTCAAACATCATTCGGATTGGAGGGAGGTTATTTTCCTAAGAAAATTTATGGAAGGCTAACATACAATATGTAGTCATGTGCGTACCAACCGCACACGAGTGAAATAACCCTAAATTGATACTTTTTGGTTAGGATGATCTTAAATTATAACTGTAATGATTTTGAAGACTTTTGTTGTTAAATATTAAATGAGAAGATAGATCAAACTTTCATTTGCAGAACTTGGAATATATCCATGTAGACCATAAATATGATACTTAGGTACCATGATTTTAGAGAGTTTGGAAACAGACCAAGAGTACAGAGAAATGATCTGAATGAGCTAAATTTGAAAAGGAAGTTGTGATATATTTTATATTTAGGAAATCACCAGTTTGGGCAACCTTGATGGAAAAGGAAGTATAAGAAAGGGCTAGTAGGAAGTGTGATGTGCACGTAAATGTGCATAATTTTACTTTCATATTTAATCTAATTTAATTAAATAAATGAGCATATAGGGTATTTTAATATATTTAAACCCAAATTTAAATTATTTTCAAATTATCATTTATTCATCTTCATATAGGGGCAAAATGGTCATTTTTGTGTATGGTTTAATTTGAGAAAATTTACTTGGGCATTTTTATGTTATTTTGTAGGAATTTGGATTAAAGTGGAAGAAGTCTTCATGAAAATATGTATGCACAAGAGAAGAGGGCAAATGAATGAAGAAATAAATCAATTCATGCAACATGAATGACCCCACTTACCCACTTACCATGATATTCAATTAGGGCTAATGCACATGTTAGTAGAGATTAAAAGCACATGCACATTTAATGGAAGATTAATTACATGCTAATGATAAATTGGTAGATACATTTCCACAATAGTATGCTGGGTAGTCCCCTAAAATATTATTAGGGTTTTAAGCATGTATAAATACCCGTTATGTTTTATGTAATGAGCTCTCACCACCTCCTAGTTAGTTTAGTGCATGGTAGCCACAAATATAAATATAAACTCTCTTTTTCTTTTTAACGACTTCTTTGCTTTTTCTTATGTAATTTATTTATATGCAATTTTAATTCATGCACTTTTAATTCATGTTCTTTTCTCGTTTGTTTCTTCTTATGTTAATAGATTAGATCTCTTTCTTTTATGCAAGTAGATTAGCTTTTTGTTTATTTCAATTAGCTTTCTTTTTCCTCTTTTTTATGTTATATTGCATTGTACATTTGTTGAAATGATAACAAATATAAGAAGCTAAATCCTATAAAATTAGGGGTAATGTAGCTCTCTTAATCATGTAGATTCAATAAATTCGCTAATTTATGATATCTTTTCGTGCTTCATGGAATTATTGGATGTGGTTAAATTTTATTGTTTTACTTTGAATTTTATAGCCAATATTGTTGATACAAAATAGGCTATGCTTAAACAAACATAAACACAAATTACTCCTTCATCTACAAACGAATGGATTTTAGAATCATAATTTAATGGTCTATATTACTAATCAATAGTAAATGCTTAGAATAGATTTTATTTTTAGTTCCATTATCATTTTCATGAGAGTAAATAGATCATACTTATTATAAACACATCAACTAAATCACAATGACCAAAAAGAGATATCATAATTTCATTATGTTGATTTATGTGATAATGAGAAGAGATTTGCCTCTGAATTGCCCTCAACTCTCATATTATTATTCACTCTTGCTTGTAGTTGGTTTTTACATTTTCTTTAGCTTAAAACAACTTCAAATCTTGGTTTAAGTTGGTTGAGTATAATTTTTAATCACTTCAATTCCCAGTGGATTGACTCGTACTCACCACATACTAAAATTGTACGACATGCACTTGCAGTTATTTTTATTATCATTTTTCAATGATTTTCTAATCGGTACAAAAACGGTCGTCTAACAAATTTTTGGTGCCATTGCCGGGGAATTAATTTGATTTTATTTCTATATTATTATATGTTAATTTTGTGTGTGAACTGCATTTAAAAAATGTTGTATTGTGTGTTTGTTGTTTAATTTTTGCTTGTATTTTGATTGTGTGCTTGTTGTTTTTCTATCTGCATTTGCAATTCTATATAAAAAAACATACACATTTCAAAACAATTTTTTTTATTCATTTCATTCACTGTCCGCTGTTTCAATACATTTCTCGGTTACATTGCATTACATTTCTCAATTCATTTGTACATTGTATTGCATTTCTATGCACAGTGCACATATCATCTCTCTGCTTGCTGCCTCATTCTCTCTGTTAGTTGTCAGTTCATGCCCATCTCTCTATCAACAACTTTCGCACAAAATCTTTGTCAACGACCTTCATCTTCCCACTACCTCACTTCACTACATACAAACACTTCATCACTTCAACCAACCACCAGGTACAACTGAACTCCCGCTCCTGACACTCCTGCATACAGTGCACATAAAACATCCCTATACCATACCATTTGCCTCATCACCAGTCCATCACTACATCAAAGTCCACCATTCCACTGCCTTGTTCTCCACCACTTCATTTACTGCTACACCAGTACCACCTAGTAAGAATGAACGAGAGAAGTGTGTTTTCTCTCATATACAACTGTAATCCAACTCATCAGTTCTGAATCATCCAAGCCGTGCATTCTATCCAAGGGTTGATATCACTCCGGGACTTACTTTCAGATCCTGGGCTTAAGGCCCAATATATATTTTTGTATCTTATATATACTATTGTACCAAAAGCAGTGTATAATCAATCTTCGATTGTAAGCAGTGTGAATAATAAAAATCATTCATTTGTTCAAATCAAGACATCTGATCTTTACTGCATTTCTATCTTGGTATCAGAGCAAAGTTTGTCCAATCTGCATCTTTCATAATTCTAAGTCCATCAGAAAAATCTCATCACGTGGACTCCTCTCATCGAAGATCTGAGATCTCTTCATCTGAGAGTTGTGGCCGATCACTGATAATCAGTGCCTCGCCAAGAACTAAGTCTGGCTGCATCAGACTACCAGGAAGAGCTTAAAAATTCAAAACCAAAGGTGCAAACTGATCAAGAACATCAAGAAAATTCGCACTTGAATCAAGAGCATCAAGAAAACTCATCAGAAAGCAACTTGTTCACAAACAATCTTTAAAAATAAAAAACATCATTTAAGTTCTCAAGACATCATCAAGATTCAACCACAAAATCTTCTCAAAATTCTCAATTCATAGAAAGCTCAGGTTCAGATTTTACCAATTTCTTGCTCTTCAGAATCATAGCAACCATCATGTCAAATCTGGATGATGTTACAAGCCCAATGGTATCACAAAACCAACCACAATCAGATCCAGTAAATGATCTGATGAAGACAATCATCAAGCCTCAGAGTCAGATGATATCCATTCAGCTTGATGAGTCGAATTTTTTGCTTTGGAAATTACAAGTTGAAAAATCCATCAGAGGTTATGGATTAGAGGATTATGTTTTTGGTACAAGAATTACTCCACCAAAGTTTGTTAAAGATAGTGAGGACAAACTGATACCAAACCCAGAGTTCACAGCACACCAGAGGCAAGACAGTCTAGTATGTGCATGGATGATGTCATCCATAAGTGCATCAATCTTGCCTCAACTTATAGGCTGCAAAACTGCCCAAGAAATTTGGACATCTATTGAAAGAAACTTCACATCTCAGTCATCTGCAAGAATCATGCATCACAGAAGACAGCTACAAAATATTAGAAAGAATGACATGACAATGAATGAATATCTACTCAAAATCAAAAACCTATGTGATCAACTAGCCTCAGCAGGACATAAAGTATCAGAATCAGAGCATGTTCTGCACATAATCAGTGGATTAGACAGTGATTATGAAGCTGTTGTGGCCATCATCTCTACTATGGAGCCTACACCTTCATTACAATTTGTATACTCTACTCTTCTTTCACATGAGGGAAGGGTAAAGCATAACAAAACAATCAGTTCAGATATTTCTGTCAATTATACATTCAACAAAAGCAAGCAAAATTCAAACCCCAAAGGACAGTTCACCAATTCACAAAGAGGTGGAACATCCAACAGGGGAAGAAGAGGAGGCAGAAACAACTCTAGCAACAAAATAAGATGTCAAATTTGCGAAAAATATGGTCATGGAGAAAATAAATGTTACTTTAGATTCAACAGGAACTATACACCATCTCAACAAGGCAACAGTACAAACATAAATCTAGTCTCTCTACCAAAAGGAAACAATTCAACTCAGGCAGAGACTCTAAACACTGAATCAACAACAAATGATGATGCTGCAGATGACTGTTGGTACCAAGATTCAGGAGCTACCAAACATATAACCAACAATCTCAACAATTTAAACTTGGGGAACAAAGAGTACAAAGGTACGCAAAGTCTTTATGTTGGTAATGGTAAATCTGTGCACATTACACACACTGGAAATGCAAGAATACTAGGACCCAAACAACTCATTCTAAGAAACTTGTTAAGGGTTCCTTCAATTAAAAAATTTTTAATGAGTGTTTCCAAATTTGCAAAAGATAATAAAGTTTACTTTGAGTTCTATCCTGAAACATGCATAGTCAAAGATATACTGACTCAAGAAATCATTTTGCAGGGTAAAGAAAACAATGGTCTGTACAGATTTGATTTGTCAAATCCAAAAACCTCTATGAATGAGGAAAATTCTCTTGTATTGAATGTTACTAGTAATTCTGAAAATAGTGATAAATTTGATTTGTGGCACCGCAAACTGGGACATCCCAGTGTGAAAATTGTAAAACATGTCATGAATAGTAATAACATTTCATCTAGTAACATCTCTGATTCTTATTTTTGTACCTCCTGCCAATTGGGAAAAAGTCATAAACTTGCATTTCCAGATTCTCACACAAATTATATAAGACCACTTGAGTTAAATTGCTAGTGATTTATGGGGGCCATCATCTATTAGCTCTGATTATGTTTACAAATACTACATATCATTTATAGATGCTTACTCAAGATTTGTTTGGATATACATGCTAAAATCTAAGTCAGAGACTAGTAACATTGTTATGCAGTTCATCAACAAAGTTGAAAACATGACTGGAAACAATGTATGTACATTTCAGTCAGATGGTGGTAAAGAGTTTCTTCCTTTAAAAGGTTTCATTGAAAGGAAAGGTATTAATCATCGAACTACATGTCCATACACATCTGAACAAAACGGAATTATTGAAAGAAAACATAGACATATTATAGAAATTGGATTAACCTTACTTGCACAAGCATCAATGCCTATAAAATTTTGGCCAGAGGCATTTAACACTGCTGTACACTTGATAAATATTCTACCAACAAAAATTCTTATAACTAGTATTAAACCTCATTATAAGCATCTAAAAATATTTGGGTGTCAATGCTTTCCTTGCTTAAGACCTTATAACAAACACAAATTAGATTTTAGGTCTACTTCATGTACATTCTTAGGATATTGTAATAAACAAAAAGGATATTGGTGCTTGGACAGCAAAGGAAAAATATATATATCTAGACATGTGAAATTCAATGAGCAGGTATTTCCTTTTAGTATTGCTGAAATCAAGACCACTGAAAAGGTGAGAAATACAAAGTTCATAATTCCAGATCTACCTGATAAGATTGAAGCTCTACCCTCAACACAGCCTATAAGGAGTACCATTGATACAAGCTCTCAACACACCATGACTGTTAGAGGGTCAGGTCAAGAGCAAGCTGCACATGAGGATGATAGCAATAATCAGAATCTTCAAAGCCAAAAAGCAAGCAGTTCAAGTCTTGATCTTGACATGGTCTGCAGCAGCTCAAACAACAGTTCTGACAACACTGCCAGAAATAACATCAATACTCATCCTATGTTGACTAGAGCAAAATGTGGTATTTATAAACCAAAAATTATCAACAATTTGGTTCTTCAGGAAGAACCTTCATCCTACACAGAAGCTATTCAAAGTGATAAATGGAAAGCAGCTATGCAGGATGAATATAATGCTCTAATTAACAAAGGAACTTGGGATCTGGTTAAGAAACCAAAAAAAGAAGAATATAATAGGATGCAGATGGACCTTTAAATTAAAGAAAAATGCTGATGGTTCAATTTCTAAATACAAAGTAAGGCTAGTTGCAAAAGGGTATTCACAACAGTATGGGTTTGATTTTTCAGAAACCTTTCCCCCTGTTGTGAAACCCTCTTCAATCAGAGTCATTCTAACAATTTCCTTGAATAGAAATTGGAGCATCAGACAATTAGATGTCAACAATGCTTTTCTTAATGGTGTCATACAGGAAGAAGTATTTATGGAGCAACCAAAGGGATTCATTCAAAAATCAGACAAGGAGCTAGTGTGCAAACTTAATAAAGCTATTTATGGGTTAAAACAAGCTCCAAGAGTGTGGTTTAACAAGCTTAAATCAACACTTGTGAAATTTGGATACAATTCTCTAAAATCTGACAATTCCATATTTACTAAAGTTAACAATCTATCTACCACTTATATACAAATTTATGTTGATGATTTTATTATTACAGGGAGCAGTGTTTCAGAAATTAAGAAACTCACAGAAATGCTTAACACAGAATTCTCAATTAAGGATCTCGGAGACCTGAATTACTTCCTAGGAATTGAAGTTCAGAGAACATCAAATTCTGAAATACATCTCAATCAAAAGAAGTACATTTCAAAAATATTATCCACAACCAAAATGGAAAAAGCAAATTCTCTCCCAACTCCAATGATTGTAAATCATCAGCTGTCGAAATATAAGGGTGAATTTATTCAGAATGTCAAACAATACAGGAGCATTGTATGTGCACTTCAGTATGTGACTATAACAAGGCCTGACATATCATTCTGTGTGAATAAAGTCAGCCAGTATATGCAAAATCCTACAAACATTCATTGGAAAGCAGTCAAGAGGATACTCAGATATCTGAAAGGAATAATAGATCGTGGTCTCATCTTAAAAGCTAGAAACAGTTTTAACATAAATGCATATGCAGATGCTGATTGAGGAACTGATATAGATGATCGAAAATCAACTTCAGGCTACTGTATTTACTTAGGCAAAAACCCTGTATCATGGAGTGCCAAGAAACAGAATACAGTACCTAGATCTAGCACTGAGGCTGAATTTAGATGTGTTGCCAGTGCGGCAGCGGAAGTTATATGGTTAGAGTCCCTTTTAAATGAACTCAACATCAAAGCAGACAGAGTAACAATCTGGTGTGATAATGTTAGTGCAATATCATTAACCTCTAATCCAGTTCTTCACTCTAAAACCAAACATATCGAGCTAGACCTCTACTTTATCAGAGAACAAGTAATAAAATGAAAGTTAAGAGTTGGATACATACCATCGCCGCATCAAAAAGCGGACATACTTACTAAACCATTATCGAGATCAAACTTCTCTCGACTAAAAGAAGAGCTCAATGTTGATGCTACTAACCCTAGCCAAAGGTCTCAGACGATTATCTTCATACCAGAGTAATCGATTCATTCTACAAAATCATCTCGCTCGCTGTTTTTCCTCCTAAAAATTGAGCCGCCGCCATGTTCATTTTTCTCGTGCAAACCCTAGATCTCACAGGTTTGAGGGGGGAGTAAGAATGAACGAGAGAAGTGTGTTTTCTCTCATATACAATTGTAATCCAACTCATCAGTTCTGAATCATCCAAGCCGTGCATTCTATCCAAGGGTTGATATCACTCCGGGACTTACTTTCAGATCCTGGGCTTAAGGCCCAATATATATTTTTGTATCTTATATATACTATTGTACCATAAGCAGTGTAAATAATAAAAATCATTCATTTGTTCAAATCAAGACATCTGATCTTTACTGCATTTCTATCTCACCTATTCCCTCTGCCACCCCAACTACCATCATACTTCGCAAACCATTCTATACAATACTTCAAAACTACCACAAACTTCTCTGGTCACCTCCCTTCCCTCTGATATCCCATCCACCAAACATCCCCTTCAACGTACATACAGCCAGCATCACTCCATTTGATCAAACTGAAACTTCATCATTTGTCACCACCAACTGCACTTCTGGTTACTGCCGCTACCTCACTGACCATCCTTGCTGCACGCCCCCTGCCTTCAACTTCTAGCGCACTAGCTTGTAATCATATAACCAACTGAACAACACTACTGCCCAAACAACCACACTTTCACACCTTCCCACTGCACCTGCTTCTACCAACTTAACCATTTCAAGCATTACAAACATACTCAAACCACTTGCTTTCACTGCCTTTTACTGTCAACAGCCTTGATTCCACCATCATTATCCTCATCCACCATACATAATAGTGCCACACCACACACACAAGCAACCATACTTGACAACTCCTCACATCAGTTCAACTGCACAGTCCATCCATCCCTCTTCATACAAACTGCTACAAAACATACCACCAATCAACCTGCATTTCATCACCAACAACATAACATTCCCCCCTCTGCCCACATAACAATGCACAACTAACTGCCTTCAAGACAAACGGTCAACAAGGCATCATTCCTTTTTATAAAAAACTTTCTTCATATCACCTGTGCACACTGCTGCTGTTTATATCACATACATCCCCCTTCAGCACTTCATTTTGTCCACAGTCATAACCAAAACCACTACTGCCTCGACCAACTCACCGATCCCCAAAAGCAAACCGCCTCCTTAACAATCGCCTGAAATCACCCGCCTTCATTAATCGACGTCATAGCTACCCTCAACCCTCTGAATTTTTTTTTCTGAAATCTTAATTTGGTTTTAATAGTCAATTTCTTTATTTTGATTTTGGGAAGCGAAAAATGGTTTTAGTCGATAGAAACGAGGATTTGGTTTGGTCTGCGGCATCCTTTCTCTTTTCTTATTTAAAAAAAACGTTGTTTATTTGTTGGGCCGGGCTTGAAGGACCGAGTAAAATTTAAAAAAAATCTTTGAATCTGTTTTTTTTGTTTAATTTGTTTTAAGTTACATCATATTTTTAAAAAAAGAGAAAGGATTTGCTTTGTTTTCAATTTTCTCTTATTGTTTTCAATTTTCCTTTTTTGTTTAAATTTCAGGTTCCCAAAGCAGAAAATCGCAAAGAAAAGTTGCTTGCTAAAAACCGTCTTGCTTCACTTGCTTACAAAAAAATTGCTGAAAAATTGCTAATAATTTGCACGGTCTGGTATCGTGCCCTTATCTCGTGTTTTTATTTTCAGTTTGCATTGTTGGTTTCTTGCATTTAAAAAAAAATCAAAAACAAAAACAAAAACAAATTTCATTTGTAGTTGCATTGTTGAATCACGTTTAGTTTTTGTTTTGCATTCATATCATTTTATTTTCTTTTCTAAGGGCAACACCCCAATTCATATAAGGTGGAGGATTTCATCACCCCTTCCTTGGTCCACAAATTGTATTTCATCTTAGAATTTGATTAATAATAACGGTTAGACATTTAACTTAAGGGAGTCGCGAGCTTACATAGAGCTTAATTGTATCTTGACAAGTTGTCTTATTTCGTCAATTTATATTCTTGGTGTCTAGGCTACGACAGAGCAATAATCAGTTATAAATATTACGGTGATTCATAAATATTATACTGATAAATTCTCTAAAGGTAATTAAACCTTCGGTTGCATTGTTGCGTGATTCATGGTGCACCAATAACTCATGTCTATTACCTGGCTAAGAACAATCTTGTTGAATTAAGACAAAGTGTGATTATACAAGTTTGGGTTAGGAGCTACTTTGGACATAAAATTTGTAATTAAGTCCTTGCATTCATTTAGTTGCATCAGTTCATACATATTTAAAAAAACCAACTAAATCAAAAACTAAGAAAAAGGGTACGTTTTACTTACCTTAGTTTTTAAATCCTTTCATTTGAAAATTTTCAATCATAACCAAAATTCCACTCTTTCTTGTATTAGTTTTTACATCAAACTTTGTTTAATTAATACCTTTAATGGCGTACTTCTGTTGGTTTGTCACTTTGATTCTACTTTGCGGATCTCGTTAGCTTTCTACGCCTCAGCCGTCTCTTCCATCCTCCATCCCGCGCCGCTCTTCCATGCCTAACCCTCCTCTTCTTCCCCTCCTCCCCGTCGCTCCATCCCATTCGCCATCTTCTACTAGATCTGGTAGGATTTTCAAGGATCTACAAACTGTGAACACGATTTCAATGTCTCCCTTGCTATCTGAAACCGAGTATCCCCCTTTGCCTTCTGTTAAGATTCCGATCCTTGCTTCTGTCAAAGGCCAAAGCTCATGTAATGATAAGTTGAAAACGTCGGTTGGTGAAGCTACGTGTGGTCCTGCGACTTTGTTTGATGTCGCGACTGTTAATTGTGATATTGACGTTGGTATTGGGGTTGACTTGAATGCAACTGCTGTTGAAAATTCGGGAAGCACACAATGCACAACAACTGTTCGACCTTATGCTGTTGACAATGTTGTCCCCGGTCTCATTGTTTTGAATTCTTGTGTAACCTTGCTTGCGGCCTCTACCTCTGATGGTCCCATTCCTTCGGCCCCTGTTAGTGTTAAGGAATGTCATCCTACTGCTCCTTGCCCATCTGGTCCCAATCTTGGACTTCACTCTTTACATCTTTGCCCCGTAATGCGGGTGTTTATGGACCGGTTGAGTTTGATATCGTTGAAGAAAATGGAGTGATGATCCCTCCCCCAAATGTTATGCAAGCCGGTATGGACTTTTGGTCAAATTATGTGGTTGGCTTCTTTTTGGACCCAAAACATTGCCTTCATGATGTGGCCGCTGTTTGTCGTAGGGCCTGGAGGCTGCGTGGTGACCTCCGTGTTAAGCTGGTTGACTCCATGTACTACCTGTTGTTCTCCTCCTCTGAGGAACGTAGTCGTGTTCTTGAGGCTGAGCCTACTTTTTTTGATGGAAAACCTTTTATTATTACTCCCTGGTCTCCAACGGTAGCTAGTGCTCGTGAACAAGTTTTGTCTATCACTGTTTGGGTTTATTTTTCTCAAATTCCTTCTGCTCTTCAACCGCTGCTTGGTTTGAATTGGCTTGCTTGCAATGTTGGAAAATTGAAATGTTTTGACTCTAATACAGTTGCGCGTGAAAAGTTGGTATATGCTAAGGTCTGATCTAGATTACTCTCCATAAGCCTCTTCCATCCACTATTCTTGTTCAGCTAGCTGTTGGCCATGTGGTGGATGTCCGTGTTCGTTATGGATGGGTCCCTGACATTTGTTCCTCCTGTCACTCCTTCGGCCACATAGCATCCGTCTGCTCGCATTCTGTTGAATCCGCTGCTGCTCCTAAGATCCCTCTGCCTCGGCCTCCGCTCATGAAATGGGTTCCCAAAATCTCTAAGGATGCTTCTCCCCCTGCAGTTCTTTTTTTTGTCCCTAGCCCGTCGATTTCTATTTCTCAGCATGCATCTCCTTCGGCATCCATTATCTGTGGTGATGGATTTGCAGATCCCATTGCTGTGCCGGTTCTTTCTCCGCCTCTCGTGCATATTGTTTGGGCTGAGTCTGAACATTGTTGGGTTGACCGTTGTTCTGATATGAGATTCAACCTAGTGGATGATTCCTTTTTTAGATTTGTTTCTGATGATCTATTGGACTTTCGATGCCTTTATTACAGACCTTCTGGTGATTCCTTGGTCCTTGACTTGGATGGATCGTATGCTGAGTTAAATTCTGTTATGCTTGCTGATACTACCCGGGACCGATCATTTATTTACTCTTTTGATGCTGTGATTTATGATCCTTCACTTGTTGTTCTATTTCGCCCCTATTTTGGTCTTCTTGGGAATGGCTCTTTGCATTCTTCCCAGGTGGACGTGAACGTTGGTGTTTGTTCATCTTCGGAGGAGATCTAGTCTTGATTAGTTATTTTTAGTAGCTGTGACATGTCTGTCATACTCCTGTGCTGTTTTTTCTTTTCTTTTTTTAGTAGTTTAGGTGCCTCTACCTTACTCCTGTACTTCATGTTTTTATTACGTTCGTAATAAAAAGTGGACGGTCCATTATAAAACCGGCTGGCCTTGCCAAAAAAAAAACAACTTTAAATCTTGGTTTAATTTGATTGAGTAGAATTTTAAATCACTTCAATTCCCTGCGAATTGACCCGTACTCGCAATGTACTAAAATTTTATGCCGTGTACTTGCAGTTATTTTAATTACAATGTTTCGATGATTTTCTCGCCGATAGAAAAACCATCGTCTAACAAAGTGCCATAGAAAGAGATAATGAAATGCATAGTTGAGTTATCCTACTTGGTATATAGATGTAGAGATGATTAGGTACAACACTGAAAGAGTTTAGATAGTATGTTGCACATTGGGGTTTTACGGAGCTATAGTTAGCGAAAGCATACTCATGCTCGAGTTGTTTAGCATGGTGTAACATGACATCATTTGAGTTAGTAGCAAGGATTGTTAAAGTTACCAATGCATATATAATTAAAATGGAAAGTTTCAGACGGCGGCGAGAGTTGATTAGTATAGTAGATATCCAATTGATAGAAAGACAAGGATTGCATAAAATAGGCAGGAAGCAAGTACCGATAGGAGGCGTAGGGTAGTCTATGGAGCTGAGTCCAAATAGAGTCTGCGGAGCAGAGTTGACGGTAAAGAACATGCAAGTAGAAAATTCCCAAGGAGAGATAAGATACGACACAAATATTGGAAAGCCGTTATTAGATACTTTGGAAGTGTCTATATATAGTAGTTTCCTTTGTCAAGTCATTTTAGCTAAAGAAGCTTAGATTACCTTTGAACTTAGGATTTAGGTGGTATACTCTTTAAGTATAGACATTTGGATTATAGGAATGGTTGTAAACATGTCAATAGGACATGTTAAGAGTGATGGATGCTAATGGATGTATATGGATGCTTATGGAGGTAATGTTTGCATTTCTACACACTCGGATATTGAGTCATTTAGGCACGCACACTCATATCATGTGCATATTATTTGTTGACTTTTGATTGTTATCCATGGATTTTATGCATATGAATGTCGCATTTGGATGTATTGCCGAGCATACATGTAGAATTACCAGTTTGTTTTAGAATCTTGCGTGTATTTGGATGCATAGCATGAGCATACTTGCTTAAATAGAAGGCCGACTGAATCAGTAGACCGACTATTCTTTTGTATTAGTTCAGGTTCATATGCATTCCATATTGCATAAATACGTAATTGCATTAAAATTATTGAGGACTATGGTTGCCATGAATGATGGATGAGTAGATGGATGTAGAATTTGGTTACTATTTTTATATGTTGCATTTTTCCGTTCTTAGAGATTTTGGGAATGAAATCCTTTTAAGAGGGAAGAATGTAACACTCTGGAATCTTTCCGGACTAAATAAGAGAATTTAAAATTTAAATAAAATAACGACTTAAAAGTAAATTTTCACAAACGTCTGAATTTGACTATAGGATTTGCACTATTGTGTCTGTAGCAAATATGGATAGTTTTCATACATAACACTTCGAAATCTAAGAGAGTTGCGTGCATCGAAAGGATTAAACGAAAACTAAAATAAATATAGTAAAAACAAAAACGACTAGGTTGACCATTGATTGGGCTTGGTCAACCATGGGCGGTCAACCCAACCTTAGGGGTGGTCGACCCGACCCGCATTAAATCGAGCGATTATAGATCTGCGTTGATTCATTTAACGACCAAGATGAATTGCAGTGCTACGAAGTAAACAATTACTGGTTTTGATGAGTTGTTGAGTAAATCCAACGACTTGGAACACTAGGATACCCTTACAAATTAATACTAACCCAAAACCCTAATTTCTACTTTTCAAACACCGTAACAAGATACTGCCAAAATCTAAACTCAACTCTAGTCTCCCTCTAAACCTTAATTCCCAAATTAAACCAAATCTCATTCCTCAAATGAATATAAAGCCAAATTAAAATGGAGATCTAGAAATTAGAGAGAAGTCCAAGAAGATCTT
The DNA here is from genome assembly GCA_030765085.1 of Allium cepa. Taxonomy (NCBI): domain Eukaryota; kingdom Viridiplantae; phylum Streptophyta; class Magnoliopsida; order Asparagales; family Amaryllidaceae; genus Allium; species Allium cepa. Next base: position 850,508,839 of record CM060938.1, read on the forward strand.
AGAGAAATTCACTGTTTGAAGATCATATCTGAAGCTTAGGACCAAAGAGAGTGGGCATAAATTAATTAAATGATTAAATCAATTAGTTTTAAACTTACTTTAAGTTGATTAGATTGTTAAAATCCCAAATTGAACTGTTAATCTAAAAGTTTAGATTAGTAAATAAAAGATCTGTAAATTAAATGGAATTTAATGTTAATCTTAATTATTAGATAGTTAATTGAATATGCGTATGGCTTAGAATATGAGCCACGAATTGGGTAATTAAATTGGTTCTAAATTGGAGACGGATAGGTTATTAAATATGCGAGAAACATAAATTGAAAACGTTAGGTAATCTATCTAATATGTCAAGTTAAAGTGAATATTTTGGAAATTTAGATTGGATATGCCTAAATTCTAAATTTAGAGGTTAAACCTTAAAATTGGAAGTACACCAAATGGTTAGCCAATTCTATCATCAAGTTGTAAACCCTAAATGTCAAATTCTGAATTTAATATGTCTTAATTGTAAATTGACAATTAGAATAAAGTTAGAATTCACTAATACGTATACAACTTGATAATTAACACATGAACAAACAACAATTCAAAAATGATGATTTGAACCTCGGCCTATGGCCCAATTAAATAAAAGGAATTTTAAGGAGTACTAAATGGTAGATTGCACTATTTTGGGCCTTGATCCCGATAAATGAATTAAACCTTGTAATTTCTAGACTATGTTGAATTGTTAGTGAATCCCGTTATGTGCTAGAGAGTTGATAGGGAAACGAGTTCCTATTAGGGTCGTTGGAGTGAATCCACTTTGCGTTTCTGTTAGCATGTTGGACACTGAGAGTTATTGGAAGACGGACGATTTATTTTCGCGAATGGCTCTGGTTGTTATGATCAAGTGGGTGTAGCACTAGTCTATGACATCTTTGAGAGTCCAGTCCTAACAAGAGATCTAGGAGTTGCATGTTTTCTGGTGCAAACATGGCACAGGTGGACGTTAGATAGGATGGTAAGAGGCTATAGGTCGACGTGAAGCTGGGTAGGGCCCAGTACCAACTGGAGTGCATGCTTGGTGATTCCAAAATGGTATGTAAGAGGTATTTTACTGCTATGATTGAGGGGATGAGCGTCGGTGCATTCGATAAGTCACTTTGCGAGAGTGCAGTTCGTGTTCTTCATCTCTAAGCGTAGTATGAGCTAGAATTGGATAGTATATCCCTAAGTTGTCGATCGTTCGGGTGAGGTTCGATCTGTTGATGGACCCATTGTGTTAGACTGATACCCTTAGTTAAGTGGCCTTAGGTATGCATGGACATGATACACACTCTATATCACTTAAAGTAGATTTAGAACTAATTGCACTTAATAATCTTATTAGTCTTGTTCTCATTCACCAGACTTTTTGTCTGACTCAACCTTTTTCTTTCCATTCCCCCACCACAGGATGACATGTTAGTAGTAATTAGACATAGTACAGGGAAGAAAGGAGCTCAATGATGGAGTTTTAATATTCTCTGTTATTCTCTTATAGCTACTTATTATATTAGAAGTCTGTAATCTTATGTTGTAATTTTGAAATAATGTATTCGTAAATCAAGTACTTTTGGAGACTGTTTTTCTCAAATGTCTATATTTACTATATTTATATTTTAATTCTTTCTGTTGTGAGATCTGAAAGTGTAGATTGTGTTAGAACTTTATCCCTATAATTATGCTCTGTAATGTTTTAATAACCTGAAAATTCGTATTTCTCGACATAATTTATGTCGGGAAGTACGGGTTGTTACATTTCCAGTTATTCTTTAGACTCATTATATATAATAAATAAGGGCGAGTGTGATGTGTGAGCAGTGAATAAATGGACTAGCAACATGCGGTGGTATGGAACGCCGTTGTAATATTTATTCAGTTATTCATTTGCTCATGCTTGATAATCAATATAGCACTTGTTGTATGTGATACTCATTGCACCGAGTAAATTAAAAGCCATGTGTTGGCTATTGTATATATTCTATATGTCTACTTTTTTTCAGCTTCCTTTTTGGTTTGAAAGTGAACTAGATTGACCAAAATCCACCCTAGCGGCCTGATCATATAGTCGTGCCTTGGATTCAAGACACCGTTGTTGTATTGTATATTTGATACACATCACAGATTCGGGTTTGGTGACCCATAAGGTAGGTGCCTCGACATTGCAAGGTGTGAGTTAGGTGACCCATAGGGTAGGTGCCATATAGCCCCTTTGTTTTGCTGCATAGGCAATAGTCTGTTACCTGTAGAGGCAAAGTAGGGTCATTAGGCTATGCATTAACGAGCTACTGGTGGATATGTGTCACAATATCCATCGAGGTAACTGAATATTGTAGGTGCAGATCTGGTTAGGTGACCCTGGGCCCTTGGAGTAGGCATAGGACCATCAGTTTCCCGTTCGATTTCAATTCATGTGAGCTAATATTGTAGGAACAGATCCGACTATATAGCATATGCCATAATAGACCATAAGTTCCTAGAGCAGACATATAGCCATTAGTCTCTCATCTGGTTTTCAGTTTTCGTGTGATAGAAAGGCATATATGAGATGAGATTATACTTGAGACCGTGTCTAGAGTATGATCAACCACGTATCCTTCTTTGACAGACAACCTACTTATTATTGATTATATTTGGACATTGTTTAGGGCTTGCTCAGATCTTTCTATTTGAATTTGGTAATTTGATGGAAATATTTCATAAAATGAGATTGAGAGATATTTGGGTATTGCTTCATGGTTGTCCAATATACTTAATGATATCTCACTTATTGACATTTTATGTATTTAGGTTTTTGGATATGTGTGATTCACCCATTTGTTTAGATTACATGATTACTAATTTGATGTGTTTCTATTTGGTTGATGACATCTTTTGACCTCAGTACTGATTGTTTATATGGATTTGAGATATTTGGGTAAGGTGATGCTTTGAGAATATTTTTAGATTTATCTACTTTGACATGTCATTTGATGTTTTGAGTATCGTTGGTAGGATATCATATTATTCTTCCTTGTTCATATTGTATCACCTTATTTAAAATTCTTGATTAGGCATAGTCTGATCCGTGTGTTATTTATGATACTCGAGTCAGTTCGAGACATTTCAAGTACAGGGATGATACGACTAACACTTGTTTTTGGGCTTAGAGGAGTACAATATTAGGATTGTTATATTTTATTAAATTCGTTGTTTGTATATATAATTGACATTTGAGTTGTATTGTATTTTTATAGCATTATTATTACACACACACACACACACACACACAGATATATATATATATATATATGTTATCATTGTGATTGACTCTGTGTTCTCTATTGTTTACTGTATATTGTATTTTTTTGTCCTGGAGGCACACATGTTTATTGCTTTGTATTGATACCGTGTACGTATAGGTAAATAATATTTTTGATGTTTTAATATGTACCAGTGTTAGTCCAAGCGAATGTTCACATGTGTACCCCATATAGTCTGATTCTCCAGAGTATCAGACAGTATTACTCGGTAATACTCTTGAATAGTATGAGTACAGAGGTGAGGTGTCAAAGATAGAGAGAAGTCCCATCAGCCCTAACCTCATGCTAATCTCGAAATAGGATTTGGGCATGTCTGTTAATGTGCTAATTACCCATTAAGCTATTCAAATAAATGAAACTTAAAACAGTCGTATCTCCCTAATGGTAAGTCTATTTTCCTAATATGACCACTCTATGTAAAGGGAAATCAGTACTCTGATCCGGTAGAAGTTGTTTCAGACCAAAATTCATGTACCGTCAAAAGTTATAGGCCATATAATATTTTCAGGGTCAAAATCGTCGAACCAAAATTCTAATGATGAAAAATGGCTCTAATAGTCATTTTCCAAAATCATAGAACCGTACGACCTCGTATAAAAGTAATATTAGTATTCTACGATCACTCGATAAGTAGAATATAGTTCGTTACATCAAACACCACCAAACAACTTCCGACACCTTCATTCCGGAGTTCCCCCATCACCTAAACACTGCCAATTCAAAACCCTTAAACTTGATTTTCCAACACTTAATGAATCAACAAATTTTTTACCATGTCTATGAAAAATTGAACAAGTACTCAGTTATCATGAGGCTCCTGGTACAAACTGGGTGCAAATCAGTGCATTTTACCTTAGGGAATAAGCACTACAATGGTATAATTGGTATACAAACAATGTAGATCATCACAAATTATGGCAAGTTTTTCACATAGAAATCAAGTTTAGATTTGGTCCCCCTAAATATTAAGACCTTTTGATGCTTCTCCTAGTTTAAAGTAAACAACAACAGTGAATACATATTTGAATCACTTTGAACAAATATCAAGTTTGTTAGATAAGCTCTTGCCTTCATATATCATTGACAATTTTATTGGAGGACCTAAGGAAGATATAAAATATGAAGTACTGGAAGCTAAATCTCACTTTTTAAGAGATGCAGTAGCCCTTGCTAAGACATTTGAAGAAAAATACTTTGCCCAAAGAAAGTATACTAAACCACAACTAGTATGTCATCCTTTACCTACCCTCAATGACCAACCACAATCAGTTTTGAAAACTATGACTTAACCATCACCATATAATAGTATGGCATCAAATAAATTGATTACTAAAAGGGACAAGAATAATGCTACACTTGTGATGAGAAATGGCATCCTGGACATAGAAGCAAAAAAAGGTGTATATACTAGAAGGATTCATGGAAAATATCTTCATATTAGAACTAGAAAGTCAATCTTATGAAGAATAAGAGCATGAAAAATGAAGCATTAAAGAACTATCCCTTCAAGCAATGTATGTAGTAATTGCTTTACACATATTCAGAATTAGAGGAACCTTTAATGGATAGAAGGTTCACATACTAGTTGACATTATTCTACATAAAGTTTCATAAACAATACAATAACTACACATTGGCCAACCAATTGAACTTGCCAATAATTACAAGAATATCAAGTTTTAGTAGCCAGTGGAGAAGTCTTGAATAACCAAGGTGCCTGCAACAACATAAAAATGGAATGTCGGGGCATACTAATGCCAACAGATTTGTTACCATTATCATTAGAGGGATGTCAAGTAGTGTTGGGTCTGCTATGCCTCAAATCTTTGATGATTTTCGTCAATTTAAAAAACTTCGGTGTGTAATGGCTTAAACCTTCGATGATTTTACCTTCAATTTCAAAAAATTGCAACCGAAATTTAATTATAAAGGGAGTGATTACTTGGCAAGGACCGACACCAAATAATTCTAAAGTAGTAACAGAGAAAGAGAACACCAAAGCCTTACACTCATTTAGCTTAACTTTCCTGCTTCACATTCAACCCACTAACACCTCACCAACTCTCATGACAAACCAAACATCTTTACTACATATATCAAATATATCATCAACCTGTTTCCCGACCATAAAATTCGATTACTTCCTACAACCAATCCCATTTGTCCAAAGCCTTATGGGCATTCTATCATCTCAAAAATGAAAATGAAATTGATAAACCTATTGAGGAAATGTTAGAAGAGGGAAGCATCAGACCAAGTCATAGCTACTACTCATCACCCGTTGTAAAGGTTAAAAAGCATGATCAAAGTTGGAGAATGTGTATAGACTATAAAAAAAATTGAACCAATTGATAGTCAAAAGCAAAATTTATCATTCTCCCTATTGATGATTTGTTTGACGAATTAAATGGTGCAAAACATTTTGCAAAATTACATCCAATGTCAGGATACCACCAAATGACAATGCATCCAAGTGATATACACAAAACTACTTTCAAAACTTTTAGAAGCCACTACGAATTCATAGTCATGCCTTTTTGATTTACTAACACACCCTCTACATTTCAGACCCTAATGAACTCCACTTTCAAAAAATGTTTCAAGAAGTTTCTCTTGGTCTTATTTGATGATATTTTGAGCTATAGTAAAAAATGGCAAGATTACTTAACATGCTTGGTTTAACATTACAGGTCCTGAAAGATAATGACTTAGTAATATAGCTATCTAAATGTTCATTTGGTCAAGAGAAAATTGAATATTTAGGACATATTATCACATACAATTTTATGGCTACCAACTTCTCAGAAATACAAATAATTAAAGATTGGCCTACACCAAAAAACTCAAGGCATTAGAAGGATCTTTTGGATTAATCATGGTATTATAAAAAATTTATCAAAGAATATGGAATTGTTAGAAGACCATTAACAAATCTGCTTAAGAAGAACTCATTTTATTGGAGCAATGAAGCACAATAAGAATTCTAGGAACTTAAGAATTGCCTAATGAATCCACCTGTTTTGGCGATGACAGACTTCCCTAAAAATTTTGTAGTAGAGTGTGATGCATTTATATTTTGTATTGGCATTTTTCTGTTATAGAATGGTAAGCCCTTAGCTTATTTAAGCTAATCACTACAAAGTAAATTTTTATCCCTCTCTACTTATGAGAAAGAACTCCTAGCACTTAAATTGATAACAAAAAATAGTATCAGTACTTAATAGGTAGAAAAGTTATAATTAAGACCGACCGTAGAAGCTTGAAATACTTACATAAAATAAATTTAACTAATAGCATACAACATAAATGGTTAACTAAGCTATTAGAATTTGATTATGTTAACTGAATTTTTAACCAAGCAAAAGTCAACGGAAGTTATAACATCAAGACGAAGACGAAATGACTTAAAAACTTGGAATTACACTTAGAAGATCTAGAGAAACAACTCAGAGAAGTTTCAAATTAATTAAAGCTAAGGAGATAACTCGGTATCAAGTTACATAGGTTAGTACTGACCTATCATTCCTCTTCGTTTCACCCCCCAAACTCCGTACATCTCCTATGCTATTCCAACAACTCATGATCAAGTGGTTTTCTCAATATTTGGATGACCAATTCGAAGGTTGATGAGAAGGAAACTGAGAAAGCAGGATAACTTAAGTGCTATCATGAAGATCACTAGAATAAACTTAAAGTCGATAGAAAAGTGCTTGAAACACACCGAATAGAGATAGAAGAGCAAAGCAAGGGAAAAGTTCAACTTACATTAGAAACCATAGGTCAATACCAAGTTATGTTCTTTACTAGTGTGCATCCAATTTCTCTTGTACGATTTTGGACAATCTCTTGGACCTCAGTGCAATCGGGCTTCTAACCCAGTATATATGTTTCCCTATAAATACAAACCATAGTTTAACCAAAACAAGTTCTTCTCCTTGATCTTTCTTCTTTACACTGGATATAAGATTCCATTAATCTTCATCATCTTCCATCCTCACAATAGTTACCAAGGCATCTACTCTAGGTAGTTCTAGATCTTAGAACTTGTCGACTTCTTATACTTGTGACTCTAATTCTCTGTAATCTTGTACAAACACAATTAGTCCAAAATCAATAAAGCTATAAAGTGGATGTAGCCTAGAGATTGTTGAACGACCTTTGATTATCCTACAAATTAATATAATGGGTGGAGCCTTGGCAAGAGAGATTCTATTTCATGGTCCCAAAGGCAACTAGAGAGAAGGGAATTTAAGGTCTTCAACCCCAGATCTAGTAACGGAAAAAATTCCTAGATCTTATTGATATGTATGTTTGCATAGAGATCATAGGGTTTAGTTCAAACAGGAAGTATAAAACACTCAATGGAGAATAAGGATCGTTATGCCTGAGTTGTCATTATCTTTGATGAGCATTTATTTTCCTTTCGATTCGTTCAATTATCAAGGTTAAAGAGGTTCGTTTCTTTAGCTAAAGCTTCATGGTCCACCATTGTTATACTGGCTAGGGATATCCAATAGTTAGATCTAGAAAACTTGCTCTAAGAAGTTTGAGAACTTGCTGTTGAAGATTAATGGCATCCAAAAAAGGAAAATATACTTTCGAATGATCCACAGGAGCGATGGCTAATGGTGATGAAGGAAACACTCTTAAAACAGAAGTTAATAATAGAAATGCACTACTAGAATCCTCTACCAACAAGAAGTTGTTAACAGAGAAGTGCTTAATAAGATTATTCATTAACTTAACTAGAAAATGATAGATAGCCATAAAGCTCGCATGGATAAGATGGACATGTTGTAACCTTGCAGCTACAAATGACAAGAAGAGTTAGAAGAAAAATTTCTCCTATAATGGAACAAGATAATTCTTCGGTTTCTTGCCAAACAAAAGGGATGGAAAGCAAAGCAGAAGGAGGTAACTGCAGGAGTCATCGTAGGAGGAAGTAGGAGTGCTTCCTCCACAAGAAGACCAATTGGCACCGATAGGAATGCCAGTATGAAGGATGTTCAGGAAGGTGATGCAATGGATTTATCTATTGAGGAAGTGGATTGCAGCTTGATGGAGATGATTTGGAACTGGATACTGGTGTTAACGGACAAAACACCGGAGCTAAATTCCAAATTGCCATGAAAAGACCAATCAGGCGCTAACGAAACACTGTAGTGGTGGGTCTCCCGAAGAATGAAGAACTTAGACTTCAGTCGGTAAGCCGAGATAGTTTGCAAAGTCAAACACTCGGTGCATCCCCTTACAGTCGACCTACAGATTAAGATGCCAGTGAGAAGTACATCGTTGACATGGTCAAATAGTTGGTGGAAGAGAGCAAGAGTAGGAAAGATGAAGACTGGTGTTCCGTACCAAGTCGAACTCCATTTACTGAAAATGTTCTGAGAGAAGAATATTTCCGCAAATTCACCATGCCAACTATGCCGTTGTACAATGTTGTTCTAACTGAAGTAAGCAACACAAAGGAAGATCTGTGGTTTATGGCTCTATTTCGACGTATCCATCCGGATATGGATTTTGGTAAGTGGATAATAATGAAAAAACCTACTACCATGAAGGAATTCCACTCCTGAGGCTAGAAGAAGCAAATATGGTTGAAGGAAACCCTAGCAACGAGCAATCGAAAGAGATGATTCGGAGTAATGTTGCGGTCAAACAGGATGAAAATAATTCTGGAGCTGCTGCAAGGAATGCAGGAAAGACTGAAAAATAGAAGAAGAGGAATCATAATGATGGCAGGCTTGATGGAGACAGGAAACAACCAGAGAATCAAAGACCCAAGGACTACATGCCATTGGATGATAGTTTGGAGAATATTTATCTTGCCACTCGGGGAACTGAGCGATATAACAAAGCCCTTAGGAGGAAAGCAACTAAGCAACAAAAGAAATCATGGAGGTATTGCTGCTTCCATGAAAATCTTGAATAGAACACGAATGAATGTCGGCATTTGAAGGACTTAATTGAAGAATTGATAAGAAGCAATAGGCTCCAGCAGTATGCAAAGAAATCGCAAAACATTGATTGACCTACCGAACCCCAAGGGTCGAATGCTCAAGGGAATCATCCTAGACCCAGCGGAGATATGCCTAGTCGAACAGATGGCAGGTTGGTTATAAGCACCATTACAGTAGGACCTCACCTAGCGCAGAAGTGTTAAGGACAGATGGAATGATGTGCTAGTTTTTTGAAATAAGTACCACAAGAGAGTTGTTGTGCCATCGAAGATGGAGCTTTGCCTAAGCAACAAAGGTTGATTATAGATGACATTGTATCCAGGAATCGGGATACCAATGGCATAGAAGCGGCAACTCTCTATCCAATGGTGATAAAAGTTGAGAACAGATTAGTAATTGTGCATCGAGTGTTGGTTGACAATAGAAGTTTGGTCAATATCCTATTTCGTAAAACATTTGAACAAATAAAGATTAGCATGACGAATGTGACCACCTGCAAAATGAAGATTCAGGGATTTGCATGTGAACCTAAACAATCAGTTGAAATGATCGACCTACCTATAGAACTCGAAAATGGAGAATGGAGGGTCACTCTAATCTAAACCTTCATGATTGTTGATGAGTATTCTGTTTATAATGCTTTCTTGGGCCGAGCGACACTTGCTAACTTTAGAATCGCTTTAGCTGCATGGTTTTTCATAATGAAGTTCCCAATGAAGAATGGGATAAGAGTAGTAAGAGGAGACCAAAGCACTGTAAGAGAATGTTATATCGTTAAATTATGTGAAGCTAAACTCCATGAAATGGGAAAGAATGTGGGAAGACTCTCCACATTTAGGAACCGTAAGCACAAAAATTACAGAATTGCCCCTGGCTCAGGGAGCGTAGTCGCTTCAACAAGGCTATGGACCCCAGGAAGAAATCAGGGAAGGTACGATCAATGCCGGTAAAGATTATGATGGTTTTCCCTGTTGACATGGACGATCCGATCAAGTCTTGAAGATTGGTTCTCATCTAGGAATCAAGTTGCGAAAGGAATTTATTAACTTTCTTCGGCAAATCTAGACGTGTGCACTTGGACTCATTCCAATATGTGCAAGATATTGCCGGACATAAATGTATCACACATTTAACATTGATCCAAGTTCACATCAGTGAGACAGAAGAGACACAGCCTGGGTCTGTAGAAATATGCTACATTGAAGGAAGAAGTGGATAAGCTGTTAGACAATAACTTTACCTATAATGCTACATTGCTTGAGTGGGTGTCAAACCCTATGCTAGTTTAAAAATCGAATAGGAAGTGGCGAACTTGTATTGACCTAGGCTTATTGACTACTTAGATTTAAGCAAAGCCTGCCCAAATGATAGCTTTTTGCTGCCCAGGATCGACCATCTTGTTGATGGAACCGTAGGGCATGAAATACTCTCATTTATGGATATCTACTCAGGGTACAATCAGATTGTGTTTCATTAACCTGATTAGGAGAACACGGACTTCATTATAGACTTGTGACTTTATTGTTATCACGTAATCTTATTCGATCTGAAGAACATTGAAGCAACTTATCAAAGACTCGTAAATACTATATTCAAGGACTAAATCGGACGAACAATGGAAGTGTATGTACACGACATGCTAGTGAAGTTGCGAGTGTCAGCAAACCATCTGAACGATCTCTTGGTGATGTTTGAGTTTCTTTAAAAGTATAGAATGAAGCTAAATCTGCTGAATTATTCTTTCGATGTTGCTCCTGGAAAATTTATTGGTTTTATTCTGAATGCAATGGGAATTGAGGCCAATCCAAAGAAGATTGATTCCTAACGAAATGCTAGAGCCCCGACAATGAAGAAGGAGTTACAAAGCCTAATATAATGATTGTTGCATTGAGCTAATTCATCTCTAGAGCAAAGGATAAGTGTATAACATTCTTTGATGTAGTGAAGAAGGGTAAGAAGAACTTTGAATGGAATCAGAACTGCAAGACTGCTTTTGAAGAATTACCGCGACATATGGAGACACCACCGGTTCTTACTACCACGATGGACAACGAGGACTTATTCATTTACCTAGTGGTGTCTGCCGCACATTGACTGCAATGCTTGTGTGTGAGGAGGTTTGGGTCTAACGGCCCATCTATTATATTAGGAAGCGGTTCACTGGAGTTGAACGGAACTAACCAAAGTTGGAAAAGCTGGCATACTGCTTGCCAATAGCATCTAGGAAACTATGACCATATTTCCAAGCTCATCCAATCAAGGTGTTGATGGACCAACCCTTGAAACAAGTACTATATCGACCCGAAATCTCGAGATGACTTCTATAATGGAACATTATATTGAGCCAGTACGATGTGACTTTTCATCATCAAAGAGCGATTAACAAACAGGCGTTGACTGATTTCATCGTCAAATTTACTATCCGAGATAATGGGAAAGAGGACACAATAGTCACAGTGTTCCTTTGGATTCTTCGTTGATGGTGCGTCAAGCAAATTCTTCTTAGGATTGTTTTTTCTTGAAACTCCCAAAGGATGAGCAATTTTCTATGCTCTAAAACTGGAATATCCTACCCCTAACAACAAGGAAGAATACGAAGCATTGATAGAGGGATTGAAGATTGCAAAGAAACTAGGAATAAAAAAAATTCATATCTACATGGACTCCCAACTAGTCATCTTCCAAATTAGAAGATAATATCAAGCTAAGGGCACGAAACTTGCACTTTACTTGTCGAAAGTTTGGGAGTTACTCAAGGAAATTGAACACTACACAATATCTTATATTTCTAAGGATGAGAATATGAAGGTTGATTCCTTAGCTATGCTAGCCAGTTCTGGAGAAGCGTGGCTAGTGGGATTGGTCCCAGTTGAAGTGTTGTCTACTCCTAGCATTGATCAAAGGATATCAGCAAAGTTTTAGAGACTATAGAAAAGGAAGAGTCATGGATGACGCCAATGAAGGACTCCCTAGAGATCGGAACGAATGTAAGAAGCTCCTTCGAAAGGTGTCATGATTCATAATACAAGATGGAGTGCTGTACAGGAGAGGATTCTCTTCTTCTTTGCTTAGGTGTGTAACTAAGGATGAAGCTAGGAAGATCCTCATGGAGATTCACAAGAGCAGCTTTGGTGACCACACTGTGGGGCAGAAATTGGCGAAGAAGACACTTCGCTATGGATATTTCTGGTAAATAATAAGCTGAGATGCAGCAGAGCACACCAGATGTGCGATCGATGTTAGAGATTTGCAAAGATTCCAAGAGCCCCATCTTAAAAAATTACGTAGATGATCAGTCCCTAGCCATTTGCAATATGGGGAATCGGTATATTTGGTGTATTACCGACATCAAAAAAAGTAGCCAAATACGCTATTGTTGCAGTTGATTACTTTACAAAATGGGCTGAAGTGAAACCACTTGCCATGATCGCTACTTAAAAATTAATTAATTTAGTAACAAAAATATTGTTGCAGGTTTGGAGTACCGTAGAAAATTATCATGGACAACGGGACTCGATTTGAGAACGCCGAGTTCAAAAACTTTTACAAGCATTACTAGATCGAGAAGAGCTTTTCATGGTAGCACACCTATAAGAAAACGGGCCAGTAGGAGCAGTAAACAAAATCATAAAACCTACCATAAAGAAACAACTGATTAGAGCTAAAGGTAATTGGGTTGATGAGTTTCCACTGGCACTATGGGCTTATAGGGCAATGTACAAATCAACGATTGGGCACTCACCGTTCGCCTTGGCGTATGGTTCAGAAGCTATGATCCCGGTGGAAATGGAAGTCCCCTCCCATCGCAGAAGACACTTCAATCAAAAAGAGAATAAATAGCTATTGCTTGAATCCCTTGACTAAATCGATGAGAAGTGGGAAGAAGCTGAACCGAGGGTAGCTGCTCACTACAAAAGAGCAGCACACTACTTCAATGCAAAGGTTTGCAATCATACTTTGAAGTGGGAGATCTCATTATGAAATGAATCTTTCCAAGTATAAAAGCACTTAGCCTTAACTGGGAAGAACCTTATATGATTGAATAGAAGCTTGGAGATAGAACACTCAAGCAAGATATAGTAGATGGTATTCCCATCCTATGCTTGGAACAATGACTCGTTGCGCCACTACCAAATCTAGTTTTCCTTATTTTCTCAAATAAGCCATCTGGGACTCCAACAACACTGTAAATAGGCAAGAATTGTCATTTCTTCTATTCAACACTAAAATTAGTTTCTTAAACCAATGCAACTATGTTCTCATAAGAAAAACCACCGAGTCAATGGTGCAAATTGACACAAACCACCAAATCGACAGGGAAATCGATCCTTTCCTTATGAGAACTAGCATTTATCTGGCAATGTTAGGAAGGCTCAAAACCGTCGAGTCAACAATTGTTATCCCGCCTTCAAAGTTATCGTGGCAAGAAGCCCTAAGAGATGACTACAAAGCTCAAAAATCAAGTACAATTCAAAGTTATCATGGCAAGAAGCCCAAAGAGATGACTACAAAGCTCAAAAATCAAGTACAATCAAGATCGTAAAGTAGAGGCAAGTCATCCCAAAAAGTTCTAAAGTTAGAAAATCACTAAGTGTGGGATAGGTACCGATCCTTCACCTATGGGTACTGATCCTACATGCGGGATTTGAATAAGTGTGGGATAGGTACCGATCACCCACCTAGGGAGTACCAATCCCACATGCCAAAAATCACTAAGTGATTCAACTTACATAGGGGATTAGTACCGATCCCTAAGAGTACATCTAGAGTGGTCCCCGCTTCTGTGACACTCTTTTCTAGGTAATGGAGCCTGATTCAAGTGTTGTTCCCTAATTTCTATGCATTGTATTGTCAATATCCATATACAGTATAAAGCAGTATCCCAACCATCTGTAGATCCAACGTTTGGGCCAAAAAACACCTAGGGAACTATTCAAAACAACCTTAGAAATACGAAGCCAACAACAAGACATCCAACACAAAACATTGCATGACCCCTACCTAAGGATCGCTACTGATCCCTCCTATAGGAATCGATAACGAACCTCACCCCGAGGAGATATGAAGAGATTTTTTGACGACTTGGTATTGGCAGTGTGAATCTACAGGAGAAATTTCAACAACATGTTTGATCATATACCCCTTATATATAGAAGGCATGGTTCATTCAAAAGAATCTTCATTCTTCTTCCTTGCCTACACTCTGCCATTTTTTCATAACTCCATGGATTTATACAAATCCAGGCTAATTGTACTTGTAATCTGCCGTATAAATAAACAAAATCATTGGAGTGGACGTAGGCTAGAGTATGCTGAACCACTATAAAATCTCTATGTGTTCATTTCTTTCTAGTTTCCATTTAATTTCTTCATTCTATTGTCTACAATATTCATTTGGTTGTTTGTCCGTTTTTGGTTCAAACAACGGTGAAAATCGATTCAAACCACCGGATTGACCGAAAAAATCGATCCAAACCTTTTAATAATTGGCATTGCTTCAGCAACGTCACGGAGGCTCAAAACTGTCGAGTGACGATGAAAATAGACTCAAACCATCGAGTTGGCAGAGAAAATCGAGTCAACTTACCGATTCGATGGGGAAAATCGACTCAACCAACCGGATCGATGGAGAAACTTAATCCCAACCTTTTGAGAACCAACGTTGCTCTAGTAACGTTGGAAAGGCCCGAACCGTCGAGTTGATGGGGAAAATCGACTCAAATTGCTGGGTTGACGGTGAAAATTGACCCATACCATTTGAGAATCGGTATTGCCCCAATAGCATCGGGAAAGCGCAAAACCATCGAGTTGTCGGGGAAAATTGACTCAAACCACTGAGTCGATGGGGAAATCTACTCAAACTACCGAGTCAACTGGAAAATCGACACAAGCCTCTCAAAACATGACATTTTCCAAAGATAGGCAATAATAAGAGGAATAAACCAGAGCCCAGAGATAGGAAACGTCAAGGAGAAATCCACGTAGTTGAGCCACTTGTGAACAAGTTTCTAGAGATAGAAGCTGGTGTGCTGTCGAGGTCTCAACATCGAACTTGGAAGAATTCGTTGAGATGAAAGATGACGACGACACATCTTTCTAATATGTATATCTAGGATGCCATTGGCTGATGATGTCAACTTTTAAGAATTCAATCGCCATCAATGAACTAGTAGAATTGAAAATATAGCGCTTGGAATCAAGTAGCACAAGTCATTGGTTCTTAAAGGTAGGAACCTCCTGCGAACCAAACTGTGGGTAGTCGAACGAATTGCTTAGGGCATTTAATCTCTCGTTGATGCCTAAATTTTAACATTCATCCGGTGGATAAGGGCATATCCGCCGATAATTGGTCGAAAGGAACTCGATCGAGCCCCAACAAGAATAGCCACATAGTTGGATAAAATTGCAAGACTTGTTGTGCCAAACGGAGTATTTTAGTAGTCAAAATAGAGCTAAGAAACATAATATACTAAAGAAATTCACGAACATCATTACATGTAAAGATTTGCAATAAATAAGCATATTGCATAGAAATAGAAATACATAATATGGGAAATCGTAGTACAAGTAATAATATTATATAAATAGATAGGCGTACATAAACAAGCACAGTACATAAAATGCAGAAAAGTATACGGAAGGGAGGTTATAAAGGAAAAGCTAATCTTTCGTTACTAATAATCTTTTTATGTAAATCTTGGCCTGTTTAATGCAGAAAGAAAAAAAATACAGACTCAACTACCACAACCATAAAAAATAAAATGCTCAACTAGCACACACTACCGAGTCTTTTCCTTCTTACCACTCTGGCTGCCTTTATTGATTTTTCCCAGATGGGTTTGGAGCGTCTGCCACCTTTAGCTTTCCTTGTCGATAGGAACCTTGCCTTTGGAATGAGTTGACTCTTCACCAATAGTAGAATCGGGCTCCTCGAACTTGGTAGCAGGGTCATCGGTGTGATTCGACCGCTTGATCTTGAATGTGGGACTTTTTGCTAGGGACTTGTCAGTTTTGAAGATGCAAGCTTGGTGGTCCTAAGCTCTTTCTTCACTTGGATTTTCAACATCTCCTTCCTCAACTTGTCAGCCATAGTTTCATGCTCGGTTAGGCCGAAAGCACCTATAATGAAAACATCCTCTTCTCGAGAGATAGAAATTTCCTCCTAGCTCTATAGAGTTGCAATCTTCTCAGAGATAGGAACCAAGCCAGAACTGGAAATAAGAATAGTTGCAGTAAGCCCCATGGAGACGATGGTTGATGTAGTAAATATGACTTCAGTTCCTGAACCTTATGTAGTTGGAGGTGGAGGAGGCAAATGTGGTTGACCTACAAGTTGGCATATAGATTGGTAAGGTTCAGTGACCATTTCCCACAAGAACTGAAGCTTCTCGAAGGCTGACGAAACGAGAGACGTACATATAGTAGAACCCGGTGAGATATCAGAAATTCACTTTCTTCTTTCCCAAGCTCCCAGGGCTGGACCACAATGGGAGGAACATATGGTTCATGGAGGATACCCGTTAATGAAGCGAGAAGAACACCAGCAGTTGTAGAGCTAACTCCCAAAGATGCAGGAATGGTTGCTTTCGGATTTTGAGATTTTGAAGCAAAAGTTTCACCCTAACCCAAAGAGCTCAGACCAACAAGAGCTTTAGCAGCATCAGCTGCATCTTTTGCTAGTAGAGCCCATTCGATAGAAATAGATTATATATCTTCGGCTCTGAGGTAAGAAGCCATCAGTTCTTCTTCGAAGCGATTATCTCCAGCTTTCACGGTTTGGCATAGCACTTCATCCCAAGTGCCAGTAAACAACTCGGGATAGTCATTTCCCATCCATCTCAGATTCTTCTATGTTGGTGTAGAAGTACAACATGTTGGCATCAAGCTTGGCCAGGATCTTGGACTTCTCATCTTGAAGCTCTTTAAGCTCATGCTCAGAAATTGCAAGTTCAAGGCCGATGGCATCTTTGTCGGCGGACAGCTGCTCCTTCTCTTTGGCAAGCTTTTGAACCTCCTCGTGGAGCCTAGCAAGTTCATCTACTTGATCTGAAAATGTCTAGTCCCGAGCTCAGATAATTTCATCATTCTAGCTAAGCACCCATGCCTTCTCCTCAACTTGTTTCTGGAACCCTAAGCTCCTGCCATAAGTGACTTTCAGCTCGTTCCTCATCATGATTTTGGCACACTCGTGGGCGAGATCTAACTCTACCATTAGCTCGTATGTGCTCTCCTTCTACTTCAAAGCAAGTTCCCTCTTCTGGTAACCTTAGCCAAATCATCTCGCTACTTAATCATCTTATCATAATCATCTTTCTCTATTTCAATCAATTGGATTTGCATGTAATTAATTCGATTCACATCAACAAGGGCCTTGCATGATCGTTTCCATTCATACCTAGTCTCTATATCTTCTTGAATAGCTTAGAGGCGTAGGGTGACTTCCTTTGGGGTGTCCTTGATATCCCGGTCAAACCTCACCTTGTGTAGAAAGAGATGTGGAAATGTAGCCTACACATCAGATGGACTAACCGAAAGAATGAAATTTGCAGTAGAAACTCTCTTGGAAATAGATAGGGCAACCAAAAATCATAGCTTGGGAGGCTGGAATTTGTTAAGTTGAAGAAGTCTAAGCTTGTGTGTGAGGCGGAATATCTGTAAAAATAGGCCCATGATGCATAATGGAACCTCTTGAGCATTTAGAAGGGTCAGGAGATAGCTCCACATCAGCTTCCCTCTTTCTTCTTTCCTTTTCCCTCTCCTTATCCTGCTCCCTATCAGCCTTGTGAGCTTCATCGTACTTGCGATCTTTCCTCCTTCGCCTCTCTTCCTCAAACTCGAAGCAATGAGGCAGATTGGGATCAGAAGTTTGACCTCTATGTGCACTAGCATAGCGAGAGAACTTCTGGTAATAACTATGATCCATGAAATCTGAAATAAGAAATAAAAAAAATTAGTGTTGGAATTTTGGAGCAGGATTCAGTGCAAGAGTGAGTGGTCATGATCCTAGTGAAGAGTGTGGTGCCGATGACCCACTAAATACTCTTCTAACCGTATTGCAAAGGAATTAAATTCGGGTTCTCTCCATCTTATCTCACAAATCCACCAGGCGAAAGAGTGAATTCTGAACCAACATCCTCCAAAATGTCACTAATGGTGAAGTAGATCTCATAAATATCACTCAAGCTAACGAAAACATCGTGGAGAGGGCAAGATTGAGCCATATCCTCTCATAATGGAATTGCAACTTGGTCCCCAGCCTCCTTAAAAGTTTCAATGACCATGTGCTCAAGAAAGGGCGAGCAGGGGAGAACAAGACTCGGGCCTGGCGATTCGCCAAATGATTCGTCCCCTTCTTTGCTAGCGTGATAATCGCTGCCACCAAAACCCTCATCTTACTCTTCATCTATAAACTCTTTCCCTCTCTGCTTATGACTTGTTCATCTTCTTATGGAATCGGGGGTATTTCGACTGCTTCATCCGCTTCTCTCAAAACATCGCCTCTTAAGGGCTCTTTAGTTTCTATCTCATGAGTCTCATCTGTGAGCACCTCTCTAGATAGGCCCTCAACTTTCCCTAGAAAAATTTCGATAGAGCTGTCAGTGGGAGTAAAAGATTGAGTATAAGCTCTAGATCCATTGTCGGAGACTTAGCAATTGTAAATCTATCAGGACGATGCAGATCATACAACCATGGATTTTCATTTATCAAAACAAATGTGATAGTGCATCTAATGGATCTATCTACCTTCGAGGCCTCAAGTGCTGTACTGTGTTTAGTGCTTTCATCTAGATCTAGGATGCCTATGTGGAAACACATATCAAGTTAGAAACTTAGAAATTCTATTTGGCAAGGAAAAAGGTAAAAGAGGCATATTTTCAGACAGCCAAAACCAGTTGAAACCGTGTAGGCATCGCATAAAGAAATGTTCATTGTTGAAGTAAGAACGTTTGTTGTGAAGCTTTTGAATAACTTTGCATCCCATCTGGACTTCGATTTTTAGGTATGATAATGAACCCTTTCTTCTTTTGAATTGAAGCAAATATGTGAGCTCATTGAACCTTAGGGTGGTTGAACCGATCCATAAAGAGGACATAAAGCTAGCTCAGAGGAGAATACCCGTTTGGATGGACTTCGAATGGACCCAGTCCAAGTTTTGTAGAACCATTATGAGGAAAGGATTGAATGGCGGGATGACATCACTTAAGCACATGTACCTATCGCACGTTGTAAACTTCGATGGGGGATTGTGTGCAAATTTAGCCCTAATCGATTGACGAACGTCGTCCTCAGGGATCCGTGTTGGAGATATATATTCCAGAGTAACTTTGTAGATAGAATTAATGGGACATGATCTAGTGGATTGTTCAAGATCCTCGGATCCAGGGGTACCTGATTAACTATCTACTCAATAGGAACTAGTGGCCATAGAATTCAAAAGTTATGAGATGGCTATAGAAGATCCAGTTTCAAAAGGAGTAGACGTTCCTTATTTAGGCTTAATACAAGGTGAGTAACAAGGGTTCTAAACAAAAAAACTTGGTGTTCAACATGGCTAGGTATGTTGTATTTCGAATAATATTCCTATGACCAATGCCCAAAATCCAAGGGTCAGGGCAAAGTATTCTAACACAGTAATCATGACAGAGAAAAGATATGTTAACCCTAAGTGTAAAGTGGTCTCTGGAGTGCAGATTACATCCTTAGTGCAAAGTAATGAAATTCCAATTATAACTAAGCCAAATAGTTAAAGGAAAATCTACCAAGCTAAAGCAACAATTCCAGACGACACTTGAATGATCGACTATATTTTGTAGGATGGCAGTCCAGGACTCGTCTTGATCTTGAGAATGCTTTGTTTTCAAAGAAAAAATACTCTAGGGGCAAGTATTAACCAGGTTTTAACCAAGCAGAAGTCAATGGAAGTTAGAATGTCAAGATGAAGATGAATCGACTTGAAAACTTGTGAGTACACTTGAAGAGCTAATTGGAGCTAAGGAGACAACTCAGTACCGGGTTACATAAATCAGTACCAACCTATCATTCCTCTCTGTTTCACCTCCCAAACTCCATACTTCTCTTATACTGCTCCAACAACTCGTGTTTAAGTGGATTTTGGACGACCACTTCCAAGGTTGATGAGAAGGAAACCGAGAAAGCGAGATAACTTAAGTGTTATCAAGAAGATATTAGAATCAACTCAAAGTCGATAGAAAAGAGCTTGAAACACACCGAATAGAAGATAGAAGAGCAAAGCAAGGGAAAAATTCTACCTTACATTAGAAATCATAGGTCGGTACCGACTTAAGGACTTAAGTCAATACCGAGTTATGTTCTTGACTTGTGCGTTTTAGGTTTCTCTTATACGATTTTGGTCGATCTCCTGGACCTCAGCTCAAGCAGGCTTCTAACCTAGTACCTATGTTTCCCTATAAATACAAACCATGGTGCAACCAAAACAGGATCTTCTCACCAATCTTTCTTCTTCACTTTGAATCTAGGATTCCACATCTCTTCACCATCTTCCTCCCTCGCAATAGTTACCAAGGTAGCTACTCTTGCAGTTTAGGACTTAGAATTTGTCAACTTCTTGTACTTATGACTCTAATTCTCTATAATCTCATGCAAACTTTAGATCCATAATTGAGAAAGCTATAAAGTAGATGTAGGCCAGAAATTGTCGAAGCACTATAAAATTTTTGTGTCTCCCTATTATTTTTCTTTGATTTCTATAGTTATCTACTATATCTAGTTCTCACAAGTTCCCTATCACTCGTTCTTGAATGTTGATCCATTTTTGGCACCAAAAGATTACACATAAAATTTATAGCATGTACAGAAAATACTATAGCTAAAACCCTTTCTAAAAGCATAGAAAATGACACTACATTACCATTACTTTATCCCAAAGCTATAACCATTGTTCAACGTTCTTGACTTTAGAATATCAAATCATTAGTTGCTTGATCCATTTTACAGAGAAATAGAATAGAAGTTAAAAAAATAGTTAGATCAACCAAGCAAGTATTCTAAGAATGATGGCATTTACAAATATGAAAGAAATTTTTTGATCAACCATGGTACTTAAGCAATCATGACATTACTGTTGCAAGAATTCCATGCTTCACTTTTGGCTGGACTCTATGGGGTCGCAAAGCCCTACATAGAATCAAACAAGTCTTCCAATAGTTTGGAAGCAAAAGAGACACACAACATTTCATTACTGAATGTGACATTTTCCAGAGATTTGACTAAAAATATCAACACATCTAGACTTCTACTACCCCTGCTAATTGTTGAACAAATCTAGGGTGATAGTAGTATGGATTTAATAATTCAGTTTCCATAATGTAATAATTTTACGGTCATCATGATAGTGGTAGATAGGCTATCTAAATATGCACATTTTATGCCTCTAGCTTACCCATACACAACACCACATATAGCCAAAATATTTTTTGTTAACATCATTAAACTTCATGGTTTACCAAAATCAATTATCAGTGATATGGATAATAGCTTCACTGGCTTGTTTGGGCAAGAACTATTCAAACTACAAGGCATCAAACTTGCACTAAGTACATCTTATCATCTCCAAAGTGATGGCCAGACTGAAATTACTGACAAATCATTAAAGTGTTACCCTAGATGTTTTTGTAGTCATAAACCCAAGGAGTGGGCTAAATGGTTATCATTAGCAGAGATCTGTGCAGTTAATGCCCCGCTATTACCCTGCTATAACCCCGCTATAAGCGGATTTCTACCACTCCGCCTTTTCCATATAGGCCCAAATATAGCCTTTCCGCTACAAGCCCTGCTATTTCCGCTATATCCCGTTATTCCCGCTATATTCCGCTATTTTCGCTATATCTTCTTTAAAAGAAATGAATTAAAAAATGACATTTATATATTATAAAAATTATGAAATTAATTTATTTAATTGATTTTTTTAGTATATTTTCAGATATGAAAATTCTCTAATGTTCTACTAAATTCAATTATGTTATATAACAGTTTTATGTTTTTTATAGTATATTCACAAATGTTTTTATTTAAAATTATTTATGGATTAATTATAATTCAATTAAATGTTAATTTCTCATTTAATTACCACTATATATTTGTATAAACATTAAGTACGGGTTTTATATGCTATTTTATAGTCATTCGCTATATCCTTGTTTTATCCTCGCTATGACTTATTACACCTCAGCCGCATTGAATCTACCGAGCGCTTTAATTGCACAGGCAGAGATTTGGTACAATACAACATGGAAAACAACTACAAATTTTACTCCTTTTGAGATAGTATTTGGCATGAAACTACTTGCAATTCTCGATTGCATTCTAAATTCAACTAAAGTAAAAAAAAAAGTATAAGAGGGGCTATTCTAGAGACACTATGTAATGATCCAAATTTTGATTATTTGAAATTGGAATATTTAATTGATTTTAAATATTTGAAAATTTAATTTTACAAATTTAATAACTTGAATTTCTATTATAATGATTTAGTGGGTAATTTAATTTTTAAATTTAATAATTGGAATCTGCTTGAATAAATGAATTTTGAGTTTCAGGCTAGATAAAATAATTTCAAAGGCTTTTTAAATTTCTTTTAATAAGAAGTAAATAAAATTTTAAATTGGATTTAAAAGCGATTTACTTGATTTCAAATATAACTCGTTTAATTTAGCATATACAATAACCCTTCGAGGAATAGTCTCGGATTTCGAAACTAGTTCTATTGGATCCATAATAGTGTATTATTATTGGATTTCAAATTTCATAACATTTGGAGTTATCGTTTGGTCGTACGGGATAGAAACGCGTCGAATTTAATATCGGAAATTTAATAAAATAATTGGATTCAAAAAGCTCTCTTCTCCATAGGATCAAATTGGGGCTCGAAACTTGTTACATTACATTCGAAATAGGGGTATAATATTAAAAAAGCCATGGGGCACGTCTTGATCAGGGTTCGTAATAAATATCTTGATATTTTAAAATTTTAAATAATATATGTATATATATGATTTGACTTCACACAAATAGCAAGCCACCCTATGGTCGTGCCTACTCTTTCTTCTTTAAAATGCTTCTTTTTTTTGATAATACAGCACAGGAAAGAAAAACAAGAACTTCAAAAATTTATAATTCAGTTTTTACCCAATGAAAAATTCCCAAATCAAATTTAAAAATCATGCTTCGACATAATCTATGCGTTCATAGTCTTCTTGAGAGGTGCGACTTTGGTTTGATGATCGACAATGGGTTGTCGAGTGGAGGGTTGAGCTAGGGTTTAGATTTTTGACGAATTCATGCATCGATTGTCGAATTGGAGGTTGGATTTGAATTCGGGGTGGATGAGAGCATCGGCGACCAAAAATTTATGAGGTCTGATCATTATTGAAGATTGCGTGCGAAGCATTGTAGACCTGGACGAAGACGAGGTCACATTTTGGTCGGAGGTTGCGGATGTGGAGTCTTGGTGATGGTTGAGTCGAGTTTGAGGCAAGAAGTGCATCGGTATTCTCGGATGGGCGAATAGATGACTACTGATCCATATCACTTGAGCATCGTGCACGGCCATGGCTTTGGTGTTCTTTGTGCATAAAAAAAATAATGGGAAGGAGAAGTGGAGTTGGCAGGCCGGGTCAGAAAGCTTAGAGTATTGGGCTTTTAATAAAGAATTTTTTATTAGTGTTTTAATTTAATTATATTTTTATTGATGAACAAAAAAAATTGAATAACTCTCTCATACGAGGTCCGTTTTGGATGAAATAAGTTGCAGTGCAACAATATCGATGTCGTCTACAGCTTGCAGTCAGATTGTAATTTATTTGAAGCTGGAATAATTTTAATTTCAATAAAAGGTGAGTGTTTTTTATGCTCACGACATGCTATAATATTTTTATGTTCGTTAAAATTGAGTCGTGAAGTTATCTAATTGCATTGGCTGTTATTTGAAAATGAAATTTACATATGAATTGACTATGGGTATTAAAATTGGCAGTTAAATTTGAAATTGGAATATAATTGTCAATAAATTACTTGATATTGATAACTATGAAATTGTTTTGAATTATTGGCTGATTTGGATGTTGATTGCTGTTATCCCATTTTTGGACAAAACTGGAATATCAACAAATTGACAAGGAATGATGGAGATCAGTTGGAATCCAGGCTACGATCGATGTCGCCAAAATTTGGTTGAGCTCCGATCGGGACGAAATTGGTTGGAGATGACGATAAGAATTAGGAGAGGCCATGTTTCAAATTTCAGGTTAATCGGAGTTCGTATGAAGGAGATATGATCGATGTAAGGTAGGAAGAACATACTGTTTGAAACCACCTTCCTCTCACCACCGGACCAAGCTCCACCGGTCCAAGGCCTTACCGAACCAACTCCACTTCCCTTCCTATCCGAACCAACCACACTTCCATGTACTACCGAATGAGCTCCACCGAACCACTCTCCACCGAACCATGCCACTACCGGTCCAGCTCCATCTCCATGCTCCTACCGGACCAAATCCCACCGAACCAACACTCTTCCCACGCCTACCGAGCCAACTCATTCTCTATCCACTGCCGAACAAAGGCAACGCCGGACCAAAGCATTGCCGAACCAACTTTGCCAGGCCAGATTGCATCAGCCCAGGCCCACCAGCATCTATGTACATCCAGAACCCCTACCCCCAGCCTCACTCTATAAATAGAGGGGCAGGGGTACAACAATGGCAGACAAGTTTGAGAGCTCAAGCACGGATAGAACTTTCAAACAACTTTCAGTGACTTGTAATGAAAGCTTTGTACTTGTATTCTAAAGAGAAAAGGAGAATAACATATAAAGTGGACGTAGGCACGTTCTGGCCGAACCACTATAAATCTGTGTGTCTTTTACAGTTTAGTCCCTGCTTTTTATATATTTGCATAAATCACCCAAATCACTAAAAACAACTTAAAATCAACGGAATCATACGACTTGGAGGTGTTTGTTCATTTCTTGTGCAAACATTTTTGGGTTATTTGCTGAGATCTGTGATTTGTGTTTGAATATTGCTGAGTTGTATTCATACACTGGTGCTTTCACAGTATTCGGGGTTTGTGGCCAATTTTGGCGCAAACACTTTGGTGCTTTCACTGAGAACAACTCAGGAGCGTTTAAATCATTTCCTCGTAAAGATTTGTTGAGAGACTCTCTTTAA
Source organism: Allium cepa (assembly GCA_030765085.1). Taxonomy (NCBI): domain Eukaryota; kingdom Viridiplantae; phylum Streptophyta; class Magnoliopsida; order Asparagales; family Amaryllidaceae; genus Allium; species Allium cepa. The sequence continues at coordinate 850,534,339 of CM060938.1, forward strand.
GAACCAGAAGTCTATCCGAGATTATGGCTCTTGGAAGGAAAACAAGTAGAAGACAGAGACCAGAAAGTAGTCAGCACGAAGGGAGTCAAGGGGCTTCCTCAGGAGAGAACCAAACTTCAGTCTTCATCACCAGGGATGAGATGGAGACAATGATGAAAAGACAAGAGGAGTTGATTCAGAATTTGTTTCAGCAGATTGGGCAACTTGGAGCGCAGAATAGGGAAGCGGATGGAGTTCGTAACGGAGCAGTACCATCCGGCATAGCACCTGGATTAGGAGGCACACCCATGGAGAACATAGATCCAATTTCGGAGAGAGAAAGAGAAGCATCTGCACAACCTGGGAGCAGCAGAGGAGTGAACGCTCAGTCAAGGGGGCAGATCCCAGAATTTCCTCATGGACTCCGAGGGCAGGTCGAAAGTAATGAACAAAGATTGCATCTCGGAGACAATGACAGGTTGGCAGAGATGGTTAGAAAAGCTACGAGAGGCGGTTTGGTAAATAAAGATTTGGAGGATGTTAATAGGAGTCCTTTTACTCCAGCAATCAGACAAGCTAGGAACCCAACAGATTTCAAGTTACCATCGCTGGACATGTATGACGGGAGAACGGACTCCACGGTTCATCTAACGAAGTATATGAGGCATATGGAAGTGCTGGGGGCATCAGAGGAGGTTATGGCCTGATGCTTTCCATTGTACTTGGCGGATATTGCAGCATTGTGGTTTAGACAATTGGAGAATGGATCCATCGGAACGTGGAATGATTTAATTGAGAGATTTATAAGGCAATTCAGGGTCCACATTACAAGACCCAAGAATGTGATGACTTTGGCAACCCTAAAGCAGAAAACCGGAGAGACTTTGAGGAGTTACCTAACGCGATTCAATGCGGCAGCAGCTTCGGTGGATCGACCAGATCCATTCATGGTTATGATAGCAGCTGTGTCCGGGATAGCTGACGGAATAGAGTTCAAAAATTCATTAACTAAGGATCCACCCGTGGATCTAGGAGAATTCTATCATGAGGCGGAAAAGTTTCTACGATTGGAGGATGCGAACGCCGAAAGAGAAGAAGGAATTGATATTTTTACGATCAAAGGAAGAAATCCCCTTGAGAAAGGCGCGGAAACTAGTAGAGGTAAAAGAAAGACTAAGAATGACGGGGACAGGTCAAAGCGGCAACGGAGGGAGCCGCGATTCACCACTCACACTGAGCTGAATGAGAGTCTGGAACGAATTTACCAGGATACCAAGGAGCAGGTTCCGTATCGTAAAACAATGCGAAGGGATCCAACCTCTGACGAAAGAAAATCAGATAAGTTTTGTGTATTCCATGAATTAAACGGTCATAACACTAATGATTGTAGACATTTGAAGGACGAGGTGGAAGGGCATATCAGGAACGGTATGCTCCTTCAGTATGTGAGGAGGCAAACTCCAGCAGTGGAGCCAGAGCGACCACCGTCTACATCGGCTAGAGGTGACCCTGGATCGGGGCACCGTTTGATTATCCATTGATTGCTTGATTAAAATAATGATAAACAAGTTGTAAACCTCTCACTAACGCGGTTAAATCATTTACACATGTGAGCGATCGCGCACGATCCATAGGCATGCTCTGAATGACTACCAACCGCGTTATAGTAAGAGTTTGCGCTTTGACATCTTCATTCTGCTTTTTGCTTTGATTTTGATTTGAAAATTTAAATTCTTCCTGTTTGGACATTTCTGCCGTAAGGTTCATATGATTATTTCTTTAACATTTACAATCCTATGGAAAAATTACTTGTATGCCCGTGGATCACGAACGGTCCACGAGCACCTCTTGCAAGGCAGCGAACTGCCGAAGTTTTTGATTCGGAAACTCTCCCAAACAACAACTCCGACACTGATAATATTAAGTCCCCCCGGGCACACACAATTTGCCTCGAACGGCACCCGACCTCGAACGGTCACAACTCGCCTCGAACGGCACCCGACTACGAACAATCGCAAATTCGCCTCGAACGGCACCCGACTACGAACAGTCACAAATTCGCCTCGAACGGCACCCGACTACGAACAGTCGCAAACTCGCCTCGAACGGCACCCGACCACGAACAGTAGCAACTCGCCTCGAACGGCACCCGACCTCGAACAGTCACAACTTGCCTCGAACGGCACCCGACCTTGAACGGTCACAACTTGCCTCGAACGGCATCCAACCTTGAACGGTCACAACTCGCCCCGAACGGCATCCGACCTCGAACGGTCACAACTCGCCCCGAACGGCACAACTCACCTCACCTCAAAAGATTCGATCACGAACGGTCGTCATTTGAGGTCCGCCACTTGACCGCGCACGGTCGCACTTCACCACAAATGGCTCGATCCCGAACGATCGTCATTTGAAGTTAGGCGCTTGACCATGAACGGTCGCACTTTATCTCAAATATCTCGATCCCGAACGGTCGTCATTTGAGGTCACATAAAACTGAAAATTCCTTTGCAGGACATCAACAGGATATGAACATCCAGCTCATGGCATTACAAAACACGCCTTCCTATCACAAGGCATGTTTTGGGGGGCAAAGTGTTATCCCATTTTTGGACAAAACTGGAATATCAACAAATTGACAAGGAATGATGGAGATCAGTTGGAATCCAGGCTACGATCGATGTCGCCAAAATTTGGTTGAGCTCCGATCGGGACGAAATTGGTTGGAGATGACGATAAGAATTAGGAGAGGCCATGTTTCAAATTTCAGGTTAATCGGAGTTTGTATGAAGGAGATATGATCGATGTAAGGTAGGAAGAACATACTGTTTGAAACCACCTTCCTCTCACCACCGGACCAAGCTCCACCGGTCCAAGGCCTCACCGAACCAACTCCACTTCCCTTCCTAGCCGAACCAACCACACTTCCATGTACTACCGAATGAGCTCCACCGAACCACTCTCCGCCGAACCATGCCACTACCGGTCCAGCTCCATCTCCATGCTCCTACCGGACCAAATCCCACCGAACCAACACTCTTCCCACGCCTACCGAACCAACTCATTCTCCATCCACTGCCGAACCAAGGCAACGCCGGACCAAAGCATTGCCGAACCAACTTTGTCAAGCCAGATTGCATCAGCCCAGGCCCACCAGCATCTATGTACATCCAGAACCCCTACCCCCAGCCTCACTTTATAAATAGAGGGGCAGGGGTACAACAATGGCAGACAAGTTTGAGAGCTCAAGCACGGATAGAACTTTCAAACAACTTTCAGTGACTTGTAATGAAAGCTTTGTACTTGTAATCTGAAGAGAAAAGGAGAATAACATATAAAGTGGACGTAGGCACGTTCTGGCCGAACCACTATAAATCTGTGTGTCTTTTACAGTTTAGTCCCTGCTTTTTATATATTTGCATAAATCACCCAAATCACTAAAAACAACTTAAAATCAACGGAATCATACGACTTGGAGGTGTTTGTCCATTTCTTGTGCAAACATTTTTGGGTTATTTGCTGAGATCTGTGATTTGTGTTTGAATATTGCTGAGTTGTATTCATACACTGGTGCTTTCACAGTATTCGGGGTTTGTGGCCAATTTTGGCGCAAACACTTTGGTGCTTTCACTGAGAACAACTCAGCAGCGTTTAAATCATTGCCTCGCAAAGATTTGTTGAGAGACTCTCTTTAAGAACCAGAAGTCTATCCGAGATTATGGCTCTTGGAAGGAAAACAAGTAGAAGACAGAGACCAGAAAGTAGTCAGCACGAAGGGAGTCAAGGGGCTTCCTCAGGAGAGAACCAAACTTCAGTCTTCATCACCAGGGATGAGATGGAGACAATGATGAAAAGACAAGAGGAGTTGATTCAGAATTTGTTTCAGCAGATTGGGCAACTTGGAGCGCAGAATAGGGAAGCGGATGGAGTTCGGAACGGAGCAGTACCATCCGGCATAGCACCTGGATTAGGAGGCACACCCATGGAGAACATAGATCCAATTTCGGAGAGAGAAAGAGAAGCATCTGCACAACCTGGGAGCAGCAGAGGAGTGAACGCTCAGTCAAGGGGGCAGATCCCAGAATTCCCTCGTAGACTCCGGGGGCAGGTCGAAAGTAATGAACAAAGATTGCATCTCGGAGATAATGACAGGTTGGCAGAGATGGTTAGAAAAGATATGAGAGGCGGTTTGGTAAATAAAGATTTGGAGGATGTTAATAGGAGTCCTTTTACTCCAGCAATCAGACAAGCTAGGAACCCAACAGATTTCAAGTTACCATCGCTGGACATGTATGACGGGAGAACGGACTCCACGGTTCATCTAACGAAGTATATGAGGCATATGGAAGTACTGGGGGCATCAGAGGAGGTTATGGCCCGGTGCTTTCCATTGTACTTGGCGGATATTGCAGCATTGTGGTTTAGACAATTGGAGAATGGATCCATCGGAACGTGGAATGATTTAATTGAGAGATTTATAAGGCAATTCAGGGTCCACATTACAAGACCCAAGAATGTGATGACTTTGGCAACCCTAAAGCAGAAAACCGGAGAGACTTTGAGGAGTTACCTAACGCGATTCAATGCAGCAACAGCTTCAGTGGATCGACCAGATCCATCCATGGTTATGATAGCAGCTGTGTCCGGGATAGCTGACGGAATAGAGTTCAAAAATTCATTAACTAAGGATCCACCCGTGAATCTAGGAGAATTCTATCATGAGGCGGAAAAGTTTCTACGATTGGAGGATGCGAACGTCGAAAGAGAAGAAGGAATTGATATTTATACGATCAAAGGAAGAAATCCCCTTGAGAAAGGCGCGGAAACTAGTAGAGGTAAAAGAAAGACTGAGAATGACGGGGACAGGTCAAAGCGGCAACGGAGGGAGCCGCGATTCACCACTCACACTGAGCTGAATGAGAGTCTGGAACGAATTTACCAGGATACCAAGGAGCAGGTTCCGTATCGTAAACCAATGCGAAGGGATCCAACCTCTGACGAAAGAAAATCAGATAAGTTTTGTGTATTCCATGAATTAAACGGTCATAACACTAATGATTGTAGACATTTGAAGGACGAGGTGGAAGGGCATATCAGGAACGGTATGCTCCTTCAGTATGTGAGGAGGCAAACTCCAGCAGTGGAGCCAGAGCAACCACCGTCTACATCGGCTAGAGGTGACCCTGGATCGGGGCACCGTTTGATTATCCATTGATTGCTTGATTAAAATAATGATAAACAAGTTGTAAACCTCTCACTAACGCGGTTAAATCATTTACACATGTGAGCGATCGCGCACGATCCATAGGCATGCTCTGAATGACTACCAACCGCGTTATAGTAAGAGTTTGCGCTTTGACATCTTCATTTTGCTTTTTGCTTTGATTTTGATTTGAACATTTAAATTCTTCCTGTTTGGACATTTCTGCCGTAAGGTTCATATGATTATTTCTTTAACATTTACAATCCAATGGAAAAATTACTTGTATGCCCGTGGATCACGAACGGTCCACGAGCACCTCTTGCATGGCAGCGAACTGCCAAAGTCTTTGATTCGGAAACTCCCCCAAACAACAACTCCGACACTGATAATATTAAGTCCCCCCCGGGCACACACAATTTGCCTCGAACGGCACCCGACCTCGAACGGTCACAACTCGCCTCGAACGGCACCCGACTACGAACAGTCGCAAATTCGCCTCGAACGGCACCCGACTACGAGCAGTCACAAATTCGCCTCGAATGGCACCCGACTACGAACAGTCGCAAACTCGCCTCGAACGGCACCCGACTACGAACAGTCGCAAACTCGCCTCGAACGGCACCCGACCTCGAACAGTCACAACTCGCCTCGAACGGCACCCGACCTTGAACGGTCACAACTTGCCTCGAACGGCATCCGACCTCGAACGGTCACAACTCGTCCCGAACGGCATCCGACCTCGAACGGTCACAACTCGCCCTGAACGGCACAACTCACCTCACCTCAAAAGACTCGATCACGAACGGTCGTCATTTGAGGTCCGCCACTTGACCGCGCACGGTCGCACTTCACCACAAATGGCTCGATCCCGAACGATCGTCATTTGAAGTTAGGCGCTTGACCATGAACGGTCGCACTTTATCTCAAATATCTCGATCCCGAACGGTCGTCATTTGAGGTCACATAAAACTGAAAATTCCTTTGCAGGACATCAACGGGATATGAACATCCAGCTCATGGCATTACAAAACACGCCTTCCTATCACAAGGCATGTTTTGGGGGGCAAAGTGTTATCCCATTTTTGGACAAAACTGGAATATCAACAAATTGACAAGGAATGATGGAGATCAGTTGGAATCCAGGCTACGATCGATGTCGCCAAAATTTGGTTGAGCTCCGATCGGGACAAAATTGGTTGGAGATGACGATAAGAATTAGGAGAGGCCATGTTTCAAATTTCAGGTTAATCGAAGTTCGTATGAAGGAGATATGATCGATGTAAGGTAGGAATAACATACTGTTTGAAACCACCTTCCTCTCACCACCGGACCAAGCTCCACCGGTCCAAGGCCTCACCGAACCAACTCCACTTCCCTTCCTAGCCGAACCAACCACACTTCCATGTACTACCGAACCACTCTCCACCGAACTATGCCACTACCGGTCCAGCTCCATCTCCATGCTCCTACCGGACCAAATCCCACCGAACCAACACTCTTACCACGCCTACCGAACCAACTCATTCTCCATCCACTGCCGAACCAAGGCAACGTCGGACCAAAGCATTGCCGAACCAACTTTGCCAGGCCAGATTGCATCAGCCCAGGCCCACCAGCATCTATGTACATCCAGAACCCCTACCCCCAGCCTCACTCTATAAATAGAGGGGCAGAGGTACAACAATGGCAAACAAGTTTGAGAGCTCAAGCACGGATAGAACTTTCAAACAACTTTCAGTGACTTGTAATGAAAGCTTTGTACTTGTAATCTGAAGAGAAAAGGAGAATAACATATAAAGTGGACGTAGGCACGTTCTGGCCGAACCACTATAAATCTGTGTGTCTTTTACAGTTTAGTCCCTGCTTTTTATATATTTGCATAAATCACCCAAATCACTAAAAACAACTTAAAATCAACGGAATCATACGACTTAGAGGTGTTTGTCCATTTCTTGTGCAAACATTTTTGGGTTATTTGCTGAGATCTGTGATTTGTGTTTGAATATTGCTGAGTTGTATTCATACACTGGTGCTTTCACAGTATTCAGGGTTTGTGGCCAATTTTGGCGCAAACAATTGTGATGGATGCTACTGATTGATGTTTTTGATGATTTGGATGTTTATTTATTTTGATATATCCTGCTATCATCTTGTATATTATTTACAGTATATAAAACTGTATATCGAATATTTTGAATAAATTAAGAAATAGGTTTAAATGATATATAACCATGACATTTATTATGGATTGAAATGATATATATCCATCCCTAAAATTAAATTGAAATAATGGATTCACTTGGACATAGGAAGAAACTTATATACAGACACCGGAATGGTTAAATTAAATGATTTTAATAACTTTGATTTGAAATTATTTAAATGAATTTGATTTTAAGAAATAAAATCGAATTTATGGAAATGGAATCATTTTTGAACTTGAGCTTGAAATTTTAAAAATGAACATGTCAACCGGAATTGTTTAAAGAATCGGGTTTGAAATTTTGAAGTTATAATTGAGAAACCACTTGAATTTTGAAAATTGATTTGTTTTAAAAAGGTTTGAACTCTTACTCGAACCTTGAAATAAATCCAAGTAAAAGTAATTTAAATGGATATTTTAAAATTTAGGCACGGAATTGAATTATTTTTAAATATTTGAATTTTTAAATTGAATAATGAAGGTTAATTTTATTTAAGTAATTTAAATCGATATTTTGAAAATCAAACTCGAATTTATATAAATCAAAATGGTTTAAAATTGAGAATTGAATTGAAATGAATTCATATTGGAGTCGAATTGAATTAATTGGAACTGAAATTGAAATTGAATTAATTTAGAATCGAAATTGAAACGGATTTGAATTAAAACTAGAATCGAAGTTAGTTCAAATTGAAATCGGAAATAAATCGATTTAAATGGAAATTGAAATTGAAATTGATTTGAATTGGAAGATTGAGAATTGAATCTGTTTGACTTTGAAACTATTTTCAAATAAATTATTTTAATATAAACTGTTTAAAATCTATCTTCTTAAATATTCAAATTATTTTGATTTTTAAAGCTATTTTACTACATAAATCATTTTTAAAACTCTAGCTATCTTATATTAACTATTTAACTATTTTAAAACTATTCAAGCTATTTTCTAAATTCAAACTGGTCAGAGAGGGAATTGTTTATATTTAAATCATGGATTAAAATACAAATTGGGTTAAATTAAAGTTATAACCCAAATGGAAATTCGAAGCAATTTTGAATTGGAATCGAAATTGAGATATTAAGGTGAATATAATTTTGAAGTGAAATAGTATATTTTGAGTAAATATGATGATTTCAAAATGAATTAGAGTTTGAAGCGAATATGATATTTTGATATCAAGTATGAACTATTTTTGAAATATAAAAGAACCAACCGGTGTGTAAAACGACGTTTGGTTGTTAATGAGACCGGGACCTCTTATTGGCGTACTCTTTATCAATATTGGAACCACTGTAACAACTGTGTACACGGAGGAGACTCTAGAACGAAGTGGTTGGATTTGGCGTCGTTCGCTGGATTTGAAGAAAGAGAACGATGATGGATTGTACTAACTGTGTCGATTTGAAATAACTAAAATAGGAGCTATACCGACCAACGAGGTTAACTACCTCTAGCGGATGCACTTCTTTCTATTACTATCATGACATTGTTATCGATTGGTGTGCTCTTCGGATTTTGAGAGTGTTGGACGCGGTGGGCTGTTAGGGGTTACGACCAACCGTAAAAGGTAAATTGGTAGTATCCTACCTTAGAAATTGCCTCATATGCCTTGTCATACTTTTATCCCTATACGAGACCACTATGATTTTTGTTTTGTGTTGTCGTATTACGGCGCATCCTTATCCCCCGACGTTTTGTTGGGGCGTTATATGCAAACTGTACGACAATGCTTAAAAATGCGTTAAGGGGGATTAATGTAAAGCCTTAACGTTAAGAAAAATATTTTATCTTACTAATTAGACATTATATATGTAGCGTGTTCTACTACATAAAAATATTTTGACGGATCCTTAAGGGTTGGAAAATCCCATAACATCTCTTGAGTTATTGCACGCACGTATACGCTGGATAGGAGATGTGAAATCCCGTAAACATCTTTGACGCTATCATACTCATGTTATGTGATATCAATTTGACTCACATAAGGATAGTATAGTCCTGACTCGAGTGTTTTGTTTTTTATTATGCACGGGTTAACCTGAGTTTTCAGTTTATTGAAAATTTATTCTAAAGGACGAAGACGAAGATTTGGTATTTTATTACTATTAGTATTCTTGCATCATGGTGTTTTCTGCACTATTTTATTTATCCCTATTGTATATATAACTCCGATAAATGTTATATAAATTATAATCAAATGTATAATATAAACAACTTCATGAATTGTTTATTTGATTATTATATTTTACCGTTCCGTTGCGAGGTTCTGTGTTTGTTTCTTCTTCTTTTCTTACTTTTATTAATTAACCTCATTGATTATCTATGTCCCAAATTGTTTAAGTTGTACATTTTGGTTTATTGTCGATTTAACCCTTCTGAAATGTGGGTCATTATACATTACACCATAAATTTTAAATGGTAATCTGACTAAGGCTTGAGAAGCGATGAAACACTATGCAAATGCAAATAGAACATCCAGAGAATTTGCGAAAAATGATTGAGTCTACGTTAAGTTGCAACCATACAAGCAATTGTCAGTGGGAACTCATCACACTCATAAAATTTCACCCAGATTCTGTAGCTTGTTCGGAATTGTTAGCAAAATAGGAATGGTAGCTTATAAACTTTTGACTTACCCAATCTAGAAAATACACAATATGTTTCATGTTTCCCACGGAAAAAGTAACTAGGACTAAACATTATAGTACAACACCTTCCTTCTTACATTGAGTAAATTGTTTTTGAACTAGAAAAGGTACTAGCAAGAAGAATTGCCAAGTTCAATAGCTAGAGCACCACATTGGCGTTGATTCAATGGAAACAGAGGGAAGAATAAGGAGCCATTTGGGAAAACCATTAGGACCTTGTAGTTATATTCCCCATACTTGACCTTGAGACAAGGTCAAAATTTGAAGAGGGGGTTATTGTTACTCACCAACGTCATAATAACAGTTAAGAGATAATTGCATAAACAAGGGAAAAAGAGTAAGGCAAGGAATTTACCATTTGAGCAACAACAACAAGCTGGTGGTCCCAAAAACACAACAAAGTAGCAGTGAGAAGGGAATCAGAGAGAAGAGATGAGGTAGACCAAAAGAAAGGAGGAATTGAACATCAAAATTTTCTTGTGGGTGTGCATAATGCACACATGCACAGTGTGCACAGAAGAAGAATTACCTGCAATATGATTAAGAAAGAAAGTGGAAGCGATTCAAATAAGCAATGCAAATGGAAATGATTAACTTGAATATGCATATAATAGTGGGTTAGAAATGTGGTGTCCAAGAAATTAAATTCTCACATTTGAAAAGAAGTTAGTAGTGGTCCTAAGGTTGTTAGCCAAAAAGTTGTATTTTCTTTTATTTTCATTATTTTTTGTTTAGTATAACGACGTGGCAAGGTATTACATAGATCTAAACCATGTAATGAATGATTTTAGTGAATGAAAATAATAAGGTTTATACTAATGCGACTGTAGTCACAGAGAATTACTGAAGAAGACAGAAGAAAATTGAGGAGAAGAGAAGAATATTTAAGAGGAAGAAGACGATACACTTTTTCTAGCTTGCAAAATACATTTCATTCCATCATTATTATAGGCATATTTCTTGTGACAAACTTTAGACATTATACCAATAGATTTCAAAGGCCATATCAAGCCATACAATTTGTAAAAAAAAGTAAACACCATGAAAAATAAATGAGATAACTAATTTTGTCTTTTTACTCCACTATATTTTGTGCTACATATTTTAATATCTGGAAGGAACTATTATGCTGCATTTGGGCCTGGCAGTTGAGTATGCATCTACGTCATTACCACTTCTTAGAAGCTCGACCTTATACTAAAGATCGAAATGTGTAGTAAAAGGTGGTGGAAGTGATGTTTGGGTAATGTTGTTTGGGTTTGGGCATTGCTTAAGAAGAAAAATGTGGAATACCGGGTGAATGCAAGCTTCAGGTGGTAAGAAAAGTTTATAAAAGCAATGCTTCATATTTTGTCAATGATTTGACAAGAACTAAAGTAATTTTTGGAGATTTTGTTTTAGGTAGGTAATAAGGAATGTTGGTGGTAGGAGTGTAGTTTGACGAAGACATAGGAGCCAATGGAGAAATTCTCATCACCATGATGTCGATCGACTTTGTTCTTCATATATATATGTGCTTGTTGTAAATTTTCCTTGATAGTTTACAATAGTGGATCTCTAGTAGTGGCCTACTCTTTTATTTCTTATGGTGGAGTGGTTCCTTGGATGTAATCGATAATGACAGGTGGCGCACGACTATAAACAACTTGGAATAGAGAAGTACTAATAGAAGAATGTATACACGTGTGTACCACCATTGATTCTAAGGGAAGCATTTCATCTATTGAGATGGTAATTCCCCACATATCGCATGCAAGTAATTTTCTAAGCATTGGTTAAAAACTTCAGTTTGGCCATCACTTTTTAGGTGATAAGCGCTATTCATGTGAAGATGAGTGTCATGTAAGTGAAAAAATTGTTTCCAAAATTGACTCATGAAGAAACGATCGCGGTCAGATTCTATAGTATAAGGGAAACCATGTAAGCATACATACTCATGAATAAAGTAAGAGTTTAATTGAACTGTGGTAAAAGACGTAAGAAGTGCAATAAAGTGTGCATAGTTTCATAGGCGATCGACGATGACCAAAACACAAGTTTTTCCCGATAAAGGTGGAAAATGAGTAATAAAGTCCATAGAATTATCTTAAAATATTCGATGAGGAATAGGCAGCGGTTGTATCAAGCCCTTAGGAGCACTATTTTCAAGTTTAATCTAGAGGCATGTTGAACTTTGTCGCAAAAAATTACGGACAGTCATAGATAGGTTGGGCCAGTAAAAATTACTCAAAACTCGAGCTATTCTTTGTTGTCGGAGGGCGCTCTAGTTTTAAAAGCATGATACCATTGACGATCTTTTTCTAAAAGTTCGTCATTAGTAGGAATATACAGGCATCTGACTTTAAATAACAAATCATTGCGAAAAATAAACTTTGTGGGAGGTTCACTACTAGACTGAAGCTTTGTAATTATTCGTTATGTTGTTGGGTCTAGAAATAAGGTAGCTCGTATGTCAGCACTAAAATCAAAAGAAGGGGTGGAAATTTCCATTGGGAGTGCGTCTATTATTCACCGAAAAATCATTCAACAACTTTGTTCTCGGTGCCGCATGTTTATTTTGATAACCACCACTGTTGTTCTGGAGTCTGAATTGTCTAGGTTAGCAGCTGACGAAGATTTTGATTGTTAGTGGTGATGGAGAACTTACGGTCGAAGACATAGTGTCTTCACCTTTGAACGGTTGAAGTTATGATGAACATTTCTCTTGCATACGTTGATAATTTTAGAGTTGTGGTGATAATTTCTAGGTGTGGAAGGCAATAGGGTGGTGGGACTGGAATAAGATGGCGCTGTATGTGAAATTGGAAGCATCAATGTGGATTTCAAATGGTTGGGAAAAATTAGGTAGGGTTAGAATTGTGGCAGATGTAATGGATTGTTTAAGTAGGTTAAAAGCAGGGCTTTTTTGGTCCAATTAAATTCCTTTCCCTTATTTAATAATTTGTTTAATGAGATTGTAATGTATGCATAGTTGTAGATGAAATTGCGGTAATAACCTATGCTCCTTGAATAGCGATGATGGGAGTTGGGAGTGGCCATTTGATCATGGCATCAACTTTGGACGATTCGATGCGAATTCATTCTTTAGAGATAATGTGGCCTAAATAATATAACTCCTAAAGACGAAATATACCCTTAGAGAAATTTGCATAGAATGCGTGTGTGTCCAAAATTTCCAAAGTTTTATGTAAATGAAGGAGATGTAAATCCCATGTTTTACTATAGACGAGAATGTCGTCAAAAAAGCAAAATAAATTTTCAATGATGAGGTCTACAAACTTTATCCATTATGGCATGGAAAGTAGATGGTGTGTTGGTGAAGTCAAAAGGCATAGCAAGGAATTCATAATGACCTTCATGTATGTGGAACACCATTTTTGGAATATCGAGTCGTGTACTCGAATTTGAAAATATCCACTGCATAGATCTAGCTTCGAAAAATATGTTGCTTCATTTAACCCATCTAATAGTTCGTTAATTGTTGGGATAGGAGAGCGATCTTTGATGGTGATGACATTGAGGGCTCAGCAACATAAAAACGCCACTTCCCATCCTTTTTCTTAACAAAGATAACAGGGTAGGAAAATGGCTTGTGGTTAAATTATTCTGGCTTGGAACATTTCCTATACTTGTGATTCAATTTCATTCTTTTAGTCATATGGGTAGCGATAAGGTCGAACATTAACAGTTGAGAATTGATTTGAAGGTTAATATGATGGTCTAAGGTACGATGAGGTGGTATGTTGTGGGATAGTCGAAAAAGGTGAGCAATTGGGTTAATAGGTTGTGAATGGTTGGGTGAATTTGTTTGGGTTTTGGAATTGAGCTATAGGTGTTATTGGGCTCTATGGTTAGTTGAAAATAGGAGGAAATAGTGTATGTAGATTTCGTTTGTTTCAATTGATTAAGGAAAATTTCGCTCGGCCCAGTTTACTTTTCCTAGCCTAAGAAGTAATTGGCTTTCCATTGTAAATAAAAGTCATAGTAATTCCTTTTTGGTCAATTGTTATCGGCCTAAGATTATGCAACCACTTGGTACCAAACACAATTTGTGCTCCGGATATAAGCAATAAGTAAAAATCTACAATGAAGTCATAACCCTGAATCTGTACGAGAACACATCGACAGGCATGCCAACAATGGAGCTTCTCCAATTGCCATCTATAACTATGAAGTCTCAATGCATTTATGTCTAAAGCCCTAGAAATTTTATGGCTGTAGGGTAGATGTAATTATGCGTACTTCTAGAATCGACAAGGATGGAGATGGATTTGTTGTTGATTTGAGCAAGCAATCAAAGTGAGCGCAGATATGGCGATCCAATCATAGCGTGGAAAGAGATAGTTGGGTCGAGGATGTTTTGATGTTTTGGTCGGTTTAGAACTTCTGAATCTAATGCGATGCCATCATCACCGTCAGGTAAGAGCGGCAATATTTGTTTAGTAGAACATCTATGTCCATGATAATATTTCTCTTTACACTTGTAGCATAAGCCTTTCATTTGGCAATTTGGGATTTCAGTTAAGGTCAATCTTTTGATTGGGTGGTTAGGGTTTGTTGGTTAAAAGAGTTGAATGAGGTTGTAGATGGAAAAGGAGGATGTAGTGGTCGGTTGAATGAGGTTTGGGTTAGAAATTGTTTTGTGTCATTGATCATTAACCCGCCTTTTAGCAAGGCCGTAGATAGGCGGATTTAACTAAATCGATTGCTCAGATATCGAGGCTGAAATAAAATGGGTTTGACTCGACTTGATGGATAGACAATCAATCACGGATAATAAACATGATTATGTAGCCGAGATTCGGCATAGTCGATGGGCAAAAGATGCAGGATACTCGAAATATGAGTGTCGAGAAAAGCCAAGGTGATTCGGGATGTTTGGAGTTTACTTCGAGTCGCACTTGGGCTTGCTTTGGGTTTTTGAGAGAGCTACTTTGGGTCAGAATAGGGTGCGCTTTGAGTCAGCATGGGATCGACGAGTTTTCCATTAGTTCGGTGTTACTTCAGGTCGGCAACCCATTGGCTTCAGGTCACCATGATAAAAGCTTCAGGTCGACGAGCATCTCCTCGGGTCGGCAAAAGAAGAGGTCAGCATGGTGGATGGAGTCGACGTCTTTGGTTTGCTTCGGGTCGGCACGCTGGCTTACTCGGGATAGCAAGCTTATTTCCTCGGGTCGGCACAAGAGAAGGGGTCAGCATATTTCTGGGGTCGATATATTTAGTTTGCATCGGGTCAGTGGAATGAAGGCTTCGGATTGGCGTCTCGATGGCATGGGTTGGGCATATTATAGGCTAAGGATCGGTATGTTTTTACTTGGAGTCAGGAGGCAGCTTACTTCGGTTCACGGGCAGGTTTACTTTGGGTCATATACACATTTACTTCGAGTCATTCCCAGGGCGACATCAGGACGGCATATTCTGAACTCGGGGTCAGCAGTGATGATGGATTTGGGTTCGACTTTGGTCTTGGTGGGCCCGGTTCACTCAGGAAGCCCGGTAACCTAGATTTTGTATATAAATACAACATGTGGGGCTTTAAAAAAGGGTTCTCATTCTGTTTCCCTTCATCTTCTTCATTAAGGCTATTTTGCCATTATTGTTTTAAAAACATGGAATTGTAACTATAATTGATTCTTATATCAATAAAAAGGAAATTTCTGGAGTGGACGCAGGCCGGAGTTAGCCGAACCACTATAAATCCTGCATTATTTCTACCTTCTTTTTAATCTTTGATCGTTCTTCATATTTATACTTTCTACGTACACTTTATCTGTGATGTGTGACTGTTAATTGATGCTTTCAACAGCGTTTGGGTTTTAGTGACAAACTTTGGCGCTAACATTTTGGTATTTTCACCGAGAACGCTAGCACTCAGGCATTCTAAAGCTTGGATTTTGGAAACTATGGCAAAAAAATTGACAAGGAGACAAAGGACGGAAAGGAGTCAGCAAGAAGGATGCTAGGAGGCTTCCTCTAGAGCAAACTAGAGCAAACCAGGCCTCAATCTATATCACTAGAGACGAGATGGAGAAAATATTGAAAAGGCAATAGAACGGGATACATAACCTACATCGATATGTTGGACAAATTGGAGTGCAAAGTCAAGGGAATGGACCAACCGTGGCTGCTAGTAATGCAGAACAAGGAGCCGGAGTTGTAGAAGTCTCTGGAGGTCAGAACCATAACCAGTTTTGAGAGAATAAAGGAAATCAGCAAAGGCCTGAGGGAAGACCCTCGGAATTGGATACTAGAAGGACAATGAATGAAGCTCAGCAAGCTGGGGCCAATGTGAACATGAATGAGCAACATGAGGAGTACTACCCGGAGTACCCTCCAGGACATGAGAGGCAGAAAGGAAATACAAACCGAGGACCATCCCCTGATGCAGACGAGTGGATGCCTGGTTTGATAAGAAGGATTATGAGAGAAGGATTGTCAAGCAGAGGCTTGGAACAAGTCAGTCGGAGTTCATTCACTCCGAATATCAAAAACGCAAGGAACCCTCCAGAATTCAAATTGCCAACACTTGAGGCCTATGATGGGAAGTCGGACCCGACCATGCATGTAATTATATTCATCAGACATATGGAAGTGCCGGGGGCATCCGAGGAGGTGATGACAAGATGTTTCCCTTTATACTTGATGGATTTGGCTACGTTCTGGTTTAGACAACTAGAGAATAGATCGATCAGGACATGGGGCGATCTAGTGGAATGTTTCATGAGACCGTTCAGGGTTCATGTGATGCGACCCAAGAATGTGATGATGTTGACATCAATGAAGCAGCAGGAGATTCCGTGAGGGGTTTTCTAATGCAATTTAATGCAGTCGTAGCTTTGGTAGATCGCCCGGATCCATTAATGTTTTTGATGGCAACGATAGCAGAGATTGCAGAAGGCACTGAATTCAAGAATTCATTGGCAAAGGATCCACCATAGGATTTTGGGAAGTTCTATCATGAGATGGAAAGATTCATTCGTTTAGAAGATTCACGCACCGAAAGGTAAGAGATAAACATCGTGCAAGGCGAAGGAACATCTGAAGAAGGACGTGGGATGGATAAAGGAAAGTGCAAGCAGGACGATGGATATGCTGGTTCTAACAAACAAAGGAGATGTTAGGAACCCAAGTTCACGATGTAAGCGGACTTGGCAGATAATCTGGAACGGATTTATTTGGACACATGGGGGCAGATCCCCTATCGAAAACCACCCTGGAGGGATCCCATGGAACAGGAACATAGGAGTGGGAAATACTACCTATTGCATGAGCTGGAAAGACACGTCACGGATGAATACCACCACTTGAAGGACATGGTGGAGGAACATGTTAGAAGTGGCAGACTGCCACAGTATGTGAGGGACTGGACGAGAGAGGTAGAACACGAGCAACTACCACCCTTGATTGGGGTCATGACTCGTCATCCGCTGATCGTGATGGCAAGAGCCGAGTTCAGGATTTTGACTCCTGTCATCGAATAATTTTCTCCGGTCTTGTTTTAAAAAACAAAGCAGCTATGTCACTTACACATGTAAGGGAACCAGAGCGATCCCTAGGCATGTTCTGAGGTGGTAATAGGTTGCTCTGCCCGGAGAGGCAGTATTTAGTTTTATCTGTTTTTCTTATTGGACATTTGGAACTTGGATTTAATAAATGAATTTGGATTTTATGAAACAAATCCCTAACTGGAGAGTTATGAGATGGATATTGGAAGTTGGTTTGAAATTAATCACTTTATGTTCAGAGATACTGAATCCGGAGTGCAGGGAGCGACGCCGCTTCACCGGAGAGTGATAGGATTGGCTCCCTCATCGTTGTTTCCCCTTCACTGAAGAGTGACAGAATGAGATCTAGCAAGAGCCTGGAGATGTTATAATCAATCTAGGACTTAGGCCATGGTATCGCTTAATGTTCAGGGATACTGTGCCGAAGTGTAGAGAGTGACGTCGCTTCGTCGGAGAGCGACAGGATCGGCTCACTCAACATTGTTTCCCCTTCAACAAAGAGTGACAAGATAGGATCCAATTAGAGACATGAGAGGCTTAGATTGGTCTAGGAGGACCAAGGCATCACTTAACGTTCAGGGACGCTGAACTGAAGTGCAAGAGATCGGTTGCTATGACGGAGCACGATTGATCTTCCTATTCAATCGTTAAGTTTGGATCGAGCTTAGCAAGGTCCAGAGAGGCCGTCAACGATCCAGAGAGATCGTAGGATTCGATTACTGACTTCCAAGGTGTGAAATGAATTTGGATAGTGGCTTTGAACAACTACAAATTTGGCTGAGGACACGGTAAGGTCCCAGCTTTGGATATGGACCCGATGAGGTCCTGGATATGGTTTATAGGACACGGCGAGCTCCCAAAGATTATAGGACCGGACGAGGTCCCAGCTTTGGATTATAGGACCCGGTGAGGTCCTGACTTTGGATAAGGACCCGGTGAGGTCCCGAATTTAAATAAGGATCTGATGAGGTCCCAACTTTGGATAAGGACCTGGCGAGGTACCGGGTATGAATTATAGGACCCGAGGAGGTCCCGAACTTAGATAAAACGATCCGGAGAGGTCATGGATTTTGTTAATGGATTTGGAATTGAATAACGACTCGGAATGGTCGTGGATTTGACTATTGGATTTAGAGCTATTCAAAACACACATTTCAACAACAAGCCATGTTTTGGGAGGGAGAGGGGAAATTTAAACCGTCTTTTGGCAAGGCCGTAGACAGAGGATTTAACTAAATCGATTGCTCGGATATCGAGGCTGAATTACAACAGGTTTTACTCGACTTGATGGATAGACAATCAATAACGGATAATAAACATGATCATGTAGCTGAGATTTGGCATAATCGATGGGAAAAAGACACGGGATAATCGAAATATGAGTTTCGAGAAAAGTCGAGGTGATTCGGGATGTTTGGAGTTTACTTCGAGTCGCACTTGGGCTTGTTTAGGGTTTTTGAGAGAGCTGCTTTGGGTCAGGATAGGGTGCACTTCGAGTCAGCATGGGATCGACGAGTTTTCCATGGAGTCGGTGTTACTTCAGGTCGGCAACCCCTTGGCTTTAGGTTGGCATGATAAAAACATTGAGTCAATGAGAGAAGAGGTCGGCATGGTGAATGGGGTCGGCATCTTTGGTTTTCTCCGGGTTGACGTGCTTGCTTACTCGGGTCGGCAAGCTTATTTCCTCGGGTCGGCACAAGAGAAGGGGTTGGCATATTTTCTGGGGTCTGTATATTTGGTTGGCTTTGGTTCGATGGAACGAAGGGTTTCGGTCGGCTAAGGAAGGTCGGGTCGGTGTCTCGAAGGCATGGGGTCGGCGTATTATAGGCTAGGGATCGGTATGTTTTTATGTAAAGTTGGGAGGCAGCTTACTTCGAGTCACAAGCAGGTATGCTTCAGGTCATATACACATTTACTTCGAGTCATTCACAGGGCGACATTAGGTCGACATATTCTGAACTCGGGGTCTGCAGTGATGATAGATTTGGGTTCGACTATGGTCTTGGTGGGTCCGGTTCACTTAGGAAGCCCAGTAATCCGAATTTTGCCTATAAATAAAGTAGGCGGAGATTTAGAAAACGGGTTCTCATTCTGTTTCTTTTCATCTTCTTCATTACGGCTACTCCGCCATTATTGTTTTAAAAACTCGGAATTGTAACTGTAATTAATTCTCATATCAACAAAAAGGATATTTCTGGAGTGGATGTAGGTCGGAATTAGCCGAACCACTATAAATCCTGCATTATTACTGCTTTTTTTAATCTTTGATTGTTCTTCGTATTTATACTCTCTACAAACACTCTATCTATGACCTGTGACTGTTAGTTGGTGCTTTCAATGGCGTTTGGGTGTCAGTGACCAATTTTGATGCTAACAGTGATCTTGCTCTCAATGAGTTTGACAAGGTCGATTGCATTGGATAAAGCATTGGATTTGAATGGTTGAAGTTCGTTTCAGTTGTTGGTTTTAAGGCTAGATGTAAAGCAGTTGAGAAGACATCAAAAGGGTGGTTTATTATGCAGTTGCTAAGTGTTTCGAATTGAGATTGGTAATTTTTAACGGTGGTGGTTTGTCGGAGTTTGAATAAGATGACTTGTGGGTTTGAAAAAGAGAAGAGGGAAAATGGTTGTTCATTTGCTCATGTGGGGTTATTCCATGAAGTTAGTTGGTCGTTGTGGAATATCCATTGATACCATGTTAGTGCATTACCGGTCATGTATGAACTAGCCAAGTTGATACGTTGCTCATCCGGGATGGAGTGGTAAGCGAAGAATCGTTCCGTTTGAAATATCCAATCGAGTGGATCGGAACCGTCGAAGTGGGTGAGTTCACATTTAGATGTGTTGATATGGATCGGGTTTGAAAGGTGATTTGTGTGAAGTGGTATAGAGAGTAATGGAGGAGGTGACGATGGTCGTGTGAATGGCTCCGAGTGGGGATGTGGAAGTATAGGAATAGTTGGAAGTTAGTTTGGTTATGGTACGAGTGAGTTGTTGAGCGGCGAGGGTGTTTTTGATGTCGTTTATGTTGGCATGGTAAGAGAAGAGAGCGATTTCTTGGTTCGAGAGGGAGGTTTGTTATGTGGAGTGTATGGTATGGATGGAATCAACGTAAGTTTGATGGTTGTTAATTTGGTAGGCAAGTTAATCTGAATGGATCATGGAGATTGTAGGGAGGAGGTGAATGGAGGACTGAAAGCACCAATTGAAGGCTTATACTAATACGACTTCAATTTAGAGAGAAGTACAGAGGAAGAGAGCAGAAAATTGAGGAGAAGAGAAGAAGATTCACGAGGAAGAAGCAGATACAAACTTTCCAGCTTGCAACATATATTTCATTCCATCGTATTTATAGGCATATTTCTTTTAGCAAACTGTACCGATAGATTTGAAAGGCCATATCAGGCCATACAATTTGAAGAAAAAAAAATACTATTGAAAAGAAATGATATAACTAATTTTGTGACTTTGTCTTCTTGCTCCAAATCTTATGTTGTATGTTTTAGTGCCTGTATCTTGCAGGAACCGTTATGCTGCGTTTGGGATTGGCATCAGATTTCATTTGTTCCATATTTTCGCACCTTCATTCATCCTAATTCTCATCAACTTCCCCTTTCTTCCCTCCTTTCCTGCCCAAAACTCATCATGCCCAAGTATACTAGGAAAAATACCATTGGTTCCTCACACCTCATGTCCTGTATGGAGCATAAAAGAACATAGCCATCTCCATCTCTACCTCGATCTTCGTCTCTAATTCCAACACTTGTGGACCATTTGCCTCGGTTGATGACCTATATAAAAGATGTATGGTAAGACGCCTACTCTTCATATTTTTAAAATCAGTCCCTTTTCTTGTCTTTCTACTTGTATATGATGACCAGTTTCATTTTGCTTGAAATTATTGGCAATCTACTGCTTAAGAACCCTACTTAGATCATAGCTGAAGTTTTAAAGTTGTCCAAACTACGTATCGCCTAACTTTGCAAAAGAGCTTCTCTTAGCTTTTCATTAAATTTGAGTGGGAATTTGGGTCGTTGTTGTGGAAAATTATAATTTTTATGTGTTTAATACACATTCAGTTGCAATTTTGTTAATTATAATTGGTAGCGACTTTTTGTTTTCCTTGTGCAAGGGAATGGCATGAATATTTTGTTATTTCTTCAGTGTCTGGGTTTTTATTTTGGAGTACCTTTTGATGTAACATTTTGGATGAATATTTTGATACCTAATTCCTAACTCTGGCATCGTTGCCACTATGGGGCGTATTTAAATGGACCCTACATGAACAAAGTAGTTATATCTGATTTTTAATTCAGCAAATATGCTAAAGAATTTACTAGCTTAATTAGTGTAAATGAAGTTAAACACTCTAGCGAAAGCAAGCCATCCACCTAATGGTCGTGATTATATTATATATTTTCTTACAGTTTCTTTTAAGTTTGATGAATGAAACATAATACATATGCAAGCTATTTAATATGCCTCTAATGGTGCAGCTTTAAGAAGATTCATGCAAAGATGTTGCAGTGCGTGGTGCCGTCCATGGAAGTAGCATTAGTAGTCCAGAACCAGTGAATAAAAGGTTATCTAGAACCCATGATTATACTAATCTGTTCTATATTTGTTCTATGGATCAAACACATTTTTTTATACGAATTTTTAGCAATTTTTTGAAGTCTCCTCTTGATTTTAGCATTTACTCGTAACTCTTCGAAAATTAACAATCTCTTATTGGAAACAAACTATTAGCGTATAAAAAATAATCTTGTAACTAGTGAGTAGCCTGTGCTACGCACACAGGCATTGTTATACTGTACAAAGTTTAATCCCAACACGTGAAATGCGATGTTAGGACAAAAGAGTGACCAGATCCTTCATACGCATATTCATGCACACGGTACAACGGATACATACGTTGCATGGACATGATGTGTAGGCCTATAAACGAATACTTTCGAAGACGGATGATGTTATATCGATATTCGAAACCATTTTCGGATATCGATTATCTGTATCTGCGGATGCGGACGGATATCGGATATTTATCGAATACTCTGCGATCAGTTCACAACCGATAAATCTAAACAAATAAACTGAAAATTTTGATTTATTATAAATTCCTTTTTTACCAAATATATAGAAATAATAAATACACTAAGAAAAATAATTTTAAGCAGTTTTTATATACATATTAATTTTTTTTACCGGGATATAATAGTAAACGACAATCATTTTATATACTAAACTACATAAAAATAACAACTATAATGTTGATAAAAACAGAACGGATAATTATCGGATACGGATACGGTCCATATCCGTATCCATTTTTCGGATATCAGATAATTTTTCATATTTCGGGTACGGATACGAACGAATTTCGGATTTTTCGGATACTCATTGACAGCCCTAATGGTATGTAGTTAAAGCGTTAGTGCAACTAAGCATGACAAACATAAAACACTATTACTCCAAAGTCCAACAACAGTCATATAAGGAGGAAGTTGAGATTACCCTATCGCTCTATAGAAGCCAATGTTGTTTGGGTCAAAATTGGTGATTTCAATGATCGACCGTTATTGGAAAGATTCAGGCGACGATTAACACAATAGGGTTGCATATGAGAAAAGGGTAGGAACGGTTGGGGAGATATCTATGGTTCTTTGTTCAACGATTTCATAACATCTGCTGATTTTGTAACCTAACATGACATAGTAAATGAATGAGCAAGAATATGTAACAAAATATGTAACAGAAAACTAAATATGTGTTATTTTCTATTAATATTGGTTTCACTGTACACCTACGAAATCAAACTCACCTCTGCCAATAATTCAAACTATATATTACCATTTGAGACAGGGGTCATGGAGAAATAATTGAGTTTATACATGCATACGTGAATATGTATGATCGTACGTAAATATTATGAAAATGAAATAAGACTAAATCACCATTTGACCCAATAGTGGGCAATAGTCGAAGATAATATATGAAACGTAGTTGTGGCAATAGCGATCTGCATGCATTTAAATTTACCAAAGAAATCATGGAATCTACTACGGAAACTGAATGTTGAGAGTAGTTTTTCAAAAAAAAAGGAAACAAATTCCATTTAATGCTAACAGCAAAAACATGTAACCAATTCGATGTTTTTTGACAAATTCAAAAATCAGTTCGTTGGAGGAGGGTGTCTTATCAATAATGCAACAACAACGATGGATCAAAAGACTTAGCAAGTAAAGGAGCAAATGCATAATGGATATTGAAGCAAATGGGTGGGCGCCAGAAGTTTACATGATGATTTAAAAGAATGAGTAACATGTTTCTCCTTCAGTTTGAAGTTAGGATACTGCAGTGTTTTCATGTAGTATTACGTAAATATTTCGAAATATTGGATATTTGAAGAAATTATTTTTCTATCTTTCAAAGTTGCATCACCTTTTGGTCAGTAACAATGATACACCTAATATGGCTGCGCTGCTCTACAAACAAAACACCGTTAAAAGTAATTATTAATTGCTACAGCCAGTTATAACCAGTAACAAATATTTATCTATGTTACATAAGCCACGTGAGTTGAACAAAAAAATATTATATATTTTTCTACTTTTCCTTGCTCAATCAAGACGATGCAGGAAATTGTCACCATCTTAATATATTGTACACAGTAGCATTACTTCAATCATTAACGGGTTAAAATAAGCAGAAACACAAAATCCAGACTCATCATTTGTAATCCAGAAGGACAAAATTTGGTTAAACTATCTGTTAAATTAAAAAAAAAAATCCAAGTTGCAATTAATAAAACTGGAATCAGCATCTTATTCTTTTAAACCTTTAAATAAGTAATGAACGGATAAGTGCAATGAGTGCAACTCTTTAGAAATTTTGTATAGAGTGATGTTAAAACTCTATAATGCAACTGTAGAATAATCTGGATTTACGTATTACATATGTAATGAAAGTGACCCAAGTCCAATATCCCAAAATACAGGCCAGTTAAACTTGCACATGAACTGAAAGTGAAAGCAGTACAATAAAATTATGCACATCATCTCCATATTCATATACACACCTCATGTAACTTACAATGGGAGTGTACTTAATGTAAGTATAATCCACAATCTGAATAAAGTTCATGTTAGCAAATGATCAACAAACATTACCGTATAATGAGTTTTCGCCAAATATCACAAAATGCATAGTTTTATTACATGTCAACACTAATTGTTATAGTCATGTGGTTATTGCCTTACGAAGCGAATATGGAAAATAAAACAGTCTTTCAAAAGTGAATGTTCAACGGATTGATTCAGTTTTAAATGAAAGTCATGGTTAACTGTTATAAGATGGCAGTTTGTATTAAGAGTGAATATTTAACTTG
Source organism: Allium cepa (assembly GCA_030765085.1). Classification (NCBI taxonomy): domain Eukaryota; kingdom Viridiplantae; phylum Streptophyta; class Magnoliopsida; order Asparagales; family Amaryllidaceae; genus Allium; species Allium cepa. Next base: position 850,559,264 of record CM060938.1, read on the forward strand.
TTGGATTATAAAGAGGCATCGGTGTAGATAAATATGAACTGAAATAACTATTTTCAAGCAATACATGAGCAATTATATTTTGTGTTAATACTGCAACCAACCCGCTGCTATGACATAAAGAATAAAGGTTGGCATTTAACTTTTACTGGTTTATATATAAAAGAAAAGGTAAGTAGACCGTATAATAAAAAATGGTTCATCAAATTTTGGATGAGGTTAACCTCATCTGAAATGCTAATTGAATAGAACATATTTCTATCTGTGCTGTAAAGTGTTTCTCACCTCGACAAACTTTTTAATATTGTATTAAAGATGTAAAATGGTAGTGGAAGTTTTCGAATAGTTACATACAACCGGAACAGAAGTAACAAAATTAGTTTACTACCTATCCTCCTGAATACAAACAACACAAGTTTATCCGACGAAGGCAGGAAAACAGGTTAAAGAAGTACAGACAGCGAAAAGTTACTGTTAATAAATTCATTGACGAAGTAATTCGAAATTGAGAACATCAATTGGGTAAAACAAAATATACGTTGTGCCAGAAATTACCATGTTCGGCAGGGAAATATCTGGTACCGCATGGCCGGGTCGAAAACATATATCATCGTGGAGTTTCAATCCATAGATGGAGGTGTGGAAAAAAAGCTTGGTTGGGATCGACATATATCGTTTGTACTGAAGTGCAAACACCAGACGACAACGGCAAGTCGGGCATGAAATTACATGCAAGATCGGAGAGGAGGTAAAAAGTCATGAATCAAACTATCAGAAAGTACATGCAAGAAAATCCAGAATTTAACATTGGAATTAAAGTATTCTGCCATCTTAGACTTGAAGGAGAGGAAGTTTTAAAAAAGAAATTTAGATGGAAGAGTGGGTTACGAAGTAAGCGAAGAGGAAGATTTGGTTGGTGTGTGGTGGAAAATGGTTGGGAAGGAGGAAAAAAACAGTAGAGGTTCCTGGTAAATAGGAGCGGTTATTGAACGAGAAAGAGAGGAAGTTGGATCGGGATGAGAGAGAAGGAAGATGAGATATTGGTCAAATGCTATAGCAGTTTGTTGTAAGTTAAGAAAAAAAGCGGAAGTGGATAAGGAAGCAGTATTTTGAAATGAGAAAGGCATAGAAGTTCACATCAGCATGGAGAGGTTCCTGCTTTAACATAAAGTAATAGATTCTACTACTCATTCTTTCATTTTCTTACAATAATCCCTTTATATGCACAGTTATTCACATTCCTTCTAAGAAATTTTTCAAACAAGGGTCAACTACAGAAAAATATGTCTATTGTAGGGACATTTCTTTTAAACCTTAAAAAACCTTCTCCTATATTAAGCTATTATGATATATGTATACCATTTTGTTGCTGATAAGTTTTATATCCCTTGTATGGTGGTGATGCATATGCATACATGTTGGGACCTTATGTTTACTGGTAAATAACTAAGTTCATATCCTTAATTATACCCATAATAGTTACCGTTGTATCAGTTCTGATGTTGTTGCGGTTAGGAAGTTTACCATGAAATTTAAAAAAGTTGTTTAGTTGGTATGTAAAATGTTAGCATTTTGCATAATATAACACCCTGGCCCTAGTGGCTTCTATACCTTTTTGCTATTTTTTCCACCATAGTTTAACCAATTATGTATAATAATATATATTATTAAAAGTTGAAAATTACATTAAATGTATCTCTTCTTTAGTTGGCTTGCACAAGAAAGGAATGAGGCAGGTAAAATTTGCGTATATCCTCTAGATAGAGGTAACGTACATCATTCTTTTATTTACTTCACTAGGTCCTTTGATGCTGGAATTATGTGAAATGATTTGTTTACTTCAATAGTTCTTGTAATTTCTTTTAATAGTCCATAGTTTGTTAATGTTTAAATTTGAAAATAGAAATAGTGATTCTTTGTATATATTATCTTTTTGAACTGTACTCGGAAGAACCGAATGGATCGAAAAACTCTTTGAGAAAATTAAGTTGTTTCTTCCCGCTTTAACCCATGACACCTATATCCATCGCATTATATATTTTGCAAGGAATGTGTACAAAGCAGAGCACAAGTGTGGGTCTGTTACCTGACCTAGGCATCCGTTTTTTATTATGTTACCCCCGAGGCCATAGGCAATACTTTGTATATATATATATATATATATATATATATATATATATATATATATATTTGCTACTAAAGAAATTATTTGTTAACTATAGTAAATTTTTTTATATTATTGATAGATTCATTATTCTTAAAGAAATGATATATTCATCTTTTCGAAAACTTGTATATATGTTCATAAATTTTCCTAGTGGACAAATGCTTCATAGGTAAAACGGTTTTGTGAATAATTTAGTTGATGCCGACTGAATTTTTCTGGAACTTCAAATAAAAGTTCAAATGTTGCCAGTTTGATTCAAACATTTTATGTTAAAGCAAAGTCTTGTTTCAATTAGCAGCTATTATCTAGCTTTTTGGGCCGGCTATATTTAGATCGACTGGACAAGTTAGACTAGATGATCATCAAAGAAGACATCCTGGAGAGATGATTATTAGTGTGATGTCCCAGAATTTTGGGTAATACTTATTTAATAATTTCCATTTATAATTTATTTTAAAATATGTAATATTGATTTAATAATCTAATTTAACCAAATGTTATATTTTTCAAAACTAATTATTAATCTAATTTAACAAATGTTATCTTCTCAAAACTCAATAATAATAATTTAATTTGGAATGTTTATTCTTTTCAAAAGATAATAATATATATATATATAATTAATAATAATTAATCTTTCTAAGTTAATAAAAAAATATTCTATTTATAATGTATATATGTATACATTGTAAAAAAATAGGAAATTGGTTTCAATTTAAATTTAATAAAAATGTTTTCAAATTATAATATATATGTCTATATATTGTGATTTGGATTTCTGTTTTAAAATTCAAATAATTTTTGAAGTTAGTATTTAACATGTTCTATTTATAATGTATGTGTATATATATATATATATATATATATATATATTTGTGTATATATATATATATATATTGTAAATAGAAAAATATTGGATTAAACTTAAATAGAAAATGTGTTTTCAAATTTTTAATATACATATGTATATACGGTGATTTGGAAGATTTTGATTTGATTTAATAAAATTCTTTTCAAAAGATTTTAAAAATTAATCTTTTATTTTCAAAACACTTAAAGAAAAGTTTATTTTATTAAAAGTATAATAGCTTGAAAATAGTACATTATTATAAAAGGTTAATTTGTTTTCTTTTAAATTGGTCTTTGAAAATAAATTTAGTTTTTTATATATAATATCAATGTTTGATATAATAACTTAAGTTTAAACTTTTAAAATAAAATTTAAATAAATGTTTATTTTCTTTCTTTTAAACTTATCCTTAGAAAATGGAGTTTTAAATAGTTACATTTCATAGTTATATTAAACATAAGTATTTAGGTTAATATGTAATTAAGGTTTAATTCATTTGTAAATAAGTAATTAATTTAAAAAGATAAAATTAACATTTGTAACATAATAAATAAATTTAAAATAAGGATTTACATTTTTCGTTTACTAAAGATTGAGTAAATACACTTGTAAGCTTTTGGACAATTCAAGAAACAAGTGGAAAGTCTTTGTTTTAAAGAAAATTTTGTTAAGCTTTAAAAGAAAAGGTCAGTATATTTTCTTCAGCTAGAAACTTCATTAATTTTCTTCAACTAAAAAAAAGAAAAAAAAGAAAAAAAAGAAAGATCATTCAAACTGAAACCAAAAACAAAATTCAGACTGTAATCAAAATCTGAAGCTACTTTACAAACTCAGATCCAAATTTTCAATCTGAAGAACATACAATTCAATATGGAGATTCAACAGCAAGATTTCAGTAAAAATTCAACGTCCAACGGTTCAAAACAGAAAGATGCAAAGCAAATTCAAAGTCCAGGAAGACTAAGTAATTCTATGTTCTCTGCTTCTAAAACTCTGGTGAGTAAACACCTTTTAAAAACAGTTTTAAATCTTTTATATGTTTGTTCGGTGAAATGAATGATATAGTAATTATGATATCAATGTTTGCATGTGTGATTTGAAGATGAATACAAATGTATATATAGTAGTGACTGTAAATATCTGTAGGTATGCAGATTCTAAAACTCTGTTCTTGTTCATGTTCCTGATTTTAAAAAATAATTCCTATCTTCCAAGTTAAGCACTATTAATCATTGAACATTGAAAGGAATTTGAACATAATGAAGTAATCTTGTGTTTAAAAATAAATTTAAATATTTATATTGAACAAATATTCTGTAAATTTTAGATTTACAGTGAAAAATCAAAATTGAATGAAAATCAGTTTCAATAATTTAAATTTCTGATCATATGACCTGAATTGGAATACAAAATTATGAATTTTAACATGAATTTGGGAATTTATAATTTAGTATTCAAAGAGAAATTGAGATTTGCTTGAATTTGGGTCCTTGGTCGATTGCCGTTAATCAAAGTTGAGGTGGTGGTCGAGCTTCGGCATGGAGGTGGTCGTGATACCTGGGAATGCAGGAAAAATGGTGTGTGATGCTAACGATGTTTGAGGTGATCGACGCTTGGCAAAGCAGGGTTTTGTATCTGTTTTCTGTTTGGATCGGAATCGTCATTGGTTCGTCGTCGTTGATGTTTCGGAGTGGATCGCTTGAGGGGGAAAAGCTTGTGTGGTTCGAGGCACGTGTGTGGATGAGGTGGCAGGCCCTCCGGTGATGGGTTTTGCCGATGGCAGCGATTTCTTGGGTCGAGTATCATTTCGGGTTGAAGTGCTGATGCACCATTTTTCTAATCAGTGATGCTTTCGTCAATTCCCGGGGACGAGGTGGTCGTAGGGGAAAGGGGTGACTTGTGGAGTGTCGCGACAATATTCGTCGTCGACCAAGTCCGGTGTACATGTGCACGGTGTCGCTCGGTGTATCTGCTTTTGTTTTGGGAAGAGAGAGTTTGGCCATGGGTTTTTCGTTGTTTGCTCGAGGCTTGTCTCGTGTTTGTATCGCGTGCAACTCGAAGACATTAGGAAGGTTTGTCGCGTGAGTTTTGTCTCGAGTAGTTTGGTTCCAAGATTTGTATGCTGTTTGATTTTTACTGCAAATTGAATTTAGAAATCTAAAGCAAACTAAGTTTTTAGAAAAACAAAGTTTAAAACAGTTTAAAGATGTTTGAATGTTTAAATTTAGAACTTTGCATTCAAACAAGTTAAGTTAATTTTGCTTTTAAAATAGTTTGTTTTTAAAAGTTTTAGTATCAACCGGACTTTGTACTATATAAAATGAATTTCCAAAATTTGAAGGCAAGTTGAATTTTAAACAAAGTGTTTAATTAATAATGAATGAAGGTTTGACTTAAAAAGAATTTTAGTTTTAAAGTTTGGATTCTTTTTAAAATTTAAACTTTTGTTTTGAAAATAGTTTGTTTTCAATTTTTCTTTGTTAAATGATATAATAATGTTTTCAAATAAAATTGTTATTGAAGTGATTTAAGTGTGATTAAAGTAAGGTATTTAACTTAGATAAATTAAAAGATGATGATTTGGTATAAACCAAATACAAGCTTTTGAATTTAAAATTTTAATTTTAAAATGATTGATAAGAGTAAATGAAATATATGGTTTAACTTAATCAAGTTTCATTTATAAAGGTAATTAAAGTATAATTACTTAATTAACTTAAATAATGTGGGTAATTAAATTAAGGTAAATTGGTTTGTGTAATTAATTTAGTATAATTAATTATGTTATTAAGGATTGTTTAATCTATGTTAATTAATTAAGTAATAAGTAATTAAGAAGTTAATTACTTAATAATTAAGAAGAATTATTTAGGATAATTACTTAATGAAGTAATTAAAGCAATTAATTACTCGGTGTAATTAATTAAGTTATTATGGATGATTTCAGTTAATTAATTAAGTTTAATTAATTAAAAAGAATTACTTAATAATGGGATTAAGTATGATTACTTAATGTAATTAAAGAGGTGTAATTACTTAGTGAAGTAATTAATGAATAATTACTGAATGTAATTAATTAAGGAAATTACTTGATGAATAGTAATTAAAGAATAATTACTTAAGGGAAGTAATTAAGGGATAATTACCTAGTGTAATTAAAGGATTAATTAATGTAATTAATCAAGGAGTTGGTTTAATTGGTGAAGAAATTAAAGGAAGTTAATTACTGATGTGATTAATCAGGTTTGATTAATAAATGTAATTAAGATTATAATTATTTATTAAATGTAATTAAGAGAACAATTGATTGATAAAGTAATTAGAGGGTCATTAATTAATGTAACTAATGAATAATTAATTGTTTAATTAATAAATAAATATGATTAATTATAAGATAATTAATCAATGAAGTGAGGAAAGAAGTAATAATTAATTAATGTAATTAATTAAAGATTAATGTAATTAATTATAGTTAATTAATTAATTATAAAATTAATTAAGATTAATAAATGATTAACGATAAACTAATTTGTGTAATTAATTTAAAGGCTAATTACATAGTGTAATTAAAGAATAATTAATCTAGGTAATTAATTTAGAATATGATTAAAGGATAATTAATCTATAATTGAAGATTTATTAATTCAATTATGAAGGTAATTAAAGAGTGATTGGTTAATTAATTGTAATTAATTAATGATTGATTAAGCAGGATTAGTTGTTAATTCTCAAGTAATTAATTTAATTTAAGATGATTAAATTAATTATAAAAGGAATTAATGATGCCTGTTTGTGGAATATCTAGATTGGTTGATATCTATTGAATGATATGTTGTGATATTCTGTGATATGATATTTTATATATCAGTGATAAATGCGTGATATTTATCTGTGAATGATGCTGTGTGAATTTAATGTTTTAAATTGAATTAATCTGTTAAACTTAAATCACTTGGACATTAAGATGGCGTTTGGATTCGGTGAGACCGGGATCGGGTTTCCAAATTTGGAATTCCGAAAACCACATCGATCCAAATTAAATGTTAGGTCGTGAATCTCAAGAGAAGAGTGAAGACTCGAGGTGTAAGGACTATTGTCGTTAATACTCTGAGGGTGATTCCAATACGAGTTAAACGGGGGTAGTACTTTCAGGTTCGAGATGAAGATTCAGAGTGCAAGGGCTATTGTCGTTAACTCTGAGTGTGATTCCAAAACGAGTTTAACGAGATAGTGCCTTCGGTTTCGTTCGAACCCGGAACGAACTTGTATGGGTTGAATGCTTTCAGAACATCGTCAGGTGGACGATGAGCATTTTAAGATAGATGTGTTCTATAAAGGTAATTGTAGCCTCAAGCCTCATCAACCGAGAACGGCTAAAACAGGGGAGGTGCAGCAAGGCTAAGTGGGTCATGCCCAAGTAGGACGAGATTTACCCCTGTCTAGAGGTCCCTTTTTATTTCGGCTGTGTGGACGGTTGATCATGACAACTGCCGGGGTTGTCTTGTTCGGGACTGTCCGGTAAGGGACGGTTCCGGCCTTGTGTTGCAGGGGATTGGGAGTGATCCTCGATACGGTGATCTAGGCCACGTACTATGATGAGCGGTACCTCAGTAGCCCTGCCATTGTATGGAATCCAAACTCCAATAAGTGCCTGTACGGTTTTGATTGTGCCCAACTATGTTGGAACGTTAGATGTAAGCATTCCAGCTATTTCTGTATTTTATTTTGAAAACCCTAGACCCTATTATAATATCACTAGATTTCCTATCAAATGTTTTGGTTAGCGTAAGGTAAAAACTTACCCATGTTTATTTGTGGGAAGTCTTACATGATACCTTTGTTTTCAAAGGATTTTCAAAGTTAAGCAACTTTAAACCGTTTACTCACACCAGACCCATGTTTGACCCAAGTGTTTATTTTCTGTTTTATTAAGCTCTTGGGTACTCATATTATGTATGAGTAGTCGAGGGATTCAGGTTTGCTTTGACGAGTTCTAGAGGAGATATGGAGCAGGTGGCTTCAGCGTGTAGATATATGTATAGTGTTCTACTGTGTTAGAGTTGTATCTGTATCTTTGTGTTGTACTTGAGTTGTAATATCTAGACAGGTGTTATAACTGTCTAGTTTGTATTGTTGGAGCTGTATAACTCTTATTTATATGATACTATGTAATATTTTATTTGACAAATATAATGTATTCGTTCCGCTGTGAGATTTTGATGTTGTTTGGTTCTTTCTTTTCCATCTTTTCTCCTTTCTATCCCTTTCTTTCTTCTTAATCATGCATCTTTCTGTGGTATGAAAGGCGGGTCGTTACAATTAGGTTCAAAAATCAAGCGCAGTCAATGATATGAAGCGATGATCAAACGAGGCCGATGGATAGACTCTCCATAGTATTCTAAGTGTGGAATAATATCTCATTTAGGCGGGGGTTCAGGGCTTATCTCTTTCCTTAGGGGATCGGTACATATCCTCAATTAATGTCTCAAACTTGGTAAGATCGATAAAAAGTGACAAGGAAGGCCCCATGAGGCTACATTCCAAGTTTCAAGTCATTTGGAGTTCGTATGCTCAAGTTATGGGAAAATTACTTCACCTATCAAAAGGGATCATTATAAAAGGGGTCGGTATTAAAAGGGATCGGCCTCAAAAGGGATCGATATAAAATGGATTGTGACGCCCCACCTCTATGCTCACAATAACAAAGGTTATTATAAGGAATAACGTCTGCTATTGCGAAGAATAAGACTTGTTACAAGCGACCATCCGTAAGTTATGCCTTAGACGAGTATTGATTACATCGATAAGAGTTGTATAAATTACTCCCAAAGATATAAATTCAATCCAAATCTAAAACGAAACTACAGTGGCTAAAGAAAAATCCAGAACAACTCATAATAACAACAACACTGATAGTATAATCACATCAGAACAGAAATATCAGATATAGAGCGTAAGACAATTCTGGAATACATGCTACAACAAACGATAGTTCACATGATCCAATTGTACATATACATATCCATCAATACATACATAAGATAAGGACTAATAAACCAAAAGCACTCCTCGAGGACTAGACAAAAGATGATGCGAATCCCAAAAGCTGAAGCTACTACAGAATCAAAGATAGAGATCACCCTGAAATAACTCGGTCTGACCTGAGTATTATTTAAAAGAAAATAATAAACGGATCAGTCTAATTTATTCTTAGAAGTGAATGCATCATAAACAACATCAATTAAAATAATAATAATCTCGAATGAGACTATTCAACATAAGAAATCAACATATTTAAATGAAGAAATCACATCAAACTCCATCAAAATCAACTTTCAAATTCACAATTGAATTTAAAACAACAATTTACCAAATCTAGAAATAAAAAATAGATAACTAGAAAATCAACACAAACACGTGCATCTCAAATGGCCGAAGCCTACCAAGTACTATAAATTTTTGGCTCCCACAAATGACCCGAAGGTCTTGTACTGGTAATTGACCCGAAGGTCCAACAAAGTGGCTCGAAAGCCCAACAAAATCATCAAAATATCAAACAACTACAAATATTTCATTAACGAGTCCGGAATTAACCGAAATAGTAAAAGTGTGGTTCCATACTCCGCACTTTTGCTAAATCGTTTAAATCTCTTCATCGTTTCCTTGAAAGTGCAAAATTGTGTATTTTATATAAATAACATTTTACGTTCTTAAACAGACAAGTTCGGAATTAACCGAATTAGTAAAAGTAAGGGTTCATAGTCCTTAAATTTTCTGAATCGTTTAAATTGCTTCCTCATTCTTTTGAAAGCGCAAACTGTAAAAATTTTGAAAACAATTTTATTTTGAAACGATTTTTAAAACACGTGTACAAAACAACAACAAATATGGCAATTTCGACGAGGAAATTGCCTATCACAAAACACCGTAAAAAAGGATACCGAATGAACGTTGCGGGATAACCACTTAAAAATTTACTTTAAAATTGACGGTTACTGAAGTCAAAACGACTGTAATTTATATTCGTCAAAATTGTCGTCAAACAACATGCTTCAAAATACCGTACCGGTGCATATATTTCGTTATAAAAATAACGGCAACAATTTACGTTTTAATACCAAACATCGGTTCGACGTAAATTAACCGGTAGGTTGTACTACTATAAATCCAACAAAACGTTGCACTGTCCACTTGCACATGTGCTTTGTTTATTTGTACGAAACTCATAAACACACTTTTCCTTTTGCATAAAAATAGTGAACACGTCACTTGTTCTAGTTTGCATGCATATAACCTACTATTTACACACGAAAGAAAGTAATACCAGAGCCTGGGCAAACTTCTTTTCTCATAAATGACAAAATGATGAATGCTTGAAACCAAGTTCAAACATTTTTGCTAAAAAGATTTTATACATTGCTTACTACACGTCTGTAACAATTTCCAAACTAATGTGGCTTGCCCAAAATTTGCAATCTGTGACTCACTTTCATGCATGCACACCCCAATTACACTACAAAATGCAAAATGCTTGAGTGATATGCGTGAGATATAAAACACTTTCAAGTGACCTGGAATTTCATGCATACTACAAAATGCAAAATGCTTGAAGAAACAATATGGCTCAGGCACACTTTTATGCATGGAAGACGTAGATGTTAGTGGCGTGGATATAAATTGGTATAATGCAAACTGTAACCATACTTAACAAAAATAAACTTATACCCATGCACCAATCAAAACCATGGTCTAGAAATTGCTATACTCACGTACGCACATAGTTTGAAGATCGTGTATTAATCTAATTGATCAAACCGAGTACAAAAACATAACAAAAAATTACAACTTCAGGCAAAGTTTGCATGTTCAGAATATATAAATGCACTATTTCTAGTTGTAATACTTCCCTACTACACTTCATGCACAGGTGAAAATCAATATAGGACAAGCATTAAAATGCTCAGAAAGACAAATGGTATATACTTACACAGTTATCATTAGTGCAATATATAAAACAATATAAACTATGTATTAGTGCAAGAATGATGTATACATGCTTTACACGCACTGGAACAAGAATGTAGGCAATAAAAACCTGGGCAACACCTTACTAAGCAAGCACGCATTTTTTTTCATGCATACACAATTGTGGTCTGGAAAATGAAACTCGGTCCAAATTTTTGATGGCACGCAACAAATAGAACCAAGATGTACAACTTGGACTTGTAATATGGTTTTTGTACACACGCATAAAGCAATTACCCCAAGCACCTGACAACTAAGCCATTGCATGCATTCAATAATTTAGAAACGTGAGTATTTAAACTCGCCGGTAAAAGTTTTCTTCAGAAATTCGCTAGCAACCAAAACCACTCTGAGCTATGCCTAGATCTACCATTCAAATTTGCACAGAGCTATTAAAGAAAAGAATAAGCAAAGGATAATTGCTTTTACACAATTTTGTGAGCACGTTGAAAATAAGATGCTGGCCAAATAATTTTGTACAAGTGCATTAATTATAGACGTACAAAAGAAGTGAGAAAGGACACAGCTAGCCTAAGAAAATGATGAAAATGATAATATAAAAATAAATAAAAAACAAATGCCCACCTGGCTCTTATGAACCAGAGGTGATAGGCGTACAATATTGTTCACATATTTGGTTTTAAAACTTTGCTCACAGCAGTGAAATTTTTATGATCTAATTTTTGTTTTCCAAACTTTTAAGCAGGTATATTTTAAACAAACTTTTACCAAGAAAACACACGACATGATACGAAGATGATGATAGTGAATAATGTGATCACTTTGCTTTGAGATGTACCAATATTCACATATACACGTGAATGCAACTGCAGTCTAATTCCAATGTGCAACAACTGGAAATTATGCAACTGACTTCGCAACAAATTTGCATCATTTTTATTTTATATTTTCTTCAAATTTTTAATTAAAAAATTTCTATTTAAAATATTCACTCCGACAGTAATTCAAAAATTACGGTCGTTACGTTTTTTATAAAAAAACATTTATTACGGCGGTAATAAAATCACGGTCGTTACAGACTCCCCCTTATAAAAATTACGTCCCCGCAATTTTCATACTAGAAATAGTCAATAACGTAAATAATTCATCACAATAAAGATCAAAATGGAAAAGATAGATCAAGAATACTAGAGGAGAGAAAACCCGGATAAGAACGCTCGATGAATTCTCTGGTTTCCCAAGTGCAATCCTTGGAGTTTGCGGACCATTGAATCTTCACGAGCGGAACTTCTTTGTTCCGAAGGCGTTTCATCTCCGCAGCTAGCACACGAATTGGATTTTGCACAATAGACAAGTCGGGTGAGATCTCAAGATCTTGCAACATATGAGGATCAATAACAGGATCTGAATCTCGAAGACATCGACGAAGCTGAGATACATGAAATACGACGTGAATTCCCGAAAATTGAACAGGTAGCGATACACGATAAGCAATTGGGCTAATGCGTTCCGTAATAGGAAACGGTCCAATATAACGAGGAGCCAATTTCCTGGAGCTATTAAAACGCGCCACACCTTTCATCGAGGAAACACGAACGAACATAAGATCGCCAACATAAAATTCCAAAGGCTTCCTACGATGATCGACATAAGATTTCTGCCTATTCTGAGCCTCTTTCATTCTCTATCTGATAATATCAATCCTCTCGGAAGAATCACGAATATAATCGGGGCCAAGAACTAACTTTTCCCCCGATTCTAACCAACAAGATGGTGATTGACACGGCCTTCCGTAAAGAGCTTCGAAAGGAGCCATACCGGTACTGGATTGAAAACTGTTGTTATAAGAAAATTCAACAAGAGATAAGTGGTTTTCCCAACTACCATCAAAATCAAGAATACAAACTCGAAGGAGATCCTATAAAACCTGATTCACCCTTCCAGTCTGACCATCAGACTGTGGATGATAAGCTGTACTAAGATTGAGCTTAGTGCCCAAAGCTTTCTGAAGACTCCGCTAGAAACCACTAGTAAAAAGCGGATCCCTGTCACTAACAATTGAACTAGGCATACCATGAAGTCGAACGACTTCTTTAATAAATAGCTTAGCCAATAAAGGAGCAGTCTGATTGGACTTGATAGGAATAAAATGGATTGATTTAGTCAATCTCTCAACAATCACCCAAATACTAGTATGGCCTGACCTCGAACGAGGTAGAAAATCAATGAAGTCCATGGAAATCTGATCCCATTTTCATAATGGAATCTCAAGAGGCTGCAAAAGACCACTGGGACGCTGGTGTTCTGCTTTAACCAGTTGACAAGTCATGCAAAGACCTACATAACTTGCAATATCACGCTTCATACCCTCCCAATAGTATAAGCGTTTCATATCAGCATACATCTTACTACTACCTGGATGGATAGTATACGTAGAACGATGACAGTCCTCAAGAATGTCATTTCTAAGATTAGAAATATCAGGCACGATCAATCTACCCTTCTTCCGAATACAACCATGAATATCAATATCGAAATCCTTCAGATCATCACTTCAGGATTTCGATTTACAACTCTGAATAAGAAAAGCAATATGTGGATCTTGTTTCTGGGCATCGGCAGCACGATCCAACAAACTAGGACGAGCTTCCATGCTAAATAAAAGCATGGGAGAATCAGAAACTGAAGGACGGTCTCTAATTTCGCAAAGAGATAAAGCTTCCAAAATATTCCACTCTGCTAGCATCATGGAAACAACAACCTGCTGCTTACGACTAAGCGCATCAGCAACTCTATTACTCTTACCAAGGGTATACTGAATATCGAAATGATATGTAGCAAGAAATTCGAGCCAATGTTGTTGCCTCATATTAAGCTCTTTATGAGTAAATAAATACTTCAGAGATTTGTGATCAGTGAAGAGAATAAAACGCTCGCCCAATAAATAATGTCGCAAAACCTTTAGAGCAAAGACTATGGCGGCTAACTCCAAATCATGGGTAGCATAGCGAATCTCGTTAGGCTTTAGTTGTCTAGAAGCATAGGCAACTACTCTATCCTTTTGCATGAGAACAGCACCGAGCCCAAAACCACTGGCATCGGTATAAACAACAAGATCATGATTCCCTTCGGGAACCACTAAGATAGGAGCATGAGTAAGGAGATCTTTTAGCTTCAAGAAAGAATTCTCACACTTATCTGACCAAATAAAAGGAACAGCTTTTCTCGTAAGAGTGGTAAGCGGTAAAGCAATACGAGAAAAGTCCTTAATAAACCGGCGATAATAACCCGCCAATCCAAGAAAACTACGGATCTCAGTAACAGTCTCGGGCCTCTTCCAATTCTGAATAGATTCGACCTTGGAAGGATCGACAGAAATACCATCGGAAGAAACGATATGACCGAGAAATTTCACCCTATTCTCCCAGAAGTGACTCTTGGAGAATTTGGCATAAAGCAGATGCTGACGAAGAGTGCTCAAAACAATCTCCAAATGCTGAATATGATCGGCTTCAGATTTGGAATAAATAAGAATATCATCAATGAAAACCAAGATGAACTTATCGAGAAATTTTTAAAATATCCGATTCATAAGATCTACAAAATACGTCGGAGCGTTCGTCAAACCGAACGGCATAACAAGCCATTCGTAAGAACCATAACGAGTACGGAATGCGGTGAGAGGAATGCTATCTTCCGCCACTCGTAACTGATGAAAGCCGGTAGCAACATCGAGTTGGGAGAAGAGCTTAGCGCCACTTAATTGATCGAACATGTCATCGATCCTTGGTAATGGATACCTATTTTTGATAGTAAGCTCGTTAAGCTTGCGATAATCAATGCAAAGCCTAAGAGTACCATCTAGCTTCTTAACGAAGATAACGGCGGCGCCTCAAGGAGACGAGCTAGAATAGATAAAATGATTGGCTTCCAACTCAGATAATTGTTGCTTGAGTTTCTCATTTTCCTTAGCAGACATCCTCGTGGGAGGACGACTGACAGGATGTGCACCAGAGATAAGATCAATACGGAACTCTATTGCCCTTTTTGATGGCAATCTAGAAATAGGCTCGAAAACATCAGAAAAATCACAAACAACAGGAATATTATCTATGTCATCCTCAGATTCGAAGGAAGACATAAAAGCATTCGAAGTATGATCCATGCTTCAAAATATAATAGATAATTGCTCGCTAGCATCGGGATGCTTGAGATATAAAGTTCTTTCGGGACATAGGATTTGAACTTCATAACGGACGAGCCAATCCATACCCAATATCATATCAAAATCAAGATGATCCATAACATATAGACTCGCATGAAAGGAGAAACCACAAAGAATAATCTCAACATCAACACACAACAAGCCAAGAGTAGCGGATCCGCCAATAGGATTTACGATCCTCAAAGGATTGCAAAGGGTAACAACATCTAAATGAATAGTATCAACAAGCTCCTTTGACACTAATGTGATGCACCAGTATAGAAAAGAACTCTAATAGAACGGCCATGAAATAAAACAAAACCTTCCAAAATAGAAGGAGTAATACCTTTGGGCTGAGAAGAAACACCAGAAGCTTTAACAACATTAAGCTTCCCAGATTTGAGACCCTTAAGAGCAGTAGGACAATAAAAATTCCAATGACCTTCTTTCTTGCAATAATGGCAAATGCGAGGTTTAGGACAACTACGAAGAAGATGATCCAAAGAACCACAATTATAGCACGCCCTCTGAATAGAAGGTGCACTACTAGGCTGAGAATTAGAGGCGGCTTGCTTCTTCTTCTGCTGGTTGGAAGAATTAGGCTTACGAAATGGAAACCTCTTCTTGTTGGGATTCTGAGAAACCTCAACATCATCACCACTATCACATTCCTTTTCAATAGCTTCAAGACAAAGAGCCGATCAACAAGCTCCTCAAAAGAGAGCTTAAGCTGAAGCAAAAGAACTTTCTTCAAATATTTATTCAAACCATCAACAAAACGAAGATTCTTTTTGCGTGGAGTGTTAATAAACTCAACTCCGTATTTGGACAAGGCCTCGAAAGATGCAACATAATCAGAAACAGATGACTTTCCTTGCTTCAACTCAAGGGAACTACGAGCAAGATTAGCCTTTTCTGATTCAGGAACGAACTTAAGTTTGAATCGTTCCTTAAACCGAACCCAAGAAAGAGAGGACTCATCAACTTTCGCAATAAAGATCTCATACCAATCAAGCGCACGATCTTGCAACATACTAGATGCCGCGAGAACGTGATGATGATCCGAAAGATCCATCCAAGAAAATATGCGCTCACAAGTGCGCAACCAAGTCTGAACCTCCATAACACTTTCCGATCCCTTGAAAGGCTTGCCTCCAAGGTGGGAATAGTCACTACACATGCGAGCGAAGGCAGACTTCTGAGTAGGAGCTGCGGGACTAGCAACAGGAGGCTGAGTACCACGAAATAGCTCCATAAACTGATCAGCTGACATATAGACCCCGTCCGGATGATAACCACTAGACGGGCCTGCAGAAGAACGCTTCCCTCTACCTCTTCCAGCCATAGGCTGAGAGATAAGAGAAGTTAAGGATTAGTTAAAACAATACACAACTGATAAGAAATTTAACAAATGGAATACTACGGAATATAAAATTTATTCCTAGACGTACTCCACATGTTAAAGTGGAAAGAATAGATTAGAAAGGCACGAATAAAAACCCTGAATAGTTGTAACACATGTTCCATTCTTTTTCTGTTCTGTGTTTATTACAATTTATTCTGAATTTTAGCTCTGATACCAAGTTGTGACACCCTACCTCTATGCTCACAATAACAAAGGTTATCATAAGGAATAGCGTCTGCTATTGCGAAGAATAAGGCTTGTTAGAAGCGACCATCCGTAAGTTATGCCTTAGACGAGTATTGATTACATCGATAAGAGTTGTATAAATTACTCCCAAAGATATAAATTCAATCCAAATCTAAAACGAACTACAGTGGCTAAAGTAAAATCCAAAACAACTCATAACAACAACAACACTGATAGTATAATCACATCAAAACAGAAATATTAGATATAGAGCGGAAGACAATTCTGGAATACATGCTACAACAAACGATAGTTCACATGATCCAAATTGTACATATACATATCCATCAATACATACATAAGATGAGGACTAATAAAACGAAAGTACTCGAGAACTAGACAAAAGATGATGCGAATCCTAAAAGATGAAGCTGCTACAGAATCAAAGATAGAGATCACCCTGAAATAAATCGTTCTGACCCGAGTATTATTTAAAAGAAAATAATAAATGGATCAGTCTAATTTATTCTTAGAAGTGAATGCATCATAAACAACATCAATTAAAATAATAATAATCTCAAATGAGACTATTCAACATGTGACGACCCTGAATTTTGGACAATTGAAATTTGAAAATTTGATTGATTTTTGATAGTTGAATGATAGTTTAACTTGAATTTCAAATATCAGGATGAATTTGGCAATTTAATTATTGAATTTAATTATAGAATTTTGGGTAAAATTGTAAATCTTCAATTTTAAGCCTATTAAAAATAATTTGATGGCTTAGAAAATTTATATTGATAATACTGGAGATAATGGAAGCTTCAGAATTTAATTTTGAAACTGTTTTGTTCAGTATTGAAATTTTATCGTTTAAATCGATATTTAAAAATAGTCTTCCTAGGCACACTCTCAGAATTTGACGAAACCAGTTCCATTGGATCTGTAATATTTTATTATTATCGGATTTCAATTTTCGTAGTGTTAGAAGTGATCGTTTGACCGTATGATAAGAAAACGCGTTGAAATTTATATCGAAATTTAATTATATAAGTGGTTCTAAAAGCTATCTTCTCCATATGATCGAATTTGGACTCGGAACCTTTTCCATTGCGTTCGGAATGGGGGTATAACATTATGAACGCCTGGCGACATGCCTTGATTGGAGATCGAGATTTTAGTCTTCGTTTTCAGGACGATTTAAATTCGAATTCAAATTTAAACATAAGCGATATAATTTCATTTAAAACACAATTGCGGATCTAAGCAAACACGTTGAATTTTTAAGCACCTGTCCTTCCAATTTTAACACGCGCCTTTTTTTGGAAAAAAATAAAATAAAGATAACGAATCTATCGTTTAAAGGAATATACTGAGCAAATCTTCAAGCTTGAAAATAATGTCCGAAGATGAATCAATAGAAAATAAATTTGAACTCAGATCTATCGTGTCCCTATAATCCTCTATATCGAGCGAATTCATTCGTTTAATAAAAAAAAAGGAAGTAAACTGAATCGTTCGAGAATAGCTATCTCAAGTTCTTAATGGCCGAAACCCTATCGCGCAAGCATCCTCGTCGCAAGATCAAAGGAAAGACTCGTGACAAGTTCATCATCGTGTGGAATTGGAAGGAAGGTATTACAGTTGGGTCGCGATCAAATTTCTCAGCGAAGTCGCAAGCTTCGATTTTGGGGTTTCTCGGCGATTTTGAAGTCGCGATTTGGGATGGTGGTTGTGGGCATTCTCGTGAGCATTTGGAAGCGACGACAACGACTGCAATTGTGGCGAGCACGTGGTCGAACGCAAGTCGTGGTGAGGGGAGGATGTAGTTGCATGGGGATGTCGGTGATTTTGGTGTTGTTTGTGGCCTCGAATTAGTCGTAGAAGCGGCGTGTGATGGTCAGTGAGTGGTGGTCACGAGTTTGCGAGCTGTTGGTAGGGTCTGAACGGTGAGATATTTATATATTTACGATTCATTTTCTCTATATGTTTATAAACCAACTTATTTTCTTCAAAAAAAATTTGGGTTTATATATATATTCTGTAAAATAGATCCTTGGGATTATTTACATAGAAATTTATACAGATAAGTTTTGGAAAAAAAATAAAGAAATTTTAAAATGTTTGGTAGTTTATATATATATATATATATATATATATATTTGAAAACCAATAATTATTTTTATAAGTATGTGTATATGATTTCAAAAGGAAAAAAAGGGCTTGAAATTATATAGGGATTTTAAAATGTTTGAGGAATTGGTAAAAGTTAGATTTTTGAAATCTATGGTTTATTTTTATATAAGAATAGTTGTGGCTTCCATTTAAAAATAAAAATAGGGTGAAAAATATAATATGATAAAGAAATAATCTTTTAGTTGAAATGGAATGGTTAACTAATTAATTTATTTAAAGGTATTTAATTTTAAATTAATTAATTAAAATCAATAGGAATTAATTTTTCAATTTATTCAGATATTAATAAACTGTATAAATATTTATACAAGGTTTTAAATCGTGAAGAAATAGCTGGAATGGAAAAGGATTGCATGCAAATTAAAGGAGAGATCTTCTCACTCAAAATTTTAATTGAAAATTCCAGTTATTGATTGGTTGTGGAATTGTGATAGTTAAATTAAAATTGATTGATTGTGTGTTTGGATAATTTATTTATTATTAGTTATATTAGTTTAGACCCTATGCACCGCATAATAGCGGAGGTTATTATATTAAACCCATGTACCGCGATATTCCAACTTCGAAGAGGAATAGGTATTATATATGTACTTGGAGTTGTTGATTTCCTGCACTGTATAGCGGATGAGACCCTATGGCGCCGCATAATAGCGGATAATATTTTATAAATCTCATATACCACGATATTCCACCTCGAAGTGGAATGAGTATTTAATTGTGTGCTAACGTCTGTGGATGCAGGAAAACAGGTTGGAGGGATCCAACTGGATTCCTCAAGTATTTAATTTGTTACGTATGTTGTGTGTTGATTATTTTTAATTCGTGTGAATGTTTGTGATTGAAACCGTGAAGGCTGTAATTTAGCCAAGTATATTTTTGGTATCGTAGGAAACCAGAAATATGAAATCGGATTTTTGGAAATTAAAGTAGAAAAGCCTAGACCGTTAAAATTAAAGTATTAAAGTTGATTTTTTTTGTCCGATCGAATTAATTCATAAAAATATTTTAATAAAGGAATTTTGGATAATATTGTTGAAGAAAATTTTCAAGATACGGATTTTAAATATTTGAAAGAGATGAAAGAATTTATTTCAAGAAAATAAATTTAGAAATTAAATTTGGAATTTAATTAAGAGTTGAAATTTATTTTAGAAATCGATTCGGGAATAAATTTGGAGTTAGAATAAATCTTAGGAATCGATTAGGAAAATTGGTTTGGTGTGTTGGAAATAATTTTGGGAAATCAATTTGAAATTGATTTGATAATTGAAAATTAGTTTGAGAAATCAATTAGAAATTGATTTGATATTGGAAAATTTATTTGGAAATCAAATTGGAATTTGATTTTGTGTTTGAAATAAATTGGAAATCAATTTGGGATTTGATTGGGTTTGTAGATGATATTTGGGAATCGATTTAAAATTCGTATATCAGTTGATATTTGGGAATGTAAATTCACAACGGGAAATTTTTAAAGCATGGAATGAAATTTACAAATTGCAATGTAAATTAAAATAAATCAAGAAGATTTATTAATTTATTGGAATGGACCATTTTGTAATGGAAAAAGAATTCTTCCGTGGAAAGCCGAGTATATTTTTAAAATAGCTTTTGAATAAAATTTAAAAGTTCTAGATTTTGTTTTTAAAGTAATATTGTTAAAGAAATTAGTTTTGAAAATTGTTTTAAGCCTTTAAAGTAAAATTTATTTAATAAATTATATAAGGGATTATTTTAAAGATTTAAATTGATAATTGATTTAGGAAACAGTTACTTAAATATTTATACTCTATCTACTAATTTAATTTTAAAATTAGTTTTTGGACTTGAATTTTATATGAGATATTAGTATGATATTTTTCAGAAACTAATATTTAAGCAAATATTCTAAAATAGTTTATTTTAAATGTTTCTAAGTATATTTTGAATAAGTATTTTTATATTATTTTAAAATATTTGAAATCGGCAGATTTTTAGTGGAAATGAATAAATGTTTGGAAATTGATTTGAAATTGATTTTCAAAAGATTGAAGTGTGAAATTTTATCTTGCGAAGATATTGAAAATAATAATTAGGGGAAAATTATTTGAAATCCAGTGACTGTTGTGAATGATTATTGATAGTTAAATAACCGACTATCAATATTGGCCTTAATCGGCATTTGAATTTCGATGCGACCAGGAGTTGAATTCCAAATGGATATTCGAAACCCACATTGAACCTTTTTGATTGTGATGGATCTTTTATTTAAAAGATCGAAGTGGAATTTGTTGTGATTGGTTTGAAGCTGAATGAACAATTATTTTCAAAATAAGCGCTCGTTATTCGGATTAGCCGGGAGAGGACCTTATGTCATAAAACCCATTCCAAATAACGATACGACGAAATGGGATTGAATTTGAAGATGGTGTTGAAGACCGGGTATTTTCGAAAGCGAAAGGATACCTGTCGAATGTCTCTGCACCGGGTTGCTCCGGTATAGAGATTTTATCACCCTTTGTGATGGGGATTCCTGACGTGATTAGTGAATATCCAGATTGCAAGGGCTTCTTTTGAAGTGCCTTCGGTTCCGTTCGATCCCGGAACGGATTTGTATGGATGTGTGTCTGACGTTACACTTTGAGATGTAAAGCTGGTTTCTATCAGATACATTTCTATTGGTGGCGGAGAATTTATTCTCTTAGCTTAAGAGCCTTCTCTGAGACGTACATGCTCAGAGGTTAGTAGTTGATGGTTACTAGTGATACATTTCCAATTTAGTAATGTGGCATACGAAGTGTTGTTGATCATTTGTTGATCGGAGCATGGCTTTGTGAAAAGTGTAGCTTTGTGGACGAGACTTCGTCGAACCTCACACCCCAGAATGGTCAAAACAGGAAGGATGCGGCAAGGTTTTAGGGGGTAGCGCCCCTTAGGGTATGTACATTTCCTTCTGGAGAGAAGTGGTATTATGATATGGAGCCCAGATACTTAACTTATGTAAATATCGCAAACATATATTACTTTGTGATTGTTGTTGTTGAGGATCCTCGGATAAAGGTTGTTTACAACCGGGGGATGGCATACTCGTGTCAGTAGTTACCTATTTTTGCATAGGTAACCCGACCTTGTGTTGGCAGAGATCCGGTTAGGTTCTCGGCGCGTCCATCCAGAGGCGTACCAATGTGGCAATGGGAAGTTCCTTGGCCTGACCATTTATTGAAAATCCAGAGAAACAATACGAGCCCTTTACGATTGAAATTGTATAACCTGCCTCCTCAGGAGGTAGCTATAGCGGGCATAATATAATGGTACCTATGCTGGCTAAGATTAATATTATACTTCCGAAATTTTTTCCACTATGCACTAATAATAATAATATCAAAAGATTTTGCGTATTAAGCATGTTTGACTATCATAAGAAGAAATCTCCTCCAATTCTGCGTTTGCATTGTGTGTGTGGCGGGAAGCCTTATGGTAGTTTCATTTTCTAAAAAGCATTGCGGATTTCTTTTAAATTCCTTTGTTTTTCTTTTGTATGTTTTTAAGATCTCACAACAGTCCCATGACTGGCCTGGAGTTTTTTGTTCCCTCTCTAAACTCTGGGTGTCCATAATTTTCCACACGGGCATCCTAGAGTTAGGTTATCAGGTCATTCTGGAATTCAGGAGTTGCTGTGGAGCTCAAGAGACAAGCTGGATGGAGAAATGTACTTCTGTATACTATTGTCTTTTCTGCTGTTTGTTGTTGTAAACTCTGATAATGTGATGTATAAACTGATATAGTGATTCTGTTTAAAAATATTTAGTTATCTATTGTATATTGTTCCGCTGCGAAATGTGAGATTCTGTTATTGTTTCTCTTCTTCTACCTCTTCATTCTTTAAACCCTAAAGACTCGTAGGTTTGTTCCTCTTTGGCTAAATTGTTGTGGACATTTGCCAGCTAAAAGGGGTACGGATTTACGGGCATTTACATTTGGTATCAGAGCATTTGGTTAAGCGACAACCTTGGCTCTGTTGGATGTTACTCATTAGAGATAGAGTCAGTAGTACTATAGAATGAGTTTGAGTGTAATAATAGATATGAGCGTGTATTTGTTAGTGAATATAAAAAATTGTTTTATATTGTGTTGACTTATCGGTTGATTGTTTATAGATTCTAGTCGGTGCATTCTGGCCAACTGTATCGATAGGGGTTTCTAAACTCTTAAAACAAGATAAACCGATACAGTATTGTTTTGAAATATGGTAAATGAAATAATTTTACCCAAAACTATTTTCGTATATAAAAGAAATAAATTTTCTGTGAATTTTTATAATATATAGTTGCTTGGTTGTTAGGAAGCGATAATATTAGATTATGATCATCGTTGTATGAGGAATTGAAATCAAAAGCTAAGAAAATAAAAATAAGAATGAGATTTGTAAATGTAAATTTTAAATGTAATTTACAATTTGGAATAAAATTCATTAATGGAATGAAATTGGTAATGTGAATGTATAAATGAGTTTTATAAATTGAAATGAGATTTGACTTGGATCAAGTTGAATAAAAATCCAAATATGGGAAAAAATAAAATAAAATGGATTGAATTCAAGTAAACTAATATGATAATTAATCAATTCATGAAATAGGAAAGTTGAATTAGTTAAATCAAAACTTGAATTGTGAGTTAAATAAAAATGGTTTGAATTTGAAGATAAATTCAAGTAAGTAGAGATAAACTGAAAATTTCCTCGTTATTGATAAAATAAATCCGAGATGAATTGAGAAAGGAAAGTTGAAATTTAGATGGATAAGTGAGTAAAACTAATTTAATTAAATTAGTAGATGGAGTGAATTTGATAAATGAAAATAAAATCAAGGATATAAATTGGGAAGTGTTACAAGGAAAAATAAATTTGAATTTTGAGTTGAAATAACTTAAGTAAATATTGGATCAAATGGAGCTAAATGTTAATAAAGGAATTAAAATTAGTTAGTGAAACTAATAAAAAGAATGACAAATTTAATATGGTTCAAAATGAATTGAATTCAATATTTATAAATGAAAGGTAAAATGAATTCATATGGAATTTGGAATCCAGTTTTAATATAAGAAGTATATAGAATAATTATCTTGAACTTAAGAAATAAATGGTAAAATTCTGAAGTAAAATTTAGAGTTGGGAAATATTCTAAATTAATAAATGGAGGATAAACTAGAAATTGTGAAATTGTTTTAATTAAAATGAATGTGAATATGGAATGCAAAATGAATTGAATAGAATCAATTGGAAATGAAATGAAATAAAGAGTAAATTGAGTTTGTATCAATTTAAATTAGTTATAAACTAGATTGGATATTCTATTAAGTGAATATCGTCGAAATTTGCGTAGAAATGGTTGTTGTTTGACGCAAACGAGTATGTATAAAATTCTAAGAGTTAATAAAAGCAAATCAAATTTATTTTTGAATCAATTGAAATAGATATGAGTTCATTTCGCTTAAAAATAAATTAAATGAAAGAAAGTGAGTTTTAAATCACTTGAATTGAATAGAAATGGTATGTGAATTGATTATAAGCAATTAAATTTGTACCGGAACCATATAAATTGCTTATGGGAACTATTTTGAATGTATTGCTTGTGAAAACTATGTGTTTACTATTGGAAATAAGTGAAATGTGAATAAATTTCTTATATATATATGTCACTTATGTGTTTAAATTGAGTAAATACAGGTACAGGAGGGCCTTTTTGGCTGGATTTGGTCGTGCTAAAATGCTAATTAAATAAGCCGCTTGCTAAAAAAATGCTAATAAGGTACGCTTACGCAATAAAAATAGGAAATATGAACTGTTTTTGGTTTTTCCGACCGGGTGGGTCGATGTATATATATTTATATCCTTTGTCAAATTGCAAAAGCTCCTCTGTACAAAGGAGACTCTGCCAAAATTTTCCGAAAATTTTGGGAGTTCGAAAAATCTTTGACAAAATTGTTAACGACAAACGATTTCAAATTGGAAATTGAAGTAAATTAGTGAATGAAACTGAATTAAAATAATAATAATATGAATCAGTTATAATTGAAAGATAAAATTCAATATTCATAGTAGAAGATAAATTGAATTCAAATAGAATTGTAGTGTAAATTGAATTAAAATAAAGTTGAAAATGCAAGCTTGAATGAAAATGGATATGTAACTTCAATAGTGAAGTAAAAATGGTACAAGAAGCATATATATTGAAAATTTTGTAATGAAAAGTGCAAAATGATATTTGAACATTGTAATTGGATATTATTGATATCAGGATATATAGGTGTATTAAAGGAAATGGAACTGGGATTTTGATTTTAAAGATAAAATTGAATTGCTCGACAAAAAGGTATGTATTTCAATTTCAGTGTGAAATTTGGTGATTTTCTTGTCCAGCCGCTTGGCCTTTGTTTTCTTTTGGGATTTGAGGGCCTGTGGTGCCATTTTGTAGTCGTACCGGGCTAGCCGTGCAAAGGAGACGCTGGCGAAATTTTTCGAAAATTTAGGGAGTTAGAAAAAATTGAGAAAATTTTGAAAATTTAAAATTTGAATTTGAATTTAAATATAAATGGCTAAGAAAATAATATTGTTTGGAGTTTATGGTTGAGGTTGGAAAGTTAGTTGAATCAATATGGGTTGTTAATAAAAAATTGGTTTTGACAAGTTGATAAAACTATTTATTTTGGGTACTTAGTAAACGGGTTAAGGTCCATTCTTTTTAACTTGTAATTTCGGGACGAAATTCTTTTAAGGGGGGAAGGATGTGACGACCCTGAATTTTGGACAATTGAAATTTGAAAATTTAATTGATTTTTGATAGTTGAATGATAGTTTAACTTGAATTTCAAATATCAGGATGAATTTGGCAATTTAATTATTGAATTTAATTACAGAAGTTTGGGTGAAATTGTAAATCTTCAATTTTAAGCCTATTAAAAATAATTTGATGGCTTAGAAAATTTATATTGATAATACTTAGGATAATGGAAGCTTCAGAATTTAATTTGAAACTGTTTTGTTCAATATTGAAATTTTATCGTTTAAATCGATATTTAAAAATAGTCTTCAGAGGCACAGTCTCGGAATTTGACGAAACCAGTTCCATTGGATCCGTAATATTTTATTATTATCGGATTTCAATTTTCGTAGTGTTTGGAGTGATCGTTTGACCGTACGATAAGCAAACGCGTTGAAATTTATATCGAAATTTAATTATATAACTGGTTCGAAATGTTATCTTCTCCATACGATCGAATTTGGACTCGAAACCTTTTCCATTGCATTCGAAATGGGCGTATAACATTATGAACGCCTGGCGACATGCCTCGATTGGAGATCGAGATTTTAATATTCGTTTTTAGGACAATTTAAATTCGAATTTAAATTTAAACATAAGCGATATAATTTCATTTAAAACACAATTGCAGATCTAAGCAAACACATATTGATTTTTTAAGCACCTGTCCTTCCAATTTTAACACGCGTCTTCTTTTGGAAAAAAATAAAATAAAGATAAGGAATCTATCGTTTAAAGGAATATACTGAGCAAATCTTCAAGCTTGAAAATAAAACAGTTATTTAAATATTTATACTCTATCCACTAATTTTATTTTAAAATTAGTTTTTGGACTTGAATTTTATATGATATATTAGTATAATATTTTTCATAACTAATATTTAAGCAAATATTCTAAAATAGTTTATTTTAAATGTTTCCAATTATATTTTGAATAAGTATTTTTATATTATTTTAAAATATTTGAAATCGGCAGATTTTCAGTGGAAATGAATAAATGTTTGGAAATTGATTTGAAATTTTCTTTTCAAAAGAATGAAGTGTGAAATTTTATCTTGCGAAGATATATTGAAAATAATAATTAGGGGAAAATTATTTGAAATTCAGTGAGTGTTGTGAATGATGATTGATGGTTAAATAATCGACTATCAATATTGGCCTTAATCGGCATTTGAATTCTGATGCGACCATGAGTTGAATTCCAAATGGATATTTGAAACCAACATCGAACCTTTGTGATTGTGATGGATCTTTTGTTTAAAAGATCGAAGTGGAATTTGTTGTGATTTATTTGAATCTGAATGAACACTTATTTTCAAAATAAGCGCTCGTTATTCGGATTAGCCGGGAGAGGACCTTGTGTCATAAAACTCATTCCGAATAACGATACGACGAAATGAGATTGCATTTGAAGATGGTGTTGAAGATCGGGTATTTTCGAAAGCGAAAGTATACCTGTCGAATGTCTCTGCACAGGGTTGCTCCGATATAGAGATTTTATCACCCTATGTGATGGAGATTCCGGACGTGATTAGTGAATATCCGGATTAC
This sequence comes from Allium cepa, assembly GCA_030765085.1. Taxonomy (NCBI): domain Eukaryota; kingdom Viridiplantae; phylum Streptophyta; class Magnoliopsida; order Asparagales; family Amaryllidaceae; genus Allium; species Allium cepa. The sequence continues at coordinate 850,586,606 of CM060938.1, forward strand.
AAGGGCTTCTTTTGAAGTGCCTTCGGTTCCGTTCGATCCCGGAACGAACTTGTATAGATGTGTGTCTGACATTACACTATGAGATGTAAAGCTGGTTTCTATCAAATAAATTTCTGTTGGTGGCGGAGAATTTATTCTCTTGGCTTAACACCCTTCTCTATGACGTACGAGCTCAGAAATTATGTAGTTGATGGTTACGAGTGATACATTCCCAATTTGGTAATGTGGCATACGAAGTGATGTTGATCATTTGTTGATCGGAGCATGGCTTTGTGAAAAGCGTAGCTTTGTGGACGAGACTTCGTCGAACTTCACACCCTGGAATGGTCAAAACAGGAAGAATGCAGCAAGGTTTTAGGGGGTAGCGCCCCTTAGGGTATGTACATTTCCTTCTGGATAGAAGTGGTATCATGGTATGGAGCCCATATACTTAACTTATGTGAATATCGCAAATATATATTATTTTGTGATTGTTGTTGTTGAGGATCCTCGGATAAAGGTTGTATACAACCGGGGGATGGCATACTCGGTTCAGTAGTTACCTATTTTTGCAGAGATAACCCGGCCTTGTGTTGGCAGAGATCCGGTTAGGTTCTTGGGGCGTCCATCCAGAGGCGTACCAATGTGGCAATGGGAAGTTCCTTGGCCTGACCATTTGTTGGAAATCCAAAGAAACAATACGAGCCCTTTACGATTGAAATTGTATAATCTGCCTCCTCAGGAGGTAGCTATAGTAGGCATAATATAATGGTACCTATGCTGGCTAGGATTAATATTATACTTTCGAAATGTTTTCCACTATGCATTAATAATAATAATATCAAAAGATTTTGCGTATTATGCATGTTTGACTATCATAAGAAGAAATCTCCTCCAATTCTGCGTTTGCATTGTGTGTATGGCGGAAGACCTTATGGTAGTTTCATTTTCTAAAAAGCATTGCGGATTTCTTTTAAATTCCTTTGTTTTTCTTTTGTAAAAGAATAACTTCTTTTAAAATCTCACACCAGTCTCATGACTGACCTGAAGTTTATTGTTCCCTCTCTAAACTCTGGGTGCCCATAATTTTCCACACGGGCAGCCTAGAGTTAGGTTATCAGGTCATTCTGGAATTCAGGAGTTGCTGTGGAGCTCAAGAGACAAGCTGGATGGTGAAACGTACTTCTGTATACTATTATCTTTTTTGCTGTTTGTTGTTGTAAACTCTGATAATGTGATGTATAAATTGATATAGTGATTCCGTTTAAAAATATTTAGTTATCTATTGTATATTGTTTCGCTGCGAAATGTGAGATTCTGTTATCGTTTCTCTTCTTCTACCTCTTCATTCTTTAAACCCTAAAGACTCGTAGGTTTGTTCCTCTTTGGCTAAATTGTTGTGGAAATTTGCCAGCTAAAAGGGGTACGGATTTGCGGGCCTTTACACAACATAAGAAATCAACATAATTAAATGAAGAAATCACATCAAACTCCATTAAAATCAACTTTCAAATTCACAATTAAATTTAAAACAACAATTTACAAAATCTAGAAATAAAAAATAGATAACTAGAAAATCAACACAAAAGTGGATCGATCCCAACAAATGGCGAGTTTTAGCTACGCCGCACGTGCATCTCAAATGGCCGAAGCCAACCAAGTACTATAAATTTTTGGCTCCCAACAAATGACCCGAAGGTCCAACAAATGATCCGAAGGTCTAGTACTGGTAATTGACCCGAAGGTCCAACAAAGTGGCTCGAAAGCCCAACAAAATCATCAAAATCATCAAACAACTACAAATATTTCAATTAACGAGTCCGGAATTAACCAAAATAGTAAAAGTATGGTTCCATACTTCGCACTTTTGCTAAATCATTTAAATCTCTTCATCGTTTCCTTGAATGTGCAAAATTGTGTATTTTATATGAATAAAATTTTACGTTCTCAAACGGACAAGTCCGGAATTAACCGAATCAGAAAAAGTAAGAGTTCATAGTCCTTAATTTTTCAGAATCGTTTAAATTGCTTTCTCATTCTTTTGAAAGCGCAAACTGTAAATTTTTTGAAAATAATTTTATTTTAAAACGATTTTTAAAACACGTGAACAAAACAGCAACAAATATAGCAATTTCGACGAGGAAATTGCGTATCACAAAACACCGTAAAAACGGATACCGAATGAACGTTGCGGGATAACCGCTTAAAAATTCACTTTAAAATTAACGGTTACTGAAGTCAAAATGACAGTAATTTATATTCGTCAAAATTGTTGTCAAACAACATGCTTCAAAATACCATACCGGCACACATATTCCGTTATAAAAATAACGGCAACAATTTACGTTTTAAAACCAAACATCGGTTCGACGTAAATTAACCGGTAGGTTTCACTACCATAAATCCAACAAAGTGTTGCACTGTCCACTTGCACAAGTGCTTTGTTCATTTGTATGAAACTCGTAAACACACTTTTCATTTTGCACAAAAATAGTGAACACGTCACTTGTTCTAGTTTGCATGCATATAACCTACTATTTACGCACGAAAGAAAGTAATACCAGAGCCTGGGCAAACTTCTTTTCTCATAAATGACAAGATGAATGCTTGAAACCAAGTTCAAATATTTTTGCTAAAAAAATTTATGCATTGCCTACTACACGTCGGTAACAATTTCCAAACTAATGTGGCTTGGCCAAAATTTGCAATCCATGACTCATTTTCATGCATGCACACCCCAATTACACTACAAAATGCAAAATGCTTGAGTGATATGCGTGAGATATAAAACACTTTCAAGTGACCTGGAATTTCATGCATACTACAAAATGCAAAATGCTTGAAGAAACAATATGGCTCAGGCACACTTTCATGCATGGAAGACGTAGATGTTAGTGGCGTGGATATAAATTGGTATAATGCAAACTGTAACCATACTTAACAAAAATAAACTTATACCCATGCACCAATCAAAACCATGGTCTAGAAATTGCTATACTCACGTACGCACATAGTTTGAAGATCGTGTATTAATCTAATTGATCAAACCGAGTACAAAAACATAACAAAAAATTACAACTTCAGGCAAAGTTTGCATGTTCAGAATATATAAATGCACTATTTCTAGTTGTAATACTTCCCTACTACACTTCATGCATAGGTGAAAATCAATATAGAACAAGCATTAAAACGCTCAGAAAGACAAATGGTACATAGTTACACAGTTATCACTAGTGCAATATATAAAACAATATAAACTATGTATTAATGCAAGAATGATGTATACATGTTTTACACGCATATGGAACAAGAATGTAGGCAATAAAAACCTGGGCAACACCTTATTAAGCATGCACGCATGTTTTTTTTTTTTCACGCATACACAATTGTGGTCTGGAAAAGGAAACTCAGTGCAAATTTTTGATGGTACGCAACAAATAGAACCAAGATGTACAACTTGGACTTGTAATATGGTTTTTGTACACACGCATAAAGCAATTACCCCAAGCACCTGACAACTAAGCCATTGCATGCATTCAATAATTTAGAAATGTGAGTATTTTAACTCATCAGTAAAAAAATTCTTCAGAAATTCGCTAGCAACCGAAACCACTCTGAGCTATGCCTAGATCTGCCATTAAAATTTGCACAGAGCTATTGAAGAAAAGAATGAGCAAAGGATATTTTCTTTTACACAATTTTGTGAGCACGTTGAAAATAAGATGCTGACCAAATTATTTTGTACAAGTGCATTAATTATAGACGTGCAAAAGAAGTGAGAAAGGACACAACTAGCCTAAGAAAATGATGAAAATGATACTATAAAATAAAATAAAATAAAAATGCCCACCTGGCTCTTATGAACCAGAGGTGACAACCATACAATATTGTTCACATATTTGGTTTTAAAACTTTGCTCACAGTAGTGAAATTTTTATGATCTAATTTTTGTTTTCCAAACTTTTAAGCAGGTATATTTTAAACAAACTTTTACCAAGAAAACACACGACATGATACGAAGATGATGATAGTGAATAATGTGATCACTTTGCTTTGAGATGGACCAATATTCACATATACACGTGAATGCAAATGCAGTCTAATTCCAACGTGCTACAACTGGAAATTATGCAACTGACTTCACAACGAATTTGTATCATTTTTATTTTATATTTTCTTCAAATTTTTAATTTAAAAATTTATATTTAAAATATTTACTCCAACAGTAATTCAAAAATTACGGTCATTACATTTTTTATATAAAAAACATTTATTACGACGGTAATAAAATCACGGTCGTTACATGGATCGTCCATACTTAGCTTTCACTATATATTGCAACAATGATCAGTTAATAACTCAAAATCTACAGATGCTATCAACATGAAACTTGGAGTATAAGCTAATTAGGACATGTGAAACACCCCATAAGGATCGCTTGGCATTTGGAGCAAGTTGGAGGGATCGGCAGAAATAAGAATTCAAGCAAAACTACTTCACGGAAAATGCAATATCTCACAAACTGTACGTCATTGCACGAAATTTGGAGACCAAGTAGCTAACATCATGGGACATCCCTCATAGGGATCGTAGCCCATTTGGATGCATTTATAGATGTCGGTATCGACTCCTATTGCGGGCCCCGATGGGCCTGCAAATTTTTGAGTCGTCTCGTCTTGGTCTCTTGAACCAACTGCCAAAGTTTCGGTCTGATCCGTGCACATCTTCCCATATAAATACAATAGGCACGGCGTCAAAAAAGGGAACTACTTTCTCTGCCGATGCTCTGCCATTTTTATTCTTCTTCGCTTTTGTACTAATTGATTCTAGCTGATCCAAACACTCTTGTAATGATACTCGAGTGGAATGTCAATAAAAATATGAAGTGGATGTAGGCCAAGATTGCCAAACCACTATAAAAATTTGTGTGTTCATTTATTTCTTCTGCTTTGTTTTCAATTCCATTCTTTGTTTGATATCCATGAGATTCTTTGGATGTTGATGTCCATTTTTGACGTCAACATTTTAGTGCTTTCACTAAAAGATGAATTCTGAACTTGATTGGACCTCATCGTCTACTAGTGGATTTTCATATTCGTGAGATAGATCCAGCTTTCAAACGATAAACTTCCTTTTCTACCCAGATTTAAAAAGATCTAAGGAAGCTAATAGCCATGGTTAAAGGGACTAAGTCTACTTCCCATGTTTTTGGAGGATCCAATTATGCTAGTGTTCTTGTTTGGAGTCATTCATGTGTTCATGTCCATTTATAAGGGATCAAATTCACTCATGCATGCAAGTTCTTAGGATTAGATGTTGAATTTTGCATTCAAGTTAGCAAAGGGCCAATCCCTCTCTGAAGGCTAGATGGTCGATCCCTCTTTGAAGGCCTAGATGACCAAACCCTCCAAACTTTCTCAATACCAAGCCTACCATGCTTGTTCAATATCGCTCACCCCCAAAATCTTGTATGCCGATACCTAAAAAAAGCTTGTATATTGATCCCTCCATATAACTTGTATACCGATCCCTTTAAAAAAAACTTATATACCGATCCCTCACTCAAGGCTTATGGCCGATACCTTTGAAAGACTTAAATATCGAACCCTCCAATCTTCGTATGTCGATCCCTCTCATATGGAAAACGACCGACCCCTCACCAAGGAAATCTCTATACTACCGATCCATATGTCATATTCGTTTTGAATTGAACCCTTGTTTAACCGGTCCTTATTCCAAAAAATATGGATTGGGTACGACCCCCTCTTTTTTATAATACCTTTTCAGGTACGACCCAAAATTTAAGAAGAAGGCTCTAAAAACTTTTTTGCCACGACTTAATGCCCTAACATACTGCATTTCAAACTCAACTTAAACACAGTGCATTCTATCCACTTGCCTTACTTCCTGTGACTGGCCGGGGCATAGAGGATTAAGCGGTAGCTCCTGAGTTGCAACTAAGGAATAGACAAGCAACCGCTACTTAAACAATACGCCATAAGTTGGAGAACATATGTGATCTGACTTTAAGCAAACCCAAGAAACTTTGGCCTAAAGCCAGACTCGGGTAAAACCATGGTTTTCCCTAAGCAAATGCCAAATTGATTCCATGCGCCAATCACCAGGCCTTTGAATATAGTGACTCCAAGCAAACCAACAATTGATTCCAAGCAACTAGCAGATTTTCTCGTGTCCGACTTCAAGTAACTTGCCACTAATCCATCAATACCGTCCATCTTGCTTTGCTCATATCTCAGGCATGCATACATCATTCACAAGCATAACAAGTAGTAGTAACTTAAAAATGAACCAGATTGCCGATGACTTAAGTATCTCCCCCAGTCGAAGCCTATTCATTGAATCCGTTCAGTGTGCAATATATCCGATGAGATTCAATGTACCAATCATATCGGTTTACTCAAGGAAAACCGACCTTGGACTACACCTCATGAATTCCTATATTCCTTGAAGGTGTATCGATCATGCGAGTATGGCCCAAATCCATATCCTCATTCAACTGATCAGATCATAAGTTTGTCGAGCAGTTTAGAATGCTTGTGACTCACACCAATATGTGATGTTATTATCTAATTCATTCCAAATTCCAGGTGAGCCATTCAAATACTTCCTATAGAGATTCAATGTCGTCATCATTACCATAAAGTGAGCAATCCCAACGAGGATATCATACTGATGGCATTGATGAGGGGGATCAACCCCTAGATAGATTTTGGCAGCTAGTTAGCTTGAGAGCCTCCTATGACCTTGGATCGTCTCTGTTACAAAGTGAATCAGAAGCTAAACAAGGAGGAGGTATAGCGATTAGAAGAAATAACAATACGGGCCCATTGGCTAAGGACTCAAATTCCAGGAGACGGCTCAGGATCTCAAAATTCGACTCATATGCTCCTTTGAAAGAATCAATCGATGGCCTCTACATAGAAATTTATGACTCAGAGCAGTACTGAAAACCAGCCTCGAGAGTATCTACCGAAGCCGAGAGAAAATCCAAGGAATGTTGTATATTCCAAGATGCATATGTTCGTAACATTGGCAATTACAAACACCTCCGAGATTTGATCAGAAAGCTGATTCGAAAAGGAAAGTTTCAACAGTAGTGAAAGCCCTAAAGAATGCCGAGTGGGGAACTTATGATGTCTATCAATAAAGAACTCTGATTATCAATTGGACCGTTGACGGTCGACATCCTATTGAAACAAGCCAAGGGCAAAGTGGAATAGCGAGCACACGATGCTACTTCACTTATCAGTGAGATTTATTCCGATCTTCTTTGAATTATTTTTATATGAGTTTTAATTGTTATGTGAACTACAATAAACTTGAGCTAAACTACTTCCAAAATGATGCAGGTGACCAAGTACTCAAAGTTGGCCGCCAGCTTATCCTCTCAGACCATGATCGGACCTATGGAGTTTCATCAAGACGAGCATGGTTCGAACGCTCATCGGGAACCATGTGCCTTGGATTTGGGGCCAACTACTAGAGATAGAAAAGATCATCACGGTCATAATCCAATACAAAGTGGGCATGACTGACCGTCCATTCATCGACCCCCATATCTGACTAGGAGACCTAAGCATGGCTTGGAACGAATGTGGACCGATCATCCACTACTCGGGTCATAAAATAAAGTTCGATGAAATACATAGGCCTCTCTTGAAGTTTAGTGATGCCGAGATCTAACTTGAGTGTACGTGATTTGATCATCTACACATCAACTTATGCCCTGAACACAAGAGGCAATTCGAAAGCCCGACTTGAGGTAGCCGTGATGGACTGCCTACTTGTTAGCCATAACTTTTAACGAATGGGCACGATTACAGCCTGAACCGGATGCGACTTAATTTATCTTCTCAATAACTCATTATCTACATTGGCTAGAAAGAATACGGAGCAAGCTAGACAAGACTTGATCGTCCAACCACAGTGTGAATATGATTCAATCATCAATCACCTACCACCTTCCTCGATTTAATTTTAAAGAGCCACAATTATCAACTGGACGAGAATCAACTGTTTGATTGCCAAGTTTCATCTTAAATGATGGAGGGCAGAATCCCCTTTTATGAACAAATGTAGTTCGACCGTTTATTCGACAACTTTTTCCTCGACACGGTAAAAGAAGTACAAATCAAACGGGTGGGAATACGACTGCTGTCAACAAAAATCTCTAAGTCCTCGGAGCAAGGACTAGAGTATAAACGATTCAATAAAAATCAGTAAGTCCCCAAAGCGTAAGTCCTCGGAGCACGAGCCAGAGTATAAATGACTCAACAAAAATCTCTAAGTCCTCAGAGCGTAGACTATAGTACTCTACATCCCCGGAGAATAGGTTAGAGTATAAATGATTCAATAAAAATCTCTAAGTCCCCGAAGCGCGGACTAAAGTATTCTAAGTCCACGGAACATGGGCTAAAGTATAAAAGACTCAATAAAAATCTCTAAGTCCTCAGAACGCGGAGTAGAGTACTATAAGTCCCTAGAGCGTGGGCTAAAGTATAGACGATTCAACAAAAAATCTAAGTCCCCGGAGCACGAACTAGAGTACTCTAAGTCCCCGAAGCGCGACCTAAAGTATAAACGACTCGACAAAAATCTCCATGTCTCTGAAGCATGGACTAGAGTACTCTAAGTCCCCGAAGCATGGGCTAAAGTATAAACGATTCAAAAAAATCTCTAAGTCCTCGGAGCATGGACTAGAGTACTCTAAGTCCCCGGAGCATGGGCTAGAGTATAAACAATTCAATCAAAATCTCTAATTCCCCGGAGCATGGGCTAGAGTACTTTTAAGTCCCTGGAGCACGGACTAGAGTATAAACGATTCATCAAATATCTCTAAGTCCCTGATTGCGGACTAGAGTACTCTAAATCTATGGCTACGGATTAGAGTATAAACAGTTCGACCAAAATCTCTATGTCCCCGACTGCGGACTACAGTATAAACAATTCAACAGAAATCTCTAAGTCCCCAAAGCACAGACTAGAATACTGTAAGTTCCTAAAGCGCGAACTAGAGTATAAACGATTCAACAAAAATCTCTTAATCCCTGACTACGGACTAGTGTACTCTAAGCCCCCGGCTGCGGATTAGAGTATAAACAGTTCGACCAAAATCTCTACGTCCTCGACTGCGGACTAGAGTATAAACCATTCGACAAAATCTCTAAGTCCCCGAAGCGTGGACCGAACTATGAATGCAAATTGGGCACGAGTCGACTGCTCGTAGAATAACTCTAAGTCCCCAGAATGCGGAATGCTGTATAAACATGGATGAATAGATGAGTGGATTTCGATAGTTCTCTGTTCCATAAACTCTGACCTGAAATCGATAAGAGGAGTATAAATTCGTTAAGGATGGAATTCGACGTCCAACTTATGGCCTCGCCAAATCAATGTTGGGCGCAGGAGTACAAATCACTAAAAGCTGAGTACGACAGCACATTATAGCTCTGGCTTGGTCTTCTTTACAACTTAAGGCAATGATTGCAAGGAAGCCACAATACAAAACCAATCAAAACGACGTCTTAATTTACGGGTGATTGACTATGTCTTACCATCAAATCGAGGGTCAATATCAATCCGCACCAAACACAAACGGATGTGACCTAGATGCCCTCGAAAAACTATGATCACCAGAGTGTGGAAAGAAGAATAAATCATGAAGACTTGATCATTAATTCTCTAGCACCCTCCTTTGATCCGTCAAGAGGAGTATGAAACTGGATGAGCATGACTCGACTGCACTTGAGCCAACTTTACCCCTAGATTTGATTAAAGAATATGAATGAAAGTGAACATGGTTGACTGTCCTGCACACAACTCATGCTCAAAATTTGATGAAGCATTCAAGTTTTCCCCCTGGAAGGAAAAACCATAATACAATCCAGGATAGGCGAGCCACAGCCTTCCATCAACCAACCAAATCCTACGATTTAATGGGAAAGTGTGTAAAGCTAAAGTGGATATGGTTTGCCTTCCTATTTAACGTTGTATTCCCCAAGCTTGGGGGCATGAGTGAGAAACAAGATGAATGTGGATCGACCATTTAACTGTCAACTCTATGTCTTTAAAGAATAGGTGGGAACGTAAACATATCTAAGATGAGACTCGACCGTCCATGCAGTACATTTATTAACCCGAGACCGGGAGACGAAGTGTGATCATCCAAAGACAGGCTGCGATAGTTCACTATTGTAACTTATATATAGTGTTTACAACCACTCGAGGCTATGACCGAAAGGATGCCTAGAGATAGAATCATCAAATAGATGCCCAACCTCACAGGCAACTGACTATCATTCCCACCAGAACAACGAGCAATAGATATCTAGTACAGTAAATGGAAAGCAAGTTACTCGAATACACAAGCAGATTCAATCTCAAAGCAAGAGCCAGTTAAGTAGCTACACTCAACTTGAGGCTAGGCCCTACTCGAAATTTTCTTCAACATGCTTCTAAGCCTAATCTTTGGCCATCTGCAGATAATCGATCAAAGCATTCGGTGCCCTCTACTCAAACTTAATAACTCATGACAAGACTCTAGGATTCGACCGGAGTAACCATCATCATTGACCGTCCCAACCAGATTTCACGTTGATGGTTACATGAAATATTTACATTTGAACTCAAAGAACCCAAAACTACACCCGTTGAGCTGACAATCGACAATACAGTCAGCCATGGCAACCTATCACGGTTATTGAAGATCGAATCACAACTCAGTGTAATGATGATGACAGAATCAGCTGGCTTTCTCTGAACGAATCTTGATGTGTTCGCTTGGACCCATTCTGACATGCATGTGATTTCACCGATTATTGCGGGCTATGCATTGAATATCAACCCGAGGCATGTCATAGTGAAACAAAAGCAACACATCATGGATCAGGAAAGATTCGTTGCACTTAAAGAGGAGGTGGATAAACTCAAAAAAACAAGTTTACCAACGACACCATCTACCCAAAATGGGTATCAAATCCAGTTCTTGTGAGAAAAGCTAATGGAAAGTAGTAGTCATGCGTCGACTACTTAGATCTGAACAAAGCATGCCCAAAAGACAGCTTTCCACTTTCAAGGATCGACTAGCTGGTTAACTCAATCGCTGGATATGAACTACTTTCATTTATGGATGTGTATTTCGGGTACAACCAAATTCTGGTGCACATCCTCGACCGCGAGCACACCAAATTCATTATCGATCCAGGATTATATCATTATGTTGTGATGCCATTTGAACTAAATAATGTGAAGAAACTCACCAAAGACCGATCAACAAGATGTTAAAGGACCAGATCAGGCAATCAACAGAAGTATATGTGAATGATATGCTCGTGAAGTCACGACAATCAAATGATCACATCGATGACTCAGCAGAGATGTTCAATATTCTACGAAAATATGAAATGAAACTGAATCCCTTGAAATGCTCTTTCGACACTGTGTTAGGAAATTCCTAGGTTTCATCGTTGACTCTCATGGAATCGAAGCCGATCCTGTAAAGATTTGAGCAATTCGAAACATCCAAGTACCGAAGACCATCAAGCAGGTATAGAGCCTAAATGGAAAGGTCACCGTCCATTGTCGATTCATCTCCAAGGCCAGCGGTAAGTCTACTCTCTTCTTCAACCTAATCAAGAGATAGAAAAGAACCTTTGAATGGATGTAGGATTGCGTAGATGCGTTTCGAGCTCTAGTAGATCACTTAGAGAGACCTCTTGTCCTATCCAAGTCACTGGATCATGAAGACTTATACATCTATTTAGCTATGTCGGTACACGCCATAAGCATCGCAATGCTATGCGAATCAACTTAATGCCCTAACATGCTGCATCTATTTAGCTATGTAGGTACACGCCCAAATTTTAAGAAGAAGGCTCTAAAAACTTTTTTGCCACTACTTAATGCCCTAACATGCTGCATTTCAAACTCAACTTAAACACAGTGCATTCTATCGCCTTGCCTTACTTCCTGTGACTGGCCGGGGCATAGAGGATTAAGCGATAGCTCCTGAGTTGCAACTAAGGAATAGACAAGCAACCGTTACTTAAACAATACACCATAAGTTGGAGAACATATGTGATCTGACTTTAAGCAAACCCAAGAAACTTTGGCCGAAAGCCAGACTCGGGTAAAACCATGGTTTTCCCTAAGCAAACGCCAAATTGATTCCATGCGTCGATCACCAGGCCTTTGAATATAGTGACTCCAAACAAACCAACAATTGACTCCAAGAAACTAGCAGATTTTCTCGTGTCCGACTTCAAGTAACTTGCCACTAATCCACCAATACCATCCATCTTGCTTTGCTCATATCTCAGGCATGCATACATCATTCACAAGCATAACAAATAGTAGTAACTTAAAAACGAACCAGATTGCCAATGACTTAAGCATCTCCCTCAGTCGAAGCCTATTCATTGAAGCCGTTCAGTGTGCAATATATCCGATGAGATTCAATGTACCAATCATATAGGTTTACTTAAGGAAAACCGACCTTGGACTACACCTCATGAATTCCTATATTCCTTGAAGGTGTATCGATCATGCGAGTATGGCCCAAATCCATATCCTCATTCAATTAATCGGATCATAAGTTTGTCGAGCAGTTTAGAATGCTTGTGACTCACACCAATAATGTGATGTTATTATCTAATTCATTCCAAATGCTAGGTGAGCCATTCAAATACTTCCTATAGAGATTCAATGTCTTCATCGTTACCATAAAGCGAACAATCCCAACGAGGATATCATACTGATGGCATTGATGAGGGGAATCAACCCCTAGATAGATTTTGGCAGCTAGTTAGCTTGAGAGCCTCCTATGACCTTGGATCGTCTCTGTTACAAAGTGAATCAGAAGCTAAACAAGGAGGAGGTATAGCAGATTAGAAGAAAGAACAATACGGGCCCATGGGCTAAGGACTCAAATTCCAGGAGACAACTCAGGATCTCAAAATTCGACTCATATGCTCCTTTGAAAGAACAATCGATAGCCTCTACTTAGAAACTTATGACTCAGAGCAGTACTGAAAACCAGCCTCAAGAGAATCCACCGAAGCCCAGAGAAAATCCAAGGAATGTTGTATATTCCAAGATGCACATGTTCGTAACATTGGCAATTACAAACACCTTCGAGATGTGATCAGAAAGCTAATTCGAAAAGGAAAGCTTCAACAGTAATGAAAGCCCTATAGAATGGCGAGTAGGGAACTTATGATGTCTATCAATAAAGAACTCTGATTATCAATTGGACCGTTGACAGTCGACATCCTATTGAAACAAGCCAAGGGCAAAGTGGAATAGCGAGCACACTATGCTACTTCACTTATCAGTGAGATTTATTCCGATCATCTTTGAATTATTTTTATTTGAGTTTTAATTGTTCTGTGAACTACAATTAACTTGAGCTAAACTACTTCCAAAATGATGTGGGTGACTAAGTACTCAGAGTTGGCCGCCAGCCTATCCTTGCAGACCGTGATCAGACCTATGGAGTTTCATCAAGACGAGCGTGGTTCGAATGGTCATCAGCAACAATGTGCGTTTGATTTGGGGCCAACTACTAGAGATAGAAAAGCTCATCACGGTCATAATCCAATACAAAGTGGGCATGACTGACCGTCCATTCATTGACCTCCATATTTGACTTGGAGAACTAAGCATGGCTTGGAACAAATGTGGACCGATCATCCACTCCTCGGGTCATAAAATAAAGTTCGACGAAATACATAGGCCTCTCTTAAAGTTTAGTGATGCCGAGATCTAACTAGAGTGTACGTGATTTGATCATCTACGCATCAACTTATACCCTGAACACAAGAGGCAATTCGAAAGCCCGACTTGAGGTAGCCGTGGTGGACTGCCTACTTGTTAGCCATAAATTTTAACGAATGGGCACGATTACAGCCTGAACCGGATGCGACTTAATTTATCTTCTCAATAACTCATTATCTACATTGGCTAGAAAGAATACGGAGCAAGCTAGACAAGACTTGATCGTCCAACCACAGTGTGAATATGATTCAATCATCCATCACCTACCACCATCCTCGATTTAAGTCGAAAGAGCCACAATTATCAACTGGACGAGAATCAACTGTTTGATTGCCAAGTTTCATCTTAAATGATGGAGGGAAGAATCACCTTTTATGAAAAAACGTAGTTTGACCGTTCATTCGAAAACTTTTGCCTCGACACGGTAAAAGAAGTACAAATCAAACGGGTGGGAATACGACTGCTGTCAACAAAAATCTCTATGTCCTCGTAGCGTGGACTAGAGTATAAACGATTCAATAAAAATCAGTAAGTCCCCAAAGCATAAGTCCTCGGAGCATGAGCCAGAGTTTAAATGACTCAACAAAAATCTCTAAGTCCTCAGAGCATAGACTATAGTACTCTACATCCCCGGAGAATAGGTTAGAGTATAAATGATTCAACAAAAATCTCTAAGTCCCCGAAGCGCGGACTAAAGTACTCTTAGTCAATGGAACATGGGCTAAAGTATAAAAGACTCAATAAAAATCTCTAAGTCCCCAGAACGCGGAGTAGAGTACTATATGTCCCTAGAGCGCGGGCTAAAGTATAGACGATTCAACAAAAAATCTAAGTCCCCGGAGCACGAACTAGAGTACTCTAAGTCCCCGAAGCGCGACCTAAAGTATAAACGACTCGACAAAAATCTCCATGTCTCCGAAGCATGGACTAGAGTACTCTAAGTCCCCGAAGCATGGGCTAAAGTATAAACGATTCAAAAAAATCTCTAAGTCCTCGGAGCGTGGACTAGAGTACTCTAAGTCCCCGGAGCATGGGCTAGAGTATAAACAATTCAATCAAAATCTCTAATTCCCCGGAGCGTGGACTAGAGTACTCTTAAGTCCCCGAAGCATGGACTAGAGTATAAACGATTCATCACATATCTCTAAGACCCTGATTGCGGACTAGAGTACTCTAAATCTATGGCTACGGATTAGAGTATAAACAGTTCGACCAAAATCTCTACGTCCCCGACTGCGGACTACAGCATAAACAATTCAACTAAAATCTCTAAGTCCCCAAAGCACAAACTAGAGTACTGTAAGTTCCTAAAGCACGAACTAGAGTATAAACGATTCAACAAAAATCTCTTAGTCCCTGACTACGGACTAGTATACTTTAAGTCCCCGACTGCGGATTAGAGTATAAACAGTTCGACCAAATCTCTACGTCCTCGACTGCGGACTAGAGTATAAAGCATTCGACAAATCTCAAGTCCCTGAAGTGCGGACCGAACTATGAATGCAAATTGGGCGCGAGTCGACTGCTCGTAGAATAACTCTAAGTCCCCAGAATGCGGAATGCTGTATAAACATGGATGAATAGATGAGTGGATTTCGATCGTTCTCTGTTCCATAAACTCTGACCTGAAATCGATAAGAGGAGTATAAATTCGTTAAGGATGGAATTCGACTATCCAACTTATGGCCTCATCAAATCAATGTTGGGCGCAGGAGTACAAATCACTAAAAGCTAAATACGACAGCTCATTATAGCTCTGGATTGGTGTTCTTTGCAACTTAAGGCAATGATTGCATGGAAGCCTCAATACAAAACCAATCGAAATGACGTCTTAATTTAGGGGTGATTGACTATACCTTACCATCAAATCGAGGGTCAATATCGATCCGCACCAAACACAAACGGATGTGATCCAGATGCCCTCAAAAACTATGATCACCAGAGTGTGGAAAGAAGAATAAATCATGAAGACTTGATCATCAATTCTCTAGCACCCTCCTTTGATCCGTCAAGAGGAGTGTGAAGCTAATTGAGCATGACTCGACTGCACTTGAGCCAACTTTACCCCTAGATTTGATTACAGAATATGAATGAAAGTGAACATGGTTGACCGTCCTGTACCCAACTCATGCTCGAAATTTGATGAAGCATTGAAGTTTTCCCCCTGGAAGGAAAAACCAGAATACAATCTAGGATAGGCGAGCCTCAGCCTTCCATCAACCAACCAAATCCTACGATTTAATAGGAAAGTGTGTAAAGCTAAAGTGGATATGGTTTGCCTTCCTATTTAACGTTGTATTCCCCAAGCTTAGGGTCATGAGTGAGAAACAAGATGAATGTGAACCGACCATTTAACTGTCAACTCTATGTCTTTGGAGCGTAGGTGGGAACATAAACATATCTAAGATGAGACTCGACTGTCCATGTAGTACATTTATTTACCCGAGACCGGGAGAAGAAGTGTGATCATCCAAAGACTGGCTGCGATAGTTCACTATTGTAACTTATATATAGTATTTACAACCACTCGAGGCTATGACCGAAAGGATGCCTAGAGATAGAATCATCAAATAGATGCCCAACCTCACAGGCAACTGACTATCATTCCAACCTGAATAACGAGCAATAGATCACTAGTACAGTAAATGGAAAGCAAGTTACTCGAATACACAAGCAGATTCAATCTCAAAGTAAGAGCCAATTAAGTAGCTACACTCAACTTGAGGCTAGGCCCTACTCGAAATTATCTTCAACATTCTTCTAAGCCTAATCTTTGGCCATTTGCAGATAATCGATCAAAGCATTTAGTGCCCTCTACTCAGACTTAATAACTCATGACAAGACTCTAGGATTAAACCGGAGTAACCATCATCATTGACCGTCCTAACCAGATTTCACGTTGATGGTTACATGAAATATTTACATTTGAACTCAAAGAATCCAAAACTACACCCGTTGAGCTAACAATCGACAATACAGTCGGCCATAGCAACCTATCACGGTTATTGAAGATCGAATCACAACTCAGTGTAATGATGATCATAGAATCAGGTGGCTTTCTCTGAACGAATCTTATGTGTTCGCTTGGACCCATTCTGACATGCATGTGATTTCATCGATTATTGCGAGCCATGCATTGAATATCGACCCGAGGCATGTCATAGTGAAACAAAAGCAACGCATCATGGATTAGGAAAGATTCGTTGCACTTCAAGAGGAGGTGGATAAACTCAAAAAAACAAGTTCACCAACGACACCCTCTACCCAAAATGGGTATCAAATCCAGTTCTTGTGAGAAAAGCTAATGGAAAGTAGTAGTCATGCGTCGATTACTCAGATCTGAACCAAGCATGCCCAAAAGATAGCTTGCCGCTTTCAAGGATCGACTACCTGGTTAACTCAATCGCTGGATATGAACTACTTTCATTTATGGATGTGTATTTCGGGTACAACCAAATTCTGGTGCACGTCCTCGACCGCGAGCACACCAAATTCATTATCGATCCAGGATTATATCATTATGTTTTGATGCCATTTGAACTAAATATTGCTGAAGAAACTCACCAAAGACTGGTCAACAAGATGTTAAAGGACCGGATCAGGCAATCAACTGAAGTATATGTGAATGATATGCTCGTGAAGTCACGACAATCAAATGATCACATCGATGACTCAGCAGAGATGTTCAATATTCTACGAAAATATGAAATGAAACTGAATCTCTTGAAATGCTCTTTTGACACCGTGTTAGGAAAATTCCTGGGTTTCATCGTTGACTCTCATGGAATCGAAGCCGATCTTGTGAAGATTTGAGCAATTCGAAACATCCAAGTACCGAAGACCATCAAGCAGGTATAGAGCCTAAATGGGAAGGTCACCGTCCAATGTCGATTCATCTCCAAGGCCAGCGGTAAGTCTACTCTCTTCTTCAACCTAATCAAGAGATAGAAAAGAACCTTGGGATGGATGAAGGATTGCGTAGATGTGTTTCAAGCTCTAGTAGATTACTTAGAGAGACCTCTTGTCCTATCCAAGTCACTGGATCATGAAGACATACATCTATTTAGCTATGTCGGTACACGCCATAAGCATCGCAATGCTATGCGAATAGAAACAGATCCAAAGACTAGTATATGATGTAAGTAAGCTATTGGCAGGCTCACCCCGTTAACGTATATACCAACTAGCCGTTACGATAGGTTCTATAGCAACGTTAGATGTCCACAAGGTTACTCAATTGGAATATCGAGCTAAGCCAATTCGATATCACTTATCTCCCTCAGAGAGCTATCTATGGTCCAACAGTAGCATACTTTATATCTGAATTCACTGCATCATGACTATTCAAAGAGCAGTGGAGAACTGTCCCACTGATGGAGAATGTACACATATGGAACTTCCAATAATCGATATTCTAGCATCGGAGTTGCATTAATGACTCCTAAGGAACGATTGATCTGCTACGCCCTGAAACTCAACTTCCTAGCTACAAATAATGAAGCTAAGTATAAAGCCTTGGTTGCCACGCTCAAACTTGCTAGAGAACTATGAGTGGAAACTTTACATATCTTATTTGATTTTTGATTAGTGGTATGCCAAGTCAGAGAAAATTATCTTATTATGGGCGGCGTTTTGCTCCTTATCTCGGCAGGGTCCAAGAGCTACTAGTCGACTTCGAGTATTACACCATTACACACATCCTCAAAAAACAAAATGAAAAAGCCGAGTCACTAGCCAAGATGGCTAGTTATGGGGATGCACGACAAATAGATTTTGTCCCGGTTGAAGTACTTAATATTCCAAGCATTGACAGATGAAGGTCGACTAGATCTTAGAGACAAAGCCCAAAAAGGAGTCATGGATGACTCCTATCAAAGACTATTTACAATGGGGAATCCTTCCTGAATGGAAGAATGAGAAATGATAGATCCTCCTTAAAACTTGACGCTGCATCATCCAAGGAGGAGTCATGTATAGAAAAGGCTTCTCCATTCCCCTGATTCATTGTATCACCCATGATGATATCAAACGAGTTTTGAGAGAATTCCATGAAGAACACAATGACTACACCACGGGCGAACCCTGACAAAGAAAATACTCTACTACGTGTACTACTGGCCGACTATCAATCGAGATGTAGCTTATCATGCTAGGCAATGCGACGAGTGCTAGATGTTTGCAAAAATTATGAGAGCCCTACCGATGGAAATTACTCAAATGGCCAGTGCATAGTCGTTCACTACTTGGGGCATTGACATCATCGTCTTCTTGCCAATTCTAAAGTTGGTGCAAAATACACCATAGTAGCAGTTGATTATTTCACCAAATAGGATGAAGCAGAACTTTTAACCACGATCACGATGAAAAAAAATCAACTTCATTGTCCGGCACATCGTCTGTGATTTTTCTATTCTACGAACCATTATAACTGATAATGAAGCCCAATTTGACAGCGTTGAATTTAAAGACCTCTACCGTCGACATCATATTGAAAAGAGATTTTATTTGCTCGCCCTCAAGAAAATAGATAGGTTGAAGTTGTGAACAAAATCATAAAGTCCATTCCGAAGAGAGGTTTGGAAAAGGCTAGAGGTAAATGGGTGGATGAACTCCCAACAACATTATGGGCTTACAGAACTACCTATGAGTCCGCGACTAGTCGTACTCCATTCACCCATGCTTATGGCTCCGAGCTATCATCCTTGTAGAACTTGAAGTCCCCTCTCATCGGGTGGCTGATTACAACCCCTATTTCACAAAAAAATATAAACAAGGAATTGCAATCGAGTTGCAATTAAACTAAAAGGAATTGGTGACGACTTGTGAGTGTATAAAACGTATCCAGGAGCCAATGACAAGAACGTGTACCTGAACGTGCATGCGTATGTTCAAAAAATTCGACTTCTTGAAATCCACATAATTTGAATTTTCACTTGGAGTTATTAAAGAAAAGACTGGATTAGAGAGCCAAAGCTTACTAGTTCTGTAGATCCGGACATAGATAACATCTGATGGAATACAAACTTGAATTTATACTATTAGGAACTGACCAAGCGTCATGACGGTCAAAGAAGGATACAACACTTTGGGAGGATAAAATGAAGGATAATGACTATTCAGGAAACTGGATGGATTTCTTTCTGGAGACTCTAACTTGCTTCTATTCAAAGCATGTCATGTACGCAACAAGACGTGCTTTAGGGTCAAGTGTTATCCTGCTATTTGGCCCAGCTATATTTTGAATGACTGGACAAGTTAAACTAGGCGATCATCGAGGCAGCAACCCAGAGAGATGATTATTAGGCTCAAAGATCAAGCGTCGACAATAATATGAAGCGACGATCAACCGAGGCCAATAGATAGACTCTCCATAATATTCTAAGTGTGGAATAATGCCTCCTCAAGGCGGGGGTTCAAGGCATATCCCTTTCCTTAGGAGGTTGTTACATATCCTCAATTAATGTCCCAAACTTAGTAAGATCGATACGGAGTGACGGGGAAGGCCCCATGAGGCTACATTCCAAGTTTCAAGTAATTTAGAGTTCGTATGCTTAAGTTATGGGCAAATTACTTCACCTATCAAAAGGGATCGATGTAAAAAGGGGGCGATATAAAAAGGGATCAGTATAAAGGGGATCGGTATAAAAATGGATTGGTATAAAAAGAGATCGGTATAAAAGGGATCGTCCATATTCAGCTTTCACTACATATTGCAGTAATGATCGGTCAATAACTCAAAATCTATGGATGCTATCAACATGAAACTTAGAGTATAAGCTAATTAGGACCTCTGGAACACCCCATAGGGATCGCATGGCATTTGGAGCAAGTTGGAGGGATCAGTACCAATCCCTCAGAAGGATCGGCAGAAATAAGAATTCAAGCAACATTACTTCACGGAAAATACGATATCTTACAAACCGTACATCGAAATTGCACGAAATTTAGGGAGCAAGTAGCTAATATCATGGGGCGTCCCTTATAGAGATTTCAACCTATTTAGATGCATTTATAAGGGTAGGTACCAAACCGTATTGTGGGTCCCGATGGGCATGCAAATTTTTGGGTCGCCTCGTCTTGGTCTCCCGAACATTCTGCCAAAGTTTTGGTCCGATCCATATACGTATTCCCCTATAAATACAGCAGACTATCGTCAGAAAAGGGGACTGCTTTCTCTATCGAAGCTCTGCCATTTTTATTCTTCTTCACTTTTATAACAATGGATTCCAGCCAATCCAAACATTCTTGCAATGATAATCGAGTGAAATATCAATAAAAAAATGAAGTGGACGTAGGCCAAGATTGCTGAAGCACTATAAAAAATTATATGTTCATTTTCTTCTTCTGCTTTGATTTCAATTCTATTCTTTGTTTAATCTCCATGAGATTCTATGGGTGTTGATGTCCATTTTTGACATCAACAGTAGCCTAACTAGCAATTATGATAATAACACTTACTAATAATTAGTGGAACAATACTATCATTATTAATTATGCAAACCAATGAGGCTAAAACTATAGCGAACTGCACAGTCTTTTTATATTTTAATTTAAATTAATTTCTTTTAAATTACCTAAAGAACTCATTTTCAAGAGAACTTCATTTGCAAACTTTGGAGTATGCACTGAAATTTTTATTATTTCATAATAGAGATCTTAGTTATTGCATTTAATCATTACCTAAGTACAACTGTGGCATTGCCTCGATACAAGCAGGATTGTAAGATTCACTACAAATTGCATTGATTTTGCAAGTATAATGTATTTTGTCCATCTTCTTTTGTTTATTTGTTAGCCATACTCAATTCTAATTTCGTGAATACGGAACGATTTGTTTGGTAAGCCGCAAGTATTCTTGATGATAAATTTTTTCAGATTAACAGAACTATAATGTTTCAAAATCTAGGGTTGAAGCATAATGTGAAAGGAATCGAGTCAATGTAATGGGTGACGGTATGAATGTCAATAGGGAAGTTGCATGGATACAAAAACTACTCCCACGTTGTGATGTTTAAGCATTAAACGCACCTTTAACTAGAGGCATATGTTGACATTTTAAAGTTATTTTTGAGATTAAATCGGTCAAACTCATCATCCTAAGATCAAACTTCATTTACATGCATATAGCAATTAGATTAGGTTCTAATCAACAAGATTAGGCAAATGCTTCAGTTCAAAATAAGGCAATGCCTCTGTTTGTAAGAGACAATGCCTAGGTATGTTTTGCACACTTAGGAAGAAAATGTAATGATTATCTTTGAGTAGAATTAGTTCATGACAAAAACAAGGCAATTTTTGATGCCCAAAGGCATCAGCGAGGTGTCTGTAAACGTCTTACAGATGCCACGCCGAGGCCATAACAAGCGTCGATAGAAAATACATCAGAAAATGTTTTCTAACGCCTTGAATACGTCTTGCGTGCGGTTATTACCGACACCGAAAACACAACATTTGCCAATGACTTTTCGATGCCTATTTTTTGATGTCATTGCGACGTCATGCCGACTACCATTAAAATTGTCCAACTTTGATTTTTCGACGAATTACCGACGTCCAATTAAATTGTTAAAATCGAATTTTACGACTTCATTTCGACGACTTTCGACGCCATAGCGATTCTCATTTAAATTGTTAAAACCCTAGTTTCCAACCCTTTTTAAACACCTCACCGATTCCATTGCTGAAACATATTTGCAACATTCCTACTGCATTTCTAACCTCAATCTCACTTTCAAACTTATACAATATATATTCACCTCAATATAAAATATTCATATCATAAATTCAAATACCATACTATCACATACCACCAAATTCATATACCAAAACATATTACCCAACATAATAATATCACAAATATTATCACATCATAATATCATAACGATATCATCATAATGCAAACCAAATATCCAAGTAGTATTATCACAATACAAACCAAATATCTAAGCAGTATCATCACAATATATACAAACCAAACATCTAAATAATAACAACATAAATAACAACCCATTTATTATGTCGCATAGGCCAGGAGTCTGTTACCTATAGGAGAAAAGCAAGGTCATGACTAAGGCTACACGTTGACGAGACATTGGTGGATATATGTCACGATGTCCATCGAGGTAATTGATAACTATAGGAGCAGATCCAGTTAGGTGACCTTGAGCTCCTGCAGCGGGAATACGACCATCAGTCTCCCATCTTATTTCGGTTTATTTGTGTGTAGCCGATTAGCGTATATTATTCTCATTCCTATAATGAGTTGACTATACTGGAGATTAAGTCTAATGTGTAGTCAGTTCCCATATATAAATACCCTTTTGAATTGACATTTAGAGATTGCCTCTATTTATTATTTGTGATTCGGATTGATTTAGACTTGTGATCATTGATGTTGATTGGGATAATATGATTCGTTAGACTATCTCACTTTATATTTTGTTGCTTGTGATATTTTATACTATATTGCTTATCATCATTTCCATTATACTATATGGTATTATAATCAGGCGTAGTTTGACCCTTGTATTTTTGGTAATACTCGGGTCAGTCCGAGAGACTTTTAGTGCAGGTACTCATGGTTGATGGAGCTTGATTTGAAATTTCGGGAGGCTAGTAGGAGATATAGGATGACACATCCCTTATACATTTTTGTTGCCCCATTATTATATCTATTATGTAGTAGTTGATGATATATGATGTATTGGGCTAGAGACTTTCATTTTGGAGCCTATGGACTTATATATTGTATATTTTATTCGATATTTTCTGACATTATGTTCTTGGATTGATATTTATTATCTGTAATTGTGTGTTGTTCATCCTGGAAGCACATATGTTATTGCTTTATATCGAGATCGAGTGTAAAGATGTGAAATTTTATAATTTACCTATCGGTTGGCGATCCAAGGGAATATTCATGTATGTGCCCTATATTATTTCATTCTCTGTATTAGTCGATAGTATTGCTTAGTAATACTTTTAAGTAGTATGTGTATAGAAGTGGGGGAGTTACAGTTGGTACCAGAGCAAGTTTTAACAATACATATCACTAAGAGACACGAGTCATTAGCCAAGATGGACTAGAAAACCTTGCACATTAGGTTAATAGTTAGATAATCTAAATATTACCTGGTGTATACGATGATTACAGGGTGTAGTCATCAGGAAGAGTACTTGTTATTTATGGATTTCATATTATTATCTTTGGATATTCTTAACCAATGTCTCACTTCATCTCGGTGAGAAATGGCTAGACTACGCTTAGGTCAAGGACAACCAGGTCAATATTCTGATACTAGATCAAGTGGAATTCATATGACCATTGAGCAGCTAACGGAGCTAGTGAGGAGCATGCAACAGTCACGCTCTTCCACAACTCCAAACTCTCCCACTCCTTGATTTGATTTTTCCAGGCTATGTGGTGACTATTCTATGCTTGGAGGAAAACCATTCAAGGGCATAGAGGGAGTGATAAGAGTGCAGGCTTGGCTGAAGAAATTTGAATGCATCTTTACACATATGGATATTACTGATAAACAAAAGATCTAGATAGCATTAAGCCAACTGTAGGAAAGAGCTCTTGATTGGTATGATCTACTTCTAGCTAACACTGATGAATCAGAGATAGCATGGGAGGATTCTGAGGGAAGATTTGAGAGGAAATTCCTTCTTGAAGCTGAGAAGGCAGCCACGGGTGGCATGGAAATTTATTCAGTTGAAGCAGTTTACTAAGTCTATGGTTGAGTATGTTGCTGATTTGAAACTTTATCCAAATATGGCATGGAGCTTATCTATACACCTATGAAGAAGAATCAAAAGTTTATTTAAGGCATAAGGAAGACTCTGAGGAAACCCCTTCTTCTTCAGTTAGAAATCTCATTTGAGAAGCTTGTGGATACTGCATATACGCTCAAAAAAGGCGATAGTAAAGAGGAAGAGCCGAAGAACAAGTCAACAGTTGGACATGGTTCAGATTTCCTTTCAAGAAGTAGAAGTGAATGTTCTTTAGGCCAAAGAAAGCTAAGTTAGATAAGAAGGAAGACAAGAAACGATTTAGAGACCTCATAATGTGCTATAATTGTAGAGAGAAAGGATATTTCTCTAAGGAGTGCTTGTAGCCACGTAGAGCATCTTCTCAGCCGATATATACGATTTGTAGAGCTGTTAGACACTTTGCTACTAATTGCAAATGGGAAGCTGGAAAGCTTAATGCTATTGAGAATATGGTGGGCACTTCGCATGAAAAAGGAAAGGCATCTGCAATACTTGAAGGTAAGATTCTACTTAAAGATTTCCCTATTATAGTTTTGTTCGATACTAGTGTGCCACACTCATTCGTATCGAAAGAATGAGTAGATAAACTCAAGCTTGATGTGGTTTACCTAGTCACGTCTTTGAGAATTGTAAATCCCATAGGACGATATGTGACTCTCAAGATGTTATGCAAAGAGGTTGAACTGTTTTTGGGTGGTTATCCTTTTTATTGTGATTTGCATGTCTTTGAATACTCAAGGTTTGGTATTATACTCTGAATGGATTGGCTTGAGCATTACGACGTACATCTTCTATACCTTGAAAGAATGGTGACCCTAAGCCATCTCGATTTGAAAGGGAGAATCTATATAACCTTGGGAACATTAGCGAGGATTCTAGAGGATTCCTCTTTGCTATTGAAGCTCAAGATAAGACGATATCGCTTAGCTCCCATTGGTTAAGGAATACCTTGATATCTTTGAGCCAATTACCGATTTAACTCCTAAATGAGCTATAGAGTTTCAAATAGACCTAGTCCTTAGAGCTCAACCAGTAAGTTGACCTTCGACTAGAATTTCAACAAAGGAGAATGAAGAGTTGAAGAAGCAGCTGACAGATCTAAAGTGGAATCATTTCATAAGATCGAGTAGTTCATCCTGGGGAGCTATATTAGGTTTGTTAAGAAGGCAGATGGTTCTCTAAGGCCGTGGATCGATTATAGGAAACTTAGTATATTAACAATCAAGAATAAATATCCCCTCCCTAGAATCAATGATATGTTCGATCAATTGAGTAGAGCTAGAGCGTTTTCATAGATGGATCAAGTTATAGGATTTCGTCAGCTCAGAATCCCTAAAGACGGCATCTCATTAACAATGTTTAGAATTAGATATAGCTCATAGAGTATTTAGAGATGCCATTCGGTCATACGAAAGCTCCTGCTTATTTTGTGGATTTGATAAATAGAGTATTCAGATATTATTTGGATAAGTTTTCCCTAGTATTCATCGATGACACTTTTAATTTACTCTAACCCCAAGAAGGAGCACGCGAAGCACCTCGGATGGTATTGGAGACACTAAGGCAAAATAAGCGAAAAGTCAAGTTCTCCAAATGCGATTTTTTGTAGAAGCAAGTGAAGTTTCATAGCCATGTTGTTTCAAAAGAAGGTATCTCGGTAGACCCAGCTAAGGTCGAAGTGATATAGAATTGGAAGCGGGTAGAGACAGTATTTGAGATTTGAAGTTTCTTGGGATTAGCCGGTTATTATCGACAATTCATCAAGAAATTCTTTAAGATAGTGCAACCATTAACTAACCTCATCATAAAAGGAGTTAAGACTGTATGGACGGACAAGTGCAGGGAAGCTTACAAGAATTTAAAGGAATTGCTTACAAATGCACCTATGTTGATAGTGTCTGAAGGAAATAGGGATTTGGAAGTATACACTGATGCATGCAGCTCAGGATTGGGTGCCATTTTGATGCAGAAAGGTAGAGTCGTGGCATATGCATCAAGAAAGTTAAGACCCAATGAAGTTAGATATGCTACACATAACGTGGTGCTAGCAGCTATAGTGTTCGCATTGAAGATATGGTGATACTATCTACTTGGAGAACGATTTCTGCTATATATAGATCATAAATCATTGAAGTATCTGTTCATATAGAAAGACTTGAATTTGAGACAATAGCGATGGCTAGAATTTTTGGCAGCCTATGATTTCAATATCCAGTATACTTCTAGTAAAGGGAATTGTGTTGCTGTTGCCTTAAGTAGAAAGCACCTAGCTATGGTCTCTATAATGATTGCAGGGTGGAAGGATTTAGAACTTCTCTCCATGTGCAATATTCGAGAAAGAGACACAGAAGTTGACACTGGAGTGATGATGGCTAGCCTCGTTGGTCGACCATCATTGATAGATCGGATAATTGATGCTCAAAGGCGAGATCCGTCTACTCTTGTAGCGATTCAGAAGTTAGAATCTAGAGAGAAAGGTGAAGACCTCATTGACTATTCCTTAGATGCACAAAGTTGTTTATGGAGAAAAGCTAGACTAGTAGTACCTAATTTGGATAATCCCTGCAAAGAGGTGCTGGATGATGTCATGGATCGCTTTATACCATTCATCCCAAATAAAGAAAAATGTATATGGACATGAAGCATCTATATTATTAGGAATGGATGAAGCACGATATAGGGAATTGTGTAAAATGTTGTATGACCTATCAACTAGTAAAGTCAGAACATCAAAGACCCAGTGGTCTTCGACAATAATTAGAAATACTCCAATGGAAATGGGATCAGGTATGGGTTAATTAGTAATCAATGATTCACTTATATATCACATTAGAATAGTTTAAACCCTTGCGGTTTTAGGTATCGATGGATTTTATGGATGGATTACCACGATCTGGAAGTGGTCACGATAACATATGGGTAATAGTGGACCTACTGACCAAATTAACACACTTCACTCCAGTAAAGTCAACTCGAACCACACCGTACTTAGCCAAGCTATACGTGAAGGAAGTAATGAGACTTTCACGAAGTAATGGGACTACATGGAGTTCCTAGCTCCAACGTTTATGACTATGACCCACTATTTACTAGTCGATTTTGGAGGAGTTTCTAAGAATCATTGAAGGCTAAACTAAATTTTAGTACATCCTATCATCCCTAAATAGATGGACAAACGTAGCGAGTCCACCTAGTAATTGAAGATTTACTTCGTGCCTAATTTTTTGATTTTGGTGGAAGTTGGGAGGATAATCTCCATCTAGTCGAATTTTCCTATAATAACATTTTCCAATCCAACATTGGTATGGTATCATTTGAACATTTGTATGGAAGGCCGAGTCGATCATTAGCATGTTGGTTGGAGATAGGAGATAAGTTCGTTTTGTGTCCTGATTTTGTGAGGGAAACTACATAGAAGATAGCACAAATCAAAAAAAGGATAAACTAAGCCCAAGGTCGACAGAAATCTTATGCTGACCATAGAAGGAGACAATTGGAGTTTGTAGTGAGAGATTGGGTGTATTTTAAGATGTCTCCACTAAAAGGAGTAATGGGGTTTATCAAATCGGTGAAGTTGGCACCTCGATATGTAGGACCTTACTTGATCATTGAACATGTTGGGCAGATGGTGCATCGAGTATCATTGTTTTATAATTTCTCTGGCATTCATAATGTCTTCCATGTGTCCCGATTGACGAAGTGCTTAAGGGACACAGAGACGGTTATTCAAACTCAAGACATTCAAAGATCGATATATCTCGTAACTTGACTTATGTGCAACATCTAGTTTGCATAGTCAATTCTAAAGTCCGTCAACTTAGGAGCAAGAAGGTCTCATTGGTGAAGGTGCAGTGGTTCGATAGCCCGTTAGATTGTTCCTAGAAGACCGAGGAGAAGATGATATGGAATTATCTTGAGTTATTTAGAGATACATATGAGTCAATCTATTTTTTATTAATTAATGGTGTAGAGAGCTTGAATATATCTAGTTAGTTATAGATTTTCCTTAAGTAGGAATTACGAGGATGCAATTTTCTTAAGGGGAGAGTCTGTAACAACCCATAGTTGAGAAGAATTAATTAATAATTAAATAATAATAAATAATGAATATATTTAGAATATTAGAATTATAATAGTGATTTTAGTATTAAAAAGAGAAATATTGAGTTGAAAGGATGAGGGTAATATAGATTTGAAATTAATTAGTAAATGATTTAAATAAAAGGATTAATTAACTACGTAAAATGTGGAAAATTATCTTTATAAAATAAATAAAGTTGTAATTTATCAAAAAGTGATTTAGTAAAATAATTAAATTTTATTTGGGCTTATATGTTTATTTTAAAGCAAAATAAAAGAAAGTAGAAAAGAAAAGAAAATGGAAAGAAAGAATTGAAGCCCAAGCCCAAATTTGCTCACTAAACCCTAACCATAACTATTGTCTAATGCTTCACTATCCAGACCCTTTCGTTCCCATGATTCTTCCACCGCAACTACAAATATGACTTAAGCATTCTTATATATCACTTAGAAACTTAGCTTCATCCCTAAACCCTCCCTCATAAATTAATTAAAAAAATAAATTAAATTATATAAATCAAAATGGCTCTCTACCAAGCTTGTCAACACCTTTACACCCATATGCAATCAAAGAAGCAAGGTTAGTTCACTAACTTAAGAAGTAGGCGTTTACAGTGAACGACAGAGAAGTAGGAAGGAGGAGCGTGGATTCAGGTGAGTAGCTTTAACTCACATCTATGTCTACAAGTGCTTATATTCAATGCAAAACAATGAATTGCTAGTGCATTCTTTTCCAACCCAATCATTGTAACAAATAACTCATCTTCTGTCAATTTAAAATATGGAAATCGAAGCTTAGAGACAATCAAATTATTGATTTGAAAGCATGAATCTTATGCATTCAAGGACTAAGTGATCGAACAATTGAAAGGTATGAGGAGATTAGTGTTTACAAGCGATCGAACAAAGGGAAAGTTCACCAATGGGTCGACCTGAAGCAATCAACCGGTGGTGGTGACTGATCGACGCCCCTCCCTGTGTTGTTTTTTATGCATCCTTGGGTTACCATGAGTGTTTGAGAATGAGATTCTAGGTGGAATCAGATGCATGCTTCCTGTACTACTCTTTGCATCTCCCAGTGCACGAGTTGGTTGTCTTTGATGAATATGAGGAAGTATATTATTATATGCTTATAAAATACGCGATTGAGTATATTTGTGTGTGATCGATAGATATAGAAAAGTGAAGGTGAACAGTAATGTTAAAGGGAAAATATCCAATAACTATACACATATATTTGCATTGAAATATACATATACATATACATACATACATACATATATTAAATATATATTAAAATATAATAAACTAAGTTAATACAGGTATATGCAGAATTATAAAACTATATGTATGCAATGTAGAAATTAATATGTTATGTACAAAGATTTATAAATAGGTAAAAGGAGTTTATATATTTATATATTATTGAAAGTAATTTTAGTACCTACTGATATTATATTATATTTATAGAAAACTTTTATTGTGTTATATTTTTGCATAGTGATTATATTTTTGTATTTGATAGTGTTTACTTGTTTTCTATTTCTGTGTGACAAAAAATTTAGATAAATAGTTTAGTAATAATGTCTAGTATGAGATTTGCGATAAAACTTTTCTGATTATTCATTAGATTCGTCGTATGGAGATAATTAGAGTGGATCGAGTGTAGTTTATGAGCTTTGAATAATTATTCGAATAACATAAGGTGGTACGGGATGCCTATATGTTATTTGTTTGATTATTTTCTAAAAGTAAATGTCACTCGAATTAGGATTATGCTCATGGGTATATAGGATATTCCTTGCCATGAGTATTCAATAGTTTCGTGGTGACTTACAAGTACCATATGTCGGCCTATGATTAGAGATATGTATAGTAATAGGATGCCATATTGTGTCTAGCTCCCTTTATGGTTCAGGAATGAACCAGATTAGCCAAAATCCACCCTGACGGCTTGATCGTGTGGTCACACCCCTAATTCATGACACCGTAGTTATTGTTGGGTTAGGAGACCCACAAGGTAGGTGCCCCACATCATAGTGTTTTCGGTTAGGTGACCCATAGGGTAGTGCCCTAGGGCCTATTTATTATGTCACATAGGCCAGTAGTCTGTTAACTATAGAGGCAAAGCAGAGTCTTGACCGTGGCTATAGGTTGACGAGCTATTGGTGGATATGTTTCACGATGTCTGTCGAGATAACTGAAGACTGTAGGAGTAGATCCGGTTAGGTGACCATGGGGTCCTAGAGCAGACATATGGCCATCAGCCTCCCGTCTGGTCCCGGTTTATGTGTGCGTGGCAGATTGACATATATTATTATCATTCCTATAATGACTTTACTATACTAGAGGCTAATCTAAAGTGTAGTTAGTCCCGTATATCCATACCTTTCTGATTTGACGCTTAGAGATTGCCTCTATTTATTATTTATGATTTAGATTAATTTAAACTTGTGATTCATTGATGTTGATTGGGATGATATGATCTGTTAGGCTATCTCACTTTATATTCTGTTACTTATGATATTTTATACTATATTGGTTACCATTATTGCCATTATACTATATATGGTATTATAATCAGGCATAGTCTAACTCGTGTGTTCACTATAACAATCGACTAGTCTGAGAGACTTTTAATGCAGGTACTCAGGGTTGATGGAGCTTGGTTTGAACGTTCGGGAGGCTAGTAGGAGATATAGGATGATACATTCCCTATACATTTTTGTAGCCTCATTATTATATCTTTTATGTAGTAGCTGATGATATATGATGTATTGGACTAGAGACTTTCATTTTATAACCCATGGGCATATGTTTGGTATTATGTATTATATATTTTTTCTACCGCGTTCTGACACTGTTTTCTACGATGATATTTATTATCGGTGATTGTGTATTGTTCATCAAGGAGGCACATGTGTTATTGATTTGTATCGAGAACGAGTATGAATAAGGTAAGTGAAAATTGTATTTAAGTTACGTACCGGTGTTGGTCCAAGGGAATACTCATGTATGCGCCCCATATCACTTCATTCTTTGTATTACTCAACAGTATTGCTTAGTAATACTCTTGGGTAATATGGGTATAAACGTAGGGGCATTACACAGGTGATGTGACATTTTGGCCAAATCTATCGGTTATTTGGTTTTGGTAAAATCCAATTTTACTTTGTTAAGCATAACCCGGTTGTGACTATTATTTACATTAATTCTCTTTATTGAAATTATGTCACTTTGGACTTATGGAAATTGGTAATGTTCAAAATTCCAATATCGTCCATATTAAATTATATAGTCCAAACACAAAATCTGTGGTTCAATGATAACAATTATTATTAACCAAAATGCTCTAGCTAGAGACTTTGACTTTGAGTTGACTTCAGCTGACCGTGACACTTACCTCATACAACCATGGAGATGAATCCTCTCTTAAATTGTGTTTCACTTCCAATACATATGCTCAACCCAACTACAGTTGTTTACTGGACAACATGCCATAACTTAACTATAATCAAAGTGGAGCTTCAATATTGAAGATCAAAAGTACTTTCAAATTAAGAGAACTGTGTAAAAATTGTCACATTAATATCTTCTGTTTGACCTTGGTTATATTAACCAATAGAGAACTATCGATATAGTCATTCCTTAATTATCCAGTAACTATCAGTACATAATCCATTTGTGCCCTCGGCAGTCATGAGTAATACACCACTCAACATTTGGAGAGTGTTACATACTTTAGTCTCAAATGATGTATCAATATCTAGTTTTAATAAATCTTGACTAGGAATATTTAAAATAGTGTATTTATTTTCACTGTGATAAATTACTCACGGTTACAACACTTTGTAACTACTATCACAAACATACCACTTAAAAATTCTATATCAAATATAATTTTAATTAAATTGATTAATAACACATTGTATCGAGTATATAATAGAAAGCAAAGACCTTTTATTTTATCAGACAAGATTGTTCATTGAGTTAGACATACATTTTAGATAATTGAGTCCAGAACATACTCCTAACTCTATCAATCTCCCACTTGCACTTGTAATCAACTATATAACCTTATTGCAACCTTTCCAATCATTTTTCTCAAAATCAACAGGGTAAGTCCTCCGTGAACAGGTATGCTATTATGTTTTAATCATCTACTCTATCAATCAACTATTTTCGACGTTGATAAACTACCTTTATCTTATGGAATAATTCGGCGTATTTCTCTCGACTTCCAGTGAGCTCTAAGTTCTATTACGAACTATATCGTGACATTGCTGTCATACATCAATGTTATGTGATTCTAAACATTTGGAATAACCTTATTTAGATATAAATTTATCTAATTTATATTTATAGACGATGCTTTTATTGCGCCACTATTCAAGGTGATGTATTGAATATTTTCAATGAATCAGCCATAGTCTTTCATTTGGAACATTTTCAACTTAAGTATTCTGAACTGGAATTTATTATTGTAATATTATACTTAATATTACTTTTGAAGTTTGAGCCTGAATACTCCTTCATAAGGAGTTCATCGTTTTTGTAAACAGTTCTATAGTATTTCATAAAAACACGAGAACATCTCAAACAATCATTTAATGATATTGATTTGGATTTGATATTTGCTTCATTTATCAAGTACATAAACAAATCATAACACCGTAGACAACATAACATGTTGGATAATTCATATTGCTAATGCATCAGAAATCCAACTTACATATTCTATATTAAACGTTTTAATAAGGCGTCCATGCATATCGTTTGGGACATTCCCAATATCTTTTATACTTGGTATAAAATACATCGTTTACTAATCCAAAATCGATGCTAAACAAAAAAAGTAGATTCTAACACGAGTACATCGTTAACAATCAGCAATGTGTTATTTACTTATAGTTTAGAAATATCCATTCACCTTTTTAACTTTCTTTCTTATGATTACACACTTCCTTTGTTTTTTGATTGACAATCAAACTATTTGATGTTTCTATCAAAACATTTGTTCAATTATGATTCTTGTTGAACGACACTTTCGTATCTGTTCGTACATCATATGCAAAAACTCACATACTCAATATTGCTCCCACTGACTTCGAGATACTTTGGTTATTATGTGTAGATAGTCTATTCTAGATCATTGTTTAGAATTTTCTATTTCAAGAAATACGTACCAAAACATAAATACATACCACACAATAATTTTATGAGTAAAATCAGAACCAACTTAAGCACATCGAATATTGAATATGTTACATTATTTTCAACAATTAAAATCATGGTATTATTCTTATCAATATGGCTCGCTACATTCCAACTACATTTGTCCTTCTCTTAAAGACACATTAACAGCCAATGGATCGTATCCTTTTGTGGTACATCTATCAAATTCATATTTTGATAATGTGCTTGAAGTCTACTTTGGATTTGTGCATTATACCTATCATAAAGTCAATACTCTTAATGGTTTAATTAAACAACGGAGAAAATTTTATTCTTGATATAGACAAGAAATTTGTAGTTTCTTTTTACTGTACATGAGTACTCATTAGATTTTCTAATTTATTCATGTTCATTTTGATTCAGGCAATTTCATTTCATCTCTTGTAATAAGTTTTATCATTTGATTGTATCCAAATTCCTTCCATACCAATAATTTCTTTAAGAAATTCGTTCACTACGAAGTTGGTATTTCTTGAAACAATGGTTGTTTCTTAGTGCAGTGGAACAGGCATTCATAAGCATTTTATGAATTGCGTTATATAAAACAGATTATACAATTGTCATGTGTAGTCATTCAACTCGAATAGCCTACCAACTCCTTGGCCTAGGATATATATGTTTCTTATAAACCCTTATCTCGTATAGTTTTTTAACCTATTATTTGGATTATATTAATCTTAACCTCATGTACTACTCTTAATTACATTACATACCTTATAGAAAGAGTTTGATTCAACCTCGTGTACTACTCTTAATTATATACCTTATCAATACATCATTATGTATTCTAGGGAGGAGTGACCTTTGAGGCTGAATCTTTATTCATATTAGGTACATATGTAACTATTTCCAATATACACACTCATTCATTCAAATCGAATCATTTATGTTGCGTATTATGTTATTTACTTCCGATTTATATTCTATGAGTTTATCATAAACTTATACATTTCTATGTCTGTATAGACTCGTCAGTGAATACGATGAAGTACATGGAATCATTTTGGTATCAATAGACTTACAATTGAATACATCTATATATAAATCTGAAGAGTTCATCAACTCTTATGATGCTCCCACTAAATGGGTGAATAGCCCTTAATAGTTTAAGATATAATTAACTAGTATCATATGATTCATAATCATATAATAAAAATTATTTCTCAAAATTACGACTCGGTCTATAATTTCAAAATAATTGTAAATAATTTAAGATACTTTAGTATTTTCTAATGCATTGTTTTGTTGTGAAAACAAATACCACAATATAGTTTTATTTCATAACTAATATCCATAATATTCACATTGAAATATAACTATATCAATTTTTTAGTCAAACCTGAAAAATAGTCATTATTTCATAAATAATGTTCGGTATCTTTTATGAAAACAATTTTTTTAGTTTAATGCAATCAACAAGTGTTAGGCATGCTCTTACTATTTCTGTCATTACTGTAATAGTGTCCTTAATACGAAGGTTAATCACCAACTTAACATAGACTATTTATTTCATGTACTGCAATTAATTTACAATGGAGAGTTCTTTGATCAAATATCTTAAATTGAAATAAATAAATATTATAGAAAACCATTTTCTATATTAAAATACATTTCGGAATAGAAATCATATTCCTTATTCCAATTTTAGTATCAATCATTATTATTGCAATTCTCATTTCTGATGTTACTTTACAAAACAGAAGTGCTCATTTACTTTCTTCATCCCAACTGTACGTTAAATCACATTTAGTTTTACACATCCGTTTTACTTTTTAAATAGTCAAATCATTCAAAAGAAAATCCTTACTACCATATCGTAATGTACTCTTTACAAAAACGCATTCTTATCCTTAACATTTAAGGGAATCAAATAAGTTGCACTTTAGGGTAACTAATCAAACTGATAGTTCAGTGAATGAATTCTTTGATTATTCTTGTTGTTTAGATCTACTGTTACATTTAACTCAATACATTCCTTTTGTAATCAATCAAATTGAATAATCAATCTTACAGTACTGTTTATTAGCTTATTTGAATGAATTAACTTCATTGAAGTATCGTACATTACAAACCGTGATCGTTTCCCAAATAACACTTATATGTGATGGTGTATGGATCAAATATCCATGGTCTTGTATTACATTTAGAGTCTAAAACTCATAGAATGCAATGTGACATCTCGACCAAATAAATACATAAGCAATCAAATTACAAATGTATTTAATAGTCATAAAATCAGGCGCTTGCATAGGTATTGAAACATTAACATCTAAGAAGCATTTATTAGTACGTGTATATATATAATATATTATATTTCTATTTTATAATTTGCAATTCAGTTCAATTGTATATCTTAATCGATAAACATATTGTCAATTGTATTAAATGCATAAACTTATCAATGTGTAATATTATAACATTATATAGCATATGTTCTTACAGTATTAAAAAGGTTAAATGTTATTATTTAATTTATAATAAGGCTCCCACTATTCTTTTATGTTTCTCTAAAACCTAAGATGAAACATAGAAGACTTTACTAGTGGTTGTTAGAACTCATCTGTCTTGGGATTCTGGCCTTGAGTTTGGTCAATAAGTCATTGCCCCACTAACGATAGATAACTTCTCATCAATTGCATCATATACAACTCATAACCCATGGTTCCTTATCCTAGTCTCATTTTGACCTTGAATTTGCTCATTCATTCATACCTACCATATCATGACGGCTTACGTATAATATACATACCTTGAGTTTGCTCAATAAATACGTATAGTTATCTTACATCATTTATTCAGTATGTTTATAATACTACACATAACCTCCATGCTTGAGTTTGCTTAATAACTAAGGAGTATGCTGGTAATTTATTAAAACATATATGGTAGAGGACAAAATTATATTGAAGATTCGTAATCTCCAATATATCATTGAGTAATATCGACTTATGAAATGTATTTCCTATGAAATACCCTTGTGAGTCAAGTGTCGGACACATTTGAAATCATGGTATTACGTATGTATTCATCCCTTGAGTCTATTTGGGTTTCTTTAATGTTCGACCATTAGTTATACATTCATATTATATAAGTTTTATTATAATATAACTTTTATATTTCATATTACTTATATAATAGTCTTATGCATAATATTATATTAATTAAATCTTATTTAGTTAATTTTAATTAATTAACTGTTTATTAATTTTATATTATTCCAACATAACATCTATATTGACTATTTATATATTATAGCCTCTATAGTATAACTCACATATCTCATATATCTATGATTTTATTTAATTAATTAACTTTTAATTAATTAATTTAATTAATTAACTAGTAAATTATTTATTTATTTAATTAAACTTTAATTAAATAATTTTATTTAAATTATATTAATTTTGAAAAATCATATTATATGCATACATATACACTTACGGTGTCTTAAACATTTTTAAAATACCATAACATATATCAAAATATATAGTACATATACATATTTTTTATTAATTAACTTAATTAACATATTTATTTATTTTAATCTTATTAATATATTTATATTTTGAAATTAGTATTTAACATTTTATATTTCCAAACATTTTGAATTTTTTATCATATTATATCTTTTGTAATATATATATATATATCTTATTCTAAATATAATTTTTAAATTTAAAATCTTATATTTTAGATTTTCAAATAGTTTATAAAATTAGCCCAAAGCCCAACTCAAATTTGGCCTTTTTCTATTAGGGACAACCTTTGGACTCACATATTTGTTCGGGCTAGGCCGATAGTTAGGTAGGGCAGAGTACTTGATTATCCAAACTCAATTCTTCGACACTACCTTTCTTAGACACCCTACTAACTGGGTTGTGTGTTTAATTATTTAACCCTAACATGACTAATTAAGACTGTATGGGCTATTGAGTTACGACTCCATTATTAGAACAGAGCCAACCCAAAGTAGATTTAATGGGTAAATATAAAAAAATATCATTTTTGATCTTTATTAGACCTTTGAATTCTAATTTATTTAGACCATTTCTAAATTTCTTTTAATTTTATTTTATTTAAATTTATAAAATGATAATGTATTATTTAATTGGGGTTTATAGGGCTCAGGGAAAAAGTTGGAGAAAAATTTAGTTTCGGGGACAATAAAGTTTGCCTTTTGGGCTGAAAGACATTTTTTAGTGTAAATCATAGAATGATAGTTGCAACTATCATTTTCTGTTTATACTAAAAAGTGTCCTTCAGTTTAAAAAACAAACTTGTTGTCCTTGAGACTAAATTTTTTCGCAACTTCTTCTTTGTGCCTATTTTCTTGTATTTAATTTATGTTATAATATATGTACATGTACATGAATCAGTTACATACGTACACACACACACACACACACACACACACACACATATATATGAATGTATGTGCATGTATAACACATCAATCCGCACAAGATATAACATGCACTGCATAGATGTTGGAATTTACATTGCAATTAATACGTTAGCTCATTTATTATACAAATATATTGTTCAAATGTATGTTTACACACACACATACATATATATAATGTTACAAATATAAATTTATATATAAGCTATAATTTTACATAATTAATTTTGTGTATATATATAAACATAAAAATGAAATATTGTGTTTTGCTCCCCTGACATTAACACAATCAGGAATATTATGAATACTCTTGAACTGTTTTATACTATGACTGGTCTAAAGATTAATATAAGCAAGTTTGATATTTTAACATCTGGTGTGAGCGATGTTATGTCTGCTCAAATCTCTATAATGACAGGTATATCCATAAATACTAATACTGTGTCTTATCTGGGTCTGCCACTCTCATCAACTAAGATAACAATTAATCATTGTCTTCCCCTATATGAGAAGATCACAGCTAGATTGAGTTGTTGGACCACTAGAACCCTAAGTCAAGCGGGAAGATTAACCTTGATAAAGTCGGGAATATTTTCAATGCAAGTATATTGGGCTAGATCCTATATTCTACCATACAAGTTAATCAATATGATCAGATCTGCTTTCATGAAATTTTTTTGGACAGGGAAGATAACTGGAAAATATATAGCACCAACTAAATTTTGTAATCTTGAACGACCATTGAGTAGGGGGGGTCTTGGTATAATCAATATGAAGCAATGGAATAGGGCTGCATTTGCTAAGCATATAGACACTCTCTATAATGGTATAGATAGCCTATGGGCCAGCTGGTCAAGAAAAAATATAACTAAAGGAAAAAGCTTGTGGAAAATGACTAAAATGCAAAAAATGAGCTGGACTTGGCAATGTTTGATTAATACTAAGGAACTGTTCCTTCCTCTTATTCAGGTGAACTCATGCTCATCTCATTGTTTTAGTTTCTGGGATGATCCATGGTTAGAAAGTGGGTACATTCTCAGTCGTCAACTCTCATACAATGAAATGCAACAAACTGGTATTCATATGGCAGCAAAAGTTAGGGATGTTATCAATAATCATAGAAGAACTGGCTACTTGTCTTCCAACCCTAGAATACAAAATATTTGGAATAAAATAAGAAGATACACTCCCTTATCTTATACTGAAGATGCTATTGTTTGGGGTAAACATAGAGGAAAGTACAATATTGGTAATGGTTATGAACACTTAATGAAAAATGAAGAGCAATCAAAGTGGAAATGGTGGAAGCGAACATGGTCTCTGGACAGTAGTCACCGTGAAAACTTGCTGCTGTGGAAGGTCCTTAATCGTGCGGTTCACACAAAAGCCAAACTTGTTTGCATGGGTATTCAGGTTGACATTCTCTGCCTTTTCTGCAGCGAGCAAGTGGAGACTGTTGAACATCTTTTCTTTGAATGTAATTACATAAAGCAACTATGGTACGCGGTTTTGAACAAACAAAACATCAATATGTGCTCAACTGATAACTGTGTGCAATGGGAAATCATATTTGAAAAGTCTGGAAACAAGGGTAATAAGAAGAGGCTTTTCACAGTGTTATTGAAAAGGTTCATACATACGGTTTGGAAGGAACGAAATTCTAGAGTGTTTCAACCGAGTAGGGTTAAATCTGATGGAGATTTCAAGATGCTGATGATGAATGAGATGAAGTTGACCATGCGCATGCAAAGTTTCAATATTGAACCAGGAATACTCAGCTCTTTCAATTTGCTCTAGTCCTACTTTGTTATTTTTATCTTTTTGTGTTTTATTTCTCCTGTTCCTGTGGCACTAGTTCCCTCTGTTTTCTTGAGCTTTGCTCTCTGTTGTGTGTGTGTTTTGTATCCTTTGTGCTGCAATAAATGGTCGGGGTCCATTCAACCCCGTCGGCCTTGCCAAAAAAAAAAAATATTAATATTATATATATCTATATGAATAATTTAAATCGTTTATAAATTATATTAAAATAATTTTTATTTTGCTGTAAAAATCAAAAAATTATCTATATAAATATAACATTTTTAAACATATATATATATATTAAATGTATGTGTACAAGTATAAATAATATACATATATATATATATATATATATATATATTAGTATTTTAAAATATACAAAAAATATATAAAATATATATTTTAAATACTCATGCATACCAGGTCATTTGCATGGCAAATATTTAATTTTTGTAATTTTAAAATATATTTTAAGATAAATATCGGTAATGATATTATTTAAAATTAATAAATAATTATTTTTGAAACCAAATTTTTAAATTTATTTAAAATTATAATTGATATTTGGTAATTTTAAATGCTTAATATGTTATTTTATAATTTAATACTAATTTCAAAATCTATTATTACTTTCGACTATTAATTAATTATTATTT
Source organism: Allium cepa (assembly GCA_030765085.1). Taxonomy (NCBI): domain Eukaryota; kingdom Viridiplantae; phylum Streptophyta; class Magnoliopsida; order Asparagales; family Amaryllidaceae; genus Allium; species Allium cepa. The sequence continues at coordinate 850,627,328 of CM060938.1, forward strand.
TACTTTTTAAGAGCTTATTAAGTGTTCATTTAATTTTGTAAAATATGAAACATAAATATTTAAATAATATCATATATATATATGATAAATATATTCATTTCTTTCGTAACAATTATATCTATGAAACTTTATGAATAAAATTTTATAACCGTATATTGTACAAATATGATGTATATTTAAAATTTATAAACTGTGCATATTTTGGAATGTTAACTAATAATATATAAATGATATTAATGCTTAAAATTAGATTAGAAATGTACCTTATGTCCAATGCCTATAAGTACACCTTGAAACAATGAGACTTGCTCCTCGAATTAATTTCCAATCCAGTAAATTGCTTATCCCTGAATTGATGACCATCAGCTATCGAACAAAACTGTATTTTATTTTATTTAAACTTCAATTGATAGAGGAGGAGAGGGTTATGGATCAACTATAAATATGGAAAGATGGATGCTACAAAAATCTTAAAAAGGCGAGGGTAGAGATTCTTATATAGAGGAGAATTTATAGACAAATTACGATCTAGTTCCTCCTTTATTTCTTACACATTCTCTTCCATCCTAGCCATCCAAATCAAAACCCTCTAACAAGCCATCATATGGCCACATATAACCCTATTATACTCGAATATAGCCAGCCCTTATGGGCCTCAAACTCATTTAAAGCCTAAACAAAATATTTTACAATTAAATCCAATTTAAATGCTTATTAATATTGTATATTAATTATAACTTTTATAAATACATTTAATAATATTTTTTCATCAAATCAAAATTAAATTTTATAATTAATATTTTATAAATATTAATTAAATTATAACAATTATGAATTAATTAAATCTTTTGGTTAGAGAAATATTCATTATTTTGGTTGTGTGACTCCTTAGGTGTAAATTTGGTTGGCGATTAGTATCGAACTATTCGAACATTAACATTCACATAGCACTTAGCAGGTAGTGTGACATTTTGGCGGAATTTATCACTTACTTAGTTTTGGTAAAATCCAATTTTACTTTATTAAGGGTTATCAAGTTGTGACTATTATTTACACCAATTCTCTTCGTCAAAACTACATCCTTTGAACTTATGGAATTTGATAACGGTCAAAATTCCAAAATCGTCCATATTCAACTATATAATCTAAATATGAAGACCTTGGGCCAATAATACTAATTATTATTAACCAAAATGTTCTACCAAAGATTTTGACTTTGAGTTGACTTCACTTGTCTATGATACTAAGCTCGTATAACAAAGGAGTTGAATCCTCTCTTGAAGAGTGTTTCATTTTCAATGCTTCCACTCGACCCAACTATAGTCGTTCGATGGATGTCATGCAATGATTAAATAAAATCAAAGTGAAGCTTGCATATTGAAGATCAACAGTATTCTTAAGTCAAGTGAAGATGTAAAAAGTTCCACATTGATATTTTCTGTTTGACCTTCAAAAATTATCGAGTGAGTCAATCCATAGTTACCAAATAACTATCAACAAGTAATCCCTTAGTGCCTTTAGCAACCATAAGTAATACAGTGCCCAACATTGTAAGAGCTTACATAATCTAGTCTCAGCAGATGTATCAATATCCAGTCTCGATACATGTTGACTAGGAATATTTAAAATGTTATATTTAATTTCACTATGATAAATTACTCAAGGTTCCAACTCTTTGAAACTACTATTATAAAACAATACATTTATGGATTCTCTATTAAATATACTTTTAATTAAATTAATTAATTAATGTAAAATATTATATCGAGTATATAATAGAAATAAAACACCTATTATTTCGAACAAGATTGGCTGTCAAGTTAGATATATGTAACAAATTACATAATTGTCCATAGGGCATACTCCTAACTCTATAAACAAGAACCACTAATATACCTCGTGAGCAAAGGCTGGATGCAACTTAGCTTTCATTCGCCTACCGTACATCAAAACAAAGTATTTTTTGGATGTTGCGATCGACCAAGCCCTATGCACTAGCTCTATGTGAGCATCCACTTTCTAAGAGAATTTCCTTTGGAAATGCAAATTGAATATATTATGAATAAAATGACACACACCACACACATATTGTTATGTAACAAAATCAATTTAGATGGATTCTTCGAACATGCCTTTCTTCATTTCACCAGGAATGTCACCAAATATAGGCCAGAATGTCGTGATCTGCGCAAGAAAGCCATTGCGGATGGCATCGGATGCGACGCTGCTGTTGAAACCATACATGTATGCATATGTGTGTGTGTGTAGGTATATGTATGTGTATATGTATGTTTGTGTATGTATCTGATATATGTGTGAGTATATATGTATGTGTAACACCCCATAATGTAAACAAAAATCAATTAAAAGAGTTAATAAATAATTATTATTGATCAAAAAAGGAATTTTAGCAAACATCGTAATTTGGCCATGAACCTTGCACCATGGTGTTTGATGATTTTCTGATCAACGTTCATATAGAAAGTTTTACGATCAGAGTTGAAACAAAGAAGTTATAAGCAATTGAATTTTATGGGTTGAAAATAATTGAAAAGGTATCAAGGAAATAAATTATAATTAACGGCTGGACCTCACTGGTCTACCCCAGGGCATGACCGATCGACACCTAGCCGCCAGCTGCTGCCTACGGCCAGTCAACCTAAGCTGGTGTGCCTTTAACCTTAGCCGAATGGCATAGTTTTAATAGTAGTTAGTAAAATATAATCGAATGGATAGGATTGATTCAAGTGTGTCTAAATAAAGGACTAGCATCTCACTTGTCTTCTTAATTTTTCTGAACAGAGCAGCGGAGCTATACCATTTCCCCTTCTTCTCTATTACTAGAAATTACAAAACTACTATTATATATATATATATATATATATATATATATCAGAGAAAGGTAGAACATAAAAGAGAAGAAGAGAAGGAGTGAATCAATTCAGCCAAAAAGGTAAACTCTATAATTAGAAATCTAAATTTCCACTTAACTCAAATCTCCTCTCCGATCTAATGGGTATGTATGCATCTTTCTATTCATATTTTTGGTTTGGAAAATAAAAGTAGTTAATTAAAGGGATGAATTCGAATTTGGAGGTTTGGAAAGTTAGAAAGGTGAGTGGAAAATTATATGGTTACATATAATATTGAAATTTATATTATTGAATTTTATTCGATTATTATATCTATGCAAAATCTGTTGAATTATAGGCTTAAAATGAATGTATTTAAATGAAATCCGCCTACATATTCTGTGAGTTATGTAATTGTGACGTAATGGCATGTCCATCCTAATCCAGAAATTTTGGAAATTAGTCCCTTAAAATTTTAAAGAGTGATGCTGACGAGATTGTCAAGTTTATTCCAGATTTTGTGTTAATAGGATTGTAAATTGTTTAATATTCATTTGGAATGCTCTATTTAGCTAGGAATGTAAATATCTATGTTTTTAGATTATTAGGAGTGTTGAAGGTACAATTTAGTTATATCTATTTCTGTATAAATTTCCATAGACTGACTAACTTCATAACTATTTATATAAAGTGCATCGGTTGGAATAATAACGAATAAACTGAAATGAAAGAGATGTGTAAAGTACATATTTCCTTCTTTGTAGTTTTCACTATTTATTTCAATAGAAGGATAGCTCCAATACATTAAAATGTGGAAATGTGGAAATGAATGTTCTTTATAGAATGTATATACATACAAGTCAAAAATAGAAATATAATTATATATATACATACAAATAATCGCGCCTACTAATTAAAAATATAAATATACATAGGATAACAAATGAAGCGTAATAAATAAATGTACTTTGATTTTTGTATTAACTATGATTACACGTTTAAATATTAGTAATGCAGCGACCCGCCTTTCTATCACCAGAAAGTCGCATCATTACTTAAGAAAGAAAGAGATAGAAGAAGAAAAGAAAGAGAAGAAAGAACAACAACACATCAGAATCTCACAGCGGAACAAAAGAAATATAATATATAACATATATATATCATATACATTAGGGTACTCAACTATACATTTCAATTTAGACAGTTATAACATTTCTGTCTAATTTACAATACAATAACATCCATATGGAATAACATCACAAAGGAAACTCTATCTATATATCTACACACTGAAGCCCCCTGCTCCAAAGCACCTCCAGAATTCGTCAAGGATAACCTGAATCACTTGACTACTCATACATAATTTGAGTACCCAAGAGATTAATAAAACAGAAAATAAACACTTGGGTCAGACAGGGGTCTGGTGTGAGTAAACGGTTTAAAATTGCTTAACTTTAGAAAATCCTTTGAAAAGAAAGGTATCACGTAAGACTTCCCACACATAAACATGGAAAAGTTTTTACCTTACGCTAACCAAAACATTTGATAGGAAATCCAGTGATATTATAATAGTGTATAGGGTTTTCAAGTAAATATAAAAAAGCCGAAATTGTTACATTCATTAAATTCAAGCTACTAGCCACAAAAGTGGGTAATACAATCAAAACCGTAGGGCCTCGTAGGAAGAATAGGTTTCCATCAATGGTAGGGCTACTGGGGTACCGCCTGTCACAGTACGTGGCCTAGATCACCGTACCGAGGAGCCACCCTAACTCCGCTGCAACACAAGGCAGGGACCATTCCTTACTGAATAGTCCCGAACAAGACAACCCCGCAGTTGGCTGCAGATCCAACTGCCCACACGGCCGAATAAAAAGGGACATCTAGACAGGAGTAAGTCTCGTCCTACTTGGGCATGACCCACTTAACCTTGGTGCACCTCCCATGTTTTAGCCATTCTCGGTTGATGAGGCTTGAGGCTGTGATTACCTTTATAGGACACATCTATCTTAGAATGCTCATCATCCACCTGACGATGTGCTGAAAGCATTCAATCCAGACAAGTCTGTTCTGGGTTTGAACGGAACCGAAGGCACTATCTCATTGCACTCATTTTGGAATCACCTTGGAGTTAACGATAATAGCCCTTGCACTCTGAATCTTCATCTCGAACCTGAAAGTACTATCTTCGTTAAACTCATTCTGGAATCACCCTCGGAGTTATAACAATACATAGTTCTTACACTTCGAGTCTTCACTTTACTTGGATTTACGACCTAACGTTAATTTGGATCGATGTGGTTTTTCGATATAAAAATCCGATCCCGGTCTCACCGAATCCAAAACGCCATTTTAATGTCCAAGTTGTACTTAAGGGTTTAAACAGTAGATATTAAGAATCTCATTTATATAAATGGAAGATTCATAACACACAGATAGATAATTCACTATTATCAAATTCATCCACACATATCACAAAGCAGTATATATATCACATCTCAGATATATTACATTCAAATCATTACATATCAACTAATGACATCCAATATCATTAACTCATCAAATGATATTTATCATCCAATCATTAACCATCCATAAACAATTTTGGACTACTCTTAATCAATTTAATTAATCCTTAATTAAATTAATTCCTTACTTAATCACTTGGATTATCATCAATCCAACTTACTTATTCAGTAATTAATTACAAATTAATTAATTAAACATCACTTAATTATCCACTTTAATTAATATCCCTTGATTAATTAACTCTTAATTACTTAAGTAATTATTCCTTAATTACAATTTTAATTAATCATCTTGAATAATTACTTCTTAATTATACCAAGAAATTATCTCTTAATTACCCTTTCTAAATTAATCATCCTTGATTAATTATTCTTTAATTACTCTGATCATTATTTCTTAATTATCTTTTTTAATTAATCACACCTAATTAATCACTTTTTAATTGTTCACATTTGATTAATTACTTTTTAATTACATTTAGCAATCAAACTTTAATTTTGGATTAATATCCTTTAATTATTAATTACTAATTAATTATTTAATTAATAATTGCTTCTATTAATGAAATCCTTCCTAATTAATTATTAAACAAGTAATTAATCACTTCATTAATTACTCTTAATTCTTTCATTAATTAATTAGTCTTCAATTAATTTAAACCTTTAATTAAATATATTAATTAATTCTTTTAATCAATTACTAAGTGATTAACCCTTAATCACTTCTACCCAATTACTTTCATAAAGTAATTAACCTCTAATTACTTTGTTAAATAATCTCCTTTTACTTAATTACCTTCAGTAATTAGTTACTTAATTACTTCACCAAGTAATTACACTTAATCAATTTAAATCATAAGTGATTTTCTTTAATTAATCACTAATTAATTACTTAATCAATTATTTAACTAATCATTTATGTTTAATTAAATAATTCTTTAACTTCTTATATTATAAAGACCTTAATTAAGAAAATCATTATCTGAATTAATTTATTTATATTAACCAATAACTCTTTAATTATTAATAATATTCGATTTATCTTAATTATCTTCACACATTTGTTTATCTTTAATTAACAAAACTCTTAATTACTTAAGAAAAATCTTTTTTATAATTGATTACTAAATCTTAATCATTAAACTTTATTTAAAAAAAATTAATACAAACCTCATTATTGAAAATCCACTTATTTTACTTTTAAAAACTTTATATTTCAATTTATATAAACTTATTTAAAACTTAACTTTGAAACAAATTAGTTTTATAAGTAAAAACTTGTTTTAATTTTGTTTTAAAACTTGAGTCATTTACAAATCAATTTCCTTGTTACAATTTTTTTTAGAAACGTTAGCTGTTAAATTCTTAAAACCTGAACAACACAATTCTGCACAACACAGCATACTTAAGTAAAACATCCAACTGCTTAGATGAAACTCGAGCAATCCACTCCTTCTCCTGCTTCGAGTAAAACTCGAATTTCCCTGAACATAAAACCGAGCACACTCCCCTGAAACCTGATGCAAAACTCGAGCGTATTCGACAAAAACCCGAGCCACTCGACCCTTTCCCAAAACCAAACTTCAGATGCACGAAACCGTGCACATCCACGTGCATAGCGCCGTCGAGCGTCGATGAACTTCGCTCTTGCCTCGTCAAGTCGACTTCAACCACGACGACTCTAATGATCATCTAACTTCCTCGATTCATTCAAGAATCAAATTCGACCCTCTAAACCCAACAGCTCGAAACAAACTCCACCAGAAAGTCAACCATCACGGCAATCCCAGCCTCGAGAAACCTCACCACCTTAACCGTAGCTCCTTCACGTCTCCCTGTACCTATCGCAGCCCTATCGATCGCCACCGAATCGCTCTTGATGTCGAAAAATCCACAGCAAAAACGTCACCAAAACTGGGTAATAAAACCCTACATTGCCGTCGCAAGTCCACGTCGGCCATCTAAAAATCCCAATACTAATTTTCGATGAACTCCTACTTCCCCTTGACCTTCATGCTCGACCTCGCCAACCAGTTTGCCATTGATCGACGGCAATCGATTAAAACACCCCTCACGTTCAACCTAGCAAACACCCTAATTCCCATACTAAAAATCATGATACATACCTCAAAAATCATGATTTTCTATTTGCAATTCAATTATGAAATCAAAACTTAAAATTGTAATTATAAATATTTGACCCAAATTTTATTTTTACTGTAAATTCAAAAATTTTGAGCCAATTATTCATTTTAAATACCTATAATTATTTTTAGATGAAATGTTACATGATTTCAAACAAATTTTATTTACAAATCATAAGCCAATTCGAATTCAACATTGAGTTATTGAATTTATTATGAAAATTGAACCTGTTATTATCACACAGAGCATATGTTTTAACTACACAGGCATCAAACATTCATAATTCAAACATGCGTCCAATTTAATTCAAGTATTTCGGATAACATCATGAAATTCATTAACAAGAACAAGATAAAATCCATGATTTAAAACTGTTTTTAAAATTCATTTACTCACAGATTAAAGCAGAAGACAGAGAACATAAGTTTGTTTTTCAGGCTCTTGAATTTTCCTTCTGCATGTTGAATTAAATCTTGCTGCTGTTGATCTCTGAATTGTTTGTTGAATAATCTCCTTGCCAGATTGTATTTGAAAATCTTGCATTGATGTTGAATTTTCCTTGTTTCAGATTGAATTCCAGATTTTATTTCTTTCTTCTTATTTTCAGATTTCCCAGTATTTTACTTCTTTTGATTTGTATTCATTTTGGTTGAAAAAGAGTAAGAATTTTAGCTGGAGATGAAAAGTAAATCTCTTCTTTATATTTCACAATTTTAATTTTAAACTAAATTATCAAGAGAATTGACATTTGTCTCTTTTATGTTTTAGATATCTTACACCTAAGCTTATATGTTTACAAATGTCTCTAACATGTATCAAAATGTTTACAAGTGTTATTACTATTTATATATTTTTTAACTTATTTAAGCCTTGTATGTATAAGTATTAATATGTATATGTATGTAATGTATTTTAATGCTTTATTATTGATTTACAAATGTTACTTTTCTTTTTTATAATTTAATTTAAGTTATGTATATGTAATTATGAAATATTTACATGTATATAATGTGCATATATCTTTTTATAATTTAAGCTTTTAGTTTTATAAAAATATATAAAAGTGACTTCATGTAAACAATTATAAATTACTTATGCTTTTATCAAATTAAATGCATCATATGTTTATAAGCTTGAGAAATTTATTTTAATTTTATATATAAAATTCCTAAACCAAATTTATCTTATGTTAAAATTTTATAATTGAAAGAATATTAAAAACAATTGAACTTTTCAAATTTAAATCTTATTTTAAACAAAACTCATTCATATATTATTTTAAATCAAAATACTTTTAAGATATAAATATTCATTTAAATTCAAATTTAAATCTAAATTCAAATTCAATTTGAAATCAAATTGAATATCAATTCAAATTTATACTAACTTCAACAAACACTAATTTAATTTAAAAATAATAACTTTATTTTTTTAAATCTATTTTTTTAAAATTAATCTTAATTATATATATAAACTCCTTGTTAATTAAAAAAAAATAATTCTATTTTAGAATTCATTTATAACTATATTTAAAATCATCATGTTATTAATTGTTTGGGTTATTTATATTTGAAAATAACAAATTTTTATCCATTTCTAATATATATACACATATATACATTTCAAATGGAAAATATTTTAACATTAGTTTTGATAATCACTATATTGAATTTTAAAACACAATTTCAAACCACAATATATATACATATACATACATATATATATATATATATATATATATTACAATTTGAATACATAGCTTTTATTACATTAGAGACTTCCTATTTACAATATACATCAATATATATATATATATATATGTATATATATATGTATATATATATATATATATATATGTGTATATATATATGTATATATATATATTATAAATAGAAAACATTTTGATTAACTTTTTGAAAAATAAATCTTACCAATTTTAAATTGCTAGAATAAATATTTCCAAATTAAATATTATTAGTTTTCAAAAGAATTAAACTTGCCAATTTTATGTTGTTAGGAAAAGTGCTAATAGATATTGTCAAATTAATATTATTAGCCTTTAAAAGAATTTTAACTTGTCAATTTATGATATAAAATTATCAAATCAATTTAATTATTAACAAAGATTATTAAAATGATATTGCTCAAAATTCCGGGTCATCACATTCCTTCCCCCTTAAAAGAATTTCGTCCCCGAAATTTAAAAGCAAAGGTAATTTAATAACCCAAAAAAGTTTTAACTTCAGACAGCTATCATACAAATCAATCATAGCAACCATAACAATCAATTCAAACAAATAATTTTAATTATCCAGACAAAATTCTGGACAGAATTTCCTAATATTATCAAGAGTTTCTAGCTACTTATTCTGGAATACTCGCTCTGCAGAACCTTAAGTAACTCCACTACTATAACCCAGAACTCCCTCTCATCTGGATCTACAAATCTGAACAAGATACCAGACTAAACTCAAGACCAGCTCAATTACCAGATCCTTCTGAACTACTGATTCTATCACTCGATGAATCATACACATATTCCTCAAAGATACGTGAAATACAATGAATTCTAGCTATCCAAACTGGCAATTCAATCATGTAGATCAAAATCTAATCTCCAGAGAACATAGGAAAATCTCAAAATAAATCCGGAGCTAATTCTCTAGTTTTACCAAATCTTATATCTCCTTTGATCGGATAAATCTAAAACAATATCCAAATTCCAACTTCTCATTCCAAATCTCCTCAATTCTTAACTGCATAACTCTTCTGATGCTCCTGAGTCACCTCCATCTTTCCTGATCATCTTAACCCTTGCTGATTGCTTTATGAACAACTGGACCAAAACCAAACCAATTTTCCAGATCCTACTCAACAAAATGACTCTCTCAAAAATTTGCCGAAATTCAAAACACGACTCTATTCCACAAGTATTAGTGGATTTCAGACCTACTTCTCTTATCTGGAATAGGCAAACAGCACTTGACAACCTTGCCTTCAAATCCTGAAATTTCCTTCACCCTTAGAAGTACACTTGAATTTCCTGTAGAAATCCTCTAATCCAAGAAAACTACAACTCCCAGTTGCATCCATTCTAGAATAACTGCTATCTCGCTTCCGCTGCACAACTCTGATCTGGAGTAGGTGAGAATACCACTGAAGAACTCGAGCACAAACTTTCTCCATACACTGTTCATTAGATCCTTAAAAAATCTTAGTGACCCATTCCACTTGGTCAAAACATCAACGCTGAATCTTAACTAGAAAACTAGATGATCAATCCCTCCTCAAGAATCCTGAGCTGCTTCACCAAACTCTTCGTATTCTAAGAATCATCCCTCTACATAGTTGAACTATCAATATTGTTCCTGGAAATCCAAGTCGATAAGGAACTCAAACTTTAATGCGGTAGACTTCTAATTTCCTCAAAAACATCTGGGAAATCTATGACTACTTTAATAGCTTTTACCTCCACATGAGGTTCCTCAAATATCAAACAAAAGAATACTCAAAGATTTCCCAAACTAATCGCAAGTCACTTTTGCGATCCTTCTCAGTTCAGATTCCAAAGAAACCGTTCTCTCTTCACCAACTAGAACAGCTTTCCTAATCAAGGTCAATCTTTCAGAATGGCTTATCTACCAGAAAAATTGATAGATCACTTCCAACAAATATCCCGCTCTGCTGAGCCTCCCAAAGAAATGGATAAGCCTTCACTATCTGCCTGGTCTGCCGATAGTAGAATTCCAAAGATTTTTGAATCATCGAAGAAACGGGTCCACGCTGCTGCTCCCAAACTTCACTTACACATACTGCTAAGCCAAAAGATCTTCCTTAACCAAAAGCTCTTACAAAACTATCACCCAATTCCACTAAAAGATCCTTGAGATGGGTAGACATCTTCTCAAGAAACTCGGGCCCCAAACCAAACACCAACCACATGTTCTTCTTAAGGAAAACAATGAGACCATGTCCAAAATGAGGTAACTCATCGACTTTTAGTCTCATACTTCAATATAGATAAGATTCCCTTACTTGAGATCCAGAAGATCCCTAAATATCTGAACCTTCCCTGCAGCAGGCATCACTGTTTCTTCAACACCATCTAAATCTTGCTCTAAAAGAACATCTTCAGAACCATCTATGGATACTGCATCTCACCACATAGCTATTCCTTCCTGAAGTCACCAAGATACCATCACCTGCTTCTGCTCAGCTGACAGATTCAACTCTTGGGAATCCCGCTCACTCGAGAGAAAATCAACCTCACACTTCAAGAATATACACTAATCCTTGAAAAGACTTTCTCTAGGATCAATGAAATCCTTTCACCAATCTACAAAGCTTATTCGAGGCAGTATTAGATCTACAATCTCGATAGATACACCTCCAACCGCAACATATGAGCCTCTTCCATTAGTGGCAGTCGTGTTACACACACTCCTACCTTATCTACCTCTACAACCTATGTTGGAAAATCCGAACAGATAACCCAACAGATTAGGTAGATATATATATATATATATATATATATATATATATATATAAATTACAAGTACGCTCTCTCAAGAAAGAAGTCACTCCAAAGCCTAGGTATTCACTCAACCTAGCGCTCTGATACCAACTGTAGCGACCCCCCTTTCTATCACCAGAAAGACGCATCATTACTTAAGAAACAAAGAGATAGAAGAAGAAAAGAAAGAGAATAAAGAACAACAACACATCAGAATCTCACAGCGAAACGAAAGGAATATAATATATAACATATATATATATATCATATACATCAGAGTACTCAACTATACATCTCAATTTAGACAGTTATAACATTTCTGTCTAATTTACAATACAAGAACATCCATACAGAATAACATCACAGCAGAAACTCTATCTATATATCTACACACTGAAGCCCTCTGCTCCAAAGCTCCTCCAGAATTCGTCAAGGATAACCTGAATCACTTGACTACTCATACATAATATGAGTACCCAAGAGATTAATAAAACAGAAAATAAACACTTGGGTCAGAAAGGGGTCTAGTGTGAGTAAACGGTTTGAAATTGCTTAACTTTAGAAAATTCTTTGAAAAGAAAGGTATCACGTAAGACTTCCCACACATAAACATGGAAAAGTTTTTACCCTACGCTAACCAAAACATTTGATAGGAAATCTAGTGATATTATAATAGTGCCTAGGGTTTTCAAGTAAATATAAAATAGCCGAAATTGTTACATTCATTAAATTCCAGCTACTAGCCACAAAAGTGGGTAATACAATCAAAACCGTAGGGTCTCGTAAGAAGAATGGGTTTCCATCAATGGTAGGGCTACTGGGGTACCGCCTGTCACAGTACGTTGCCTAGATCACCGTACCGAGGAGCCACCCTAACTCCCCTGCAACACAAGGCCGGGACCATTCCTTACTGAATAGTTCCGAACAAGACAACCCCGTAGTTGGCTGCAGATCCAAATGCCCACACAGCCGAATAAAAAGGGACATCTAGATAGGGGTAAATCTCGTCCTACTTGGGCATGACCCACATAACCTTGCTGCACCTCCCCTGTTTCAGCCATTCCCGGTTGTTGAGGCTTGAGGCTGCGATTACCTTTATAGGACACATCTATCTTAGAATGCTCACCGTCCACCTGACGATGTTCTAAAAGCATTCAATCCATACAAGTCCGTTCCGGGTTCGAACGGAACAGAAGGCACTATCTCGTTACACTCATTTTGGAATCACCCTCAGGGTTAACGACAATAGCCCTTGCACTCTGAATCTTTATCTCGAATCTGAAAGTACTATCTTGGTTAAACTCATTCTGGAATCACCCTTGGAGTTATAACGATACATAGTTCTTACACTTCGAGTCTTCACTTCACTTCGCTTGGATTTACGACCTAACGTTAATTTGGATCGATGTGGTTTTCGGATATAAAAATCTGATCCCGGTCTCACCGAATCCAAAACGCCGTTTTAATGTCCAAGTTGTACTTAAGTGTTTAAACAGTAGATATTAAGAATATCACTTTCATAAATGGATGATTAATAACACACAGATAGATAATTCACTATTATCAAATTCATCCACACATATCACAAAGCAGCATATATATCACATCTCAGATATATCACATTCAAATCATTACATATCAACTAATGACATCCAATATCATTAACTCATCAAATGATATTTATCATCCAATCATTAATCATCCATAAACAAGTTTGGACTACTCTTAATCAATTTAATTAATCCTTAACTAAATTAATTCCTTACTTAATCACTTGGATTATCATCAATCCAACTTACTTATTCAGTAATTAATTACAAATTAATTAATTAAATATCACTTAATTATCCACTTTAATTAATCTCCCTTGATTAATTATCTCTTAATTACTTAAGTAATTATTCCTTAATTACAATTTTAATTAATCATCTTGATTAATTAGTTCTTAATTATACCAAGAAATTATCTCTCAATTACCCTTTTTAAATTAATCATCCTTGATTAATTATTCTTTAATTACTCTGATCATTATTTCTTAATTATCCTTTTTAATTAATTACACCTGATTAATCACTTTTTAATTATTCACATTTGATTAATTACTTTTTAATTACATTTAGTAATCAAACTTTAATTTTGGATTAATATCCTTTAATTATTAATTTCTAATTAATTATTCAATTAATAATTACTTCTATTAATCAAATCCTTCCTAATTAATTATTAAACAAGTAATTAATCACTTCATTAATTACTCTTAATTCTTTCATTAATTAATTAGTCTTCAATTAATTTAAACCTTTAATTAATCATATTAATTAATTCTTTTAATCAATTACTAAGTGATTTACCCTAATCACTTCTACCCAATTAATTTCATAAAGTAATTAACCTCTAATTACTTTGTTAAATAATCTCTTTTTACTTAATTACCTTCAGTAATTATGTCACGCCCCACCTCTATACCTACGCTAGCCAAGAACACTACGATGTAGTATTGTCAACTAGCACGGAGAATAAGGCTGTTGAGGAGCGACCATCAGTAGTTAGGTCTTACACTAGTATTGGTTATCTCGATAGGAGTGGTATATATATAAATATTCTTTCATTTTTCATCTCTGATTTATTTTGTCCCATCGACATACCCCAATTCCAGTATAAAACGAACTACGATGGTTCGTAATAGTTTAGAACAGTAAATACAATAATAACACAGATAATATAAATGCGGAACACAGTTAAAACAAAAGTCTCATATATATATATATATATATATATATATATATATAACTGATGTCAGTTACAATACATTTGACGCGGTACATATGATAAACTACTGCAGTCGACTCAGGAAGTTACATATATAGGTACATTAACGTATGTAATATACATGAATACAAATCTTCCTATACAATTACACTGACTAATATAAATGACGACGACTACTCCAAAAGATATGAAAGAACTTCATAGCTCTAGCAGCAACCCAAAGCAGAATATCTACAACCTGTAATAACTCGGGTCTGACCCGAGTATTGAATTCAAAAGAAAATAATACTCGAGTCAGTCTAATTCAAACTCAGTTATTAGTGCACAGAAGCAATAATAATTAAATAATGAATAGACGACAGTCACAATAAATCTCGTCTATCCGATCCTTAAATAAAGAAATCGGATAACGATAAATATAACACGTAACAGTGTTAAACAACAAATCAGCAAATTAACCCAAATCAGAATATTGAATTGAATAAACAAAACAGTTCAAACCATTGAAATATCAATTAAAATATTAAATTCGAGTAGGGCTGCAGTACACGCACGCGTGCACTGCCTCGCCACTACAGCATATGGAATATGCAAAAGATCAATAAATCAAAGCAAGATAGAATATCATAAAAGCCATACCGTGTGGCTGCAGTTCACGCTTGCGTGCACTGCTTTGCCACTACAGTGATAATGTACCCAAAAACTCAATTCCGTGTGGCTGCAGTTCACGCTTGCGTGCACTGCCTTGCCACAACAGTAATGATGTACACAAACGGGCACAAGGTCAAACCTGAAATACCGGATTCAACACTGGTGAAATTCCAAAATCAATATGAAACTCAGGTGCAATAAAAATTGAATAGTGACATGCACAAACATAAGAACATGTCAGAGAAACATGTCGTAACTGCAAAACTAAGTCACTTACGAAATGCAGAGGTCAAGTCAGTGACTCAACACAACTGCAGCAGCAACAACAGTGCAGTAGTGCACAAAGAACTCAAGTTTGGACCAAATGCCATCGTAAGTTATCGAGCAAACAAGTGCACAGATGTACGCAATCCAGGCAAAGCAGGATGACCATAACTTAACAACATATGTATAGCATGAAGGCATCAAGCAAATGGAACCAAACCCAAGTTACAGTATCATTAAAACATGGACAGTGGAGTACATAGGTACATGAAGTCCAACAACAAATGAACCTCAAAAATGAAAATTTCAAACTGAATCAGCATGTACAAACTAGCATAAATGAATATGCACAAGACTTGGTCAGGCAAACCATGCTCAACAAAGTGCACCAGACCAGATTTTAGGGGTAACAAGATATGGTCAGGAGCAACAAAATAAAAAGGGCAGTTTAACTCGAGGCAAGTCAAAACAACAAGCTTCATACATGTTTGCAGCAGGAGTCAACATGAATGCAAGTATTTCAAAAATGTACACATGGTCAGTCCAGTTCTAAAAATGCAACAAAAGTGACTTTAAAAATGAAGACTGCAATTATCAAAAGTGAAGAATGGATGCAACAATACCCAAGACAAATGAAACGTGATACCAGCAACATGAATATGAGAACAAGCATACTTGAAGACTACTGGAATGCACAGTTAACTTGAATGAAGACACGAGTTAATGCAAACTTCAGCTACAAATGATCAAGTGTATCTGTATATTAATTATGCAAACACAGGTTGCAATGAGGACTACACAATGCTCAAAGATAAGGCAAGGCAGCAGCGACACAGAGGTGGCAGCATGGTGCTACAGACCAACAAAACACCAAAAACAAATGTACACAAAATACATATATGTACTACTCGAATAAACAAGTAGAAAGAGCATAGACAAGTGACAATGAACAAGTAAGGTCAAAGCACTAATGCATATAGACCAAAAGACCAATTGAGGAATTAACTATAAATGGTACTGTCTCACAATTAAAAAGAACAACATCGTGGCCACCGTGAACAAAGTCAAGGCAGAAAGTTTAATCATAACCAAGTGTATCCCCCAAAATACAACATATATACAACTGTAAACTGGACAGTGCTAATATCACGATCAAGAACAAGGCACAGTGCAGAAGAAAAGGCAAAGGCCAGTAATTAACAGAATTACGAAGCGGTGTCAACATAAAATGAGGACCAGGCAGTAGGCCTAAATGCAACAAAGTGTCAACTGGCTCGAATAACTCAAGTCAGAAATCAAGTTTACAATTCAAGAGGGATACTCAAAATTCCATGACCGCAGACAAATGGAGCCGTAGTGGCCTCGAAAACCAAGCAGTGCCGAAACACCCAAACAATCAAGTAAACAAAAAGAACGAATTGAATCACTGAGATCATAAATCATCGCAACCAAAAATCAAATCCATCAAGTGCTTAAACTTGAGTGAATTAAAACCATTCAAATCATCGACATTCAAACAAAAAGGAAACGGTCGAAGCAAGAGTGGAATTAGATGTGAGTAAATCAAATTTCTCACCTTGTCGACGAATTTAGAAGAAGCCGAGCACACCAGCAATCGAGCGAAGCCCTAAATGCCGAAGAGGAAGAAAAGGAACGGCCACCATTTTTATTCTTTCCGTGATTTCATTTTTTTAGGGATACGAATGAAACTGAATGATGGAAGAAAAAAGGGGTATTGATAATTATCACAGCCCCAATTAAAACATGGCCCAAAAATATTTATAAGGCCCATCAATCTTACTAAAAATTTGTAAAAGAATTTTTTTAATTCAAATTTAAAAGCTTCAAAGTGGCAATTTGCAACGATATTAATCGTTTAAATGTCGATTATTAATTGATGCGAAACTACCGGATTGTTACAGACTTCCCTCCTTAAAGAAATTGCGTCCTCGCAATCATAAGGAATAAATGGACAAAAGGTAACAACCATAAAAGCATTTCATCACAAGATGAAGAAATTTGAAATAGGAAGTCCACCATAAAGAGCATGAAAGAGTAAGCCTGAACGTGTTTGTTCGATGAATTCTCTGGATTCCAGAGAGAAATCCATAGAATTTGAGAAGCATCGAGAATTCCACAAGAGAAACATCTTTATTTCGAAGGTGCTCAACCTCCGAAGCAATGATGTGCATAGAATGTTGCTCAAAGTTAAATCTGGTGAAACTTTTAATTCCTTCAACAATACCGGGCTCAAGAGTAAAAAAATCGGAATCCCCAAGGCATTTCCGTAATTGGAAGACGTGGAAAACGTCATGAATAGCAGAAAATTGAGTCGGTACACCGGTATAGTACAATATAAACACCAAAGAAATCTTTTAATTTCATAAAAGAAATTCACAAATTCTCTACAAAATTTAATTATCAATAGATAATTCAGAAATCTCAAATCACATATATTCGATTATCAAAAACGATAATCAAATCAACAAATATTCGATTATCAACAAGGATAATCAAATCTCAAATATCTAATTATCATAAGCGTTAATCAGAAACAACAAATATTTGATTATCAAAAACGATAATCAGAAATCACCAACATCCGATTATCAAAAACGATAATCAGAAATCATAAATTTTTCAATTAACGAGTCCGGAATTAACCGAAATAGCAAACGCACATGACCCATAACCACGAGTTTTACTAAATCGTTTAATTCACTTCATCATTTTCTTGAAAGTGCATAATTATGTATTTTAAAAAATAACATTTCACATTCTCAAACGGACAAGTCCGGAATTAAGCGAATCAGTAAAAGAAAGGGGTCATAGTCCTCGATTTTTCTAAAACGTTTAAATCGCTTCCTCATTCTTTTGAAAGCGTAAACTGTAAAAATTTTGAAAACAATTTTAGTTTATATTTTGAAAAAATTTTAAAATAACAAATTTTTTAAACACGCGATTAAAACAGCAACATCAGTAGCAACTTAGACCAGGAAATTTTCACTTCTCAAAACACCGTAAAAACAGACAACAAAATCAGCATTGCGGGATAACCGCTTGAAAATTCATTTTAAAATCGACGGTTACTGAAGTTAATACGTCAAAATCTCATCAAAATAATTGGCATCAAAAGATAATACCAATGAATTTTCATTCATAAAAAATGTCACAAGAATCTTCTCAAAGATAGAAAAGGGATATCATACCCTAAACTTGTATTCATAACAAGTCAATGACACAAGAATTCACCAATGCACAAAAATTGATAAAACTTATCAATAGAAATCACGAAAATTGGTGACGCACAAATTCCAGAAGACTACACAAGAAATCCAGATATCATAAAATGAGAGTATGAAAACTCAAATGGGAGTATGGAAACTCAAATGGAAGTACGGAAACTCAAATGGGAGTAAGGAAACTCAAATGGGAGTATGGAAACTCAAATGGGAGTACGAAAACTCACCTACACGTGAGCATGGAAAATCACCAACACGTGTAACGCAAAGCGAGAATAGGAGCATGGAAACTCACCTACACATGAGCATGAAAACTCACCAACACGTGTAACGCAAAGCGAGAACGGGAGCATGGAAACTCACCTACACGCGAGCATGAAAAATCACTAACATGTGTAACGCAAAGCGAGAACGGGAGCATGGAAACTCACCTACACGTGAGCATGAAAAATCACGAACACGTGTAACGCAAAGCGAGAACGGGAGCATGGAAACTCACCTACACGTGAGCATGAAAAATCACCAACACGTGTAACGCAAAGCGAGAACGGGAGCATGGAAACTCACCTACACGTGAGCATGAAGAATCACCAACACTTGGCACGATAAGTCTACCAAATTTTCGAATGCCGCCACAAGAATCGATATCAAAGTCTTTCAAACTTTCAATATCAATCTTATCCTTAATATTTTGGCCAAGAAAAGCCAATTCAGGATCTAGCCTTTGAGCTTCAAGAATGCGGTCTAAAAGAGAAGGATGAGCCTCAAGGCTACATAAAACAAGAGATGAACATAAATCGAAAACATGATCTCGAATTTCACAAGTGGATAGAATCTCAAGATCGTTCCATTCGGATATCATCATAGAAACAACAGCTTGTTATTTACGGCTAAGAGCATCGGCGACACGATTACCCTTACCGGAGGTATAAAGAATATCAAGATCATAAGGAGCAAGGAATTCGAGCCAACGTTGTTGACGCAAATTAAGTTCCTTTTGAGAGAATAAATACTTCAAGGACTTATGATCGGTATAAAGAATAAATTTCTCTCCCAAAAGATAATGACGCCAAATTCGAAGAGCAAAAACGATAGCCGCGAGTTCTAAATCATGTGTGGCATATCTAGTCTCGGCCGGCTTCAATTGCCTAGAAGCATAAGCAATAACACGTTCTTTTTGCATAAGAACGGCACCCAAACCAACGCGACTAGCATCGGTATAAACAACGAAATCTTGATTCCCCTCGGGAATAACAAGAATGGGAGCATCAAAAAGGAGTACTTTTACTTTCTGAAAAGAAGTTTCACATTTGTCCGACCAAATGTATTTAGCACCTTTCTTCGTTAAGCTAGTGAGAGGCACGACAATCTTGGAAAAGTCTTTGATAAAACGGCGGTAATAACCTACCAATCCAAGGAAACTACGAATCTCCGTCACACTCTCCGGTCTCTTCCAATCTTGAATCGCTTCAATCTTTGAAGGATCCACGAAAATTCCGGATTCGAAAATAATATGACCGAGAAACTTTGCAGTAGCGACAAGAGAGAGACTTTGGGCACTTGTTCGCGTAATGGTCCTTCGAACCACAATTATAGCATTCCCCACGACCAAAGGAAGAAGTCTTTGCCACTGGGGTTTCTTGCTTCCCTTTCTTATTGGGATAAGGGCCTTTGAATTTACTGGGCCTTTTCTTGTTGTTGTTGAAGCCTGGTTTGGAACCCACCATTTCAACATCATTTTCCCTATCCGCCTCTTTAAGACGAAGTGCGATATCAATGAGTTGATCGAAAGAAACTTCTAATTTTAGAAGTAATGGCTTCTTGAGATTTTTTTTTAAGCCATAGACAAATCTCTGATTTTTCTTCAATGGGGTGCTGATGTATTCAACCCCATATTTGGAGAGAGATTCAAAAGACGCGACATAATCTGCCACGGAAGATTCACCTTGAACAAGGTCTATAAAACGGCGAGCCAAAGTCACCTTCTCAGCTTCTGGTACGAATTTTAACTCGAAGCGCTCTTGGAATTTCTCCCAGGTGAGGTCCGCTTCATTAATCTCAGAAATAAGAAGTTCGTACCGGTCCAATGCTCTTTCTTGGAGCATACTAGAAGCCACCTGAACTCGGTGAAGATCAATGAGGTTCATGCGAGAAAAGATTCGATCACATGTCCTTAACCAAGCCTGGACTTCAATAATAGTCTCAGAACCTCTAAATGGCTTCCCGCCCAGGTTGGTGTAATCATTGCACAAACGTGCAAACCCAGATTAAGGGTGAGTAGGTTCCGGATTAGAACCAGCTGCTTGAGCATTCGTGACAAGGTCAAGAAGTTGCTGGGTAGTCATAAAAACTCCATCTTGGGGTGGAGCACTAGATGGTCCAGCTCTGGGACGACCAGGTCTAACCATTTCTCTTCTTTAAGAAAGAAAGAAGAGGAAAAAGTTATTCTCAAGATAAATATCAACCAAATCTTGATAAATAAAACAAGGAATCATAAGGAAAATAGGATGAATCGGTACGAAGACTCGAATTAAATCCTAAAGCACGACTCCTAAGAAAGACTTAGGACGATGATCCTTGTTATAATATTCCATATTGTTCCGAAGTTTGGCTCTGATACCAAGCTGTCACGCCCCACCTCTATACCCACGCTAGCCAAGAACACTACGATGTAGTGCTGTCAACTAGCGCGGAGAATAAGGCTGTTGAGGAGCGGTCATCAGTAGTTAGGTCTTATACTAGTATTGGTTATCTCGATAGGAGTGGTATATATATAAATATTCTTTCATTTTTCATCTCTGAGTTATTTTCTCCCATCGACATACCCCAATTCCAGTATAAAACGAACTACGATGGTTCGTAATAGTTTAGAACAGTAAATATAGTAATAACACAGATAATATAAATGCGGAACACAGTTAAAACAAAAGTCTCATATATATATATATATATATATATATATATATATATAACTGATGTCAGTTACAATACATTTGACGTGGTACATATGATACAACTACTACAGTCGACTCAGGAAGTTACATATACAGGTACATTAACGTATGTAATATACATGAATACAAATCTTCCTATACAATTACACCGATTAATATAAATGACGACGACTACTCCAAAAGATATGAAAGAACTTCATAGCTCTAGCAGCAACGCAAAGCAGAATATCTACAACCTGTAATAACTCGGGTCTGACCCGAGTATTGAATTCAAAAGAAAATAATACTCGGGTCAGTCTAATTCAAACTCAGTTATTAGTGCACAGAAGCAATAATAATTAACTAATAAATAGACGACAGTCACAATAAATCTCGTCTATCCGATCCTTAAATAAAGAAATCGGATAACGATAAATATAACACGTAACAGTGTTAAACAACAAATCAGCAAATTAACCCAAATCAGAATATTGAATTGAATAAACAAAACAGTTCAAACCATTGAAATATCAATTAAAATATTAAATTTGAGTAGGGCCGCAGTACACGCACGCGTGCACTGCCTCGCCACTGCAGCATATGGAATATGCAAAAGATCAATAAATCAAAGCAAGATAGAATATCATAAAAGCCATACCGTGTGGCTGCAGTTCACGCTTGCGTGCGCTGCCTTGCCACTACAGTGATAATGTACCCAAAAACTCAATTCCGTGTGGCTGTAGTTCACGCTTGCGTGCACTGCCTTGCCACAACAGTAATGATGTACACAAACGGGCACAAGGTCAAACCCAAAATACCGGATTCAACACTGGTGAAATTCCAAAATCAATATGAAACTCAGGTGCAATAAAAATTGAATAATGACATGCACAAACATAAGAACATGTCAGAGAAACATGTCATAACTACAAAACTAAGTCACTTACGAAATGTAGAGGTCAAGTCAGTGACTCAACACAACTGCAGCAGCAACAACAGTGCAGTAGTGCACAGAGAACTCAAGTTTGGACCAAATGCCATCGTAAGTTATCGAGCAAACAAGTGCACAGATGTACGCAATCCAGGCAAAGCAGGATGACCACAACTTAACAACATATGTATAGCATGAAGGCATCAAGCAAATGGAACCAAACCCAAGTTACAGTATCATTAAAACATGGACAGTGGAGTACATAGGTACATGAAGTCCAACAACAAATGAACCTCCACTACACCACAAAAGGCTTTTAACAGCGTTTGATAAACACTGTAATATGATACAACAACGTTATTTAAAACGCTGTATAACGACATGCTGTCGTATATACATAACTTACAACAACTTTTCTGTAAACGCTGTTGAAACATCTCTGTGACAGCGTTTATTACGAGCTGTCAATAATGTTTTTACAGTGTTTTCAGACGTGCTGTATTATGTTTCAACAGCGTTTATAATTTAGTTGTCGAAGATGTTCAAATTCTACTTTAACTGTTTACAACAGCTTTTTCTAAACGCTGTTATTGAATCATCAACAATTTCGACAGCATGTTAAAAACGCTGTTACTGAATCATTAACTATTTCGACAGCATGTAAAAAACGCTGTTATTGACAATTTCAAGATAATTACAGCACGAATTAAACGCTGTTGTTTCTTCATTGACAGCATTAATCAAATGCTGTCTTCTATTTATATAACAGCTTTAATATTCCACTCTATTTTTGAATATTCCAAAACTATATTTTAAGCATATTCAAGCAATTAGTATATATAACAGGTTCTAATAACTATTAATTGGTTACATAAACTAGTTAAGACAATATTAATAAACAAAAGACATCCATAAACCAAGTTTCAATAATATCCATAAACAAAAATAACAAAGTAAACCAAGTTGCCACAAATTCTGTTAAACAAAGACACGTTATATGTTAAGTAAAAGTATAATATCAATACAGTAAGTCCACACCAAATGCCAACAACAAAACGTGCATCTAAAAAGTTTCATATGCTTGCTACTTGCTACTTGCTACGGAAGAAGAATGTGTCATCGCCATCTTTAATTACCTGCAATGAAGAAATTTGAAATGATCAGTGAGTAAACGCCATCTAAAAATTTGAAGTTTCATATGCTAAAATGCTTGGCCAAAAAATCACTATATGGATCTAAAAATTTGAAGCGATCAGTGAATAAATGCTTAACAACCCACCACTATAATCAATACAAACCAGTGCACATCACCAGTGAACATCAAACCAAACTGCACCATATTCCATCCCCAACTACCCCCACTACCACCCTATTGCAAATTCCTCCATCATCACCATTTAAATACACTCTGCTACGGCCATAACAGCTGCAACAAAATCCACTCAACTACACGACCAGACACCAAGCATTGTCATTACATTTACACCACCATTCATCTTCACTGCTTCTCCCCTGTTCAAACCCGGTCAGACCAAACCACCCACTTCTGCCACTTCTCCTCTCTGAACACATCCTTCATTACTGTCACATTCAAACTGTCACATTACTACTCATCTCGTCATCAGCATATCATGCATCACATTACCCAGCATTTCTTCAACGTACCGCACTACACTACTTCACAAACAAACCAATTACCTTACATATCAACAGCCTACCCTGCTACTGCATTCATCACAACATCATCAACATCCTACCATCAACACTTCAACACATACAACCATATCTCCCCAACACCTCTGCATTTCACACCTGACAACCAACTGACTGCTATCAGACATCATTTCCACCAACTATTCTACATTTTACCCCACTGCATACTCACCTTCATCCCCTTTCACAATCACTGCTATTCACAACTCCACAATCTTGCCATATAATTCAAAAAACACAACCATTCTCACTGACCACACTCTGACATCCATCTCTGCAATCACCCACATACACTACCCTTTCACCACAAAAACAGTCACCGTCCTGCTATTCACCCTATTCATTAACCACCAGCCCATACAAACTTCCACATACACGCTGATAAACATCTACACACTGACAAATTACACAGCAATACCCTTCCATTGCATTAACAGTTCCAGTGCTCCAACTTCTACAAACAGTTTCAATCAACTCCGACCAAACCACCCTGTTCACTGGCCATTACCCAATACCACTACATCCATACATCAAGAACTGTTGTTTGTATCACAAAGTCTAAACCAGTGTGCTGTTTGTATTACAACTGCAACTGTGCTGCTACCCTTCACACAAATTCAACAAACAATTTAGACATCAAAACCAAGCAAGTCGATCACTTCTACAATCAAACCTTCATCGCCTGCAGTGCCTCAACCTGCCTGCATCACCTCAACTGCCTTCCTTTGAAACCTGCTACATACATTGACTCAACCACACAATCATTCAAACTCCATTCTCCTTATCAAACTGACCAAATACCCACTGCATACATCTGCTACCATGACTGTGCACGAGCTTCTGACCAACCACCAGAACAAACTGCAGCCAACATAAACAACCTGTAAACGGATTTACATTCGAATACCCATTGCATAAATCGAATACCCCCAACACCTGGATCAAACCATCGCCATCTCCCAAATCACTACGCGACCACTCCTGAATACCCAATACCCAAATTGTGACAATTCCAATCACCAATCGCATGCACCACATCATCAAACACCAGCAGTCAATAACTTATAACCTACACCAGCAGTCACCTTTGCCTTGCAATCACCATTCAAACTCCCCTTACTCATCCAACACTCCCTACACCACCTCAGTTTCAAAACCTGAACATAGCCACACAAACCTGAAACCAAGCCATTCCACTGTTCTACCAACTTTATACCTCACTGCCGCCATATTGCATTTTCCACAACCAAAACCACCGTACCCTACTTCTACCAATTTAGTTGCCTATCACTTCTCTGGCATATACACACCTGACAGTCCACATACCTCTGTCATCCACAACCTGTTCATCGCCTACATTACCACATCCTACAACCAGTTCCCCTCTTCAACTCTAGTTCCACATCACCAAACATTGCTACTCAATACTGCCTTATACTTCACTTCTCCAAAACCATCTGTGCATACAAACTACAAACTCTTCCAACTGCTCACAACAGTCTCTGTTGCTAAATCACCCGCCTCCTCCCACATCAAATACTTCACTGCATTACCCTAAACAGTGCTAATCATCCACCACCATCTCAGAAAACACCTCTGCTGCAACCAAGCATACCCTCTGACCACACCATACTTCCCCTACCACCAGCATACAACACATCAACCTTTAGCAAACTTCATTTTCCTTCCCTCAACTTCACTATCACCATTTCCAAACTTCCCCCATCAAACTGTCCCACATAACTCCTCCACCAAACATCATAACCAATGTACTTCACTGCTGTTACACCATCTCATTTCGACAGCTTCCCCTACATCAAAACTGCACACAGTCATCACCAGCCTACATACTGTTGCATCACCAAACAACTACACCACTGTCATATAAAACTGAAATCAGTTCACACTTCCATCAAATACAATAAATACCCCAACTTCAACACTTCATTATCACTTCACATCCTCACCTTCCTTTGCCAAGCTCCTCCTCTTGCTACTGCCTATAACACTCCTTTGTTATACAACCATTCAACTCCAAAACAAATACCAGAACTACATAAAAACTTCACTTCACTCCCAAAAAAAAACAATGGATATTTTTTCCCAAAATCAGGAGAGTTAACAATGGATTTGAATTTATGAGATTTAATAAAACCGCTCACAGCCAATCAATGCTCATTTACACTAGCATATTTAATCAAATGAAACTATAGTAGTTTTTTTATCTTGTCTATTGCATATAAACAAGATGTGAAACTTACATGGAAGTTGAGCCAATTCTAACATTCGCAACAGGCCATGCTACAGTCGAGCCAATAGCATCTGAGAAGCATTCCATGAAGGATGTAGGCCGCCATATAGGTGCATTTGGGACTTTTACAACATCCACCCAAACTCTTATCGCATTTGGTCCCAGTGGAACAGAATGTACCAAAGCATTTGGATCTGTTGAAGACACGGTTCCTTCTGCTACTATTTTTCCCGTACCCTCTAAATCAATCAACTTGCATTTGGTATTTGCAGAAAAATTTGCACTCTATCACATAACAAAAAAAATGGTAATACGATATCAACAATTCTTTGAGAGGAATATTAGCAATATGAACATGTTACCGCAAGAGATGTTGGAGCATTGATCAAAAGGAGCAGGACATGTGCTAGCGTCAACCGTTTCAACAATGACCTGCACGTCAGAGCCCAGATTCATCAAAAATTGGCCAAAACACAATGACCTGCACGTTTGAAAATGAGGACATATGCTTGCCAAATTTGACTTTGGTTAGCAGGAAACTGTAGTATACCTGTAATTCTTTCTGGACTTTGACATTCTACTAAGAATTTGATTGTGTTTCATAGCTTGTACAAAGTTAATTGAAATGTACCCCTTATGCAGGGACGTCTTCTTCATTCACTGCCATTGCATTTATGATTGTCTTCTGTTGGACCTAGGACATAGAAATTATAGCAAGGCAGAGAAATTTACATCCACTGAGTTTAGCACCAGTATCGTGAGCAAAAAAAATAAAAAAACTAATGAGCAGGTGCAATGAAACTGTTTTAAATTTATAAAATATGACCATCTGTATAATGAATTGCTTTAGTTAAATGGTGTTACAGGGATGTAATTTTATATATCTAGAGAAACCTCAAACTGACACAAAGTAATAACAAGGATAACTAAAATATTTTTGAGTCTGTGGGTCCAAAATCCAGATGAATAAAGATGACCAACATTGTTTCTATATCCGTGATGAAGTTAGAAAAATCATCTAGTACTTACAACATATTATGCAAGAATTCACCTCTCGGAAGATTAAACTTCTTTACATTATCAGCTGATGCTGAAGCGAAAGTATTCCTACATTATACATCAAAAGGAAATGCAAAGTGTATGTCGTACCTTTGAGGATCTTATCTACATCAGTGACTCTTCTAGGTGATTCTCGATTTGATTGAGCGTATTAGTGTTGGGTTGGCCAAGGTCCTCACCAAGTAGATTTCTGATATTACAAATTCAGTTAGGAAAAAGCATCATATTGTTAACTTTAAGGTTCATTACTGATGCCACCTCTGGGAATGCTGCATAAGCTCAACTCTTGTTTTTAACTTTGGACAGTCCGGGTAACTGCTCTACACTGTAAAACAAGATGAAGACTAGTTAGCCTTTGAATAAAACTTTGCATGCTTTTGGACAAATGTATATTTTTTTGTAGTGTGAATATCTAAATTTACAAACTACGATATTTTATTGGACCCATAATAATATTATTAACGTATACATTGGTTTTTGACAGTTGGTTCAAAGA
Source organism: Allium cepa (assembly GCA_030765085.1). Classification (NCBI taxonomy): domain Eukaryota; kingdom Viridiplantae; phylum Streptophyta; class Magnoliopsida; order Asparagales; family Amaryllidaceae; genus Allium; species Allium cepa. The sequence goes on from CM060938.1 coordinate 850,655,675, forward strand.
TATATTTGACTGGAGACATTTCATAAATTTTTTAAAGGAGGACATTGAGATAGTAGAATCGTTGGCAGAAAAATACAGTAAGATAAAGCCTTTTGTCAGGGCACTAACATCTGGGTCCAAGGTCACATCTGCTAATTGAGTTTTACTCTAATTGATGACAAAATAATCGATTTCATTATAGCATCATTTACAAATTTACTGTTTGTGCAGACTTTTACTTTAAAGGGAAAGTTTTAAAGAAGTTCAAGGTGGTGAAATTTACCCATACAGATTCAATCCATCAAAACCGTTTTCATTTTGTCAAAGTATGTACTTTGTGCTATTACAAATGGTCATTTTTAATTTCTTTTGCAGCATACATATACAATTCTATGTACTGCTTGATAACACATAGGACGGATTTAATCTAAGCAAGCATTTAACACAATATTAGATCAAATAACAAATAAATATAACTAATAAGTATTGTAAATTTACCGCGACTAATGACATAAGGAAGCATGACAGGTTACATCATATTTTAACAAAACTAAATACATAATGCATTTTCTATTTCATAAAAAACCATTCTTCTTTGATCAACGCGAGCGCATTCTAGGAGAAAATAAACTAAAGTATTATTAAAGTGAAAATCATTAAAAAATATACCCATAAAGAAAATTAATCTACTGTAACAGACTTAGAATTTGGTGTCAAATTGATGGCATATCAAAATTTCTAAGTTATGAAGAGGAGAATAACTTAGGAATAAATAACCTTTTTGCTATTAAATAACTAATAGACCAACTAAAAGACATTTATGAGATTGTCTCTAAGTCCAAAGAGTTCCAGACAGCTTACATGTTTGATAGGATGTGTTAAAAAGCACTGCATGATCAGAACATGCAGGAATGTTGCTTGCAGCACATACACAGGTACCCCTCCCTTAATCTTCTTTTTGCAGGAACCAACTAAACTAATAGAAAGAGAACATGAAAATGGCTATTATCATAACTTGTTTGAGTTAATGGAGAAAAAATGAACCTCAGCTGTTCATCCCAACATCCTATAGAAACTGATCCCCATTCACTTTTCAAAAACTTGAAATGAATGCTAAGACATGACAAAAATCCATCTGTGATGCAAATGAGTATGATTCTTCCTAAAATTCCTGCATATCTTGATAAAACATAAAAATAGATAAGGAACTCGTTCTTTCAATAATGATATGTGTTAAGGTATAAATGACTTCGATGCAACAAGCAAAATAAAGGTATACTGGACAGTTAAGTAGCTAGCTTGCTTGAAAGTTCCAATTGCTAAAAATATAACAGTATAGTTGAGATGGCATATTCTTCGTACAAAAGCGTGACAGATACTTGACATATCTTAGAGCATTCTGAACAAAAAATGGTGCTATGAATACCAAAAAAATATCCGTAAGTCTATAACTAAACACCATGTACAAATACAATTGACCAGTGACGTGCCATGCATAATTTTGTTAAATAAGAACTGTCGCCAAATTTCTCTAAATTCTTAGATTAAAGAACACACAGATTTTATGACTATTTGTGAATAAGAAACTGCAAATATGAATGAAAGTATGATAATCCCATTAGTTTATCGATATCTTTGGCCCCATGCATTTAGCTATAAAAACCATCCCATTTAACTTTTGTTATATTTGGTTTGTATCAGTGAAATTCCTAAAAAATCATTAGGAGTTCAGACATAAGCAGTAGCAGTAAGGAGAAAATAACCTTGTTCAAAGGTTCTAAATTCATACAAGTTCAACAGTATTCAACCAACAAGGGTGTATGAAAATTTAAATGACTTCCACTACTAATCATCATAGCCATTATAAAAATGACAAAGAGTAAGTGCATATATTATAGAATTCACCTACAACATATTGTTTATTGTATAGACTTTAAGAATACAAATAAACGAATAAATCAAATGTATTTTACAGCATGAGATATTTGAATAAAGTCAATAACCATACATTCATTTAAGATGGTACAATATACACACAAAAAAATAAAATTAAATCAATAGTTTATATGATACGTGTGTGTTTTTTATTTGTGTCTGTGTAATTTATATTTTTTATATACTTATTTGTTGTTATATATATTATAACTTATTATATATTAAATCATATATAATACATTTTCATGCTATAATTTAATAAGTTTATCATTTGTCAAGATATTATAATTATTGTTATTTATATTAATTTATACGTAACTCACTTCAATATAATTTATATAGTCTCATATTGTTTTATATAGAATTTACTTATAACTCCCAACAATAAGTTTATCCCTGTGGAAATCCATTTTACTGCATCCCTCATAGTCCAGTTTTGCACCTACTCATATATAAATCCAGAAATTCTCCAATTTTGCATGTCAACTATCATTATCAAGCTGCTGCTCATATCCCTTACACGACCATTACTTTTCATGGTGCAGTCCAGGCAGATCTAACTTCAATAGAAAGTGAATTTCATGGTTTGCCCCCTACTGCTCATTGAATTGCCTAAGCAGCTCCTACTCAAATTCAAACTGCTCTAGTTCATGTTGCCCCTTAATCTTATATTGCTTCTCCTGATGCATACATGCATCTACACCATGCTTCCATTTGTAAAACTATCCAACATAATGCCATGCTACATGCACATGCTCAATCATATGTTGTGCTTCCTGTTGTATACCATATGCCGAAGCTCATAAGGTTGTCTCTCAATTGCTACAAAGCTAGCTCTAGCTCCTAATGCACATGACCATTCAACTACAATTCACCCCCACCCAACTGCAGTTATTCTTTCCCAAGTTGATGTGCATCTTGAAGCCCAATTGATAACTCATCATGGCCGACCTGATGTGGTTAGTGACACTCAATGATTTCATCGTTCATTCTCCGCTGCAACAAGCTTATGTTCAATATGCTAAAACTAATGCCAACCCAGGCTTATTGTCTTGATAAATTTGATTTCTTTTTTCATTGATCTTATTTGTTTAGCTAAATCAAACCAAGAGTTTAAATTTCCCAATAAATTATGCTGTTGTAGCTTGTCAAGAATGTCACTCACATGATGGGTGCTTGTAAATTCACTTTAGCAAACCATGAATGAAATGATTATGAAACTTATTTAACGAATTTCTTTGAATTTCCCAATAAAACATGTTGCTATAGTTTGAAGGGACTCCAACTTAGTGACGTAGTTTCACCTGGACGTTTATTGTCAGCTATGTTTTAAATTTTGCTTTCAGACTCTAACAAAATAAATATTTAACAATTTTTGTTTCACCCACTAAAAGAAACAACTGATGTAAAAAAGCTTAAAAGTGACGAGTTGGACCCCTGCTTATTTCAAGTTTTAACAAATAAAACACATATTTCTTGCAAATACAAAAAAAGATAAGGAAAAAAATAACAAACTAAAAAGGATTATGTCAGTGCAAGAAAAATACCATAACTGCTACAGAAATCAAAAACTAGGATAAGTAAACGCAGAGTACTTTCTGTTTTATAAAATAAAATGCAAAATATCATCTTTTACCATATGTGTGCTTGATTAAAAAAATATAAGTATTGTTTCTATTTATGGAACAAAGTAAAGAGAGAAAAAGGGGGAAAACAAATAAGCAAATCAATCAAAGGGGATGAAGGTAAGAACCTATTACAGATATTCGAAAAAGTAGGCCATCTCATCGTGATCCATTTGTTATGGGGTTGATACGTCGAAGTAAAACTAGGCATTAAAACAACATGTAATTGGGCCATTATAATTTCAAAATGTATATGCATACATTTGCAATTTACATTTACCTATGAGCTACATTATTTCGATCAATCAATGTGCTTGTTTGATTTCCATCATTCACTCATCGCATCATTTTGAGTTCTAAAATATTCAATTTCAACAGTGCATTATTTGAGTAATTGGACTAACTAGCACATAAACCTGCAAAAACTAGCACATAGTCAACTTGTTCATTCGATTTTAGTCCAGAGTTCCATTGTCGGACTTCTTGTAATCAAAATAAAGGGCAAAACAAATGAAACTGATTCCCTATACTATAAATTAAAAACAACATTTTTCTTCACAAGATAGATAACAAAGTAACCCTTTTTTGCTTCTCACTATGAATATTGAACTTGCACAGCAACATATCATATCTAAGTTCCATTTTGCTTGTTTTCCTAAATTATAGATTTATAGATTGAAAAGTTTCATTAACTAGTTCCTATTGAAATGACCAACACATTTAAAATTTTCACATCCTACAGTCCCTCTTGTTACTATTTTAGCAAAAACATCTCCACAATTCAAAAATGCTAGTGGTGTAGTCCACAATTCAAAACTGCTAGTGTTATAGGTTGTCAATTTGTGGCATTGCACGCAAAATTTTCTATATGCTATAAACTTTCTCATAACCATTTTCTGAACAGTCTATGATTAATGTTTTCGCTTGTTGTTTATGAATTCTTTGGCCACAAGGAATTATATTTTGTGTAGTCTATAGTGTTCTAAACAAATTTTCAATTATGGATATGTGCTTACAACCTTAATAAGTAGTCACTCTATAGAATTTTTAGCTACTGTGAACCTTTGCATTATACTACTGCTCGTTGGCATGTTTATTAGTTCAAGTAGTGCCTCTCTATAGAATTGGTTATCATGTTGCAAAACCTTGTAAATTAGGAACTATGGTACAATAGTGCTGAACATTCAGATCCAACTTTCAGGCTTACTTTAACAATACCATTTATTTGTCACATCAAAAACTATGATATGAACATAGTGCTTACCTAACTATCCTTTTATACATTGCAATATTCAAAGATTATACAGATTTCTTCTTATATCGAGTTGCAAAAAGCTGTAAACCAAGGAAGACATAGGAATTGATGTCTGTTATAGAATCAAACTTAGCTTCCAAAAAATAATATTGAACGAAAATGTTAGGATATGAACAACCAGATTTTTTGCAACCATTAAACCATATACACAATATATGCCTGAAGCGATAAGCAACAATTAAACTATTGAAGGTACTTTATGGCCCTCGTATAAAAGAATTGAAATATTATAGTCTACAAGGTTTTTATATTTAATTTCTATGGAAAATAAAGTATCTTTAGACTTCTAAAAAACAAAAGGCAAAATGAACAACTACGGTTTACTAAATACAAAAATATATTAAAAAACCAAGCTTACTAACACACAGATCGCTGCAACATCTTACTAGATAAATTGCATAAAATAGCAAAAATCCTAACGTACAAAATGTTTAAAAAAATTACCTTATTATGAAAGATCTAAAATTTGCAGTGATTATAAGGTTAATGCTGGTAGTTCTCCGGTTGCTAATAGGGTTGAGATCGACAAATCAAGATTTGAGCGAATCAAAGTGATAAAGAGAGAGGCGTAGGAGGAAAATAAGATTTGCAACAGAGAGATAAGATCTAGAACAACAGTGGAAAATTAATTAGGGTTTATCATTGTTTTCACTTTTCAGAGAAGCGGGAAATGTTTTGTGTATTAGGCTACTAGCAAAAATAAAAGAGGGAAACAAGGCGCGTACGTAAACTAGGAATGATAAAAAGAGCGAAAGCGGCCTGCTGAATAAAATGATAAAACTGACTTGATACAGCGCTTGGAAATCTATTTATATTTACAAAGCAATAAAAAAACAGCAGTTAACGGTGAATCGCTGTTGTGCATTGCTGTTAAAACAAGCTTTTCTTGTAGTAGCTCAAAAATGAAATTTTCAAACTGAATCAGCATGTACAAACTAGCATAAATGAATATGCATAAGACTTGGTCAGGCAAACCATGTTCAACAAAGTGCACCAGACCAGATTTTAGGGGTAACAAGATATGGTCAGGAGCAACAAAATAAAAAGGGCAGTTTAACTCGAGGCAAGTCAAAACAACAAGCTTCAGACATGTATGCAGCAGGAGTCAATTTGAATGCAAGTATTTCAAAAATGTACACATGGTCAGTCCAGTTCTAAACATGCAACAAAAGTGACTTTAAAAATGAAGACTGCAATTATCAAAAGTGAAGAATGGATGCAACAATACCCAAAACAAATGAAACGTGATACCAGCAACATGAATATGAGAACAAGCATACTTGAAGACTACTGGAATGCACAGTTAACTTGAATGAAGACATGAGTTAATGCAAACTTCAGCTACAAATGATCAAGTGTATCTGTATATTAATTATGCAAACACAAAATGCAATGAGGACTACACAATGCTCAAAGATAAGGCAAGGCAGCAGCGACACAGAGGTGGCAGCATGGTGCTACAGACCAACAAAACACCAAAAACAAATGTACACAAAATGCATATATGTACTACTCGAATAAACAAGTAGAAAGAGCATAGACAAGTGACAATGAACAAGTAAGGTCAAAGCACTAATGCATATAGACCCGAAGACCAATTGAGGAATCAACTATAAATGGTACTGCCTCACAATTAAAAAGAACAACATCGTGGCCACCGTGAACAAAGTCAAGGCAGCAAGTTTAATCATAACCAAGTGTATCCCCCAAAATACAACATATATACAACAGTAAACTGGATAGTGCTAATATCACGATCATGAACAAGGCACAGTGCCGAAGAAAAGGCAAAGGCCAGTAATTAACAGAATTACGAAGCGGTGTCAACATAAAATGAGGGCCAGGCAGTAGGCCTAAATGCAACAAAGTGTCAACTGGCTCGAATAACTCAAGTCAGAAATCAAGTTTACAATTCAAGAGGGATACTCAAAATTCCATGACCGCAGACAAATGGAGCCGTAGTGGCCTCGAAAACCAAGCAGTGCCGAAACACCCAAACAATCAAGTAAACAAAAAGAACGAATTGAATCACCGATATCATAAATCATCGCAACCAAAAATCAAATCCATCAAGTGCTTAAACTCGAGTGAATTAAAACCATTCAAATCATCGACATTCAAACAAAAAGGAAACGGTCGAAGCAAGAGTGGAATTAGATGTGAGTAAATCAAATTACTCACCTTGTCGACGAATTTAGAAGAAGCCAAGCACACCAGCAATCGAGCGAAGCCCTAAATGCCGAAGAGGAAGAAAAGGAACGACCACCATTTTTATTCTTTCCGTGATTTCGTTTTTTTTTAGGGTTACGAATGAAACTGAATGATGGAAGAAAAAAGGGGTATTGATAATTATCACAGCCCCAATTAAAACATGGCCCAAAAATATTTATAAGGCCCATCAATCTTACTAAAAATTTGTAAAAGAATTTTTTTAATTCAAATTTAAAAGCTTCAAAGTGGCAATTTGCAACGATATTAATCGTTTAAATGTCGATTATTAATTGATGCGAAAATACCGGGTTGTTACAAATTAATTACTTAATTACTTCACCAAGTAATTACACTTAATTAATTTAAATCATAAGCGATTTTCTTTAATTAGTCAATAATTAATTACTTAATAAATTATTTAACTAATCATTGAAGTTTAATAAAATAATTCTTTAACTTCTTATATTATAAAAACCTTAATTAAGAAAATCAATATCTAAATTAATTTATTTATATTAACTAATAACTCTTTAATTATTATTAATATTCGAATTATCTTAATTATCTTTACACATTTGTTTATCTTTAATTAACCAAACTCTTAGTTACTTAAGATAAATCTTTATTATAATTGATTACTAAATCATAATCATTAAACTTTATTTTAAATAATTTAATACAAACCTCATTATTGAAAATCCACTTATTTTATTTTTAAAAACTTTATATTTCAATATATATAAACTTATTTAAAACTTAACTTTGAAACAAATTAGTTTTATAAGCAAAAACTTGTTTTACTTTTGTTTTAAAACTTGAGTCATTTACAAATCAATTTCCTTGTAACAATTTTTTTTAAGAAAAACGTTAGCTGTTAAATTCTTAAAACCTGAGCAACACAAATCTGCACAACACAGCATACTCAAGTAAAACATCCAACTGCTTAGATGAAACTCGAGTAATCCACTCCTTCTCCTTCTTCGAGTAAAACTCGAATTTCCCTGAACATAAACCCGACCACACTCCCCTGAAACCTGATGCAAAACTCGAGCATATTCGACAAAAACCCGAGCCACTCGACCCTTTCCCAAAACCAAACTTCAGATGCACGAAATCGTGCACATCCACGTGCACTGCGCCGCCGAGCGTCGATGAACTTCGCTCTTGCCTCCGTCAAGTCGACTTCAACCGCGACGATTCTAATGATCATCTAACTTCCTCGATTCATTCAAGAATCAAATTCGACCCTCTAAACCCATCAGCTCGAAACAAACTTCACCAGAAAGTCAACCACCACGGCAACCCCGGCCTCAAGAAACCCCGCCACCTTAACCGTAGCTCCCTCACGTCTACCTGTACCTATCGCAGCCCTCGCGATCGCCACCGAATCGCTCTCGATGTCGAAAAAGCCATAACAAAAACGTCACCAAAACTGGGTAATAATACCCTACATTGCCTTCGCAAGTCCACGTCGGCCATCTAAAAATTCCAATACTAATTTCGGATGAACTTCTACTGCCCCTCGACCTTCATGCTCGACCTTGCCAACCAGTTTGCCATTGATCGACGGAAATCGATCAAAACACCCCTCACATTCAACCCTAGCAAACACCCTAATTCCCATACTAAAAATCATGATACATACCTCAAAAATCATGATTTTCTATTTGCAATTCAATTATGAAATCAAAACTTAAAATTGAAACCCAAATTTTATTTTTACTGTAAATTCAAAAATTTTGAGCCAATTATTCATTTTAAATACCTATAATTATTTTTAGATGAAATGTTACATGATTTCAAACTACTTTTATTTACAAATCATAAGCCAATTCGAATTCAACATTGAGTTATTGAATTTATTATGAAAATTAAACCTGTTATTATCACACAGAGCATATGTTTTAACTACACATGCATCAAATATTCTTAATTCAAACATGCATCTAATTTAATTCAAGCATTTCAGATAACATCATGAAATTCATTCACAAGAACACGATAAAATCCAGGATTTAAAACTGTTTTTAAAATTCATTTACTCACAGATTAAAGCAGAAGACAGAGAACATAAGTTTGTTTTCCAGGCTCTTGAATTTTCCTTCCGCATGTTGAATTAAATCTTGCTGCTGTTGATCTCTGAATTGTTTGTTGAATAATCTCCTTGCGAGATAGTATTTGAAAATCTTGCGTTGATGTTGAATTTTTCTTGTTTCAGATTGAATTCCAGATTTTATTTCTTTCTTCTTAGTTTCAGATTTCCCAGTATTTTACTTCTTTTGATTTGTATTCAATTTGGTTGAAAAGGAGTAAGAATTTTAGCTGGAGATGAAAAGTAAATCTCTTCTTTATATTTCACAATTTTAATTTTAAACTAAATTATCAAGAGAATTGACATTTGTCTCTTTTATGTTTTAGATATCTTACACCTAAGCTTATATGTTTACAAATGTCTCTAACATGTATCAAAATGTTTACAAGTGTTATTACTATTTATATATTTTTTAACTTATTTAAGCCTTGTATGTATAAGTATTAATTTGTATATGTATGTAATGTATTTTAATGCTTTATTATTGATTTACAAATGTTACTTTTCTTTTTTATAATTTAATTTAAGTTATGTATATGTAATTATGAAATATTTACATGTATATAATGTGCATATATCTTTTTATAATTTAAGCTTTTAGTTTTATAAAAATATATAAAAGTGACTTCATGTAAACAATTATAAATTACTTATGCTTTTATCAAATTAAATGCATCATATGTTTATAAGCTTGAGAAATATTTTTTAAATTTATATAAAATTCCTAAACCAAATTTATCTTATGTTAAAATCTTAAAATTGAAACAATATTAAAAACAATTGAACTTTTTAAATTTAAATCTTATTTTAAACAAAACTCATTCATATATTATTTTAAATCAAAATACTTTTAAGATCTAAATATTCATTTAAAGTCAAATTTAAATCTAAATTCAAATTCAATTCGAAATCAAATTTAATATCAATTAAAATTTACACTAACTTCAACAAACACTCATTTAATTTGAAAATAATAACTTTATTCTTTTTTAAAAATCTATTTTTTTAAAATCAATCTTAATTATATATATAAACTCCTTGTTAACTCAAAAATAATAATTCTATTTTAGAATTCATTTAAAACTATATTTAAAATCATCATGTTATTAATTATTTTGGTTATTTATATTTGAAAATAACAAATTTTTATCCATTTCTAATATATATACAAATATATACATTTCAAATGGAAAATATTTTAACATTACTTTTGATAATCACTATATTGAATTTTAAAACACAATTTCAAATCACAATATACATACATATATATATTACAATTTGAATACACAGCTTTTATTACATTAGAGACTTCCTATTTACAATATATATATATATAGATATATATATATATTATACATAGAAAACATTTTGATTAACTTTTGAAAAACAAATCTTACCAATTTTAAATTGCTAGAATAAATATTTCCAAATTAAAATATTATTAGTTTTCAAAAGAATTTAACTTGCCAATTTTATGTTGTTAGGAAAAATGTTAATAGATATTGTCAAATTATTATTATTAGCCTCTAAAAGAATTTTAACTTGTCAATTTATGATATAAAATTATCAAATCAATTTAATTATTAATAAAGATTATTAAATCGATATTGCTCAAAATTCCGGGTCATCACAAGTAACACAATAAATAAAAGGATTAGGAAGTTGTAATGAAAAAGGGGTAATAACTCCAACATTAATGAATAATGATTGCAACATTAGTGGAAAATAAATGCATAGTTAAGAGGTTACAAAAATTCATTGGAGACATAAATGCGTTTAATGAAATTGATAATAGAATTTAACATGATAGTTATAGAGGAAACATAGTAGGCGTAATAAGTTAAATTTGAGTAGAGTGGATAAAAGTCGCTAGTGATTATCCAATTTGAATATAATGACTATTTATTAAGGACAATTAATTGGAGGTAAAGGAACAAGTGACATTAAGTGGCGTAAAAAGAAAATGAAGAATACAGGAAATAAGCGTATAAGATAGGAATAGGTTTGTAGCAAATAAATAAATAAATACTAATAAATAAACTTAAAAGGTAATATAATTTCCATAGTGGAAACTATATGGTCTCTGTAACACCTTTATGACGAGCGCCATTCAGTGGGCCTAGCCCAATATTTAGGTTAATTAATAAAGGCTTGATTTAGTATGGATTGGGATGCAAGGTCGGTAGGGTTACATAACATAAATCTTCCCTTCACTTAGAGACTACTAGCAATTGTGTATATGTACTACTGATATGGGACATCTCGAATTATAGGACATATAGGGAAGAGATGTACGTTCGTGTATAGGTGTGGGAAAATATACCAAGGATTTGCTTCGATTTGAAGTATTCAATGGCTTGGTACTTTTGGGATGCCAAGGGGTTTACCTAAGGATGGAAGGTATTAAATGGTAATTGGGTATGCCTCCTCCCTATTTAAGAAGTTTTAAATAACTATGATGGCGCCTAATTAGGAAATGGGGTCTGCTTTATTTATAAACTAGAGGTATTAAGTAACCAAAGTGGGAATTTTCCTTGACTTATATTAGGTGTTAGCACCAGAATTGGTCACTAACACCCTTTAGATAGATTGTGTAGAGAGATTAATGAAGAAAGTAAATTAAAACAGAGAACTGCATACTAAGTTAAATGAAGAAAATAAGAACACTGGATTTATAGTGGTTCAGCGTAATTGCCTACGTCCATTTTAAGTTTCGATCTTTATTGCTTTCATAAGCGACTGAATTTAGATACAATCCGTACTATGAAGACTTGAATACAAATGCTAAATGAAATAAAGTGAGTCTTGAAAGCGGCAGAGTCTCCCCAGTGTTCTCGAAAAAAGTCCCATTTCACTGTGCCCCTGCCCTTCTATTTATAGACGAAGATGGGTTGGACTTCCCTCTTTGGCCTAAGAGTGAGATACCTCGGCCCGCGGCAAGTGACTTCTGCGTGCCGAGCCACAAATGCCGAATGACCTTGCTATGCTTTATGGGGAGAAATTCCGAGCGAGGATGGAATGCCGAACGAGGCTGGAATGCCGAACAAGGCATGAATTCTGAACGAGGCATGAACGCCGAACGAGCTATAATGCCGAACGAGACTGGAATGCCGAACGTAGATGGAATGCCAAACAAGGCATGAATGCCGAACGGTGATGGAATGTCGAACGAGGCTGGAATGCCAAACGAGGCTAGATGCCGATCAACCCTGCTATGCTGATCGAGGCTATATGTCGAGCGAGGTTCATGCCGAATGAGGTTCATGCCGCACGAGGATAGATGCCGACCGAGGCTCTATGCCGAGCGAGATTCATGCCGAACAAGGCTAGATGCCGAACGGCGCTTGGATGCCGAGCGATGATGGATGCCGTTCGAGACTTCTTTGCCGAACGAGGCTGGATGCCGGTCGAGGCTTCCTTGCCGAACGATATGAAATGCCAAACGACATAGTCATGCTGAACGGCCCTTTATGCCGAACGAGCCTTCTACATCAAAGTCGCTTGTTGCCTGGTCAAACCATCGGGTAACACTTGCCCTCCAAAGTGCAACTTGTGGATGAACATGATGCGCTTTGAATTACAAGCCCTTCGTGTTTTGCTTCGAGCTCTGGCTTTGTTCTCTTGATAATGTCTTCTCCTGACTGCCGATTAAGGCATTGTATGCCGAACGACATGCTAATGCCGAACGACATATAAATACCGAACGGCTTCAATGCCCAACGAGGGAGGTGCTTTGACCGGTTCTACCGGTCGCCGCCCCTTCGGCTTCTCTTCTCTCTATATAAGGCGATATCTCTACCTCCCCTCCCTTTTACTTTTACCTCTGCTTTTTCAGGACTTACGAACTTGCCTCTTTCCAAACCTTTGCTAACACTTCAATCAACTCCTCTAGCCCCCGAGTCTTCTTGGCTATTTCTCGATTGCCTTTAACAGTAAGCCCGAGTAGATCATTACTTCCAATTCGAGCACTCCATCAAACTTTGCCCCTTATTCTAGGTATTAACCCTCTACTTGCTTGACTCTCCCTGATTAGGGTTTTAAGACAAGATTTGAATCCACACCCTTCCTCTAACCCATGAACGATGAGAGTCGTGTAGATTAGGAAGGTGGGGTCATGTAGAATGGAGAGGAATATGGAAGAAAACGTTTGCTTTAGGATTAGGTGGAGTGAAGGATGGAAGATACTTAGTTTGTTTGAAGGAGGGAGTTGGAGGAAGACATGTTGATGTGGCTCGGCATGACTTCCTCATGTCGAACTACATTGGAGAAGAAGCACTGGTGTGAAGTTGGGGTTGGGTACAGCATACTGAGTAATGTGACTCGGCACTTCCACGGCTCGACATGATTCTCTTATGCAGAACGATGTTAGCGGGAGTGAAGGTGAAAAATGGAAGGTAGGTAGAGTGCCGAAGGAGGCGGCTCGGCATAACTTGATGGATAACTCGTTCGTGCCGAGTGGTAGGGAGCATGTGTTGGAAGGAAGTTGGCGTCGAGGGTAAAATGTCGAGCGACACGGCTCGGCATGATTGCGGTTCGGCATGACTTGCCACATGCCAAACGGTGGAGAGTAAGAAATAGGAGTGTGTAGTGCCAAGCAATGCGGCTCGGCATGATTGCAGTGCCGCCATGTCCCGCCGCATGCCAAACGGTGATGATGGATGGTAGGTACGGGGTATACACATGACAGTTAAAACTATCTCAACCTAGACGTAGAACATTATTAACTTAACACCTTTATATGCCTGAATATATGACAGTGAACAAGTACGGACATAAACAACCAAGCATATCGGACAATCCAGACTGATAACTCCAGTTTTTAAACAACTGTAAACTTGAACTCAACTTGCTGAATAGTTAATAACCTTTCACATACAGTGGTGATATCAAGTTCAAGACATAAACCATCTTATGACAGGCTCTCGTGGATAGTCAGCGATGATGGTCTTCGAAGATGACAATTCAAAGCTCAAACTTACTTCATCAACTTAGTGACTTTTCATTTCTTGATACTTAAATTTGAATGATCGCACTAGTTCACACACAACACAGAGGGGGGAATATTTATATTGTTAAGTCTAACGTCGATTGTTTTTCAAGTATAGTTCAAAAGGTGTTTGTTAGATTCAATCTTCATTAGATATGTCTAGGAAATCTAGCTATGCTACGATATCGAACATACCCGGGCCATCCTCTCGACAAGAAGTTGTAGGAACTTCAAATCTATCAACTACTCCTGCTCGAGACATACTGAGTCATACGACCGCATCTGTCGACTTGGCTCCTGACGCTTTGGAGGCAGCGATTTTCTTAGACGATCCAATCAATTCCCAAGCCTCGAAGATTAACAAAAGTACGCTCCGTCGGATATGCTCCCTTTCGATGATGTGTTAGTTCCATCGGGGCATGATCGTCCTCACTTGTCCCCAGTCGGATATACAACTTGTAACAGATTCATGTGCTGGGTTGGCAGCGTGTTGCCATTCAACTCCTTTCTTCGAGACGTGTTGCAGTGTATCGAGAATTCCCTATCGCAACTGCATCCGAACAGCCACGCATCCATATACGGCACTTGCATCCTTTTCATGAGTGTCCTCTTCAGGCTTCCAACTCTGGACGATATCCGCTATATCTATCGCATCAAGAGACGGTCGGATAGCCCATCTTTCGTGTTCCTCGAGCCGCACAGCAAGTGTCAAATCTTAATTGGGGCATGGAGTAAGTTTGCCCAGTAAAAACAGGAGTGGTTCTATGTGCGCTGTCCTTCCGGCTTTGCGAGGAGATGGGTAGAAGGAAATAAGTCTTTTTCCTGGACCAATACTCTTGTTTGGCCAAAGCTGTACCTTTTCTAACTCTTCCTCTATCTTTTCAGGTATTAACCCACGTCTCGCGGGCTCTGGATATTCTGAAGCTGTCGAAGCTATCTGAGCCATTCCCGTTAAAGACCGGGACATCAGAACTCTCATTTCGAATGAGTCGCTAACGAAATTTTGGTTGCTGGCAGAAGGTCGCCGAATAAGCCTCCTCTAAGGTGTGACCACAGCCAGGCCTGCTTCGAGCAAAGGAAAAAAGCAGCCCAAGTCTTCAGCATGCAACGCCCCTGGCACACTAGAGGAGGGGGACATTAGTGAAGCTGAAACGCCCGAAGTACAAGTCAAAAATGTCAGTCCATCTCGGGACCCAATAATCGAATTTCATGATATTGAAACGGCGCCTTCCCCATTGAAGGGGAAGAAGAAGCTGACATACAAGCTGAGGAAGAAAACAATGGGTGGAACATCTAAAGTTACTCTTATTCCAATGGAGAAAGAAGCTTCCTCGCAGCACTTAGAAAGTTCTCTGAAAGGCCTATCGAACCTTACCATACCTGACAATCTGCTCAATTGTGGTTTCGACGATCCAGAGGCCCTTAAGCTTCATTCTCCAACGAGAGCTGATACAAATGCTCAAGCCCAAAACCATGGAGAAAAAACTCTTATTAGTAAAGAAACAAGTCCATCGGGGGGGTAACACTAGGACACACACAAACACATGCACTTCCCCTTGCACTTAAATTTCTTTCGTCACTCTACTCTTTGCTAGCGTGTCGTTACTTAAATTCCATGTAGGTGACATGGGGCGTACGCATGGACTTGATCGCCTTCGTAGTTCATCGATTTTCCACCAATCCAGCCGGGATTCGAGTTTCGGTAAGCGTCGAGATAAAGATGACTCCGACAATCGAAACTACTACCGCCGAGAATCGTCACACCGAAGAAGAACTTATAATCCATCCTCCTATCCATGCGACCCTCCTCCTCAGTCGGAGCATAGCGAAGAGAAACCTGCACATAAGGGCTCCCAGCTTGAGGCCCCTCGGGATCAACACTCTAGTTCATCAAGTACCAGGCAATCTCGAGATCCCCACAGAAGACCTGCAATATCCAAGCAGACTCCTCTCGCTCCCGTACCTGATCCATCGGTGGCAGAACAACTTGCTGAGCTTAAAGCCTCGTTTCCAAAAATATGCTTCGATGGCTTAAAATTTCTTCCGGTGATTCACCGGATTCCAGGACATGTCAAGAAAAGTGCTATTGCTTGCACTAATGACGTTTATGTCCAGCACAATGCATTTGTGCACTTAGGCGAAGAAGTTTCAGAAGTCTCCATTGAGCATAAGCATGAAATTGATCGCCTAAAACTCGAGGCTATCCACGATAAAGATATTATTAATGCTCAGGATAAAGAGCTTGCTTCTTACAAGTCTCAGCTTGACGCCACCCAACAAAGCGCTAAAGATACGGCAGAAGCCGTCAATTGACTGGAGACAACTCACAAAAAAGAACTTGACGAGGCGTCCAACGCTGTGGGGCCCTGGCCTGAAAGAGATGCATTTGCTCTCCGAGTCAAAGGGCTGGAGGACCAAGAAAGAGAGGAGAAAACTACCGTCCAAGAAGAGTCGCAACGATATTACAACGAGATCGTTGCCACGCGACTTATGAAGGCGAAACTCGACGACGAGCTTTCTAAAGTCGGGATCCTAAAAGATGAAGCCCGTGAAGAGGGCAAGAAAATAGCATCTACGGAGATTGACTCTCGCCTTGAGGCGGCTAAAGAGGCTGGTAGGGAGGAGGTCAAATGCATGTTCGACCCACTGATTGCTTAATTCAAAGCCCGTGTCCTCATGCATCGGGACTTAACTTTTCTGGGCGAGGGCTACCTTGAATCCCTAGCTAAGGCATGAGAGACTTTAATAAAATTCAGGAAGGTCGAACTTGGCACTGAGGAGGTTGATGAAGATGCTTTAATAAAAGAATTTATCAAAGGGAACGAGCCTTCGGACCTGTCTGCAGCGAAGGCTCTCTACTGCAAATGTTCCTCCTCATCGAAAGGGATAGATGTTATTGCTGGTCCATCCGGGACCCAGTCTCCAGCTCATGCTCCTACTCAGTCGGCTAAACGATCGGTTATGACCCAGAGGACCCTGGCCTCGGCGTTCACATTCTATCTCCCATTCCAAAGGGTGAGACCCCTCGGACGGCTGAGAGTCAGCCAGAAGCCGGTATGTAACTCTTAATTTTAAAATTCCAAGAGCCGTCATTTTTGACGAGAAGTCATTGCATTCTAATGTTTGTTTTCCATGATTTTGCGCAGGCCGTTCTAATCCTGGGCCCACTCCAAGGAGTGATGACGGCAAGGAGGTGAAGGGGAAAAACAAGTGAGGCTACTCACGCAGGAGAGACTCCTGGTCCAGACGCTCAGGTGATCGGGGTGCTTGATGAGGATAAGTCCGAGACTTCATCTCCCATCAAGGGAAGTTATGAAATCAAGATCAGAAGCGCCTCTGATCATACTTCTAAAATGAGCATGAAGGAGCAGCTCGAGGAGGAAAAGAAAAGGACGGCTGAGATTAAAGTCAAGCCTCGAGTCGTGGACCTAGATGATCCTCTGAATAAGCCATTGAAGGTCATCCTCCATGGCGGGTCCAGGCCATTGGAGGTTCCTCGTACTTCTTCGGTTGTTACCTCCCCATCAAAGAAAATTACCAAGGGATGCACGGGAGAGGAGTCGTCTGAGAAGATGAAGGAAGGGAAGAAGTCGAAGAAATCAAAGAAGTAATTGTTATTCTCGTTCAACGAGAGTTAGTTTAGATAATGTAATTATTTTTATTTATTTTCTTAGTTCATGTAAATAGACTTTTGACTCCGAATTTTGGAGGAGTTGTAGTAGAAACTTATTTTTTAAATAAATAAAGCTTATTTCTTTTGTCTTTCAAAAGACTTTTTTCGTTCAGCTTTATGTACGACTGTGGTCGAAACCCAAGCTATTATGAGTTGCATAAATTTCTTAATTCGTCTTGATATATAAGTCGGAAACTCTTAGGAATTGTACCTTCTTCATTCCACGCTTCGGGTACTTAGGATAATTTTCAGTCCATATGCCGGGGACTTGATGAGATTAAGTCATTTGTGTCCTTGTTCACACTCTGGAGACTTAGAGAATTTTTAACCGTTTATGCTCCAATTCATACTCTGGGGATTCGGAGCGCTCTAGCTCACACTCTAGGGACTTATAAAATTTTAAGTTGTTTATACTTTGGTCTGCACTCAGGGGACTCAGAGTACTCCAGTCCACACTTAGGGGACTTGGAGATTTCGAGTCGCTTATACTTTGGTCCGCACTCCGGGGACTTGGAGATTTTGAGTCATTTATACTCTGGTCCGCACTAAGGGGACTCAGAGTACTCCAGTCCACTCTCAGGGGACTAGGAGATTTTAAGTCGTTTATACTCTGGTCCGCACTCAGGGGACTCAGAGTATTCCAGTCCACACTCAGGGGGCTTGGAGATTTTGAGTCTTTTATACTCTGGTCCGCACTCACGGGACTTAGAGTACTCCAGTCAGCACTCAGGGGACTTGAAGATTTTGAGTAGTTTATACTCTGCTCCGCACTCAGGGGACTCAGAGTACTCCAGTCAGCACTCAGGGGACTTGGAGACTTTGAGTCATTTATACTTTGGTCTGCACACAGGGGATTCAGAGTACTCCAGTCGCACTCATGAGACTTGGAGATTTTGAATCGTTTATACTCTGATCCGCACTCAGGGGACTCAGAGTACTCCAGTCCGCACTCAAAGGACTTAGAGATTTTGAGCCATTTTTACTTTGGTCCGAACTCAGGGGACTTGGAGATTTTGAGTCGTTTATACTCTGGTTCGCACTCAGGGAACTCAGAGTATTCCAGTCCGAACTCAAGGGACTTGTAGATTTTGAGTTGTTTATACTCTGGTCTACACTCAGGGGACTCAGAGTACTCCAGCCCGCACTTAGGGGACTTGGAGAATTTGAGTCGTTTATACTCTGGCCGCACTCAAGGGACTCAGAGTACTCCAGTCCGCACTCAGGGGACTTGGAGATTTTGAGTCATTTATACTCTGGTCCGCACTCAGGGGACTCAGAGTACTCCAGTCCACAATCAAGGGATTCATAGTACTCCAGTCCACACTTAGGGGACTTAGAGATTTTAAGTCGTTTATACTCTGCTCCGCACTCAGGGGACTCAGAGTACTCCAGTCCGTGCTCAGGGGACTTGGAGATTTTAAGTGCTCATGCGCGTTTGTACATCAGATAGAATAATGCACCTCTTATTTGTTTGCCATAGAGTTATCATACACAGAAACATTAACAATCTGTGGAAAAAACGGCTTCAAGCCTTTAATAATGCAAACAAGCTAAATTGTCTTATTACATGCTGTAAACTAAGAATCAATGAAATAAAAATATGTTGGAAATAATTGAAACTAAAATATGAAAGTAACGAATTAAGTATAATAATGCCGCAAATGCTCGCTATTCCATGTTCAGTGGAGTGTCACACCATCAACGGTCGCTAGCTTGAAAGTTCCTTCTCCAAGCTTCCGTTTAATGACGTATGGACATTCCCATGCGGGGTTCATATGTGATGGGACTGGAAAAAATCGTTTCAAAACGAGGTCACCCACATCAAAGATTCTCGGTCGGACCTTTTCATCATAATATCGACCGACTTGGTGTCGGTATGAGGCTGCTTTTAAATTAGCTTCTTTGCGTTTTTCATCAATGAAGTCCAGTGATTCCAGCAAAAGATCCTGAGTCGACTCAGAGTCATAATAAGTTACCCGATGTGATGGAACTTCAAGTTCTACGGGTACAACAGCCTTTATGCCATATGCCAATACGAATGGTGTGTGGCCGGTCGTGGACTTGTGGGTGGTTCTGTAAGCCCTAAGTGCTGTTGGAAGTTCATCCACCCACTTGCATATAGCATTTTCCAAATGTTTTTCAATATGGACTTGATTATTTTGTTCACGGCTTCCACTTGTCCATTAGCTTTTGGATGAGCAACCGCTGCAAACCTTATCTCAATACCATATTTTTGGCAAAACTCTTTAAACTCCATGCTTTCGAATTGAGTTCCGTTGTCTGTAATGATGGTCCGTGGAAGGCCAAAATGGCATATAATATTTCGTACAACGAAATTAATGACCTTTTTGGTGGTGATAGTGGCCAAAGGCTCTACTTCTGCCACTTGGTAAAGTAATCGACCTCAACTATTGCATATTCCACACCACCTTTGGATATGGGTAAGGAACCGACTATGTCGATCCCCCACATTGCAAACGGCCAGGGACTAACCATTTGTGTGAGTTCCGTCGGTGGAGCTCTCAAGATTTTTGTATATTTTCGACATTTTTTACACCTTCTCACATAGTCTGTGGCATCCTGATTTACAGTCGGCCAATAATATCCATAGCGGAGGATTTTCTTTGCTAACATCTGCCCTCCAGTATAGTCACCACACTCTCCTTAATGGACTTCCTACATGACTCGTTTTATCTCATCATGGGCTATGCATCGGAGTAAGGGGGTCGAGAATCCCCTCCGATACATTACCCCGTCTTGCATTACATATCGTAAAGCCTTACGAATGACTTGTCGCCATTCACTCCTTCTTTTAGGTATGACCCCGTGTAACAAGTATTGCTTGAATGGGGTCATCCATGATTCCTTCTCGATTTCTATTTCTAACATGAAATCTACCTCCATCATATTTATGCTTGGAGCATGTAAGGTTTCAACGAGAAACAATCCCATTTGCTGCGCATCGCCAGTGCTTGCAAACTTTTCCAATGAATCGACTACTCTTTTTGTTCACGCGAGACATGTGAAATATCATAAAACTCTAGATTCTCCAGCAGCTCTTGAACTCGTGCCAGGTATGGGGCAAGTCTCTATCCCTTTGCTTGATAGTTCCCTCGAACTTGGTACACCACCAGTTGTGAGTCACAAAAGATTTCAACCGATCTTACCCCCAATTCTCTGATAAGTCTCAAGCCAACAATCAATGCTTCATACTCGACTTCGTTATTTGTTGTTGTGAATTCGAGCTTCAAAGCGTAACAAACTGATTGGTTTTTAGGAGTTACAATAACTATGCTAGTCGTCGAATAACGGTCGTTAGATGCCCCGTCGGTGTACATTTTCCATTGGATGGAAGGAATGACATTGTGACTGTTTGACTCGTCGGACACGATGAATTTAGCAATGAAGTCTGCAAGCGCTTGCCCTTGTATGGCCCTTCATGGTAGGTAGGTAATATCGAACTGACGCAACTCGATATTCCATTTTAACATCCTTCCAGATGTTTCTGGTCGTTGGAGTACCTGCCGCAAGGGTTGATCAGTGTAAACACTGATTGAGTGTGCTTGAAAGTATGGACGAAGCTTGGATGATGAAATCACCAAGCAGTAAGCCAGTTTCTCAATCTTGGGATAATTTCTTTCTGCCCCCGTCAAACGTTTACTAACGTAATACACTGGCTTTTGAACTCGGTCCTCCTCGCAAACCAAAGCCGTACTGATAGCATGTTGGGATATAGCTAGGTATACATACAGCATTTCATGGTCAAATTGGTTTCGATAGCACCGGAGGACTTTCTAAATGCCTAACCAGAGCTCGAAATGCTTCCTCACAGTCGGATGTCCACTCGAAATTTATCTTCCCCTTCTTTATCACATCGAAGAAGGGAATGCACTTATCCGTAGCTCTGGATATGAATCGACTCAGCGCGGCTACCTTTCTGTTCAAGCTTTGTACTTTCTTTATAGTTTTGGGCACTAGTATGTCCCGAATAGCCTGAATCTTCTCCGGGATAGCTTCAATTCACTGTGCATTCATGATGAAACCCAAGAACTTCCTTGACGCAACGCCAAAAGAACACTTCAAAGGGTTGATTTTCATCCCATAATGCCTGAGTATATCAAACATTTCTTCTAAGTCTCGAATGTGGCCGTTTGACTGTCGTGACTTCACTAGCATGTCATCCACATAGACTTCCATCATTCTGCCAATCTGATCTTTAAACATTCGGTTCACCAGATGTTGATAAGTTGCTCCCGTAATTTTCAATCCGAAGGGGATCACTACATTGCAATATAACCCAACGTCTCTGACAAAACTGGTGTGCTCTTGATCAGGAATGTGCATCAGGATTTGATTGTATCACGAGTATGCATCCATAAATGACAGTAGCTCGTGTCCGGCCGTTGAATCGACCAGTTGGTCGATTCTAGGTAAGGGGAAACTATCCTTCGGGTATGCTTTGTTTAAATCATAATAATCAACGCAAGTAATCCACTTCCCATTCGCTTTCCTCACTAGCACAGGGTTAGATACCCATTTAGAGTAGAGGGAGTCGCGGACGAACCCATTGGTTTTGAGTTTGTCCACCTCCTCTCTGAGTGCGGTGGACCTCTCCAGGTCCATGCCTCTCCGTTTCTGTTTTACTGCGACGTACTTCGGGTCTATGTTCAACATATGAATCGCAATAGTGGGAGAAATCCCGCACATATCAGAATGTGTCCAAGCGAAAACATCTAGGTTCACTCGGAGAAAATCAATAATATCCTCGGCCAATGACGGATCAAGTTGCGGTCCAATCTTAAGAACTCGTGACCGGTCATCTCGGCTGATTGGAATGTCAATCGTCATCTCAGCCGGTGCAGCATTCACTTCCCTGGGTCCCCCATCATCATCTCTCGGATCTATGTCTCTATAGATCCAAGAATGTCGCTCGAGCCAGGGCTTAGGCGCTACTTCTCAGTTGTCAGTGTTTTGGACGCGGACGAAGTTGTCCGCGACCTTTCCTGTCTCTCTCCGCTGAGCCTCTCTCAGCTCTGCCACATAACATGCGCGACCAGTCGCCTGATCGCCTTGCACTACACCGACTCCTTTGTCTGTCGGAAAATTTAATGTCAAACACCATGGGGCCAAACCTGCCCTAAACTCCGCCAAGGCCAAACAACCCAGAAAGACATTATATGGAGAATCTACATCCAACACTATAAACGGTAGGATTCACACCGTCCTACGCTCACCTTCTCCCAGTTCAACTGGCAACTCAACATACCACATCGCGTCAGTCGCTGCACTATTAAAGCCATGGATACGGGCTTTAGATGGCTTTAAGTCTTTTGTCTCCATCTTCATTTGGTCATATGCCTTTTTGAAGATGATGTTGACGGAGCTCCAATAATCAATTAAAATTATTTTGACGGAAGCTGGCCCGATCGTCGCAGATATGACCATCGGATTGATGGTAGGAGCCTCCACCTTGTCTGCATCTTGGCCCCTAAACACTATATCGTCTATCATCATGTGTTGTTGTTTTACGGGGTTACATCTTCCACATTCGAACAACATTCATAATCAGCATGCCTTAAGGAGGTAGCGTATCGTTTCATCTCTTGCCCATTCTTGTCTATAGGGTGAGGTCCTCCGACTATAGTGTTTATGATCAATCTACCCACGGTTCGGGTAGGTTCCTCTAGATGGCATGGAGCCGGCCCGCGTCCGGGGTCTGATGTTCCTTGCCTACCCTCTTGTAGGCTCTTAACAAATTCCTACAGCTTTTTCTGCCTGATCAACTTTTCTATGGCGTCATGGAGTTATCTACGCTCCTCGGTATTATGCCCGTGAGTCTTATGGAAGCGACATTACTTCCCCGTCCGCTTTTGTTCCTCTATGGACTCTTTTGGGCGTGGCTTTCTGTGTTGAAAGGTGTTACAAGTTGATAGGTACATATTTTCAAGAGACGTATTCGGGGGGTGTATTCATTGTAGGATGGAATCCTCGGCTTCCATTTCCCCGCTTCTCTTTTCTTTCCAGGATTTCCATCTCCGGACCCTTTAGATTGCCTAGGCTTGTTTTGTATGTTGACTTGAACCTTTCCCGAGTCATTGTCGGATTGCTTTATAGCGATGTTGCTTTTTACAGTCTCCTGAACAAGCCCGGGTACCTTATCTCGCCTGGTCCACTTGGCATCTTCTCTTCTTATGAATTGATGAGCCTTTAAATAGAAATGCTCCAGCGTTGTTGGAGGCTTTCCTACCAACCAGTCTCCAAACTCCGAATTCGGATCTACACCTCGCATTACCGCCATCAGAATTACCTGGTCCTTAGGATTGCTAACTTCAGCGGCCGCAACGTGAAACCTCTGCAAGTATGCTTTCAATTACTCTCCCGGATCCTGGATTACGCCTAATAAAGACACCACATACTTTGGACGAGTAGCATGTATCCTGAATTGTTCTACAAATTTCATTGCCAATTCGTCAAAGCAGGATATAGACCGCAGGGGAAGTCGAGTAAACCACATAGTGGTGATTCCAGATAAAGTGATTGGGAAGCACCTACACTTGGTCGCATCATTTGCTCGAGCATAATCCATCATCCATTCATATCTCATTAAGTGCTGTTTGGGGTCAGTCTTACCTTCGTGGGCCGGTATAGTTGGCATACTAAACTTCCTGGGATACTCGGCCTGTAGGATTGTATCTATGAAGGGGGTATGACTCCTGGATACTCCCCAATCTTCATTGGTCAAGCCTTGGTTCTTTCTCATCAATTGCCTGACCATAGCTGACAAGTCCGGAGTTTATATGGAGGGTGGAAGGTTGGGTTCTGTTCTACAGGACTACTCAGGTTGATGTCCCCTCTGTTGGCGATCGGCCAAACGTGCATCTCGAAGGTCAACTTCATTAGGATCTTGGTGAGCCGGGCATCCGGTCTCCTCACGTGCTTGATCCCTGGTTGATCAATCAGTGGCACATGCTTGTGCAGTTTCAATCTTACAGCGTCTACGCCTGGGAGGTTTATCGGCTAAAGTCGAGCTATCAGATGAAGAATAAGGAGCATGTATACCTCTAGCATTCTAATGCTGTTGTTGAGTAAGCTGAGTCATAAGATTAGCGTTGGCCTAAATATACTCAGCAAGTTAAGATTTGACACTTGTTGTGCGGCTCGAGGAACACGAAAGATAGGCTATCCGACCGTCTCTTGATGCGATTGATATAGCGAATATCGCCCGTAGTTGGAAGCCTGGAGAGGACACTCATGAAGAGGATGCAAGTGCCATATATGAATGCGTGGCTATTCAGATGCAGTTGCGATGTGGCAATCTCGGTATACTGCAACACATCTCGAAGAAAGGAGTTGAACGGCAGCACGATGCCAACCCAGCACTTGAATTTGTTACAGGCAGTATATCCGACTGGGGGTAAGTGAGGATGATCATACCCCGTTGGAACTAACACATCGTCAAAAGGGATTCCATGGACTGAGCATATCCGACGGAGCATACTTTCGTTAATCTTTGAGGCTTGGGAATCGATTGGATAGTCTAAGAAAATCGCTTCCTCTAGAGCATCGGGAGCCAAGTCGATAGATGCGGTCGCAGGGCTCAGTAAGTCTCAAGTAGGAGTAGTTGACGGATTTGAAGTTCTTTTAACTTCTTGTCGAGAGGATGGCCCGGGTCTGTCCTAGATCGTAGCAGAGCTAGATTACCTAGACATCTCTAATGAAGATTGAATCTGACAAACATCAGTTTGAACTATACTTGAAAAACAATCTACGTTAGACTTAACAACATAAATATTCCCCCCCCGTGTGGTGTGTGAACTAGTGCCATCATTCAAATGTAAGTACCAAGAAATGAAAAGTCACTAAGTTGATGAAATAAGTTTGAGCTTTGAATTGTCATCTTCGAAGACCGTCATCGTTGATCGTCCACGAGAGCCTATCATAAGATGGTTTATGTCTTGAACTCGACATCACCACTGTATGTGAAAGGTTATTAACTGTTCAGCAAGTTGAGTTCAAGTTTATAGTTGTTTAAACACGGTAGTTATCAATCTGGATTGTCCGATATGCTTGGTTGTTTAAGTCCGTCCTTCTTCACTATCATATATTCAGGCATAAAAAGGTGTTAAGTTAACAATGTTCTACGTCCAGGTTGAGATAGTTTTAACTTTCATGTGTATACCCCGCACCTACCATCCATCATCACCGTTCGGCATGCGGCAAGACATGCCGAACCGCAATCATGCTGAGCCGCATCACTCGGCACTGCACTCTCTCACTTCTTACTCTCCACCGTTCGACATGCGACAAGTCATGCTGAACCACAATCATGCCAAGCCGCGTCGCTCGACATTTTACCCTCGACACCAACTTTCTTCCAACACATCCTCCCTACCGCTCGGTACAGACGAGTTATCCATCAAGTTATGCCAAGCCGCCTCGTTCGGCACTCTGTCCACCTTCCATTTTTCACTTGCACTCCCGCAAACATCGTTCGGCATAAGAGAATCATGCCGAGCCGTGGACGTGCCGAGCCACATCGCTTGGCATGCTGAACCTAACCACAACTTCACACTAGTGCTTCTTCTCCAATGTTTTTCGGCATGAGGAAGTCATGCCGAGCCACATCAACATGTCTTCCTCCAACTTCTCCTTCAAACATACTAAGTATCTTCCATCCTCCACTCCACCTAACCTAAGGCAAACGTTTTCTTCCATATTCCTCTCCATTCTACATGACCCCACTTTCCTAATCTACATGACTCTCATCGTTCGTGGGTTAGAGAAAAGGCGTGGATTCAAATCTTGTCTTAAAACCCTAATCAGGGAGAGTCAAGCAAGTAGAGGGTTAATACCTAGAATAGGGGGCAAAGTTTGATGGAATGCTCGAATTGGAAGTTATGATCTACTCGGGCTTACTGTTGAAGGCAATCAAGAAATAGCCAAGAAGACTCGGGGGCTATAGGAGTTGATTGAAGTGCCAGCAAAGATTTGGAAAGAGGTAAGTTCGTAAGTCCTGAAATGCAGAGGTAAAAGTAAAAGGGAGGGGAGGTAGAGATATCGCCTTATATAGAGAGAAGAGAAGCCAAAGAGGTAGCGACCGGTAGAACCTATCAAAGCACCTCCCTCATTCAGCATTGAACCCGTTCGGCATTTATAGATCGTTTGGTATTAGCGTATCGTTCGGTATACAATGCCTCGGTCGGCATTCAGGAGAAGACATTATCAAGAGAACAAAGCCAAAGCTCGACGCAAAACACGGAGGGATTGTAATTCAAAGCGCATCATGTTCATCCACATAATGCACTTTAGAGGGCAAGTGTTACCCGATGGTTTGACCAGGCATCAAGAGACTTGTTGTAGAAGGCTCGTTCGGCATAAAGTGCCATTCGGCATGGCTATATCGTTTGGCATTTCATATCGTTCGGCAAGGAAGTCTCGACCGGCATCCAACCTCATTCGGCAAAGAAGTCTCGACCGGCATCCAGCATCGCTTGGCATCCAAGCACCGTTTGGCATCTAGCCTCGTTCAGCATGAACCTCGCTCGGCATAGAGCCTCGGTCGGCATAGCAGGGTTGGTCGGCATCTGTCCTCATTCGGAATGAACCACGGTCGGTACAGAGCCTCGATCGGCATAACAAGGTCGATCAACATCTAGCCTCGTTCGGCATTCCAGCCCCGTTTGGCATTCTAGCCTCGTTCGACATTTATGCCATGTTCGGCATTCCATCCTCGTTCGGTATTCCATCCTCGTTCGGCATTCCAGCCTCGTTCTCCATTCATACCTTGTTTGGCATTCCAGTCTCGTTCGGCATTCCAGCCTCGCTCGGCATTTCTCCCCACAAAGCATAGCAAGGTTGTAAGGCATTTATGGCTTGGCACGTAGAAGTCACTCATCACGGGCTGAGGTATCTCACACCTAGGCCCAAGAGGGAAGTTCAACCCATCTTCATCTATAAATAGAAGGGCATAGGCATAGTGAAATGGGACTTTTTTCGAGAACACTGGGGAGACTCTGCAGCTTTCAAGACTCACTTTATTTCATTTAGCATTTGTATTCAAGTCTTTATAGTACGGATTGTATCTGTATTCAGTCACTTGTGAAAGCAATAAAGATTGAACTTGAAGTGGACGTAGGCAATTAAGCTGAACCACTATAAATCTGGTGTTCATGTTTTCTGCATTTAACTTAGTATACAGTTCTCTGTTTTAATTTACTTTCTTCATTAATCTCTCTACACAATCTATCTAAAGGGTGTTAGTGACCAATTCTGTTGTTAACATTAGGAAAGTCTAAATAGGACTTCAGGTGTGGGTGATTGGCAGGCTATGTCAGCGACATTGGTAAACCTCTATTTAGAAGTAGGGCTTTTGACACCAGCAGTCCCAGGCGATCGTTAGTAAAGACTTAGGTTATGCCCTGATGGATTTCGCTTCCTACTAGTATATAATTCGTACGGTATACGCAAGGACCTCATAGTTAATTAATTATTCTTTATCGAAGGTAAGCAAGTTAACCTCTAAATAAATCTTTGAGATGCATTAGTAATAAGTTAATTAAATTTTGAAGTTGTATCTAGGGGTCATCGGCCTTTGAAGCTAGGGCCGGTTAACTGTCAATTATGTTACGGAGGGCCAGCCTCAAGGTTGGCATATTAAATGGCCATTGGTTCTGCCTCCTCCTATTTAAGAAGCGTTAAGTGGTCAGGGTTTCCTTTTAGGTAGACAACGCTTATATATGAACATGCACGTATATAGTTATACCTCGAGGAAGGTTGGATATATTGTATATGCGAATGGGATAAAATGAATAATCTCATGAATAGTAGACATAATATTTAAATAGAAATCAATCGGCATAAACATGTGTTATGGGTGAAGTATGTAATTTATAGGTTACCAGAACGTTATTCTGACCCCTTCTTCATTACAACCCACATGATAGATTTAGAGAGACGAGCTATTAATGCAGGATGGGAATGGTGGATGGAGAAGTCTTCTCAATTATGTTTGGTAATGGCAAGGCAACTATATATCTAAGGAATAATATTTATTCCAAGGTAGTAGCCTTGGTTGGTATATATGTTTAATTATATTTTATTATTCTACTGTGAGTTACCACTTCTGATATACTTATGTTTATAATAGGTTACCAACAATAATGATTCATACCTTAATGGATTTGGGTTTCAATTTAGTTGAAACTTGAGCCTATTAAGGTGTGGATTGTTATATTTGATATCAGAGCTTAAGTTAGCCACCCATAGGAACTAGGATAAGCTGAGTGAACAAATTTGTATTTTTACCTATATATATATATATATATATATATATATATTATATGCCAAACTCTATGAAATCAAACTATAGAAGTAGTTGCCATCTTAAAAGATGGATAAGGCAATTATAAGTTGAAACAATAAATAAAGTTAAATTTATACACCTACCCCCAATACCCCAAGGGGTCTTACCCATACCATAAGGCGTTGACCAAGAAAAGCATCAGTACGACCTATAGAAGGATCCTAAAGTTGGATGATCTTGACTCCTTTACGAGGGCTAGACTGTCATACAATTGTGGATTTCACTGGACTATCGATTATGATGTACATTTCATCCAAACAAAGGGGGAGCAAGAACCAATATGTTACAAATATCCATAGGCAAGGTATGAGTAGGGTTCAACAAGTTTATGCAAGAAGGCATTAACCACTAGAAGATGATAGCTGGATTTTTAATATATATTCTTAGTATGAAGAGGTTAAGAATAAAGGAAAATGAAGGGAAGTCCAAACGAAAGGACAAATAAAATTATTTTTGAGTCTGACCTCATATGAAAGAATTTAACAGAAGGTTTTATAAAATTTGAAATATATGAAGTAGTTTTAAGAAAATTTATATAAAAATAAAAGAAATCTAATATTGGAAAGTTGTTGTTTTGAGAAAGCCAGATTATTTGGAAATTTTTAATTAAGGAGCTATTTAGAGATTCCTGGTGAAGTTAAAAATTAGCTGGGTTAAAAAAATTAACTTCGAAGGTTTTTAGTAAATATATTTTTCATTTTTGTAGTAAATGGACAATAAAGCAAATGTTCGGCTTGATGATTTCTCTTCTTCTATCAACTTAAAGTTTGAAAATTCTTTCTAAGGGGGTAGATTGATGGAAATGGTATTTGATTTAAATGGGGTAAAGGGAATGGAAGAATAAAACTCCTGATAACGGTGATAGGAAAAATATTTCTGTATAAAGAAAATACGGAGAAAAACAGCTAATATATATATATATATATATATATATATATATATATATATATATCACTTTTCATGTTAATGAAGAAAAGCCCAACAACTAAATTAGTAGGCGATCGCACATCAATGAGTCAATGAGGAAAGTAATACAAGAGGAAAATAGCTATATAAGTAGAAGTTATTAAGGTAGAAGAAATATAAATAGTAGCAATACTGTGAAATTCAAAATAGAAACAACGTTATAAATTTATGTAAGGTTGGTAATATAATTAGAAACAATATAGGAGGAAAAACATGAAGTAAATGGATAGTTTCCATAATTGTGTACAGTAATTGGGCATGTCGTTTAAAAGCTCCCCTCATATGCTACTAGAATCTCCGCTAAGGTTGAAAATGGAAATAGCATGAATAATAGGAAAATAACAAAATGTAAGTTGTTATTGCCTACTCAAGTTTGTATTGTTTAAAGTTATAAAATATGTTGTAGAAATGCTATAATAGTGCTTTTTTAAAAAATGGTTTGGCATGACAATTGGGTTTCTAAATGCAAACATAATAAATGTTTTGAGTAACAAAATCCTACTTTTAAAAATGTAAATTTTTGTTGTAGAAAGTCCTTTAAAAAGGGAAATTGATTTAATGATTATTCATGTAATAAAAGCTTGGCTCTTAATATTTGAAAAGAAAGAGGAATTTTTCATGGCTCCTTTTAGAAACCATGCAATTTCAGAATTACCAAGAAGGTTTTTGAGTTTATATTTTCAAATATAAAGTTTTTGGGTGAAGTACTACATAATGTGAAGTTTTAACTTTATAAAGAGTGTTGAAAAACTAATTTAGATGTGGAGTAGATAAGGATAACTACTTAAGCAAGACGGTATAAAAATTAAGGCTATGAATAAAATAGATATGAACGCTCGTAGAATAGCAATAAGGAATCCCCATAGAATATAAGGAATACAGATATGAATGAAGGAAGGTTTTATTAGACATGTGTGAAAGCTATAAGAAGAACCCATAAAGAAATGGGAAGGTATCAAAGTACACCTTTACAAGTCCTGTAGTATACTTTCATGTAAAATTAAAGATAAAGAAAATCAATACCAAAGTTTAAATACTATCAAGAGATTTGGATTAAAAGAAAATAGTAATATAATTAGAGAAGAGGGTAATGAGATGACAAGCACACATAGAGGAAGTTGGTTGATCAGGATTTAGGAAGGTAGGATAGGCATAAGGAAGTTATTCTGTTAAATCAATTTTTCAATGAGTTATTCTAAACGTGCATAGTTTACATTTTTTACCTATTACAGTGTGGGAATACATAGTTTATCCCATAATCGATTGTAATAATTGAAGTAATGGATGGATCTAATTTAACAGAAGCCAAAAAGGAGATTTAAGATACGTGTGTTATAGTAGAATGACATACTAGAAATGTCCATTTTAAAGTAAGAAGTGATAGGACCACAACATCATTAATACTAGTTGATATTAGAGGGAAGCTTCCAGCAATTGTTTCTTTCATGTTATTTGGCTTGTAATTGCTAGTTATCTCTTCTGGGTATTATAAATGCGTTTGATATGGTATGTGACATATTCATATTTATTGCTATATGTTGATTTTTTGGATGAGCTTTGACCGCCGCATATATTTGAAAACTGTATAAATAAGAAAATTTCATGAGGACATTTAACTAGCGATGAAATGTAAATTAAGGTTAGAAGTTTATAAAATAAATTAGGAAATTAATTAAATTAACAAATAAAAATAAAGAATGCTAGAATCTCAAAAACTTTAGAATTTTGGAAAAAAAATTAGCAGGCGAAGGACGGGGAGGTTGTTGTGAAACCACGGGTCATGATCTCTATGCCTTAAAAGCTAAAATTGCTAAATAAGCTTGTATATTGTCGTTGTTTTGAAATAAAAGGAAAAAAATTCATATTCTAATAGTAGCCATGAAGTACCATGGTGAATCATGTGCACTAACTCATAGAACAAATCCCATTTATTTTTTGACGTGACTTGATTTTTTTACAAGATGTAAATGAAAAATGTATTTGATAGGTTGTGTTTAAATGCTTTTGAAAAAACAAACTATTTTACAAATTTGATTAAAGGTGAAAAAGATTTCAGTGGAAAATAAGAAAATTTATAATTTTCAGAAGCCCTTTACTTAGCATAGGGAGGGTCGGGTGTCAGTGAATATGAATTTTCACTGTTCAATAAATACGACGGTATAAAAACATAGGTAATAACAAGGGAAAATGATGTTTAGCTTTAGAATTTCGATTTTTATACCTTATTGATAGTAAACTAAACTTTCTTTTAAAATAATTCTATTTAAAGAATGAAAAATAAACCTCCTTGTGTGAATTATACTTGGAAAATATTTGGAGGCAAAAGAGAAAGTTCCAAGGTACAACGAAATTGGTATCCAAAGAATGATGGAAATATAAATTCTCCACCAAAATTCCTTTTCCATCATAAGGGTGTAAGTTTAGGAAAATTGTATTTTTAAAATTTTAGGTGTTAGAAATTACGCGTTAGGTATTGGATGATAGGGATTGGATGCAAAATTGGTTGAAGTATAATGCTTTTTACAGGAATATGGAAATTGCTATGCGAAAACAAAGATTTTGGTTTTTGAAAACTTACATACATATAGAACTGCAAGTATATATAGGTTGTTGCATCGTATTTTCAGAACTATTTTAGAGAATGTAGTCATATAGAAGGGGTCGATCACAAATTATTCAGCATACATATCACATATGTCATGATACACTATGCATATGTACACGGTTGGTTGCAAAATTGATTGTACACTAATTGGTTGGGTAGTTTAGAATGGTTGCATGCTATGTTGTACGATTCAGTCCTTGGAGAATTTTAGGGATGAAATTCTTTTAAGAGGGGAGAATGCAACACCCCATAAATTAAATAGCAGTTAACTAAAGAAAATAAATAATTATTATTGCTCAAAAATGAAATTTGAGCAAACATCGTAATTTAGCCACGAAACTTTCACTATTGCGTTCGTGGCAATTTTTTGAGCAACTTTCATATATAAAGTTTTACGATTGAAGTTCAGACGAAGAAGTTACAAGCATTTGAAATGTTTGAATTGAACATAATAAAAAAGAAATTATGGAAATAAATAATAATTAACATCTGGACCCACCAGTCGATACCTGGGCACGACCAGTCAACCTCTAACAGTCGATCGTTGTCTATGACCGGTCGACCGTTGCCTATGACCGGTCGACCGTTGCCTATGACCGGTCGACCGTTGCCTATGACCGGTCGACCGTTGCCTATGACCGATCGACCTAGGGCTAGTATGCCCTAAAACTTAGCCGAACGGTCCAGATTTAATAATTGTTAATAAAATGTAATCAGATGGACATGATTGATTCGAGCACCTATATATAAGGGCATAACCTCTCACTTTTCTTCTTGCTAAATTAAGCAGCGGAGCTCTCCCATTTTCCCTTCTCCACTATTTCTAAAAATTATAAAATGAATGTTATATATACATATGTTTTTATATGTGTATATGGGGGTATCGGAGAAGGGTAGAGAATAAAAGATAAGAAAAGAAGGGGAGAACCAATTCTACGAAAAAAGTAAACTCTATAATTATAAAT
This sequence comes from Allium cepa, assembly GCA_030765085.1. Classification (NCBI taxonomy): domain Eukaryota; kingdom Viridiplantae; phylum Streptophyta; class Magnoliopsida; order Asparagales; family Amaryllidaceae; genus Allium; species Allium cepa. Next base: position 850,689,393 of record CM060938.1, read on the forward strand.
ATAAAACTTCCACTTAATTTAAATCTCATCTTAGATCTGCAATTCTAACGGGTATGTATATGCCTTTTTATACATATTTTTAGGATGAAAAGGAAAAGGGAGTGAATTAAAGGGATTAATTCGGCTCTGGAGATTTGGAAAGTTAGAAAAGTGCATGGAAAATTATACGATTTATGTATAACACTGAAATTTATATCACTAAATTTTATTTTTTATTATACCTATGCAAGATCCGTTGAATTGTAGGCATAAAATGAATGTATTCAATTGAATCGCTTACATATTCTGTAAGTTATGTAATTGTGATGAAATGGCACATATAACCTAATCTGGAAATTTTGGAAATTAATCCCTTAAAATTTTAAAGTATGATGTTGATGAGATTATGAAGTTTATTCTAGATCTATGTTAGTGGGACTGTAAATTGTTTAGTATTCGTTTGGAATCCCCTAATTTGACTTGGAATGTAAATTTCCATGTAGATTTAGTTTATTAAGAGCGTTCATAGTACAATTTAGTTGTATTTATTTCCATGTAAATTTCCATAGACTATCTAACTTCACAACTATATATGAAAAGTTCATTGGTTAGAATACTAAGGAACAAACCAAAATGAAAGAGATGTGTAAATAATGGATGTCTTTCTCCGTAGTTTGCACTGTCTATTTCAATAGAGAAAAAGATAATTCACTTTAATTTCTAATGGAGCAAAAGTCCCACTTTTAGGTACTTTGATAAGTTATAACAGCAATAAACTCCTTTTTGGGAAGGATAACTCCACATTAATAAACGTATATTCTAAAATTCCTAAACGTACGAAATAATGAGTTAACAGAAATATAATTAAATATATACATATGTAAAACTACGCTTACTAATTAAAAATATAGATATAAATATACATAAGGTAATGAATAAAGCATAATAAATATATATATGTTGATTCTTGTATTAGTTACGATTAAATGTTTAAATATTAGTAACATAATAATAAAAGGGTTAGGAGGTTGCAATGAAAAGGTGGTAATAACTACAATTTTAATGAATAATGATTGCAACATTAATGGGCAATAAATGCACAGTTAATGGGAGGTTATAGAAATTAAATGAGGACATAAATATGTTTAATGGGATTGATTATAAAATTAAATATGACAATTTTAGAGATAGTTGAGTAGGAATAATAAGTCAGATTTGAAAAGAATGGATAATTGTCATTAGTGATTGTCTAATACGAAGAATAATAACCTCTTCCTAAGGACAATTAATTGGGGGTAAAGCAACAAGTGACATTTAAGTGACGTATAAAGGAAATGATAATACAGAATATAAGCGGATAAGATAGGAATATGTACACAGAAAATAAATAATGAATACTAACAAATAAACGTATGAAGCAATATAATTTCCATAGTAGAAATTATAGGGCCTTAATAACACGTTTACAACGAGCGCGAATTAGTGGGCCTAGTATAATAATTAGGTTAATTAATAATGGTTTAGTGAGGTCAATAGAGTTAAATAATAGAAGTCCGCCCTTTAGTTAGAGGCTACCAACAATTGTGCATACGTACTATTGATGTGCGACATCTCCGACTACAGGACCTATGGGGAAGAGATATACATTCTTATATTGGTGTTGGAAAATATACCAAAGGTTTGCTTTGGATTTGAAGTATTAAATTATTCACTACCTTTAGGAATGTGAAGTGGTTTACTTCGGGGTGGAAGGTATTAAAGGGCCGTTGGGTCTACCTCCTCCCTATATAAGAAGTCTTCAATAATCTACAACAATGCCTAATTGGAAATTGGTCCTCTTCATTTATAAATTAGAGCTATTAAGTAACTAGTGTGGGCATTTTCCTTGACTTATATTAGGTAAGTCTTTATGTTATTCAGCATTAGGAGGTCAGTGGGTTATGTTAGTGTCATTCATAAATCGATATTTAGAAGTAGGTCTGGCATATAGGGTTTGCCTCCAACGGTCTCAAGAATTCGTTAGCAGAGACTTGGGTTACACCCAGATGGATTTTGCTTTCCTCTAGTGTGGAATCCATATGGGATACATGAGGATCTCAAAGTTTAATAAATTTTTGTTTGTCGGAGGTGGTCTGGTTAACCCTTAGATATGTCTTTGAGATGCATTGGTAATACGACTAAGTAAATTATAAAGCCATATATAAGTGTCACTGGGGTTCATAGTTAGGGTCGGTTGACTATTGATTACATTACGGAGGACCCACTTTAGGGTTGAGGTATTACATGGCTGTTGAGTCTGCCTCCTCCCCATTTATGAAGTATTAAGTAGCCGGGGTTTCCCTTTTGGGTAGTACAACGTGTGTATATACACACGCACGCATGTATATAGTTATACCTTGGGGAAGGTTGAATATGGCGTAAACGTAAATAGAATTAAATGAATATTCCTATGAATAGTAGACATAACACTTGAATAGAAATCAATCGTCACAAACCAGTGTCTTAGGTAAAGAATGTAATTTACTAATTATCAAAAAATTGTTCTCACCACATCTTCATTGCAGCACACATGATACATTTAAAAGGATAAGCTACTGGTGCAAGATGGAAAGGTAGAGGAGAAGTCTTCTCATTCATGCTCAGCACTAACAAGGCAACTGGATATCCAAGGAATAATATTGATTCTAAGGTAGTAGTCTTAATCGGTACATATATTTTATTATATTTTACAATTTTGATGTGAGTTCTCCTTTTGATATACTTATGTTTATTGCATGTTACCAACACTAAGGATCAGTACCCTAATGAACTTGGATTCTTGATTTGGTCAAAATTCGGGTCCACTAAGGTTTGGAATGTTACAATATGTGCATGTGAAAGTATGTAAGTACTCACCCGATCCTCGCTCTATAGGGAAGACATCAAGTCAACTACCTTGTGGTTGTGGATTTTAATGGAATCTCGGTGGAAGGCACACATTATCAGGCAAGCGAGGACTAAAAATCTATAAGTCAATAAAATTCGAAGACTAATTCTCGTAAGAGGACGTTCACCGACCACCTCAAAATGATGAATCAGATTCTTATGGAAGAAAGTATATCTCATTTCTTGGTCCATCCCCATAAGAGGATAACTTGAATTAATTGAATGAGTTTCTTAATAATAAATAATATTTCCCAAAAGTCCAATTTAAAACCGTTGTTGAAAAAATAATATAAAATGAGAATGATATAATGGCATATATATATATATGAGTAATAAATAAGATTCTAAACTTATTTATAAGAAATTTTCACACTGAAGAAATTAGTGATGTTGAAAGTTTTTTTTTGAAAGGTAAGCTTTTGAGAAATTTTAGTGTATAGCAAATGTTTGAAATGTTTTTGGAAAAAAGTGGATTTATCATGTCAAGGAAAAGGGAAAGCGGGCATATGCATAGCTTGACAAAATTTTCTATTTGAAAGAACTGAAACTTTTTAGAATTTCCTCTCAATAGGGCATATAAAATAGAAATGGTATTTAATAATGGGATATATAGTTTGGAAGTATTGGGATACCCGCCAGTAATATAAGAGAATATTTTCGTATAAGTTTGGCATGGAAAGTAAAAGCGGGAATAATTACGAATTTTGAGGATCGTTGTTGGATAGGGTAGGTCAGATATACTAGTGATCGCTAGAGTATAAGGCCTAGAAAGTTATCAAAAGGCAAAAGCACTGTCGGATAGAGGACAAGAAAATTTCCTAGACAGTTCAAATTGAGTTGGATTGAAGAAATCGGTGCGGAAGGTTAATTTGATTAACCCAGCCCGAGTAGGATCTAGGTTCAACCTGCACCCAATTTTTAGGAATCAATTAACCGGCGGTCGGCCAATTAACGGGTCAAGTGCATCTGGAATGCCGCTGTAAGTCGTGCCCGTTTGTTCGTTCCAATCGTCACTCTCACTTCTTGTTCTCAAAACTCAACTCACTCCACTTTTCTCCTTCCTCCTCCAGAACCACCGTCGATCGATGATGCATCCACTTAGCTCGGTATTCATTTCCCCCTCTCTGGCCTCAACAGTTTTGGTTCCAAACCCCCCTTTAATTTCTAGATCTAAAATCCTAGCAACCAATGGCACCACCCTACACTGTCGGCTCCTCCTCGCACGGCTCTGGCATCCCCCTTAAGAGCTCAACCGGCTCAACCACAATTAGGCCGAAATCGTTGCCTACTTGTCCACCGCCAATTTCTCCTTTCTACAAGGACGACCGATCAAGTTTGGAGATTTTGCAACCTTCGGGTTTGAGGAGCTATTCGGAGCAGTAGGATTAGTACTGATCCTGTGCCACAACACATTTGAGCAGAAGTGATATCTACATTGTATATGCATATTTGACACTCGGATGGCATACAACTTTGATGAGGGCATCTCTCAGTTTCATTCTTAGGTAAAGGGAGAGGAGATCAATTTATCAGACGACGATCTCGATGATAATCTAGAAATTCCTTCTAGGGGGGTAGATTTGGATGATATAGAGATGATGGATCCAAAAATTTTGCAGTGAATGTTTTCTAAGGATGTTGACACTTGGAGGTTAAGTAATTTGCAACCTATAGCCCATCTTGTTATGCCAATTATCCAGCATAACTTTATCCAAAAGACGAGAAGCTATGAATAGATCTATTCAATGGTTCAGAGGACCACCTATGCCATCATAGGCGGTAGGTAGTTAATTAGGCTCAGGCCGTCATGATCAACTACATTAGCCCCACCGCTAGCACTCCCCGTAGCTACCACCCTTACTGCTACCCATTACCCATGTCTTTAGGAGGTAAGGAGTGATCCTTTCTAGGGAGCCGGTTTTGAAAAAGAATCCTCCTGCATTTGACAGAGTTTCTCTCAGAAAGATGGACATTCATGAGACATTGATGGCAGTAGCCGCGGAGCAGCCCCATCAGGAGGCTGAGCTGAGGCAGAGAGCTAAGGAGTACTTGAGCCTAGAGCTTCTCACTATTCAGCACGTCCAGGAGGAGATCCGAGAGGTGCAGGCTGAGCAGCAATGCCAAGGCCACCAGATAGGGTGCATAACTGCTATGCAGCACTCATTCAGATGTCATAGAACTGGCTCTCGATCCTCTAGAGGATCAGGGCCATCCCATAGCTCTTTGTTAGTATTTATAGTTTAGTAAGGTTGTGTTGTAGTTTCTTTCTATCATTTGTTCTTTTCCCTATTCTTCAGGTTTGCTGGTTTGTAACTATTGGTTGTCTCTATATAAAAAAGGGGATATATTGTATGTTATGAGATGTGTTCATGTTTATCTATTTTGCTGTATTGGACATGTGGACCGCTTTTATGTGTATTCTGGAAAGATGCAATGTAAATAGGAAAATCTCATAAAAGCACTTAACTGGATGGTAAATGCAAGTAAGACTGGAAGTTGTTAACACGATAAATTATAGCAAGAGAAGCAACAAAGATTGTTGAAGAATTACATTTCATTTTTACTGTTTCTTGAAAGCTAAAATCTAAATAATCATTTTGAGGGTTGTCATAGTAAATAAATAAATGAATGATATTTCAAAATGAAAATGTAAGAACTAAAGGAAAAGAATAACAGTGAAGTAGTAGAGAGGAGATTATGCGTTAGCACAAAACAAGCTTCCGTCTACGCTGAAGTGTGACTTGAACTGTCAATTTTTTTTGTAAAGGACAAATACTTTAAAAATCGCTTGGAAAAAATCTCATAAAAGCCCTTAGCCAACATTAAATGCATTTTTGAGACTAAAAATTGATAAAACAGTAAATTATAGCGCAAAAGGGACAACAAAGATTGTTGAAGAATTATAGTTCATTTTACTGTTCCTTGAAAGCTAAAATCTATAGAAATCTTTGAGATTTGTCGTAGTAAATAATATATGATATGACATTTCAAATGAAAATGTAAGAGTTAAAGGAAAAGAATAACAGTGAAGTATTAGAGAGGAGATTAGGAGTTAGCACAAATAAGCTTCCGTTTACGCTAAAGTGTGGCTTGAATTGTCAAATATTTGGTAAAGGACAAATATTTTAAAAATCACTTGAAAAAAATTTCTTAGCATCCAAATAAGTTTTGGAACTTTTGTCCAAATTGGTTTCAAATGAAAGTTTTACATCTAAGTATTTTGGAAAGTTTATTTTTCAAGTGACATACAAATTTGGAAAGTGAAAGGAATTTTTATGAAATTTCTGACTTTTAAAGGCCATATGTTAAGTATAGAGAACATAAATAAATTAATAGAATATGAATTTAGCGGTGCATTGTGGTCGACGGTATGATAAAATGCACACGATGACAAGGAAAAAGTTTTTTTAGGCTTAGAATTACTATTTTCATACCTTGTCGACAACATGTGAGAGTCTGTAACAACCCAATTTTTTTAACAAGTATTTTTCACTTGTATTTTAAAAACTTTGGGGTTTATTTAAAGTGATTAAAAATAAAAAAATAAAATAAAAAACAATTGACCAAATTTTTAATTAAATAATAAGATCTCTAAATTTTGACATGGTTAAGAATTAACTTTAATTTGGAAATTTGGGGTTTTGTCGAAGATGGTAAATAACTTAATGTCTAGCAAAATCAAGTTTTAATTAAGAAAACATTAATAGCTTAGGTGGTTAAGACATCTGGGCTATTCACGATAGGTCACGAGTTCAAGTCTCAGCATGGTCAGAATTTCGAAATTTTTTTTAGTGCATAAATGAACTGGGTAATTACGCATTAAAAAGGGCGCGTAAATTTAGGGAATAAATACCGTATATATATATATATATATATATATATATAAGATTATATATAAGAAAACTTATAGAATTTTAATCCGTTATTTTTCTCTTTCTAGTAAAATTTACTTCCCAATTTATATACATATTAATTTGATTAAATCATTTCCTAAAAGTCTAAACATAAACTGAAAGTTTTGAAGTTTTTTAATTTTGTTAAAAGACAACTCAAATTCGCAATGTTAATAAAAAAATGAATTTTGTATATTTAAAATACAAAAATTGTAAGCGAATTTAATTTAATTAATAACTTTGTAAAATTCAGTGTTTTACAGACTGTTAAATTTCGCATTTAAAAAGGGCATGCATTGTAATGATATAAGTAACGTAAAAACGTATAAATTAAAAACGTTACTTTTGTATAAATTTTGGGTGTTTTGTATTGCGTCAGTTTGGCGTATTGTAAAAATCATATTTATATCTATATGGATTAAAATATCAGTCAGTAGTTTCTATAGCAAACGTTAACTCTTTTTCATAGCTTTCAATTGGGTTTTAATTTTTGTATATGACTTTAAATTCCAAAATCTTTGCCAATTCTTGCCTTTCATTTAATAAAGATCAAAATTTCATATAGCTGATCACGCAACTATTAAATGGTATAAAATGTTGAAATCAAATTTTCATGAATTGGCAGCATAAATCACGCATATAAAATAACGTGCAAACTAAAGAAACTGGAAAGTAATCAACGCATGCATTTAATCAAGATTTTCGTATAACTGGCAATAATAAATCATGCAACTTTCTGGTCTGCCTAAATGCTATTATCACTTGCCATTCTTGCCTGTTTGTTTGGTCCCTTATATTTCGCAAGCCTTATCCATGAATACATAAGAAAGAATTTTATAAATTAAGAATCAATCTCTTGCCTAAATTCACGCATCATTCTAGGAATTCATTAAATCAAAATTTTGTATAGTCTATTCAGTTCAAAGCAAATTATATTTGATTACTGTTTTCCTATAATCACGCAAGCCTCCCATATACATTATTGTGCAACTCGCATCTCAGAAGATCTCACGTGCCTTCATAACTCTCAACATGTTTTCTTATATATATATATATATATATATATATATATATATATATATATATATATATATAAAGCCTCACACAAAAACTTTAAATTGCATCTAAAATTTGCCTTCTTCTTCTTTTGTGCTGAAGCCTCTATCAGGTAATGGTTTTACTTTTTCTTTTCTTCTTTCAGTTTTTCCCTTTCTTCTTCTAGTTGTTCTCTGTTTCCCTTTTGCCTTGCTCGGCTACTTCTCCACCACGTCACGTCCCTCTAAGTTTTCATAACCAAGCTCATATCCCGAACAAGCCCATGGTTAATATATTATAATATTTTTCTAAATTTTTTTTAAGTATTTTTGAAATAAAATTTATGTAATTCAACTAAAAAAAGGCTTTAAAATTTTAATGGTGTTTTGTTTTTTTAGTTAAATTTTTGTAAGTTAATAATTGGTTTTAAAGTGAATTTAAAGATTTTATTTACGATAAATGACATAATAATTAAATTTGATTTAATATGGAGTTGAAATCTAACCTAGAAATTTTAATAAAAGTTATTTCCGAAAATGGATATGTTTGGTATAATAAATAATGTACTTTAAATTGATAAAATGAAAGACGATTGAAATGGAACATTTTGGAATAACTTTTATTTAAATTGAATCATAGTTGAATTGATGTCTAAATGAATAAAGTTGTAAAGAAAATTTAGTGTATATTAACTATAAAAGGAAAAAAATATTATGGAACGGACGTGTTTTGTAAGTAAATAATTGAAAATGTTGTTTTCAAATAGAAAGGTGAAATTTCAATTTATGACTTAACTTGTAACGACCCGTATTTTACGTGTCGATAGATCGTAGAATTTACAGGTCGTTAGTGTTGTTTATGTTGTCTCTAGCCTGAGTCGTATAGGAAGTTAACTCGTGTGTTAAGTGTTGAGTCATTAACGAGTTAACTAGTGGACCGAGTTGAGAATCTGACCGACTCAATGATGACCGACTCATAGAGGTAGCGACCTATAGGTTTGGCCGAGTTAGTGAGTTGCCGAGTTAACAGGTTAAGGGTTAGACCGACTCATAGGGGTTAACGAGTTACGACTCAAGGCTGGGACGAGTTAGTAGATGTGACCGGGTTAAGCTCTTCACCGACCTATAGGCTTGCGCGAGTTAGCGTGTTAGCGGGTTAGGAGTTAGCGACCTAGAAGTTTTAGACGACTTAAGGATGCTAAGTCGTAAGTCATTAGCGGCTTAGTTAGGTCGTAGGGTCATCTGGGCCGTTGGAACTGTTGGGCCATAGCACTAGTTAACCCGAGTTGGTTGAGTCGTTGGTACGAGTTAAGGCCTTAGGTCGCCTAAGAGTTGAGTCGGCAGCTAGTTGAGTCGTATGGCCGAGTCATAAGGACATGATCTATGTGTTAACTCGTATACGAGTTAAGTCGTAAGTCGTAGCATAGTTAGGACGGTTTTTGAGATAGGTCGGCCGTGTTTATAGGTCGTATGTCGTTGAGTCGTATGTCGTTGAGTCGTATGTCGTTGGGTTCCGTTGAGTCGCACTTTGGTTGAGTCGTGTGCATGCTGCTGTATGTGTGTTGTGTCATATTTACCATGAGCCGTGTTGAGTCGTGAGTCATGAGTCGTGGACGACTCATAGGGGCGGACGACTCATGGGGGATTTCAGCCTATAAATAGAGGGCTTTGGCGAACTTTTTGGCACCGGTTTTTGAAACGACGAAGTGCTGCCATTTTGAGAGCTCGACTACAATATTTCTTCATCTCCTTTTCTCCTTTTCAGTCTAGTTCTAACATCCATCCAAGATCGAAGATCAAGATCGAAGATCCAAGAGCCAAAGTTGAAGATCTTCATCCAACCAAGCTAGATTTCATCGTTTCAAGCGGGATTTCGACGAATCAAGCCTTGTTCTTCGCTGTCCAGATCTGAAGTTGCTAGTTTTTGAAGTGTTTGGGTGATTTGGTGAGTGGTGGTTATCTCTCACGCGGACCCAAAGGAGTATATTGGTTTGGTGGTTTGTTGGAGTGTTGTAGATAGTGATTTTATGCATTTTTCCTTAGATCTAAGTATAGATCCATTACTTATGAAGATGTTTACTTATGCAAGATCATTCATCAAGTTGTAGAGACAAAACCCATGATTTATATTTGTTAGATCTATGCTAAAAATCCATGATTCATGTATGTTAGACTTATGCTCACTTATTTACGAAATTGCCATTTTAGTTACAAATGCCTATTTAGATCTTGATTGACTACTTATTTGTTTGGATTAATGTTTTGCCTTGTTTGATTGTTGTGAATGAGTTATCTAGTTGATAGATTTGGACAAGTATGGTCAAAGACGATTCAAAAGCTACGGAAGAGGCTCTTGAATGGTGAAAGTTGCTTAAGGCATATGTAGTGGATGTTGAAGCTCATATGTATGGATTGGATGATATTGAGATGGAATTTTGCCATGAGGCGATGAGGCAAACCATGATGTTAGGATGAGCCTTTGCTATGATGAAGATGAGGCAAGGCATGAGGTGATGTAACCTTGGTATAATCAAGAAGGATTGCTCCAAGCATGTTGATAACTTGAAGGGTAGTTCAAGTTGATTGATAATGGATGGCTCAAGAGGTAGTTTGGGCTAGGATGAGAATAGTCGTCAAGGAGGATGACTAGAAGGCTTGGATTTCATCGTTGTTGAAGGTTCTAGCAGACTCAAAGCAAGAGTACAAGGGTTGCCCTAAAGACTACAGGTAGGTGGTCTGGACACCCTAAAGACTACAGGTAGGTGGTCGAGTACTCTGGGTAGTTGCGAAAATTCCTAGGCACGGGTCATGATGACGTGCGGAGTTATGTCTAGAACCGGGGTTACCATTAACCCTTGATAGATGGCTCAGGAAGGAGTCGGTCATTCAATTAACGGTGATTTCGAAGCAAGGTTAACAGTGATAGCCAGAGTCATGGATGTTTGATTGTACTATCATTCGGCCTCAAGAGCAGTGTTTTCTGGGTGCTTATCTGATCTTGGTTTAGGCCTTGGGGGTTTGTATTTGGAAAACATCGACCTTGACTCGAGTGGTTATTGTTTTACCTTAATTGTCCGCTATGTTATGCTTGCTTCTCCTTAGCGTGAGTCTGGGGGCTATCACTGTAGAAAGAGGTGGAGTGGGATGGTTTGGTTCTTATTGCTTTATCCTTTATGCTCTTTTGGTATGTTTGATAGTTGATTTACTGCTCACTAAGACTTTGTCTGACTCAAGGTTTTATGTCTCCTCTTATTACCTTGGGCTGTTCATCCATGTTGGGATGGGCAGACTAGGTAGCAGGTGACAGGTGCTGTTGTTGGAGATCTATGCTGATGATGACGAAGACGAGCAGGAGGCTTTTGCATATTATTTTCATATTATGTACTGGGTGTTCCGCTGCTGTATTTGTTTGAGTGTTATGTAGTGAGGCTTTGATGTATGGATGATTCATATGTTTGTATGAAGCTACTATGATGCTTATATGATGATGTTCTGTTCTATGGAGCTTCACTATATTATATTTCTCTATTATATTTTATCCATGCGCTGTGAGTTGCACGATAGATTCTGCGATGTTTATTCTACCCTTGACGGTCACCCATGGCTGCCTGGCACGCCTTTCAGCGCATTATTTCCTTGTTTTGTTGCGGGAGTCATGGGCGGTCGTCGCATTTGGTATCGGAGCTTTGGTTAATCGATTTTAGCCAACGCCCGCTGACGTAACTACGTATGAGAGACGTAATTGTATTTTGATGGATGATTAATATATATATAGTATAGTAGCTTAGAAGGATTTGAACCCCTTATGCAGTTGTTTCTTAAGGTGTTCTAATCATTCCTTTTTGTAGATATTAAGGATGAGTCGAAGCGAGAGACAAGCTGCGAGGGAAAGCCGTGCTGCTAGGGAAGCTGTTGATTATGCTCCTATGTTTGAGGCCATGATGACTTCGATCATGAGAAGGATACCAGCCTCGGGGCCATCAGTAGATGTTGGAGTTCAAGTTCAAGCTCCAAGACCAGTGGATTTTCCTAAGCTTTGCAAGGACTATACTTCTCTTGGAGGAAAGGTTTTCTTGGGAACGGAATCAACCATTGAAGTGCAAAGATGGATTGATGCTTGTAGAAGGATCTTTGGTGACTTGGGAGTTGAGGATGCAACTAAGAGGAAGCTTGCATCAAGGCAACTTCAAGGGAGAGCTTCGGATTGGTGGAATTCTATCACCATTGATACTCCGGAGGAGGAGATTACTTGGGAGCAATTCCAAGCTAGATTTGAAGCTAAGTTCATCTCTACAGCTCAGAAATCTGTTTTGTTCAAGAAGTTTGTAGAGCTCAAGCAAGGTGGGAGATCGGTCCTTGAGTATGTTTCTGAGTTTGAGGCTTTGTCCAAGTATGCCAGATCATATATTGATTCTCCCTATCAGAAGAATGAGAAGTTTGTGACAGGCTTGGACACTTATCTTGGGAGACAATTGGTGGATCATTTGGACGATCCGTTTGAGAAGCTTGTGGAGAAAGCTCTCAGGCATGAGAGTTTGTTTCCTGAGGAAGGATCTGTTGTTGCTGTAACCAAGGAAGGGTCTAAATCACAGTAGGGTGGAAACAAGAAGAGGAAGCAGCAGCAACAGAAGGGTAAGGATGGCCAGAAGAAGCCAATGGGCGAAGTGACCTGCTACAACTGTCAGCAGAAGGGTCATCTCTTCAGAGATTGCAAGAATCCCAAGGTGCCGGGAAAGTGTTATAACTGTGATAAGCTGGGACATATCAAGAAGAATTGTCCAGAGCCGAGGAAGGACAGGCAGATTGTGCAAGCTTATGCTTTGGGAGCTGTGCCGTCGTCTTCAAAAGCTCCTACTGCTGAAGAGAAGGGGAAGAGTGTGGTGGTTCAAGGTACTCTTTCCATTTGTGGTATTCCAGTTAGAGTGTTGTTTGATACTGGAGCGTCGCATTCTTTTGTTTGTGATGATTTGGTAGGCCGGTTAGGTTTGAAACCGGATATTATTGATAGGCCATTGGTTGTGACTAATCCAGTTGGGGGTTCGTCTTGTTTGTGTATGATATGTCGTGGTCTAGTTGTGTCGAGTCATGATTGCTCGTTTGTGAGTGATTGCTTTGTTCTGAACTTTGTGGAGTTTGGAATTATTTTGGGTATGGACTGGCTTAGGAAGTATGCGGCAAGGATTGATTGTGAGAGGTTGGAGGTGACAGTCGGGAATGTGGAAGGGCGAAAGGTTGTGATACGATGTAAGCATGAGGAAGGCGTCTTCATGAGCTTCATGTATTCGCTGGTTGTTCCACGGGATGGACTGTCATCGGTGCCTATTGTGAATGGATTTGAGGATGTCTTTGACGAAGTCAAAGGGTTACCGCCGCATAGGGAGATCGAGTTTCGTATCGATCTAGTTGAGGGAGCCAGACCTGTTGTGATGCCTCTTAGGAGGATGGCGCCTAGGGAGCAGCAAGAGTTGAAGGTGCAAGTTGATGACCTTTTACAGAAAGGATTCATTCGGCGTAGTGTGTCCGAATGGGGTGCACCAGTTGTGTTCGCAACCAAAGCGGATGGATCGTTGAGGTTGTGTGTGGACTATCGTGAGCTGAATAAAGTGACTAAGAAGAACAAGTATCCATTGCCGAGAATAGATGACTTGTTTGACCAGCTTCACGAGGCTAAGGTGTTTTCTCAGATGGATTTGGCAACGAGATTTCACCAGTTGAGAGTGGCTGAAGATAGTGTACCGAAGACTGCTTTTAGGACACCATCCGGTTTTTATGAGTGGCTGGTAATGCCGTTTGGATTGACTAACGCACCAGCATATTTTGTGGATCTTATGAATAGAGTGTTCAGAGATCAGTTGAATAAGTTCGTGCTTGTGTTCGTGGATGATATTCTGATTTATTCCAGAACTGAGGAGGAACACAAGACACACTTGAGTATTGTTTTGGAAATCTTGCGGAAACATCAGTTTAAGGCTAAGTTTTCGAAGTGTCACTTCTGGAAGAGTGAAGTGAGGTTCTTAGGCCATGTTATCTCTGGAAATGGAATCGCGGTTGATCCCGCTATGGTAGCAGCAATCCAGGATTGGGTTAGACCTAAGAATGCATCCGATGTGAGAAGTTTTCTTGGATTAGCAGGATATTATCGTCGGTTTATCAAAGACTTTTCCAAGATAGCTGCACCGTTAACAGGATTGACGAAAAAGAACCAAGTGTTCGGATGGGATGATAAGTGTGAGCAAGCTTTCGTAATCCTGAAAGAGCGACTAACAAGTGCTCCTGTTTTGACTATTCCAAGTGGGAATGATGAGATGGTGGTTTACACCGATGCATGTGGTACTGGACTTGGAGCAGTGTTGATGCAGAAGGATAAAGTTGTTGCGTATGCAAGTCGACAACTAAAGCCGCATGAAAGGAATTACCCGACTCATGATTTGGAGTTAGCGGCGATTGTTTTTGCTTTGAAGATGTGGAGACATTATCTATTGGGAGTTCGATTCGAGTTGTTTATGGATCATAAGTCGTTGAAGTATCTTTTCTCCCAAAAGGATTTGAATCTTCGGCAGCAACGGTGGCTAGAGTTCTTAGGATCGTATGATTTTGGTATAGCCTATACTCCGGGAAAAGGCAACGCAGTGGCAGATGCGTTAAGTCGAAGGCATGCAGGATTGGGAGCCATGTTTTCGGAATGGAAGAGTCTAGAGTATTTGGCTGAATTTGACTTCAGGCCTAGATGTGAATTGGAACCTGAGATGTTGGCAAACTTATCGATACGGCCTACTCTTGTGGAGAGAATTGGCGAGAGCCAAAAGCGAGACGATGAGCTTGTCAAGATTATCCGAGATTTGGAATCTGGATTGAATCCAGAAAAGGATAAAGGATTTGAAGTCGATTGAGAGGGTTGGCTTCGAAAGCAAGGACGACTAGTTGTTCCCGATGTAGATGGATTGAGAGATGAAGTTCTTATGGAAAGTCATCACTCGAAGTTGACAATTCATCCAGGTGGAAATAAGATGTATCGGGATATGAAGAGAACCTATTATTGGGCAGGCATGAAGAAGGATGTTGGAAATTTTATTTCCAAGTGTATGAACTGCCAGTTGGTGAAAGCTGAGCAGAAGAAGCCCAGTGGATTACTTCAGCCATTAGAGGTTCCTACATGGAAGTGGGAGCAAGTGTCGATGGATTTTATCGATGGTCTACCTAGAACCAGGACGGGGAATGAAGGGATTTGGGTCATCGTAGATCGTTTGACCAAGAGTGCAAGGTTCATTCCTGTTCGATCAACTAGGACTGCATCGAAGTTGGCTGAGTTGTATGTTAAGTGGATTGTTCGATTCCATGGTATTCCGAAGAGTATAGTGAGCGATCGAGATCCATTGTCCACTAGTAGATTTTGGAAGAGCTTCCAGGAAGTTTTGGGAACTGAGTTATGTTTGAGTACAGCTTATCACCCTCAGACAGATGGTCAGACTGAGAGAGTCAACCGAGTTTTGGTAGATCTCCTGAGAGCATGTGTTATGGATTTCGGAGGATCATGGGAAGATCACCTTCATTTGGTGGAATTTGTATATAATAACAGTTATCAGTCAAGTATTGGTATGGCACCATATGAAGCACTGTATGGAAGACCGTGTAACTCTCCGACATGTTGGTTGGAAACTGGAGAAAAACTGATACTTGGGCCAGAGATGATTCGACAGACTTCGGATTGTATAGGGATCATTCGGCAACGAATGAAGGCAGCCCAAGATCGTCAGAAAAGTTATGCCAATAATCGTCGTAAAGATTTGGAATTCGACGTAGATGATATGGTTTTTGTGAAGATTTCTCCTCTGAAGAATGTTATTCGATTCGGGAAGAAAGGAAAGTTGACTCCAAGATTTGTTGGACCATTCCCGATCATCGAGCGAATTGGAAAGCTCGCTTATAGATTGGAGTTACCGGAAAAGATGGCGGGTGTGTACAATGTTTTTCATATATCATATCTACGGAAGTATGTGCACGACCCAACTACGGCGGTTTCTGCAGATAAATGTGAAGATTTAGAGGTTGATCCAGTGGTTACGAGACCTCGTAAGCCGCTTCGTGTTGTTGGAACCGACACGAAACAGCTTAGGAGGAAGACGATTACGTTGCTCAAGATACAATGGAGTGATGATGTTAACGACTGTACGTGGGAGAAGGAAGAGAGGATGAAGGCAGCTCATCCTGAACTCTTCGAGGTATGGCCCTAAGGTGTCGTGACATCTCATGAATTTGTAGCTTGTTCTAAGTCTTAGAATTCTGCATGCTAGATAAGAATTGGATGCATGGTTTGTTGATTGCTATGGATGGTAGGCATGCAGAATAGCTTTGATTGCTGTTGTTTGTTTGGAATTTCGGGGGCGAAATTCCTAAGGGGGAGAGAATGTAACGACTCGTATTTTACGTGTCGATAGATCGTAGAATTTACAGGTCGTTAGTGTTGTTTATGTTGTCTCTAGCCTGAGTCGTATAGGAAGTTAACTCGTGTGTTAAGTGTTGAGTCGTTAACGAGTTAACTAGTGGACCGAGTTAAGAATCTGACCGACTCAATGATGACCGACTCATAGAGGTAGCGACCTATAGGTTTGGCCGAGTTAGTGAGTTGCCGAGTTAACAGGTTAAGGGTTAGACCGACTCATAGGGGTTAACGAGTTACGACTCAAGGCTGGGACGAGTTAGTAGATGTGACCGGGTTAAGCTCTTCACCGACCTATAGGCTTGCGCGAGTTAGCGTGTTAGCGGGTTAGGAGTTAGCATAGCGAACGAGTTAGCGACCTAGAAGTTTTAGACGACTTAAGGATGCTAAGTCGTAAGTCGTTAGCGGCTTAGTTAGGTCGTAGGGTCATCTGGGCCGTTGGAACTGTTGGGCCATAGCACTAGTTAACCCGAGTTGGTTGAGTCGTTGGTACGAGTTAAGGCCTTAGGTCGCCTAAGAGTTGAGTCGGCAGCTAGTTGAGTCGTATGGCCGAGTCATAAGGACATGATCTATGTGTTAACTCGTATACGAGTTAAGTCGTAAGTCGTAGCATAGTTAGGACGGTTTTTGAGATAGGTCGGCCGTGTTTATAGGTCGTATGTCGTTGAGTCGTATGTCGTTGAGTCGTATGTCGTTGGGTTCTGTTGAGTCGCACTTTGGTTGAGTCGTGTGCATGCTGTTGTATGTGTGTTGTGTCGTATTTACCTTGAGTCGCGTTGAGTCGTGAGTCATGAGTCGTGGACGACTCATAGGGGCGGACGACTCATGGGGGATTTCAGCCTATAAATAGAGGGCTTTAGCTCACTTTTTGGCACCGGTTTTTGAAGCGACGAAGTGCTGCCATTTTGAGAGCTCGACTACAACATTTCTTCATCTCCTTTTCTCCATTTCAATCTAGTTCTAACATCCATCCAAGATCGAAGATCCAAGAGCCAAAGTTGAAGATCTTCATCCAACCAAGCTAGATTTCATCGTTTCAAGCGGGATTTCGACGAATCAAGCCTTGTTCTTCGCTGTCCAGATCTGAAGTTGCTAGTTTTTGAAGTGTTTGGGTGATTTGGTGAGTGGTGGTTATCTCTCACGCGGACCCAAAGGAGTATATTGGTTTGGTGGTTTGTTGGAGTGTTGTAGATAGTGATTTTATGCATTTTTCCTTAGATCTAAGTATAGATCCATTACTTATGAAGATGTTTACTTATGCAAGATCATTCATCAAGTTGTAGAGACAAAACCCATGATTTATATTTGTTAGATCTATGCTAAAAATCCATGATTCATGTATGTTAGACTTATGCTCACTTATTTACGAAATTGCCATTTTAGTTACAAATGCCTATTTAGATCTTGATTGACTACTTATTTGTTTGGATTAATGTTTTGCCTTGTTTGATTGTTGTGAATGAGTTATCTAGTTGATAGATTTGGACAAGTATGGTCAAAGACGATTCAAAAGCTACGGAAGAGGCTCTTGAATGGTGAAAGTTGCTTAAGGCATATGTAGTGGATGTTGAAGCTCATATGTATGGATTGGATGATATTGAGATGGAATTTTGCCATGAGGCGATGAGGCAAACCATGATGTTAGGATGAGCCTTTGCTATGATGAAGATGAGGCGAGGCATGAGGTGATGTAACCTTGGTATAATCAAGAAGGATTGCTCCAAGCATGTTGATAACTTGAAGGGTAGTTCAAGTTGATTGATAATGGATGGCTCAAGAGGTAGTTTGGGCTAGGATGAGAATAGTCGTTAAGGAGGATGACTAGAAGGCTTGGATTTCATCGTTGTTGAAGGTTCTAGCAGACTCAAAGCAAGAGTACAAGGGTTGCCCTGAAGACTACAGGTAGGTGGTCTGGACACCCTAAAGACTACAGGTAGGTGGTCGAGTAATCTGGGTAGTTGCGAAAATTCCTAGGCACGGGTCATGATGACGTGCGGAGTTATGTCTAGAACCGGGGTTACCATTAACCCTTGATAGATGGCTCAGGAAGGAGTCGGTCATTCAATTAACGGTGATTTCGAAGCAAGGTTAACAGTGATAGCCAGAGTCATGGATGTTTGATTGTACTATCATTCGGCCTCAAGAGCAGTGTTTTCTGGGTGCTTATCTGACCTTGGTTTATGCCTTGGGGGTTTGTATTTGGAAAACATCGACCTTGACTCGAGTGGTTATTGTTTTACCTTAATTGTCCGCTATGTTATGCTTGCTTCTCCTTAGCGTGAGTCTGGGGGCTATCACTGTAGAAAGAGGTGGAGTGGGATGGTTTGGTTCTTATTGCTTTATCCTTTATGCTCTTTTGGTATGTTTGATAGTTGATTTACTGCTCACTAAGACTTTGTCTGACTCAAGGTTTTATGTCTCCTCTTATTACCTTGGGCTGTTCATCCATGTTGGGATGGGCAGACTAGGTAGCAGGTGACAGGTGCTGTTGTTGGAGATCTATGCTAATGATGACGAAGACGAGCAGGAGGCTTTTGCATATTATTTTCATATTATGTACTGGGTGTTCCGCTGCTGTATTTGTTTGAGTGTTATGTAGTGAGGCTTTGATGTATGGATGATTCATATGTTTGTATGAAGCTACTATGATGCTTATATGATGATGTTCTGTTCTATGGAGCTTCACTATATTATATTTCTCTATTATATTTTATCCATGCGCTGTGAGTTGTACGATAGATTCTGCGATGTTTATTCTACCCTTGACGGTCACCCATGGCTGCCTGGCACGCCTTTCAGCGCATTATTTCCTTGTTTTGTTGCGGGAGTCATGGGCGGTCGTCACATAACTTGAAAATTGGAAATTGGGTTTTAAATAAAATTGTTAAGTTAAGTAAATAAATGAGAATTTAGTTTTATTTAGGAAGTGGGTATTTTTAAATTAAGTGTAAAGTTAATTGGAAAAATATATAAACAAGTTAAATAAAATTGGGAAATTCTGACTTAAAAATGATTCATAGTAAATTTGGATATTTTATTTATAAAATTTATTTTATTTAATCATAAGATAAATGGTATCCAAATGAACATTTTTCTGAAGTAGGAATATGATTTTTAAAGTTAAGAATGGTTAAAAATTTAAATTTTAATGTTTCTGAATTCGACAATGTTTTGAAATTGAAGTGGCAGAGACGTGTTGTAATTAAGAAACAGAGAGAGTTTGCATTGAAGAATAGTTTAGGCAGAGACGCAAGTTTGTGTAAATACATATTTTTCAAAACTAGATGAGTTAGGGTATGCCGGTGGAAATAATAATAATAATAATAAAATGTATAATAATAATAAATAGTATTGCCAAGCCTATGAAGTTGGGGTCGGGATGTGGGGTGAGGCAGTCGAGCAAAAGCTGAACCAAAATTTCTTTTATTCTATTCGTTCCAGTTGTTTCGAAAATTTTGCTTTGACCGTAATTTTAAAAGTCGCGTATTTGGTATTTGGATCTTATTTTAGATTTGAATCAAGGCGTGGCATCCGCGGAAACCTAATCGTGCCATTTGTACGATCCTTTATCAAGTGGTAAAATTCGTTTGAATCTGATTATCTGCAGTTTAAGGTGAGTATTTCTCACCAGACAAACATACCTATATTTATGTGAATTATCGCAGGTGTATTTGTAAATTATTTATTAAATGTCATCTGTCTGTAGTATAACGTATGATGTTAAACCCCATTTTAAATTGACACCTCATCAGTTGTTTATCTATTGTAATATAGTTGCAGTTATATTATTTAATGCTTATTTACTGTTAAATCATCACTGCAAGTTCCCTGTAAATTGAGATCGTTATAGGCTGAAATGATAGGCCTGTACGATAATTATTTATTCATTCATTTATTTAATTGTTTAATTTCAAATATTTAACTTGGGATTGCGGGTTTGAAATGATAGAACCCGGGGTTTTTGTAAATTGCGGATTGAAATGATATAAATCCGTATCACTTGACCTAGGCTAGAAAACTATATACAGACCCGTGGTTTCTATAGTATTTTTCAGAAATATTTTAAATTTATTTTGGAAGTTTATAATATTCCGATTTAAATGTATGTAAAGGATTTTATTTATAATGATTTTGAATGAGTTAAAAATGTTAAATAAATAAATAAATGTTTGAATAAAATTTTGGAATATAACTTATTTTGGAAATTCTGGGTTTTGGTAAAAGTAAGAATTCAGTTAAGAAAATAATTGATAATAAGTTATATTTGGAATTTAAAACAAAATTGTTAAGTTATTAATCTATTACAGCATTTAAATGCTGTCTTTTAAAATTGGACTGTTTTAACCTGTAAACTTTAGGTAGCATTTCATAAGTGCTATAGAAACTGAAATTTGATATTTTTAATCAATTTGTGGAAATAATCTTTGGGAAAAGGGGATTAAAATTTGGAATTTAATATGTAATTAATAAAATAAGGAATTGATTTTTTTTGAATGGGTTTTATGGAAGAATTTAATTTTAAAAGGTGAGAAAAGAAAATTTAATTCCTAAATAAATTGAATATATTTAAATGGTATATTAAAATGACCAATGTTTAAAAACAATATTTTGATATTATAGTATTGGAAATATATTTTGATTTATAAAGTAAATACCATTTTTTAAGTTGTAGCCACGGGTTATAATAACGTTTGGTTGTTAAAGAGACCGGGATCGGATATCTGGCATACTCTCTGTCGATACCGAAAACCATTTTACCAACCGTGTACGCGGTGGAGATTCCAGAATGAAGTAGGATGGTGGTGACGGTTCCTTTAAGGTAAATACGTGGACCCGACTCCCGTGAGTTGGCATAAGGTGGCTAAAACAGGAGCGATTCTCGGATTAATGAGGTAGCACCTCTGATCGAACGCACTTCTTCGTATGCCATTATATTACTCTTGTGATTGTTTTGGTGCGCATCTTTGATTTGGGAGTGTTGTTCGAGGTGGGTGGTAACTGCGGCTACGCGTTTCCATCGGTCCGAGTAGCAATTGGTATATCTACCCTGGCATTGCCTAGTTGTGCCGTGTCACCTACCATACCGAGCCTTATACAATTTTGGTTTGTACCATACCTATGGAGTGCCCTCTGACGACGCCCAGTACGGGGGAGATTACGGTACTGTATAGACTATGGGAATATATAAATGTGTTAAGGTGGAAAATGTAAAGCCTTAACGCTATTTAAAAGTAAGTTTATTTTATAAATAGACACTATTATTAATAGCGCAATATGCTACATAGTAAATAGTTTAACGGATCCTTAGAGGATGGGCAGTCCCAAGCATCCTTTAAGTTACTTGCTCTATATTACAGTACACTTGAATTAGCTTACACTATATAAGTATGTATGTCCTGACTCGAGTGTTTATGTTTTATTTTACGCTCGGGTCAGCCTGAGTTGCAGTTCAGTCATCATCTTGGAGCTAGGACTTCTGTAGATCCTTTCAAGCTGCTGGCTTCTTTCTGTCCGTTATCTTATTTATGAAATCAAGACTTTGGGATTTTTGGATTTTCTATTTGATGATTTAAACTATATTTGGGATGAAAGACTTTGTAATTTGTATTTGTTGAGACTATTTATAGTGGCTTCATGAACCACTACGTATTTTTAAATTCCGCTGCGAGTATTCTGATTTTGTGTCTGTGATTCTGTGATTAATTATTACTGTATATTTTGAGATTTGCCAAATTTTATTTACAACGCGGTATTTTGAACAATTCAAGTACGACATGTGCGGATGCGAATGGTTGAAAATATCGGGTCGTTACAGAGTCCATTTTCGATTCAACTCTGTTTTAAAGCTTAGAAATGAGCCTCCGTATGCGTTTTGTATGTGGAAATATTGGAAGAATTTGAGGCTATAAGGGGATTTCCACTATACAACTAGGATTGGTAGTTTCTAAAATAGGTAAGGATGTGGAGTTCTTCACCTAAACTCTTTTTCCAAGCATAGGAGTAACATTTAGGAAACGATATTTTTGACCTATTAGATTTTTAGTTGGTAGGAATTAGACGCAAATTGGTTGCACTCTACTTCTATCCGTAGGAGTATAGGGGTTTTTGTGAAAGAATTTTTCAAAATTTGAATAAATATAAAACTGCCAGTATATATAGGTCATTTGCACCATATTCAAAAAGAAAAACACTCATATAGAAAGGCATGATTTAGAATCATTCTGCATACATGTTTCTATGATGTGATATACTACGCACTTATGCACGTTGGTTGCAAAATTAGTTGTGCACAGATTGATCGTGTAGTTTAGGATAACTGTGAGCTAGAACCATGACTTAGTCATTGATATATTCCGACGATGAAATCCATCTAGAGGGAAGAATGTAACACCCTCGTTAATTTTACAGTTATTTGTTAAATTGTTAACGGGTTACTTAGACTCTAAAATTGAAATGTGTGCAAACGATAGAATTTGATCGGGAAACTTGCACCATTACGTTCGTGGTGAAATTCTAAACAACTATCATATTTGGAATGTTGCGTTAGAAGTCCAAACAAAGAAGTTACGGACAAAAAATGAAATCGAATCGAAAACAAATAAAAATTTAAAATAGGAATAAATAAATGAATAATGGCGGGTCGCACCTATCGACTGTCGGTCGATCAGTCGGACACTGGAAGGCCAAGGATGAACCTTGCTAATTTCTCGAATTATTAATTTTTAAATCCAATGCTTATTATTTGTTCTGGCCTCTATAAATACGCGTCCAAACCCTTCTCCTCTTCTCATGTTTTCTGACGCAGACAGCGAATCTCTGCTATTTTCTCTCCTCTATCTTCTTCTCCAAAAATAGAATAGACTGTAAAGAATAACATATTAGAGAGAATCGAAAAATAATAAAATAAGAGGAAGAAAAGATCACCTAAAATAACATAGCGCAACAATGAGGTAAATCGCAAATTAACAAACATGTATCTTTCCTTAAATCCTAATCTCTTCTCAGATCTGTGATTCCAATGTTATATATATTTGTTTATATACATACACCTTAAACCAGAAAGGGAAAGTAATTGAATCAAAGGATAAGATTTAGATCTAGGAGTTTGGGAAGTCTAAAAACAATGAGTAGGAAGTTTATGTGAATTATTTATAATATGATAATTTATCTCGTTGGGTTTTGTTTATTATTATGCCTAATTGAGGATCTAGAGTTATAGGCTTAAAAATTTAATGTATAATCCACTGCATGTATGCATATTCTGCAAAATTGAATAGAAATGTTAATTACATCCAAATCTTTAAATTTATGTTTGGACATTAGTAGTTGAATATGAATTGAATGGGAAATTGTTTTGGATCTCTAATTAGCAATTTATAGAATTGGTTTTAGATCTATATTTGTATTGAAGGGTTTTAATATGAACTAAGTGTTCTAATTTCATTGCAATGAGAAAGTTTCTATATGTAAATCTGTTGAATGTATAATCCATTAAATTCCATAAGTTTATCTAACCTGTTGTATATATTGGAAAAGTGCGGTGCTTGATTTGACAAAGAATATAACTAGAAAGAATTAGAAGGAGATGCATAACATATGGAATTTCACTATAGTCTACACCATATATTTAAAAATAAAAAGAAGATTTAATAATTCCTTATTATCTTAAGCAACACGGATCACTTATTTGGGTAAATCTATGGAAAAATATAACAAAATACATTTTAAAAGGGAAGGTTCCCATAGATTAGATAGTGGAATAATGTTCTAATTAGAGATGAATTCAGTTAGAAAGATAAAAGAGTAATAAACGAAATTAAATGCGTATAACATGTATAACCACGCTAAACCCAAAAAGTAAATCACGATTAATGCTACGTAAATGCGTACGGTCAATAAGTGGAAATAATTAGAAATAAAGAAGCAAAATTAAATAATGTGCAAATAAATGTGAAGGATAAATAGACAAACAAACAAAGAGGCACAAGAGTTACAAGTGAGTAACTCCATAAATAAATAAGCATTTATAGTGCTACGAATAAAATATGAGTTGTGAGGATTTAAATAGTCACAACAATATTAATGGAGTTAATTAATGAACTTAGTGACAAAATTATGAAGAGATGAAGGAAGAATAAAAGTGTGTAAGTCATACGAACTAAAAGAAGATAAGTATGAATGGGGTGAATCAATTAGGGAAATTTACCCCTAATTAGAGGTGTAATAAGGGGATACCTTATATGGCCTTAATTATTATTCAGATAAGATGACGTATGTGGATATACATATAAGTTATGACTAAGTTATAAGGATGTGAATTAAAGCTACATGGATGTCTGTCCTGTTGAATCTGGCTACCAGCAGTGTGGCTTTCCAGACTAATGTGGGACATCATCTATAATAAATAACCTTGGTGGACACGAGGTTGTCCCAAATCATGTAGGGTAAAACTGCCAATTTAGCTACCAGTACCTACAAATAGTCGGACTAATATGAGACGCCACAGTCGGGTTATGTGTCATGATTTTGTTACGGATATATAGAAGGAATCTTTAGCAGGGGTCCACTTTGTGTTGGAGGTATTAAGTGGTTGTGGTAGGTTCCGTCTCTTTCCTTAGAAAAATTACTAGGTGGCCTAATCGGATTCCTTACGATGCTAGTTAGGGAGTACCACATAGGAACCCGCCTTAGGGGTTAGGTCTTATATGACCGGGATCTGCCTATTTTATAGGTCTTAAATGATCAGATTCTGCCTAATTCCTTATAGAAGAGGTAGTAAGTGTTTAAGAGGCACCCTTTCACACATCATAGACAATATTGCATTAGGATTACTAACTAGGATAACCTTCGAGTTTACATAGGAGACTAACAACTTAGTTGGAAAAGCAGTAGATGCATGGTATTTAAATCGCGTATTTGTAAAATATGTGTGGAGATTAGGTGATCCCTAGGGTCGATTTATTTAGAGTGACCGCTATATTTGGTATCAGAAGCTGGCCTACTTGGGATTAAGGTATTAAATGACCATAGGTTCTGCCTCTTTCATAGTTAAGAAGTATTAAGTGGTCAAAGAACTTTAGGTGGTAAATTCTTAGGATTAGATACATACGTATATTGACATGTGTATACATCTAACAGTGCCTTAGGTAAGGATAAACATATCATACACACAAATCTTAATTGAATAATGGACATAACATTAAATAAAAGCTAAATCGATATAAGTTTATGTCATTGGTAATGTTATTTCTTTTCCAATCACCAGAATGATGTTTTGACCTCTTCCTCAATATAACCCATATGATAAGTTTAGAGAGACAAATCAGTGGAGTTGATGTGACGGCCGATGGAGGGTTATTCCTTTTCATGCTCAATCTTTGTGAGACGTTGGATGTCCACGGGATGCTGATTTGTTCTGAAGTTGTAGCCTTGATTAGTATTTGAATTTTTTTAACCTGTGTTTCCGCTGTGAGTTTTATTTGATCGATCTTTGATATACTTATGTTTATTATAGGTTACCAAAATCAACAGTGCATATCCTAATGGACTTGGATTTTGATTTTTGTCAAAATTTGGGATCGTGAGGTGTGGGTTGTTAAAGATGGGTTTACACAACACCAAGTTATGTTTTCCATCTATACTTATCCTTGAAAACATGGTGCTCACAACCTTGCCTTTTAATATTTGACCAGTACACTTCAAATTGAAATAGGCCATACTACGTCACTTGCGTTTTGGTCGGCTAATATATGTACACAGATATACATATATATATACGCATTCATATTTGTATATATATACATATATAAATGTGTGCATACCAAACACACATATAAATGTATGTGTATATGTGTATATATATATATATATATATATATATATATATATATACACACACACACACACATATATGAACCTTTCTGTTTTACTATGGGGCTAAAAAACAACACCAACTTACTTACCAAACAAATCAAACATTGACAACTTTTGAACGTCTTTTCTTCCAATATTGCGCAAGGATATATTCTTTTTCATCTTTCAAATACCTATTACATGATACATGTCAAATATTTCGTAACAAAGTATAAATGATGATATAAACCATTAATTAGACCATCATATTCAATGGTTCATCGCAAATCATTGCTTTTAAATTCTCGTACAAACTGAACTTACATAAAAACAAAAACCTTATTGCACCCACACTGAATATAGTGATCAAATGCTTGACGCTAGCCCTTTTTCAGTTTCGAAAAAAGATAAAAAGATCAAAAAAATTCAACAAAAAGGTCCATCCATGTTTTTGAACTAAGATGGTTTTATCTAAGAATGCTTATAATTGATTTATTTATTAGGTTTATGCTCCAATATTCTCCTTTTACATTAAAAACTACACTTTTATTTACAATGTTTAGTGTTTTATAGTATATGGTTCGTAACTCCAAAGCGTTATCTGATTAAGACTGGTCAAAGGCTCTATACATACATACATCGACATATACATTCTTCGATAATAGTAGGCTACACGTTGTTTTTGAGTAGGTCAGCTTTAATATGTGAAAAATGCTCCATGGTAGGAGCCAGCTTATATCATGGACATTAAAATGCTAGGACCAATAACATATACCAATTTTTATTTCAATTAACAACTGAACAATGAAACATATATACAAATAACTGCATAATGTAACATATATAATAGATACTAGAGACTACCGTTTCGATCAACTTGTCAATCACCTTCTTGCACACTTTCCATCACCTAAATCCTACAGTACGTCGCTTATATCACTGCTAAAAAATCCATCAGCGGCAAACACCATCACCTACAACTATATCCAATCAGCAACACCAAACCCGAAACACCTTCTCCCGCTGCACCTTCATTACAAAATTGCAACAACACTCCACCTTCCATATCAACACCTCCTCATCACAACAACTACTCTTGCATCACAACACCTCTTATCACCACACTATGACAAAACCACAATCACAACTACTACATTACCTTAGCACCACTTCCCGAACAAATTAACAAAATTTGTTCAAAATTATTTTGGGAGACAATGAGAAAAGTGGCAGAGGAAAAGAGGGAGGAACAATTTATATTTTGCGATTATTTTGGGTGAAATAAGAGAGGAAGGGGAAGAATGGGAAGAAGGGGCAAATGGACAATTAACAAAATTAGCTTAGAGCCAAAATTCTAGAAGTGGGAGCTATTACAATGATTAATAAATTTAGCTTAATTATTATTAATTAATTATTAATTAGTTAATTATGAATTAGTTAATTATTAATTAATCAATTATTAATTATTTTTAGGAATTATTTCATATTTCAAACTAATTATAAAATTATTAATTTTTGATAGCAGAAAAATTAGTTATTTCACTATTTGTTTTTTAGTTATTCATTTTTTTATTATTGTAATTATTAATTGCTAATTATTATTTATTAATTATTTATTACAATGGATAAACTAAAAAGCTGTAATAGTTATCTATTTCAACTAGCAAAATGAAGAGTTGTGGAAATCGGCGTTTATTACAGTGGGGAAAAGAAATTGTTATGATAGGCGTTTATCACAACGAGCAAAAGGTAAAAGATGTTGATGAAATTTGGTACCTCTACAGTAGGGCACACTAGTACACAATCAGCCTGTTGAGTCGCCTTATTTACGTCGGTTTAGGTAAAATCCATAGCAAAATAGTATTATATATGTTGGTTCTTATTAACAATCATAGCAATTGGTCTATGAAATGCATTAGAAAATTTGAAAAAACAATTTAAGATGGTTGTCGTCTATAATCGCAGCAAACACATATGCTAATATGGTTATTTGCGACGGTTACATGTATAACCGTAGCAAATAGGGTAAGGCTAAAAATTCTTTTCCTGCTTGGCGGTTTAAATTTTTTACATTCCCACTTAAAACCATATGTCTACAGAAATGTCCCTCTTCCTTTCCCCTTCAAGCCCAACTTTATCCCCAAATCACAAAAAACCCCTCCTCCACTCCCCCAAATTCCCCTCCTTTAAAGTCACAATCGAGCACTCGGGCTCCACCAAAATCTTAGAAGTTGAACCAACAGAGGCCATACTGGAAAAGATGCTGGAGGTGGATCTGGAGGTGCCTCATGACTGCAAGATGGGCGTCTGCATGGCATGTCCGGCCAGACTTCTCAACGGCAGCGTCAATACCAAAGCAGGATCATACTGAGTGAGGACATGGTGGAGAGACGCTATGTCCTGCTTCGCGGTTCTTAATTTTTTAGAGGTTATCAAATTACATTTAATTGTTGGAGTTTATTTCTGATACTGTCTTATGTGTAGGCAACATTCTAGAAAAAAATTAAATGAGCTGTTATTTCCAGCCCTTTTGATCGAATATTGATAAAAAAGCAATTTTATTAAAATTAATAAGATCTATAATCATAGCCGTACATTTAAATAAACTTACAAATGTGTGTGTATGTATATGTTCTTCAATATATATGTATGTATGTATGTATGTATGTATGTATGTATGTATGTATGTATGTATGTATGTATATGCATATATATGGATATACATATACATATGCATATGCATATGCATATGCATATGTATATGTCTATGTATATGCACATGTGTGTTGTAGTGCTTTTTCTTCATGCAATGTTTGTAACCAATTTTGTCTTTTCTTAAGTTTGAATATCCTAGTTGCATACCATCTTCCTCATTCTATGCACAGAATGATTTATGATCACAAAAGGCATGTATATAGTTAAAAATATGCAAAAAGAAGAGCATATAGAGATGTAAAAAATACAACCCAACATCTAAAGCATGCTTGTTCAATTTTTTTTAATAATGTGTCCTTGGAGCTATGTTGTTATGTTAGTTGATTTCGGACAAATAAACTAGTTTATGTGATGGTTTTATATGAGTGATGAACAACCGTTTGATATTTTGCATAGTTACCTTGATTGTTCTTTAATAATATACAATTTGAATTATGTTTAGAAAATCAATATGATCACTTTTTCAACATTATTCAAATGATATAATTATTAACGCACATTTTGTTGGTGTAAACCAAAATTAAAGAGTCGTGTCTGCTGATGTGAAAAGTCATGTCTATTCGAATGAAGAGTCATGTCTATTCGAATGAAAAGTCATATATGTTCAGTGAAGAGTCGTGTCCGTTCACTGAAAAGTCGTGTCTATTGAAATGAAGAGTCGTGTCTATTAAGTAAAAGTCATGTCTATTGAAGTGAAAGGGTGTCTATTCAAAAAGGTTATGTCCATTTGTAAGGGTTGTAAACCACTATATATATGTGGTCATTTTGTTGTGTTGTATGAAAGTTGTAGGCAAGACAAAAAGCAAGTTATAAAAAAAAATTGTCTATTCTCCTCTAAAATTATAATTCTCTTCTCTTTTATATTTTAACAAATTGGTATCAGAGCTTGGTTGAAAAATGTCAAACAACCTTGTCTCCCTTGTTCCTCGATTCAATGGTGAAAAGTTTGATTATTGGAGCAATCTAATGAGGCTCTGTCTTGAATCTCAAGACTTGTAGACAGTTGTTGAAGAAGGTGTTGGTGCGCCGGAAGATGAGACGCAACTCACAATTGCCCAAAGAGATATTCTGAAAAGCAAAAAACAGAAAGATCGGAAGGCTCTCTTCCAAATCTATTAGACACTTGAAATTCAAGTTTATGAGAGAATTTCAAAAGTTGCAAATGCTCAGGAGGCTTGGAAAATATTGAATACAACGTATTCTGGACAAGATCAAGTAAAAAAGGTTCGCCTACAGTCACTACGAGCTGAATTCGAAAAGCTCAAAATGAAGGATAGTCAGAAAATCTCAGAGTATTTTACTCATCTCACTTCCATCATAAATCAGATGGCTTCAAATGGAGAAGTCGTGGAGACTCAAAGAGCCGTTGAAAAAAATTCTACGGAGCCTACCAATCAAGTTCGATCATATTGTGGATGCAATTGAGGAATCAAATGATATTGCTTCACTTTCTCTTGAAGGCTTGCAGGGAAGGCTGGAAGCTCATGAGGCTAGGATCTTGATGAGAAGTAAACAAACAAATTCTTCTCAAGATCAAGCCTTAAAATCTCAATTCACATCCACAAAAGTTCAAGGCCCATCCCATGGCAAAAGTAACTGCAGGAATAGTGGAAAACGTGAAGAATCAAAGGAGGAGAAACCATCATTCCAAAATAACAAGGCGCGAGGCAAATACAAAGGCAAAAAACCATATTTTGAATGCAATTTCTGTCACAAGCCGGGTCATAAAGCAAATGATTGTTGGGAGAAACATCCTGAAAAGAAGCCAGTTGCTGGTTTTATGCATAATGAAGCAGAAAAATCTGAATCTTTGTTGATCGCTTCGGATGGAAATGTTGAAAACGTATGGTACTTGGATAGTGGTGCAAGTAGGCATACGACTGGAAATAAAAATCTATTTTCAAGTCTTGTGGAAGCTGATGATGGTCAGGTTACTATTGGAGATGCAAAATCATACAAAATTCAAGGTGTTGGCAAAATTTCTTTCAAAACGAAGGCTGGAAAAGTTGAAAAAATGTCGGAGGTTCTTTATGTACCAGGCATACGCAGCAATCTTCTTAGCGTCGGTCACTTGCTGAAGAAAGGATTTGATTTTCGATTCGTTGGAGATCAATGTAGCATGAAGAAGAACGACCAACAAGTGGAAAATATTGTGATGGGATCCAACAGATTATTTTCGATCAAACTTGACATCGTGAGCAGTACGTGCATGATTGCTACTTCTAATGATGAAGTTTCCAAGTTATGGCATGAGTGGTTTGGGCATTTAAACTTTCAGAGTTTGAAGGAGATGTCTACCAAAGAAATAGTCCGAGGGCTGCCTAAACTTGAAGTGATAAACGAAGCATGTGAGGAATGCCAATTGGGAAAACAACATCGTGGATCTTTCCCATCCAAATCGAAGTGGATTTCTCAATCACCTCTGGAGCTTGTTCACACCGACCTCTGTGGACCAATGCAAGTGCCATCGCTTGGAGGCAGCAGATATTTCTTGTTATTTGTTGACGATTACACAAGAAAAATTTGGGTTTGCTGTGTCAAAGAAAAATCATATGCTTTCTCTTGCTTCATAAAGTTCAAATTTCAAGTTGAAAAACATTATGGTCATCAAATAAAAAATTTAAGGAGTGACCGTGGAGGAGAATACATGTCCTCTCAGTTTGAAGAATTCTGCCAAAATCATGGAATCCGCCATGAGTTAACTGCTAGGTACTCCCCTCAAAAAAACAGAGTCGCAGAGCGTAAAAATCGAACAATAATGAATATGATCAGATGCATGTTGAAGAATAAGAACTTGCCTGCATGTTTTTGGGCTGAAGCGGTCTCTTGTGCCGTTTACTTAATCAACCGATCACCAACGAAGAGCTTAAAGGATTCCACTCCAAATGAAGTCTGGTATGGCAAGAAACCAAATGTTTCTCATTTAAAAACTTTTGGTTGTCTTGCATACTCTCATATTCCTGATGCTTTAAGATCGAAGCTCGACGACAAATCTGAAAAAGGCATTTTCATCGCTTATAGCCAAAGGACTAAAGCTTACAAGCTTTACAATCCGAAGACGAAGAAGATGATTATCAGCAGAGATGTTCGCTTTGATGAAAATGGCTGTTATAATTTTTCAGATTTTGCAGAATTACCTGGATGACAAACTCTAAATCTTGAAGAGGAAACTTCTTTGGAACAAGGTGTTGATGCTGATGTTGGTATTGAAGAACAACAGCCTAAAAATAATGGGGCTGAGCAGGAGAAAATTTCACCACCAACGGCGGAAAGAAGGACGCGATCCTTGAGAGAAATCTATGATGCAACCAAAGAAGTTGACACTACGGATCATGTATATTTTGCATTTTTTGCGGGACAAGATCCAATCACTTATGAAGAAGCATCAAAGGAAGAAAAATGGGTGAATGCAATGAAGGATAAAATCAAGTCTATTGAGAAAAATGGTACGTGGGAGCTTACCACTTTGCCTTCACACAAATCAGCCATTGGTGTAAAATGGGTGTTTAAAACCAAAACAAATCTTAATGGCTCCATCAACGAGTACAAAGCACGTTTGGTTGCGAAGGGGTATAAGAAAAAGTAAGGGGAAGATTTCAATGAGGTATTCTCTCCTGTCTCTCGACTTGATACAATTCGATTGTTGATTTCTCTTGCTGCCCAAAATGGCAGGAAGCTGCTGCAAATGGATGTGAAATCAGCTTTCTTGAATGGTTTTCTTCAAGATGAAATTTATCTTTAACAACCTCCTGGTTTTGTGAAGAGGGGCGAAGAGGAAAAGGTGTATAAGCTACGGAAAGCTTTATACGGGCCGAAGCAATCCCCCCGTGCATGGTATGATCGCATCAATATTTTCTTCTTGATGAATGGATTTGAAAGGTGTCCTTTTGAACTTACTCTTTACATGAAGAAGCATTCAAAAGGAGGTTTCATGATCGTGAGTTTATACGTGAATGATTTGATTTTACTGGAGATAATATGGAGATGTTATCTGAATTCAAAAATTCAATGATGAAGGAGTTCGAGATGACGGATTTAGGAGAATTACATCATTTTCTAGGGATAGGTCTTCAGCAATCAAAATGTGGGATTTTTATCTCGCAAGAAAAGTATGTTGCTCAAGTAATGGAGAAGTTCAATATGATGAATGCATATCCAGTTTCAACTCCTTGTGTTGCAGGTTTGAAATTGTGCAAAAATGGTGAAGGAAAGTTTGTGGATCCAACTATTTTTCGAAGCCTAGTTGGAAATTTGATGTATCTCACTGCTACAAGACCCAACATCATGTATGCAGTAAGCTTGATTAGCATATTCATGGAGAAGCCTTTCTCAAACCATTGGGAAGCTGCAAAAAGAATTTTACGATACGTCGAAGGAACTATTGACTATGGCATTTTCTATGAAGCTCATGTGCCTGTGAAGCTTGTTGGATATACGGACAGCGATCTAGGTGGAAGCATCGATGATTCAAGGAGTACTTCAGGTTATGCATTTAACCTTGGAAGTGGAATTATTTCTTGGTGTTCAAAAAAACAACCAGTTGTGGCACTTTCTACCACCGAAGCGGAGTACATCGCAGCATCTCTAGCAGGATGTCAAACTTTATGGCTAAGAGGAATTCTTGAAAATCTAAGCTTCAAGCAAAAA
Organism: Allium cepa; assembly: GCA_030765085.1. NCBI lineage: Eukaryota > Viridiplantae > Streptophyta > Magnoliopsida > Asparagales > Amaryllidaceae > Allium > Allium cepa. Next base: position 850,722,875 of record CM060938.1, read on the forward strand.
GATCCTACGATCATTTATTGCGACAATAGTTCTACTATCTCTGTCTCAAAGGATCCTATTTTGCATGGAAGAACAAAGCATATTCGTCTACGTTTCCATTTCCTACGAGAACTCGTTCGTGAAGAAGAAGTGAGTCTTGAGTATTGTCGAAGTGAAGAACAAATTGCTGATACCTTCACAAAGCCGCTTGGAGGGAGTGCTTTCTCAAGAATTGTTGCTGCATTGGGTGTTCGAAGGAATTTTGGTTTAGGGGAGGCATTGTTGGTGTAAACCAAAATTAAAGAGTCGTGTCTGCTGATGTGAAAAGTCATGTCTATTCGAATGAAGAGTTATGTCTATTCGAATGAAAAGTCATATCTGTTCAGTGAAGAGTCATGTCCGTTCACTGAAAAGTCGTGTCTATTGAAATGAAGAGTCGTGTCTATTAAGTAAAAGTCATGTCTATTGAAGTGAAAGGGTGTCTATTCAAAAAGGTTATGTCCGTTTGTAAGGGTTGTAAACCACTATATATATGTGGTCATTTTGTTGTGTTGTATGAAAGTTGTAGGCAAGACAAAAAGCAAGTTATAAAAAGAATTGTCTATTCTCCTCTAAAATTATAATTCTCTTCTCTTTTATATTTTAACAAATTGGTATCAGAGCTTGGTTGAAAAATGTCAAACAACCTTGTCTCCCTTGTTCCTCGATTCAACGGTGAAAAGTTTGATTATTGGAGCAATCTATTGAGGCTCTGTCTTGAATCTCAAGACTTGTGGACAGTTGTTGAAGAAGGTGTTGGTGCGCCGGAAGATGAGACGCAACTCACAGTTGCCCAAAGAGATCTTCTGAAAAGCAAAAAACAGAAAGATCGAAAGGCTCTCTTCCAAATCTATTAGACACTTGAAATTCAAGTTTATGAGAGAATTTCAAAAGTTGCAAATGCTCAGAAGGCTTGGAAAATATTGAATACAACGTATTCTGGACAAGATCGAGTAAAAAAGGTTCGCCTGGAGTCACTACGAGCTGAATTCGAAAAGCTCGAAATGAAGGATAGTCAGAAAATCTCAGAGTATTTTACTCGTCTCACTTCCATCATAAATCAGATGGCTCCAAACGGAGAAATTGCAAGTTTACTTTGCTTGCATTTCCTTTTATCAATGAAATTGCAAGTAAATAGATATAGGGCATAGCAAATGGCTCTGCACTAAAGATGCAAGCTGATGTGTGAACATGTTTGGGGATATCAGGTCTCATGCACCGAAACGTGAATGTTGTATGAGCATGTTGAACATGTTTAAACTATAGGAGCAAATGCCTTGTGTGAACATATTGACGTTGCTGGAGCATGTTGAGCCGTACCAGATGTCTTGTGATGCTGTAGGAGTTTCAACAGAAGGCTGTAGCAGGGAGACGGTGCTACAGTAGTTTCGATGCACGGACGTGATGGCGAGATGACGATGAGAGAATCAAATTTCTATTTTCCTTTTGGTAACAAAAAGCATGTTCAGTCCAGAAGTATTGAGTGTAGAAGAGCACTGAAACGTGAATCCAAAATGTAAAGATTGAGCGCGCGAGGAGCAGTGTCGCTGAGGTCATAGGACTTCGGAGGGAGAGAAGTGATCGATCTGGATCAGGTGATGCTTAAGGGATCTGGACAGGGCGGGCTTGTTTGCTCTAAAGGTTGTGTGAAATTGGATAGGGCGGGCTTGTTTGCTCTGAACGTTGTGTGCCACATGAATTCGTATTGTATTGTATTGTTTGAAGAAATTCAAGCGGAAGCTTGGTAGAAAGCTTCCGCCACCGAACAATTACATTGATACAGAAATTAAATTCAAAGGTAGCATTTCTTTTTTATTTTCTACAATTTTTTATTTTTGACTGTATCAGTTTGTTAAATGTCTGTTGTCCAATATAAAGCACATATTTTTTTTATTACATGCCGATGCAGTTCCAAATTTGATTGAACAAATTGGAATTAGGATAAAAAAATGAATATAATCATTACTTCTTGTTGTTTAATGTCTGTTGTCACATAATTCTTTGACCTGAGATGTTCCTTCGTGAGTCGCTTCAAGTGTATGCCATATTTTCTATGCAGTTAGACAATGTGAGACACGATTAAATTTAGTTTGATCCAATAAACATATAATAGGATTCATAGCATTCGCATTAGCATTCTGTAGTTTATTTTCTAGATCTGTCCATTGATTCGTCGGTTTTTCAATTTCTCGATTATCTATCACTATATTTGGTGTCATATAACATATCTCAACAATATTCCAAGCATCAGTAGTTTTCAGAAAAAATTTCATTCTATTTTTCCAGTAAGCATATTCACCATTGAACATAGGTGGTCTAACTATGGACCATCTTCCGAAAATAACATTATTAAAAGATCATTTAAAAACTCAAAAAAAAATTAAAACGGTAATTTGTTTTTGGAAAATCAAATTTATAAAACACAAATTGAATTTTGTTTCTAGCTCTGATACCACTTGTAGGATCGATTTCACCCTAGAGGGGGACGTAAATAAGGTGATACTAATAATAATAAAAATTAATGCGGAAATATATAAAATAATTGCAGCACAGATAATAACAGAATAATAAAAGCAGAAATAGAACAACACAAATTTACCCAGCTTTGGCAAACCCTACCTATGTGTTGCCCCCATGGTTTCTACTAGAAATTAAATAGTCAAACGCTTACACATGTAAATTCGTGACACCTGCTATCGATTAACCCAACTCTACGCTCAAAACCCTACCACAACTCAACCATGGAGTTGCGAATTCACGAACTACACCACCATATTTCATCCACTAGTCACACAACTAGAATTTTATAAAAGTTTAAAATTAAAATACAAAATAAACACTAAACAAAAACACTAATTTTAAAAAATAAAGCCCAATAGAATAGAGTCGGCCCGAAGAAAAGGACACAATGATAAACTCTAAGTATGTTCCCTTTTCTCTTTTCTTATGTCTTCTGTCTGTATTCTCTGCGTTCGTTCCTCTTTCAACAATTTAGGTCTTCTGAAATTTGAGGCTATCAATTCAAGTCTATTGATTGTATGATGATCTTTCTTTAGTTTTCTTCGTCAATCAACTTGTCGCTTTGATTTGCAAATGGCTGCTCAAATGCATCGAGCTGGAATGATAAAAGTGGAATGTGATTTTGCTTTATTACTCTCGTTGATATGCTTGAACTCGATTGATCTGATTTCCAATGATTTCAATGGTTTAAATAGAGATCGATTCCCTTTATTTTCATTCATATTTTTCAACTGAATTGGTCAGTTAATTTTGCTCTGCCATTCGACTTTGCTTGAATACATGTGATACGTTTGGACTTGTTTAAATCGAATATTTTTATTGATGTGCTTGCTTGGTCACCATGGCTTGCGTTTGCTTTGGATTTGGTTCCGGTCTTTTCTAGTTTGACTTCGACCACTTTGAATTTGTGATTATATTTTGAGATGAGAACTTGACTTCGGCTTATTCAATTTTACTTTGGTCACCACGACTTTGACTTTGTCAAAACTGTAACCAATAGTTGCGAATTTTCGTGAATCGCTTTATTGCTTCATGTTCACTTGTTCTGTAGTTCGACCATTGATTTGTTGTTGCCTCCGGTTATTATGGTCATCGCGTACTGATCTGGTACACTTTGTTATTGAGTGGTATGGCATTTCATTCTTGTACTTCACTTTTATGCTATCACCGCTCTTTTATGTTATTTGGGTTAGCCTGTTGCCTTCATATCCGAACCGTGGCATGCTCCACCGTATATTTGTACTATATGTTTAAGAACTTAACTTGCACATGAGCTTGGTTATTTTTGAAAGTGATTTAGTATGTGGTTCATTGATGATGTTTTGAGTCATGTCCATATGCATATGTATACAAATGCCATTTTATTTACTACTTCACTGCATCCCATATTATCACTGCATATAAATACATGTATACATGTGTGTTTGCGCATGTATATATGTATGCTTATGACTTTTTCTGTTTTAATTCCTCCATTGATTGCTTTGGTTCGAACTTGAATCTATGCCTTATTTGGTTCACCTGAACTTTGAACTTGCTCCCGTTCATCCTGATTTTGTTATCTTCTTACATGTTGGGTTGATTTTGTGTCCACTGCTGACTTGCACTGTTTGTACTTGAGGTGTTGATACACTTGGTTAACATATACTTGGTTGGAGTCTGTAACTGAATTGTACTGCATGTATTTTGGAATATGGTTTTTACTTAAGTCTTGTATATGTGCAATCTGGTTCATTTTACTGTAGTCTTGTATTCTTTGGTCTTCACTTGAACTTCGTCTTGATTTTGAAATTTTTCTACACTTTGGTTGATGGTCTCCGTACACACACACACATACACACGTATATGTACGTATATATATGTGTGAGATTGGCATCAATTTTGGTTTGGTGGAGTATTAAGTGTTCATGTATAGTTGTATACATGTCTAGTAACTTTATCCTCTTTCATAAGCATTTCCAATTAGTTTCATTTAAGTCTGAATGCATCTGTTTCCTTATTCTTGTATCTGATCATATGTGTATGTTGAATTAGTGAGTTTTCATGTGGAGTTCCTTTTATTTAAGACTTGGTCTTGTTTGAAATTGCTCATTTGAGTTGCTGTCTACATATAAACTTGTAAATGTTGAAGTTGAGGTCTGGATCTTGTTGCATTTGGAGTCTGTTTCCATATCTGACCATGCTTCATTTTTTTCTTGTGCACTGCCCAGGTGCAATTGACATTTTTGTTCTTGTTTTCATATCCATTGAAGGTCCGGTGTATTTTGGACCATTTCCTTGTTGACCTAATGTGTTGGCACACTTGTCACTTGTTAACATAGTATGGTTGGCCCTGATTTTGGTTTCACATGTTGATTTACCACTTTGTCATGTTGTATTGCATGCACCTGAATTGAATCCAGCCTCGACTCGGATTTGACCTTGTGCTCACCTGTCCCTGCAGTTTTATCGGTGTGCACAACCTTGTGGCATTACAGTGATACACTGTGCATGTCATAGGTTTTTTGTGATTGATGAATTCAAAACGAAAATGACGATGAACAACCCAAATAACTGTGGCATATAATATTTTCAAAAAACACACATTTTATTTTACAGTGCAAAAATATTTCTTTGTCAACTTTACTGCGTCAGTGTTTATTCTGTAGATAATTCAGATGCTAAGTACAAATTGAAATATAACTGAAGAACAAATATGAGTGAATGAGTGATATATAGTGAGGAAAGTTATGTAAATTGAAATGTAATTGAAGTTATGTTGTAAATGAAATTGTATTGTAGAATGACAAAGTGTAAATGTATAGTGAGAGTTCAAATTTGTATTATTCAAAATTATAATAAAATATTTGTTTGAATAAAATATTTGTTTGAATTTAAATTATGTGTTATTTATTTTATTCAACAAATATTTATTTAATTATGTGAAAAATAAAATAGTACAATAAAAATTACACTTAAATGAATATATATATGTTTATTATCATCAAACAAAAATCATATACTTGCATATTCAACAATCTCCCCCTATTTAAGATTTTGGATTTATTAAATGTTTTTTATCATTCTGTTTTCACACCCTATTAGAATGCTCCATCTTTACAACAAAGATCCTCTTCATATATGCATGAAAATAAATAAAAATATGCAAATGAACCTAGATGGGAATATGCAAATAAAAAATGAGATAATTGATCTTTATTTGCCAAAATCTTAAATTTTATCTCCTCCTTTTGTCATCAGTAAAAGAGTAATAATGTTGGAAAAATAGAGATAAAGTGATAAACATTAACACAATATTAATACTCAACAAAAATCATAAATACTCTGTTAGACGCATATTCCACTTTAGAGTGATAGGGGTGATGTCGGCATATAAAAACCATATAGTTGTGTCTACTTGTGGTATATTTATATCAGGAATTTGAATATCTACTATCCATGCATAATCGTTAGGACTTTTTAAATGAGATTAGTACTATTCCCATTTTTAAAAAAAATGAATTTCAAGCATCTTCTAACCACGCATAACCGTGAGGACTTTTAAATGGAATTATAATCAACTTGTCTATTTAATAATCAATTTTGATATGTGTTCCATACATGCATAACCGTGAGAACTTTTAAATGAGCATGAAAGCACATAATCAAAAATTTCAAGTAATTCACCAATGCATAACCGTGAGGACTTTTAAATGAGAGTGAATACTTGGAAGTTTTTATTGTTAAAAAAAAAACGAATATTTCCAATTTAAAATACCACATTTTGACATACTATATTGGAATTTTTACCAACAACAGTTATTATAACTCTTGTTTGAACTTTTAAAAGAAATTTACTAGATGTACTATCTCAAGTCATAATATATGATTATTATCGACACTTATCACTTTTTAACCGTTATTTATCTTTACGATAAGCAGTAGGGAGTCAGATTAGTTAATGTAGTCATTTAAGATCATATCCAAAAAAAATAAAATTTTCTAAAATGACTAATCTGAAATAAGGTAAAAACTATTTTTCAGAAGGGATTTTATAATAAAAATGCGTGCTAATTGAAAATCAGTTGAAATAAAAAATATGTAGATATTTTCTTTGAAAATATAATGCAACTAATGAGTGTCTCTACATAAAACACGTTCCACCAGTAATTTGTCTATCAACTAGATTACCAGTGTAATCTGCATCTGAATTTCCCTTTGACTCAAGATATCATTAGTTGGATGTTATAGACCAGACCGTGAAGTTGCAACAAATACCTTAAAATCTTTTTATCGCTTTTAAATGAAATTCTTTTGGATTTGAGTTGAATCGTGCACATATACAACCACATAATATAATGTCAGGTCAAATATATCCACGTGTATCATCAACCAATAAAACACCATCATTAGTCCAAACAAATCTATATGAACTAGTTCAAAGGCTCTAGAGTTACATGTAGTGTTCTAGGAATAAAAAGATAATTGGCCAACAATTTTGCATAAATCAGGATCATAATCAACATTCATTATCATATAACCGACTGAATTAAATTTGATTATGGTGCATATTTTTACATTTAATATATCGTACAAGATAAATGTATCGTTACCTATTTTACCTTTACGTAATTTTTCGTTGTTGCCCATTGTGATTCTGCCATCTTTATACTTGGCTAAGGAACTTTGATTTGTCGCCCGTCGTATGCTTGGAATAGCCAGAATCCAGGTACCACTCTTCTTGTTCCTTAGCCTGCCACCACACCTACACGAGAAAAGATTTTTGTGACATATTTGTTTTTATAGGTCTATGGTTGTTAGTGGCAAAAGATTTTTAAAAATATGTTTGTGTAAACCCAAGACTATTTATATTTGTTCCTTTCGGCGCCCGGATTTGTTTGACTTTAAGAGATTTTATATTCATGCCTTTTGGAACCCAAATTTGTATGGCTTTCAGGTGTTTGGGTGTATACCAACAATTGTTTTGATTGTGTCCAATTTTTCTACAAATTGTGCACTCGGATTTGACTTGACTAATTTCGCATCTAACAAGTTTAGATTGATTATGCCCAAGTCCTTATCTAATGGTATTAACAGTTTGTTTCCCTAATAGCATATTTAACGATCTTTCTCCTTTGGAAAATTTTCCTGAAGTTATAGACAATTATTGGACTTGTGTTTTGAGAGATTCATTTTCATTCAATAATTGAGTGCATATTTTAGTAGAATTTTCTCTCCTCGTGTTTTCTTTCTTTCAAAATCAGAATTCCATTTTCAAGTGATGTAATTTTAATTGCTGATTTTTTAATCTCTTTTTCAAATGATAGACACTTATCACACTTAGGGCACTTGTTTCGGTAGTTTTTAACCAATTGATCGAGCTGTTTATTTAATTCTATCAAACTATCTCTTTGTGATTCAATTTTGGCATATTTCTCCCTAAGTCTTTCAAAATAGCCATTTACTTTGTGAAAATATATAAGTAATTCCGAATGAGTAAGTTTTGATACCTTACTTGGCTCGTCGTCATCGTTGTCATTTGTTTCTCCTTCAAGACACAAATTTTCTTTTTCACTCACGCTGCTAGTGCTTTGAACAGCTTCATCGGTTTCATCCAAAGTAGCTGCAAAACTTCTCCTTTTCGGTTTTTTCCCTTGGCTGAATCGATTCTAAGGACAATTGGGCTTGATATGATTGGGTTTGTTACACTTGTGACAAATGATCTTCTGCTCTTTTGAGCTGTCTAGAACTTTGACTATTTTGCTTTTTAGTTGTTAATTTAGAGCTAGATTTCCATACTTGTGATTCCACCTTTTGAATTTCTTTATTAATAGTGCCAATTCAACTGCTCCATCATCATTATCACTTTTCATTGTTCCACTGAGAGCAATTGATTTCTTTCGTGTATCACCTCCTTCACATTTTTCCTTGAATTTCATTTCCATCTCATAATTGGTGAGATTTCCAATAAGTTCTTCGACTTTAATCTATTTTAAATCCTTTGATTCTTGAATAGCAGCGACTTTGGCTTCAAAATTTCGTGGTAAAACTCTGAGGATTTTCTGGACTATTTCCTATTCTGTTTAGGTTTTCCGAGAGCCTTTGATTTGTATATGAGATTGGAAAGTCCTTCATATATCTCTTTGACATTTTCATCCTTGTCCATTGGGAAGTTCTCGTATTCGCTACTAAGCATGGCAAGGTGAGATTCTTTGACTTGAGATGTTCCTTCGTGAGTCACTTCAACTGTGTGCCAGATTTCCTGTGTACTTAGTCAATGTGAAACACGATTAAATTCAATTTGATCCAATGAACATATAATAGAATTCATAGCTTTAGCATTAGCATTCTGTAGTTTATTTTCTAGATATGTCCATAGATCCATCGGTTCTTCAATTTCCTGATTGTCTATCATTATAGTTGGTGTCCTATAACCTGTCTCAACAATATTCCAAGCATAAATGGTTTTCAGAAAAAATTTCGTTCTATTTTTCCAGTAAGCATATTCACCATTGAACATAGGTATCTAACTATGGACTGCCCCTCAGCAAAAGAATTATTAAAAGAAGCCATTTGAAAACTCAAAAAAAATTAAAACAATAATTTATTTTTTGAAAAAAAAAATGAATTTATAAAACAAAAATTGAATTTTGTTCCTAGCTCTGATACCACTTGTAGGATCGATTTCACCCTAGAGGGTGAATAGGGTGATACTAACAATAATAAAAATTAATGTGGAAATATATAAAATAATTGTAGGACAGATAATAGCAGAATAATAAAAGCAGAAATAGAACAATACAGATTTACCCAGCTTCGGCAAAACCCTGCCTACGTGTTGTCCCCAAAGTTTTTACTAGAAATTAAGTAGGTATAAGCTTACGTACGTAAACTAGCAACACCCGCTATCGAATAACCTAACTCTATGCTCAAAACCCTACCGCAACTCAGCCACTGAGTTGTAAATTCTTGAACTACACCACCTAGTTCGTCCCCTTGTCACACGACTAGAATTTTATAAAAGTTTAAAATTAAAATACAAAGTAAAAGCTAAACACTAAAAAAACCCTAATTTTAAAAAAATAAAACCCAATAGAATAAGAGCCCGCCCAAAGAAAGAGATACAGTGATAAACTTTAAGTACATTCCCTTTTTCTCTTGTTTATGTCTTCTACCCATATTCTTTACTTTGTGAAAATGGCTGCGTTCGTTCCTCTTTCAACAAATTAGGGCTTCTAAAATTTGAGGCGGCCAATTCAAATTTGTTGATTGAATGATGATCTTTCTTTAGTTTGCATCATCAATTAACTTGTCACTTTGATTTGCGTACGGCTACTCCAATGCGTTGAGCTCGAAGGATAAAAGTGGCATGTGATTTTGCTTTATTACTCTCGTTGATATGCTTGAAATCGATTGACCTGATTACCGATGATGTTAATGATTTAAATAGGGATCGATTCCCTTTAATTTCATTCCTATCATTCATTTTAATTCGTCGGTTAATTTTGCTCTGCCATTCGACTTTGCTTGAATACATGTGATATATTTAGACTTGTTAAATTTGAATATTTTATTGATGTGCTTGCTTGGTCACCACGACTTGCGTTTGCTTCGGATTTGGTTCTGTTCTTTTCTTGTTTGACTTCGTCCACTTTGAATTTGTGATAATATTTAGAGATAAGAACATGACTTCGACTTGTTCAATTTTACTTTGGTCACAACGACTTTGACTTTGTTAAAACTGTAACCAAGAGTTGCAAATTTTCGTGAATTGCTTTGTTGCTTCTTGTTTACTTGTTCTTTAATTTGACCATTATTTGTACCAAAATTGGGCACAACACCCTTCAGATGTGTTTAATGAGATAAAATGAAGAGTTTAAATGGAAAAAGAGGAATCTCTAACAAACACACCAATTATTAAGCAAGCAAATGCACAAAAACACTCAGATTTAGAGTGGTTCAACATATGGCCTATGTCCACTATGAAATGTTTGACTTTTATAAACTTTTTCTTGCTGATTACAATGAGTTACATTAGTAGAATATGAATACAATAGTGATTTCGGCAGAGTTTGGACATAGAAGAGACATAAGTCCTTTTTCAGTAGGTCCTGGGCTGCTATTTATAGGCGTGGTCTGCAAATATCTCGCACAGATATCGGAAACCCTCTTCTCGCACGTGAGTGGGACCACACGATCGATCCCATGCCATTTGCATTCGCTCCGTGATCGATACGAACGAACTTCATATCGATCAATACTTCGTCCAATTGAGTTAAGATCGATCATGAACGTTCTTGAGGATGTATGCAAGCTCCTGTGAAAATTTTAATGGCATTTGGACTTGTAGATTTTGAGTTATGATCGATGACAGTTTCGATTTATTGAGGGCTTCTGAGTTCGCATCCATCCACTTCGCATCGCTCTATTTGTATCGCTTCCAAACACGTGCTTGTTAGTTAACGTGGCATGACTTCTTGGATCGATCCACTTTTCATGCCGAACGATTGAGTCTTTCCTATGGGTGTGCCTTGTTCATATCGATCCGACTTGGCCTTGTTTGTATCGATCGATCGCATGTCACTTCGTATCGATTTTGTGCATTTCACTTCGTATCCTTCTCCTGCATTCCACTTCGTATCGATGGGAGATGTTGGTTTCGTATCGATCCATGGTCGATCGATACGAAGCAAGTTTGAAACTTAATCGATATGAAATGAACTCTCGTGCTGCCATCGATGGATATGAAGTGGGTGGATCTGGATGGATATGAAGTGAATGGATTGGGATGGATATGAAGGGAGTGGATCCGGATGTATACGAAGGGAGGCTCGTTCACCGACGGACACGAAATGGATCGATTCGAAGGAGATGGACCGATGGATACAAATGAGCTTGTCTTCTTAGCTTGCATCGATCATATCTCGAGCATACGAACTCGGATTGACTTGAAATTTGAAACGTTGGATTTCATAGCTTTGCTTGTCATGTCATGTAAATTATTTCTTAATCCAGACTCGGGCAAAATTTACTAGTGTTCATAGCGAACCTGTGTATATCATTTTCGGGATGAACCGTCTTTGGTTCTAAGTTGATTTCTTGGTGTCACGGCCTTACCAAAAGACGGGATAACATTTTCTCCCCAAAGTACGTCTTGTGAAAATATGACGTGTTTTGAAAAGCTGTAATTTTCGTTCTGAACAGTTTTATCTGACTTGTTTAAACGGACGTTGTCTTCTCTTGTAACCTTTAACCGACCTTCAGTAATATAAATAATGAATTATTGACTCCCAATTATTATACTACGCACTGTTGTAACTGAGTATTGAAGGGTAGCAAGCTATTGTTTGTTGTTGTAATTGTCACCAGATGAGCATTCAATTCCTGCGAATTTTCAAAAATTAGACGTTAGTCCATCATACACGTACACATGTTAACCTAAATCCCGTTAACGTTTGCACGCTCACGAGTTGTTGTCAGTTTTCTCTTATCGAATTCTGTATCGATCCTCTGCTGAATCGATGTGAAATTCGAGTTATAACAATGCTTTGTGCTTGTTTTGATGTATTCCTTCTTATTGATCCTCTCCCGGGTCGATTCGAGGAGTTGAAAATTTGCTTTCGTATTGATGGTGATCGATACAAATTCGTTGGCCTTTTTGAATACTTCGCATTGATGGACGTGAATTTCAGGGTCTTGGCTCGATGGATACGAATTAAATATTTCATATCGATGCATTTCCAATGGGTACGAATAGTTCGTATGAGCTGTGTCTTTGTTGCTTCGTATTGCTTGTTATATGGACTCAAATGGGTTCCCATGTATCGTTTGTATCGATAGGTTTCTAATGGATACGAACGAAGGCTTTCTAGATTGATGGCAAATAGATACGATCAATTGCACTTGAGATTGATACGTATGGAGGATACGAACAGAGCTTATGTATCGATGACATTGCGGATCATTTTAACCGGTCATTTTAACTGAGAGATGAATCATTTTTCCCCTGTACCTCGTGTCAATATAAATACTTTAAGACGGAGTGGTTTTACGTCTGATACCCTCCAAGGCTTGCCAGTCGGTGGTTAGTCAGACGTAAGTGTTGCATTTTTCCAGTAGCTAGCAAAATAACCATAACTGACATTGAAACTGATATCTTCTTTCCTTTACAGCTGCAAATCCACAACCCGAAGGTGCTCATTCTAAAGAAATGGTACGGGTTCTTCAGGAATTGCCGGGTGAGATGAGAGACATGGACTCAGTGCTTATAGATAGAAAATTGAGGATTATCGGGCTCATCAATCGAAATCAAAGCATAATACTAGAGGGATATCTTAGGGCAGCCTCGGGTAGATGGGCTAAACATAAAGCGCATGGGATGTAATAGTTGAGTTGGCTGATGATAAGAACACGCCTACTAACGATGAACCCGTAGCCGGGCCTCCTTTCAATTTCCAGGATTTAGAGGGAAGGAGGAAAGGCAAGGCAGCATCACATATGCGCCATAAGTCTTTTAGATGGAAATCCGTGGTTGCTCCGGTACTAGAATTTCGGAGGCTCTTCCCTCGCAAATAGAGAATCCTTTTGAAGGGCTTGCTGACATTCCAGTTCCAGATTATATACCACTTCAACAAGACACGAGATTGGAAGGGCATCAAAGTGCCTCTGATCTAGGAGGGTAGCCTAAACCTTAAGTACTGCCAATAATCCAGAGGAAATGTCCATAGAGGGCTTAAAATCAAAGCTGAAAATAAACTCTAGACTTTTCCACTCCACGAATATTGGACTAAGGGTTGCTCGCTTCTTGCTTAACGCATCCACAACCACATTCCCTCTACGAGGGGTGTAAGCTATCTCAAAGTCATATGATGCTAGAAACTTCATCCAACGCTTCTACCTTTAGTTTAAATCCTTTTGTGAGAATAGGTACATCAATGATTTATGGTTAGTGAAAAACTTAAACCTCTCTCCTAGCGAGTAATGTCTCCAAGACTTGAGCATGAAAATAATAGCAGCTAACTCCAAATCATGGATGTGGTAGTTCTTCTCATAAGATCTCAACTGTCCACTTCCATAACATACTACCCTCCCTTCTTGCATCAATACTGCTCCAAGACCCATCCCACGTTCATCAGTGTATACTATAAAAGGCTTAACTCCGTCGGGTAAAACTAACAATGGTGCGCTAGTAAGGACCCTCTTCAACATCGTGAAGGAATCCTTACAATCTACGTCCCACGCGAATATTCTTATTAGTGAAGCGAGTAAGCGGTGCTAAAATCTTAGCGAAATCTCTGATAAACTTCCTACAGTTGCCAGCCAAACCTAGGAAGCTTCTAGCTTTGGTAGCATTCTTAAGGGCCTTCCAATCCTATACTGCTAATTTCGTACCAGGATCCACAGCTAAACCCTCTCTTGAGACTACATGCCCTAAGAAATGCACCTCCTCATGCCAAAAGAGACACTTTGAGAATTTTGCTTTCAACCGATGAACACGAAGTGTACGAAAAACCTCCTAAAGATGAATAACATGCTCTTCCATAATCCTGTAAAACACCAACTTGTCATCCAAAAATACTACAACGAACTTATTTAGGACACCTTGAAAAACACTACTCATCAAATCTATAAAATAGGTTGGGGCATTGGTCAGCCCAAATGGTATAACCAACCACTCAAAAAATCCATTGGGTGTCTTAAATGCTGTCTTATCATGCTATTATCAACGACCCTAAACTGGTGAAATCCAGTAGCTAAATCAAGTTGAGAAAATAATGAAGAGCTAACCAACTGATCAAAATGATCGTCTATCCTTGGAGTGGGTAACGGTTCTTCTTTGTGAGCATATTCAACTCTCTATAGTCTATGCAAAGTCGAAGGGAACCATTCGCATTTGTAGTGAAGACGACTAGCGCTCCTTACTCGGACATGCTCCGTCTAATGAAGCCTTTCTTAAATAGCTCACCAATCTTCTTACTTAACTCCTTCCTCTCCCTAGGAGCCATATGTCTCACGGGAAATGCCACTAGCTTAGCATTGTTATTCAAATAGATCCTAAAGTGGATCTCTCTCTTAAGGGGTAGTCCCCTAACCTCTTCAAAATCATCTGGGAAATCTCTAACGATTGGAACTGAATCTAACTCTCCTAGTGATGAATCAAGGAAATAAAGGAAGCTCAATATGACTGACCCTTGTGGGTCGCAAGAAACCTTAAGAGTCCTTCCGCTACATGTCTCTAGTCTGACGACTCTCCTCTCGCTATCTAATATCGCTCCAAAAGTGGATAACTAGTCCATCCCCCAAATCATCCCATATCCCGAAAATCCCAGTAGATAGGCGTCACAATCAAATTCTATGCCTAGTAAAAAAAAATTTCAAACCCGTACAAATTATGGATAAATGTGTCAATCTTCCTATGAGGTTTGAAACAACTATAGGGTCTACTACTAGAGAAATATCTAAGTGCAAAAAATCAACCAAGGAACTAGAAATGAAAGAATGCGATGTTCCAAAGTCAAAACGAGTTCAAATAGGAAAATTCGAAAAAGAGATCAAACCTTTTATGGAGACTTTCCTACCTCGATCTGATCCACTACTAGAAGGTGCTGCATCCAGAGCCTGTATTTGCATTATAGGTGCACCTGATCTCTACCCTACCCTCTAAGGACAAGCTTTACTAAGGTGCCCGATCTACCCACAATTGTAACACCTCCCCTTCATCATGTTCTTCTTACAGTCCTTTGTGAAATGCCCAACCAATCCATGATTTTGGCATTTTTCGCCCTTCTTGATCTGCTTTTGAGGTCCTCCTCCTTTCTTCTTGTCCTTGTCCCTCTTATTCTTCCACCACTGCTTCTTACAGTTTTCTGATTTAGGAATATCTTTAACCTCTTCTTTCTTAGCAACATCTGACATGCTGGATATCTCCACAAGTGACTCATACGTCGCTACCATAGGTACGTGTGTCAATGCCAACCCTTGGAGGGGCTGGTTCAAACCCTTAGCAAACTTGATGGCCTTCTTATGTGGTGTATTAACAAGCACCATTCCTTAACGCGATAGCTCATTAAACTGGTTTATATACTCCTTCACTGAAAGTCTCCTTTGCTTCAGACTAATGAACTTCTCCGACTACATGCTTTCCTCGACTTGCGATGAGAACTCTCTCTCTCCAACCTTTCTGAAATCCAAACAAACCAATGTCTTTATCTTCCATCTCTACGATCTCCACCTGTAAGAAACTTCTCCCTTCAGTTGTCAAGATGCAAGCTGAACTCTCTATCGGTCCTCAAATCCAAACAGTCCAAATATCCACTCCGTATTCCTTAACCAAGCTCGTGCCTCCATGAAATATTCCGTTTCGAAAAACGTCTTTCCTCTTAGATTAGCGAAGTCCTTGCATAGCTTAGAAAAATTGGATGCTGTAGGTGGATTAATGGGATCTCCACCCGTTGGTGCTGCATTGGGCACTTGCCATTGAACTCTGGTGTCGTAGCTTGAAGGTATCTACGACACTAGCTAGGGACATGGATACCCTCTGGAAGATTTGGGGCGTCCATTATTCTATGTAAAAAAAAGAGAACTTAGGCACGAAAGAATCGAAAGAATGTTGAACTGGACTTTGAGGAGACTTTTATAAAGACTCTCTTATACTTAAAAACCATTTCTATAATAAGAGTTTCTTTTTGAAAACACTTTTAGTTTGAAGATATATTACTTTTGAAAAAATACTTTACTTTTAAAACAAGTTTTTAGAAATCCTATAACCTTAGGCTCTGATACCAAGTGAAACACTCCACACCCTTTAGTATATCCAAAACGGGCACACCAAAGAATATGATGCGTCATAGGTATAGCTAAAGCATCACAGAGACTAAGATTCACAAGACAAATAAATAAAAACAGTAAAAACATTTAAGTAATAACTGGATATTCAAAATTAAACTTCATTTCAAAACAGAATATGTCTTAAAAACCAAATGCACATGTCTCATAAAAAACATAATCTCAGTTACATCAACAAAGTACATAAACAATAAAAATCATCCCTCTCATAAAGTACCAGTACATCCAAAGTCAAACGAAAATAAAACTGAAAAGAAGAAGAATACATAAAGAACTTTCAGGAATATATCTCCAAGCGGTCTAAATCTACCATCCTCGATTATACAAGCCTATGGGGGAAAGAGGGAAATGGAGGAGTAGGCCAGACTATAAGTCTGGTGAGTGAAGGTAATTACTGGCATTCTACTAAGCAACTGTTCTAGTATGAAAGAAAAATACAGAAAAGATAAAACTGGGATAAAATACGGTTTCTTATTCTATTTTCTTTGGTTGCAACTGTTTGCACTTTTCTTAGATTGCTATGATTAGGTTGAAACCATAATTCTATTTTAATTAGGCTAAAATCCTAATTCTACCAGTTGATCGACCTTCTATCTCTATTGTGCCACTGTGAACCAATCTTGTTGGTCACAGCAAAAGACACCTATTTAGCGCTTGGAACGCAGTAGCGAATTATTTACCCCAATCGACGTCGCACGCTCGGTCATCGCCGATACACACTAACTTTCGCTCCCTATTTTGACCACTTATTTACCCTAATCAACATAAGCATGTCCAACCTCACCTAACTGTTGTGAGACCATCAGTCTTATTCTGAAAGGGAATGCTTCCCAGCCTCATCTAAGTGTTGTGAGACCATCAATCCTAGTCTAAAAGGAAATGCTATTGGTACTGGTCCTAACAAAAAAAATTCTAATTTGCGCCCCTTACTCAAATCCCTAGACTTGAGCTTCTATCTATTGGTCACTTATGTACCCTAATTAGCATAAGCAAGTCCCAACCTCATCTAACTATTGTGAGACCATCAGTTGCTAACTGAATGGGAATGCTATTGGTACGGGCCCTTCTTCTATGTTTGTTTATTAACTTAATGTAAGTTTTAAAATAAGCCTCTTCTGTTATTTCTGCTATATTTGCTTATTAAGTTAATCTAAGTTTTAAAATAAGCCTTTTCTATTCTTTCTGCTTAATTATAACGTATGTTTTAATTATTACTCTTCTATTCAATCTTTTTAGTTATAACCACTGGTTATAGACATGCTTGCAAATGTCTTATATTTGCCTATTTCAATCTATTTTCTTTTTATTACAGTTCTTTCTTATTATACATCTAATTTCTGTAAATTTAGTGTTTATTTCTATTTAATCTGTATTAGCGAATTCTCCTCTTTTTAATATTCTTATATTTTATTCGTGTAAAAAGGAATAAAAAGAAACAAACATTTACATGCTAAATTCTAACGTAAAACATATGTAAATAAATATAAATAACTATAAATAACTGAATAAAATAGCTGAATAAAAATAGCTGAATAAAATTGACTGAAAAGACTTTAAAAACTAACTGTAAATAACTAATATAAAAATTGCCTCAAAATTGCAGAAAAACTACAAGTATTGAGAACCTATTGTTTTAAATTACTTGAAAATATTAAATAATTACAAAACACTCACATGTGGTCCCTAGCTCTATTCCTTGGCCTTCCCAGATCCACTTCTAGGGCACAAAATATTTTTATTAAAAAGATCTCCTTCCAAGAAAATTTTTCCTTTTAGGGTCCAACCTCAGGCAATGAACCCAATTGGGAGAAAATTTGAATGAGAAAAATAGGTAGGTCTAGGGTCTTATTTATAGTATAGCTTAGGAATCTCGGGCCATTAGATTTGAAGATTAAACCTGGTGCAACCACATAATGGGCTCGTTAGGAACCGTCGGATGGAAGCACGAACACACAGGATTGAAGAAAAAATAAAATATGACGTGTACGAATGAAACAACGTTCAAGAATTAAGCGGGTCGACCAAACTCATATGAGGGTCGACCTATAGGTCGACCTATGGCCTTTGGGAGTCGACTCTATGGTCGACCTGGCCTAGGTTTGGGTCGACCTGACCTCTTATTGTTGTTATTTTTTTTGATTTCTTATTTCACTCATATCTTCTCCATACTGACTCGGATTTCGACAAGTTATGTATGGAAATTAATCAAAAAATGGCCACGGATGCAATGGTGCAACTCTTGTAGCTCGATTCTAACAATTTCACAAACTTATTTTATTATTATTTAGTTCGTTAATTAGTTATTATAGTTCAAATTTTGGGTTGTTACATATATATAAGTAAAGTATACAAACATATATAAGATAATATTTTTGTATGTTTGATGAGCTAATGTGTCCTTCCCAACACCTATACACCAGCATGTTATTGCATGGATTGATATGTTACACATGCACTCACACATATATTTGTGTATCTGATACATGTGTGTGTGTGTGTGTGTGTATTATAACATAAATTAAGTAATACAATATCATTTTATAAATTTAAATAAAATTAGATTTTATTTAAAAGACATTTTGAAATTCTTAGGTATTTCACTGGTAATGTTATAAACAAACTAGATTTCATAGGCCCAATAAAGATTCAAAATGGTTAAATTTTTTGAAATTTATGCATTACTTCCGCTACAGGCTAGCCCAGTTACAACAATGGTATTAGATTCAAAGAGCCTACGTGGTCTAAATTAGTCATGTTAGGGCTAGCTAATTAAGGTTATAGCCAGAATAGCAGGATGTATAGGAAAGCAGTGTCGAAGGGTGGGGTTTGCGTTCTCAAGTACTCTATCCTATTAGACTACTGGCCTAGCCATGACTGATATGTTAGCCCAAAGTTTATCCCTAATAGAAATGGCCCAATTTAAATTGTGCATTGAGATGGTTTTTAAAATTGTTTGAAAACTAAAAATACAATATTTTAAATTTAATAGTTGAATTCAAATAAAATATATACATATTATAAATATTATAATATTATAATATTTGAAAATCAATATAAATTAATTTCAAAATTTATAAAATTTAACAAGTTTAATAAAATATATTAATTAAATAAGTTAATTAATTAATAAATATATACATGTTTTATATATTATGATATATGTTATGTTGTTTAAAATGTTAAATTAACATAAGTATGCATGTATGTATATAAATAAACTTTGAAATTAATATAAATTTAATTAAATAAATTAAGTCAAAGGTTAATTAATTAAATAGTATACATATATATCATATATATGTTATAGTATATAATAAAAATTTAATATAAATGTAATATTAAGATAAAATAAAATTAGCTAATGTATTAATTAATTAAAATTAATTAAATAAGATTTAGTTACTATAATACTATACATAAGACTACTATATAAGTAATATGAAATATGAAAGTTATATAATAATAGATTCTATATATTATGAATGTATAAATTAAAATTGGGACATTAAAACCCCCTAAATAGACTTAAGGAATAAATACGTACGTAAATGTACATATACCGTGATTTTTGACGTGTCTCTAACACTTGAATTACGTGGGTATTTCCATAAGAAATACATTATTTCATAAGTCAATATCACTTAATATAATATATTGAAGATTATGAATTTTCAATATAATGTTGTCATCTGCCCCATATATATATGTATGTATGTATGTATGTATGTATGTATGTATGTATGTATGTATGTATGTATGTATGTATTAATAATTTACTTGCATATTCCTAAATTGTTGAGCAAACTCAAGCTACGGACGTTATGTGTGGTAGTAATAATATATTAAGTATACGAGGTTGGTATAAAATACCAACTTTGTAGCGAAGGAACTTCTTTAACAAATTATTGGTATAAAATGAATTTGTATATGGTCCAATTATAAAATTGATTACAGGGGATGCAATGAAATTGACTGAACTTAAATGAATACGATACATTAGAACATCTAATGGGCATTCTTGTACATTAAAGAGAAAATATAAGTTTCTTATTAGTGTTAAGAATAAATAATTCTTGATTGTTTAATAAACCATCAAAAGTATTGAATTTATGGTATAGTATGATTCGCAAATTTGAAATAGATTCCAAGAATATTATCAAAATATTATTTCAATAGTTGTATCAGAAAGCATGTGATCCATTGGCTGCAAATATGTCTTTAAGAGAAAGGCAATGCAGTTAGAATATAGTGAGCCACATTGATTTGAATAATGCTGTGAATTTCAATTGTTTAAATTAACTTAACAGATTCACCATTCGATATGCTTAAGTTGGTTTGGTTTTACTCATAAAATTATTGCTTAGTATGAATTTATGTTTGGTCCATATGTGCTGAAATGGTAAACTCTAAATAATGATTTCAAATAGACATTAGCACACAACTACCAAAGTGTCTCAAAGTTAGTGGGAGTGGTGTTGAGTTTGCGGGTTTTTGGATATGATGTAAGAAATGATAGAAAGTATCATTGTATAAGCATCATAATTGAAGAAATATTTTGATAGAAATATCAAATAGTTTGATTATCAGTTAAAATGCAGAGGAAGAATGTATTCATAAGAAAGAACATTAAAAAATACATAGATATTTCTAAACCATAACTAAGAAGCATACTATTGATTATTAACTATGTAATTGTATTAGAATCAGTTTTAGTTATTTTAATACTCGATGTTGGATTTGTAAATAATGTCTTTTACAGTAAGTATAACAGGTAGTTGGAATGTCTCAAACGATATGCAATGACAACTTATTAAAGTGTTTAATACGGAACACGTAAGATGGATTCCTTATGCATTGGCAATAGGAATTATCATACATGTTAAGTTGTCTGCAATATCGTGATTTGTTAATGTATATGATACATGAAGAAAATATCAGATCCAAATTGATATCACAAAACACTACAAATGATAATTTATAACGAAAATAGTCATTACCACTGAAGTTCTCAACGAATATATTTGTGGGTAGGGTGAGCGTCGGGATTTCCGTTGTTTGATTTTGTAACGGATATATCTATTGGTAATCTCGTAGTTTCCCAACGAGTATTTTTGTTGGAAAGTGTCTAAGTTGTAACGAACATATTCGTTATTATAGTCATTAGTAAACAATAATTTACCAATGATAATTCCCGCTGTAAACTGCAAATTCAGTAACGGATATTCCCGTTACTAATTTCTCCCAAGAATTTTTTTACTAATGAGTATATCTATTACTAATTAGTAATGGTGTTTTAATCTTCCAAACGTTTTCTTTGCCAGTGTTACAAAATGTAAACATGCTACCACTGTGCATTATATTACAAAATTTGAAACTGTTATATAAACCAGTGTTACAAATATACAATTCCAAATAATCTCTCAAACATCTGAACATAACATCAAATTTCATAAATATCAAAATATCATTACTTTGGCATAAATGACAAAATAAGTAGAAGTTAGATAAGTACCGCAACTTTTACATGATTTATGATTAAAAATTAGAAAACTACAAATGGCGCAAATGATATTCTGGCCAAATTAATTGTTTGATCTTGCTTGCTTTCCATCTTCATTCTCCACTTTCTATCTTTCTCCTCTTTGAAATTTGTTGTTTCTTTTCAAGCTTAGACGAACTTCGCTTGTTTCGCTATTCATATATATATATATATATATATATATATATGATTATGGTGAGTATGTGTGTGAGTGCAAAGAACCGGTAAATTTATCTAGCAACAGGGCAATAGTATGGCAGATTAGTTAAAATCTGAAAAACTAGTTAAACAAGAACATCTTCTAGAATGGTCCACAATGTGAATCTGTACTGTGGTAACTGTGCCAATATTTTTATTGGATTCTCCAATGTCCCTGTTTAAATCCTTGTTATAACATACATAAGCATTGAAATTGAAATGAAGTGCATCTCATCGTTAGAAATTGGTCATATGATATTGATATCTTGTAGCCTTAACATTGTTCTTGTTTGCAACCACTATAATATGAATCACTTGTTATTAAATAGAGACTTAGGTTCACTATAGCACATATCCACATAAGACCAACATATCATGCTACATAGTGCTTCTTATTCACCAGACACACACACACACACACACACACACACACACATATTTACATGTACATATACTCTAGGATTTAGGCGATTTATTCACGTATCATCATCATGCATATCATTATGGTTTTATTATGTTATTTGAGTTAGTCACGTGTCATCGTCTTATATATCATTATGGTTTAATTATGCCATGTATAATAAAGAAACAAACATGGAAACTTTAATGATTGACGAGTAGACATGGTTATCAAATATGGCGACATTTTTCTCATGGAAGCTAGCACTACTAGAACGGCTGCCAACTGCGGCAGTCTTTTGCGTCGGCTTAAAAAGGCTATCGTCGTTAGCTGTCGTTAGCTGACGCAAAGTCGTTTATATAGGCACGAATCCACGAATGGGCGATTCATTTCCTCCTTCCTACCAAAAAAGCAAATCCCTCCTCTTGCTTCAGCCAGCCTCCGCCGTTGCCAACATGAGCTCTCCAAAGCTTGCTGGTATCTCGTTCTCTCTAAAGTACATAGTTTTTAGGTATAAACTCAACTCTAATTTTGAAATGGTAAATTAAGAATTTGGAGTTGATGATTATATCTTATAGGTTGATGATAATATAGTGTATTAGTTGACTTGGGTATTTAACTAAAATCCTAGTTTAGAAAATTAGTTGATTATGGATTAGAAATTGATGTTTATTGCATACTAGTTGATGATAATTAAAAATTTGTTCGATTTGGGGATATTAATTTGATTGTTTACATTATAGCTAAAAATTAGGGTTAATTTAAAATCCGAAAATTAGTCCACAATTATTTATAAATATGTTTATTGTTTACTTTACATCAATGTTTGTTATAGTTTAGAATAATGTTTGTTATAGTTTATACAAAAATTAGTGTATAATTAATGATTATTCTGCTAGATTGGTACGGTTAAGCATAAGTAATATTTTTTTATTTAATTAGCGTGCGTACATTACAAGTTTCAGTTGTTAGTATAAAATAAAATTAACTTAATTTATTACAAGTGCTAACATCTAATTGTCATTTACGAAATAGATAAAAAAATTAAACTGTTAACTAAAGTTTAAAATACGTTTTAAAATTCCAAATGTATTAAGTAGGTGATTTAAATATTTGATTGAATTATATAATTTTGAAATGAGAAATAGCAACAAATATCAAACTAAAATCAATTTTTGAAAAAAAAGAAATGAATATAAGAACAATAAATATTCTACAAAAATAAATTTTGTTAAAAAAATAAAGAAATGAATATAATAACATTAAATATCTTGATAGTATTGGTTTTGTAATAAAAATTAAGAAATGAATATAACAAAAACTAATATTATACTAAAATTGATTTTGTAAAAAAATGAAGAAACAAATATAACAACAACAAATGTTCTACTAAAATTGATTTTGTAAAAAAACTAAGTAATGAATATAATGATGATTTGAAAGTAAGCAATAAATATAATCTCAACAAATAATTGACGCTAAAAAATTAAAGCCTTTTGTCCCAAAAGATTTTAATTTAGTTTAGAAAATACAACAACAAAATATACCCCTTGAATGCTAAGTTATGCATTGAAGAGAAGTGAAGTGAAGTGCTATCGAAATTAGACGAAAGTGTGGTGTGTGAAGCCTTTAGTCCTACTTGGCTTTACTTTATTGTTGAAAAGGTAACAATAAATATTCTAGTAAAAATGGTTATGTAAAAAATAAAGAAATGAATGTAATAACATTAAATATTTTACTAAAATCGATTTTCTAATAAAAATTAGGAAATGAATATAACAAGAATAAATATTATGCCCAAATCGATTTTCTAAAAAAAATTGAAATGCATATAATGTTGATTTGAAAAAGAAGCATTAAATACTATTTCAACAAATATTGATGGTAAAAAAAATAAAAGTCTTTAGTCCCAAAAGGTTTTAATTTAATTTAGAAAATACAACAAAAACATAACCCTTGGATGCAAAGTTATGCGCAGAAGATAAGTGAAGTGCTATCGAAATTAGACAGAAGTATGGTGTGAAGCCTTTAGTCTTAATTTTTAATCCTAATTGGCTTTACTTTATTTTAGAAAATACAACAATATACCATTTGCGTGCAAATTATGTGTAGAAGAGAATTGAGCTAAAGTGTTGTGGAAATTACTAACATATATTTTTAAATTAGGTACAATGTTCAATTATTTTTTCGACCATACTTGGATGTATGAAGTCAAAACTCGTATGAAAGGTTCGGTGAAGCAACATTTGTACAATGGTGTACACGAATTTACTAGATTCGCTACATATAGTAATCGAAATAACGAAGAACTTCAATGCCCTTATAGTAAGTGCCAACATTTGAAGCATTGAAAACCAGACACAGTTTAAGTACATATGTATAAATCTGTTTTTGTGCCAAATTATTATTTGTGGGATCGTCATAGAGAACATCTTGCACCTCCACCTAATTTTGTAGCGTCAGAAGACGATCTTGTTATGAAGAACTCAATAGAAGATATGATAGAAGATGTAGCATGATTAATGTTCCCTACCATCCAAGTTGACGATTGAGATGTAAACATTGAAGAAGAATCGAATGTGGGAGCGATTTTTTTTTATGATTTACTGGATGCTGCTAAGAGGCTATTGTGGGATGGTTGTAAAAGTGGAACTGAATTATCAGTAGCCATCGAATACATCACTATGAAATCCAAATTTAACTTTAGAGAAGCTGGATTTACAGCAGTTTTACAAGCTGCAAAACGACATATGCCACATAATAATCTAATGTGCAATAGTCGTTATAAAGTGAAAATACTTATGTTGGCTTTCGGTCTGCTATACCAAAAGATAGATACATGTATAAAAGGTTGTATGTTGTATTGGAAAGATGACATTAACCTTAGAAACAGAAAAATATGCAATGAGGAAAGATACAAACCAAGAAAAAAGAAAGGAAAGGAAGTTACGTACGAGAGAATGCATTGTTTATCCATCACTCCTAGACTTCAAAGCTTATATACGTCTTCAGCTATGACATGTCATATGCGATGGCACAATGTGAGAACAAAGGAAGATGAAACTTTGACACATCCATCGGATGGAGAACACATGAAAACATTTCGATAAAGCATACCTTGCGTTTGCTGTAGAGAGTTTATGTACGGATGGATTTTCATAATTCTCTCAGTTTGATAGTAAATATTGATCTTGGCCTATTATCGTTACTGTATATAATTTACCTCCATGGATGTGTATGAAAACTCCATATATGTTTCTGACTGTTGTCGCCCCTGGCCCTGATGATCTAACATAAGGAATCAATGTTTATTTACATCCATTGATAGAGGAGTTGAAAACACTATGGCACGAAGGAGTTGAAACATACGACATTTTTAGGAAAAAGAATTTCATACGTTCGCTTCTTTGTTAAGGACTATTAGTGATTTCCTTGCATATGGGATGCTTGTAGGTTAGAGTATAGTCGGTCGTCTAGCTTGTCCTTATTGCATGGAGAAAAGACGAGCATTTTCTTTACAGTATGGATAGAAAATTTCATGGTTTGATTATCATCGGTGTTTTCTCCATCCCAATCATACTTTTAGAAGAGATAAAAAAACATCAAAGCTAACAGAGAAGAGAATATACAACCACCAGAGGTTTGGTCAAGCGAATAAATATATGAGATTGTGAAGGACTATCCGAAAATACATGAAACAAGAGTGGAGACAGAAATTCTAGGTAAATTGGACATTCATAATTGGTGCAAACAAAGTGTATTTTAGGAGTTACTGTAACGACCCGCGAATCCGTACCCCTTGAGTTAATACTATTCTACAACAATCAACTCAAGTTGTATAGAAATACGAACCATTTGGGTTAAAGAAGAAGAGATGGAAGAAGAAAACAGGAAACAACAACAGAATCTAACCATCGCAGCGAAATAAAATATAATAGATAATATATAATCTTTACTCAACATAAAATATCTCTGTTTATATATATTACATCATCAGAGTACATCAACCACAGCTCAACATCAATATCATACAAATGGATACACAACAACTCAACACAGCGGAATATATATATATACATAACAAGTACGAGAGTACGTATCGTCATCATGCTCGTCTCCTGAGCTCCACATCATCATATCTTGTACTCTATAATACTTGGTCTGACCCGAGCATTACAGTTAAATAACACCCGAGTCAGTCTGGAATACCAGCGTGAGAAAATCACACCCAATTGATTATTAAAGTTTCAAAAATCCTTTGAAAATAAAGGCATCTCGTAAGACCACGCCACAAATAAACATGTCGGGTTTTTACCTTACGATAGCTAAAACAATTTTTATAGAAATCCTTTGATATTATAATAGGGTCTATATACAAATACTTATAAAATAACCGAAATTGTTACATTCATTAAATTCCAGCTACTAGCCACAGAGTGGGTAATACAAACAAAACTCGTACAAGGCTCGTAGGGAGAATGGATTTTCAACTAATGACTAGGCACTGGGGTACCACCTATCACAGTACGGGGCCTAGATCACCATACCAAGGAGTACACCCGCTCCCCTGCAACACAAGGCCGGGACTACCCCTTATTGGATAATCCCGAGTGAGATCACCCCGCGGTTGGGACCAGCAACCGCCCACTAAGCCGAAATAAAAAGGGACATCTAGACTGGAATGACCTCACCCTGCTTGGGTGCTACCCACCTAGCCTTGCTGCATAACCCCTGATTTTCAGTCATTCCCATTTGATGAGGCTTGAGGCTAAGCGTTACCTTTTTTAGAATATATCCCTTAGAATGCCCATCGTCCACCTGACGATGTTTCGCAAGCATTCATCCATACAAGTCCGTCCCGGGTTCGAACGGAACCGAAGGCACTATTCCTACTACATCCATTTTGGAAATATCCTCAGGATTAGTAGCGACTAGCCCTTGCACTTCACTGCTCCATCTTCGAATCCAAACTCGTTTTCACGAAACGTACAAACCGGATCGAAGTGGTTTTCGAGAAACAAATCTCGATCCCTGTCTCTTCGAAACGATCAACGCATTTGGCCAATATTGATAGTCGGTTATCTAACTATCAATTAATATTCACAACATCCATCACACAATAATAATTTTCCAATTTATTTATTTATCTCAAAAATACCTTCACAAGATATATTTTCACTTTTCAAATTCCTTTGAAAACAGTTTTAAAACCATCTTTCTTTTCAGAATAAACTTTCCCAAATATTTTCTATCTCAACTGAAATCACCAAGCACAAAACTAGGTTTTCTAAATTAATTTAAAACACTTTACTTTTAAAAATATACTTTAAAATATTCAAGTTAAAATTACTTTAATAATTTGTTAAAAATACATACTATATGAATATTTGAAAATAAGGTTACTTAATAAAATATAAAACTAGATTTCTACCTTTAAAAAAAACAAAATACCAAGTCGCTCTTTAAATAATTACTGCTATAATAGATTTAAGGAAATACTTACTTTTATAATTTAAATATTTAGAAATAATAAGTTTTTCAAAACATACCTTCTTAAATAACTTTAAAGCTTTTAACTTATATTTAAAAATTTATTTTGAAAACGTACTTGGTTATCCAGGGAGAATTTTCAATCTCAATCACTTAAATCAATTTTCCAAATCGATTCCCAATTTATTCCATTTGAAATAAATTTCTTTACTTATCAGTTTATCTCAAAATTCATTAATTATGGACTTTATTTTTTTTATAATTATTTTCCGATTGATTTTATATCATTTAACTGAAATATACAAATTCAGCTTCTTCCCAATTTCTTCTGTGTTCTTTTCAATAAATTGGATCTTAAATTTAAATTTTATATAAATGTTTTGTTTTATTTTTTAAAATAATAACACTGAAACTTAAAATTCATTAATCTTCTGATTATACAAATTTCCCTTACCAAACTTAAGACTTATTTATTAGAATTTTACAGGCACTTTATTTCTTTTCCAATTCATTCTTAAATTTGTTCAAGTTTCCATATTTATTTTACTTATAAATTCATTTCCTTTATTTCTCTTTCCGAACTCAAATTTATATTTCTGGTAATTCATTATACCCAATTATATCAACCAAGCAATAGCATTCAATACTTCCACATAATTCATTATAGAATTATCAAATAATCAGAACAGAGAATACTAAATAATTTAAATAAAAGTTGAGGGGTCCAGTTGGATCCCTCCATCCTGTTTTCCCTGCATCCACAGACGTTAGCATCACATAATATGCCAATTTCAAATGTTACTATACTCTATTCAATCATTCAATTCAATCATTCAATCAATTATTTAAATTCAATCATTTAAATTCAAATTTAAACTGAGTGAGATTAACTCACCTTGCGTTTCTTTTCTTTTTATTTTTATTTGCAAATCTGATCCAATCTCGACTTGTCCCTTTTCGGATTTTGACCTTGAATAAATATTAGATGCTTTTATTAATATCCAAACAATTTGAATAATAAATTTCCATTTGATAAATTTAATTTAAACAAATTTGATTGTTTTTTTTCTAGCTAGTTTAAACAATAGTCGAATTATCCTAATATGCATTTTAAATAAATACCTTCGGTACCGCTTGAGAAAATAATAATTTATATGGGATATTTGAACGAATTTGAACAATCAATTACCTTTATAAAAATTTAATTGACTAATGTTGTAATTTAACTAAAATTTCCTTAAGTAAATTACTTAGTAACTGAAATAATTAAATGAGCAAATAAATTACCAAACCTAATATTTCAAATAAACTTGTACCTATAAAATGGATATAGGTTATTAAATTAAATTATATACCTAACTGGCAAACGAATCAAGGCCGCCAACGCGCCCCTTCCAGCGTTCGAGTTCGACTCAAACCTCCCCGCCAGCACCTAGTTTGCATCGCGAACTCCAGTAGTCGCGTACCTTCCCCAACCTGTCACGGCTCCGCCCCGCAACACCACTACCCCGACCTCACCTGCTAGCGTCATCCACCAAACCCACGTCGTGCTCTCCCCGCCGAGTTCGCGAAATCCAGCTTGCGTCATCGCCGTGCTGCCTCCATCATGCACCCACGCACCTCTTTTCCTCTCGCGATCCCCTCCAAGCCCATCACCCAGTCGCTCGAGCATCGCGATGTAACGAGATTGCGTCTACGCTTGAACAGCCGACGAGATTCTGCTTTTTGAGATCGTCTACCTCTTTTTTTTATTAAAACTGATTTGTGAATTACTGGGGGAAAGAGGGATTATTAGAAGTGTTGGCTATAATTTCGTGGAGAAAAAGGAATTTGTAATGGTGACTTCGAACTGTAAAGAGGGAGAACACTACAAGATATTTTTTTATGGCCACTGTCGCGTGTTGAAGAAGGAACGAGATGTGATGAAGACGGCTTGGTTTTTTTTTTAAAAAAAAAAAGGGAAGTGTATTCGAGAAGGCACAAGCAGCCTGTTGAAAAAATCTAGCTACAGTGACAAGAAAAGAAAGCAAAAAGTTTAGATGTGAAGGAATGCTGTTGAAGTTTTGACTAGTTATTAAATTTGAATTTCGATATAAATTTTTAGCGGGTTTATATAACTTACGCTCACACCACAACTCCAATTACTAGAAATTAGAAATCCGATAATAAAACAATATTACGGGTCCAAATGGAGTTGATTTCGCTGAATTCCGAGACTGTGCCTAGGAAGGCTATTTTTAAATTCAATTTAAACGATACATTTTTAAAACTGAACAAATCAGTGTTAAATTCAATTTTTAACGCTTCTATTATCTTCAATGTTATCAATATAAATTTTATAAGCCTTCAAATCATTTAATCAGCTTTAAAGATCAAGATTCAATATTTTACCCAATTCCAATAATTAAATACAACAATTAATTATTCAATAAATATTGATATTTGAAACTCAAGTTAAAATTTAACCTTTGAATATTTAAAATTAATTAAATATTCTAATTTCAAACGCTCAAAAATTTCGGGTCGTCACATTCCTCCCCCCTTAAAAGAATTTCGTCCTCGAAATTACTAGTTTGGAAGAATGATCCCTAACCCATTAACTGTCTCCTTAACTCCAATAGTTTTAACCACTTGCCTAAATAAATCTTTTTATCAAAGACACTCTAACCATTTTCCCAACCTGACCATAATTCACAAACAACAGTACTTACTTCTACCATTCAAATTATAAATTCAAATTCAAATTTAAATTCAAAATCAAATTTTGAATTATCAAAATTTCTCAAAAATTTTCTAACTCTAAATTCCCTAAAAATTTCGCCAGCGTCTCCTTTGCGCGGCTAGCTCGGTACAACTACAAAATGGCTCTACGACCTCCCAAATCCAAAAAGAAAACAAAAAGCCAAGTGGCTCGATCCAAAAACTCAATCAAATTTCACAGAAATTTAAACACATACCTTTTTGTCAGGCAATTCAAATTTATCTTTTGAAATCAAAACCAATTCTCCTTTCCCTTTTATAATACCTGCATATCCTGCTTAGTACTAATATCCAATCACAAAATTCCCAAAACATTTTTCGACTTCTTCACAAAATGTCAATATCTATTCATTCAAATATTATCTTAGAATATATTTGTAGTATCAATTTCCAATTAAGAATTCACCCTTCCTTATACTTAAATTTAAGCATTTTATATGTTTTTTATACTTATTTTCATTTTACCACTTTAGTTTAGATCTATTTCTATTCAAATTAATTCTTTCATTTCCATACGAATTCAATTTATCTTTTAACTCTGAATATATAAATTTTATTTGTCATTTATTACTAATTCATGTCATTATTTTAATTAGTTTCATTTACTAACTTATTTTAAATTTCCAGTTTGAAATCGTTTTATCGTTAACAAAAAATTTCAAAAATTTTCTAACTCCCTGTTTGCGCCAAAATTGGTCACAAACACCCAATACCGTGAAAGCACCAGCGTATGAATATAAATTAGTGATATTCAAATGCAAATAACAAATCTCAGCAAATAATAGACAGCAATCCAAAAGTAAAGAACAGAGACACAAGTTTTATAGTGGTTCGGCTATCTCCGGCCTACGTCCACTCCAATTTTTTTTTATTGATTATCCTTGAAGATTACAAGTGATTACAACAGTTGTAGTGACCAAATCTGAAGAAAATAGCAGTAATGATGCTATGGAATGATTCTAGCAGCGTCTGGGCTTGCCTCTTCTCTCCAAATTTTCCGACCCCTTTTCTGAATGACCAGGGGTTCTATTTATAGGCGTGGAAGGCTGAAATCCCGCCTAAAACCTGGGGAGACTGCTTGGCACGTGAGGGGGGCCCACAGGCCCGTGTTCTCGGAATCCGTGCCCAGTTTGGGATCGATTCGAAGTGACGTTCGAATCGATCAAGAATCCATCAATTGAGCTGAAATTTGGTGTGAACATTCTTCAACATGTACGTAAGCTCCTGTAAAAATTTCATTGCATTTGGATCAACGGTTTGGAAGATATGATCGATCCAAGTTCAAGAATCCGTGCGTCCTGAATGGTTCGAACCCATGCTTCGAAACCATCTACTTCGAAACCATCCTCTTCGAATCCATAGGGCCGACTCCTTCGAATCCATACCCTTCGAACCCATGCTGTTCGAATCCATGCTTTCTGAAGCCGCCTCCTTCGAGTCCATATCCTACGAGTCCATCCTCTTCGAATCCATCCCTTTCGAATCCTCGTCCTTCGAATCCATGTCCCTTGCTTCGTATCCATCATCTTCGAATCCATGTCCTCTTCGAATCCATCCCCTTCTTCGAATCCATGTCCACTTCGAATCCATCTCCTTCTTCGAATCCATGTCTACTTCGACTCCATCTCCTTCTTCGAATCCATGTCTACTTCGACTCCATCTCCTTCTTCGAATCCATATCTACTTCGACTCCATCTCCTTCTTCGAATCCATGTCTACTTCGATTCCATCTCCTTCTTCGAATCCATGCCCACTTCGAATCCATCTCCATTGCATTGAAGCTACTCCTTTCGAACCCATCATGTTCCCATCGATTCGAAGCGTCATCGATGCGAACCTCCTGGGTTCGAACCTGATGGGTTCGAACCTGATGGGTTCGAACTACGTACTATTCCTACTTTGAATCCATCATATTTCCTTCATACGAACTCCGATTAACCTGAAATTCAAAACATAGCCTTTCATAGTCCTTATCATCATTTCCAATCAATTTCGTCCCGATCGGAGTTCAACAAAATTTTGACGATATCCATTGTAGCCTTATCTCCAGTCCTGATATCCATAATTCCTTGCCAATTTGTTGATATTCCAGTTTTGACCAAAAAATGGGATAACATTTTGCCCCCCAAAACATGCCTTGTGATAACAAGGCGTGTTTTGAATAATTACGAATCCAATATCCGAAGTCCACAGCCATATTGCCAGAGTATATCGTCCTTGACTGCTTCGAGTCGATGTCCAATTCCATATCCAATAGCCAAAGCCTTAGCCAATTCCGTATCCATTCGAACTCGACAACCAAGTTCCAATCCATCCTTATCCAATAGCCAATAACCGGAGCCAGGACCTCTCCGGGTCGATATCCAAATCCATAACCTCTCTGGGTTCCTGTCAAGCGTGATCCACATCCGACGACCGTGGTCCAGTGTCCC
Organism: Allium cepa; assembly: GCA_030765085.1. Taxonomy (NCBI): domain Eukaryota; kingdom Viridiplantae; phylum Streptophyta; class Magnoliopsida; order Asparagales; family Amaryllidaceae; genus Allium; species Allium cepa. The sequence continues at coordinate 850,756,056 of CM060938.1, forward strand.
TGGACGTTGAGTTAACCTCTCCGGGTTCTTGCCAAGCGCAATCCATACTTGACGACCTTGGTCCAGTGTCCCTGGACGTTGAGCCAACCTCTCCGGGTTCTTGCCAAGCGCAATCCATACTTGACGACCTTGGTCCAGTGTCCCTGGACGTTGTAAAATGGCATGGCTTAAGTCCTAAGCCGAATCCTGATCTCTCCGGACCCTTGCCGAGCATAGTCCATACTCGACGACCTGAAAATAATAAATGATAATAGAGGGCCTAAGTCCTAGGCCGAATCCTGGTCACTCCGGACCCTTGCCAAGCATTGTCCATACTTGACGACCTGAATGAGTCAATCTTCCTTGTTTGGGTAAAGTGACTCATCCCTTGCCAGGCATAATCCATACCCGACGACCATTTATCAAAAACCAGATAAAAGTCCAACCAAAATTTATTCCAAAATCCAAATCCGAAATTCAAATCCGAAATCCAAATCCAAATCCAAAATTCAAATCCAAACCAGAAAACCAGAAATCCAAACCAGCATCCAAAACCAAAAACAATCATCCACAGGAAAATCCAAATAAAAAAGCAAGAAAAACCAGGAGCTCAATCCAAGCTCCAAAACCAAATCCAAAAAAGAAAAGCAATGTCCAATCTAAAAGCAAGAAATAAATTTCACAAACCATAGCATCCCGGTTTATCATCATTCAGAGCATGCCTAGGGGCTATCTCCGTCCCCGTACATGTGTAAATGACTTTACCGTTTGCTAGTAGCTTGCTACTTATTCCATATTATCCTGGTCAATGGATGATCAATCGACGATCATCCCTGGGCCTCCCATCATCACGGCGTGAGGTGGTCGGTGGTTGCTCCTGCTCCACCGTTGCATCCCGAGTTCCAACGTATTGTTGTAACTGTCCATTCCTTACATGCTCCTCGATTATATCCTTTAGGTGCCTGCAGCTGTTGGTATCATGTCCATCCAGATCATGGAAGAGACAGTGCCTTCCTGATGTCCTTTCCCGCTCTGTTGGTTCCCTCCTAGCCGGCCTTCGGTAGGGAAGGCGATTCCGAGTTTCCAGGTATATCCGCTCCAGCGTCTCGTTCAATCCTGTGTATGTGGAAAACTTTGGATCCTTCCATCGCTTCCTAGCGTTTCCAGAGTCGTCATCTAACTTCCTTTTTCCTTTATCCTTATCCAAACCATTTTTGGATATCGCTCCAACCTCGATTGCATTAGCCTTCTTCAACTTTAAATCTGTACTTGCATCTTCTTGCCGAAGGAACCTTTCTGCCTCATGAAAGAATTCGTCGAGATTTTGCGGGGGATCTCGTATCAGAGATACCTTGAAATCCGAATTCTCCTTGACTCCTGATACTGCTGCCATTAAAACCATTGATGGATCAGGCCGATCCACCGAAGCGACTGCCGCACTGAATCGAGTTAGAAAAGCTCTAAGCGATTCGTCCATCCTTTGCTTCACCGATGTTAAAGTCATTACGTTCTTCGGCCTCTTGACGTGAACCCGGAACTGTCCCAGAAACTTTTCCACTAATTCCTTCCAAGTCCTGATAGATCCTTCTTCCAGCTGCCTAAACCACATTGCAGCTAAGTCCTTCAAATACAAAGGGAAACATCGGGCCATCACTTCCTCCGATGCCCCCAGCACTTCCATGTGTCTGGTGTACCTCATTAAGTGATCTGTTGGATCCGTCTTACCATCATATACCTCCACGCTAGGTAGCTTGAACTTAGACGGATTCTGAGCCATCCTTATCTCCCGAGCGAATGGACTTCTATTCACCCCTTCCAAATCTCCGTTTGTCAAACCACCTCGCATAGTCTTCCTGATCATTTCTACTAATCCTATATTGTCTGGTAGGGGTTGCCCCCCATGCCCCCGAGGGAACTCTGGTACATATTCCTCGTGTGGCTCACTAGCAGCAACGTTAGCTCTAGCTTGTTGAATTCCTTCCAAAGGTTCTCCTGCATTGAATCCTGTGGGCCTGCCCCCAAGCCCTTGTTGATTGCCTTCTGGCTCCGTATCCTGTCCTTCATTGGGTTCCACAACCCTAGCTCCTTGTCCTGCATCCGCAGCTGCTGTAGCTGTTCCTAAGTTCTGCATCCCTGCAGCTCTCATTTGTTCCAAGAAAGTTTGCATCATTTCCTGTTGACTTTTCAACAATCTCTCCTGCAAAGAATTGGCCATAGCTTCCATTTCATCCCGAGTTATGTAGACCGAAGCCTGTCCTTCCTCACCTCCGGAGGATGCTTGTTGACTTCCTCCTTGTTGGCTTCTCTCAGCCCTTAGCCTTCTGCTATTCTGCCTTGTCATTGTCTTCCAAATCCAAATTCCTCAAACTCTTCAAATCCGATGCAGCGGGTGCTAGTTGTTCTCAGTGAAAGCACCAAAATATTTGCGCCAAAATTGGTCACAAACACCCAATACCGTGAAAGCACCAGCGTATGAATATAAATTAGTGATATTCAAACGCAAATAACAAATCTCAGCAAATAATAGACAGCAATCCAAAAGTAAAGAACAGAGACACAAGTTTTATAGTGGTTCGGCTATCTCCGGCCTACGTCCACTCCAATTTTTTTTTATTGATTATCCTTGAAGATTACAAGTGATTACAACAGTTGTAGTGACCAAATCTGAAGAAAATAGCAGTAATGATGCTATGGAATGATTCTAGCAGCGTCTGGGCTTGCCTCTTCTCTCCAAATTTTCCGACCCCTTTTCTGAATGACCAGGGGTTCTATTTATAGGCGTGGAAGGCTGAAATCCCGCCTAAAACCTGGGGAGACTGCTTGGCACGTAAGGGGGGCCCACAGGCCTGTGTTCTCGGAATCCGTGCCCAGTTTGGGATCGATTCGAAGTGACGTTCGAATCGATCAAGAATCCATCAATTGAGCTGAAATTTGGTGTGAACATTCTTCAACATGTACGTAAGCTCCTGTAAAAATTTCATTGCATTTGGATCAACGGTTTGGAAGATATGATCGATCCAAGTTCAAGAATCCGTGCGTCCTGAATGGTTCGAACCCATGCTTCGAAACCATCTACTTCGAAACCATCCTCTTCGAATCCATAGGGCCGACTCCTTCGAATCCATACCCTTCGAACCCATGCTGTTCGAATCCATGCTTTCTGAAGCCGCCTCCTTCGAGTCCATATCCTACGAGTCCATCCTCTTCGAATCCATGTCCCTTGCTTCGTATCCATCATCTTCGAATCCATGTCCTCTTCGAATCCATCCCCTTCTTCGAATTCATGTCCACTTCGAATCCATCTCCTTCTTCGAATCCATGTCTACTTCGACTCCATCTCCTTCTTCGAATCCATGTCTACTTCGACTCCATCTCCTTCTTCGAATCCATGTCTACTTCGACTCCATCTCCTTCTTCGAATCTATGCCCACTTCGAATCCATCTCCATTGCATTGAAGCTACTCCTTTCGAACCCATCATGTTCCCATCGATTCGAAGCGTCATCGATGCGAACCTCCTGGGTTCGAACCTGATGGGTTCGAACCTGATGGGTTCGAACTACGTACTATTCCTACTTTGAATCCATCATATTTCCTTCATACGAACTCCGATTAACCTGAAATTCGAAACATAGCCTTTCATAGTCCTTATCATCATTTCCAATCAATTTCGTCCTGATCGGAGTTCAACAAAATTTTGACGATATCCATTGTAGCCTTATCTCCAGTCCTGATATCCATAATTCCTTGCCAATTTGTTGATATTCCAGTTTTGACCAAAAAATGGGATAACACTCCCAAAATTTCTGAAAATTTTTGGCAGAGTCCCCTTTGTACGGAGGAGCTTTTGCAATTTGACAAAAGAGATAAATATATATACATCGACCCACACGGTCGGAAAACCAAAAAGAGTTCATATTTCCTATTTTTATTGCGTAGGCGTACCTTATTTAGCATTTTTAAGCAAGCAGCTTATTATTTTTAGCAAACAGCACAACCAAATCCAGCCAAACGGCTTCCCAGTACCAGTACTTACTCAATTTAAACATATAAGTACTATATATATAAGGTTTATAGCATTTCACTTAAATTTAAATAGCTAAAACATCAATGTTGTAACAATGCATATGATATACTGGCATAAACACATAAATTTCACATAAAATGCATGTTAATTAATTTTCATAAGCATATAAAAGGTTCCAACACTTATTACAATTGCTTATAATCAATTCTCAAACCATTCCATTCAGTTGAAGTGATTTACAGCTTATGCGCTTATATTTAATTCATTTTAAGCAAAACAACCTCACATTCATTCCAATTGATTCCAAAATCATTTCATTTCACTTCTAATAATTCATAGAATTTTATCCAATCTCGTTTACATCAAACGATCCATTTCCTTATGCAATTCGACAATATTAGTGTGAATAAATAATTACTTAAGCTTTATAACCATTTAAATTGATTCCCACTCAATATATACTTGATTCCATCCCAATTTAATTTATTCACATACTCCCATTGCATTTCTTTCACATCCAAAGAGTTCTATTCTAAAATATTTTATCATACTCGACAACCAATATAACCATCTCACAATTTACTTAAGTTATTTATTTTTATTTTTTTAAATTATTCCACCCAATAACTTAAGTTTATTTTATTCAACTAACTTCCCTTCAAATCTTTGATTTGTTTTTCCTTAGGTCAAATCCCAACCATTTTATTAATTTATCAGATTAGTTTATTCTTTTATATATTTTTAAACTTTAGTTCACATTAACATTTCATTATTGAATTTATTAATAAGAAGGTTATTCAATTCATGCTTCAATTGGATTTGTTTTCCTCTCAAATCATTTTTATTTTGATCCAATTACATATAATTTCAATTCATATTTAATTCAAACAAGCTCATATTCAAATCAATTGATTTCAAAATCAATTTTATTTACATTTACCAGCTCGTAGAATTTTATTTCTTAAGTTTTATAGCAAATTTTAAATTGATCTCCAACTAAATTCATTTCCAATTCATTTCTATTTTATCTTACATAATATCTTATTTCATAGTGCATAGGTTCCATACGAACCCATTTTTATTTAGCTCGACACAATTTTATGTTTTGTATATCACTAACCATTTCCAATTAAAACAAACTCATATCAAATTTAATCGATTTTAAAATCAATCTATTTTATACTCGCCAAGTTTTTATTTAAGCTCAACCGCCTCCATGCTTGTATATCATTAATTCAAATCCATTTGAATTTTAATTCACATTCTCAATTTATCAAGATAATATCCAAGCACACAATTAACTCGTTATATTCATATTGGATTTTATTTGCAACTTACATCATTTCTATTGTAATCCAATTCCAACCTACTCCACTTATATTTAATTCACTTACGATTCCATTTCTAAGTCCTACAAGTCACAAATTTATTTATAATCCAAGTGTATAATATATACACATATTCATTTCACAATTATAACCATTTACCTTTCAACTTTATATCAAATTTAATCCAATTCATTCAACAACACTTCCAATTATAATCCAATTTAATTCAATTTAAATTTCAATTTTATTTAACTTATCTCAAGTTAAATTCAAATATATTTTCTTCACTTTCATTCACTTAAGTTATATTTTATTTCCCGGATTAAAATTTTCCATCCCTTCTTATTAATATCAACTTTACTTTATCAGTTCAATAGTTGATTCGTTTATTCATTCACAAATTCATTTCCAACCAATGAATTTTGTTCTCAAACATTAATTATTTTTAGTCCATTTGAACTTATTCTGCTCCACATTTAAATTAAACATCATCCAATATCCAATTTCATTTCATTCCATTTGCATACCATATTAATTAATCAGTTACTTATAAATTTTAGTCTTAAAACTTTGTTTATTTAATCCAACTTAACTAATTTTCTTTTCCAAACTTAAGTTCAACATTCAATTTTAAAAACATATATATATATCACCAAATTATTCCCTTGCATTTTCAAAATCAACCAAATTCCTCCAACAAACATTAATCCAAAACATCCTGGTAGCAATTCCTCTTTTGGAAACTCGAAAATAAATATCGATGATGCTGCAGTCATCACCGAAATTATTTTCCAGCGACCGTAAGAGTTCAATGCTTTTCTCTTCTTTAAAAACCCTTCTAATATTTTTAAATTCCAAATCTCTCTAGATTTCAAATCCGATTCACAGATCCATTTGTATATGAATTGGTTATGTTAATTTATTCCTTAATCTTTAGTTATTATTTCAATCTTTATTCAATTATCATACATTGATAATAATTTAATATTTATCACTTCTAACATCCAAACATCCATGTATAGCTATAATAATTAAGAAAATCATTTCCTTTATATACAAAATAATTTTGGGTAAAATTATTTCATTTACCCTATTTAAAACAATACTGTGTCGGTATATCTTGTTTAAGAGTTTAGTAATCCCTATCGATGACATGGCGTACCCATAAACACTCAACCGATAAATCAACGCAATATAAAAACAATTTTATATTCACTAACAAATACGCGCTCATATCTATTAATACGCTCAAACTCATTCTAAAGTACCATAGACTCTATTTTATGAGTAATTCCCACCAGAGCCAAGGTTATCACCAACCTATGCTCTGATACCAAGTGTAACGACCCGCGAATCCGTACCCCTTGAGTTAATACTATTCTACAACAATCAACTCAAGTTGTACAGAAATACGAACCATTTGTGTTAAAGAAGAAGAGGTAGAAGAAGAAAACAGGAAACAACAACAGAATCTAACCATCACAGCGAAATAAAATATAATAGATAATATATGTTGGGCGTGTTCTCACCCAGAAGTCCGAACCAACTCGACCCAAAGCGTCACCGGACCAGGCGCTACCGAACCTCTCCATGTCCCTGCCGAACCGACCACTTCCAGCCGAACCAACCACCTCCAACACTTAGACCGGACCAAGGACTACCGGTCCAAATCCATGCAATCGAGCCAAAGCTAGGAAGGCACTGCCGAACCAAAACAACTTCCATCCACCTGCCGAAACAAAGCATCTCCAACACCTGCCGAACCAACCACTTCCCCTCATAGCCAAACCAGCCCACTCCATTCACTACCGAACCGGCCCCTTCCATCCACTACCGGTCCAACGCCACCGAACCAGATCACCGGACCACTTCACCACCGAACCAACCTACCTCCACACTTAACCGGACCAACCACCATCGAACCAAACTCACTCCCAACCTACCACCGGTCCAAACAACATACCACTCTCCACCGAACCATGGCGTTGCTGGACCAAAGTTGCCAGGCCAGATTACTTCAGCCCAGGCCCACCAAGGGCTATATACATTCAGGACCCCTGCCCCCAGCCTCGCTCTATAAATAGAGGGGCAGGGGTACAACAATGGCAGACAAGTTTGAGAGCTCAAGCACGGATAGAACTTTCAAACAAATTTCAGTTACTTGTAATCAAAGCTTTGTACTTGTAATCTGAATAGAAAAGGAGAATAACATATAAAATGGACGTAGGCAAGTTCTAGCCGAACCACTATAAATCTTTGTGTCTTTTACAGTTTAGTCCCTGCTTTTTATACATTTGCATAAATTACCCGAATCACTAAGAACAACTTAAAATCGAATAAATCATACGACTTGGAGATGTTTGCCCCTTTTCTGTGCAAACATTTTTGGTGCTTTCACTGAGAACAGGAGCTCGAAGCTTTAGCTTCTCCCACTTAACCCTTTTTCTATCAGCATCATTCATTGCTTGGAAAAAATGCCTCTCGGACGGAAGAAAGATGCTAACAAAGGAAAGAACATCGCAACTAGCAGTATCCCAGGTCCAGTGATCAGAGATCAAGACAATCGTCCGGTTCCAACAGCAAATGGAAATCAGGCAAATCCGACAGCCCCTGCTACGGAATAACCAATTACAAGGACGGATCTGGACAGGGTTGTGGCTGAAGTAACTAATCGCTTCGCATCTCAACAAGAAGCCTTGGTGGATCAACTCATGTCACGCTTAAGGGATGCTAAAGAATCCAACCGCAACATTGAATCATGGGGTGAGTCCCGGTCTGGAGGATCTAGGAGAGGACAAAGGTCTTTCTTCTTCGAAGAGGCTAACAACAGAAACAACTATGGTAGGAGCCGAGCCCGGCCTCAGCCAGAATTCCGACCCGAAGAAACACTTGGAACCGAACCCAATGGGGGAGGTACCAGGCAAGGGTCGGATGTAGCTGAGCCCGCCATGCTACCTAACCATGGAAACACCAAAGGACGGGGCCGAGCTGGAGTCCAGCCCGAAGTTGGACCCGTGGAAGTGCTGAGAAGAGAGCCCAGCAGGGAAAGATCAAGGCAAGGGCCAACTGTGGCTGACCCCAGCATGCCCCCGGAAGACCAGAGGCAGCCGTTGGAGAATGTTAGGAGTGATAGACGACACCATCCCTACAGGTCATCCGGACGGAATCAATCCCGCAGGGAAGAACCAAACTCATTTCTATCCGCTCCAAGTTCTGATGAAATAATGGCGCGATTGTTCAGAGAGTGCGTCCAACGGGAACAAAGGGATCGAGGGATCGGTGCTAGGGTAACCAGCCCCTTCACCCGCAATATCGAAACTGCCATCACCCCCCGGGAATGGAAAATGCCAACAATGGAACCTTACAAGGGAACCTCTGACCCCGTTGTACACTTGCAGAGATACACACAGCATATGCTAATGAGCGGAGCAACACAGGGAGTGTTGTGTAAATGCTTTCCACTATTCTTGGCAGATCTAGCTACCTCCTGGTTCTGCCATCTGCCCCAAGGATCCATCAGCTCATGGGAAATGTTGAAAGAAAAGTTCATCAGCCAGTTCCGCATTCATGTGGAACAACCCAAGGACGCTTATTCCCTATCTAATATCAAACAAAAGCCCGAGGAGACAGTGCAACAATATCTAACTCGATTCAACACCGCAACAGCCGTAGTCCAAGATGCCGATGAGAAACTTATCCTAATGGCCCTCTGCAGTGGTGTGCATCCGGATATTAAGTTTGCTAGGAGACTAACGAAAGAAAAGCCAGCTGCCTTACCCGATTTCTTCCATGAAGCCGGGAAATATATGAGACTTGAGGACGCTGCCATTGAAAGGCAGACAGGGCAACAAACCAAGGTAGCTCATGGCAACACATCCGCAGTAGCAAAGGACGTTCAAAGAAATGACTCTAGAGATAGTGCTGGGGGCAAGAAGGGGGAGAAGCGCTTACATAGGCCAGGACCGAGATTTGACTCTTACACTCCTCTAAATGAAACAATCGAAAACATCTTCTTGGCCACCCAAGACGAAGTTAGATACAAGCGCCCCCCGCACAAGAAGGAATCAGATAATGCAATTAAGTCTGGAAAGTTCTGCCGATTCCACGAATCTCATGGGCATGACACCAATGAATGCCATCATCTCCGGGACTTGATTGAAGAACACATCAGAAGGAAGAGACTAGAGCGCTATGTGAAAGGCCAGAACAGGACTTCAACTCCTGTCAATGAGAACCCGGGGCTGCCCCTCCCGGAAGTAGGCGGAGGAAATCGCAACACCAACGGCTCCAGTCAAGAGAAGATAGTGGTCCTTACCATATCAGGAGGACCACACATCGCCGACAGAAGCTGGGCAGGGATGGAGAGATACGGTAAGTCGCTTAAAAACAATGAAGGCTACGTTAATTCTATTACCGAAGAACGCCACCCGAAACAGAAAGAGAATGATGACATCACATTCAGTAGACGTGATCTAGAGGGAAGGCAGTACCCTCACATGGATCCTATGGTCATCTCTGCCTGGTTCGGTCCAGCCAAGGTTTTTCGAATTCTAGTAGACACTGGAAGTTCAGTAAATGCCCTATCCAAGCATGCTTTCGACAAAATGAAGCTATCAATGAAGGATGTGTCTCCCTGTAGCAAACCGCTGCATGGCTTCACTGGGGATGCAAAGATGCCTCTCGGGCAACTGGACCTCTTTGTCGAAATAGGAAGTCATCCCCGCTCCACTGTGCGAAAACAAACATTTGTACTAATAGAGAACCACTCGGCCTACAACGCCTTTTTGGGAAGACCAGCCTTGTCTGACTTCCAAATTGTCCTAGCCCCGTAGTGCCTGAAGATGAAATTTCCAACAGATAACGGAATAGGAGAAATAGAGGGAGATCAAGACGCCGCTCGAGATTGCTATGTGACTGAACTTCGCAATAACCGTAGGAAGGATAAAGGGAAGGGTGCAGAGACTTCTCTCTGCAAGAAAAACTCGGAAGCATAGCAATTAAAGAAAGCCCCTCCTCTTCGATATACCAGCGATCCTTTCAACGAATTAGACCCCAGGGACAAAGAGGAGGAGGCCACTACCGAGCCTGCAGAGGCTATGGAATTTGTATTTGTAGACAAACACGACCCAAGTAGACTGCTGAGAGTCGGGTCTCAGTTAAGAGTAGAGTTGAAGGATCAACTCGTCGATTTTCTTCGCCACAACATGGATGTATTTGCATGGACACACGCCGACATGACAGGAATCTCCCCAGGCGTAGCATGCCACGTACTGAACATCGATCCCACCAAGGTGCCGGTGAAGCAGAAAAAGAGAAGCATGGGGGCAGAACGATCAGCAGCCCTCGAGGAAGAAGTAAAGAACTTACTTGCCAATGACTTTATACGAGAAGCCATCTACCCAGAATGGATCGCCAACCCGGTACTGGTAAAGAAGGCTAATGCGAAGTGGCAAACATGCATCGACTTCTCCAACTTAAATGACGCTTGCCCGAAGGACTGCTTCCCACTCCCCCGAATCGATCAGCTCGTGGATAGCACAGCCGGACACGAACTCTTATCCTTTATGGACGCATACTGAGGATATAACCAGATCCCTATGCACGCCCCCGATCAAGACCACACTAGTTTCATCACTGACCGGGGATTGTACTGCTACAAAGTAATGCCTTTCAGACTTAAAAACGTCGGAGCTACTTATCAGCGCCTCGTCAACAAGATGTTTGCGGAATTAATAGGATGAACTATGGAAGTTTAGGTGGATGACATGCTGGTAAAATCGAAGAAAGCCGACGATCATATAAACCACCTAGACGAGATGTTTCAAGTACTTCGCCAATATGGAATGAAGCTGAATCCTCTAAAGTGCTCCTTCGGAGTATCGTCGGGAAAGTTCTTGGGATTCATCGTCCATGCCAGGGGATTGAAGCAAACCCCGAACAAGTCCGGGCTTTGCAAGATATCAAGATACCATCCACTCGAAGAGAGATGCAAAGCTTAAACGGAAAGGTGGCTGCCCTAAGCAGGTTCATCTCTAAAGCAACCGACAAATGCATCCCTTTCTTCAAAGCTCTTAAGAAAGACAAAGGAAAGTTCGAATGGACTGACGAATGCTCGACAGCCTTCCTTAACCTAATCGAACACCTTTAGAGACCACCAGTACTCTCAACTCCAAATGAAGGCGAAGAACTATACGTATACCTTGCTGTATCATCCCATGCTTTAAGCGCCGCTCTGGTAAGAGAAGACAACCGCGTGCAACGGCCCGTATAATTTGTAAGCAAGAGATTTACAGGGCCAGAAGCCAAATACCCTAAACTTGAAAAGCTAGCATACTGTTTGCTAATCACGTCACGGAAACTGCGACACTATTTCCAATCTCATTCCATCAGAGTTTTAACCGATCAACCGCCGAGGCAGGTACTCCATCGCCCCGACACTTCTGGGCGACTACTTAAATGGTGCATTGAGCTGAGTCAGTATGATATCACCTACCATCCTTGCACCGCCATCAAGGGACAAGCCATGGCTGATTTCATTGCCGAATTCACTACCAATGAAGGTAAAGATCGATCTGAAATAACAAAGGATATCAAGTGGAATCTCTTTGTAGATGGAGCATCAAACGAACAAGGCTCGGGGGCAGGTATTGTGATAATCACCCCCGGGGGAAGGAAGCTGCACTATGCCCTAAGATTGGAATTCGCTGCCACCAACAACGACGCAGAATACGAAGCAGTGATAGCCGGATTACAACTTGCCCTAGAGATTGGAGTCGGTTCTTTATGTCTCCATAGTGATTCTCAACTTATTGTAAATCAAATACTGGGAGAATTCTAGACTCGAGGAGAACGACTCACAGCATATCTAAAGAAGACCAAGCTGCTGCTCAATCAATTCGATCTCTATTTAATCAAACACACTCCTCGAGGAGAGAATCAGGAGGCCGACGAACTGGCAAAGCAAGCTAGCATGAAGAACGGCACCACTTCCGGAACAATAACCATCTCAAAGCAACTAGCCCTGAGTTTCGAGCCAATGAATCTGATAGCTGCAATCGAAGAGGAAACTTGGATGATTCCCATCCGGAAGTACTTACAAAGTTACTTACAAAGTGGCACACTACCCGACGGGCGTAGCGAAATTAAGAAAATCCTGAGGTAAGCTTCTCGCTACACAATACAAGAAGGCATCCTCTATCGGCGCGGCTTCTCTAACCCCTTATTAAGGTGCGTCGCTGGAAGGGAAGCCAAGGAAGTCTTGTCCAGCATCCATCAAGGAAGTTGCGGAGATCGCACTAGAGGGAAGACTCTAGCAAAGAAAATACTCCGATACGGGTATTACTGGCCCACTTTAAACAAAGACGCCTTAGACTTCGTCAAAAGATGTGACAGATGCCAGAAATTTGCTAAGATTCCTCGACTACCAACAAATGAGATTACTCAAATAACCAGCCCTTGGCCCTTTACAGTATGGGGAATTGATTTGATTGGTGAATTGCCGATGGGCCGAGGCGCAGCCAAATATGCTATAGTGGCAGTCGACTATTTCACCAAATGGGTGGAAGCGGAACCTTTAAATAAAATACCTTCGGTAAAAGTTATTAATTTCTTGATCAAAAATGTTCTATGCAGGTACGGGGTTCCACTAAAAATCGTATCGGACAATGGACTTCAATTTGATAGCAAGGAATTCACCGACTGGTGCCGAGAGCATGGAATTCACAAAAGCTTCTCATCTGTAGCTTAACCCCAGGAAAACGGACAAGTCGAAGCTGTCAACAAAATTATCAAAACTCTAATCAAGAAGAAACTTGAAAAGTTAAAAGGCGCTTGGGTGGATGAACTTCCTACGGCACTTTGGGCCTACCGCACATCTTACAGAACATCAACGGGACATGCTCCTTTCTCTTTGGCATACGGATCGGAGGCCATGCTCCCAGTTGAAACTGTAGTGTCCTCCCACCGAAGGATCCACTACAACCCCGAAGAGAATGAAGGACTCCTACACATGTCTTTGGACCTAATTGAAGAAATGATGCAGCACTTAAAGCGGCAGCTCACAAGCAAAAAGTGGCAGCACGATACAACTCCAAAGTCAAGCACCGTAGCTTACAAGAAGGAGACCTTGTTCTCAAACGGATCTTCCCGCGCCCCGGAGCGCTAGATCCTATCTGGGACGGACGCTATGTAATTCATAAAGATCTCCACAATGGAGCTTATATCTTGTCAACAGTGGACGGAGAGGTGTTCCAGAGGGCATAGAACATCCAACACCTTCGTCGATACTTTTCTTAACTTGTACTGCCCATGTGAAGTGAATTAACAAAGAGAATCAGTAGACGTAGGCATTTTCGTGCCGAACCACTTTAAAAATCTTGTCTCTTTTTAGCTTGTTCCTTTATATCTTTGTTGCTTGTTAAGCTTTATCCTTTTCTGTTGAACAAAATCCTGTATAACGGCATTTCCATTCTGGACACTTCACGGCACAACTTCACCTGGAAAAGACCTAACAGGTACTATACGAATCTATGCCCTCGTCAATGAGACACTTTTTCTCCGGCATCCCTCTGCTGTGGGTTAACTCATTGCTCGCGACGGCCCTCAAAGCCAACTGTAATGAGCCGATCATAAGCCACCGAGAAGGCCGACTATAGCCGAGGCAGCTCATTACGGCGCTCGGCTCGCCGACGACTGTGAACCGATTATAAGCCCCAACATAAGGTGTGGCCATCCAGGGGCAGTTCACAGTTGACGATCGGCACCCACGCTAGCCGGCCACGGTAAATCGAATAATACCCACGATTACGGGCCATAATGGCTTGGGTAGTTACTGTGCGCGATCTCGGCTCCGATGTGTCTTAAGTACGGCTGTGGTAAAAAAGAAAACTCCCTTTGGAGGCGTAAGATGTGTGACGAATGTCTCCAAGACCCACAGCTAGGGAAAGTGACTACAAAACCCGTTTGCCACGAACTTAAGCACATCGAAGGCCTTCCGTGATTGGAAGTTTTACTATTTCTTATATTTCCATTTTATTTATAAAAACTCTCCTCCTATCCTCTATAACGATCACTAAAGTACAGGATACAAAATGGGAAACACTCGCTAGTGGAAATGAGAACTCACAATTGGATAACAGGTCACTCAGCTGCATTCCATTCTCAGTCATGCAAGACACTCAAAGCTACCGTCTACAACTAAAACATGAAGGGCGGTACTTCCTTTTCTTGTACATAAACTTGTAACTATAGCCTATTCACACATCACACTAACATTGCGAGACATGAAATTACATTTTAAGCAAGAGCTTAGCATCAAACACGATTAAAGCACATGCATATACACAACTATATTTCTTATGCAACGCATCAAAATAACGATAGCATCCAAATATGACAGAATCAGCTCATGTTATAAAATTACATGTTAAAAATAAAGTCATTCGTTGCAATGACATAATTACAACCTGAAAGTACATTAATGTTTTAGAACTAGTATATACAGGAATGTCAAGTAAAACCAAAAATGCCCGGATAAAGTCAAAATAGTCGGCAGCATCAGAACTTCATCTCTATCCTTCCAACCCCCCAAGATCTACTTGACCGCAGGATCAGAACTCCCAGCATGCTGACCAGAGGTCCCACCTGTCCAATTCAGGAGAAGAATCTATTAGACAAACGATAAACAATCAAGTTAAGGAAAGATTAAAAGGGAAGGCTTACCAGCGTCTGCTCCCTGATCGTCATCCTCCAATTGCACACCCACTTCCTCGGCGGTAATCAGCCGCATGCCCTCCTTCACCGCCACCTTCTCCTCCTTGGTAAACAGTGCGGTAACCACATCCATTCTGAAGGCCGCGCCACCCTCTTTATCCGCCTCAGCCTTGGCCTCCTCCAAAGCCCAGAGATATATCCTAGCCATGACCCGGGGATAATCGTCCATCCAGGACAGGTTGTCCTGCTTCCAAGTATGGAAGTGCATGTCCTAGAGCATCTCATCCATCATCCCCTCATTCTCCTCAAACTCCCTCATCCAGGCCTCGGAAGCCGACAGCCTTCAACGGCAGCATCTCTCTCCAATTGGTGTCTCGAGCAGTCAGCCTGAATGGATTTCCACATCGCCTCCATCTCCTCCTTCGGCTTAGCTTGAGCAAGCTCTGCGGCCTCAAGCTTCCCACATAACTCCTCTATCTGCTCAAGATCCGCTCTCCGAACCTCATCCACAGTGGCAATGGCCATATCAATTCGTTCCTTGCAGGTGGCCTCCATTTTTCGCAGCTCGGCTCTACTAGCCTCCTCCATAGTTTTCTTTAGCCGTCTGGAGGCCGCCTCATGCTGGGAGATCTGAATGGCCTGATCGGCAAGCTGTTTGGCCTGATCAGAAACCATTAGCCGCAGCCGAATGCTAGCACTTTCGATTTCCTCTTAAGCCTTGAACAGTCAGGCGTGATGCTCCATTAACTTGTTGGTCTCTTCAGCCATCCGATCGATGTTTGCCTTGGCCTCATCCCCCATAGTCACAATCCGAGTAGTCAACAAGTCGAGATCCAAAGCCTTAGCCTCATCAAGCACCCTTACCATAGGGTTGCGGGGTAGGAGGTGCTCACCAATAACCTCATCGAAGGAAAAATCATGAGAACTCGGGTCCAGATCTGGATGACCCGCAAATGGGTTACGAACCAAGCCGGAACGATCAACATGAGTAACGGAAGGATTCTCTGATGGATGCGGAGATGGTACGGACTCAGTATCCTTCCCCGTGATGTCATGAATAGGCTGGGTTGGGGGCTGAGGTCCAAGTGAAGGTTCGAACATGGAACGCCTCCTCTTTCTCTTTTGAATATCCTCTTCGATGAGTCCAAGAAGAGGAAGGTAACTGACTACGCCCCGGAACGGTCAGTCGAGGGCTTCGGTTTAGCAGAAGCCTTGAAGAGTTTGAATTGCTCAAGGCGGTGCCGAATGTCTGACGCCTTGGCCGCCTCAACCGTTCCTGGAATAAAAACCAAGTGTTACAAGCACACACGAGACTATAATCCAAGAATCATGTGAAGTTAAAAGAGGAGTCAAAAATTCACCTTGAACCGCCGAAGTTATCCCAGCTGAAATGCTCTCAGAAGATGGACTGGCACCAGTCCTGGCCTTATCAGACTTCTTCGGTTTCCCCACCAAGGCCGACCCTTCCTCCAATCCCTCAAAGGCTTGGCGGAAAGCATCATCCATCCACTCTTGAATCTCACCTGCTTGCCCAGAGGTCAAGGCACCAACTCCACTACCACTCTGTCCTTCACCACCGTTACCACCGTCACCTTCTCCATCACCTCCGCTCTCCTCCTCGCCTCTTTCCTCCTCTCCACTTTCCTCCTCCGGAACATCTGGGCATGTACTGGGAGAGGGTCCATCAGATTTTTTAAGCTTCTTCCCCCCCGATGACTGGAGGTATCGAGAAGGGCCTCCTCTTGCTACTCTTTGTCGTAGCCCCTCCTTTGGCTTTGGCAGCTCTTCCTCAGCCGTATCCCTTTGCTTGACCACAGACTGATGTGGTAGGATTAAGTTGTGTTCCAAGAGGGTGGCATTCCTGATTAAGTAAGAAGCTGACCTATCCCTTCCCGAAATGGCCTCTATCTCCGCGGCCATCCGAACCAGGTGATCATTCTCCACGACCGCAAAGCCACCTGTTGCTAGCAAGAAATAAAAACACATTAGAAGAAGCATCTCAGTCAGAACGGAAATTATAAGTAAGCTTCAACTTACAGCCAGAGATGAAGCGGTGGATCGAAACAGTGTCATCCCGGACGAAGAACCATTCCTTCTTGAACATGGTGAACTTTGAATACAAGTCCAAGACCGGCTTGAAGGACACGGCCGATTCCAAGCTGATGTATGGAGACCCCTTCTTGTAACCCGTACTTTCTCTGGAAAATCACGAATAAGCATGCCAAGATAGCGTAGGAGTTGGGCTGGAGCTGGAAGGGGGCCACCTTCAAATAAGCAACGAAGCTAACTATCCAGGCATTGATTGGAGGAATGGTCCCACACATGCAGTGGTACCTACTATAAGCAAAGTATCCTTCAGGGGGATTATACGGCATGACCCCCTCCCCTGGCAACAGCATACATGCTCTATCAATCCCAAAGAAACGGGAGACAACGTCAAGCTGCTCCTTTCTGAGAGAGCTCGGAAAGCAATCAGGAGGAGAGTTCTGAAGCTATTGGGGACCACACCCATCTACTAGCGATCTCGGGATGGGTCCACGACTTCCGGTCCTGGCTGGGCTGGGGGCACAACGGGGGACTCTCGTCTATCCGTAGATTTTCTCTTTTCTGATCGAGTTTCCACTTTGCGAGACATTTATCTGCAACACCAAAAACAAACACACCGTTAAAACAAGGAGTATGGAGATATAAGAAAACAAGAGCGTGCAGTCTGGAATCTCGTTCGCAATTCAAAACATGAAAGACCGATCGGTAGTTTGAGAATAAGGCCCGTTCGGCCTCGTACTTCTCAAACCCGTCCGGTAGTACAAGGCCCATTCGGCACTTCTCAAGCCGAGTACCACAGTTCATTCGGCACTTCTCAAGCCGAGTACCACAGTTCATTCGGCACTTTAGCCCGCGAGTTCATTCGGCAAACCGAATACAATAGTTCATTCGGCACTTGCTACATTCGGTAGTCAAAAAGCTATTCGACGAGAGAAGGCTAAATCACCTGATTCGGTATTCCAACAAGATTCGGCTGCGAGTTTGATTCGGCAACGAGTTTGATTCGACAACGAGTTTGATTCGGCAGGAAAATTGGTCCGGCTATCTCTCTTGGTAAGGAATAACAGTAACTTGCAGCCCCTACTTATAGGCCAACATGGAACGACCGGACCAATGGGTTCGGCTCTCAGGACCGAATGGGGATAAGCAACCTAAAACAAAGTGTGGCATATACCGGCATATGCCCCACTTTGGGGGGTAAATGTTGGGCGTGTTCTCACCCAGAAGTCCGAACCAACTCGAGCCAAAGCGTCACCGGACCAGGCGCTACCGAACCTCTCCATGTCCCTGCCGAACCGACCACCTCCAACACTTAGACCGGACCAAGGACTACCGGTCCAAATCCATGCAACCAAGCCAAAGCTAGGAAGGCACTGCCGAACCAAAGCAACTTCCATCCACCTGCCGAACCAAAGCATCTTCAATACCTGCCGAACCAACCACTTCCCCTCATAGCCAAACCAACCCACTCCATTCACTACCGAACCAGCCACCTTCCATCCACTACCGGTCCAACGCCACCGAACCAGAACACCGGACCACTTCACCACCGAACCAACCTACCTCCACACTTAACCGGACCAACCACCATCGAACCAAACTCACTCCCAACCTACCACCGGTCCAAACAACATACCACTCTCCATCGAACCATGGAGTTGCCGGACCAAAGTTGCCAGGCCATATTGCTTCAGCCCAGGCCCACCAACGGCTATATACATCCAGGACTCCTACCCCCAGCCTCACTCTATAAATAGAGGGGCAGGGGTACAACAATGGCAGACAAGTTTGAGAGCTCAAGCATGGATAGAACTTTCAAACAACTTTCAGTTACTTGTAATCAAAGCTTTGTACTTGTAATCTGAATAGAAAAGGAGAATAACATATAAAGTGGACGTATGCACGTTCTGGCCGAACCACTATAAATCTGTGTGTCTTTTACAGTTTAGTCCCTGCTTTTTATACATTTGCGTAAATTACCCGAATCACTAAGAACAACTTAAAATCGAATAAATCATACGACTTGGATGTGTTTACCTATTTTTTGTGCAAACAATATATAATCTTTACTCAACATTAAATATCTCTGTTTATATATACAGAGTATATCAATCACAGCTCAACATCAATATCACACAAATGGATACACAACAACTCAACACAGCGGAACATATATATACATAACAAGTACGAGAGTACGTATCATCATCATGCTCGTCTCCTAAGCTCCACATCATCATATCCTGTACTCTATAATACTCGGTCTGACCCGAGCATTACAGTTAAATAACACCCGAGTCAGTCTGCAATACCAGCGTAAGAAAATCACACCCAATTGATTATTAAAGTTTCAAAAATCCTTTGAAAATAAAGGCATATCGTAAGACTACGCCACAAATAAACATGTCGGGTTTGTACCTTACGATAGCTAAAACAATTTTTATAGAAATCCTCTGATATTATAATAGGGTCTATATACAAATACTTATAAAATAGCCGAAATTTTTACATTCATTAAATTCCAGCTACTAGCCACAGAGTGGCTAATACAAACAAAACTCGTACAAGGCTCGTAGGGAGAATGGATTTCCAACTAATGACTAGGCACTGGGGTACCACCTGTCATAGTACGGGGCCTAGATCACCATACCGAGGAGTACGCCCGCTCCCTTCAACACAAGGCCGGGACTACCCCTTACTGGATAATCCCGAGTGAGATCACCCCGCAGTTGGGATCAGCAACCGCCCACTAAGCCGAAATAAAAAGGGACATCTAGACTGGAATGACATCACCCTGCTTGGGTGCTACCCACCTAGCCTTGCTGCATAACCCCTGATTTTCAGTCATTCCCATTTAATGAGGCTTGAGGCCAAGCGTTACTTGTTTCAGAATATATCCTTTAGAATGCCCATCGTCCACCTGACGAAGTTTCGCAAGCGTTCATCCATACAAGTCCGTCCTGGGTTCGAACGGAACCGAAGGCACTATTCCTACTACATCCATTTTGGAAATATCCTCAGGATTAGTAGCGACTAGCCCTTGCACTTCACTGCTCCATCTTCGAATCCAAACTCGTTTTCACGAAACGTACAAACCGGATCGAAGTGGTTTTCGAGAAATAAATCTCGATCCCGGCCTCTTTGAAACGATCAACGCATTTGGCCAATATTGATAGCCGGTTATTTAACTATCAATTAATATTCACAACATCCATCACACAATAAATAATTTTCCAAATTATTTATTTATCTCAAAATTATCTTCACAAGGTATATTTTCACTTTTCAAATTCCTTTGAAAACAGTTTTAAAACCATCTTTCTTTCCAGAATAAACTTTCCCAAATATTTTCTATCTCCACTGAAATCACCAAGCACAAAACTAGCTTTTCTAAATTAATTTAAAACACTTTACTTTTAAAAATATACTTTAAAACATTCAAGTTAAAATTACTTTAATAATTTGTTAAAAATACATGCTATATGAATATTTGAAAATAAGGTTACTTAATAAAATATAAAACTAGATTTCTACCTTTAAAAAAACAAAATACCAAGTCGCTCTTTAAATAATTACTGCTATAATAGATTTTAAGGAAATACTTACTTTTATAATTTAAATATTTAGAAATAATAAGTTTTTCAAAACATACCTTCTTAAACAACTTTAAAGCTTTTAATTTATATATAAAAATTTATTTTGAAAACGTACTTGGTTATCCAAGGAGAATTTTCAATCTCAATCACTTAAATCAATTTTCCAAATTGATTCCCAATTTATTCCATTTGAAATAAATTGCTTTACTTATCAGTTTATCTCAAAATTCATTAATTATGGACTTTATTTTTATTTATTTTTTTCGATTGATTTTATATCATTTAACTGAAATATACCAATTTCAGCTTCTTCTCAATTTCTTCTGTGTTCTTTTCAATAAATTAGATCTTAAATTTAAATTTTATATAAATGTTTTATTTTATTTTTTAAAATAATAACACTGAAACTTAAAATTCATTAATCTTCTGATTATACAAATTTCCCTTACTAAACTTAAGACTTATTTATTAGAATTTTACAGGCACTTTATTTCTTTTCTAATTCATTCTTAAATTTATTCAAGTTTCCATAATTATTTTACTTATAAATTCATTTCCTTTATTTCTCTTTCCGAACTCAAATTTATATTTCTGGTAATTCATTATACCCAATTATATCAACCAAGCTATAACATTCAATACTTCCACATAATTCATTATAGAATTATCAAATAATCAGAACAGAGAATACTAAATAATTTAAATAAAAGTTGAGGGGTCCAGTTGGATCCCTCCAACCCGTTTTCCCTACATCCACAGACGTTAGCATCACATAATATGCCAATTTCAAATGATACTATACTATATCACATCACTCAATTCAACCATTCAATCAATTATTTAAATTCAATCATTTAAATTTAAATTTAAACCGAGCGAGATTAACTCACCTTGCGTTTCTTTTCTTTTTATTTTTATTTGCAAATCTGATCCAATCTCGACTTGTCCCTTTTCGGATTTTGACCTTGAATAAATATTAGATGCTTTTATTAATATCCGAACAATTTGAATAATAAATTTCCATTTGATAAATTTAATTTAAACAAATTTGATTGATTTTTTTTTCTAGCTAGTTTAAACAATAGTCGAATTATCCTAATATGCATTTTAAATAAGTACCTTCGGTACCGCTTGAGAAAATAATAATTTATATGGGATATTTGAACGAATTTGAACAATCAATTACCTTTATAAAAATTTAATTGACTAATGTTGTAATTTAACTAAAATTTCCTTAAGTAAATTACTTAGTAACTGAAATAATTAAATGAGCAAATAAATTACCAAACCTAATATTTCAAATAAACTTGTACCTATAAAATGGATATAGGTTATTAAATTAAATTATATACCTAACTGGCAAACGAATCAAGGCCGCCAACGCGCCTCTTCCAGCGTTCGAGTTCGACTCAAACCTCCCCGCCAGCACCTAGTTTGCATCGCGAACTCCAGTAGTCGCGTCCCTTCCCCAACCTGTCACGGCTGCGCCCTGAAACACCATTACCCCGACCTCACCTACTAGCGCCATCCACGAAACCCACGTCGTGCTCTCCCCGCCAAGTTCGCGAAACCCAGGTTGCGTCATCGCCGTGCTGCCTCCATCACTCGCATGCACCCACGCACCTCTTTTCCTCTCGCGATCCCCTCCAAGCCCATCACCCTGTCGCTCGAGCATCGCGATGTAACGAGATCGCCTCTACGCTTGAACAGCCGACGAGATTCTGTTTTTTGAGATCGTCTACCTCTTTTTTTTTTTATTAAAACTGATTTGTGAATTACTGGGGGAAAGAGGGATTATTAGAAGTGTTGGCTATAATTTCATGGAGAAAAAGGAATTTGTAATGGTGGCTTCGAACTGTAAAGAGGGAGAACACTACAAGATTTTTTTTATGGCCGCTGTCGCGTGTTGAAGAAGGAACGAGGTGTGATGAAGACGGCTTGGTTTTTTTAAAAAAAAAAGGGAAGTGTATTCTAGAAGGCACAAGAAGCCTGTTGAAAAAATCTTGCTACAGTGACAAGAAAAGAAAGCAAAAAGTTTAGATGTGGAGGAATGCTGTTGAAGTTTTGACCAGTTATTAAATTTGAATTTCGGTATAAATTTTTAGCAGGTTTATATAACTTACGCTCACACCACAACTCCAATTACTACGAAATTAGAAATCCGATAATAAAACAATATTACGGGTCCAAATGGAGTTGATTTCGCTGAATTCCGAGACTGTGCCTCGGAAGGCTATTTTTAAATTCAATTTAAAGGATATATTTTTAAAACTGAACAAATCAGTGTTAAATTCAATTTTTAACACTTCTATTATCTTCAATTTATCAATATAAATTTTATAAGCCTTCAAATCATTTAATCAGCTTTAAAGATCAAGATTCAATATTTTACCCAATTCCGATAATTAAATACAACAATTAATTATTCAATAAATATTGATATTTGAAATTCGAGTTAAAATTTAACCTTTGAATATTTAAAATTAATTAAATATTCTAATTTCAAACGCTCAAAAATTTTGGATCGTCACAGTTACCATATTGGAAAGATCTCTTACTCTGACGTAATATTGACATGACGCACAATGAAAAAAAGTATTTCACAACGTGTTTATTACCATTTTGAATATAAAGGGAAAAACTAAGGACGATTTGAATTCGAGACTTGACATAGCACACTTTTGTAAACGTCTCGAACTTCATATGAAGCGCGATGACGATAAAAAAAACAAAAGCATGCTATGAACCAGATAGCAAATAAGTAAAACCCATGCTAAAGTGGTTGGATGGACTAAGATGTCCTGATGTGATTTCTTCTAATCTTCGTAAATGTGTTGACTTTAAAAATAATAAACTTAGTGGGATGAAAAGTCACGATTGCCATATCATGATGGAATATTTATTACCGGTGGTTTTTAAAGGACTATTGCCCATAAAAGTATGGAGTGTTGTAACACAATTAAGCATGTTTTATAAACAGCTTTGTTCAACGACGTTAAAAGTCGACCATATACGAAAAATTGAAGTAGAAATCCCAATACTGCTCTGCAAGCTGGAAAAATATATTTCTACCAGGTTTCTTTGATGTAATGGAGGATTTGCCTATTCATCTTCCATCTGAAGCACTTATTCGAGGTCCTGTACAATACGGATGGATGTATCCATTTGAAATGGAATACTAACTATTTGTAATATTTATATTATTCTAAATTGAATTGAATTAATTTTGTAATAGGTTTACATAAGAAAATTTGCATTGAGGTAATTTTCTAATAGGTTCTTGAATCATCTGAAGAAGACAACAAGCATGAGTTGAAGGGTCGATTTGCAAATCATATCTTGAAGAAAAAGTTTCATTCTTTTTCTCTCATTACTTCAGTGACCATATGAATTTAACATTTTAAGTGTTCCTCGTAATGATGAAGCCGTTGAACAAAATTCCACTCAAGCAATGTTATCTATTCTAGACAATAGGTATACTGTTGGAAAATGTGTGGAGATATGGTTGGACGATAGAGATTACCATATAGCGCACACATATGTTCCTCTTAATTGTGCTGAAGTTGCACCATTTGTTAGATAATAATAAATTCATACTTATTTCAGTTACACGTACATGTTACTTATAATTGAACATATTTCATATATGTTTGCAGTATATACGAATCATGGCATCCATCTGGAGATCTCAATAAAAACTTTACTAAATGGTTTTAGAACTACGTTTATAATCCAAGAAATAGTGTCATTGATGAAGGATTACAACATCTTGCACTCGGACCAAAAAGAAATGACAAAACTTATCCAGTATTCTTCATTGATTGATTTAAATTCAACACCATAGATTATGATGCTGACAAATTAACATATAATAGCAGTGTATTTGTCAAAGGTAGTAACGATCCAGATGAGCATATAAAAGATTTTTATGGCATCTTAACACAGTTTTTAGAATTGACATACTATATGCAACCCACAGATTTTTTTTTCATTCAAATGCAATTGGTTCAGCAATGAACCTGGTTCTGGAATCAATGTGCACAAAGATTATAAGCTTATTGAAATAAAGCATACCTCACATTATCACAAGTACGATCCTTTCATACTAGCCAAGCAAGCATTACAAGTTTATTTTGCTTCGTATTCATCTTTAAAAGAGATAAAGCAGTTTGGCCGGCTGTTTTTAAAACAAATGCAAGATTTACATTTTATGAAATTAATATTCCAGATGCAGCAGCGTATCAAGCGGATCATGAGCCAAATGATGAAATGCTAATAACTGGTGATATTGATGTAGGGTTGTTCAATGATGAATCGAATGAATTAATAGAAGCCTTTGAGAGCACAGAAGAAAACGATGTAGAGTACGAGATCTAGTCTGAATTAGAAAACGAAGAAGAGCGATAATTCTAAATGATGACTATTTGTGAGCTATGTATCGGTTGTTGTGTATTATGTATTCGCAGTTTCAGATGTTATATGTTAACAATAATGAATGTGTTGTGAGCTATGTATCGGTTGTTGTATATTGTATATTCTGAATTATCGATGTTATATGTTAATATTGATGACTATGTTGTGAGATATGAATTATTCTGTTTTTTGAATTCTATGAAATGATATATTTTATCACTGTATGAAATGACTTGTTTGTAGCAGATATGCCTTTTAGGAGACATGGCAGCAGATCTCAGTCTTCGCAGCCTTCTCTTTCTCCCTCTCCTGGCACCGGTGTCAACGACACAGCGCCAGATGTACGTTCGTTGGTAAAGGTTGTGCCTAAGAGCATGGGATAAGTATCAAATTTATTGCTTGTATTAATATTTAAAATTATACTAATTAAATTCCTACATTAAAATTTATATAGGGGTTTTGAAGTTAAGCCTTCGAACTATATCCTATAGGAATCCAAGAAGGCCTATATGAGTAGGATATCTGGATGCTGGCCTCATTGGGATGACATCCCAAACCATGTTAAGAACGTTATATGGGCGACTTGATGGTAAGTATAAATTTATAGTTCAGTTGGAAAATAATATAATGTACATAATTCTAATTAATTTCAATATATAAGCCTCCATCCGCGTCGATCCGTAGGACATGGATGTATTTTCAAATCACTGGAGCCAGAGGATGCGAAAAAATTATAGGGACACGCTCTCTAAAGCAAAGAATGCAAGAAATAAACCGTCATGGATGAGAGCCGATGTTTAGGCCGAATTTCTCCAGCTACGGGAAACCCCCAAAACGAAAGTAAGTTATTTAATTTCATATTATTATTAAAATTTGTTTAAATTTCGTATATTAGTTGCTATAAATTAGTTAAACATGTCTTTAAATTTGTAGGAACTATCAGCACGAAACCGTGCAAACAGGAATAAAAATCCCGCTTTGCACCATGGTGGATCTAAATCCTTTCAGCAACATCGCGTGGCGTTGGTAAGTTTAGCAATTGCATTTGTAAGCAGACTTAACATTATTAATCATATTTATAACATTGTTCATTAATCATATTTGTAATAGCATAGGAAGCTAAATCTTGAGCCTACAATGGCTGAGGTCTTCACAATGACGCATGCTGTTGAGCAGAGAGATGAGGAAGGCAATGTATCATATACCTGGACAGATGATAAATCTGAATCAAGAATGGTAAACATGCTTAATTTTTTTACCTTAAATTTCAAAAATTCTAAAGTATATATTTATTGTGGCAGAATTTTGTTCGTGATCGCAGGCAAGATATGACACAGAGCTTGCACGACTGGCGCAATCCACTGGCCGTCAGTTGACCTTAGAGGAGTCAAACGAAATATGAGATGTTTTTATTGAGCCTCCTTCACGAAATAGGCGCTACGGTTTCGAAAATCGAGAGGTAAAATGCTTTAGTAAGTAATATATAAGCAATATTTAATATTGAGCATAAATTATAACCCGCTATCAATAATTTACAGGACATGACGATCCAGTCTTCCTACAAGAGATCTTAGGTTGAACGGGAGATAGCTCAATTGAAATAACAGCTAGCAGAGATCAATGACTGACGAAAGAGTGGAGCGTTGTCGTAGCAGCTAGATGAGTATATTACGACATACTTAGCTCAACATGGGATAATGTCGGGGGATGACGACAGGATGATGAGTAGGTATGGCTGTGTTTTTGATGGATTTTGATCATTTTGTTTTGTATATATGTGATATAAGTTTTTACATTTATGGATTTGATACTTGTTCGTTGGTTGGGCTGTTTGATAGATAGGTGGATGTTTTTTTTGATGTACATGAGTTGGTTGGGATTTGATGAATTTTTTTGTAGGTATGGTTTTGTAGTATGATGAGACATTGGTGTTGATTGATGAAATGATTGTGTAAATATTGATATTTTCTTAATATATTTGATTATGTGTAATATGTATGAGATTATACGATTCTTGCATTGGTAGTTAGTTGTGAAACTGAGTATATATGTGTTGTAAATGAGGTGGATGAAGATTTATGGGTTTGGATGACTGAATGATAAGATTATGAAGGTAATTGCGGAAAAAAGTTCCAAGGTTAGCAACGGCCAACCGTTCCCAGGCTAGCGATGACCAGCGATTCCTAGGCTAGCGACGACCATTTAGTTTTAGATTAGCGACGGCAGACGTGGTTTGCGGCAGCCCTCAGCTTTCAAGATGTTGTCATGTGTCCACATAGCTGTCACCAACCGTCGCTAATATGGCGATGGAGTCGTCGCCTTTTTTGTTGGCGACGAGGCAAATAGCGACGGTTGGCTATGGCCAACGACGGCTGTCGATGTCATTTTGTCGTCGCTAAACGAAGCCTGTTTTGTAGTATAAAGGTAGCTTATTAACACTTCGATAAGGGACAATGAGCATTAATCTTGCTTTGAACAAATATTTATATTGCACAGTTGTGTATAATATTGTACAGGTAGCAACAAACATTTTAATTGTTTTGAAATGTGTTATACCAATATGTCTAGTGACCCAAAAGGAATATTTGCTTACTGCCCAAAATTTACACGTATGGGTTGAAGTCATATATGCATATATTAAAGTTTAGTGAACGAAAGATGAAAATTATAAAAATGAAACTCTTTACCCAGCCTTAAAATGCAAAAATGATTAAGCAAATGAGTGCTTAATAAAATACCATTAGCGATTTTCATAAATTATCTTTGAAGATAATATCTACATCTTTCCAAACCTTCGTACCCAACTGGATTGTGAGAATGAATTAAAGTACCATAACAACAAGACTACTTTGTCGCATCGATCACTACCTTTTGCACCCTCCAAGTCAACAATTATCGAGTACTTTCTATTTAATAGAGGAGGATGAACATCTATATTTTCTGTGTTATTTGTAGTGTTTCCACAACCTGACCCGGCCGCGGTTAAATCACAAAAAACCATGGACCATGGCCCATGGGGGTCCGGAAGTCAATCCAACCTCCAGTATGCATGGATTGTGGTCGAACCTTTCAACCATTGGTTTAGCTTTAACCACACCTTTCAACCTTTAGAACCCTCCAATATCCGTGTTTCATTCTCAGCAGCAGTTGTTATTTCTCATTTTTTATTATTTTTTCTACATCATGATTTCTTCTAGCTCTAGAAAACCCTAGTACCAAAATTATCTACCCTCGAACAGCCTTCACCGCAGACACTGCCACAAGAACCGTCGTCGTCCACCATCCTATTCTTTATGCACGATTGTGATTGAAGACCTGATATTTATTGCATTGATCTAGATAATTAAATACATAAGTGAGGATGTGTTGGACGACTGTGAAGGGATATTGTGTTATTGTGAGAGGAAGTGCAGTGCCATTTGGTTTGCAGTAAAGGTGTGCAATAATGTTGCGTGGTGTGTAGTGTGTGGTGGCGTGCAGTGCGTGTGATGTTGTGTTTTAATTGCAGGCAAGTGTGTGAGTCATGTGCAGGTGGTGTTGTGTGAAGGGGTGTGTGTTATATCCAGGTTGAGTGGCTGCGTTGAGTGTTGCAGACTGCATTTATGAGCTTATGTATTTTATTTTGCTGTGTAATCAGTAATGTCACCAAGTAATTATAACATCAAGACATTTGAACTAATATCTTTTGAGCTGTTATTAATTTAAACCATGTAGGTGATATTATGTGAAGTATTGTTACTGTGTATATCAGACTGGATAATTATATGTGAGTTTTATTTTTTTTTTCATTGCATTTAAATGTGCTAAATTCTAATAAAAGTATATGCACAGTTCTGATGGTTTGAAAGGTCAAATCCTCGTAATCTCGAACCTTTAATCATCATGGTTTGACTAACAGTCCAATTATGAAAACATTGGGTATGAGGGTAGGGTACATTACACCACTTCTATTAGTCTTAACGATCGATTGTATTTGTTATGTAGATATCTAAAAGTAAATATTAGGCTATTCATAAGTTAACTCTTTAAGTTTTTTGTTTTTCCTCTTCCTATTTCCTTTTCCATTTCTCCATTTTCATTCTGTATCTGTATTTTTTTTGACAGTTATTCATACGGGGAATCAAAATTAGTGAAATGATGTTCCTTACTCCAAATGATCGAATTTTGTTATACTGGGCAATTTATTTTCCCTTTAGAGAAATCAAGCCAATGTTCTAATCCTATTTCGTTCATTGTTATTTTTAGTACCTAACTATCCTTATGTTCATTTTATTTATTTGCGCTCTCTTTCTTTCTAAAAAAATAATTAATGGTCAATGATGGAAAATAGAAAGGCTTGTTTCTCATAACATTCGCAGTGGTCACCTAAGAGCTTTCGCCTGTTGCTCAAGAGTCCTTCGATGCTAACCAAAAGTTTGAGGAACGACAAGTCTACATTGACACAACATGAACAGTTGCATAGGCCTTGTCAAATTTGGAATCGTGTACTATATTCGGTAGGGATATGTCGAAAAAGCTTGATAAACGAATTTACCGTAATCGATCTTGAAGTTTACTTAATTGCATGCTTTGAAGCATTTCGGTGGGGAGTTGTCGAATATAAAAATCAAATTCAACGGTAGTTTTCCAAATTTTCCCAAAAGTTTCTAGGATGACAAGCATGCATCGAATAAGCATGAAAACACGATGAGAACATGTCGAGTATTATTTTGTGTATTAAATTCAGTAGGTGTGTGCCGAAACCGCTTAATAAATAAATTTTGCTACTGTCAAACTTTAATTGCATGTATCACATGATTTGGAGCATTTCGATGGACAGTCATGAATATTAACTTTTAGTTCGATGCAGCTGATAGAGTTAGAGGTATATCCTAGGTGCAATTATGTAATTTGTTACTTATATCTAACTCGATACTCAATTTGTTTGAAATAAAAGGTGTTTTCTTTCTATTATATACTTGGCATAATATGTTATATTAATTAATATAATTAAAAGTATATTTAATAGAAAATCCATAAATGACATATTTCATGATAACAGTTACAAAGTGTTGTAACCGTGCGTAATTTATCAACATGAAAATAAATATACCATTTTGAATGTTCACACCCAAGATGCATTGAGATTGAATATCGATGTATCTGTTGAAACTAGAAAACGTAACGCTCTTCAAATGTTAGATAGTATATTATTCATGACTGCGGAGGCACCAAGCGGTTACGTACTGAAAGTTATTGAATAACCATGGAACAATTCAATCGATAGTTTTCAGTTGGTTAATATAACTAAGGTCAAATAGAAAATACCGATGTAGTCGATTTACACAGTTCTCTCGACTTGAGAATACTGTCAATCTTCAATATGAAAGTTCCGCTTTGCTTATATTCAAATCATGGCACAACGTCCATCGAGTAACTATAGTTGGGTCGAGTGGAAGTATTGGAAGTGAAGCAGTATTTGAGAGTGGATTCATCTCCTAGTTATATAGGATTAGTATAATGGTTAACTCAAGTCAACTCAAGGTCAAAGTCTTTGGCCAGAGCATTTCGGTTAATAATAATTGTTATTATTGAACCAAGGATTTTGTGTTTTTGAACTATAGAGTTGAATATTGATGATATTGGAATTTTGACCATTACCAAATTCCATAAGTCTAAATTGATATAGTTTTGACGAACAAAACTAATGTAAATAAAAATCACAACTGGGTAACGTTTAATAAATTAAAGTAAAATTGAATTCTACTGAAACCAAGTAAGTGATAAGTTCAGCCAAAATGTCACACCATCTACTATGTGACATGCGAACATTAATATTTGAATAGTTCGATATTAATTGCTGATCAAATTTACACCCAATGAGTCACACGACCGAAACATAAATTCTCTTTTGACCAAATGAATTAATTAATTTATAATTATTATAAATTAATTAAATTAAACAATATCTATGAAATATTATTTATAAATTTGATTTTGATATGATAAATGAATGTCAAATTTATTTATAAAAATTATAAATACATTAATCGATATACAATATCGGTAAACTTTTTTAATTAGATTTGAAATGCAAAATATTCGTTTTGGCCTTAAATGGGTATAAGGCCCCTCATGAGATATGGAAATTTCGGCAACAACATATGTTATGGGTCGGCTCATTTAGGGTTAGATAGGCTTGATTTGGATGGTTCAGATTAAAGGAGAAAGAGTATGAGATTAAATCCACTTTTCTCTCTTTCTTATCCACTATATAAGCAACACTGACCCTAATTAGATATTTTCTTTTGCTCTTCCTCTTCCCTTCTTGCTGGCTAAAATTACATTATAGTCTCTCCATCAATACAAACTAAAATCAAGTCAGACCTGATCGTTATTCGATAGTTGAAGGTCAACGGTTCAATGACTAGCAATCTACTGAATCAGAAAAGGTTTCAAAGATGAAAAATTATTTTTCAATGTATATTTTATGGCTTTGGGATTAAGGTATGATTTTAGGTTCAATAATTATTAGTATAATGTTTTGTTATATATGTATATGTATATTGTATTGTTAGTTAGGTGATGATTATAACATGCAAGCAATGTAGTCACAAATTAGTTTTATTATATGCATGCATATATTTATGCTTTAAAAAAAGGATTTTCAATCATATTTGTCAAGATAGTGCCTGAACCTGATCCTCCACCATTACTCCCAGGCCATCCCTTAGGCTCGTCCTCTTTAACCATTCCTTACTCCCCTTCTCCCTTGCCTGACCCTCCCATCAGCAACTCGAGTCAATAACCATGGACTTCTCTTTTCAAGAACAAACCGCGCAATGCAGGGAAGTACATGCCTGTTAACTTCATCAATGAATTTGTTGAGGATGCATTGGTTCTACCTGACTCTATTCAGGAAGCTGGCCGAAGTATATGGCACGATTATGTAGTAGGTTTCTTCCTTGATGAACCCCTATCATTTACAGCAGTGGTGCAACACCTCAAGCGAGTGTGGAGGCTGAAGGGTAGTATCAAGGTTAAATCAGATGGAGTTGTCTTTATGTTCCTATTTTCATGTGAGGATGATCGAAGGAGGATTATACAGGCTGACCCGATAATCATGAGGAATAAATTGTTTATTATTAAACAATGGGACCCCACAGTAAGCAACATTTGTGGCTCAGTTACTTCAGTTCCTATTTGGATACATATCTACAACATACCTCTAGCAGCGTGGTCCCCACTTGGAATCAATTGGCTTGTTGGTAGAATTGGGTGTGTTAAATGTTTGGATGAAAGTACTGAAAGGATGGAAAGGTTGACTTATGCTAAAGCCTTGGTGGAAGTGACACCCATCACCGACCTAGTTGATAGCTTTCAAGTTCTGTGTAAGGATGGAACAAAACAAACTGTTTTTGTGGATTATCAGTGGAGGCCACAAGCGTGTAAAACTTGTAAGGTGTTTGGGCATGATATTTCTAGTTGCAAAAGTAGTGTTAAGTCAGATGAAGTAATAAAAAAGAATTCAAATACCGTGCCTAAACAAATTCCAAAAATAGATACCATGGTGAAAGATCAAAATGACAAAATAATGCGTAATAAGTCCTCAAGAGCTTGGAAGAGAGTTGAACATGGGAGCAAAGGAAAGAGTGTATTATTGAAGTCTAAAGAAGATAGTGGGAGTGATAAGAATGGAAGTGACAGAGAAAATGAAACAAGAAAAGAAGGAATTGTAACAGATAATAACAAGGATATTGTTTTTGACTTAGTTGAAGAAGGAGAAGTAGTTGAGGAATTAGAGATGAATATTGGCAATAAATTTCAAGTGCTACAAAATTTGAATGAGGTAAATGGAGATTTAAGTATTGAAGGAAGTGGAGATAAAAATAACTTTGAACAGTCTAATGGTGTTTCTAATCTGATTGTTAAGGAAGCAATAGTGGATATAGAAAGTTTGGAAGCATGTAAGAGAAGAACTCAGAAGTGCCAAGTGTTATGGCAGATGTAGAAGGTAATACTCAAATTGCTAAAAATTATGGGATGCTAGTTCAGGAATTGGTTGGGGTCAGATTGGCAAGAGAGCATGAAATGACTAAAGGAAAACAAAAAGTTCATAAACAAGCTGAAGCAAATTTGCAATCAGAAAATAATGGAAACAAAGTCAACTTGGATGGGAAGTGTGTGCTTTCCCTATTACCCAGTAATATGGCTCATAATTCAATATCCAAAGCAACTCGGTCCAACATTTTGCACAGTCATCTTGAGTAAACTGAAAATTCACATGCACACAATGTCAGTGTACATGTATCAGAAGAACCCATATCCCCTGGCTCTCAAACAAAACTTCCTTATTCTCATATAACTCCCCCTCCTGGATATTTGTCTAATCAGGAACACCCACTTCCCTCTCAATCCAAAACTCCAATCTATATACATAAGAATCACAGCAATTTTAAGAGGAAAAAGGAATGTAACCTGTCAGATTTTGACAAAGGCAAGAATGTTGACTATTTTGAAACATTACCTGAAAAGGATACAACCCCAAATTCAGGCATCAGAAGGTCTATGAGACTACAAACTTCTCTCCCATAAGTTAATCCATGTTACATAAATTTGGGTTTTGGAATATTAGGGGTGCTCATATGGAAATAAAACTTGTGCAAGCAAAACGTATTATCTCTGATAATAAACTTGGCATTTTTGGTATACTGGAAACCAAACTCAACCATGGCCTTACCCTCAAAGCAGTTAAGCTTATTAATCCATTATGGAGTGTTCATCATAATTTGGTTGAGGCACCATGTGGAAGAATAATGGTTATTTCTGATCCTACCATCTACACCCTCACACCTATATTATCCCACAAACAATTCATCCATTTACATGCCATGCATATTCCATCCACTACCACCTTTTATCTAACCTTTATTTACGGGGATAACCATGTTGCAGCTAGACAAGAAATGCTGAACTATTTACCACATTTCAGGCAGGAAACACATCCGTGGTTTGTGTTAGGTGATTTTAATTGTATGTCAGCTGCTGATGATCGTTGTGGTGGCTCTCCCCTTACAATTTCTGACATCACTCCTCTCAACTAAGCTATATCTTCCTCCAATTTACATGAAGCTGCTTTTGTTGGTCCAAAATACACATGGAACAATAAGATTAGATCTGGAGTGAGAACCATGAGTAGACTTGACTTAACTTTTCTCAACACCAAAGCTCTTACTCAATTCCCCAATTCAGTGAACCATATCCTCCCTCCTCTACTCTCTGACCATTCTCCTGTCTTTATAGCCACTGAATGCAAAGCCATTAAAAGGAACTCAAGTTTTAAATTTTTTAACTCATGGATCAATGATCCAGAATTTATGCCTTTAGTTGTTAATGTTTGGAAACAACCTAAATTTGGTAATAAAATGTCTATTTTGCAGCAAAAATTGAAAGCAACCAAGGAGGCATTAAAGATATGGGCTAAGAACAAGTATGGTGATGGTGACAAGAACTCAAATAATCTGCAGAATCAACTATCAGCTATTCAATTAAGTATGCTTGATGACCCTGGTAATATCAGCCTTTCTGAGCAAGAACATAAGCTAACACAGCAACTATCTGAAGCTATGGCCTCTGAGTTAAGTATGAAGAAACAAAAATTGAGGAAAGAGTGGGATTTGTATGGTGATAGAAATTCTAAACTGTATCATAGTACCCTTCAGGTTAAAAATGCTAAAAGATACATCCACCAGTTACTTGATGATGAAGGAAGGATATTAAACAAGCCAGAAGAAATTGACAAAGCTTTCATTAATCTTTATACCAATCTTTACTCCCCTAATGATTCATGGAACCCTAACTCTCATGAGATCATGTCAACTCCTTTGCCTATGCTGAATGAATCTGATATCCAACTTTTGTCTTCTAGAGTTACTGATGAAGAAATATATAATGCTATGTTTGGTACGAAGAGGGATTCCTGTGGTGGACCTGATGGCTTTAATGTTGTTTTCTTTATTCATTGTTGGGATGTCATTGCTAATGACCTCAAGAATGCCATGCATAATTTTTTTGAGCACAATAAATTACCTACTTCCATTAATGCTACCAACTTATGTTTGGTGCTAAAAGGTAAGCATGCTACTACTCTGCATGCATATCGTCCTATTGCTTGCTGCAACATAATCTACAAATGCATTTCTAAAGTTATTGCTGCTAGGCTCAGACATGTGCTTCCCACTTCTGACAACCAAGCTGCCTTTTTGAATAATAGAAGTATCCTTGATAATGTGCTAGTTACTCATGAGCTTCTTAATGGTTATGGTAGAGCTCATGTCTCCCCTAGAGCAATGATGAAGCTTGATATAAGAAGAGCGTATGATACTATTAGCTGGGAAGCTCTGACTGGAATTATGGGATTAATGGGGTTTCCTGGTCACTTTGTTAGCTGGATACATACTTGTATATCTACTGTTTCCTACTCTTTATGTTACAATGGTGGTACTGTTGGTTATTTTAGAAGCCAAAGAGGAATAAGGCAAGGAGACCCGATGTCTTCATATTTGTTCATAATAGTGATGGAATTTTTTACTCAGCTTGTTAATAAGCAGGTTGTGAACAAAAACTATGAGTTACATCCCAAATGCAGGAATCCCCTCATTACCTCTCTTCTTTTTGCTGATGATGTTTTACTTTTTGTTAATCCTACTGTGTCTACTATGGATTGTGTCAAAAGCATCCTACACACTTTTGAGAAGTGCACTGGCCTGCAAGTCAACAGAAGCAAGTCTTTCCTTTTGGTGGCAGGTCTCAGTGACAGTGATAACCAGCACATCCACCATGAAAGTCAACTGCCTAATCTTCCTGAGGGTACAGTGCACCTTGGTATCCCTTTGTGCTCTAGAAGAATTGGAGCAACTGCTTGTCTGCCACTGTTTGAAAGAATCACTGAAGCAATGAATAGATGGGCTAGCAATAAATTATCTCAGGCAGGCAGAACCACCATCATCAAATCAATAATTCAAGCTATGACTGTATATTGGTGCAGATGCTTCATTTTACCTTCTGCTCTTCTTACTACCATTAGGAAAGCTATGAATCATTTTTTATGGACTGGGAGTATGTATTCTAAAAAGCTAATTCCAATTGCCTTTGCTAAATTGGAGAAATCACAAAAATATGGTGGATTGGGAATAAAATGTATGAGAACTTGGAATCAAGCTGCCTTTTCTAAGCATTTTGACAATTTGATAAATGAAAAACCAAATTTGTGGGTTAAGTGGGCAAGGCAACATCATCTTGGCAATAAAAACTTCTGGAAAATGGAACCCTCTCCTCTGTGTGGTTGGGTGTGGAGATCAATTTTTAAGCTCAGGGGCATTTTACTCCCTCATGTTCAGCTTGTGCTTGGCCCTGACAGTACTGCTAAATTCTAGTTTGAACCATGGGTGGGAAGAGGAATTATTTTGTATGATCTTCTCTCCTAAGATCAGAGGAATCAACCTGGCATCCCCTTGAATGCTAGGGCTATTGATTATTTTTATAATGGTGAAATAACTCTGCCTTACTCCTCTAACCCTATCATCAAGAAGCTGTGGGATGAAGTGCAATGCAAGAAGCTCCCCATTGGAGATGATGGGTATGTCTGGGCAGCTATTCATGGTCAGCATTCCATTGCTAGAGTTTATAAAGCCTTGATAATAGATGACAGTAGCCCTATATTTAGATGGCATGCAAGAGTCTGGAATCCAATAACTTCACAAAAACTGAACTTCCTTCTTTGGAAAGTCCTGAGATATGCACTTATGACAAAGGATAAATTATGTAGGAGAGGTTATAGTGTTGACTTGATGTGTGCCTTCTGCAATAACTTTATTGAAGATGGATCTCACCTCTTCTTTGACTGCTTGGTTACAAAAAGAATCTGAAAAGCTAGTCTCTTCAGTGGTGGTTTTTCTGAGCCTATACTATATGGTGATGCAGAATGGAACAGAGTGTTCAGAAAAACTAGATGGAAGAATGCTACTTCATATAGGCTATTACTGATTCTGAAAGTGTATGTGCATGTGATATGGGCTGAGAGAAATTCACGTGTCTTTGACAATAATATGAAGCTTGGAAGTGCCTTGATAAATATTATAATTTCTAGGGTCAAGGAAAAGTCTTCTCATCATATTGTGTATGGCTCTCTAGGTAGGGTTTTTGTTTTGTTTGCTTGTGTTAGTTTTGTTTAGTTGTTTTTCAGTCTTTCTTTCTTTTCTTCTTAGTCTTCCCTGTGTTCTCTTTTGTGAGCTCTAGATTGTTATTGCTCTCTTTTTGTTTGTGTGTTTGTCGTTAATAAAGATGGTAAGGGACCATTCAACCCTGCTTGCTATTCAAAAAAAAAATTATATTCTATTAAATTATTATATATATATATATTAGTCAATTACATATATAACTTATAATTAACTACAACATTATATCATTATCAAAATTAACCCTATAGTTTTATTTATAATAAATTACAGTAATATTGATTTTCGACCGTAAAAATAATTTTTGTAAATATTTTATTATATTTAATTCAATTTACTTTATTACTAGAGTATATTAATTCAAAATTTTCATGAAAACTTATTTAACATTTTATAAAATTATATTAGCAAAAAATAAGATTTCAGCCAAAAATTAAAAGTTAATTTTCCTATTTTTAAATTTTAACTATTTAAAATGGCTGAAAATAAATAAATTATTGAAAATAGAGTTACGTCGAAAAAATGTGAATTTTTTTTCAAACAATAAAATATTAGTTAGGATTTTCTATAATTTTAAAATTTGAAATAAAAGTTTCAATATAAATTTTAATTAGTATTTTAGTAATTTTGAATGAATATTTAAATAAAATTGTATTTTGAAATAAAAAATAAATTTTTTGCGTTGTGTACGTGACATGGAAATAAAATAATAATAATGAAATTTTACCTTGAATAATTTTATTAATTAATATATATATTATAAATATATATTTATGCACATATATATATTATTTTATTATTATTATTATATATATATATGTTTGCACATTATTCACAGCTTATTAAATATAATTGTATATTTCAATATTTAAAATAACTTATATATATTTAAATTAATATATTATAATAATACGTACAGTATTAATATTTTATTTATAAGATAATATATATAAAAATATATATTAATATGTTTGAAATTTAATATATATAATTATTTAAATTAACTAAACATATATATATATATATATATATATATTATTTATGATAGTTGTATAATATATTAGCTTACATACATACATATATTTGGACAACATATAATTGCATTTTGGTTGAGCTAACATGTCCATCACGATGTAAATCCCAACACCTGTACCCAAGCGTATTACACCTCGCACGAGTTGATATGTTACATATGCATACACACATACATGCATGTATATAATATATTTATGTGTACGTATGTATAAATTAAATTAAACTATATAATTTATAAATTTAAATAAAATATAAGATTTTATTTAAATAATATTTAGAAATGTTCTGAATAAAGTATACTTCATAGGCCCAATAAATATTCAATAAGGGAATTTTTTTTGAAATTTACCTATAATTTCTACTATAGGCTGGTCTAGTTCCAACAATGGTATCAAAGCCCAATAGCCTATGCAGTCTAAATTACCCATGATAGTATTACTATTAAGCTCATAGCCCAAAGTTTTTCCCTAAAAGAACATACTCAAATTTGAATTAGGCATTGGGCTAATTTTCAAAATTGCATGAAAATTAAAAATATAAGTTTTGAAATTTAATAGTTAAATTTAAAATAAAATATATACATATTATAAATGTTACGATATAATAAAAAATTTCAAAATTTTTTAGAATTAATATAAACTAGTTTCGAAATTTATAAAATTTATTAACGAGGTTAATTAATATATTAATTAAAATAAGTTAATTAATTAATAAATATACATATGTATTATGTATTATGATATATGTTATGTTGTTTTGAAATGTTAAAATAACGTAAGTATGCATGTATGAATATATAAATGAATTTTGAAATTAATATAGTTTTATTAAATTATTTAATTATATATATATTAAGTTAAAGGTTAATTAATTAAATAATAAACATATATATATATATATATATATATATGATATGGGGCTAACTATTTGAATATAAATTGATGACACAAATGGGAACATAAAAGATCTGGACCATCGGATCCTTTTGTCTTTACATTGAAGGTGGAATTCAGGGGGCAATCTAATGGTAGAGATCTCTTGTGTCACCAATTGTGCCACCAAATTGTGTTCAAGTAGACTTTCATATATGATATATGTGTTGTACTATAAAGGTTACATTATATAATAAATATTTAATACAAATTTTATATTAAGATAATATAAAATTAATTAAGATGTTCATTAACTCAAATTAATTAAATAAGATTTGATTAAAATAATATTATACATAAGATTATTTTATAAGTAATATGTAATATAAAAGTTATATAATAGTAAAACTTGTATAAAGGAGTGTATAATTAAAGTAGGAACATTAAAAAACCTTAAATAGACTTAAGGAGTAAATGCATATGTAAATGTACGTATACCGTGATTTCCAATGTATCTGACACTTGAATCACAAGGGTATTTCATAATAAATATATTATTATATAAGTCGATATCACTTGATATAATATGTTGAAGATTATGAATCTTCAGTATAATATTGCCCTCTACCATTTATATATTAATAGATTACTAGCATACTCTTTAGTTGTTGATATTTCCTCAAGCTAAGAATGTTATGTGTAGTACTATTAGTATATTGAATAGATGAGATAAGAAGACTACATATATTTGTTGAGATTTCCCTAAGGTATGTGCATTATACTTAGGCCGTCGCGAAATGGTAGGTCCAAGTGATAATATGACTTTAATTGTTGAGCTTTCCTCAAGGTAAATGCGGGATTAGGACAATGAATGATGGGTCGGAAGTTGTATGTGATACAATCGATAAGGAGTTATCTGTCGTATATGGGATTATGATTTGTTGAGCTTTCCTCAAGGTCGGAATCTTAAGATATACAAGTCCTAACGTCCGCTAGTTAAATCGAAAGACTTCTATGTTTCGCTTAGGGTTTGGTGAAGCATAAAAGACTAGTAGGAGCATTTTTAGAAAAATGAAATGATAACATTTAATCTTTCTAATATTGTAAAAACTTATGCTATACAATGTTATAATAATCCACATTAATAAATTTGTGCATTTAATATGATTGGTAAAATATTAATCAACTAAGATATATAATTGAACTGAAAAGAAGATTGATAAATAAAAATATAACATATACTTACTAATAAATGCTTTTTGCATTTTAATGTTTCAATACCCATACAAGCATCTGATCTTACAACTACTTAATTCATTCGTAGTTTGGTTGCTTATGCATTTACTTGGTCAAGACCATGTTTGCATTCTATGAGTTTCAAACACTAAAACCAATACAAGACTATGGATATTTGATGCATATACTATCGTATGTAAGTGATACATATGGAATAGTCATAATTCGTTATGTACGATACTTCGATGAAGTAGTTCATTCGAAATAAGCCAATGAGCAGTATTATGAGATTGAGTATTTGATCCAACTGATTATAGAAGGATCGTATTATGTTAAATTTAACACTAGCCAAAACTATAAGAAAGAACTAAGAAGTCGATCGTTGTGATGTTAGTTTGATCGGCTTACGTAATATGCACCATATTTGATGTCCTTAAATGTAAGGATGATCAAATGCGTCTTTGTAAAGAGTTCCTTATGATGCTGTAGTAAGCGTTCTCTTTTGAGTGGTTGGACCATTTAGAAAGAAAAATGAATGTACAAAAGTAGATGTAATTTAAGGTACAGTTGAGATAAAGAGAGTGAATTGCCACTTCTGCTTTATAAAGAAACATCAAAAATGAGAAATGTAATAATGAGAATTGATACTTAACATTGGAATGAGAAATACGATTTTTATTCTGATATGTATTTTTGCATAAAAAATTATTTTCCATGAGATTTATTTCTCAAAGTTCAAGATATTTAATCAAAGAACTCTTTGTTTTATAATAGTTGCAGTATATGACATAAATAATTTATATTAAGTGAATGATGGCCTTATGAATTTAGTACGCTGTTATGGTAATGACGGAAATAGTAAAAGCATGCCATGTAGCACTGATTGCATCAAATTACGAAAAATTCTTTTGTAAACATACCGAATATTATTTATGAGATAATGACGTTTTTTGCTATCGACTGAAAAATAGACATAGTTATATTTCAATGTGAATATTATGAATATTCGTTATGAAATAAAACTGTAACGTGATATTTGTTTTCACAACAAAAGTGATGGATTAAAAATACTGAAGTATCAAAAATTATCTACAATTATTTTGGAATTTTAAACTAAACCATAGTTTTGAGAAATTATTATTATTATGATATGGTACTAGCTTATTATATCTCAAAAATTCTAAGGCAATGCATCCATTTAGTGAGAGTGTCATAAGAGTTGATGGACTCTTTAGATTGATGCATATAGATGTATGCAATAGTAAATCTATCGATATGAACATTGATCCACGTGTTTCGTCATATTCACCGACGAGTCATCACAGACATGGATATGTGTAATTGATACACATGTATAAGTGTAAGATAAACTCATAGAATATAAAACAGAAGTAAATAATGTAATGTGCAATCGAAATGATTCGATTTAATCAAATGGATGAGTATATTAGGAGTTCCGTATGTGCCTAACATGAATAATAATTACGTCTTAAAAGGTCACTTCTCCTTATAAACATAATGATGTATTGATAAGGAATAATTGAACTTTGTTGGATAAAGAACGATTGATGATGAGTAAAGTTAAGTTCAATTCTTTTTATAAGGTGTATACTTAAGAGTGGTACATAAGACTAAAATTAATATCATCTAAATAATAGTTTGCAAAATCATACAAGATAAACTGTTTATAAGAAACCCCTACATATCATAGTCCATGGAGTTGGCAGGTTGTGCGTGTCGAAAGACTACACTTAATATTGTACGTAAGAAACCTTGAACGAATCATCCCAAGAGAATTTTAGGATGATAGCCATAGATGACTATTTTATGTTGTGAACATAAATACGATGTGAACTAATATAAAATTAGTTTTAAATAAAGGAAATTCATAAAATGTTTATGAATGTATGTTCACTTACACCGAGAAACAACTGTTGATCAAGAAATGCCAACTTTACAACGAAATAATTTCTTTAAGAAATTATTGATATAAAAATGAATTTGGGTACAATCCAATGATAAAACCGGTACAAGGGATGAAATGAAATTGACCGAACCTAAAAGAACATAAATATATTAAAACGTCTAATGAGTATTCTTGTACATTAAAGAGAATCTGTGAGTTTCTTGTCAGTGTCAAGAATAAATATTCCTCGATTGTTTAATTATATCATTAAGAGTATTGACTCTATGACATGGTAGGATGTGCAAATCTGAAATAGATTCCAAGAGCATTATCAAAATATGATTTTGATAGTTGTATCTGAAAGGATATAATCCTTTTGGCCGCAAATGTGTCTTTAAGTGAAAGATATATATATAGTTGGAATATAATAAGCCACGTTGATAAGAATAATATTATATATTTCAATTGTTGAAATTAACGTAATAGATTCACCATTCGATATGCTCAAGTAGGTTCAGATTTTACTCACAAAATCAGTGCATAGTACGACTTTATGTTTTGGTATGTATGTGTTGAAATAGAAAATTATAAATAACGATTTAGAGTAAACTGTTAACATATAATAACCAAAGTGTCTCGAAGATAGTGGAAGTGATATTGAGTTTGTGAGTTTTCGAATATGATCGAAGAAAAGATACGAAAGTATCGTTCAACAAGCATCAAAATTGAGCAAATGTTTTGATAAGAATATAAAATAGTTTGGTTGTCAATCAAAATGCAGAGGGAGCATATGCTCATAAGAAAGAAAGTTAAAAGGATACATAGATATTTCTAAACTATAAGTAATCACCACACTGTTGATTGTTAACAATGTACTTGTGTTAAAATCAGCTTTAGTTGTTTTAATACTCGATATTGGATTTATAAATGATGTCTCTTATAGCAAGTATAAAGATATTGGGAATGTCCCAAATCGATATGCAAGGACACCTAAATGTTTAATATAGAACATGTAAGAATGATTCATTATGCATCGACAATATGCATTATCATACATGTTATGTTGTCTACAATAACTGATTTGTTTATATATTTGATACTTGAAGAAAATTTCAAATCTATATAAATATCATTAAATAGTTATTTGAAATGTTCTAGTGTACTTTAGAAATATTATGGAATTGTTTACAGAAACAAAAAACTCCTTATGAAGGAGTATTCAGACTCAAATTTTCATAAGTGATATTGAGTATGATATGCCAATAATAAATTCAAGTTAAGAACTTTTAAGTTGGAAATGTTCTAAATGAAAGACCGTGGCTGATTCAATAAAAAAGGCTAAGCATGTCGCTTTGAATAGCGTCGCAATAAAAACAATGTATACAAATATAAATGCATAGTTTATAACCGAGTTGAGGATAATTCCAAATGTTGAGAATCTCGTAACATTGTTATATGATAACAATGTCACTATACAATTCACAACAGAACTTAAAGCTTACAGAAACTGGAGGACATACTCCGAATTATTCCATATGATAAATGTAGTTTATAACCACCGGAGATAGTTGATCGGCAGAGTAGATAATTGAAACATAATGGCATACCTGTTCATTAAGATACTGACCCAATTGGTTTTGAGAAACTAATTGAAGAAGTTCGAATAAGATTCAATAATTGACCCCAAGTGCAATCGAGAGATTGAAAGAGTTAGGACTATGCCTAGTGG
Source organism: Allium cepa (assembly GCA_030765085.1). NCBI lineage: Eukaryota > Viridiplantae > Streptophyta > Magnoliopsida > Asparagales > Amaryllidaceae > Allium > Allium cepa. Next base: position 850,800,148 of record CM060938.1, read on the forward strand.
CAATTATATAATTTATTACGTATATCTAACTCTATAATCAATCTTGTTTGAAATAAAAGGTGTTTTCTATGTACTATATTTTTGATATAATGTTTTGTATTAATTAACTAATTTAACTAAAAGTACATTTAATAGAAAATTCATAAATAATATATTTTGTGTTATAAAGTATTGTAAACATGAGTAATTTATCAAAATGAAAATAAATATACCATTTTAACTGTTCCTAGTCAAGATGCATCGAGACTGGATATCAATGTATCCGTTAAGACCATAATACGCAACGCTCTCCAAATATTTGGTAGTGCATTACTCATTACTATTGGATGCACCAAGAGGTTACGTACTGATAGTTATTGGATAACTATGGAATGACCCACTTGGTAGTTTTCTGTTGGTTAATATAACCAAGGTCAAACAGAAAATATTGATATGACTAATTTACACAGTTTTCTCGACCTGAGAATACCATTGATCTTCAATATGAATGCTCCGCTTTGATTACATCAAATCATGCCATGACATCTAATGAGGGACTATAGTTGGGTCGAGTGAGGTGAAGCACCATTTAATAGAGGATTTGTCTCCTCGATTGTATAAGCTTGATTTTGGATGACTCAGATTAAAGGAAAGAGTGTATGAGATTAAATCCACTTTTCTCTTCTTTTTATCCACAATATAAGCAACCCTAACCCTAGTTAGATACATTCTTTTGCTGCCTCCTCTTCCCTTCTTTTTAACCAAAATTATATCCTTACCTCTCCATCAATACAAATTCAAATCAAGTCAGATCTGATCGTTATTCGATAGCTGAAAGCCAACAGTTCAAGGACTAGCTATTTACTGAATCGGAAAAGGTTTCAAAGAGAAGAGTTTATCTTTTCAAGTTGTACTTCAAAGCTTTGGGATTTTTATAGTCAATAATTATTTGTATAATGTTTTATCATATATATATATATATACACATATATATGTATGTATGTATGTATGTATGTATGTATGTATGTATGTATGTATCTTATATTGCTAGTTGGGTGACGACTCTAAGATACAAGCAATGTTGTCACAAATCAGTTTGGTTATATGCATGTATACATTTATGCTTTAAAAAATGTTTTTTTTTCAATCATATATGTCAAGATAGTGCAGCCATATAAAATAATATAATTTTATATTTTATTACATCAATATATATATATGTATGTATGTATGTATTAAAACCTACTCCATGGAGTAGTGTTAGAAGATACAGATGGCCAACAACAACCGACCCTCTTTTTAGCCAACCCAACGTCGAGCATTAATCCCACGATCATTCTCGCTTTTTTGAGTGGGACGCCTCAATCGTTACACAGCACAGCTAGCTAGGATACGTATATATAGCTTATAATTAGTTAACATTAAATCATTGTTAGAATTAGTCATATAATTTTATTTATAATGTATTACAATAATATTAATTTTCGACAGTGAAAGTAATTTTTATAAATAATTTATTATTATTCAATATTATTTAATTTCATTTACTTCATTAATAAATTATATTAATACGAGAATTTTATGGAAAATTATTTTAAAATTTTATAAAATTTTATTTTTACCAGATAAGCTTTCAGCCAAAAACTAAAAAATTAAAATAAAATTTTCTATTTTTAAAATTTAATTATTTAAAGTGGCTCAAAATAAATAGATTATTAAAATAGATTTATGCCAAAAAAAGTGGAAATTTTTTCCAAAACCACAAAATATCTGTTACGATTTTCTGGAATTTTAAGATTTGAAATAAAAGTTTCTAAATTAATTTTATTAAGTTTGAATGAATATTTTATTTAAAATGCATTTTAAAGTTAAAAATATAAATTTGTTCTGTTGTGCACATGACCTAGAAATAAAATAATAATAATAATAAAAAAAAAATTATCTTGAATAATTTTATTAATATATATATATATATACATATATCTACTATTAATTAAGAGAATACAATGAATATGATTTCCACGATGTCTTTTTGAAATTCCGAAAATACCCCTATCCATCAACAAAATCTCACGACTTGTATGCAAATTCCAACCCCTCCTCTTCCAAACTACTTATCAATGGAATTTTACTACCAATTTATCAATGATACTACCAGGAAAACAACTTGAAATAAAAGTGCTATAACAACCAAAATGTTTACACTTACAACACGTCCATCCATTCATTTTTTGTATTAAATAAAATGTAAATATCTCTACCTATTAAATGCATGTACGTGCAGTCTATACTAGTATATAAAAATTATTTTATTATATATATATATATATATATATATATTATACACATATTATTCACGGCTTATAAAATATAAATGTATAGTTTAATATTTAAAGTAACTTATATATATATTATAATAATATGTATATACATAATATTAATGTTTTATTTATAAGATAATAATACACAAATATTTATTGATATATTTTAAATATCATATATATATATATATATATAATTATTTAAACAAACTAAATATATGTATTATATTTATAATAGTTACATTAAAAATAGCTTATATACATACATATATTTGGACAACATATACTTGCATATTTCATAAGCTAATGTGTTTGCTGTGATGTATGTCCCGACATCTATACATGAGCATGTTATACCTTACATGAGTTGATATGTTACACATGCGCGCACGCACACACACGCATATATATATGTATGTATGTATGTATGTATATGATTCAAAGATATATATAAATTAAATAAGTTTATAAATTTAAATAAAATAAAAGATTTTATTTCAGTAATATTTAGGAAAGTTCTAAATAAAGTAGACTTCATAGGCCCAATAAAGATCCAATAAGGGAATTTTTTTTTGAAATTCACCAATAACTTCCATTGTGGGTTGGCCCCGTGTAATGACCTACTTTTCTAGTACCATTCAAGCTGACAATAAACCACACATGTCCAACACATTGAATAGAAAGACGGATAGTTATGGGGAAGAAAGAAGAAGAAAATAAGAAGAGAAAAGAAACTAAAAACAATACAGAATCTCACAATGGCAGTAGAACAACATATAATATAATATCAACAATTTTTACAAAAGAGAATTGTTGTATACATACATCCATCGGAGTACAACAACAATCGCAATTATCAGCCTGGACAGCTAAAATAACATGTTCTCACAATTGCTGATGATTTCAATAACAAAGCGACGGAAATTAAATATATATGAGAATAGGTTTTGAAGACCTCCAACTCATCTTATGAGCTCCAATGCATCCAAAGCAATCTGTAAATATGCTCGGCCTGATCCGAACATTATAATAAAATAACATCCAAGTCAGTTCGGAAAACCAGCGTGTGAAAAACACACCCAGTTGAATTTTAAAGTTATAAAAACCTTTGAAAGCAAAAGTATCTCATAATACCACACCGTACATAAACACGGACGAGTTTTTACCTTACGATAACCAAAAACAGTTTCTATAGAAAATCCATTTATATTATAATAATGTCTAGGGGTCAAAGTAAAATATGAATACAGCTGAAATGCTTGCATCTCACGTTTCAACATAATTGGGCACAACTAATTCCGTACTGCACTCATTAGATAGTGGATTCCATACAATGACCGGGCTACTGGGGTACCTCCCATCATGGTGCATCTCTAGATAAAATAACACTGAGGACCTCGCTTGGATCCCCTGCAACACAGGACCGGCCTACCCTTTTGTAACGACCCAGAATTTCTGTCATTTGAAATTCAGATATTTAATTAATTTAAAATATTCAAAAGTAATTTTTATAAGCCGAATAACTTAATTTGAAATATAAGGATTTAATTGGATAATCAAATTGTTAATTTAATATGTGAAATTGTGTAAATAATTAGAATTTGGATTTTATGTGTATAAAAATGATTTATAAAGACGAATCAAATTATATTTGAATTAGAATGATGTTAGCGAACTTTTAAAATTGAATTAAAGGTTAATTTATAGAAATTGAATATTTTAATATTTAATGGCCGTGTAAAAATAGCCATTTTTCAAACAGTCTCGGATTTGGACGAAACCAGTTTCATTGGGTCCGTATTTCAAATTTCGTGCCAATCGGATTTACGGTTTGTCCGGGGCAAGCTAAAACGCGTAGAAATTCGTTTAAGTGAATTTTAAATTTAATATAGTGGATTCGAAAACCTATCTTCAAAATATGATCGAATTAGCTCATGATATATATTCCATTGTATTCGGAATAGGGGTAAAACATTATAAATGGCAGGCGGCACGCTTCGTTTGGAGTTCAAAAAAATTTCGGGTGAATAGTGTCGCGAAATTTTCTATATAAGGCCAAAATATTTTCATTTTTCACAACCCTATCTTCTCTAAACCCTAGCCGCCATCATCGAATACACGGCCGAAATCTTCCAATTTTCTTCCTCGATTTTCTTCCAATCCGTGAATAATTAACACAAACTTTTCAACTACAAAGATGAAGAGGACAACGAGATCTTCGAGATCAACGGTAATGATCGAAATCAAGGCGGTAGATTGGCAACAATTTCAGTTGGAAGGTCACACGTTCGCCTACGTTTTTCCATGCATTAGCATGACCGAGCTTGGCCAGATCATGGCCGAAGGTGGAGTGAAGCATGAGCTTCGAAGTGGTGGTGGTTGATCGACCTAAAATCAATCGAAGTGCGTGCGACAATTCATAGATGACGCCGGCAAGATGGGTTTCACAACCTGGTATCACGCATTAGGGAAGAAGCAAATCAGTGGCCAGATCTCTCCAAAGCTAATTGCACAGCTGAGATAAGTTAGGGTTTTTTAAAAATGAAATTGTAACTTATATATATAATAATTCGTACAAACTTTAAAATATCATAATTTCTTCATACGAGGTCCGTTTTTGACAAAACAAGTTGCGTTGGGTCTGCATTGACAAGCACTACATTTTAGGGCTAGTTTGGAATTGATTGGAGCTAGTGAAAATTTTGGATAAAATTAAATGCTCGTTTAATTTCATCCGGAATAAAACACTGCAACTGTTATTGGAACCAATGTGAGTACAACTCACTTTTTTAGGTTTTTTGAATCTTGGTAATGGCGGCATCCTCCTCTTCTCCTTCCCCGTTTCCCCCTCCTCCTCCTCCTCCTTCTCTCTCTTCCTCGATACCTTCTCACTCTTCCTTGATCCCTTCTAACTCTTCCCCGTTCCCATCTCACACTTCTCCAATTCCTTCTCACACTTCCCCGATCCCTTTTCACACTTCACCGATCCCTTCACACACTTCAACGATCCCTTCTCACACTTCCCCGACTCATTCTTCATTGATCCAATCTCCTCATCATCCCTCTTCTTTGAATCCTCTCTCTCCATCTGCTTTGAATCATATCTCCTCTCTGGCCCCTCCTCCACCTTCTGATTCTTCTTCTTTTATCCCTCCTTCAACTTTGTCTGATTTTGATGCTTGTTTGAATTCTATTAACCAATCTTCCTTGAATCAAGAAAGGCATTTTCCACCTTTGGCTAGTAATGTGAATCCTGATTTGAAGCAAGATCATCATACAAGATTATCTGGTTCTGATTTAAAGTGGTCCTCCTTGTTCAAGAAAAAGCCTAGAAATGCAGGAGTTTTTGTTCCGAGGCATTTTGACATTAAAAAAGATGGATTACCGAATGCACTGCCTGATGAAGTTAGAAGTGAAGGAATTAAATACTGGGCTGATCATTTAGTAGTTTTTTTTGGATGGTCCTCTCTCTTACCTAACTATTTCAAAGCATTTGAGAAGTATCTGGCGATTAAAAGGTGAAGTTGATATCAAATCTGATAATGAGAATTTTTTCTTTAATTTCTCGAATGATCTTGACAGGATGAAAATATTGCAATCTGAACCTATCTTCATAAAAGGTAAGATGTTCATCATTACAACATGGAACCCTTCATATGGATATTTTCAAGAGCAAGTTAAAAAGGTGCCAGTGTGGGTTCATTTCTATAGAGTTCCTTTAATTGCTTGGACATTAATTGGTATCAATTGGTTAGCATGTCATGTGGGAAAGTTGATTTGTCTTGATGAAAGTAAAGAAAGATTGTCTAGATTTAAGTATGCTAAAGCGTTGATTGAGGTGTCACCTGATCAGGAGCTCCCTAAATTTATTGCAATTGATGGTTTAGGTGATTGTTGTCCATATGTTAAAGTTGAATATGACCGGAAGCCTAAAATTTGTTGTAAATGCAAAGTATTTGGTCATGAAACTCTATTCTGTTCAGGTAACAATAAAATGAAAAGTTTGGATAAGCAAGCCAGTGATGTCTTTGGTGACAATGGAAAAAATGAATATAAGGAATGTATGCAGCAGGGTGATTTGAAAGACAATATGCAGAAGTCTCATTTTGTTGGAACTTCTAATAGGAATTCATTTAAAGTATGGAAAATAAAAGATTTAGGTCAAGGTACTCTTAAAGATAATAACAATTTGAACAAAGATCCTGGTAATCATATATCAGATGATGTAGTAAGGAATTTGGATCAAAATTGGAATATTCAAAAAGAAATTGATGCCAATGTGGAATTGGGTATTAAGGAAAATATTGTTACTACTAACTCTTTTTAGATTTTACCTGACTTTGATGAAGTAGCTTTTAATAATGAGTTAATAGATGAAAAAGGAATCTCTTCCTTACAACCTGAAAATAAGCAAATAAATGGTTTCACTGATGAAAAAATTGATAAAGCAATATCTGTAGATTGTTCCTTTGTTGAAGATTTTATAGCTGATAATAATTCTGTACTTAAGTATCCATCTTTACCTTCTGAATCAATGGAACAATCTGAAATCTTAGATTCTTGTTCAAATCTCATTAAGGATATCAACAAGGAACCTATGAACAATGATGTCTCCCTTGCACAAACCTCCCCTTATTTCAACATTTCTCCTCCCAATCATTTGATTTTGCCACCTCCATGTTGTTCAAAGGAGTCTACTGGGGAACAAATTATTTCTGATAAAAAAGGTAAAAAAGGTAAGAAGAAAGTCTCTTTCCACGAAATATCAGCAAAAACTATAAATTAGAAGAAATTCAGCCAAGAAACAATAATGAATCAGTATCATTTAAAGTCTCTTCCTCTCAGAACAGTGGCTTAAGGCATACAAGGAAGCACCCTTCTAATATCATTTCACCCAATCATTTATGATGTTAAGCAATAACATAGCATATTGGAACATAAGAGGAGGACATCTAGCATCAAAACAAGCTGAAGTAAAGCAATTAATTAAAGATCAAAAACTACGACTCATTGTTATCAGTGAAACAAAGTTAAACAAACTGCAAACTGATTTAGCTTGTAAGAATATTGCTCCTGTTTGGGCTCATGAAGATAATTTACAAAGTGCTCCATATGACAGATTATTGGTTTTATGGAATTCAAATGTTTTGAAATTGACAAAGTTGCAGGAGGATGATCAATTTATTCATTTCAGTGCTCTTCCACTTTCTTCAAATTGTCCTTTTCTGATTACATTTGTTTATGCACAAAACAATCTTGTTAAAAGAATGTCGTTTCTTTCTAATCTCATTTCTCTTTCCCACTCTAATTTACCTTGGATTGTTCTTGGTGATTTCAATTGTATGTACTCATCTGATCAAAAAATGGGAGGAATCCCTCTCTCTTTAAAAGATATTTCTCCTTTAAATCAAGCTTTGATACAATCATCTCTTACTCACATACCATCTACTGGTGCAGTGTTTACTTGGAATAATAAAAGTAAACTTGGTCCTAGAACTTATTGCAAACTTGATCATGCTTTTTATAATATCCACTCAATTAATCTATGGCCAAATCTCTATTGCAAATTCCTAAATCCCTCAATTTATGATCATTCTCCTATTATTTTATCTTGGGGGGAGAAGGCAATATGCAGGAATCCATCTTTTAAATTCTATAAAACTTGGACTAATCATAATGATTTTCTAAGTATTGTGATGCAGGTTTGGCAGGAAAATACTTTTGGTAATCCTCTTTATATTCCTAAGACAAAGCTACAGAGGTTAAAAGGAAAGCTTAAAATATAGGCTAAAGAAAATTTTGGGAAGGGTTCAAAATTATCTGATGGTATTAGGGAGAAATTATTTGTTATTCAACAGCAATTACAGAATGATAATCTGAATACATCTTTGGCTAGTCAAGAAGCAGTTTTGTCAAAAGAACTACTTGAAGCCTTAGAGTTTGAAGCATTGATGAAAAAAGAAATACTTCATGAGACTATTGATAAGCAAGGTGATAGGAATACAAAATTTTACCATAAATCTATCAAGATTAAACAATGCAAAGGCAGAATTATGAGTATATATGATAGGAATGGAATATTACAGGAGAATGATGATTCTATCACTGAAGCTTTTATTGACTACTTCTCTTCTATACTTGCCAACCCTTGTCCAATGATCCCAAACCTTTCACCTATGTTTTCTATGAAGCTTCCTTATTTGAGTACTGAACAGGCAAGTGAAATAATTTGAGAAGTTTTACCCGAGGAGGTTAAGATGGCAGTCTTTTCCTTAAAGCCTGATAGTAGTGGTGGTCTAGATGGTTTCAGTTCTTTTTTCTTTCAACATACTTGGAAAATAATTAAGGATGATGTCATCAGAGCAATCCTCTACTTCTTTTCTCATAATAAATTGCCTATTGGAATTAATGCAACTAATGTAGCCCTTGTTCCAAAATGCCCAAATGCAAGAAGTGTTACCGATTTTAGACCTATCTCCTGTTACAATGTACTGTATAAAATTATTTCCAAGATTATAGCAAATAGGATAAAAAATGTTCTGCCTTCAGTTATATCCAATAACCAAATTGCTTACCTTCCCTCCAGAAATATTGGTGATAATATCTTACTTACACAAGAGCTTACAAGAAGTTATGGTATTGGGAGTATTTCTCCCAGATGTATGATCAAACTTGATATTCAAAAAGCTTTTGATTCAGTATCTTGGTGCTCTATTATAGCAATTCTTTCTCGGATGAACTTTCCAAAGCCAATGCTTGCATGGATATACACTTGTATTTCTTCATCTCATTATTCAATAATTAGGAATGGATGTTCCAGAGGATTTTTTAAAGGAACTCAAGGAGTTAGGCAAGGTGATCCTATCTCTGCATATTTGTTCATTACTGTAATGGAGGTACTTAATTCTTTGATAAATGAGCAAGTATATAACGGAAGATTGAGTTACATCCAAAATGTAAAGATCCACAAATTACTCATCTCTTATATGCTGATGATCTTGTCATTTTTACCAAGCCAACTAAATCAAATATCTCTACTATATTTGAGGTTCTGGATAAATTCTACACAATTACTGGATTGAAGATTAATCTTAGCAAATCTCATATTTTGATAGCAGGTATTAATGATGTTTTAAAGAGTGAAATTATATCATTCACTGGTCTTGGTGAAATGAAACATAATGATAGATATCTTGGTCTTCCTATCATCACTGCAAAAATCACTACTACAGATTGTTTGCCACTTTATGAAAAAATTACTGAGAAATTATCGATTTGGCCTGATACAAAGCTTTCACAAGCAGGGAGACTTGTTATTGTGTAGAGTATTGGTACTGCTATGGTCAATTATTGGATGAGACGTTACATTCTTCCATGTAAACTTGTTTCAGTGATAAACAGTGCATTGAATAGATTTTTATGGCATGGTGACCCTTTCTTAAAAAAGTTAATTCCTATCTCTTTTAAGATGATACAATTACCTAAGAACAAGGGTGCTCTGGGTATAACAAATATCAGATTATGGAATGTTGCTGCTATATCTTTATACTATGACAAAATTTTATGTAATAATCAGGATCTCTGGACTCAATGGATTTTAAAAAACTTATTAAAAGGAAAGGATTTTTGGATTATCAGCATTCCAAACCTATGCAGCTGGAGTTGGCGAAATATTCTGAAGTTAAGATCAACATTTCTACCTATTATACAATGCAACCCTCTGGTTAATAAAGATTTAAACTTCTGGACATCTCCTTCGGCCAAAACTGGTTTGAGAATTCAGGATATTCTCCCTTATCCAATGCAACTTCTTACTGGAATTCCATTAAATGCTAAAGTTAGTACTTACATCAGTGATGGCTCTATTAACCTACCATATTGCAGCTTTAAACAAGTCAGAGATTTATGGCAAGATCTAACATCTTTACCTCTAAATTCTTCAAATTTAAAAGTACTTTGGACATTAAAGGGGAAAAAACATGCTATATCAACTGTATACAAAGCTCTGTTATATAATGTTAACATGGAATCCCTTGGGCATCAAGAATCTGGACAAGTAACTCACCTGCTAAAGAAAATCTTTTTCTCTGGAAAATCATGGCAAATGCAATTGACTCTAAGCAGAAATTGACTAAGCTTGGCATACTTAATAATGAGGATTGTGTTTTCTGTCATTCCTATCCTGAATCAAATACACATTTATTTTTTGAATGCAACTTTACCTATGAAGTTTGGAGCAGATTACTTGCAAATGGAAATTTTTACAGACCAGTGAAAGACTCTAGAATAGAGTGGTATAACATCTTCAAAGCTACAAGATGGAAGTGCTCAAAACTGAGATTCTGTTGATCATTTCAAAAAAAATTGTTTATGAAGTTTGGAATGAACGTAATAGAAGAATTTTTGATCAGAAAATTGAGAATGCTAATGTGTTATTTAGTTTAATGCATAAGAAGATCTGCAGGAGAGTTGGTAGGCTGAAGTGAATTTTATGCAGAGAATTAGGATTTGTTTTTGTTGAGTGAGGTTTTTGTTGAGTGATGTATTTGTTTGATATGTAATTTGTTTCATTTTTTCTTCTTTTTACTTGATGAATGTTTGCATCTGCATATAACTCCCCTTGTACAATTTTGATGTATATGAATATATTTGGGCAGGGCTCCCTTAGCCCATTGCTTTTCATAACTAACTCTTTCTGACTCACCGATATTTTTATATAAGTGAGAATAAATTTTATTTATGATGATTGATGACTATTTGGATGATATATGTTGTATTATCTATATATTGATTGGTATTTGGATGCATTCCTACCTATTAGAGCAGATGAGACCCTACACGTTCCCCTGTATGAGCGGATGACCCTTTGTACACACGTCTGTCTCGAAGCAGACATTGTATGTATATTTCTAATATGTATATTTGTTGCAGGTGACAGGTTGGAGGGATCCAACTGGATTCCTCACTATCATTGGTTTTATTTACAAATATTGATATATATGCTGTTATCATATGATATATGATGTTTGGTTGCCGTGATTGATGTTTTTATTGCTGTTGTAGCATTGGGCCTATTTTTGGTAAATTGAAAATATTGAAGTGACGATTTCCAGATTAAAAAGGATTTTTAAGTGATTTTGAAAATAGATGTTTTATTTAAATTTTGAATTGTTAAGGAATGAGTTTATTTTAAATAAATAGAAGTTATAATTTTTATGTTATAAAAATTATGATTTTTGGAAAATATAATTGATATGCGATTTTTGAAATATGAAGTGAACTATTTGGTAAAATAGTTGAAATTGAGATTTTGAACATTTTATAAATATTTATATATAAGATTTTATAAAATTTAATTTTTATAAATTAGAATAATGGAATTTTAATGGAGTTTTTATAAATGTTAAAATGGAGTTATAAATGGATCTTATAAGTGAATAAGATTTATAATCTGTGAAGTTATAAAAAGAACAAATTTTGGAAATAAGAGAATTATAAGTAATTAATTTATAATTTGGATTTTTGGCATGTAAACGAGATAAATGGAATTTGGTAAATAAAGGGATTTAATAAATTTAAGTTTTTAAAAAATTTAAATGTGAATTCATAAACATTGTTTCATAAATCCGAAATCAATTGAATTTGATAAGTTAAATATATAAGTTTATTAAAGAGATTATATTCACGATTTTGGACAGTGGACGATCCTTTAATGAATATATAGAAGCAATGATATGGTAAAGGAGATATATTCATGATTTTGGACAGTGAATTATCCCTTAATAATTGTGTAGAAATATTAGATTTGGTAAATGAAGTATATTCACGATTTTGGACAGTGAATAATAATCATTTAAGTGAATAAATGTTTTGTGAAATGATATCTAAATGGAGTTAAATGGTTTGAAGATGTTTTTAAATGTGTTATGTATCGAATACATAGATTTCAACATTCATTGTTGAAATAGACGTTATCGAGAAGTATAGGAAATGATGGACTATAACACTGTTGTTATAGTAAGTGATTTCAAAAGAAAATGTTTTGTATAGTATATGGGATTTATATATCTATCTAATTTTCGAATACTTATACTAGTGATTTTGGGTTGTCATAACGATGTTTTACGCAACATTCGTTTTGACCCAAATAAATGAGTTTAGGAAAATGTTTTCCTTAAAAGAATAAAATATATACTTAATTATGATTTAAGTATATGGAATATTTTCTAAGTGTTGAAAATAAATTGATTTGTGAATTACTTATTATTAAATAAGTATATGGAAATGTTTTCCAATATAGAAGTTGAAATGGTTTTGGACACATATCTTTTTAAAGATAATTTGAAGTAAATATTTGGCAAGTGATTTAATCAATAAAAGATTAATTAAAAGGGCCTAGTGATTGCATATGGTGCTAAATATTTGTTTGTTTGCTTTGATAGTTAAATGACCGACATCAAATTTAGCCATTTTAGTTCCTCGACTTGATGTGGGAACTATTTAGTCGTACACTTAGTACGTAGCCGTCTGTGTAGCCTTGATTATCATTTGTGTTCAGGATGTTGATTCGTATAGTGCGGAGTATTACTCCAATCTATCGAGCTTCCTACTTGGCTCGAAGGATAGCAAGTTGAAATTTGGAGATGCGATAAGTCTATGAGACTTAGTTTCTATGTGAGGTTGAGAAACGCTTTTGCGTTGTTAATGCAAAGAGACCGGGATCGGTTTATCCAAAAACCATTTCAGACCAACGTATATGCATTCGATTTGTGTAGATTGTGATGATATTGATATTTCGGATTTCCATCGTAGGGGACTGCTTGTTGATCATTTGGGGTTAAAATCCCAATATACATATAGTAGCAGTGGCCTCTTCATTATGAAATATCCAATTCAAGGACTATTCGCTACTAATCCTAGGGAATTCTTAATATGATGTGGTAGAAAAGTACCTTCGGTTTGTCCTGTTTGTATAGATGTTGTCTGACGTTGCATTTCTAAAGATTACTTACATTGGTTTTTACAAACGTACATCAGTGGTGGCGAAGAAGGTAGCTTCTCTTAGCTTAACATCCTCCTTGAGACGTATGTGCTTAAGGGTTGTATTTTTGTGGAAGGCTATTAGTAGTCAACGGAAATGGTAATGTGGCATTCAAAGTGATGTGATTGTGATTTGTGAAAGGTAATCGTTACCTCAGGTCTCATCAATCGGAAATGACCAAAATAGGGGTAGATGTAGCAGGGCTAAGTGGGTCATTCCCAAGTAGGATATGATCATCCTCTTCTAGATATATCTTTACATGCTATGACGTCGTGTATCTGATTATTGTGGTTTGTATGCTTTGAGGGCCCTCGAAAAAGGTCGGTAACGACCGGAGGATGACATATTCGCTACCATCTAGTTATAGAGGTGGGCCGGTCTTGTTTTGGTAGAGGATAGAAATTTTGTGCCTCGGGACATCCATCTTGGGGTGTACCCATCGGAAGGTAGTCCCTTCACCTGGTCCTTTGTATGGAAATCCAAACTCCACTACGTACCTGCCATTTTATTTGTAGGGCCTAGTATGCTGGAATTTAATAGTGGTAACAATTTCGGTTATTTTGAATATTATTTGTATACTAGACACTAGTATAATATAAGAGGATTTGATATGAAATGTTTTAGTTATCGTAAGGTAAAAACATGTCCGTTTTTATATATGGACTTGTCTTCCGAGATAATTTTTTTATAAAGGAAAAGTTTGGTAATTTAATAAATTCAGTTAAGTGTGTTTCATACGCTAGTTTACCAAACCGATCTGGGCGTTCTTCCCTTTTAATGCTCGGGTCAAACCGAGTATATTTACAGGATTCAGATTTGGTTCTTTTGGAGCGTCAGCAGAAGAGTTGGAGATCTTCATTTCATATACACATATTTGTTTTGATTTTCCGCTGCTTTTTTGTTGTTTATTATCAGCATTTATGAGGATAGGTTATTATAACTGTCCAAGCTGATAACTATTTTTTGATTGTTGTACTCTAATTGATATATGTATATATACAGTTTCGGTTTTATAAAGATCATTGATATGGTATTATATGTTTTTCGCTATGCTGTGAGATTCTGTATTGTTCTATTTGGTTCTATCTTCTCTCTTTCTTCTCTTCTCTCTCTTCTTTTCTTTCTCTTGACTTTCCGTCGGTTGGCACTTTTTGGGTCGGACATATGTGGATTATTGTCGATTCAAAGGGTACAGATTTGCGGGTCATCACACCTTTGCTGGATAGTACCGAATATGATCACCCCTCTGTTAATGGGCTTCGAGCATACAATGAGAGATAATAACGACTCTAGATAGGGATGATCATACCCTACTTGGGAGCAACCACTTAGCCCTGCTGCATCTCATCTATTTTAGACATTCTCGGTTGATGAGGCTCGGGGCTACGATTAGCTTTCAAGAACATTTACACTTAGAATGCTCATTGCCCTCCAATGACAATGTGCTGATAGCATTCATCCATACAAGTCCGTTCTAGGACCGAGCGAAACCGAAGGAACTATTCCTACTACGTCCATTTTGAAATCACCATCACTATTAGCAGTGATTAGCCCTTGTACTTCACATCTCTATCTTCGATCCCATTCTCTTCATGATGTCTTCAGTTCGAAAATGCATTTGTTGGATCAATGTGGTTTTCGGTAACATATCTGATCCCGGTCTCTCTGAAACAACATTTGATAATTTTCAGTAAACTCAACCCCGGTTCTTTAGGAAATAAAAAGTCAAAGATAAGATTGGAGATCACCTTCTAACCATTAGTGGATGGATTTCCTTATTATTGTCCTAAGAGAACGAAACGAGATTTATACGTATAGTACAACATCATCGGAGATGACTATGCCATATAACCACGTGTTTCTCGTGGATATTTCCAAAGTTGCGTTTGGGTCCAATTTCGATAATCGGTTATTAAACCATGGAATAAGAAATATTCAGCCATAGGTTTCATTTTCCTATAGAATTCGCTGACCCTCACATTCAGAAATTTAAAATCACTTTTCAAATACTTGGAAATCACTTCCATATACTTATCTTAATAGAATAAGTATATTCACAAACACAATATTGTAACATCCCCCTACTTAGAGGCCTAATACTAATAGCTACGGATGCTGCAGTCATCCATAATTATTAATTTTCGACGACCAAATACGACGGTGTTAGACTCATTGATACATAGAAACGCATAAATATGCAAAAAATTAAAACATCAAACAAAATCACATTCCATTTCAAAACATTTCCAATTCATTACACAATTCCATAATCGTTAATCACGTTCAAAGAAATATTTATTATAACATATGCCAAGAGCGACATATGAAGATGCCCCCTTGGATGGTCAAAGTATATATGGGCAATATAACAACTTTACCATTGCAAACAACATAGCAGAATAAAATAAAAGAAAACTCTATATAGCTATCATTCCTCCTGCACGTCTCCGGAGCTTTATTCGTCCAATGAGGTACCTGAAAACCTTAAATATCAAACTACTCAAAATCAATTGAGTACCGAAGAGTTTAAGGGGAAAACATAAACTTCAAATAGACATAATGCCTGGTATGAATAATGATCTACCATCTCAAAACATTTAGACATATGTCGTTTAGCAGAACAGGTTTTACCCTCACTGGTATTCTAAAACCTTTTCAAAACCATATACTGTGCACCTGCATCCACAATGGTTAAGACAATTTAAAACAATATGATATCATGATAGAAAAATAGGTGAATCAATTCTGGATTACCCATCCCCATTCATCTTGACTATCTGTCTCAATTATAGTTTCTAGGATTACTATTAACCTAATAGTTTTCATGGCCTGACAAATAGCCAGCAAAATGTTTATGGACTCCCTGTACAATTACATATTTCCATGGGATCATTATGAACCTATTAGTGACTCCAATATCCTAGTTTTCATGGGTTGACTAGGAACCTATTGATATCTTTCCTACTTATCCTAGTTTTCATGGGTTGGCTAGGAACCTATTGACATCTGTCAATATCCTAATCCGGATATTGTTTTCATAGGCTAACCACAAACCTACCTGGCCCCTGCCAGTATCAAATCATAGTTTTCATGGGCTTACAATGAACTTATGTTTCTGACATCTTCTTTTATACATGGTTTTCATGGGCTAACTATGAACCTATTAGCCCTTGTCAATATCTTTCGTAGACACAGTTTTCATGGGCTTAATGAGAACCAATTGGCCCCTGCCAATATCTTTCTTTAATATTTTAGCATCCTGTATTTTGGTCTTCCTGACCTCCTGGATGTAATTCTACTCATTCAGGAGTTTAATCAATTTATATTCACTACTGGGTCAACCTATCTGGTTCTTCTCCCCTTTATCCCCAAGATGCACTTATAGGTCCATTATAATGTGAATATATTTATATTTGAAGAAGCAAACATAATAACATAACAATACCACTCCTGTGGGTTTAATATAAAACATGGTTAATCTCTTTAACCTATTATTTCATCAAGGAAAGCTTCTTCTCAAAACTATTACAAAAACTCCTTTAATTTAACCATGGGTTTCTCCTTTTAAAAATTGAGTTTGTATTACAAAACCTTCGAAACCTTGCTTTCGACTTCCTTGGATAACCTCCTTCGAAAGCATAAAAATATATTTTCGAAACATTAGGCTCCTGCCTTTCGAATAGTTTAAAACCTTTCTTTCGAAACCTTCAAATGTATTGAAGTATCAATATTTAACTTTAGAAGCATAGCTTCAAAACCAATTGAAAGCACCCCTTTCGAAACTATTGGAAGTAACCCTTCCAAAATCATTGAAAGTCCCTTTTCAAAAGCATTGGGTTTATACTTAAAATATTATTTGGGTCAAAGTGAATATATGCGAAAGCATCTCTTTCGAAACCATCCTTTATCATATAAAAACATTGGGAAAAACATAATTGCATCGACACCATCTCTTTCGAAAGCTTTAAATCATTTAAACAAACATTGAAGGATAGCGTCGAAACCCCTTTCGAAACCATTGCCTTCGAAACACTTGGACCTTTTCGGAAGCATTTAGGAAGAGGCTTAGAACATCTTCAAAAACTAACACTGCCTTTCAAAAGTATTGATGATTTCAACACCATTGAAAGGCTAAAGAACAGTAGCAGGGCTTCGACTAGGTCGGAACCCCTTCTTTCAAAAGCATAATTTCATAAGTAAAGGAACCATTCGAAAGCAAACATAAGTTGATGGCAGCTCCTTCGAAAGCTTTTAAAAACCTCTTTCGAAAACATATGCTTCGACTCCTTTGAAGGCTTAAAGAAAAAAAGGCAGACACTTCTCTTTGAAACAAATCAAGGTCTTGACCCCTTCGGAAACCTAGCTTTCGACACTTAGCCTTTCGCCTTTCTCCAGTCCACTGCGTACCATCTCTGTGATACCTTATGTATTAGTTTTAGCTTGGTAGGTTTCGACTGGGTTGAAGGCGGAAGCTCTGAGCCGAAAGGTACTTTTAAAGTTTCAGAAATTCACTTTAATCATGTTATTTAACATACGAAAATTTTAGACCCAAATTCTTAATAAATTTTGCAAATAAATTTATAAACTCAAATAACCATATTTTCCTTTGAAAATTAATAATAATCTTTCCATAGCTTGGAAAATTATCAAAATTAAAACCCAACTCCAAAACCAAGTTAACATAAAAAAATTCCATAGCGTTTAAACATCAACATAACTCGGTTTCTCCCTAAAACCGTGTAAAAGCATATTTAAACATCCATTTTTAAATCGAATAAATTTGTGATTCTAGCATATCATCATCCATATCATCGTAAAAGCGAATTTACCTTAAATTCGATAACACATGATTGTTAAACAAAATAGATATAGAATTATTATTCACCTTGATTAAGATAAGGAGATTGGATTGAGATTGATTTCCCCTAAGCTTGAATCTCCAGCTTTTAATTGAATTCCTCTTTTCTTAATGCCCGGATCTTATTTAAGCTTTTTGGTTTGCGTTTTCAAAATGGCGTGAATGGGAAGTAAAATGGTAGGAACGAAAATATATAAGGGTATGGGTTATGAGTGGTAATTTCCTAATATACCCTTATGTAATGTAATTAGTTTATAACCCATTCTTAAACCCGATTAATTATTTCATTAATCACGGCCTTAATTGGATTTATTCAAATCTTAACCCTCTTATCACTAAACATTTACATTATTCTATTTAATTTATCTTATTAAATCTCCTGAATATTATTATCAAAAATTAGGGGTGTTACAGGCTCCCTTCTTTAAAGAATTTCATCCTTAAAATTCAGTAAGGACTAAAAACCAACATAGAAATCATCTGTAAAGACTCCTAACAACTATACTAGTCTATCTAACTAGGGATTATCTATATAAATCAAATATAGACATACCCTCAAAGTAGATCAGAATAAGTATCTCGAATCTTATCTTCAATCTCCTAAGTACAGTGCTTCTCATTGTCACTCCACTGAACTTTCACCAACTTGATTGCCCTGGACCTCAATCTTTTCTCATCTCTTGCTACAACCTAAATTGGTTGTTTGACAAAAATCAAACCAGGCTCTACTACCAAGTCCTCAAACCCTGTCGGAGGAATAGTAGTCTCTGCATCATGCGCATACTTGCGAAGATGAGACATATGGAATACATTATGGACACTAGCCATGCTGCTCGACAACTCTACTCTGTATGCGAGCTTCCCAGTCCTTTTTATAATCTGAAATTGACCAACATATCTTGGGGCCAGCTTCCCTGACTTTCCAAATCGTATCACACCCTTCATCGGTGACACCTTAATAAAAACCTTGTCTTCCACTGAGAAATCTGGCTTTATGCCTTTTATCTATGTAACTCTTTTGTCTGCATTGAGCTTCCATCATCCGTTCTCGGATCAACTCAATCTTTTCTGACGCCACCTTTATCAAATATGGACCTAAGACCAATCTGTCTCCAGTCTCCAACCAACATGCTGGTGATTTGCATGGCCTACAATACAAAGCTTCAAATGGTTCCATTCCTATACTAGTCTGATAAATATTATTATAGGAAAACTAAATCAAATGCAGGCGATCCTCCCAAGATCCACCAAAGTCTAACACACAAGCTCTCAATAAATCCTCGAGTACTTTTTTGACTCTCTCCGTCCACCCATCAGTCTGAGGATGATATGTAGTACTCATCTTGAGCTTAGTGCCTAACATATCATGTAGACTCTTCCAGAATTCTCTAGTCAATAAAGCACCTCTGTCACTGACTATGCTACTAGGAACTCCATGTAGTCTAACTATGTTCTTCATGAACAACTTAGCCAAAACAAGTGTCGTCTTGGTCGACTTTACTGGAATGAAATGGGCACTCTTGGTCAACCCTATCCACAATGACCCATATACTCTCATTTCCTTTGCTTGACCTTGGAAACCCATCTATAAAATCCATGGATATCGAATTCCATTTCCAAACCAGAATCTCCAAAAGTTGAAGCAACCCACTCGGCTTCTGATGTTCGGATTCACTTGTTGACAGTTTACAACTGCCTAATCCATAAGCCAACATCCCTCTTTATGCCTTCCCAATAGAGGCTTCTCTTCATATCTTGATACATCTTGGTTCCTCCAGGATGATTCGTAAACTTGGATCGATGACATTCCCCATGAACTTCTTTCCTCAAGTTCTCAACTTCTGGAACACATAATCGACCCTTCTTTCCCAACCATCCTCTCTGGTCAAGATAAAAAAATTCAAGTCATCGACCTCAGTTCCAACCTCAAGCCTTCTAATCCTCTTGGCTAATAATGGATCCTCCTTCTACTTAGAAGTAATTCTCTCGATCAACACTGATCGAACTTCTAAACAGGACAACATGGAAGTACACTGATTAGAACTAGCAGTCGATCTTAACGAGACACCACAGCTTGCCAAAGATTATAGATCCTTCAATTCTACCAGCATGTCCAACACCACATTCTAGTGTCTTCTGCTAATAGCATCCGCTACTTTATTACCCTTCCCTGTGGTATACTCTATACCAAAATAATAGGCAGCCAAAAACTCCAGCCACCTTTGCTGTCTCATATTTAACTCCATCTGAGAGAATAAGTATCTTAAAGACTTAGGATCGGTATATTGCTCAAATCTCTCACCTAAGAGATAATTTCTCCAAATCTTTGATGAAAAGATCACCGCGGCCAACTCCAAGTCATTAGTAGGATATCTTGCTTCGTGCGGTCTAAGCTGCCGTGAAGCGTAGGCAATCACTTTACCCTTCTTCATCATCAACATAGCTTTTAATCCAGTTCCACATGCATCAGTATACACCACCAACCCTTGGTTTCCGTCCAAAACTACCAAAACAGGTGAATTGGTCAACAAATGCTTTAGCTTAAGGAATGCTTCCTCGCATTTGTCGGACTAAACAAACTTTACCCCCTTCCTAGTAAGTTTAGTCAAAGGTGCTGCTATCCATGAGAAACCCTTAATAAATCTCTGGTAATAGACAGAAAGTCCAAGAAAACTTTTGATCTCGGTCATTGTCTCTGATCTCTTCCAATTGTTCACAGCTTCGATCTTATCTGGGTTGACTGACAACCCTTTATCTGAAACCACTTGACCAAGAAACTTAACCTCTTTCTTCTAAAAATGACAATTAGAAAACTTCGCCTTTAGCTGATTCTACCTCAACGTCTTAAGCACAAGTCTAAGATGATCTTCATGCTCTCTTTCATCGTTAGAGTATACCAAATGTCATCTATAAACACTAGCAAGAATCTATCCAAATATTCTCGAAAGACTCGGTTCATTAAATCTACAAAAAAAAGCAGGTGCATTTGTCAACCCGAATGACATTACTAATAACTCATACGAACCATATCTAGTTCGAAATGTTGTCAAAGGAATATTGTCATCTACCACTATTAACTGATGGAAGCCTGTTGCTAAATCCAACTGAAAAACACTGTGGCTTCACTCAACTGATCAAATAGATCATCAATCCTCGACAAAGGATACTTATTCTTTGTCATCCTTTCGTTCAACTTATCATAGTCGATACACATCCCCAATGACCCATCTGGTTTCTTTACAAACACAGCGGCTGCTTTCCAAGGCGAACTGCTTGGTCTAATAAAATTCCTTTTTTCTAGATCCACTAGCTGCACCTTCAATTCCTTCATCTCAGTCGGTACCATCCTACTAGGTGGTCTACTTACAGGTTCAGCTCATGGCATAAGATCTATCTGAAACTCAACAACTCATTTCGGTGATAGTCATGTGACTAGCTCAAAGACATCTGCAAACTCTCTTAATATTCGAACCTATTTTGGATCTTCTCCCACTTCCATTGCACTTAACAAAGCACAACAATTTCGGTCAGAATTCTCTACCAAGAATATAATTCAGTTATATTATCAGGGTGTCTTAGGGATATCTCCCCATCGTGGTAAAATATCCTAGCCTCATACCTTCTCAACCAATCCATACATAAAATGATTCCGAAATCTACGAAATCGAAAACATACAGACTGAATGCAAACATATGACCTAACAAGTCAAGTTCTAACTGGTCACATCTTATTCCAGAGTTGCATACCCTCCTATTGCATTCGCATTCCTTAAGGAAGTAACAAGGTATGTGGGTTTTAAGCATAACCTATCAACCAAACACTAAGATACTAATGAATGTGATACACCGGTATTAAATAGTATCCTAACTGGTATATTCTTAATCAAAAACGTACCTTCCATTACAGTCTTTCCTTTATCAGTTGCAGTTGTCTTAGCTGATGATGCAATAGTAAAAGCCTTGCCCTGGTCCGCCCTGACTGGCTCTGGACGCTGGTTCTTGTAATGCCCAACTTGATCACAATTGAAGCACTTCACATTCTTCTTATCTACAGCCTTCTTCCTCATGACTAACCGACACTCATTTTCACAATGACACTTCTTGTCACATTTATAGCAAACAAAATAGCCTTTGCCATCTTGGCAGCATATCCTTTCTAGGCTCCCTTCTTCTTAAAGAATTTCCTCTTCTTTCCCTGAGGACCTTGGGATTCTACTGGCTTCTCTCGGGCAGAATCAGCAAGCATCTCTTTATGGAGAATGGCCATCTCCACAACCACATTACAAGGTTCTCGGACATGGGTCATGGTCATTCTAGAAAGCTCAGGTCCCAACCCTCGAATGAACCTCTCATTCCTTCTGATGTCAATGTCAACCATAGCATATCCATATTGAGACAGCTCATCAAATCTAGTGCATACTAGATAACCGACATCTCTCCCTAGACTAAATCCATGAACTTCCTCGTCAACGCTGACTTAGCGACCTCAGATAGAAATCTCGGTTCAAACCTCCTTCTAAAATCAGCCCATGTCTACTCTTCCTCTGGAACTCCGACAGTCACACTGTTCGACCAATGAAGCAATGCCCCTTGCAACTGCCTAGAGACCAGCCTCCTCTTTTGCCCATCATCCAATCCAAGATCAGCAAAGATCTGTAGGATCGATTTCACCCTGGAGGGAAGGTGAATAGGGTGATACTATTAATTATAAAAATTTATTGCGGAAGTTTATATAAAATTATTTCAACACAGATATATCAAAATAATAGCAGCATAGATAATAACATAATAATAAATGCAGAAATAGAACGACACAGAAGTTACCCAGCTTCGGCAAAACCCTGCCTACGTGCTGCCCTAAGGTTTCTACTAGCAATTAAGCAGTCAGACGCTTACACACGTAAACTCACGACAACCGCTATCGACTAGCCTTAACTCTACGCTCAAAACCCTGCCACAACTCAGCCACTGAGTTGCGAATTCTCAAACTACACCATCGTAGCTCGTCCCCTAGTCACACAACTAGAAATTACAATTGTTTAAAAAGGAAATACAAAATTAAAATCAAATTAAACACAAAACACTAATTAAAAATTAAGCCCAAAAATAACATATAAAAGTCGGCCCAAACTTTTGTTAAGTGAAAATCTTATCCCTTTTTATTCCTTTATCGACCCGCCTCCTTGTATCCTTTTCCTTTGTCGTTTGTTTCTTTGTGCAAAATTAGGACTTGTGAAAATTGAATGTGCCGCTTCAATTAATCATTTGAATTTATGATCTTGCGATGCTTGCTTTGTCGAATGATTGTCTCTTCGATTTTGCTTATGGCCAATTCAATTTCGTCGAGTTCGATTCAAAGAATCTGGTATGTGATTTGTTACTTTTGCTTTACTGTTTTAGCTTACTTGAACTCAATGATCAACTGCCGATGATGTTGCTTGTTTATATAGGGTTCGAACCCCTATATTTTCGTTCGTATATTATCATTTGAATTCGTCAATTATTTTATCTCGGCCATTGATTTTCGTTTGATTGCTTGAGATGATTGCTGACTTCTTCAATTCGTGTATATTTGATTACTTGATTTTCACGACATCAATTTTGAACGCGCTTGTTTCCTTGATTGCCAGGCTTTAATTTTGAGCTGTTCGATCTTTTCCTGGTCATCCGTCTCTGACTTTGATTTGAAAGACGACTTTCTTTGACATTGGCTTTGACTTTGATTTTAAATTGCACCTCTAAATTTTTGTTTACGGTGCGGTGATGATATATTTTGTTTTCTGCTTTAACTGACATCACTTGACTTTGGCTTGTTTGTTATATTCTCTGTAGCTTGTCTGGTTCATTATTTCATGTATGCATATATGTGCTATCATCTTGTGCATCTCCGTCAGGAGTAGTTCTGCGTTGTTGTGTCTACGCATTTGTTCGAACTTGCCACCACTGTATCATTTACTGATTTACTTGATTTCATGATTCACCACTGAGACTGCTGTTTCATGACTTCGACATATATGTCGTTCATGTATATGTATATGTGATGTTTTGGAACTGCAGTCTTCTTGAACCTGTTTGCAACTTTTGTTTTCACTTGAGTCTGGGCTTGTTTGGTTGTGCTGCACTAAGTTGTTTGGTCGATACACTTCAAGTGGTCTGTAGTTGTACTTTCACATATATACCTGCATATGTATTTGTGACGTGTAAATCATGTTGTTCATTCTTGTGGCATTTTCAACTTGATGCGTTATTCACTGTATTTCATGTTGTCTAGTCTTGCTTGCATTGTTGGTTCATCACTTCGTTTCACTACGTATTCCAGTGTGCCTTTGTACATGACTCGTGTACTTGCCTCTGATCTGTTGGCACTGGTTCGTGTATATGTGCAGTTTCACTTTGTTGATGATTTGATGTTAAAGTCACAGTGATGCATTGTGGTGAGTTCGATGTGCATGCTTTGTACTTGTAGTCTTGTCTCACTTGCAGCTTGGCCATATGTATGCATCAAGGCAGTTTGCATTTGTGTTGTAGCTGCTGTTCATTTTGGTTTTGCTAGCTGTACTTGTATATTTGAACTTGAATTATTCCTCTTTGTCTTTGTTCAATTTCAGCCTTGACATATCAAACTATTTGTATGTTTGGTAGCTCTGCCTTTGGCTCGACTTGATACCTGTAGTTGTTTTCACTACACATGTATATACTGCAGCATTGTTGAACTTGTCTGAACCTTGAACTGATTTATTGTGTGTTTTTGTATTTGGACTTGTACTCTTGTGTATCACTTGCACTTGATCGTTGTCACTAGTTGACATTATGTACATGTTGTTTTACTGTGTACATGTACACTTGGTGTTGCCATTCATCTGGTTCGAACTGTGACTTGATTCGCAGTTTGAGTTCAAGTGTACATCCGAATTTTCGGTCGAGCTTGTGTTGTATGTATCTTGACCCAAGTTTGAGTTCAAGTGTACATCCGAATTTTCGGTCGAGCTTGTGTTGTATGTATCTTGACCCATAGTTTTGTATTGCACCTGAGTTGAATTCAGCTTAAAGCTTGGGTTTGACCTTGGGCTTGTGTCGTGACTTTATTTATATTGCGCTTGAGTTGAACCCGGCTTTTAATTTGGGTTTGACCTTGTGCTCACCTGTCCTTGTAATTTTGTCAAGTGTATATATCGGTATGCACGACCTTGTGGCATGTACAGTGATACACTGTGCATGTCACAAGCTGTTCGTGAATGATGAATTCAAATCTAAATGATGACGAACAACCCAAATAACTGATGCAAATATTATTTTCAAAATTCACATTTTATTTTATACTGCAAAAATATTTCCTTTTCAATTTTACCGCGTCAGTATTTATTTTTGCAGATTGCTCAGATGCTGGATTCAATCTGGAATAAAGTTGAAGATAAATTACGAGTGAATGAGCGATATGTAGTGAAGTGTATTTTTAAATGATAGATTGTGATGTAATTGAATTTGTATTGTAATCAAAGTTGTATATGTATAGTGAGAGCTTGAATTTTTACTATTCAAAATTGTAATAAATATTTGTTTGAATAAAATATCTGTTTGAATTTAAATTCCGTGTTATTTATTTTGTTCACCAAATATTTATTTAATTGTGGGAAAAATATAATAATACATTAACAAATACATTTAAATGAACATATATGTGTATATTATCATCAAACAAAAATCATATAATCGCATATTCAACAATCTCCCCCTTTTGATGATAACAAACATACATTTAAGATTTTGAATTTGTTAAATGTATTTGATCATTCAGTTTGCTCCCCCTATTTAAATGCTTCCTCTCTACACAAAGCTCCCCCTTCATATATGCATGTAAATAAAAATATGCAAATAAGCCTAGATGCAACTAGAAAATATTTAACCTTTATTTGTCAAAATCTTAACTTTTCTCTCCCCCTTTTGTTATCAGCAAAAGAGCAATAGCGTTAGAAAAATAAAGATAAAGTGATAGATATTAATACAACATTAAAACTCAATCGAATATAAGTATTAAATTGCAATAAAGAATCAAACAAAAATCATAAATACTCTTATTAGGCGCATATTCCACTTTTAGAATGATGGGAATGATGTCATCATATAAAACCATACAGTTGTGTCTATTTGTGGTATATTTATATCAGGAATTTGAATATCTACCAACCATGCATAACGGCTAGGACTTTTAAATGAGATTAGTAGTATTCCTATTATATTTTAAAAAATGAATTCAAGTATCTTCTAACCACGCATAACCTTGAGGACTTTTAAATAGGATTAGATCAACTTGTTTATTTAATTAATTAATTTTGATATGCGTTCCATACATATATAACCGTGAGGACTTTTAAATGAGTATGGAAGCACATAAGAAATTCCAAGTAATTCACCCATGCATAACCTTGAGGACTTTTAAATGAGAGTGATTACTTTGTTTTTTAAAAAAAAATATAATGAAAAACGAATGATTCCTGTTTAAAGTACCACATATCAACAAACTATATTGAATTTTGATGAGTGATGGTCGTTAGAAATATGATAGAAATAGAGATGGTCATGGAATTTTTACCAACAAAAAGATTTTATAACTCTTGTTCAAATTTCTAAAGAAATTTACTAAATATACCGTCTCAAATTATAATATATGATTAATATTTGCACTCATCACTTTTTCAATCACTATTTATCTTTTCGATAATCATTAGGGAGTCAGATTAGTCAATGTAATCATTTAAAATCATATTGAAAAATAATTATAAAACCAAAATTTTCAAATTGACTAATCTGAAACAAGGTCAAAAATGATTTTATAGAAGGGGTTTTATAAGAAAAATGTCTGCTTTTTGAAAATTATTTGAAATGAAAAATATGCGGATGTTTTCTTAGAAAAATGATGCAGTTACTAAATGTCTCAACAAAAATCACGTCCACTAGTAATTTTTCTATCAACTAGATTACCAGTGTAAGCTGCATCTGAATTTCTCTTTCACTCAAGATTATCATTAATTGAATGATATAGACCAGACAGTGAAATTTTCAACAATTTCTTGAAATCCTTTTTTTCAAATTTTTAAATGAATATTATTTTGAATTTTAATTGAAGCTGTGCCAATAAACAAAATCGTAAATATAATGTCAAATTTAGAAGCCGAAGGATAAACAAATATGATTACATGCACCGAGATTAATAATCAGTCAATAAGATACCATCATTAATCTAAACAAATTCATATGAAGTAATTTAAAGACTATAGAGATGCATGTCGTGTTCTCGGTATGAAAAAAGTATAATTGGCCAACAATTTTGAAAAAGTCAGAATTAATATCATTATTTATTTCATCATCACATTACTGGCTGATTTAATTCAGACTACGGTGCAGATTATCACATTTAATATATTGTTCAAAATATACCATTACCTGTTTTATCTTTATGATAATTTTTCGTTGTTGTCCATTGTGATTCTGTCACCTTTGTACTAGGCAAAGGAACTTTGCTTTGTTGCCCGTTATGTTTCTGGAACAGCCAGAATCCAGATAACACTGTTGTTGTTCCTTAGCCTGCCACCACTCCTACACGATAAAAGATTTTTATGACCTATTTGTTTTTATAGGTCCATGATTGTTAATGGCAGAATATTTTGAAAAAAAATTTTTGGAGACCCAAAACTATTTATACATGTTCCTTTCGGCACCCAGATTTGTTTAACTTTGAGAGATTTTATATTTATGCCTTTTGGGACCCAAGTTGGAATGGTGTTTACATATTTGGGTCTATACCAACAATTATTTTGATTATGTCCAAATTTTCTACAAATTGTGCACATTGAATTGACTTGACTAAATTCACTCCTAACAAGTTTAGTTTGATTATATCTAAGTCGTTGTCTAACTGTATTAATAGTTTGTTTCCCTAATAGCGTTTTCAATGATCTTTCACTTTTTGAAAACTTATCTAAAGTTGTTGACAGTTGTTGGACTTGTATTTTGAGAGATTCATTTTTGTTCAGTAATTGTGTGCACTTTTTAATAGAGTTCTCTCTCCTATTATTTTCACTTTCCTTTAAAATCAGAATTTCATTTTCAAGTGATTTAATTTTAATTTCTGATTTTTTAATTTCTTTTTTCGAATGTTGGACACTTATCACACTTAGGACACATGTTTTGATAGTTTTTAACTAATTGTTCAAGCTGTTCATTTACTTCTATCAAACTATCTCTTTGTGATTCAAGTTGGCATACTTCTCCCTAAGTCGTTCAAAATAGTCATTTACTTCGTGGAAATATATAAGTAATTCTGAATGAGTGAGTTTTGATACCTCGCTTGGCTCGTCATCGTTGCTATCAGTTATATTACCTTGAAGGTGCATATCTGCTTTCTCACTCTCACTGCTAGTACTTTAATTACCTTCATCACTTGTTTTCCATGTGGCTGCAAAATTTCTCCTTTTTGATTTCTTTTCAAAGTCGCGTCGATTTTGAGGACAATTGGGCTTGATGTGTCCGGGTTGGTTGCACTTATGACAGATGATTTTTTGATATTCTGTGTTATCTAAAACTTTGATTATTCTGCTTTTTAATTTTTGATTTAGAGCTGGATTTCCGTATTTGCCATTCCACTTTTTAAATCTCTTTATTACCATTTCCAACTCTGCTGCTCCATCATCATCGTCATTTTCAGTGGTTCCTTTAAGTGCTATTGATTTCTTTCGAGTATCTCCTCCTTCACGCTCTTCCTTGAATTTCATTTCTAGCTCATAAGTGGTGAGATTTCCGATGAGTTCTTCAACTTTGATTTGTTTTAAATCTTTTGATTCTTGAATGGAAATCACTTTTGCTTCAAAACTTCATGGAAGGACTCTGAGGATTTTTCGGACTGTTACCAATTCTGTGTATGATTTTCCAAGAGATTTTGATTTGTATACGATGTTGGAAAGCCGTCCATACATCTCTTTAACATTTTCTTCCTTGGCCATTGTAAAAATCTCGTATTCGCTATTTAGCATGGCAAGGCGAGATTCCTTGACTTGAGATGTTCCTTCGTGAGTCACTTATAGTGCGTGCCATATTTCTTGCGTAGTTAGACAATGTGAGACACGATTAAATTCAAACTGATCTAATGAACAAATAACCAAATTCATAGCTTTGGCATTAGGATGCTGTAACTTATTATCCAGATCTGTCCATTGATCCTTCGGTTTATTTATTTCCTGATTATTTACAATCATAGTTGGTGCTCTATACCCTGTCTCAACAATATCCCAAGCGTCAGTGGTTTTCAGAAAAATATCCATCCTATTTTTCCAGTAAGCATATTCACCATTGAACATTGGTGGTCTAACTATGGACTGACCCTCCACAAAAGCATTCTCCAAAAAAGCCATTTTAAAAATTCAAATTTTTAAAACAAAAATTGGTTTTTGAAAAATCAAATTTTTTAAAACAAAAATCTCTTTTGTACCTCGCTTTGATACCACTTGTAGGATCGATTTCACCCTAGAGGGGAGTGAGTAGGATGATACTATTAATTATAAAAATTTATTATGGAAGTTTATATAAAATTATTTCAACACAGATATATCAAAATAATAGCAGCGCAGATAATAACAGAATAATTAATGCAGAAATAAAACGACACAGAATTTATCCAACTTCGACAAAACCCTGCCTACGTGCCGCCCCCAAGGTTTCTACTAGAAATTAAGCAGTCAGACGCTTATATACGTAAACTCGCGACACCTCCTATCGACTAGCCTTAACTCTATGCTCAAAACCCTGCTCAAAACCATGCCACAACTCAGCCACTGAGTTGCGAATTCTCGAACTACACCACCGTAGCCCGTCCCCTAGTCACACGACTAGAAATTACAATTTTTTAAGAAGGAAATACAAAATTAAAATCAAATTAAACACAAAACCCTAATTAAAAATTAAGCCTAAATATAACATATAGAAGTTGTCCCAAACTTTTGTTAAGTGAAAATCTTATCCCTTTTTATTACTTTATCGCCCCGCCTCCTTGTATCCATTTCCTTTGTCATTCGTCCTTTGTGCGAAATCAGGGCTTGTGAAAATTAAATGCGCCGCTTCAATTAATCATTCGAATTTATGATCTTGCGATGCTTGCTTTGTCGAATGATTGTCTCTTCGATTTTGCTTATGGCTGCTTCAATTTCGTCGAGTTCGATTCTAAGAATCTGGTATGTGATTTGTTACTTTTGCTTTACTGTTTTAGCTTGCTTGAACTCGATGATCAACTGCCAATGATGTTGCTTTTTTATATAGGGTTCGAACCCCTGTATTTTCGTTCGTATATTATCATTTGAATTCGTCAATTGTTTTATCTCGGCCATTGATTTTCGTTTGATTGCTTGAGATGATTGCTGACTTCTTCAATTCGTGTATATTTGATTACTTGATTTTCATGGCATCAATTTTAAACTCGCTTGTTTCCTTGATTGCCACGGCTTCGATTTTGAGCTGTTTGATCTTTTCCTGGTCATCACATCTTTGACTTTGATTTGAAACACAGCTTTCTTTGACATTGGCTTTGATTTTGATTTTGAATTGCACCTCTAAATTTTTGTTTACGGTTCGGTGATGATATATTTTGTTTTCCGCTTCAACTGACATCATCTGACTTTGGCTTGTCTGTAATTTTCTCTGTAGCTTGTTTGGTTCATTGTTTCATGTATTTATATATGTGCTATCATCTTGTCCATCTCCGTCAGGAGTAGTTATGCATTGTTGTGTCTATGCATTTGTTCGAACTTGCCACCACTGTATCATTTACTGTTTTAATTGATTTCATGGTTCCCCACTGAGACTGCTGTTTCATGACTTCGACATATTTTTGGTGTCTATGTATATGTATATGTGATGTTTTGGAGCTGCGGTCTTCTTGAACCCGTTTACAACTGTTGTTTTCACTTGAGTCTGGGCCTGTTTAGTTGTGCTGCACTGAATTGTTTGGTCGACACACTTCAAGTGGTCTGTAGTTGTACATTCACATATGTACCTGCATATGTATTTATGATGTGTTAATCATGTTGTTCATTCTTGTGGCATTTTCAACTTAATGCATTGTTCAATGTATTTCATGTTGCCTGGTCTTGCTTGCATTGTTGGTTCATCACTTCGTTTCACTACGTATTCCAGTGTGCCTTTGTACATGACTCGTGTACTTGCCTCTGATCTGTTGGCACTGGTTCGTTTATATGTGCAGTTTCACTTTATTGATGATTTGATGTTGAAGTCACAGCGATGCATTGTAGTGAGTTCGATGTGCATGCTTTGTACTTGTAGTCTTGTCTCACTTGCATTGCATTGCCATATGTATGCATCAAGGCAGTTTGCATTTGTGTTGTAGCTGCTTTCCATTTTCGTTTTGCTAGCTGTACTTGTATATTTGAACTTGAATTATTCCTCTTTGTCTTTGTTCAATTTCAGCCTTGACATATCAAACTATTTGTATGTTTGGTAGCTCTGCCTTTGGCTCGACTTGATACTTGTAGTCATTTTCACTACACATGTATATGCTGCACCACAGTTGAACTTGTCTGAACCTTGAACTGATTTATTGTGTGTTGTTGTATTTGGACTTGTACTCTTGTGTTTCACTTGCACTTGATCACTGTCACTAGTTGACATTATGTACATGTTGTTTTACAGTGTACATGTACACTTGGTGTTGCCATTCATCTGGTTCGAACAGTGACTTGATTCACAGTTTGAATTCAAGTGTACGTCCGAATTTTTGGTCGAGCTTGTGTTGTATGTATCTTGACCCATAGTTTTGTATTGCACCTGAGTTGAATCCAGCTTAAAGCTCGGGTTTGACATTGGACTCGTTTCGTGACTTTATTTATATTGCGCTTGAGTTGAACCCGGCTTTTAATTTGGGTTTGACCTTGTGCTCACCTGTCCCTGTAGTATTATCATGTGTATATATCGGTGTGCACGACCTTGTGGCATGTACAGTGATACATTGTGCATGTCACAAGCTGTTCGTGTATGATGAATTCAAATTTGAATGATGACGAACAACCCAAATAACTGAGGCAAATATTATTTTCAAAATTCACATTTTATTTTATACTGCAAAAATATTTCCTTTTCAATTTTACTGCGTCAGTATTTATTTTTGCAGATTGCTCAGATGCTGGATTCAATCTGGAAAAAGTTGAAGATAAATTACAAGTGAATGAGCGATATGTAGTGAGGTGTATTTGTAAATGATAGATTGTGATGTAATTGAATTTGAATGATAATCAAAGTTGTATATGTATAGTGATAGCTTGAATTTTTACTATTCAAAATTGTAATAAATATTTGTTTGAATAAAATATCTGTTTGAATTTAAATTCCGTGTTATTTATTTTATTCACCAAATATTTATTTAATTATGTGAAAAGTATAATAGTACATTAACAAATACATTTAAATGAATATATATATATATGTTTATTATCATCAAACAAAAATCATATAATCACATATTCAACAAGATCCTATTACAGTGCAATAGCCAATTCTCAACCTCAACGGCATCCTACGTTCCAACAAACGGCTTTCCACTTCGACTGGTGTAGTCTCTGCTCAACTTAGCATAGTTATTCCTAATTAAAGCCATAGAATTAGCTCCTCCAACATTACCCGTAACCCCTTCTTGTAGAAGATTGGCTAACAACTGATACACCATCCCTGCATCCACTGGCGGATTTCCAGCACCAACATTGGCTTAGTATTTGGGTTAGCATTAGCCTGTCAACCTTGGTTCCTTCTGGTATTAGGTCAAGCATTTTTGTTAGTTGTGGTGCTTCCTCCACCTAGATTTCCTCTTTTATTTCCTTCTTCCGTATCTACTTTCTCGTAAATCTGCAAACGAGCCTTTGTAAGATACAGAAGAGCGTCTAAGAGAGAGGGGAAAACGTACTTATATATATCAAATACAAGTATGTTACTATAGCGTTATCCCAACTCGGATCACATTCTTGATTCATTGGATTATGTTTGAAAATGCTTTTAGGTTCAATTTCCTTTTAAAGTTTCATAAAACTAAGCTCTGGTACCAACTTGTAACATCCTCCTACTTGGAGGCCCAAAACTAATGGCTATGGATGCTGCAGCCATCCATAGTTATTAATCATCGATGACCAAATACGGTGATGTTAGATTCATTGATACACAAAAACATATGAATATGGGAAAAAATTAAACATCAAATAAAACCACATTCCATTTCAAAACATTTCCAATCCATTACATAATCCCATAATCGTCAATCACATTCATAGAAATATTTATTGCAACATACGCCAAGAGTGACATATAAAGATGCCCCCTTGGATGATCAGAGTATATACATGCAATATAACAACTTTGCCATTACAAACAACACAACGGAATCAAACAAAAAAACTCTATATAGCTATCATGCCTCATGCACATCTCTGGAGCTTTATTCGTGCAATGAGGTACCTGAAAACCTCAACTCTCAAACTACTCAAATTCAATTGAGTACCCAAGAGTTTAAGGGAAAAATATAAACTTCGAATGAGACATAATGCCTGGAATGAATAATAATCTACCATCTCAAAACATTTAGATATCTATTGAGACCACGCCGCTTAGGGGAACAGGTTTTCCTCTCGCTAGTAACATAAAAACTTTTCAAAACCATATACGATACTCCTGCATCCATAATGATTAAAACAATTTAAAACAATATGATATCATGATATGAAAAATAAGTGCATCAATTCTGGATTACCCATTCCCATTCATCTTGACTATCTGTCTCAATTATAGTTTCTAGAATTACTATTTACCAAATTGTTTTCATGGCTTGACTAATAACTGGTAAAATGTTTAAGGACTCCTTGTCCAATTACATATTTTCAAGGGATCACTATGAACCTATTGGTGACTCCAATATCCTTACACTTATCCTAGTTTTCATGGGTTGACTAGGAACCTATTGGTAACCCCAATATCTTTCCTTCTTATCCTAGTTTTCATGGGTTGACTAGGAACCTATTGACATCTGTCAATATCTTAATCCGGATATAGTTTTCATGGGCTAACTACAAACCTACTTGCCCTTGCAATATCAAATCATAGTTTTCATGGGCTTACTGTGGACCTGTCTTTCTGACATCTTTCTTTATTCATAGTTTTCATAGGCTAAGTATGAACCTATTGGCACCTGCCAATATCTTTTCCTATACACGGTTTTCATAGGCTTATTGAGAAACTATTGGCCCCTACCAATATCTTTCTTTAATATTTTAGCATCCTATATTCTGGTCTTCCTGACCTTCCGGATGCAATTCTACTCATTCAGGAGTTTAATTAATTTATATTCACTACTATGTCAACCTATCTGGTTCTTTTGTCCTTTATCCCCAAAATGCAATTATGGGTTCATTATAACGTGAATATGTTTTTATTTGAAGAAGCAAACATAATAACATAACAATACCACTCATGTTGGTTAAATATATAACATGGTTAATCCCTTTAACCTATTATTAGGTCAAGGAAGGCTTCTTATCAAAACCATTACAAAAACTCCTTTAATTTATCCATGGGTTTCTTCTTTTAAAAATTGAGTTTGGTTCACAAAACCTTTCAAAACCTTGCGTTCGACTTCCTTGGATACCCTCCTTCGAAAGCATAAAATATATTTTCAAAACATTAGGCTCCTGCCTTTCCAACACTTTAAAACCTTTCTTTCAAAACCTTTCGAATGTATTAAAGTATCATAATTTAACCTTAGATGCATAGCTTCAAAACCAATTGAAAGTACCCATTTCGAGACTATTGGAAGTAACCCTTTCGAAATCATTGAAAATCCCCTTTTGAAAGCATTGGATTTATACTTAAAATATTATTTTGGTCAAAGTGAATATATGTGAAAGCATCTCTTTCAAAACCATCTTTTATCATATAAAAATGTTGGGGAAGACATGATGGTGCCGGCACCATCTCTTTCGAAAGCTTTGAATCATTTAAACAAAACATTGAAGGATAGCATCGAAACCCCTTTCGAAGCCATTGCCTTCGAAACCCTTGGACCATTTCGAAAGCATTTTGGATGAGGCTTAAAACACTTTAAAAACTAACACTATCTTTCGAAAGCGTTGATGACTTCAACACCATCGAATGGCTAAAGAACGGCAGCAGGGCTTCGACTAGGTCGGAACCCCTTCTTTCAAAAGCATTATTTCATAAGTAAAGGAAACCATTTGGAAGCAAACATAAGTTGATAGCAATCCCTTCGAAATCTTTTAAAAACCTCTTTCGAAAACATATTCTTTGACTCCTACGAAAGCTAAAATAAAACAAAGGCAGGCGTTTCTCTTTAAAACAAATTAAGGCATCGACCCCTTCAGAAGCCTGGCTTTCGACACCTAGCCTTCCGCCTTTCTCCAATCCATTACGTACAATCTCTTTGATACCTTGTGTATTGGTTTTGGCTTCATAGGTTTTGACTGGGTTAAAGGCGGAAGCTCTTAGTCGAAAAGTACTTCTAAAGTAGGCGAAACCCACTTTCCTAGGTAAACTTGTTTTACTACTAATTAAAGCAAACCTTTTTCTAACTAACCTGCCACATGTAAACAAAATATTGGTTGATATTGGTTGCCTTAACTTTTCAAATTATTTCCTAAAATAACTTCCGCTAATTTCATATCTAAACCATGGTTAAGTTAATCAAATAAGCCCTTCCATTAAGCAAAATCAATATTGCAAAGAGGTCCCTCTTCTAAAACAATTTAATCTGCATAGCAAATCACTTTGGAAAAATCCCAAAGAATTCCATAAATTCACTTTAATCATGTTATCTAACATATTTAAATTTCATACCCAAAATTCTTAATATATTTTTCAAAATAAATTTATAAACCCAAATAGCTATATTTTCCTTTGAAATTAATATTAATCTTTCCATGGCTCGGAAAACTTTAAAACTAAAACTCAACTCCAAAATCATGTTTTACATAACATAAAACAATTTCCTTGGCATTTAAACATCAACATAACTTGATTTCTCCCTAAAACCGTGTAAAAGCATATTTAAACATCCTTGTTTAAATTGAATAAATTTTTGATTCTAGCATGACATCATCCAAATCATCATAAAAACGAATTTATCCTTAAATTCGAAAACATATGGTTATTAAACAAAATAGAAATGGAATTATTATTCGCCTTGATTAAGATAAGGAGATTGGATTGAGATTGATTTCCCCTAAGTTTGAATCTCTAACTTTTAATTGAACTCCTCTTTTCTTAATGGCCGGCTCTTCTTTAAGGTTTTGGTATGCATTCTCAAAATGACATAAATGGAAAATAAAATGGTAGGAACGAAAATATATAAGGGTAGGGGTTACGAGCGGCAATTTCCTAATATACCCTTATGTATTTATAACCCATTCTTAAGCCCGTTTAATTATTTCACTAAGCACGGCCTTAATTGGATTTATTCAAATCTCAACCCCCTTATCACTTAACATTTAAATTATTCTATTTAATTTATCGTATTAAATCTCCTGAATAATTTTATCAAAAATTAGGAGTGTTACAAATATTTTCGATATTTAGAATATATAACATGTACTTATTTTAATGGTATAAGTATATTTTCAAATCATTCATTTTGAAACTTGAAGAACCTGTCCATATACTTACTAATCATTTAAATCCTCTTTTTCACAACCATTCGGTACCAAATTTCTTTTGATCCTCTTTCCAAATTTGTAAACTCCTTTACAGAATTCCTTTTTACAAAAGAAATCCATTTATAATAATTTATTATTATATATTCTTATTATTATTATTAAATAAAACCAAAACATCATAAACTTAGCTTTAATCATTTAAATAATATAAAAAATATAACTAAACCATTTTTAATAATATAATAAATAAACTCTTAAACTTCAAAACATCTTCAATAGATTGATAAAATAAAATAATTTTAAACAACCTTTTAAATAAAATTAATTATCTTCAGTAATATTTTTAATGAAATAATCATCTAGTTTAGATAACTAATAACAAAATAATTATTATCATAAAAAACATTAATAAAATAATTTATTTTAAAACACTATGGATAATATAGTAATTAACTTACAAAAATAACTTTTACAAACAATTGTAATTAATTATTTATAGAGCTCCTTGTGTGTATATATAGTAATAATTAAAACATTTTTCTTCCAGTTTATAAAATTAGAAGTTGATCAAATTCAAAATTTCTAAATCTAGAATAGGCTCGACAATCCCAATGGTACTTAAAAAACTACCATTACCTTCCATTAAACTTCTCAAGTTAAATCGCCGGTATTTACATAATCAAGAATATATGTAAACCTATCCATAATTAACAATCAATTGACACTTAAATAAACGTCCAAACTAATATAATAGTAGAATGAGGATTTATTCTACTAAACAATATCATTCAAAGGTAAACCCTTTCATTTATTAAATAATGTCTATTTGGCCATAGATAACACTAGGAAGTATATTTACATTAACTACGTTATAATTTTAAATAATGTAATTAATTAATCAAAATCAATACCAATTTATCACCTCATGTATTATCTATTATTTAAAACAAGTTTAAATATAAATTTAAAACTCAAACAATTTGATAGCATTTCAGGATGTTATATCGCGATCCTAGATCAAATTTAACCAATCTGATAGCATTTCAAGATGCTATATCGGTTCCGAGACCAAATTTAATCAACCAGCAAAATTTAACAATACAAACAGCATAAATAAATTTTATTTACAATAAACATACTAATTAACCAAAAAAAGTGAGTTTTAACTCATCAGATTGTTTTGCTCAGAACTAAAATCGAAGACGTCCGATATTAGCCGAAATTTCAGCTTGCTCTAAACTCAATTAAACCAGTTTCATCACGAAGCTATCGTCATAATGAGCGCTATGCAAAAAGTTTCATCTTGATTGGACTTTGTATGAAGAAGTTATAGATTTTATAAGATTTTGAGATAGTTTAAATAATTAGACAACTTAATTACACTATTAGTTTTAATTACCCAAGATAAACATCTCCTTCCCCAAATTCGAATAACAGACCGCCACTTCCAATTCACATATCCTCCATTACTGAACTTTCCACCGCTCGTATCTCCACCCTCAAGCCACCATTCGAGTCACCGACTCCTCCGTTCAACTCCTCAACGAATTCTCCACCTCCTTAACCCCTTCATTTCAAATCCACAACCCCGATAAGAATTACGACATCAACCTTGCCCTGCTAAAGTGCACAAATGCTCTGCCCAAACCCATGCCGCATTCTACCAAACTCCTCCAGTAGATGCTACTCGACATGAGAAATGATCCAATATCCTCCAAATTTCCTAACTCGACCTCAAATACCCACAAATCAAAACTCTAGCTATTTTCTACTGTCGAATCACCTAACATCGCCATGAGCATTCCAAGACCCATAGGTTAGAAGATCTACTCACTACAAACTCAAATCTCTCTTCTTTCTATTTTTCTTGAGTTTTTATTTGCATTTTCATAAATAAAAAAGAAGCGAATTAATGTTTATCTTGAGCTGCATTTTTATTTATGCCTGTTGGAACATGAATACCTGTTTATGTACTGGGGAGGACAAAGATCAAGCAAAATGTGTAATTGTTTGCACTACATGTCTTGAGTTTATATATACACACACACATATACATATTGTGTTATTATCGGTATCTCATGGCACTGCATTCCATTTGCATACGGGCTTCGATTGACAAAACAAAAATATGGTCGCGCTTAGAATAGCGATGCAACCCCAAAACAAGAATAATATACACTGGTTATTGAATTTTAAACAATCAGAAAATCACTATTGTTTGCCGAAAAATCGCCAAACAACAACTTAAATATTTGCCCTGTTAAAAATCATGAAAAAATCAAATAAGATAAATTAGAAATACGTCAGTAGAATTTGGGTTGTAATTTTTTTCTTTTGATTATTCATTTGAACCATTTATTTATGTAACTAACTTACAAATTGAATTACTGATACTATTTATCATTTAAAAGAAATTAACAAGTCCACTTAATCCATAGGGTTAATATTCAATTTAAAATCCTAATCTTTAAATCATTATTCAAATAATTATTCACAATTCAAAGATTTTAAATAATCCTATAATTTAATTCGAGTTTTAAAGCTTTTAAACTAATATTTAAATAATGAAAATTAATTAAGTATTCAAATTAAATGACTAAAATCCCAGGTTGTTACACTCTACCCCCTTAAAAGAATTTCTTTCCAAAATTCCAAAGTAAGAAAAATGTATTTAAACCCTTTAACTTTCAAAAATCGATTAGTTGGAATAGGTTATTAATTTTCTTTTTAAGCCTTTGACTTCCAAAAATCAATTTGTTGAAACTATATTATCACCATTTCTAAATCTTTAAATTCATAATTAAATTTCCAAAACCAACTAACACCATTCCAAGTTATAAAACCAAAATCCAAGTAGTTATCAAAATTTTCCAAAAATTCTCAAAAAAAATTCTAACTCCTTAAATTTATGAGAAATTTCGCTAGCGTCTCATTTGCGCGGCTCGATTGTAAAAATTTACAATGTACATATAATCAAAAATATACATCTCATCTCCGAGGATGAGGCATCCCTATGGAAAATTATAAAAGTACGGTATGTAATTCGAGATGTGTATCTTATTTTAGCATTAGCAAGCATATACAATCAATATAGCACAAAAGCGAGCTCCAAATGCGAAGCATACGTCATCCGCACCTACTACACACTCAACAACCAATGAGAAAATGTGTATAGAACTTATTTACTACTACAATAACTATATGCAAATGAAACACATGTAATAAAGGAAATCGTCCAACAAGCAATATCCATTCAATTAATTCATAACTATTTTGATTTGCATTTTCAATGTAACTTTTAATTTATACTTTCATTTACATCCAACTCATTTACACTCACTGTTACTTACGTTTGATTAATTTACATTCTAATTAAATCAACTGACGTACATTCAATTACTACCCTTCAATTCATTAACTTCCAATTGATTTGCATCCAGTTAAATTAACATTCATTTTATTCTCATTCACTTTACTTACATTCCCTTTGATTTTCAATTCATGGTTAACAACAATTTATTTGCATACTAACTCGTTTATAGACCAGTTCCATAAAATAATTACTTAAGTTCACATTCTATTCTTTTTACCACACAAAGTGCATTTCATCTTATAACTTAAATGGAATTAATTATTCATATAATTCATTTCAATCCAATTCAACTTCATTTAATCTTTCTGGGATCAACTTCCCTTTTAAAATCCATTTATTCAACTCAGCTTAAGTTAAATCCTATTTCAAGCTAAATTCAATTTCATTAACTCCATTTCATTAACTTTACTTAAATCAAATTTAATGTCAATCTCTATTCATGATTTTCATTCCTTAACATATTAAAAAAATTAGAAATTGGTTTTTAGCTTATAATTCCTCAAATCTATGAGTTATACAACTTATTTACTTAAAATTTCATGAAGTTTACTTGACTCAAGTTAATTCCCATTCAATTGATTAACATTCAATCATTTACATTAACTTTATTTACACTCGATCCATTTACATTTATTGGTTCACATCCAATTATTCACATTATGTTAAATAACATTTCATTCCATATTTAATTTATTTATGGATCATTTTATAAATTCATTTCATTTTAATTTTCCTAAGTTAAATCCCTTTCCATTCTCACTTAGTATTTTTCAATACTAATGTTATTTATGAACCATTCCATAAAATTATTTAATTAAGTTTATTATAAACTTTTTATACAACCACGAATGTTTAATTTTACTTCACCATTTACGTTCACTTTACTAATTTATTTTACAATCAATTATATTAGTTCATTTCATTAATTCTTTGCAAATCAAATACAACGTCAATGTCATTTAACTTTGCTTTAGTTAAATTCCATTTCATTAACTTACTTTATTTAACTTAACTGAAGTTAATTTCGTTTCATAATTCAAATTTCAAATTTATCTTTCTTAACTTTTTTATTCAACAAATTTAGAAATTTGTTTTAACTTAATATTCTTTTGATCTATACCAAATCAAAGTTCAAAAACTTATTGTCTTATATTTCTCAAAACATTTAGGTTGAAATATCCAGGATTTTAACACTCGATTTTATTTTCAAATTACTTTGAAATCATATCTATACATAACTCCTTTATATATCAAATTACACCTTTGGAATCTAAACAAATTTGTTTTATTAAAAGAAACCTTCAATGGTAGTAATTCCGTACTTAGAAACTCGAAAATAAACGTCAATGATGCTGCAGTCATCACCAGAATTATTTTCCAACGACTAAGGAAAGTTCAGTGCTTTCTATTTCTTTTAAATTCAATTTAAAATATTTCTAACCCAAAGTATTTTTAAAATAATACCATTAGTATACCTTCATAACCCTGAAAATAATTTTCCAAAATTAACGGGATTTAAATTTCTAAATTCTTAGCTTAAATCTATTTTTGTCTACAAATCATATTTTAAATATACTTAAGCAATTTCCTTTACTTTTCATTTATAAATCATCTTATAAATCATATTTACAAGACATCACTTCTGATGAAATTCATTTCACAATTATTGATTGTTTTAAGTATAATCAATATTCTAAAATTTGTACTTATAAATTTAGCCTCTTATATAATTCGTTTTACCATTATTTATCTTGTTATATTATAATAATAAAAACTTTGTTAAAAAACAAACAAAACAACCAACAAGTGATAATAATCAATTGTTATCATTCACTAACATCCAAATACGTCATGTATATAATTATAGTAATTTTTGAAAAATTATCTCTTTATATATATAATATAATTTGGGTAAAATTATTTCATTTATCCACTTTTCAAAACAATACTGTATCGGTATACCTTGTTTAAGCGTTTAGAAACCCCTATCGATACCGTGGCGTCCCACGCACCAACAGAATTCATTAGCCACTCAACAAATAAATTAACATAATATAAAATATTTTCATATCACTAACAACTACGCGTTCATATATATATATATATATATATATGTATATGTATATGTATATGTATGTATGTATATGCACTCAAACCGATCCTAGGGTCTCGCTTACCATATCCCTAATGAGTAAATTCCCACCAAAGCCTAGGCGTTTGCTCAACCTAAGCTTTGATACCACGTGTAACGACCCGCTTTTCCGTAACATTTAAGTTGACAATAAACCACACATGTCCAACCCAAATCGAACAGAAAGATGGAGAGTTATGGAGAATAAAGAACAAGAAGAAAGAAGAAAGAAAAACAACACAGAATCTCACATTCGTGGAACAACTTATAATATAATATCAATGTTTTTTACAAAAGAGAATTGTTATATACATACATCAAAGTACAACTACAATCACAATTATCAGCCTGGACAGTTACAACAACATGTCCTCCCAATTGGTGATAATTTCAATAATAAAGCAATAGAAAATAAACATATACGAGAATATGATTTAAAGACCTCCAATTCGTCTCCTCAGCTCCAATGCATCCAAAGCAATCTGTAAATATGCTAGTTCTGACCCGAGCATTAAAATAAAATAACACCCGAGTCGGTCTTGAATAGCAGCATAAGAAAAACACACCCAACTAAAGTTTAAAGTTATAAAAACCTTTGGAAACAAAAGTATCTAGTAAGACCACGCCGCACATAAACACGAACGGATTTTTATCTCACCATAACCAAAAACAATCTATAGAAAATCCATTTATATTATAATAATGTCTAGGGGTCAAAGTAAAATA
Organism: Allium cepa; assembly: GCA_030765085.1. Lineage (NCBI taxonomy): Eukaryota > Viridiplantae > Streptophyta > Magnoliopsida > Asparagales > Amaryllidaceae > Allium > Allium cepa. The sequence goes on from CM060938.1 coordinate 850,843,281, forward strand.
TGAATATAGCTGAAATGCTTGCATCTCACGTTTCAGCATAATTAGGCACAACTAAGTCCGTACGGTGCTTATTGGAGAATGGATTCCGTACAATGACTAGGCTTCGGGGGTACCACCCGTCATGGTGCATCTCTAGATAAAATAACACCGAGGACCTCACCTGGATCCCGTACCAACACATGACCATCCTACCTCTTGTTGGATAGTACCGAATATGATCACACCTCCGTTAATGGGCTTCGAGCATACAAATGAGAGATAACAGCAACTCTAGATAGGAATGATCATACCCTACTTGGGAGCGACCCACTAAGCTCTGTTGCATCTTCCATGTTTTAGTCATTCCCGGTTGACGAGGCTTGAGGCTACGATTACCTTTCAAGAACATTCACACTTAGAATACTCATTGCCCTCCAATGACAATGTGCTGATAGCATTCATCCATACAAGTCCGTTCTAAGACTGAATGAAACCGAAGGAACTATTCCTACTACATCTATTTTGGAGTAACACTCAAGATTAGTAGCAATTCTCCCTTACACTTCGCATCTCTATCTTCGATTCCATGCTCTTCACGATGTCTTTGGTTCGAAAACGCACTCGTTGGATCAAAGTGGTTTTCGGATAACATATTCGATCCCAGTCTCTCCGAAACAACATTCGATAATTTATGATAAACTTAACCTCTGTTCTCTAGGAAATAAACGGTCAAAGATAAGATCGGAGATCACCTCCTAACCATTAGTGGAAGATTTCCTTATCATTGTCCTAAGAGAACGAAACGAGATTTATACACATAATACAACATCATCGGAGATGACTGTGCCGTATAACCCACGTGTTTCTTCTAGATATTTCTAAAGTTACGTTCGGGTCCAATTCGATAGTCGGTTACTAAACCATCGAATAACAACATTCAACCATAGATTTCATTTTCCCATGGAACCCACTGAGCCTCACATTCATAAATTTAAAATCACTTTTCAAATACTTGGAAATCACTTCCATATACTTATCTCAACATAATAAGTATATTCACAAAACACAACATTTTCAATATTTAGAAAATATAACCATGTACTTATTTTAACGATATAAGTATATTTTCAAATCATTCATTGCGAAATATGAAGAACCTTTCCATATACTTACTAGTAATTTATAATCCTCTTTTTCACAACCATTTAGAACCTAACTTCTTTTCCAATTTAAATCCTCTTTCCAAGTTTGTAAACTCCTTTACATAAATCCTTTTTACAAAAGAAATCCATTTATAATAATTTACTATTATATATTATTATTATTACTATTATTTTTAATAAATAAAACTAAAACATCATAAACTTAGCTTTAATCATTTTTAAATAATATAAAAGAAATATAACTAAAATATTTTTAATAATATAATAAATAAATACTTAAACTTCTAAACATCTCCAATAGATAAATAAATAAATAAATTTAAACAGCCTTTTAAGTAAGTTAATTATCTTCAACGATATTTTTAATGAAATAATCATCTAGTTTAAATAACTAATAAAAAAATAATTATTATCGTCAAAAACATTAATAAAATAATTTATTTTAAAACACTATAGATAATATAGTAATTAACTTACAAAAATAACTTTTACAAACATTTGTAATTAATTATTAATAGAGCTCCTTGTATATATAAAGTAATCATTAAAACATTTTTCTTCCAGTTTATAAAATTAGAAGTTAATCAAATCCAAAATTTCCGAATCTAGAAAAGGCTCGGCAATCCCAGTGGTACTTAACAAACTACCATTGCTATTTAACTAAGTCAAATCATTGATATTTACATAGTTATGAATATATGTAAACCAATTCATAATTAACAATAAATTGACACTTAAATAAATGCCCAAACTAATATAATAGCATAACAGGGATTTATTCTGCTAACCAATGTCATTCAAAGGTAAACCCTTATGTTTATTAAACAATGTCTATTTGGTCAAATAGATAACACCAGGAAGTATACTTACATTAACTAAGTTATAATTTTGAACAACGTAATTATATTAATCAAAGTCAATATTAATTTATCACCTCATATATTATCCATTATTTAAAACAAGTTTAAATACAAATTTAAAACTCAAACAATCTAATAGCATTTCAGGATGCTATATCGCAATCCTAGATCAAATTCAACCAATCTAATAGCATTTCAAGATGCTATATCGTGATCCAAGACCAAATTCAATCAACCAGAAAAATTTAACAATACAAATGGCATAAATAAATTTTATTTACAATAAACATACTAATTAACCAAAAAAAGTGAGTTTTAACTCATCAGATTGTTCTGCTCAGAGCTAAAATCGAACGATGTCCGATTTTAATCCAAATTTCAACTTGCTCCAAACTCAACCAAACCAGTTCATCACGAAGCTATTGTCATAACGAGCGTAACGCAGAAAGTTTCGTCTCGATTAGACCTTGTTTGAAGAAGTTATAGATTTTATAAGATTTTGGGATAATTTAAATAATTAAACAACTTAATTACACTGTTAGTTTTAATTACCCAAGATAAACATCTCCTTTCCCAAATTCAAATACCAGACTGCCACTTCCCGTTCATACATCCTCCATCACTGAACCTTCCACTGCTCGTATCTCCATCCTCAAGCCACCGTTCAAGCCACCGACTCCTCTGTTTAACTCGTCATCGAATTCTCCACCTCCATATCCCCTTTATTTCAAATCTGCAACCCCGATAAGAATCGCGATATCAAACTTGCCTTGCTATAATGCACAATGCTCCACCCAAACCCATGCCGCACTCGACTAAACTCCTCCAGTAGATGTTACTCGACATGAGAAACGACCATATATCCTCCAAATTGCCAGACTCGACCTCAAATACCCACAAATCAAAACCCTAGCTATTTTCTACTATCGACCTCTACTATCGAACCACCCATCATCGCCGTGAGCATTCCAAGAACCATAGGTTAGAAGATTTACCCATTACAAACTCAAATCTCTCTCCTTTCTATTTTCTTGAGTTTTTATTTGCATTTTATTGAATAAAAAAGAAGCGAACTGATGCTTTTCTTGAGCTGCATTTTTGTTTATGGCTATTGGAACGTGAATACCTATTTGTATGCGTAGGGGGAGGACAAAGATCGGGCAAAGTGTGTAATTGTTTGTACTACATGTCTTGAATTTATATATATGTATGTATGTATGTATGTATGTCTCTGTGTGTGTGTGTATCAAGTGTAATTATCGATATCTCACGGCACTACATTCTGTTTGCATATGGGCTTCGATTGACAAAACAAAAATATGGTCGCGCACAGAACAACAATGCGACCCCAAAAAAAGAATAATATACACTGGTTATTGAATTTTGAAAAATCATAAAATCACTACTATTTGACGAAAAATCATCAAACAAAAACTTAAATATTTTCCCAATTGAAAATCATGGAAAAATTAAATAAATTAAATTAAAAATACATCAATAGAATTCGGGTTGTAAAAATAAATAAATAAATAATTTCGATTATTCATTTAAACCATTTACTTCTATAACTAACTAACAAATTGAATTACTGATATAATTTATCATTTAAAAGAAATTAACAAGTCCATTTAATCCATAGGATTAATTTTCAATTTAAAACCCTAATATTTAAATCATTATTCAGATAATTATTCATGATTCAAAATTTTTAAATAACCCTATAATTTAATTCGAGTATTAAAGCTTTTAAACTAATATTTAAATAATTAAAATTAATTAAGTATTCAAATTTTGAATGACCAAAATCCCGGGTTGTTACACCCAGTTCCAACAGTGGCATCTTCATCTTTGGGTTTTCGATGCCTTAACATTGAAGTAGAATGAGAATAGAGGCTTGTCGTTGCCGAAACTGCTAAAAATATGATCTGCGTAAATATAAACAAATTTATCTATACCAGATGTACATACAACCAAATTTATAGTTGACCAACTTTATCAAAACACATTATCCACCGTTTGTGTACAATCAAAACTAAACTGAAATTACATTCATCAAACATTTCCGTACAATCAAAATATTGCGAGAGTAACCTATTATACTTTAACTATTGTGCTTTCATTTCCACAATCTTCCACCAAGGCTAAATACTTATGTATTCCATTCAAGTATGGTTTGATATGTTCTATCATATTAATGTTGCGTAAACGTTGAAAATATGTGAACAGAGGAGTCTAAGGCAAAGGAGACTCACAATGGAGTTTAATACAAACAAATGTGCGTTGTCAACCTGGCCCAAAACTACCATCATATTCTGGTTTAAAAAGCTCAGACGAACAGTAGTGGGGACAAATGTACAACTCAGATGCTCACTCAACAACACCATAATAAAGAAAATATTTCAGTGATAACAAATCCTTATTCTGTCGTTTGCATCCACTCACTAAACCCAATAGTAATCATACACTATATTGTATTCTTTGATTCTTCATAACCATGCTCACAATCTTTTGTACATCTCAGAATGTGGTAGTGAATTATCAACCATGGGCCCACTTACAAACTTGCAAGGGATTTTATGTCTTCGATTATGGAGATTCAAATGATTAACCACAGCCCATTAACCATAATTACCATCAATAGGCATGTCTTTCAAACCAATTATGTAGGGATACATACATTTACGCATTTTCTGCAACAAATATTATACACCAATTCTCTCACATACTTTGTTCTTAGTACTTATGTTTCTATACAAAACAAATGAATTGGAGTGAGATTTGAGTCGTAGGACAATGATGTTTCAACATGTTCAATGTAACAACCCAAAATTTAACCCATAATAATTAATTTTTTAATTAAATAAATAGTAAAATAACTTTGTGTAATTATCAAAACTGAGCCACGGGAGTTGCATCATTGCGTACGTTGGAATTTTTTGGTCAATTTCCATATATAGAACGTCATAAACCAAGCTAATATGACCAAGTTACAAAATAAACAAAATAAGTAGAAATAAAACGAAAAAAAAGAATATGGTCAAGTCGACCTGGGCAAGGGGCGGTCGACCTACCTCGGGTAAAGGAACGAAGAATTTTTCCTTCTTTCCAGTATGTTCCAATGAACCTTTTGCACGTCATTTGCATCCTTTATTTCAATCTATTCCTCCCAGTTTTGCATCCGATGGCTCCTATTCAGCCTATGATGTGGTTGCATCATATTCAATATCCATATCCAAACGTCCAAGATCCACTTCTACACCTATAAATAGACTCCTAGACCTAACACTTTTTCTCATTCTATGTTTTCTCCAATTGGGTTCACCTTTCTAGGAAGGACCCTAAATGGAACAATTTTTTCAAAGGAGAAAATCATTATAAATTAAATTATTTTACAATTCCAAGTGGATGTAGGAAGACCAAAGGAAGAGCTTAGGACTGGAGGTGAGTGATTGCAATTATTTTAAGATTTCTTTAAATAATTTAAAATAATAGGGTTTTCAATAGTTGTAGTTTTACTATGATTTTTGGAATAGCCTTTTCAGTAATTTATGGTTTTTAGAATTATTTTCAGTCTATTTCCTTTCAGCTATTTTTTCAGTAATTTTGATATATTTCTCTTAATTATAGCTTTTCCATTTATTTACAGTTTATTTACAGTATTTTAGTTTATCTACTGATATTTATATGTTATTTACATCTTCTTTCTACGCTTTGGATTTTCTTCAGTTTTCTTTTATTTCTTCTTCTTCTTCGCGTATGGATTAGAATAAGATTAACGCGAATATGGATTAATTTGTAAGAAAATTGAAATAATGGAATATAAGATGTAAATTTCAAAGACTGTAATATAAATGAAATTGGAGTGAAATTACACCTAATTGTGACGTTAATTGGACTGAATTAAAAAGATTGGCCTAGTTATATCTTAGAATTCCAATTAAAAGGAGTAAAAGATAAAAGAAGCTTATTTTCACACTTATACCTTGGTTTAAATAATAAGCATGATTATAACATTTTATAATAAGAAAAAGAACAGAATAAATCTTATTTTAAGATTTATGAGAAATTAATAAGCATAGATAGTAGTGTAAAATATAAAGGCTTATTTAAGTAATTTACCTAAGTTAATAAGCAAAGATGAAAGTAGGATCTGTACCAAATATCATTCTCTATTAGACAAAACGGCAAGCATAAGGCACGCTTATGCTAAGGATGTTAGTAATTGGTCAAATAGAAGTCCAAATCACGATGAATTTGGATAAGAGGAGGAACTAGATATTGTTTGAATGAACAACCAATACCAACTGCATTTCCTCTATAGATTCTATGGACACACGGTGATCTCATATTAGCCTTAAGTGAGATGAAGGGCATGCTTATGCTAGAAGTTGGAGGTAATAGTAAGACCCAATAGGTGGAGCAAAAGGTAGCATGGGCATGGTGGCGGTTACGCGTGCGACTTCCATTTTGGGTGCTCAGTAATAGTTATGATTCTAAGTGCTTAGTATGGGTGTCTTTCGTAGACACTATTGCCTTACATGTAGGGAGCTATATATGTCGTCCGGATCCACACTAGTTGCTCTGTGCATCTTCCGTAAATACCATTGGTTGTTGTGTAGGGAGTTATATAGCGACTAGTCCGTAGTAAAATCTTAGGAGTAGCAGGTCGATCAAAAAGGGTAGAATTAGGATTACATCATAATTACAAGATTAGGAATTTAGCCTAATCAAAGTAGGAATCAAGGATAAGTGCAAGTAATCAAAGTTAACCTATCTTGTAAATTGAGCAATATTTAATCGTACTTATTTCCAGTTTATTTCTTTCCTATTCCTTTTGTTATCCTTATTTATGCTAGAACTGTTGTAGAGTCTATTACTTTTATCTTGCTTAAAGACTCCAGTGATTACCATCATTCACAAGACTTTTTGTTTGACCCACTTCTCTATTTTTCTCTTTTCTCCCATAGGAAACCAAGAGAGAAGTCAGTAGATTGCAGTTGCTTGGCAGTTTTCTTAGAGGAGTTCTCTGTTGTGTACTTCTTTTATTTCAGCTTTAGTTCTTTCCATATACTGGCTTATTTTGAGGGATATTATGTACTCTGATTTTAGGACTATGAGTTTTTGTTTCATGAGACATATTAGATTTTTAGACATGTATGTGGTATTTGGAATTTGACTTATTTGAGAAGCAAACATGAGGCTTTGTTTTAATTAAGTTATTATTTTAAGCTTCCGCTGTTTTTATCTATATTTGTCTGGTGAATCTTAGTCTTTGTTAGATTTAGTTATACCTATAATGAAACTAGCCTTTTAATGGGTCTTTTTGGGTATATTAAGGGGTGTGAGGTGTTTCACTTGGTATCAGAGCCTAATGTTACAGGATTCCTAAAAATTTATTTTTGAAAGTAATGTATTTTTCAGGATAACTTGTTTTAAAAGTATTTATCAGAAAAGAAATTTTAGAAATAATTTTAACCGTAAAACAATTTTATAAAAATATCCTCATAAGTCCAGTTCAATCTCTCTTTGACTCTTTCCTAAACTATCTTTTTCCTTTCATAGAATGGCTGATGCCTCGAACTTTCCCAAGGGCATTCCAATCCCAGCCTGGTTTCATAAGTACTTACAAGCCACGACTCTAGAGGTGCACGAGCCTACGCCCAATCTTGCATCAGCAGGTGGGAATCCCATCAACCTACTTTCCTCTATCAATTTCTCAAAACTTCGTAAAAAATTTGCGAGTTTGGGCGGGAAGACTTTTTCTAGCAAGGAGACTTGAAGTGGTAGCACTCTAAAGGTATCTTGCGACCTACAAGGGTCAGTTATGTTCCCTCGATTCATCATCATCATAATTGCATTCGGTTCCCGTCATCGGAGATTTTGCAGACGTCTTTAAGGAGGTTAAGGACTACCCCTTAAGAGAGAGATTGACTTCAGGATGTATTTGACCGAGAATGCTAAACCAATCGCATTATCTATGAGGCACATAGCACCTAGGGAGAGGAAAGAATTGAGCAAGCAGATTCATGAGCTTTTAGAGAAGGGATTCGTAATCTTCGCCACTAAGGCGGATGGTTCTCTTTGACTTTGCGTAGATTATAGGGAATTAAATAATCTCACCAAGAAGAACTGATTTCCACTCCTTAGGATTGATGATCTTTTTGACCAGTTGGTAGGTTCTTCAGTTTTCTCTCAGCTTGATTTAGCCACTGGATTCCATCATCTTAGAGTCGCTGATGACAACATAGATAAGGCTGCCTTTAGGACACTAGATGGATTCTTCGAGTGGTTGGTTATGCATTTTGGGCTAACCAATACTCCAGCCTATTTCGTTGATTTGATGAGCTGCATCTTTAGGGATATCGTAAATAAGTTTGTGGTGGTATTCGTAGATGATATCTTGGTATTTTTCGAGAATATGGAGGAGCATGTTGTTCATTTGGAAGAAGTTCTTCGCACACTTCGTAGTCATCATTTGAGAGTTAAGTTTACGAAGTGTCATTTTTGAAGAGAGGAAGTTCAGTTCTTGGGGCACAGTCTCAAAGGAAGGTTTGGCTGTTGACACCGCCAAGGTTATTGTAGTGCAAGATTGGAAGGACCCTAAGAATGTTACCGAGGTTAGAAGCTTCCTAGGATTGGCTGGCTATTGTAGGAAGTTCATTAGAGGCTTTGCCAAGATTTTGGCGCCACTCACGCGCCTTACTAAGAACAACAAAGCTTTCGTATGGGACGTGGATTGCGAGGATTCCTTCACGAACCTTAAGAGAGCCCTTACTAGTGCACCAGTGTTAGTTTTACCAGACGAAGCTAAGCCTTTCACTTTATACACTGATGAATGCGAAACGGGTCTTGGAGCGGTGTTGATACAAGAAAGGAGGGTAGTGTGTTATGGTATAGGCAGTTGAGAACACATGAGAAGAACTACCCTACCCACGATTTGGAGTTGATTGCCATAGTTTTTGCACTTAAGTCTTGGAGGCATTATTTTTTTAGAGAAAGGTTTGAGATTTTTACCAACCACAAGACATTAAAGTACCTATTCTCACAGAAGGACTTGAACTTGAGGCAATAGAGGTGGGTGGAGTTTTTAGCCTCGTATGATTTTGCAATAGCTTATACCCCTGGCAAGGGTAATTTGGTTGCAGATGCATTAAGTAGAAAGAAAGCGACTCTTAGTCCTTTGTTCGTAGAGTGGAGGAGCTTGGAGTTTATTTCTATTTTTGATTTTAATCCCCCTATGGACATTACTCCCAGATTGTTGGCAACATTAGAGATAAGGCCTACCCTTATGAATCAGATTGGCTCGATGAAGCAAGAGGATTCAAAGCTCATAGACATTATGGATAGGATTAGCCGAGGAGAGGTCTCGAGACATCTCTAACGCTATTCCATTGATTGTAGAGGATGGCTTAGAAGGGATAGAAGACTTTGTGTTCCACGCGCCAGTGACTTGTTGAGAGCAGTTTTGGAAGAGGCGCACCATTCCTGTATGACTATTCATCCGGGTGGTGTCAAAATATATCAGGATATGAAGACGATGTTCTATTGGGGTGGCATGAAGAAGGATGTGGCGGAATTCGTAGCTAAATGTCTCATATGCCAAAGGGTAAAAGCAGAGCAGTAGAAGCTCGGTTGTTTACTTCAGCCCTTAGACGTGCCGGAGTGGAAGTGAGACAGTATTGCTATGGATTTCATTAATGGTTTACTCTGTTCTAGGAAAGGGAACACTAGCATTTGGCTGCTTGAGGATTTGTCGTGGATATGCATTTTGGACTTTGGAGGTACTTCGGAGGAGCATCTTCCACTGGGTGAGTTTGCGTACAATAATAGTTACCAAACAAGTATAGGAATGAAACCATTTGAGGCTTTATATGGGAGACCTTGTAAGTCCCCATTTGTGTTGGGGAGAGTCTATGGAGAATTTATTACTTGGACCCTATATGTTAGGGAGATCTCTAAGAGGGTGGATTTGATTCGGCAAAGGATGAAGACGGCTCAAGATAGACAGAAGTCATATGCATACAAGCAGAAGAGAGACTTAGAGTTTGAGTTTGGAGAATTAGTTTTTATCAAAGTATCCCTGCTTAGGAAGGTGGTAAGATTCGTATCAAATGAAACGTTAGCCCGTAGATTTGTTGGACCATTTCCTATCAAAGAGAGGGTTGGGAAGATGGCTTACCGAGTGAAGCTACCAGATAGGCTCGCAGGAGTGCACAACGTTTTCCATGTTTCGCACTTGCGAAAGTGCTTACATGACTCCCGGAGGTTGTAGATCCTGGTCAATTAGAGAAGATGGAGGTAGAAAGGGAAGCTTCTGTTCGGTGTATCCCTACAAAGATTGTTGGAGGAGACATCAAGCGACTAAGGAACAAGGAGATTCCGCTGGTGAAGATGCAATGGGGAGAGAATCAGATGTCACTTGGGAAGCAAAAGAGAAGATTCATACTTCCTATCCTCACCTTTTTGATAGTAAATTTTAGAATTCCCTTTTCCATCTGTAGATTTGAATAGATTCTTTTCTTTATTATCCTTTAGGAGGGTAGAACTTAGGATTTAACCTATGGATGGTAGGCTTTGATGTAAACATGTTAATAGAACATGTTATTAATGATGTATGCTAGTGATTGCAAGTGTTTGCTAGTGGATGCTATGGACGCATATAAGTACACTAGGCATTATTATTCCTTAGGGATCGGCCTAACTAGGACACTAGAGAATATGGATATGGATGTATGTGCATTTTTATTTTATTTCCATGATTGCTATAAATGAGTGATTATCACATGATTGTTGTATTTGGATGATGTTTGTAGCATGCATACATAATTATCAGTATCATTAGGAAATTTTTGCATTTATTCGGATACATGGAACAAACATGATTGCATAAAAAGGAGATCAACTAAAACAGTGGACCGCCTAATCTTTTGCATTAGTTAGAGACATTTACACTACACTAATTGCATAAGTATCATAAACTGCATTAGAAAAACTTAGGGACAATGGATGAATGGTTGATGATTGAGTAGTTAGTTGTAGAATTGGATGAAAACATTTAGTACATTCTTTTATCCTTAGAGATTTCGAGGACGAAATCCCTTAAGGAGGGGAGAATGTAACAACCCAAAATTTAACCCATAATAATTAATTTGTTAATTAATTAAATAATAAAATAACTTTGTGAAATTATCAGAATTGAGCCACGGCAATTGCACCATTGTGCCCGTGGTAATTTTCTGATCAATTTCCATATATAGAACGTCGAAAACCGAGCTAATATGATCAGGTTATAAAATAAACAAAATAAGTAGAAATAAAACGAAATATATATATATATATGGTTAGGTCGACCGGCCGGTCGACATGGGCAAGGGGCGATCGACTACACGGTGGATCCGCCTCAGGTAAAGGAACGAAGAATCATTCCTTCGTTCCAGTATGTTCCAATGAACCTTTTACACGTCTTTTGCATCCTTTATTTCAGTCTAGTCCTTCCAGTTTTGCATCCAATGGCAACTATTCAGCCTATGATGTGGCTGCATCCTATTCAATCTTCAAATCCAATGGTCCGAGATCCACTTCTGCACCTATAAATAGACCCCTGGACCTAACACCTTTTCTCATTCTGGGTTTTCTCCAATTGAGTTCACCTTTCTAGGAATGACCCTAAACGAAATAATTTTTCCAAAGGAGAAAATCGTTATAAATTAAATTTATTTACAACTCCAAGTGGATCCAAAGGTGAGTGATTGTAATTATTTTAAGATTTTTTTTAAGTAATTTAATATATAGGGTTTCCAATAGTTGTAGTTTTACTACGATTTTTGGAATATCCTTTTTAGTAGTTTATTTACAGTTTTTAGAATCATTTTCAGTCTGTTTCCTTTTAGCTATTCTTTTCAGTAATTTTGATTCATTTATGTTAATTATAGCTTTTCCATTTATTTATAGTATTTTAGTTATTTGCTATTATTTATATATTTTTTACATCTTCTTTCTACGCTTTGGATTTTCTTCAGTTTTCTTTTATTTCTCCTTCTTCTTCGCATATGGATTAGAATAAGATTAACGCGAATACGGATTAAATTATAAGAAAACTGAAATAATGGAATATAAGATGTAAATTTCAAAGACTGTAATATAAATGGAATTGGATTGAAATTACGCTTTATTATGATGTTAATCGGACTGAATTAAAAAGATTGGCCAAGTTATAACTTAGAATTATAACTAAAAAGAGTAAAAGATGAAAGAAGCTTATTTTCCATTTAGACTTTGGGTCAAGCAATAAGCATGATTATAACATAGGTTATAATAAGAAAAAGAGCAGAATAAAGCTTATTTTAAGGCTTAGGAGAAATTAATAAGCACATATAGTAGAGAGAAATGTAAAGGCTTATTTAAGTAATTTACCTAAGTTAATAAGCAAAGATGAAAGTGGGACCTGTATCAAATAGCATTCCCTATTAGACAAAACAGTAAGCCTATGGCATGCTTATTCTAAGAATGGTAGTGATTGGTCAAATAGAAGTCCAAATCATGAGGAATTTGGATAAGGGCGCAACTAGATATTATTTGGATGAAGGGTCAGTACCAACAGCATTTCTTCTATAGATTCTATGGACACGCGGTGATCTCATATTAGCCTGAAGTGAGATGAGGGGCACGCTTATGCTGGAAGTTGGAGGTAATAAGAAGACCCAATAGATGGAGCAAAAAGTAGCATGGGCATAGTGGTAGTTATGCGTGCGACCTCCATTTCAGGTGCTCGGCAATAGCTATGAGTTCCAAGCGCTTAGTATGGGTGTCTTTCGTAGACACCATTGCCTTCTGTGTATGGATCTATATATGTCATCCCGATTCACAGTAGTTGCTCTATGCATCTTCTATAGATACCATTGGCTGTTGTGTAGAGAGTTATATAGCGGCTGGTCCGCAGTAAGGTCCATGGAATAGCAGATCGATCAAAAAGGGTAAAATTAGGATTACATCCTAATGATAAGATTATGAATTTTGCCTAATCAAAGTAGGAATCAAGGAAAAATGCAAGCAATCAAAGTTAACCCATCTTATAAATTGAACAATATGTAATCGTACTTATTTCCAGTTTATCTCTTTCCTATTCCCTTTGTTATCCTTATTTATGCTAGAACTGTTGTAGATTCTATTACTTTTATCTTGCTTAAAGACTCTAGTAATTACCATCATTCACCAGACTTTTAATCTGACTCACTCCTCTATTTTCCCCTTTTTTCCCCTATGGGCAATCAAGAAGAAGGAAGTAGATTGCATTCGCTTGGCGGTTTTCTTGGAGGAGTTCTTTGCTATGTACTTCTTTTATTTCAGTTTTAGTTCTTTCTATGTACTGGCAAATTTTGAGGGATATTATCTACTCTGATTTTGAGACCGAGTTTTTGTTTCATGAGACATATTGGATTTTTAGACATGTATATGGTATTTGGTATTTGACTTATTTATGAAGCAATTATGGGACTTTGTTTTAATTAAGTTATTATTTTAAGTTTTCGCAGCTTTTACCTATATTTGTCTGATGAATCTTAGTCTCTGTTAGCTTTAGTTGTACCTACAACGCACCACGCTTTTTAATACGTCCTTTTGGTTATATTAAGGGGTATGGGGGTGTTTCATTCAAAGTAATAAGGGTATCGTTTAGTATGACTTATCTTTTTTTGAAGGCTTGGCTTTTCTAATAATTGCCATGGGAAGTTCTAAAATATTAGTTGTTTAAGGGAACACTATCACTTTCAAATCACTTTGCATAACAACTCTCTCATTATCGGGAGCTTCTTCATACCTATTTTTCAGGGTATGGATTTTGGGTAAGTCAAGGAAGCCAAGAGTTGAGCGATACAATATAGGAGGGTGCAAGATAATTGCTTCCAAAGATACTCTATGACAATAAGAGGAATGAAATAGTGTGAATGTCTAAAATCTACTAGCTTATGTGAACATGGTAGTCCATTTACTTGCCATAAAACACATCTGCATGTCTCGATACTCAATCCGACATTTGAAATGCTACCTAACTCCTGTAATTGTAAATCCAAAGCTTTATGAGATACAAATCCAAAAATTTCTTTTTACATAGATTCATTTTGGAATCAATGCATTATCCTAAAAATACTCGTTTCTAAAGCATGTTCAATTCCACCTAATTCATTCTTCGCACAAAGATGCGCATTCGTCCAACATTGGACAAAACTACCAACCATTGAATCTGAATACATTTTGGATGGTGGCGTACACTTTTAACTATGCTAGTTGACACGTTATCATAGTTCTTTATTTTGTTGGTTCAAACCAAAATGGTTCAAACCAAAATAAACCATTGAATATGCTAGTATATGATTTTTGTTTGATGATAATAAACATATATATATATATATATATATAAATATATATATTCATTTAAATATATTTATTATTGTACTATTTTATTTTCACATAATTAAATAAATATTTGCTAAATAAAATAAATAACACAGAATTTAAATTCAAACAAACATTTTATTCAAACAACTATCTTACAATTTTGAATAGTACAAATCTGAGCTCTAACTATATATATACAATTTGCAATTACAATATATTTCAATTTACACAACTGTCCTTACTACATATCGCTCTTTCACTTGTAGTAATCTTCAACTCTACTCCAGCCTGAATCCAATCTACAAAATAAACACTAACGTAGTAAAATTGAAAAGAAAATATTTTTGCAGTGTAAAATAAAATGTATTTTGAAAATATTATTTGCCTCAGTTCTTTGGGTTGTTCGTCATCATATTTATTTTGAATTCATCATACACGAACAATTTGTGACACACACAGGGTAACAGGCCACAAATCCTTACCCCTTTGAGCCAACAATAATCTCCTACCGTTCAACTCAAAGTGGAGGAAATACAAACCATTAGGGTTAAAGAAGAAAGAGGTAGAAGAAGAAATAGAAAAGACAACATCAGAATCGCACAAACGCAGCGGAATAATATATAATAGTTAAATGACTGATCTTTATGTAGAAAGAACTATATCTATTTTATACTTTACATCATCAGAGAACAACACAATCAATAGCAAAATATTGGACAGCTAAATTAACTTGTCCTCACAAAAGCCGACTATACAGCTTATACTACACAACAGAATGTACATCAAGTACTTGCGATACGTCTCGCCATCCAACACAACCCCTGAGCTCCATAGCAGTTCATCCAGAATCTGTACTCTATAATACTCAGTCTGACCCGAGCATTATAGTAAAATAACACTCGAGTCAGTCTGGAAAACCAGCGTGAGAAAACACACTTAATTGAATTATTAAAGTTTTCGAAAATCCTTTGAAATCAAAGGTATCTCGTATGACCACGCCACAAATAAACATGTCGAGTTTTTAACTTACGATAACCAAAACATTTTTATCAAATCCGTATGATATTATAATAATGTCTATAGAAAGAAAAATAGAATATAGCTGAAATGCTTGCAGCTCACGTTCCAGCAATAGTTGGGCACAATCAAAACCGTACACGCACTTATTGGAGATTGGATTACATACAATGGTAGGGCTGTTGGGGTACCGCCCGTCATAGTGCCAGGTCTAGATCAGTGTACCAAGGATCCCTCCTGATCCCCTGCAGCATAAGACCGAAACTACCTCTTATTGGATAGTCTGAATAAGATCACCCCACGTTGGGATCAGCAACCGCCTACACAGCTGAATAAAAAGGGACATATAGACAGGGATGACCTTACCCTAATTGGTTGCTAGTTACTTAGCCTTGCTACACCTCCCCTGTTTTAGCCATTCCCGGTTGATGATGCTTGAGGCTATGCGTCACCTTTTTAACACACATACACTTAGAATGCTCATCGTCCCCCTGACGATGTTATGATAGCATTCGTCCATACAAGTCCGTTCCTAGTCTAAAAGAACCGAAAGCACTACTCCTGCTACATCCATTTTGGAATCACCCTCAGGATTAGTAGCGATTAGCCCTTGCACTTCACTGCTCCATCATCGACTCCAAGCTCTTGTCTTCCTCACGAAAACGTTCAAACCGGATCGAAGTGGTTTTCGAGAAATTAATCCTGATCCCAGTCTCTTCGAAACGATTAGCGCGTTGGCCAATATTGATAGTCGGTTATCTAACTATCATATAACATCCACAAACAACCATTAGGCCTTAACAATTTCACAAATTATTTATTTCAAAATATCTTCGCAATATATTTTTCTACACTTCAACCCTTTGAAAATAGTTTTCAATCACTTTTTCTCTTGCGGAAATAAATTTCCACCCAATTATTTTATTTCCACTGAAAATCATCAAGTCTTAATACTTTAGGTTTTTAAATAACTTAAATCACTTTAACCAAAAATATATACTTTAAAACATTTAAAATGAAAACTACTTAAAACACTTTATTTAAAATACTAATTATGAAATTTTATAATAATTTCTCATGTAAAACTTTAGCCAAAACTAATTTTAAAACAAAAGTTATTCTATAAGGTATAAATATTAAATAATTATCTTTTAAATCATAATACTAGTTAAACCTTTAAAATAATTTACTTATATAATTAACTTAATAAATGTTTGCTTTTAAAAATTTTAAAACCACCAAATAATAATTTTTTCTAAAACATTCTTTTAAAACCACTTTAAAACCTCTAACTTATACTTGGAAATCTTTCTTTGAAAATATATTTGGCCTTTCAGGGAAATACACTTTCCATTCCAATACAACCGTCTGATCATTTATAAATCCTTCTCGATTTACTTCCAGTTTATTTTACGTCCAAAACCCATAAATTTTCCTTTCCACACCTTTAAAAATAAACCACTATTTATTTTTAAAACAAATCACCCTTTCCTTATAAATTTCCACCGTGAATTTATACTTCCAATTTATCCACTGATAAATATTCACTTTATTTATAAACCCTATTTATAAATTCCATAATCTCATTCTCTTTTTAATCACAGTTTCAACACTTAATCGATTCCAAAATCGATTTCCAAAATTAACTCCATTTTAAAATGAATTCGTTTACTTATCCAAATTTATTTAAAAACCCATTAATTTCACATTCACTCATTGTTAAGATTTAAAATCTTATTTAAATCTAATATTAATTTCATACTTTATTTCAAAATTCTCCCTTTATTTCTCCCAAACCATTTTAAATCCTAATTTAAAATAAATTCTTCAAATTTTGAACAATATAACTTAAACTCTCAAAATTTATTTATCCTTATTTATTCAAAAATCTTTTTCCCATACTCGGAATCCATTCGATAGGATTTTAAATCAAACTTTTTATCCTTTTCCAAATTCATTCTTTTAATTTATCCAATTTCACTATATTCATTTTACCTAGAATTCCCTCCTTTATTTTCTTTTAAAAATCCAATCTTTATATTTTTGATATCTCAATATACCCAAAATATATTCAGTCAAACCATAACATTCAATATTTTCAATTTCCAATATAATCAATATAATCTATCACAGATTATCAAATAAAATATATCACCGAATATGAAAATAAATTCCAACATTTTGAGGAACCCATTTGGATACCTCCAACCCGTTTCTCTGTATCTAAAGATGTTAGCACAATAAAAAAATAACAATCCCACTTCGAGGGGGATATCGCGGTATAAATGGTCATCTACTATTACGCGAGGCGCATATGATCTCATCTGCTATATAATGCGGGAATATCAATCACTCAAATATATATATATATACTACTATATATAATATCACATCCAAGCAGATAATAAATCATCAATTCAAGCAATCAATCAAATAATTTAAATTTAAACTATTTAAATTAACGGTAATCCGAATGAGTGAGATTAACTCAACTTTGATTTTGATTTGCAACCCATTACAAACCGGCTTGTTTCTTCACAATTTCAGACCTTGTATAACAATTCACGATTATACTATTTGAATTAATCAAACAATTAATCACCATTTATTTATTTATTTAATTTTAACTAATAATTTGATTTAAACTAATTTTCCCTTAAAATCTTTTGGTAGCTAAATAACTAAATAAGTTAAATTGAACGAGTTAATCACCAAATACCTTGTTTCGAAATAGACTAGAAGATTTAAAAATGCGAATATGTATATATTATTTCATTTTTTGAATTACATATAAAAATAATCTATATAAGTCTAAAAATCTAATTTTCTATATAAACCCTTATATATATTTTTTATTTTTTAAAACCTTACTGTAAATTATTTACCTGCTATATATATACGTATATACATATATTTGAAAAATAAATGTTAGGTTTTGAAATTTCTTCTCTGCATATATATTATAATTAATTTTTAAACTAATCTTTCTATAATGAATAATTTTTTACTAACAAAATAATTTAAAAAGGTCAATTTAACAAATAAATATTCTGAATACAAAATTCTAAAATTGCCGTAAGCCTAAGCATGCATGTATATACGTATACATATTAATTTAATAAATAGATAATAAAGGAAATACCTCACTGCCGTTGATAGTGACTCCCGCCCTAGACTTCGCCAACCAGAAGCACGCACGCCTGGCTTCTCCTTCCAGTCGAATCCCTTACATCCCACTATGAGCAACCCCACGACTTCCAATGCCTAGAACCCCACCTATGAACCGTCGGTTCGTCGCCTCGAGCTAGGCAAAATTGCGAACCCTAAATCGTGCGATATAGTACCCAATCGTGGCTCCACGTGAGCGTGCGCCCCACTTCCGGCCTCGCGATATCATCGCGCTTGAGACGAACCCCTACGATTCTAAATCGAAATCGATGCTTTGTTTTTATATACGAACGAGTCGATTCGGTTTGACTTCGTAACAAAGGAGAAGAGGGATTGGGGAGAAGTGGCTTCGAACTGGAAGGAGTAAAATAAAAAACTATGGTTCCCAACATTTGTTTAGAAGACGCGTGTTCTCAGGGATGTGTTGGATGTGGTCTACAATGAATTTTAAAACGCAAAGTTCTGATGTGAGGCAATTTTGACCAGTCACCCCAAACTTATATATTATATTTAAATTTAAATTTAAATCGTCTCGATTTCTCAACTCAAAATCTTGACCTCCTATCGAGGCGTGCCGCTAGGCGTTTATAATGTTATACCCCTATTCCGAACGCAATGGAAAATGTTTCGTGTCCTAATTCGATTGTATGAAGAAGATAGCTTTGGGACCCAGTTAATATATTGAATTTTTGATATAGATTTCAACGCGTTTATATATCGTACGGTCACATGATAACTGCAAACTCTATGAAAATTGAAATCCGATAATAATACACTATTGCGGATCCAATGGAACTGGTATCGTCAAATTCTAAGACTGTGCCTCGGAAGGTTATTTTGAAATATCGATTTAAACGTATATTTTCAAAACTGAACAAAACACTGTTAAATTTGTCAACGATAAAAATGACTCTAACGCTAACACCCGGTGTATATCGTGATGAAGTGAAAGCACCACCCGCTTGCACGGGAATCAAAGTAAACAGAAAAAATAGTAGAAAAGTAAAAGAGACAGAGATTTTTATAGTGGTTCGGCTTCTAATAAGCCTACGTCCACTTTACATCTTCCATTATGTTTTTCGAGCACACTTTACAAGATTACCACACTTTTACAACACGATCTCTTGATTACAACACTTTTACAACACGATCTCTTGATTACAACACGATTAGAGATAGGAAATTAGAATTTTGCTGATGGATTGCTCCTTGGATTCATGTTGAATGAAGTAGATTACTTGACGAAGATTCTTCGGTGTTTGAAGTGTTTGGAGAGTCAAGAAATTAGCAGAGTCTCGGTGCTTTCGAATCCGGAAAAGTCCCCTTTCTAAGTGGAGTAGATGGAGTATTTATAGGTGAAATCAGAGTTAGGTCGGCAGGGGCGACTTAAGGAGTTAGGTCGGCAGGGACGACTTAAGGAGTTAGGTCGGCAGGGGGGACTTAAGGAGTTAGGTCGGCAGGGGCGACTTAAGGAGTTAGGTCGGCAGGGACGACTTAAGGAGTTAGGTCGGCAGGGGGGACTTAAGGAGTTAGGTCGGCAGGGGCGACTTAGGGAGTTAGGTCGACTTAGGGAGTTAGGTCGACAGGGGCGACTTAAGGAGTTAGGTCGGCAGGGGCGACTTAAGGAGTTAGGTCGGCAGGGGCGACTTAAGGAGTTAGGTCGGCAGGGGCGACTTAAGGAGTTAGGTCGGCAGTGGCGACTTAAGGAGTTAGGTCGGCATGGGCGACTTAAGGAGTTAGGTCGGCATGGGCGACTTAAGGAGTTAGGTCGGCAGGGGCGACTTAAGGAGTTAGGTCGGCAGTGACGACTTAAGGAGTTAGGTCGGCAGGGACGACTTAAGGAGTTAGGTCGTGTGGACGACCTAAGATAAGTCGTAGGTCGTGCCACATAGTGAAGTCGTTTGGTCGTGGACTCCTTTAAGTCATGGACTCTGTTAGGTCGGACCTTCTGGTGAGTTGCTAACTCGTTTAGCCTTAGGTCGTTGAGCCGCTTCTCCTGGTAGCTCGTTAACTCGGTTGAGCCGCTTTATGCCTTAAGTCGTTGATAGGTTAACCTGTTAAGTCGTTGACCTTTGGTCCATCTTACGTGTTAAGCCGCTAGGTCGCTTAACTTGGTCACGTCATAGGTCGCGAGGTCTTCTTAGGTTGTAGGCGCTGGCCTCGAGTAGAAGATAGGTCGCTTCATTCTTTAAGTCGTATACCGTTTTGGACGGGGCGCCGTCCCGCACCCCGCCGGGGGCGCTGCCCCCTGGACCCCTGCGACCTGACCGGTCAGGTCGAACACCGTAGCAGTGGCGTTGCCCCCGCACCCCCACCTAGGGGGGTTGGCACCCCCCCTGGACCCCCCCTCCGTAGGGGATCTTAGATGAAAAATCATTCAACAGAACTTACTTTGTTGAGATGTTGAGTTGACCGATCTTTGAGACGAGCTATCTTGCTTTTCTCGGCCGATCTTTTGATATCAAGGCCTTGTTGAAAAAGGCGGGATAACAAAATTCAACTCTAGAAGTTCTATTATCTTCAGTATTATCAATATAAATTTTACAAGCCTTCAAACTATTTTAACAGGCTTAAAAACCATGATTCCATATCTTTACCCAATTTCCAATTATTAAATTCAATGATTTAATTTATCCAATAAATAGAGATATTTGAAATTTAAGTTAAAATTAACCTTTTAAATATTAAAAATTAATTAATTATTCTAATTTCAAATATCCAAAAATTCTGAGTCGTCACATTCCTCCCCCCTTAAAAGAATTTCGTCTCCGAAAGTTCTAGTCAGAAAGAATGGTCCAATACCCATTTACTATCTTCCCAAAACCAAACAGTTCAACAACTTACCAACCATCTTTTTATTAAGCCTTCATTCAAATACTAACTTAGTATATTTATTTTAAATCTCAATGGATTTTATTTCCAAACTTTAATTCTTTTATTTATCCCATTCGAACTAATTTCACATATAAAAATAATTTGGGAAAAATTATTTCATTTACCCCATTTTAAAACAATACTGTCGAATTGTTCTATTCAAGTGTTTAGAGATCCTTATCAATAACGTTAACTAGTCGTATTGATCAGAATCCATAAGCCACTCAACAAACCAATCAACACAATATAAAACAATTTTATATTCACTAACAAATACGCGCTTATATCAATTAGTACACTCAAACTCATTCTAGGGTGTTATCGACCCTATCTTCAATGAGTAATCCCCACCAGAGCCATAGTTCTCGCTTAACCTTCTGCTCTGATACCACTATAACAGGCCGCAAATCCATACCCCTTTGAGCCGACAATAATCTCCAACCGTTCAACTCAAAGTGGACGGAAATGTGAATCATTAGGATTAAAGAAGAAAGAGGTAGAAGAAGAAATAGAAAAAAACAACATCAGAATCTCACAAACGCAGTGGAATAATATATAATAGTTAAATGACTGATCTTTAATAGAAATAACTAATCTGTTATATACATTACATCATCAGAGTACAAAACAATCAATAGTAAAATATTGGATAGCTATATTAAATTATCCTCACAAAAGCTAACTATACAGCTTATACTGCACAGCGGAACATACATCAAGTACGTGTTTTACGTCTCGCTATCCAACACATCCCCTGAGCTCCATAGCACTCCATCCAGAATCTGTACTCTATAATATTCGGTCTGACCCAAGCATTATAGTAAAATAACACCCGAGTCAATTTGGAAAACTAACATGAGAAAACACACTCAATTGGATATTAAAGTTTTCGAAAATCCTTTGAAATCAAAGGTATCTCGTAAGACTACGCCACAAATAAACATGTCGGGTTTTTACCTTATGATAACCAAAACATTTTTATCAAATCCAACCAATACTATATTAGTGTCTATGAAAGCAAAGTAGAATCTAGCTGAAATGCTTGCATCTCACGTTCCACCAATAGTTTGGCATAATCAAAACCGTACAAGCACTTATTGGAGATTGGATTCCATATGATGATAAGGCTACTAGGGTACCGCCCGTCATAGTACCTGGTCTAGATCAGCGTACCGAGGGTCCCCCCTGATCCGCTGCAATACAAGACCGAAGCTACCCCTTACTGGATAGTCCGAATAAGATCACCCCACGGATGGGATCAACAACCACCCACGCAGCCGAATAAAAAGGGACATCTAGATAAGGATGACCTTACCCTAATTGGTTGCTAGCCACTTAGCCTTGCTGCACCTCCCTTGTATTAGCCATTCCCGTTTGATGAGGCTTGAGGCTATGCGTTACCTTTTTAGCACACATACACTTAGAATGCTTATCGTCCCCCTGACGATGTTCTAATAGCATTCGTCCATACAAGTCCGTTCCCGATCCGAACGGAACCGAAAGCACTACTCCTACTACATCCATTTTAGAATCACCCTCAGGATTAGTAGCGATTAGACCTTCCACTTCACTGCTCCATCTTCGACTCCAAGCTCTTGTCTTCCTTATGAAAACGTTCAAACCGGATTGAAGTGGTTTTCTAAAAATTATTCCCGATCCTGGCCTCTTCGAAACGAATAACGCATTGGCCTATATTGAGAGTCGGTAATTTAACTATCATATAACATCCACAAACAACCATCGGCCTTAATAATTTCCCAAATTATTTATTTCAAATATCTTCGCAATATATTTTTCTACACTTCAACCCTTTGAAAATAGTTTTCAATCACTTTTTCTCTCGTGGAAATAAATTTCCACCCAATTGTTTTATTTCCATTGAAAACCACCAAGTTTTAATACTTTAGGTTTTTTAAGTAATTTAAATCACTTTATCCAAAAATATATACTTTAAAACATTTAAAATAAAAAGCTACTTAAAACACTATATTTAAAATATTAATTATGAAATTTTTATAATAATTTCTCATCTAAAACTTCAGCCAAAAATAATTTTAAAATAAAAGTTATTCTATAAGGTATAAATATTAAATAATTATCTTTTAAATCATAATACTAGTTAAACCTTTAAAATAATTTATTTATAAAAAATTTAAAACCATAAATAATAATTTTTTATAAAACATTCTTTTAAAACCACTTTAAAACCTCTAACTTATACTTGGAAATCTTTCTTTAAAAATATACTTGGCCTTTCAGGGAAATACGCTTTCCATTCCAATACATCCATCTAATCATTTATAAATCCTTCTCGATTTATTTCAAGTTTAATTTACGTCCAAAAACCGTAAATTTTCCTTTCCATACCTTTAAAAATAAACCACTATTTATGTTTAAAACAAATCACCCTTTCCTTATAAATTCCCACCGCGAATTTTATACTTCCAATTTATCCACTGATAAATATTCACTTTATTTATAAACCCTATTTATAAATTCCATAATCTCATTCTCTTTTTAATCATAGTTTCAACACTTAATCGATTTCCAAAATTAACTCCATTTTAAAATAAATTCCTTTACTTATCCAAATTTATTTCAAAACCCATTAATTTCATATTCACTCCTTGTTAAGATTTAAAATCTTATTTAAATCTGAAATATTAGTTTCATACTTTATTGCTAAATTCTCCCTTTATTTCTCCCAAACCATTTTAAATCCTGAATTTAAAATAATTCTTCAAATTTTAAACAATATAACTTAAGTTCTCAAAATTCATTTATCACCATTTATTCAAAAATCTTTTTCCCATATTCGGAATTTATTCGATAGGATTTTAAATCGAACTTTTTATCCTTTCCCAAATTCATTCTTTTAATTTATCCAATTTCATTATATTTATTTTACTTAGAATTCCCTCTTTCATTTTCCTTTAAAAAATCAATCTTTATATTTTTGATATCTCAATATACCCAAAATATATTCGGTCGAGCCATAGCATTCAATATTTTCAATTCCCAATATAATCTATCATAGATTATCAAATAAAACATATCATCAAATATGAAAATAAATTTCAACATTTTGAGGAATTCAGTTGGATCCCTCCAAACTGTTTTCCTGCATCCATAGATGTTAGCATAATATAAAAATACCAATCCCACTTCGAGCGGGATATCGCGGTATAAAGGGTCATCTGCTATTATGCGGGGCGCATAGGGTCTCATTCGCTCTATAATGAGGGAATATCAATCACTCCAATATATATATACAATATCACATCCAGACAGATAATAAATCATCAATTCAAGCAATCAATCAAATAATTTAAATTTAAACTATTTAAATTAACGGTAATCCGAACGAGTGAGATTAACTTACCTTTGATTTTGATTTGCAACCCATTCCAAACTGGCTTGTTTCTTCACGATTTCAGACCTTGTATGACAATTTACGATTATACTATTTGAATTAATCAAACAATTAATCACCATTTATTTATTTATTTATTTATTTATTTTTAACTAGTAATTTGATTTAAACTAATTTTCCCTTAAAATCTTTTAGTAACTAAATAATTAAATAAGTTAAATTAAACAAGTTAATCACCAAATACCTTGTTTGCGAATATGTATATTTTATTTCATTTTTCGAACTACATATAAAAATAATCTATATAAGTCTAAAAATCTAATTTTCTATATAAACCCTTATATATATATATATATATATATATATATATATATATATTAAAACCTTACTGTAAATTATTTACCTAATATATATATATATATATATATATATATATGTATGTATGTATGTATGTATGTATGTATGTATGTACATATATTTGAAAAATAAATGTCTGGTTTTGAAATTTCTTCTCTGCATATATATTATAATTAATTTTTAAACTAATCTTTTTGTAATAAATAATTTTTAGTAACAAAAATAATTTGAACAAGTCAATTTAACAGATAAATCTTCTGAATACAAAATTCTAAAATGGCCGTAAGCCTAAGCATGCATGTATATGCATATACATATAAATTTAATAAATAGATAATAAAGGAAATACCTCACTACCATTGACAGCGACTCCTGCCCTAGGCTTCGCCAATCAGAAGCACACGCGCTTGGCTCCTCCTTCCAGTCGAATCCCTTACATCCCACTATGATCAACTCCACGACTTCCAATGCCTAGAACCCCACCTATGAACCGCCAGGTCGCCGTCTCGAGCTAGGAAAAATCGCGAACCCTAAATCGCATGCTACAATACCCAATCGCGGCTCCACGTGAGCGTGTGCCCCACTTCCGGCTTGTGATATCATCACTCTTAAGATGAACCCCTATGATTCTAAATCGAAATCGATACTTTGTTTTTATATACGAACGAGTCGATTCGGTTTGACTTCGTAACAAAGGAGAAGAGAGATTGGGGAGAAGTGGCTTCGAACTGGAAGGAGTATAATGAAAAACTGTGATTCCCAACATTTTTTTAGAAGATGCGTGTTCTCGGGGGAGACACGTGTTGGATCTGGTCTACAGTGAATTTTTAGGGAAAACGTAAATTCTGATGTGAGGCAATTTTGACCCGTCACCCCAAACATATATATTATATTTAAATTAAAATTTAAATCGTCTCGATTTCGCAACTCAAAATCTCGACCTCCTATCGAGCCGTGTCGCTAGGCGTTTATAATGTTATACCCCTATTCTGAATGCAATGGAAAATGTTTCGTGTCCTAATTCGGTCGTATGAAGAAGATATTTTTTTAGACCTAATTAATATATTGAATTTTCGATATAAATTTCAGCGCATTTATATATCGTACGGCCACACGATAACTCCAAACGCTACGAAAATTGAAATCCGATAACACTATTACGGATCCAATGGAACTGATTTCGTCAAATTCCAAGACAGTGCCTCAGAAAGTTATTTTTAAATATCGATTTAAATGATATATTTTCCAAACTAAACCAAACACTGTTAAATTCAATTTTAGAGGTTCTATTATCTTCGTTATTATCAATATAAATTTTACAAGCCTTCAAACTATTTTAACAGGCTTAAAAACCAAGATTCCATATCTTTACCCAATTTCCAATTACTAAATTCAATAATTTAATTTATCCAATAAATGGAGATATTTGAAATTTAAGTTAAAATTAACCTTTTGAATATTTAAAATCAATTAAATATTCCAATTTTAAACGTCTAAAAATTATGGGTCGTCACATAAAGCGTATCACTATACATGCCACAAGGCCATGCACACCGATATACACTTAATAAATCTGCAGGGACAGGTGAGCACAAGGTCAAACCCAACCAAAAGCCAGTTCAACTCAAGTGTAATACAAATAATGTCACGACACAAGCATAAGTTCAAACCTGAGGCAAAGCTAGGTTCAACTCAGATGCAAATTCCAAAAATCAATCCAAATATACAAGTTCAATAAAAATGGTCAAGCACAAGTCAAATCAGTAGATGAATACATATGCATGCCAGTTACAATATGAACTCAAGGAAGTGTGCAACTTGATATAAGTACACTCAATATAATCGGTTGCAGTAGCATACACCAGTAAAGCGGAGGCTCGAAGCACGCATATGGTCAGGCAATGTCGAAGACAAAGCAATGTGAAACAACCATCAATGCCCAGAGGCAGTTTTACTAAAGTGCAGACCAAACTTCAAGAAAATTACATAGGCAATGGGGCAACTCGACTAACAGGATCAAAGAGACTAGCAAAGCAAACTCAAATGAAACAAAGATCAAGTGAAACATAATTCGACATGCTCATTTCACATCAAATGCAAGCATATGAATACAAACTCAGACTGTAAATACAAAGTTCAGTAGCATGGGAGAAAGCCACACCCAAACAAATGAAACTGGATATATGCATACATAAATATATGTATGTATACATGTGGAAATGCACTGCAGCTACAGACTTCTACAGACTTCAAGTGCAAAGCTATAACCAGACCTGGTATGATAACTCAACCAAATTGTCGAGTGAAATGCAAGTATGAGTCAAAGCAATGCAATGACCAAAGTATAGCAATAGACTTTAAATTAAAATATACAATATGCAAGCTCAAACTAAAGCATGTACAACGCAACAGACTTGAATATCAATGTCACCAGTGAAACAAAATGAACACGCTATCATATATACATACGTACTCGAGACAACCAGACTTTGAATCAAGCAGTGCAGACCAACAGTAAAACAAAGTGGACAGGTCAATCAACCAAAGTACAGTCAAAAAATTCAAACATCATAATCGAAGCCAGCAAAAATTAGAACCAAGTTAAGTAGCAGTTTCGAACAAAGACATAGGTGTCTTAAATATCATCACATAAACAAAGTCAAGGCCGAAGTCAAAGCGGAATCGAATCCAATGCCGGAGAATTCAAAGCCGTGATAACCAAGGGATCGAGCAAGTTCAAAATCAAAGCTATGATAAACAAGTAAACACGGAATTATACGAACTGAACAAGTCTAAACAAATCGTATACACTCAAGCATAATCGAACGACAAGTAAATTATCAGACGAATTCAATTCAAACGAAAATCAAGGGAATTGAACTCTATTTAAAACCCAATCATCATCAGCATGAAAAGGCATCGAGTTCACGAAAATTAACTAGTAAAGCAAAAAAGCCTAAAGTATATACAAATTCAAGTCGAACTCGATCGAGAAGGAGCCATGTGTAGATCGAAGAAACACTCGATCGACAAAGCTAGGAACGATAAATCATTTATTCGATCCATCAACTGAAGTCGACTTCCTCAAAATTACAAAAGACCGAATTTTCGCATAGGGGAACAAACGAGCAATTTGTCACAAAGAAGAAGATACGGCCAAACAAACAAAAGAAAAAAGGGGATTATTTTTTGAGTGTGTTGTTTTAGGCCGGCTTCTGTAATATTATATTTGGGATTAATTGTTAAATTACGTTTTTGTTTTCTTTAAATTGTTTTACTTTGTCTTTTCCTTTTTAAACTTTTGTAATTATTCTAGTCGTGTGACTAGGGGACGAACTACGGTGGTGTAGTTCGAGAATTCGCAACTCAGTGGCTTAGTTGTGGCAGGGTTTTGAACGTAGAGATAGATTAGTCGATCGTGGGTGTTGCGAGTTTACGTTTTTAAGCGTCTAACTACTTAATTTCTAGTAGAAACCTTGGAGGCAGCACGTAGGCAGGGTTTTGCTGAAGCTGGGTAAATTTGTGTTGTTCTATTTCAGTTTTTATTATGCTGCTATTATCTGTGCTGCTACTATTCTGCTATCTATGTTGAAATTATTTTATACAGTTTCGCATGTAATTGTTATAATTATTAGTATCACCCTATTCACCTCCCTCTAGGGTGAAATCGATCCTACACAAACATCTCCCTATATGTGTTCAACAAATTTTTTAAGTCGTTTATCACTGATTGTTTTTTGTTTCATAAGCCATTCAGAAAGAAACGAGTTTAAGTTCTATTGGTACTCTTCTTCTGGCGATGAGTTTATTACATTAATGCAACTATTCCAAAAAAAAATTGGTATTCCATTTTCCCTTCCTCATCATCCAACATTGTCTCTTTACCATCAATCAACACTCATTTTTTAAAATAAACTTTGGCTGGAAAATCAATTGAACATTCTTTGATATATGCATGCCATGCATAAAGAATATGACGTCATTGGGAATACACTCACCACTGCGTTTGTAAGAGGACTTTTGGCATCCAATAAAATAACACTCTGAATTTTTTCTCTCTATATATTATTTTCTTGCACAATAAAGAGCCAATATATATGACTATGCGGTCTCTTGACTTATAAAGCAATCGCAATAGTAAATATGCCTCCGTTGACGTTTACGAAATCATATAAACATGATAACTTGTAACGATTTGTCTTGAACATGCAATCCAAAAATAATATCTGATGAAAACATCATGCAAGAACAACACATCTAGGATGAATTGAGAATAAATTAGAAACTTGATTGGTTGTACAATCAAGTCTATGTTCCACGGAATAATGGACTACTGGTTAATTTCATAAACTGCTACATAATTGATCCACCTTTCATATTTTGTAATTTAAGTTACGCCTTTGCATTATAAGCGTTTCTTATAGTTGATTGGTTCTTCGAGTTATCGATATTAATAGCAGTTAAAAGATTACGAGGGTTAGCTCCACTATTGGTCTTTTCCAATAGTATTGATTTCATGATTTTTCAACTTCGCCCCATATGGATGTCCGATAAGGACATTATGAAGCATGTGACTGTGGCGTCTATTCCTTACATTTAGTTTTTAGGTTCCATCATTTTGACAACGTGCACTTAACTCAAATGGACAACCACATTTTCTACTAGCCAACCTTCTTCGTTTTTGTTGTGCCTTTGAAACAAATTTTTTGGTCTATGGTCAATATACTCTCCGCTTCTTTTGCATACAAGAACCATCCATGATCCTTTCCATTATCATGTATAAGTTTCTCATTCATGTTTTTTTGTGACAACAATACAGTTCACAATGACTCACCATGCACCATTCTTGTACGTTTTCCTTAGTTGGGAAACTGACAATATATATTAACAATATACTTCAACACAAATCAATTATACATACAAAATTTAACCAATTGATCATATCATATCGGTTGAGAAATGTGCAATCAAATAAGGATATTTTGAATCCCAACTTACTAAATTGTCAACTTCTTCATTGCGATCCTCAATGGTGTCATTATTTTCTATTTCATTGCAGTTATCCCCTTCACTTATTTATCTCTCACAATCATTCTTCAGTGCCTTCAAAATAACTGAATATTGATTACATTTTGTTAAAATATAATGTTTAGAGATAAAAAGTAAATACTTAGCAGCTTGTTACTGAACTACAAAGCACAGTTCGACATGGTCATACTGAACTAAAATATGTAAATTAACATGCTTTCGTCGAACTAAAATGTGTTGTTTGGTTAACCCCCGCCAAAATCTTTGGTCAACTACCTTCTACAAACGCTGAAACAGTACGATTTCACCACAATTCCTGGTTAATCAACCAATTTGATTCGAAACAGTTTATGAAAATAATCTCTAAACCCTACTAAACCCTAATATTTTGAAAAATCGATTACCCGATCATTTTGTTCGATAAAATTTGTACGTTGAATGCTTTCGTGAGTAAAAATCAGCTTGTTCTTTACAATTCTATTTGGAGGTAATGATTTTTCCACTATTTCGTTAAAATTTTTGATTAAATGTTAATGATGATTAACATAAAATTAGGGTAAATAGAAAATTAGGCAGTTTGATCAATTTAATTGTAATTTTACTAGAAGACTATTTGGTAGCAATTCTCATTGTAAATTTTTTATATAAGAATACCAACAGTTAAGGAGCTTTCGGTAGCAACAAGACGAAAGGGAGAGTATTTACTCGTATCAAAACCTTTAAACAAAATCGATGTGGGAATAAGGGGGTTTAGGGTGTACCGCCATGCTAGAAATAGTTCACACTAGCTCCCCGGGAGACTAGGGGGGATTTCCGCTTTGCCTCGCCACCCCTAATCGACTGTTCGAGTGTGAGCCGTTAGACGAACCGAGTGTTTGAGGATGCACGACGCATCAGAGCGTTGTGTATCCGAACCATCCAAACTTTGGCTAAAGGTTTTAACACGAGTAAATACCCGACCGTAGACACCACGAGCAATGAAATGGGTTCCTACGGCACCGAGTCACTTCATCGTAGTCCCGAAGTGTTAATAACAATTTCCATTTAAAATATTTTTTGCTGGTATAAAACACGTTTTCATGTGGAGTGGAAGGTGATTAATCGACTGAAATAGAATAAGGGTGTGTTTGCGACGAACGGTAACAGAGCATTTGAGCATGGAGTTGTTTGAACGGGAATGTGTTGGTTGAGTGGAGAATCTGAATGGAGGATTTAAAATGTATATTTCAAATTTAATTTGCTCAGATTCAGTTCAAACTAACTTCATAATGTAGTACACTTTGATACGGTCGTAATGCAAAAAAACCATCTCAAACGGATCTCATTTGTACAAACTATTAATTGTAGAAGTTTTTAAAATTTATATTTAAATTTAATTGTTAAAACCTTGATTAAATCGTTCAGATCCAATCACATCAACTTTCCTCATTCAGCCCAACATGTCTGTTAGCGCCAAAATTGGTCACCAACAACCAATGTAAATGAAAGCACCGACTAACAGTCATAGATAATAGATAGAGTGTATGTAGAGAGTAATAACGTGAAGAACAGTCAAAATTAATATGAAAGCAGTAAAGAATAATAGATTTTATGGTGGTTTGGCGAACTCCGGCTTACGTCCACTTTAAAAGTAACTTTTTTATTGCTGTAATAATCGATTACAGTTACAAAGTGGTAGACTAGCCCTAGCCTTAGAGAGTAGAAAGTCAGAGAACCAAAGAGAAGAAAATCCCTTTTCTGAATCCCCACACGTTGTATTTATAGACAAAACCAGGTTGTTGGGCCTCTTGAGTAGTTTGGGCCTACCAAGGCCATAGCCGAACCCTACTTCATTATGCTGACCGACCCTGAGCAATTGGTATGCCGAACGAGGGGAGGTGCGCCGAACGAGGGGATGTGCGCCGAACGAGGGGAGGTATTCTGATCGACGTCCAATGCCGAGTGACTTCCAATGCTGAGCGAGGCACGATGCCGAACGACATCCAATGCCAAACGACTTCCAATGCCGAGCGATGTACGATGCCGAACGGCATCCAATGCCGAACGACTTCCAATGCCGAGCGAGGTACGATGCCGAACGGCATCCAATGCCGAACGACTTCCAATGCCGAGCGGCAATGCCGAGCCGCAACCAAACGACCATCCTGAACTTCTATACCTCGACCGGACATTGTCATGCCGAACGGTCGAGCCACAAGGTCGAACTCCAAAAACTTCTAACCACTTCATTCCCACCGAACGACCTACCATCTATCCAAGCGAACATCGTCCATTTGAACTGAACCCATCATATTTCAGCCTCGATAGTCGTGAAATTGTTTTAGTTACATCCGTCTGTCCGTGGTCTTGCCAAAAGGTGGGTTAATATTTGCCCCCCAAAACATGCCTTACTATTGGAAGGTGTGTTTTGAATAGCCTCAAATCCGATATCCAAAGTCCATATCCTGTTTATAACCATATTATTAAATCCACGACCTTTCCGGATTTAACCTTGAATCCGTAGACCTCGCTGGGTCGTGTTATCCTGTTCCAGCCTCGACTTTCTCATCAAGGGCTTGTATGTTATCCGGCCTTGACTCTCCGGCCAAGGGCTTGCGTATTCACCGGCCACGGCGCTCCGGCCAAGGGCTTTGATATTTTCCGGCCTCGGCACTCCGGCCAAGGACTTTTATATTCACCGGCCTCGGCACTCCGGCCAAGGACTTTGATATTTTTCAGGCTAGGCACTACGGCCAAGGACTTTTATATTCACCGGCCACGACATTCCGGCCAAGGACTATGACATTCACCGGCCTCGGCACTCCGACCAAGGACTTTGATATTTACCGGCCTTGGCACTCCGGCCAAAAACTTTTATATTCACCGGGCTCGACACTCAGGCTAAGGACTTTGACATTCACTGGCCTCAGCACTCCGGCCAAGGACTTTGAGATTCACCGGCCTTGGCACTCCGGCCAAGGACTTTTATATTCACCGGCCTCGGCACTCCGGCCAAGGACTTTTATATTCACCGGCCTCGGTACTCCGGCCAAGGACTTTTATATTCACCGGCCTCGGCGCTTAGGCTAAGGACTTTGACATTCACCGGCCTCGGCACTCCTGCCAAGGACTTTGATATTTTGTCCGAGTCCATTCCATCGCTCTCCGGCGAAGGGACACGTAACTTGCGGTTACTGCCCCGTCTCTCCAGTCGGGACAGTAATCGCAAAACCAGAACTATATGTTACATTGTTCCGAATCCAATCAGAAAATCAGAAATCCATATCAAAAATCGAACATCCATGCCAACATGGAAAACCAAAAAACCAATCATACCGGGTGACCAATTCAAACTCCAAAACCATACTAAGAAAAGTAAATGCCCAAAGTACCAAAGTTTGCAGAAAAACAGAAAGAAAACAGGATTTCATAGACCTAAGCAACACGGTTTTCCGTCATCTCAGAGCACGCCTAGGGACCGTCCTCGATCCCGTACGTGTATAAGTGACCTAGCCGTATTACTTTAGGTACTATTACTTATTCAGAACCATCAAACCATTCAGTTTATAACAAGCCGACGTTGACCGGTCCTAGTGCCACCATCGCTAGAGATACGCGTGGCCACTCTTTTTCCACTGCTACAGCTCGATTCCTTATGTATTGCTGTAGATGACCATTCCTTACATGCTCCTCGATGATATCCCTCAAATGCCTACAGTCGTTTGTGCTATGCCCATCCAACTCATGGAATAGGCAATGCTTTCCCGATGCCCGCTAGTATTCAGAAGGCTCTCTCATCGCCGGCCGTCGATATTGGAGGCACCCTTGAGTGTCCAAGTAAATTCTTTCTAGAGTCTCGGTTA
The DNA here is from genome assembly GCA_030765085.1 of Allium cepa. Classification (NCBI taxonomy): domain Eukaryota; kingdom Viridiplantae; phylum Streptophyta; class Magnoliopsida; order Asparagales; family Amaryllidaceae; genus Allium; species Allium cepa. The sequence continues at coordinate 850,877,335 of CM060938.1, forward strand.
AATCTGTGTAAGAAGAAAACTTTGACTTCCTTCGAGGTTTCTTCGAAGTGCCACCGTTGCCATTTGTTTTCCTTTTTCCTTTATCGTCTTTACTTGGATCCTCGAAGGGTGAACCTCCATCCCACACTGCATAAGCTTCAGCCTCTCTCCTTACTCTCTCAGCCTGTGCATCCTCCTGTCTTAGAAACCTTTCCGCCTCATGGTAGAACTCCCCGAGATCCCTCGATGGGTCCCTTTCCAATGATATCTTGAAGTCCGAATTATCCGCGATTCCCGAGACTGTTGCCATCAAAACCATTGACGGATCGGGTCGATCCACTAAGGCTACCGCTGCGTTGAATCTGGTTAAGAAGTCCCTGAGAGATTCCCCTTTCCATTGTTTCATAGATGTCAGAGTCATCACGTTCTTGGATCTTACTATGTGTATCCAAAATTGTCTCATAAACCTTTCGATCAGCTCTGTCCATGTGCCGATAGAACCACTCTCCAGCTGTCTGAACCATATTGCTGCGATATTCGATAAGAACAATGGGAAACATCGAGTCATGACCTCGTCGATGCCCCCAACACCTCCACATGCCTCATGTACCTTGTCAGGTGAACGGTGGGATCCGTTCTTCCATCATACATATCCAACGTTGATAGCTTAAAGTCCGGTGGATTCCTAGCTTGCTTGATAGTAGGAGTAAAGGGACTCCTATTCACATCCTCTAAGTCTTTATTTACCAACCCACTTCTCACAGCCTGTCTGACCATATCCGCTAATCTGTCGTTGTCCCCGAGCTGTAATCCTCGTCTGTTGCCTCCGGTCTGCCCCCGAGTTCATGAGGGAACTCTGGCACATACTCCTCATCTCGTACTCTTGCATTCCTATTAGTGTCGGGTTGCACAGCGTCATCTTGTATCCCTCCATGGATTGGTCCAGCATTTCCTGGTTGTATGCCCCCAAGTCTAGATCCATCCAAGTTGATAGCCGTCCGCTGATTTGGGGCTACCCCCTACTGAGCAATTCCCTCCGCTTGCTGGTTGAGCGCTTCTGACCCAGCTCCATGGATCTGAGCTCCTGCGTTTTCTGCTTGTGCAAATTGCTTGAGAAGAGCCTGCATCATCTCCTCTTGTCTTTTCAACATTGCTTCCATCTCGTATCTGGCGATGTAGATGGATGCTTGACCTGCTCCAGCTCCAGAGGTAGCCTCTTGACTTCCTCCTGATTGCTTCTTTCCGCCACTTGCTTTCTTGTCGATGGCCTAGCCATTGTTTTCTACAATCCAAGTTTCTAGTTCCAAAATCGCTGAGTGCTTGCCTTCTCAGTGAAAGCACCAAAATGTTAGCGTCAAAATTGGTCACTAATACCCAAATGTAAATGAAAGCACTGTGTATGTAAAGAGTAATAACGTGAAAAATAGTCAAAATTAAAATGAAAGCAGTAAAGAACAACATATTTTATAGTGGTTCGGCTAACTATAGCCTACGTCCACTCTAGAAATATCTTTTTTATTGCTGTAATAATCGGTTATAGTTACAAAGTGGTAGATTAGCCTTAACCTTAGAGAATAGAAAGTCAGAGAACCGAAGAGAAGAAGATCCCTTTTTTGAATCTCCACACGTTGTATTTATAGACAAAGCCATGTTGTTGGGCCACCTGAGTAGTTTGAATCTACCAAGGCCATAGCCGAACCCTACTTCATTATATCGACCGACCCTGAGCAGTTGGTGCGCCGAACAAGGGGAGGTGCACCGACCGTGGGGAGGTGCACCGATCGAGGGGGGTGCGCCGATCGAGGCGAGATATGCTGATCGACGTCCAATGCCGAGCGACTTTCAATGCGGAGCGAGGTACGATGCCGAACGACGTCCAATGCCGAACGACTTCCAACGCCGATGTACGATGCCGAACGGCATCCAATGCCGAACGACTTCCATGCCGAGGTACGATGCCGAACGACATCCAATGCGAGCGACTTCCAATGCAAAGCGAGGTACGATGCCGAACGACATCCAATGCCGAACGATTTCCAATGCCGAACGAAGTACGATGCCGAACGACATCTGATGCCGAGCGGCAATGCCGAGCCACAACCAAACGACCATCCTGAACTTTCGTATCTCGACCGGACATTGTCATGCCGAATGGCCGAGCCACAAGGTCGAACTCCAAACACTTCGAACCACTTCATTCCGACCGAACGACCTACCATCTATCCAAGTGAACGTCGTCCATCTAAACCGTACCCAACATATTTCAGCCTCGGTAGTTGTGAAATTGTTTTAGTTAAATCCGCATGTCTGTGGTCTTGTCAAAAGACGGGTTAACAATGTCATTGTGTGGACCAACCCCGTTTAGCTAGTACGCAACAAAAGTTATTTACCCCCGTTCAGGATTCTGCAGACAGCCCGTAAGCCCTCTGCCTTAAACAAATCGACCAATTAATACAATTCTGGACCGTCAACATTGCGAAATCATGCCCATTAATCATGCCAATCGAGATCTAGGGTTTCGTTTTTCTTATAAATACCCCTTAATTTCGTCTTCAGTCCCTTAATCCCCATCTGCTCTTCTTCATAAAGTTTCATATAACGTCTTTTCTCGTCTTCTTTTTCCATCTTCAGTTTTATGTTTTCCCGAAGTTACCCATACAGTGAATGAAATTAGTGATGTGATGTTCCTTTCCCCGAATGATCGACTCTGATTATACTGCGCGATCTTTTTTCTCCTCGGAGAAATCAAGCCAATGTTCTGATCCTACTTCATTCACTGTTATTTTTTATTTCGAATCATTCGTATGTTTATTTTGTTGAATTTTTTTCTCTTCACAAAAAAAGAAATGGTCGATGATGAAATAAAATAAGGCTTGTTTCTCAAAACATTCGCAGTGGCCGCCTAAGAGCTTTCGCCTTGCCCGGCTTGAGAGCTTATGCTGTTCATTCCTTCCTTGGATGTCTGAGACCATTCTCCTTTGTTAATTATACCATTTTTATACATAATTTTTCCATGATAATATTTTTTTGGTTTCAATTAATTTATGTTATCTGTTGTTTTTGTTCACGTATAAGGCAACTTTCGCAGAGTAGCTATAAGTTTTCAATTGGTGATGTCTTTTGCTCTGTTGCTCACACACTTGTGCGATTCAGTACTTAATTTCAATTTCATCTCCTCCAAGATGAATTTGATGTATTACTAACCTATGTTAGTTTTTTTTTAAAAAAAATAGTGTTGCGGTATTGTAACCGATGAACGTAGATTGACCAGCAGTCTGAAATATGTAGATGCAAAACTGTTTCGTAGTATTCCTCTGCAAAATGTACATTATATCCCCTTTTAGTTTCTATTCATATAGAAAACTGTTATTGAAGGATTCAACGTCAGCATGTTTAGTGATTCAAGGATAATTGGATTCGAGACTGGTGAATGTAGTGTAGATTGAGTGCCTGTCATAGGAGAATTTGTTAACGAATTCTAATAATTAAACGAAATATCATGCTTCCAATTCATTTATTCAATAGAATTTGATTGGCCTTGGACGCCATTTTGTAAACGTATTTGCTTAAATTGAGTGTGGTGCCAAGAGCAGTACATGTATTATTAAGTGCAAGACGTGATGTAATCAATAACATCATTACGTATGGTGTTTGTACTGTTGTTAATAGAAATTACTTTCTAATGGTGTGTAGGGAATTGTGAAATGCAGTGTTTTCACAATCCGACCTGACCAAACCACGAAATACCGGGTGCAGCGGTCCATGGAGGTTCGAAGGTCAATCCAACCTCTTGTGTGCAATTGTCTTGCCTGGTGCGTATAAATCAGTGAAGGGTTTATTTATTTAATTGCCTGGATCAATGCGCTAAATCTCGAGTCTTCAATTACAATTGTGCATGAAGAAGGGGATGGTAGGCAATGGCGATTTTTGCGACAGTGTTTGCGGTGAAGGCTGTTCGAGGGTAGCACTATGCAGCGGCAACCGTAGATAATTTGGGTACTAGGGTTTTCTTGAGCTAGAAGAAATTGTGATGCCGGAAAAAAAATAGAAACGTGGATGTTGAAGGGTTTCAAATGTTGAAAGGTGTGGTTAAACCAACGACCAAAAGGTTCGACCACAATCTGTGCATACAAAGAGGTTTGACTGACTTTTGAGTTTCCATGGCCTGTGGTTTTTTATTGTTCAACTGCTGTCGGTTCGGCTTCTGATGGAGTTAGGGCTTGTATGGTAATAGCTACCGTTACTATTTTATAAATAATGTTACCGTATTATTTTTACTTTTAAATTGAAATTGTCTACCGTTACAACGACTAGTATACCGATGATTGGTATATCGATAAACTGGTAACTGTTACACCGGTAATAGTAAATTATCGTTTGTCTAGAAAATAATAAGTTGATATATTTTTACACCGAATGATGTTTCATTATATATCTCGTTGGGTCACTTAATAAATGACATAGAAAAAAATGTATTTATCATCGTTTGAGTTGAATTACTGCAATAAATTGAACTGTTTTTTGTTTCTAAATGCCTACAATACATTTTACATGAATATCAATGAATTATGAATGAACTGATAAATTACCGTTACCGTTAGTTTTGAAAAAAATATTATCGATGTTTTATTTTAAAAAATGGTAAATTTACCGTTACTATACCGATTATGTTGGTATGCCGATTTTACTTTAAAATTGTAACCGATCGACTGGTAATGTTATGGTAATAGTAAATTTACCGTTATCATACCAGCCCTATCTGAAGCTATTATTAATTAAAACATGCAAGCAATATTATGTGAAATATTGTTATTGTTTATATGAGATTGGATAATTGCACGGGAGTTTTTAATTTTGTCATTGCATTTAAATGTGTTAAGTTCTAATAAAAGTATATGCGCGGTTTGACTGACCGGACCATTGTAATCTTGAATGATCTGGTTTTGAAAACATTGGTTATTTGTATGTAGCCTTCCAGTGCTACTGCGATGTTTGCACATAACAAACAAATGATAAATGCATATATATAGAACATGTGCAATTGAATTGTATGATAAAATAAAAACACAAAAATAAAAGCAAGAATAGTTAATAAAGTCATATGTCATGTTACAAAAGTAGTTGTTCGAGCAACAATCTTATAAAATATATACTTGGCATTTTAACAATCATCTAAGCGGTTTTCATACATAATAAAATTGGCAGTATATGGCTATAAAACTTATTGTCAGTTTAGTAGTTTCAAGGTGTTTTTATACATATATGATAATACTTTAGTTGTTAGATGCCGTGTAAGATTATGTTTCTTTAATGATAAAAAAAATCTGTGTAAGGTTGGCCTTAAAAGAATAAACATGTGTAAATTTAGATCCGTCAGGAAATGATCTGATCCATTAATCCAACTTATTTATCCTATTTGTAAATGAGTTGGGTGATGTCATTTATAAATTTTATTAAATGAATCATGAATTGGCTTGATACATTTTTAAAAATAATAATAAATTGATGATATATTTACCCATTTATTAAACTTAAAATTCAAAAATAAAAATTTGAGAATAAAAATTTTGAAATTTTGAATCTTACTTGAATATTTCATCTTATGAATGCACACTGTAGTTCTCCATGGTGATTAACAGTTGCACTTAGAAAATAACAGTCTATATAGCTGAAATTGTAATTAGGTCAATGAATGTCCGAAATATTCAAAATCCGTCCGCATCCGTATCTGAAAACATGAAAAATATCTGATATCCGAAAAGCGGATGCGGATATTCAATATCCGAAACATATTTCGGATACGGATACGCCTATCCTATAAATATCCATCCAGTTTGAAATTAAATATTTATATATTAATATGTTATGTTATATCCATAAATTTAATACAAATACACTAATTTATTGTACGGATTTTGTGTGATTGGATTACCTATTGTTAATTTGATATAATTTATGTAGTACAAGGTTTTTTTCATCTTTTTTTCAGATAAAAAAAATAAATATGCATTATATTGATTAATTTTCAGATATTTTCGGATACATTTTGAGGTTCGGATATAGATATTTTCAGATATCCAAAGATATCCCGTATTCGCTAAGCCAAATACGGATATTTTCGGATATCCGAAAATATTAGCGGATACGGATACAGATAATATTCAACGGGTATTTGCGGATATCGGATACGGATTCAGATACGGATTTTCATTTTCGGATACGGATACGGATACAACACTATCCGTATCCGACTGCATCCGTTTATTCGCCTAACTGTAATAACTTTTTCATACTAACTCGAAATCGGGCGAGATTTCGATCGATAAACTACCACCAAAATTGCAGATAAAATGGAACATTCAGATATTTCATCTTGTGAACACACATTATAGTTCTACGTGGTGATTAACAGTTGTACTTAGAAATAACATACTGCATCCTTGAACTCCAATAAGATAGAAGCCATTATTTTTTTGTTCGGACTGCAATAACATTTTCGTGCTAACTCCGAATCGTGCGAGACTTTGACCGATGAACTCCCACCTAAACTACAAACAATATGGAACACTCATATACTTCATCTTGTGAACATACATTATAGTTCTCCATGGTGACTAATAGTTGTACTTACAAAATAACATGCTACATCTCGATAATTGAACTTCGTCTAGGCAGAAGTTGTAATTTTTTTGTTCAGACTACAATAACTTATTCGTACTGACTCAAAATTAGACGAGATTTTGATGGATGGACTCTCATCTAAATTAGGGACAATATGAAATACTCTTATATTTCATCTTGTGAACGCATGCTGTAGTTCTTCATGCTAACATACTACATCCCCATGTTTGAATTTTGATGAAAGTTAGAATTAAATTTGAAATTTAAAATTTTGATTCTTATTGAAATTCAAAACGTAAAAATTAAAATTAATATTTCTATATCTGTTTATTATTTATTAGTCAAATCAAAGTTAAATCTTTAAATGGGTTTTATCGTTTTTGCCACAATTGCCAATTAAAATAGGTTCAACGGGTCAAGTTGGTTTTAGCCATAAAATTACGGGTTGGGTTAGATGTATCCGTTTAACAAATGGGTTGAGATTTTTTTGTTTAAATGAATTGGGTTAATTTTCAAAACATCCCATTTATACCCAACCCAACCCATTTGATGCCCATACGAAAATTTGAAGGTATTGAATAACAATAAAAGGAGGCGGTGAAGAATTGACCAAATGGTTAGAATCTTTGGAACTAGCTTACCGTGCGTTATTAACGAATGGAAACGAAAAATCTGAACGGTGCATTTGAACGGAAAAGTTGAGCGAACGGAAAATGCGTTTGGCACTACGAACGGGGTATTTGAATGAGCTATTTAAGTTGTGATTTTTAATTTAATTGATTTATAATTTATTAATTAATTATTTGTTTTTTAATCAATAATATATGTCGTTGATTTGTAGAAATAAATAAATAAAATATAAAATGACAAATTGTTCGAGTACAGTTCAAACCAACTTCATAATGTAGAGCACTTTGACAAAATCGTAATGCAAAAAACCGTGTTTCAAACGGACTTCATTTGCACAAGTTATTAATTTTTGAAGTTTATAAAATTTTAAATTTAACCAATTAACATTATTAATTAACTTAGAAGGACAATTAATCAGGTTGAATGCATCAAAGTTTTCCATTGGATTAACGGGCTATTTCTCATTGGAGCTTTCGACGTGCCGAACATAACTTAACGGAAGCGAGACAGAAAATGGCTGCAAAAGGTGCCTTAATATTGAACAAGGGAAAATCATTAAATCATTTAATGTGACAAGTGTAAGATGATTGATTGAAAAGGTAGATGTATGACTAATTACGTTGGTGTACTGAATTTTGTTATTTGCCCGGTTTTCATCTCGAGAATTACTGGTACCATCATTATTTCGACACTCCACTAGCTATTATATGAAGTATACTTAGAGCATTCCCAATGGTAGGGGTTGCTTGGGGTCGATTCAAGGCAATCGACCCCCAAAGCAACCCCAACCGGGGAAAAAGCACATGTTATGTGCTTCCCGGTGTAGAATGCAATCCACTCCTGTTAGATTGCAATCCACAACGAGGTGTGCATTGTAATCCACACCATCCACTTAGTCGGTCAAATTTTGGCCGGCTAAGTGGACAGAGCACAACCGGCTATAAATTAGCCGGTTGTGCTTCTTTCTCCTTCCGCTCGTCATTTCTTCTGCTTCTCGCAAACATCCGCTTTTTGAAAAACAACGAGAAGAGCTTTTAGGGGACTCCGAGGCAGTCGCAGCTTCCACCGTCCGTGGAAAACGTGCCTGCCGAAGGTACCCGCACCCCTTGCTTCGATGAAGGGCGACAAAGCACGGTGGTTAGACGAAGATGCTTGGGGAGAAATACAGCAACTACAGTTTTGAACCCCCCACATCGACCAAAATTTGGGTTCGGACAAAGATTTGGTCAATTTTCGGGTATTACCAGACGAAGAAGTACACGTTAGCATGTGTGTTGATAACTCTATAAGTTATCCACCTCAAAATTTTCTTATTAATTTAAATAGTACAATAAAAATTGAATACGCAAAATGTTTTAACTTAGGCTCGTCGTAAGCGCACTGGTTGATCTTTGGTTAGCGTGATACGACTTTATAGGATAATACGATCTTATGACGCTGACAGCATTATACATGCTTTACTGCGAGAAATAGGATTTGGAGACTTACTGAGCACGTAATTACATAATTGCTGTTTATTTTACTCCTGATGTTTAGGCTTTAAGTAATGCTAAATTGGTTTAATAGGTATCGATAATTTATTAAATTCGGATGCTCGATTGTGCGGTGCTTTAGCCGCTTGTTGGTGAAACACCACTCATACCTTTCGCTTCAGTCTTGGAGAGCTGAGTAATACACCAGCAGACTTTACTATGTTGATCGGTATAAGCATTGGTCGGGGCGAGACCTTACCTTATGATGAGAAGTACCAGCATTTTCAACGTTTATCTGATGTTAATCCACATTTTGATTTGCATGACGGACTATCATCCGGACTGCAGCTTAGATGCTCATACATTAGGCAAGCAATAATGGAATTGATACATGTGCATAGTTCTGATAACTGCTTGGAGATAGCTCAACTTTTTATTCTGTATATGATGGGGAGCCTATTCTTTACAAATGCATTGAATACGCAACCGGCCGATTATGTAACAACTGTAACAGAGTTGTCGTTTGATAGTTCAGTCGCATGTGACTAGGGGACTCCGGTATTAGCGTATTTGTATCGCTCTTTGGATCATCAGTGTGTTGTTAGGGATTTAGATCCTCGTCCATTATAGGATTTTGGGAGGTTTTACAATACCGGTACTACGAGTGCTTCTGTAACATGACTTATCCGACTTTGAACTCCACATTACCCCTTTTCTTTCCCCGAGTCAGAGCATGAGCACGTGATGACCGCAGAATGATGCAAGAAGGGGAGACACGTCATATTTTTGTTGTGGTCCGAAATCAGATCGAGTTACGTACCACACGAGAGAACGTTGTTTGGCATCCATATGATGGATCGCCTTTTATGACCGATCTCATTGTAGTGCATGCTGCTTTCCTATCTACAAGACGTTTTCCATTGGTTTCATCGCCGGCCAGCCTAGGATGCTACTGATTCCTCGGTGAGCATAGTTGGAGACAGATCTTAGACGGTGATTTCGTTCCCGATGATCCACATCTGTATACACCTTTTTTGAGGGTTTATGATAGCGCTACATCGTAGCAGTATGCATGAGAGTGGTGGTCTGCAAATTACTTCATTGTCATGAATGTAGATTATGCATCCTTTTGGCTTCGCCTTTACACTCCATCACATAGGACTATATGCTGCATTTGTTGATTTGGTTAGGCCCTTAGGCATACGTAGTGGTGTTACCTCCTCCCCCCCAATTTTGCCCAACCTTACACAGAGTACTCAGGTGTATCACGCTCCACAGCCCTCCCAGGTAGGAGATTATGGTTGGACAGTAGGTATTCCGACAACGTATGGGGTTGATAGATATGTTGATATTCCTCAGCCAAAGATTTTCCAATATCCAGATCCAACAGCATTTTCATATGAGGATTTGTTTCAGATGCGGTTGGGACTCCAGCAGGTCATGTACGTCGAGCATCGACGTGGTATAGATGAGTTGACTGCTCGTGTTAACGAGCTTAATACAACTGATGAGCAGCGATATCATCCTACGCCTAGAGTAGGCGACGACGATGACGATGACGGAAGCAGCCAATCTATTTGATGATCGGTATCAGTTTGGTGAGCCTTAGTATTAGCATGTACTATTGTATTATCATTATTATGTATTCCGTAGTAGAGTTTGTATGATTGTATTTTCAATGGTTCATATGTAGTAGTGTGATTGTATTTGAGTATTATCATTGTTATGTATTCTGTAGCAGAGTTTATATGATTGTATTATTAGTGGTCTGTATGTAGTAGTAGCGGTTGTATATGAGTATTATCATTGTTATGTATTGTGTATCAGAGTTCGTATGATTGTATTATCAGTGGTTTGTATGTAGTTGTTGGGCGAATTCTCACCCAGAAGATCTCGAGACCAAGATGCGTCAGTTTCACCCGGGTTCGCAACCCTCTATTCCATTCGGTGGCCCAACCTAAAGTCCATTCGGCATTCCCAGTACAAGGTCATTCGGCAATACAGGCAAAGGCTCATTCGGTAAAGCAAGGCAGGAATCCATTCGGCACAACACCCCCCATGTTCATTCGGTAACAGTTCCATCCGGTACACCGACAACCGGACGAAAGCCCCTCCAACAACCGAACCACCTACCACCGGTCCACTCCGTCACCGGTCCATGCACCCATGACAAGTGGAGCATCGCCGAACCAGCTCCCCCTGCCGAACCAAGCATTCTACATCACCTACCGGATCAAGGCCTTCCCTAGGCACTACCGAACCGCGTCACCACAAGACACCAAGCCAACTCCCTACCGAACGAGGCTACCACCGGTCCAACCTCACCACCGAATGAAGCTCGCCGAACCAACACAGTTGCCAGTCCAGATCGCTTCAGCCCGGGCCCACCAGCAGTTATATACTTCCAAGACCCCTGCCCCCTACCTCATTCTATAAATAGAGGGGCAGGGGTACAACAATGGCAGACAAGTTTGAGAGCTCAAGCAAGGAAGGAACTTTCAAACTACTTTCATACACTTGTATACAACGCATTGTACTTGTAACCTGAAAGAAAGAAGATAATAACATATAAAGTGGACGTAGGCACATTCTGGCCGAACCACTATAAATCTGTGTGTCTTTTACATTTCAGCCCCTACTTTTCTCATATTTACATACTCATCTAAAATCATTGAAAATTACATATAATCCACTAAATAACACGACTTGGAGGTGTTTGTCCATTTTTTGTGCAAACATTTTTGGTGCTTTCATTGAGAGCTGAACTCAAGCTTCATCTTCTCCCACTCAACCTTTTTCCTAACGACATCACTCGTTGCTTAGAAATCATGCCTTCCAAACAGAGAAGGGATGTTAACAAAGGAAAGAACATCGCAACTAGCAGCCTTCCAGATCCAGCAATCACAGATCAGCCCACTTCAACAGCAGTACCAGATGAAAATCAGGAAAATCCAACTGGTCCCGCAACGGAACAACCAATCACTAGGGCAGATCTGGACAGGGTTGTGGCTGAAGTAACTAACCGCTTCACATCCCAACAAGAAACTTTGGTGGACCAACTCATGACACGCTTAAGGGACGCTGAAGAGTCCAACCGCAACACTGAATCATGGGGTGAATCCCAATCCGGAGGATCCCGGAGGCAACAAAGGTCTTCACTCTTCGAACAAGCTATCAACAGGAAAAACGATGATAGGGGCCGCGCCCGGACTCAGCCCGAATTCCGACTCGAGGAAGCCCTTGGAACCGAACCTAGCGGGGGAGGCACCAGGCGAGGGTCGGATGTAGCTGAGCCAGTCATGCCACCTAATCATAGAAACCCCGCTGAACGGAGCCGAGCTAGAACCCAGCCCGAAGTTGACCCCATGGATGTGCTCGAAACAGAACCCCACAGGGGAAGATCAAGGCAGGGGGCAACTGTAGCTGGTCCTAGCGTGCATCCAAGCAGCCAAAGACAACCACTGGATAATGCTAGAGGTGATAGACTGTACCATCCCTACAGGTCATCTGGGCGAGATAGATCCCGCAGGGAAGAACCGAGCTCATTTTTGTCCGCTCCAAGTTCTGACGAGCGGATGGCACAATTATTCAGAGAATGTGTCTGACGGGAGCAAAGGGACCGGGGAATAGGCGCTAGGGTCACCAGTCCCTTTACCCGAAATATCGAAACTGCCATCACTCCCCGGGAATGGAAAATGCCAACCATGGAACCTTACAAAGGAACTTCCGACCCCATCGTACACCTGCAGAGATACACCCAGCATATGCTCATGAGTGGAGCAACAGAAGGAGTATTGTGTAAATGCTTTCCGCTATTCCTATCAGATCTAGCTACCTCCTGGTTCTGCCATCTACCCCAAGGATCCATCAGCTCATGGGAGATGTTAAAAGAAAGGTTTATTAGCCAGTTCCGCATCCATGTGGAACAACCCAGGGATGCTTATTCTCTATCCAATGTCAAACAGAAATCCGGAGAGACGCTGCAACAATATCTAACACGGTTCAACGCCGCAGCGGCAGCAGTTCAAGATGCCGATGAAAAACTCACTCTAATGGCCCTCTGTAGTGGTGTACATCCAGACACCAAGTTTGCCAGAAGATTAACTAAGGAAAAACCAGCTACCTTGCCTGATTTCTTCCACGAAGCTGGAAAGTATATGAGACTTGAAGACGCTGCTACGGAGAGGCAGTCAGGGCAACAAGGCAAGATAGTTCAGGACAAGGTTCCCACTGCAGCTAAGGACGCTCGAAGAAATGAATCTAGAGACAATGCTGGGGGCAGAAAGGTTGAGAAGCGCCAATATCGACCAGGGCCAAGATTTGACTCCTACACTCCTTTGAATGAAACAATCGAAAACATCTACCTAGCCACTCAGGGCGAACTCGGATACAAGCGCCCCCCGCACAAGAAAGAATCAGATAACGCACTCAAGTCCGGAAAGTTCTGTCGCTTCCACGAATCCCACGGACATGACACCAATGAATGCCACCATCTTCGGGACTTGATCGAAGAACACATTAGAAGAAGAAGACTGGAACGTTATGTGAAAGGTCAGAACAGGACTCCAACTCCTGCCAACGAGAACTCAAAGCAACCCCTCCCAGAAGTAGGCGGAGGGAATCGCAACAATCACAACACCAGTGGCTCTAGTCAAGAGAAGATAGTGGTCCTTACCATCTCAGGAGGACCACACATCGCTGACAGAAGTTGGGCAGAGATGGAAAGGTACGGCAAGTCGCTTAGAAATGCCGAAGGATATGTTAACTCCATTACGGAGGAACGCCACCCGAAACGAAAAGAAAACAATGACATTGTATTCAGTAGGCATGATTTGGAAGGAAGGCAGTACCCACATATGGATCCCATGGTCATCTCTGCCTGGTTTGGTCCAGCTAAAGTTTTTCGGATTCTAATAGACACGGGAAGCTCCGTTAATATCCTGTTCAAACATGCTTTCGACAAAATGAAGTTATCAATGAAGGATGTATCCCCCTGTGACAAACCACTGCACGGTTTCACTGGAGATGCAAAGATGCCTCTCGGGCAACTTGACCTCTTCGTCGAAATAGGAAGTCATCCCCGCTCCGTTGTGCGAAAACAAACGTTCGTACTAATAGAAAACCACTCGGCTTACAACGCTTTCTTGGGAAGACCAGCCTTGTCTGACTTTCAGATTGTATTAGCCCCCTGGTGCCTGAAAATGAAATTTCCAACAGACAACGGAGTAGGAGAAGTAGAAGGAGATCAAGATGCTGCCCGAGACTGCTACGTAACTGAACTTCGCAATAACCGCAGAAAGAATAAAGGAAAAGATGCAGAGACTACTCTCTGCATGAAAAGCTTGGAGGCATAGCAACTAAAGAGAGCCCCTCCTCTTCGATACACAAGCGATCCCTTCAATGAACTAGACCCCAGGGATAAAGAGGAGGAGGCTACCGCCGAGCCTGCAGAGGCTATGGAATTCGTATCGGTAGATAAGCATGATTCAAGTAGACTATTAAAAATCGGATCTCAGCTGAAAACGGGATTGAAGGATCAACTCATTGACTTCCTCCGCCACAACTTAGATGTATTTGCGTGGACCCATGCCGATATGACAGGAATCTCCCCAGACACAGCATGCCACATGTTGAACATCGATCCCACCAAGGTACCAGTAAAGCAGAAAAAGAGGAGCATGGGGGCAGAGCGATCAGCAGCCCTTGATGAGGAAGTAAAAAATCTACTTGCTAATGGCTTCATACGGGAAGCCATCTACCCAGAATGGATCGCTAACCCGGTGCTAGTAAAAAAGGCCAATGGAAAGTGGCGAACATGTATTGACTTCTCCAATCTGAATGACGCTTGCCTGAAAGACTGCTTCCCACTTCCCCGAATTGACCAACTCGTGGACAGCACAGCTGGGCACGAACTCCTATCTTTTATGGATGCATACTCCGGATATAACCAGATCCCCATGCACGCTCCCGATCAGGACCACACTAGCTTCATCACCGACCGCGGATTATATTGTTACAAAGTCATGCCTTTTGGACTCAAAAATGCTGGAGCTACCTATCAACGCCTCGTCAACAAAATGTTCGCAGAACTGATAGGACGTACTATGGAAGTATATGTGGATGACATGTTGGTGAAGTCCAGGAAAGCCAACGACCATGTAAGCCATCTGGACGATATGTTTCGGGTACTTCGCCGATATGGAATGAAGCTGAATCCTCTAAAGTGCTCCTTCGGAGTATCATCGGGAAAATTCTTAGGATTCATCGTCCACGCCAGAGGAATCGAAGCAAACCCTGAACAAATCCGAGCTTTAAAAGAAATAAGGATACCTTCCACTCGAAAAGAAATGCAGAGCCTAAACGGAAAGGTGGCCGCCCTAAGCAGATTCATTTCCAAGGCAACTGACAAGTGTGTCCCTTTCTTCGAAGCACTCAAGAAAGACAAAGGGAGGTTCGAGTGGACCGACGAATGCTTAAAAGCCTTCCTCAACCTCATCGAACACCTTCAGAGACCACCAGTACTCTCAACTCCAAATGAAGGTGAAGTGTTATACCTATACCTCGCTGTATCATCTCATGCTCTAAGCGCCGCCTTGGTAAGAGAAGAAGACCGCACACAACGCCCGGTTTACTTTGTAAGCAAGAGATTTACGGGGGCAGAAGCCAGATATCCTAAACTTGAGAAGTTAGCATATTGTTTATTGATCACGTCACGGAAACTGCGACAGAACTTCCAGTCTCACTCCATCAGGGTTCTAACCGATCAACCACTAAGACAAGTGCTCCATCGTCCTGACACTTCTGGGCGACTCCTCAAATGGTGCATCGAACTAAGTCAGTATGATATCACCTACCATCCCCGCACCGCTATCAAAGGACAAGCCATGGCTGATTTCATTGCCGAATTCACTACCAACGAAGGCAAGGAACAATCCGAAGTAGCAAAAAACATCAAGTGGAACCTCTTTGTAGACGGAGCATCGAACGAACAAGGCTCGGGGGCAGGTATTGTGATCGTCACCCCCAGGGGAAGAAAGTTGTACTATGCATTAAGATTGGAGTTCACGGCCACTAACAACGAGGCTGAATATGAAGCAGTAATAGCGGGATTGGAACTGGCCCTAGAAATTGGGATCAATTCCCTATGTATTCATAGTGATTCTCAGCTTATCGTAAACCAGGTACTAGGAGAATTCCAGACTCGAGGAGAACGGCTCACAGCATACCTAAAGAAAACCAGACTGCTGCTCGATCGATTGGACCATTATCTAATCAAACACATTCCTCGAGAAGAAAACCAAGAGGCAGATGAACTTGCAAAGCAAGCTAGTATGAAGGACAGCACCATTCCCGGAGCACTAGCAATCTCAAGGCAGCTAGCCCCGAGTTTCGAACAAGCGAATCTGATAACTGCAATCGAAGAAGGAACCTGGATGACTCCTATCCGGAAATATTTGCAAGATGGCATACTACCCGACAGGCGTAACGAAGCCAAGAAGATCTTGAGGAAAGTTCCCTACTACACAATACAAGAAGGCATCCTCTACCGGCGTGGCTTCTCTAGCCCCCTATTAAGATGCGTCGCCGGAAGGGAAGCCAAGGAGATATTAACAAACATCCATCAGGGAGGATGCGGAGATCACACTGGAGGACAGACTTTGGCAAGAAAGATACTCCGATATGGATATTACTGGCCCACACTAAACAAAGATGCCCTAGACTTCGTTAAGAAATGCGACAGATGTCAGAAGTTCGCCAAGATCCCTCGATTACCCACAAACGAAATTACTCAAATGACCAGCCCTTGGCCCTTTGCTGTATGGGGAATTGACTTAATTGGCGAACTGCCAACGGGCCGAGGCGGAGCCAAATATGCTATAGTGGCAGTCGATTATTTCACCAAATGGGTGGAAGCGGAACCTTTAAATAAAATATCTTCAGCAAAAATTATCAACTTCTTGATCAAAAACATTCTGTGCAGGTATGGAGTCCCCCTCAAGATCGTATCAGACAACGGACTCCAATTTGACAGCGAAGAATTTGTCGACTGGTGCCAAGAGCATGGAATTCATAAAAGCTTCTCATCAGTAGCTTACCCTCAGGCAAACGGACAAGTTGAAGCTGTCAACAAAATTCTCAAAACCCTAATCAAGAAGAAACTTGAAAAGTCAAAAGGCGCTTGGGTGGACGAACTTCCTACGGCACTATGGGCATACCGCACATCTTTCAGAACAGCAACGGGACATACTCCTTTCTCTTTGGCATATGGATCGGAGGCAATGCTCCCAGTTGAGACTATTGTGCCTTCTCACCGTAGGATCCACTACAACCCAGAAGAAAACGAAGAACTCCTCCTCATGTCTTTGGATCTGATTGAGGAAAGGAGGAATGATGCAGCACTCAAAGCAGCAGCTCACAAAAAAAAAGTGGCAGCACTATACAATTCCAAAGTCAAGCATCGCAGCTTACAAGAAGGAGATCTTGTCCTCAGGCGAATCTTTCCGCGCCCCGGGGCGCTGGACCCCATCTGGGACGGACCATATGTAATTCACAAAGATCTCCACAACGGAGCTTACATTTTGTCAACAGTGGACGGAGAGGTGTTCCAGAGGGCATGGAACATCCGACACCTCCGTCGATACTTTTCTTAACTTGTACTGCCCATATGAAGTGAATTAACAAAGAGAATCAGTGGACGTAGGCATTTTCGTGCCGAACCACTTTAAAAAATCTTGTCTCTTTTTAACTTGTTCCCTTATGTCTTGGCTACTTGTTAAGCGTTATCCCTTTCTGTTGAACAAAATCCTATGGCACCTCCACTCAAGACGCACCGCGGCCTCATCTGGACTAGGCCTAACAGGTACGCTACGATTCTATGCACTCGCCAATGAGACTCTTTTGCTCCAGCATCCCTCTGCTGCGGGTTAACTCATTGCGCGCCTGCCCTCAAAGCCAACTGTAATGAGCCGATTATAAGTCATCATAAAGGCCGACTATAGCCGATGGCAGCTCATTACGGCGTTCGGCTCGTCGGTAACTGTGAACCTACTTTAAGCCCCAACATAAGGTGTGGCCAGCCAGGGGTAGTTCACGGCCAACGGCACCCACGCTAGCCGGCCACGGTAAATCGAATAATACCCACGATTACGGACCATAATGGTTCGGGTAGTTACCGTGCGCGATCTCGGCTCCGATGTGTCTTAAGTGCGGCTGTGGTAAAAAAGAAAACTCCCCGCGGAGGCGTAAGATGGGTGACAAATGTCTCCAAGACCCACAGCTAGGGAAAGTGACTACAAAACCCGTTTGCCACGAACTTAAGCACATCGACGGCCTTCCGTGACTGGAAGTTTTACTTTTACTATATTTCCATTCCATTTAAATATTTTTCTCCTATCCTGTATAACAAACTCTAAAGTACAGGAAACCAAATAGGAAGCATTCACTCATGAGGCTCTAAGCCTGCGTGCTGGGTAGCAGGGCGCTCGGCTATACCCGTGAACAGTTACACAAGACACTCAAAGCTAACGCCTGCGAATAAAACATAAAGGGCGGTACTCTCTTCTCTTGTACATAAATGCGTAACTATAACTTATTCATACACTGACATTGCAAAACGTGAAATTATATTTCAAGCAAAAACTTAACATCAAACACAAGTGGAATCACAGGCATATACATAATTATACTTCTCACACAGCACATAAAGATAGCAACAACATTTAAACATGACAAAATCAGCTTATATTATAAGATCACACGAAGTTATTCTTTGCAAATAATTTTATTACAGTTGCATATCAAAGACTAACATGAACAGTGATAAAAAAGAAACAAAAAGATGGCAGATGCATCCACACTCCATCACCAACTCCCCCAGCCTACTTAGCCGCAGGATCGGAGCCCCCAGCATGTGGATCTGAAGTCCCACCTGTCCAGATCAGAGGAGGAATTCATTAAACGAACGATCAAGTTATGAAAACACGAAAAGAAAAGAAAGGGAAAAGAATAACTCACCAGCATCCGCCGCTTGATCCTCATCATCCAACTGCACGCCCGCTTCCTCTGCAGCGAGTAGCCGCATCCCCTCCTTCACCGCCGCTTGCTCCTCCTTTGAGAACTGAGCAGTGACCGCACTCAAGTTGAAAGCCTCTCCGCCTTCCTTACCCGCATTCACCCTGGCCTCCTCTAAAGCCTGGAGATACACCTTGGCCATGACCCGAGGGTAATCGTCCATCCAAGACAAGCCGCCCTCCTTCCAAGTGTGGAAGTACATATCCTGCAACATCTCATCCATCATCCCCTCGTTTTCCTCAAACTCCCTCACCCGGGCCTCGGAAGCTTGCAACTTGGTGATGGCGACGTCCCTCTCTGATTGGTATCTCAAGCAGTCAGCCTGGAGTGACCTCCTCATTTCCTCTTCCTTCAACTTGAGGGACCTCCTCATCTCCTCCATCTCCTCCTTCAACTCGGCCTGAGCCATCTCCGCAGCCTCGAGCCTCCCTGACAACTCCTCCACCCGCTCGAGATCCGCATTTCGAACCTCATCCACCGTTGCGATAGCTATGTTAATCCGTTCCCTGCAAGCGACCTCCATCTTCCGTAATTCCGCCCTACTGGCCTTCTCCATGGTCTCTTTCAGACGCTTGGAGGCTTCCTCATGCTGGGAAATCTGGATGGCTTGGTCGGCGAGTTGCTTGGCCTGATCGGCAACCTTTAACCTCAACCGAATGTTAGCACTCCCGATCTCTTCCCCGGCCTTGACCAACTTAGCATGATGCTCCATTAACTTCTTGATCTCTACGGCCACCCGGTCGATATTAGCCTTGGCCTCATCCCCCATGGTGACTACCCGTGTAGTAAGTAAATCAAGATCTAAAGATTTGGCCTCGTCCAACACTCTTACCATGGGGTTGCGGGGAAGTAGGTGCTCGCCCGTGGTCTCATCGAATGAAATGTCCCGAAAACTTGGGTCTAAATCAGGATGACCGGCAAAAGGGTCACGAGGCACGGGGCGAGGCACATCGGGACGCCTTATATGAATGACAGTAGAACTCTTGGAAGGAGGAGGAGGGGGGCAGGGCTCCGTGCTCTCCTCCGTAGTATCACGAGGAGGCTGAGTAAGGGGAGGCGGAGTAGGAAGCTGCGAAGCAGAAGAAGACTCAAATAAGGAACGGCTCCGCTTCCTTTTCTGAATGCCCTCTTCGATGACCCCAAGAAGAGGGCGGTACTTGACTACGTCCCCAGTGCGATCAGTAGAAGGTTTCGCAGAAGCTCTTCTCGACTTAAATTGTTCAAGACGATGTCGAACATCCGACGTTTTAACTGCCGGGCCTGCCCCTGAAATAAAGAACAAGTGTTACGAACATACAATAATCCGCAATTCAAAAAATGTGCTAAGTTAAAAAGAAAGAAAAGTGAGGAGACACATCTATTATACAAACCCGGCGGAGGAGTGGGAAACTGCAATAAGTCCTGGATCTCATTCCAGGACGGAAGTGAACCGTAAAAAATTTCTAAGTCCCTATCGAAAATGGAATCGGCAGAAGACAAAAGTTCACCTTGCGTCGCCGGAGTCACCCTAGCTGAAGCCACAGCTTTGCCGGTTTCCTTTGCCTTCTCCGTTTCTTTCTCCTTTTCCTTCTCCGTTTCCGACTCTCCCTCCGACTCCCCGAAGGCCCGACGGAGAGCCTCATCCAGTTCGAGGTCTTGCTCAGAGGTTAGAGCGGCAACACCACTACCACCTTGACCGTCGCCATCTCCTCCACCCTCCGACCCTTCTCCAACTTCGCCTCCTTCCTCCTCTTCCACACCTTCCTCCTCCGGGACAGTCGGGCAAGTACTTGGAGAAGGGCCATCGGACTTCTTCAGTTTCTTCCCCCCAACCGCAGGACGCGCTGCGAAAGGCTCCCTCTTACCGCTCTTTACCGTAGCCCCCTCCTTAGCTTTAGCAGCCCTCTCC
The DNA here is from genome assembly GCA_030765085.1 of Allium cepa. Classification (NCBI taxonomy): domain Eukaryota; kingdom Viridiplantae; phylum Streptophyta; class Magnoliopsida; order Asparagales; family Amaryllidaceae; genus Allium; species Allium cepa. The sequence goes on from CM060938.1 coordinate 850,897,996, forward strand.
TCAGCCGTATCCCTTTGCTTAACCACGGACTGGCGCGGTAAGATCAAATTATACTCCAAGAGGGTTGCGTTCCTGATCAAGAAAGAGGCCAACCGGTCCCGTGCCGGAATAGCCTTTAGTTCAGCAGCCATTCGCACTAAGGAATCGTCCTCCACGACTGCAATACCACCTGTCGCTAGCCAGAAATAGAAGCATGTCAGAAAAAACACTACAGTCAAAACACATGAAAAATATAAATGAAATCAATCTTACAGCCGGAAGTGAAAAGGCGGAAAGAAACAGCATCGTCCTTGACGAAGAACCACTCCTTCTTGAACATGGTGAACTTGGAATACAAGTCCAGAACTGGTTTGAAGGGTACGGCCGCCTCCAGGCTAATGTACGGAGACCCCTTCTTATAGCCTCTCAGGTTGTACAAGTATCGGATTTCCCGGTTAGAAGGAGGACGCCCGTACCTCCTCTGGAAGATAACAAAAAGGCTCACCAGGATGGCATAAGAATTAGGCTGAAGCTGGAAGGGAGCCACCTTCAAATATGTGGTGAAGCTAATTATCCAAGCGTTGATAGGAGGGATAGCACCGCACATACAATGATATCTGCTAAAAGCGAAGTAGCCCTCGGGAGGATTATATGGCATCACTCCATCTCCCGGCAGCAGCATAAGGGCCCTATCTATCCCAAAGGAACGGGATATGACGTCAAGTTGCTCCTCCTTTAGGGAGTTAGGAAAGCAATCCAGGGGAGAGATCAAAAGTTCCTGTGGACCATATCCGTCCACTAGAGACCTCGGAATAGGTCGGTGTTGCCCGGATCCTGGTTGGACTGGGGGCAAGGAAGAAGAAGGCTCTCCTGTGCCTCTAGACTTCTTCCTGTCTGATCGTGTTTCCGCTTTGCGAGACATTTTCTGCAGCACAAGAAAGACTTGAGATTAGAATAAGAAGTATAGAAACACAAACAAGCAAGTATATAAAGCAAGCGTATAAAAGCCTAAGATTTCGCTCAAGATTCAAATTTTCGAGTCTCATTCGGTATATGCCTCATTCGGAAATTCCATTCGGCATTAGGAGTACATCCGGTATACGAATTCGTTCGGTGGTACAGTGCAAGTAAATTCATTCGGCCCTAATGACGAAAGCCCATTCGGCACCTATGTCCCATGTTCATTCGGCATTTGAGAACCAACGTGTGTATTCGGCATTCTGAGCCATTCGGTAATAAGAGGCATTCGGCAATAGAGTACGTACCTGATTCGGTAGAAATTTGGTTCGGCAGAAGATTTGGTTCGGCAGTACAGTTGATTCGGCTCTCTGATTCGGTAAGGAAAAACCAAGGGGGGTGTAGCCTCTATATATAGGCGAGCTCAGGACGGCCGAACCAGTTAGTTCGGTACCGGACCAACCAAAAGCCGGATGAGAACAGCCGGACCAAACACAAAGCCGAATGAACTCTCTCTCTGCCAACAACAACCAGGAACTAGGGGCATACAGAGCGCCTCATGCAGGACATCAACAGGATATGAACATCCAGCCCATGGCATTACAAAACACGCCTTCTTGCCGCAGGGAAACAAAGCGCGACACATGCAAGCACGTGCCCCACTTTGGGGGGCAAATGTTGGGCGAATTCTCACCCAGAAGATCTCGAGACCAAGATGCGTCAGTTTCACCCGGGTTCGCAACCCTCTATTCCATTCGGTGGCCCAACCTAAAGTCCATTCGGCATTCCCAGTACAAGGTCATTCGGCAATACAGGCAAAGGCTCATTCGGTAAAGCAAGGCAGGAATCCATTCGGCACAACACCCCCCATGTTCATTCGGTAACAGTTCCATCCGGTACACCGACAACCGGACGAAAGCCCCTCCAACAACCGAACCACCTACCACCGGTCCACTCCGTCACCGGTCCATGCACCCATGACAAGTGGAGCATCGCCGAACCAGCTCCCCCTGCCGAACCAAGCATTCTACATCACCTACCGGATCAAGGCCTTCCCTAGGCACTACCGAACCGCGTCACCACAAGACACCAAGCCAACTCCCTACCGAACGAGGCTACCACCGGTCCAACCTCACCACCGAATGAAGCTCGCCGAACCAACACAGTTGCCAGTCCAGATCGCTTCAGCCCGGGCCCACCAGCAGTTATATACTTCCAAGACCCCTGCCCCCTACCTCATTCTATAAATAGAGGGGCAGGGGTACAACAATGGCAGACAAGTTTGAGAGCTCAAGCAAGGAAGGAACTTTCAAACTACTTTCATACACTTGTATACAACGCATTGTACTTGTAACCTGAAAGAAAGAAGATAATAACATATAAAGTGGACGTAGGCACATTCTGGCCGAACCACTATAAATCTGTGTGTCTTTTACATTTCAGCCCCTACTTTTCTCATATTTACATACTCATCTAAAATCATTGAAAATTACATATAATCCACTAAATAACACGACTTGGAGGTGTTTGTCCATTTTTTGTGCAAACAGTAGTAATAGTGATTGTATATGGGTATTATCATTCTTATGTATTTTATATCTGCTATGTATTTAATACTTTGCTTGCATATGTATACATCACTATTTGAAAGAACAAACACATATGTGTTTTTTTTCAAACCTTTGTCGATGATTGACATGTGGGTGATTATAAGACATTTCATTCATAAGACGAGGATCACGAACTTTCTTTATAAGGCAGCTTTCTGTGTTGAAAATTCATAACAACTTCATTTATTCTCAGCGTCCTAAGTAAGCTTCAATGTCGAATGAAAACTGGAACGCTAGTGATTATTTAGTTCTAATCAAGTCTTACATAGAAACTGACCGTAGACACATGGAAGAGGAAATGGAGCAAGATTTTTGGGTCACTCTAAACGAGACTTTTAATAGTCATCCAGATTGCAGATTGATTCGAAGGATTTTGGAAACTTGTAGCATTTTTGTAACGTTTACAAGAGCTTGTCGACAATACAGACAAGTTATAGAAGCGTTGGAAGAAGAAAATTTATTTCAACTAACACGAGCCATGTATGATTCCCATTATTTATGGGATTATCATGTTGATTTTGTTGGACATGCTGCGTACAATCTCTGGGTTAGATATATTAGACAATTCGAATGATATATGGGTTGGTTAAGTATGTTTGTTAAGTTTATTACCTTTTGCTTGTTGTTTGGACTATCAGTAACTTATATGTAATTACAAATTCCAATAATGTTTTCATTCTCATAATCTACTCTGCACTTAACATAATAACCGTATATCAGTAGTTGGAAATCATCAACAACAACACTTAAGTTACGAAAAGAACAAATAACAGATTTCATTGAAATCAAACAGGAGAACAAACTAAAGAAACACGAGTAAAACATATTAAAAGAACTAGAAAGCAAATATGACAACAGATAATTAAAAAAACTGCCTTCGACCACTGGATAAGTTAATTGAACCCAATGTCCTTTGAAGCATTTGAATTTGGTTTTCAAGTTCGTTGGCATAAACAACTGCACGATGAGGAAGAGGATCATCAAGCTATTGCCAAAGGCCACAACCATCAGGAGAATTGCGGCATCTATAGTGACGCCGACCAATATCTGTTCCGATAGGTACAAAAACGTATAGAACAGAAACCCCACAATTACCATGTATCTCGTTAGAGTTAACCTCTTGATTTGTGCGAGGTACTTGGTGTCGTATTTCATTTCTTTGAGCTCGGTTTCTGTTATGGCTATGTCGATCTTGTCTTCGATGTCGTCTATTGTCTAGCAGCATGCGCTCCTGCATTTGCATCACATGCTCTCTTACATCAGCGTTATGTCTCTCTTCCATTTCAACATACCACTTGGTAGGTGGTTGCGGGGATGAAATATTCGGTGGGCTATTGTGCTGTAAAGGACCTTCATATGAATATGAGGATGGAAATAAAATATGGTCGTAGTCACCCATTTTTATAAACTAAAGCTATGATAATATTGAAGGGAAGCATGACAAGTGGACCGATATTTATATACAAGATTATGGTGACAAGAGCATCTGTTTGTGACATGACCAGACCTTGAAGAGAAGCATGGCAACTATTTGTGACAAGACCATTCCTTCTGACCACCGTAGCTTTAATCAACAAAAGCATCTTCAAGCCGTACGATAGGTGAAACCGTCTGCTCTATCTCTGTTTGAGACAAGACCCGACCTTCTGACCACTGTAGCTTTAATCATCAAGAGCATCTTCAAGCAGTATGAGAGGTAGACTCGTCTGCTCTATCTCTGTTTGTGAAAAGACCAGACATTCTGACCACCGTAGCTTTAATCATTAAGAGCATCTTCAAGCAGTACGAGAGGTGGGTTCGTCTGCTCTACGATTGTTTGGGACTTGACCAGACCTCTTGAACACCGTAGCTTTAATCAACAAGAACGTCTTCAAGCAGTACGATAGGTGGACCTGTCTGCTGTATTACTATTTGTGACAAGACTCGACCTTCTTACCACCGCAGCTTTAATCATCAAGAGCATCTTTAGGCAGTGCGATAGGTGGACCGGTATGCTCTATGACTGTTTGTGACATGACTAGACCTCTTGACCACGCAGCTTTAATCAAAAAGAGCATTTAAATAGAGACCAAAATATTGTAAAACATACTCATTCACAAACATAAAATATTATACACCTTTCTTCTATTAATATTCCATGAGTTCTCTAAAACGATTGTGGTGCTTCTCATCCTCGTCTTCCTCATCGTCATCTTCTTCCGACGACTTTGTTGAACATTGTATTACTCAACAAAGAATTTTTGCTACCGAAACAATGGATTTAATGGCCCGTGAAATTGTTGAAGATTCTGCGACTTCCCAAGGAGGTAGCGTTGTGGGAACAAAAGACTTGCGTTATGCACGTGACTATGTTAGCTGGCTTAATCAATTGATCAAGGATTATTTTATGGCAACCCAGTGTACGGGGTCATTGATTTTAGAGAAGATTCTGTATGTCAAAGAATATCTTTAATCCAATTCTCGACAAATTAACGGAAACAAACATTTTTTACGTATAAAAGAAATGAAATCAATGATCTTGATATTTCTCCCCTGCAAAAGGTTACGAACACACTTCGCATGATATCATATGGAACTTCTGGAGATTCGCAAGATGAAAAAGTGAGGATTGGAGACTCAACGGTAATATTATGTATGAAAGAGTTTTGCAAAACCGTTGTTTGTATGTTTGATGAAGAATATCTTCAATCTCCAATAGCACAAGACATTGACAGATTGCTGGCAATGTGACCTCGGCGTGGATTTCCAGGTATGTTAGGTAGCCTAGATTGTATGCATTGGAGTGGAAAAACTGTCCAGTTGCAATACAAGGATAACATACAAGACATTGCAAAAAGGCTACTATGATCTTGGAAGCTGTAGCTTCATACGATTTGTACATATGACATGCTTTTTTTGGAGTGTCAGGTTCACTTAATGATATTAACGTTCTACGACAGTCATATTTATTTAAAGACTTATGTATTGACCTCTCACCTCCATGCAATTACAAAACCAGAGACAAAGATCATTCAGTATGTTATTATCTGGTAGATGGAATATACCCAAAATAGAAAACATTTGTGCAAGCTTACAAAAGGCCAAATAATGCAAAAGAAGCTAGGTTCACCAAACAACAAGAAAGCTTGAGAAAAGATGTGGAACGAGCATTTGGAGTGCTTCAAGGTAGGTTTCATATTTTACGAAAAGAGGTGTACTATCATGATCCGGCGGTACTATCTGATATCATGTACTGCTCTATAATTTTATGTAATATGATTGTTAAAGAAGAACAAGGTGGGTATGAACTTCAGTTGAGAAACTATCTAGACATTGCTATAGCATTTCAAAAAAAGCTTATAAGGATCCAAATACTTTTGCTGAATACTTGCAACGAGTACAAGATATTCGAGATCCACAGGCTCATCTCGATCTAAAAGAAGAATTGGTGGAACATAACTGGGAACATATAGGAAACAATTAGCAGAAGTAATGTTTATTGTTGTTGACAGTTTGTATTATTAAGTGGTTGTTCTATTAAGTGGTTGTTGATTGTTTGTATTATCAAGTGGCTGCTCACAAGCTTATCGGTTGTAATATTAAGTGGTTGTATCCAGTTTGTATTATTATTTGTGTTTGAATTTGTTATTTCTACTTTACTAAGTTTTTTTTGACAAATTACGTGTATTCAAGAGTAACAATAGCAACAACAACTTAATTGACCATTAAAGTTACAACCAACACTTACATTAGTATAACAAACACTTTACAACCAACACGTACATTAGCATAACCAACACTTTACAACCAACACTTACATTAGTACAACCAACACTTACATTAGTAATAACAATAGCAATAACAACAAATTAACTCGAACTAATATGAAGAAATTAAAATTGACAACAACACTCGAATTTAACTTACAACCAACACTTTCATCCCCATTGATGTCTGTGGTACTCTTCAAATTACTTCTCCATATACATTGTCATGATTGAATTGAGTTCGTTTAAGTTGCAAGTTAAAAGAGCCATATCATCAACTCTTTGTTGTCGAGCTAGTTCTTGTTTTCTTAACTCCAGCTCATCATTTCTTAACTTCTGTTTTTCATCGTGCCGTCGTTGTTTATTCATTGCCCTTTCAATTCTCTTTGTTTCTTTTCTTTCTAGATATAATTTGTTTGCATCTTCCGCGGCCGCCATATGCTGTTCAATATTTTCGTAATGTGTGCTGTAATCAGGGATTGTTTTTTCCTTCCCCTTGAACTTTCCTATAGGCCGACCACCTGAACTAGATGTGAATGGGGTGTCCTCATGGGGATCAGAACTACCAAGGCTGGATTCACCACTCATCTTTCGAGGAAGAAAATGCAGCATTGAACGTTCTTGTCGCACCCGGCTCTATCTTTCCTCTTTTTCTTGTATGTCGTAGCAATGTTGAAAGTTGAAAGGTTGATTGTTATGTTTAGACATATACAATGCATTTGCTTGATTGAGCTACAGAGGATGAAGTACCATTAGATGAATTTAACATAAAAATCGTTATTTCAAAGTCCAAAATTCAAAAAAATAACTAGATCCAAGTCGTTTGTCGCGCTTTGCTGTCTAGAATGCTGGCCAACCATTGTATCTTTCCAATGTTGACAAGCGGCGTTTATTCTTTTCTACGTCTACGTCAAAGAATCTATCGATCTCGGGAGGGCTATTTCGAGTTTGAAGGTTGAAAATATTGCGTACAGAAGTCCAAAACGGGGACTCACTTTGGCTAGTACCTTTCTTATTATCTATAGAGCATTCAACCTAGCAGAATGCTAGTTCAGCTTGCTCGTCCGGTGACCATTTTACCATTTTCCCACCTTTCTGTTCCACGGTTCCAAATTCTGAAATGCTGATTCTCAATGGTTGATTTTTTCAAGTTTGACCAGAAGACAAAGTAGGATTCCTACAATCATCTTCTTCATCGGATATTTCATTGATATCAAATACCATTTCCTGATTTTCAAATATGTTTCCTCCAAATTTGTTAGTGAGATTTCTCGATATATTTTATGAACGATAAGGCATTACTGACCATCGTTGGCTATTGGGAGACACATAGTTTTGATGTACTGATAGTTTGGTTGAAATGAACTATTTTGTGAATACTTCGCATTTTGAAAATTGTGGTATTGATTTGAATCTTGTTGAGAATGGTAGATATTCTGATTTTGTTGAGACTGATATGAAATTGGCGTCTGTTGACAATGAAATTGATTATGACCGTGTTGAGAATTATACATATGCTGATTGAATTGTGCTGGGTTCTGATCATCTAGCCTTTGTAGAGGTAGAATCTGATCATCTAGCCTTTGTAGAGGTAGAAATCTAGAAGATGAAGACTTCTGTGATTTTCCTTTAGAATTTTTCGACATTGCTAATATTGATTGAAGAAACTATGCTGAGAAGAGAGAAAATTAAAGTGAAAATAATGATGGAATGAACATGTTATATAGAGGGGAGAAACAATGGTCAAATTGATAATGTTAACTGGCTTATTTCAGCCGACAATGGCCCAACAACTATAAAGTAGCCGTTGGCTCTTAGCCGACTAATAGTCAACGACTACTTTATAGCCGTTGGCTTAGCCGGTCAAAATAAGGCCGGATATACTTAGCCGGCCTTATTTTGGCTGACTAAGAAGCAACCTTCAGGGTTTCTTTGGCAACCTTCAGAGTTGAGCAACCCTGAAGTGGCCAACCGACCCACATTGGAGGTCGGTTCCTTCCCAACCGATCCATGGTGGGGAATGGTCTTACATGCACTGTACAATTTTTTATTAATTCACTATATTTTAAAAGTTTTAGTGGTAATTGTTATAACATTTCATTTTTGGTTGTCTTATTCTAGTCTTAGATTTTTTTTTCTGCTTTATACTTGAATGCTAAATTTCCGAAGGAGATATTTTTGTTGCAGAATGAAAAAAGGGAAGCAAAAGACATCCATATAATAGCTTAATTTTCACAGTTTTTTACTACTTAGCAAAAATGAAAAGAAAAAAAAATTTCCTTATGAAATATTGAGAGAAAATATGGGTATAGATTCAACTAGTGCATTGTTTCAGGATCAAGCAAAGCTAGAAGTTAATTATTACTTAATGCTACAACAAACTTGTTTCTACTTGACTTTTAAACCAGTGTTATTACACCAAACCAAATGACCAGGAATAAAAAGATTTTAGTTGTTAAAGTCTCGATCAGAGATTGTCAATTCAATCAACAAAATGCTAACGATCACGACTAACATTTATTGGAACTAGCAGTCAGCAAAAAAATGGTCAAATTCAAGAACATATTTATGAAATAACTAGAATATAGGTACATACCTTGCTAGAATACATACTTATCAGGCGCATAGTTATATATAGTTAAACCAACTAAGAGTTCTTTCTGCTCTAACCCTTTCCCAAAAAGGCCCCCTTTTGACGCGTCGGAGATGTCCGATACCGTAACAGGCCAACTAATCCATTTTAAAAAGGAAAATAACTAGATAAATTTAATTTTTTGTAAATTTCTAAAATTAATTACTCATGCAAATAAGGTCTGTTTGAGACGCAGTTTTCATACGTTGTGATCATATCGAAGTGCTCTACATTATGAATTTGGTTTGAATTAAATCCGAGTAATTTAAAAGTTACAATTTAATTAATTAATTTTTGCAAATTATTGATACATGGAATTGGTTAAAAAAATCAATTAAATATAAATCAATTTTACTTTAAAATATACAATTCAAACACTCCGTTCAGATTCTTCGCTCGCAACATACAAATACACTCTCTGTTTACCAACATTCTCTGTTTGAACGATCCATTCAAATGCTTCGTCCAGATTCTCTGCTCATTTCGTAGAGAACGGATCTTAAATGATTGGTTCACCGATTGAAACTGATGATCGTAAAGAACACGATCTTCTGAAAAACTATATTTATAATCATCATGATTTGTGCTTCACTTTTTCATTGAGTTCATGCTTCTATGGAGAATAATTATGTTGAAATGTCAAGTATACTTTGCCTATGAGTTCGTGCACGGGAAAATCAAGTTCATATTGTTTGTCAGTCTTAGAAGACAGATTGACAAATAAATCGAAACTTTGTTCAATTTCCATATGAGTTGACGGCTGTTTTTACTTTTTACTATTCTCATCTTCTGAAATGTTGTCGCATTTTCTATGCACAGCATTTTTACAATTGACTTCTTATATAATTTAATAATATAATTTAAGAACATCATTTTCAATTTCGAGCCATGGACAAATTTTGCCTCAGAAAATTTTGATTAGCAGGGGATATGATGACCGAAAAGCGTGATACTACATAAAAGAACAGAGATGTGATATTTTCCAAGTTTGCCCATTTGCTTTCCTTGTTATTTCATTTTTACCAAATATTGCAACGGAAATGAGCGTTGCTAAGCGCTTACAGCGGCCAGGGCTGTTGCTATTTTGTCATGGCGTATAAATGTTAGTATCCAAAAAAACATTTGCTGCTAATTTGTTGTTTTGGTGTACTGTCACCGAATGGTTGTTTGAGGTGTTTTCATGTATTAATGAAATAATAGAGAATTGTTTATAGAAACAACAAACTTATGAAGTAGTGTTCAGACTCAAACTTTCATAATTAATATTGAGTATAATATGTTAATAATAAATTCAAGTTACGAATCTTTAAGTTGAAAATGTTCCAAATGAAAGACTATGGCAATTCATTGAAAAATGCTAAGTATATCGCCTTAAATAGCGCACAATAAAAGTAATGTATATAAATGTACAATTTAATAACTGAGCTGAGGATGATTCCAAACGTTGAGAACCTCATAAAATTATTATATGATAACAATGTCACGACATAGTTCATAATAGAATTTAGAACTCAATAAAAGTCGAGAGACATACTCCGAATTGTTCCACATGATAAATGTAGTTTACCGGCATGGAAGAAAGCTGATTGACAGTGTAGATAGTTGATACATAATAGCATACCCATTTACTGATGGACTGGTCCAATTGGTTTTGAGGAAAGAAATTGGAGAAGTTGAAATACGATTTCATAATCGACCCCAAGTGCAAGTGAGAGATTGATAGAGTTAGAGGTACGCCCTATGGGAATTATGTAATTTGTTATATATATCTAACTCGATAACCAATCTTGTTCGAAATAAAAGGGGTTTTCTTTCTATTATATAATTGATATAATGTGTTATATCAATTAATTAATTTAACTAGAAGTATATTTAATAGAAAATCCATAAATGATGTATTCTGCGATAGTAGTTACAAAGTGTTGTAGCCATCAGTAATTTATTATATTAAAAATAAATGTACCGTTTTAAATATTCCTAGTCAAGATGTATCGAGACTAGATATCGATGTATCTATTGAGACTAAAGTACATAATGTTCTCCAAATATTAGGTGGTGATTTACTCATGGCTGTTGGGGGCACCAAAGGGTTACGTACTAATAGTTATTGGATAACCATGGAATGACTTAGTCGATAGTTTTCTATTCGTTAATATAACTATGGTCAAACAATAAAAAACTTCGATATGAAATTTTTTATACAGTTATCTTGATTTGAGAATACCGTTGATCTTCAATATACAAGCTCGCTTTTATTATAGTTAAATTGTGGCACGCCATCCTTCGAACGACTATAATTGGGTCGAGTGGAAGCATTGGATGAAACCTTATTCAAGAGATGATTTGTCTCTTAAGTTATATGAATACTCCTTTGACCAAAACGATATAATTAATTTGTAATTGTTATAAATTAATTAAATTTATTAATATTTATGAAATATTAATTATAAAATTTGATTTTGATTTGATGAACAAATATTGTTAAATGTGTTTATAAATGTTATAAATATGTTAATCGATATGCGATATCGGTAAGCTTATAAATTAGATTTAAATGTAAAATATTTTGTTCGACCTTCAAATAGGTTTGAAGCCCATATAGGAGCTGGTTATATTCACGTATGATTGGGTTATATGCCATCATATAATGGCTTGTTAGAGGGCTTTGGTTTGGGTGGCTGGGATGTAAGAAAATTGGTAAGAGATGAAGGAGGTCTAGATCCTAATTTGTCTTTAAATTCTACTCTATATAAGCATCTCTACCCCCACCTTTTGGAAGAATTTTGAAGCCTACAAACACACCTACATCAGCCAAACCCGAGCTTCTCCATCCTCCATCGATTCAAGTATAAATCAAATCAAATTCAGTTCTATTCGATCGCCGCTGGTCATCGATTCAGAAACTAGCAATCTACTGGATTGGAAATCAGTTCAAGAAGAAAATCTCATCATATCAAGGTGTACTTTCAGGAATTAGATGTAAGGTACATTTCTAATCAATATATGATTATCAATGTTCAAATATAACATTCACATTATATACATACATACATATACATACATATACATACATACATATATTATACTATTCATTAGCACATACATACATACATATATTATACTATTCATTGGGTAACGATTCTGATATACAAATATATTGTCACAGTTGGATTGGTTGTATGTTTTATATACTTGTATGTTAATTTATATATATATACACTTATAATGGTACAGATCAACAATATTTTTTTTAATTTTAATAATATATACTATTTAAATATATACACATATAGTTTATAATTTAAATATTACAGCATACTTTATACAAATATGTTTTCACAAATTATATATATAAATATATAGAGTATTATAGATGTACTATATTTTATACTAGTAAAATATTATATATATATACATATTTTAAAAAAATATTATTTAAATAAATTATTCACATACATTAATTTTTATATATACATATAAATTATGTTTTATGTTTTATAAAATTAGATTAACACAAATTATATGCTAGGTGGAAAAATAAAAAAACATTTTTTTGTTATTTAGTAATATTTCAAACAATAGCCAAAACTAAATAATTAATTTTTAGAATAACTTTAAACTATATAATCATGTAACAAATATTCAAAGCACAGAATATCATTAGAATTTTACTACAAATATAAATTTCAAAATTAAGTTTTGAAATATATTTTTATTAATATATTAAAATCAATCAATACGAAAATTATAAAACATAGCTTTAAAACTTAAATAAAAAATGATAATAATTCTGACCCGTGTGCATGACTAGGTAAATATATTTTTATCAAAAATATTTTTGTGTATTTTATAAGTATTAATCTATATTTATATTGTATTATTATACATTTACATATAACTGTTTAATATATAAATATATGTATATGGTTAAAATAATTATATATGTGTATATATTGTTTTCGATTTAAAAAATATTATATTTAACATACTTTTATAAATGATTTAGACATTTTCATATAGTACAAATACATACATACATACATACATATACATATACATATATATATATATATATATATATATATATATATAATGTTGATATTTCATAAGTATATTTATAAATATATATGTGTGTGTGTGTATACACACACACTCAATATTATTTAAATAAAACATAGTTTATACATACACACATACATATTTATATCTACGTGTGTAGATATATTCATAATATCATATATATATATATATATATATATATATAAGTGAAATATATAAACATATATTTAGACAATATTTTTGTATATTAGATGACCTAACGTGTCTGTTGTGGTGTAAATCCCTACATCTATACACGAACACGTTATACCGTGCACGGATTGATATGTCACACACACACAGATATATGTGTGTATGATACACGTGTGTGTGTATGTGTATTATAACATCAATTAAGTAATACAATATCATTGTTGGAACCAGGCCGGCCCACGGCGGAAGATATGAGTGAATTTCAAAAAAAAATCATATTGAATCTTTATTGGGTCTATGAAGTCTAATTCTTTAGAACATTTCTATGTATTATTTAAATACAATTGCTTATTTTATTTGAATTTATAAATTATACGATTTTATTTAATTTATATATCGATATTTTTTTGAAAATAAGTTCCTTTTATTGCAATTAATAAAAATTTCAGAGCATAATCACATAAAATAGCCCGGCAATAACAGGCCTAGAGAAATACACATTCTTATATCATAATTCCAATCTACTTGGGACGTTAATCATATCATTCTTTAAATGGAAAATTTCAACTGTCCAAGTTACTTGAAGCCTTCTGCATATCAAATCATGCCTTCGTTTGTCTATAGAAAAGTTGTATTAATCCCAAAACATTTAGCCCATCTCGTGAACAAATATAGTAATTGCATCAAGTGAACACAGCCCACTTTGTTGCAGTTTGTAACCAATTTCATGAAGGGTTCCAATTTTTAAACCGCTCCATGTGGAAAAAACCAAGTCACATGACTATTATTTTCTCTGACCAAAATTTTTCCATCGTCTTCCTCTGCTCGAAGTCGAAGATGCTTCTTCTGTGGCAAACGATCGACACGTAGTGAGCCCGATTTCAACATGGCCCATATCCAACATCGATCTACATCTCTCTAAGCATTATCTTCTCAACCCAGTTTTTTGCATCCATCGTCTTCTTCAATGTTCAGAATCGCATGCTTCTGTGCGAAATTTAGATGCCCTGGTAGAAACTTGTGGAGTCCGATGTCAATTGATCTTCACCCATAGTGAATTCAATCCGCATCTCTAGTCCAAATATAAAATTAAGGTCGAGATACAAACTAGGGTTCGTAGTTTTCTATGTCGATAGTGGAAACCTCCTTTTATGCTCGTCAGCTTTCACTTCAAAACCTAGATCTTTGATCCATATCTTCGTTTCGCTCAGATCCACCTTATTGTTCGATAACGACGGAAAACGCTTCAAAAAATCAACATAGTTCAGCACTACAGGGACAAAAACTTGATTTCACCATCGCTTTTAAGATAGTCCTTGCCCTAGCATACCAGTAATTGTGTGTAAATCATTTAAGATTGAAAATATTATCCCCTCCTTTTAACCATTGTTGTGGAGTTTCTCTCTACTTATATGTATGTATGTATATATGTATTTAGACACACATACATATAAATCTATATATGTATCATATACGTATATATGTGTATGCATGTGTAACATATCAACATGTGCAAGATATAACATGCCAGTGTATAGATGTTGAGATTTACATGGCAATGAACTCATTAGCTCATCCATTATGCAAAGTATATGTTGTCCACATATACGTATGTATATGTACAATTATTTTATATAAATATTATATATATAGTTAAGTTAGTTTAAATAGTGTTATATATGTATAATATATTTAATATATATATATATATATATATATCATCTTATATATAACACTACAAGAAAACACTTCAATTCCCTACATAAAATTTCCTAGCCAAAAGTCGTAGCGTAGGGACGGCGTAAGAAATAAGTAGAAAGAGGTAAAGGCGTAAGAAATGCGTAAGAATTTTCCTACGCCTTTCCTACGCCTAGTTCAATATGTAGAAAAATAATCCAGACGTAGGAAATCTCCTACGCAAAAATTTATGACGTAGGAAAGATGTAACAATCTTCTTCGACATTCCCACGCCTTTGCTAATTTTCTACAAATCTGGACTAGCGTAGGAAAGGTGTAAGAATTTTCTAAATTTACGCTGCAACTTCACAATCCAAGAACGCTCTAACACACAAAAAAACCCAAAATAAAACCCTAGCCCGCCTCAAATTCCCTTTCGTAATCCGTCATTAGCCTGCCATTCTTTTTCTTTCCCATCTTCGCCATAACCGCTTCCCATCCCAAATTCCCCCAATTTTGTTACCTCCCTCTTATTTCATACTTTCACTCAGCCGCCCCTTAATTTAGAATTCTATCAACAGTCGTCAATTTGTATTCCCCCAATTTCGCGTATGCTTTCTGTGCCCATGTACTACCAATAACATTCTCTGTTATTGGATCTGTGCTCGCACAAGAAGTATCTTCGTTCTCTAATACAAAGGCAATTTTATCAGTAGCCTACGCACAAGTTTATGCAGATATACATGACCTAAAGCAGCACTGAATATCAAGATCAAGCAGCAAAGGATCTACATTACACTCCTCAGTCTCAATAGGGATAGAGGCGATAATGCAGTCGAAAGAACTGTTTATAGTACCCTAGTTGAGCCCACTACTCATTGCTAGTTCAGGTCAGTATTTTCATCTGAATTTTTATAAGCTATTGTTGCCTTTATATTAGTAATTAAAGTCTATATAACCGCCAGGATTTTATTAGATTGTCGAAAATGATCGTGACAAGCAGTACATATAGTGGATCTACGGATCTATTTTCTAAGTTCCAAAAAGTAAATATTTAACTCAAAGAAGTGGTGAAGGCAAATGGAGTCGCGGCTATCAACCTGAGGGTGATTTTGATGGGTACAGGAGGTGGAAGTTGTAGCCTAGTGTAGAAAAAGAGCATATCTGCTTTGTTTGTGACCAAATTTCCCACAGTAGAAGCACTAGATCAAATCTCGGCACTTTATGGAATGGTGGCTCTTATCGCTACATCGAAAGCATATAAACTTTGAGTTGCGGTTAGCTTGAAGGAAAAGATTTACGATCGACGAGGTCAAATTGATGATAGATCTAGAGGTGGTTGTTTAAATACTTCAAACATACAATTCAGGGGATGGAGAAAAAGGGAATGGTGGAATCATCGATGGTAAGAAGTGGGGAATTGATCTACTAACAAGGAATTAACTGGTTCTGTAGAATTGGCGGCTCAAACTTTTGATGAAGATAGGGTAGACATGGTTTGTTAAAGAGACAGACAAAAGTGGCTGCTCTATCTGTAGAAACTAAGAAAACTTAGAAACTAAGAATACTAATTTTTACACCATTGGTTTGCTTCCCGCTACATACTTTACTTCCTTCACCGTCCGCGTTTTACTATCAATTATTTTTTGCTGCCCACAACTGGGATATAAAAAACTTGGTTTAACCTCAATAATGTATACAAAATATGTTTGTAAAAACTTTCTTATTGGTTAGTCTACGTTACTATGACTCTTGCTGGTGCAAGTTTTATGCACGTGTGTGGTTGAACTACTTGCAGGCTGGATCTGTACTTTCATGTAAATTTAGGCAATTTAAGTTCATCCTATATGTAGGCATAAGTCGGCAGAATGTAAGTATTGGTACTGCAGCTTTGATGCAACTGTAAGGTTGTAGTCATGGCAAATCTGATATGTGGTTCAATGTAGCTATCATTGGTTTTAAGTTAAGTAATGTTCATTGATATTTTTTCGCATGCGTATGGTAGTATGATGTTGTCGTTCACTTCTATGTGATGTTAAACTTATTGTTTTGATAAATTAGTTGAAATTTTTAAAACCCTCATAACAGTTGTTTAAACAGTTCTGTAATGCAAAATAGTCATCTAGGTTTTTTTGCACCGTGCTGGTACTATTTATATTACTAATTACTTGGATTTTATATTTTCTCTCAGAGTCGGGGCCGACCCTTTGGCAAAGCCAGACAAGTGTTCGCTTTGGGTCTTATGAAATTCTAGGGCACAACTATGTAGCATCCAGTCCAAAAAAACAAAAGAAAGAAAAAAATTTGTAAATTGCGATTCCGACTTCATGGGAACAGGATGAGAAGTCGTCGTGACGCTTCGAAGTCCATCAGACTTATGAGAATTTTGATGGAGAGTTGAATGATCGTCATGAGGGATGAGGGTATTCTTCTTATTCTTAGTGGTATCTATATGATGTCATGTATCATGCCCTTTAGACCTATGAGAGTTTGGTTAATATTTGTTTAACTTTGTAATATAGATGAGATTTTTGAACTTAATTGATGATGAATGATTTCATGTTATGTTTTTTCGTTGAAATGTGTATAAATATGGAATAAGTTGATTTTAGTTTTTGTTTAATGTGTGATGAAAAGAAACACAATAGTAAGGTATTAAAATTGCTTTAGAAAAGGCGTAGCTAAATCGAATTTTAATGCAGCAAAAAATCGTGTGGATGACGTAGGAAAAACGTACAAAATACGGACGTAAGTAAACCATAGGTAAATGAATGGCGTAGAGAAGACGTAAGAAACGTAAGGTGTATAAACGGCGTACGGAAAGTGCAGGAAAATAAAGGCGTAGGGAAGACGTAGATAAATGAATGGCGTAGGAAAGACGTGGGGAATGTAAGATGTACGTAGGAAATTCGTAGAAAAATTACGGCGTAGGGCAGATGTAGATAAACAATGGCGTAGGAAAGACGTAGGTAACAACCCCACGGATGGCGTAGGTAAGACGTGGATATTTTATTACCTACGCAAGTTTTACCTACGCCAATATTGACGTAGGGGTTACGTAGTTACTGCGTTTACCTACGCCCCGCCTACGCCATTTTGGCGTAGGTAAAACACGGTTTTCTTGTAGTGTAAACTACTAATATTTTGTATATACATATTATTATAATATATTGATTTAAATATATAAGTTATTTTATACATTAATATATATATATATATATATAAGCCATGAATAATATGTGCATACATATACATATATATATATATATATATAATAATAATAATAAAATATTTTTCAATATATATACACATAGACATGCATAAATATATTTATAATATATATATGTATATTTATTAATAAAATTATTTGAGATGTAAATTTGTTTTTATTTTCGGATCATGTGCGCAGTATAATTATTTTTAAGTTTTAAAATGCATTTTTAACTAAATATTCATTCAAAATTAATAAAATTTAATTTCATATCTTTTATTTTAAAATTCCAAAAAATACTAACCGATATTTTATAACTGAAAGAATTTTTCCACATTTTTTTGGCTTAAATTTATTTTCAATAGTTTACTTATTTACGGCTATTTTAGATGATTAAATTTTAAAAATGGATAAACAATTTTTTATTTTCAATTATTTTGGACAAATGCTTATCTGGTGCTAATATAATTTTTTTAAATTAAAAATAATTTTTCATGACATTTTCGAATTAATATAATTTATTTATGAAGTAAATTAATTTAGATAATATTAAGTAATAATAAAATATTTGTAAAAAATTATTTTTCATCGTTGAAAATTAGAATCACCGTAATACATTATAAATAAAATTATATGACTAATTTTAACAATGATGTAATGATGCAACTAATAATAAGATATATATATTTAATTAAATAATATATATACACACATATTAATTTGATAAAATATAAGAATTATATTATTTTTATATGACTGCACTGACTTGGCATATATGATAAAAGACCTTTTTTAAGCATAAATACATTAGGCATATAACCATAATTTGTGACAACATTGCTTGCATATTAAAATTTCACCTAACTAACCATATTATATACATATAGATATATCATTAAACATTATACTAATAATTATTAACTACAAAAATTATATCTTAACCCTAAGGCCTTGAATTACACCTTGAAAAGATTAATTCTTCCTTTAGAAACACTTTTCGATTCAGCGGAGTATTAGTCCTTGAACTATTGACCTTCAACTATCGAATAGGGATTAGATCAAACTTTTGAGTTTATATTGATGGAGAAGCTCGGATACAATTTCAGCCAGCAAGAAGGGAAGAGGAGGCAGTGATCATATCTAATTAGGGTTAGGTATGCTTAAATAGTGGTTAGAAAGGAGAGAAAAGTTGATCTAATCTCATACTTCTTCTCTTTCAATGTGAGCCATCAAATATCAAGCCTATCTAACCCTAAATGAGTCTGCCCCTGCCCTATGTTATTGTCGAAATTACCAGCCCTCATGATAGATCTTAAACCGTAAGACCCGAGTGAATATTTTGCATTTTAAATCTAATTTAAAGCATTTATCGATATCGTATATTGATTTATGTATTTATAACTTTTATAAATACATTTAATATTCATTTATCAAATCAAAATCAAATTTATAAAAAACATATTTCACAAATATTATATTATTTAATTAATTTATAATAATATAAATTAATTAAATCATTTTAGTCAAAAGAGAATTTATCGTTCTAGTTTAGTAAATCGTGCGGTGTAAATTTGATCAGTGATTAATATCGAACTATTGAAATATTAACGTTCACACGTCACCCAGAAAGTGGTGTGGCATTTTGGCCAAACTAATCGCTTACTTGGTTTTAGTAATATCTAATTTACTATGATAAGCGTTACCTAGTTGTGACTTTTATTTACGCCAATTCTCTTCATTAAAACTATTTCGCTTTGGACTTACGAATTGGTAATGGTCAAAATTCTAATATCATCCATATTCAACTCTACAGTTCAAACACAAAGTCCTTCGTTCAATAATAACAATTATTATTAGCCAAAATACTCTGGTTAAAGACTTTGACTTTGAGTTGATCGTGACACTAATCCCATATAACTAAGGAGACGAATACTTCTTTAAACAGTGCTTCACTTTTAATACTTCGACTCAACCCAACTATAGTCCATTGATGGATGCCATGCCATGATTTGACTATAATTAAAGCGGAGCGTTCATATTGAAGATTGACGATATTCACAAGTCGAGAGAACTATGTAAATCAGTCACATCGATATTTTCTGTTTGGCCTTAGTTATATTAACCAATAGAAAACTATCGAGTGAGTCGTTCCGGAGTTATCCAATAACTATTAGTACTTAAACCTTTTGTACCCCTAACAGCCATGAGTAATACACTGCCCAACATTTGAAAAGTGTTACGTACTCTAATCTCAATGGATATATCGACATCCAGTCTCGATTCATCTTGGTTAGGAATATTTAAAATGGTATATTTATTTTCATTTTGATGAATTATTCACGGTTACGACACTTTGTAACTACTATTACAAAACATACAATTTATGGATTTTCTATTAAATATACTTTTAATTAAATTAATTAATTGATATAACACATTAAATCAAGTATATAATAGAAACAAAACAATTTTTGTTTCAAACAAGATAGGTTATCGAGTTAGATGTATGTAACAAATTATATAATTGCCATAGGCCATACCCTTAACTCTATTAATCATTTTATAAATGTAAATGTAAAAAAAATTTATTTAAAAGAAATTTAGAAATGCTCTAAATAAAGTAGACTTCATAGGCCAATAAACATCCAAAATGGTCAAACTTTTATATTCGCTCATTATTTCCGCTATGGGCTGGCCCAGTTTCAACAGACAATACCCTCACCCATAGCTTTTTCAACTCATCGACCAAAGGCTGCAAGTGCTACTTTTTCAAAATTTTAGGTCAAGGAACAATTACAGTTAAAAACATGTATGGATTCTTCATACACATCCAAGAAGAGAAATTGTAAGGTGTTGGAATAAGTAGTCATAGTGGGTAAGGCTTACTGAACGAAGCAAATGAGGCAAAACCATTCGTTGGCATACCATGTCTAACATTAGGTGATTCTTTAGCAAAATAAGGATATGTCATATCGAAATGTTTCCAAGCTTTACTGTCTAAAGAATGACATAAAACACTTTTATCTCGTTGTCGTTCACTATGTCATCGCATGTGTTTTGTCGTGGCAGCAGCTGCATTTAACCTTTGGAATCTTGATGTAATAGGAAAATAATACATTTTGGTGCAAGGTACGCCTTTACCACTTTTTTCATCGATTTATATATAGGTTGTTTACATAATTTACACAACATCAAATCTTTATCTTCCTTCCAATAAATCGTGCATCCACCTGAACACATGTCAATCTTTTCATAAGGCAATCTAAAAGCAAAGACCTCTTTTTTAAGGGAGTATCGGTTCTCTGCTAATACATCGTCAAGTGGAAACATTTCTTTGCACAAGCTAAGAATTGCATTCATTAGGTTTTCTGATGCATTATGTTTAGATTTTATAGTAATTAATCTAGATGTCGTTGCTAAGTGTGTCCTTTTACAACCTTATAGAGTGGTCATTTCGATGCTTCTAACAAATTGAAAAACCTATTCGCTTCCGAGTCATGATCTTCCTTCAAATCTAGTTCTTTAGTCCATCAACTCAGACTAGCAGCATCAGGAACCATTTCAGTCATTCTATTTTCTATGTCAATATTTTATTCAATAAGGGGTTCACTACAATCTATATCCATAGTTACGGTCCCCATTGTACAACGTGATATTTTTCTCCATGATATATCCACACAAGATATTCAGACATAAAATCATATTGATATAAATGTTATATCATAGTATACTACTCTATAAGTTTCAGGCAATGACATTTCGAACATGGACATCATACTTCTTTCATATTAATTTTATTACTAGATGCCACTCTCACGAATGCCTCCATGCCATTTCTAAAGTGCAATAGAGTTGTTCCTCTATTTTTACGACTAACATATATTCAACTTCGATCTTTCCAATAATCCATCTTCTATACTCTACACGTAAACAAAATTTACATTATTGTCCATATGGTAGTATTATTAATTCAAATTAATCAACATTATTAATTTTATCATTACTTTAAATAACACTATTAATTTTATTAATTATTTAAATAAAATTATTAATTTTGTTCTTAATTTAATAACATTATTAATTTTATGAATAATTCAAATAACATTATTCATTTTGTTCTTGATTTAAATAACATTATTATTTTGGTGAATAATTTAAATAACAATATTAATTTTGTTCTTAATTTAAATAACATTATTAATTTTATTATTACTTTAAGTAAAGTTATTAATTTTATTATTACGTATTTTAATTAATTTTATTAATGCATTCAGTGACATTATTAATTTTTTTATTAATGTCAATAACATTTTTAATTATATTATAAAACAATGGACTTCACAAACAATTTCAAAGCTATATAAGCTAGGGTTTTCTACACTTTTTAAAATGGTTGACCATCCTACTTTCCGTTACGAATGCAATGATATTTACACTTTGTAAATCATTTCAAATTGACCATTAACAAAATTATGCAGCACTTCCCCTTATTCCATATATCATGTGCAAAAGAGCTTACATGAGAAATAAAAAGGAAGTGTCGTCAAAATTTCATTGACTGTTTGATTTGAAATATTGATTTACGAAATATAAATACCACTGCATTTATAACATGTCCAATAATTGGATAAATCCAACAAATAACGTTCAAATGAATATCGACTTTTGTTTTATTTAAAAAAACACATATATCTATATAATGATCATATATGGTACTTATGAAAAAGGACTAAATTAAACATCTATGGGGTTTCATTAACACCATCATGTCAACGAATTATTGAATAATTTAAAACGATAATAACGATATCTGAAATCGCATACGATTATCATACCAACGAACCTAACTCAACGATTATTGTGAGAAATGTGGATTACGGATCTTAAGGCTAGAATTAACACTAGATCGGGGGTGAATAGTGTCTTAAGGAATTACTAATTATTTTTGAGTTTATATTAATTTGAACACAAATGTATGCAATATTCAGACACATATATGATCACAGAGTCAAACATAGATGCAGAAATAAAGTAAAAGCAATAAAGGAAAGAACACATTGGATTTTATACTGGTACGGAGTTACCTGTGACGCCCCACCTCTATACCCACGCTAGCCAAAGACATACAGGGTAATGCCGCCAACTAACACGGAGAATAAGGCTGGATAGGAGCGACCATCTATAGCCTTGCTTTAACTATCTATTGAATACATCGACAATTGCCTTACCAAGCAGATCGACATATCCAATGAATACTTAAAACAAAACCACAGGTGGCTAGAGGATCTATCAGAACATAATATAACAACTCAAATGCAATGTACATCACAGAATAGTAGATCATCATATACATATATATACTGATACATAACAGAGTATACAAAATAATACATGTTAAGTGGTATAGCAAACCACAATATACAAACGATTCCAAAAGAATACATATCAGAGTTACAACAAAATCGGACTACACAAAAAGCTATGACAAAAAGAAGCTAGCGGAGTAGTCCATGCGGAAGCAAAATAGGCTAAGTCCAAAAGCACCTAACCTGAAACATCTCGGTCTGACCCGAGTATAAAATACGCAGGTCAGTCTAGCTAAACAAATCGGTTAGATAAACTGAACAACAATAAACCTGCAAGGTTACGAAGTATAACAAATATCTCTAAGGGAGATAACACAATCATCCAACATAAGATGAACATAACAAAACAAGCCTCATATCATCGGCATCACAATAAACAAAGGATAAGAATATCCCAAAGCAAGCCAAAAGGCAAATAACAAATACCCATAAGGTATACAAGTTCCACAAGGTAATCGCTATACATCATGCGGCTCAAAAAGACCAACACCGAAGGGCGATACCAAGGGAATATAATATCAATGAAACATAAGATTGCTCGAGCTCAATACTGTATAAACAAGGATCCATACGTCTGAAGACTCCAAACCCAATATCACCCGAGCCGCTCATAAAGACCAACTCCGAAAGCGATACAATAGGGCAACAAACCCGAAGGCACAAACCCGAAGGCAACATACCCGAAGGCAACAAACCGTAGTGGCGAAGGTCCGGAGGCCCAGTACTGGACACCACTAACTGGCGGGATGTGTCATAACTCTCGAAAAGGAATCCGAAAAGTGTTAACGTGAGTCCCATAACCACTCGTTCGCACTAAACGGTTTACTATTCGTTAGTCAATTTCACACTCAAAGCAGTACAAAGTTTACCTCAATTCATCAGTAAACCAGACCCAAAGGTCAAAACGATCAATTGAATAGGTCGGGGATTAATCGGAAGGATAAACGCATAGATTCATGGTCCGTGTTTTGCCCAACCATTTAATCACCCTTCCACTTCGCTCGAAGTGCAAAATTGTGTGTGTTTTAAATAAAATTTGTGAATCGGAGAAAGGAGCTTTTAATACGATTTGAAGGGATTATTTATAAATACCCGTGAATGAAGTTAAAATAAGTTTTCAAAACCAAAGATGCAATAACAACCACTCAAAAACCAACTTGAATCGATAAAATATGGAAAACCAATCAAAATGTGCACAAATAGGCAAAACAGGGGAAATAGGAGCAGGTCGGTCGACCGGACTTCCTGGGTCGGTTGACCGAACCAGAAACAGAGAAGTGCTCGGGGTAGCAGGTCGGTCGACCGGACTTCCTGGGTCGGTCGACCGGAGCCTGTAACCTGCACTTCCAAAACAGAGGCAGGGAAGTGCTCAGGTAGCAGGTCGGTCGACCGGACCCTGAGTTCGGTCGGCCGAACCGGATGTTCTGCACTTCCTGCCCTATCTAATGAATGCCAATACTTTCCAAATCAAAAGCAATAGCACATGAATACTTGTTAGGAATTCATACCCAACATCAATGATATCAAGAGAAGTAGATGGGAGTTCAAAACTCACCTTTTTACAAAAACAAAGAAGAAGAAGAAGAAGCTCAATAACAAGGAGAAGGCCAACCAATCTCTACTTCAACCCAACAAGCATCAATCTAAGATCAAAACATATATTTTTCAAATTAGGTTTTGGAAACTTTCTGAAATTGAAGAGGAGAAGAGTTGGAGAAGATGAAGAAGAGGCTTACCAATAGCTTCTCTTTGATTTTTGGAGCAAGAATTCAAGTTGCAAGAAGAAACTAGGGCTTGCAATTTCTATTTCCTCTTTCCCTCCACCATTTTCAGTTTTAGCTTAAGAAATGAAATGAAAATGAGGATAAATGAAGAGAAGGGGCTGAGTTAGAGGGTTAAGTGGGGTTTAGTTAGCTAGTGGGCTGAACCCAAACCCAACTAGAAAAAGTAGCAAAATTCAACTTACTCCAAACGTACCAAAGATTATACTCAAAAAGATCGCAAACGCCATTTTGGACTCAATGGAAGTGGTTTCGAGCTCCAATTCGGCCGTTTGCAAAAAGTAACATTTCGGACCTAAAATCCGACTAACGACGTTATATTTATATAAAACATTTAAATATAAAATCGTTAAATATGCGGGTTGTTACAGATCTCCCCTCCTTACAAAATTGCGTCCTCGCAATTCCTTGAGACGATATTTGTAACAACTACATACATACAAAAATCAAAAGAAAAGAAAATAAGCTTGAGATGAAAAGATATACTCACCGTTTTCAAGCTAAGAAAGAAAACCCGGATAAGTTAGCTCAATAAACTCTCTGGTTTTCCAAGTACAGTCATTGGGATTAACGGACCATTGAACTTTAACGAGCGGCACGTCCTTGTTTCGAAGGTGTCACACCTCCGTGTCAAGTACGCGAATAGGTTGCTGTACAATAGATAAGTCCGGTGAGATCTCAAGCTCTTGCAAATCAGGAGAATCGATAACAGAATCCGACTCTCGAAGACACTTCCGAAGTTGCGAGACATGAAATACGTCATGAATACCAGATAAATGAGCTGGAAGTGAAACTCTATAAGCCACAGGGCCAATACGTTCAGTAATAGAAAATGGTCCTATATAACGAGGAGCCAATTTCCCAGTCGTACTGAAGCGCATAACCCCCTTCAAAGGAGAAACACGAATAAAAACAAGATCACCAATCGAGAACTCGAGAGGCTTCCTACGGCTGTCCGCGTAGGATTTCTGGCGACTCTGTGCCTCTTTCATTCTCGACCGGATAAGATCAATCTTCTCGGAAGAATCACGAACAAAATTTGGGCCAAGAATAAGCTTCTCCCCAGATTCCAACCAACATGAAGGTGATCAACATGGCCTTCCGTATAAGGCTTTGAAAGGAGCCATACCGATACTAGATTGAAAACTATTGTTGTAGGAGAACTCTACAAGTGGTAGGTGATCCTCCCAACTACCACCGAAATCAAAAATACAAATACGGAGAAGATCTTCCAAGATATGGTTCACCCATTCAGTCTGTCCATCAGATTGCAGATGATAAGCTATGCTAAAATTAAGCTTTGTTCCTAAAGCTTGCTGAAGACTCCGCCAAAAATGACTCGTGAATAAGGGATCACGATCACTCACAATAGAACCAGGAACACCGTGAAGTCTCACGATTTCCTTGACATATAACTAAGCCAAATGTGAAGCAGTCCTATTAGACTTAATAGGGACAAAATGAGCAGACTTAGTGAGGCGATCAACAATAACCCAAATACTAGAATGGCCCGTTCTCGAACGAGGTAGGCCGTCAATGAAATCCATTGAAATTTGATCCCATTTCCACAATGGAATCTCTAGAGGCTGAAGAAGACCAGAAGGACGCTGATGTTCGGCTTTAATACGTTGACAAGTTATGCAATTACTCACATAACTCGCTACATCGCGCTTCATGCCTTCCCAATAATAAAGGCGACGCATATCTGCATACATCTTGCTACTAGCGGGATGAATTGTATACTTAGAACGGTGACAGTCATCAAGAATGTCATGCCTAAGTGCAAAATCAAAAGGCATAAAAAGACGGTTCTTCTTGCGAAGACACCCATGAGAATCAATGCTAAAATCCTGCAACGCCTCATCACATGATTCAGACTCACAAAGCTGAATAAGGTGCAACAAATCAGAATCACGCCGCTGAGCATCGGCAATACGATCCAATAAAACGGGTCGAGCTCCCAGACTAAATAATAGAATAGGAGAATCAGAAGATGAACCTCGATCATGAATTTCACACAAAGATAGAGTCTCAAGAACATCCCATTCGGCAAGCATCATGGAAACAACAGCTGAATGTTTGCGACTAAGCGCATCTGCAACCCGATTACCCTTACCAGGGGTATACTGGATATCAAAGTCATAGGACGCAAGAAACTCGAGCCAACGTTGTTGTCTCATATTGAGTTCCTTCTGAGTGAACAAATACTTCAAGGATTTATGATCGATATAGAGAATGAAGCGCTCACATAATAAATAGTGTCGCCAAATCTTCAAGGCGAAGACAACGATGGCTAACTCAAGATCATGAGTGGCATAGCGAACTTCATTCGGACGCTGTTGTCTAGAAGCATAAGCAACTACCCGATCCTTCTGCATAAGAATAGCACCGAGACCACTACCACAAGCATCGGTGTAGACAACAAGATCATGATTCCCTTCGGGAACCACAAGAATAGGAGCATTAGTGAGAAGTTCCTTCAATGTTTGAAAGGAAGCTTCACACTTGTCGTATCAAATATAACGAATGCCTTTTCGAGTAAGGCTGGTGAGAGGAAGCACAACATAGGAAAAATCCTTAATGAACCGACAGTAATAACCCGCCAATCCAAGGAAACTACGAATCCTATGGACATTCTCAGGCCTCTTCCAATTCTGAATGGCCTCGATCTTTGAGGGATCGACTGAAATGCCGTCAGAAGATACAACATGGCCTAAGAACTTAACCTTATTCTCTCAAAAATGGCACTTGGAGAATTTGGCTCTAAGCTGATGGTGACGGAGAGTACTCAATACAATACTCAAATGATTAGCATGCTAGGCTTCAGACTTAGAATAAATAAGGATATCATCAATAAACACAAGGACGAACTTGTCGAGGTATTCCCGGAATACTCGATTCATGAGATCAACAAAGAAAGCAGGAGCGTTCGTCAAACCAAACAGCATAACGAGCCACTCAAAAGAATCATATCGAGTGCAGAAAACGGTAAGAGGTATGCTATCCTCTGCGACTCGTAATTGATGAAAACCTGTGGCAAGGTCAAGCTGAGAAAAGACCTTAGCACCACTCAATAGATCGAACATATCGTCGATCCTAGGCAATGGATACCTATTTTTGATGGTTAACTCGTTAAGCTTGCGATAGTCAATGCAAAGCCTAAGAGTTCCATCGGATTTCTTCACGAAGACGACCGCGGATCCCCACGGAGAAAAACTAGACCGAATCAACTGCTTGGACTCAAGCTCTAAAAGCTGCTTCTTGAGTTCCTCATTTTCCCTTATAGATATCCTCGTAGGAGGACGACTAACTGGCTGCGCACCTGGAATAAGATCAATGCTGAACTCAATAGCCCTCTTGGGTGGCAAACCCGAAACAGGCTCAAAAACATCAGAAAAGTCACAAGCAATAGGGATACGAGATATATCATCATCTCGCGAGTCAAGAGAATATAAAGCCATCTCGGAATTATCCATATCCCGAAGAACAAGTGATAGCTGAGTAGGCGAATCCGGATGTCGAAGATATATAATTCTCTCCGAACAAATAATCCTGGCATCATATCTCACTAGCCAGTCCATACCCAAAATCATATCAAATCCCAGACAAGAAATAACGTGCAGATTCACACGAAAAGAAAAACCACATAAAACAATCTCAACATCATCACAAAGCAAGCTAAGGGTCGCGGATCCCCCAATAGGATTCGCAATCCTTAAAGAAGTAACCATACAAGAAACATCCAAAGATAAATCATCGACGAGCTTCTTCGATACGAAAGAATGTGAAGCACCCGTATCGAAAAGAACTCGTATACTATGGTCATGAAATAAAATAGAACCTTCCAAAATAGATGGAGATATACCTTTGGGTTGAGAAGGACATTCAGAAGCCTTGGCAGCACTAATCTTGCCGGACTTGGCACCACCAGGAACAGTAGGGCAAGTTGAAACATGATGACCTTCCTTCTTGCAATAGCGGCAGAAGAGAGGTTTAGGACAAGCTCGAATAATATGATCTGGAGAACCACAATTGAAACACTTCCGAACGGAAGGTGTTCCAGCAAACTGAGACTGAGAATTAGCACCACCAGTCTTCTTCTTCTTAAAAGGAAAAGACTTCTTCTAAAATGGAAACTGCTTCTTGTTGAGGTTCTTGGAAACCTCAACATCCTCACCACTATCACACTCCTTCTCGACAGCTTCGAGATGAAGTGCCGAATCAAACAATTCTTCAAAAGAAAGCTTAAGCTGGAGCAACAAAGACTTCTTAAGATATTTCTTAAGACTAGAGACAAACTTCAAATTCTTCTTATAAGAAGGCTAATGAATTCAAGACCATGCTTAGATAAAGCCTCGAATGATGCAACATACTCAAAGACAGAAGACTTACCTTGCTTCAACTCTAGGAAGCGACGGGTCAATAAAACTTTTTCAGATTCAGGAACGAACTTAAGTTCAAATCGCTCCCGAAACTGAGTCCAAGAAAGAGTAGACTCATTAATTTTGGCTATACGAAGCTCATACCAATCAAGGGCACGCTCTTGTAATAAGCTAGAAGTTACAAGAACTCTATCATGGTCAGAAAGATCCATACGAGAGAAAATACGCTTGCACGTGCGAAACCAAGCATGGACTTCAAGAACGGACTCGAAGCCTTTAAACGGCTTTCCTCCAAGATGAGCAAAATCACTGCACTGACATGCAAAAGCAGACATGCGAGATGGAGACACTCGAGGAGGAACTGGAGGCTGAGTGCTCCTAAACAACTCCAAAAACTGATCGGCAGACATATAAATGCCATCCGGATGTGAGCCACTGGATTTCCCAGCATCCGAACGTCGTCCCCTGCCTCTTTCAGCCATACGCCGAAAGTAAGATAAGAACAAGATTACTCACAAGGTAGATATTACAATATGGAATACTACGGAATAAAATGCATTCCTAGACGTATTCCCAAATTTTATACAACCTTAATGGTAGAAGGAATAGAGAGACACGATGATTAAAAGATTTGTATCACTTATTACACTCTGATGTATCGTAATATGTGCTCTACTCAGTGTTTATCATACTTTTTTCTGAACGCAGCTCTGATACCAAGCTGTGACGTCCCACCTCTATACCTACGCTAGCCAAGGACACTACAGCGTAATGCCGTCAACTAACGTGGAGAATAAGGCTGGATAGGAGCGACCATCTATAGCCTTGCTTTAACTATCTATTGAATACATCGACAATTGCCTTACCAAGCAGATCGACATATCCAATGAATACTTAAAACGAAACCACAGGTGGCTAAAGGATCTATCAGAACAGAATATAACAACTCAAATGCAATGTACACCACAGAACAGTAGATCATCATATATATATATATATATATATATACACTGATACATAACAGAGTATACAAAATAATACATGTCAAGTGGTATAGAAAACCACAATATACAAACGATTCCAGAAGAATACATATCAGAGTTACAACAAAATAGGACTACACAAAAAGCTATGACAAAAAGAAGCTAGCGGAGTAGTCCATGCGGAAGCAAAATAGGCTAAGTCCAAAAGCACCTAACCTGAAACATCTCGGTCTGACCCGAGTATAAAATACGCGGGTCAGTCTAGCTAAACAAATCAGTTAGATAAACTGAACAACAATAAACCTGCAAGGTTACGAAGTATAACAAATATCTCTAAGGGAGATAACACAATCATCCAACATAAGATGAACATAACAAAACAAGCCTCATATCATCGACATCACAATAAACAAAGGACAAGAATATCCCAAAGCAAGCCAAAAGGCAAATAACAAATACCCATAAGGTATACAAGTTGCACAAGGTAATCGCTATACATCATGCGGCCCAAAAAGACCAACACCGAAGGGCGATACCAAGGGAATATAATATCATTGAAACATAAGATTGCTCGAGCTCAGTACTGTATAAACAAGGATCCATAAGTCCGAAGACTCCAAACCCAATATCACTCGAGCGGCTCATAAAGACCAACTCCGAAAGCGATACAATAGGGCAACAAACCCGAAGGCACAAACCCGAAGGCAACATACCCGAAGGCAACAAACCGTAGTGGCGAAGGTCCGAAGGCCCAGTACTGGACACCACTAACTGGCAGAATGTGTCATAACTCTCGAAAAGGAATCCGAAAAGTGTTAACATAAGTCCCATAACCACTCGTTCGCACTAAACGGTTTACTATCCGTCAGTCAATTTCACACTCAAAGCAGTACAAATTTTACCTCATTTCATCGGTAAACCAGACCCAAAGGTCAAAACGATCAATTGAATAGGTCGGGGATTAATCGGAAGGATAAACTCACAGATTCATCGTCCGTGTTTTGCCCAACCATTTAATCACCCTTCCACTTCGCTCGAAGTGCGAAATTGTGTGTGTTTTAAATAGAATTTGTGAATTGGAGAAAGGAGCTTTTAATACGATTTGAAGGGATTATTTATAAAAACCCGTGAATGAAGTTAAAATAAGTTTTAAAAACCAAAGATGCAACAACAACCACTCAAAAACCAACTTGAATCGATAAAATATGAAAAACCAATCAAAATGTGCACAAATAGGCAAAATAGGGGAAATAGGAGCAGGTCGGTCGACCGGACTTCTTGGGTCGGTTGACCGGACCAAAAACAGAGAAGTGCTCGGGGTAGCAGGTCAGTCAACCGGACTTCCTGGGTCAGTCGGCCGGAGCCTGTAACCCGCACTTCCAAAACAGAGGCAGGGAAGTGCTCAGGTAGCAGGTCGGTCGACCGGACCCTGAGTTTGGTCGGCCGAACCTGATGTTCTGCACTTCCTGCCCTATCTAATGAATGCCAATCCTTTCCAAATCAAAAGCAATAGCACATGAATACTTGTTAGGAATTCATACCCGACATCAATGATATCAAGAGAAGTAGATGGGAGTTCAAAACTCACCTTTTTACAAAAACAAAGAAGAAGAAGAAGAAGCTCAATAACAAGGAGAAGACCAACCAATCTCTACTTCAACCCAACAAGCTCAATCTAAGATCAAAACATATATTTTCCAAATTATGTTTTGGAAACTTTCTGAAATTGAAGAGGAGAAGAGTTGGAGAAGATGAAGAAGAGGCTTACCAATAGCTTCTCTTTGATTTTTGGAGCAAGAATTCAAGTTGCAAGAAGAAACTAGGGCTTGCAATTTCTATTTCCTCTTCCCCTCCATCATTTTCAATTTTAGCTTAAGAAATGAAATGAAAATGAGGATAAATGAAGAGAAGGGGCTGAGTTAGAGGGTTAAGTGGGGTTTAGTTAGCTAGTGGGCTGAACCCAAACCCAACTAGAAAAAGTAGCAAAATTCAACTTACTCCAAACGTACCAAAGATTATACTCAAAAAGATCGCAAACGCCATTTTGGACTCAATGGAAGTGGTTTCGAGCTCCAATTCGGCCGTTTGCAAAAAGTAACATTTCGGACCTAAAATCCGACTAACAACGTTATATTTAAATAAAACATTTAAATATAAAATCGTTAAATATGCGGGTTGTTACATTACCCTACATCCAATCCCGCAACAAAAGTACGGATTTCCTTTCAAAATCAATTTTTACAATTACACTCTCGATTTCTAGGCCACGAGGCGCACCACTCCAGATTCACAATCCTCTGGATAGAGATACTTGATTTTATGGGCAACAAGTTCACCCAATTGATTTCAAAGGCTACAATCACACCTTTTCTCGCTTGATTGATTTCACAGGCTATAATTATGCCTTTTCTCACTTAATTTATTACAAAGAAGCCTATTACTCTGAATAGCACCGAGATCTTGTTGAGATAGTGATAGAGAATCAAACCAGAAATGATCTAGTTAGATTCAATGGTGATTTTGGCAGAGTAACGGTAAATATATATATATATATAAAGAAATGTGGAAGAAGAAGAGGAGTTAAATCAGAGAAAATAAGAATATAAATTCGTTTAAAATAGCCCTTATTTATAGTAGAACAACAGCCATGTCCATTCGTGAAAGGATATGACGAATAGACACTTCCTTTGAAATTCAAATTTTTGAAACAAACTGCCACCTTATCGATAGGGGTATATTAGGGTTGTCGACAGGACTATGTAATTTTTGATAATTTGTTTTTCTTTGAAAATAACTTTCATCTTGTATTAAAACTATTTTAAAACTTTATAAATATACTTAACTATAGTTAAAATACATAAATAAGTATAGAGAATAATATTTTAAATTTAATTATAATTTTATATTTAAATCTAATTATAAATTTAAAAGTTAAATATATTAAAAGATAATTTTAAAACCAAGGATTATTTGATTTTGAAGATAAAGATTATTTTAAGGCTAAAAGTATTTTAAAACCAGGATAGATGTTTTTGATTCTTTTAAAAGGAAGATTTTGAAATCATTTTGAAAACAAGATATAATTTTGTAAAACATTTGAATAAAAGTTAGTGGATACAAAACAATGTTCCACTAGATTTTTTTGTAGATTCCATCTTACTTAGGGTTCCATCTCTTTAACATGCTCGAAGTCGATTCCATTCCACGAATAAATTGGATTTTAAGATGGTGGTGCTTTTCTAGGAGTTTAAAAAAATTCCTAATGAAATTACTTATATTGAAATCTTGAACTCTTGATAATCTTGATATCATGAGTCTTCAATCTTGATGTCTTCAGTCTTGAATCTCTATAATGTACAGTCTTCATTCTTGGTACCTGCATGGTTAAATCCTGCATGTACATATATATATCTAAACTATAATATTAGTATTTATATTTTATAATCTTATTCTAAGATTATTGTCATCAAAATCATCTTCTCAGGGACTAATAATCTCCCCCTTTTCGATGATGACAACCTTTGTTTATAAAATAGTACTTTTATCCTAATAATTCCCCCTTAATCTATGCCTAACTATCTTATTTTATATTTCTCCCCCTTTGTCGTCAACAAAAAACTAACGCCAAACTATATAACTCCCCCTTAATCTAATACTATGTGACATATGATTATAATGACAGTGTTATCATAAATAATCATCACTTAATTCTAAAACTAAAACTTAGTCCTTAATTACTAACTATCCTAACTAAGAATTCATATATGACAATACTTATAATAGCGATAATGTGAGAAATCAAATATAAGAACACAAATCATTTATTAATTATATATTTTTATATTTACATTTGCATAGAAAATGTAAGTAAAATCATATAACGAAAAGAAAGAGAGAAAAGAAACTAATGTGTATTTATGCATATTATGTTTTACACACCAATTATCAATCCACACCAAACCAAATCAAATCAAATCAATCCAAGCAATCAATTCAAATCAAACAAAGCAATAAAATCAAACATTACGAGGAACTTCCACCCATCCTTTTTCTCCAAATATAGGGTCTGCTTTAATGGCATCCCAATTTTCGTTTTCACTGGTGAGAGAGACTGAAGGATGTGCTTCATTATCATCTTTGTGCAGGGAGAAATCATCCATCGTGTCGTATCAAAATGCTTTTCTTGCTCCATGATCATCTGCATTTGACTCAACTCTAAGTGTCGCTGATTAAAAAGAATGAAAGAAAGAATATTTTTGAAAGAGTTAAGGGTTTCTTCAAGATTCTCGGTCAAACTATGAATTGGATTGGCCATATTTGAGTTTGTGAGAAGAAATAGAGATAAAGTAGATAAGAAATAATTTTGAGTGATGAATTATGGAAGAAATATGTATTTATTGGTGTAGAAATTTGTTTGAAATGAATAGATATAAGGTAGTTATTCAAATTTCAAATTTAAAATGAAAAGTCATTTTTGACCTGTACTTGTCGATAGGGTCTAGGGGGTTGTCGACAGGGGTCAGTTAATTTTGATGACTCATTTTGATTTTGTGAATAATTATGTATATATTTTTATAGTTATATAATATACTAACATTTATTCTGAAGATAGAATAAGCTAGATAACAGAAAAGTAATTCAATTTCATTTCATAATAGGACGATATAATGATTAAACATTAAGAACTACACGAGCAATCAAATCTAAAACAAAACTAATACAACATGACCTGAAAAGGTAGAACTAGTTAGAGGATGACGAAGATGAAGATAATCCAAGCTTCATGCTGACTTTGGAGAAAAACTTGTTCATCTTGGATGATATTTTATCCAATTTCTTACTAACGGATCGTTTATATGTCCGTTGATTCTCAACAATGATCTTTTGAGTAAGGTTTTGTTGGTTGGATTAGAGAGATAGTCAATACTTTCCAAGGATGTTTCACTTTCTTCTTCTTCTTCTATTTCCATTTCATCCCCTTCTTTTTCTTCTTCTTCTTCCTCTTCCATATCCTCATGAGCCAAACACTCTTCCTTTTCGGCAAGAGTTTCATATGGTTGAAAAACATATGGAATTTTCATAAGAGAAATGTTTGAGTGATTAAAAACTTTTCTTGAAACAAATTCTTCTCCTTTGAAATCTACTCCAAAATAATTAAAAAATCGAGTGAGATAAATTCCATGATACAAAGTGTTTTCACTCATTCCAAGATTTGTGGGACAAAATTCATCCAAAATAACTTGCGTCCAATTAATATCATAATTTCCAAAAATAGCAAAAAATGCTTTGCAAACTTTTGAAGTTGGATTGTTAAAACTCCCCGATCTTGGGGTCAAAGTATGTTGTAAAAGAAGATTAACAATTCTAGCTTTTGGTCGAAAGTTTCAATTTATGAATTCAAAGCTATCTCCTTCCAAAATGTGATGAAACGTCTCACGATCATTTTCATCGATATTAAAACTAGAAAGATCCATTTCTGTCCTCTTGCAATTAAGAATGGTACCCAAAAGATCACAATTTGAGATGATTCTAGTGCCTTTGACATTACTCCAAATTTCATCATCATTTCCATTATAAAATCCACGATTGAGATTTGCATAGAAAATTTTAACAAGATTTGGATAACAAGCAAAACCATTTTGTGAAGCATCAACAAGACTAAGAACTTGGTTGTTTGCAAAAAGAGAATCAATTTCATAAGTAGAGAAATCTTGAAATAAAGAAAACTTCCCATGATGGACTTTTCCATAGTTAGCACAGTTGATATATGCTTTTATAGCCTCCGAATCATTGAAAAGTTGCTCTTTTATCTTTCTAGAGATTCTCATTGTGGAAGGGTTGCTTGAAGAAGCCATTAGAGTAGAGAGTAGAGAGCTTGATATTTTGAAATAAGAGTTTGAATTTGAAAATGAAAGGGAAAAGTTATGAAAAGAGATAGTGAATAAATAGATTCTCAAAGGACGTGTTCTCTGGTTAAAAGGTGACTTTTCAGAGACTTGAATGAAGTGAAAAGATGGAGGAAAATTCAACATTTGAATTCAAATTTTGAATTTCAAATTTCTGTACCCTTGTCGACAACATGGTGGGGACCTTGTCGACACGTGTCTCTGAATTTTCATGATTTATTTCTTTTAAGTATTCTAATATATATATATATATATTATTTTTAATGTCTATATATATCTGGAATATTACTAGAATTATAGCATAAAGTATTATGATACTACTAAAAAATAAAAATAAAAATAAAATAATAGTAAAAAAATAATAAAAATAAAAAATTTAAAATTCAAACAACACACCAATTCAAAATCAACCAATCAAGCATCTAATTCTAAGCATGCAATTTCAACCAATATATTATAAACATGTACCTTTTTCTGAGTCTGTTTCTCTAAATTCGTTGGAGTCGTGAACTGCCGTGAAACACATATTTGAATTATCTGTCTTCTGATCATCATCTCTTGAGGATGAGTCTGAGTCATCTAGAGTAGCAGTAAATGCACGTTTTCGTTTCTTTGCGGAATCATTGTTAGTAGGAAGATTTTGCCTATCTGGATGCGGACAGTCTCTTTTGATATGGCCTGGTTCATCACAGTTGAAACATTTGGTATAGTTTGACACTACATTCTGATTTCCAGAGTTCTTATAGTTGTTTCTCTTGATATTATTCATCTTTTTGTATTTCAGGAATTTTCGAAAGTTCTTGGTCATAAAGGCTATCTCTTCATCATTGTCGCTGTTTGAGTCTGATCCATCGGTCAATGCATTGAATGCCATTGATTTCTTTTCATATGCTTTGCTTTCTCTTCTCTCAATCATTTGGACTTCAAACGACATTAGATTTCCAATTAATTCTTCTATCTTTAAGGTACTGATGTCATTTGCCTCTTCGATCACAAGTGTCTTTTGATCCTATTCTGGAGTAAGAGAATTTAAGATTTTTCTAACTTGATCTTCTTTCGAAAATTCCTGTCCCAAGAATATTAGAGAATGCACAATATTCTGAAATTTACTACACATATTTGAAATAGACTCATTAGAATTCATTTTGAATAATTGAAACTGATTTGTGAGCATGGAAATTTTGGTCTATTTAACTTTTCTTGTTCCTTCTTGAGTAACTTGCAAAGTTTTTCAGATTTCATATGCAGACTTACAAACTTACACTCTATTAAATTCATTCCTACCAAGTGAATAAAACAAAATATTCATAGCTTTAGAGTTATTTTGTGCAACAGTCTTTTGCTCAGCAGTCCACTATGCAAAATCAGTTGTAGGTTCAAAATATTTAGTCTGTGTGATATTCCAAGTGTCTAGTCCTATAGATTGTAAATATATTTTCATCCTACATGCCCAATATGCATAATTACTGCCATTAACAAGTGGTGGTCTGATAGTAGACTGACCTTCTACAAATGAACTAGTGACAGGGATAATAGAACCAGTGTTGGTAGTATTAACAGTACCAGTGTTGGTAGCCATTTTTGAAAATTTTTCAAAATTCAGATCATGAGACTTTGAAAACCTTGCTCTGATACCAAATGTGAGAAATGCGGATTATGGATCATAAGGCTAGAATTAACACTAGAGGGGAGGGGGTGAATAAAGTTTTAAGGAATTACTAATTATTTTTGAGTTCATATTAATTTGAACACAAATGCATGCAATATTCAGATAATGATCACAGAATCAAACATAGATGCAGAAATAAAGTAAAAGCAATAAAGGAAAGAATACACCAGATTTTATACTGGTTCAGAGTTACCCTACATCCAATCCCATAACAAAAGTATGGATTTCCTTTCAAAATCAATTTTTACAATTACACCCTCGATTTCAGGCCATGAGGTACACCACTCCAGATTCACAATCCTCTGGGTAGAGATGCTCGATTTTACGGACAACAAGATCACCCAATTGATTTCACAGGCTACAATCACACCTTTTCTCACTTAATTTATTACAAAGAAGCCTATAACTCTGAGTAGCACTAAGATCTTGTTGAGATAGTGATAGAGAATCAAAGCAGAAATGATTTAACTAGATTTAATGGTGATTTTGGCAGAGTAATGGTAAAAATATATATAAAGAAATGTGAAAGAAGAAGAGGATGAAATCAAAGAAAATATGAATATAAATTCGTTTAAAATAGCTCCTATTTATAGTAGAACAACAGACATGTCCATTCGTGAAAAGATATGATGAATAGACACTTCCTTTGAAATTCAATTTTTTGAAACAAACTGCCACCTTATCGACAGGGGTATATTAGGGTTGTCAACGGGCCTATGTAATTTTTGATAATTCGTTTTTCCTTTGAAAATAGCTTTCATTTTGTATTAAAACTATTTTTAAACTTTATAAATATAATTAACTATAGTTAAAATACATAAATAAGCATGGAGAGTAATATTTTGGTATATATAAAATTTTACAATAATTTTATATTTAAATCTAAGTATAAATTTAAAAGTTAAATATATTAAAAGATAATTTAAAAACAAGGATAATTTGATTTTGAAGATAAAAATTATTTTAAGGCTAAAAGTATTTTAAGACCAGGATAGTTTTTTTGATTCTTTTAAAAGAAAGATTTTGAAATCATTTTGAAAACAAGATATAATTTTATAAAACATTTGAATAAAAGTTAGTTGATACAAAACAATGTTCCACTAGATTTTTCGTAGGTTCCATCATACTTAGGGTTCCATCCTTTTAGCAGGCTCAAAGTGGATTCCATTCCACGAATAAATTGGATTTTAAGATGCCAGTGCTTTTCTAGGATTTTTAACAAAATTCCTAACTAAATTACTTATATGGAAATCTTGAACTCTTGATAATCTTGATACTCATGAGTCTTCCATCTTGATGTCTTCAGTCTTAAATCTCTATACTGTACAGTCTTCATTCTTGGTACCTGCATGGTTAAATCTTGCATATACATATTATATCTAAACTATAATGTTAGTATTTATATTTTATAATCTTATTCTAAGGTTGTTGTCATCAAAACCATCTTCTCAGGGACTAACAATTATATCCCTACGAACACAAACCAACGAATCATCATATACGAAGCTAATCAAATTATAGCATTGTATAAAAAAATGAATAAGAGAAATAAATCATTACAACGGAGCCTTGAGCGATGACTTGGAGGAGGGATTTGCAACGATCGACGAGGTGGCCTATTGGGGGTTTGCCGCTGGGGCTTGGGATTTATGGCAACGTCAAGGGAGGAGAAGGAGGAGGCAGCGTTCGACGTCAAGGGAGGAAGGGGGTGGGCTCTCGGTGATTGACGATGTGGGATATACGGTTAGGGCTTGGTCGTCGGCTTTGGATTTGCAGCGGCACCATCGTGGAAAGAGGAGGCGGCAGCAATCAAAGTTGAGGGAGGTGTAGGCAGCGACGACAGTCGATCTTTTTTGTTATTGAAAAAGTGAAGAAGTAGAAGACATCGATTGGGGTATTATGGTTAGGCCCGATGCTTAACCGATGCCCGCGAACGCCATTACCTAGGTGTCGAAAGGGTGTCGGTATTCTTTCGCAAGTTGTATTCACCGACACCATTATGACAACCCATCAACGCCATGCTAAGGGTGTCAAAATGATGTCCGTAAAACTAGGTATGTAAATGCTGCATTTCCTAGTAGTGGTTAGAGACGTTTTTATGAAAATTCTAATGATTATTATTGATTGGTTAGGGTTCTGCTAGCAATATTTAGACATTTTTTAAATGGGTTTTATTGTTTATCGCAAAAGGAAAAGAGTGAAAAGATGTGCATTGATCTTGTTGTTTTTCTTCTCATTTATTCTTAGTCAAAATGTAACACCCCACTTCTATATACCCATACTATTCAAGCGTATTACGGAGTAATGCTGTCTAATAATCGGAGAATGAGGCTATATGGGGTACACACGTGAATATTTCCTTGGATTAACACTGGTACATTTAAAAAACATCTAATAAATAACTAATCTATATGTACACGGTATTAGTATAAAGCAATGGACATGTGTGCCTCCAAGAAAGAACAATACATAATATACAACAAAATAATAGAGAACATAAAGTCAATCGTAGTGATAACATATAATATATGAATAGATTAATGTTATAAGAATACAGTACAACTCAATGTAAATTATATACATATATACAATGAATCTCATATCATATACAATCCTAATATTGTACTCCCATAAGCCCAATAAAACACAAGCTGGTCATGTCGTCCCCATACCTGAAATGTCTCGGAGTGACCCGAGTATTATATAAATAATAAACGGATTAGATTATATCTGAATCAAATGTTGATGAACATACGATATTCAGTATATACTAGTTAATAACATAATAATGTTATCTCATACAAACTCAAATATCATATAATGTAAAACATCACAAAACCCAGTTTAAAATGTTATCACTCACATAAAAACTCATCAAATCAGAATCCACAAAGTTAAGTCAAATGGGTGAATCATATATATCCAGAAATCATCACGAGTTATAAGGTGAGATGGCCTATAGTATTATCCCATCAAATTCAACCTTATAAAATCACAAATACGAATCAATCACATACCAAATCAAATCAATAAACAGAGGCTATCTCTAAAATATCGATTCAAAAAAGCATGGATATATGGGGACTGACTAAATTTAGATTCAACTGGTCTCTAGTCTGGTCAACTCATTATAGGAAAGAGACATATATGCCAATCTACTACACGTACATACCCCAAAGAAAATAGGGAAACTGACAGCCGCCAACCGCAAGCATGCTCTAGGAACATAGATCTACTCGCCTACCATTGAGTAACTATCTATTCCTATAGTCTTTGAGGTGTATGCCAATCTACTACACTCACATACCCTAAACTGGATAGGGAGACCGACAGCCGCTTACCTCTAGCTTGCTCCAGGAACCCATGTCTACTCGTCTACCGTAGAGTATCGTCTATTCCTATAATCTTTAATTACATTGAGAGCATCGTGACTCCATTTACCAATGGCTCATCAATGCGTAGCCCGGTCACGACCCTGGTTTGCCCATAGTGGTAACAGACTACTGGCCTACGAGACATAAGGGCTATGGACAATAACCCATCTACTACCACTAATACTGTGATGTACATTAAGGGGACATATAACTGCGGTGCCGGAGATCCGGGGAGCGAACCCACAATCAGTCCACCAGGGTGGATACTGGCCAATCTGGTTTACTCTCGAATAATAAAGAGAGTTAGACACTATGTGGATGGTCATATAGTACTCATAACCTATAGCTACATATATCTCTAATATAAGCCGATAAACGTCTCTCATAAGACAATATCTAGCAATATGATACTCCTCACCGCGTATACCATATACACATGAGTGAAATCTCCATTTGAGTGATATTAACATACAATAAATAATCAAATGAATAACATAATGGTGTCTCATTCCACCACATGTTACTTGGATAATTATTCAAAGCTCATAAACTAAACTCAATCCACACTAGATATCTCTATATGACGAGTCCGATGAATAACCAGAAAAGTATTACCGAATGCCCCATCTCAAACGGTATTACTAATCCATTTATCTAGATTTCTCGTCAAACAGAAGTGAAATATAATAGAATCATATCAAGGATGTTATCACCATATCATATTAAATTCATCAATCAAATCAAATCAAGTCAACAATGAATTATTCATAATATCAAAATTTGTATAGGATATAAGAAATCAGAAGATATGGAAATTATACTTTAATTCCAATTCCAATTCAAACACTGCATTAATAATAAAGCTCGATGAAATAGTTCTTTAAATAATTAAAACAAATATTCATATAAAATATTTAAAGATCTATTTATAAATCAAATGTACTAATAGGATTTTTACCATAATTTCTACAATTGATTACAATTTCATAATATATATGTATATAAACTTTAAAATATATTATACTTATTTCTAATCGTCAATATAATTCAAAGTCCTCGCTTACGAGCCAAACCAATAAAGAATATAACAATTTCTTTTGGAATTGTTCAAGTTAAGAAAATTCTCATATTGTAAAAGAGATTTCACTAAATACGTTTGTAATAAACATTACTTAAAACAATATTGTTATTTCCATAATATATTTTATAAAATAACTATATATTACATTTTCCTTTATAACAAATTCAAATTTATAAGATTTTATAATATTGGTTTAAAAAGAGTTCTATAACCAAAAGAAATCTATATTCATAATTTTAATTTAATTTATCTAGATTATTTATAATTTAATAAAATATTCATAAATACTTTTAATGAGATTTTAAAACTCTTAAATAATACTTCTAAGCTTGTCAGACATTCTTTAAAACAAGAAATAAATAAATACCTATATATAAATATTATGGAGTAACATTACTTCATAAATATATCAACATAACATCACTATCTATATAGCATGAACCGAGTCGAATTCCGTTGAACTCCGATCTTTTATAAAATATACATATCCACCAACAATTAAATATATAGTATAATTTGCAAATGGATAGAGCTCCACTTGTAAATTGACACGTCCAACCAATACAAACCGACAATTATCCGAATATCATCCGATTTCAAATATATTTTTTCTTAAAAGAATCCGATTTCAAATACACACACACACACACACACACACACATATCAACAGTCCAAACACAAACAATCCTAAACAATCAACTAAACCAAATGATTCAACCAATCAATTCAACAGTATATATCATGTGATTTCATTCAACTATGAAATTTAATTAATAATTGGGGATAATTATATATAAAATAATGTATTATAAAAATAGTTGTGAGTATATAACTCACCAAAATTCCAAACGAGAATGACATCAACTACTTTGCTGCTCTTCATCGTTGCACCACAATCACCATCGTCTGCAGCCATGCTAAAGCCAACCCGCCACTTCCACCATACCCCGTTGACCAGCTCTAGCTTCAACCTCCAGCACAAT
This sequence comes from Allium cepa, assembly GCA_030765085.1. Taxonomy (NCBI): domain Eukaryota; kingdom Viridiplantae; phylum Streptophyta; class Magnoliopsida; order Asparagales; family Amaryllidaceae; genus Allium; species Allium cepa. The sequence continues at coordinate 850,941,584 of CM060938.1, forward strand.
CTGACGCAACCATTGCACTGCTATCTCTTTCGTTACCGCCTTTAGTCGCACGTGAACATAGCTTGGTAGCGGTTTCCATCTCGAGCGAAAACTACTCCTCATCGCTGCTTTCAAATCGTTTGTCGCCAGCAAACTCTTTTATTAGGAAGCAACTCCTATTCGAACATGAGCTTCCCAAATCAATCGCAGCCTCCACCTTCTGGTGCTCGGTCGCATGCTCCAGCCAATGTGCCCACGACATCACCCAAGCGACTGCTACCAAACGTGTGCTAAGCCTCGACGTCAAGGTCCAAGCGGTTACCTTTTATCTCTAGGCCATGCGTGCATTTGTTTATATATATATACATATATGTGTGTGTGTGTGTGTGTGTGTGTGTTAATTAAAGTGTACACGAATTTATAATTATGGTTTCCTCCAAAAACGAGGAACATGTTTTTGGGTAATAACTTGAAGAAGCGGGGAGGAAGTTCTGGAAATAAGAAGAAAGAACCGATTAAAATGAGTTTGGGCAGATTATAATTAATTTCTTTTCCCATTTATTCACTCTTTTCTTTCAACAATTCATTTAATTTATGTTGCATTTTTTTCCAATTTAATCTTAATTGGTATATACCTCATTCTACAAATTATATTTCAATAATCACACAAGTTCATTTTATTTCATTATTAGTTTAATTTAATTTCCATTATTTTGATATCATAATAATTCATTCAATTTCTATATATCAATCAAAAATAATTTATTAATTTAATTCAGTTTAATTAAAAAATAAAATCTTTTATTAGTTGCCTTTAGTTAAATAATTATTCGTATTCAAAATTAATAATTATCGGGTTGATTGGAATGATAAGCCACACTCTGTTTCTCATGTTTATAATGAGATAACCAAGGTTAATTCTTTGCCATCTGCAAGATGGAAGAAAATTATTTAGAATACTGCTACATCCCTGAAGGATAGCCTTATGCTGTGGAAGATGCTTAATTAGGCTTTGATAACTAAAGATATTATGGGTAGGTATGGGCTAAATCTTAACATGTTGTGTTGTTTCTGTGGTCTCCAAACTGAAAGCTGCAACCATATATTCTTTAGTTATGCTATGATTCTCCCTATATGGAAAAGGATAATGATTAAAGTTGGAAGTAGCATTTTTTCTGGTGTTTCTGAGATTGATTGGAACCTGATTTCTCATTCCATAAGATGGAGAACTTGTGAATCGATCCTAATAGAGCTTTGCTTGAAGAAATACTTAACTTTGATATGGAAGGAGAGGAAGCTTATTTGTTTTGTGAACAAAAGGAGAAGTTTTGATTTTCTATGGCATGCATTGAAATATGAAGTGTATAGTAGTAAAAAGAGGATGACTATATTTCCTGATGCCACTATTTCTGCTTGAAGATAGTTATGTTTCCTTTTTTGGTTTTTTTATCCTTTGTCTCCCTTTTTTGTTCCTTTTCTTCTAGCTTGTGTGTTTGTTGTTCTTCCCGTATATTTCTCGTGTTCTTAGCTTAAAGCTTGTTTTGAGCTAATTTATTTTACTGTTTTGGTCGCAATAAAATCTGGCAGGGGCCTAGTCAACCTGCTGGCTTTGCTAAATAATAATAATTATTATCAAATATCAAATTCAAACAATTTTATTTTAATTAAATTTATTTATTTATACAGCTCACAAAGCAAGGTTGTTGCAGACCTTTCTCTTACAAAAATTGCGTCATCGCAATTTCTTATAGTGAGACGCCGTATACAACTCATACCCTGAATTTTTATTCTTTGCATATGATAAAAATAATGGAATTTTTTTCTAACTCTCGAAATTTTGAATTTTTTTGATAGAATCTCCTTTGTATGAAGGGACTTTTGCAATTTTCCAAATATGTTATAAACAACGAGCGTTATGGCACGCACTTCATGCGTGTTAAAAGCATCTATATTATTTTTTCTACAAATCATATTTGTTTAATACGTTCAAAAGAAAAAACAATTTACATAAACATTTAGTCATATTTTTGTGTTGAATCATACATAGTTAATTTGAATTTTTATTTCTAAGTTGCACTATCTAATTTTTTTTGTAGTTTAAATTTTTATCTATGTCATTATTAATAAAAAAATGAATTTGTAAATTAGTTTATTTATCAAATCATATTTCTAAGTGATATTAAGACTTGGTAAATATTTGTAGAGAAAATTTTGAATTTGTAAATCAATCTTAATTGTCAGATCCTATTTTTAAGGCATATTAAGTTTTTATAATATTTGCAGAGAGATATTTTTGGTATTTCATGCTGAAACCAAAAGAGTTTGACATCAAAACAACTATTAATAAAGAAATATATATAAGGGCATTTTTGGAGCTTCACGGTCGGATCAAAAGTTTGAGCTTCCAAACCAACTATTAATAAAGATATACATCGACCATATGGTCGGAAATACAATATTTATCAATGTTTCTAACATTTTTATATTATAAAACATTAGGCATACCTTTTAAATAGCATTTAAGCAAGTTTGCTTATTATTAAACGAACATAAGCGAGCAACATCGTCATTAGTAATTCAAAGGAGCATCTTCAAGTACCTATCTCAGCTCAAATTTCGATTATTAGCTTCATATAAAGAAGTATAATAAGCATGTACTTGAATATGTAAAAGAAATGCAACTTTATATTTTAACCACTTTTCGACAAGTTTTCAAGTGGTAAAATCACTAAATCAAGTTATGGTTTCTAAAAATAAATCATCATATAGCGTGTCAGCTTTCCAAAACATTTTTCTGATGGCAAAAGTATCAAGTATTTTTTTTATTTGTACATTCCTCGTTCCCTATGCTGCCTTAAAAATTGTATTATCATGAGATAATTCAATAGCACTTAATTAGGAAGATAAAAGTGTAACTATTTTAAAGCGGGCTTTGATTGTGTTAGTGCTATTTCCTAGTACTAACTTGAATGAGAAATGATGTTGTTATCCCCTTATATAAACAATGTCAAGTGGTGATAAATTATCAACATTCTTTAACTGATGTAATAAAGAAGCATTACAAAGCAACTGTCAATATGTTCACAATGAATACACGTGTAACTACAAATCCAAACAAGCAACCAAAATAATAGCATAGAGGACCTAAACTGCATCATATACCTACAGTCACAAATTTCGTACATTTGTACAAGTGGAAATTAGGTTGAAGGGCTTCTATTTTCAGGTAATAAGTTTTAAGGACAATACTTTTGAATAATTAGTTTTAAAGACAATTTAAAGAATAACGATAAATTCATTTATCTTTTTAAGTTATATAGGAAAATGATAAATCCTTTTAGCGTTATTTCTATACAACTGAAAATGATAAATTCTTTTATCTTTTTCCTGTAAAATGTCCTTAAAACTAATTTTTCAAAAGTAGTGTCCTTAAAACTTATTACCCTACACAAATAAGCCCTTGAAGTGAAAATCCCCTTTGTACAATTTGAAATGCCAGAATACAAGGCAACAAAGGTAATAATTTACAGTTGGTTCATTAACAAGAAGTTACTACAATACTAATGCTTCAATATCCAGGTTGGTCCTAGGAGTTTTGGTATCTAAAATGAATTGCAAAACTAAGGTTATTATGCTATTATCATTGATTAAATCATCAAAATAATTATTATTTTTTATTACTAATTATTAACATCGAATAACATTGAATATTAATAATTATTAAAATAACAAAAAATACTTTAAATTATAAATATCTAATCAATTACTTATAATTTAGAAAAAATATTTCCCACGATAATTTAGAACAAAAATTCTTTTAACATACCGATTCAACTAAAAAACAATAACTATAAATTGCTATGAAAACAAAATTAGTTATTTATCAATAAATCTTACATTAACTAGCCATTGAAAAAATTCATTAACTATTACCAAACCAATCCTTAGTATACAATTATTTCAAATAAAAAATTAACTGCATCAATTCTAATTTAATTCTTATTATACAAATTAATCTTTAATATACAATTAATGAACTTAAAATTAGAACATATAGATCAAAATTGGCACTGGAACATAATGCTACTTACAAATTACAAGTGCATCAAACTTAAAATTAGATAATACAAACCAAAAAGTTTCACATTTTTATACAAATTTTAAAATTGCCACTTGATAGGTTGCTAATAGGATAATTTAATAAAGACAGAGATCAACGTATCTATACAACAGACAGTTTCTAAAACAGAGTTACGAATGGAGGAAACAACCAAGTATGGTAATTGATAAGTAATAAATTAAGTACCTTTTCACTTTTCAAAAAACAAGCAGCCAAAGTAACAACCGAAGATGGAAGAAGATTGCTTTGGAAGATGTCTGTGCGACTGTGCCCTAGATGTGCTAGAGGCTGGAGCTTGCCGTCGCAGTCGAGTCATCATCCATTGGAGTCGCCATGTAATAACTGTCGTTTGGAGTCATCGTCGGCCTTCGCTATCAATTATCGTCAAGTGAAGTCTCGATAAATTTTTTTCTTTTGCTGCGGATCGAGATCGTGGTTTTTTTTCCTCTTTTTGCTACGCGTTTGGTAGTGAAGATGGTGTCCTAGAATTTCCACGACCCAAAGCCATTGCTTTGCTAGCTTTACCCAAAGGTCGATCCTGTCAATATCCTTTCAAAATTGCTTGATTTTTTTTCTTCGTCAAATATTTAAAGTAAGGATTATCTTGAACTAAGAATATTTAATTGCTTAAGCTAATCTAATGACCTAGGTGTTGAAAGAAGCATGCTAATATTATCACTTCTATGCTTTTAGCACTGTCTAACAATATTTGCATAAATAGTCAAAGGAGAAGAACTCATATGCACACAGTCAAGCACACATACATACAAACGTATAGACATAGGCAATAGTCTTTTGCTTTTTTTCTTCAGAACTGATAATAACAGAAAGGAACCACATAAAGTAATCTAACACGAAAGCATGTAATTCATTGCTTCATCACAGAGGAAGTAACAAAAGTAAACTAACAGTATTTTAGTCCCAAAATTGGTCAATTTAAACACATTAGCAAAGGCTATATGCCACTATTAATAAGTGAACGTGTGCATCTATATACATGTTTGTGTTCTATATACTAGAATTGGCCCGTGCTTCGCACACGAGCTGTTTACATAATTGTAAACGGAAAGCAAGGGCATTTTCGGAATTTTTTAAAAGACGCCGAGTAAATTAATTCAACGAATTTTCTTTATTTGTAGTAAAGATAAGGTGAGGTGGCGTGTTTATATTTTTGCATTAAGTGCTACTTTTGAAACCCACATACATGGTGTCCAGAAAGCGTATACTTGTTTGTTCATTTTGCTTTCTTTCCTTTTTTCTTTTTCAAAACTGAATACAAAAATATATGAAAAAATTCCACTGTTAGTTGACTTATTTATGGAAATTGTACCTGATATGATATGAAAACCTACCTATACATGAGCAAAACACCCAGCTAATGTATCGATCAAATGTGAAGCGATGTTTGAAGGCTATTACAATAATATTTTTTTAAGTTATGGAAACTAAACTGATCAATTATTCATATTTAAATCATCCAAACAAATATATATATATATATATATATATATATATATATGAAAATGCTTCCATATAGTGCAGATAACACCTATACCAAAAACATGTTCACGATAGGCAATAATTGAATGAGTCAAAGGGTTAAAAAATTATCTCAGAGCAAAGCGGGTGCTAGTAAAGGAAACCCGAACCTCATCATAGCAGGCCAACAATATAAAGGACTGAAACCCATTTTCTTTATTTTTTAATTGTACCGAGTTCTGTATAAATAATCTTCCATATAACAGATTGTATTATCATTGAATCGGATCAATAAAGTCACTTTTATACATTTTCTCTTTTGTATCACTTTCTAATTTGGTATCGGAGCAAAACTATCGCCTAACGGCTAAGTGCCATGTCTGAAACATAATCAGAAATCGCATCATCACTTGATACCAGGTTGCACCCCAGTTCTCATCAGAGTTTACACCTCAACATTTGAGAAACCGGTTATTTTTCAGTTATGAAAACCCACAAGCCGTCAAGAAATCCAATTTTACCTCAAAGAAGACAAAGTGCCTCGCCAAGGACTGGTCAGAACAGTCTCATCATCCCAGATCTGGCTGCACAGTCCAAATCTCACAATATGAACAATCAAGAAAGAACTCCTTAGAGCATTCTTTTCTTTCTTTTCATCTGATACAGTTTCCAATTGCCTCCATCAACATCTTCCTTTGCTTCTCGAACAATGGCAGAGGGAAATGAAGATGAATCCTCAACATCACCATCTGCTCCGAAACCCTCTAAATCGGCCAAAATGAAAGCAATGCAATAGTAATTGTCAATCCCAAAAGTCAAATTATAACAACATAACTAGATGAAATAATTATCTCTTATGGAAATTTTAAATTGAAACAGCCCTAAGAGGGTGTGGTCTTGATGATTACATCAAAGGAATAGCAGTTATACCAGCAAGAATGATAGAGAGAAGTGAAGGAAGACTGATCAGCAATAAGGATTTCACAAATCATCAAAGACATGACAGTTTGCTATTGTCTTGGCTGCTAGCATCTATCAGTTCTAATCTTTTACCATAACTTATTGGATGCAAACATCACATGACATATGGGCAACAGTGGAGCAAATTTTTAGTTCACAATCAGCAACAGCTGCTTATGTTCTATAAAAGACAGTTACAAAATCTAAAGAAGGATAGTATGTGTATGAGAGAATATCGAACAAGATCAAGTCATTGTGTGACCATCTTGATGCAGTAGGTCATAAGGATTCAGATACCGAGCAAATACTTACCATACTAAATGGCTTGGATGAGGAATACGAGGCAGTGGTTGCAATATCTCATCAAGAGAAACAATACCAGCCATGCAATATGTAAAAGCAACACTTTTTTCTCATGAAGGAAGGATAGATCAAAAGAAATCAATTAGTGCAGATTTAATAGTGAATCTTGCATCAAAAAATAGTGGCTATGGCAAAAACAACAATAATCAAAACTATCAAAGTGGTGGTTCAGGTTCAAAAGCAAGAAGTAGAGGAGGTGGATGGAGTAATAGCAACAGATTAAGATGTCAAATCTACAAAAAATATGAACATGCAGCAAACAAATGTTATTTCAGATTTCATGCCTCTTATATACCCAACCAACAATCAAATTCACAAAGAAACTTCAGTCAATGTGCAAATATGGCAAATATATAGTCAGAAACAAAAGGAAAATATGATAGCGGCAAAAACTATCAAAGTGACACGTAAATCCAGAGGATATAGAAGATGAGTGCCGGTACCCTGACTCAGGGGCCATAAACCATGTTGCAAGCAATCTTGACAACTTAAACCTCGAAAACAAGGAATACAGAGGTAAAAAAATCCATACATATGGACAATGGTGAGTCAATTAAGATCACTCATACAGGTTTTGAAAGCATAAAAGGAAACAGGCAACTATATCCATTAAGAGTGCCGCAAATCAAGAAAAATCTAATGAGTGTATCTCAATTTGCCAATGATAATAACGTTTATTTTGAACCTAAACATTGCTTAGTTAAAGATATATTTACTAATGAGTTATTTTGCATGGTGAAGTATAAAAAGGACTCAACAAGTTCACTATTGTTGATTCAAGAGTCTCTAGAAATAAGGATTATTGTTGTTGCTATTTAGAGATTAATTAGAGTAAAATGTGTAGCAATGATTTTGACATCTGGCATTATAAGATGAGGCACCCAAGTGAAAGTGTTGTAAAGAAAATTTTGTGATAATAAAATTTCTTTTGAAAATACATCAGTATCTTATTTATGCACATGTTGTCAATTAGGTAAAAGTCATAAGTTAACATTTACTAACTCTGAAACTGAATATAGTAAGCCATTAGAATTGATAGCCACAGATCTGTAGGGCCCTACACCTATCAATTTAGACTATGGATTCAATTACTATGTATCTTTTGTTGATGCTTATTCCAGGTACACCTAGATAATTTTCTCAAAGCAAAGTCAGAGACAACAAAAGTGGTGGTGCTCTTCATAACATAAGTTGAAAATCAAACAAATCATCAAGTCAAAGTTTTTCAATCAGATGTTGGAACAGAATACAAGCCACTAAGTGAATATTTCAAGAAAAGAGGAATAATACATAGAATAACATGTCCACATACCTCAGAGCAAAATGGATTGGTAGAGAGAAAGCATCGACACATAGTGGAGACTGGTCTCACACTATTAGCCCAGGCATCCCTACTTTTAAAGTTTTGGCCAGATGCTTTTAGTACCATTGTGTATTTGATAAACAGATTACCAACCAAAGTCTTGAAGAACAAGTGTCCAATTGAAAGACTGTTCAACACAAAGCCTGATTATCTTAATCTGGAAGCCTTTGGCTGTTTATTTTTTCCTTGGCTCAGACCATATAACCCACACAAGCTGAGCTTCAGATCATCTCCCTACACATTCATTGGTTATGCTGAAAATCAGAAAGGGTGCAAATGTTTAAGTAGCAATGGAAAAGTAATAATACCCAGACATGTCATATTTAATGAACATCAGTTTCCTTTCTCAAGTACAGAAGTTAAGACATCAAACAAGATCTACAATCCAAAAGTCTCAATACCATCAATACATATATATCAAGATCAATTTATTGATAGTAGTACAAGAGATGCTCTGAATGATTCTAATCCATAACACACAGTGTCTGATTGCAGAACATGTCATGAACTATCATGTCAACCTGAATACTCAGGTCAAGGTCATAGTGACTCACTTGAAACTCATCAATATCTAAAAGAGCAAAATTCATCCAGACCTCAATAACCTGCAGCAAAAAATATCCCTACTCACAGTGTAGCACCTGCAAAATCTCAACACCACATGATTACAAGAGCTAGAAGTGGTTATTTTAAACCAATGATATATGCATCAGACATAGAGACAGAAGAACCAGAAACATATGATCAGGCAATAAAGAATGAAAAATGGAAAGCAGCAATACGAGTGGAGGACAATGCACTGATGAAAAACAAAACATGGGAACTAGTCCCTATACCTGAACATAAAACATAGTAGGATGAAGGTGGATATTCAGACTCAAGAAAAATTCAGATGGCACAGTTCAAAAACATAAAGCAAGATGGGTGGCAAAAGAATATACTTAACATCAAGGGTTTGTCTTCACAGAAACATTCTCACCAGTTGTTAAACCAACAACAATCAGAGTGGTCCTAACAATTGCACTATATAACAATTGGAGAATCGGGCAATTGGATGTAAACAATGCTTTCCTAAATGGAGAACTCCAGGAAGAAGTATACATGGAACAACCTTATGGATTTAAACAGGTCAACAACATGTCAATGGCGTGTAAGATAAAAAAGGCAATATATGATCTAAAGCAAGCACCAAGAGTTTGGTTTGACAAACTCAAGGAAACTCTGACCAAATTAAATTATCATCAAACAAAATCTGACACCTCTTTGTTTACAAAATATAATAATGATAATGTAACATATGTGCTAATTTAGGTTGATGATTTCATTGTTACAGGAAGCAATAAAGAGGAAATCAGTAGACTCATATAGCATCTTGACAAGCAATTTTCAATTAAAGATCTGAGAGATCTTAATTACTTTTTAGGAATAGATGTCAAAAGAATCATTAATACAGAACTTCACTTATGTCAAAGAAAATATATTTCATAAATTCTATCCAAAGCAAGAATGGACAAAGCTAATATACACCTACTCCTATGATCAACAACTCCAACATATCAAAATATCATGGTGAACTAACCACAATTGTAAAGCAGTAAAGAAGCATAGTGGGAGCTTTACAATATGTTACAATAACAAGACCAGAAATATCATTTAGTGTAATAAGGTGTGTTAGTTTATGAAAAACCCACTGGATGAGCATTGGAAGGCCGTGAAAATAATTTTAGGATATCTCAGAGGAACAATCAACCATAGGTTGATTCTTAAGTTAGGTATTAGCATCAATATAACTGGTTTTGCTAATGCCAATTGGGCAACATATTTAGATGAAAGAAAATCTACTACTGGCTACTACATATATCTTGGAGAAAATCCAGTTCACGGTGCTTAAAAAGCAGCCAACTATATAAAGATCTAGTAAATAGGTAGAATTTAGAAGTGTGGCAGGCACAACTACAAAAATCAGGTGGACAGAGTCACTGTTAAGTGAATTAAAGGTCAAACCAACCAAAAAATCAACTATATGGTGTGATAATCTAAGTATAGTTTCACTGACAGCAAACCCTATTTTACATTCAAGGACAAAACACATCGAAGGAAAACTGAAGGTTAATCACTTACCTGCAACTTGCCAAAGAGCATATGTGTTGACTAAGCCACTCTCAGCCAAGAATTTCAACCAACTCAAAAAAGATCTGAAAGTCGAAGACATCAATGATGATACGGAGAAGTATAAAACTATCTCAAGCAACCCTTCAACAAAATCTAAAACAAAGTCCGAAGCGACAAAGGCAAAATACAGCAAACCCTAGCTTCATATTTAACAAGTGCGATTTAGCAAGTGCCTATGTTTGAACTAGTGAAATACAATAAGCAGAGAAACTAAAGTGTTTTCTCTCAATCTAGCTAAGAATATCGTAGCTAGGTCGAATAATTTTTAGAAAACACTAGCCGCAATTGAGGGGGAGCAATAAGTGAATGAGTCAAAGGGTTAAGGAAATATATCTCAGAGCAAAGCGAGTGTAAGTAAAGGAAACCCGAACTTCATCATAGCAGGCCAACAATATAAAGACCGAAGCCCATTTTCTTTATTTTTTAATTGTTTAAATACTTTACCATATAACACATTGTATTATCATTGAATCTGATCAATAAAATCACTTTTTTACATTTTCTCTTTTGTATCACTTTCTAATTATAGGAAATGTTTGTTAGGTGTGGCCCGTATTGTATTAGAGTGGGTGTGTAGATTGGATTATGATTAGTCCCACATCGTAAGATATTCTAAAAGAGATGAGCATTATATGAGATTGGTAGCATGTAACAATAAGGCTTTCCTTTTGTTACAAATAAATGTTGCCATGAAAAAATATGTGCTCTAAGGTGATGTAGGGATATTCAATCATGACGCTGGCACCAAAAGACATTCGTTCAGTGGTCTTGCCTCTTCTATACTAAACGAAGTACTCGCATATCGGAAGATGCGAGGGGGTGCCGAAAATTTCAACATCGTATTAGAGCCGATGTTTCGATGAGACCAATATAATGCAGCATTGACCTAAGTATGCTTTAGTATGTGGTTTGAGCTCGGGATTCTCATTAAGGTAGAGTTATAAGTTAGAACGCAGTCTGCCCCAACTGTGGAAAAGAGAACTCTTTGTGAAACAGCTTGGCCCAACTGCTGGAGGTGGTAGCGACCTAATCCAAATTGCTAGATGTGTTAGTGATCTTATCCAAGTGTTTGAAGACTCTGTATAACTTCAAGTTGAATTGAGAAAATGCTCGCCAAGGTGGAGATCTTTTAGGTGTAGCTCGCATTGTATTAGAGTGGGGCGTAGATTGGATTATGATTAGTTCCACATCGTAAGATATTCTAAAAGAGATGAGCATATATATGAGATTGGTGGTATGTAACAACAAGGGATTACTTTTGTTACAAATAAATGTTTCCATGAAAATATATGTGCTCTATGGGGATGTAAGTATATCCAATCATGACGCTGGCACTAAAAATGTTTCATTCAGTTGTCTTGCCTCTTCTATACTAAATGAAGTGCGTGTATAGCAGACGATGCGGGGGGTGTCGAAAATTTCAACATGGTATCAGAGCCGATGGTTTGATGGGACCAATATGATGCAACATTGACCTAAGTATGCTTCAGTATGTGGTTTGAGCTCGGGATTCTCATTAAGGTGGAGTTATAAGCTAGAGCACGGTCTTCTCCAACCGTGGAAAAGTGAACTCTTTATGAAACAGCTTGGCTCAACTGTTGGAGGTGGTAGCGACCTAATCTAAACTGCTTGAGGTGCTAGCGACCTTATCCAAGTGTTTGAGGACTCTGTATAATTTCAAGTTGAGTTGGGAAAATGCTTGCCAAGATGGAGATCTGTTAGGTGTAGCTCGCATTGTATTAGAGTGGGTGCGTAGATTGGATTATGATTGATCCCATATCATAACATATTCTAAAAGAGATGAGCATATATATGAGATCGGTAGCATATAACGATAGGGGATTTCTTTTGTTATAAATAAATATTGCCATGAAAATATATGTTCTCTAAGAGGATGTAGGGATATTTAATCATGACGCTGACACCAAAAGAGCTTCGTTCAGTGGTCTTGCCTCTTCTACATCAAATGAAGTGCGTGCATAGTGAAAGATGCGAGGGAGTGCCGCAAATTTCAAAAATGTTTACCGAACATTGTTTGTACAAATTTGAAAAATGGCAACTACTTGCATTAACTTAAAGTCTTGATCTAAGCCAGATTTGCAAACGAAATCCCCACTTCAAACTTGTTATTTTATGTTTCATGCACGAAAAGAAGAAGACAACTACATCTGTTCTTAAATTAAAATTATTGTTTTTATTATTTTAAAGATTGGTACAAGTATTGATTCAGCTTACCTTAATGCATAACAAGTACCATTATGTTTAAAATTTATGTACGTCTGCAAATTAATGGCAATATGAATTTATGACATGTATGTGAACTGAAGATTACATAACCAAATAAAAATAAAGTTCAATAGCGTATAACAAGGTATAAGAAATATTTTTTCCAGATTTACAAAGCGCAAGGCGTAATTAGTTCCACAAATTCCAAAAGCAAGCTCTGGCATTTCGAAATTTTTTTGCCACTCCTGCACTTAGCATCGCAGCAACCTAGCGCTGTTTTCTCATAGGCAGCATATTTTTTTTCAATCTTTGTTGCCTATTGCAGCAACTGTTCATAATACTATTGTAGCAGCATAGAGCTACCGGCCTACTTTATTTTATTTTATTTTTATTCTCCCTGTTTACAATTTTTAGTATTATTTTATTTATTTATTTTAAAAAATAAAGAGAGAAGAGAACAAATTTTTATTTCATTTATCATGAGAACAAATATTCCATTACATTCGTTCCTTACTTGTATGTTAGAACACATCTGACTCTATCTGGACTGGTTTCTATTACACAAATTCATAGCTTGTGACACCTGGCTTGAACCATTTACATGGATAACTATTTTCATAACTAGTATAACCGCACAACGGTGGAAAAACCGACCGTTATGTTATTTGATATAAAAGAAAAAAGTATTTGTTAGTTTTTTCCTTTATTATTAATTTAATGAAAAATTAACTGCATTTTAAAATAACTGAAATTAATTGAAAATGTGTAAATCCGATTTTACTAAGGATTGTAAATGTAGGCCAGCTTGATACTAAGGATCCATTATCAATGTATGAACCACTCACAGACATACATACACATATATGTATCAAGAATGATCGATATACTTTTAATTTGAGCTTCTTTATAGCTCTAACTCATTATTGAATTTGAAAAAAAAAATCAAACAAATATTATCTTAATATATGTCATCATATTTGTGAATATTTAATCAAAGAAGATGAAAAATGCAAAAATTGATGTAATAAATAAATCTCATATTATTGAACCACAGTGTTTGAATAAATTATCTTAAAGTACAATATTATTTAAAAAACTAACATTGCTGAAATAAAAATAAGAAGAAAACTAACATTACCGAAGCAAAAAAAACTAAAATTTTGGATTCTGCCATTGCTGATATTTCTTCTAACAAGAAGCTTGATTCGACCACATAATCAATAACAGATTGAGACATAACATTGACTTTTTATTTTTTTATTCATGTACTCAATTTGGGCAACACCAACTCTGAAAAGATGAAGGATCCATAACTGCTCCTTTAGTTTTTGTTCGTATATATCTCCATCATTCTCAATCTTATGAAGGTCATCCACGATGCAACCTATGATTTCCTCTGATGGTTCATTGAAAGCAGTAATCCAAGCTTCAGCCGATGGATCATTAATTTTCATTACCATGATGTATCTACATTAAACAAACATATTATTGTATATATTAACGGTTACTATAAATAATTAACTCCTAAATTTTTACCTCAAAATACAAGTGCTTTCATTCTGTTGGCATGCTTCACACCAATAGCTCGATCCTACAACTTCAATTATCTTTTTTTGCAACTCTTACAGGCTTGATACCAATTTTTTTTACTCTGAATGTAAGTTATGTAAGCAAACACGCCGAAGAATGCAGACTATGTATTGAAAAAATGAAATAAACAATCATTATGAAATTATTAATGTATAATATAGTTCGAAATGATATGGACAAACCTTATCATGACCGAACGTTGGATCATTTATTATATGAGAAATCATGACCCTATCATAAGTGGTAGATGCGATTTTTTCGTTTTGCCTTCACAATTGTAACGACTTCTAAGCTTTTTAGCTTCTAGTATGCCTGGATTTATAGATAAATTGCTTTTACTCAATGTTGATAAAGGTAAACCTGTAGTAACATTAAATAATCTTAAAATATGATGGCATTGCAAGGGTTAAAAAAAATAGAACAATTTTTACATTGAAAATCTCCAACTTTTACATATTTAATAGCTACTATAGAAGATTCATCAACCATTTCTAGCAACTCGGCACCAACTTCCATAACAAGTTCTCCCTATAAAGTCACATTAATGTTTTGGTTCTGTAAATTAAAACTAAGCATAAATATTTTGATTAAACAAATTAATTGGTTTAATATGTTTACTTACGGATCATCTACCATGGTTATATCACGTTTTGGAATACTTTCATTGTTGATTTTTCTTCGAACGCCTTTGTTTGATGAGACACTTTGAACAAGGCTGATTACAACTAAAAGATACTTATGTTAACCGAACATGCAATGATTTATAAAAAATTAATAATATGGATGCATTACTTACAACTTCCTTTCCTGTAATATATTTTTGAAGTTGGTGAATCTTTACAAAGTTGTATATGATGTCAGATGTACTAGAGTTTGCATCATCCACCCAATCGACTAATGAGTACTCATTTATAATCATCTCATATTTGTTTTTATAGTATTAAATTCTTTATTCACAGACTTAAGAGTTCCTTTAGAAATATAATAAGCTTTTCCACATTCAAATATAGGACAGTACTTATCTGCAGCTTTATTAATCATTTGAGTTTGAATTTGGGTACCCTATGAATTTGAAGAAAACAATTATTATAATAATAACTTAATGATTACACAACTAGAGAAATATTATTGAAAGCATTAAGATAAAAAACTTACATCTTCATCGGTGAATTCTATATAAACACGCAACCTTCTCTTTTAATACTTTTGTAAGATCTCAAATTGCCTTTATTTGTCACTCGAACTTTGATGATCCAATAATGATGGTATGGATTCAGAAGTACAAGAGGAAGAATATTTCTAGCCAAATCCATTAGAGTAATAGAGCTAATATTGATTAATGCAATATTAGAAAAAAGACATAATACAAAATTAAACAAAGTGAGCTCAACAAGATTATATAAATGATAATGCAACAATGGCATGTTAAGTGTATTAAATAATACAACTATTAGGGGAATTGAAATCATCCTCCACCACCACCCTATTACCCGTCAAGTCGAGGAATCCTCGCCCAATTAGAGACGGGTCCCTATGGATACCCATCCTGTGGATTAAATTTCCATCCCTAAAGGATATCTTATTCTATTCATGGTTATGATAAGCATGAATAGAATAGGATAACCTTTCTATAATTGTACTTTACTTTTTCCACTATTCACGAACTTTTTGCGTACTCTTCCTTCTTCTTCCTCAATTCTACAGAACTCAAAACTCCTAAATTCCTAAACCAATTTCCATCCTTCCTCCTTCAAACCCTTCCATCTCTCTCCTACTGTCGCCGCCCTCCACCACCATCCAAGGCCATCTCCTTCCCTCCTCCTCTTGGCCACCATCCACCACTCCAAGGCCGAAAACCCCATCCTTTTCCCTAGGCCATAGCCGAACCCATCACCACAAAAGTCCATCAGTTCAACCCCAAGCCTCTACCCTAGCTTAGCCACCCTCAATCTCCTTCCTTTGTCCACCTTTACCGCACCCAAACCCAACCCAAAACCCTAGGAGTTACCCATATCTCCTTAACACATTTTTATATAATTGTCATAGTCTATACAGTACCATAATTTCTCCATAAATTAAAGGGCTATTAGAGGGCACTCCATAGTGTACGGGACAAACCAAACTCGTAATGGACACGATAAGGCATATGACAAGGCATGAGAGGCAATGCCCAGAGTAGATCTGTTTTTAATGTAAGTTCGAATTTATCAGTCTACTTGTTGTAAGAAAACATAAAAACGTAACTGTTGTTAATATTGTTAATTATGACTTCCGCACGCCATTATCAATATAAAAGCACATCACATATCTACACATTATAGATGTGCTTTTTGCCACTCTAATACACCAAAGTAAACAGCATTTCAGAGAAACAAGATGCTTCAATTAATCTGGTGGAAAGAAAGAAAAAGTGTACTTGATATAAATAATAAAGTATATAATATTTAGGTTAAATATCATACCAAAATATGTGAAAATTATAATTGTCAAAACTAGATTTAAGTTTGATCCACTTTGTACGAATTCTAATATGTGGTGGCACAACTATAAAGTGCTATGAAGCAGGAAATATAAGTTGCATAAAATAGTTTGTTGAGCTAATGGGAACTAGATGAAGTTGTGTACCAACCTTAATAATTGACTTACTATTATTATTTCCACATCTAACTGTAAATAAATTTAATGGTAATGTGTCATATTATGGTGAGCCAAAAAAAGCTACAAGGCCTGGATTATTGAACAAAAATTAAGTAGGGAATTTAAGTACTTTGTGTAGCCAATAATAGAAGAGAATATAAGTACCTTCAAAAACATTATAACAATAAAAGTCTTCCAGTTTACCATTGAAAAATTGAAGAAAATAAAACTTAGCGAAAACATGGACGGATACATAGATGACTCTACCTTGGCTACAACAAGGTAACTAGTTAATTCATATCATTTATACTCCTAAATAATAAATACATTAAAATATGAATTTAGCTCAATATGTTCAACGAGTACAAATTATATTTTTTACCCTTGTTTTTCCTGTCAATACAACAGTTCAGAGCAGCTACTTGTTTTAAGCATTTTTTACAGTACAATGTACATAAAAGTTTTAGAATTTGATATACTGGTTAAATCTGTTACATTATGTAGCTACAACCGTATATAGCAAACAAAGCTAAAAATATAATAGTATATAGTTGAATAGCTAGTGGTAATTAATCATATGTAGGCAAGAATGAAAACCGGAGTGTAGCAGTTGAAAACCCGAAAGCACATATGTTCAACGAAAAGAAAAAAGAATAAGACAAATGATAATACTAAGAAAGATACCTCTATAAAGTGTCGTCATCTAAATAACAATGAGGAGTATTGGTTTTTCTAGCAGTTGTAAATGGAGATGGGTTCATTTTATTTAGGCAGTTAAAAAAATATCTCTAATCAATTCAAGCTTAAATTTGCATATAGATTTTAGACCAGGTAAAAGGTGTTCACCCATTTGAAATCGCATAGACATTTTATCCTAATTCATAGCCAGACTGATGCATTACTTATTTTCTTGCAGAAGCAAATGTGGGTCTAGAAACTTGCTTCTGGATCATAGTTCTTTATTTGTGATGCGTAAATGATATCCTCTGCTACACCATTAATGTATTCAACACTCTTTTTCGTCGACAAGCAGATGTGGGTACAGAAACCGACTTTATAATCTATACATTCTGTATGTTTAATGATTGCTTACCATCTAGCTCGCTTGTAAGTAAATATATGTTGTTATTGATGGAGCATGGAGTTGAAAGCCGAAGATTATATAAGATGCTACACAGAATAAGTGACATGGCAGAAGGTAAGGCATATGATGTTACGAAACCATTTATGTTTGACACCAAGCTCAAAAGGTAGAGAGTAGACAGAGTTTAGATACACCTAAGTGGAGCCTCTCGTGTCATATAAATAGAAAAACAGCCAAAGCAAATTTAATACCGAAGTTATGGTGGTGGCACGTTCGATATATAGCATAATTAACAGTAGGAAGTATTGGAGATATGAAAAATGAATATGTTCAGGGATATAAGTGCGTCAAAGTATTTGACAGTTGTATATCATTATTGTTCTGGATTGATCTAATTTTCCAAAGCTAACGCAGTTTACAAATATTTATAGTTTGCCAACTGTATGTTGAATTTATGTGATTCAAATATTTTCCAGAGAAGACAAGAAAATAAGTATTTGATTCATTCAATCAATTAATTAGGCTATATATAGGAGGGATATGTGTGATATCTTTTAGAGAAAGGAAACTAATTAATTGCTAATCAATTAACTAGTCAGATCTGCTATACGAAGATAGTCAAGTTTATACATGGAGATTGATTTGAGCAATGAAAATTTATGGAAACATAGATTTTTTGTCATTTATGTGCATTGGAATCAAATCAGGTAATTTGGAAAGGTTCTCAAATAATCTGATGATTAATTTTCTTCATCTCAAAGCATCCTTCATTTTCATGCCTATTTAAATGAAGTTCATCTTCATAAATGTGAGAGGTCATCCACCATTATCCTCTTCTTTAGTAAACCCTAATTTCTATAGTCAATCAATTAGGGGTTTTGAGCATAAACAATTCTTTAGATATATTGATTATTCAATTTGTAATTTTAAGTTAGTCTCCCCACTTTACTACCTATAATTTTGTAATCTTCCTCTTTTGTATTCTCTTTCTTCAGTGAAATAAAGAATAGTTATTGGGTCCGTGGATGTATGCAATCTAGCTGAACGTTAAATCTTTGTGTTATCTGCTCTTCTGTTTTTCTTTGTTTGGTGATTATTTTTCATTGAATTTTTGGTTGATAATCAATCGACAAGCTAGATACTTCTTTTGATTGTTTCTTCGCTTTAGCATTCCGATGCAGATTTGGAGTTAGCGCAAAAAAATTGAATTTCTTCACAACACTGTAAATCATTGAATTTACTAGGAGCACGAGTTATCATCCTAGTCATTAAATATAAATTTTCCCTATTAATAATCTTAAGCTTTCCCTTAGGAAAATATAATTAGCTAATACAACATAAGACCTCCCCTCCACCTAGTCGATTGAAACTCACGCAAAACAAATTTAATGAATATAATGAAAGATTCAATGTAAATTAATAGCCACGAAGTCAATAATTAGCTCTTGGGCATATTACAAGACCCTAATTATATTGGTAGACGCATAGAGTTTGAAGTGGTATCTTTTGGGCCAGGCTTTATTAAGAAAAATATTGTATTAAAATTTGATTTCACGTTTAGTTCTTCCTATTACTTATTTGTTCACTACTGCCATGTATCTAAGGTTGAAAGTAATGAGTGTACTCTGTTTTAATTATAAAATATTGATGCATCACCATAATTTTGTCAATGTCAAGTCACCACTACTAAAAGTTACCATTAAATAAATCCCATGATCTACACTGAAGTGCAAATATATTGTTATGTTTTAGACGTGTTATTGAGTCCAAACTTATATAGCATTTCAGTCAGTTAACTAACAAGGAAAAGCACATGTAGGGTATATTAGTATAGGTAAAAACTGTACAAATTAAGAGTTAGTATTGTATCACTATTCGGAATAAGTAATCCGTAAAAATTCATGGTATCCAACTAATTCAATATATTAAAAAACAGAGTCGGGTTAAAAATTATGCATTATTTCTTCTACATAATCATAATTAGTTATATTGAAGACATATACTATATGTGTTGATAATTAAAATATCAGATGTCTTCATTGGCTACTCATGAGCAAGTACTGCTAGTGCTAGTATTTTGTCTTATTATCCATATAATTAAAGAATAACATAACTTTCCTTGCTAAATTATGATAAGATAAATCAATTTAAGAGATTCAAACTCATTGCATTAATAAATATTGAAGGAAAAAGGACTACAAATTTTATGTAAAGCAAGTGCATACTGACCAAATGAATAGCTGACTTCAGTAATGTATAATAACACTACAATATTGAGCTATTGCCTATAGGTACTATGAAAAACTGAATGAAAATATAAATCTAGTCAAACCTAGAATGTACTGATAAGTCTTCACAATAACAACTAAAACATCCAAACACTATTAAGTCAGCATGTCTAGTAATACATCATGATAATACAATGTCCTACAAGTATAAACATTCTTCCTAAACTGTTATGAATAAGTAAATAAAAAGAGAATGCAATTAAATAGAAGAATCCATTGAAAAAGAAGGGAATAAAGAAAAGAATATAAAAATAAGATAGGAGATTTTACAACATAGTAGTAATAAGCAAGCTCACATATAGTTTAAACTTAAAATGCAAATCAAATATTTCACTGTATTATATTTGATATAGTTTTCAATTCTCAAATATGTTCTTGATAGCTTTCTTGTGGGCTTAAAAAGCATGAAGATTGATCTTCTCCTCCTTCACGATGCCAGCCTGCATTTCGTAACACAAAACTTGAGTTATATTTGCAAAGCCAGTAAGAATTATTGAGTTTTTAATACATAAAACAAAATTTGTGTACCGGAATAAGGAATGTCTGAAAGTTCTTCCTCTGATCATCTTGCAGTTGTATAACCTGCATAAAGATAAGCATTACGAATTAAGAGAGAAAATACATGCAAAGGAGCTATATTTTGAAAAAATTCATATTTGATCATGTGCACACACCATATGTTGCATATTTCATTAAAAAAATGCAAAAGTATGTCCGTGGATGCGGCGTAGTGGAAAGGAGGCTTGGGTTCTGGAAAAAAGATCCAGGTTCAATTCTTACCATGTAGTGAAAATGAGGCTTGAATCAGCGGACGTCTTTACTATACCATCCTCTGGAGTTTACCGGCCCATCGGGTTCTCCTGGGTTAAACAAAAACATAAGTACATATTTTAAGCAATATATAATATGTTTTTTAAATTAACTTTGAAGCTTGGGCTTAAATCAAGAAACAACAAAGTAAAATTAGAATTATAGATTGGACAAAGCATCTCTGATATCATCTATTTTAAGATCGATATGTTGAATTTTTCTGTTTGGTGTGATTTTACATAACAACGGCAGGCATCATATAGAACTAGAGCGCAACTACGTCAAAATTATCATAACATCGTGGATAGCTTTTGATAAATAAAATAAGCATGCAAAACATATTGAATAAAGCTGCAAGGTCATATTCACTTTTTGGTATGATCGCTAATTCTAAAAACGTCTGACATTCATACAAGATTACGTTCAGTAATCTTGAAAATTAACTTTCATTTAAAATATAGCATGCATATCAACATTAATTTTTGTTAAGTTTCATAAATTGCTAATTTTAAATAAAAAAATTATTTGAAAATTTGAAAATAATAATAGTTGTTTTTACTTACCATTTATTCAAGAGACATTGTGTTAACTGGCATTTTGGCCCAGCTACAAGACGACAGTCGAAGACATTATTATTAGCGCTAGACAAGGTTCTGACCTCGAAGAGCCTGGAGGTGTTAGCAAGTTGTCAGGCCCATTAGAAGGACGTTCGGCATAAAGGGACGTTCGGTATTGAATATCGAACGGCACCTAAAGAATGTTCGACATCCTTGAACGTTCGGCATACAAGGAACGTTTGGCATCCATGAACGTTCGGCATACAAGATACGTTCGGCACGTATGGGTCAAATGGTATTTAAGAGCGTTTGACTTCTAGAGCGCTCGGCATTCATGCTTCACTCGGCATTCCTGAACTGTTCGGCATTACCAGCCTCGTTCGGCCTACACCCCTCAGCCTCGTTCGGCCTACACCCCTCACTCAACACCTTGCACCGTTCGGCACAAATCTCGTGCTGCATGTAGAGCATCCGACCTTACTTCGTTCGGCACGCAGAGCGTCCGGCCTCACTTCGTTCGGCACGTAGAGCGTCCGGCCTCACTTCGTTCGGCATAAAGATGAAGGTTCGGCGTTTGGTCATTCGGCCTATTTGGGTCGACACACGGGGCTTACTCCATTTGGACCGAGTTATTCAGCTACCAGGCCCACCAGGGAAGTCCAACCCATCTTCGTCTATAAATAGAGGGGCGGGGGCACAGTGAAAGGGACTCTCTTTTCCGGGAACACTGGGGAGACTCTGCCATTTCTTATACTCTCCTCTTTTTAATTCAAACTTGTATCCAAGTGATTGATTTACGGATTGTATCTGTATTCAAGTAATTGAGAAAGCAATAAAGATTAAACTCAAAGTAGATGTAGGCAGTTACGCCGAACCACTATAAATCTGGTGTTCTCGTTTTTGTTATTCTTTTTCATTGAATTACACTATTTTTCAGTCCTAATTTACTCTCTTCATTAATCTCTCTACATAACTCTACTCAAGGGTGTTAGTGACCAATTTTGGTGCTAACATTTTGGTGCTTTCACTGAGAATTGAATTCTCAGCTTGATTGGATCTCATCATCTACTATTGGATTTCCATATTCGTGAGATAGATCCAGTTGTCTAATAGAAAACTTCCTACTCTACTCAGATTTGAAAGAAATCTAAAGGAAGATGATAGCCGTAGATTGGATTCACTGATGTACGCAAGATTTGGCGATTGGATGTTAAAGTTTGCACTCAAGTTGAATGAAGATCGACCCTCCTCTAAAGGCAATTCAACCGATCGCCCCAGAAAAAGTCTATGCCGATCGTTGCAGAAAAGGTGTATGCCGAGTTACACTTGGCCGATCCATCTTGGCCGAACACTCGTGGCTGATCCATCTTGGCCGAACACTCGTGGTCGATCCATCTTGGCCGAACACTCGTGGCCGATCCATCTTGGCCGAACACTCGTGGTCGATCCATCTTGGCCGAACACTCCTGGCCGATCCATCTTGGCCGAACACTCCTGACCGAACCATCTTGGCCGAACACTCCTGGCCGATCCTCTAGGCCGAAAGCTCCTCCAGGCCTAGCATACCTCTAGGCCGAACGCTCTTCCAGGCCGAACATACCTCTATGCCGACCACCTCTATATTGCCGAACGGTATTGTATATGCCGAGCGGCATCCAGACCGTTCCAAACTTAAGTTACACCGGTCTCTTATACGACCCCTATAGTGAATTCAAAAATCAACTTAATAAAGGAACATTCTATCTACTTCCCTTACATCCCCTGATCGACCGGGGCATAGAGGATCTAGCGACAGCTTCTGAACGACAACAAGGGAGCGGACAAACAACTGCTACTCGAACGATACTCTCAAAGGGATATTATATTGATCACTTGAGGATAATCGACCTCCATATATATTTTAGCAGCCGGTTAGTTGGAGAGCCTCCAACGACCATGGATCGTCTCTATGACAATAATGAATCTAAATCAAAGTGTGGAGGAGCAGAACAGACTAAGGAAAATAACAATGAAGGCCCGTTGACTAAGGATGTAGATCCTAGTAGCCGAAACAAGACCTCAAAATTTGGCTCATATGCTCTTTGAAAGATTCAATTGACAACCTCTACTTGAAGACTCACGACTCGGAGTGATATTGGAAACCAACCTCGAGAGAGTACACCAAAGTCTAAAGAAAATCAGGGGAATGTTGTATATTCCCAAATGCTCACTGATCCTAACACGGGCGATTACAAACACCTCCGAGGTGTGATCAAAAAGCTGATCGAGAAAGTAAAGCTTCAATAGTATGTACATGTCCTGCAGAATGGCGGGCAACGAATATCCGATGCCTATTAATAAAGGGCTATGATTATCAATTGGACTACTGACGGCCGACATCCCTTTGAAAGGAGCCAAGGGCAAAAGTCGAATAGCAAGAGACTGGATACTCAGATTTGGTCACCAACCAATCCACGCAAACCATGATCGGACGTGTGGAGTACATCTAGATGAGAATAATTCAATCGCTCATCATCAATCATGTGCCTTTAATTTAGGGCCAAGAACTAGAGATTGAAAAGCTCATTACGATTAGAGCCCAAATATAAAGTCGACATGACTGACCATCTATTCATTGACCTCCACGTTTGACTCGGAGACCTGAACAAGGCTTGGAATTAGTATGGCCTGATCGCCCACTCAAATCAAGACATAGAACAAAGTTTGACAAAATACAGAGGCCTCTTCTGAAGCTCAGTGACGCCAAGATCTGTCTAGAGTGGACGTGATTTGATCATCTACACACCAAATCCTGCCTTCAACACAGAAGAAGGAGATACGGAGCAAATTGTAAGAGATTCTGCTATCTAACCCAACACGGATGTGATCCAACCATCTGTCATATACCTCCTTCCTTGACTCGATTGGAAGAGCTATAATTACCAAGCGGACGAGAATCGATCGTCCATTTTTCAAATTTCGTCCCTTGAGCTGGGGGCAAGATCCCATTCCATGAGCAAACGTTGTTCGACTGTTCATTCGACAACATTAGCCTCGATACGGTAGATGAATACAAATTAAAGAGTGGAAATACGACTACTATCAACTTAAACCTCCAAGTCCCCAGAGCGCGGACTGGAGTACTCTAAGTCCCCAGAGCACGGACAAGAGTATACATGACTTAAACCTCCAAGTCCCCAGAGTGTGGACTGGAGTACTCTAAGTCCCCAGAGTGCAGACTAGAGTATAAACGACTTAAACCTTCAAGTCCCCAGAGCGTGGACTGGAGTACTCTAAGTCCCCAGAGCGCGGACTAGAGTTAAACGACTTAAACCTCCAAGTCTCCAGAGCGCGGACTGGAGTACTCTAAGTCCCCAGAGCGTGGACTAGAGTATAAATGACTTAAACCTCCAAGTCCCCGGAGTGCGGACTGGAGTACTCTAAGTCCCCAGAGCGCGGACTAGAGTATAAACGACTTAAACCTCCAAGTCCCCAGAGTGTGGACTGGAGTACTCTAAGTCCCCAGAGCGCGGACTAGAGTATAAATGACTTAAACCTCCAAGTCCCCAGAGCGCGGACTGGAGTACTCTAAGTCCCCAGAGCGCGGACTAGAGTATAAATGACTTAAACCTCCAAGTCCCCACAGTGCGGACTGGAGTACTCTAAGTCCCCAGAGCGCGGGCTAGAGTATAACCGTCTCAAATCTCCAAGTCCCCAGAGTGCGGATTAGAGTATAAATGACTTAAACCTCCAAGTCCCCAGAGTGTGGACTGGAGTACTCTAAGTCCCCAGAGCGCGGACTGGAGTATAAATGACTTAAACCTCCAACTCCCCAGAGCGCGGACTGGAGTACTCTAAGTCTCCAGAGCGCGGACTAGAGTATAAATGACTTAAACCTCCAAGTCCCTAGAGCGCGGACTGGAGTACTCTAAGTCCCCAGAGCGTGGACTAGAGTATGAATGACTTGAACCTCCAAGTCCCCAGAGTGCGGACTGGAGTACTCTAAGTCCCCAGAGCGCGGACTCGAATATAAGTAATTCGGATCTCCTAGTTCCCTGAATATGAACTATGACACAGATGACTTGAATTTGTCAAATCCCTAACATACGGGCTAGAATGTATTCTAAGTGCTCGAAGCACAGAATGGAAGTTCAACAACTCCCGAAGTGTTTCCGAGTTATATGAAGATGGACCGAGAAGTCTATGTTACTCACAACTGCTTGGATCAACATCACAATCACAAAGAAAACTGAACAATAAGAGTCTTTTGTAAGACGGAAAAAGGAACTAAACTTTAATGAGAAATGAGTTCCTATTACAACCCCTCCAAAGTTCGGAGTCGACATTCTATTTACAAGGACTAAGGAAATAGATGAAAATAATTACATGACTTAAACTAACTCTCGTTGAACGAGGATAGTAATCACTTCTTGTACTTCTTCAACTCCTTTCCGGACGGCTCCTCTCCATAGCATTTACCCTTGGTACTCTTCTTTGATAGAGGGGTAGCAACTGAAGAAGTACGGGGAACTTCCATAGGTTTGGACCCGCCAGGAAGGATGACCTTCAACGGCTTGTTCAAAGGATCGTCCAAGTCCACAACTCGGGGCTCGACCTTGACCCTGACCTTCTCTTTCTCGAGCCGCTCCTTCATGCTCAATTCGGATGTGTGATTAGAGGCGCCTGTAATTTCTACTTCATAACCCCCGTCGGTATAGGAGGAGGTTCCGGACTTGTCTTCATCAAGCGCTCCAATCACCTGAGCGCGGACGGGAGTACTCTAAGTCCCCTGAGTGCGGACTAGAGTATAAACGACCTAAGAACCTCTACATCCCCGGAGCACGGACGGGAGTACTCTAAGTCCCCAGAGTGCGGACTAGAGTATAAACGACTTAAACCTCCAAGTCCTCAGAGTGCGGACTGTAGTACACTAAGTCCCCAAAGTGTGGACTAGAATATGAACGACTTAAACCTCCAAGTCCCCAGAGTGCGGACTGGAGTACTCTAAGTCCCCAGAGTGCGGACTCGAGTATAAAAGACTCAGAAACCTCTATGTCCCCAGAGTGCGAACTAAAGTGCTCCCAGTCCCCTGAGTGCGGACTAGAGTATAAACGACCTAAGAACCTCTACATCCCCGGAGTGCGGACTAGAGTGCTCTAAGTCCCCTGAGTGCGGACTAGAGTATAAACGGCTTAAAAAACCTCTACATCCCCAGAGTGCGGACTACGGTACTCTCAGTCCCCAGAGCACGGACTAGATTATAGAAGACTTGAGAAGAACCTCCAAATCCCAAAAGCGGACTAGATTACTCTAAAATCCCAGAATGCGGACTGGAGTATAAACGAGTTGACAAAAATCCCTGCGTCTCGAACTATGGACTAAAGCATAAACCGTTCGACAAATCTCTAAGTCCCCGGAGCATGGACCGAAGCATGAGTACAAATTGGGCGCGAATCAACCGGGGGGAGAATAACACTAAGTCACCAGAATGCAGAGTGGTGTATAAACATCGATAAATAGACGAGTGGATTCCGACCATTCTCTATTACGCAAACTTCGGCATGGAATCGACCGAAGGATTATTAACCCGCTAAGGATGGAGTTCGACCATCCAACTAGTGGCCTGACCAAACCAATGCTGGGAGCATGGGTACAAATCACTAAAAAGCTGAATACGACAGCTTACTATAGCTCTAGCGTGGCGTTCTTTATAACTTGAAGCAACGACTGCAGGGAAGCCTCAATACAAAACCAATCGAAATGGCATCCAAAGCTACGAGCAATCGATTATATCATACCTCAGATCGAGGGTCAATACCGATCCGCACCAAGCACATACGAATGTGACTCGGATGTTTCTTGAAAAACTATGACCTCCGGAGTGTGGAAAGGAGGGCAAACCATGAATACTTGGTTAAAAATTCTCCAGCACCCTCATTCGATTCGCCAGGAGGAGTATGAAACTGGATGAGCATAACCCGACTGCATTTGTAGCCAACTTTACCCCGAGAACTGAATACAGAGCATGAACCAAAGTGGACGTAGATGACCATCCACTGTCCGAATTACGCCCTGAAACTGACTTGGCATCGAAGTATTCCTCTTGGAATGAAAAACCACGATAAAATCCGAGATAGGTGAGACCTAGTCTCCCATCGATTGACATGGTCCCACGATTCAACGGGAAAGAGAGTAAAGCTAAAGTGGGCGTGGCTGGCCTTCCTACTTATCGGTATATGCCCCAGACCTGGGGGCACGAGCGAGGAGAAAGATGAATGTGAACCGACTATTCACCGATCACCTCTATGCCTTTGGAACTTAGGTGAAAACATAAACATAGCTAGGACGAGACTTAACCGTGCATGCAGTACATTTATCAACCCGAGACTGGGAGAAGACGCATGGTCATCCTAAAACTGGCTACGATAGCTCAGTATTAAAACTTATATATAGTGCTTACAGTTGCTCAAGGAGACGACCGAAAGGATGCCTAGAGATTGAATCATTGAATTGACACCTTAGCTCATGAGCAATTGACTTTCACTCCAACCCGAAGGACGGGTAAAGGATCATGAATGCATTGAATAGAAAGTGCGTTACTCGAATACACAAGCAAATTCAAACTCATAGCAAGATCCAGCTATACAGTTGCACGCCACTCGAGGCTGACCCCCACTCGACATTTCCTTCAATGCGCTTTTAAGCCTGATCTTTGGCCATTTGTTGATAATCTATTAGAGCATTCAGAGTCCTTCGCTATTAGACTTAAAAACTCATGACAAGACTCTAGGGTTCGACTAGAACAACCATCATTATTGGTCGTCCCAACCATATTTCATATTGAATGTTATGCAAAATAATTACATCTATACTCAAAGAATCTGGGATGGCACCTGCTAAGGTGACGGTCGACATTACACTCAGCCATGGCGACCCTTTCCGGGTGCTGAATATCGGATCACTACTCAGTGTAGTGATGATAAAAGAATTAGTTGGATTTTCTGAATAAATGATGATATGTTCCCTTGGACCCATAGCATATGTGATTTCATTAACTATCGCAAGCCATGCATTGTATATCAACCCGAAGCTACAAAAGCTAGCATAATATCTATTGATTTCACCACGAAAGCTCCACTCTTACTTTTAGGCTCAATCCATCAACGTCTATGCCTACCAGCCGTTGCGACAGGGCATACAATGACCTGAGACGTCTGAAAGACTACTTAAATAACATATCAAACTAAGCTAATTCAATATCACTTATTTCCCTCGAAGGGCTATCTAAGGACGGAAATCAGCAGACCTCACACCCAAATTCACTACCTCAGAACACTACTCGAAGAGTAGCAGAGAACCAACCATAAGATGGAAAATGTACGCGGATGGAGCATCCAATGATCAGTGTTATGGCATAGGAGTCATGATAATAACTCCTGAGGAACGATCAACCTGCTACGTCCTGAAACTCGATTTACCTATAACAAACAACGATGCTTAGTATGAAGCCTTGGCTGCCAGCCTCAAACTTGCTAGAGGATTTGAAGTGAAAACTTTACATATCTTTTGTGATTCTTGATTGGTAGTATACAAATTTAAGGAAGTTGATCTTGCTAGGGGGCATTGTCTTGTTCCTTATCTCGACCAAGTCCAAGGGCCACTAACCGACTTCACGTATTACATCATTACACACCTCAGCGAACAAAATGAAAAGGTGTCATGGTTGACTCCCATCAAAGACTATCTACAATGAGGAATTCTTACTGAACGGAAGAATGGAAAACGACAGATCCTCCTCAAATCTTCATACCAAATCATCTGAGAATAAGTCGTTTGTCAAAAGGAGTTTATCCATCCCCATGCTTCGGCGCATCGCCCATGATGATATCTTGAGCAAATTCTATGAAGAAGAATGCGGTAATAGCATCAGGGGGAAAACCATGATAAAGAAGATACTTTGCTACAGGTATTACTGGCCAACTATCAATCTAGATACGGTCGATCATGCTAGACAATGCGAAAAGTGCAAGATGTTTGCAAAAATCCAAGAACCCGACCGATGGAAATTACTCAAATGGCTAGTCCACGGCCATTTCCCACTTGGGGGCATTGACGTCCTCTTCTTACCAATCCTAAAGGTTGAAGCTGTGAACAAAATCATAGAGTTTTTACTGAAGAGGGGTTTGGAAAACTCCTCAAGTGGCTGATTGCAACCCTTATTTCACAGAAAATACAAACAAGGAATCGTAATTGAATTGCAATTAAACTAGACGGAGTTGGCGACGACTTATGAGCATATAAAACGCATTCGAGAGCCAATGGAAATAACATGTACCCAGACGTGCATGTGTATATCCTAACAAGTCCGACTTCTTGAAAAAATTAAATTCTCACTAAGGGTTATTGAGAAAATACTAGATCAGATAGCCGAAGCTTACTAGGTCTGTAGAATCAGACACGGATGGCCACTGATGAACTACAACCTTGGATTCATAACACTGGGAATCGACCAAGCATCATGATGACCAAAGAAGGATACGACACCTTGGGAGGATAAAATTAAAATGATTGTTCAAGGAACACGATGGATTTCTTTCTAGAGACAAGGAATACTCGCTGATTCAAAGCATGTCACGTTGCTTCACACGACACACTTTGGGGGGCAAATGTTAACTGGCATTTTGGCCCAGCTACAAGACGACGGTCGAAGGCATTATTATTAGCGCTAGACAAGGTTCTGACCTCGAAGAGCCTGGAGGTGTTAGCAAGTTGTCAGGCCCATTAGAAGGACGTTCGGCATAAAGGGACGTTCGGTATTGAATATCGAACGGCACCTAAAGAATGTTCGGCATCCTTGAACGTTCGGCATACAAGGAATGTTCGGCATCCATGAACGTTCGGCATACAAGATACGTTCGGCACGTATGGGTCAAATGGTATTTAAGAGCGTTTGACTTCTAGAGCGCTCGGCATTCATGCTTCACTCGGCATTCCTGGACTGTTCGGCATTACCAGCCTCGTTCGGCCTACACCCCTCACTCAACACCTTGCACCGTTCGGCACAAATCTCGTGCTGCATGTAGAGCATCCGACCTTACTTCGTTCGGCACGCAGAGCGTCCGGCCTCACTTCGTTCGGCACGCAGAGCGTCCGGCCTCACTTCGTTCGGCATAAAGATGAAGGTTCGGCGTTTGGTCATTCGGCCTATTTGGGTCGAAACACGGGGCTTACTCCATTTGGACCGAGTTATTCAGCTACCAGGCCCACCAGGGAAGTCCAACCCATCTTCGTCTATAAATAGAGGGGCAGGGGCACAGTGAAAGGGACTCTCTTTTCCGGGAACACTGGGGAGACTCTGCCATTTCTTATACTCTCCTCTTTTTAATTCAAACTTGTATCCAAGTGATTGATTTACGGCTTGTATCTGTATTCAAGTAATTGAGAAAGCAATAAAGATTAAACTCAAAGTGGATGTAGGCAGTTACGCCGAACCACTATAAATCTGGTGTTCTCGTTTTTGTTATTCTTTTTCATTAAATTACACTATTTTTCAGTCCTAATTTACTCTCTTCATTAATCTCTCTACATAACTCTACTCAAGGATGTTAGTGACCAATTTTGGTGCTAACACATTGCATTCAAACGTCCTTCCTCTAATAATCTAGAAGGCATGCCTTTGGAATTTCCAATCCGTGCAAGTCTTTCAAAAGTAAACAAAGGATTGAAAGCATGATCCTCTAATTTTCTAGCTCTTGATAATGCAACAAACGTTAAACCAAGACTTTCTCGATCATCGGTATTAATGATTGCTTGATCAAGTGTTAGTTCTTGACTTTTATGTATTGTTATTGTTCAACATAGAGCTAAAGGTAACTTAGTTCTTGTGCATGTTATACCAGAAGAAGTATTCCAATTTACTATTTGTGGAGTTACTGGAATAATACTCATTCCCTTATGAAATGGAGTACCATCTTATTTATCAAAATTGATAGAACTTGATGACTGTGAATATACAATATCCATAACAGTGCCCATTACACCATTAACAAATCTATTTTGCACTGAAAGTTTAGATTGTAACATCCCTCGAGCATCTATAGAAAGATAAATATATCGTTCTAAACCTTTACATCATCAAACGAAGCATTAGATGTTGCTTCACAGTTATTGAAAGAAGGAATGCATGCAATAGGTTTTCTAAGTTGAACCAAACGATTTTTATTATGTTCATTAGCAGCAATTCTTGTTGGAAAAAGACAAAGAGCATTCTTAAAGGTTTCCTTCTCTCCATTCGATAAAATTGACCAATCTCTGGTTTTGGAAAGTTTCCAATTGTCTAAAGTAGATGTACCTCTACTCGGTCTTTCCAAATCTCCTCGTAAAGGTGCTTGCTCTTCTCCAACTTGATGGAACATATCTGATAGTCTTACAAGCTTATCAGAACTCACATATGCAAGTCCTCCACATTGTTGCAAGCGATTACCACCTTTAAAGTATAACGAACTATCACACATAGGAGGTAGTTGTCGCATATCACCGACTAAGACAATAGAAATGCTACCGAATAAGTCATCTACTAAAAAAATATCACGACACGTAAATCAATATTTACCATCATTATTCTACCAAGCATACTATGTTCATCTACTACAATCAACTTTGTATTTTTAAAGTCATCTTGCATACGATGACATTGCTCTAATGAAAATTCTTTGTAGGATGATTTTCTTTCCGTGGAGATTAAAAGTTCATGATGAATTATGCTACAACCAATATTAAATGTAGCCATTCCGATTGAAGCCATAATGCGAACTGCTTTGCTGGTTCCAAAATGAGTAACAATTCCTCGAACGATGGCATTTACAAGAGTTTATTTTCCTGTACCTGCACCATCGCAATAATCATTCGAATTGATTTTCCTTTAGATATGGCTTTAAATATCATATTATATGCAATCCTTTGATCTTTAGACAAGCTCTCAAAAGGAACAACAACAGAATTATTTATGGTCTCATTTGCATGTTCTATAATAGAACGTAAATCGGTATGGATAATATTACGTTCAATATCTATATTAGGATATCTCTAAAGTGCTTCATTCCAATTATGCAAAGTATCGAATTCTCTTAAGTCCATTTCTATCTCCTCTCTTAAAATAAACATTGGACCCATCACGACTGCTTTAATCCATTCTTCTTGTTGATTTTCTTCTACGTCATTGTTTATACTATCATCTTTGAAATCATCATATATAGCATTTGGGAGTGATTCATGTTGAATCAAACGTAAATAACATATCTATCACACAAGCATCGAAGTTTCCTTCTGTTTCATTAAGATTTCGATAGTGATGACGTAGTAGTATATGTATTTATATAAAAATAAAACAATATGTTTAAATTTTGATTTCAGATTTAAAATATAATTAAAATCAGCTTAGTAGTGTATACATCAAATTGAATGGATAATATTTGTAAAAGTTGATCTAATAAAAAGTAGAAAAATTGTATTACCTGTTGTTCGCAAAAAATTCCCAGTTTTCGCTAAATGAAGGAATATTGGGTACTTAAATCTGGTATTATTCATACAATTCCCTCTTTTCAAAACTTATGCCACCCTTTATTATAGTAATGAATGTTTTTTTCCATATCAAGTAGTGGAAGATTTTCATGTTCGCTTGGTCGTTCCATATACCTTATAATAAAATTTGGGTCTGGTTCAACCATATCTTCATCCGCTGTTGTATTTCAACATCGATTTATTGTTGATAGCTTGTGTTTTTTCAGTTAAGTAAGTTGCACTATTGTTCTAGATGAACTACTATAGGGTAAGACATCAAAAGATGGCATATCTCTTGTGCAGAAATTGGTAAATTTTGGTGATACAAAATCACTAAAAGAGGGAAATAAATACGCAAAAGAAAGAAAGAGAAGATTTTGTTTTCACTAATTAATAGGCATATTTGAATATGTTTATTTCTCTCTCTAATTGGCTAATCAAATTATTTTTGCCATCTAATGTTAACTTAGGCATTAAGTAATTAATTATATAAATAAAGACTAGAAGAGAGGGTAAAAGTGTGGTGGAAAATCTATTTGCTAATTTTCTCTTCTTCATCTTTGTTCTTTTTCTCCAACAATTTTAGCCATATAGATATTTGCTCCCTTTCTCAATTTGATTATTGATTCAATTGTATTTTGTTTACTTTAGCTTTGTTCTATTAATTGTAAATAAAATTTTGACGAATCGATAAAGTGGTTGGTTGGGTGACATATTTTGTGTTATTGTGTTTTGATTTCAATTCCGTTTTGTTTTCAATCCAATTTATCTCTTTGTGATTTGAGTGACAAAGACCCATTGATAAAAGCTTCCACAAAGCGTTACTATTTTCATAATAGTTTGGTATCAGAGCACAAATCATCGCAAACCTTAAAGTAATTTTTGTTTGAAAAATTATTGATGTCGGATATGATTTCACTTTTAAAGATGGCTATCTTGGATGGGAAAAATAGGGATATTTGGAAGCCTAAGATGGAGGATATTCTGTACCTCAATGATCTTCATGACTCAATTGATGGAGATGGAAAGAAGCCCTTTGATGCAGACGAGGAAAAATGGAAGAAGATGGATAAGAAGCGATTGCTTTGATTCGCCAGTATCTTGACGATTCAGTTTTCCATCATGTAGTTAGTTGTGAATCTGCAAAGTCTGTTGCAGAGCATTTGAATGAATTTCAAGATGTAATAAATCAATTAACAAATATGAAGGTCAATTTTGATGATGAGTTACAGGCTCTTTTATTGATGAGTTCGCTTTCAGAAAGTTGGGAAACTTTGGTTGTTTCATTGAGTAATTCCAATGCAAATGGAACTATCTCTCTGGAACTGTTCGAAGCAGTTTTTTGAATGAGGAGCTTAGAAGAAAAGGTCAGGTATGAAATCAATTCAAAGTGAGGCTATGGTGGCAAAAGGACTCGCAAAAAGATACTATTTGGAAGAAGAAGGACGCTAATGGTTAAGTTGTTATCACTTGTCATTATTGTAATAAGAAATTTCACATATGCAGCAAGTATTATGCTTATAAAAGAGACCGACAAAAGGCTGTGCATGGTGATACTAGTAGTGATGAACATGTAGGTTTTGCTAAAGGTATCGATAATTATGCTTCTTGTGATGTCCTCTTTAGTGAAAATAAGCCTTGGAAGATGGATTCGGGAGCCAGTTTTCACATTTGTAGAAATGTGAATTGTTTTTCTTCTTATGAGAAGTGTGTCAGCATGATTAGGACAACCAATGGAGAAGAGCTACCGATTTATGGTATTGGATCTATCCGATTTCGTATGCATGATGGTGTGGTTAGAGAAGTCTCTAGAGTAAGACATGTACCCACTTATTCGCATAACCTTATTTCTTTCGGTCAGTTGGATCGTCGTGGTTGCACTTATGAGACTCAAGGTGGAGTTTTGAGAGTGAAGAAAGATGGTCGTGTAAGGATGAGAGGAGTATTGGAAGAAGGAAACTTTTATAGCTTGGTTGGTTCTATAGTCGATAATGAAAAGCGAGTAACGGTTGAAAGACCTAGCCCACAGCAAGGGGGGAGGTTATTATGGTCACTGCTTAGATAGCATTGAGGATCATATTTTAGACAGGAGTCTTCATGTTGATGATGCTCGAGGGATCGATAGTGATCAGGTAATGAGCTCAGATCGAGTGATAGACGAGTGTCGAATTGCAAAATCCATAAAGACAAGACAGAGATCTTTGTGGTATTATAAACGTTTTTGAGACCGAATTTGTGTGGCGGACCTCATGTGCAAGATGCATCACTTGTAGACGGTGGTTGAGCTTTGTAATTTAGTGTGGTTGAGATATGGAGATTTGTGATAGATCTAGATATGGCAAGATATGTGATTTTGCGTCAAGGTGGAGTGTTAAATTTTGGTGATATAAAATCACAAATAGAGGAAAATAATATGCAAAAGAAAGAAAGAGAAAATTTTGTTTCCTCTAATTAATAAGCATATTTGAGTTTGTTTATTTCTTTCTCTAATTAGCTAATCAAATTATTTTTTGCCATCTAATGTTAACATGGGCATTAAGTAATTAATTATATAAATAAAGACTAGAAGAGAGGATAAAAGTGTGGTGGAAAATCTATTTGCTAATTTTCTCTTTTTCATCTTTGTTCTTTTTCTTCAACAATTTTAGCCATACGGATATTTGCTCCCTTTTTCAATTTGGTTATTGATTCAGTGGTATTTTGTTTACTGTAGCTTTGTTCTATTAATTGTAAACAAAATTTTGGTGAATCAATAAAGTGAGTGGTTGGGTGGAATATTTTGTGTTATTGCATTTTGGTTTCAATTCCGTCTTGCTTTCGATCCAAGTTATCTCTTTGTGATTTGGTGACAAATATCCATTGATAAAAGCTTCCGCAAAGCGCTACTATTTTCATAACAGAAATGTCTCATTCAGATACACTCTTAAGAAGTAGTTTCTTGATGGCGGAAGTTGATGTTTGACAAGGTCGATGAATGTTTTCGACTATTGTTCTGAATGTGTCTGTAAAGCTCTTTGATACTGGTTCAAATTTTGCTGCATAATTTCCAATATAATTTACCACAACATGCACAGATAACATAGGAGACCAATCAATATTAGCACGCCAACCCTGAAGTACTTTTCTATTATGTGAGCAAATCAAAGGATCATTGCGTTCGGAAATAAACTGAAATATTTTACTATTTGGAGGATATTCTACAACTTTAGTTCATGGAAGCACGTCAAATGGATATTTAAAGCGACATGTCAATTGTTTAGTTGTTTTATGTACTTGCGAACAATACCTTCCACAACTAGAATGACGCATAACCCAAGTAACTAGATTTGCATAGTCATCGTCATCTGTAGCCAAATTTGCTTCAGGTGGAATAACTTGTGTGCGTGAATGCTCTCGTTCCCATGAAGGTCCACCCATATTTGGGTTTATTGTACAAACAAGACAATCAAAATATTCAATAATTGTAGAATTTTCATATGAATTTTCAGTAACAGAAGATAAATCTGGTGCATCATGTAACCACAGGAAGCCATGAATATGTCCACTTCCATGATTTTTTCATTCATAACGATACCAATAGTCCTTAATAGAAAATTATGGCATCAAAAAATCTTTTACAAAAGTTTTAACCCTTTTTGGAAAAACCATACAATAACAAGTGGATTTTCATTTAGTAACCGTGCCTTTCTTTTTCTTTGTTCACTGTAATTTAATTTTTGTAATTCATTTGTTTGATCGAGAAGTTTATAAAGTTCTAGCCACTACAAATCTGTTGAACTTAACGTGAAACATATAGTTGGAGCATCTATTTTTTAACCATAGTTGTAAGCTCTTTTAATCTTATAGACTAGTAAGAACGGCTTCCACGAATGCCTTTTGCATAGTACGAAATACATTGGGACAACTGCTTATCTCCTGATTTTAACATTTCACAGATATCATTTATAAATAAATTCTTATCATCTAGGTCTTTTGTACGTAAATGTTACCAATATCTAACGCATGCCACCTACTAATTGAATTGTAGGAAAAATATCGAAATCTAGAATCTTTTGCAAACCTTTGATCATGAAATTTCGTTAAAAATTGAAAATATTCTAGGAGACTAATTTTCTTGGTCACGCTTGCCTTAATTCTGCATTTCTTGATGGAAATAGTGTTGGAAATGCCATCGAGATATATCCAGGAGTATTAAATTAATCAATAGCAACGGATGAAATAAGCATCTGAACAACTGTTTCATTTTTTTCTTTGTTTTCCAAAAAGGATAATATATAGGCTTGGTGGTTCGGTTATACTGAAGCCGTGGCTGCACCTGATATCTCAAATTCACCGATGTCGGTTATTTCGTTTCGAATTTTGGAGGTCCTAGAAAATCATCATTGTAAATTTGAGTTTGCGAATTATCTTGAATATGAGGAAGATTTGAAGGTACACCGTCCTCTGGTTACTCTTGGAGAGATATTTCATTAATGTGCACATCAGAATAAAATATATTATGAGATTTAAGCCAAAGTAGTGCCTGCCTTAAATGTTCACGCCTTACTCAAAACACTCGACTTTCATTCGTTCCACTTCTATTGACAACTAATACTGTCGATAAATTTTCTAGCTTAAATGGAAGAGAAGATGCTATTGCATTGATATCTTGAGGAAATTAATAATATTTCTTCTATATTTATATTATTGCCCTTTAAAACGATAAACTGACATAAGTGGATGAATATGTGCGATTAGTATTTGTTCTAAGCTTGAAAGGCAAGATAATTCAGGTGGAACAGATCCAGGTCCTATTAGATTTTCAAAACTAAACATATAAGGAAGATCATGTTGTGGTTTACCAGTACAACAATCAGAGCATGAAGTTGATGAAATTGTTAGATCTGGAAAAATCGACTGCAAGCTTGACAATTTTTCCAATGTATATTTTGGCACGAGTTTCTAAATTTTTGGTCATTGGTAATTTTTGCAATGGGAGATGGAATATTAGTCATGTCCAAGTTTTTACGATTAGCTTGAAATTCTTTATGTCTTGCAGCATCAATTGCTTTTATACGTTGTTATTGTTGACTAATTTCACTAGAACATCTAGCTCGTTGAGTGAATGTACGATTTCTTTTGTATTTATCCATTGTTTCATCGTACTTTCTCAAAATTGGCAATTCTATGTCATATAAAAGCTTATTATTTTAGCAAATTAATCAGAGGGAGTATTCTTAATCAATTATTATGACATTTTATGTAAATATAACTTTATATACCCCTTCGAAGCACGCGAAAAATCAACTGGACCAAATGCGCTAAAAGGATCATCAAAAAGACCAAATGCATTGGAACTGGAAGAAGTAGTGCATTAACCTTTTAGATGCATTAAAATATTCTTTAAAAGAATTGGAAGCAACATATAAAGCATTTGAATGTGACAATGACTCTTTTGTAGCCATAGGTTTTCTTTTTACATCATGTGATATGTGTATATATTTTAAATAAAGCGTATTTTATAAATTAATAATATTTGAAATAAAAGACCAATTCATCATTAAGTAGTTATGCTACAACTTGGTAGCATATTCCAATAATAATAAATTTAAACAACGAAAACCTGTATTTGTAAATAATTTCCTGCATGGACGTGTTGCATATAGTCGACCCAATCATCAAATGCTTGTTCATCATTGTTTATGGGGGGCAATGCATTTAGGACAATATCAGGAATAACACCTACATATGTAAAATTAATTTATAAATATCTCAATCGATAAACAATTAACTATTGATCTCGATAGTTTAATTGTGTAACACAGAATATGTAATGATAAATAATGTTGAAAGTGTCACCTTGATTTTTAAGCTGTGTC
This sequence comes from Allium cepa, assembly GCA_030765085.1. Lineage (NCBI taxonomy): Eukaryota > Viridiplantae > Streptophyta > Magnoliopsida > Asparagales > Amaryllidaceae > Allium > Allium cepa. Next base: position 850,980,608 of record CM060938.1, read on the forward strand.
TTTTTCAAAGTGATTTGGCAATATGAAGTATTATCTAATGGTTGGTCGTCGTCGTCATTGGGTGAAGGGATAACATTCAAATCATTATAATTCGAATTATGCCTTATACTTCCCTGAAATGTGAAAAAAGCAAGTATCGGAATTGACTCCAACTATCATTTATACCAACAGAATGAAATCATTAAACCAAAACAACATGATTAAAAAGCATTGTAAAAGTTGGTAAAAGTGGAAACTTTTACCATCTGAAAGACTAACTGTGATGTTGACACTCCTTTGATATGGTTGGCATGTTCTCAAAATAATAACTAGTCGTCATTAGGCAAGGGCAATGCATTCAAATCAATTTAATGCACATCTCGAGTCATATTTCCTAATTAAAAAACATTAAAATATATCGAGTAAAAAAATATCAAAATTTATTTAATTAATATGAAAGTATTAACTTCTTGGAAGTATTTGTGACAGTTACATTAAAGCAGATTCTAGAGAGAAAAATGGATGTAGATTGCTTAAATTTTCCATATAGATGTCACGAAATAAATGTCATGTTAAGTAGCATCAACATGTGATCATGTATTTTAATGTATCATTTATATAAGAGCATCAATGCCAATTTAATAGCCGTTTAAAGTCAAAAACATGCATTTAAACTTTGTGCACTTATTGAGTTTGAGATGACAGCAAATTATGAATAATATTGTTGTTCATCTTCCCACAGATGTAAACTGTAAATAGAAATAGACTAGTTTTTTAGCTACAACTATAAAATAGCAAATTATCTCTGTGGAAAATAGTTGGAATGATGTTAATTATATATAGATCCTGTCTGTAAAAATATATCAAATTGTTATATATGATATGTTGCAATGTGTTGTAGAGATTTCTCCATCCAATACGACTACAATTAAAGATAAATGCACTCCTAAGTTGGTTGAAAATACAAATATATGATATATCTAAGTATAGAGTACCTGTCAACGATATTTGAAATGTGTCTAGTAAAAACTTTAAAATGCAAACTAACTCCATCAACAAATTTTACTGCTTGCTTCTATACTCGGTGAAGGGTATTAAAGGATACCCTTCTCGTATAGTGTCTAAAATAGCAGCATAAACATCATGGCAATAGACCTCAAAAAGAAGGATTAAAACTAATGAATGAAACGATATAGCACAAGTGTTACATTATCACAACAAACAGTTCAAACACTATAAGTTGGTGGACCCGACCCAACACTGTGTTATGGGCCAAGTATATTTTAATCAGTTATTTCTATGTGATTGTAACAATACACTGGCAATGCATCAATGTAAAAATACTGAAATAATTATCACTTTTCATCAATAAAGAAAATTATCTTTTGCAATTCTATCGTCTATTTTCACAAGATCAAATTATCCTCTCAAGTCAAATATTAACATGGTATCAGAGCTACTCGCCTAAGGGCAACAATTGTCATGCCAAAACCTTCATAAGATTGAAAAATCATCACCTGAAGGGGCTGCGTTACTTTTCTCATTAGAATCAACATTCATCACTTGAGTTTAGGCAAAAGATCAAGAAAATAGAATCTTTCCTTATCAGATTATCACTCAGAAAGACTGAGTTAAAGAACCTATCAGATTTTGTGACTCATCATTTGAGTTTAGACCAAGATCAAGAAATTAGAACCTGTTTCATTGTTTCATCATCACTGGAGCATCAGCAAATCTTGAATATCATCAAATCTATAACAACTCTAAAAAAGATAGTTGCCTCGCCAAAGATCATTAAGACATTTCTTGAATCTTGGCTGCATCCATCTAATTATAATCTACGCACGGCTAGATCACATTCTTGGATCAAAATCTTGCTTCCTCATCAATGGAAGAAAGTGACAACACTGGAGGTGGTGCAAATTCTGCAACAACTTCACCAAAACAAAAACAAATCAACAGCAGCAACATCCATCAATAGATGATCTAGTTAAAACTATCATAAGTCTGCAAAGTCAATTAATTACTACGCAATTAGATGAAAATAATTTATTGTTATAGAAAATTCAAATTCAAACTGCATTAGAAACTATGGGTTAGATGAATTCATTAATGGAACAGTTGCAACTCCGGTAAAATTTGTTGAAAATGATGAAGGAAAGATGGTCAGCAACATTGAATACATCAAACATACAAGATAAGACGGTTTATTGTCTTCTTGGTTGTTATCTTCTATCAGTTCAAACTTACTGTCTCAAATCATTGGTTGTAAGTCATCTAATGAAATATGGACTACCATAGAGCAGATTTTTAATTCACAATCAACAGCAAAAGTGATGTATTACAAAAGGCAAGTACAAATTTTAAAAAGGGATAGTATGTCTATGCGTGAATATCTTACAAAGATGAAAACTTTCAGTGACCTTCTTGAAGCTGCAGGACACAAAGTTTCAGATAGAGAACAAATGTTGAGTATAATGAATGGACTGGATGAAGAATATGAAGCAGTCATAGCAGTCATAACATCAAGGGAAACCATACCCACATTACAATTTGTACGCTCTACTCTACTTGTCCATGAAGGCAGACTTGAACAAAAGAATCACTGAATTCGGATTTGACTATAAATCTTGCATCAGAATCAAGATTCAGAAATCAAGACAGAGGAAATAACAGTCAAAATCATCAAAGAGGTGGTCAAAGGTCAAGAGGCAGAGGAGGAAGATGGTCAAGTAACAATAGATTAAGTTGTCATATATGTGAAAGATATGGCCATACAACAACAAAATGTTACTTCAGATTTGATGCTAATTATGTACCAATCCAATAAACTCAAGTAATAATCAAAGAAACCAACATCACAGTGAAAATGTGGCAAGTATACAACTAGAATCAAGGAATAGAACTGAAGTGTAAAGAGCCATCACTTGAATGAGTTAGCAAGGCCTGAAGACATCCAAGATGAGAGCCGGTACCCTGACTCAGGTGCAACCAACCATGTTACAAGCAATCTTGATAACTTGAATCTCGGCAACAAGGAATATAGAGGTAATCAGTTCATTTGTAGAGGTAACGGTGAGTCTATAGTATTACACACACTGGAACAGCATGCATCAGAGTGAAAAACTTCACTTAAATAATTTATTGCGAGTACCACAAATCAAAATGAATCTCATGAGTGTTTCATAATTTGCAAGTTATAATAATGTATAGTTTGAATTCTATCCAAAATACTGCTTGGTTAAAGATATACTAACTAATGAAATTCTCTTACAAGGTGAAGCACTAAAAGAACTGTACAAGTTTAACTTTGCTAACTCTAGAAATGCTAGTTATAAAGGAAGATGTTGTAATCTATCTGAAGCTACACGGACAGAGAAAAAGTAAAACTACTTTTGATTTGTGGCATTACAAATTGGGGATTGCAAATGCAAGTGTTGTAAAACAAGCTCTTTATGATAATAATATTCGTTGTGAAGATGTTAGATTACCTTACATATGTACTTTCTGTGAAATGAGAAAAAAGTCACAAACTCTCCTTTTCAGATACACAAACTAAATACACTCAACCTTTAGAATTGATTTCTACTGACTTGTGGGGTCCAACAGCCATATGCACTGACTATGGATTTAAATACTACATTTCCTTTGTTGATGTTTATTCTAGGTACACCTGCATTTACTTTCTAAAATCAAAGTCAAAGACTTGCAGAGCAGTGATACAATTTTTAACACAAGCAGAGAAACAAACAGGTCACCAAACAAAGATTATACAAACTGATGGTGGAACAGAATACAAGCCACTAAGTGATTACTTCAAAAAGAAAGGCATAGTGCACAAAACTACCTGTCCTTATACCTCTGGATTTGACGCAGCGGATTAATCGAAACAAACTTCAATCGATGGAATGTAGCAATCGGTGAGTTGAGAATACTGCAAGGCCCAAATCCGTTGATCCAAAGATACCGGATTCTAGCTATCTTCGTCTCGTTGATCGCGCACGATGCCGAGAAAGAAGATCTACGATTCTTCGTACGTTGATCTAGCGCACTAGATACCGTGAATCGGCTTCTACGATCGTTGAATCGAGCGCACTCGATTAACCGAAAGAGGAGATAGGAGATCACACTCAACTACCAATTTGTATGAAAGCACAAAGCTAACAAAAGAGAATTTTTATTCAAAAATCAACCACCAAAAAATTACAACACACTCGCTATTTATAGCATTTACAACACACGCCAACATCACACTCTTAATTCGTTTGCGACCTACGACCTATACCAGGTCGTTGCCGACCTAACACACAACATATACACACGTATATACGACACAGCGACCTACACAAGGTCGTACGCGACCTAAAAGATGTGACTTAACAGACTCAGAACAAACAGATGCGACCTACGACCTATGTAAGGTCGTTAACGACTCAAGACACAGCATAGCTCACTTCCAGAATTGCATGGGAGGTTAGGTCGTTGGAAAGGAATAGGTCGCAAGGTTTTAGATTGGGAAGGAATTAGGTCGGTAAGAAGTTAGGTCGGGTAAGAAATTAGGTCGTGGAGTTTAGGTTGAAGAGAGTTAGGTTGTAAAGAAGTTAGGTCGTTGAGGGTTTCTTTAGGTCGTAACTCTGCTTCACTTGGCCAGTTAGGTCGAAGGTTACTACTGTTAGGTCGTTCACGACCTAGACTTACTTCTTTAGGTCGGAGACGACCCACTACTTCTTTGTTAGGTCGGAAACAACTCAATCTCAATTCGTTAGGTCGCGCTGCATCATTGTTAGGTCGTGAGCGACCTATTTCTTCCTTTTTAGGTCGTGAGCGACCTAATACTTGCATTTCTTCCGACTGCACTGCATCATCCTCCCCGGGTTGACAGAAATTCGACCTCGAATTCTCAACATCTTCTTCCACAACAATTTCATTCCCACGATACGGAATTAAATGTTTAACATTGAAAACATCAGAAGTGTATACGTCCTCCGGCAGCTTCAACTTATAAGCATTCTCATTGATTTTCTTTAAAATTTCAATCGGACCAATTTTCCGCGCTTTCAACTTATTATACGTTCCAACCGGAAAACGGTCTTTTGTCAGTACTGCATAAACCAAATCACCTTCATTAAATTCAACACTTCGTCTCTTCAAATCAGCAGCTTGCTTATACTTCTCATTCGACTTTTCCAATCGTTCCCGAACGATCTTATGACACTCCGTCAATTCTTCAATAAAATCAACAGCTCGTTTAACCGTCCCCTTTGGTTGTGGTACCACCGCTAAATCCAACGGTCCCCTGGGCAAATTTGAATATACAATTTGAAATGGACTGAATCCTGTGCTTCGATTCACTGCATGATTATGTGCAAACTCTGCCTGGCATAACTTCATGTCCCAACTTTTCAGATTGTCCTTCACCAAACATCGCAACAAGTTTCCCAACGATCTATTCACCACCTCTGTTTGCCCATCTGTTTGCGGATGATACGCACTACTAAATTTCAGCTTTGTTCCCACCATCTTCCACAAACTAAGCCAAAAATGACTCAAAAATCTAGTATCCCTGTCAGAAACGATAGATTCTGGCAATCCATGAAGACGATAGATTTCCTTGAAGAATAACTGAGCAACCCGAACAGCATCTGTCGTCTTCTTGCAAGCGATAAAATGTGCCATTTTAGAAAATCTGTCCACCACCACATATATAGAATCATTACCACGCTGTGTTCTCGGCAGCCCCAAGACAAAGTCCATACTCACATCAACCCATGGTCTAGCCGGTACAGGCAACGGCATATATAACCCAGCATTGGTCGCGGTTCCTTTCGAAACTTGGCAAATATGACATCGCTCCACAAATCTTCCCACTTCTTTCCTCATCGACGGCCAAAAGTAAGACTGTGAAATCAACTGCAAAGTACGATCACGGCCCACATGCCCTTCTTCATGCAACTCTTTTACAATCTTCATTCTCAAACTACAGTCTGGAATGCATAATTGATTTCCTTTGAACAAGAATCCATCAACTATCACAAATTCATCCGAACTTCCATCCTTAACTTTCTCAACAAACTTTGCAAAGTAAGGATCCTTCCCAAACAGTTCTGGCAACATTTCAAACCCTGTCACTTCAACCTTCATTGTCGTTAATAAATGACTCCTCCTACTCAAAGCATCAGCTACCTGATTCGTCACCCCTGATTTGTGCTTAACGACAAAAGTAAACTGCTGTAAATAAGCAATCCATGATGCATGTCTCGCTGAAATCTTATCCTGCCCCTGTAAATGCTTCAAAGCTTCATGATCAGTGTAAAGAACAAATTCCTTCTGAAATAGATAGTGTCTCCAATGCTTAACAGCTTGCACAACAGCATAGAATTCAACGTCATATGTACTGTATCTCATCTTTGCCCCTGATAACTTTTCACTAAAATATGCAATAGGTCTCCCCAGCTGACTCAAAACTCCTCCAATTCCAACCTTTGATGCATCAGTGTGTAGCTCAAACAACAACTGGAAATTAGGTAAAACAAGAATTGGCGCTGTCGTTAACAGTTCTTTGATTCGTTCAAAAGCAACTCCCACTTCCTCTGACCATACAAACTGTTTTCCTTTCATGCAATCGGTAACTGGTGCCATCACACTACTGAAGTGTGGAATGAACCTTCGGTAGAATGATGCCAATCCATGAAAACTTCTAACTTCAGTGATAGTTCTCGGCTGTGGCCAATTTCTAATAGCTTCAACTTTACTCTGGTCCACTTGGATTCCCTTCTCAGACACAACATATCCCAAAAATAACACACTTCTCGTCATGAACACACATTTCTTCGTGGCTGCATAAAATTGTTCCTCACGAAGAATAATCAACACTTCCCTCAAATGTAGAACATGCTCCTCCATACTCCTGCTATATATCAGAATATCATCGAAATAAACCACCACGAACTTCCCAATGAATGGTCTAAAGATTTGATTCATCACCCGCATGAATGTACTAGGTGCATTTGACAAACCAAATGGCATAACCAACCATTCGTATAACCCTTCTCTCGTCTTGAAGGCTGTCTTCCATTCGTCACCTGGTCTAATTCGAATCTGGTGATAACCACTCTTCAAATCAATCTTCGAAAAGATAGTTGCCCCACTCAACTGGTCTAACAAATCATCCAACCTCGGCATAGGAAATCTGTAACGAACGGTAATCTTGTTCAAAGCTCTACTATCTGTACACATTCTCCATGTTCCATCCTTCTTCGGCACCAACAAAGCTGGTACTGCACAAGGACTCAAGCTTTCCTGAACACGTCCCTGTTCTATTAACTCTTCCACCTGCCTTCGTAACTCTTCATGTTCCTTCGGACTCATTCGGTAATGTGGTCTATGTGGTAACACTGCTCCCGGAACAAGATCGATTTGATGTTGAATGTCTCTCAATGGTGGCAACTCCTTAGGCAACTCCTCTGGAAATACATCTTCAAACTCTTTCAAAACTGGCTTTGCTTCTTCAGGAATTTCAACCTCTTCACTGCTCTCACGCCCAATCAACACGTATACTTCAGGCTCCTCTTCAACTTCTTTAACAAACTCCTTCAAGGATAATAAAGTTTTCAATTCCTCAATCTCCTCCAGCTTGCTCTCCTTCTGTTGTTGCTTCTTGGGAACCAAAGTAATTTTAGTACCCTCGAACATGAAACTGTAGCTATTGGCACGACCATCATGTTGAACTGATCTATCAAACTGCCACGGTCTACCCAACAACAGATGACATACGTCCATGTCTACAACGTCACACCAAATTTCATCTTTGTACTTTTTCCCAATAGAAAAATTAACACAAGCCCTTCGACACACCTTCACCTCACCTCCCTTCCTTAACCATGCTAACTTGTACGGTTTAGGATGTTTCTCAGTTTTCAAGTTCAACTTCTTCACAGCCTCGGTAGAAATAATATTATCGCAACTTCCAGCATCAATAACGAACTTGCAAACTTTTCCCAGAATAGTGCATGTCGACCGAAATATGTTACTCCTCAACCAACTACAATCCTCCTCTTGCTTTGGTGTAAGACATGACCTCCTCATCATAAGATTACAACCTTCATCCCCAGACAATTCTTCTTCCTCCTCAACATAAGGTGTATTTGAACACTCTGCTTCCTCACCATCATCCTCCTCAACTTCTGCAACCATGGTTCTCTTCTTCGGCTTCGGACATTCGTTGCTTTTGTGACCCAACTCCTGACAGTTATAACATTTGAACCCACTGCTAACCTTCGCCTTCTCAGCCTCCTTCACCACTGGTTTTGTAACAGGTTTAGGAACACTAGAACTTCCACTAACACCCTTCGCTTGATTATTGGAATTAGTAAACACACCACCTCCACGCCTTCCTTGCTTCTCCCAAGCTAACGCTTTCTGATGTGCCTCTGCAACTGATCTAGGATCGAACATATTAACCATATCCTGGATCTGCATTCTCAATCCCCCAATGAATCTAGCAGTTAGCTGTTCCTCCGTTTCCATAATATCATTTCTGGCAATGAGTTGGTAAAATTCATCAGCATAATCACTAACAGACTTTGTCCCTTGCCTCAGATTCTGCAACCTTTGGTACATAAGTGACTGATAATTGTAAGGTAAGAAAGTAGATCTCATCAACTTCTTCATCTTATCCCACGATTCTATCTTTGACTTCCCCATTCTCTCCCTTGTAAGTTTAGTTTGCTGCCACCACGCCAAAGCTCTCCCCCTCAACCTAGTAGCAACCAACTTCACTCTCCTATGTTCAGGAACCTCTTTGAAATCAAAGATCTCTTCAACATTAGAAATCCAATCGAGAAATTCTTCTGCTACCATTCCTCCTTTAAATTCTGGAATTTCCATCTTCATACCCGATTCCCATCGACGATCATCTTCAACATCCCGATACGAATTTCGAACTTGGTCTCGATCTCGATAATGAATACTAGCTTTATCACCCTCTTCGTAAAAATCAAAAGTACGCCTACATCGATCTCGACCATTATCATCCCTCCGTTCATGCATGCTTCTTTGACTATGTCTTTCTTCATCCCTATATACTTCATTGTCAAATTCACGTTGACTTCTTCTCTCTTCATGTGCATAATCATGATGATCTCTTCGTGATGAAATTGATGTTTCTCTTCTATCTCTACAAGAATGTGGTGATACCCTCCTCGCTTCCGTAACCGATGGCGAAACTCGGTTTCCTCCATGGTTCGAGTTTGGTGATCTCCTCCTTTGATTCAAATCATTCATCAATTTCTCCAATTTACCAATGCCTTCATCAAACTTTTCATTAATACGTTGTTCCAAAAGCTCGGCTTCTTCTCTTCGATACAAAGCTTCAACGTTTTGATGACGATTAGCTCTCCTTGGTGGCATGATTGGAAAACTTCACAAACACTTCAACAAACAACAATAAGTCACGGCTTCAAACTTCAAAACCCTTCACTAGGCTCGGCTACTTTCCAAGTATACACGGCCTACTTCAATTTCAAACACTTTCAACACTTTGATCCAAAATGGAATGGATCGAAAATTCTTCCTCTTGTTGCAACTTCAATATGAACGCGATGAACACAACTTCAAACTTCAACTTCAAAAATTGGCTTCAAGAATCAACTTAGCTATGATTGGCTAAGTATGGCTCTGATACCAAAACTGACGCAGCGGATTAATCGAAACAAACTTCAATCGGTGGAATGTAGCAATCGGTGAGTTGAGAATACTGCAAGGCCCAAATCCGTTGATCCAAAGATACCGGATTCTAGCTATCTTCGTCTCGTTGATCGCGCACGATGCCGAGAAAGAAGATCTACGATTCTTCGTACGTTGATCTAGCGCACTAGATACCGTGAATCGGCTTCTACGATCGTTGAATCGAGCGCACTCGATTAACCGAAAGAGGAGATAGGAGATCACACTCAACTACCAATTTGTATGAAAGCACAAAGCTAACAAAAGAGAATTTTTATTCAAAAATCAACCACCAAAAAATTACAACACACTCGCTATTTATAGCATTTACAACACACGCCAACATCACACTCTTAAGTCGTTTGCGACCTACGACCTATACCAGGTCGTTGCCGACCTAACACACAACATATACACACGTATATACGACACAGCGACCTACACAAGGTCGTACGCGACCTAAAAGATGTGACTTAACAGACTCAGAACAAACAGATGCGACCTACGACCTATGTAAGGTCGTTAACGACTCAAGACACAGCATAGCTTACTTCCAGAATTGCATGGGAGGTTAGGTCGTTGGAAAGGAATAAGTCGCAAGGTTTTAGATTGGGAAGGAATTAGGTCGGTAAGAAGTTAGGTCGGGTAAGAAATTAGGTCGTGGAGTTTAGGTTGAAGAGAGTTAGGTTGTAAAGAAGTTAGGTCGTTGAGGGTTTCTTTAGGCCGTAACTCTGCTTCACTTGGCCAGTTAGGTCGAAGGTTACTACTGTTAGGTCGTTCACGACCTAGACTTACTTCTTTAGGTCGGAGACGACCCACTACTTCTTTGTTAGGTCAGAAACAACTCAATCTCAATTCGTTAGGTCGCGCTGCATCATTGTTAGGTCGTGAGCGACCTATTTCTTCCTTTTTAGGTCGTGAGCGACCTAATACTTGCATTTCTTCCGACTGCACTGCATCAGGATTGGTTGAAAGGAAACACAGGTACATCGTTGAAACATGCCTCACATTATTGGCACAAGCATCACTACCTTTTAAGTTTTGGCCTGATGCCTTCGGCACTGCTGTATACCTGATAAACAAACTGCCAACCAAAGTGCTAAGGAATAAAAGTTCAACTGAAAAGTTATTCAACATAAAGCCAGACTATCAAAGTCTCGAAGCCTTTGGATGCCTTTGCTTCCCATGTCTGAGACCATACAATAGACCCAAATTGGATTTCAGATCAGAGCCTTGCACATTCCTTGGATATGCTATCAACTAGAAGGGATATAAGTGTTTAAACAGCAATGGAATAATAATTTTCTCTAGACATGTAGTGTTCAATGAACAAATATTTCCATTTAGTAGCACAACAATCAAAACAACACAAAAGGTGTACAATCCCAAAGTTTCAATATCAGTTATACCTCTGCATCGAAGTGAAATGTGGAAGTTGAAGATGTTCAAAACAAATCTGGTCCACAACTCACCATGTCCAACTTCAGACCAGGTCATGAACAAACAGACTCATTTGAACACTCAACTCCTACATCTAGACATAATGAAGTTCAAGTAACATATCAAGAACAGGAAGAAAGTCAATTATCAGGCCTTTGCACGATACGATACCAAGTCCCACACATAATACTGTACCTGTCAGACCACAACATCTTATGATTACAAGAGCAAAATGTGGTATTTTCAAGACCAAAATATATACAACGAATCTGGAATTGCTAGAACCAGAAACTTTTAAACATGCAATAAGATGTGAGAAGTGAAAACAAGCCATGGATGATGAATACAATCCTCTCATAAAAAAAATAAGACATGGAATCTTGTGCCAATGCCAAAAGACAAAAACATAATAGGATGCAAATGGACTTTCAGACTTAAAAAAAACCTAGATGGAACAATTCTTAAGCACAAGACAAGGTTGGTAGCAAAAGGCTACACACAACAGCAAGGATTTGACTTTACTGAAACTTATTCACCAGTTATCAAGCATACAACAATCAGAATAGTTTTAACAGTTGCTCTACATAATAACTAGAAAATTGGGCAGTTGTATGTAAATAATGCATTTGTTAATGGAGAACTGCATAAAGAAGTGTATATGGAACAACCATGTGGTTGTGAACAAGACAACAACAAGGAAATGGTGTGCAAGCTTAACAAGGCAAACAACCCCTAGAGTTTGATTTGAAAAACTCAAAGCAACATTAATTGGATTGAACTATCTTCCAATTAAATATGATAATCCTTTATTTTTAAAACTCAACAATGAAACTATGATTTATATACTAATTTATGTTGATGATTTTATCATTACAGGTAACAATGAAAATTAAATCATCAACCTTATACAGCAATTAATTAGTTAGTTCTCGATCAAAGACTTGGGGGAGATCAACTACTTTCTAGGCATAGATGTGAAGAGGATATCAAGCACAAAAATTCATCTATGCCAAAGAAAATACATTTCAGAAATTCTCTAAAAGGCAAAAATGGACCAAGCCAAACCTCTACCTACACTAATGATCAACTTATTAAAGCATAAGGGAGAGTCAATCACAAATGAAAAACAATACATGAGCATTGTAGGTGCACTACAGTATGTCACTATAACAAGACCTGAAATAGCATTCAGTGTAAACAAAGTGTGCCAACTTATGCAATCTTATCTAAGTGAGCAGTGGAAAGCAGTTAAAAGGATTCTAAGATATCCCATAGGCACAATGAGTTATGGCTTAGTTCTTAACATGCAGGAACATCAACATAAATGGTTTTTGCAAATGCAAACTGGGTAACATACATTGATGACAGGAAATCAACTACTGGGTATTGCATTAATGTAGGTGAAAACCCAATATCGTGGTGTTCTAAAAAGCAAACAACTATTTTAAGATCAAGTACAGAAGCCAAATTTAGAAGTGTAGCTAGTGCAACTACGGAAATCATGTGGATAGAATCATTAGTGAGTGAACTTAAAGTTAGTACAACAAGGAAATCGGTAATACGGTGAGATAATCTTAGTACAGTAATGCTTACCTATCTTGCATTCGAGAACCAAACATATGGAGCTAGACTTATATTTTATTCGAGATCAAGTAATAAACGAAAAAATGAAAATAAATCATTTACCTGCTACTTACCAGTGTGCCGACATTCTAACAAAACCCTTTTCATCGAAGAACTTTGCTAGACTTAGAAAGGATCTGAAAGTTGAAGACTTCCAAGGTGTCACAAAGAGGAAACAGTGCAATGATAATGACAAAGGTCAAGCTCGTCAATCTGTCAGAGGCGTTTTGCCAGACGCAACTTCAACTCAAGGAAATAAGTTACTTTAGAGCAACAATCGTAACAGAGGTCAAGCTCGTCCATCTATCAGAGGTTTTTTGCCAAGTGCAACTTCAATTCAGGTAAATAAGTTGCTTTGGAGCAACATTTGTAATAGAGGTCAACCTCATCCATCTATCAGAGACAATTCACCAGGTGCAACTTCAGTTTAAAGAGATAAGTCGTTGTTGAAGACATGCAAAGTGTATCAGAGGCAAATCGAACAAAATAACAAAGTGGCGGTTGAGTAATAGGGCAAGAGAAGAAAACCCTAGTTTTGATTGAGGGTGGATAATGAATGAAATGATATATCTCAAGTGTTATATTATCACAACAAACAGTTCAAACACTATTAGATAGCCGACCCGACCCAATACTGTGTTATGGGCCGAGTATATTTTACTCAGTTATTTCTCAATGATTGTATAAATACACTGGCAACACATCAACGTAAAAATACTGAAATCGTTATCATTGTTCATCAATAAAGAAAATTATCTTTTGCAATTCTCTCTTCTATTTTCACAAGATCAAATTATCCTCTCAAGTCAAATATTAACAAAAACAAAGATGATAAAAATAATTTCAAAATTTGTTTGAAAGTGAGAATTACACTAATTAAGGCATATGCTTAGACAAGTTGCTTCCCTACTCGTTGAAGGGTATTTCTAGGAAAACCCTTCTCGTGCAGTGAGTCTAAAAATAGCACCAGCATCATGGCAATAGAACTCACAAAAAGGTCATATGCAAATTTTGCAAGAAGTGTTACGGCCGGGTTTATGTCCATTAAACAGTGAGGAAGTAGTATAAAAGGAAAGAGCAAAGCACTGTCCCTAAAGAAATCATACAAATCCATGAAGAAAGTAAATGCCAAAGTGCTATGCTTGGAAAGCAAATCAGTCTACCTGGTTTACTATAGTGGAAATATACTCTTATGGAAGCATACTAGCTCTCAGATGGGTTAATACTATCTGCTCAGGGAAAGGTTTCCAAGAAAACACTTCTTACCAAGTAATTTGAAAATTTTAACTATCATCACAGCAATAAATCTCGCAAAGTGAACATTTACAAAATTTCCATAAAAAATCATAAACAATTCAAAAAATATATTAAAAATCTTCCACTAAAAATATAAAACATGTTAAGTAACTAAATACTAAGGTTCATAGTTTAACCACACAGTAACTGCAAAATAAATATTCAATCATTACTTAACAAGCATAAATATATGTAGAGATAAACTATTGATTAGTTCTTCAACTAAGCAACCACTCAGAATTAGAGTTAAAAGGATTGCTAACTAATTACAAATAAAGGAATAATTCTAGAGTTTTGAAGAACTAGGTAAAGAAAGCCTGTATTGGAGTTACCACCCACCGCCGGTCGTTGCGCTATCCTTTCTTCTGCCTATATGATGGAGCTGGACGGGACGACGTCGCGTGTTGTGTTGCTGTGCTTCCGAGGTTTGAAGCGTGATTTCCTTTTGTTTTCAACTGCGATGTAAACTAACTGCGACCCTGTAACGAGACGAATTTTGCCCGCTCGAAAATCGACATCTATACTTCAAATCGTATTCGAATGCCACAGATTCGACCGTTCAAATCCGATTCGCCGGAGCTTATAACAATCATTAAGCAAACAACACAGCGGAATAAAAGAATAATACATTGATATACAGCTTTGATACAATATCTGATACAACAGATGATCCAATAGATATCCATATACATCAGAGATATGATACAATAAATAGCAGCGGAAAAGAAAATAGATGACATCTAGCAGCGGAACAATATAACTTTAAGATAGTCTTCAAGGAAGAACTCCGAGAACTGCAACTCCATTTCCAAGAACCAATCCAGCAATAGCTCGAACCCCCAATAACGATGCACCAAGCTCAGCAAGAATGGTGTGATCCAAAGACTGAACTAACTCCAGATAATCCACTAAACCTGACTATCTGAAAAAAAACCCAACTCTAGACTGCTCGTGTAGAAATATAATGAGCACCCAGAGTTTAGGAAGAAACAATAAACTCCGGATGCTCATTATGTTTCTACACGAGCAGTCTAGAGTTGGGTTTTTTTTCAGATAGTCAGGTTTAGTGGATTGTCTGGAGTTAGTTCAGTCTTTGGATCACACCATTCTTGCTGAGCTTGGTGCATCGTTATTGGGGGTTCGAGCTATTCCTGGATTGGTTCTTGGAAATGGAGTTGCAGTTCTCGGAGTTCTTCCTTGAAGACTATCTTAAAGTTATATTGTTCCGCTGCTAGATGTCATCTATTTTCTTTTCCGCTGCTATTTATTGTATCATATCTCTGATGTATATTGATATCTATTGGATCATCTGTTGTATCAGATATTGTATCAAAGCTGTATATCAATGTATTATTCTTTTATTCCGCTGTGTTGTTTACTTAATGATTGTTATAAGCTCCGGCGAATCGGATTTGAACGGTCGAATCTGTGGCATTCGAATACGATTTGAAGTATGGATGTCGATTTTCGAGCGGGCAAAATTCGTCTCGTTACATTTGGTATCAGAGCTAAGGTTAAACTTTAGCTCAGGAGTGTAACACATTAAGTAACTCATTAGAGATAGGGTGAAGTAAATCCTAGAATGAGTAATCCTTAAGATATCCGTTTGAACGCTTCAGTAAATTCTCTTACTATCCACTGATAGTAAGTATGAGTGCAAGAAGAGAACGAGATAGGGGACAGGGAATGCGACTATAATTGGTCAATACTCTGTAACAACAGTGGAAATAACTTTCTCTATCAATTTTCTTTGATTCGTTTTCAAATTCTTTTGAAATTCTTCGTGACAGCTCCACAAAGAAGTTTCGGTGTGGTGATGCTCTACGAATCGTTGTAGGAAATTCTTACTTCGTACTTCATCGATTTCTTATCGGCTTTTCGATTTAAACTCTAATAAATGAACTAGAAATTAGAAATTTTAAATAAATTGGAAATTTTAATTGAATTAACTTGATTAATAGAATATGAAGAATACTTGATTAATAGAATATGAAGAATGATTAGAATTGTATCGATAAAATGATTTTGTTTAAAACCAAAATTTGAAATTTTATTATAATTTCTTGTATCTATTGTTGATATTCTGATTAGGTGAGCCAAATGCAGAATTGATATCCAGCTTGATTTGAAAAGATATTTCTCTATCTAGCTATCTCTGTGTTGTTTTCGTGCCTGCGAATTTCGAGGACGAAATTTTTTTAAGGGGGGAAGTTTGTAACGACCCTAGATTTTAATTTAATTTAAATTGATAATTTATCGAATTTTTGAATTAAAATTGTGAAATGTATAGATGGATTGATGCGAGTTTCCCCGATCTCAAATAAAAATGTGTTAAATTACTTGAATTTAAATCTTATATTAGTGGTTTGAAAAATAAATATTAAAGTATATACATTGACACAAGTACGAAATGAATAAATAAGTGAATTGTTAATTTATTTTTGATGGTTAAAATATATAAATAATAAATACAAGACAATAAATAAGAAGTAAATAAAATATAAGATATAACAATATAAAGTAAATATATATATATATATATATATATATATATATCTTAATCTCATATTAATAAATCAATACAAGATAATACAAATGGAGTAGGCTACAAAAGTAATAAGAGTAAAATAATTCATACTTAAGCTATGAATAAAAATAAGAACATTGATATATAAAACAAAAACAATAAGTATAAGACTAAACTAAAAAGAATAGTATGCAGCTTGTAAAGATTTGAACAAGCAATGATAAGTGTGTAAACTGAAAATAAACAAGAAATAGACAAAAGAAAGAAAAATAAAATATGCAAATACGAAGACAGCAAAAAAAAAAATGTATACTAGTGTGAAACCAAAACAAGAAAGAGAAACAAAGAAAAGCAAAAAGAAATACAACACCCTGAACATGCTTTTTCTTTTATATGCTATCTCCATATTGTACAGCCGAGATAGAGGAAATAGTTATAAGTAACAAAGCTACAGCCACAATAATAAAGAAAAGAAGATGTACAAGCAAATGAAGCTATGCATGTAGACTGAGGAATAGAGCACTAAGCAATTAATGCCCTTACCTTAGTACACAATATAATACATCTCAGCCCATAGTGTAAGCATAGCTGCCATTAATATAATATACATCAGCCACTAATATAAAATAAAAATCTCTGAACCAAAAATATCTATGTACAAACATAAAAAAATAAACAAGTAGAAATAGGGGTAAAGCCTGTAGAGTAGTATGTAAGGCAAGAAGGAAATGTCTCTGTTGTGTTGTACCACCATAATCTTACAAGCAGCAAATTCATTCTTTTATATATCTTCTTCATCATAGTTCAAAACTCTGAAGCATACCACTTAGAAAAAAAAAAGAAAAAAAAAATATTTTTAAACCTGGAAGCTTTAAACAAAACCAAAGCATTTAAAACCTTGAAGCAAAAAATTGAGTTGCAAATGTAAATCCAAGGCCTGGGAATTCAGCATGTAAGCAAAGCAAACAGGATCTAATCATCTCAGATTTAATAATCAAGCTGAGCAGGGATTCAACTCAATACAAATCAGGATCAAAACTTAGCTTTTAATCAATTCCAGGCTTCAGTGTCTCTTTTCTTCCTGGGTTTCTCTGCTTTGTGCATATAGGTGAGTAACTCTCACTTTTAAACTTTAAGTATTTGAAATCAATTGCGTATAAATATGTGGAAATGAGTATGTGAGTAAACAAATTTATATTGATACTTAAATATCATCAAGTTTGAGTATAAATACTTGGTGTATAAAGCTCTGTTTGTTTTTGTGAAGTTGATCTGTGAGTTGTTGTTCCTTTCTCCTCTGTTCTTTTGTTTTCTTCCTTTCTGAGCTTACAGGTTGCTATCAAACAAGAAACAAAACTCAAACTCATATTATCAAATTATCATCAGGCTTTGGTTTCAAAAGAAAGTTGCGTATTGAAGTATGAACTAAAATCTAAAAATAGATTTAAGAAGAATAGAAATATACAGTGAAAAAAAATTGATTTTTACAGAGTAACTCAAATATATGAAAAATTCGAACATGATGAATCGATGCTTCAAGTATATATTGGGAATTGTTATTCGAAAACTAGATTTTTAAAACAAAAATTTCGATTTTTCATCAAGTATGTTGAGAGCAATTTCATGTTGAACTAAAAATGCTTTTAAATCAATTTCCACCGATCGCACCGATTTTAAATGGTATGGTTGTGCTGGAAGCAAGTTTGAACATGGAGGATATCAGGAAAATTGTTGAATAAATTTTCTAATTCACGAATTGGGTGAACGAATCGAATTTAGGGTTTAAGGGTCCATTTTGGTCGAGGGGGAACATGAGATTGCAACAACGTCGTCGTGACATCGAGTGGGATCGCATCGGTGGGAATAGCGGCGTGAGCTTGGGACGAAGCTCTGGTTAAATTTTCGTAGCTTCTGGTGGCGTGTAGCGGTGAGGAGGGGAGTTTTGCCGACGAACAGTTTATTCCAGGGGGCTGAGAATAACTCGATTTTGATTACGCGGTGATTTTTGATTTTTGGGTGGTTCGAATCGGTTCAGGCGATCAACGATGAGCTTCTGGTGGTCTCGGCAAAGATCGCAGATGATCGACGTGGTTGTGCACGTACATGTGCATTTGCGTGAATATCTGGAATGTGGAGTTGGAGAAGAAGGAAGAGGGAGCTCGAGTTCGAACACGTGAAAAACCATAATTTACTCGAAGCTTTACTCGAGATTTTGGAGGGGGAGGATACTCGTGTGATTCTCGAGTAAACTGTCAATTTACTCGAAGCGGATAGGTGTTGTACTCGAACTAAACCAGGGAGGCTCGGGCAGAACTTTTGTTCAGGGATCAACCTGTACCCGTTTAACAGTTAAAAATCTAGTTTTAAATCGAATCAAAGTTTCAACTGGAAAACTTGAAATAATTTTAAACCAGATTTCCAGATTTTGAAATCAATTTAAAATTTGTAACTTAAGTGTTTTAAGAAAATTTTAATATGTTACAGCTAAAGAGAAAATAGATTTTTAACTCTTTAAAATTTCTTTAATAATCAATTGTTATTTTACTATGTAAAATTAAAGAAAAAAAAATGATGAAGATTTATGATTTAAAATTCATTAACGAATGAGTTCCTAATAGTTAATTAATTTATAATAAAAAAAATGATTAATAGAAGAAATTTCCTTTAAAAAGGTGATTAAAGAAATTTAATAGTTAATGAAATCAATAACTAAGATTTTATTTTGAATAATTAATTAATGTGATAAATTTTGACAATAAATTAGATTGATTAATTTAATCATAATCAATTGTGGAACTATTAAGTAAAATTACTTAATGACAGTAATTGTGGAATTAATTATTCAATATCATTAATTGAGTTAATTGAATTTGTTCAAGATAAGTACTTTAGTTAATTAATTCAAAATAATCACTTAATAATTCTGAAAATAAAATTACTTAGAGAAGTAATTAATAGATAATTAATGAATGTAATCAATTAAATGGTGATTTGAAATGTGAGTAAATTATTTGTTAATTTAAAGGATTAATTAATAATGTGATTAATTAAGATTAACTTAATAATTAAAGATTAATTGATTCATTAATTAAGAACGATAGTTAATAATTAAGGGTTAACTAATAAATTGTGAAAGGGAATTTATTTCAAATAATTTGTAATTAGATTATGATAATTAACCCGGATTAACAATTGATACATCCGATTTAAATTAATTATTTGATTAATAAGTTCGTTTGTGAATGTTTGGACTTGGCTGAATAATTGGTTTGTTTGATACCCCTGATATGTGATGCTTTGTTTTGAGCCGTGTGACTTATTTATCTGTAATTTATATATCTGTGATCTGTTATCTGTAAATAAAGATGAGCGTTATAGTTTATATCGCTTATCAACTATATTTCTGTGTTTGATCTGAAATGATTGAATGATGTTGCACTATTGTGTTAAACCCCTTGACCACACTTATACACACACCAATATGGATTTCACGAGGAAATCGGTTAAGTCACAGTTTTGAAATGATTTTTAAAGTTGAATATTTGAATTCAAATGTTTTGAAAATGGATTGGGTTTGAAGTGAAAAGAAATTGAAATGGAATTTCAAAGATGGAAATTTATTTTGAATAACTGGATTAAGTGTTGGAATTTAAATACTTTAATTTAAATTTGAATTCAATATTCAAATTGAATTCTGTAATTTGAAACTAGGGATTAATGATATTATACTAGTCATTATGAGTTAAATCATTTTTTTAAAAGTATTATTTTTGGGAATTTGAATTTAACCCAAGGATTTCAACTCGTATAAATGAATCAGATTTCCAAAATGAAAACTGTTGTTTTCAAATGATAAACACTTTTAGATAAGAACCGAGATTCCAGTTAATTAGGGGAATTTCAAGATTGAATAGAGAAATGATTTTCCTAAGTTATGAATGAATTCTTTTTGAAAGCTATGAATTAAATCTGTTTATTTTTAACAGATTTAAATTGATGATTTGTTTAAATCAAATTGAAATGAAATTGTTTTGAAGGCTATAAGTTAAATCTTTGATTTAAGGATTTAACGAGTCAATCAAATTGAAATGAAGATTGATTTGGAAAATCTGTGAATGAATCTTTTGTTGTAAAAGATTAAAATGTGAAAATTGTTTAAACCGTTAAAGGTTGTGAAAATGAATCTTTTTGTTTAAAGATTGAAATGGTAATTGGATTAAACCATTTAAAAGAAAGTTTTGGATAATAAGTTGTGACTTAATTGAAATCCCATTATCCATTTGTTTTTGAATATCGTGCTCACTATTCGGTTTAGCCGGGAAAGGACCTTTGTGTCGTATAACCCATTCTGAATATGTGATACGTCGTTATGGATAGCATTTGAAGACCGGTGATGAAGACCGGGTATTTGCGAAAGCGATAGGATGACCTATCGATTGTTTCTGCACCGAGTCGCGCCGGTATAGAAACTCCCTAAGTGATGGGAAATCCGATCGGGATTGTGAATATCCGGATTGCAAGGACTTCTTTGTAAGTACCTTCGGTTCTGTTCGAACCCAGAACAGACTTGTATGGATTGTATGTCTGACATTACAATTGAGATATAAAGCCGATTTCTTTCAAATATATTTCTGTTGGTGGCGGGGAATTTATTCTTTTAGCTTAACACCCTTCTCTGAGACGTACGAACTCAGAGGTTATATAGTTGAAGTTATCAGCGATATATTCCCAATTTGGTAATGTGACATGCTGAGTGTTGCTGTGAAATGATCATTGTGTTGATTATTTGTGATAGGATCATTTATTTGATCGTCTATCCTGCTGATCATTTCTATGATCATTTGTTGACCCAAAGCATGGCTTTTGTATAAAGTATGTTTTTGTGGACGTGACTTCGTCGAGCCTCACACCTCGGGAATGGTCAAAACAGGAAAGATGCGGCAAGGTTATGAGGGGTAGCGCCCTTTAGGATATGTGCATTTCCTTCTGGAAAAGGGTGGTATCATGGTATGGAGCCCAGATACTTACTCATGTTGAAACACTTTATTATTATGATTGTGTGAATTGATTAGAGAGCTCTCGGATAAAGGTCCCAAAGGACCGAGGGATGGCATATTCGGTCATTTGTTACTCAGTTAGGGGTAACCTGGCCTTGTGTTGGTAGAGATCCGGTTTGGTTCTCGGGGATGTCCATCCAGAGGCATTCTCATGTGGCAATGGGAAGTTCCTTGGCCTGATCATTCGTTGGAAATCCAAAGAAACAATACGATCTTGTACGGTATTAGTTGTAGAACCTATCATTCACTTATGGTGGCACCCCACTATTTGGATGGTAGCTATAGTAGGCATACGATAATGGTCGTATGTTGGCTAAGATTTATATTCTACTTTCGAAATGAATTTTTCCTACACTATGCACTAGTAATAATATTAAATGTTTCTTTTAATGCGTATCAAGCATCTTTGACTATCATAAGGAGAAATCTCCTCCGATTCTGCGTTTGCATTGTGTGTGTGTGCGGGAGGCCTTATGGTAGTCTCATTTTTAAAAGCATTGCGAATTGATTTTAAAAATATTCCTCTATTTTGATTTTAAAGAAAAATAAACTGTTTTTGTTACTCATACCAGTCCCACGACTGATCCGGAGTTTATTGTTTCTTCCTAAACTCCGGATGCTCATTATGTTTCTACACGAGCAGTCTAGAGTTGGGTTTTTTTTCAGATAGTCAGGTTTAGTGGATTATCTGGAGTTAGTTCAGTCTTTGGATCACACCATTCTTGCTGAGCTTGGTGCATCGTTATTGGGGGTTCGAGCTATTGCTGGATTGGTTCTTGAAAATGGAGTTGCAGTTCTCGGAGTTCTTCCTTGAAGACTATCTTAAAGTTATATTGTTCCGCTGCTAGATGTCATCTATTTTCTTTTCCGCTGCTATTTATTGTATCATATCTCTGATGTATATTGATATCTATTGGATCATCTGTTGTATCAGATATTGTATCAAAGCTGTATATCAATGTATTATTCTTTTATTCCGCTGTGTTGTTTACTTAATGATTGTTATAAGCTCCGGCGAATCGGATTTGAACGGTCGAATCTGTGGCATTCGAATACGATTTGAAGTATGGATGTCGATTTTCGAGCGGGCAAAATTCGTCTCGTTACAGACCCAAAATGATTAGGTTTGTGAGGTGTTGAACCATGGACAAGGAGTTGTGATTTCAAAGAGGAGTTCAGGAGGAGAAGAGACCGGAGTAAGTTTTGCAAAAATACGAGGAGAAGAGAACAGAGGATATTTTGCAAAAATACGAGGAGAAGGAGATGGAGGAAATTTCAAAATTGAGAATGTTTAGATTTCGCATGAGACGCACTACAAAACAGGCTTCGTTTAGCGATCGGTACTAGCGACGGCTAAAAAAGGCGGCCGTTGCTAAACAACGTGTATTTTGTAGTGACGGTAACAATTGTTTCTGGCTTTTTACGAAATTGATTTGCACTAACAATAGACAAACCTTACTAACGGTTGATTTGGCTAGTTAACCTAACTGCTCCAACTAATAACTAATTAAAACAAACACTCTTATAACTATACAAAATAGTGGTTCTCCTCTAGCACTAGTTCCTGGTGTTACATTATCCCCATAAACAGGAGAACCTCAACATAAACAGATCAATATATAATCCTAACATAACATGAAACAATGAAATATTCAAATATGTTGTTGCTTGCCTCCTCTTAAGGAAATGTCTTATTGATTATTACAATTGCACATATTACATGGACCTTAAAAATAGTATATGCAAACCAAATTAAAGTTGTTGAACCTTAACTATAATATGGTCAATAATTACGAGATAATTACATAGCTTCAGAAATTTTAATGGGAGGACGTACATTAAGAAAGAAAACTCTATAGGTTAATTATTTTTTAAGTCTCATTTGCATGTAAATACAAAGCATTTTACCTAACATTGGGTAAATTACATATCATGTACAATTTGGTTTGATGTTGGACTTTGTAATGAATCTCACTAAAGTACAGTAAGTGCCAGCTAATTGCTTTATTACGTAGCCCAATTTTTTAAAAATGTATTGTGTTCAAAGTAGTAAGACTTTATTGTATAAGTTAGAAAATTTGCTTCACTTGAAGCTTCATGTTTCTTCATATATACATACATACATATACATACATATATATATATCGCTTGGCAAAATCCAATTCATATTTTTTTATCATATCATTCATTTGTTCAAATAATTTTTTTTTAAAATTTGTATATTCATCCTATTCATCACATAACATCCATAAAAAAATCAAACAAGCATTGACCAACAATGCATACATTTTCAAATAAGCAGACAAACGCCTTCTATGGAAATCTATTTATCAGCATCCGTTGCGCATTCGGATCACTGTTGTATCAGGCTACCCTACTCAAAGCCACAAAGAGGTTTTATTCAACAACACCAATGCCGACACTACTGGTTCAACTTATAATCCTCATTCCACTTCTCCATCTACAACTAATATTCCATATTGATATAAACTCATAGAAGAGATGGTAATAATAATAATAAATATAAAATAATAAGTACATTCCCAGATGATTAACCCAGTAATCATCGTATACTAATACTATCAATTTAATCTAGAGTAATTACCCGAGGGGCCTGGGACTCTAAGTGTCTCCAAGGCTTGACTAATGTCACTTACATATAATGTATTGTTCTAAACCTGCTCTGATACCATTCTGTAACACTCCACCTATATACACATACTATCCAAGAGTATTATAGAATAATACGGTTGGATAATACAGAGAATGAGGCTATATGGGGTTCACACGTGAATTTTCCTTTGGACTAACACTGATACGTTTTAAAAACATCTGATAAATAACTAATGTATACGTACACGGTATCAATACAAAACAATGGACATGTGTACACCCAGAAAAGAACAATACATAATATACAGTAAAATAATAGAGAACATAGAGTCAATCGCAACGATAACACATAATATATAAATGCATTAATGTTAAAAGAATACAATACAACTCAATGTCAATTACATATATATATATACACAGTGAATCTGATATCATATATAACCCTAATATTGTACTCCTCTAGTGCCAGTAAAACACAAGTTGGTCATGCCGTCTCTATAACTGAAATGTCTCGGACTGACCCGAGTATTTTATAAATAATAAATGAGTAAGACTATATCCAAATCAAATATTAATGAACATACGGTACTCGGTGTATACTGGGTAATAACATAATAATGTTATCTCCTGCAAACTCAAATATCATATAATGTAAAACATCACAAAACCCAGTTTAAAATGTTATCACCCGTATAAAAACTCATCAAATCAGCATCCACAAAATAAACTCAAATGGTTGAATCGTATATATCCAGAAATCACAATGAGATATAAGATGGGATAGCCTATAGTGTTATCCCATCAAATTCAACCTCATAAAATAACAAATATGAATCAATCACATCAATAAACAAAGGTTGTCTCTAAAATATCAATTCAGAAAAACATGGAATACGGGGACTGACTACACTTTAGACTCAACCAGTCTCTGGTCTAGTCAACTCATCATAGAAAAGAGACATATATGTCAATCTATTACACTCACATACCCTGAACCAGATAGTGAGACTGACAGCCGCCTACCGCAAGCCTGCTCCAGGCACATAGGTCTACTCGCCCACTACAGAGTAATAGTCTATTTCTATAGTCTTTGAGGTATATGCCAATCTACTACACTCACATACCCAGAACTGAATAAGGAGTCTGACAACCGCCTACCGCTAGCTTGCTACAGGAACCTAGGTCTACTCACCCACCATAGAGTACCGTCTACTCCTATAGTTTTCAATTAGCTCAACGAATATCATGACTCCATCCACCAGTGGCTTGTCAATGCGTATCCCGGTCACGACCATGCTTTTCCCCTAATTGTAACAGAATGTTGGCCCTAGCGACACAAGGGCTATGGGCAACAACTCATCTACTACCACTAGTACTGTGATGTGCATCAAAGGGACATATAACTACGGTGTTGCGGATCTAGGGCGTTATCCCATGATCAGGCCACCAGGGTGGAAACTGGCCAAACTGGTTCACTCTCAAATAATAAAGAGATTTGGACATTGTGTGTGGATGGTCATATAGTACCCATAACCTATAGCTACATATATCTCTAACATAAGCCGATAAACGGCTCTCATAAGACAATATCTAACAATATGATACTCTACATAGAGTATAACATATACACATGAGTGAAATCCCCGTTTGAATGATGTTTACTTAAAATAAATAATCAAAAAAATAACATAATAGTGTCCCATACCATCACATGTTACTCGGATAATTATTTATAACTCATAAATTAAACTCATTCCACACTAGATATCTTTATATGATGAGTCCAATGAATAAACGAAAAAGTATTACCGAATGCCCCATCCCAACTGGTATTACTAATCCGTTTATTCAGATTTCTCGTCACACAAAAATAAAAAATAATAAAATCATATCAAGAATATCATCACCGTATCATATTAAATTCATCAATCAAATCAAATCAACGATAAATCATTCGTCATATCAAAATCTATATAAGATATAAGAAATCAGAAGATAAAGAAATTAGACTTAAATCCCCATTCAAATTCGAACATTGCAATAATAATAAAGCTCATTGAAATAATTATTTAAATAATTAGAACAAATAGTCAAATATTTATATAAAATATTTAAAAATCAATTGATAAATCAAATATACTAATAGGAGTTTTACCATAATTTTCTGCAACTAATTATTATTTTATAATATATATATAAAAAAACTTTAGAATATTTTATAATTATTTCTAATCGTAAATATAATTCAAAGTCCTCACTTACTTGCCAAACCAATCAAGAATATAACAATTTATTTTGGAATTGTTCAAGATAAGAAAATTCTCATATTGTAAAAGAGATTTCACTAAATAACCTTTATAATAAAAATCACTTAAAACAATATTGTTATTTCCATTATATATTTTATAAATAACTGTATATTACATTTTCCTTTATAAAAAACTCAAATTTATAAGATATTATAATATTGGTTTAAAAAAAGTTCTACACCCAAAAGAAATCTATATTCATAATTTTAATTAAATGCATCTAGATTGTTTATAATATAATAAAATATTCATGAAATACTTTTAATGAGATTTTAAAACTCTTAATAATACTTCTAAGCTTTTCCGACATTCTTTAAAACAAGAAATAAATAAATACCCATATATAAATACTAGTGAGTAGCCCGTGTTTCGCACACGGGCAGTGTTATACTCTGTAAATTATTATCCCAACATCAGACATGCGATGTTAGGACGGAAGAGTGGTCAAATCTATCATATAAACATCGATGAATAATGTACAACGGATACATATGTCAACACAGACATGGTATACAGGTAATGCGTTAGCACAAATGAGCACGACAAACAGAAATGGTAATTCAAAGCAAACTAATTCAATCAACATGAGGGGAAAGAAAAAAAAAGGATGACGTGGAAAACATTCAAAAAATTAGTAGCCGTAGACATAAAAACGAAACTGTACCATAAACATAAAATGATAAAATGCTAGAAATTAATTTCTTTGCTTCTTCTTTCGAATTTTTGTTTACAGGTGCTGCTGTAGCCTGCTGATCTGTGTCACCTTCCTATGGTTAAGGAAAAGAAGATACGGATGCGGTTCGTTAGCAAGAAACATGTTGAAGTAACACAAATTAATAATATCAAACTAAGATATGTAGTTGCAGTATGGGTTTGAAAGGTTTAATAGCTAGCAGTATGAGTACATAGAAGTACAACAATCAGACAGGATTTGGAAGGAATAAAGTCATGTTTTGGTACTTACTAAAACAGCATAGCGTAGGATGTAAAGTGTAACATTATATGTGACTGGTAATATGTACCAGTAGACATAAGTAATGTGTAGACAGTAATTGCACATGCATTTAAATAGTTAATGGCAGCAGTGAATGGAGAATAAAATAGTGAAAAAAGCTGTACCTGAATTGTATTTCCTCTTCTTAGCGTCTTTCTGCGGAGTGGTGGATCAGAAGCACGTACTACCGGATGGATCACATTAGCGTCGTCCTGTTAAACATAACAAACTGTCAGTGCTACGCCACCAATCGAATATAGAAAGAAGATTGATCAGAATTGTAGATCAAACCTGAGCAATCTGTTTATTTCCTTTGATATCTGTTCTGGAAGGTACGTTAGCTGTAAATTTCAAACAACGGAAGACAACAAAGTATGGGAATAAGCGTTCAGAGGTAAGTACGTAAATTATAAATTAATAGCCGAGATTGAGAACGTACCGTCTCAGTTATAGCTACGTTTTTTGTGATTTTTCTAATAGTGAGGTAAGCGTCGGGATTATTCATCTTATAGTTACTTGGTGTAAATTCAAATATTGCTTTAGACCTTGAAAGATGGTGGAAAATCTTGTTAATTTTTTGTATCTCATTTTCCTACAGCATATAACAGTTTATGTTGGGGAATAGCATGTACAACGTGCAGGTAATGCTGTTATTATCAACTTAGCTCAACAGATGCGGAGCAATACATAAATGTTCATGTATGAAACCTAATGTTTTGGATGAAATGCAACTGTTACCCCATTTTATGGTCAAAACGGGAATAACAACAAATTGGCAAGGAATTACGGATAGCAGGACTGGGAATAAAGGCTACGATGGATATCGTCAAAATTCTGTTGAACTCCGATCGAGACGAAATTGATTGAAAATGACGATAAGGACTATGAAAGGCTATGTTTCAAATATCAAGTTAATCGGAGTTCGTATGGAGGAAATATGATGGATTCAAGGTGGGAGAGGAATGTTGTTCGAACCCATCAGGTTCGATCCCATCAGGTTCGAAACCATCAGGTTCGAACCCATCAGGTTCGAACCCATCAGTTTCGAACCCATCAGGATCGAACCCATCAGGTTCGAACCCATCAGGTTCGAACCCATCAGGTTCGAACCCATCAGGTTCGAACCCATCAGGTTCGAATCAACGGGAACTAGATTGGGTTCGAAAGGAATGACTTCAGTGCAATGGACATGGATTCGAATGATGGATATGGACTCAAAGATAGTGGATTCGAACGATGGACATGGACTAGAAGATAGTGGGTTCGAATGATGGACGCGGACTCGAAGATAGTGGATTCGAATGATGAAGCTCGAAGAAGGAAATGGATACGAAGTTTTAATGGATTCGTAGGAAATGATGGATTCGAAGTTCTGATGGATTCGTGGAAAATGATGGATTCGAAGTTCTGATGGATTCGTGGAAAATGATGGATTCGAAGTTTTGATGGATTCGTAGAAAGTGAATAGACACGAAGTTTTGATGGATTCGTAGAAAGTAAATGGATTCGAAGTTTCGATGGATTCGTAGGAGGTGAATGGATTCGAAGTTTGCATGGATTCGAGAGTTATGGAGTCGAAGGACTGAAGATGGATTCGAAGGGTATGGATTCGAGAGAGTTGGCCTCGTGGGTTCGAAATACATGGTTTCGAAGTAGACAGACCATGGGTTCGAACCAATCAGGACGCACGAATTCTAGAACTTGGATCGATCATATCTTCCAAACCGTTGATCCAAATGCAATGAAATTTTTACAGGAGCTTACATACATGTTGAAGAATGTTCACACCAAATTTCAGCTCAATTGGATGGATTCTTGATCGATTCGAAAATCACTTCGAATCGATCCCAAACTGGGCACGGATTCCGAGGACACGGGCCTGTGGGCCCCCCCTCACGTGCCAAGCAACCTCCCCAGGTTTTAGGCGGGATTTCAACCTTCCACGCCTATAAATAGAGCCCCTGGTCATTCAGAAAAGGGGTCGGAAGATTTGGAGAGGAAAAGCAAGCCCAGACGCTGCTAAAATCATTCCATAGCATTATTTCTGCTATTTTCTTCAGATTTGGTCACTACAACTGTTGTAATCACTTGTAATCTTCAAGGATAATCAATAAAAAAGAAAAAATTGGAGTGGACGTAGGCCGGAGATAGCCGAACCACTATAAAACTTGTGTCTCTGTTCTTTACTTTTGTGGTTGCTGTCTATTATATGTTGAGATCTGTTGTTTGTGTTTGAATATCATTAATTTATATTCATACACTGGTGCTTTCACGGTATTGGGTGTTTGTGGCCAATTTTGGCGCAAACATTTTGGTGCTTTCACTGAGA
Source organism: Allium cepa (assembly GCA_030765085.1). NCBI lineage: Eukaryota > Viridiplantae > Streptophyta > Magnoliopsida > Asparagales > Amaryllidaceae > Allium > Allium cepa. Next base: position 851,010,501 of record CM060938.1, read on the forward strand.
ACAACTAGCACCCGCTACATCGGATTTGAAGAGTTTGAGGAATTTGGATTTGGAAGACAATGGCTAGACAGGATAGCAGAAGGCTAAGGGCTGAGAGAAGCCAACAAGGAGGAAGTCAGCAAGCATCCTCCGGAGGTGAGGAAGGACGGGCTTCAGTCTACATAACTCGGGATGAAATGGAAGCTATGGCCAATTCTTTGCAGGAGAGATTGTTGAAAAGTCAACAGGAAATGATGCAAACTTTCTTGGAACAAATGAGAGCTACAGGAATGCAGAGCTTAGGAACAGCTACAGCAGCTGCGGATGCAGGACAAGGAGCTAGGATTGTGGAACCCAATGAAGGACAGGATACGGAGCCAGAAGGCAATCAACAAGGGCTTGGGGGCAGGCCCACAGGATTCAATGCAGAAGTACCTTTGGAAGGAATTCAGCAAGCTAGAACTAACGTTGCTGCTAGTGAGCCACACGAGGAATATGTACCAGAGTTCCCTCGGGGGCATGGGGGGCAACCCCTACCAGACAATACAGGGTTAGTAGAGATGATTAGGAAGACTGTGCGAGGTGGGTTGACAAACGGAGATTTGGAAGGAGTGAATAGAAGTCCATTCGTTCGGGAGATAAGGATGGCTCGGAATCCACCTAAGTTCAAGCTACCTAGCGTGGAGGTATATGATGGTAAGACGGATCCAACAGATCACTTAATGAGGTACACCAGACACATGGAGGTGCTGGGGGCATCGGAGGAAGTGATGGCCCGATGTTTCCCTTTGTATTTGAAGGACTTGGCTGCAATGTGGTTTAGGCAACTGGGAGAGGGATCTATCAGGACTTGGAAGGAATTAGTGGAAAAGTTTCTAGGACAGTTTCGGGTTCACGTTAAGAGGCCAAAGAACGTGATGACTTTAACATCGGTAAAGCAAAGAATGGACGAATCACTTAGAACTTTTCTAACTCGATTCAGCGCGGCAGTCGCTTCGGTGGATCGGCCTGATCCATCAATGGTTTTAATGGCAGCAGTATCAGGAGTCAAGGAGAATTCGGATTTCAAGGTATCTCTGATACGAGATCCCCCGCGAAATCTCGACGAATTCTTTCATGAGGCAGAAAGGTTCCTTCGACAAGAAGATGCAAGTACGGATTTAAAGTCAAAAAAGGTTAGCACAATCGAGGTTGGAGCGGTATCCAAAAACGGTTCGGGTAGGGATAAAGGAAAAAGGAAGTTAGATGACGACTCTGGAAACGCTAGAAAACGATGGAAGGACCCAAAGTTTTCCACATACACTGGATTGAACGAGACGCTGGAACGGATATACTTGGAAACTCGAAATCGCCTTCCCTACCGAAGGCCGGCTAGGAGGGAACCAACAGAGCGGGAAAGGACATCAGGAAGGCACTGTCTCTTCCATGATCTGGATGGACACGATACCAACAGCTGCAGGCACCTAAAGGATATAATCGAGGAGCATGTAAGGAATGGACAGTTGCAGCAATATGTTGGAACTCGGGATGCAACGGTGGAGCAGGAGCAACCGCCGACCACCTCACGCCGTGATGATGGGAGGCCCAGGGATGATCGTCGATTGATCATCCATTGACCAAGGTAATATGGAATAAGTAGCAAGCTGTTAGCAAACGGTAAAGTCATTTACACATGTACGGGGACGGAGATAGCCCCTAGGCACGCTCTGAATGATGATAACCCGGGACGCTATGGTTTGTGAAATTTATTTCTTGCTTTTAGATTGGACATTGCTTTTCTTTTTGGATTTGGTTTTGGAGCTTGGATTGAGCTCCTGGTTTTTCTTGCTTTTTTATTTGGATTTTCCTTTGGACAATTGTTTTTGGTTTTGGATTCTGGTTTGGATTTCTGGTTTTCTGGTTTTGGATTTGAATTTTTGGGTTTGGATTTGGATTTTGGATTTGGATTTCGGATTTGAATTTTTGGATTTGGATTTTTGGGCTTTGGAATAGATTTTTGGTTGGACTTTTATCTGGTTTTTGATAAATGGTCGTCGGGTATGGATTATGCCTGGCAAGGGGTGAGTCACTTTACCCAAACAAGGTGAGTTGACTCATTCAGGTCGTCGAGTATGTACTATGCTCGGCAAGGGTCCGGAGTGACCAGGATTCGGCCTAGGACTTAGGCCCTCTATTATCATATATTATTTTCAGGTCGTCGAGTATGGACTATGCTTGGCAAGGGTCCGGAGAGATCAGGATTCGGCTTAGGACTTAAGCCATGGCATTTTACAGCGCCCAGGGACACTGGGCCAAGGTCGTTGAGTATGGACTATGCTCGGCAAGGGTCCGGAGAGATCAGGATTCGGCTTAGGACTTAAGCCATGGCATTTTACAGCGCCCAGGGACACTGGGCCAAGGTCGTTGAGTATGGACTATGCTCGGCAAGGGTCCGGAGAGATCAGGATTCGGCTTAGGACTTAAGCCATGGCATTTTACAGCGCCCAGGGACACTGGGCCAAGGTCGTTGAGTATGGACTATGCTCGGCAAGGGTCCGGAGAGATCAAGATTCGGCTTAGGACTTAAGCCATGGCATTTTACAACGCCCAGGGACACTGGGCCAAGGACATCAAGTATGGATCGCGCTTGGCAGGAACCCGGAGAGGTTATGGATTTGGCTATTGACCCGGAGAGGTCCTGGCTTCAGTTATTGGCTATTGGATAAGGATGGATTGGAACTCGGTTGTCGACTTCGAATGGATACGGAATTGGCTAAGGCTTTGGTTATTGGATATGGAACTGGACATCGACTCGAAGCAGTCAAGAATGATATACTCTGGCAATATGGCTTTGGACTTCGAATATTGGATTCGGAACTATTCAAAACACGTCTTGTTATCACAAGGCATGTTTTGGGGGGCAGACTGTTACCCCATTTTATGGTCAAAACGGGAATAACAACAAATTGGCAAGGAATTACGGATAGCAGGACTGGGAATAAAGGCTACGATGGATATCGTCAAAATTCTGTTGAACTCCGATCGAGACGAAATTGATTGAAAATGACGATAAGGACTATGAAAGGCTATGTTTCAAATATCAAGTTAATCGGAGTTCGTATGGAGGAAATATGATGGATTCAAGGTGGGAGAGGAATGTTGTTCGAACCCATCAGGTTCGATCCCATCAGGTTCGAAACCATCAGGTTCGAACCCATCAGGTTCGAACCCATCAGTTTCGAACCCATCAGGATCGAACCCATCAGGTTCGAACCCATCAGGTTCGAACCCATCAGGTTCGAACCCATCAGGTTCGAATCAACGGGAACTAGATTGGGTTCGAAAGGAATGACTTCAGTGCAATGGACATGGATTCGAATGATGGATATGGACTCAAAGATAGTGGATTCGAACGATGGACATGGACTAGAAGATAGTGGGTTCGAATGATGGACGCGGACTCGAAGATAGTGGATTCGAATGATGAAGCTCGAAGAAGGAAATGGATACGAAGTTTTAATGGATTCGTAGGAAATGATGGATTCGAAGTTCTGATGGATTCGTGGAAAATGATGGATTCGAAGTTCTGATGGATTCGTGGAAAATGATGGATTCGAAGTTTTGATGGATTCGTAGAAAGTGAATAGACACGAAGTTTTGATGGATTCGTAGAAAGTAAATGGATTCGAAGTTTCGATGGATTCGTAGGAGGTGAATGGATTCGAAGTTTGCATGGATTCGAGAGTTATGGAGTCGAAGGACTGAAGATGGATTCGAAGGGTATGGATTCGAGAGAGTTGGCCTCGTGGGTTCGAAATACATGGTTTCGAAGTAGACAGACCATGGGTTCGAACCAATCAGGACGCACGAATTCTAGAACTTGGATCGATCATATCTTCCAAACCGTTGATCCAAATGCAATGAAATTTTTACAGGAGCTTACATACATGTTGAAGAATGTTCACACCAAATTTCAGCTCAATTGGATGGATTCTTGATCGATTCGAAAATCACTTCGAATCGATCCCAAACTGGGCACGGATTCCGAGGACACGGGCCTGTGGGCCCCCCCTCACGTGCCAAGCAACCTCCCCAGGTTTTAGGCGGGATTTCAACCTTCCACGCCTATAAATAGAGCCCCTGGTCATTCAGAAAAGGGGTCGGAAGATTTGGAGAGGAAAAGCAAGCCCAGACGCTGCTAAAATCATTCCATAGCATTATTTCTGCTATTTTCTTCAGATTTGGTCACTACAACTGTTGTAATCACTTGTAATCTTCAAGGATAATCAATAAAAAAGAAAAAATTGGAGTGGACGTAGGCCGGAGATAGCCGAACCACTATAAAACTTGTGTCTCTGTTCTTTACTTTTGTGGTTGCTGTCTATTATATGTTGAGATCTGTTGTTTGTGTTTGAATATCATTAATTTATATTCATACACTGGTGCTTTCACGGTATTGGGTGTTTGTGGCCAATTTTGACGCAAACAGCAACATGTGAGAGGACAGTGTAAAAGTAGATGTGGCTACAGCATGGACGTGGTACAGTTGGGGGAAACAATGAGGTGAATAGTAAAACTTAATAAATAATTCAACAGAAAATGGAAGTGGATACAGGACAAAAGTGCATATCATATGAAATATGTCACAGTCCATGTTGGTGTATGCAAAAATGTGTAAGTGTTGACGTGTAGATCCGGTTTCCTACATCTACGTATGTTTAGCAAAATATGACGGTACGCTTGAATAATGTAAACCGTTATTAGATAGCAGTTTGTATTAAATAGAGAGAGAGAGCGCATAGTTTAGAATTTACAACTGTTAACCATATGAATAATATGTATACGTGGCGAAACAGTATATTAATGTTGGCATGAGTAAAATATTCATATGATGAAATGGGAATGAGAATCTACAGTAGGAAATTGTAAACCGTTATTCGTAAATTTGCATGAGTAAAAGAATGTTGGCACTGCAAAAAGGAGGTTAATCCAAGTCTGTGGTCACATTTTCCTTTGAATCTTTACGCATTGCAAAAGTAAATGAATGATGAAAAAAAACCAAATAACCCTCTAGCTATCAGTGAACTCGCATACTAAACTCAAAAAAAAAAATATTATCTTTGTTTAACAACACAAAGAAGGAATGTGCACTAAGATAGCCCACAGTCTTGCACATTAACTACGTTCAATAATGCTTTATAAGAATCTCTCATGCCCAAAGCCAACCAATTATGACAACATAAATTCAAGAAAGAGAATGAAAAGAAGACGTGGTATGTATGAAGTAGATAGGATAATAATATTTTAAAAGGCATGAGCAGCATATTTATAAAAATGCTAGATTTTTTTCTTCTATTCTTGGAATAACATGCGAGAGCATAAGCAGTGTTTATTTTTACACGGCTACGTTGAACAAATCATTTTTCTAACACTAAAAATGTTTTCGAGTACCGAGATCCTATGAAAGACAGTGAGCAATAAACTTATGATTCACAAATTGTATAGTAGAGAATCATATTTCTTCTTTTTCCACATATGTATACTAAAGGAATAACTTTTTAGTCGCCAGTTAAATGGGTATGAAACAGCGGATTGTACAATACTTACCGTGATAATTTGAATAATGAACTTAAAATATTGTACAGTAACACTTATCAATATTTTAACTTTTACAGTAATAATTCTGTCAGTGATAATTTTAGGTAATAAACTTATAATGCACAGCATCTTAATATCAAGCATTAATTTGTATGATATGAGGCAGCAGTTTGCAAGTCATAATTTGAATAGTAAACTCAATATGAAGTATGTCACAGCTTGAACTTGACCTTGACCCTTAAAGTAACCAACGCAGAAATCAACAATCGGTCCAAGATCTAGGTTACTTTCAAGAATTTCAACAGAGGAACCGTTTGCATCAGGTTGCATGTTCCATTTTATGAGATATGCAATTGAAACCACATTTAGTTTCAGTGTTTAAAGAAATAAAAATTTTCAGAATATAAAATAAATGAAGAATAGAGCCAGTTGAGTAACATATTAGGAAAGGACATTATTAGTTTTTTAATTTACATTTGATTGGATTGGACCAACTGAAACTTCCAAGTAGATAGTTTATGATACACAGTATGTTGGGCATTTTAGGCCAACTATCATTATGTATAAATAAAATAAAGTAGTACAGTTTCAAGTTGTGAGCTTTATAATGCTTAAAGATCATTGACTAAGCGAGCTTCTAAAATATCTTCATTTTTTAGACGATTGGTTGAACAACTTCGACATGCATATCAAAATATGTGGTAGTAGTGGAGTAAACATAGGCTTGGAACAAATGGAAAACAATATGCAGTGAAATACTTGTGAATATCTATGAGTTAAACCAAAGTATACTACTGCATTGTCAGGGTAAGATATCGTTGATGCAACATATGTCGCCACTAACTGTTTTTCTAGTACAGTATGCATTTATTTTCACTGCAAACCATATCGGTAGAGAAGTTTATTTACAAAGTCGCTACTACGATTCCACATATAAACATGTTGGTTTTGCCGTGCTTAGAATTACCGTAAATGGATATACATACTATAAATGATGGTCTATTTAAAAGTCACTCCTATACAAACACACGAAAAAGAATGGAAAACCGTATCCTTTCCGTTAGCTGTTAGACATAATTGAGTAAACAGAATGAAGGAAAAAAAAAAGGGACCCGATGGTCACAATCGCAGCGTACATGAAGGATTACCGTTTGGATGTGGCTCCTCCTCCTCCTTTGGATATAGACTGCTGCTTCTGCAATTTACAACAATTATATTAGACATAATAATTTCCACTCTCGTAGATTAATACTGTGTCATGAAATAGTTTTGTTAAACTTTATTATGATATTGTTCATGCAATATCCAGAAGTCAATAAATTCAAATGATATGTATCTCACACTTAGTTATGAAGGTTTACAGTGTTGCGAGCATGTTGAAGGTAGGGGCAGTACTACACATCAAACAAAACAAATGAAATGCAACTATAATATGAATTTTCGGCAACTTTGATATATAAAAGTCAATGTGAAAGAAAGTTTATTTATCGCATAAGCAAAAAATATGAAAATCAGAAGCCAAATAAATGGTACTAAAAATCAGCGGGTAACAGTTAGGTGGAAGGTCGTGTGCTAGTTGCTTACAACTCACTAGGAACAATGAACTCATTCAGCATCAGATATACACCTTATGAAAACTAAAGACCAAATCAGATGTGGACACATTCTTGAACAACTGATATAATATCTCCATAAATAAATGGATACACTTAGGTATGCTAGCTCATTATCAGTAATATTAACACATATGGAGAAAACAGTCCTGCATATCTCCTATATATCAATTTATGCGTGCGGATCTGAACATAATCAGTGAACTTAGGATGTCTACTGACCGCCAAAGATGAACCTCATATTCACCCTTACACTTCTCCGACTCTTAAAGTGTAACATAATTCTCGATTCTTCCCTATCCTCGTGTCAAGAAAATAGGAAGCAGATCCTTTATAGTTTGAAACTACTTGGCTAGTAGGATATAACAGTGAAGAAAAACAAATGTACATCTTCTGATCATCATATCCATATAAACAGTATTCGTAACATGGTTTTAAGAGAATATGATTAGAAAATTTAAGACTACTTGGCACTATAAAGCATATTGTTTCCACTTGCTCGCAATTGATTATAAAATTCTTTTTTGGAGTTTCCTCTAATGCTAGGTCAGCCTCAACTGTAATGTTACAAACATCACAGTAACATGCAATATAACAGCAAACAAAAAAGCTGAGAAAATATTTTACATAAATATGGGAATAAAACACGGAACTACTTGATTGTACGTAGGACCTATATCAAACTAAAGCGGAGGCCAAAAAAGAAAACATTGGAGCATCTGTGTTATATTTTATCCCATTACCTGTTCAAAATAGACAAATAATTGTAATGATGAGGTCGCTATATACAAAGGCTTTGTCAAATGCATGTTTTTCTTGCTTTATTTCTGAGTTCATGGTCAAAATGAGATGCAGCAGAAAATGAACTTTTTATTAATAAATAATACAGTGGTACAGACTTGTATTTATATACAATAGAATGGACCTAATATAATCCAGCCCGCATATATACAGTAATCTAAAACAAACAAAAAGAATGCATCCTGGCCGTTCACTATGATCTGCGGTTGATGTTCTATGAGACAATGTCTCGTGGATAGATAAGTGTGCTTCAGTGTTTTTGTTTGTATCATTATACTCCCCTTCAAACAAAACTAGGGTTTCATTTCTTCTTTCTCTTTTATGTCGGCTGGAAAAACTTTGAGTTCTTTACGAAATCTATGGAAATTTCTGGCAGATAACGCCTTGGTTAGAAAATCTGCTCTTTGATAATAAGATGGAACATGGTTGATGGCGAGCTTGCCACTTCCAGTCCTTTCTCGTACAAAGTGGAGATCTATCTCCATGTGTTTAGTGCGAGTATGTTGAACTGGATTCATGGAAAGAGAGATGGCACTGAGGTTGTCACACCAAATAATGGGCTTGCGAGTTGATTCGAACCCTAATTCCCAAATTAGGGTTTCGATCCAAACAATTTCAGCGACCGCACTTGCTATGCACCTATATTCGGCTTCGGCACTGCTTCTGGAGACTGTAGTTTGCTTCTTTGTGCACCAAGAAATAGGGTTTGGTCCCAGATATACACAGTATCCAGAAGTGGATTTTCTGTCGTCGATGTCATTTGCCCAATCGGAATCGCCGTAAGCATGTATATTTATGTCTTTACTACCCTTTAAAAGTAACCCAAAAGTGTCAGTGCCTTTGAGGTATCTGAGAATACGTTTTACTGCAATCCAATGCTCGTTTAAAGGATTTTGCATGTATTGGCATACTTTATTGACACTATAGCATATGTCTGGCCTTGTAATAGTAGCGTACTGTAGTGCCCCCACAATGCTCCTGTATTGCTTGACATTATCAATAGGCTCACCTCTGTTTTTAGACAACTGTTTATTGCTTGTCATAGGGGTGGGTAGTGACTTTGCTTTGTCCATGTTGTGCCTGATCAGAATGTCATTGATGTATTGCTTCTGTGAAAGGAAAAATTCATTGTCAGTCTTCCTTTGGATATTTATCCCTAAGAAATATTCCAATTCACCCATGTTCTTGATTGCAAAGTGTTTGTCTAGTAGCTCTATGATGTGGTTGATTTCTTGTTGATTATCTCCTGTAATGAGTATGTCATCCACATACACAAGTACATATATGCTTGCATCCTTGTCCTTTTTTAAGTAAAGTGAGGTGTCTGATTTGGTTGCATTAAAACCCAGATGTGTTAGTGTGCTTTTAAGCTTTTCATACCATGCTCTAGAGGCTTGCTTCAATCCATATATAGCTTTGTGCAATTTGCAAACATAACCTTTATTTGTGTGATTATTGTATCCTTCTGGCTGTTGCATGTAGACATCTTCACATAATTCGCCATTTAAAAAAGCATTATGGACATCTAGCTGTTTTATTCTCCAGTTTTTGTGTAGAGCTAAAGTTAGCATGATCCTTATAGTGGTTGGTTTGATCACTGGGGAAAAAGTCTCAGTGAAATCAAAACCAAACTGCTGTGAGTATCCTTTTGCCACCAGCCTGGCTTTATATTTGGATATATTACCATTTGCATCTCTTTTAATTTTATATGTCCATCTACATCCCACAACATTTTTGTTCTTTGGGGGTTGCACTAGTGTCCAGGTTTTGTTTTTAACTAATGCACTTAACTCTTCATCCATTGCTTTTCTCCACTTTTCATGTTTGCTAGCCTGATCATAAGAACTTGGCTCCACCTCATTTGCTTGAGCTGTGTATAATTTTGGTTTAAAAATACCACTTTTAGATCTGGTAATCATGGGGTGTCCTGATCCAGGATGCTGATTATAAGAGTCTTCTGATTGATCATCATTGTAGTTGACTGTTGCATCCTTTGCTTGATTATTATTAGTCATACATGCATTTTGATTATTATCTTGGTAGCTGCTTGGCATGCTAGCATTCTGTATATCATTTGAATCAACTGGTGAATGATGATCATTACATCCATTATCTGAACTGTAACCTGATTTGGTGCTTGATATAGATGCATTATCTTCAAAATTTTGTATTTTCTGATTTTCTTTTTGTGTATATTCTGATAGAACTGGAATGTGAAAGCCACATGTTTTGCCATTGTTGATTTCGTGATTCTGCTCTCTTCTTCCTGCAAATGGAAATATACTTTGATTAAACACAACATGCCTAGAAATGTAAATTTTGCCTTGGTTGTCCATGCACTTGTATCCTTTTTGGTTATGTGCATACCCTAAAAAAGTACATGGACTTGACCTTAGGCTCAACTTATGTTTATTGTATGGTCTAAGATAAGGATAACATAAACATCCAAAAATTTTTAACTGGTCATATTTTGGTTTTACTTTGAAGAATTTTTCATGTGGGCAGTCATTGTTTAACACCTTTGTGGGCATCCTATTAATGAGATATACTGCAGTGGCAAAAGCATCACTCCAGTATTTCAATGGCAGGGATGCTTGAGATAAAAGTGTTAAACCAGTCTCCACAATGTGTCTATGTTTCCTCTCAACTAAACCATTTTGTTCTGATGTGTGGGGGCAGGTAGTTCTGTGTAGAATTCCTTTTTTGTTAAAAAATTCTTTTAATGATTTAAATTCTCCCCCACCATCTGTTTGTATTATTTTTACACTCTTGTTAATTTGTTTTTCAACATGAGTGACAAACTGTATTATAGCATGGCTAGTGTCAGATTTAACTTTGAGAAAATAAATCCATGTATATCTTGTGTGTGCATCCACAAGTGATAGATAATACCTGTGTCCTTGTGTTGAGAAAAGTGGTGCTGGTCCCCATAAATCTGCAGTAATTAACTCAAGGGGTTCTTTATATACTGTTTCAGAAGTTTGAAAAGGTTATTTATGCATTTTTCCCATTTGACAATGATCACACAAAGATAAATCAGATCTATTTGGAACAGAGATATTATTTTGCACTAAAATGAGTTTAACTACATCATAGCTAGGATGGCCAAGTTTACAATGCCATTCATGAAACAATTTTACATTGCTGTCATTTCTTGAGCTAACATTATTTGACCATATTCTCTCATTAGCAGCACCATTGTTTTGGACATTGCTGAACTTGTATAAGCCATTATCCAGATTGCCCTGTAATAATACTGTTTTATTTAATGAATCTCTAACAAAGCAAGTTTTTGGGTGAAACTCAAAATATACCTTATTTTCACTGGCAAATTGCGAAACACTAATAAGGTTTTTCTTGATACTTGGTACTCTTAATAAATTGTTTAAATAAAGTAACCTAGTACCTTTTATACAGCCAGCACCAACATGTGTTATATTTGCAGTTTCACCATTTCCCATAAGAACAGATTGGTTACCTGTGTATGCTTTGTTGCCCAGATTTAGATTCTGTAAATTGTTTGTGATATGGTTTGTGGCACCAGAATTTGGAAACCATTCATCCATGCTGTAATCTTCAATTTTAGGTGTGTCATCAGTGGTATTATCTCCACTGTTTCTGGACTGGTTGCTGGTTTGAGTCATGTTAGCACTTGGTTGCTTGCTGGTTTGAGATGTTTGCCCTGCATTGTAATCTTCTTTATATCTGAAGTAGCACTTGTTTGCCATGTGCCCAAATTTTTCACAAATCTGACATTTGACCTTACTGTTGTATCCACTCCTCCCTCTGCCTCTGCCTCTTTGAGTATAACTTCCTCTCTGGTTTTGATAGTCTTGCCTGGGTTGATTTGATGAATTTCTCTGATTTCTATTTTTTGATGTGGCTGCATAGTTGACACTGTATTCTTCTTGCATTGATTTTCTTTGTTGAATCCTTCCCTCATGAGCAAGTAGAGCTGTGTGTATGTATTCAATATCAGGCAGGGTTGATTGTGTGGCAATATATGTTATTAAAGACTCATAGTCTTGATCTAATCCATTAGTGATTATTAAAATCTGCTCACTGATCGACACATTGTGACCAACACCCTTTAATTTGTCACATAAATTCTTGATTTTTGCAAGATATTCTCTCATTGGCATATCATTTTTCTTTGCATTCTGTAACTCTCTTCTATATTGCATGACTTTTGCTGCTGACTGCGAACTGTAAATGCGCTCAATTGCTGACCATATCTCATAAGAGCTGCTACATCCAACCATTTGTGAGAGTAAGCTTTGACTAATTGAAGATAATAGCCAAGATGATAGGAGATTATCCTGCTTTTGGTAATGTTTGTAATCTGGATTACTAACTGTCTTGCCTTCTCTGTCAGTTATCATGATTGGTGGTATGATTTTGGTTCCAGCCACATAATCATGTAAGTCATATCCTTTTAATGCTATTTCAACTTGATATTTCCACAAAACATAATTGTCTTCATCCAGTGATGTTGTGACAACTTGACTTTTAGGTTTGATCAAGGTCAAATCTGAATTCTGGGGATTGTTTGATTGACTCCCTGAAGTGGCTGATGTCATTGCTTCTTCATCGAATGCCATGATGATTCAATGCTCTTTGAAATGCCGGTTTCTTGATGAGAATTGTAGAAAACAGGGATATCTTCTTTATTTTGGCGTGGCTATCGAAAGATAGCAGCCAAGAATCAAGAACTTGATTTAAATCGAAACTGCTTGTGATAGGTATATATTACTGTTTCATCAAGAAACAGTAATGTGTATGAACAGCAGTAGGAAAGAGGATTGAAATTAGAGGGAAAAGTGAAGAATAATCTGATTTCACCTCTGAGATGAATATAGAACAGATGCAACCGATCTTGGCGTGATCAAGAGAAAGATATACCTCCTCAGTGATGAAATTTTTCTGAGAGGAGCCAATGCAGTCTTTAAATCTTTTGAAATTTTTATTTTTGAGAAGATTTGCCGTTTGGCTTTCAAGCTCTGATACCATAAAATGAGATGCAGCAGAAAATGAACTTTTTATTAATAAATAATACAGTGGTACAGACTTGTATTTATATACAATAGAATGGACCTAATATAATCCAGCCCGCATATATACAGTAATCTAAAACAAACAAAAAGAATGCATCCTGGCCGTTCACTATGATCTGCGGTTGATGTTCTATGAGACAATGTCTCGTGGATAGATAAGTGTGCTTCAGTGTTTTTGTTTGTATCATTATAGGGTTGTTTTCCATACTTAGTTGTGAGGTCCTCTTTTTCTTTGATGTTCGCAAATTAACATAATAAGTTTAACCAACATCCTAGATACCTGACTATAACTATATTCCTATTTATGAAAGAAAAAGGAAAAAACCAAAACAATAATGTTGGAAAAATAGAATTACACTCCCATTAAACCCAAATTTTATGAAATCTATTGAATTTAAGTTGAGTTTGATATAAATTACATATTAAATACTGGCCCAAAGCTTCTGTATGATTACTTTCGAGCATTTAAATATGCAAATTGCTTTGAAGGAATAGTCCGACTATATGATTTATTTTGACGGCCAACTAATGAAATTTTGTACTACATGCATTTTTCATCAGTTTATGTATTCTGTTACAGTTAAATTTACTGGCTCTAAACAAAATTGTATTTACTACTAATTTTTACCGTTTTAGTTTTCTTTTCTACGAATGTTCCCTTTTTTCATATTTTTACAAAGCATGAATATGGGTGATATAATCAAGACGACTATGCTTTCATAACTAAAAAGGGAGGTCAGTCTCAAGGCTTATAAATACTCTTTTTTCTATGTACCAATCATTTTTTAATACATCTTTGGGACAGCTGTTAATAGTGGGAAAGCCAATTGTGATGATGTGTCATAAACAACTATTTTGAACCTTCAGGTGGTAGATACATAATTTTTTCAGACCAACGATTCATAAATAAAATAAAATGGAGCAAATTGGAAATGTTGTGAACTAAAGAATCACATGGTATATGGAAAGCCTACCATATTTCAAAGTAATAGGAAAATTTATTTGTAAGTAAAAGAAGTTTTTCTAAGTAATAGGAAAGCCTACCTTTATCATCGACTAAGCGGCGGGTGAGAGGAGGTTGATAAACCACTTCGACTTCGACCGGCTAGCCCTCAGGAAGACTGGTTGTAGGAAATCGGGAAATGAGGACAGTCGAGGGGTAAAATATGAACTTGATCGGGACAGGGGATGTAAAGTTGGGGGTATTTTTCTCCAAGAGCAGATTAGCGTAGGGAGGGGAAGTAGGGGTGGAGTGGGATAGGGCGGTGGAAAAGGTTGATGGAATTGCAGTACAAGATGCAGAAATGAAATAAACGTGACCGGTTGTTAGAACGGTAAAGAGAGGAAGTTATGGACAGAAGCGTGGTGAAAAAGAAGGAATATGAGGTGAAAGTCACGCGGTGGAACATTTTGGTGGAAGTTATGTAAAAAAACCAGAAGTCGTTAAGAAAGCAGGATTTTGAAATGAGAAATACAGAGAAGTCTACGTCAGCGGGGAGAAGCTCCTGCTTTAATATAAAGTAATAGATTATGGAGTAAAAGTACTTCATAAATATATCAAAAACATCACTATTTATATAACATGACCCGAGTCGAATTTTGTCGAACTCCGGTTGTTTATAAAATATACATATCCACCAACAATTAAATATATAGTTTAATTCGCAAACGGACAGAGCTCCGCTTGTAAATTGACACGTCCAACCTATACAAACCAACAATTATCTGAATATCATCCAATTTCAAACACACACACACACACACATATATATATATATATATATATATATATATATATATATATATATATATATTGTGGCGCCCCATCTCTATACCCACGCTAGCCAAGGACACTACAGGGTAATGCCGTCAACTAGCATGGAGAATAAGGCTGTTGAGGAGCGACCATCCGTGTAATTGCTTTGTGCGAGCTCCGATATGTCAGATAGTATAACATGCATTTTATTTCAAGAGGAAATCCGACATGCCGATACAAACTCAAAGCTACTACACAGTGGCTATGTATAATCTTCGGAAACAAATATAGAAACAAAAATAACACAAATCAGTCACAGATATCCATATCACAAAGGCGGAAATAGATATGAATATATAACACTTAGAAGTGTTCATCAGAGTAGTGGTCTAACAAGATCCACAATATCACAAAAGAATAGTTACAAGTGCCACATAAAAGAATAAGTTTACATTATGGAGTCTATATCTCAAATGTATACAACAAAATAAACTACTAATCTAAGTAGTTAGCCAAAAGTCAAAATAATAATTCCTGATGAGGAGTCAAGCAGAAGCACCTATAACATCTCGATCTGACCCGAGTATTATTTAATAAGAAAATAATAAACGGATCAGTCGAGCTATAAATATCAGATGAAATGATATAGAATAAGACATATGACATAAAGTATAATAACCATAATGACATACTGTGATATGTATGTAATCGAAAATCAACAAGAGATTAATCAATATCACAAGAATCTTCTCAAAGATAAAAAGGGTTGTCATACTCTTTATTTCATTCACCAAACCATAAATTTTGACAATTATATCAATGCCAATTACAAAAGTTAATGACACAAATTCACCAATGCACAAATATTAATAGAACTTATCAATGAAATCACAAAAGTTGGTGAAACACAAATTCTAGAAATCATCAATAGAAATCCAGAAATCAAGAAAATTGGGGAGGCCTATCACAAAACGGAAGCATGAAAGCTCACCAACATGTGTATCACAAAATGGAACGCCATTCCTTGGTTGCTAACCATTAATTTTGAGCCGAAGCTCCACATAACGGCCCAAAGACCATGGGTCGCTACCTCACCAATTTGAGCCGAAGCTCCACGGAAACAGGGTTTAGTCTCCCTCGCAGACAAAGAGACATCACGCATTGCTGGTCTAAATCGCAAAAATGATCGTCATCAATCATCAAGAAGTGTCAATTACACTAAGCTAGTAAATATATAAGTTTAGCTTCATGTCCAATAACCACTAGCTTAACTTAAATATTTACGAACAAATTGTAGATCTCCACTAGAAAATTGTCACAAGAGATTCAATTGAACAAGTCCAAGAATTAATCGACGAAGTAAACGCAAGCATTTCATACCACTCGTTTTACTAAGCCGTTTAATTAGATTTATCATATGAGTGAGGTAAAGGTTTGTATATACTAATAGATTGGAAAACGGCTTAAGAAAACGAGCTTTGTAATAAAATGGTGTTGAAATAGTTTTGATGAGAGAGTTTTGATATTTACTACTAGTATCGAAACCTTTATACTTTTAGAGTGACAAATCACCAAAAACGATTGTAGAAACAATCAATCACTAAAAGGTCACATTCGAAAACGTGAATTAAATCCAAAGAAATCGATAAAGAATCCATCGAAATGGATATTCAAAAATCCCTAAAAAGGAGTCATCGAAGTCATAATAAATGATAACAACAAATAGGATCATCACGAATCGATTCAAATTGGAAATTCAATCCCAAAAGGCAAAGTGGGCTAAAACAGCAAATTCAGTTGACTGAACAGAGATTTTCAGTTGACTGAATTCTGCCTGGAAACTTTCTGCTTCCAGGTTTAGTCGACTGAACAGAGATTTCAGTCGACTGAATCTTGCTCGGAAACTTTCGGGTTCCAAATTCAGTCAACTGAACAGAAATTTCAATCGATTGAATCATGCCTAGGCTGTTTTTTAGCCTATCCAAATGAAGAGTAAACTCTTCCAAAATGCAACCGGACAAACATTGACTCTAAGGGTTTATGCCAATCAGCAAACCCGGCCCTATATGCTCCTCGATGCATCACCAAAAGCATGATCAAACATACATAAAAGGATTTTCACACAAATTTGACTTAAAAACCTAAAAAATGGAATATTCACTAAACCAATCCAAATCAAGAGCAAATTCACATGAAGAGGTGTTAGGAATTCATACCTAACAACCAAAGATAATTATAGTCATAGATGTGAGATAAAAATCTCACCTTTGAACCCAAAACAATGAATGAGAAGCTTGAAGACAAGGGAATATCAACCACACTTCAATCTCAACGCAAGAAGCTTGAATCAATGCTTCTCTTTGAATTTGGAGCTAGAACTTGATTTGCAAATGGAAACTAGTGCTTAGGATTTTAATTCTTTTTTCTTTTCCCCCATTGTTCTCTTTAGAACTGAAAAGATAAGGAAGAGGGAATGAATGAAGAGAAGTGGTTCAGTTTGGGGTATTAAGTTGGCTAGTAGGCTGAACCCAAACCCAAAGTGAAAAAGGTCAAATTTTTAGCTAGCTTCAAACATATCAATGTTTATACTCAAAAAGGTTGCAAACGACATTTTGAACTTAATCGACTCGAGTCCCAATTCGACTGTTTGCTAAAAGTAGGTCTTCGGACTAAAATCCGACGAACGATGAAATATTTAAATAAAATATTTAAATACTCAATCGTAAAATATGCGGGTTGTTACAGACTCCCCTCCTTAAAGAAATTGCTTCATCGCAATATTTAAGAAGGAAATAAAAGTAACAACCATAAAATCATATCAACATAAAAGAAATTTGAAATAAGAAGTTCACCTCAAAGGGCACGAGAAAGCAAGTCCGGATGTGTTCGTTTGATGAATTCTCTAGATTCCCAAGAACAATCTTTAGGATTTGAGGACCATTGAACTTTCACAAGCAGGACATCTTTATTTCGAAGGCGTTTAACCTCCGTAGCAATAATGCGAATAAGATGTTGCTCAAAAGTTAAATTAGGTGAAACTTCAATTTCTTCCACAACACCGGGCTCAAGAATAGAATCGGAATCTCGAAGGCATTTCCGTAATTGAGAAACGTGAAACACGTCATGAATAGCAGAAAACTGAGCTGGTAATAAGAGGCGATAAGCCACGGAACCAATGCGTTCGGTGATGAGAAATGGACTAACTTTTCCGATCGACTGAAACGCACAACACCCTTCATAGGTGAAACACGAATGAACTCAAAATCTCCCACAGAAAATTCTAATCTCCTTCTTCGGTTATCGGCATAGGATTTTTTTCTACTCTGGGCTTCTTTCATCCTATGACGAATAAGATCAATCTTTTGTGTGGAATCACAAATAAAATCCGGACCTAAAACCAGCTTCTCACCGGCCTCAAGCCAACAAGAAGGAGAACGGCATGGCCTTCCATAGAGTGCCTCAAAAGGTGCCATACCAATACTAGATTGGAAGCTATTATTATAGGAAAACTCAACAAGAGAAATGTGATCTTCCCAACTTCCACCAAAATCAAGAACACATGCACGAAGAAGATCTTCAAGAGTTTGATTCTCACGCTCGGTTTGTCCATCAGACTGAGGATGATAAGCGGTGCTAAATTTAAGCTTCGTCGCCAAAGCTTTTTGAAGACTCTTTTAAAATCCACTAGTAAACAATGGACCTCGATCACTAACAATAGAAGAAGGAACTCCATGCAATTTAATAATTTCTTTAATAAAGAGTTTGGCCAAAAGAGGAACGGTCCGATTAGACCGAACGGGAATAAAATGGGTGGATTTAGTAAGTCTATCAACCATCATCCATAAGCTATCATGACCCGAACGAGAACGGGGAAGACCATCAATAAAATCCATGGAAATATGATCCCACTTCCAAATTGGAATTTCTAAAGGTTGCAATAACCCACCGGGCCTTTGATGCTCGGCCTTATCAAGTTGGCAAGTCATGCAACGCTTAACAAAGTTAGCAATATCAGATTTCATTCCCTCCCAATAATAAAGTCGCTTCATATCCGCGTACATTTTACTACTACCGAGATGAATGGTAAATTTAGAACGATGAGAATCTTCTAAAATATCTTTACGAAAATCACTAATATTTGGCACGATAAGTCTACCAAATTTTCGAATACCGCCACGAAAATCAATAACAAAGTCTTTCATACCTTCAATATTAATTTTATCCCTACAATTTTGGCCGAGAAGAGCCAATTTAGGATCTAACTTTTGAGCTTCAAGAATGCGGTCTAAAAGAGAAGGATGAGCCTCAAGGCTATATAAAACAAGAGATGAACATAAATCGGATACACGATCTCTTATCTCACAAGTGGATAAAGTCTCGAGATCATGCCATTCAGATATCATCATAGAAACAACCGCTTGTTGCTTACGACTAAGTGCATCGGCTTGTAGGATCTAGATTAACCCTAGAGGGGGGGGTGAATAGGGTTAATAACAAATTTTCTCGATTTAAAACAAAGAAACAAACTGCAGAAATAAATATGCTGAAAAGTAAATCACACACAAAATTTACCCAGCTTCGGCAACCCCTGCCTACTGCTGCATTTCCAGATTTCTATTAGAATTAAACAGTATCTCGCTTACAAACACTCTACCAGACTCGCAAACCCTTGCTCCCGCTCACAAACACTCTCACAGACTCGCACACCCTGCTCCGCCTATAGAGCTTTGTTTACTCGCAAACTCTGCTCCGCCTCTAGAGCTTCGCAAACTCGCACACCCTGCTCACTGAACTAATTCTAACTAGACAATCTGACACTACCTAAACCCTAGGTGGTGATTTACAAATTTGTTGACTCGAAAATAAAAACAAGAACAACTTCAAAAATAAAACCCGATGCAAAAATTAAAATATGAATTTGAACCCCTAATTTTTGCTTGAAATAAAATAAAGCAAACCCCTTTTAAAACTTAAACCCCTTTTATCATTAACAAAGCCGGCCCCTTGTTTTCCTTTAACCCGACCCACTTCGTTCTTTTGCTTTGTGAAAAATAATGGCGACCGATCTCCTTCTTTCTGAAACTAGGGTTCGTCTCTTGCGATCCAAATTGGGTTTTCGGCTGGTTTGTGATGCTCTTGTGTTCGTTCTCTGATGATCAATTGCTTGATTCACGTTGCTCTTGCTCACTGCTTCGTTCGTTCTCTGATGATTGATTGTACTTGCAGCTGACCGAGTTCGTTGAATTGTGGTATGTGATTTTCGTATGCTGGTTTGATTATTTGCCTTTTTCTCTTCATAACTCGATGCCGATGATGATTTCTTTTGGGTTTATTTATAGGGTTGAAACCCTCCTAATCACTGTCATACTTGATTTTTCCATGTCGTTGATTTTTTCTTGAAATCAATTTTGAATTACTGCTATCCATATTTGTATTCGAATTAATTAATTCGAAAATCTCTTTCCATACTTGTTGGTTCGGCCCCTTTATGAATTAACACATACCATATATGAATTTTGAGATATTTGATGCCGAGATATCTTTCTAAAAATAAATTCCTGAATTGAAGCAATTTTTGACTTCGGCCCATATTTGAACACATGCCTCTTTTGGTATGTATTTTTTATAGATGCTACACTTGATTACAGCTGCTGTTTTTGTTCATTTGCATACTGATGTAATTCACTGGTGGCCTATGTGCATGCTTCACTGTTGTACTTTGCATCTGTATTCATCATGTTGCATACAGTAGCTTCACCATTGCATTTTTGTAATTTCATTTGATGATGATCTCTGCTTTGTGGTCAGTGGAGCTTGTTGTTCATTTGAGCATTGCATCACCTGTAGCTTGCTACTGTGTTGATCTTGCTACTGCACATTTGTGTATTTGGATTTGTTGTACATGTTTGTTCCAGTCCCTTTACCTTGAGCATATTTGCATCAATTCTTGTGTTGCATTTGTATGATTTCATGTATTGTTGCAGAGACTTTGTTTTCTTGTGAAGTTGTACTGTCTTGGTACATGCATTTGATAATGGCATTGGACCATGCACCTTGTTGCATGCTTGCTGAAGCCTGTTCTCTACATATAATTAATTGTTGCAGTCATTGTTTTTGTTGAAGCCTTGGAATTTTTTTTGTGCTTCATGGACTTGAAACAAGTTGGGCTTGTCATTTATGCTGTGTTACACTTGATCATTTTTCTTGTGTCTGCACTTGTGGACTTTGTTATTGGCATTGGCATTGTCTCTGTTGACATTGCAGTTGTACTTGATCATGATCATATTTAGGCCATATGTGTTCATCTGTCTGCACTTTATCACTGACCTTTGCTGTCTCTCTGACTTGAGTTTGTTGGTTGGGTCTGCACATTTCTATGCTCTGGTCTCCATAACCTTTACCTGAACTTCACTGTCTCTGGCTGTAGCTTGGTCATTTGTGTAGTCTTCGAGCATGTTCTCTGATCATTTGTTGTCTTCATTGTGACTGCGTTATTGAAGTGTGTCTGACCTGAACTTGTCTTGTTGCATGTGTTCTGTAGTTGCTATGCCTTTGACACAAATGCATCACTTGATACATATATTCATTTGCATTGGTGCTGTTGCAATTTGTTTCGGCCTAATTGCTTGATGTCTACGTGCATGTGGTCTTGGTAGTGCTTGTTTTGTATCACTGTACTTGTAATCTTCATTCATGTATTCAACATTGCCATGTTATTCACTGTTCATTGTTTCATTTTGAATCTTTGCACCTATTCTGTTGCACTTTGATGTTGTTCACCATGTTGCATTCAACTTTAAAATGTTTGTCACTTGAGTCTCTTTACTGTGTACATGCATATTTCAATGTTACAGTGACCATTGAATTTTGGTCGAGACCATTTGCACTTGTATTGGTTCAAACATGAACTTGTCTCGTATTATTGTAGTGGTTGGTCTGCATTCTCTAATGATTTTAACTTGAACATTTGCACATTCACGGTCTGCATTTTCTTAACCCTATCACTGTCTTGTTGATATTGTAACTAGACACTTGAGACTTGTTGCATTTGTCCCACTGTTTCATGTAGCCGTTGACATGTTTGCATTCATTCCACTATTTCCACTGCTTGCTGCCTGAATTTGTTGTACAATGCATAGTGCATCTGTTTTGGACTTGCAGTTTGAATTGCTTTGAGTCGAATTTTCATTGATGGCTTGACCTTTGCATTTTCACACTTGCTCTTGTTGGCTGCGCACACGAGTTGGCGAGGCAGTGCACACGTGTATGAATGTACACGTGTGTATTGCAGCCACTTGTGATTACCTGTCCCTGTAATATCTATGTGCACGACTTTGTGATAAATTCAAGTGTGAATGATGACGAACAACCCATATATCTGAGGCAAACATTATTTTCAAAAATATCGTTTATTTTAAACTTCAAAAATATTTCTCGATCAATTTTACTGCGTTAGTGAATATTTTTGCAGATTTGCTCAGATGCTAGATACAAACTGAAATGCAGTTGAAGACCAAATACGAGTGTGAGTGATATGTAGTGAGGATAATAATGTAAATATGAAATGTGATGTAATTCAAAATTGTATATAGTGAGAGCATGAATTTGTACTATTCAAGATTGTAATAAATATTTGTTTGAATAAAATTTATGTTTGAATTCAAAATCTGTGTAACTTGTTCTATTTGAATTCAAATTCAAATTCTGTATAATTTATTTTATTCAACAAATATTTATTTAATATATGAAAATTAAAATAGTACATTAGCAAATACATTTAAACGAAATATATATGTTTATTATCATCAAACAAAAATCCTATAAGCGTATATTCCACAATCTCCCCCTTTTGATGATAACAAACATATATTTAAGATTTTGACCGTGTTAAATGTATTTGATCAATGATATGCTCTAATTGCTTCCCCTATTTAAATGCTTTCTCTCTACATGATGCTCCCCCTACATATATGCATACAAATAGAAATATATACAAATGAGCTTGGATGCATATGGAAAATTATTTGACCTTTGCTTGATTCTATTTGACAAAATCTTAACTTTTCTCTCCCCCTTTTGTTATCAGCAAAAAAAAAAAAAAAGTGTGAGAGAAAAATAAAGATAGAGTGATTGATATTAATCCAACATTAAACTCAAATTGATTATAAATATTTAACTCCAATAAGAATCAAACAAAAATCATAACGACCCTTGTTAGGCGCATATTCCACTTTTAGAAATGACGGAAATAAAATTCTCATACAAAATCATACAGTTAAATCTTCTTGTGGTACATTTATATCAGGAATTTGAATATCTACTAATCATGCATAACCGTTAGGACTTTTAAATGAGATTAGTAGTATTTCAATTTAATTTTTAAAATTGAAATCAAGTATCTTTTAACCACGCATGACCGTGAGGACTTTTAAATGGGATTAAAATCAACTTGTCTATTAAATCAATTAATTTTGAAATGCGTTTCATACATGCATAACCATAAGGACTTTTAAATGAGCATGGAAGCACATAATCAAAAATCCAAATAATTCACCCATGCATAACCGTAAGGACTTTTAAATGAGAGTGAATACTTTGGATATTTATTTATTTCTACAAAAAAAATATGAAATGAAAAGTAAATGATCCCTGATTATAGTACCACCTATCGACAAACTATCTTGAATATTTGATGAATCATGGTCGATAGAAATAATGATAGATATAGAAATGGCCATGGAATTTTTACCCAACAAAAAATTTTATAACTCTTGTTTAAATTCCTAAAGAAATTTTTAAATATACTCTTTTGAGAAATGTATGTTAATTATCAACACTTATCACCTTTTGAATCACAATTTATCTCTTCGATAATCAGCAGGAAGTCGGATTCGTCAAAATTTTGTCATTTAAAATCAAATAAACATGACTAATCTGAAAGTATGGTCAAACAATTATTTTTACGAAGGGGTTATATGAAAAAAAAATTCTGCTAAATGAAAATTATTTCAAGTGAAAAATATGCAGATATTTTCTTTGAAAAATGATGCAACAAATGTATGTTTCACCATAAATCATGTTCAAATGTTTCACCATAAATCACGTTCAACTCGTAAGTTTTCTATCAACTAGATTATCAATATGAACTGCATCTGAATTTCTTTTTCACTTCAAAATATCACTAACTTGGTAAACAAGACCATGAAAATATGCATAAGGAATTTACACTCAATTTTGAACAGTGAACAAGTCAGAAGAGAAATAAATCATCATCTCAATCTTGGCTGATTTCATTCAGAAAATGGTACAGATTATCACATAAGAATATCTTCACCTGTTTTACCTTTACGATAATTTTACGTGATTGCCCATTGTGATTCTGTCACCTTTATACTAGGCTAAGGAACTTTGCTTTGACGCTCATTGTGTTTCTGGAACAGCCAAAATCCAGAGAACACCGTTGATGTTCCTTAGCCTGCCACCATACCTACACGAGAAAAGATTTATGTGACCTATTTATAGGTCCATGGTTGTTAGTGGCAGAAGCATTATGAATAAACAAACCTTTTGGAACCCAAACTTGTTTTATCCTTTCATTCTTGTTCCAATAGACATGAAATCTGTTTGTAGAATTCTTAGGAACCCAAACTTGTATAAATTTTGTGTTCTTGTTCCTATGTCTACAATTTTCAGCATGATGTCCAATTATTTCACATCTACCAAAGACACTCCTACCTTTTGCACTATCCTCAACTTGTGTTTTTCCAAAACCTAGTCCTTTTCTGTTGTTAGCAAACATTTGATTTCCCAATAACATGTTGAACGATTTTTCTCCTATTGAAAAGTTATTCAATGATTTCTCAAGATTTTGGACTTTGGTTTTTAGCATCGTGTTTTCATTTACAAGTGAGGCGCATCTATTTATGAAATCTTTTTTCCTAGTGTCAATGGTTTTCATAAGACTCAAGTTTTCTTTTTCAAGATTCTCACAGCTATTCTTGAGTCTTGACAATTCTGAATCTAAAATTCTACACTTTTCACATTCTAGGTTATGAATATTATCAAGTTCGGTTTCTAACCTAAAATTTTCAAGAGCAAGTTTTCTCTTATCAGATTTCAGTTTTTCAATTTTAGATTCAAGAGTATCAACTACTCCAGTGAGATCAGAACACATAAAAACAAGATCTCTATAGGAATACTCACCTTCCTCACTTGATTCCTCCGAGCTTGCTTCTGAATCTGATTTTGCCACAAGACACAAGTTAGCCTCCTCTGAGCTGCTATCTGAAACTTCCTCTCCTTCTTCATCATCCCAAGTTGCTGCGAACACCTTCTTTTCCTTTTTCTTTCCTTTGTTATATTTGAGAAGTGGGCATTCTGGTTTGATGTGGCCAGGCTTGTTGCAATTATAACACGTCAGCTCATTATCGAAATTTTCAGAATCTTTTGACGAATTGCCCTTTGTTTTCTTCTTGCGTGGCTTGAATCTTGACCATCTTCTAAGATTATTTACAGCCATTGCAAGTTCTTCAATTGGATCTTCTCCTTCATTGCTCTCTTGTTTGATTTTTAAGGCAATCGTCTTCTTCTTTGGTTCGGAGTTGTTGCGTTCTTCCTTTTCTTTTAGCTCAAGCTCATATGTCATCAAGTTGCCAATCAACTCCTCCATGCTTAGCTTACTCAGATCTTTCGATTCTTGTATTGCTGTGACTTTTGCCTCAAAGTTCATCGGTAAGACTCGTAGAATCTTCCGCACAAGCTCTACCTCCGTGAAGACCTTCCCAAGTGCTCTAGCGTTGTATACCAAGGTTGAAAAGCGTCCAAACATATCCTTTATGCTCTTGCCTTTGTCCATCACAAAGTTCTCGTATTAGTTGCTGAATAGGGCTAGACGAGACTCCTTGACCTGAGAAGTTCCTTCGTGTGTCACCTCCAAAGTGTGCCAAATTTCCTGTGCTGTTGTACAATGAGAAATTCTATTAAATTCATTTTTATCAAGAGCACAGATTAGCGCATTCATGGCTTTAGCATTTGTCGTTTTTAATCTCTTATCGTTAGCATCCCACCTATCCTTAGGTTTAGGAATTTCAGTATCACCAATAGTTATAGTGGGGAATTTATAACCAGTTTCAATAATATCCCAAACGTCATAATCAACAGAACTAAGGTAAATACTCATCCTAACTTTCCAATAAGCATAATCATTCCCGTTAAACATGGGTGGCCTAACGATAGATTTCCCCTCAGAAAAAGCATTATTTGGTAGACTCATGACTCTAGAGTTAAATAAAAAATACCAGGCTCTGATACCACTTGTAGGATCTAGATTAACCCTAGAGGGGGGGTGAATAGGGTTAATAACAAATTTTCTCGATTTAAAACAAAGAAACAAACTGCAGAAATAAATATGCTGAAAAGTAAATCACACACAAAATTTACCCAGCTTCGGCAACCCCTGCCTACTGCTGCATTCCCAGATTTCTATTAGAATTAAACAGTATCTCGCTTACAAACACTCTACCAGACTCGCAAACCCTTGCTCCCGCTCACAAACACTCTCACAGACTCGCACACCCTGCTCCGCCTATAGAGCTTTGTTTACTCGCAAACTCTGCTCCGCCTCTAGAGCTTCGCAAACTCGCACACCCTGCTCACTGAACTAATTCTAACTAGACAATCTGACACTACCTAAACCCTAGGTGGTGATTTACAAATTTGTTGACTCGAAAATAAAAACAAGAACAACTTCAAAAATAAAACCCGATGCAAAAATTAAAATATGAATTTGAACCCCTAATTTTTGCTTGAAATAAAATAAAGCAAACCCCTTTTAAAACTTAAACCCCTTTTATCATTAACAAAGCCGGCCCCTTGTTTTCCTTTAACCCGACCCACTTCGTTCTTTTGCTTTGTGAAAAATAATGGCGACCGATCTCCTTCTTTCTGAAACTAGGGTTCGTCTCTTGCGATCCAAATTGGGTTTTCGGCTGGTTTGTGATGCTCTTGTGTTCGTTCTCTGATGATCAATTGCTTGATTCACATTGCTCTTGCTCACTGCTTCGTTCGTTCTCTGATGATTGATTGTACTTGCAGCTGACCGAGTTCGTTGAATTGTGGTATGTGATTTTCGTATGCTGGTTTGATTATTTGCCTTTTTCTCTTCATAACTCGATGCCGATGATGATTTCTTTTGGGTTTATTTATAGGGTTGAAACCCTCCTAATCACTGTCATACTTGATTTTTCCATGTCGTTGATTTTTTCTTGAAATCAATTTTGAATTACTGCTATCCATATTTGTATTCGAATTAATTAATTCGAAAATCTCTTTCCATACTTGTTGGTTCGGCCCCTTTATGAATTAACACATACCATATATGAATTTTGAGATATTTGATGCCGAGATATCTTTCTAAAAATAAATTCCTGAATTGAAGCAATTTTTGACTTCGGCCCATATTTGAACACATGCCTCTTTTGGTATGTATTTTTTATAGATGCTACACTTGATTACAGCTGCTGTTTTTGTTCATTTGCATACTGATGTAATTCACTGGTGGCCTATGTGCATGCTTCACTGTTGTACTTTGCATCTGTATTCATCATGTTGCATACAGTAGCTTCACCATTGCATTTTTGTAATTTCATTTGATGATGATCTCTGCTTTGTGGTCAGTGGAGCTTGTTGTTCATTTGAGCATTGCATCACCTGTAGCTTGCTACTGTGTTGATCTTGCTACTGCACATTTGTGTATTTGGATTTGTTGTACATGTTTGTTCCAGTCCCTTTACCTTGAGCATATTTGCATCAATTCTTGTGTTGCATTTGTATGATTTCATGTATTGTTGCAGAGACTTTGTTTTCTTGTGAAGTTGTACTGTCTTGGTACATGCATTTGATAATGGCATTGGACCATGCACCTTGTTGCATGCTTGCTGAAGCCTGTTCTCTACATATAATTAATTGTTGCAGTCATTGTTTTTGTTGAAGCCTTGGAATTTTTTTTGTGCTTCATGGACTTGAAACAAGTTGGGCTTGTCATTTATGCTGTGTTACACTTGATCATTTTTCTTGTGTCTGCACTTGTGGACTTTGTTATTGGCATTGGCATTGTCTCTGTTGACATTGCAGTTGTACTTGATCATGATCATATTTAGGCCATATGTGTTCATCTGTCTGCACTTTATCACTGACCTTTGCTGTCTCTCTGACTTGAGTTTGTTGGTTGGGTCTGCACATTTCTATGCTCTGGTCTCCATAACCTTTACCTGAACTTCACTGTCTCTGGCTGTAGCTTGGTCATTTGTGTAGTCTTCGAGCATGTTCTCTGATCATTTGTTGTCTTCATTGTGACTGCGTTATTGAAGTGTGTCTGACCTGAACTTGTCTTGTTGCATGTGTTCTGTAGTTGCTATGCCTTTGACACAAATGCATCACTTGATACATATATTCATTTGCATTGGTGCTGTTGCAATTTGTTTCGGCCTAATTGCTTGATGTCTACGTGCATGTGGTCTTGGTAGTGCTTGTTTTGTATCACTGTACTTGTAATCTTCATTCATGTATTCAACATTGCCATGTTATTCACTGTTCATTGTTTCATTTTGAATCTTTGCACCTATTCTGTTGCACTTTGATGTTGTTCACCATGTTGCATTCAACTTTAAAATGTTTGTCACTTGAGTCTCTTTACTGTGTACATGCATATTTCAATGTTACAGTGACCATTGAATTTTGGTCGAGACCATTTGCACTTGTATTGGTTCAAACATGAACTTGTCTCGTATTATTGTAGTGGTTGGTCTGCATTCTCTAATGATTTTAACTTGAACATTTGCACATTCACGGTCTGCATTTTCTTAACCCTATCACTGTCTTGTTGATATTGTAACTAGACACTTGAGACTTGTTGCATTTGTCCCACTGTTTCATGTAGCCGTTGACATGTTTGCATTCATTCCACTATTTCCACTGCTTGCTGCCTGAATTTGTTGTACAATGCATAGTGCATCTGTTTTGGACTTGCAGTTTGAATTGCTTTGAGTCGAATTTTCATTGATGGCTTGACCTTTGCATTTTCACACTTGCTCTTGTTGGCTGCGCACACGAGTTGGCGAGGCAGTGCACACGTGTATGAATGTACACGTGTGTATTGCAGCCACTTGTGATTACCTGTCCCTGTAATATCTATGTGCACGACTTTGTGATAAATTCAAGTGTGAATGATGACGAACAACCCATATATCTGAGGCAAACATTATTTTCAAAAATATCGTTTATTTTAAACTTCAAAAATATTTCTCGATCAATTTTACTGCGTTAGTGAATATTTTTGCAGATTTGCTCAGATGCTAGATACAAACTGAAATGCAGTTGAAGACCAAATACGAGTGTGAGTGATATGTAGTGAGGATAATAATGTAAATATGAAATGTGATGTAATTCAAAATTGTATATAGTGAGAGCATGAATTTGTACTATTCAAGATTGTAATAAATATTTGTTTGAATAAAATTTATGTTTGAATTCAAAATCTGTGTAACTTGTTCTATTTGAATTCAAATTCAAATTCTGTATAATTTATTTTATTCAACAAATATTTATTTAATATATGAAAATTAAAATAGTACATTAGCAAATACATTTAAACGAAATATATATGTTTATTATCATCAAACAAAAATCCTATAAGCGTATATTCCACAGGCAGCACGATTTCCCTTTCCAGGAGTATAAAGAATATCAAGATCATAAGATGCAAGAAATTCGAGCCAACGTTGTTAACGCAAATTAAGTTCCTTTTGAGAAAATAAATACTTCAAAGATTTATGATCGGTGTAAAGAATAAATTTTTCTCCCAAAAGATAATGACGCCAAATTCGAAGGGCGAAAACAATAGCTGTGAGCTCTAAATCATGAGTGGCATATCTAGTCTCGGCTGGCTTCAATTGCCTAGAAGCATAAGCAATAACTCGTTCTCTTTGCATAAGAATGGCACCCAAACCAAGGCGACTAGCATCGGTATAAACAATAAAATCTTGGTTCCTTTCGGGAATTACAAGAATAGGAGCAGCGGAAAGGACTTCTTTTAATTTTTGAAAAGAAGCTTCACATTTGTCCGACCAAATGTATTTAACACTTTTTTGTTAAGCTAGTAAGGGGCACGAAAATTTTAGAAAAGTCTTTGATAAAACGACGGTTATAACCCGCTAATCCGAGAAAACTACGAATTTCCGTCGCACTCTCCGGTCTCTTCCAATTTTGAATCGCTTCAATCTTTAAAGGATCCACTGATATTCCGGATTCGAAAATAATATGACCGAGAAACTTCACACGAGATTGCCAAAAGTGGCATTTAGAAAATTTTGCTTTTAATTGATTACTTCTAAGAGTTTCCAACACAATCCGAAGATGCTTTTCATATTCCTCCTTGGTTTTTGAATACACAAGAATATCATCAATGAAGATGAGAACAAATCGATCGAGGAAATCTTTGAAAACTCGATTCATAAGACCAACGAAATAAGCCGGAGCATTCGTTAAACCAAATGGCGTAACAGGCCATTCATAAGATCCATAGCGAGTACGGAACGATGTCAAAGGAATGCTATCCTCTGCAATACAAAGCTGATGAAAACCGGTTGCCAAGTCCAATAGTGAAAAGACTCTAGCACCGCTAAGTTGATCGAATAGATCATCAATCCGAGGTAATGGATATTTATTTTTGATAGTAAGATCATTAAGCTTGCGGTAGTCAACGCAAAGCCTAAGTGTACCATCAGATTTCTTCAAAAAAATAGTTGAAGCTCCCCAAGACGAGGAACTAGAGCGAATAAATTGCTTCGTCTCCAATTCGGATAATTGTTTGTGCATCTCTTCATTTTCCTTATTGGACATGCGATAAGGAGGACGAGTGATAGGTTGAGCTACAGGGATGAGATTAATTTTGAACTCAATTGCTCGCTTAGGTGGTAGGCCTAAAACGGGCTCAAATATGTCGGAAAATTCATGAACAACGTGAATAAGAGAAATGACATCTTCCTCATCATCATTATCGTCATTATGAAGATTTAAAGAATATAAAGATGATGTCAAGTCGGAATCCGAACCTTTAAGAACAATAGAAATCTGATTAACAGATTGCGGATGTCGAAGATAAATAGTCCGCTCAGGACATAGGATACGAGCTTCATAACGGTTAAGCCAATCCATTCCCAAAATCATTCCAAAGCCTAAGTAACGCATGACATGCAAATCGGCTTGGAAAGAAAAATCACATAAAACAATCTCGACATCTTTACAAAGTAAACTGAGTGTTGCGGATCCACCAACCGGATTCGCGATTCTCAAAGAAGTCAATAAAGAACAACACCTAAAGAAAAAGTATCAACAAGTTCTTTTGATATAAAAGAATGGGACGCACCCGTATCAAAAAGAACTCGAATAGGTTGATCACGAAATATGATAATGCCATCAAAGATAGAATGAGAAATACCTTGACCACGAGAAGTGTTGTTAGGGGCTTGAGCAACATTAAGTTTTCCCTCCTTCTTGCCTTGAAGTTTGGGACAAGAGGATAAATAATGATCCGGGCTTTTGCAATAGCGACAAGCACGGGGTTTTGAACATTTGTTCGCATAATGGTCCTTAGAACCATAGTTGTAGCATTGCCCACTACTAGAGGAAGAGGTCTTTGCTGCCGAAGATGCTTGTTTCCCCTTTTTATTGGGATAAGGGCCTTTGGACTTATTAGGCCTTTTCTTTTTGTTGTTGAAGTTTGGTTTGGCTCACACAACTTAAACGTCACTCTCCCTATCCGCCTCTTCAAGACGAAGAGCGATATCAATGAGTTGATCAAAAGAAACTTCTAATTTTAGGAGTAATGGCTTCTTGAGATTTTTGTTCAAGCTATAGACAAATCTTTGGTTCTTCTTCAATGGGGTGTTTATGTATTCAACCCCATACTTAGAAAGTGACTTGAAGGATGCGACATAATCTGTCACGGAGGATTCACCTTGAACAAGGTCTATGAAACGACGAGCCAAAGCCACCTTCTCAGCTTCTGGCACAAATTTTAATTCGAATCGTTTCTGGAATTTCTTCCAAGTAAGATCCGCTTCAATAATTTCAAAAATCAGAAGCTCATACCAGTCTAATGCTCTTTCTTTGAGCATACTAGAAGCCACCTGAACTCAGTGAAGATCAATAAGGTTCATGCGAGAAAAGATTCGATCGCATGTTCTAAGCCAAGCCTGGACTTCAATAATGGTTTCAAAACCTTGGAATGGCTTCCCACCCAAGTTGGTATAATCGTTGCACAAGCGTGCAAATCCAGACTTAGGGTGAGTAGGTTCCAGATTAGAACCGGCTGCTTGAGTTCTCTTTACTAGATCAAGAAGCTGCTGGGCAGACATAAAAACTCCATCTTGGGGAGTAGCACTAGATTGACCGGCGCTGGGATGGACGGGTCTAACCATTTTTTTTCTTCAATAAAGAAAGAAAAAGAAAAGTTATTCTCAAAATAAATATCAAGAAATATTGATAGATAAAGCAAGGAATCATAAGAGAAAATAGGATAGAACGGTACGAAGACACGAATTAAATCCTAAGGCACGACTCCTAAGATGGACTTAGGACGATGATCCTTGCTAGATTATTCTACATTGTTCCGAAGTTTGGCTCTGATACCAAGTTGTGGCGCCCCACCTCTATACCCACGCTAGCCGAGGACACTACGGGGTAATGCCGTCAACTAGCGTGGAGAATAAGGCTGTTGAGGAGCGACCATCCATGTAATAGCTTTGTGCGAGCTTCGATATGTCAGATAGTATAACATGCATTTTATTTCAAGAGGAAATCCGACATGCCGATACAAACTCAAAGCTACTACACAGTGGCTATGTATAATCTTCGGAAATAAATATAGAAAAAAAACAACACAAATCAGTCACAGATATCCATATCACAAAGGTGGAAATAGATATGAATATATAACACTTAAAAGTGTTCATCAGAGTAGTGGTCTAACAAGATCCACAATATCACAAAAGAATAGTTACAAGTGCCACACAAAAGAATAAGTATACATTATGGAGTCTATATCTCAAATGTATACAACAAAATAAACTACTAATCTAAGTAGTTAACCAAAAGTCAGAATAATAATCCCTGATGAGGGGTCAAGCAGAAGTACCTGTAACATCTCGGTCTGACCCGAGTATTATTTTATAAGAAAATAATAAACGGATCAGTCTAGCTATAAATATCAGATGAAATGATATAGAATAAGAAATATGACATAAACGTGTAATAACCGTAATGACATACTATGATATGTATGTAATTGAAAATCATCAAAATATTAATCAATATCACAAAAATCTTCTCAAAGATTAAAAGGGTTGTCATACTCTTTATTTCATTCACCAAACCATAAATATTGACAATTATATCAATGTCAATCATAAAAGTTAATGACACACAAATTCACCAATGCACAATATTGATAGAACTTATCAATGAAATCACAAAAGTTGGTGAAACACAAATTCTAGAAATCATCAATAGAAATCCAAAAATCACGAAAATGGGGGAGGCCTATCACAAAACGGGAGCATGAAAGCTCACCAACACGTGTATCACAAAATGGAACGCTATTCCTTGGTTGCTAACCATTAATTTTGAGCCGAAGCACCACATAACGGCCCGAAGACCATGGGTCGCTACCACACCAATTTGAGCCGAAGCTCCACAGAAACAGGGTTTAGTCTCCCTCGCAGACAAAGAGACATCGCGCATGGCTAGTCTAAATCACAAAAATGATCGTCATCGATCATCAAGAAGTGTCAATTACACTAAGATAGTAAATATATAAGTTTAGCTTCAAGTCCCATAACCACTAGCTTAACTTAAATATTTACGAACAAATTGTAGATCTTCACTAGAAAATTGTCACAAGAGATTCAATCGAACAAGTCCAAGAATTAACCGACGAAGTAAACGCAAGCGTTTCATACCACTCATTTTACTAAGCCGTTTAATTAGATTTCTCATACGAGTGAGGTAAAGGTTTGTATATACTAATAGATTGAAAAACGGTTTAAGAAAACGAGATTTGTAATAAAATGGTGTTGAAATAGTTTTGATGAGTGAGTTTTGACAATTACTACTAGTATCGAAACCTTTATACTTTTAGAGTGACAAATCACCAAAAACGATTGTAGAAACAATCAATCACTAAAAGGTCACATTCGAAAATGTGAATTAAATCCAAAGAAATCGATAAAGAATCCATCGAAATGGATATTCAAAAATCCCTAAAAAGGAGTCATCAAAGTCATAATAAATGATAACAACAAATAGGATCATCACGAATCGATTCAAATTGGAAATTCAATCCCAAAAGGCAAAGTGGGCTGAAATAGCGAATTCAGTTGACTGAACAGAGATATTCGGTTGACTGAATTCTGCTTGGAAACTTTCTGTTTCTAGGTTCAGTCGACTGGACAGAGATTTCAGTCGACTGAATCTTGCCTGGAAACTTTCGGGTTCCAGATTCATTCGACTGAACAGAGATTTCAGTCGACTGAATCATGCCTAGGCTGTTTTTCAGCCTATCCAAACGAAGAGTAAACTCTTCCAAAATGCAACCGAACGAACA
Source organism: Allium cepa (assembly GCA_030765085.1). Taxonomy (NCBI): domain Eukaryota; kingdom Viridiplantae; phylum Streptophyta; class Magnoliopsida; order Asparagales; family Amaryllidaceae; genus Allium; species Allium cepa. Next base: position 851,044,941 of record CM060938.1, read on the forward strand.
TTGGCTCTAAGGGTTTATGCCAATCGACAACCCGGCCCTATATGCTCCTCGATGCATCACCAAAAGTATGATCAAACATCCATAAAAGGATTTTCACACAAATTTGACTTAAAAATCCAAAAAATGGAATATTCACAAAACCAATCCAAATCAAGAGCAAATTCACATGAAGAGGTGTTAGGAATTCATACCTAACAACCAAAGATAATTATAGTCATAGATGTGAGATAAAAATCTCATCTTGAACCAAAAAACAATAAATGAGAAGCTTGAAGACAAGGGAAGATCAACCACACTTCAATCTCAACACAAGAAGCTTGAATCAATGCTTCTCTTTGAATTTGGAGCTAGAACTTGGTTTGCAAATGGAAACTTGGACTTAGTATTTTAATTCTTTTTTCTTTTCCCCCATTATTCTCTTTAGAACTGAAAAGATAAGGAAGAGGGAATGAATGAAGAGAAGTGGTTCAGTTTGAGGTATTAAGTTGGCTAGTGGGCTGAACCCAAACCCAAAGTGAAAAAGGTCAAATTTTTAGCTAGCTCCAAACATATCAATGTTTATACTCAAAAAGGTTGCAAACGGCATTTTGAACTCAATGGAAGGGGTCTCGAGTCCCAATTCGACTGTTTGCTAAAAGTAGGTCTTCGGACTAAAATCCGACGAACGATGAAATATTTAAATAAAATATTTAAATACTCAATCGTAAAATTTGTGGGTTGTTACATATATCAACAATCCTAAACAATCAACTAAACCAAATGATTCAACCAATCAATTCAATAATATATATCATGTGATTTCATTCAACTATGCAATTTAATTAATAAATAGGGATAATTATATATAAAATAATGTATTATAAAATTAGTCGTAAGTATATAACTCACCAAAATTCTAAGCGAGAATGACCGCAGCTACTTTGTTACTCTTCATCGTTGCACCATAATAACCATCGTCTGCAGCCATGCTCCAGCCAACCGGCCACTTCAGCCATCCCCACGTCGACCAGCTCTGGCTTCAACCTCCACCACAACCTGACGCAACCATTGCAATGCCATCTCTTCCGTTACTGCCTTTCAGTCACACATGAACATAGCTTGGTAGCGGTTTCCATCTCGAGCAAAAATTACTCCTCATCGTTGCTTTCAAATCGTTTATCGCTAGCTAACTCTTCTATTAGGACGCAGCTCCTATTCGAACATGAGCTTCCCAAATCGATCGCGACCTCCACTTGCTGGTGCTCGGTCGCACGCTCCAACCACTATGACCACGACAGCACCCAACGCGACTGCTGCCAAAGGCGTGCCGAGCCTCGACATTAAGGTTCAAGCGATTGCCTTTTGTCTCTAGGCCATGCGTAAGTTCGTTGATATATATATATATATATATATATATATATATATATATATATTAAAGTGTACATCACGATTTTGAAATTAGGGCTTCCCCCTAAAACTGATTAACCGGTTTTGGGTAATAACTTGAAGAAGCGAGGATGGATTTCTGGAAATATAAAGAAAGAACTAGTTAGAAAGAGTTTGGACAGATTATAATTAATTTCCTTTCCCATTTATTCACTCTTTTCTTTCAAAAATTCGTTTAATTTACGTGACAATTTATTTCAATTTAATCTTAATCGCTATACACCAGCTCATTCTACAAATTATATTTCAATAATTACACAATTTTATTTTATTTCAATACTAGTTTAAGTTAATTTCAATTATTTTGATCACATAATAATTCAATATATCAATCCAAATGAATTTATTAATTTAATTCAATTTAATTAAAAATAAAATATTTTATTAATAGCTTTTAGTTAAATATTTATTCATATTCAAAAATAATAATTATCAAATATCAAATTCAAACAATTTTAATTAAATTAAATTTATTTATTTATATAGTTCACAAAGCAGGGTTGTTACACTAAATGTTGTCATACAAGAAAACCAAACATTGCAAATTATGATTACCTTTCAATTTTTAGGTAATTTACTTAATAGAAGGACCTATGATGGAAGCAGCTAGAAGCGGCTTGACGCATATGTAACTCAAACTCGGTAACAACTCAATTATCATAAAAATTTGTAATTTATTATATAGATTGAATGTAACATTTTTGTTATCCTTTTATTATAAGTTTCAAAAAACTATATGGCAATTGTATTGTACTACTTGTTTATATTAGTTTAAGCTTGCACTACAATGTTTTCTAAGTATGCTAAGACCTTATGAATGGTGTGGACATATGAATTATGTTGGATTTTTGGAATGTGAATCTTTCGTGTTATTTTATTAAATGTGAATTATTTTGGTTGTTATTAGTGTAATTTTGTTTCAATTGCTAGATGGTATAAATCTACAAGGTGCGTGCTACAACCGTGGCCATAATTTTTTTTGCTTCGTACTTTTTAAACAAGAGCCAAAGTCATTTGTAAAAGATCTATTACAACCGAAAAAAACAGTTGTAAAAGACCAATTACAATTGACAAAAATAGTTGTAAAAAACTTTATTTGAACGGTTCACTACGATGGTCAAAAATAGTTGTAAAAAACTCAACCTATTATAACTTGGCCTAATATAACTTTTTCAAAACTGTTGTTTTGGATCTATTGCAAGGGTTTTCGTCAGTTGCAATAGGGTTATTTTGTTGTAATGTTTCTTGAAGTTTTTTTTTTTTTTTTGCAAAACTACAAAGAAACTACAAATATTTGCAATCTGGCGAAAACAAAAATGAGAGTGTTTTTTACAACTGGTTTTTGAGGAAGGACGGCCATGTGCTTTGAATCTTAAAGAGAGCGTTTTACGTAAAATTCCATAAATAAATTTACATTATGGTACGTTTCAAAAGTAAAGTAAATAAACGAGTTTGGTGTTTTGGACAATGAATCTCGATTATCAAACTACTGAACAAAACATCCTAGAAGTAGCTTTCTATAAATCTAGTCCCTCCATATTCTTTTTCTTCTTCCACGACTATTCTCACATCACTATTAATCTTTACACCACATTGTATTTTTAGTCTTTAAATTACAGTAACTTTTTTAAGAACATCTGATTAATAAAACGTTTCCACCTTTGAATCGCAAATCATATGAACTTTCTAATGATAGACACCGTGCATATATAAAATCAAATCTGTAAACTTCATTTTTGTTATTAATATTATTAGCATAAACATCTTAAAGATGATTCGTCTTCATAAAAAAAATCAATATTTTTAGCTGCATCTCTCATAATTAACTTAAAATGTTTTCAAATATGCCCCGAAAGCCTTTAAAATTGCTAAAATCTATGTAGTATCAACTGCATAACACAAATGCAGTTATACTTACATTTCTCAAATGTTGCCTCAACTACATCAATGTAACATAGTTAAAATTGCATATATCATATGCAGTTTTAACTGCATGGTGGTTTTAAGCGCATCAAAATGATGTAATTAAACAACATATCCCATATGCAATTTTAACTATGATAATGTAATGTTGTTAAAATAACAACCCCAAGATGTAGTTAAAAACTAAATCAATATAGTTGTATTAAATGTGTTTTGTTGATGAAGTTATGGTTGCATCGTTAGGGCGCGATTAAATCTACACTAACGTGATGCAACTTTAACTTCGTTGCCATGATATGGTTAAAGCTAAATACATAGTAACATGACGAGGTAAAAGTGCGTTAAGATGATGCAATTTTAAACTCCATTAATATGATACAGCTACAAATGTATCAAGATGAATTTGTAATTAAAAATTTATTTACGTTTCAAAAAATCACTTAAAAGTTCTTTCAACAATTATGATTTCAAAAGTTAAATTTTATGCATCAACAATTATTATCGCAGAAATACAAAAAACAAAAAAGTTAAATAATTTGTGATTTGAAGGTGAAAACCGTGAGTACGATGCTAATCGAGTATAGATGTAATTTACAAAAAGCAATAGGCAAGGAATTCGCAATACATTTTAATTGTAAAGTTGGCACCTGAAAACTACAAAAGATAGAAATAAAATGAAAAAGATAATTAAAGATACTTACTTAAAATGCGTTTTACCTAATATATTTACTCATTTTCTTGAAAATATATCAAAAGGATATTATTTACGGAGGTACCTTTTAAAAAACAAAACAATAATAGAAACTAGCCGTTCCCAAAATGACGTACTGCATCGCATACCTACAAAAATATCTACTGTGAACAAATACATTCCTGTTATATAATAAAAAGAACAAAAGACATTAAAGGAGAGAAGAGCTTTTATTATTCAACTCAGATAACTTTACAATACAAATGAGCTCCATATTTATAGACTCCAAATCATAAAGAAAATTACAATACTGTCCTTGACCATTTAGCATATTCACTCATATTATGATATATTATAACACTCCCCCTTGAATATGCGTTTGGTAATAATAATAGCCTCATTGAAATCTTATGGCATTATGGGGGTTGATGCTTCTGGATCAATATAATGCCTCATTAAAACCTTACTAACAAAAACCCAGTGGGAAAAAATATTAGTGAAGGAAAAAGAGTACATTATAGCATATATTTGAATGCTCCCCCTGATTTATAACGCATTATTCAGTTAGTTTGAGAATGCATCCGACGCATACCAATTTTATACACTATCTTCTGAAATGTTGATTTTGGAAGTGCTTTTGTGAATAGATCAGCCGGATTTTCTTGAGACTGGATTTGTTTCACCTTTATTTTATTGTCCTTCTGTAGTTCGTGTGTGAAGAAAAATTTAGGAGAAATGTGTTTCGTCCTATCACCCTTAATGTAACCTGCTTGAATTTGAGCTATACAAGCTGCATTATCTTCATAAATAATGGTTGATTCTTCTGTTACTGATGGGAGTTGACAGCTTTTTCGAATATGCTCAATTAGTGATCTCAGCCAAATACATTCTTTACTTGCTTCATGTAGTGCTAGTATTTCAGAATGATTGGATGATGTTGCTACTAATGTTTGTTTTGTAGATCGCCATGAAATTGCTGCGTTACTGTTATTAAAAACATATCCAGTTTGTGATCTTGCTTTATGTGGGTCAGAAAGATAACCTGCATCAGCATAGCCAACTAGATTTGGATTATTGCCTGTGTTAGAATAAAACAAACCCAAATTTGTCGTTCCACGAAGATATCTCATGATATGTTTTACACCATTCCAGTGTCTTTTTGTTGGTTCTGAACTATACCTTGCTAGAAGATTTACTGAAAATGCAATATCTGGTCTTGTGCATTGGGCCAAATATAATAATGCACCAATGGCACCAAGATATGGTATTTCTGGACCAAGCACATTTTCATCATCTTCTTTTGGACGGTAAGGGTCCTTTTTAATATCTAAAGATCTGACAACCATAGGCGTACTAAGTGGATATGCTTTATCCATTTGAAAACGTTTCAAAATTTTCTCAATATAATTTGACTGATGAATCAGTATGTCATTGGTATTATGTTCGATTTGTAGACCGAGACAATATTTAGTTTTGCCAAGATCTTTCATTTCAAATTCTTTCTTTAAATAATTTATTGTTTCATCAATCTTTTCTGGAGTTGCAATCAAATTTATATCATCAACATAAACTGCTAAGATAGCAAATCCCTTTACCGATTTCTTTATAAAGACACATGGACAAATGAGATTGTTTTCGTATCCTTCTTTTACCAAATATTTACTAAGACGGTTATACCACATCCTTCCAGATTGTTTCAAGCCATATAGTGATCGTCTTAGTTTTAATGAGTACATGGACTTTGATTTTGCTTCAGGCAATTTATATCCATCTGGAATTTTCATGTAAATATTGGTATCTAATTCACCGTAAAGATAAGCTGTCACAACATCCGTTAACCTTATATCGAGTTTTTCAGAAACTACAAGGCTTATTAAATATCGAAATGTTATGACATCCATAACAGGGGAGTAAGTTTCCTTAAAGTCAAAGCCTGGTCTCTGCAGGAAACCTTGTGCGACAAGTCGTGCCTTGTATCTTACGACTTCATTTTTATCATTTCGTTTTCTAACGAATACCCATTTATAACCTACTGGTTTAACATTTTCTGGTGTTTTCTCTATTGGTCCAAATACACCATGTTTTTGAAGTGAATCTAATTCCACTTAGATGGCATCTTTCCATTTTGGCCAATCTTGTCTTTTTCGACATTCATTTATGCTATTTGGTTCATTATCGTCATTCTCATTATTTTCATTATGGTCATGATTTTCAATTATTTCAGTAGCTACTGCGAATGAGAATACATCATCAATTATTATTTTATTTCGATCCCATATTTCTCCATAGTTTGTATAAAATATTGAGATCTTATTATTATTAGGTACCATTTTATCGTTGGAAGCTTCTTTTATCTCTTCTGGGATAATAGTTCCTTTCGCACTTCTAGGAAAATTGAGATTTTCATTTAAGTGATCCTTTTGATCATTTATAACCTTTTCAAAAGGTTCCATAATTGATGATTTTTCATTTGACTTTCTTTTTCTAGGCTCCAAGTCTTTTGAACCAATTGGCCTTCCGCGTTTTTGTCTCGCTTTAGATTCATTTGCTGGTATATTTACTTTTGATCCTTCAGGGACATCGATTTTTGCTGGTGCATTTGCTGCTGGAATGTGAGATTTAGTTATTTTTGCAGTGTCACTAAATGCATCTGGCAGTTGATTTGCAATATTTTGAATATGCAAGATTCTTTGTACCTCATATTGGCATTGTTTGGTACGTGGATCCAAATAAGACATAGATGGATTATTCCATGATATTTCACGCCGTTCTACTGGAACGGTCTTTCCTCCCCCTAACGGCGGGAAGATAGTCTCATCAAATTTACAGTCTGAAAATCTTGCAGTGAAGACATCACCTGTAAGAGGTTCAAGATAACGAATTATCGATGGGGAATCAAATCCCACATAAATTCCCAACCGTCGTTGAGGACCCATTTTAGTACGAAGTGGGGGATTAATAGGTATATGCACAGCACAACCAAATTTTCGTAAATGTGAAATATTTGGTTGAGATCCAGTTAATAGCTGTGATGGTGAAAACTGGTGATAAGCTGTTGGTCTAATTTTAATCAATTTCGATGCATGCAAAATTGCATGTCCCCAAGCTGAAACGGGTAGTTTTGACTGCATAAGCAATGGTCTTGCAATAAGTTGCAAGCGCTTAATTAATGATTCTGCCAGACCATTTTGAGTATGAACATGAGCTACTGGATGTTCAATTTCAATTCCCAATGATGGACAATAATCATCAAATACTTGAGAAGTAAATTCTCCAGCATTATCTAGTCGAATTGATTTAATTTGATGATCAGGAAAGTGTGCTCTCAATTTTATTATTTGAGCAAGCAGCTTGGCGAATGCCAAATTTCTTGTAGATAGTAAACAGACATGTGACCAACGAGTTGATGCATCAATCAATACCATAAAATATTTGAATGGTCCACATTCAGAGTGGATTGAGCCACATATATCACCTTGAATTCTTTGTAGGAATGTTGGAGATTCCGAAGTGATTTTACTATATGAAGGTCGAGTGATTAATTTTCCTTGTGCACATGGGGCACATAAGTAATCACTTGGTAAATTCAATTGATTTGATAAATTATGTCCATTCGAATTTTTAGCGATTTTACGCATCATGGTTGATACAGGATGACCCAAGCGATCATGCCAAAGAATCAATGTCTTTGTATTTGTGAGCTTCTGGCTCATGTTTATAGAGTGAGATTCAACTATGCCAATTTTTGTAAAATATAAACCAGTTGAAATTGTACCAAATTTTTCTAGGATAAGCTTCTGGCTTTCAATTCTAGAAATAACACAAAGATATTCTTTGTTGTTTTCATTTATAGTTTCAATATGGTATCCATTCATTCTTATATCTTTGAAACTCAGCAAATTTCTTTTAGAGTTGCTTGAGTATAATGCATTCTGAATAAAGATATGTGTACCATTTGGTAATACTATATGGGCTCTTCCGGACCCTTCAATTATATTTGCAGATCCAGCTATGGTGGAGACTTTAGCTGAAATCTTTTCAGATAATTCAGAGAAAAATTTCTGGCTTTTCAAAATCGTATGAGTAGTTGCACTGTCTAGTAGGCATATATCATCATTCAAGTATTGGTGGTCCATACCTTGTCTGCTTGTGAAAGAATATAAGGTGAGCAGCTTTTGTGTTTTGCTGATAATAAGAAAAATACCTAAACCTTTTCGGATGAATTAGATATATAATAGAGCTGATATCAGAGTTATGGCAAGAGAATAGAACCAAGCTAATTATTAGGTAGTAAAAAAATATCCATCGGTTTGACTAGGTAAAAAAAATCGGTTTGAAAAAAATATCCATCGTGCTGATAACGTGTTATATAATAAAAAGAACAAAAGACATTAAAGGAGAGAAGAGCATTTATTATTCAACTCAGATAACTTTACAATACAAATGAGCTCCATATTTATAGACTCCAAATCATAAAAAAAATTACAATACCGTCCTTGACCATTTAGCATATTCACTCATATTATGATATATTATAACAATTCCAGCATTTTTATTGAAATATCGATGTTGTTGCACTACAATATTCAAATGTTTTACAAAATAATTGCCATGTGCAAGCTTCCATTTCACAGCAAAAAATATAACGGTATAATTCATAATACAATTGCAAGTACTTAATTAATTAAGTACGTTTCAATGAAGCTTTTACACCTTTTATTATGGTTCATAATTGCTTATATTAAACTCGGATAATGTTTACTTTTAACCAAACGTTCTAAATCCAACTTCTGATTTATAAATCAAAAGTTTCTATATTGTTTTTTTCCAATGTTCTGAATGAAACAATCTATTCAAATAAAATAATTCAAATAGAAAAAAAAGATTCTGCTTTTTTCTTTCTAAACGTAAAGAAACCAGGAATTATTTAAAATTCAGCAATCAACATTTAGACGGTAAAGTTCTACCGTCAGAATTTAGAATTCAACATTTTAAACAAACTAAGCTTCAAAGTAAATAAAGTATTACCATTATTTTCAAAAAAACAAAAGAAAAACCATATGTCAAAATTGCAGCGTCAAAAATGCTGATTTGTTCTATCCAAGATAAAACTGATGCAAATCTTTGGAATACCATGAAATATTTCATAAGAGGGATAGAAACGGGTCCTTAACGGCCCATGCCCCTAGCCAAAAAATAAATAAATCACTCCTGCATATACAACAAGGCAAATCGTCATATTATATAGCTTCTGCAAGTTTCTGGCGTATCTCTTCTGGAACTGAAGATTTATCCAAACTGTAAATAACGAAGGAAGATCAGTAAGTTTTAATTTTTAACAATTATATAACACTAAATTTGATTGTTACATACAAAAATCATATAAAGAGTCACTAAATTCAATACTAATGTCATATAAAAAGTTTTTTAACAATTTGATGGCTTGGCTTCTTCCCTGGATAAAAAGTCTTAAATTTATGGCTAACATCAGTGTGCACTAAATTTAACTATTCCATACCTATAGAGAGAAGCCCCAGACACCATTTTCAAAGAAATCCAACCTGGAACAAATTCTTGCAATAGTCCTAACTGCTGCTCAACTTCACCTGAATAATACATATAGAAAATTGTTTGATGATTGGTATGGTTAAATTGCTGTTGATAAACAAAAAATAATAAAACTTGTGAACCTACTTCTGTCAAATGTGCTGTGGTATCCTGCAGTTAGCTTGTTAATAAGTTCATTTTTGGAGATGCTAGATTGGTTCCCAGACTGGAATACGAGATGGATCATGTCGATTAGCTTTGGTAGACTTGTGACCATTTCTTTGTGTTTCTTTGCTCTGAAAGATACCCTGACTCTTTCTTCTTCACTCTGTCTTTCCTTGTCCTTAATCTGAGGTATTATAATTGATTTACGTTAAACCAATTTTTTTTTTCCAATAATTGTAGGTATCAAAAGATGCGCGAGTATTTTTTGAGATGTAAACAAAGTTGAGTATATACATACAAAATTTATTGTATTTAAAAGTGTTAAAATGCAGCAATGTAGATGTCATCTTATTACTATCAAAGATCATCCATACAAAAATTTACTTTATTCTGGAACTTTTATCTTACACGAAAATACAAGACAGTTATCGAAAACGAGATTTGCAGGCACGTGCAACGCAAGTGCATACCCCATCTATAAAATTATTGAATGTAGAATTTCTACGTAACTTTGATAAAAAATAAATTGAAAAATAAAAAGAATAAAATTGTAATTTCGTTGTATAGCGAGGAGGAAGAACACTAAACAAAGCTTTTTTGGTGGTGGTGTCATGATTGGATATCCTTACATCTCCTTGGGGTACATATATTTTCATAACAATATTTATTGTAACAAAAGAAATCTCACGATGCGGGACTAATCACAAGTAAATCTACACATCCACTTTAATACAGTCCAAACCACCATAATATTTATTCCAATCTACGCATCCACATTAATACAATGCATGCCAATTTAATACAATTTAGTGTGAGCACGCTTGTGTATGTATAGAAGGATCGATGTTAATCTCTTCTTTGTCATCCAATAAAATTCTCCCTTTACTTTTTATGGCTAAAAGTTCTAAAATCTTGCATAGCATTGACTTATTTTGCAGACTCTGGCAAGTTTCAGTTTACCATCTGAAACCACAGAATTGCATAATTCCAGTGGAAACCTCAGATCTTGAGAACATAACTCAATTGTAGCTATAGATAACACAAACTCAATGCATATGAAAAGACAATTAACGCCACATAGGCTCAATTATTGAGTTTATGTCAATAAGCTGAAAAGAATGCAAGTAACCAATTATTAACAGTCATACAGTGCAAAAGCACCATTTCAGTGGAATAGGCTATAATCGTTTATTAAAAGTTGGAATAGAGTTACAATATTTTGGTCCGACCATGAATTCTCTAAAATGCCTTTGTACACAAATGAGAGGTCAAAAATTCAAATCCCACATAGAATGAAACTTCAAATGTATTTTCAAATGGAAAATTTGATATATAAATAACGCCACAACTTTCAAATCCTAGTTCCAGCAAAAAGCTACAGTCTTTTTCTTTATATCTTTCAGGTTTTGATTTTAAAACTATATAAGAAATTGAAACTAAATAATTTCATTATATAATTTACCTTAGCAAATATTTGAATATCTCAGGAAATATGAATAAGCCGTCAAGTAAGCAAATCACTAGAAATGAACCAACAAAAAGAATTAACAAAATATTTGTTATATACCTGTTGCAAAATATTGCTTGGAAGTATACTAACGACATCATCGTCGTCATCTTCTGAAACATTGATTGATATATTTTCTGAATCATCTAATTCATTTGTTTCTGCGCATTTTTGAGGTGATCCAAATAATTTAGTTCGAACTGATCTCTTCTCCATATCCATCTCCTTCTTAGGAGTATCACAACTGAACGCAAAAGAACACTTCTTGGTTGCTCGAATATCTGGTGTAGCAGTAGGTGCGCTCAAAAGTTTTTCAGGAGTTCTCACATTGGAGTTCGATTTTTCAGGAGAATTTTTGTCATTGCTTGATGCATAAGCTTGAAATGGGGAAGCCAACACTGGTTTCACAGATGATGTGTGTTTCGAAGTAGATATAGTATAAATTTTCCGGGTTGTATTAGAAGAATGATGGTCTTCATTTACTTCATTTCGTATCACCGTTTTATTCTTTTGAGCATCTTTTTTATAGCATGCAAGGAAGGAACGTTCAACGTCGTGGTTCATAGTTTCATGAGAAAAATGCCGTTTAAACAATGGACCGGTATGAGAGGACGGGGTGACAAATTGGTGATTGTCAGCTGTAGACTTGGTTGGTGTAGTACACATGGAACTTCTGCTAATAGTTGAAGGATGATTTGTTTCTGTTTGATGGCCAAATGGATGCGGCAGCATCTTTTTTGGGATGTCTGCCTAAATACATTCATAGGTAGATGATAGTAGTATAAAAGCAATTTTACAGTCAAGCATAACATTTCAAAACCATACAAGAAAATTAACGACTATAATTATATTGAAAATGGCCATAGAAAATCTGGATTCTTTTGCTGACAGGAGTTTTTGTTATTAATAAATGTTACATTACCACAACTTTATGGTTAGCTGACAGCACATGTCTAATGTCTAAATAACAATCTTAAATATATTTCACATGATAAAATTTTCCAGTTTATGTATAGTTATTAAAGCATATATAATTTTCCAGTTTATGTATAGTTATTAAAGCATATATTCAACATAACATAAAAACCCAAAGACGTTTAACCTTCTGTTGTAGTGCTAAAATGTATTCCACGCAACATAGAAACCCAAAGAAGTTTTAAGCTTGCATTAAAAAATCATGTTACCCAAACAACACGGATTTCCAGTGTTTGTATAATTATTATAGCATATGTTCACCATAACATATAATCCGAAGAAGTTTAATCCAGGGTAGCGTTAAATGAAGCCCAAGTCCTTTTATAGTTTAACCTATTCTTTTTTCATCCAACTCGGTTATAATCCAATGTTCCATTTTACTCTTGGATTAAGAAAGCATGTTACCCAAACAACGCAGATTTCCAATGTTTGTATAGTTATTAAAGCATATGTTCAATGTAACATAGAAACCTAAAGAAGTACACTCCGGACTCTGGAGTAGTACTAAATGTATCATATTTCACACGATAATGATTTTCAAAGTTTGAATAGTTATTAAAGCGCATATTTTGCATAACATAGAAATCCAACAAAGTTTAATCGAGGGTAGTGCTAAATGCATTCTTTTTTCATCCAAACATTATTTATAGTCCATTGCTTAATTTTACTCTTGCAATGAAAAAATCATATTACCTAAATAACACAAATTAATTCAATACCCATGTTTTGCATGTCTTTTTTTTCCATTGTTGTTTTTTAGCTAATAAAATTGTACAAGGATTTTTTTTTTCTTTTCATAATAGAGTAATGCTGATTATTTTTTCAACACTTAAAATTTAAGGTACCATTTCTTATGACGAACTGGATAGACGAAGTTGGCGTTTGCGTTGGACGCGTTCGACGCATCGGACGCATCGAAGGTGGACCCCACAAGTTTGCCCAGTTCGACTTAACCGTTGTAGGGGGGCCGTTCAAATGTCCGACGCGACTCGGACGCGAACGGCTCCCCTACAACGGCCATATATTCCCCATCTCTATATAATCCTCCCTCTTCTATTACTCTCCACCCTCACTTTCAATTCTCAATCTAAAAATCCACTAATCCGAGCTTTCGTAGTAACAACACCATATTTCGGTAATTTTATTTCTGTTTTTGTTCAGTTCGTTTATTTTCTTTTCTTGTTTTTCTAGTTTTTTTTTGGACATATTTTGTCTCAGAAATGGCCGAACAAGATGTACTGAGAAATTCTCGCCGTAGTCCAAGAGTTTGGTCCGCTCACGCATATTCTGAATTTTTACGAGTAGATGCCGAAGCTTATCAAACTGCCGGTCAATCCAAAAAAGAAATCCATAAGAAGATAATGGCAGAACTGAACGAGACTTTAGTGGGTGCTCCGAACGAAACACCATTCATTTTCAAACAAATTACGGCCAAATACGACTCGCCGAAGAAGAAATGAGCGGTTTGAAGCAATTTGAGAAATAAAACGGGCGCAGGATGGGATAATGTTCGAGGAACGATTGGTAGCGAACATTGGTGGATCGATCGTGCGGGTATTTGGTATTTTGTATTCTGCATTTTGCATTATGAACTATGTATTTGGTATTATGTATTCGGTATATATCTATTTTATTTAAAAATAAACACAAATAAAATAATAATATAAATAATGGTTTTGCCCCTTTCGTGCGTTGCCCTTTCGTAAAAAGAACGCATTTCCCTTTCACGAACTTACCTCTTTTTCTGCCCTTTCGTTTGTCCTTTTTATTTGCCCCTTTCGTTTAAAAAAGAACAAACCCTGAGTGTAAATGTTTCCTATGAGGCACTTTAATCCTATATTGCCCAATGTATAGAGCAACAAGAAAAATGAGATGGGTGCTTCATTCAACCGAGCTCACTCAGAAGTACATTGACCACGGAGCTGGATAAAACAAAGTACCCATTTTTCCTCTTCTTCTCAACAAGGTAAAATAAAGTAATAATCATGGTGCATTTAGTACTACTCTTAACCTACCTCAGGATGCTTTCTACAGAATTTAACAATCCTTTTCCGAAACTTTTCCCTCAAAACTTGATACCCTCTTTCTTCCTTCAACAAATATACTTGAAGCTCTGGCTTCATGCAGCAAGTTGCCTCATCACGCAGAAGCACTTTCCTTATAGAAATAGCTTCAGGCAAGATATACATCAGCTGTGCCAAGTGCCCATATGTGAATCGCCTTCAAATCAAAAGAATTTTAGATAAAACTACTCAAAATAAAGACCGAATACAACTTAACGGCTAAAAAATAAAAATAAAAGTTGACCTTCCAGTTAAATGCTGTATACTAGAACATATGTTCTCAAATGTAGGTACCGATCGTTTCAATCCAAGCAGTCGAATTGAACTCTCCATGCAGTTAAAAAACTCTACTAGAATTTCATACCTAATCCACAATAAAGAAATAATCGACCTTTTCAATAAAAATTTCATAAAATGAAAAGGGTTGAATTGCAAAATAGAACCCTTTGTTATACTGTTTAATGCATCTAAGCCAAATTGACTAAACCAGACATTCAAAAACGAAATAAAATAGCTAGAGATCGAACGAATGCCTTACTTCTGAGGAATTTCAGTCGCAGATTCAGGCTTCGACGAGTATGAAGTAGAAGGTTTCTTAGATTGCAATGGCAGCTGCTTCGACTTCTCAGGCGTCTTGGTTGCAAAAGAACTGTTCGGATCTTTGTTTTTCTTCATCTTAGGCTCAGAAGTGATTAGGTTTTGGCCAAATATCAATTTATTTAATTTTTTTGAAATAAATATTCGGAGAAACGAAACCAAGGAAGGAAAGCTTTCAATACGGTTAATGTCCCGAGAGAGGAATTTAGGAAAGTGAAAGGACAAATTAATGCAACGGGTGGATATGGCGGGAAGCAACGTGAAACAATGTTCTAAATGGAACATGATTGGTTGGAGAAGTTGGAAATTTGATATTAGAATGCTCCGCAGGACCATCTGCATAACTGTCTTTAGAAAGTTACATCAACTCTCTAACCAACATAGAGTTTGCAAGAGTTGCTTTTGGCACCGACTTTTACATTTAAAATCACTAAAATTTAGATTGGCGACTTAATGTTGCAATGAAGAGCAAATATGTTTCCGTTGCCGATTGAACATTTTGTTTGTAGATTTGATAGGTAAATGTTAGTCCACCGTAGATGGTTATGAAGTATGTAATTTTAAGTGTAAAATATAGCACGAAAGCAAAGTTATCTTACATTATTTGCAAATAATTCAAGAGTGAAATTTTGGTATTATTAACATCATAGGGTAATGTTATTACCATGAATATGATATATTTTTCCGATTGATTATATGATTAAGATCGCATGAATTATTTAAAACTTAATAGTAGCTCATCAAAACAAATGCTTTACTAAAAAGGAGGTGCTACTTTTAATTTTCATTGTGTTTGATCTTTTGAGATTTTTTGTTTTGCTTATTTGGATATTTTGGATGTTCATGTATGTGCGGAGACAAGTAAGAAGTCTAAAAGGCGATTGAAAAGTGATTTAACTACGTTGATTTTGGTTGAGTCGCTAAAGTAACTAGGGAAATGACCATGTGCATAACATTACGAATGTCCCTTTAGTATTCTTTTTAATTACTACCCTTGGCAACCATGATAATTTCAGAGTTTATGCTATAGAAACTTGGAAATTCTTACGCGAATTTGTTTATAATTGTTTTAAATAAACTTAAGATTGCATTGTTGGGTTTGTCTGGCACTTTAAACAAACAAATGCAAACAAGTCAGGTTATATAGCGAAGTAGATGAACTTAGGTCAAACTCCATAAAAACATGATCATTTTTTTTGAACGTGGTTCATTACCGCCAACAAGTGCTGAACTCGGGGATCGAACTCGTAATCTTTAATCTCGTAATCTGAACTACCAACCTACCCAGCCAACACTATTGGCAACATGTTTTTTTATGAGAAGGATATGCGGCACAGAGCCGTACAACCATACATAGGATATATATGTATGTATGTATGTATGTATGTATGTATGTATGTATATGTATATATATATATAGTAAAATATCCAACAAACAAGCCTAGCCGATAGATAAGTAGTAGTAGGTTCAAATATATATCAACATAGTTCAACAACATAATACTTTGTATTACAAACACACAAAATACTAACACCGGCATAAAACGAAACCAATGAAGTAGTCTAGGTCGACACCATAGATCACCAATCCCCATGATTATTACTTCCTGCTGATTCGACACTTGGGAGGAAGAACAGAAGAGTACCATGAGCTAAACTTGTCCAAACATCATATAGATACATAGTTCCGTAAATCATAGTTAAGTAGGAGTGCATTTTGGAGTTAAAACAACGGTCGTTTATCTCCTCCAAATTGTCCAAAAGTAAGCTAGGACGAATAGAGAGTCAATGGAGTCAGGAGAACATGACTCCCATCAATGAAACAAAATGCATTCAGTCGGTGAAACCTACACATTCAAGTTGGAGGCACATAGTGCCAAAACTTGGACAAAGTAATCGTAGTCATAGAAAATGTGATAGCAAGAGTCAGTGTTGGTAGAGCAGAGGAAGCAGAGTTGGGTCGAGCCAAAATGTTTGTCCACCAAGCACTCGGTAGTGTTAAGCTTGCCCAACATGACAAGTTAAGTGTGGATTTTATATTTTGGAGTGACCTTCATAGCCCAAAGTTTCCCAAAGTTCAGAATCATACCAAAGAGGACATAAATACGGTATATAGGTTTCACCATGAATTGGCCATTACTCCCGGTAGACCACGAGAATTGATCCCCCTCGTCTTTTAGCTCAGTGTCTTCCATAAGATGCATTAGAGAGCAAAGCGCCAAAATGTTGTTGCCAGTGATCCCGCTGTGGATTCAATATTACAAACTCCTTTAACAAACACTTGATTCGTAGTAATATTTTTGTTTGCCGCTAGTAAGTAGAGATTGATGTATTTCCCGATTGTCAAGCCAGGGGTTAGACTAGAAAGCTACCTGATTTCTATTTCCCACCTCGATTGATTTATTGAGATGTACTTGTTGATAGCAGGAAAGGATGTTCTTCAAGAAGTTTGAAGCTTAAGAAGGAGGTGGAGCCCTGAGATCGGTTAAGCTAAAGTCGTCGTTGTGATGGAAGTGATCAATCCATTAAGCCTAAGGCTTGAAATAAGACAAAGTTAAAGCCAATCCCCATTTGGTAAGAAGAGCCATGTTGAAGTGAGTTAGGTTGATGACCCCCAAACCCCTATATTTCTTAGGCTTACGGACCCTTCCCCAAGCCACTAAGCAATTAGCAGGAGATACATTTAGGATACCCTTCCAGAAGAAGTCTCTATGCATTGAATTCGTCCTATTGATGACCCAGCTTGGGGCGATGTAAAAGGAGAGCCAGTAAGCAGATGGAAAAGAGTATGAAATTAACTAATATTAATTTGCTAGCATAAGATAGGGATGAGCCTTTCCATACAGCTAGTCTCTTTTTCATATTTTCTAATAGCATATGTCGATCCTCATGCTTCAGCCTGGAGATCCTCAAGGTAAGTCCTAAGTTTTTGATACTGATAGGGAATGGTTGAATAGAGCAGTTCAGTGTGGACACAATTTCAGATCCCATGAACCTATCCACATTAGTCATCGTAATAAAGCTTTTAGAGAAATTGATTTTCAGTCCAAATGCTAACTCAAAGCGTAGAGCAGAAGTTTCAGGATAGAGATAGAGGAAGGATTTGACCGAGATAAAGGAATCATATCCAACGAATTTATAAGAGCTTAAAGCATAGCGGATGATTTCATTACCTAGGCGGTCCAAATGGCCGGAATTGCATACTAGATCAATCATTCGAGCGACGCAATCAACAACCATATTGAAAATGAGCCGTGATAGTGGGTCTCCCTGCCTAAGACCTCTAAGAATTGAAAAAAGATCTCCCTTTTTTCCATTCACACAGATTTATGAAGATGAAGAAGTTAGGATAGGGCTGACTAGTCGATGAACCACTTGGGAATCCCCTAGCCTTCAGATCGTCGATGATGAATTTCCAAGGGATTGAGTCGAAGGCTTTGGAAAATATCGAGCTTAATGATTGCACAGTAAATATTGTTGGTTTCACAGTATTTGATGACTTCTTGAACAATCGCATCATTTCCCAAAAGAGATCTCCAAAAGGTGAAAGCAGACTGCCCAACAGATAAAAAGCAGTGCATGATGGGGTTTAAGCGGTTTGCCAGGATCTTAGTGATAAGCTTAAAGATTGTGTTTTGAAGATTGATGGGTTGAAAATCTTTGGTAGATGAAGCGTGTTCGAATTTAGGGATAAGGATAATGCTAGCCTAGTTAAGTATTGAGATCGGGATAGGATGGAAGTAAAATTCCCCAAAAACCTAGAAGACGTTGAATTCGAGAAATCCCTAGTATCTCTTAAAGAAGGACACAGGGAATCGTCTGGTCCCGAAGCATTGTCGCTAACCATGTCATTCAGCGCAATCCATATCTCATCAATTTCAAATTCCATGTCAATGGAAGATTAAGAGAGAGAACTAGAAGGGAACAGTATATCCCAATCTAAGATGTCAAAAGTTAAGTCAGGCTGTTGAAGCAAGGTTCTGAAGTAGTGGTGAATGTAGCAAGAATTTCCTTCTCATTAGTGATTTCTTTGCTATCATGAAAAATGCATGATATGCAGTTGGGTCAATGGCCGCCATTAGCAACTCTATGAAAGTAAGCGGTACTCAAATCCCTCTCTTTAAGCCACTGAGATCTTAATCTTTGCTTCCAAGCCAGCTCTTCCTGTCTCATGATCCTATCTAGCTCAGATTCCAACGTCTTTAGAACAGCTTCATCTATAGCAGAAATGAACTCTTCTTTATTATTTTGATCCAAGATCTGATTTTGCAATTGTTCCTTTTTAAGCCTAATAGAACCCGATAAACCAGCGGACCAACACTTCAAGGCTCAACGCTAAAAAGGCTCTTTGCAGAGCTTAAGCATGGTGACAAGGACTTTAAAAGCTGAGCCCGTGAATCAAAGCCTTTCAACCATGTCATCAAAACCAGGGTTGAGGGTCCAGAAATTCTAAAATTTGAAGTGAGAATGGTGAGGGAATCTATCGCCTGTGTCTAGTAGAACAGGGCGGTGGTCAGAAATAATAGAAGGAAGTCCTCGTTGGGAGGAGAAAGGATGCATATCTTTGGTGTTTATATTTAGAAAGAATCTACCAACTTTGGCAAGAGAGGAGGAAGCCATTTATTGGACCAAGTGAAGGCATGATTATTTAATGGCAAATTAATAAGGTCACACAAGTAAATAAAGTCATAAAACATGTCCATATCCAGACTCAAACCCAAGTTTTCTCTTTCTAAATGGAAACGAGTTACGTTAAAGTCTCCTTTTAAAATCCTTGAACCATTAATGTGGGATGCTAAATCAGCACATGATTCCCAAAGAGATATTCGATCCATTGAGGTGTTCTATAACTATTGGAAAGGGAGTAGAGAATGCCGGTGGAGTTATTTTTCAAAATTACATGCAAAATGTTAGGGGTCGTGAGAGGTTGCATAAGGGTCTATTTCGACTCATCCCTAAAAAGTTATAATCCCCTCACGGAACTGATAGCGTCCAAAGCTACCCATCCGGATAAAATGCTATCCCGAACACATCTAATTCTAAAGTGGGTCAGATTACAAAGCTTAGATTCCTTAATAAATAAAAATGTCTAATTGGAGAGGCTGAATAAAATTCTTAATTAATGCATGCTTATTTAAGCACCCAAGCCCACGAATATTCTAATATAGAATCTTCATTGGGCACCATAAGCCCTCTGCTTTTCCAAATCTTTGATAACAGTTACTACTTTCGACGATAGACTAAAACCATATTTATATGCAACTGAAATAGTAGTATAATGATCAAAAGATCACATATATTAGGGATAAAAACACTACGTTCTAGAGGATGACCTCCACTTCCGGAAAGCAGACGATCACTATTCCTGACGTTAGGCGAATCATTTATGGTTGTTGGAGGAAAGGACTGGGCCACTGAGGCGGTCAAGATAGGAGCCATTAGCGTGTAAACAGGTCCATTATAAGCGTGTTGTCCTAATGAACACCCATGTCGATGTTCATTTGATCATCCAGGTCCATATCCTAGTTAAGATAGAAGTTTCTTTTCTCAGAGTCCATCGAAGCCAGTTGCAAGTTGAGGGGGGGTGGAGACAACTCGATAGGCCAGGTTGAGCAGCTCGTATGCTTCCATCATCGTCCGATGAAGCAACCGTCACCACTTTTTTTCCAATAGCAATCTCATCTCTCTTAGCCTGCAATTCAGCCTCCTCGAACATAACACATAACATCGTCTGTAAAACTAAGTGGAGGAGGGCATACCTGTACCAGCTTGATATTTTCAACCATTCGCATCCACACATGTCGGATTTGAATTGCTCAAAATACCAGAATGTTAATTTATATTTGGCAAAAATCAGCATGTACAGTAAATAAATACATCACAGAAATCACATACACGGTGTAATATACGATATGCGGCAGAAACAAAAGAATAGTAGTTCATAAAGCTGCTATATATATATATATATATACACACACACAACTGAGTTAAATAAGATACAAAAGAAGTCTCAAATAAAATAGAAAAATACAAGATCATAATACATCACTGGAATCAACCGAATAACTGCAAGCTGAAAAGATGTAGATGAATCTCCAAACGAAGCTTCAACTCCAATGGTGAGTCTCAAAAGCTGTATCGCTCAGTCTGACCCGAGCGTAAAGCAAAACACAAAACACTCGAGTCAGGATTAACATTCTTATGTCAATAAATCTAACTCAAGTGAAATAACAACTGAAATACAAGTAACTCAAAGGATGTTTGGGATAACCATCCTCTAAGGATCCATTAAACTATCTACTATGTAGTAATATACGCTATTATAATAATGTCTAAAGTAAAGTATAATATATTTAAAAATAGCGTTATGGCATTACCCATAGCCCCTTAACACATTTTATAGTGCCAATAGTCTATACAGTACCCAAGTCCCTCCTGATCGGGAGGCCACCGGAGGATACTCCATAAGTATGACACAAATCAAACTCGTAGTAAAGCATGCTAAGGTAGGTGACACGACACAACTAGGCAATGCCAGGGTAGTTATACCAATTGCGCTTCCAGGCCGGTGGTAACGCATAACCGCAGCAACCGCCCAACTCGAGCCACACTCCTAAAAAATCAAAAGGTGCACCCAATCAATCATAAAGTAATATAATGGTATCGAAGGAGTGTGTCCGATCAGAGGAGCTACCTCATTAGCCCGTCGATTGCTCCTGTTTTAGCCGCCTTATGCCAACTCACGGGAGTCGGGTACATGTATATACCTCGATAGGACGTCGTCGACATCCTACTTCATTCTGGAATCTCCACTGCGTATACGGTTGTTAAAGTGGTTTTCGGAGTTGGCAGATAGTATGACAACTTCCGATCCCGGTCTCTTTAACAACCAATGGTTATTATAACACCACGGTCATTTCAAAAAAGTTTATACTTCAAAACCAAAATATCATTGCCATTTCAAAACCATATCAGTACGATATCATTTCCATTTCAAAACCTAACACGATATCATTTCCATTTCAAATATGTCTACTTCCAAAATCATAGTCTTTTCAAAGTTACAACACTTTGAAATCAAAGCACTTGAAATTATAATCTTTCAGAACATAATACTTTGAAATTCATAACTTTGAAAACATAGCGTCCACCACTTAAACAATTTAGATACTAAAATAGTATATATATTAAAATAGTATATACGGTAAAATAGTTTAAATAAAGCAGTTATAAGTTAAAATAGTTAATATTAAAATAATTAGTATATTAAAATAGTTCATATTAAAAATGATTTATATTAAAATATAAAATAGTTTAAATATAAATTTAAAAATACTTTATATAATAAAATAGTTTCCTCAAATTTCACAAATCAATTCCAAGTCAATTCGAATTCCAAAAAAATTAAATCAAGTCTCAAATCATTGATTTCGATTCAATTCGGTTTCTAAATAAACTATTCCAAACTATATCGATTTCAAAATAGATTTTGAACCCCAAAATAAACCATTTCAGTAAATTTCAAAGCTTCAAATATTCAAACATTTCAAAACCAAATTTTTGATAACATCATTTATATCCCAAATTCACTTTACTAATATTTAGCTTTGAAATATCCGCTTAATAAATCCAATATCCTTTAAATAAAATCCCAATCACAAATAAACTAAATATTTCCTTTAATTTAATTAACTTGAAATATTCAATAAATCACCTTAAACCAAAATCAAGTTATATAATCATATCTTTTAAAATCTCAATTTCGGTAAGCTCCAAATGGGTTTTTATGAAATATAATTCTTAATTAATACAATTTCAAATCTGTCCTCTCAACCTTCATAAAAATCATTATAAACTCTATGTTAAGACATAATTTAAATAAATACTTAACCATATTATATTTTAATAAAAAAAACTTTATTTAAACTTATTTTATATTAAACAAATATATATATATATGTATATATAAATTAAGAATTTAACTATATATATAAAATAATATTTATATAATATCAAAAATCAATAAATATATAAAACCATATATTTCTTTCCAAAACCATAGAGATTACTTTCAAAATATTTATATATAGACCAACGGTGTCTGCATATAATTTTCTATCTTATGGTCAATTGATACAGATATTTATCTTTCAATCTGCAATTTAAATATATACGGGTATATATCATTTCAACCCGCAATCCCAAATTCAGTTAGATGAAAATCGCTTGGGTCTATCATTTCAACCCATAACGATTTTCTTATATTCTACAGATCATTCGGGTATGTATCATTTCAACCCATAGTGAATTCTACACTAACATGGAACTTACAGACTGATAACATATATGATAATAATATAACAACAGACATATATCATCAGTATAAATAACAGATAATGGTGTCAGGTGTCACAGGTGAATAGATACAGATAATAGCATATATATAGCAATGTAAATAACTAACAGCAGCATATTTCAATTTCGTTTCAATTGAAATCAAATTTAATAAATATAAGAACGTTAATCGTGAGTGATTGCTCACCTTTCGAGGCTAGATAGATTTGACAAAGAAATGAGCTACAAATTCCAAAGCAATGCTAGAAGGACATGATTCGTCGAACGAAGCTGATAAATGGGTATAGACGAAATCAAATCAGAACAGGATCGATGAAGATATTTGGTATAACTGAACTGATATATAACTATATATACATATATATAAAATCATATTCTGAATCCAAACATATATTAAAAATAAGATATATATATATATATATTATATTTATTTACAAATCGATATTAATTTAAACACATATTTAATATATATATATATATATATATATATATAAATCATTGTTTTTAAATAAGTACATATATTAAAATCAACATATATATCATATATTTTAAAAATCAAGTATACCTTAAGTCTATACTATGCGAAATATACTTGCTACCATATCATATAATACCAGGTTTGATTATGTATATAACTGTAAATATAATCATAATTTTTTTTATAAACTAACATACTCACACAGCACGTGCAAATTTAAAATCCATAAAAAATATGTTTAGATTTACATATATATTCAAAATCCAAACCAACATATAATATAACCATTATATTATAAAACTAACATAAACTTATATAAACGTCTTTATATAAATAACAGACATAGTATACAAAATCAAACTTATATAAACAAACATAAACCTTACACAGTAAACATAAACTAATACGTATTCCATAACATATATACTTATATCATATTATATAAACACAACACCGTTACCTATATAAATAAACTATAAACAAATCTACAAATCAAATAACTTTTTTTTAATATTGAAATTTATAAATATCATACAGACTTTTATAACTTTATATATACAACAAAATATATATACTAATATATATAAGATATAGATATATAAATGTATACTCAGTAAACATATAAATTACTTTCTAAACTAATATAACTAACAATTTATATATGTATATATATAAAGAGAGCAGGTTTGGCTGGAAAATGGTGCACGGCTATTTCACTATAGGCATGCAACTTTTAACATACATATTTACATATATATAAAACTATTTTATCAAAACTAGCAAGTGAATATAATAATATATATATATATATACTCCTTATAATAATATATTTTATAAATAAAATGTGCAGCTGCGTCAAAAGAAAGTACGTGCACCTTATATGTAAACAAATATATTTAGATCTATGTACACAGAAACTTGGTTATAAAAGTATTATTATATATGTATAAAATCAATAGATCAAAATGTATAAACTAATCTATATAAACTAGTCGTATTAAAATTCAAAAATCAATATATATAAAATAACATATATATATATATATATATATATATATATATATATATATATATTACCCATGATCAATAAAGTGGAGGCAAGGCTACTGACGCTTGGAGATGGGCACGACACGGCCTAGGCTGGAGACTGGGTAGGTGATAGGCGGGGTGTGAAGGCTTGGTGGCGATGAGGTTCTGATGTCGGAGAGTGGTGGCCAGTGTTTAGTAGTGAATGGGAAGTAGGCACAGAGGGTTGAGGAAGAGTGGATGGGTGAGGCACATGAGGCGCGGTAGGCAAGTGGGAAACCTGGTTGCGCACGAGGGGAAGGAAGAATGAAAATTGATTTGGCGATGAACAGGGCTTCCACGAAAATGAATACGAGCGGATTAATGTGCTTCAGGAAAAAGTGTGAGATACTCAAGGAATTACTCGAGCAAACTTCAAAGGAAAGAAAAGTGAGCAGGCATAACTATTCGTTTGTATTTTTTTATTATTAGGAAGTTAGAACGCAAAGGAAGAAACTAAGAGAGAGGAGCCAACAATTAAATTTGAATACAGAAATAACAAAAGTCATGGGCATGAAATTTCATGAGTAATAAAAGTTAATGGCTATTGACCGATGGTTTCCAAACCGGTTAACGAATCAACAAAGAATTCAAAAGGTTCAAAAACGGTTACCGATACGGTAATCGTTTCACTGATTTCGCCGTGTCATGAATTTCGAAACACATGAATGAATATATCGCAGAGATCAGCATGACAAGACGATCGAAACGGTATACAAATATTAGTGGTACGATAGGATCAAAACGGTATACAAATATTGGTGGTACGATCATCCTATCGAAGGTCGATAATCGGTACCGAAAATGCTGCAAAAATGTCAAAAATAAGATAGACGGAGCAGCAGTAGTCAAAATTTAGAGAAACGAAATATGACGTCTCACTCAGAAAATGATTTGCAAATTTATTGTATAAAATATTCAAGTTTGGAAAACATTTTATTATCATCAATTTTAACTGATTTGAAATAAAATTACATAAGAAAATAAACTTCCATATTATCTGATGAAAATTTACCATTTGCTATGTTAAATTAGACGTATTCCGAGTATCAAATTTATATTTTCAAATTTAATTATTTAAAATTCCAGAAAATTCAATTAATTAAATTAATTAAAACCGTTAAAATATCCTGGTTGTTACACTGGCATACCTGACTATGATTGCAAACCTTCATCGCTGAAATGATATATCGGCTTTTCTGCCTAGAATTTAAGGCAGTCATCTTCACCGAGGATGATCTTTTCGGGCTCAATTGGAGTGTGGCAACAGCCCAATGCTCGAAGCTAAGTCTAAAATCATATCCAAAGGCTCAAGTGACGAGAGACCCTGGAGTGGCAGCTAATTTGACAAGTCTTATTTTGATGAAAGTAAAACGGTGATCCACATAACCCCAGAAGCAATGGTCTGTTGGTATGAAGTCGTTGATGGTGTACTGCAAATGACGAAGCTCAACATCACCTCAAAGAAATGGCGAAAGCCTTAAAATATGAATCCATAAAGGCTCAAAGAGATCTCTACTGGAGCACTCCCACTCAAGGGACCATTGTTTGGTGAACACGGTCTCGGTATTTTTGTGAAAAAGCCCTTTTTGAGTGTAACAGCCAGGAAATGAATATTGGGGAAGCCAACCAAGAATGATCAACTGCTATGGATGGAGATACGCCATCTGCCACACCTAAAATGGAACTCAAAGCACTGTGGAGATCTTCCAAAGACCAAAGGCCGGTGACGACCGAGAAAACGATGTGTATCTGAGTATCAAGTAATTTCACCTTGCTTGCATGCATGGTGGAAGAGTAAGAGAATAGTTCTAGTTGGGAACTACCACATTCTAATTTCAGGCTATTAAAACCTAGCGATGTGATAAGTGAGCCTATGGAAGATTTGGAGAATGAAGTGACAAAATATGAAGGATGGCTGCAAGATGTGATTGCGCATGTGGACTTGTAGCGAGTTGTCTCGTCTATCCCTTTTCCATTAATGCATCACGAAGAATAATGCCTATTTTTATTACACTTAAAACATAGAACAACGTTCTACAAGCGCAGGCAAAATGCCCCTAGAGCCCACGACGAAAACATCTCATTTCAACCAAGATATTTGCCACATGTGCGAAAACTCATCCCTTCCTAGATGGAGTAGCCGTTTGGTTGAGTTTTGAATTTGAAATTGGATGCCCAATGGGTGGATAGGCGAGGATCATTGAACCAAGTCAGCATAAGAGCGGCCAATAGAATTCAATGATGAAATAGAGCTTCGGGTGATCGCGAAGCATGCTTCGTCGATCATAGGGTCAAAGGAATCAGAAGCAGCCCTGATACGACTAGAGACCTCAAGCTAGAATCCCAAGGAGCCTCGGAGGAAAAAAAATACTCATTGGATGGAAGGCAATGTAAAGGAAATAGCTACGGTAGCGTATGATCAGGTGAAGAGGAAAAAGGCAAATGGCAGAGGACACGATTCCATGAGGACATGTTGGCAACATGTTGATCGTATTATATTTGAAACTAGGGCTTTATAGTGATTTTCTCGATCATCGTCATTTCGATATCTAGTAGCTCTAAGTTGTGAAGATTGTTTAGGTAAGTTCAAGACTTCGCGATTGCAGCGACTTGAAATGTGAAAAGAATAAAAAATGTATAAAAGCTTCTCCAACAAAGAGTACGATTATAGTTGCATATTTGTAATTTTACACCCTGAAATTAGATTTTCCTCCCAATGGAGATAGTTGAGGGCTCATGTTTAACAGACACCTATAAGTAAACACTTGTGAAACGAGTGTCTTATATTGTATTTTAGTTTTGCTTCAATTTTGAATTTAATTATAATTTAAAAGTGACTTATTAAAAACAAATCTTGTTGAATACCATGCAACATAACCAACACAGTGCCATAACTAAATAAGTTGACTAAAAAAAACCTACATTGCTAATCAAGTACCCACAAAATCCATAAAAATAGCAACACTTTGTGATAGGTAAATAACAGTGAAAAATTATTTATCCCCACAATGAGTCTATATGTTCCATGAGATCTTCTTGAGGTTTTAGATGTATGGTTGCTTTACAATACGTATAATGATCCATACTTTTATGTAAGATTACATGAAAAATATATGATTTACATAACTAAATGATTTTATTTTGAGCTAAAACTTTAGGAAAATGTATATCTTAACATTTTTTCGACTTCAAGAAAAACTGTACAACCTTTTGAGACTGTAACCTTGTATTGCCCATTGCCGTAACACCCTTGATTTTTATATGTTAACATATAATTTAAATATTTAATTATGGGATAATTAAATGAGAAGTTGAAATTATGCATTTTGCTAAAAAAATTAACTAATTAAAATGAGCTGGTTATTGTAAATATAACATAGAAATTGGCTATAAGAGACAGGAAGAAGTAAACATAAGTATAAAAGGGCAAAAGAGAAAGAGCTAATATCATACCCTATTTTCCCATTTCCCTCATTCATTTCTAATTCATTCTCAAAACAAAAGCTAAGGAGATAAAGCCACTATTTGGAATTTATGAAGAAATGAAGGAGAAAAGAAGCTAAGGCAAATCTCAACATTTCAACATGGGTTAAGGTAAATAATATGCATTCATCTCATGTTTTTATGTGTTTTAAAATTTAGTTTGCTGTAAATCCAAACTTTTGGATGTTTATATCTTGCATTTGGATTGAATAATCATGGATATGGATTCTGAAATGATTTGATATTAATTATCTAATTTTTAAGAATTTTCTTAAAGAGTTTTAATGTGAAAAACTAAGGTAGTGTTTGGTTTAAAAACAAAGTTTGCATTTTTGGTTTTCAATATCTATATCAAATATGAGAAGAATGGAGGGACGACGGAGGGGATGAAAGAAAGACGGATAGAAGGACGAAGAGGATAGAGGGACGACGGAAAAGTGGATTATTTCACGTGCTTGAGTTATTTCCCAAAACAAGAAAAAAAAGTTGTTTTCTAATTTGTATGTTAACTTCATTTTCTAAATTGGTCGTCTTCGACAATATACATGGGTCGTGTGCAAATTTGTATAGACGAAAATCCAAAACTAAAAATAACAAACCAAACACTACCGAAGTTTTTCAACTCCAAAGAACCTAAACTTTTGATATGATGTTTGAATTATTATTTTGGAGAAGATTTTTAAATTTCATAATGTTTTGAACTAATATGATATTTTATGAATTTTCTAAGTTAGAAAATGGTTAAAATTCGGAAATTAAGTATTAAAAATATGAAAATTAATATTTTCGTCCGAAATTTTACTATAGGTAAAAAATGATGAAAATATATTTTTTCTGTATTTTTAGGATTTTTTCGATCAATTTTTATTTTATATAAACTATTTAGCGAAAGAAAACACTATTTAATTATGGAGAAGAGTAATTAATTAATTAATTATGTTAATTTTAAGGGTTAACATTTTCTGAAAAGATGGTTGAAAAGAATGAGTTTGGCTAATAGACATCCAATAACAAATTGGGTTAGGTGAAAAGAAGTTGTTTAAGGGAGTAATAAATTATTTTAATTTAACTACAAAAATTTCATTGAACCATTTTTGACTAAGTAAAACTAGTCACCCAAGGCTAAACCTTATATGACGCCAAGAAAAATTATGACTGGAAGCTAGAATAGAAAAGTTGACATCACATGGGAACCCATCATTTTAATATATAAAACCAAATTTATAGTTATTCAGGGTGGTTGCAAATGCATTAGCCACTATGGGTTCAAGGTGTATGCATGCACATGAAGGCATATATAATAAGACGTGACAGCCGTGCTTTATGATAACCTATATACAACAAGGGATGATAACATGAAATGTCTATATATACTGTATGCGACGACCCCTATGTAACAACCCACCGGAACATGCCTAAATTTTGACCCAGAAAAGATCCATCGAAACTTTGATCCATTCTAAGGTAAGCTATTGGTAGTCAAAAGAAATAACATTATAGAGCCATAACTAAATTTTAGGAACCCATAACTGATAGGACAAAATATGATAGCAAGGTGTACCAATTTATTTTAAAACTATAAAAAGTTATCATACAAAGTTCCATAAAAAATGTAGCATAATATCTGTTACAACAGTTGTTTAAATACATGGATACACATAAAAAATAAAAAATGAAAACAAATACTGCCACAAGCCAAGCTTCTCCATCTCTAAGCATCATCATCGCCATCACTCCATCCTTAACCTGTGTTGTAATGAGGAGGGATCCAAACAACAAATGTCTGGTGAATAAAAACCTCAATTCTTACATTTTTAGTACTTGGACAGTATATTTCAAAATAAAAATTTGTCTACGAACATAAATCCATTTATTACCTCTTTATAAGGAAAACTGGCGGGTCCAATCACTTAATGCCTTCCATTCTAGAAGCGGTTTTCTAAAATCTCATATTCCAATCATACGTCATAAACAACTAATAATGCGAGAGACGATATCCAAGCCATTTAATATCTTTTATTGGAAAATAAGAAGACTCTGGTCATTTAATACTTTAATTAAGGAAGACCCTATCATTTAATACCTATTTCCAACGTATGCTGCTCAATGGTACTATCTAGCTGACATCATATGGAATTTCTTAGGCTGCTTAATACTTCCATGTGGAAAATAGACAGACTCGGGTCACTTAATATCTTAATTATGGTGGACTCCATCATTTAATACCTATTCTCAAAAGCAGACCCCTGTAGAGGTACCACCTAACATGTCCCCTTGCCATTTAATACTTCATTCAATGAAACGAGGCAAGTCCAACCACTTAATACCTCATGACCCTGAAGTAGGCCCAGCGTCTTATGGCCCATATTCATAATGACATCTCACATTAGTCCGTTATTCATAGGAATTGATAATTGGATTAGCAGAGCAGGCTTCCCCTACAGAATTTGGGACCAACCTTATGTCGGTACAAATATTTATCATATGAATATCTCAGACCAATAAAAATGTACACAACTGTTGGTAACCTCAAACTGAAGGGCAGACTTATGTCATTTAACTCTATTGACCTCGCATCCTATGACTTAACCATACATCAATTACTATACACACACACATATTCTCATCTTACCATTTCATAAATAAGGTCTTATAAGGAATCTTCCTTGTTATGCCTTAAAAAAATAATTAGGCTATATAAGAGTTTCCTCTTATTTTCGCCTCACAATCAATCACCTTCCTAATAGAGGAAATTAATATAAATAAAAGCTTAATTAACTATGCCATATATGCAATAATTATACATTAATTACACCAATAGAGATAAATAAATATTCGTGCCTAATAAGTTTTAAATGCATGGATTTTACGCTCTAAACTAAAGTTAAATGCCAATTCCCTAACCAAATATTATTACAAGTACTTTTCTTCAAATTCCTAAGATTTCATCGGATTCTAATATCCTAAACAGGGAATAAATACTCATAACCAAAACTGCAATAACAGACATATAAATAAAATAGAAACTCAGTTTATTACACCAATTCAATGGAATAACCTAAACAATAAGAATTGCAATCTAAACCCCATATTTTATTCAATTCCTCCTTTACAATGAAATAGGTAAGAATAGGTAGTGTAAACTACGAATAGATTTCGTAATCTAAACCCTTGATTTTATTGAAGAATCACAATTTGATCCAAAGAAGAAAGAGAAGTGGAATAGATTATGAATTAACAAAAATTGCATAAGCGAAACAAATTCCATCAAATTAATGTAAATAATTGAGTATCTCAACAGAGATTTGACATCTTAAAGTGAAAAGAAATTTAGGGGGATTTTTTATATCATAATTTTGAAATCCTAAAATCCATAAGGCATATTCAAATTCAAAAAAAAAATATACTAAACAATTGCTGAAAAGAAATACTAAGGTTTCCACTCACAGATTAGCCTTAGCTTCACTTAAATGGATTTGTTGCCTTCCGATCTCTTTCAGAATTCTCTCTTTATACACACACACACACAATGGGAAAGATATATATATATATATATATATATATATATATATATTCATCAGATTCAGAATAACTGGAGAAGAATAGGATAAGAATAAATTGGAGGAAGAAGAAAAAAATAAGAAATAAGTTGAATTCTTACCTGAATTCTCTATAGAGTTTTTGAATGTTATTGGAGAGAGATAGTAATGACAAAATTTCATCATATTCCTCAAAATAATATGAATAAAAAGTGGAGAGGATAGGTTTCATTTATAGGAGTTGAAATTCACTAGAACCGTATGATGGAAGTAGGTAAGAAATAGATAAATTTGGAGTGACCAAATGAATATAACATAGCTTCAAATCCTAGCCGCTGCTGCAACATCTATTGCTAAGCAGTTGACCACCTATGTGTGACCGGTCGACCGCTACGATCGACCGTTTGACCTATATAGGTCCGGTTCTCCTTTATTTCGGGGAATGTTAATATTCTTCCCTATTTAACTTTTTAGCATTCAAAGTTAAATAGATGTTTACTTAGCCTTAAAGCTAATTTTTGAAATTTAAACCTTGAATTTTATTTCTCATTTGAATTTGAATTCAAACTAAACTAATTTACATATGTAAACTTTAAATGCTCATAAAATTTTTGGTTGAGCTCCGTTTTCAGCATATTATATGTAGAAATAGATTAGAATTTTTCCACAAACGCAACATAATAAATTTCGTTGTCAAATTCCAACTTTTATAAAATTTTCACATTCAATCCTTGTTGTATTTAATCCAATTTACTTCATTTGTTTACGGTTCATTTTACAGGGTGTTACATTCTCCCCCTTAAAAGGATTTTGTCTCAAAATCTTCTAAGGGGCGAACAGTGTAACATGCAATAACATCCATGTTATACAACCAAGTTCTCAACACAACCATCTGCTCAACCAATAGTGCAATATGATTATGTACTGTAGACATGCTAAAACGAGCTCAACCCTAGCGTGCGTGTGTAACCGTGTCACGAAAGTATGTATGAAAATATCCTAAACATGCATAAAAATTTCTACATGAGTATAAAGTAATTGTGAAAAAAGTGTAACAACCATCTCCTACCATCCAATCTTGCAACGACGATGCAACCAAAATCCTAATTTTGGAGAGAGAATTACCAATGAAAAGCTCTAGGTGGGTGTTCTTCTTCTACTTCTCCTTAGTCTTTCATGTACTTTCTATCTGATTGTTTCCCTATTGTACTCGGATCAACCTAATTATTTTACTAAAGCGTCTCTTAACCGTGTACCACAATGTGTGCAGTTGCATGAGGTGCTATTGGATCGATCTCAAAATCCCCGAACTGATCAGGCTCTATTCTGTTAGTGGTATAATGAAGGCATTTCCTAAGTTCAAAAACGTGGAAAACATTGTGGACTCCTGCCAACTTGTCAACAAGCACTACACAGCATGCCAATTTTCCTATTGTTTCCAGAATTTTGAATGGCCTAAATAATCTAGGCGCCAATTTTCCAGACTTGCCAAACTTAACAACTTTTCTGAGAAGGGAGTTTGCCATATCTCCAACCTCAATTCAAGCTCTTTCCTTCTTCTACCAGCTTAAGATTTTTGATGGTTTTGCGCTACCTTCATCCTTTTCCTGATAATCTCTACTTTTTCCATGGTATTATGGATCAAATCGGGTCCGAGTAATACTTTGTCAGTGGTTTCCCAAAAAAACAGGCGATTTGCATGGCCGCCCATAAAGTACTTCAAGAGGGGCTATACCAATCATCGTTTAATAGTTATTATTATACACAAACTCAATCAAAGGTAGATGCTGCTTTCAGTGTACTCCAAAATCCAAAATAGAAGCTCTTAACAAGATTTCAAAATCATATTCACCCTCTATGTTTGTCCGTCAGTTTGTGGGTGATATGTCATGCTAAGGTTCAAAGAGGTTCCTAAAGCTGTTTGTAGGCTCCTCCAAAACTCGCTAGTGAACAAGGGGTCCCTATCACTGACTATTATAGGAAATCCATACAGACGAACTGCCTCCTTAATATAAATCTATGTGAGAGAGGCGCTAGTCCTATTTCTCTTAATTGGAATAAAATGAGCACTCTTAGTGAGTCTTTACACCAAAACCCAAATAGCCTCATTGCCCTTCTGACTTTTAGGCAATCCTTCCACAAAATCCATCAAAATATGTTCCCACTTCCAAGTCAAAATTTCCAAAGGTAATAATAGTCCACCAGGCCTCCCTTGCTCAGCTTTTATTTTCTGACATGTCAAACACCTAGCAACAAACTTAGATGCACTTCTCTTCATTCCGTTCCAAAAGAAAATTCTCTTTATGACCTTGTACATCTTATCTCCTCCGGAATGAATAGTTATCCTTGAGTGGTGACATTCCATAAGTACATCTCCCATCAAATCATCAATCATTAGGACACAAAAACATCAATCTGTTCTTAAACATCCCTTCTCATGAAAGGAAATACCTCCAAGCATGAGGAAAATGCTCTTCTTTTCTCAATTTTTCCAAAACCTCTATTAGCTTCTCATCTTTATTTTTCTCACAACTATGACGACGCACATTTCGAAGGGTTTAAATTGACAATAATCCACACAAGTCTAACTTAAACAAACCGAAATATAGATAATCAATAGGGTTAATTAAGAAAAATAAGAAAAAGAGAAGAAAACATAAACAGAATCTCGTAGCGGAACAACAAAATATAATAATCAAATAAACAGGTCATGAAGCTGTTTATATTTACATTTGATTATAATTTATACAACATTTATCAAATTTATACATACATCAGGAATAAATAAGGTAAAGGAGTAGACAACGTGATGCAGGGATAATAATAGTAATAGTACCAAAACTTCGTCTTCGTCCTCCAAATAAATCTTCAATAAGCTGAAAAACTCAGGACTGACCCGAGTGTAATGAAAAGACAAAACACTCGAGTCAGGACTAAAATATCCTTATGTAAGTCAAATTAATATCGCATATAGCATGAGTGTAATAGTGTCAGAGATGTTTATGGGATTTCACATCTCCTATCTGTTAAGGCTTTTCACTACATGCATGCAGCTTATAAATATTTTTCTCGGCGTTAAGGCTTTACATTGATCTCCCTTAACGCGTTTTTAAGCAATATCTTACAGTTTGCATATAAAACACTAGTAAACCATCACTGGATATGGATGTGCCATGATACGACAACACTAAACCAAAATCTTAAGGATCTCATATATCGATAAAAGTATGATAAGGCATGTGAGGCAATGCCCAATGTATGATACTACCGACTCGAGTCGTAGGGCTGGTGGTAATGCATCATAGTTATGACCGCTCACCGCGTCCATCCATCCCATATCGAGTCAATGTGAGGGTATCGCATATCGGGGTGCGCCAATGGAAACCAACAATAAGAGTAACAATATGGACGGAGTCCAAGAAAACCGAGAATGGATATCCGCTCGTGGCAATTAGCCCATTTGGCCCTGTCAAACCGTCCTTTTTGAGTCATTTCAAATTGGCACAAGTGCCAAGATCTATCCATTATTGTTCTCTTTCTATAAATCTAGCAATCATCGCCAAATCCAACCACTTCGTTCTGGAGTCTCCTCCACGTACACAGTTATTAAAGTGGTTCCAATATCGACAGAGAGTATGCCCATATCCGGCCCTAGTCTCTTTAACAACCAAACTTCGTTTTACCAACCGGTTGGTACTTTTGCTTTTCGACAACAATTCATAATTGATATCAAAATATCATATTCGCTTCAAAGTCAAATCCATTTCGAAATCATCATATTTACTCAAAATATACTATTTCAACTTAAAATCGTATTCGTCTTAATATCTCGATTCGATTTCAAAATTGTTTCGAATTTCAGTTTGGGCCATAACTTTAATTTAACCTAATTCGTATTCCTTGATTTAAAAATTAGCATTCCACTCTTGACCCATTTGGATTTTTTTGAAAAATGGTTTGAATAGTTCAAAATAGTTTTAAATATTTAAAATATTTAAAAATAATGTAGATGGTTAATATAGTTAAGAATAGTTTAAATGGTTAAAATAATTTAA
The DNA here is from genome assembly GCA_030765085.1 of Allium cepa. Classification (NCBI taxonomy): domain Eukaryota; kingdom Viridiplantae; phylum Streptophyta; class Magnoliopsida; order Asparagales; family Amaryllidaceae; genus Allium; species Allium cepa. The sequence continues at coordinate 851,080,812 of CM060938.1, forward strand.
TATAAAATAGTTTAAATATTAAAATGGTTTATATAGTAAAATAATTTGGAAAACCAAAATAATTTGTATATATAAGAAGATAGATTCTAAATAGTTTATATTAAAATAATTTTATTGAAAATAGCTTCAAAGTCAAACCGATTCAATTTCGATTCCAATTCGAATAATTTCCAATTTCCATTCGATCGATTCAATTTCGATTCCATTTCGAATAATTTCCAATTTCCATTCGATCGATTCAATTTCGATTTCAATTCAAATCAATTTCAACTTCTATTTCAAATTAATTCAGTTCTACTTTCAAATCCATCTATTTCTATTCAATTCCAATTTGAATAATTTTCAATTCAATCCTCAATTTTAAACCATTATGACTTATATAAATTTGAGTTTTATTTTCAAAAATAAATATCGATTAAAAATCACTGAATTCAAATTAAATTTCAATCTTCGAATTTAGATTCAAACATAAAACAAATTCCATTCCTGAGTACAAATCTATATATCAAATTAAATTACCTTTACTCAACAATAATTTATACTTCGAATGTAATTTCAAATCCTCTTATAACGAATAAATTTTCTATATTCAAATCATATTTCGATTATAAAACCTAAATCTCAACTTTGATTGTTTAATTAATTCCCATTACCGACTTTAAATTTCAACATTCTGAGCTCAAGTTCGAAAATTATTTGATTTGCCATAAATTTGATTTTTATTTCTTTACATCCAAATCATTTAGAAATTTCAAATCATTTAATTTAACTAACCATTGTCCGTACATAGTTTTCTATCCTATGGCCAAGCGATCGGTTGTTCCAATTTAATTTTCAGAAATGGACATGTATCATTTCAATCCAAATCAAGGTGCCCTAGGTATATATCATTTCAACCTATTTCTTAATTTATTCGAAATAATTTAATTTACAGATTATATACTATAAATAATTTACCAGGTGATGACAAGAAATATATAAATATAAACAAACATCCAATCATCCAAATATCAATCAATTGGCATCCACCACAATCAATCATACAAACATGCAGTATAATCCACAACAATTTCCTAGTTATTAATATCGGTTATTTTACTTGCAATTATATTCCAATTTCAAATTTAACTGTCAATTTTAATTTTTAACAGTTAACTCAATGACAATTTAGATGATAATTAAATTTATCAAACAATGATCAATAAATTTATATCACTTCATAATTTCAAATTTAACTAGCGTAAAAATATTCTAGTACTTGTGAGCATTATAAAATCCTCGCCTTGAGTTTTCAACTTTAAATCAAATTGAACGACATTCGATTTAACCTAAAATTTTAGTTAGCTCCAAACGACTTCAAATCTGTTCCAGAACGTAGTGCTCATCGCCATGATTCTATTGCCGTTTATTTCGTCCAATTCTGACAACATATGCGAAAGATACACATTTTTAAAGATTCACGATTTAATATATAATTAAATTACAAATTTCTTTTTAATTTTAAACCTAAGTGAAATATGGCCATTCATATTTCCATCAGAGAAATATGGTTCTTTCTTCCATCACCGCGTTGCTTCTAGGCCACCAAACTCATTCGAACCCATCACCGCCGTTACAAACTTGATCGCCGCTACCTCATCTTTGCTTAAAAGTTGATTGGAGACCATCCTCTCGAAACCCTACTCTGCCTTCACCTACGCCCCACGACCAGCCTCCTCCCTAGCCGCCGTTGCTAAGAAATTCCCTTACAAACGCACGCCAATCGAGCTCCTCCCAAGGTTGTCGTGGTTCACCAATCACGATCGTATGGATCTCTAGATCTCACGACGCTCGACAATTTCTTAGTTGGAGTTTTGAACAATAGTTGATGGATATATTGAAAATTAAGGGAGAAAGAGATGAAGTATAAGTAATTGATTTTGTTGGAGGCGCAGCTGTGGATTCTGGGGTTAGGGTTTACTGTACAAGTGTGTAGATATACGTGTAAACCTATTATTTTAATATTATTCTCACTTTTCACATATTTTTTCCGGACGAACTCCAAACGAAGCATGTCGCCGGACATTTATATTGTTTTTCCCCTATTCCGAACATAATGGAATTTGTTTCGAGGCCTAATTCGATCATATGGAGAAGATGACATTTTGGACCCAATTATTTTATTTTATTTTCGATATTAAATTCAACACGTTTTTATTCCGTACGACCAAACGATAACTCCAAACGCTAGAAAATTTGAAACCCGGTAATAACACTATTACGCATCCAATATAATTGGTTTCGTCAAAATCCGATACTGTACCCCGGAAGGCTTTTTTGTATGTTAATTTAAACAGATTATTTTTAAAATCGAGTAAATCACTTTTAAATTCAAATTTAAAATTTCTATTACCTTCTTTCTTATGAATATAAATTTAATAAGCTTTTAAACTACTTTTTTCCAAATAAAAAGCTCAGATTTAAATTATTTTCACGATTTCAATTATTTAATTCAATAATTAAATTATCAATAAATCATTATTTTTGAAATTCAATCTGTTAATCGATAAATTTTTACTTTCCAATATTTAAAATCAATTAAATAAATAATTTCATATAATAAAAAATTCTGGATCGTTACATTCTCTCCCATTTAAAGGAATTTCGTCACCGAAATTGCCAAGGTAAGAGGATGGCTTAAAACCCATTAACTTTCCCAAAACAAATTAGTTGAAACAACTTCCCAAAATCAATTTTTTGAAACCACATTGTCATGTTTACTAATTTACAAATTCATCCATAGATTCCAAATAATATTATTTACTCAATCGGTTCAAGTTATAATCCAAAATCAAATTTCCGCTATTAAATTTATTTTTCAAAATTTTCCGACTTCTTCGATTTTTGAAATATTTTGCTAGCGTCTCCTTTCCGCGGCTAGATCATAACAACTAAAGAACTCCATTATGGGCCCAAACCAACAAAAGAAAACAAAAGCCAAGTGGCTCAGTCATAAACCATCAAATCAAATGACGAAATAAATATGTACTTTTTTGTCGGGCAGTCCAAACTTTTGTTGACTTAAATGCCTACATCTTGTTTACCAACGATATCCAACCATATAATTTATAATCCTTTTATATTTTTCACTTTCAATTTCCAGTATTTGTTTTACTTAAGCCCGTATGATGTACGTATATCATCCGTGCGCAATATCAAATCTGATCTCTCACTCGATCACACAATTTCACTTCCGAACTGGTATGTTCACACGACTGTCCAGTGCGGACTCGGATTTGGTTTCTTGATCTAAAACCGTTATTCTCCTTGCATAGCCATATATTATGATAAATAATTATAGAATCAGATCAAAAATCCATATCCAGGGTTCGCCGTCGAGAATCGAGTGAAAAACTCTAACTCGGATCGATATAAATTATCTCGAAATTCTATGCTTGAATCTGGATCAAATCGTTATGCGAATAAAATAATATACGAACAACTTACGCATTTATTTCTATTGATTCTTATCTATGCCAAATTCCTTTGTTTACATTTACATCATTTCCATTCAATTATTCACAGTTATAATCCAAATTGCATTATTCACATTGCTTAATTTCTTACCTTTTTTTTCAATACTAATTATCTCTTAAGAATTTTCGCATATAATTTTCTTAAGTCAATTATAACATTTTATACAAAAGTTCTTATGTTTATTACCACTTCACCACTTAAGTTTATATCCATTTCTATTCAAATCGAAATTCAATTCGATTTAACTCAATTTATCTCCCAATTTTAAATATTGAATTTTAACAACCATATCCCAAACCATATTTACCCACTAATTAAATTAGTTAGTTTACTTAGCCCATTTCATTAACTATTTCAAATCTCAATGAATTCCATTTCCAAAATTTTATTCCATTTAGCCCCACTTAGGCTAAATTTCCAAATTTCACTTTATTAGTTCAATTCAGTTCACTTAATTTGTTCACTTCACTAATTTGTTCTACTACCTCAATCTCTTCATTTAACTTTTCTTAAGTTAAATTTAATCTCCTATCTCAATTTCACAATTTCCTTTCTTATCCATGCTATTTCTCAAATCTATAAGTTTAAAACTTATCTTTATTTATTTCACAACACTTGGATAGCCAACTTCGGAATCTAAACACCTAGTTTAATTTCAAATCAATTTGAAATCACACACACACAGATGTATATATATATAGACACACACACATATCTCACTTTTATATCAAATCAAAATTTCAAATTTCTTAAAATCAAAAACTTATATATCAAAAATAGACTCCATTAGCAAATCACTATGGTAGCAATCCATCACTTAGAAACTCGAAAATGAACGCCGATGATGTCGCCACCATCATCGGAATTATTTTCCAGCGACCGAAGTGAGTTAAGTGCTTTTACTTCTTTTATAAAAACCATTTTCAAATAATTTTATTCAAAAATACTTCCAAAATAATACAATCATCATTATTTTCAAAACACTTTGGAACATATTTTAAAATTTTCGAGACTTAGATTTAAAACTTCTCAGCTTAAATCCATTTTAATTTATAAGTCACATTTATAAATTATATTTACATAATTTCACTTCCTTAAAACATTTCACAATTTTTTTATCATTGTTTATTTTAAACATCTTTTATTAAGGCACAACAACCAATTAATGACGATAATCAATGTTATCATTCCTAACAACCAACACACTATATACCCTACTAATTTCTGAAAAATCATTTTTTTTATATATAAAATATAATCAGGGTAAAATTATTTCATTTACCCAATTTCAAAGCAATACTATGTCGAGTTGTTCTGTTCAAGTGTTTAGAGATCCCTATCAATAACGTTAATTACTCGTATTGATCAGAATCCATAAGACACTCAACAAATCAACCAACATACTATAAAACAATTTTTTATATTCACTAACAAATCCGCGCTTATATATACACACTCAAAATCATTCTAGGGTACTACTGACCCTATCTCAAATGAGTTACCCCACCAAAGCCAAGGTCGTCGCTAAACCAAAACTTTGATACCAACTGTGACGACCCACGTTTTGGAGGGTTTAAATTGACAATAATCCACACATGTTTAACTTAAACAATTCGAAATATAGATAATCAATGAGGTTAATTAAGAAAAATAAGAAAAGGAGAAGAAAACAAACATAGAATCTCACAGCGGAACGACAAAATATAATAATCAAATGAATAGTTCATGAAGCTGTTTATATTTACATTTGATTATAATTTATACAACATTTATAAGAGTTATATACACATCAGAAATAAATAAAGTAATCCAGCAGATAACATGATGCAGGGATAATAATAGTAATAGTACCAAAACTTCATCTTCATCCTTCAGAAAAAATCTTCAATAAGCTAAAAAACTCAGAACTGACCCGAGCGTAATGAAAAGACAAAACACTTGAGTCGGGACTAAAATATCCTTAAGTAAGTCAAATCAATATCGCATATAACATGAGTGTAATGGCATCAGAGATGTTTATGAGATTTCACATCTCCTATCCAGTGCATAACGTGCGCGCAATAACTCAAGAGACGTTACGGGATTTTCCATCTCTTAAGGATCCATCAAAATATTTATATATAATAGAATGCACTAAATATATAATGTCTAATCAATAAAATAAATATTTTTCTTAGCGTTTAGGCTTTACATTGATCCCTCTTAATGCGTTTTTAAGCATTATCGTACAGTTTGCATATAAAACACCAGTAAACCGTTTGGTGGATAAGGATGCACCGTGCTACGACAACACTAAACCAAAATCTTAAGGGTCTTGTATAGGGATAAAAGTATGTCAAGGCATGCGAGGCAATGCCCAAGGTAGGATACTACCAGTTCGAGTCACAGGGCTGGTGGTAATGCTTCATAGCCATAACTGCTCACCGCGTCCAACCATCCCATATCGAGTCAAAGGGAGGCTATTCCAAATCGAGATGCACCAACCGAAACCAACAACAAGAATAATAATATGGACCGAGTCCAAGAAAATCAAAGAACGGATGTCCGCTCGGGGTAATTATCCCACTTGTCCCTATCAAGCCGTCATGTTTTTGTCACTTCAAATTGGCACAAGTGCTAGGGTCTATTCATCATCATTCTCTTTCTTCAAATCCAGCAATCATCGCCAAATCCAACCACTTCGTTCTAGAGTCTCCTCCACGTGCACAGTTGTTAAAGTGGTTTCGGTATCGACAGAGAGTATGCCTATATCCGGCCCCGGTCTCTTTAACAACCAAACTTCGTTTTACACACCGATTGGTACTTTTACATTTTGAAAACAGTTCGTACCTGATATCAAAGTATCATATTCACTTCAAAATCAAATCCATTTCAAAATCATCATATTTACACAAAATATACCTTTTCAACTCAAAATCATATTCGTCTCAATATCTCGATTTCGATTTTAAAATTGTTTCGAATTTCAAATGGGTTATAACTTCAATTTAACCCAATTCGTATTCAAATCCATTATTTAAAAAATAATTTTCCACTCTTGACCCGTTTGGAATTTTTGGAAAAATAGTTTGAACAGTTCAAAATAGTTTTAAATAATTAAAACGGTTAAAAATATTGTAAATGGTTAAAATAGTTAAAAATAGTGTAAATGGTTAAAATAATTTAATATAAAATAGTTCAAGTATTAAAATGGTTTATATAGTAAAATAATTTGGAAAACCAAAATAACTTGTATATTTAAGAAGATATATTCTGAACAATTTATATTAAAATGATTTTATTGAAAATAGCTTCAAAGTCAAACCGATTCAGTTCCAACTTCCCAATTCGAATCATTTCCAATTTCCATTTGATCATTCAATTTCGATTTCAATTAAAATCAATTTCAACTTCTATTTCAAATTAATTCAATTCCACTTTCAAATCTAATTAATTCAATTCCAATCTGAATAAATTTCAATTCAATTCTCAATTTTAAACCATTACGATTTATATAAATTCGAGTTCAATTTTTAAAAAAATATCAATTAAAAATCACCGAATTCAAATTAAACTTCAATCTTTGAATTTAGATTCAAACATAAAATAAATTCCATTCTAAGTCCAAATCTACATATCCAATTAAATTACCGTTACTTAGTAATAATTTACTGTTTGAATGAAATTTCAAATCCTCTTAAAACAAATAAATTTTCAAAATTCAAATCATATTTCGATTATAACTCCAAAATCTCAGCTTTGATTATTTAAACAATTCCCATTACCAAATTTAAATTTTAACATTCCGAGCTCAAGTTCGAAATAAATTTGATTTCCATAAATTTGATTTTTATTTCTTTAAATCCAAATCATTTAGAAATAAATTAGGTATTCGTATATAATTATCTATCATATGGCTAACTGATCAGTTAATGCAGTTTAATTTTCAGGAATGGACATGTATCATTTCAATCCAAATCAAGATGTCATAGGTATATATCATTTCAACCTATTTCTTAATTTTTTTCGAAATAATTCAACTTACAGTTTATATACTGTAAATAATTTACCAGGTGATAACATGATATATATAAAAAATAATAAACATCCAATCATCTAAATATCAATCAATTGGCATCCACCACAATCAATCATACAAACAGACAATATAATTCACAACAATTTCCTAATTATTAGTACTAGTTATTTTACTAGCAATTAAATTTCAATTTCAAATTTAACAGTCAATTTTAATTTTTAATAGTTAACTCAAAGACAATTTAGATGAAAATTTAATTTATCAAAAACAACCAATCAATTTATATCATTTCATTATTTCAAACTTAACTAGTATAAAAATATTCTAGTACTTGTGAGCGTTATAAAATACTTACCTTGAGTTTTCAACTTTAAGTCAAATCGAACGATGTTTAATTTGACCTAAAATTTTAGTTAGCTCCAAACGACTTTAAATTAGATCCATAACGTAGTGCTCATCTCCATGATTCCATTATCGCTTGTTTCGTCCAATTCTGATAATGTATGCGAAAGGTACGCATTTTTAAAGATTCGCAGTTTAATTTATAATTAAATTACAAATTCCTTTTTAATTTTAAGCCTAGGTGAAATCTGGCCGTTCAAATTTCCATCAAAGAAATCAAGGTCACGGGTTCTATCTTCCATCATCGCGTTGCTTCCAGGCCACTAAAACTCGTTTGAGCCCATCACTGCCGTAACAAACTCGATCGTCGCTGCCTCTTCTTTGCCCTATAAGTTGATCGGAGACCATCCTCTCGAAGCCCTGCCTTGCCTTCACCTACGCCCCATGAATGGCCTCCTTCCTTGCTGCCATTGCCAAGAAATTCCCTTGTAAATGTGTGCCATTCGAGCTCCTCCCGAGGCTGCCATGGTTCACCAATCACGATCACGGCTGCATGGATCTCTAGATCTCACGGTGCTCAACAATTTGTTAGTTGGGAGTTTTGAATAATAGTTTATGGATAGATCGAAAATTGAGGGAGAAAGAGATGAAGTATCGGCCATTGATTTTGTTGGAGGCACGGTTGTGAATTCTGGGGTTAGGGTTTACTGTGCAAGCGTGTATGTGTGTGTGTGTGTATAGACATACGTGTAAACATATTATTTTAACGTTATTCTCACTTTTCACAAATTTTTCAGAACGAACTCCAAACGAAGCATGTCGTCTGATATTTATAATGTTTTACCCTATTCCAAACACAATAGAATATTTTCGAGGCCTAATTCGATCATATAGAGAAGATGGCTTTTGGACCCAAGTATTATATTAAATTTTCGATACTAAATTCAATGCGTTTTTATCCCGTACGACCAAACGATAATTCCAAATACTACAGAATTTGAAATTCGATAATAACACATAATTACGGATCCAATGGAACTAGTTTCTTCGAAATCCAAGACTGTGCCCTGGAAGGCTATTTTTATATTTTCATTTAAACAAGTTATTTTTAAAATCGAGTAAATCACTTTTAAATTCAAATTTTCTATACCTTCATTCTTATGAATATAAATTTAGTAAGCTTTTAGACTATTTTTTTCAAATAAAATCTCAGATTCTAATTACTTTCACGATTTCAATAATTTAATTCATCAACTATTTAAATTCAACCTATTAATCGATAAAATTTTACTTTCCAATATTTAAAATCAATTAAATAAACAATTTCAATTAACCAAAAATTCTGGATCATTACACGTCTTATATGATCCATCCAGCTGGTCTAATATCCATAACTGTTAGAAAACCTTAGATGAGTTTTGTTGATGCTTGAAGGTTAAAATTTGAGAGAAACTCCATCTTTTTCCATTCATATATAGCACCTAGGGTAGCATGTCTCCGACTAAGGGCGTCGACGACTACGTTCTCTTTTCCAAGGGTACATTGAATAGTAAAGTCAAAGGATGATACATACTATATCCACTTTTGCTACCTAAGATTCAAATATTTTTGGGAAAATAAGTATTTGAGTGATTTATGATCAGTGAATAACTCAAACCTTCCCCCAAGAGATAATTCCTCCACATCTTTAAGGCAAAAATAATGGCTGCCAATTCTAAATCGTGCACCGGATACCTCGTCTCATGGTCCTTTAATTGACTGCTAGCATAGGCGACTACCTTTCCTTCTTGCATTAGAACTGTCCCTAATCCTGTGCCACATGCATTTGTGAAAACCATAGATGGCTTGGTTCTATTTGGAATAGTGAGCATAGGTGCACTATGACACCTTGCACGTTTAGGAATCCTGAAAATCGGACATGACTAGAAGCACGGGTGGTCGGATGAAATAAAAATTCATAACATAGCATAGAGACTAAAGAAACAGTATAAAATGATTAAAATATTACAGCGGATGAAAACTTTCACTAATCGTAAATCAATAGAAAAATAGCTTCATTAAAAACAACATTATCCTAAATTTATTTCTGAAACCAAAAGCACCAAGTAGTCTCCACCAAAACCTAAAACATAACAAAGCTCACAATATAGGTCCCTGTATATAGAGTAAAGTACGAAAAAGAGAAACGAAGTACACGAAACAAAAGAAACAAAAGCCGAAGATTACAACTGCTCCAATGACCCTCCAAGTTGTAAAGAACTACAACCTAGACCTTCCCTCCTGTGATTTGGGGAAAATATGAAAAATAGGAATGGGTCAAATATAAAGTATGGGGAATGAGAAATAAAATGAAGCGGAAAGAATAAAATAGTTTAATTTCAGGTCTTCCTCGGATATCATAGAGGGTGAATAATACAATGAAGTGAATCCTTCTTAGATAGAGTTTCCAAGAAGCCAAAAGTTCGTGGTCACTCTAAGGAAGTCAACCATGCACTAATATTTAACACCAATCGGCCTGTCGGACTTGCTGTCCTTACCTATCCACGTGCTACAGCATGAAAGTTATGCTCTTCACCCATGCACTGTGACTAAATGCCTCTTACGTCTGACCGATGCCAACTCAAACAACCTCGTAGGACCTCAAAGTTGCGCTCAGGCTCTGCCAAACTGGACTCATCTCCTCCTATCTCCTTGGTCACCAACGTGGACTTGCCCCTATCCAAAGTGTCTGTCTTCCGAAAGAACTCCCATAGCTGGGTTGGCTGCGCAAAATCCTCCAATGATCTGCCAAAAGAAGCCTACGCATTTTGGATGCTATCTATCCTATGTACTAGCAAACTATGAAAGGTAACAAACATCCTTACGAACCTACTTGCCCGCTCCTAGTACGTACAACCAAAACTATATTTTGGACTTAACTGCATGAAACACATATCCAGACCTTTAAAAGGTCTACCTACCAAATCACTTCCAGATTAATTAATTTTACCATTACAGTTTACATACTGTTTATTTCCATTAATCTGCTTTAGGCCATTTTTATATCTGATTTGGTTATTTCACAATTTTCCTTTTTCTTACATAAATGATATTTCAGTTTCACGTCTGTTTAGTCCATATGGTTTGTCTGTAGTTTTTATACCATTTTGTTACAGATTTACACTTGCCTTTAGGGTCCATTTAATTTACATTTTTTCCACCCTAATTTACGTTCTCCTTTTAGGGATTTAATCTGTACAATTTTTTTATCCAATATCCCCCGACCATATGATTACACAAAATTCCACTTTTACATTTTTAGGCCACATATGAAACAAAAAATTATGCCAATTAGACTTCCCAATTTTGTTCCAAAACCATATTCAAAGTTATGTAATTATATCAATCAAGACCACAATTTTATTCAAGTAGCGTTCTGAATTTATTTAACTAAGTTGTTCTACCATTAGGATGTTGAATAACAATTCTAGTTCAATTTAATTATACCAGTCTTATTTACGCCATGAAACGTGAATAACAATTTGTTTGTTCCAAATTTCAACCTAAACATGAATTAGAATTGAGAAGTGGAAGAAGAGGAAGACATAATAATTTACATAAATTTCAATCTTAATTATGCTATAAAACGTGAATAGACAATTTATATGTCCTATATTTTAAACCAATAATGAATTAGATTTGAGAAGTGGAAGAAGAAGAAGTTGCAATAATTTATACCTATTCTCAATTAATAACAAAACTTAATTTATATTAACGTTCCAGAAAAGAACTGAAATTGAACTACTTTATTTTTTTATTTAATATTAATTCCCACTCACCTGGCACCCGAGCTTGTATAAATCTAAAAAGGATTTGCTTTAATCTTTCTCCCTTTGATTCTTCTATAGTCCCGAAATTGCTTGAATATATATATATATATAGATAATTTAATTTAGTAGAGATTTATTTAGTAGAGAAAGGAGGAAGAATAATACATACTAATTTTACTTTAGAATTATGGCAACGACTGAATAATTGATTAGGTTTAGGTTAGATGGTTTATATATACATTGTTTGAGTGAATATAGGCCATTGGATTATTTTAGATTAAATCTGGTTCTTCATACACTTAATGGTTATTCATTCTAGCCCAAACACATCACTCAACCAATAAAATTTAGTCATCTCATCCTATTACATCACTGGAGCGAATAGGAAGGCTCCACATGTTAGAAACAATGTTGAAATACGTAGGAAAAACGCTGAAAACGAATCAGCAAAAAAAACATCGCTGCAGATTTTAGGCGACAACGGGACTTGATCCCTGGTCACTAAGAAAGTCAATATGTGCCTTTACCATCGTACAAAATGTGGTTTTAATTTCTTTTTAATTATGTTTTCCATAAAATATCGAGGTGTTACATTCCCCCCTTAAAGAATTTCGTCCCCGAAATCTCCAAAGACGGAAACGTTATTAACAACCAGCATCCAAGAACTACATTCATCTACTTAACCATCATCCATTTCTACCATTTTCCTTATTTTTAACTAATGCAATTTATGGTTTATGCAAAGTGAAATGCATATGAACTTACCTAATGCGAAAAGGTAGTCGGTCTATTGATTCAATTGACCTCCTATAATGCAAGTGCTTATGCCATGCAACCAAATGTATGCAATTATCCTAGCATAACTGATAATTCTATATGTATGTTTCAATCAGTCAGCCAAATGCACCATCCATTTATACATAACAGACAGAGATATATATAGATACATACACAACCATGTGCAAATGCAATAGATAACAAGCATGCATATGCAGGTGTATGTACCTAATTGGCCGATTATCCTAATAAATATCTATCTAGTGCATGCAATGCATCCATTTGCAAACATTGACATCCACTTGTAATCATTTTCATCCATCAGACATAACATGCCCTAATGACATGTTTACAACCAAGCTACCATCCATAGGTTTCACCTAATGATTATCGAAAAGACCCTAACTAAGGAAAGATCAAAGATAGGATATTTGAAATGTACCTTCAAATAAAAAAGGATAAGAAGTTTGAATTCTCTCCTTAGATTCCCATGTGCGCTCTTTGGGGTCATCTCCCTACTGAACCTTCACTAGACAAACTTCCTTGTTGCATAATCTCTTGACACTGTGTTCCAATATAAGGATGGGTGTACGACACATAAGTGATTCGCACTCTACCTCCACTTCCCTTAGCTGATCAGGTTATATACTACTGCGGAATCATGTGGACACTTCCTCAGATGCGAAACATGAAAAACATCGTGAACTCCTGCCAACTTATCTGGAAGATTAACTATGTATGACACTTTTCCAATCTGTGCGGTAATAGGGAAGGGTCCTACAAATCTCGGTGCCAACTTACCCACTGAACCAAATCTCATAACGTTTCTCAGAGGAGAAACCTTGACAAAAACCATATCTCCAACTTTAAACTCCAAATCTGAACGTCTTCTGCCGGCGTATGACTTTTGTCTATCTAGTGCAGTCTTCAACCTCTTGTGAATCAAATCACCTTCTCCGAAGTTTCACTCACCAAGTCAGGTTCATGCAAGATCCTACCGGTGGTATCCCACCAACAGGCTGGTGATCTACATGGTCTGCCATAGAGGGCCTTGAATGGTGCCATCCTAATGCTTGCTTGATAACTATTATTATACGCGAACACCACCAAAGGTAGGTGGTCTTCCCAAGAGCCTTCGAAGTCGATGATGCACAATCTGAGCAAATCTTTCAAAACCCTATTTATCCTCTCAATCTATCCATCTGTTTGAGGATGATATGCCGTGCTCAGGTTCAATTCCTTTCCTAAGGCTTGTTGAAGACTCCTCCAAAACTCGCTGGTGGATAATGGATCTTTGTCGCTCATAATGCTGGCGGGAACTCCATGGAGCCTATCTCCTCGACGAAAAGAGTCACCAAAGAAGTCGCCGTACTATTACTCTTAATGGGTATAAAATGAGTGCTCTTCGTTAGCTTATCGACAATGACCCAAATGCTTGTGTTCCCTATCCGTGACCTTGGTAATCCATCCACGAAGTCCATAAAGATGCTCTCCTATTTCCATAATGGAATATCCAATGGCTGCAAAAGTCCTCCGAGCTTATTCTGTTCTGCCTTTACCATTTGGTAAATGATGCACTTCGATACATACTCTACCACCCTCTTCTTCATTCCGAGCCAATAGAATACCCTCTTCATATCCTGGTACATCTTATCACCACCAGGGTGCATTGTCATCCTAGAATGATATGACTCGACCAACACTGCATCTACAAAATCCTCACTATAGGGAACAAAAAGTCTACCATCCCTTCGAAGCCACCCCCTAGTGTCCACGGTATAGCGCCTGAGATGTGGTGATTACTCTCCTCTACCAAGCTTATCTAAAATGTCCTTTAACTGTTCGTCCTCACCTTGCCTTGCTCCAATCTACTCTATTAAAGTAGGCTGGACATCAAGGGCTGCTAACAATCTTGGAGCTAAATCCGATGGAGGTCTAAAATCAAAGGTAGCAATGTACTCCAAATGCTTCCATTCCAAAAATAGAGGACTTAAAACCACTTTGCGTCTACTCAACGCATTTGCCACTACATTACCCTTGCCAGAGGTATAGGAAATCTCAAAGTCAAAAGAGGCTAAAAACTCCATCCATCTTTGGTGTCTCAAATTCAAGTCTTTCTGAGAGAATAGATAGTTCAAAGACTTATGATCCGTGTAAAGCTCAAATCTTTATTCCAAGAGATGCATCTCCAAGACTTGAGAGCAAAAACTATAGCTGCCAACTCAAGATCATGCGTCTAGCATTTCTTCTCATGCGTTTTCTACCGTCTGCTCACATCGCACACTACCCTACCCTCTTGCATCAGTAACACCCCTAGCCCTGTACCACAGGCATCCTTATAAACTTAGAAAGGCTTGGTTTCATTCGGTAATACCAATACAGGTACGGTAGTCAAAGCTTCCTTCAATCGACCAAAGGCATTCTCACACTTGGCCTCCCACACAAAAGCTGAGTTCTGATTAGTAAGGCGGATAAGTGGAGCTGATATCCTAACGAATTCCTTAATGAACTTCCTATAGTAGCCCACAAGACTAAGGAAACTCCTTATATCCGTGGCATTCTTAGGGGTCTGTCAATCCTGTACCGCTGCCACTTTCATCGGATCTACTGCAAGTCCATCTTCTAAAACAATGTGTCCCAAAAAGGGAACCTCGTCCCTCCAAAAGTGGCACTTGGAGAACTTTGCCTTCAATTTATGTTCTCGCAGGGTTCAAAAAACTTCTTCCAAGTGAGCAGTATGCTCCTCCTTGCTTCGCGAATAAACCAAAATGTCATCGACGAACACCACTACAAACTTGTTCAACGATTCGCGAAATACTCAACTCATCAGGTCCACAAAATATGCTGGAGCATTGGTTAGCCTAGATGGCATGACTAACCACTCAAATAACCCATCCGGAGTCCTAAATGTAGTCTTCTTGATGCTATCCTCTGCCACAGCAACTTACCTTGGCTCCTACTAACTGGTCGAAGAGATTGTTTATACGGGGAAAAGGGTAACAATTCTTCTTTGTCGGCTTATTAAGCTCCCTATAATGCACACAAAGCCTGAGAGAGCCATTCGCCTTAGTGGCAAAGACGATGGGTGTGCCTCACTCAAAAATGCTCCTACGAATGAAGCCCTTCTCCAAAAGCTCTCCAATCTGCTTGCTCAACTCACGACGTTCCTTAGGAGCCATATGTTTTACTGGTAAAGCAATCGGTTTGGCATTATCGACAAGATAAATCTTGAACTCAATCTCTCTTCGAGGTGGAAGGCCAGCAACCTCCTCGAACACATCTAGAAAGTCCCTAACAACGGGTACCGAATTAAAACTATCGGGCGATAAGTCAAGAGAATGAAGGTAGCTCAATATGGCTGATCCTTTAGGATCACAAGATACCTCCAAGGTACGTCCACTACAAGTGCCTAACCTCACTACCCTCTTATCGCAATCAAGAACGGCTTTATACATAGAAAGCCAATCCATACCAAGAATTAACCAAAACCCGAAAGAGCCTAATACAAAGGCGCTACAGTTAAACTCAACCCCTAAAATAACAATTTCAAATCCCGACATTACATGGACAAATAGGCCGATCCTCCTACGAGATTTGATACTACTACTGGGTCTGTCACTAAGCAAGCATCAAGACCAAGACCCTCTACTAGAGTACTAGATTTAAAAGATCTTGAAGCCCCCGAATCAAATAGGGTATAAACAGGAAAATCAGAGGTAGATAACACACCTTTGATGATCACCTTCGTTCCCTTGTCCACAACCGGACGAGTACTAAAAGAAGGAGCTGCCTCTAAAGCATAAGCCCTGAGAAGGTAGTAAAGATGTCTATGAACTGTTCTTGGGCTTCGATGGACAGTCCTTTTTCATATGCCCTACTTGATCACAAAGATAGCACCTAGGTCTCGGTCGCTCTCCTGCCTCTCTACAATCCTTAGCAAGGTGACCTAGTTTCCCAGAAATACTGCACTTCCAATGCTTCCTTGGAACTTTCCTTTTTCCGCCTAACCCTCCTCCTCCTTTCCTCTTTCCTTTCCACTGCTTCTTTCCGTCACTCTTCTGCGCCACATCTCCTTTCTTCTCAGCATCAGCAAATAAAGTCATCTCTACCAATCCCTCAAAAGTGGTTCCTATCGGAATATGGCTCACTGCCAAACTCTGCAGTGGCTGACTCAAACCCTTAGCAAACTTCAGTGCCTTCTTGTGAGGAGTATTGATCAGGCCTAGTCCAAATTTGGCAAGCTCATTGGATTAATTAACATATTCCTTGATTGTCATATCCCTGCAACTGCCATGAAGCCAACTGCCTCCGAGGTAAGTCCTCCAATCCCATAAGTCCAAATATCCGCTCACAATTATGGATCCAAGCCCTCGCCTCAGTATATGAATCGGTGCCAAGAAACAGCTTGCCTCCTAAGCTAGTGTAGTCCTTGCATAACTTGAGAAAATCAAGAATGCTTGGCCGATGGGCTCAAGCCCCTTCCGCCGGAGCAGCATCCCTAGCTGGTGGCTCCACTCTTGCAGTAGCCCGCAAATAACGTTTGAACCAAGCAGGCATATAAGGCCTGGAACTTTGGGGATATCTTGTCGTTCAGATATTTCTACCTATGGATATTTAAAAGATGGGATTAGGTTCCCCATAAATAGTTCAATATATAGGGAAGAAGAGATACGAGGGACCCATTTCTAAAAGTTCTTTTTTCTTTTTTCCAAAATATATACATATACTTTCCAAAATATATACATATACTTTTAAAAATTGTTAAAAAAACCTTTATATTTTTAAAATATTTTTATGATTACCGAAACCTTAGCTCTGATACCAACTATGACACCCCGCACCTCTAGACACGCCAAAAATCGGACATGACTAGAAGCACGGGTGGTCGGGTGAAATAAAAATCCATAACATAGCACAGAGAATAAGGCAACAACATAAAATGATTAAAATATTACAGCGGAAGAACACTTTCACTAATTGTAAATTAATAGCAAAACAGCTTCATTAAAAACAACATTATCCCAAATTTATTTCTGAAACCAAAAGTACTAAGTAGTCTCCACCAAAACATAAAACATAACAAAGTTCATAATATAGGTCCCCATATATAGAGTAAAGTACAGAAAAGAGAAACAAAGTACATGAAACAAAAGAAACAAAAGTTGAAGATAACAACTGCTCCAATGACTCTCCAAGCTACAAAGAACTGCAACCTAGACCTGCCCTTCTGTGATTTGGAGAAAATAGGAAAAATAGGAATGGGTCAGACATAAAGTCTGGTGAATGAGAAATAAAATGAAGCAGAAAGAATAAAACAGTTTAATTCTAGGTCTTCCCCGGATATCGTAGAAAGCGAATAATATAATGCAATGAATCCTTCTTAGATACAGTTCCAAAAAAGCCAAAGTCCATTGTCACTCTAGGGAAGTCAATCATGCAGTAATACTAAACGCCAATCGGCCTATTAGACCTGCTATCCCTACCTATCTACGTGCTACAGCGTGAAAGTCATGCTCTTCACCCGTGCACTATGACTAAATGCCACTTATGTCCGACCAACGTCGACTCAAACAACCTCACAGGACCCTGAAGTTGTGCTCAGGCTCTGCCAAACCGGACTCCTATCCTCCTATCTCCTCAGTAATCAACGTGGACTTGCCCCTATCAAAAGTGTCGGTCCTCCAAAAGAGCGCCCGCAGCTGAATCGGCTACGCAAAATCCTCCTACGATCTGCCTAAAGAAGCTTAAGTCGTAGTGCACTTATAATGTTCCATCCATGTCGATTTGCCTGAAGTAGCTTACGATTGCGGATGCTATCTATCCTACGTACTAGCAACCTATGAAAGGTAACAAACATCCTTGCCAATCTACTTGCTCGCTCCTAGTACGTATAGCCAAGACTATATTTTGGTCTTAACTACATGAAACACCTATCCAGACCTTTACAAGGTCTTCCCACCAAATCGCTTCCAAATTAATTAATTTTACCATTACATTTTACATACTGTTTATTTACATTAATTTGCTTTAGGCCATTTTACATCCGTTTTGGTTATTTCATAATTTTTCTTTTTCTTACATAAATGGTATTTCAATGTCACGTCCGTTCAGTCCATATGGTTTGTCTGTAATTTTATACCATTTTGTTACAGATTAACACTAGCCTTTAGGGTCCATTTAATTTATATTTTTTTCCACCATAATTTACGTTCTTCTTTTAGAGATTTAATCTGTACAAAATTTTAATCCAATAGCCACAAACCATTTAATTACACAAAATTCCACTTTTACAATTTTAGGCTACATATGAAACAAACATTATGCCAATTTGACTTCCCAATTTTGTTCCAAAACCATATTCAAAATTATGTAATTATATCAATCAAAACCATAATTTTATTCAAGTAACATATTCTAAATTTATTCAACTAATCTGTTCTACCATTAGAAGTTGAATAACAAGTCTAATTCAATTTAATTAAACCAGTCTTATTTACGCCATGAAACGTGAACAACAATTTGTTTGTTTCAAATTTCAACCCAAACATGAATTAGAATTGAGAAGTGGAAGAAGAAGAAGATATAACAATTTACATAAATTTCAATCTTATTTATGCCATAAAACGTGAATAGACAATTTGTATGTCCCATATTTTAAACCAAACATGGATTAGATTTGAGAATTGGAAGAAGAAGAAGTTACAATAATTTACATCTATTCTTAATTAATAACAGAAGTTAATTCATATTAATGTGCCGGAAAAGAACTAAAATTGAACTACTTTATTTTTCTATTTCATATTAATTCGCACTCATCTGGCACCTAAGCTTGTGAAAATTTGAAAAAGCTTTGCTTTAATCTTTCTCCCTTTGATTCTTCTAAACTCCCCAAATTGCTTGAACATATACAGATAATTTAATTTGGTAGAGATTTGTTTATTTAGTAGAGAAAAGGAGGAAAAATAATACACACTAATTTTACTATAGAATTATGGCAACAGTTGAATAAGAGAGGTTTAGGTTAGATTGTTTATTTATAGATTATTTGAGTGAATACAATCCATTATATTATTTAAGATTAAATTCGGTTCTTTCATACACTTAATAGTGATCCATTCTAGCCCAAACAAGTCACTCAACCAATAAAATTTAGCCATCTCATCCTATTACATCACTGGAGCGAATGGGAAGCCGTCACATGTCAGAAACAACGCTGAAATACATAGGAAAATCGTTGGAAACGAACCAGCTAAAAAAACATCGCTCCATATTTTGGACGACAACGGGACTTGATCCCTAGTCACTAAGGAAGTCAACATGCGCCTTTACAATGAACCAGCTAAAAAAACATCGCTCCATATTTTGGATGACAACGGGACTTGATACCTGGTCACTAAGAAAGTCAACATGCGCCTTTACCATTGTACCAAATGTGCTTTTAATTTCTTTTTAATTATATTTCCCTTAAAATATCGGGGTGTTACATGCACTAGTTAATGAACCCTTAAGCTTCTCAAATGCCTTGGTGCATCTATCATTCCAAACAAAACTAGATTCTTCTTAGTTAGTCGGATTAAGGGCTGCTATTTGTTCAGAGCTCTTGATAAACTTCCTATAGTAGCTTGCTAACTCTAGAAAACTCCTAACCTCTGATGCATTACTTGGATTCTTCCATCTTTGGACAACTTCCACTTTAGCAGGGCATACAGTCAATCATTGTTCCGAAACAATATGCCCAAGGAACTTAACTTTATTTTTCCAAAAGTGGCATTTAAAAAACTTGGCTTTAAGTTGGCTTCTTCTTAAGGTCTCCAATACCACCCTAAGGCGGTCCTCATGCTCCCTCTTGCCTTTGGAGAAAACCAAGATATCATCAACAAACATCATGACAAATTTATTAAGTTTTCCTCTAAATACTCTACTCACCAAATGCACAAAGTATATCGGGCATTCGTCACTCCAAAAGGCATTACTTCCCACTCATAGAGCCCATTTGAAGTATACGGTCTTTAGCTTACTTTCCTCTGTAATCCTCAACCGATGGAATCCCATTGCTAAGTCTAATTGGGAAAAGAATTTGGCCCATACAAGTTGGTCGAACAAGTCATCTATTCTAGGTAGAGAGTATTCATTCTTCCTTGTCAACTTGTTCAACTTTCTATAATTGATGCATAGTCTCAAAGAACTGTTTTCCTTAATAGCAAAAATAATAGGGGATCCCTAATTAGAAGTACTCCTACATATGAATCCTTTCTTTAATAGCTCTGAGATTTGCATATCCAATTCCTTTCTTTCTTTGGAGGCCATATGTCTCAAAGGCAGAGCAATGGGTTTTGCGTATTTCTCTAAATCGATTTAGAACTCAATCTCCCTATTGGGTGGGAGACCCGAGATCTCCCTGAAGACATTAAGAAATTTACATACTATGGGTACAGATGATGACTCCCTAACAACAGATAGATTTAGTGAGTATAAATGGTTTAACTTAACTAAAGCTTTGGGTATACAAAGAACTTCTAGGTCACGACCTCCACAACCCCTCAATTGTACCCTTTTATCACAGTCAAGAATGGCTCCATTATATGACAAATAATCCATACCCAAGATAAGCCCACACCCCTTAAAATTTAG
The DNA here is from genome assembly GCA_030765085.1 of Allium cepa. Lineage (NCBI taxonomy): Eukaryota > Viridiplantae > Streptophyta > Magnoliopsida > Asparagales > Amaryllidaceae > Allium > Allium cepa. Next base: position 851,101,905 of record CM060938.1, read on the forward strand.
AATGTACGCAGTACATATGAAATCTACGCCGCATATGTCTAACACTGGGTCTTTGTAAATAAGAGGAATATGGGTTGAACCCCAATGGGATTGGAAACCTCTATCGGGCTATTGACCATCTGGGTTTGAAGGTTTAAGAAATTTACTACATCCCTAGCTATAAAGGAATGTGATGCCTCTAAATCAAGTAAGGTATGAATAGTAATCCTAAAAATAAGAGTTATAATTTCTGGAGCTGCTTTTCCTTGGTCACTTGGTGATTTACTTGCAATAGGGACAACTTCAATAACGTAGGCATGTCTGCTTGATCCTTCCTTAGCTATCTTGGTACATTGATTCTTGTGATGCCCTTCCTCATGGTAGTTAAAGCACCCTCCTTTAAAGGCTTCCTTTATCAGATTCACACTACAATCTTTAGTTTCATGACCCTTCCATTGGAATTTATTACACACCTTCCCATCCTTCTTAAGCTTCCCCTTCGATTTCTTGTTGGACCAAAAGCTCCCCTTCTTGGACCCTTCTTGCTTTTGAGTCAGTGTAGACTGCTTCATTCCCTTATCTTCCTTATTGGCCATGTGCAGCAGTGCCATTTCTACCAACATCTCATACATGGCCTCCATAGGTACTTGGGTCAACAACATTTCTCTTAGCGTGAAATTTTAGTCCTTCACGAACTTCATAGCCTTATCATAGGTGTGTCTATTAGGCTTACCCCGAATTTAGCCAGTTTAATAAACTTAACAATATACTCCTTAAGGGTAGAATCACATTGTCTCAGCTGAATGAACTTTTCCAATTACAAGCTAACATCTGCTCTAGACATGAATCTCATCTCAAATCGGTCCTTGAATCCATCCCAGGAGAATATCCATCTCGGATGCTCATCAGTCACAAAGTTCCACCAATTCAAGGCTTCTGAGGTGTGAAGCTACTATTCTTCTTCTTAAATGATCATCCAACCAAGTTCTCTAAATATCTTCTTGCAGTTAGTAATCCAAGATTTAACTTTCTAATTTCCTTCAGTTCCAGAATATGTTTTCCCTCCCATGTTGAGATAGTTCTTATAAAACTTAGGAAAGTCAATAAGACGGGGTGCTGCATCGGCAGGAAGGGCAGTGGGTGCTACCATTGCAGCTGGAGGAATAGGAAACTGCTCGATAATCCTAAAATATTGCTTAAACCACTCGGGCATTCCATGAATGGGTGGTCATCCATGGGTAGGGTTCCCTTATTCGAAAGAAGATTGATTATCAACCATATTAACTATCTATAGGTTAAACCTTTAGTGATGATTTCCTAAGATAGTATTTACATGCTGAAACAAAAAGGTTGCCTAGTGTATCTGCATATGTTCAAGAAGAGAGGCTATGTATATGCGTGCGTGTCTATGTGTATATATATAGAGTAAGAATTCTTTGAAAATTCTTTTTGAATTTTTTTTTCAAAATAACAAATATGACTCTTGCACTTATAGTTTTTCCCTGTTGATCAGGTAACCTAGGCTCCGATACCAAATGTAACAACCCACCGCAGAACATGCCTAAATTTTATGCAGAAAAGGCTTATCGAAACTTAGATCCATTCTAAGGTAAGCTGTTGGTAGTAAATGAAATAATATTGTAAAGCTATAACTAAACTTTCAGAACTCACAGGGGATAGAACAAAATATAATAGCAAAGTGTACCCATTTATTTCAAAAGCATAAAAGTGTCATAATACAAAGTTCCGTAAAACTGTTACATAATATCTGTTACAACAATTGTCTTAATATATGGGTACACATAAAAGTAAATAATAACAATAAATACTACCACAATCCAAGCTTCCCCATCTCTAAGCATCGTCACCACCATCATTCCATCCTTAACCTGTGTTGTAATGAGGAAGGAGTCAGAAAAACAAATGTCTGTTGAATAAAAACCCCAAGTCTTTCCCTTTCGATACTTGGGCAACATATTTCAAAATAAGAATATGTCTATGAATATAAAACCATTTAATACTTCTTTATGAGGAAAGGAGGTGGGTCCAACCACTTATTATCTTCCATTCCAAAAGAAGGTTTCTAAAATCCCATATCCTAATCATACATCATAAACAACTAATAACGTGAGAGACAGTATCTAAGCCACATAATACCTTTTATTGGAAAATAGTCTGACTTTGATCATTTAATACCTTAATTAAGGTAGATCCCATCATTTGATAGTTATTTCCTAGGTGTGCTCCTCGATGATACTATCTAGCTGACATCATATGGAATCTCTTAGGCCACTTAATAGTTTCATGTGGAAAATAGGCAGACTCTAGTCATTTAATACCTTAATTAAGGCTGACTCCATCATTTAATACCTATTTCTAGAAGTGGACCCTAGTAGAGATACCACCTAACATGTCCTCTTGGCCAATTAATACTTCATTTGGGAAAAAGAGGAGGGTCCAACCACTTAATACCTCAAGACCCTGAAGCGGGCCTTCGTTTTATGGCCCATACTCATAATGACGACTCAGATTAGTCTTTTATTCGTAAGAACTGGTAGCCAGCTTAGCTAGGCAGATTTCTCCTACAGAATTTGGGACCAACCTGGTATCATTACAAATATTTATCATAAGAATATCTCACATCAATAAAAATGTACACAACCGTTGGTAGCCTCAAAGTGAAGGGCAGACTTCCATCATGTAACTCTATTGACCTTGCATCCCTATGACTTAACCATATATCAATTACTCTATATATATATTCACACACACAGTCTTATCTCATCGTTTCATAAATAAAGTCGTATAAGGAATCTTCCTTATTACGCCTTAAAATAGTAATTAGGCTAAATAAGAGTTTCTCCTTATTTTCGCCCCACAATCAATTACCTTTCTGATAAGAGAAATAAATATAAATAAATTCTTAATTAACTACACCATATATGCAATAATTATACATTAACTATGCCAATAGAGATAATAAATATTCGCGCCTAATAAGTTCTAAACGCATGGATTTTATGCTCTAAACTAGCTTTAAATGAAAATTCTCTAACCAAATATTTTCACAAGTCATTTTTCTTAAAATTCTCAAGATTTTATGCGATTCTAATATCCAAAATAAGGAATAAATATTCATACCAAAACTGCAATAACATACTTGTAAAAAAATAGGAAATCAGCTTATTACACCAATTCAATGGAATATCTTAAACAATAAGAATTGCAATCTAAACCCCATACTCTATTCAATTCCCCTTTTATAAAGAAATAGATAAGAATAGGTGGTGTAAAATACGAACAGAATTCGTAATTTAAATCCTGATTTTATCGAAAAATCATAATTTGATCCGAAGAAGAAAGAGAAGTGGAAAAGATTATGAAATTATCAGAAATTGAGTATGCAAAACAAATTCTATCAAATTAATGCAAATAATTGAGAATCTCAACATAGAATTGAAATCTCAAAATCAAAAGGAATTTTGGAGGAATTTATCTATCATATTTTCAAAATCGCAAAATCCCCAAGACATATTCAAATCCAAAAATAAATACACTAAAAATTTGCTGAAAAGAAATACTAAGGTTTCTACTCACAGATTATCCTTCGTTTTATTTAAATGGATTTGTAGCCTTCTGATCTCTTCCAGAATCTCACTTTTTTGATGTATACACACGCAATAGGGAAGACGTATATATATTCATTAGATTCGGAATAATTGGAGAAGAATAGAATAAGAATAGAAGAAACAAATAAGAAAAAAGTTGAATTCTTACAGAAATTCTCTATGGAGTTTTTGAATCTTATTAGAGAGAGTAAGATTTTCATCGTGTTTTCCAAAATAATATGAATAAAAAGTGGAGATGATAGGGTTCTATTTATTGGGGTTGAAACGTACTAGAACCGTGGGATGGAAGTATGTAAGAAACAAATAAATCTGGAGCGGACAACCGAATATAACATAATATCAAACCCTAGCCTATGCTGGCAACATTCATTGCCTAGCGGTCGACCGCCTATGTGCGACCGGTCCTCTGTTTCGGGCTATTTTCTTCCCTATTTAACTTTTTAACGTTCGACGTTAATTAAACGTTTATTTAGCCCCTAAGCTAATATTGAAATTTAAACCCTAAATTTGATTTCTCATCTGAATTTGAATTCAAACCAAAATTAATTTAAATTTGAAAACTTCAAATGCTTATAACTTCTTTGCTTGAGCTTCATTTTCCACATATTATATATAGAAACAGATCAGAATTTTGCCACGAACACAATGGAATAACTTTCATAGTTAAATTACAACATTTATAAAATTTCCATATTCAACCCTTATCATATTTAATTTAATTTCGTTTATTTGTGATTCATTTTACGAGGTGTTACATGTATGATATATCGCGATGACTCATTGAGGAATTTATCACAATGGTTTGATTACAAGCGAACCCATTGCGCGCGTACAGGAATAAAAATGCATATGAATGTAGACACGTAGCATACAAAGTAGGAGAAAATGTAAAGGTAAGTACGTGTGTTTATATATATATATATATATATATATATATATATATATATCTGTGTGTGTGTGTGTGTCTAATGACCCAGGAAAGTTGGCAATGGAAAATAATTAAATATGACGATATAATTTCCAAGCAACATTATATTTGAACAGACATATCATACAAAGCAAAAATATTAATTAGCACATGCAAGGAATGGAATTCTGGCGAAGATAAATGAATCATACGTGAGTGTTGCATGCGAAAGTAAAATAAGTGAATGATTTGGCACAAGGGCTATGGCTCTTTTATACGCGAAGATTATGCGTGTGTATGTAGACACATACACAAATATTTGTACAGGAAGGCTTCCAAAGTATATTCGAAGGCTCTATCTTATAGTGAACATGATAGCCTCTATTTTTGTGAGATGACTATGAGGTTGTTAATATGCGATGAATACATGCTAACACTCATAATGACCTTTATTTTTAGCCGACGATGGCTATGAAAATTTTAAGGCATGATGACCTAAACACCCCACACCCCTTAGTATAGCCAAAATGGCATACTAAAAATTGTAGTGCATTATAGGTATAACTAAAGCTTTACAGAGACAAAGATTCACAAGACAAATAAATAAAACAGCGGAAACATTTAAAAAATAACACATTTGAAAGTTAAACTTCATAAAATAAGTCATAATCAAAATATATCTCAAAATACCAAATACATACATCTCATGAAAAATACCGTCTCAGTCACAATATCAGAGTACAAAATCATCCCTCTCAAATAGTACCAGTACATAAAAATCCAAATGAAAACTTGAAAGAAAAAGAATACATAAAGAAAAACTCTGCAGCCGAATCTCCAAGAAATTTGAAATCTACTATCCCTGCCTCTGTTGGCCTTTAGGGGGGTGGGGGCAGAGGAAAATAGAGGAGTGGGTCAGACTATAAGTCTGGCGAGTGGAAGTAACTACTAGTATTTTTAAGCAAGATAAAGATAATAGACTTAGCAACAGTTCTAGCATAAAAGGAAATAAAGGAAAAGATAAGCTGAAGTAAAATACTGTTTAACTGTTTGCTTTGGTTATTTCGATCGTTTGCACTTGTCTTAGATTGCTGCTTTGATTGGGCTGAAATCCTAATCCTTTTGTAATTAGGCCGAAGTCCTAATTCTACCCTTTGACCAGCCTTCTATCTCTATTGTGCCACCGTGAGCTAGTCTCATCTCATGGGTCCCATAGCAAAAGAACCTATTTAGCACTTTAGAAAGCGACTTATATCCCTACATCAAGGCCGCACGCTCAAACATCGTCGGTTTGCACTATCTATTGCTCCCTCTTTTGATCTCTTATTTACCATTACTTTAGCAAAAGCATGTCCAACCTCACCTGATCTGTTGTGAGACCATCAATCCTAAACTGATAAGTTCTTGCTCAGTCTCATCTAAGTGTTTTGTGAGACCATTAGTCCTAGTCTGAAAGGGAAATGCTGCCGAATACCGGTCCCTACAAAAAAAAAAAATCTAGTTGCACCCCCACCCAAATTCCCTAATTTGAGCTTCTATCTATTGACCACTTATCTATCGTTACTTCAGCATAAGCATGTCCCAGCCTAACCTACTCTATTACGAGACCATCGGTTCCTGACTGAAGGAGAATGCTATTAGTACAAGTCCTACTTCTGTCTTTTCTTATTAACTTAGTGTAAGTTTTAAAATAAGCCTCGTTTATTATTTCTACTCTGTTTGCCTATTAACTTAGTGTAAGTTTTAGAAATAAGCCTCTTTTGTTATCTCCGCCATACTTGCTTATTAACTTAATTATAAGTTCTAAGATAAGCCTTTACTATTATCTCTAATTATAACCCGTGTGTTATAATTTTGCTTATTAACTTAACCCAATGTCTAAGTTTAAAAATAAGCTTCTTCTACTATTTCTTTTATTTTCTCTTTTTTATTTATAATTACATGTTATAACCATGCTTGCAAATGTCTTAAATTTTCCTATTTTAGTTCATCTTCTTTTTATTAGAGTCCTTCTTATTTTACATCTAATTTCTATAAATTTAGTGTTCCTATATTTTAGTCCACATTAGCGAATTATTCTCTTTTATTAATTCTATTTGCGTAAAAAGGAATAAAAAGAAACTGACATTTACAAACTAAATTTCAGCTAAAAAGAATAGATGTAAATAACAATAAATGATTGTAAATAATTATGAAAACCGTAGGTAATAGTAAATAACCGCAAATAACAGAAATTAAATAGCTAAGAGAAAATAAACTGGAAAATGAGTCTAAAATTTACTGTAGATAAAGTTGCATAAAGGTTATCCCCAAATTGTAGAAAAACAACAACTATTAGAAACCCTATTATTTTAAATTACTTAAAAATCTAAAATAATTACTAAACACTCATCTGCGGTCCTTAACTCTTTCCTTGGCCTTCCCGAATCCACTTCTAGGGTATAAAATATTTTAACTAAAAAGATCTTCTTCTTGGAAAAATATTCCTTTTAGGGTGCAGCCTCAGGCAATGATCCAGATGGAGAAAATCTAAATGAGAAAAATATAAAGGCCTAGAGTCTTTTTTGTAGTATTACTTATGGATCTCAAACAGTTGGATTTGAGGATTAAATCTGGTGCAGCCATGTCATAGGCTCAACGGGAAATGTCGGATGGAAGCACAAACGCATGAGATGGAATAAAAACAACGAAACACGTCACTGCTCGAAATTGGATGATTACACGTCCAAATGCATATGCGGATCGACCTTAGTGTCGACCAACACAAGCTAGGGTCGACCTGTAGGTGACCTAGCTATAGTTAGGGTCGACCCTAGGGTCGACCTTTCCCTTTATAATTATATATATACATATTTTCTTCTTTTCTTCATTTTCTTGTTTAATTTGTATCTTCTTCATTCTAGCTCGGATTCTGACAAACTATATATGGAAATTGACCAAAAAATCATCATGGACACAATTGTGCAACTCCCTGGCTCAATTATGATAATTTCACAAAATTATTTTGTTATTTAATTAATTTTTTAATTAATTGTTATAGCTTAAATTTCGGCTTGTTACATTCTCCCATCCTTAAAGGATTTCGTCCACTAAATCTTCAAGGATAGAAGAATGAAATAAATATTCTCGTCCAAATTCTACAACCAACTACTCAACCACCATTAATTACATTTATTGTCCTTAAGTTTTCTAATGCAATTTATGACATATATGCAAACAGTGTAGTGCCAACATCCCTAACTAATGCAAAAAGATTAGGTGGTCTACTGATTCAGTCGACCTCCTTTTTATGCAATCATGTCCTTGCCATGTATCCAAATGAATGCAAGTTTCCTAATGATAACTGATAGTTTTATATGCGTGCTACAATCATCATCCAAATGCAACAATCATGTGATAATCATCCATTTATAGCAACCGTGGAAAAAAATATGCAAATGTGCACACACCCATATGCATATGCTCTAGTGTCCTAGTTAGGCCAATCCCTAAGAGATAATAGTGCCTAGTGTAATTATATGCGTCCATTAGCAAACACTTGCAACCACTAGCATCCATCATACATAGTATGTTCTAATAAAATGTTTACATTCTGTCCGACCATCCACATATTATGTCCTAAGATCTACCCTTCGAAAGGATAATAAAAGAAAGAACCTATTCAAAACTAAAGGTGGAAATAGGAAATTCAAAATTTACTATCAAAGAGATGTGGATAAGAGGTACGTATTTTCTCCTAAGCAAATCAATCTCCTCCAAAGTCTCTCTAACCATGTCGGAACTAAGTAGCAATCTCTTTGTAGACTCTAACCAGCACGAAAGCGACTTGCACGGTATTCCATAAGCTTCGTAAGGTGTCATTCCAATGCTACCTTAAAAGTTGTTATTATATGCTAATTCCACTAAAGGAAGATGCTCCTTCCAAGTTCCTCCAAAATACACATCCTTAACCACATATGTCTTACTATCTTACTAATATCGCTCTTACTATATAGTCTACACATATGAAGCAACATTCCTAGGTTCTCACTAGTGTCCTATACACTTTACAGAAACTTCTATTATTACTTCTAAAAATAATCACTACTATCTCTTATATAGTCTTACACTTTTCCGTCACACCTAGGAAATGATTCCTATCTACTCCATTAAAAAAATTTGGTTTGGTATTTATTATTTCATTTCAAAAACTGAGGCTTCTAAATTTTTAAAACATCAAATCTCAAATTTTTTGCCTTTAAAAGTGTTATTTTCAAGTTTCTATTAAATTCAAAGTTAATTGGTTGCTTAACATTTTATCTTTCTAGACTTGCATCCTTACAGCTTTTTGAATTTTCATTATTCCCCATACCTACAGGGGAAAACCAGTTCAAAACTTATTCCTCTTTTTCTTTAAAGACCTTTACAGCTTTCCATAAAAATTTGGATTTTTAAGTTTAATTATTACGAAGCTTTTTTGCTTCCAAAAATTTATTTACTTTTTCACCAGACCATTTTTCTTCAAGATATCATTAAAATGTCCTCACATGTTTTAAAAAAATCTTCTTTTCATAGATTTTCAATTTTGCAAAAACTAGAGTAGATAAGAATAATTATTTTATTAAAAACCCTTATCTATTCAATTACCTAACCTTGGAGGAGTTTCTAACTTACTACAAATCGGGACTTTCTACAAAGGCAAGCAATTAATGAGCATAATCAGTGGAAAAATATATAAAATTTCCATTGCTTAGCTTCTTCTACTAAGGCTCTCTATAATATCTCTCCTAACCAACACTGTCTTTAATTATTACATTTAATGATTCTATACCTTAATGTATTGGAACTACTTTCTCTTATGAGAGACTACTAACGCTAAAACCTTCTATGAATCCTTTAAAAGAGGACTTCATGTTTGTGTGAAATTACAAGAAACTTATTTTGTATTTTCTGAAATAGGCTATACAAAATATGGTGCTTCCCATACCTTGTACATTTCCTTCATATATTCCTTATAACTTGCACAAAACATCGTTATTTGTCATTTGATTTTATAGAAAATTTTATCATTTTTCATTTCATCCAAATGGATTAAAGTATGTTTAATCTATATTCTCTTACGATAGACAATTTCTATGAAATTTATTAATTTCCTAACATTAACTTACACCCTTTTTTCTTCAAAAGAACTCATTTCAAACTATTGAAGATATTTTCATAACTAGCAAACATTTCTTTATACTTATTTAAATAATAAGTGTACTTACAAACCACTTTATACTATACTTGGAAATTATTTTCAGAACACATTTATAATTGGGTCAAAACAGATGTTGCGTAAAACATCGTTACTACAACCCCAAAAATACTGCTATATGGATTCAATAAATACTAATAAATGTCATATACTATGTAAAAACATTTCCTTTGAGAGTCATCTACTATAACAATGGTGTTATAGTCCATGCCCCTTTTATTTCCACGAAAACATCTGTTACAACAATAAATGTTGCAACCTATGTTTTCGATACTTAATACACTCTAGGTTTTTATATTTAAAATCTTTGTTTACCTCCAAAGAAACTAGCGAGCTATACATATAGGCCCTATAATTCTTCAAAAAGAATTTCATTTTTAACAAAATTTAAATCTTATGAAAACCAATTTAAATTCCGTACCCTTTTTTTTTTCAAAAACCCAATATTTACTTCCTCAAAAATATTAACAATTATATTTTTCAACTTTTCAATCCTAAGAAGTTCATTTTGTTGGGTTAGGCATAAAGTGGATTTTCTTTTACTATCCTAGGAGTACCCTTCCTAAACTTTAGTAATCTCATTTCCATACTAAAGTCTTTTGTTCCTATTCCTCTTATATGCTAATATTTATTCCAAGGCACTACCATTAAATCCACTTATCTGAAGCAATTGTAATTTTTGCAATTATTTACACATGGGCTTTCCTCTTTTTTTTCAACTGAACCTATTGTACATCTCCAATCTTTGCCTATAACTCTTTTGATTTCCACAATCCGAACCTAAATGTACAAAACCATTTCTCAAACTCTTTCCATGTGTTGACCTTCTCTATACTCTAAGAAACGCACTTCTTATGCCAAAAGTGACACTCCACGAATTTTGCCTTCAACTAATGAACGCGAAGTGTACGAAGAACCTCCTCTAGATGAATAGCATGCTCTTCCATACCCTTGGAAAACACAAAAATATCTTCCAAAATACTGCTACAAACTCATTTAGGACATTTCCAAAAAATATTTTTTCAGGTATAAAAGAAGGTTGAACTGGACCTTGAGGGGATTTTTTATAAAACTCTCTTTTATACCTGAAAAAATATTTCTATAGTAAGACTTTCTTTCTGAAAAATACTTCTAGTTTGAAGATATGCTACTTTTAAAAATAGGTTACTTTTGGAAAAATACTTTATTTTTAAAACAGTTTTTTAGGTATCTTGTAACCTTAGGCTCTGATACAAAGTGAAACACCTCACACGCCTTCATATACCCAAAAGGGCACACTAAAAGATGTGGTACCCCTTTAGGTATAACTAAAACTTTACAGTGACTAAGATTCATAAGACAAATAAATAAAATAGCAGAAACATTTAAACAATAACTCATTTAAAAATTAAACTTTATAAGATAAGTCATAATCGAAATATGTCTCAAAATACCAAATGCATATGTCTTATGAAAAATACCATCTCAGTCACAATATCAGAGTACAAAATCATCCCTCACAAATAGTACTAGTACATAAAAATCCAAATGAAAACTGAAAAGAAGAAAAATAAATGAAGAAAAACTCCGCAGCTGAATCTCCAAGAAAATCCGAAATTTACTGTCCCTGCCTCTTCTGGCCTATGAGGGGAAAGGGGAAAATAGAGGAGTGTGTCAGACTATAAGTTCGGTGAGTGGAAATAACTACTAGTATTTTAAGCAAGATAAAGATAATAGACTTAGCAACAGTTCTAGTATAAAAGAAAATAAAGGAAAAGATATAGCTGAAATAAAATACCATTTAGCTGTTTGCTTTGGTTATTTCAATGTTTGCACTTGTCTTTGATTGCTGCTTTGATTGGGCTGAAATCTTAATCCTACTGTAATTAGGCCGAAGTCCTAATTCTACTTTTTGATCAGCCTTCTATCTCTGTTGTGCCACGATAAGCTAGTTTCATCCTGTGGGTCCTACAGCAAAAGACACATGTTTAGCGCTTTGGAAAGCGACTTATATCCCTGCACCGAGGCCGCATGCTCGACCATCGTTGGTTCGCACTATTTGTTGCTCCTTCTTTTGACCTCTTATTTACCATTACTTCATCATAAGCCTGTCCAGCCTCGCCTGATCTGTTGTAAGACCATCAGTTCTATTCTGATAAGGTCTTGCACAGTCTCACCTAAGTGTTTTGTGAGACCATCAGTCTTAATCTGAAAGGAAAAACCTGCCGAATATGGGTCCCTACAAACAAAATCTAGTTGCACCGTTGCCCAAATCCCCTAATTTGAGCTTCTATCTATTGACCACTTATCTACCATTACTTCAGCATATGCATGTCCCAGCCTCACCTAACCTATTGTGAGACCATCAGTTCCTGACTGAAGGGGAATGTTGTTGGTATGGTTCCTACTTCTATCTTTGCTTATTAACTTAGTGTAAGTTCTAAAATAAGCCTCTTCTATTCTTTCTGCTCTGTTTGCTTATTAACTTAATGTAAGTTTTAAAAATAAGCCTCTTTTGTTTTCTCTGCTATACTTGCTTATTAACTTAATTATAAGTTTAAAAATAAGCCTTTTTTGTTATCTCTAGTTATAACATGTGCGTTATAATTTAGCTATTAACTTAACCCAAGGTTTAAGTTCAAAAATAAGCTTCTTTTGTTATTTCTTCTATTTTCTCCTTTTTAGTTATAATTACATGTTATAACTATGCTTGCAAATGTCTTAAATTTTCCTATTTTAGTCCATCTTCTTTTTATTACAGTCCTTCTTGTTTAACAACTAATTTCTGTAAATTTAATGTTCTTATATTTTAGTCCATATTAACGAATTATGCTCTTTTAGTTATTCTATTCGTGTAAAAAGGAATAAAAAGAAACTGACATTTATAGAATAAATTTTAGCTAAAAAGGAATAGATGTAAATATCAATAAATGACTGTAAATAATTGGGAAAACCGTAAATAACAGTAAATAATTGCAAATAAATGAAATAAAATAGCTAAGAGAAAATGATCTGGCAAGTCTACAATTTACTTAAAATAAATTGTTAATAAACTTGCATAAAGGATATCCCAAAATTGTAGAAAAACTACAACTATTGGAAACCCTATTATTTTAAATTACTTAAAAATGTAAAATAACTACTAAACACTTACCTGTGGTCCTTAGCTCTTTTCCTTGTCCTTTCTGGATCCACTTATAGGGTATAAAACATTTTAATTAAAAAGATCTTCTCTTTGGAAAAATATTATTTTTAGGGTCCAGCCTGAGGTAATGAACCCAAATGGAGAAAATCTGAATGAGAAAAATTGCTAGGCCTGTGGTCTTCTTTATAGTGTCACTTATGGATATCAGACCGTTGGATTTGAGAATTCAATATGGTGCAACCATGTCATAGGCTCGATGGGAACCATCGGATGGAAGTGCGGATGCACGAAATGGAATAAAAATCACAAAATGCATCGCTGCTCGAAATTGGACGATTACACGTCCAAATGCATATGTGGGTCGACCCTAGTGTCGACCAACACAAGCTAGGGTCGACCTAGCTATAGTAAGGGTCGACCCTAGGGTCGACCTTGCCTTTATATTTATTATCTTCCTTTTCTTCTTTTTCTTGTTTAATTCTTATCTTCTTCGTTCTAGCTCGGATTCTGACAAACTATATATGAAAATTGACTAGAAAATCATCACAGACACAATGGTGCAACTCCCGTGGATAAATTCTAATAACTTCACAATGTAATTTTATTATTTAATTAATTTTTTAATTAATAATTATAGCTTAAATTTCGGGTTGTTACATGACCAATATTTTAACACATGAAAATAAGGGAATTTTTATAGCTTATGGTTTTAAAAAGTAGGGATAACTATTTTATAACTTAGAAGATTTTCACTCTATTTTGGGCTAAATTTTACTTAAACAAATGGACAATTTTGTTAATTATTTTATGAGATTTTAAAAGAAAGGAAATATATTAGCCAATATTTTAAAGAGTTTTAAGGAGGAAGCAATTACTTTGGAAAATCGTGTATAAATTGGCTATCATATTGAACATATATTTAATCGATTGACAGATATGTTGTATATTCATCTTCATAACTTGATTAGTTATTATTGCATAATTGAATTATTGACATGCTCTTTTTTTATATTTTATCACCAACCGCTGTGACCTAGGGAATTTAGGGAAAAGATGACCAGTTAAGGTTGTTCCAATAGCAAGCATGGTCCGACTTAAGCTCTTAGAATTGCATCTAGGAGATCGTGAAGATCAAAATTGTGTTCGAATGCTCAAACTGATCAAATGACACGACTCATTGGCAGTTTTAACTAGAATTATGATTTAAGGCAACGACTAGTGTAAGGTCGCTCCCTATACTCCAACCTTCAAGCCCTCGGTTGTCAGGTCTATGGATTCCAATGCATAGGCTTTGCCGATTTAGGCTAAATTTTGGAGATTACGCATCGGAAGGAACTTTTAGCTTGTAGCTCACCTATATTTTTCCTATGGTATTTAGAAAATAGATTTTGTTTCCTCTTGTGGTATTTAAGGGGCAGTTGCTATTTCTTCTGGTTTATTAGAAGACCATTGAATCATCTGGTAAATCTTGGTCCGAGTTTGTATCTCACCTATATTTTCTCCTTTCATATGTAGGAGACTGTTTTCTCCTACCATTTTCAAGGGATAGTTGTTATCTTCTCTTACCGATTTTGAGACCATTAATAGTTCTTTTAATTGTATTAGAAGATTATTGAATTATTTGGAAAATCCTGGTCGAGTCAGCGGATGGGATTTTAGTTGGCCAAAGAAACTAATATAAGTTTGTAGCGACCCTACGAAAACTATGTCATGGACTATTTTGGGATTTCGTAATTTGGTAATGTGTAACCTTTGACCTTAATGAATGATGGACTATTCATTTTACCTATAATTGCATGATTACATTACAATCATGTGCTAATCATTTTGGATGCAGGATATGTTATGGAATGCATATTGTTTGATAGGATTAGTGAGGGGAAACCCATCCCGCTTAGCAGCATGGTCTCAGTAAGTAGTCATATTCTAGTTCGAGATGGCATAATATTATTATCTGGTTCAGTTTTTTTTATTTCCCCATAAACTCTCGGGTGCTCAATTTGTAATTGAATAGACCGAGGATGGTGCTTTTTCAAGTTTAAACGAATAAGCTTCCGAAGACATGTAGGAGGCCAAACGTAAGATACTATATGGAACATTTTTAATATATATATATATATATATATATATATATATTGAAAGTGGTTGATATTATTAAGGCATTTCAACCCAAGAGAGTTCTGTCCAAGACTGCAAGCATACACATGGAAACAATCAAACTAGAAACAACTTTACAACCGATAACATTCTCACTTTTAGATCTAACTTTCATCTTTCTCTCTCCTTTAAGAAATTTTTTCATGGCGGATGAAAATCACTATTTGTAACATCCCGCCTTTTTGTATGCTTTAAATTAACGATAAACCACACATGTCAGACTCAAACTATACAGAAGAGTGAATTGTTATGGAGTAAATAAGAAAAATCAGGGAAAGAAGAAAAACAAAACAGAATCTTGCAGCGGAACGACAAAATATAATAATCAAATAACAGTTCATGAAGCTGTTTTATAAAACATTTGATTATGCTTATACAACACAGATCAGAATTACATACACCAGAGAATAATAAATAATGCGGCAGAACGGTATGAATGTAGTGGAATAATATAATAAATAATAGTAATACAATCTTCGTCTTCGTCCTCCAAATGTAAGGTCTTCAAACCCTGAAATGCTCAGACTGACCCGAGCGAATTGAAAAGACAAAACACTCGAGTCAGAACTAAAAGATCTTATGTAAGTTAAATAAATGTAAGTAATATGAGTGAAATGGCGTCAGAGATGTTTATTGGATTTGACATCTCCTATCCAGTGTCATACGTGAGTGCAGTAACTAAAGAGATGCTCGGGATTCACATCTCCTAAAGATCCGTTAAACTATCTACTATGTAGTAATATTTCGCTATTACAATAATGTCTATAATAAAATAAACTTACCTTTAAATAGAATTAAGGCTTTACATTTTCCACCTTAACACGCAATAGTCCCAGTAGTCCATCTAGTATCATGGTCCCTCCTGATCGGGAAGCCACCAGAGGATACCACACGGGCTACGGGAGAAAACCAAACTCATACAAGGCGCGATAGGGTAGGTGACACGGCACACAAGGCAATGCCAGGGTAGATATACCAATTACGCATCCGGGCTTGTGGCAACACGTAGTAGCTACTACCGCCCACCTTGAGCCACACACCCAAAAATCAAAAATCACGAGTGGCCACCAGATCAATCCAAAGTCAGAATATAATATCGAAGGAGTGTGTCTGATAAGAGGAACTACCTCCTTGGCCCGAGAATCGCTCCTGTTTTAGCCACCTTATGCCAACTCATGGGAGTTGGGTCCACGTATACACCTTAATAGAACGTCGCCACTATCCTACTTTATTCTGGAATCTCCACCGCGTACATGGTTGTTAAAGTGGTTTTCGAAGTTGGCAGAGAGTATGACAACTTCCGATCCTAGTCGCTTTAACAACCAGACATTCTTATAACGCCGCGGTCATTTCAAAATAATTATACTTCAAAACCATATAAATACGATATCATTTCCATTTCAAAAACCAAATAAATATGATATCATTTTTATAAAATCCAAGTCAATGTAATATCATTTTTATTTTCAAATATATCCTTTTTCATTTTCAAATATATCCTTTTTCCAAAATTATTGCACTTTCAAAGTTATCACTTCGAAACCAAACACTTGAAATTATAACACTTCCAAATCATAAAACTTTGAAACTCGTAACTTTGAAACATAACTTCCATCGCTTAAATGGTTTAAATATTAAAATACTTTATACAATAAAATGGCTTCTTCAATTTCACAAATCAATTCCAAATACAGATTTGAACCCCCAAATAAACCATTTCAATTTCCATATCTTTCAAAGTTTTAAATATTCCACCATTTCAAAACTAATTGTTTGATAATTCCATACATATCAAATTCAATTACTATTATTTAGATTTGAAATGTTTACTTAACAAATTCAATATCATTTAAGTAAAACTTTTAAACTTCAACTAACTGGACATTCTTTCAATTTATTTAACTTGATATATTCATTTAAACCAACTTGATATTCATTTAAATCACTTTAAACCAAAATCAAGTTATAAAAATCATATCCTTTAAAATATTAATTTTATTTAAATTTCAAATCAAATTTATTCGAGCATAATCCTTAAATAATTTTATTCAAATCAATTTCATATTTATCTTCCAACCTTAATTTTATTTAAGTCATTATAGACTTTATATACAATATAATTTAAACAGATACTTAACCATATTATATAAAAACAATCAAACTTTATTATTTAAATTATTTCATATTTCAAAATAAATTAATACATAGCTAGAAAAATCAGTAATAGAATAACATTTAAATAACATCTAAATCAATATTTATATAAACCATATATTTCTTTACAAAACCGTAGATATCATATCAAAATATTTTTATATATAGACCACGGTGTCTGTATAAAAATTTCTATCCTATGTTCAAGTGATATAGATATTTATCATTTCAATCTGTAATTTAAAATATAAATACGGTTATATATCATTTCAAACCGCAATCCCAAATGAAACAAAAATCCATAACAACTTGCAGTTTATAACAATATAAAATACAACATCCATTCATTCAATGTCAAAATCACACATTCATCACAATCATCATCCAAATAATCAATCAATATCAATATATAACCGATAATAAATAGCATGTCTTTAACTGGCAATTATATCCAATAATAAATTAAATAACAAATTTAAGTAAATGCAATTAACCGAGACGATGATTAAAATTTACGAAACAGTCACTAATAAATTCATAATCACAACATAAATTAAAATTAACAAACATAAGAAATTTTAGAAGTTGTGAGTGGGTTAAAACACTCACCTTTTGAATTTAAATTGAATTTAAATCCAATTTAAACTCAAAATTCAAACAGTCTCCAAATTCGTCCAAACCAGCACCATATTGTCCGGAATTCTAATACGATCCCGGCAAAACAAACCGCGCATGAATCCGAGTTCATATGAAAAAGTTATGAAAATTAGAAGACTGGAAAATTCTGGTCCTAGGTCGACTTCGGGTTCAACTTCGGTCCACCGCCTCAAATCCTGGGTGCTTGCTCTAAGTTTTTTCCAAAATGACCCGGAGCGACCCAAGTCATTTTCTTCCTGACCCAAAGTTGATGCAGGGTTTTTGCCTCTGAAACTCGAAGCGCGACCCGAACTTGCTGCAGATCCACAATATATATATATATATATATATATATATATATATATATTGGAATTGAAATTGGATGGGAAGATTAGAGTTGTCAGCCCTTGAGGAAGAGGAGCAACATAAATTTGTACGTACAGAAATGAGAAATAGAAAGGCTGCTAGGGTTTATAACAGGATATATATAGGTAGAGGTGAGAAATAGAGGAATGGATACGATTGGTTTGGATCGTCGAATGATAAATGGCCCAAAAAGCCCATTATGACTCCGGAACGAAATTGGGTCAACGCATAAATCAAAATAGATGTTTTTAAATATTTTAAACGTAATGAAACAGGTTTCAAGTCCAAATTCCATCATATGAAGAAGTATATGCAAAAATCAAGTTATTTCAAATTGATTTCAACTGATTTCAATTAAATTGATTTCTAGGCGTTTCGAGTCCGTACGATCAAACGACAAGCCTGATCGCTACGAAACTTGAAATCCTACAATAATTCACCGTTACGGATCCGATGAAACTAGTTTCGTTGAAATTCGAGTCAGTGGCCAAAATGGCTATTTTTACATTGAGTAAATAAATTAATAATTAATTAATTAAATCAAATTTTTAATTTCGATCCTATAATTGACAAATTTTATCATTTTTAAATTTCTTAATCATTTTCACAAATTTAAATAAATTTAGATGTCAACTTAGAGTTGATAAATTTATCAATTTCAGTGTTAATCTCAATTTCATTAAATTCAGAAATTATAAATTTAATTTCCAATAGTTCCATCTAATTCACTTTACATTCTATTATTCAATTCATTGCCGTCAACCGGATGAAATTAGCATTGGATTCATGATCTATTACATTAATATTCTCAAATTCCATCTAAATTTCAATTAACGTAATATTTAGATATTAAATTTCATTTAATTGCAATTAATCCAATTATTATAGTTAAAATCCCAATAAATTGATAAATCATTATTTCCACTCCTTTAATTCAACAAATTGTCCTATTATGAATAACATTAACATTATTTCCAAATACTACCTTAATTAACATTAACGTAATATTTAATTTAGATTTATTACAATTGATTCAATTCAATTTAATGGATTAAAAATATATCGGTAACTTATAATAATTGTTGTCACTAACTCTTAGTCATACTTCATTATCAACAACAAATATTATAATTACTTATCTAACATTGATTGTATCAAAATACAGTTTATTGCGTACTATTTCATCAACTAATATAACTTTGAATTATTTCTAAATTTACTATTTACAATCAGTTATAACGCTACAATTGTTTCAATTAATTAGGGTCTGCATTAAATTAGTTATTTATTAACTTGCATTAACATTATTACCTTAATTTACATTGAGTTACTATTCATCAATATATTATTTCATTGGTTAATTCAATACTTACTTTTATTTACTTATTTTCAATTTTATAACCAAGTGCAACAAGTTTGCACTATTTCATTATTGGGATTTGACTCCAATTATCAGTAGTTAATTTTAATTACCATTGCTATATTTCATTTTAGCGTTCATTTCAATATTAAATTATAAAGTTTTTTTTCTTTCTAAATTAAATTACAAAATCTCGTTAAAATAACAAATCTTATTATGGGAAATTTACTGGTCGTTACACTCTCACCCACTCAAAACTTTTCGTCCCCGAAAAGGAAAAAGGAGGGAAAAGAAGGATTGAATAAACAATGCATCTTATTCAAAAACATTAACTTTATAAACAAATAAATTTACAAAATTAATTAATTTAAATAAAATATACCAATTTATAACCATTAAATCTTTTTATACTTAAATTAATAAGGTTTGGAGAACATTTTCCAGAAATATTCTAAGTCCAAAATTTACGGAATTTTTTGGCAAAGCCTCCTTTGTACGGAGAGGTTTGGGAGAAAATATGATATCAAATATAACAATATATATCACAATATCTCAAAATAATATCTCCCAACAATGGGAAAAACAATATAATAACGCTATAAAACCGTAATCCGAGAACGTACCTATTTGTTGGGCAATTAACGCTTAATTATGAAACTAAAAGCAGTAGCAATTGCTTCCATAACCTGTCTTTCAATTATATACCAAAAGAGTTAATAATTATATAAAATGAGATATTTAAGTTGTTTCACCCACTAACAAACAAATCAATATATCACCAGCAATAAAGCATACAACCATCACATAAAATCAACACGAATCAATTATCCATTCATATCAAACAAACCAAATAGTTGTTCGGGTTCAAAAACTTTAAACTGTACAGAATGAAAAATAAACTACTAAGTATATCATTTACTTAACAGTCTTAGATGAAACTAAATAGATTATTCATATATCCAAACAATTTTAAAGTATCCTTGCCCAAACAACCATAGACCAAACAAACAACAAATTTCAAGCAATAAATCAAATTCATTCTTTTTAATTTCATTCCTAAATGATCATTTCTTTAGTTTACATTTATTTCTTGCAAAATTTTAATTTCCATTCATTCATTTACTACTTAATTCATTTATTCATTTATTTATAATACTTACCTTTCTATTATATTTAATTAGTAGCATTTCATCTACACATCAAATTCTTATTTATTACTTCAAGTTTTACTTGTATAATATCCATTACAATTTCTTATTAACATTCTAACTTTTTACATCTTGTGGTAAGTTATATATATGCCTTTAAGAATGTAGTTGAAAGTTATACAAGTTTTTCTCATTTCTTTTAACTAAGTTATTGTTCAATGCTAATAGCCTTTGTTTCATAGGTTACAATTTCAAATTTCTTTTAATCCCACTTATAACTTAGCATTGAATCTCTTATTTCATTTAGGGCTTTCAATTATTAGTTAAATTCCATTTCACCACACTAACTGAAACTATTAATTAACGGAAACTTAAGAACTAAATGCCGGGTTAAATTTCAAATCATCTTAAAAATAATAGATAAACGCATACACTCACAACTCGGATATTCAATTATATTTAAACAATTTAAAATTTATATTTGTTTATCAAAATAAATCTGCAGTAAAACTACTACAGTGGCCTTCTCACTTAGAAACTCGAAAATGACTGTTGATGATGCGTGCACTCATCATCGAAATTATTTTCCAGCGACAAAGAGGGGAGTATAGAACTTATTCCTTTTCAAAATTCATTTAAAAAAAATTCTTTCAAATTATATTGGAATATTTATATCAGAATATATTTATAAACAATATTATTATATTCCAAAATCCTTTGAAAGAAAATTTCAAAATCGCAGAACTTAAGTTCTAAATTTTCCAAATTTCATTTATTTTATTTTAGATCTTATTTCCAACCAAAATCTAAAAATTTCACTACCTAACAACCAATATATTACAACCAAATATAACCATTATAAAATTTTTATTTTATATATATATAATATAATAGGCAAAATTATTTCATTCACCTATATTAAAAATAAATATTGTGTCGGTCTGTTCTATTAAGTGTTTAGAAATCTCTATTGATGTCATAGCGTCCTACGCACCAACCAGAATAAATACAAAACGGAATAAATTAACACAATATCAAAACCCTTTTATAACACTAACAAATACTCTCTCTCACATATATACACTCAGCGACTCATCATGGGGTATTACTACCCTATTAATAAAGAGTCAAACCCCACAAAGATAAGGTTTATCGCTAAATCAAAGCTCTGATACCAGATGTAACATCCCGCCTTTTTGTACGCTTTAAATCGACGATAAACCACAAACGTCAGACTCAAACCATACAAAAGGGCGGATTGTTATGGGGTAAATAAGAAAAAGCAGGGAAAGAAGAAAAACAAAATAGAATCTTGCAGCGGAACGACAAAATATAATAATCAAATAACAGTTCATGAAGTTGTTTTATAAAACATTTGATTATACTTATACAACACAGATCAGAGTTACACATACCAGAGAATAATAAATAATGCAGCGGAACAACATGAATGTAGCGGAATAATATAATAAATAATAGTAATACAATCTTCGTCTTCGTCCTCCAGAAGTAAAGTCTTCAAACCCTGAAATACTCAGGCTGACCCAAGCGAATTGAAAAGATAAAACACTCGAGTCAGAACTAAAAGATCTTATGTAAGTTAAACAAATGTAAGTAATATGAGTGGAACGGCGTCAGAGATGTTACGGAATTTGACATCTCCTATCCAGTGTCAAATGTGAGTGCCGTAACTTAAGAGATGCTCGGGATTCACATCTCCTAAGGATCCGTTAAATTATCTACTATGTAGTAAGATTTCGCTATTATAATAATGTCTATAGTAAAATAAACTTACTTTTAAATAGCATTAAGGCTTTAAATTTTCCACCTTAACACGTAATAGTCCCAGTAGTCCATCTAGTATCATGGTCCCTCCTGATTGGGAAGCCACCAGATGATACCACACGGGCTACGGGAGAAAACCAAACTCGTATAAGGCGCGATAGGGTAGGTGACAGGCACACAAGGCAATGCCAGGGTAGATATACCAATTTTGCATCCGGGCTGGTGGTAGTGCGTAGCAGCTACTACCGCCCACCTCGGGCCACACCCTCAAAAATCAAAAATCACGAGTGGCTACCAAATCAATCAAAACCCAGAATATAATATCGAAGGAGTGTGTCCGATAAGAGGGGCTACCTCCTTGGCCCGAGAATCGCTTCTGTTTTAGCCACCTTATGCCAACTCATGGGAGTCGGGTCCACGTATATACCTTAATAGAACATCGCCGCCATCCTACTTCATTCTAGAATCTCCACCGCATACACGGTTGTTAAAGTGGTTTTCGAAGTTGGCAGAGAGTATGACAACTTCCGATCCCAGTCTCTTTAACAACCAAACGTTATTATAACACCACGGTCATTTCAAAATAATTATACTTCAAAACCACATAAATACGATGTCATTTCCATTTCAAAAACCAAATCAATATGATACCATTTTTATAAAACCCAAGTCAATATAATATCATTTTTATTTTCAAAATATATCCTTTTCCAAAATTATAGCACTTTCAAAGTTATCACTTCGAAACCAAACACTTGAAATTATAACACTTTCAAATCATAAAACTTTGAAACTCGTAACTTCAAAACATAACTTCCATCACTTAAATGGTTTAAATATTTAAATACTATATAATAAAATGGCTTCTTCAATTTCATAAATCAATTCCAAATACAGATTTGAACCCCCAAATAAACCATTTCAATTTCCATATCTTTCAAAGCTTTAAATATTCTACCATTTCAAAACTAATTCTTTGATAATGTCATATATATCAAATTCAATTGCTATTATTTAGATTTGAAATGTTTACTTAACAAATCTAATATCATTTAAGTAAAACTTTTAAACTTCAACTAACTGGATAATCTTTCAATTTATTTAACTTGATATATTCATTTAAATCAACTTGATATTCATTTAAATCACTTTAAACCAAAATCAAGTTATAAAAATCATATCCTTTAAAATCTCAATTTTATTTAAATTTCAAATCAAATTTATTCGAGTGTAATCGATAAATAATTTTATTCAAATCAATTTCATATTTATCTTCCAACCTTAAATTATTTAAGTCGACTCTATATACAATATAATTTAAACACAGACTTAACCATATTATATAAAAACAATCAAAATTTATTATTTAACTTATTTCATATTTCAAAACAAATTTATACATAGCAAAAAAATTAATAATAAAATAACATTTATATAACATCTAAATCAATATTTATATAAACCATACATATCTTTACAAAACCGTAGAAATCATATCAAAATATTTTTATATATAGACCACGGTGTCTGTATAAAATTTTCTATCCTATGGTCAAGTGATGCGATATTTATCATTTCAAACCGTAATTTAAAATATAAATACGGTTATATATTATTTCAGACCGCAATCCCAAATGAAATAAGAATCCATAACAACTTGTAGCGTATAACAATATAAAATACAACATCCATTCATTCAATATCAAAATCACATATTCATCACAATCATCATCCAAACAATCAATCAATATCAATATATAATTGATAATAGATAACAGGTAATTAACTGGCAATTATATCCAATAATAAACTACATAACGATTTAATGTAAGCAAATGCAATTAATTGAGATGATGATTAAAATATACGAAACAGTCATTAATAAATTAATCATCACAACATAAATTTAATTTAAGAAACATAAAAAATTTTAGAAGTTGTGAGTGGTTTAAAACACTCAGCTTTTGAATTTAAATTGAATTTAAATCCAATTTAAACCCAAAATTCAAACAGTCTCCAAATTCGTCCAACCCCATGCCAAAATGTCTGAAATTCTAATACGATCCCAACAAAATAAACCGCGCATGAATCCGAGCTCGTACGAAAAACTTATGAAAATTAGAATATTGGAAAATTCTGGTCATGGGACGACTTCGGGTTCAACTTCGGTCCACCGCCTCAAATCCCCGGTGCTTGCTCTGAGTTTTTGCCAAAACGACCCTGAGCGACCCGAGTCATTTTCTTCCCGACCCGAAGTTGATGTTGGGTTTTTGCTTCTGAAACTCGAAGCGCGACCCAAAGTTGCTGCAGATCCGCAATATATATATATATATATATATATATATATATATATATATATATATATATATGGAACTGAAATTGGATTGGGAAGATTAGGGTTTTCAGCCCTTAAGGAAGTGGAGCAACAGAAAATTTGTACGTACAGAAATGAGAAATAGAAAGGCTACTAGAATTTATAACAGGATATATATATATATATATATATATATATATATATATATATATATAGGTAGAGCTGAGAAATAGAGGAATGGATACGATTGGTTTGGACCGTCGAACGATAAATGGCCCAAAAGCCCGTTCTGACTCTGGAACGAAATTGGGTCAACCCATATATCAAAATAGATGTTTTTAAATATTTTAAACGCAATGGAACATGTTTCAAGTCCAAATTCCATCGTATGAAGAAGTTATGCAAAAATCAAGTTATTTCAAATTGATTTCAATTGATTTTAATTAAATTGATTTCTAGGCATTTCGAGTCCGTACGATCAAACGACAAGCCTGATCGCTAAGAAACTTGAAAATCTACAATAATTCACTGTTACGGATCCGATGAAGCTGGTTTCGTCGAAATTCTAGTCAGTGGCCGAAATGGCTATTTTTACATTGATTATATAAATTAATAATTAATTAATTAAATCAAAATTTTAATTTCGATCCTATAATTGACAAATTTTATCATTTTTAAATTTCTTAATCATTCGCACAAATTTAAATAAATTTAGACGTCAATTTTGAGTTGATAAATTTATCAATTTCAGTGTTAATCTCAATTTCATTAAATTCAAAAATTATAAATTTAATTTCCAATGGTTCCATTTAATTCACTTTACACTCTATTATTCAATTCATTGCTGTCAGCCGGATGAAATTAACATTGGATTCATGATCTATTATATTAATATTCTCAAATTCCATCTAAATTTCAATTAACGTAATATTTAGATATTATCATTATAATTGCAATTAATCCAATTATTATAGTTCAAATCCTAATAAATTGATAAATCTTTATTTCCATTCCTTTAATTCAACAAATTATCCTATTATGAATAACAATAACATTATTTCCAAATATTACCTTAACTTACATTAACGTGATATTTAATTTAGATTTATTACAATTGATTCAATTCAATTTAATGGATTAAAAATATATCGGTAACTTATAATAATTGTTGCCACTAACCCTTAATCATACTTGATTATCAACAACAAATATTATAATTACTTATCTAACATTAATCTTATCAAAATACAGTTTATTGCATATTATTTCATTAATTAATATAACTTTGAATTACTTCTAAATTTACAATTTACAATCAATTATTACCCTACAATTGTTTCAATTAATTGGGGTCTGCATTAAATTAGTTATTTATTAACTTTCATTAACATTATTACCTTAACTTACATTCAGTTACTATTCATCAAAATATAATTTCATTAGTTAATTTAATACTTACTTTTATTTACTTATTTCCAGTTTTATAACCAAGTGCAACAAATTCGCACTATCTCATTATTGGGATTTCACTCCAATTGTCAATAGTTAATTTTAATTACCATTGCTACATTTCATTTTAGCGTTCATTTAAACATTAAATAAAGTTTTTTCTTTCCAAATTAAATTATGAAATCTCGTTAAAATAACAAATCTTATTATCGAAAATATACGGGTCGTTACAATATTCCTATCTCGGTTTCTTGTCGATGTCGTACTCCAGCCCACTTCTCCAAATGCATCTACTAATGATTCCGAGTGCCCGATACAACTTTGTTCCTTGTTGAATCGATGAATTTTCTATAGAATTAGAAAATCGTCTAAAAATATAATAACAATAATAGCAAGCGCACAACGCATAATTCTAGTACGTGGTGAGTATGGGTCGATCTGTAGGAAATTGAAATGATTTAAAAATTCACCTCAATCAAATTAAACCAAAACTGAGATTGTTTTAAGCTAAGAAAAATGTTAATTAAACTAGAACAAAAGTAATTGAAAATACGAGATTAGAAAACAATTTAAAAGCAAATCCACTCTAATATTTTTACATAAATCAACACAAAAATAATCTATGAGCTCTCTATTTTGATCTTAAGTGGAATTAGTGATGTAGTTATCTTAAGTATGGCATATTTTATGTCATTAATTAACGTAACTTAAACATCAAACTATAATACAACACTAAAACCACTAGTTAACTCTCATGAAAATGAATATGAAACAAAACAAAATCTATTGTAAGCATGATCTATTACTTCTGGTTTGTGATATAGATCATCAAATTTTGTTTCTAGTTTATTCCATAATCAAAATCACTTAAGTAGATGATGATGTAAATTATGTTTATGTTGGATTAAGCGCAGCCCATTTGTGATTACAACATAGGCTATTAGATTCCTTTATAAACTTGCATCAAAATCCACTCTTCATGAAGCATAAAAGAGAGATCATAAATAGCAAAATATGTTGAATTTACAAAATTTTAGAGAGCTTTATGACCCCTAAATTGATGTGGTTTATCTACTCATTTATGTTATCATTTCAACACTTGTAAATTTCAACATAAAAATCAAGCAAAGTAAGAGCAAATAAAAGAGAATTAATCTACTTGCAAAAAATAAATCTAAGCTATTGACTTAAAGAAAAGAGAGCAAATACATGAAAACAAGCATGAAAGAAAATAAAAGCATGTAAAAGAAGGAAGAAGAAGAGGCTTAGGAAGCCATTTTATTTCTCATTTAATTTGTGGCTACAAGATGCATGATAATAATAAGAGGATAAAAGATCCATTACATGAACATGCGCGAGTTATTTATGCATGCCTAAAACCCTAATCCATATTTTAGGGAGCAACCCAAATCACCTTTTAGGAAATGTAACCTCCAAGTAATCATTAGCAATGAGCTTAATCCTCCATTTAAATGTGCATGTAGCTTTAATCCCCACTAACATGTGCATTAGCTCCTAATTGAAGTTTGTGGTTAGTGGGTAGGTAGGGTTCTCCATGATTTCATGAATTCATTTATTTCCATCTTCATTTGCCTTTACAATCATATTTCCATGAAGACTTCTTCTATTTTCATCCAGATTTGTACAAAACAAATTAAAATGTGCAAGCAAATTTTTCTCAAATCAAAAAACATGCACAAAATCACCAATTTGCCTCTAAATGAAGATGAATGAATGATGTTTTGATGATATTTGGATTTTAGTAGAAATAGTAAAAATACCCAATTACGACATTAAATAAAAGTAGATTAAATGTGGAAGTAAAAATATGTACATTTACGTACACATCAAATATCCCTACACTTATCTCTTTATTCGTCCTCGAGTAAACTAAAACTAAGATAAATCATTTTCGTATGAAACACAATTGCGTATGCAACAAGCTGTTAAACCTCTAGGTGTCCCTAGTAGGATGAGTGTTGTCTTGTGAACGTTTTCAGCAGATAGTACCTACAAAATCCAAAATGCAACATGAAAAATTACTAAATGCAGGATTTATTTACAAAGTGATGAATGCAAGTTTTTTAAAATATTTATCAATGAAGAATTTTCTTTTAGATTGAAATGCATAAGTTAAATATAATTTTTGGTCATTATCAAAAAAATTAAGTCTTTTTACTTATCAAAACTTCCAACAATTTTTTTGTTATCATCACAGTTAGATTCGAGTTTGGCTAGTTGTTTCGGTTGATAACATGGTGCAACTATGAAATGGATCCTTATTAATTATCAAAGTTTTTCAAAGTGGTATTTTATTTCTTTTAAATAACAAATTGAATCAAATAAGTGAAAATAGTGCTTGGATTTCAGTTGCTTCCTCTCTCTATTTTTGAAAAGTACTAACATTGTTATTTTTACACACCTAACTTAGATAAACCGAGGCTAGATATACCGATCATGCACTACCTTTCGAGCATACGTGAGAAGGGTACAGAACATGGCGAGTGTACACACTTGCGTGTGAATACATGACTCTAGGTGGTAATTTTTGTTAAAAATATTTACATACACCTAACTCAGGTAAACTAAGGCCACATATACTAATCTGCACTGCTTTTCGTGCTTAGGTGAAAAGATTATAGAGCGTGGCGAGCGTACACACTTGCGTATGAACATATGACACTAGGTGTTTCTTATTTTCACAAAAATGAATTTCTTTTTCCTGTTTTTTATGTGTTTTCTTCTATAAAGAGAGAGTTTTGCAAAATCACCTTAGCACCCCTTAACTTAGAAGATAAAAAATGTTATCGCCTTTACTTTAAAATTACCACCCCTTTAAACAAAGATTTCTATAAGGACATACTTCATAAATATTACCCATGAATCTTCATGTACACTAGTTAAACCATAGTTACTTGTAATCAAACTTTATTTTTATTTTTGTTGAGACAAGTAAATTTTCAAAAATTTCGATTTAATAACCAAAAACATGTACTTATCCTATAGTGTTTCTTCAAAAGAAAATAATGCTAAAAAGAAAATTTATTTTGGGATTTGTGACGACCCGCAAATCCATACCCTTTGAATCAACAATAATACACACATGTCCAACCCGAAAAGCACAGACCGATGGAAAGTCTAGAGAAAGAAAAGAAGAGAGAAGAAGAGAAGAGAAGAAAGAGAGAAGATAGAACAAAACAGAACAATACAGAATCTCACATCGTAGCGGAAAACATATAATATCATATCAATGATCTTTACAAAACAAAAACTGTATATACGTACATCAATCAGAGTACAACAATCAAACAATAGCTATCAACCTGAACAGTTATAATAATCTGTCCTTACAATTGCTGATACTATAAACAACTAAGCACAGTAGATAATCAATAATCAAAACAGATACGTGTATACGAAAATGAAGACTTCCAGCTCGCTTGTTGAAATTCCAAAAGCATCAAATCTGATCCTGTAAATATACTCGTTTTGACCCGAGCATTGGAAGAGGAGAATGCCCGGATTAGTCTGGTGAACCAGCATGAGAAACACACTCAACTAAATTTATTAAATTACCAAACTTTTCCTTTACAAACAAAAGTATCTCGTAAGACAAGTCCACACATAAACACAGACATGTTTTTACCATACGATAACTAAAACATCTCATATCAAGTCATCTGATATTATACTAGTGTATAGTATACAAATAATATTAATCATAGCCGAAATTGTTACCTCGACTACATTCCAGCATATAGCCCAAAATGGGTAATTCAATCAAAATGGAAGGTACGTAGTGGAGTTTGGATTTCCATACAAATGACCAGGTGAAGGGACTACCTCTCGATGGCTACACCTCTAGATGGATATACCGAGGCAAACATCCTCCCTCTTCCAACACAAGACCGGCCCACCTCTATAACTAGATGGTACCGAATATGTCATCTTCTGGTCGTTACCGACCTTTACCGAGGGACCTCTAGCATACAAACCACAATAATCAGATACACGACGTTATAACGTGTAAAGATATATCTAGAAGAGGATGATCATATCCTACTTGGGGAATGACCCACTTAGCCCTACTGCATCTAACCCTGTTTTGGTCATTCTCAGTTGATGAGGCCTGAGGTAACGATCACATTTTACAAATCATAATCACATCACTTTGAATTCCAGAAGGCCATTTCCGTTGACTACTAATTGCCTTCCACAAAAATACAACCCTTGAACTCATACGTCTCAAGGAGGGTGTTAAGCTAAGAGAAGTTGTCTTCTCAGCCACCACTATGTACGTTTGTGAAAACCAATGTACGTAATTTTTAGAAATGAAAATTAGACAAACATCTATACAAGTTGTCTAGGAATATGACAAACGTAAGGTTGCTTTCCTACCATATCCTATCGGTAAATCCCTAGAATCAGTAGCGAATGGTCCTCGCATTGGATTTTTTATAATGAAGAAACCACTGCTACTACATGTATATTGGAATTTTAACCCCAAACGATCAATAAGCAGTCCTCTACTATGAAAATCCGGAATATCAATATCATCAAAATTTGCACAAATCAAACGCATATACGTTGGTCCGAAGTGGTTTTCAGATAAATCAGATCCCTGTCTCTTAGCGCCAACAACACAAAAGCGTTTCTCAACCTCACACAGAAACTAAGTCTCATAGACTTATCACGTCTCCAACTTTCAACTTGCTATCCTTCGGGCCAAGAAGGAAGCTCTATAGATTGGAGTAATACTCCGCACCACATGAATCAACATCCTCAACACAAACGATAATCAAGCCTATACAGAAGGCTACGTACTAAGTGTACGACTAAATAGTTCCCGCATTAAGTCGAGGAACTAAAATGGCCAAATTTGATAGTCGGTTATTTAACTATCAAAATAAACAAACAAATATTTAGCACTATAACATCTCTAGGCTCTTTTAATTAATCTTTCATTAACTAAATCACTTGCCAAATATTCACTTCAAACTATCTTTAAAAAGATATAATCTCAAAACCATTTCAATATTTCAATATTGGAAAACAATTCCATATACTTATTATAATAAGTAATTCACAATTCTCTTTATTTTCAACACTTGACAAATATTACATATACTTAAATCAGGATTAAGTATATATTTCATTTAAGGGAAACATTCTCTTAAAACACATTTATCTGGGTCAAAACGAATGTTGCGTAAAACATCGTTAGGACAACCCAAAAACACTAGTATAGCGATTCGAAAAATTAGAAAGATATATAAATGCCATATACCGAACAAAACATTTTCTTTTGAAAATCATTTACTGTAACAACAGTGTTATAGTCAATCATTTCCTTATTTCTCGAGAACGTTTATTTCAACAATGAATGCTGGAATCTATGTTTTCGATACTTAACACATTTTTAACGTCTTCAACCCATTTTGCTCCATTTAGAATATCACTTCCCAAAACATTTATTTATTTCAAAAGATTATTCATTGTCCAAAATCGTGAATATAATGCCAAACCAAATTCTTTATTATTGCAACTTTTAATTTAAAGGTTAATTAACTGTCCAAAATCGTTCCTTTTATAACTTCATCAATTCTATAAATCTTATGTACTTATAAAATTAATTTATAACTCCATTTTAACATTTACAAAACTTCTTTATAATTCCATCACTTCAATTTCTAAAATATCAATTTCATAAATCTTATATATAAAATCAATTATAATAAGTCCAAAACCCCAATTTAAACTATTTTACAAAATAGTTAACTCCATATTTCAAAAATCATATCTCATTTATATTACCCAAACATCATAATTTTTATAACATAAAAATTATAGCATCTATTTATTTAAAATAAATTCATTTCCTTAACAATTTAAAATTCAATAAAATATATATTTTCAAAATCCCTTGAAATTCCTATTTTTATTTGAAATCATCACTTTAACATTTTTAATTTACCAAAAATAGGCCCAATGCTGTAACATCACTAAATACATCAATCACAATATCCAAAACATCATATATCATATGATAATAGCATATATCATAATATCTGTAAATATGTAAATATAGGTGAGGAATCCAGTTGGATCACTCCAACCCGTTAACTGCAACAAATATACATATTAGAAAATATGTACAATGTCCGCTTCAAGGCAGACGCACGTACAAAGGGTCATCCGCTCATACACAAAAACGTATAGGGTATCATTTGCTCCAATAGGCAGGAATATATCCAAATACCAATCAATATATTGTTAATATACTATATATCATCCAAACAATCATCTATCATCATAAATATATTTAATTCTCACTTATATAAAAATATTAGCGAGTTAGAAAGAGCGAGTTGTACTCACATTGTTTCCAATAGTAGTTGCCGTGTTTAATTCCGAATAAAATTAAACATGCGTTTAATTTTATCCGAAATTCACACTAGCTTTAATAAACTCCAAACTAGCTGTAAGATGTATTGCTCGTTAATACGGACCGAACACAACTTGTTTCGTCAAAAATGGATCTCATGTGAAGAAGTTATGCAATTTTAAAGTTTGTACAAATATTATATAAATCAATTTCACAGTTTCTTTTTAACTTTTAAACTTACTTTATCAGAGCCGTTCGATCTTGCCTTCATCAGATCTGACCGCTTGTGTGTTCTTCTTCCCCCAAGCAAACGTCGCGTGAAACAACCCATATGCGCGTTCGAAGATTTGAATGCCGCGACCACCAAGGACGTCGAGAACGTGATCGGCGACTCTCACTTGAAAGGCCATCACGATCTCCACCTTCAACTTGAATGAAGTGAAGCTCGGCACCATTATAACATAGAACATCATGCTCAAACTTCTGCCATTCAAACCCATTTTTCCATCGATCCACTCAATAAAAATCGATCACGTCCGTATGGATTAAAGATCTCGTCGTGCTCTTCAACGTTGTAGTTGAGCGTTTTGGCTAATTGTTTATGGATAGAGAGAGATTAAGGAAGAAGTTTGGAAAACATCGGCCATTGAAAAATTAGAGTGGCAGCTGTAACTAGGGTTAGGGTTTTGAGTGCAAAATAGAAAAGAAAGAGGCATTTTATAGAAAAATTCGCGACATTATTCATCCTAATTTTTTTCGAACTCCAAGCGAAGCGAGCCGCCTGGCGTTTAAAATGTTTTACCCCTATTCCGAACATAATGGAATATATATCGAGAGCCAATTCTTTCGTATTTGGAAGATAGGTTTTCGAATTGACTTATTTAAATTTAAAATTCACTTAAACAAATTTCTATGCGTTTTAGCTTCCCCCGAAAAAACAGTAAATCCGACTGAGACAAAATTGAAATCCTACAATAATATAACATTACGGATCCAAGGAAACTGGTTTCGTTGAAATCCAAGACTGTGTGAAAAATGACTAATTCTACACGTTAGTTAAATATTAATATATCCAATTTCTACAATTTAACTTTTAAATCAATTTTAAAAGTTCTCTAACATCATTCTACTACAGATAGATTTTAATTCAACTTTATAAATCATTTTCTTTCACATTAAATTCAAATTCTAATTATTTCAGTAATTTCAAATATTAAATTTACAATTTAGTTTTCCAATTAAATCACTATATTCGATAAATAAGTTATTCAGCTTATAAAATTTACTTTATAATATTTAAAATTAATTAAATACACGAATTTCAAATAACTGAAATTTTGGATCGTTGCATTCTCCCCTATTCGTCTTCGAAATTACCAAGTAAGAAAAAGTCACAAAATCCGTTAACTTTTCAAAAACAATCCATTCAAATTAGATTTCAAATCAATTTAAACTTTTTCCAAAATCCATTAGTTAAACTTCTTACAAAAACTTTACTAAGTTTTCAAATTCATTCATAATTATGTTTTCAAAACCACTAGATTCGTTTAACTTTTAACTCAAAATCTTAGTTATTACAAATTTTCCCAACTTTCTCAAAAAAATTCTAACGCTTTAAATTTTCAAAAAAATTCGCCAGCATCTCCTTTGCGTGGTTCGATCGTAGTAGGATCACAACATATATATATATATATATATATATATATATCACAAATATACATCTCATCTTCGAGGATGAGGTATCCCATAGGGGAAAAAGTATAAAAGTAGGATATTTAATCTGAGATATGTACCTTATATATTATTAGCGAGCATATACGGCCAATATAGCGTGAAAGTGAGCTCCAAATGCAAAGTAAACGCCATCCGCACCTACTTATACTCAACAAACAAATGAGAAACATGTATATATGAGAAGTAATATCAACAAACAACATATACCAATATAACAACTATATATACCGATATAGTAAATGCAACAAAAGGCAACAAATCCAACCATCAAACAACTATCATCCAACAAACCAACATCTTTCCAATCAACCCATAACCAAATCAATATTCATTCCTTCTCATTAGGAATCGATTTTCAATTTAAATCACTCTGATTCATTAACATTGGATTTTTCTAACATTCATTTATTCAAATTCAATTAGTTTACATTCACTAATTCATATTTAAGTTGGCTTACTTATAAATTACATTAAATTCAGTTACTTAACTTTCAATTTCATTAATTCCATTCCGTATGAATTTCTATTCAATCAACTAACAACCATCTAACAATCAATGCATATCCAACATAACCAAATTTATTTACATTACTCTCAACATTCATATTTGGTTTAACACATTTAATTTCAATTGGTTTAATATTCAATTTAGATTGAATTCTAGTATTCGCTATATTCACATTTCTATACAACATTTCTAATATTTATTATCAATCCACAACTTAAGTTTATTAAATTTTAATAACAACATTTTTAATGCTAACTCATTTTACCATTAAAGTTGAATTTCCTTATATAACTCAAATTCATATTCATCACTTCACTTTATTAATTCATTTTGATATCTAATTGAAATTTGTTCAACATTACTTAAGTTATGTTTCATATCACTATTCAAATTCAGACTTTGTTCTACTTAACAAAATTGTTTAACCATTTTAACAATTGGTTTTACATACATTTTCTCATTTTATAAGTTATACAACTTATTTATTTAAACTTTCATATTCATATTATACAACCACTAGCCACTTAAGTTTAATTTTCCATTTCAATAACTTATCTAATCCAGTTCAAATTATTTAACCTTCGTTTAGTTAAATTTCAAATCATAAATTTATTTTTCTAACTCAAATTTATTTCAACTTTACTAAAGCTAAAATTGTATTTCGTATTATAAATCCAAAACTCATTCCACCTATATTTATCAATTTCAACTTGGATTTTAAATTCAAATTTGTTTATCAAAACAATACTTCAATTTACTATTGGTAGCAAATCCATCAAATAGAAACTCGAAATTGATACTAAATGATGCTGCAGTCATCACCCTGATTATTTTTTAGCAACAGTAGTGAATTCAGTGCTTTATATTCTTTCATATTTACAAATCACATTTATAAATCTATACTTATATAACTTCACTTATTTCACTTTACTTGTATAAGATCATTCCAAATTCTTTTATCTTATTTAGATTTATAATAATATAATCTCTTTTGCTTTTGAAAAATAACTTCCATAATCAACAGGATTCAAAATTTTAAATTCTTAGTTTAAATTCAGTTTTATTACAACTCATATTGTTTTATTTCTTATATAAAAGATTATTTCACAACTGTAAATCATATTAATTATAATTCCATACTTATATAATTCATTTTCTTATATAATTTTATTCTTTAACAATTTTTACTTTTATTTAAATTATTCAAACATCTTTAATCAACTTATATATATTTATATTTTCAACAGCCAAAAAATCATTTTATATACACTTTAATAATTCTGAAAAATTATTTCTTTTCTATCTAAAATATAATCAAGGTAAAATTATTCATTTACCTAATTTAAAATGATACTATGTTGACTTGCCTCTTTTAAGTGTTTGGAAATCTCTATCGATAACATGGCGTCCCATATACCGACCAGAATTCACAAACAACTCAACGGATAAGCAAACACAATATAAAATATTTTATATTCACTAACAAATATGTGCTCATATATATAATACACTCAAACTCAATCTAGGGTGCTACTGTCCCTATCTATACTGAGTACATCAAAGCTTAGGAATATACAAAATCTAAGCTCTGATACCATGTGTGACGACCAGCAAATCCGTACCCTTTGAATCGACAATAGTCTACACATGTCCAACCCAAAAAGCACAGACTAACGGAAAGTCAAGAGAAAGAAAAGAAGAGAGAAGAAGAGAAGAGAAGAAAGAGAGAAGATAGAACAAAACAGAACAATATAAAATCTCACATCGCAGTGGAAAACATATAATATCATATCAATGATCTTTACAAAACAGATACTGCATATGCATACATCAATCAGAGTACAACAATCAAACAATAGCTATCAGCCTAAACAGTTATAATAACCCGCCCTTACAATTGCTGATAATATAAACAACTAAGCACAACAGATAATCAATAATCAAAACAGATATGTGTATATGAAGACTTCCAGCTAGCCTGCTGAAGCTCCAAAAGCATCAAATCTAAACCTGTAAATATACTCGGTCTGAACCGAGCATTGAAAGGGAAGAACGCCCGGATCAGTCTGGTAAACCAGCGTGAGAAACACACTGAACTGAATTTATTAAATTACCAAACTTTTCCTTTATCAAAATAAAAGTATCTCGTAAGACAAGTCCACACTAAACACAGACATGTTTTTACCTTACAATAACTAAAACATCTCATACCAAATCATCCGATATTATACTAGTGTCTAGTATACAAATAATATTAATCATAGCCGAAATTGTTACATTGATTAAATTCCAGCATATAGCCAAAAATGGGTAGTACAATAAAAATGGAAGGTGCGTGCGGGAGTTTGGATTTCCATACAAATGACCAGGTGAAGTGACTATCTTCCGATGGGTACACCTCTAGATGGATGTCCTGAGGCACAGAACATCTGCCCTCTACCATCACAAGACCGATCCACCTCTATAACTAGATGGTACCGTATATGTCATCATCTGGTCGTTACCGACCTTTACCGTGGGCACTCTAGCATATAAACCAAATAATCAGATACACGACATCATAGCGTGTAAAGATATATCTAGAAGAGGATGATCATATCCTACTTGGGAATGACCCACTTAGTCCTGCTGCATCTAACCCTGTTTTGGTCATTTTCGGTTGATGAGGCCTGAGGTAACGATTCCCTTTCACAAATCACAATCATATCACTTCGAATGCCACACGGCCATTTTCGTTGACTACTAATTGTCTTCCACAAAAATACAACCTTTGAGCTCATACGTCTCAAGAAGGGTGTTAAGCTAAGAGAAGTTGCCTTCTCCGCCACCACTGATGTACGTTTGTAAAAACCAATGTTTGTAATCCTTTTAAATGCAATGTCAGATAAACATCCATACAAGTTGTCCATTTATTCGGGTAAAAACAAATGTTGCGTAAAATATCGTTATGACAACCTAAAATCACTAGTATAAGGATTCGAAAAATTAGATAGATATATAAATCGCATATACGAAACAAAACATTTTCTTTCGAAAATCATTTACTATAACAACAGTGACATAGTCTATCATTTCCTTAATTCTCGAAAACATCTATTTCAACAATGAATGTTGAAATCTATGGTTTCGATACTTAACACATTTTTAACGTCTTCAAACCATTTTACTCCTTTTAGAATATCACTTCCCAAAACATTTATTTATTTCAAAAGATTATTCGCTATTCAAAATCATGAATATAATGCCTAACCAAATTCTTTATTATTGCAACATTTAATCTAAAGGATAATTCACTGTCAAAATCATTCTTTTTATAATTTCATCAATTCTATAAATCTTATTTACTTATAAAATCCATTTATAACTCCATTTTAACATTTACAAAACTTCTTTATAATTCCATTACTTCAATTTCTAAAATATCAATTTCATAAATCTTATATATAAAATCATTTATAATAAGTCCAAAATCCCAATTTAAACTATTTTACAAAATAATTAACTCCATATTTCAAAAATCATATTTCAATTATATTACCCAAACATCATAGTTTTTATAACATAAAAATTATAGCATCTATTTATTTAAAATAAATTCATTTACTTAACAATTCAAAATTCAATAAAACGTATATTTTCAAAATCCCTTTGAAAGTCGTTTTTTATCTGAGATCATCACTTTAACATTTTTAATTTACCAAAAATAGGCCCAATGTTGCCACAATACTAAATACATCAATTACGGCATCTAAAACATCCAAAACATCAAATATCATATGATAATAGCATATATCACAATATCTCTAAATAAATCAATACAAGTGAGGAATCCAGTTGGATCTCTCCAACCTGTCACCTGCAATAAATATACATATTAGAAAATATATACAATGTTAGCTTCAAGGCAGGCGCGCGTACAAAAGGTCATCCGCTTATACACGGAAACTTATAGGGTCTCATCTGCTCCAACAGGCAGGAACATGTCCAAATACCAAACAATATACATATAATATACTATATATCATCCAAACAATCATCATAAATAAATTTATTTCTCACTTATATAATCATTGAGTCAGAAAGAGTGAGTTGTACTTACATTGTTTCCAATAGCAGTTGCAGTGTTTAATTCTGAATAAAATTAAGCAGGCGTTTAAAAATTTACACTAGGTTCAATCAACTCCAAATCATCTCTAAAATGTAGTGCTCGTTAATATGGACCCAATGCAACTTGTTTCGTCAAAAACGGATCTTGTATGAAGAAGTTTCGCAAATTTCAAGTTTGTACAAATATTATATAAATCAATTTCACAATTTCTTTTTAACTATTAAATCTACTTTTATCAGAGCCGTTCGATCTTTCCTTCATCAGATCTGACCGCCCGTGTGTTCTTTTTCCCCCCAGGCAAACATCACGTGAAACAACCCATATGCACGTTTGAAGATTTGAATGTGGCGGCCACCAACGACGTCGAGAACACGATCGACGACTCTCATTTGAAAGGCCATCGCATCCTCCACCTTCAGCTTGAACGAGGCAAAGCTCGGCTCTACCATAGCATAGAAAATCATGCTCGAACTTCAACTATTCAAATCCATTTTTCTATCGATCCACTCAATAAAAATTGATCACATCCATATGGATTAAAAGATCTCGCTGTGCTCTTCAACATTGTAGTTGAGCATTTTGGCTAATTGTTTATGGATATAGAGTGATTAAGGAAGAAGTTTGGAAA
This sequence comes from Allium cepa, assembly GCA_030765085.1. Taxonomy (NCBI): domain Eukaryota; kingdom Viridiplantae; phylum Streptophyta; class Magnoliopsida; order Asparagales; family Amaryllidaceae; genus Allium; species Allium cepa. The sequence goes on from CM060938.1 coordinate 851,141,512, forward strand.
ACATCGGCCATTGAAAAATTAGAGTGGTGGCTGTAACTAGGGTTTGAGTTTTGGGTGCAAAATAGGAAAGAATGAGCCTTTTATAGAAATATTCGCGACACTATTCATCCGAATTTTTTTCCAAACTCCAAGCGAAGCGTGCTACCTGCATTTATAATGTTTTACCCCTATTCCAAACACAATGGAATATATACCGAGAGCCAATTTGATTGGAAGATAGGTTTTCAAATTGACTTATTTAAATTTAAAATTCACTTAAACAAATTTCTACGCGTTTAGCTTCCCCCGGACAAATCACAAATCCGATTGACATGAAATTGAAATCCTACAATAATATAACATTACGGATCCAAGGAAACAAGTTTCGTCGAAACCCGAGACTGCGTGAAAAATGACTAATTTTGCATGTTAATTAAATATTAAAATATCCAATTTCTACAATTTAACTTTTAAATCAATTTTAAAAGTTCTCTAATGTCATTCTAATTCAAATAGATTTTAATTCAACTTTATAAATCATTTTCATTCACATTAAATTCAATTTCTAATTATTTCAGCAATTTCAAATATTAAATTAACAATTTAATTATCCAATTTAATCACTATATTAGTTATATAAGTTATTCAGCTTATAAAATTTACTTTTTAATATTAAAAATTAATTAAATACACGAATTTCAAATGACTGAAATTCTAGGTCGTTACAGGATTTTTTTGTTTTTTAAAATTTTGAGTTTTGGAAAGGAAAATGCAAAAAATAAAATGAATAAACCATGAAACCATGAAAAATGAAGATGAAACTCCCTTCCACACTTGATTTTGAATATGTCCCTATAGTCAACGCATGATATAATGAGTATAAGGTGGAAAAATATGTACATATTTACAAAAGAGGGTCAACATTCTTACTAGACATAGTTTGGCTCATGAAGAATCATGAGCTTCTCCTCTTGATTACTTGGTAATTCCAATTATGGTTTTAAACGATGACCATTGACTTTGAAAATTATTCCATCCTTAGGGTTTTCTATTTCAATTGCACCATGTGAAAAAACAGTTCGAACCACAAATGGTCCGGTCCATATGGATTTTAATTTCTCAAGGAATAAGTGAAGTCTAGAGTCGTACAGAAGAACTTTTTGGTTCGACGAAAACATTTTTCTTAGGATTGACTTGTCACGAAAAACTTTTAACCTTTCTTTGTAAAAAAATTTCATTTTCATACACGTCATTCCTAATCTACTCTAATTCATTGATTTGTAATTTTCTGTTTTGGCCAGCTTTTTCAAGATCAAAGTTTAAGTTCTTAATTGCTCACAATGCTTTGTGTTCGATTTCAACTGGTAAATGGTAAGCTTTCCTATAAACTAAATGAATTGGGGACATCCCAAGATTAGTTTCAAAGTGGTACGGTAAGCCCAAAGTGCATCAGTCAATTTCCGAGACCAATCTTTTCGATTTTTATTAACAGTTTTCTCCAAGATTTGTTTAATTTGACGATTTGAAACTTCAACTTGGCCACAAGTTTGAGGATGATACAGAGTGGATAACTTGTGGGTTATTGAGTATTTCTTCATTAAAGTTTCAAATGACTGATTACAGAAATGGGTTTCATTGTCGCTTATTATTGTGCGAGATGTGCCGAAGCTTGAAAAGATGTTTTCTTCAAGGAATTCCACAACAATTCTATGGCCGTTGGTTTTACATGGAATGGCTGAGAACCATTTGGAGATGTAATCAACGGTAAGCAGAATGTACAAATTTCCACAAGAATCTGGTAACGGTCCCATAAAGTCAAAACCCCAAACGTCAAAGATTTCAACAGTAAGAATGGGGTTTAAAGGCATTATATTTTGTCGAGAAATTCTTCCTAACATTTGATAACGATCGCAAGTTTTACAAAATTCAAACGAGTCTTTGAAAGAGTGTGCCAGTAGAAACCACAGTGAAGAACCTTTTCAGCAGTTTTCTCTGGACCGAAGTGACCACTTCATGCTTGGTCGTGATAAAACGAGAGAACACTCCTTATTTCATTATCCGGTGTGCAACATCGAATGATTTGGTTGGAATAGTTTTTAAACAAGTACGGATCATCCCAATAGAAGTACTTGACTTGGGAAAGAAATTGTATTCGTCTTGTTTCGACCAAAATGAAGAAGTTTCCTTAGTCACTAAATAGTTCACTATGTCGGCATACCATGGATCAATAGAAACAAAAAGGAGTTGTTCATCGGGAAAGTTTTCATTGATTGCTAAAGGCGATGGTGCATTAGGAAGACGGGACAAATGATCGGCTATGACATTGTCGGATCTTTTTTGCCTTTGATTGCGTGATCAAATTCTTGTAGTAACAGGATCCAACAAATTAAGCAAGATATAGCATCCGTTTTAGTGAAGAGATATCTAAGAGTAGAGTGATCAGTGTAAACAGTAATGTGTTAGCCTATCAAATACTATCTGAACTTTTCAAGCACAATGACTACTTCTTGAAGGTCTTTTCCAGTGGTTGTATAATTAAGTTGGGCATCGTTCAGAGTCATTCTAGCGTAGTAGATAACATGAAGGATCTTGTTGATGCGTTGTCCTAAGACAGCACCAACTATGAAGCTAGAAGCATTACACATTATTTCGAATGGAAGATCCCAATTCGATGAGCAAATTACAGGATCATAAACAAGTTCGTTTTTAAGACGTTCAAAAGTAGAAGCACAATCAAAATTAAAGTGAAATGTAACGTCTTTTCCAAGAAGAGTCGTAAGAGGTATAACAATCTTACTGAAGTCTTTTACAAAGTATCGATAAAAACTAGCGTGTCCAAGGAAAGAGAGAATGTCTTTAACAGATTCGAGAATGAGAAGATTTGCAATGACTTCGATTTTCGCTTTATCTACCTTAAATGCCTTTATTTGAAATGACATGTCCAAGGACTATGCCTTGAGTGACCATAAAATGGCATTTTTCCCAATTTTGTGTTAAGTGTTTATCCTTGCATTATTTAAGAACCAACTCAAGATGGTGCAAGCATTCGAAAAAAGAGTTTTCAAAGATAGAAAAATCATCCATAAACACTTCAGGAAAACGTTCGATCATATTAGAAAAGATGCCGACCATGCATATTTGAAACGTAGCAGAAGCATTGCAAAGGTCAAAAGGCATACGTTGATACGCAAAAGTGCCAAAGGGACATGTAAAAATTGTTTTCTCTTGATCTTAGAGAGCGATTAGAATTTGGTTATAGCCAGAATAACCATCAAGAAAAAATAAAATTCATGCCCGCCTATACGTTCAAGCATTTGATTGATAAATGGAAGAGAGAAGTGATCCTTACATGTTGCAGCATTTAGTATTCGATAATCAATGCAAACACACTAACCCGTTTGAGTACGAGTTGAAATAAGTTCCTTATAATCGTTCTTGACAACGGTAAGTCCAGACTTTTTCGATACAATATGAATTGGACTAACCCATGAACTATCAGAAATTGGGTATATGATACCATTATCGAGAAGTTTAAGAATTTCGTCATGAACCGCATCCTTCATTTTTGGGTTAAGCCTTCGTTGTGCATCATGAATAGACTTAGCATCATCAATTAAATGGATGCAATGTTGAACAAGAGCGGGACTAATTCCCTTTACATTGGTGATCGACCATCCAATTGCTTCCTTGTTTTTGAACAGAATTGAAAGTAAGGAAGTTTCTTGATCAAGAGAAAGAGTTGCATAGATTATGATGGGAAACGTTTCAATAACACCTAAGTATGCGTACTTAAGGTGATTAAGAAGGGGCTTAAGGTCCAACCTCAGGTGTTGCTCGATTAAAGAATTAGGTTGAGATTCAGACTCAACTGGAAGTTGTTCAAATGGGAGCATGTACTCAATCTCGTTGCGGATTTCGTGAAATAATCTTTCGTACTCCACCTCGCACTCTTTGTTAAGGTCAATCATTTCATCTTCGAAGTTTTCGTGAATTGTACTAACTTCCAATGTTTGGTCATGTGGTTCATTCGATTGGTTTTCAAGATTTAAAATGTTAAGATCCAAATTCATGTTTCCAAAAGAAATTTCATCGAACTATTACGACAATTAATTAAGGCATTTGAGGTGGCCAAGAAGGGTCGGCCTAATATCAAAGGGATTTGACTCGTAGGGTTGGTCACATGCTGTGTTTCGAGAACGATAAAATCAATGGGGGATATGTATTGCCCTACTCTAATGAGCATGTCTTCAATTTCTCCCATGGGCTTCTTAATGGAACGGTCAACGAATTGAAGCACAACCTTTGTTGGTTTGAGCTTACCAAAGCCTAATTATTCATACACTGGAACCCAGTTGACACTTGTGCATAAGTGTATCAAGCATTTGTTAATCGTCTTGTCTCCAATTATACACAAGATTGTGGGGGCAGCCAGGATCTTTGTATTTCACGGGAATGGATTGGGACAAAACTAACATGGTTCGTGAGCTGTTTTCAAGTCCATCATATAAGATTTGGAAAAGGATCCATTTTTCGAAGTTATGGTGTGGATATTTTATCAAAAACTCTTTAAATATTTCAAAATATTTTTCGAATGGTTTGCCCCTGAATTGATGAAAATTTACGATTATGTTTTGTATTTTAGTTATTTTTCCCAAGGGGTAGAAATTTTTGAAGAAAACTTTAACGAGTTCTTTCCAAGTTTTGATGGTAAGTCGTGCAACCATTTTTCAGCATAATCGGTATGAAAAAATTGAATTAATAGAGGTTTGATTGTGCCATCATAAAGTTGTTGGAATTTAATGGTCGTGAAAACTTGTTTGAATTTCGTCAAGAGGATGTAAGGGTCATCGTGTTACGAATTGCCAAATTTCAGAAGCATGGCAATGGTTTGAATGAATTTCGATATGATTACCCATAAGGGCGGGTAATGTGATACAATAAGGGATAGAAACTCTATAGGGAAAGATTCTATCCATTAGAGTTCGAGGGGCGTTCTCGTTCGCCATTAAGGAGGATCGTTTGTTTGAGTTAAATGATTTGTTGTTGAGTCGCGAGTCCAACAATTTGTTGTTGTGTCACGAGTCCAAGTACTCATGCGTAAGAAAAGTTGAGAAGAGAAAGAAGTTAGAATTGAATTTAAGAGAAAGAAGCAAGGTTTAGAGAATGAAGTGAGAAATTGTTTGTTTATTTATTATTTTTTTAAAGGAAAAATATTTACCAAAAAGAATTTATTTTTAAAAAGGGAAATTTGATTTTTGTATTTTTCAAATTTTTTTCTTTTTAATATTGTTTTTCTTTTTTTGTTTTTATTTTTGAAAAGATTATTTCTTTTTTTTTTTGAATTTTTGTTTTTCTAAAAGAACTAACTCGAAAGTTTTTTGGATTTTCAAAAGTAAAATACTTTTTTTTATTTTAATTGAAAATTTTCAAAGGAAAAGATTTAAAACGATTTTTTTTTTGAGAGAAAAAAAACTAAGTCAAGTCAAATTTATAAATTTTTATTTTTTTGGGTTTTGAACTTTAAATTTTTTTTAGGTATGCATGAACTAATGCAACAAAATGTATGCAAGGACTTAATTATAAATTTTCAATCCTTAGTAGCTCATAATCCAAAATTGTATAATCACACTTTGTCTTAATCCAACAAAATATTTCTTAGCTTTGTAACAGAAAGAGGTTATCGGTGCACTACGAATCGCCGTAGCAATGCAACCGAAGGTTTAAGTACCTTAAGAGAAATAAACAGTATAATATTTACGAATCACCGTAATATTTATAAGTGATTATTGCTTTACCGTAGCCTAGACACCAAGAAATAAAATTGTTCGAAGAAGACAACTGCCATGACACGATTAAGCCCTAGGTGAGTTCGCTACTCTCTTAAGTCTAACTATTATTATTAGTCAAAATTCTATGATGATATGCAATTTGTGGACCAAGGAAGGGGTGATGAAATCCCCCACCTTACGTGGATTTGGGTGTCACACTTAGAAAATAAAATTACGATGAGATGAATGCAAAACTGAAATTAAACGTGTATTAACAACGCAACTACGTATGAGATTTGATTTTTGTTTTTATTTTTGAATTTCTTTTAAAATGCAAGCAACCAACAATGCAATTTAAATAAAACTGGAGATGAGAGCACGATTCCACAGCTTACAGAATTATTATCAAATTATTTATTTTTAAGTGGCGATTTTTTTAGCATAGATTTAAGCAAGCAGAGCATTTAAAAAGCAACAACTCTTTTCTATTTCCATCTGCTTTTGCAACATGTAAATGAGAACAAAAACTAACACAAATGAAAGTAAATAAAAATTAAAACAATATATTTTTTTAAATAAGATGGAAAACAAAAAGGAGACAAAATACTTTAAACAAAATAGTTCGCTATGGAACCAGAATAAAATAAAAAAGAAAATAAACCGGCGCGGCCCATTTACAAAATTCTCATCCCAAACTCATATTCACGTAACAAATCCCCAAACACAATTTTTTTATGAAACAAGATCAAATGCGAATTCAAGCAACACAATCAAATGCCAGAAATTAAAATGGTCGATTTGGGCACTTAGTTAGAGCTGTCGCAGTTCTGGGTGAGGCGATTCTCAAGTTCGGGTTTTTGGATCGTCGGTGATTGATTTGAGTGGGTTTTACGATTTTGGTGATGGAGGTACTGGAGATGCTTGTGCTTTGAGGAAGTGGGAAGGTGCATTCTGGTTATTGCTGGAGGCTGTGGGTGGTTTGAAGTAATTGGCAGCAGTTTCGGGTGCGATGAAGCTGAAAGCTGAGATTGGTGGGATGCGTAGGAGATTGGTTGCTATATTGTTTGGTCGTAGGTTTGGTTGTGGCAAAAGGATGGAAGACGAGTCTTATGCTAGTGATTTCATTTCAGGTGTGTTTTGGGTGAATGTGCTAAGGAGATGTGGATGAAGTGTGGTTGCAGAGATTCAGTGTAGTGGCGTATGCTACAGGAAGTGAAGCTAAGTGGTGGTGGATATGAGGTTGATGAAAGAGAAGGAAGTATTACTGTGTTTTGGAGGAGAATGGATGGTGGTACTGGTGTGATGTGCACAGATAGTGGAACTGGATGGTGAATTGGAGTGGAACTGTAATGAGTTGATGGGGTGGCAATGGTATAGTGAAGCTTGTAGAGGATGGAGAAGAATGGTAGTCTAAAGTGGCTGAAGTGAATGGAGTGTGTGGAGAGCAGTGATGAGGCAGTGTCAGTTTTTTTGCAAGCAGATGTATGATGGCGACAATAGTAAATAATGTTGTGGTGGATGTAGTGGTATGTGCACAGAAGTTTGGTTTTGTTGAGGTGGTTTTGGATATGCACCAGTATACAGGTTGTGGTGGTATTGTTTGTGAAGTGGGGATTGAGTTGTGGTTGTAGTTGCTCTGTGATATGGTTTGGTGAATGCGGCAGTAAGGTAAGTTCGAAGAGGAGACATGCAAAGTGAAGTGTTGTTGTATGTCTGGCTTGGTGAATGAAATGTGTTTTTATGCACAGTTTGTTGGTGGGTTGATAAAAGTTAACATCAGTTTGATGGTATGATGGTTGTATGTAGATGCACTGTTGCAGTGGGAAGGTGAATTTGAAACGTTTGGGGTTTGGTTGGAGATTGTGGTTGCTTTGATGTAGATGATGGAAGAGACAATGTATTGAGGAGTGTTGCTCTTGTATGATGGTGTGTATGAAAGTGTGTTGAGGAGTGTTTGCTGTTGAGGAGTGTTGGGGCAGTGACTGGTTGGGTGAAGTGAGGAGCACAGGAGGGGTTGGAAGCAAGGGGATGGCGGTTTAAGATGGTATTGTGGCAGAAGTTTAACGATGTGCATGCAGTAAGGTGGTAGACAGTGGCAGTTTTGTTGTATGGTTGAAATTTAGTTGTGGTGATTGGTAGGCAGTTTTGTTGTAATGGAAATGATATGGTGGAGAAGTGAGGTTTGTGTAGAGGGTTGTGTGCACATGCACGGAGGGAAAATGGGTAATGATGGAAGTTGGCACTTTGAATGCAAGGCTGGAGGTGCTGCTGTGGGTTGTTGTGACAGTGTAGGAGGATGATGAATGGTGAATGTGAGGCAAGTAAGTGCTGGAGGCTGGAGTTGCAGAGAGAAGTTTATGGTTGGGTTGAGATGGCTGATGTGTGTGCACTGCAGTGTGGATGAACAGCAAGCAATGCACAGGTTTGTCAGTTTTTCTGTAAAAAAAAAAAAGAAAAAAAAAAAGAAAAAAAAAGAAGAAATTTGTAATATCAAAATAGAAAGTGTAAATGTAATGCAAATGCAGTAATTTTTTTTTTGTTTGAAATTGTTTTCGTTTTTTTAAATAGAAATGCAAATAGAAAAACAACAAACACACGAACAAAATGAAAAAAAAAAAATTACACACAAACGCAAAACATTTTTTTAAAAATGCAACTCAATACACAAATTAACACACAATAAAATCAAACAAAAATAATTCGAAGAATAAAACTAAAATTAAATCAAATCCCCGGCAATGGCACCAAAAACTTGTTGAATTGACGAGTCTTCTATCGAATTAGAAAATCACTGAAAGATGTAATATAAATAACCGCAAACGCATCGTTACAATTCTAGTACGTGACGAGTATGGGTCGATCCGTAGGAAATTGAAATGATTAAAAAATTATACTCAATCAAATTAAACCAAACTTGATATTGTTTTAAGCTAAGATAAATGTTAAATAAAGTGATTGAAAATATGAGATTAGAAAATAATTTAGAGGCAAATCCACTCTCATATTTTTACGTAAATCAACACAAAAATAATCTATGATCTCTCTATTTTGATCTTAAGTGGAATTAGTGATGTATTTATCATAAGTATGATCTATTTATGTCATCAATTAACATAACTTAAACATCAAACTGTAATACAACAATAAAACCACTAGTCAACTCTCATGTAAATGAATATGAAACTAAAACAAAATCTATTTTAAGCATGATCTATTTATTTTGATTAGTGAGATAGACCATCAAATTTTGTTTCTATTTTAATTCCATAATCAAAATCACTTAAGTAGATGATGATGTAAATTGTATTTATGTTGGATTAAGCATAACCCATCTGTGATTACAACATAGGCTATCAAATTCATTTTATAAACTTACATCAAAATCCACTCTTCATAAAGTATAAAAAAGAGATCATAAATAGCAAAATATGTTGAATTTAAAATTTTGGAGAGCTCCATTACCCATAAATTGATGGGGTTTAGCTACTCATTTGTGTTATCATTTCAACACTTGTAAATTTCAGCATAAAAATCAAGCAATGTAAGAGCAAATAAAAGAGAATTAATCTACTTGCATAAAATAAATCTAAGCTACTAACATAAAAGAAAAGAGAGCAAATACATGAAAATAAGCACAAAAGAAAATAAAAGCATGTCAAAGAAGGAAGAAGAAGAGGCTTAGGAAACCATTTTATTTCTCATTTAATTTGTGGCTACAAGTTGCATGATAATAATAAGAGGATAAAAGATCCATTACATGAACGTAAGCGGGTTATTTATGCATGCCTAAAACCCTAATACATATTTTAGGAAGCTACCAACGTCGCCCTTTAGGAAATGTAACTTCTAAGTGATCATTAGCAATGAGCATAATCCTCCATTTAAATGTGCAAGTAGTTTTAATCCCCACTAACATGTGCATTAGCTTCTAATTGAAATTTATGATTAGTGGGTAAGTGTGGTCCTCCATAATTTCATGAATCGAATTATTTCCATCTTCATTTGCCTTCTTCTCTTGTGCATGCATATTTCCTTGAAGACTTCTTCTATTTTCCATCCAAATTTCTACAAAGCACATTAAAATGTGCAAGTAATTTTTTCTCAAATTAAATACATGCACAAAATTACCCCCTAAATGAAGATGAATGAATGATTTGATGATATTTGGATTTTGGTAAAAACTTGCAAAAATACCCAATTATGACATTTATTTAAATAAAAATAGATTACTCAGGCTGGCTTCAAATTCTATAGCCTACCTTCGGTCACATAGGTACGAGATGAGTTCTTGTAGTTTGTAGCTATAGTTGGTAATATTGGCAATAGATCAACATTCCTCCCATATTTTCCATGAGTATTCACATTCGAAGAATAGGTGAGCGTGACTTTCCTCCTCAACTCAACTTTTCACAAAATACTTTTTTTTTTTCATTAGATATCCCTCATTTTTCCAGGACATCACTTGTAGGGAGATGGCCGAGCATTGCTTTATAGGTGGTAAGAGCCATTTTGGGGCAGTTCGCTTTATCCCAATTTATTTTGGACCAAACTTTTTTTAGGAAGTTGTTTTCTTAGTGCTTCCCAAGCCAATTTAGTAGATAACTCTAACCCATGTTTCCACAACAAAGTATCATTATATCTGTCAAAGAAAAGGGGCATGAATTCAAGCAGTCTCTTTATGTCTTCATTGCAAAGAATGGTTTCACAATGCCAGGATTGATTACGTGTAATATAATCCACTATAGTGTCAGGACTTCCAATGGCCGAGTACATACCCTAGCCCAATGAATCAGTAAGGGACTTGCCATTAATCCAAGGGTCCTTCCACAAGTTAGTATCCTTCTCACTTGCAAATTCCCTAGTGCAATTTTCAGCCAACTTATCTCCGATTTTCAGAAAGCTTTCCGCATAGGGGAAGCGTTATTATCAACTGCCATCTACAAAAAATTGCCTTAAATATACCTCTGCCTCATTCACCTGGCCCACAAACATTCAGATTGTATGATTTTCTAGCCTTGCTTTAGGGTGAACACGTTCCTCATTTCCCTTAAATTTCTAAGGCCCACCCTTCCTTCATTTTTCGGCCTACATAGATCCTGGTACTATATTTTATGACGACCTCCCTTCCAGATAAAGTCAGCACACACTTGTCTAATTTGTCAGTAGATGCATCCAGAAGCTGAAATGTCTGGAGCCAAAAATTGATTTTAGCTTGGATGACAGTGTGAACAAGCTTAATTCTACCTGTAAAGGAGAGAAGCCTTAACCTCCATCCTTGGAGTTTGTCCTAATTCTAGTAATTAGTTTAGCACATTCAGAGTCAGTAATTTTGTTAAAAGAAAGGGGAACTCCGAGATATTTTACTGGGAGCTCTCCTTCCTCTACCCTCAGAATTTCTAGGACTTTCTCCTTATTAGCACAAAACTTGCTGAAATAGCATTTGGTCTTAGTTTCATTCATTTTCAAACCCACTTTTTCTTCTAGGTTGCGAAAAATATCATTAATTTGTTAGCCGCTTCTTTGCTTCATTTAATGCATATAATCAAATCATTAGCATATAACAGGTTGCTTACACTAGGCTGGAAGTTGCGTACAGTCTGGAACAGCTTGTTATGACTAGCTAGCTCCATTTGGAGAGAAAATACTCCATAGCTATTAAATAAGTATAGGGATAAGCATCTCCTTGCCTTGTCCCATGAGAACTCCTGATGTGTCCTTTGGGAATTCCATTCACTTGAATTAAGAAGGTAGGGGTAGAAATACATTCATTAATCAATTCAATTAACTTGCTTGGGAACCCTATACCACTGAGCATATGACAGATAAAAAATTAATTTATCTTATCATATGCCTTGTGGAGGTTAACTTTTAAACATAATTTGTCTGCTCCCTTCTTATTGAAGTTTCTAATGAGTTCATGTGCCATTAGTGAGTTTTCAGAAATGCTATGACCTTTGAAAAATGCACTTTAGCACTCAGCAATGAAGTTCGTTAAGATTTTTCTAATTCTATTACATATGATCTTACTAAGGGTTTTGTATATTCCATTGCAACAAGCAATCGGTCTGTAATCTTCTATTTTTGCATGGGTATCTTTTTTTGGAATCAAGAAAATGAACATGTTATTTATTTCTTTCAAAGTTTTACCCGTTTGAAAAGATTCTTGCATGGCAAATACTATGCGATGTTTAATGTCCCCCCCCAACGCCTCCGATAGAACTTGGAACCCAGTCCATTTGGGCCTGGAGTGGAGTCATGATGGATAGAATCTAGGGCTGTCCAGACTTCAGTCTTAATAACCCCCTTGCTCATCATGTGCATCCTTTTGGAATTTATCAGCCTTCTGCAATTAGTTGGTGGTAAGTTGCTTTCAGATTGCCCATTGTAAAGTTCAGTATATTTGATAGCCTCAGCTTCCTTAACTTGATAGTTATTGCATTGACTGATATCATGCTTAAGACATTGAATGTTTATGCTAGAGTTTCTTCTAATTAACATCTTAATGTAGAAAAATTCAGTGCATTCGTCCTCCTCAGTTAACCACTTCTCGTTCACCTTGTGCCTGAGTCAATAGCTTTAATCTTCAGTCCTTAAGTTAGTCCTGCACTTGGTAGTAGTTTTTCCATGCATTAGCATCTAACACCTGCATCAATTTTAATTAGATAATCTTCACATTATTTCTGCAACTTAGAGATGTTGTCATTGTCTCTCGGTCTGCATTTGTTCCAGTCCTTCAGTTTTTGCTTGATGAATTTAAGAATGTGTAGGAGTTTGAATAGTCGACATCCATCTACTTTCTCACATTCATTAAAATTAGGTGCTACATTGTACCCATCAATCAAGTGTCATCCATTAAATGGACGACCTTTCTCCATGGGAGGTCTATTATTTAATAAAATGTGAAGAGGACTATGATCACTTATTGAGCTTGGTAGGATGTTAACTTTATATCAGAGAATAAATTCATACAATCAGCATTAATTAACACCCTATCTAGTTTGCACATGATTCTCTTAACATTCCACCACTTCTCTATGTAAACTGCAGGCCGGCCGAAGTGGACGGGCTCAACCAGTCCAGTGGATAGCACACGGTTATTGAACTCAAACAATTGGGATACTCCTAATGTATGACCACCACTTTTCTCTTTAGTATTTAGAGCCGCATTAAAGTCCCCCAGTACAGTTCATGGTCAATTTATCATTATTGTTGCTGTAGTAGTTTATCTACTTTTTATTTTTGTTGAATATATGTAATGATGGGCATTATAACCATCTATGTAGTTAAGATTTTGATCATCCAAGTGGTAATCTTCATATGTTGCTCTTGGAATTATATATATTCATTGGGTTTTGGAAATGAAATGTAATGATTTTACAAATTAATGAATGAAATTTTTTGTTAAAATTTTGTAAATTATAGTGCTCTTGGTGTTAAAGATTCAATAACGAATTTCTATCTATCACTGGGAAATAATGCTAAGGATGATTGCAGCATCAATAATATCTACTTCCAAGCCTCATATCGTGGGATGTTATAATAACTCTTGATACAAGATGAAATAGAGGTTGCCACTTGTCTTAGATGGAGGAATAAATCAATTTCTTTCCCATAGAGTGGCCATAATAGTGATTTGATCCAGTTGTTGAAAGTTATTACTATTTTGTGTTTTCATCCTCAACTTACCTTTTTAGCAGATGCTACAGTTTCACTACAACAAAACTTGTTATTAGTTGCATTTGTTGGTAGCATTTAATGCTACATGCAACTGTTGATCATTTTAAACTATAAAAATCAATAAAGAAACACAACTGATTGACTTCCGCCAACATTTCACTAAAAGTTTGCTAAAATTTTACGCGACTATTTCTCGTATCTCTTTTAACCCTTAACCGTGGAGTATACATCTTGTTTGATGATAACATGTATAATTTTATTTCTGATTTTGCTTTTAGAGTGTTTTCAATTTAAAAATCATCATAATACAATTCTTCAAATTAAATTGACCATATGCCCAATTTACATATACTGCATTTCACATTTCTATTTTTCTTTGTAAAAATAATATGTATTTATTACTATCGAAGGAGAAATATGTTGGAACTTAGGTTTTTATTGCTGACATGACACAACAATTTATGAATCTACGACGACTACAACATCCAAATTCAACGACTCAAAGTATGGTTCATATAGTTATATATTTTAACAAGAGTCATGAAATGTGTATATTGAGTCTGGTCTAGTCGCTTTGTTAAAATCTTTCCTCAAGAATCATCATTCTCGTTCATTCATATTCACACATAAACTTGCATTCAAATTTAAACATCTTTCGATTTCAAATGCACTCATTCTTAACTGAACTGCACTGTTCAGTCGGCTGACCATGTGCTATCAGACTGAATCAACATATATATTTTTGTATATAATATGGACCAGTCGACTGAATACCCATGGTCAGTCGACTGATTCTGAGTATATGACTTGTGCACTTTTTGAATTCAGTCGACTGACCAAGCACTTTCAGGAATCCTGTAACAGTCAAAAGTTACGAATGGATGCTTCTCTATCCCAAAGGTTATTTTCTTTCCTAGGTGTTGCATCCATTAGCTTTTCACCGAGAACTATTACTAGAGGTTGTAACTCATGATACACTATAAATGCATTCAAGTTTCAATGATCAAATCACCTAATTTCTCTCATCTTTCTTGATCTAATGTGCATAGCATTCTTGATTCTATTACTTACAATAAATTATATAATCTTTGCTTACAATCTCACTTCCATATCTCATAAGAAATTCTAATCTTCCTATTCTTCATACACACACAATTATACACATCATTCTTAAGGAAAATATTATAGGAATGGTGTACTACATGTGACAAATCCGTGTTATTTAGAACACACAAAGTCAAGTTAATCCACTTTGTAAGAAAGTCCTGTTCGGTTGCTTAGGCGGTCAAGTCCTGTTTTGTTGCTTAGGTCAAGTCTTGTTCGGTTGCTTAGACGGGGTGATACCTATTCTTCCGGGTTAAGTGAGGGTTGTCAGCTTTAATTCTAGAAGGAGTCTGGGACTGGACATAGAACGAGAGTTTGAACCAGTATAAAAATTCCTGGTGTCATTTTAATTTACTGCGATTATTTTCCGCACTAGTTGTTTATTATATTCCATATTACTTGATCCTATAATACAATCACTTTCATCCGGTATCAGAGCTAGGTCATCATATAACCGTAACATAATTATCAGATTTTTTTTTAAATATGGAAAACAAAACCGATACGACAACTAACACTACCTTTCTTGAAGGCCAATCTACTGCATAACCATCTCTATTTAATGGAATGAACTATAATTATTAGGCTATTAGAATGAGAATTTATATACAAGTAAGTAGTTATGAAACCTGGAACATTATGCAATCTGAATATACCATACCTACCACTGAACATTCACAATGGTCTAACACACAGAAACTGGATGCTACTGCAAATGCTAAAGTTATGAACATGTTATTTTGTGCATTAGACAAAATTAAGTTTAATAGAATATGCATGTGTAAAACGGCTTATGAAATTTGGCGAACACTTAAAGTTGTACATGAAGATACTAACAAAGTAAAGCAGAGCAAAATTTCTATGCTCAAATCCAGAATTTCAAAATGAAGCAAGATGAAACAATAAATGAAATGTACTCTAGATTTCAAGATATATATCATTCTTTGATAGCATTAGGAGGAACTTATACAGATTTTGATATTGTTTCAAAAATCCTCAGCTCTCTAACGGATGAGTGGGAATGAAAGGTCTTAACAATCGAAGAAGCTAACGACATTTCAACCATTAAACCAGAGGAGTCCAGTAAAAACGAGTATGGGCTCAAGATAATAAGAATATAGCACTTCAGGCAGAAAAAAATGAATCAGATTCAAGTGAAGAACATATGACGTTCATTGCCAAAAATTTTGAATTTTTTTGAAATTTAGAAAGAGCAACAAAATTTAGAAATAACAAGAACTGCTCCGGCAACAATGACAACACCAACAAACCATCATCGTTCGCTCTAAATTGTTATGAATATCACAAGAAAGGCCACATCAAGAAAGACAGTTCTAAGAAAAAGAAAGACAAACATAAGCACAAGGAAGACAGATTCAAGAAGAAAGCTTTCTCTGTCATTTGGGACGATTCAGAATCATCATCATCAAATAGTTACTCAGACAGTGATACAGAATAAGCCAACGTATGTTTTATGGCACAAAAGACGAGGTGAGTGATCTAACTTTTGATGATTTATTGGAAATAAACTCAGAATTACTTGATAAACTAAAAGGCATCAAAAATTTACAAAGAATCTCTTGAAAAACTGAATAGAACTAAAATTGAAGTAAATATCTTAAGAGATGAGAAACAAATCTTTGAAGAAGAACATGAAGTTACTCAAGAATATTGTTCTAATATGACATCTCAACTCTCAATGTTAAGTTATGAGATAGAAACTCAGAAAGAAAAGAATGATGCTCTATTAATTGAAAATCATGATCTTAAAGCTGATGTCAGGTTTTTAGAATTAGATATCTCTAGTCTTAAACAAAGTTAGATAATATTACTAAAAATGTCTCTAATTTAAACAAAGGTAGGGAAAATATTTCTAAAATTATAAAAAATTCTCAAACTGATTCAAGTAAAAGAGGACTAGGATATAAGCAATCTTCTAAATTTTTTGAGAAAAATGCGTGATCCTCTACAGGAGAGGAGAGCACACAATCACATATATATAACAACAATAATAAAGGAGCTGCCAACAAGCCTGGCAGGTAGCAAAAGAACCCCCCATACAGAAGAAAAAAAATAAACCCTCCCAAACTCCTAAGAAACTAAAAACCAACCCTAAAGAGACAACACTATCCAGATACCAAGACCGGGAGCTACACCAAAAGAGCACTGAAAAAAACTTCCACAACCGCAACCTCAACAACTAAGCTGAAACATCACAAAAAACAACATCTACAAAACCACAGACTAACTCCAAAACAACAAAAATCATAATAAAATCCCCAAAAACTCGACAACGGTTAGCCAAAAGACAAAAACTTTACGATTTGAACGAGGACTTCTCCTAATATTATTAGCATAACATCTCATTTTATTCCTTCTCTTCAATTTGGCTTTATGAATTATTTCTCTAGCATGGGCAGGAGAATGAGGAAATTTACCTATAGCCGCTAGACAACAGTACATGGCAAATCTAAAACCCCCTGTCCAATTATAGATAGCTCGATTGGAACTTACATCCCCGGTCAAGGAAGAACACACATCAAACTTGACATCACCCAAATTTTTTCCTCATCCAAATCACTATTAACCAATTTAACATCAGCCTTTGGATTGAAAGGGACAGTGTTCTAAAGTTATTCCAAAGAAAAAGAATTCTTCATATAAAAGGAATATTAATAAAATTGAAAACCCTAGTTCAATTTTTTTAAATTTAACTAAATCAATTAAGATTTGGGTTCTTAAACAAATAATTCTTTGATTAGAGATAAGTATATAAATTTTTTTATGAAAACTGTTAATAAAAACAAAGGTTTTATTTTCAAAATGAATTCTGAACCCTCTTGAGTTTGGCTTACTAAGACCTAACTCTTAAGACCTTAATAAAATGGTGGGTACCAATGTTCATTCTATATTTTTTGCAGGTACCACTTAAAAAGAGAGAAAACTGGATATTGGACAATGGTTTATCATTGATATTGTTATCATCTATATTATCTGCTTTGAGAACTCTCCTTTTTGTCGATGACAAAGGAGGAGAAAAGATATCGTTTA
The DNA here is from genome assembly GCA_030765085.1 of Allium cepa. Lineage (NCBI taxonomy): Eukaryota > Viridiplantae > Streptophyta > Magnoliopsida > Asparagales > Amaryllidaceae > Allium > Allium cepa. The sequence continues at coordinate 851,159,091 of CM060938.1, forward strand.
ATAATTATTTACAGGAATGTAAAAGCATAGATTCAGGGGGAGATATAACGAGCATAATATCAAGTATATATTCAGGGGGAGAAATAGATCAACAAAGCTTGCTGAGATTCGTTCATAGCAAATGGAGTTGTCATCATCAAAAGCGGGAGAATGTTGGATCTTAGGGTTTGATTACTGACATGACACAACAATTCACTAATCAACGACTACTACCACATCCAGACTCAACGACTCAAAGTATGGTTCGTATAGTTATATATTTTAACAAGAGTCATGAAATATGTATATTGAGTCTAGTCTAGTCACTTTTTTAAAATATTTCCTCAAGAACCACCATTCTCATTCATTCATATTCACATATAAACTTGCATTCAAATTTAAACATGTTTCGATTTCAAATGCACTCATTCTTAACTGAACTGCACTGTTCATTCAACTGACCATGTGCTATCAGTCAACTGAATCAGTATATATATATTTTTATAGATAACATGGACCAGTCGACTGAATACCCACGGTCAGTCGATTGAGTCTGTGCATATGACTTGTGCACTTTTTTGAATTCAATCGACTGACCAAGCACGTTCAGTCGACTGAATCTTGGAACAGTCGAAAATTACGAATAGACACTTCTCTATCACAAAGGTTATCTTCTTTCCTAAGTGTTGCATCCATTAGCTTTTCACAGAGAACTATTACCAGAGGTTGTAACTCATGATACACTATAAATGCATTCAAGTTTCAATGATCAAATCACCTAATTTCTCTCATCTTTCTTGATCTAAAGTGCATAGCATTCTTGATTCTATTGCTTACAAAACTTTATACAATCATTGCTTACAATCTCACTTCCATATCTCATAAGCAATTCTAATCTTCCTATTCTTCATACACACATAATTATAAACTTCATTCTTGAGGAAAAAGATTATAGGAATGATGTACTACAAGTGACAAATCCGTGTTATTCAGAACGCATGAAGTCAAGTTAATCTAATTTGTAAGAAAGTCCTATTCGGTTGCTTAGGCGGTCAAGTCATGTTTTGTTACTCAAGCAGTCAAGTCCTGTTCGGTTTTTCAGGTGGGGTAATACCTGTTCCTCCAGGTTAAGTGAGGGTTGCTAGCTTTAATTCTAGAAAGAGTCTGGGACTGGACGTAGAACGAGAGTTTGAACCAGTGTAAAATTTCCTTGTGTCATTTTACTTTACTGTGATTATTTTTCGCGCTAGTTATTTATTATATTCCATATTACTTGATCCTATAGCACAATCACTTTCATTTGGTATGAGAGCAAGGTCATCATATAACCGTAACATAATTATTTGATTTTTTTATTATGGAAAACAACACCAGCACTGCAACTAACGCTACTTTTCTTGAAGGCCAATCTACTGCATGACCACCTCTATTTAATGGAATGAACTATAACTTTTGGGCTACTAGAATGAGAATTTATATACAAGCAAGTAGTTATGAGACCTGGAGCATTATGCAATCTGAATATACCATACCTACTACTAAATATTCACAATAGTTTAACATACCAAAACTGGATGCTACTGCAAATGCTAAAGCTATGAACATGTTATTTTGTGCATTAGACAAAAATGAGTTTAATAGAATAATCAAGTGTAAAACGGCTTACGAAATATGGCGAACACTTAAAGTTACACATGAAGGTATTAACAAAGTAAAGCAGAGTAAAATTTCTATGCTAAAAAATCAGTTCCAGAATTTCAAAATGAAGCAAGATGAAACTATAAATAAAATGTACTCTAGATTTCAAGATATATATCATTCTTTGATAGTGTTACCCAGTGGCTTGACCAGGTAATCAGAGACTTGATGTACCTCGTTCGGCATAAAGGGTTGTTCGACACAGCAGGGTCGTTCGGTACAACTAGGTCGTTCGGCACAACAGGGTCGTTCAGCACAGCTAGGTCGTAAGGCACAGCTAGGTCGTCCGGCACAGCTAGGTCGTCCGGCACAGCTAGGTTGTTCGGCATAGCTGGGTCGTTCGGCATCTATCCTCGTTTGGCATGATCCTCGTTCGGCATTCCGTCTTCGTTCGACATTCGTGCCTCCTTCGGCATTCGTGCCTTGCTCGGCATTCCAGCCTCGTTCGGCATTCCATCCTCGTTCGACATTTCTCCTCACAAAGCATAGGAAGGTCGTTCGGTATTTGTGGCTCGGCACACAGATGTCACTCGCCATGGGCCGAGATATCTCATCCTAGGCCTAAGAGGGAAGTCCAACCCATCTTCGTCTATAAATAGAAGGGCATGAGCACAGTGAAATGGGCCTTTTTTCGAGAACATCGAGGAGACTCTACTGCATTCAAGACTCATTCTTTTTACTTAGCAATTGTATTCAAATAGTTGGTGTACGGATTGTATCTATAATCAATTGTTGAGTAAAGAAATAAAGATTGACTTCAAAGTGGACGTTGACAGATACGCCGAACCACTATAAATCTGGTGTTCTTGTCTTTGCATTTAATCTAGCATACTATTCTCTGTTTAAATTTACTTTCTTCATTAATCTCTCTACATAATCTTTCTTAAGGCTGTTAGTGACCAATTCTGGTGCTAACGTTTTTGTGCTTTCACTGGGAATCGAATTCTCAACCCATTAGGATCTGTTTTGCAGCTACTGGATTGAATAAATCCCCTGGAAGGAGATCCAAGTTATTCACAGGACGTCCGTTGATTCTACTCAGAGTTCTTATCAATAACTCTACTATGGGAAGACCATGTACTCGATTAGCCTCTCATAATGCGAACGTCAACGAGACTGCTAGCGTACAACAGATAGGACCTAGCAACTAAGCAGCAAACATAGGTGCAGGGATTACTACTTAAAATCAAGCGGAAGTCATTACAAGGATAGAGTTCAACACTTAATGAGAGGACTCATGGAAAGTAGAAGACAACTCGCTGAGCAGATTCAAGCTAACGCTAACTTGATGACTCAGCTTACTTAGCAACAGCATCAGAACGCTGGAGGTAGCCCTGCTCCTTATTTTTTATCTGATAGCTCGACTTCATTGGATGAACCTCTCAGGTGTAGATGCCGTAAAACTAAAACTGCGCAAGCAGGTGCTACTGATCGATCAACCAGGGATTAGTCACATCTTAGATACCACGCCCAAGCCGGAGCAGGAAATTTAAGAGCAGGAGCATGTATGGAGACCGGACGCCCGACCCACCAAGATCCTAATGAAGCTGGCCTTCAAGATACACGTTTGGCCGATCGCCAGCAGAGGGGACATCAACCTGAGCGGTCCCATAGAACAGAACCCAACCTTCTATCCTCCATACAAACTCCGGACTTATCAGCTATGGTCAGGCAGTTGATGAGGGAGAATCAAGGCCTAACCAACGAAGATTGGGGGATGTCCAGAAGTCATACTCCATTCCACGATACCGTTCTACAGGCCGAGTATCCCAGGAAGTTTAATTTGCCAACTATCCCGGCCTACGAAGGAAAGACTGATCCCAGATAGCATGTGATGAGGTCTGAGTGGATGATGGATTTTGCCAGAGCAAATGATGCGACCAAGTGTAGGTGCTTCCATATCACTTTATCCGGAATCGTCACCATGTGGTTCACTCGACTTCCCCTGCGGTCTATATCTAGTTTTGACGAATTGGCAATGAAATTTGTAGAACAATTCAGGATACATGCAGCTCGTCCTAAAAACGTAATGTCTCTATCAAGTGTAATTCATGCCCTGAGAGAATCATTGAAAGAGTATTTGCAAAGATTTCATGTTGCGACTACTGAAGTTAGCAACCCTAACGACCATGCAATTTTGATGACGGTAACGCGAGGTGTAGATCCGTACTCGGAGCTTGGGGATTGGTTGGCAAGAAAGCCTCCAACAACGCTGGAGTGTTTCTATTCAAAGGCTTATCAATTCATAAGAAGAGAAGAAGCCAGGTGGACGAGGCGAGAAAGGAACCAGGGCCTATTCGGGAGACCGTGAAAAGCAATATCGCCGTAAAACAATCCGGCGTTAACTCGAGAAAGGTTCAAGTCAACGTCCATAACAAGCCTGGACTGTCTAAAGGGTCTGGAGGAGGAAATCTTGGAAAGAAAAGAGAAGCAGGAAAATGGAAGCCAAGGATTCCAACCTATAACGAATACACTCCCCTGAACGCGTCTCTTGAAAATATTTATCTATCAACCTGTAACACTTTTCAATACAGAAAGCCACGCCCAAAGGAGTCTACAGAGAAACAGAAGCGAATGGGGAAGTACTGTCGCTCCCATGAGACTTACGGGCACAATACAGAGGAGTGTAGACACCTCCATGATGCCATAGAAAAGTTGATCAGGCAGAAAAAGCTGCAGGAATTTGTTAAGAACCCACAAGAGGGTAGGCAAGGAAGATCAGACCTTGGACGTGGGCTGGCTCCACGCCATCCAGAGGGACCTGCCCGAACCGTGGGTAGATTGATCATAAACACTATAGTCGGAGGACCTCACCCTGTAGACAAGAATTGGCAGGAGATGGAACGATATGCTACCTCTTTAAGGCATGCAGATTATGAGTGTTGTTCGAATGTGGAAGATGGAACCCCCACAAAACAACAACGCATGGTGACAGACGATATAGTGTTTAGGAGCCGAGATGCGGATAAGGTGGAGGCTCCTACCATCGACCCGATGGTCATATCTGCGACGATCGGGCCAACATACGTCAAGAGAATTTTAATTGATTGTGGAAACTCCATCAACATCATCTTCAAAAAGGCATATGACCAAATGAAGATGGAGACAAAAGATTTAAAGCCATCTAAAGCCCGTATCCATGGCTTTAATGGTGCGGCGACTGACGCGATGGGGTATGTTGAGTTGCTAGTTGAACTGGGAGAAGGTGAGCGCAGAAGGGTGCGAATCCTACCATTCATAGTGTTGGATGTTGATTCTCCATACAATGTGTTTCTGGGTCGTCCGGTCCTGATGGAGTTTAGGGCAACTTTAGCCCTATGGTGTTTGACGTTAAAGTTTCCGACAAACAAAGGAGTCCGTGTAGTGCATGGCGATCAGGCAACCGGTCATGCATGTTATGTGGCTGAGCTGAGAGAGGCTTAGCGGAGAGAGAAAGGAAAGGTTGCGGACAACTCCATTCGCATCCGAAATACTGACAATTGACAAATAGAGCCCAAGCCCTGGCTCGGGCGACATTCTCGGATCTATAGAGACATAAATCCAAGAGTTGATGATGGGGGACCCAGGGAAGTGAATGCAGCACCGGCTAAGCTGACGATTGACATACCAGTCAGCCGGGATAACCCGTCACGAGTTCTTAAGATTGGATCGCAACTCGACCCATCAATGGCCGAGGATCTTACTGATTTCCTCCGAGCGAACCTGAACATTTTCTCTTGGACACATTCTGATATTTATGGGATTTATCCCGCTATTGCGAGTCATATGTTGAACATAGACCCGAAGTACGTCCTAGTAAAACAGAAACGGAGAGGCATGGACCTGGAGAGGTCCACCGCTCTCAGAGAGGAGGTGGACAAACTCAAAGCCAATGGGTTCGTCCGCGATGCCCTCTACCCTGAATGGGTATCTAACCCTGTGCTAGTGAGGAAAGGGAATGGGAAGTGGAAAACTTGCGTTGATTATTCTGATTTAAACAAAGCATGCCGGAAGGATAGTTTTCCTTTACCTAGAATCGACCAGCTGGTTGATTCAACGGCCGAACACGAGTTACTGTCATTCATGGGTACGCACTCGGGATACAATCAAATCCCAATGCACATTGCAGATAAAAAAACACACCAGTTTTGTCACAGACGTTGTGTTATATTGCTATGTAGTGATGCCCTTCGGATTGAAAAATGCGGGAGAAACTTATCAGCGTATGGTGAATCGAATGTTTAAAGATCAGATTGGTAGAAAGATGGAAGTCTATGTGGATGACATGCTCGTGAAGTCATGACAGTCAAACGACCACATTCAAGACTTAGCAGAGATGTTTGATATACTCAGGCATTATGGAATGAAAATCAATCCTTTGAAGTGTTCCTTTGGTGTTGCGTCAGGAAAGTTTTTGGGTTTCATTATGAATGCGCGGAGAATTGAAGCTAATCTGGAGAATATTCAAGCTATTCAGGACATATAAGTGCCCAAAACTATAAAGGAAGCACAAATCTTGAACGGAAATGTAGCCACGCTGAGTCGATTTATATCCAGAGCTACGGATAAGTGCATTCCCTTCTTCGATGTGATAAAGAAAGGAACGAGAAATTTTGAGTGGATATCCGATTGTGAGGAAGCATTTCGAGCTTTGGTCAGGCATTTAGAAAGTTCCCCGGTGCTATCAAAACCAATTGACCATGAAATGTTGTATGTGTACCTTGCTATATCCTAACATGCTATCAGTACGGCTTTGGTTCGCGAGGAGGACCGAGTTCAAAAACCGGTGTATTATGTCAGTAAACGTTTGACAGGGGCAGATAGAAATTATCCTAAGGTTGAGAAACTAGCTTACTGCTTGGTGATTGCATCACGCAAGCTTCGTCCATACTTTCAGGCTTACTCAATCAGTGTTTACACTGATCAACCCTTGCGGCAGGCACTCCAACGACCAGAAACCTCTAGAAGGATGTTAAAATGGAATATCGAGTTGAGTCAGTTCGATATTACTACCTGCCACAAAGGGCCATACAAGGGCAAGAGCTAGCTGACTTCATTGTTGAATTCACCATGTCCAATGAGTCAAACGGTCACAATGTCATACCTCCCGTTCGATGGAAGATGTACACCGATGGGGCATCTAACGACCGTTGTTCAAGGGCTGACATAGTTCTTGTGATTCCTAAAAACCAGTCAGTTTGTTACGCTTTGAAGCTCGAATTCACAGTAACAAATAACGAAGCCGAGTATGAAGTATTGATTGCTGGCTTGAGATTATCAGAGAATTGGGGGTAAGATCAGCTGAAATCTTTTGTGACTCACAACTGGGGGTGTACCAAGTGCGAGGAGACTATCAAGCGAAGGGGCAAAGACGAGCCCCATATCTTGCACGGGTTTAGGAGCTGCTAGAAAATCTAGAATATTATGATATCTCATATGTCCCACGTGAAGAAAACAGGGCAGCCGATCCATTGGCAAAATTTGCAAGCACTGGCGATGCATGGCAAATGGGGTTGGTTCCCGTTGAAACCTTACATGCTCCGAGTATAAATATGATGGAGGTAGATTTCATGTTAGAAACAGAAATCGAGAAGGAATCATGGATGACCCCATTCAAGCAATACTTACTACACGGGGTCGTACCCGAAAGAAGGAGCGAAAGACGACAAGTCATTCATAAGGCTTCGCAATATGCAATGCATGATGGGATAATGTATCGGAGTGGATTCTCGACCCCCTTACTCCGGTGCATAGCCCACGATGAGATAAAATGAGTCCTGAAGGAAGTCCATGAAGGAGAGTATGGTGACCATATTGGGGGCAGACGTTAGCAAAGAATATCCTCCGCTATGGATACTATTGGCCGAGTGTGAATCGGGATGTCGCAGACTATGTAAGAAGATGTGACAAATGTCAAAAGTATGCAAAAATACCGAGCACACAAATGGTTAGTCCCTGGCCTTTTGCAATGTGGGGGATCGATATAGTCGGTTCTTTACCCATATCCAAAGGTGGTGCGAAATACGCAATAGTTGCGATCGATTACTTTACCAAGTGGGCAGAAGCAGAGCCTTTGGCCACTATCGCCACTAAAAAAGTCATCAATTTTTTTGTATGAAATATTATACGTTGTTTTGGCCTGCCACGAACTATCGTTACAGACAGTGGAACTCAATTCGAAAGCAAGGAGTTCAAAGAGTTTTGCCAAAAATACGGTATTGAGAAAAATTTTGCAGCAGTTGCTTATCCAAAAGCTAATGAACAAGTTAAAGTTGTGGACAAAATAATCAAGTCCACATTAAAAAAGCGTTTGGAAAAGACTAGAGGCAAATGGGTGGATGAACTTCCGACAACGCTCTGGGCTTATAGTACCACCCACAAGTCCGCGATTGGCCATACTCCATTTGCGTTGGCATATGGCATGGAAGTTGTTATACTCGTAGAACTTGAAGTTCCATCACATTGGGTAACCTGCTACGACCCTGAGTCGAACTGGGATCTTTTGCTGGAATCACTGGACTTCATTGATGAAAAACGTAAAGAAGCTGATTTAAGAGCGGCTGCGTATAGACACCAAGTCGCTCGATATTATAATGGAAATGTCCAGCCGAGAATCTTTGATGTGGGTGGCCTCGTTTTGAAACGAGTTTTCCCGGTCCCATCGCATATGAATCCCGCATGGGTAGGTCCATACGTCATTGAACGGAAGCTTGGAGAGGGAACTTTCAAGCTAGCGACCGTTGATGGTGCGACACTCCCCTAAGCATGGAATAGCGAGCATTTGCAGCATTATCATACTTAGTCCATTTCTTTCATATGTTAGTTGCACTTATTTCTAGCATGTTTTTATTCTTAGTTTTCGGCATGTAATAAGACAATTTAGCTTATTTCAATAATAAAGGCCTGAAGCCATCTTTTCTTTGATTATTAATGTTTCTGTGTATGATAATTCTATGGCAAACCACTGAAGTTACATTATTCTGTCTGACGTACGAACGCCCGAACACCTCAAAATCTCCCAGTCCCATGAGTGCGGACTGGAGTACTCTGAGTCCCCTGAGTGCGGACCATAGTATAAACGACTTGAAATCTCCAAGTCCCCTGAGTGCGGACTGGAGTACTCTGAGCCCCCTGAGTGCGGACCAGAGTATAAAAGACTTGAAATCTCCAAGTCCCCTGAGTGTGGACTGGAGTACTCTGAGTCCCCTGAGTGCGGACCAGAGTATAAACGACTTGAAATCTCCAAGTCCCCTGAGTGCGGACTGGAGTACTCTGAATCCTCTGAGTGCGGACCAGAGTATAAAACGAATCAAAATCTCCAAGTCCCCTGAGTGCGGACTGGAGTACTCTGAGTCCTCTGAGTGCGGACTAGAGTATAAACGACTTGAAATCTCCAAGCCCCCTGAGTGCGGACTGGAGTACTTTAAGTCCCCTGAGTACGGACCAGAGTATAAATGACCCAAAATCTCCAAGTCCCCTGAGTGCGGACCGGAGTACTCTGAGTCCCCTGAGTGTGGACCAGAGTATAAACGACTTAAAATCTCCAGGTCCCCTGAGTGTGGACTGGAGTACTCTGAGTCCCCTGAGTGCGGACTAGAGTATAAACGACTTAAAAATCTCTAAGTTCCTAAAGTGTGGACTGGATTACTCTGAATCCCCAGAGTGTGGATTGGAGTATAAACGGTTTAAAATTCTCTAAGTCCCCAGAGTGCGAACTGGGACACAAATGACTTGAAGTCATCCAGTCCCCGGCATACAGATTGAAAATAATTCTAAGTACCCGAAGCATGGAATAAAGGATGTACTGTTCCAAAGAGTTTTCGACTTATATGAAGATGAATTGAGAAGTTTATGTAACTCACAATAGCTTGGGTTTCGACCACAATCATACAGAAAGCTGAACGATAAAAGTCTTTTGAAAGACAAAAGCCTAAGCTTTATTTATTCAAAAATAAGTTTCTACTACAACTCCTCCAAAACACGGAGTCAAAAGTCTGTTTATATGGACTGCGAAAATAAATAAAAATAATTACATAATCTAAACTAACTCTCGTTGAACGAGAGTAACAATTACTTCTTGGATTTCTTCGACTTCTTTCCCACCTTCGTTTTCTCAGACGACTCCTCTCCCGCACGTTTTCCCTTAGAAATTTTCTTTGATAGGGAGGTAACAACAGAGGAAGTATGGGGCCTGGACCCACTTGGGAGGATGACCTTTAACGACTTGTTTAGAGGATCATCTAGGTCCATGGCTTGTGAGGCTCGACTTTGATTTCGGCCATCTTCTTCTTTTCCTCCTCGAGCTACTCCTTCATGCTCTTTTTAGAAGTATGTTCAGAGGCGCTTGTGATCTCGATTTCGTAACTTCCCTCGATGGGAGATGAAGTCTCAGACTTATCCTCATCAAGCGCCCCGATCACCTGAGCATGTGGACCGGGAGTCTCTCCTGCATGAGTAGCCTCACTTGTTTTCCACTTCACCTCCTTGGCGTCGTCGGTCCTTGGAGTGGGCTCAGGATCAGAACGGCCTGCTCAAAATCACGGAAAACAAACATTAGTATACAATGACCTCTCGTCAAAAACGATGACTCTTGGAATTTTAAAATGAAGGGTTATATACCAGCTTCTGGCTGACTCTCAGCCGTCGGAGGGGTCTCACCCTCTGGAATGGGAGATAGAATGTGAACGGCGAAGCCAGAGTCCTTCGGGTCATAACCAATATGTTGCTCAAATGGATCACATATCGGCTGATCGGCCGACTGAGTAGGAGCATGAGCTGGAGACTTGGTCTCGGATGGATCGGCAATAACATCTTTCCCTTTCATGAGGAGGAACCTTTGCAGTAAAGAGCCATCGCCGCAGATAGGTTTGAAGGCTCATTCCCCTTAAGAAATTCTTTTATTTAAGCACCTTCATCGACCTCCTCGGTGCCAAGTTCGACCTTCTTGATTTTTACTAAAGTCTTCCACACCTCAGCCAGGGATTCGAGGTAGCTTTCACCCAGAAAAGTTAAGTCCGGATGCATGAGGACACGGGCGTTGAATTCTGCAATCAGTGGGTCGAACATGCATTTGACCTCCACTCGACCAGCCTCTTTAGCCGCCTCAAGATGAGAGTCAATCTCCGCAGATGCTATTTTCTTGCCCTCTTCACGGGCTTCATCCTTTAGCATCCCGACATTAGAATGCTCGTCCTCAAGCTTCGCCTTCAGAAGTCGTGTAGCAATGATCTCGTCGCTTTATCGTTGCGACTCTTCTTGGGCAGTAGTCTTCTCCTCTCTTTCTTTGTGGAGTTGATCCTCCAGCTCTTTGACTCGGAGGGAAAATGCATCCCTTTCCTTCTGCACTGAATCCTTCTCTAAAGCTAGGGCCTCATAGCGTTGGACCGCCTCGTCAATTTCTTTTATATGAGCTGTCTCCAGGCGATTGACAGCTTCCGCTGTATCTTTAGCATTTTGTTGGGTGGCTTCAAGCTGAGACCTGTAAGAAGCAAGCTCTTTGTCCTGAGCTTTAATAATATCTTTATCATGGATAGCCTCAAGCTTCAGGCGATCAATTTCATGTTGACGCTCAATGGAGACTTCTAAAACTTTTTCGGCTAAGTGCACGAATGCATCTGCTGAACATAGACATCACTAGTGCAAGCAATAACGTGCTTGACATGTCCTGGAATCTGGTGAATCGCTGGAAGAAATTTTAAGCCATCGAAGCATATCTTTGGAAACGAGGCTTTAAGCTTAGCAAGTTGTTCTAGTACCGATGGATCAGATACAGGAGCAAGAGGAGTTTGCTTGGAGACTGCAGGTGTTCTGTGGGGATCTCGAGATTGCCTGGTACTTGATGAACCAGAGTGTTGATCCCGATGGGGCTCTGGTTGGGAGCGCTTATGTGCAGGTTTCTCTTTGCTGTGCTCCGGTTGAGAAGGAGGATCACGAGGGTAGGAGGGCTGACTATAATTTTTTCTTCGGTAGGACGATTCTCGACGGTGGTAGTCTCGATCGCCGGAGTCATCTCTATCTCGACGCTTGCCGGAACGCGAATCTCGGCCGGATTGGTGAAAAATCGATGAACCACGAAGGCGGTCAAGTCCATGTGTATGCCCCATGTCACCTACACAGAGTTTAAATAACGACGAGTTAGCAAAGATTCAGGCGATGACAGAAAATTTAAGTGCAAGCTGAAGTGCATGTGTTTGTGTGTGTCCTAGTGTTTCCCCCCAACGGACCAGTTTCTTTACTAATAGGAGTTTTTTCTCCCTGATTTTGGGCTTGAGCGCTTGTATTGCCTCTTGTAGGCGAATGATACTTAAGGGCCTTTGGATCGTCAAAACGATAGTTGAGCAGATCATCAGGCATGGTAAGGTTCGACAGACCTTTTAGAGAAATCTCCAAGTGCTGCGAGGAAGCTTCTTTCTCTATTGGAACAAGGGTAGCCTTAGAAGGTCCGCCCACTGTTTTCTTCCTCGGCTTGTATGTCAGTCTCTTCTTTCGCTTCGAAGGGGAAAGCGTACTTCGACTATCGGGTCCCGAGATGGACTAACATTTTCACTGTGTACTTCGGGCATTTTGGCTTCTTTAATCTCCCCTTCCTCTCGTGTGTCAGGGGCGTTGCGTGCTGAAGACTCGGCCTGTTTTTTTCCTTTGCTCGAAGCAGGCCTGATTATGGTAACACCTTGAGGGAGGCTTATTCGTCGACCTTCCGCCAGCAACCCAAATTTCGTGAGCGACTCATTCGAAATGAGTGATCTGATGTCCTGGTCTTCTACTGGGAGAGCTCGGATGGCTTCGACAGCTTAAGAATATCCGAGGCCCTCAGGACGTGGGTTGATACCTGTGAAAGTAAACAAAGAGTCCGAAAAGATGAAAATTTTGCCAAATTCAAGTATTGATTCAGAAAAGGAACTTACTACCTCCTACCCATCTCCTAGTAAAACCAGGAGGACAACGCACGTAGAACCACTCTTGCTTGTACTGGGCAAATTTGCTCCTTGCCCCAGTCAGGATTTGGCATTTACTATGTGGCTCCTAGAATATAAAAGATGGGCTATCTGACCGTCTCTTGAAGTGATAGATATAGCGGATATCGTCGAGAGTCGGAAGCCTGAAGAGGACACTCATGAAGAGAATGCAAGTGCCGTATATGAATGCGTGGCTATTAGAATGCAGTTTCAATGGGGCAATCTCGATATACTGCAACACGTCTCGAAGAAAGGAGTTGAATGGCGACACGTTGCCAACCCAGCACATGAATTTGTTACAGGTTGTATATCCGACTGGGGGCAAGTGATGACGATCATGCCCCGATGGAACTAACACATCGTTGAAGGGGATTCCATGGACTGAGCATATCCGACGGAGCATACTTTCATTAATCTTTAAGGCTTGGGAATCAATTGGATCGTCTAGGAAGATCGCTGCCTCTAGGGCATCGGGAGCCAAGTCGACAGATGCGGTCGCAGGGCTCGGCAAGTCTTGTGCGGGAGTAGTTGACGGATTTCAAGTTCCTATTACTTCTTATCGAGAGGATGGCCCGGGTTTGTCCGAGATCATAGCAGAGCTAGATTTCCTAGACATCTCTAATGAAGATTAATTCTGATAAAACACCTGTTTGAACTATGCTTGAAAAACAATCGGCGTTAGACTTAACAACATAAATATTCCCCCGTGTGGTGTGTAAACTAATGCGATCATTCGAATGTAAGTGCCAAGAAATTAAAAGTCATTGGATTGGTGAAATAAAGTTGAACTTCGAACTATCATCTTCGAAGACCGTCATCGCTGGCCGTCTGCGAGAGCTTATCGTAAGATAGTTTATGTTTTGAACTCTGCATCGACACTGTATATGTAAGGTTATAACTGTTAAGCAAGTTGAGTTCAAGTTTTCAGTTGTCTAAACACGGGAGTTATCAGTCCGGATTTTCCATTATGCTTAGTTGTTTAAGTCTGTCCTTGTTCACTATCATATATTCAAGCATGAAATGTGTTGAGTCAATTGTGCATTAGATTCGACCAGTGTTGCTGCTGTGCACAACTCTCCTACCTATCCTCTCCACCATTCTGCATTCAGCTATTCATGCCGAACCGCAATCATACCGAGCCGCCTCGTTCAGTACTCTACCCTTAACATCAACACTCTTCTATCTAGCCACTTCATCGACCGGCATTCGACTAGTCATGCCGAACCGCAACCATGTCGAGCCGCCTCGTTCGACATTTTTCCTATCACCAGCTTTCTCCCAACACATCCTCCCTACCGCTTGGCATGGATGAGTTATCCATTAAGTTATGCTGAGCCGCCTCGTTCGGCACTCTACCCGCCTCCCACTCTTCACATGCACTCCCACTAACATCGTTCGACATAAAAGAATCATGTCGGGCCGTGGTCGTGTATGAATATGCGCTTATATGTTTTTGTTTGGTGATAATAAACATATATATATATATATATATATTCATTTAAATGTATTTGGTAATGTACTATTTTGTTTTTCATAGATTAAATAAATATTTGTTGAATAAAATAAATTACACAGAATTTGAATTTGAATTCAAACAGAACAAGTTACACAGATTTTGAATTCAAACAGAAATTTTATTCAAACAAATATTTATTACAATCTTGAATAGTACAAATCAAGCTCTCACTATACATATACATTTTTAATTACATCACAATTCAGTTTACATAAATTCCTCACTACATATCACTCACACTCGTATTTTGTCTTCAACTGCGTTCCAATTTGAATCCAGCATCTGAGCAATCTGCAAAAATATTCACTAACGCAGTAAAATTGAAAAAGAAATGTTTTTTGCAATATAAAATGAAATATGATTTTTGAAAATATGGTTTGCCTCAGTTATTTGGGTTGTTCGTCATCATTCACTCTTGAATTCATCACACACGAACAGTGTGACATGCACAGTGTATCACTGTACATGCCACAAGGCCGTGCACATCGGTATACACTTGATAGTGCTACAGGGACAGATGAGCACAGGTCAAACCCAAATGAAAAGCCGGGTTCAACTCACATGCAATATATTCAAAATTACGACACGAGCACAAGGTCAAACCCGAGTTTTGAAACTGGATTCAACACAAGGCAACATGACATGAATGCAACGAAGACCAACAACAAAATGGACTGCAACAATCATGTATGCAGATCAATCAAAAACACAGTCAAGCTTAATGAAACATGCACAAGACAAGAAGTTCTGCTACTCATATGAAACGGGGCAGTTCACATGTCAAAAACAGTTGCAACATGGATATCAGAAAACAAAATGAACACCATGATATTCAGCTCAGTGAAACGCAAGCAAGATTAACAAATGCAATGTTCAAGTGAAATGAAGAATGAAGCAGTAGTTAACAATGAAGACCACTATGCAGTGCAACAAAGAGCAACTGCGCCAAGACCAAACTGCAATATCAAAGCAATAATATGGATTGATTCAGGTCAATGCAACATAACAATGAAAACTCGAGTCACAGTGCAGACCAATGAACCAAACTAAGCAATGGCACAACACACATCAGTGACCATGCAACCTGACTCGAAACAGTGCACAGTTAAACTCAAAAGTGCAAGGTTAAAACAATGCAAAGCTCAAGTACACTGCTACAGACTCAATAGAACAACAATGCCACTGCAGATACAAATAATGCACAACAACCAGAACTAGTTAAGTGACACAAGTAATACAAGATAAAATGCAACAGAAGTGCACTAGTACAAAACAAGTCGATGCAACATGAACAAACCCAATTCAATATGACTGAGAGCAGTACCACAAGATCACCAGGCAAATAGACCAGAAGTACAACATGACCAATGAACAAAGAACAGATGACACAGACTCAAGCAAGTTACAACAACAAACCCAAATGTCCAGCAAACATGAAGTGAATCAAGTTCAAGGCAATAGTGTACATGAATACAACTCGACTACAAAAGCACCATAAGTATATCAACTTGTCAACATACCAGAGGTGCTTTTATCAAGTGCACAATGAAGCAATGACCAGAGCACAAAGAAGTACAAAATGAAAACTACAAAGAACATCAACAATGCAACAATGTGCACAGGTCAGAGACGATACAGCAAGCTACAAGGATCAACGAATTGGATGAACAAAACTCGAGTGCAACAGTGAAAGTGCAGACCAAATGCAAAATGCAACAGTGAATATCATGGCAATGTGTCAAAGCATTTGTGTCAAAGCGAACAATGTCGAATACATAAACAAGTGTGGCATCTGTTACAGTGAAAAAGAAAAGTGCAGAGATGAACGCAGATAAGGATGCAGACGTGCCAAAAGAATCAATGCCGTGTAAAGTCGAAAGCATCAGTGGATGGACGAAGTTCAACATTGCAGAGATGACCGAAGTAAAATGTTAATCAAGACGAAATCAATTTCAAAACTCAAGTGCGTATCTGTATTCTTTGAAATAGTCAAAGTAATCAAAAAAAATGGAAAGTTTTAATGCCGTATGAAACAAGAAAATCGAACGCAACAAAATTAAAGCCGTGAGCATCAAGTAGTAAGTATATCAGGAAAGCCGTGTGTATCAAGTTGTAAAAAATTAGGAAAGTGATGAAGTCGCAAGTGAATACAAATGAATCAAGTGATTCGAATTCATATAAATACTGAACCAAAAATCTCATCATCGGCATCGAGTTTGAGTTCGAAAATCACAAAAGCACAAACAAGCAAAGAGATTACATACCGCAACAGTGAACTCGATCAAAAGAAGCAGCTGCAAATAATTCGCAATCTCGAAGCCCACCAAAAACAATCATAAGCGAAGTAGTAAGCAAGGGCAACAATCGATCATCAGAAATCGAGGACGAGCAAGAGCCAAAAGCCCTAATTCTCAAAAGAGCCGAAGCCCTAATTTCAGAAAGACGACGAAGTCACCATTATTCTCACAAGCAAAGGAACGGGCCAAGCAAAAGAAAAGGGAATGGGCAAATTCAATCGGGCCGGCGTGTTTTATGTTAAAGGGGCTTTAGTTATTTAGGGTTTTAATTAAAGGGGTTTTCTTTATTTTTAATTTGAGCAAAAATTACGGATTCACAATTGTATTTTAATTTTTGCTCCTGTTTTTGTTTTGAAGTTGTTTTTCCTTTTCGAGTCAAAGAATTTGTGAATCACCACCTAGGTTGTAGGTAGTGTCAGATTGTCTAGTTAGAATTAGTTCAGTGAGCAGGGTGTGCGAGTTTGCAAAACTCTATAGGCGGAGCAGAGTTCGCGAGTGAGCGAAACTCTATAGACGGAGCAGGGTGTGCGAGTCTATGAGAGTGTTTGTGAGCGGAAGCAAAAGGGTTTGCGAGTCTAGTAGAGTGTTTGTAAGCGGGATACAGTTTAATTCTAATAGAAATCTGGGAATGCAGCAATAGGCAGGGGTTGCCGAAACTGGGTAAATTTTGTGTGTCATTTACTTTTCAGCATATTTATTTCTGCAGTTTGTTTCTGTGTTTAATTTGAGAAAATTTTCTATAACCCTATTCACCCCCCCTCTAGGGTTAATCTAGATCCTACAGGTCGTGCCGATCCACATCGCTCGGCACGCTGAACCTAACTACAACTTCACTCCAGTGCTTCTTCTCCAATGTCATTCGACATGAGGAAGTCATACCGAGCCACATCATCACGTCTTCCTCTAAATCCCTCCTTCAAACAAACTAAACATCTTCCTAGATGGCCAATAGACCATAACTTCAACTCGCACGTCGCCCTCTTCCATCCTTCACTCCATCTAATCCTAAGGCTTCTTTAAACCTCGAATCCACCTTCCTAATCTACACGATTATCATTGTTTGTGGGTTAAAGGAAGGGCGTGGGTTCGAGTTTTGTCTTAAGTCCCTAATTAGTGAGAGTCAAACGAATGAAGAGATAGTACCTAGAAGAAGGGGGCGAAGTCTGATGGAGTGTTCGAATTGGAAGTAGAGATCTACTCGGGCTTGCTGTTGAAGGCAATCGAGGAGTAACCAAAGGAACTCGGAGACGAAAGGAGTTGTTGAGATGTTGACAAGGGTTTGGGAGGAGGCAAGTTCGTAAATTCTGTAGTGTGGAGGTAAAAAAGAAAAAAGAAAAAGAAAACGAAGTGCTGATTTTTATAGGGGGAAGAAAATAAGGTGAAGGGGCAATGACAGGAAGAACCGGTCAAGGCTCAATGTCGTTCGGCATCCAGGTGTCGCTCGGCATCCAATCTCATTCGGCATCTGCATGTCGTTCGGCATCCAACATCTCGCTCGGCATTCGGGAAAACGCTATCGAAAAGACAAAGCCAAGGGTTTAAGAGGATCAAGGAGTGCTAATGGTTCAAAGCGCATCATGTTTATCCACATGATACACTTTGGGGGGGGGGGGAAGTGTTACCCAGTGGCCTGACCAGGTAATCAGAGACTTGATGTAGAAGCCTCATTCAGCATAAAGGGTCGTTCGGCACTGCAGGATCGTTTGGCACAACAGGGTCGTTCGGCACAGCAGGGTCGTTCGGCACAGCTAGGTCATTCGGCACAGCTGGGTCATTCGGCACAGCTGGGTCGTTCGGCACAACTGGGTCGTTCGGCGAAGCAGGGTCGTTCGGCATCTATCCTCATTCGGCATGAACCTTATTTGGCATTCATGTTTCGTTCGGCATTCGTGCCTTGTTCGACATTCATGCTCGCTCAGCATTCCTGCCTCGTTTGGCATTCTAGCCTCGTTCGACATTCATGCCTCGTTCGGCATTCCAGCCTCGTTCGACATTTATGCATCGTTCGACATTCCAGCCTCGTTCGACATGAAGCCTCGCTCGGCATTTCTCCTTACAAAGCATAACAAGGTCATGTGACATTTGTGGCTAGGAACGCAGATGTCACTCGCCACGGGTCATGGTATCTCACTCCTAGGCCCAAGAGGGAAGTCCAACCCATCTTCGTCTATAAATAGAAGGGCAGGGGCACAGTGAAATGGACCTTTTTTCGAGAACACTGGGGAGACTCTTCCGCATTCAAGACTCATTCTTTTTACTTAGCAACTGTATTCAAATAGTTGGTGTACGGATTATATCTGTAATCAATTGTTGAGTAAAGCAATAAAGATTAACTTCAAAGTGGACGTAGGCAGATACGCCAAACCACTATAGATCTGGTGTTCTTGTCTTTGCATTTAATCTTGCATACGGTGCTCTGTTTAAATTTACTTTCTTCATTAATCTCTCTACACAATCTTTCTTAAGGGTGTTACTGACCAATTCTGGTGCTAACAAATAGCATTAGGAGGAACTTAAACAAATTTCGATATTGTTTCAAAAATCCTCAACTCTCTAATGGATGTGTGGAAACGAAAGGTCTTAGTATTGGAGAAGCTAACAACATTTCAACCATTAAACCAGAGGAGTTGATAGAAAATCTAATGTCTTATGAATTTAATCTCCAAGCAAAACAAGTATAGGCTCATTATAAGAAGAATATAGCATTTCATGAAGAAAAAGATGAATTAGATTCAGATGAAGAAGATATGACGTTCATTGCCAAAAATTTCATTTTTTTTAAAATTTGAAAAGAGAATTTTTTAGAAATAACAAAAACAGCTCCAGCAACAATAACAACACCAAGAAACCATCATCATCCGCTCTAGAATATTATGAATATCACAAGAAAGGCCACGTCAAGAAAGACAGTCCTAAGAAAAAGTAAGAAAAACATAAGCACAAGAAAGAAAGATTCAAGAAGAAAGTCTTCTCTGTCACTTGGGAAGATTCAGAATCATCATAGTCAGATAGTGACTTAGACAGTGATACAAAATAAGCCAACGTATGTTTTATGGCCATAAAAGATGAGGTGAGTGATCTAATTTTTGATGATTTATCAGAAATAAACTCAGAATTACTTGATAAACTAAAAGACATCAAAAAAAGTACAAATAATCTCTTGAAAAACTGAATAGAACTAAAATTGAAGTATATATTTAAGAGATGAGAAACAAATCTTAGAAGAAGAACTTGAAGTTACTCAAGAATCTTGTTCTAATATTACATCTCAACTCTCAATGTTAAGTCAAGAGATAGAAACTCAGAAAGAAAGGAATGACGCTCTGTTAATTGAAAATTATGATCTTAAAGCTAATGTCAAGTTTTTAGAATTAGATATCTCTAGTCTTAAAACAAAGTTAGATGATATTACTAAAAATGTCTCTAATTTTAACAAAGGCAGGAAAAATCTTTCTAAAATTATAGAAAATTCTAAAATTCTTTCAAATAAAAGAGGACTAGGATATAGGCAATCTTCTAAAGTTATTCCAAAGAAAAAGAATTCTTATATAAAAGGAGTAATAATAAAATTGAAAAACCTAGTTCAAAATTTTTAAATTTGACTAAATTAATTAAGATATGGGTTCCTGAAACAAATAATTCTTTGATTAGAGATAAATATATAATTTTTTTTATAAAAACTATTCATAAAAACAAAGATTTTATTTTCAAAAGGAATTTTGAAGCCTCTTTGATTTGGCTTCCTAAGACCTAACTCTAAGGACCCAAATAAAATGGTGGGTACCAATGTTCATTCTATATTTTTTGTAGGTAACACTTAAAAAGAGAGAAAATTGGATATTGGATAGTGGTTTATCATTGACATTGTTATAATACATATTATCTATATTGAGAACTCTCCTTTTTTTTGATGACAAAGGGGAAGAAAAGATATCGTTTAATAACTATTCAAAGGAATGTAAAAGCATAGATTTAGGGGGAGATATAACGAGCATAATAGCAAGTATATACTCAAGGGGAGAAATAGATCAACAAAGCTTGTTGAGATTCGTTCATAGCAAATGGAATTGTCATCATCAAAAAGGGGAAGAATGTTGGATCTTAGGTTTTGATTACTGACATGACAATAATTCACGAATCTATGATTACTACAACATCCAAACTCAACGACTCAAAATGTGGTTCGTATAGTTATATATTTTAACAAGAGTCATGAAATGTGTATATTGAGTCTAGTCTAGTCGCTTTTTTAAAATATTTCCTCAAGAATCACCAATCTCAGTCATTCATATTCACATATAAACTTGCATTTAAATTTAAAACATGTTTCGATTTCGAATGCACTCATTCTTAACTGAACTACATTGTTCATTCGACTGACCATGTGCTATTAGTCAACTGAATCAGTATATATATTTTTATATATAACATGGACCAGTCGACTGAGTCTGTGCATATGACTTGTGCACTTTTTAAATTCAATCGAGTGACCAAGCACGTTCAGTCGACTGAATCCTGGAACAGTCGAAAATTACGAATAGACACTTCTCTATCACAAAGGTTATCTTCTTTCCTAAGTGTTGCATCCATTAGCTTTTCACAAAGAACTATTACTAAAGGTTGTAACTCATGATACACTATAAATGCACTCAAGTTTCAATGATCAAATCACCTAATTTCTGTCATCTTTCTTGATCTAACGAGTATAGCATTCTTGATTCTATTGCTTACAAAAATTTATACAATCATTGCTTACAATCTCACTTCCAAATCTCATAATCAATTATAGTCTTCCTATTCTTTATACACACACAATTATATACATCATTCTTAAGGAAAAGATTATAGGAAGGGTGTACTACATGTGACAAAACCGTGTTATTCAGAACGCACAAAGTCAAGTTAATAAAGTTTGTAAGAAAGTCCTGTTTGGTTTCTCAGCTGGTCAAGTCCCGTTGCTCAAGCGGTCAAGTCCTGTTTTGTTGCTCAAGTGGTGTAATACCCATTCCTCCAGGTTAAGTGAGGGTTGCTAGCTTTAATTCCAGAAGGAGTCTGGGACGGGACGTATAACGGGAGTTCGAACCAGTATAAAATTTCCTGGTGTCATTTTACTTTACTGCTATAATTTTCCGACATGTAACGACCCGGAATTTTTGATTCTAAAAATTCCAAATAGTTAAGGAAAAGATGAAAGAGATAGAAGAAAAAAAGAAACATAAATACCAAAACACAGATTCTCACATTCGCAGCAGATCAAAATATAATGTCAAATAAATAGCAGTTATACAAAGGAAAACAGTACTTGCCAAATTACACTTTAATACATATCACAGTTACAATATTTGCGCAACACCGGGCAGTTAAATTCAACATGCCCCAGATAGATACAATAAATCATAGCGGAAAACACTCTATACGTTCCTGCCATCCAGCTCGCCTCCTGAGCTCCAGAGCGTCCTTACCTAAAATAGCTGTAATACTCGGTCTGACCCGGGTGTTACTTCACTAGTTATTTATTATATTCCATATTACTTGATCCTATAGCACAATCACTTACGAAAAATTATCAGTTATTGTAGTTATTTTTTTTGATATTAATATATATATGATTATTTAACAATACATATTTATAGAGTTGTGATTTTAGTAAAAGATATAATTGGATTTAAATACCTATCTCAAATTGGAGCAAAAACTTATCAACAAAAATTTGGAAGAGATAGAAGAACTTGGCCGAATACAAATATTCAAGCAACATATATTAATGGAGAGGAATATTTCAAACAAGGAAATTTTAGGAAAAATATCATATAGAGAGAAATATTAATCTAAATATGAAGACTTTAAAGCAGCGAATATTCCAACCAATACAACTCTCTATATAATGTATTTATTTTGTTATCAAAAGATTTAATATCAAGACCAAAAAGGAAATTGCCATTATTTAGTGGATACAAAATCAATGAGAAGGGAAATATCATTCTCAAAGGTCATATATGGATTTAAAGATCATAAAAAAAAGGAAAAAAATCATTCAAGAGATTCTCAAGCAATATTTGATTCAGCTAGCGCATCTCTATATATTGCAAAACATTCTCTTTGTTAAATATCAGGTACAACAACAAGAAAAGAAAGGAGAAAAGCTTCATTGAAGGAATTTCATATCAAATCTCCATCTGATTAAACAAAATACACAACTCCTCTTCTTTTTTGATATCTCATCTAAGAGTTATCTTTTACATACAAAAGGTCGACAACCAAAAACACCTTAATTCCAGACCTAAAGTCCAACACCAATGATGACATCATCTATGTAGCGTCTTTCAACTAGAGGCGTTCTCAACCACTACTATCTCCAATCATCTCAAAGTCCGACTGGAGTTTGTTTTCAGAGAATGAGGAAGAAACGTTAATTGAGGGGAATTGATTTCTTTTGGAAGCTTCACAAGATTATAGGAGGAAAAGAAAATTTTCTTCGGTCCCTAAATTTTACTATATGCACATTGAGCATTTATATTCTATTGTAATTTTTATTTTGCAATTTTCTTTTTGAATTTTGAACTCTAGATTTTCTAGGTTAAGCTACGTGTTGTAGTTCAGAGATTCTGATCTTAAGGCATTGAGTTCACGTAGGGTTACTAGGCATAGGATTAATATATTCAGGGTAGAAATGAGTGTGAGTTTATAGCGTTGTAAGCGTCGAGTATATAATTCTAGTAGTAACTTTAGGGGCAGAAGTAGGTATTAGGCCGAAGCTGAGTATATCCATATGTTATTTACTTTTCGCATTTACCTTTTTGCATTATTTATCTATTTATCTAAGGAATATTTTAAATACCATATTCACCCCCACTAGAGTATATTGCATGATCCTAACAAGTGGTATCAGAGCGGGTCGTTAGAAAAAAAACCCTGATATCATATCTTACCCTAGCTGATGTAGTTTTAGCGAGATTTAATCTGATAGTCCACTTATTTTTAACGGAACAGATTTTTCAAATTGGAAATTTACAATAGAATTTTATTTAAAATCTAATAATTTTAAAATGTGGGATATTATTGAAAATGGCTTTGATACGACAGATAAGAATAATATTTCATTTAATGCTAAAGTTATGAATATTCTTATCTCTTTTATTAATAGAGCCGAATTTAACCATATCTCCCATTGTTTGACTGCGTAGGAAATTTAGAGCACTCTCGATGCAGAATATGATGGAAAAGTCAACAACAGTGAAAAATTCACCAGAGCTGATACAAGATCAGAGGCGTGCTTGACAGTATTCACCAAAAATGATATGGCCGATGAAAGTGAAGATGGCAGTGATGATGACGCAACAAAAGATGAGATAAGCAATTTTTCATTTAAAGATTTAGTTCTTTTATGCCATAAATTGACTAAAACCATTGATGATCTTGAATTGAAAAATAACAAATTTAAAAGCGAAAATTTAAAACTTCGCTTGAAAAAATGATAAATTAGAAAACGTGCTTGAAAATATCAAGAAAATTGAAAATTTTGGTTGTGAAAAATGTTTGAAATATGAAATTGTAAATTTTGTTTATGAATTTTTTTTAAAATAAAAAATTAATTTCAATGAAAAATTTCAAAATCTTAACAGTGAAATTCTGATTTTAAAGACAAACAAAATTGCGTTAATCTACAAGAATAGAATTTTACAAAAAGTGTTAAAGATTTTTAAGATGTTTGAAAAGTTCAAACGCGAAAAAATGTGAAAATTTTGAAAATTAAATTTGGTAAAAGTTGAGATGATTCTAGATAGGTTAGACAATGAAATCCAAAAGCTTAAAAATCTTGAATGTGGTAAATGTGCGGACTTCAAAACAGAATTGACTGAAATTAAAGCAAAATTCAAAACCCTTGAAATTGAAAATGCGATTTTAAAAAAACAAAAAAACTGAAATTGGTTGAATAAATAATGAATGGAAGAAAGAGATTGAGAAAATCAAGTTTTTGAAAAGCATGAATTTGAAAAGTGCCAACGTTTTGAAATTGAGATGCTTGATGTTAAGGCCAAAATTAAAGAGCTCTAAAAAGAAAATACGATTTTAAAGAGGAATGATTTTGTAAAAAGAGATAATATTTTTAGTCATTGTTCTAAGCTAATAAACCAAAAAAATCTTTTAAAATCCAAAGTTAATGAACTCGAGTTGATTATTCAAATTTTTTGCACAAGAGATCGTTTAATATGTTATTAGGAAATCAACTCTTTGTGAATAACATAAAAAGATTTGGGTTTGAAAAGTGTATAAACAATCGACCATTGACATACATAGGAGGGGAAGTGTGTTCCCAAAATGTTTGAAATGTGGCAATATTGGACATAATTATAACAATTGTCGAAATAGGAATATAAATAGATGAGTAAAACAAGTTTGGCTCCCTAAGGAGATTGTTGTTAATATTAATGGTCACTTATGCATGCAAATTTGGATACCAATAATTTCAAATACAAGCAAAAGTGGTCTTACATCCCTTTCTAGGCCACTCACTTCTTCTTCTAATATGTAGGTACGAAGACGGGCTACGGAGCAACTACGATGGAGACAGATTTTAAGCTGTTCTACGTTTTGATAAGCGATAATTGGTAATGTTCCTTAGAATAGGAAAATAGGGTAGAGGTCGGTGTACTTTAGACAACAATGGTAAGCACATACACAGCTTCAAAGATGATTTCTAGGGAGAAATTCAAGCGTTGGAACCAATACAATCGACATTTTAGAATGCGTAGAACGCTTTTTTGATGGTGCTTATTTTTTGTGCTTAATTCTGATGATGAGATTCACAAGTGGCGACTGAGTTATCATTTTTCACCACCACTGACAAATCAAGTGTAACAAGTAGTATTTGAGATATCATTGTTTGCTATAGGCAGCCTAGAATACAAGTGGTATCATGGTAGGTTAACTTGTTCTTTATTTTCAGAACATCTAGTTTGAATTAGAATTTATATGATTTCTCTAGTATGATAATTTTAATGGTTAATATGTCTCACAATTTTATTTTATCAAATATATTCTATTTTCATCCACATATGGAGAGCTTGCATTTTTTGTTGTTGTTTTATACCTTAAAAAATCCTAAAACATTTTGTTTCTTTAGATATTTTTCTGAAAGTTGAAAAAAAATCCAAAATATGTTTTTTCTTTCTTATAGGTTTTTTTGCTCTCCATATTAATTCATGATTTGAATATTTTGAAATGAGATACTTTGGCTGTATTTTTTACATGAGTTTTCAATGGGAATTTTTTTGAGAGGTCTGATTAGAAAATCTTTTGACTTGAAAATTTGATATTAAATCTTCTGAGAAGAGCTTTAGTTTTCTACACTTGACATGATTTTTTGTAAAATGAAAATTTTGAACTTTGAGATGAATTTCTTAAAATGGGTTTATTGGTGTTCAATACTTGAAATGTTAAATTTGATTTTTAGAGAAATTTTTTTATGCTTTGTGAAGAAATTTTCTAGTTTGAGCCTTTGATTTTTTGCTGATATTAATGTGTATACCCTTTGACCATATTCTCCTCTTTACACAAATAGCTTTAAAACAAATTCATACTGTATGTTCAAGGATAGAATACAAAACCAAAAATATTTTTGAGGTATTTATAAAGGATTTACTTTTGACATCATATCACGATCATTTGAACTTTCTTATGTGATTTTCAAAAGTATTTATATTGATTACATAGATGACTAAGATTATTTTATTTTGTACTTGATTAAATAATGACGTTATGATATTTTTGATAATCCAGCATACGTTACAATTTCTATTTTGACTATTGCATAACCCACATCATCTTTGAATCTACCATTTGATGATCATGTTCTATTGACTCACCTTATTTTTTTTTTCATAATTATTCTTGTTTTTGTATGAGTTGGCTAAATTGACACACTCAAATTTACCGTTGAAAGTCCATGAAAAGTAATTTTTTTAAATTATAGACTCCCTAAGCCCTAACATGCCTAAAAAATAGGTGTGTCGGTACTCGTTAAGTAACACCCACCCTCATCAAAGAGACCTCGCGACAATGTATAGATGAAAGGTTCTTAATCTCATATATGATGGGTTAAAGATAAAACTTTTTCTAACTTGATTTAATAAGAATAAGATATTTAATTACATAACATCTTATAGGCTATGTCATTTGAACCCTGCTACATATAACTACACATATTTTTATCACTCTCTTCTGCTCATGGATATGACTTTAATCGACATAGTTACTATAGTTTATGGTTGATTTTTCATTAAATATTTATTGACATATTTTCATAGAGTTTCATTATTAAGAATTACTTTATCATCGTGTTAATTTGATATTTATACTTTTGATGAAAACAAAAGGGGGAGAGAGCGGTTAAGATTTGTTTACATTATGAATTCACTATTCATATTGAAAGAAATATATCAATTTAATATTTTATTCTAGAACATATATACAACATATATAGGGGAGCATATTAACAAAGGGAGCATGTTATATATATATTAAACATTGTGTTATGATTTGGTTTTATGATCTTGAGTATACATTCAACACAAGTTACACTTGACAAATCTTAACATGTTGTTTGTTATCATCAAAAGGGAAAGATTGCTAAGTATACGTCTATTTGATTATAATAAACAAAAATTTAATTTTGATTTTGCTTTCAGAGTGTTTTACAATTTAAAAATCATCACAACACAATTTTGCTTTAAATTAAATTGACATCCATTACATTTGATATGCCAAATTGACATATATTACATTTCACATATCTATTTTTATTTGTAAAAATAATATGTATTTACTATTATCAAAGGGGAAATATCGTCAAGTATTGATGTAACATCCCGGAATTTGTGACAATATCAATTTAATAATCTGTAGTTAAAATTAAATTGATATTGATATTCTGATAATAATTATTCAGATAAATTTAACAATCTTCTTCAATAAATATTTAAATTGGTTATTTTATCTTTTAAATGATATAAATTGATTTCTATTTACAATATAAATATATGGTTCATATTTTAAATAAATTGGTATTGTTTTAAATTTAGAATAATTTAACAAATTGGTTTTATGGCTTAATAAAATGAATATTTTGTAAAATGATTTTAATTTAATAATAAGATTATTAAAACAATATTAATATTGTATTGTCTTTATAAATAAGTTTTGAATAAGAATTTGTAATTTTTATTTCAAATTGAATTTATATGTATAACTTGATTTGAAAAATAATTGAATTTGAATTTAGTTTGAATTTAAATTCAAAGTATAAATTTTAAATTGTTTAATTGTTTTAATTTTTATATGTATAAGTTTCATTTGTAAACATGTTTTGTTTTCATTTATAAATTTATACACATATTCAAATTTTAACTAACAATTTAAATTAAGCTAATACATGCATTAACTTGTAAATAAATACTAATTACATTTAAAGGAAATACATGTGTTAGATTCATATGCATTTAAATTGACAAGTGTTGTAAAAAAATTGACAAGTGTAAATTTTAGTTTTATTTTTCTTTTCTTTTATTAAAACCTGAAATACATTAAGTTGAACTTGCATCTTCATTTCCATATTGCAGTTGCATTTTCCTGAACCAAAGAAATCTGCATTGTCTCAAAATTCAGCAAACCTGCATATTAAATTCTTCTTCAAAGTTTAAAATTTGCTTGCAAATTGCAAGTTAAAACCCCTCCTCAAAAAATCAATCTGCATATTCCTTCTCTACAAAATCAAATACCCTCTTCAAAATTCTGAGGCCTGCATATTCAAATCCAAACCCTGTACAAATTTGACCTCTTCAAAATCAAATGAACCTGCATATCTCAAAATCAATAGATGTCTGCAAAATTCAACAATCAAGCTGCATTTATTCACCAATGATCTGCATGCCACCTGAAAGCAGAAGAGCACATCTGCATTTTTAACAAGCCTGCATTTGTTTTCTGGAAAATTCAAAGCTGAGCTCTGCATTTTTTTAAGGTGAGTAATTTAAACCTTTAACTGTAATTTAGGATTGCATGTTAATGTTAGATATAATTTAGTAATGTTGTGTGTTGGTGTGTGCATGTTTGTCTATGCTCTGTTATGATTCTAAAACTCAACTTCCTATTTAAAGGAATCCTCCAAAATATTGTTTAAATTTTGTGTTAATATCTGTTCTTAAAATAATTGAAATTGTTTAATTATTATAGATTAGAATCAAAATATTTTTAGGTGGAAAGATTGACTGCCTGGAGTTTTAATTTGAAACTTAAGTAAATAAATTTGTATATATACAGGATGATATCTCTGTAACACAGAAACATCATGAGATCTTTAACAAACTTAAACATGTTTAACTTGTAATGCAGTATCAGGTAACAAAATTTATTACAAAAACATGAATTTTTAAACTAACAATTTGTAAATTTGGGTGTTAATTCAAGTAACAATTTTAAATTGAACTAAAAATTGAAATTTAGCAAGTTCATGAAATCTGTGACTTGAGATGTTTTAGAATTCTTCTGAGCAACAGAGGAAGAATGGGAGATGCTGAGAATAATCAGAAATAGGGATATAATTTATTAGAATTGATGCAGTTTTGGTTTTCAGAATATAACCCTAGTTTTGTATGGGTTTGTGCATTGAGATGATTTGAAGTGTAGGGTTGACCAAGTGCTTTGGTGTTTGGGATATGGGTAGAGGGTGTGTAGAAGTGTTCGTGGCCGGAGAGGTTGGATGTCAGGTGGTCGGAGGGGAGAGTGTTCACTGTTGACATGTTTTGAATAAAAACCTATAAAATTTTTTTCCAGGTTTTGAAATTTTGGGGGTGAAGTTTGATTCTTGGATTTTGTTCGAACTGGTGATTGTGTTAGGGTATTGAGGGGTTGTTGGTTGTGGTTTGATCACCTGAGATGATCGGCAGAGGTTGCGGTGATGAAATCTCTGGTGATGTTTGGGTTTTTGGGTATTGCAGGGGAGATATTTGAATTTGCTCGAAGTAGTAGGGCATTTAGCTCGGGAAAGTTAGGTATAAAGCTCGAAGTAAAATTAGGGGAGGACTCGGGTTGAACTTTGTTATTTCCAGGTTTGAAAGCCTGTATAAAATCTGGGTTTTTTTGAAATTTAAAATCTGGGTTTTAAATATTGTAAATTCTGTAGATTTATTTAAAGTAAGGATTAAGTATAAATTCAAATGCAAGTTTGAATTTTAGATTCAAATTTAAATCCCAGGTTTTGAAATAAAAGTTTAAATTCTTAACTTAATTAACTATTTCAAATTGGTAAATAGTTGAAATTTTAAATAATGAAGTTTTTAAAAATGTGAAGTAAGATTTAAAGACAAATTTTAAAACTGGAAATCTGAGTTTGAAATGAACTTCACTTCAAACTTAAAAGAAGATTTAAATTTGAAAGTTTAAACTAAGAATGAATTGAGTTTCTAAAATTTTTAAAAATGAATTTAACTCCAAATTCTTATGATTCCATTTTTTTTAAGTCAAACCTTTGTTTTGACTTGTAAATTTTAAAAAGTTTTGAATTTATTTAAAATTTTGATAAGTTTAAAATTATTCTATTTTAAACTTGAAATTTAAATTGAAATTTAAAGGTAATTTCAAAAGTACTTTGTTTTGAATCAAATTGTTTTAAAAATAATTAAGTGATGTTTTATTTTGAAAATTTGATTAAGATTTATTAATAAGGTAATTAAGATTAATTAATTAATTTAATTAATTAATTAATTAAATTTGGAATTAATAATTGATTAATGATTAATCAATTTGGAATTAGGATCATTAATTAAGTTATTAATTAATGATAAATGAATAATAATTTTGTAATTAAGTTTTAAATTAAGGTTAATAAATTTAATAGTTAACTGTAATTAATGATTAAAGATAATTTAAATGGTAATTAATTTAAGTTAATTACTTTATAAAATAATTTGAGGATGGTTAATGAAGGTCATTAACCATGATTATTTAACAATTAATTAATGTAGTTAATTTTTATAAATAATTAGATTAATTAATTTAATAATAGTTAATTGTAAATGGTTTGAGTATAATTACTTAATAAAGAAATTAAGGAATTAATTACTTAATGTAATTAATTTAATTTAATATGATTGTTTAATTTAATTAATTAAGTTTAATTAATTTTAAACACTTGAGTTTTATAAATAATTACTTTATGTAATTAATGTTTTGGAAATTACCTGGTTAAGTAATTGTTTAATAATTACAGATTGTAATTAAATGGAGATGTTTAAGTATGAAGTAATTTGGATTAATCATTTAATAATTAATCAAGGTATTAATTAAGAAATTAATTTAAGGATAATTAATTTGGTTTAATATGGTAATTAAGTTAGTTAGTTACTTGGAGTAATTAATTTAAGGAATAATTAAGGATTATTAATTATTTTAATTAATGATGTAATTAAAGATGATTAATTATGATTAATTAATCAATAATAGATAATTAAGGAATTAATTAAAGTAATTAAAGGTTAATTACTGTTTGTTTGAGAATAATTAATTTGAGAAATTAATTGAGGATAATTACATGAATGTAATTAAGGGTAATTAATCAAGAGTGATTAGATAAAGTAATTTATGATTGATTAATTGATTGTAATCAATTAAATGGATAAGTAAGCAAGTTATAATTTGAGGAAGTAATTAATTTAATTTAATTTAAATTAATAAAAGATGAAGTAATTAATTTAATTCATTTTAAATTAATTAAAGATTAGTGATAGTTAATTTAATTCATTTTAAATTAATTATATTGATGATGAATGAAGCATTTGCTTATGTATGAATGGATGTCATTGATTGACTTGGTTGCTTTGTGATCTCAGTAATGAGATGAATAATATTGTGTGGTATGTATGTTTGATTGTATTGTGATGGTAACATAGGTTATCTATTGTGATGGTGATATATGGAATATCTATATGATATTGATGATGTGGGTTACCTGTTATGTGATAATGTTGATTATCAGTTATGATTGTAAGTTATCTATCTGTGTGTATATAGATACTATAATTGAATTGTTTTAAACCTTTAAAACAACTTGGACCCTAAAAGACACGCTTTGGTTTTCGATGAGACCGGGATCGGGTTTCCATATTGGATATCCGAAAACCACATCGATTCCAAATAACGTTAGGTCGTGAATTCAAAGTGGAGCTTTGTGAAGACTCGAGGTATAAGGACTATGAGTCAGTAAAACTCTGTGGGTGATTCCGTAATGAGTTGACGGAATTAGTTCTTATAGATTCTAGATGGTGAATTAGAGTGCAAGGGTTATTGTCGTTAACTCTGAGGGTGATTCCAAAATGAGTGTAACGAGATAATGCCTTCGGTTTCGTTCGAACCCGGAACGAACTTGTATGGATTGAATGCTTTCAGAACATCGTCAGGTGGACGATGAGCATTCTAAGTGATATGTCCTATAAAGGTAATCGTAGCCTCAAGCCTCATCAACCGGGAATGGCTAAAACAGGGGAGGTGCAGCAAAGCTTCGTGGGCCGCGCCCACTGGAGGGCAAGGTTTATCCCTGTCTAGAAGTCCCTTTATATTCGGCTGTGTGGGTGGTTGCTAGCTACAACCACGAGGTTGTCTTGTTCGAAACTATTCGGTAAGGAATGGGTCCGGCTTTGTGTTGCAGAGGATCGGGAGTGATCCTCGGTACGTTGATCTAGGCCACGTACTATGACGGGCGGTACCCCAGTAGCCCTGCCATTGATGGAATCCAAAATCCAATAAGTGTCGTACGTATTAGTTGTGCCCAACTATGTTGGAACGTGAGATGTAAGCATTCCAGCTATTTCTGTATTTTACTTTAAAACCCTAGACACTATTATAATATCATCGGATTTCCTATCAAATGTTTTGGTTAGCGTAAGGTAAAAACTTTTCCATGTTTATGTGTGGGAAGTCTTACGTGATACCTTTCTTTTCAAAAGGTTTTTGAAAGTTAAGCAACTTTAACCTGTTACTCACACCAGACCCATGTCTGACCCGGAGTTTATTTTTGTTTTTCATAAACTCTTGGGTACTCAAATTTTTATGAGTAGTCAAGGGAATTCAGGTTAGGATTCAGGTTAGCTTTGACGAATTGTGGAGGAGCAAAGGAGCAGGAGGCTTCCGCGTGTAGATATATATAGAGTTTTCCGCTGTGTGTTCTCTGAGTTGTTGTCTTTGAGTTGTATAACTAGACAGGTGTTTATAACTGTCTAGTATGTGTTGTATATCTGTGTACTCTGATATTGTTGTAAACTATGTAATATTTATGTTATTAATATAATTTATTCGTTCCGCTGTGTAGATTCTGATGTGTTGTTTCTTTCTTCTCTTCTTTCTATTCTATTTTCTATCCCTTTCTTTCTTAAAAGATGATGCGATTTTCCGGGAGTGGGAAGTCGGGTCGTCTCAGTTGGTATCAGAGCATTAGGTTGAGTGAATACCTAGGCTCTGTAGTGGTGTCTTTCTTGAGAGAGCGTATTTGTAATTTTTAATATACATACATACATACATACATACATACATATATATATATATATATGTATGTATGTATGTATGTATATTTATTTCTACCTATCTGTTGGGTTACCTGTTCAGGTTTTCCAACATAAGTTATAAAGGTAGATGGGGTAGTAGTGTGTGTAACACGATTACTACCATTGATTGAAGTTTGAATGTTTGAGGTTGGAGGTGTTTTGTTGAGACTGTAGACCTAATACCGTCTCGAGTGAGTTCTGTAGTGATAAAAAACTTCATTGATCTCCGAAGGAAACCTGTAAAGGTTCGGAGTCTATTTCTGAAGTTGGATGAGTAGTGTTTGGATCTGTTGGTTGAGCAGAAGTAAGTGATGGTATTTCGAATATCTTAAGGAGTAGTAGCTGCGTGATGAGATGCAATGACTATGGACGTTTCCGAAGATGTTCTCTTTGGAACAAGTTAAGGAGGTGAGTCTGCTTCGGTGTTGTGGCTGTGTTCAGCTGGAGTTTCTGTTTGTTTTGAGGTTTGAGTTTCTCGAAGAGCTTTGTTTTGGAATTCTTTGGCATCTGTGGCAGCAGTGCAGCTTGGAGTGTTCTCGGTGTTGGCAAGAGATCTTCTGGCTTAGCAGTTCTCTAGAGTGGAGTTCAGAAGCAGTCAAGTGGACCCGTCTCTTCGATGGGTTGGCTAATTAAGTTTAAGCTGTTCCGTTTAGTTAAGGAAGAACAGTTTTCTTGGATTTGGTTTGGTGGATCGCAAAACTGACTTGCGATTGTTTGAGTGTTCTCTTGGGTTATCTGAGTTTTTCTGATGTCTTCAGAGAAGTCAGAGTTTTGTTCGCATATAGAGTTTGAGCTTTCTTATCGACTGGAATTCCAGGAGTGGTACCGGTGGTTCAGCTTTTTAGAAGAGTGGTTTCTAGGAGAATTGAGTTGTTGTAGCAGCTCGGAGTTTTGGAGGAACTTCTGAAATTTTCTTATGGATTTGTTGAATCATATCTCTTGGGTGAGTTGTCCTGTTTGTGCTTGCGTTCTTCTTCAGCATTCTTTTCTACTTTGGATCAGAGTTGAGCAGCGGAAGCAGTTTGGAAGTATATCTGTTTTTCTTTCCGGACAGAAGAAGTTGTTGTCTTCTGATGTTGAGAAGTTGAGTTTGAGTTGTTGGTTTTGGTTGATCTAGAGGAGATCATTTTTGTTGTGTTGATTGGTCTAGTTTGTTTCTAGAAGCGTCAGCGAAGGTTGAGCTGATCAGTAAGTTTGTAGACAGCCCATGATCGTCTGAAGAGTTTTGTGGATAAGAGTCGGAGATTTGATCTTGGATAAGTTTTCTTCGATCTTAAGTGAGCTATAAGTTTGGGTAAGTATGAGAAGTTAGCTCTGAAGTGTTTTGGATTCTTTTCTGTGATCTTGAAGGTTAAGTAATTGATCTACAGGATTGGATTGCCAGTTTGGATAACTGGGATTCGATGAGTTTCACGTATTTTTGAGGGAGTACGTGTATGATCTATCTCTGGTTGTGGAACCAGCAGTTCTGGAGTTTTGGTTGTTGAGTCAGACTCGTTTATAGTCTGATATCTTGTCTAGTGTTATAGATATAGTTGTATAGGAGCTTTGTAGCTTCATAGTATTGATTGTTTGGATTCTCTAGAGCGAGTATCCTGGTATATATATATATATACCTGGGGAAACTCGATGAATTTTATCCATAATTTTATCTGGATAATTAGGTTTGTTTGATGGGTTGTTTTTGGTTGTTAGCATATGTTTGATATATGCTTGTGTTTTTAATTTAAAATTTAATAAGATTATTAAATTACCTTTGTTTTAAATTTCGAGGACCAAATTCTTTTAAGGGGGAAGGATTGTAACATCCCGGAATTTTTGACAATATCAATTTAATAATCTGTAGTTAAAATTAAAATGATATTGATATTCTGATAATAATTATTCAGATAAATTTAATAATCTTCTTCAATAAATATTTAAATTGGTTATTTTATCTTTTAAATGATATAAATTGATTTCTATTTATAATATAAATATATGGTTCATATTTTAAATAAATTGGTATTGTTTTAAATATAGAATAAATTTAACAAATTGGTTTTATGGCTTAATAAAATGAATATTTTGTAAAATGATTTTAATTTAATAATAAGAAATTTATTAAAACAATATTAATATTGTATTGTCTTTATAAATAAGTTTTGAATAAGAATTTGTAATTTTTATTTCAAATTGAATTTATATGTATAACTTGATTTGAAAAATAATTGAATTTGAATTTAGTTTGAATTTAAATTCAAAGTATAAATTTTAAATTGTTTAATTGTTTTAATTTTTATATGTATAAGTTTCATTTGTAAACATGTTTTGTTTTCATTTATAAATTTATACACATATTCAAATTTAAACTAACAATTTAAATTAAGCTAATACATGCATTAACTTGTAAATAAATACCTTTTACATTTAAAGGAAATACATGTGTTAGATTCATATGCATTTAAATTGACAAGTGTTGTAAAAAAATTGACAAGTGTAAATTTTAGTTTTATTTTTCTTTTCTTTTATTAAAACCTGAAATACATTTAGTTGAACTTGCATCTTCATTTCTATATTGCATTTGCATTTTCCCGAACCAAAGAAATCTGCATTTTCTCAAAATTCAACAAACCTGCATATTAAATTCTTCTTCAAAGTTTAAAATTTGCTTGCAAATTGCAAGTTAAAACCCCTCCTCAAAAAATCAATCTGCATATTCCTTCTCTACAAAATCAAATACCCTCTTCAAAATTCTGAGGCCTGCATATTCAAATCCAAACCCTGTACAAATTTCACCTCTTCAAAATCAAATGAACCTGCATATCTCAAAATCAATAGATGTCTGCAAAATTCAACAATCAAGCTGCATTTATTCACCAATGATCTGCATGCCACCTGAAAGCAGAAGAGCACATCTGCATTTTTAACAAGCCTGCATTTGTTTTCTGGAAAATTCAAAACTGAGCTCTGCATTTTTTTAAGGTGAGTAACTTAAACCTTTAACTGTAATTTAGGATTGCATGTTAATTGTTAGATATAATTTAGTAATGTTGTGTGTTGGTGTGTGCATGTTTGTCTATGCTCTGTTATGATTCTAAAACTCAACTTCCTATTTAAAGGAATCCTCCAAAATATTGTTTAAATTTTGTGTTAATATCTGTTCTTAAAATAATTGAAATTGTTTAATTATTATAGATTAGAATCAAAATATTTTTAGGTGGAAAGATTGACTGCCTGGAGTTTTAATTTGAAACTTAAGTAAATAAATTTGTATATATACAGGATGATATCTCTGTAACACAGAAACATCATGAGATCTTTAACAAACTTAAACATGTTTAACTTGTAATGCAGTATCAGGTAACAAAATTTATTACAAAAACATGAATTTTTAAACTAACAATTTGTAAATTTGGGTGTTAATTCAAGTAACAGTTTTAAATTGAACTAAAAATTGAAATTTAGCAAGTTCATGAAATCTGTGACTTGAGATGTTTTAGAATTCTTCTGAGCAACAGAGGAAGAATGGGAGATGCTGAGAATAATCAGAAATGGGGATATAATTTATTAGAATTGATGCAGTTTTGGTTTTCAGAATAAAACCCTAGTTTTGTATGGGTTTGTGCATTGAGATGATTTGAAGTGTAGGGTTGACCAAGTGCTTTGGTGTTTGGGATATGGGTAGAGGGTGTGTAGAAGTGTTCGTGGTCGGAGAGGTGGTTGGAGGGGTTGTTGGAAGGGAGAGTGTTCACTGTTGACAGGTTTTGAATAAAAACCTGTAATTTTTTTTCCAGGTTTTGAAATTTTGGGGGTGAAGTTTGATTCTTGGATTTTGTTCGAAGTGGTGATTGTGTTAGGGTATTGAGGGGTTGTTGGTTGTGGTTTGATCACCGTAGATGATCGGCAAAGGTTGCGGTGATGAAATCTCTGGTGATGTTTGGGTTTTTGGGTATTGCAGGGGAGATATTTGAATTTGCTCGAAGCAGTAGTGCATTTAGCTCGGGAAAGTTAGGTATAAAGCTCAAAGTAAAATTAGGGGAGGACTCGGGTTGAACTCTGTTATTTCCAGGTTTGAAAGCCTGTATAAAATCTGGGTTTTTTTGAAATTTAAAATCTGGGTTTTAAATATTGTAAATTCTGTAGATTTATTTAAAGTAAGGATTAAGTATAAATTCAAATGCAAGTTTGAATTTTAGATTCAAATTTAAATCCCAGGTTTTGAAATAAAAGTTTAAATTCTTAACTTAATTAACTATTTCAAATTGGTAAATAGTTGAAATTTTAAATAATGAAGTTTTTAAAAATGTGAAGTAAGATTTAAAGATAAATTTTAAAACTGG
Source organism: Allium cepa (assembly GCA_030765085.1). Taxonomy (NCBI): domain Eukaryota; kingdom Viridiplantae; phylum Streptophyta; class Magnoliopsida; order Asparagales; family Amaryllidaceae; genus Allium; species Allium cepa. Next base: position 851,196,429 of record CM060938.1, read on the forward strand.
AAATCTGAGTTTGAAATGAACTTCACTTCAAACTTAAAAGAAGATTTAAATTTGAAAGTTTAAACCAAGAATGAATTGAGTTTCTAAAATTTTTAAAAATGAATTTAACTCCAAATTCTTATGATTTCATTATTTTTAAGTCAAACCTTTGTTTTGACTTGTAAATTTTAAAAAGTTTTGAATTTATTTAAAACTTTGATAAGTTTAAAATTATTCTATTTTAAACTTGAAATTTAAATTGAAATTTAAAGGTAATTTCAAAAGTATTTGTTTTGAATCAAATTGTTTTAAACATAATTAAGTGATGTTTTATTTTGAAAATTTGATTAAGATTTATTAATAAGGTAATTAAGATTAATTAATTAATTTAATTAATTAATTAAATTTGGAATTAATAATTTATTAATGATTAATCAATTTGGAATTAGGATCATTAATTAAGTTATTAATTAATGATAAATGAATAATAATTATGTAATTAAGTTTTAAATTAGGGTTAATAAATTTAATAATTAACTGTAATTAATGATTAAAGATAATTTAAATGGTAATTAATTTAAGTTAATTACTTTATAAAATAATTTGAGGATGGTTAATGAAGGTCATTAACCATGATTATTTAACAATTTATTAATGTAGTTAATTTTGTAATTAATTAGATTAATTAATTTAATAATAGTTAATTGTAAATGGTTTGAGTATAATTACTTAATAAAGAAATTAAGGAATTAATTACTTAATGTAATTAATTTAATTTAATATGATTGTTTAATTTAATTAATTAAGTTTAATTAATTTTAAACACTTGAGTTCTATAAATAATTACTTTATGTAATTAATGTTTTGGAAATTACTTGGTTAAGTAATTGTTTAATAATTACAGATTGTAATTAAATGGAGATGTTTAAGTATGAAGTAATTTGGATTAATTAATCAAGTTATTAATTAAGAAATTAATTTAAGGATAATTAATTTGGTTTAATATGGTAATTAAGTTAGTTAATTACTTGGAGTAATTAATTTAAGGAATAATTAAGGACCATTAATTATTTTAATTAATGATGTAATTAAAGATGATTAATTATGATTAATTAATCAATAATAGATAATTAAGGAATTAATTGAAGTAATTAAAGGTTAATTACTGTTTGTTTGAGAATAATTAATTTGAGAAATTAATTGAGGATAATTACATGAATGTAATTAAGGGTAATTAATCAAGAGTGATTAAATAAATAATTTATGATTGATTAATTGATTGTAATCAATTAAATGGATAAGTAAGCAAGTTATAATTCGAGGAAGTAATTAATTTAATTTATTTTAAATTAATAAAAGATGAAGTAATTAATTTAATTCATTTTAAATTAATTAGAGATTAGTGATAGTTAATTTAATTCATTTTAAATTAATTATATTGATGATGAATGAAGCATTTGCTTATGTATGAATGGATGTCATTGATTGACTTGGTTTCTTTGTGATCTTAGTAATGAGATGAATATTATTGTGTGGTATGGATGTTTGATTATATTGTGATGGTAACATAGGTTATCTATTGTGATGGTGATATATGGAATATCTATATGATATTGATGATGTGGGTTACCTGTTATGTGATAATGTTGATTATCAGTTATGATTGTAAGTTATCTATCTGTGTGTATATAGATACTGTAATTGAATTGTTTTAAACCTTTAAAACAACTTGGACCCTAAAAGACACGCTTTGGTTTTCGATGAGACCGGGATCGGGTTTCCATATTGGATATCCGAAAACCACATCGATTCCAAATAACGTTAGGTCGTGAATTCAAAGTGGAGCTTTGTGAAGACTCGAGGTATAAGGACTATGAGTCAGTAAAACTCTGTGGGTGATTCCGTAATGAGTTGAGGAATTAGTTCTTATAGATTCGAGATGGTGAATTAGAGTGCAAGGGTTATTGTCATTAACTCTGAGGGTGATTCCAAAATGAGTGTAACGAGATAATGCCTTCGGTTTCGTTCGAACCCGAAACGAACTTGTATGGATTGAATGCTTTCAGAACATCGTCAGGTGGACGATGAGCATTCTAAGTGATATGTCCTACAAAGGTAATCGTAGCCTCAAGCCTCATCAACCGGGAATGGCTAAAACAGGGGAGGTGCAGCCAAGCTTCGTGGGTCGCGCCCACTGGAGAGCAAGATTTATCCCTGTCTAGAAGTCCCTTTATATTCGGCTGTGTTGGTGGTTGCTAGCTACAACCACGGGGTTGTCTTGTTCGGAACTATTCAGTAAGGAATGGGTTCGGCTTTGTGTTGCAGGGGGTCGGGAGTGATCCTCGGTACGTTGATCTTGGCCACGTACTGTGATGGGCGGTACCCCAGTAGCCCTGCCATTGATGGAATCCAAAATCCAATAAGTGCCGTACGTATTAGTTGTGCCCAACTATGTTGGAACGTGAGATGTAAGCATTCCAGCTATTTCTGTATTTTACTTTAAAACCCTAGACACTATTATAATATCATCGGATTTCCTATCAAATGTTTTGGTTAGTGTAAGGTAAAAACTTTTCCATGTTTATGTGTGGGAAGTCTTACGTGATACCTTTCTTTTCAAAAGGTTTTTGAAAGTTAAGCAACTTTAACCTGTTACTCACACCAGACCCATGTCTGACCCGGAGTTTATTTTTGTTTTTCATAAACTCTTGGGTACTCAAATTTTTATGAGTAGTCAAGGGAATTCAGGTTAGGATTCAGGTTAGCTTTGACGAATTGTGGAGGAGCAATGGAGCAGTAGGCTTCCGCATGTAGATATATATAGAGTTTTCCGCTGTGTGTTCTCTGAGTTGTTGTCTTTGAGTTGTATAACTAGACAGGTGTTTATAACTGTCTAGTATGTGTTGTATATCTGTGTACTCTGATATTGTTGTAAACTATGTAATATTTATGTTATTAATATAATTTATTCGTTCCGCTATGTAGATTTTGATGTGTTGTTTCTTTCTTCTCTTCTTTCTATTCTATTTTCTATCCCTTTCTTTCTTAAAAGATGATGCGATTTTTCGGGAGTGGGAAGTCGGGTCGTCTCAATTGCTGTTAATCTCTTTTTGATATTACTAAATATATGATTATTTAACAATGTGTATTAATAGAGTTGTGAGTTTAGTAAAGGATATAATGGATTCAATTACATATCTCAAATTAGAGCAAAGTGGAAAGGAATTTGTTAATTGAAATTTGGAGGATATAGGAGAAATTGGCTAAATACAAATATTCAAGCAACATATATTAAAGGAGATGAATCTTTCAAACAAGGAAATTTCAAGGAACATATGACATAGAGAAAAATATTAATTTGAATATGAAGACATTGAAGAAAAGAATATTCCAACCAATACAACTCTCCATGTATGGTGTTTTCATTGTTATGAAAAGAATACATATTAAGAACAGAAAGGAAAGTTCCATTATTAGTGGATACAAAATCAACGAGAAGGGAAATATCTTTCTCAAAGGTCATATATGGATTTGAAGATCATAAAAACAATAAAAATATCCTTTAAGAGATTCTCAAGCAATATTTGATTCAACCAATATATCTCTGTATATTGCTAAACATTCACTTTGTCAAATAACGGATACCACATCAAAAGAAATGAGAAAAGCTTCATTGAAGAAATTTCATATCAAATCTCCACCTGATGAAACAAAATACACAACTCGCCTTCTTCTTCAATATCTCATTTAGGTGTCATCTTTATTGAATTTTGGTGACACAATATGTTATTTTGAAGAGGTCTAAAATAGCTTGATAACGGTCAAAACGGCGTGCAAATAGGAGCTTGAATGCTCAAGTTATCGTGGTTTAAAGATATACAGGCTGACAGATGTGTTAGATTAACGAGAATTCTCAAACGTCTGACAGCAGGTGTATTGCTGCCCGAATGTTGCAACAGATGTCCGAGAGGGTGTGATTGACATCTTATGCGGTGCATTTTTTTTTCTGGTCCAGAAATTATGTATTCACTTATAGGGCTTCAAGGGAATAATCAGGTATTCGTCAATAAAGGATGGTTTACTATATAAGCTATTTTCAAGATTCAAAGCATGACGACTGTAAGGGCTTAATTATGGGTTTACCTAAACCTATTTTTCTTTAATTGTCTTCTCCACAAATATATTATATTTGAATATTGGTCATTGTAATCAACCTCTCATACTCTTCTCATTGGTATTAATAAAGGCTCCCTCTCAAAGTGGATATACACCGTCAAGATGTTAGTGGAACCATTATAAATCAGTGTGTGATTTATTTTATTCTATGGAAGATGAAAGCGGTTCTAAGGCGGAATTGAGTGCATCGGGTAGTGTTTGATACACCTTTTTTGCCAACGGATATCTTGGATGTTGAGATAGAGAAAATGGAAGAGTGGGCATTCACTACCTCAACTTGCTATGGGGAGAATTTTATCTCCGAAATTTGTGGTGAGACCATCGCTAAGGGTATATGGGACAAAATGGAGGAGTTTTATATGAAGAAGTTACTAACTAATCTTTTGATTTTGTTGCGAACATTCTTCACCTATAATATGAAGGAGGGTACTTCGCTTAAGGCGCACTTGAATATCTCTGAGGATTTTCAAATGTAGATGAAGGAAGTAGATTTAAAAATTGAGGAAGAGCAAAGGTGATGATATTATCGTGTTCATTGTTGGACCGTTATACGGGTTTCTCAAATAGTTTAATCTATAGCCGGGATACTTTGACTTTAGATGATGTCAAAACGTGTCTTCTTAGCGAGAAGTTGCGGGATCAAATGAAGAAGTTGGATGATGGACGTAGTGTTGCTAGTAGTGGTCACGGTTTATTTGTGGAGAAGGAGTGATATGAGAAGAAAGGGAACCGAGGGTGTTCTAAATCAAGGAAGCCCGATTGGAGAGGAAAGTCAAAGTAAAGAAATGGCAAGTGATTTATTTGTAAGAAACCTAGTCATTGGAAGAATGAGTATCTAGACAAGGATAAGGCAAAGAAGGAAGTAGCATCTTCATCCATAACGGTGGAGAGTGTAGTTGGTGAGAGAGACATAAATGTGTTGACGGAGGTAGCATCAGATGTATTAGGTAGCGAATGGGTGTTCGATATGGGTACGCCTTATCATATGAGGCCAAATAAGAATTGCTTTTCTTCTTATGCCAACAAATAAGGAAACTCAATTGTTATGAGTAGTGGTGCTATTTGTAAGTCGAAGGGCATTGGTTCCGTCCAAATTCGGATGTTCGATGGAGTATTTCGTACTCCCACTAATGTACGCTATGTTCTAGGATTTCAGAAGCCTCTTATCTCTTTAGGGCAGTTGGATTCTTTAGGATGTATAAATCACTATTGAAAGTGATAGCTTGGGGTTTCTAAGGGTGCGCTTGTTATGATGAAGGGTGCTAGGACTCATGGAGTTTATTTGCATCAAGGAGTGACTATAGAAGGTGAAACTTGTGTGGGAGTTGATAGTTCTCGTGGCCTGGATGCAATAAGGTTGTGGCATTTGAGGTTAGGTCATGTCTTAGAGAGGAGTTTGGATATTCTTCAAAAGAGGGAGATGATCGACGGAGAGAGTTTCAACAAACCAGAGTTTATGAGGAATATGTCATAGGCAAGAAAACAAAAGTTTCATCCAGTGAAGGAAAACATGATTCGAGAAGGGTTCTTGAGTATGTTCACATGGATGTTTGGTTACCGGCACTGGTAGCTTCTTTGGGGGGAGCTCGCTATTATATTTCTTTTGCTGATGATTTTCTCGGAAGATATGGTTGTATGTAATAAAGGCCAAGTCAGAGGCATTTGAAAAGTTCAAAGCATGGAAAGCTCTTGTTGAGAACGAGAGTGGCAAGTCTTTGAAGGTTCTAAGTCTCACAATAGCGGAGAGTATGTTTCCCGAGAGTTCTTAGAGTTCTGCAAGCATTATGTTATTCGAAGGTATTTTACTATACCAGGAGATCCACAGTCGAATGGTGTTGCAGAAAGGATGAACCATACTCTACTTGAGAAAGCTCGATGCTTGAGATTGACATCGTGTTTTTCTAAAGGATTTTAGGCCGATGCTTTGTCAACTATAGTGCATATTGTGAATCAAATTCCATGCTCGACTATTTGTAACAAAATTCCAGAGGAAGTGTGGAAGGGAAAGAGCATTGACTTGAGTTATTCTTCTTGTGTTTGGTAGTTCGGTTTATGTGCATGATCCAGAAAATGATAAACTTGAGTCTAGAGATTTCAAAGGAGTGTTGCTTGGTTATACGAATGGAGTAAAAGATTGTTGGATATGGAATCTAGAAATGAAGAAGGTTGTGAATTCTCGTCACGTTACTTTTGATGAGTCAGTTTGTTCAAGGATAATGAGATTTATCGGATGTTCCGGATTTGGTTCACGATGAACCAACAGAGAAAGAAGATATTCCCATTTTTCATCCAAGAAGTGGAGTAGTTGGAGATGCTTGTGAGGAGGAAGCGGCTGATGTAGCATCACATAGTCCATAGGGTTCCTGTAATAATGTTGGTGATGTACATGATTCTAGAGAGGATTCAGTTCAAGGTGGAGCCAAAACGAGTTTGGGTGATGGTATTGCTAGTTAGGTGGGTCGTTGTGCTATATGGCCACCCGATAGATACGACGATTGGTACTATCTTGCTTTTGTGATAAATTGGACTATGCTTTTCATGTATTACAAGATGAGCAGATGGACCTTGATGACGTCGTTGAGTCGAGTGATAGCTCGAAGTGGATTTGTGCCATAGAGGAAGAGATGCAATCATTGTTGAAGAATCAAACTTGGGATTTGGTTCCAATTTCTAAAGTAAATCATGCTAAGGGGTTTTCACAAATGAAGGGAATGGAGTATGATGAGATATTCACACTGGTTATGAGACATACTTCAATCTGGGTATTACTTGCTATAGTTGGTATTCACAACTTGGAGTTGGAGCAATTTGACGTGAAAACCGCCTTCTTGCATGATGACCTGGATGAAGACATCAACATGGAGCAACTAGAAGGTTTTGTTGTAGACGCTAAGTCAAATTTGGTTTGCAAGTTAAAGTAATCACTATATGGTTTAAAGAAACCACATAGACAATGGTACAAGAGATTTGATCATTTTATGCTTGAAAATGTTTTTGATAGAAGCATCAAGGATGCTTGTGTATATTTCAAGAAGTTGAAAAATGATTGTTGGTTGTATTTACTCTTGTATGCGGACGATGGGCTTATTGCTTCTAAGGATAAGAATGAAATCAGCAAGTTAAAATTGAGTCTAAAATCAGAATTCGAAATAAAGGATTTAGGAGAAGCAAAGAGGATATCGGGCATGGAAATAGAGAGGGATCGAAAGCGTTTTGAGTTGAAATTGACTCAAAAGGAGTATATAGAGAAAGTTCTTTGTCGGTTTACCATAGAGAATGCAAAGGTGTTAAATACACCTTTACCTTTGCACACGATGCTTTTGAGTAAGGGATCACCTATCTTGGAGAAAGGCAAGGCTTATATGGCAGAGGTGCCATGTGCTAAGACATTTGGAATGCTATGTTGTGTACAAAGCCCGATATTGCAAATTCCATCGGAATGGTTTGCTGGTGTATGGCTAATCCAATGAATTCGTATTGGGAAGCAATGAAGCTTATATTGAGATACGTTAGAGGTATATCATCTCATGGTCTTGTTTTTAGTAGTAGTGAGGGGATGAATTATAAGTTGGTTGGTTATTGTGATTCGGACTATGCCGGTGATAGGGATTGGAGAAAGTCAACTTCTGGATATGTCTTCACACTTGGTGGTATGGCCATAAGTTGAAGGTCGAGCTTGCAAACCATAGTTGCTTTATCCACTACGGAGGCGAAGTTGATAGCTACGGTGGAGGCGGCAAAGGAGGCACTTGGGATTCAAGCAAGATAATATCGATGTTCGATGTGATAGCCAGAGTGCTATTCACTTGGTGGAGAATTTAGCGTTTAGTTCACAAACAAAGCATATTGAAGCGAGGAAGTCATTTTTAGTAGCCATGGATGAAGATAAGCAAGTATATCTTCGAAAAGTGCACATAAAGGATAATGCGATGGATATGTTCACTAAGGCATTGCCGGTTGAAAAGTTCGAGCATTGCTTGAAATTGATTCGCTTTGTTGAAGTGCTAGGTGCCACGAGATGACACGGTTGAGGGAGAAGCTTGGTTATAAATGAGGAAGAGTATCAGTGAGAGATTGTGGTTCTATCTTCTTGGTGATTACTAGTTTACACTCCTTAGTGCTTTTGTCTTTTGGTGAGACGATTTTGGATTTGGGTGCTTTCAATACTTTGTTGGCGGGCGGAGGTTTTGCCTGAGCTCGTTGATGGAGTGTAATGAGTGATGGCTTTGCCGGAGCTCTCTGAGAAAGCATTCAGGCTTATTTAGTTGAAGGTATAAGTGGTAATAGTTTGGCACTATTAGTTGTTGGTGATGGAGATTGATATAGTGTTGAGATGGAGTGTTGAATTATGACGACACTATATGTTGAATTGAAGAGGTCGAAAATATCTTGATAACGGTCAAAACAATGTGCGAATCGTAGTTAGGATGCTCAAGTTATCGCGATTTGAAGATGCACAAGCTGAAAGTTATGTCAAACGTGTGATAGATATTCTCACACGTCTGATAGCAGGTTTATTGTAGCCTGAAAGTTGCAATATACATCTAAAAGGTTGTGACGGACGTCTGATGTGGTGCAGTTTTTTTTCGGCCCCGAATTTGTTTTGATTGTAGGGCTTCAAGGGGTAAATTGGGTATTTGTCAATGAAGGATGGTTCACCATATAAGCTATTTTCAGGATTCGAAGCACGAACACTGCAAGGATTTAATCAAGGGTTTGTCCTTCATTAATTAGGGTTTATCTAAATCTAGTTTTCTTCAATTCACTTCTCTACAAGTCTATTCTATCTGAATATTGATCATTGTTATCAATCTCTTGTACTTTTCTCATTGGTATTAATAAAGGCTCTCTCTTAAAGTGGATGTACACTAACAAGACGTTAGTGGAACCACTATAAATTGGTGTGTGATTTATTTTATTGTTATTGCTTTGTTTCTCTATTGCTTCTTTGGTGATTGTGATTTTTTTTGGATTGGATTGAGATTTGGGTTGAGATATTGATTGGTTTTTTTTACACTTTTTAACATGATCTCATTTTCAGCTGTGCTTTGGGGTTTTGATTTGAGCGGTCTCGAGTTAGAATTCCCACAATAATCTTTTATGTACAAAAGGTCAACAACCAATAGCATCTTAATTCCAGACCTAAAGTTTAACATCGATGACAACATTGTCTGTGTAACATCTTTCAATTAGAGGCGATCTCAACCACTGCCGTCTCCAAACATCTCAAAGTCCGACTGGAGTTTGTTTTCATAGAAGGAGGAAGAAACTATGGGGAATTGATTTCTTTTGGAAGCTTTACATGATTAAAGGAGGAAGAAAAAAATTTCTTTGGTCCCTTACTTTAATTATATGCACATTAGGCATTTATATTATTTTGTAATTTTTATTTTGTATTTTTCTTTTTAAATTTTGAACTCGGATTTTCTAGGTTGAGCTACGTGTTGTAGTTCAGGGATTCTGATCTCAGGGTGAGTTCAGGCAGCATTACCAGGCATAGGATTAATATATTCATGTTAGCAGTGAGTGCGAGTTTACATGTGTTTTAACCGTCGAGCATATAATCGTAGTAGTAACTCTGAGGGCGGCAGTAAGCATTAGGGCGAAGTTGGGTATATCTGTGTGTTAGTTACATTTTGCATTTATGTTTCCACATTATTTATCTCTTTAACCGAGTAATATTTTAAATACCCTAATCCCCCTCTAGGGTATATTTCACGATCTTAATGTTAACATTTTCTTTATCCTCCCGAAAGAATGATGAAACCCAAAAAAAACTTATTCAGAAACTCCGAATCTCTTTTTTTCCCCTTTCTTATCAATCATCAATCGATATGCTTTGTCACAAAATTCCTTATCTTCTGGCTCACGAAATTCAATAAGTGGATTCCTTCCAAAACCCTAGCACCTGAAATATGGCTAATTCGTCCTTTACCTTGCATAATTCAACTCTTATGAGATAACTTAAAAACAATTTTCTTTTCTATTTTCATTTTGAACTGTATTAGATCGGTTTTATTTGAAGTTGTTGTTTGAATTGAGTTTAAAATTTGCTAAGTTGTTTGAATTTGTTGCTTGAATTGATTTCTGTTTATCTAAAGTATAAATTGGTTAATTCTTAGATTATGTTGTTAGAGTTGGTTGTTTGAATTGGTTTATTTCTGTTTATCCAAAATTTGCTAAGCTATTTATTTTCCTATTTAGCATTATTAAACATATTTTTTGAGTATTCGGTACCATTGATAACCTTTATATCTCAGTTGTCAACTTAGTGCTTTGACCAAATGAACTATCATTTAGATAACTTATATATCCCAAAAGAACATTTATTTTGATGTTTGAAGGCCTTTTGCCTTAGATCTTTAGAACACAGTTTAGATATGGTCCTTGACTATAATATTTTTATATATTTACTTTATTTAATAGCTGTAGTAGGATATTTATATCAGTAGAGTACATAGGCAGTGTAGGAGATATAACAAAGAAGCATGGTCTGAAACTCCATACTATTGGTGCTCATATGTTCGATGCTTTTGTTGTATGTTTTTGTATTAATTCTTCGTTTCACCTCGAGGCATTAATCATTAAAAGTAAAGATTAATCAATGCATTATAGAATAACCTAAAATTTGAAAAGTTGCTATGATAAAGTGGCTGATTTAGATAATTAGGATTTTAAAACCAGTGCAAGTGATCCAATTTCAGTATATCATGAAAATTGCTTAACAAGAATGATTGTAAATTGTTAATAGGATAGACTTTGGGAGTTCCAGTTTCTAGGATTGTACAAGCAACTAATTCGTTTCTATGACGCTCATTTATTGCATATTTGGCTATTTTTTGGATAGGTTTAGGTTTATATGAGTGACTTATTGAAACAAAAATGTAGATATATTTTTCTAAAGGTTAGGGTGCACCAGTTGGATAAGTTATTGTTGGTTCGAAAAGATTTATTGCCAAGGTACTGTACATTTGAGTTTCAAAATAGAATAGGTGAACTAATTGCTTTAATTTTATTTATTTAGTGATTATTTATTTATTTATTTATTTGATAGGCAATAAAATTATGGAAAACATTAGGAGGGATGAGGCAAGTGGGAGTATTGACAGCAACAGCTTATGTTGCTTTGAAAGATAACATTAGCAAAATTACGATGATCACAAGAAAGATAAGGTACTTGCAGGTTTTCTTCTTGACCTTATTTCTTAGTATGATGATGAAAGAAAACTCTTATTTAATTACCTTCCATGACCAAAATAATTTTGATCGCTGATTGGTTGAATTAAATCGAACGACTCTGTGTAGGTACATTTGCCATTAAAACCAATTGGTTGGTTTCTTACCTTTTTATGTGCACACTTGTTAATCTTAATAAATTTATTTATACTTTACATATGCAGTTAATATTTTGATTGAATTTTTTGCGTGCCACATTCTTAGAATTTACAACCGTATAAATGTTCTTTTGCTATTGGTTTTCCCTATTTTATGACTTTGAAAATGTAATTGAATGTTCAACAAATCTTTTGTCTTATGCGTAGTTATGGACATGTGTTTTCTGTTTTCTTAAGTCTTTTTTCTTTTCGAAACTCAAGTCTTATGCAGGTCAAAACTGCATCCATGCATGAGTAGTTAAAATGTGAAACCAATTTTTTAGTACTAAATATTATATTAATGTAGATGTTAATTAGTGTGTAATTCAATTATTTATATAAACAATATTTTTTGTCCGTTTAATAAAATGAACACATCATGCATATATATACATACATACATATATTAGTCGCAAAATGATTTTTTAGTGCCCAAGTTATAGTTGATGGATGTTTTTATAATAAATATGCAAATTTTTTGGCTTGGATAATCATTTGGGGGTGCAAGAATGATAAGCATAGTAATATAGCTAATTATGACATCCCATCTATGGAAACTAGAATGAAACTTATTTTTTGAAAGAGTAAAAAATAGGCCTAAAGCCCAATAGTTAACAGGGTAAAAACCCGAATCCAACACAGAGTAAGCAAAATCGACTCAAACCCTAGCCGACTTAACATTATCACAACCACAAAAACAACAAAACCCTAAAAGCTCAAAAAAAATTCAGATCTACTCCAAGATAAAGTAGAAAATCAAGCTTGGGGGGGGGGGCATCCATGAAGAGGATTTCTCTCTACACTCTCTATGCTCGTTACATCCCTAAGTAGCAAGGGTTTCTTTAGTCGATTCTTGAGCTTCAGATGGATCAAGGGATGTTCCTTATGCTTTCGAAGATTGCTGTTATAAATTGCTAATCTTCGATTGAGAGCCACTCGAGGATTCCGGTCCATGTAAAGGAGCTTCTTTTGAGCTTTAGTTTTGAATAAATGCGGCTCCTTTGGCATGTTAAAGCTACTGCTTGGATCTATTAAGCTGCTCTTTGAGAATTCTGAGGGTTCACGATTCATTGTATCAAGTATTCCTATTATAGGATACTTGCTGCTTTTGATCCAAACAGATAAGTGATAGATCTGGTTATTGATGTTACTTCTGTAATAATCTTCATTGATTCTCTGATTATTAATATCCAATTGCAAATATTTATCCATGTGTAGACGATTACCCACAAAATCAGTAAGACTGTGTGCGCAGTAGCTTCCGCCCCTATCAGGTAAAAAAGAAAGTTTATTAGAGTTCAATTTCAGTTTATCTTTTGATAAATGTGAATTAACTTCATGTAGACTTCCCTTTATGTTATAGGAAATATTCCTATTGTGATGGTAGAAGTGGCCGCCTCCGGTAATGATAGATCTACGAGTGGAATCATTATGCATGAAAGACCTTTTCATCCAATAACTACCATTGTGGTGAAGATGTCTCGCGTTGGGGAAGTCAGTAATGATTTACCCACTCTATAAGAAAGATTTTATCCTCTCTTCATAATTATCCATTTGCCAGATGTTTTGACTTGATTATCTGACTATGTGCTTTTATTTTTATGCTTACCGAGGAGGATCTGGTATGTAACTCAATTGTCTTCCAAAGTCGAATGCTTTCTGTTTCTTCTTAAGTATGGAGTCTTTGATTTCTTTCTTTCTAAATATGAAAAATAGTTGCAGTGAGCATTATACTTGCTTTTCTGAATTCCTCAGATTTTGCCTTGAAGTTTGCCGTATGTAATTGATGCTTCCCCTGATATTCTAAACAGCCTATTTTTTATTAATTTTGAGCTTTGCTTTGGCAATGTACCAAATATGTTTTGAATAAGCATAATCAAAAAATAAATGATTGATACTCTCTATGTCATTTCTACAAGGATGACAAATTGTTTCCCTTTTTTATTCCATTTCAGACATATATCCCTTGTTTGAAGTCTATTAATAATTGCAAAATAAACACAATGAGATATTTTGGGCAATTTGATTTACTTCATATAACATTCTGCCAATCCACTTCAGTTTCTTGGCTTTTTATAAGCTCCAAAGTTTTTTTGAAAGAGAAAATTCCTTTCGAAGATAATTCCCATTCCCATTTGTCTTTTTGAAGATTTGGGTCTATAATAATTTGCTTAACGGCAGTATTAAAAATTGATGTAGCTGGATGGTCAAAAGCATACCACCTACTACTTTGAATGATACTACTAACTTTTCCAGTAGCTTCACCAAGCAAATATAAGCTATTCCATCCCACTAGACTTATGAATGTTTTACCATGAATCCATGGGTCAAACAATAGACTAGTCTGATTTCCATTTTTAAAAGTGATTTCCATTTTTAAATTTCCTTTTCAATAATTTAATGCCAGTATCCCTACCGTTGAGAATATTTTTCCAAGTAAAAGAGTGGTGGTTTTCAATACTAGTGGTCTAATTTTTTTTGTTTTTGAGATACTTTGCTTTTATCCATTTTGCCCATAATGAATTATCATTCACAAAATTCCAAAATAATTTGAGTTTACACACTTCTCTCAAATCATTAATGTCTCTAAGACCCAAACCTCCTGATTTCTTTGACTTACAAACCTTGTCCCAAGCAATTTTATGACACTTTCCTTTACAAATGAAATTTGTCCATGCTTTTCCAATTATTGCTTTTACTAGGATATTATGGGCTTGAATCCACTTCATGATGATTGCAATGATGACAGTGTGAGTTAGCTCAATTATACCAGCTAAACACAGAATTTTGCTGGTCCATCCTTCAAATCTATTCTGAATTATGTCTAATAATCTTGTACAGTCTCTGTCATTAATTTCATTTCAAGTAAGAGGTAGACCCAAATATTTAACCGACAGATTTCTTTCTTTAAACTTTAAAATGTTTAAAATATCCATTTTCCTAGAACGACCTTTACTGAAATAATTTTTTCTTTTGAATTCATTGACTTTCAGACCAGCATGTTCTTCTAACTTCTCAAAATATTTACTATGGGTTTTTCACTTTGTGTATCTGCATTTAAAAAGATAAGAAGATCATCAACATATAACAAATGTGTAATATATGATTTGGTTCTATTATGGGTTTAATATTAATTTCCTTTTATTAGTTCAATTTCCATAAGAATTGAGAATATTCCATAATAATAGTAAATAAGTAAGAAGAAAGTGGGTCTTCTTTCCTAATTCCTCTATTGCTATGTATGAACCCATTAGGAGAACCATTAACCAAAATTGAGTACGAAACATTGTTGATACATTCATGAATTAGAGCATAAAATTCATTACTAAAACCCATTTGTTTCATCATAAAGATTATAAAATGCCTATTGATTTTGTCAAAAGCTTTATGTAAATCTATTTTGACACACATGAGATTTTTATTTTTATTGTTAAGTTTCAAATCAATTCATGTGCAAGCAAAGTGTTTTCAACAATGAGTCTGGTAAGAATGAATGCACTTTGGTTTTTAGAAATTAGATATTTTTATCATATTACATAAAAAATTAGAAATGTTTTGCAAATGAAGTTGCAGCAGGCAATTGGTCGAAAATCTTTTAAACTATTAGGAATAACAATTTTTGGGACCAATGTAATAAAAGTATGATTTATGTTTTTTGAAATTTTTCCCAGTCCTAAAAAATTCAGAGGTAGAACCAAAAAAAAAATCTTGATTTCATCTTAATGAGTTTTATAAAATTTTGCACCAAAGCCATCAGGCCCAGGGGTTTATCATTATTAGAGTTAAAAATGATGTTTTTAATTTCCTCAAGTCTGATAGGAGCCAGAAGAATATCCTGACTGCTTTCATTTAATTTAAACTTAGGCTCAATATTTGGGAAAAACTTTGAATGCAGATTGGTAATATAAAGACTTGTAAAATAATTTATAGCTTTCTTCGTAATATAAGACATTTCATTAATAACATTACCCTTAACATCAATAATTTTTCCTATATCATTCCTATATTTCCTACTGGACATCTTAGCATAAAAAAATTTGCTAGTTTCATCACCATGATTTGACCAGTCTATTTTAGCTTTCTGCCTTAAATTAACAGACTGTACATGAAGTGACTTGGCCAGATTATATTGGGCTAGAAAAAACTTGTTGGCCTTATCAATGTCAGAGAGTCATTATCCAATTCATTATGCCTTAGCTCACATTCATCTTTGATGATTTTTATATCATTATTAGTTCTGTTTTTATTCCAATTTTTCAATTTATCCTTAATTATTTGAAGAAATTTACCGAATTTATATTAGCAGTGCCTAATACGTTTGTAGATAAGCATTTGATAATGTCTATGTAGTTATCCTCGTACACCTAACCATCAACAAACCTAAAAGGAATATTTTTTCTAAAATTATTATTCTGAGTAAGATAGATTTAATTTGGAATGTGATCACTAGTAACTTGGGGTAAAGTATAACATTTGAAATCCATAAAATAATTTGTAAAACTTTGATTTATTAAAATTTTGTCTAATTTACAATGAATGTTTCTGAATTTTCCAGATTTACAAGTATATCTATTACCAAAAATAGTTGGTTCATATAAACTAGTTTTGAGTAACAAATTATTTATCGTTTCTATTTTTTTTAAAAAATGTATTGGAATCCCACCCCTTTTTTCATAGCCATGACAGTATTAAAATCTCCAATTACAATCCATGAATGACTCACATTAGAGTTAATTTGTTCAAGATCATTCCAAAATGATAGTCCTTCAATTTCACTGTTAGAAGCATATACAAAAGTAATTTCTAATTGAAATCCACCTTTATTTATACAATTACAATGAATAAACTATAAATTTATGAAGTATTGAAAAATATCCAATATATTAGGATCCCAAATAACCATTATTCTACCATTTCCCCTTATTTGATTATTATTAATAATCTTCCAACTATAAAATTTCTAATTTGAAAATCAACAATTTTAGAATTGTCTAACTTGTGCTCAAGCAGTCCTACAATACTGGGTTTTAAAGACATAAGAAGATTAGATAAGTCCAATTTCTTTCTCGTGAGTTAAGCTCTCTAACATTCCATGCAATAATCGACATGATGATAAAATAAAGATTGTTAATAAAGGATACACAAAAGGATACAAAGAAGAGCAGCTAAGCATTGTGAATGCTCTGTGACTGCTCTCTTCTACCAATGTCTCCAGCCTCTTTCCTTTTTTCTTATATGATGTTTTGCTTGCTGCTTTAAATTGTTCTTCCCATTTGGAGTTTTTAATGATGTAATTTCTTTTGAAATCACCGTCATCAGCTTTTTTAGCGCTTTCCTCAAAAAAGATGTCTTTAATGCTTTTCATTTTGCCTTTTCTTTTTTCCTGTTTGTCTTTTCTGCTTTTCCTTGAAACTGAGGAGGAACTTGCCACTAAATTGACTGCCTTTTGTAAACTAATTTCTGAACTTTGATTTGTGGTATGAGAAGATAAATGTGTTGCAAGATGACTGATATTGGGGATGTCAGATGGCTCTTTGCTAAAGAATATTATTAATGTATGATCCATTATCCAGATTCATGCCTTCAGATTCAGAAATAGATTCTCTTTCTAGTGTTTCTGCATTTCTTTTTCTGAAATTTTTTCATAATGAATATCCGAGAATTTCTCTGTTACTTCAGGATTTTTTCCTCCAAAACTCTGTATGTTAGTGCCTTCTTGGATTTCCTTTTCTTAGGCAGATTCTTGAACAATTATTGAATCATCAATATTATTCCCCTTTTCATTTAAAGATAGAGAGCCAGACCCATTATTGACTTCAAATGTCTTGTCAGATATTGAATTTCCTTTCCCGTGAAAGTTACCACTATCATCAATAGATTTTTCCTGCATACTACTTTTTTTCTTTCCAGACCATTTTAGTGACACAATTGTCTATAGTATGACCAAAACTAAAACATGATTTGCATCTAGGAGGATCCATTCATATTCAATTTTTTGCATTAAATTTTCTCCATCATGCAATGTAATAAAGGCTTCATTTGGTAGGTCAGCATTAGCTTTAATTTCAACCAGAATTCTCGCAAAAGAGAGCCTAGTTTCCTTGGCTGTATGTTCATCCAACCTATGAGGATTACTTGCAATGCTAGTTATAACACTCAAAATCTCTTTATCCCACAATCTAAGATTTAATTCTGGTAATCTAATCCAAATTGGCATAGTAGAAAGCAAATCTCTATCAAGATTGATTTTACTACTCCATTTCTTTATAATAATGAGTTTTCCATTTATAAAACGTGGACCCCCCATTAATAACATTCTCACAATCTGTTGCATTTGTAAACCTGATAATGAAAAATCCATTATTATGAGTAAAGATATCAAAATTACTAGTGGGAATGTATGATTTTGCGATAACAGCCTTGAAGTGATGATGAGCGGGTCTACTGCCAAAGACATAAGCAATAACTGAATGGAACCATTTATTCTCTGCCCTTCTACTGGCCTCTAAATTCACCACTACAATCTTTTTATCATTAATTAAGAGAGGAGAAGCATATTTGAGATCAAATTCAGAGTTTGATCCCCCTTTCTTGATCATTTCAGCCCATAAAGAGGCTTTGTTCATGCTAGCATTGATCTATGAATCTAATTTATCAATTCACTGACTATTCTTGAAATGTTTCTTGAATTTATAGATTTTTTTTCTGTATTCAAAACTGAATGATCGAGTCTTTCAACATATTTTGCTAAGTTTCTTGTATTCTACGTGTTTCTTGAATTGAAAATGTCTTGATTTGCATTTCTAAAATATTGTTTTGAATGGTTTGCATTTCCCTTATTCAGGCTTAATTGGTTCGATCCAATACCAGATCGTTGCTTTTGATTCACAGATCTATTTTTCAGCAGATTTGATCTTCTGCCCTGAACAATCTGAATTCCCCCTTCAACAAATTCAAAATTAATCTTTGTTGAGAGTAGCTGTGAATGCGGATTTGGATCCAGTAGAGGAGGAGAATGATATGGAGAGGACGGAGAAGACCCCTCAATCTAATCAAGGCTAAAGATTGGATTATCAAGGAGATTAGTGAAGGCAGCCATGGCTGCGGAGCTTTATTTTCTTTTACTAGAATAAAACTATACTCAAAGTATTTTATCTAATTTATATTGTTTATATTTATTGTTTTATGATTTTTGTATTTATAGGAGATTATATTCCAATTATAGGAATCATAGAGTTTGGAGCAGCTCAGCACAAGTTTTGTTATACAACTCTTCTTTATTTTATGTTTTCAGTTCTCTCAATTATTGATTATTTTTTCCTGCATAATTATTACACCTCAATATCTTGTAATAGGATTAATGAATGTTCTTGGCTTTAGCCCGTTTCACTAATTTATTTTCTTGGTCCATATATATACTGTGTTAGAATTCTCAAAAGTAATGAATGAGATATATCCCACATCGCCAAAAATAAGTCAATTTTCTTGTTTATATAGTGTACTCTCAATCCCTATATTGGCCCTTAGGGTCAGGTAATTTTATGCAAGGGGTAGGACCTTTATGGCCATGGACAAACACATGCGTGCGTGCCGCCACCCGTCCATCCGACCGATCCAACCGGGCCGGGGGCGTGTGCATGTCCAATAAGATTGGGCTGTGTCATATATTTTTGCTACCTAAAAAATGGACTGATTTTAAAACAGAAGTGTGATAAAAAAGATACGGATTTCCCAACGGTTATGACTGTTGCAAACAGATAAAGAGACACAATTGTTGCAAACCGCAGCAGTTTTTGGCCATTGCAAACGAAGAGATGCAACTATTGCAAACTATAACAGTTTTTGACTGTTGCAAATGAAGAGGGCGACTGTTGCAAACAATAACAGTTTTTGGCACTGCAAATGAAAGGAAATGCCTATTGCGAACAGTAATACTTTTTGGTGTTGCAAATGAAGGGATGCTACTTTTCTCAACGGGTTTAGCCATTGGGAATTCGGTTATAAATAAGAAGGAAACCTGATCACTTTCCTCCTTCAGTTTTAACTCCGAATTTATCTTCTTCTTCGTTTCTTAATCTCTACAATCCGTGCGCTTCTGCATATCGCACAGAAGATCATACACATCACAATCTACAACAGATTATGTCTGTTGTATCTTGGGAGACTTTGAATAAAGTCTTAAGAAAATTGTTACAACAAGCCTCAAACGAAATTTCCTTCTTCAATCGGTTAGATTTATAGTTGATTTATACATACATACATACATACATACATACATACATACATACATACATACATACATACATACATACATATATCATTTTCGTTTCTTTGTTGTACTATTTTCTTAAATAGTATAACTTTGATTTATCACTATAGTTATTTTTACTATAGTTGTTAGCTTGTTGTTGTAATTAATTACAACATATTTATTGTTAAAAATAGCTAATACATAATTCCAAAGTAGTGGAGATCTGATTTGTAAACTTGTAAGACGAGTTTATTATTAACTAGTCTTTGTTTTGGTATACTAGACGTATACCATCTTAAGACTTTCCTGTTTTCACTAAAACAGAAATGACAACAATTGAACTATAACAAAGGCTACTACTCACAACATGCCTGATCCGTTCAAAGGAGATGGTAATGACTTCATAACATGACATATCAAATGCTGTTTTATCTCATCACGCTAGGGATGCAGAAGTGCATCGAGGAGGATGGACTAAAGCCTAAAGACGGACAAACTAGAGAAAAAGATGCAGCTGTTTTTCTTGAAATTGACTCATGGAAGCATTCCGACTTCCTGTGCAGAAACTACATTATGAATTGTTTGGATAAAGTACTATATAAAGTATATCAACCACACCAGAAAGCAAAATCCTTATGGACTGCACTTGCACATAAATACAAAACGCAGAATGTCAGTTTGAAGAAGTTCATCGCAGATAAGTTTATGGAATACAAAATGGTTGACTCCAAATCTGTAACTAGTCAAGTGCAAGAACTCCAACTCATAATTTATGAACTTGAAGCAAAAGGACATAAAGTTGGAGAATCCTTAATTGTTGAAGCAATAACAGGGAAATTACCACCATCCTGAAAAAACTACGCAATTTTCTGAAACATAAGAAAAAAAAGATTTCCTTAGAAGATCTTATTGTCAGACTAAAAATTAAGGCTGATAACCGCGGAGTGACAAAACAAAACGAAGAGGCATTTGTGGCAGAAGAGTTAACGAACAAAGGGAATTTCAAGAAAAACAAGAAGAAATTCCCGCAGAAGAGAAAAACGTCTGAAAACAAACCCAAAGACAACAAACGAACCAAGAAGTTTAATGGCGAGTGTTGGACTTATGGAAAAGCACGACACGCCGCTAGAGATTGCAGACACAAGAAGGAACGTAACTCAGAGGCAAATATGGTGGATAACATGGAAGTAGACGAATCTAATTTTTCAAAAGTTATATCTGAATGCAATTTGGTTCAGAACCCTAACCAATGTTGGGTGGACATAGGCGCTACTCGTCATGTTTGCTCTGACAAATCCATGTTTTGTACATACCATAAATTCGATCAGAAATAAAAACTCTATATGGGTAATTCTGCAGTTTCCATGATCGAAGGCAGTGGCACAGTAATTGTCAAGTTTACTTCTGAAAAAACTGTCGAGTTGAATGACGTGCTCCACGTTCCAGACATACACAACGAATCTCATCTCTAGTCCAGTGTTATCAAAGAAAGGATTCAAAATGAACTTCGAGTTAGACAAGATGGTTCTGTCCAAAGACGAATGTATATAGGAAGGGGATATTTATGTGATGGCCTATTTAAGGCAAATGTAGCCGTTGTTAGCAATAAAACTATGTATTCTGATTATGCTATTAATAAAATTGAAGTTTCTTATTTGCTTGAGCATGAAATTTTATTATGGCATGATAGATTTGGACACATAAATTTTTGAAAAATGAAAAAGTTGTCAAACTTGGGGTTAATTCCGAAATTTCAAGTAGATAAAAACTACAAATGTGAGGTATGCGTAGAAGCAAAAATGATCAAAAAACCATTTCATACAGTTGATAGAAGCACCGAACCACTAATTTGGTTCATATTGATTTACGTGATTCCAAATCATTACATACAAGAGGTGGGTAAAGGTACTTTATTACCTTTATTGATGATTATACACGATATTGCTATGTATATCTTTTAAATAGCAAGGATGAAGCAATTACATCATTTATGAAGTACAAAGCTGAGATAGAAAATCAGTTAAATAAAAAGATCAAGATATTGAGATCTGATCGAGGTGGAGAATATGAATCACCATTCGAACAATTTTGTGCCGAAAATGGTATAATTCATCAAACAACAGCACCATATTTACCACAACAAAATATTATAGCCGAGAGAAAGAATAGAACATTAAAAGATATGATTAATGCGATGCTCTTAACTTCTAGCTTATTGACAAACTTATGGGGAGAAGCCTTAAATATGTCTAATCACATATTAAAAAAGTTCCTCACAATAAAACATGAACAATTCCATATGAGTTATGGAAAGGACACAAACCAAGTTTTAAATACCTCAAAGTGTGGCGGTGTTTGGCAAAAGTTCCAGTTCCGCCTTCCAAGAAAGTCAAACTTGGACCAAAAACAGTAGATTGTTACTATTTAAGGCCAGTCCAAAATAGTAGTGCCTACAGATTTTTGGTATTCAAGTCTGGTAAACTGTTACTCATGTAAATACAATCATGGAATCAAGAAATGCCTCATTCTTTGAAGATGTGTTTCCGCACAAAAAAAAATGAAGGAAATAATATCCCCAAAAGGACAAGAGAAGAATTGAGTAAATCACATGAAGATGGAACTCATCGTGAAACCGAGAAAGTTGAACCAAGAAGAAGCGTAAGGGAAAGAACTTTTAAGACATTTGGTTCAGAATTTTTAACATATATGCTAGAACATGAGCCTCAAACGTATAAGAAAGCAATGTCATCTTTTGAATCCTCATGTTGGAAAGAAGCAACCCAAAGTGAAATTGATTCAATTTTGAGTAATAAAATTTGGAAAATAGTTGATCTTCCACCTGGAATAAAACTAATTGGTTGTAAATGGATCTTCAAAATGAAGATGAAACTAGATGGCTCCATCGACAAATACAAAGCAAGATTGGTTGCCAAAGGATATTGTCAAAAAGAAGGTGTAGAATTCTTCGATACCTATTCACCAATAACATGAATAACCTCCATAAGAATGTTAATAGAATTTGCATCCATCTATAATCTACAGATTCATCAAATGGATGTAAAGAAGGCATTCTTAAATGGAAATCCCGATGAGGAGATTTACATGGAGCAACCTGAGAGTTTTATATCCAAAGGGTATGAAAACAAAGTATGTAGATTAGTCAAATCATTATACGGACTAAAACAAGCTCCAAAATAATGGCACGCAAAATTTGATAGTGTCATGATGAAAAATGGTTTTCGTATAAATGAATGTGATAAGTGTTTTTATTACAAACAAATTGGACAATCATACGTGATGATTTGTCTATACGTAGACGATATGCTAATCTTCGGTTTAAATACTAAGGTAATAGAGACATCAAAGCAGATGTTAATCAACAATTTCGATATGAAAGACTTAGGAGTTGCAGATGTTATTTTAGGAATCAAAATAATAAGAACACCTAATGGAATTGAATTATCTCAGCCACATTATGTAGAAGAAGTGATTGAAAAATTTCAAAATTTTGGAATTAAAGGAGTACGAACGCCGTATAATCCATCGGAAGTACTGCATAAAAACAGTAATGAGAGTGTAATGCAATTGGAATACTCTCGTATAATATGATGTCTCATTTATCTCGTGAATTGCACAAGACCAGATATAGCTTATGCAGTAAGTCGGTTAAGCAGGTATACAAGAAACCCAGGGAAGGAACACTGAAAAGCACTAATGAGAGTACTTGGACATTTAACAAATACCACAAACTATTCCTTACATTTTGAAAAATATCCTGCCATCTTAGAAGGATATAGTGATGCAAACTGGATTGCTGATTCAAAGGAATCAAAATCAACGAGTGGTTAGATATTTACCTTAGCAGGGGTAGCAGTGACATGGAAATCTACTAAACAAACATGCATAGCTCGATCCACTATTGAATCGGAGTTCATCGCTTTAGATAAAATAGGCGAAGAAGTAGAATGACTTCGTCACTTTTTAGAAGATATTTCATTTTGGCCTAAACCTGCACCGACCATATGCATACACTGTGATAACCAAGCAGCATTAAACAGAGCGTAAAACTTTGTGTATAATGAAAAGTCACGACACATTTGTCGACGCCATAACACACTTAGGCAGTTACGCTTAAATGAAACTATTTCCATAGATTATTTGCAAATAAATGATAACCTAGTGGATCCATTTACTAAAGGTTTATCAAGAGAGAAAATTAACCGCGCATCGAGGGAAATGTGTTTAAAAGCCTAAACCAACAAGATTTATCTTATACGGAAACCTATCCTAGCGATTGGAGATCCCACACACTAGGATTAATAGACAAACCAGTTTTGTATAACTCAAAATGTAATGCATTTGTTTGGACTTAATCCTACACTATTCCTATGGTGCACAATTTAAATGCAAGCCTACAGAAGTATTAAAAGAATAGAACTATGTTTTTTAATGATGACCATATCTTGAAAATAACAAATGGGGTATATGTAGGATACTCTTAATGGTTGTGATCACCTATATTAGTGTGAGCTGGGTCGGCTCTATGAAAGTATTAAAGGCTTTTATTCTCTAAGAACAATCGCAGAACCAAAAATTGTTCTGCACCAAAATGAACACAACCAAGAGATTGGATGTGAAGGGAAATAATGCTTTGTAAAACTTATTGTCTGGTTATACAATAACGGCTAACGGTTCAAGATGAAATAATTCACCGATTAGCCAATTATATCCGATAAGTTTTAATTAGGGAAAGTTCAAAGTGAAATATCTACTTATCTTCGATATAGCATTATTTTCATATGAACTGTGTGATATTACACTTTATGTGAAGGAGACATATATCCTCATTCATGTAGGGGATTGTTAGAATTATCAAAAATAGTGAATGAGATATATCCCATATCGCCAAAATTAAGTCAATTTTCTTGTTTATATAGTGTACTCTCAATCCCTATATTGGCCCTTAGGGTTAGGTAATTTTGTGCGAGGGGGAGGATTTATATGGCCATGGACTAACACACGCGCACGCCGCCGCCTGTCCGTCCGACCGACTGAACCGGGCCGGGTCGGGTGCGGGTCCAATAAGATTGTACCATGTCATATATTTTTTCTACCTAAAAAATTGACTGATTTTAAAAAAAAGTGTGTTTAAAAAGATACGGATTTTCCAACGGTTGTGACCGTTGCAAACAGATGAAGAGACACAACTGTTGCAAATTGCAACAGTTTTTGGCCGTTGCAAACAGATGAAGAGACGCGACTGTTGCAAACCGCAACAGTTTTTGGCCATTGCAAATGAAGAGGCGTGATTGTTGCGAACAACAACAGTTTTGGCGTTGCAAATGAAAGAAAGTGCATGTTGCAAACTGTAGCACTTTTTGGCGTTGCAAATAATGGAATGCTACTTTTCTTAACGGGTGTAGCCATTGGGAATTCGGCTATAAATTAGAAGGAAACCTCACTTTCCTCACTCAATTTTAACTCCGAATTTTCTCTTCTTCTTCTTCGTTTCTTAATCTCTACAATCCGTGCGCTTCTGCAAATCACACGGACGATCATACACATCACAATCTCGAGCAGATTACGTCTGCTGTATCTTAGGAGACTTTGAATAAAGTCTTAAGGAAATTGTTACGACAGACATCAGACGAAATTTCCTTCTTCAACCGGTTAGATTTCTAGTTGATATATATATATATATATATATATAAATATCATTTTCGTTTATGCGTTATACTTTTTCCTTAAATAGTATAACGTTTGATTTATCAGTATAGTTATTATTACTATAGTTGTTAGGTTGTTGTTGTAATTAATTACAGCATACTTATTGTTAAAAATAGCTAATACAGAATTCCAAAGTAGTGGAAATCTGATTTGTAAACTTGTGAGACAAGTTTATTATTGATTAGTCTCTGTTTTGGTATAGTAGACGTATAACATATTGTTACAAGTCCATCACTCTTAGTCTTGCCAAGATGTACACCATTAGTTATGATGTATGTTAAGTGACTTATAGTGAAACTTCTAACATTATTTTCTACGCTTTTTGTCTTCAGCTCAAAGGTTTTCAAATTTATTTAGATTTATATGTATAGGCATGTATCATACAATATCATGTGCAGAGAATATCGATTTCATTTCATTATAAATATTCTTCAGATATTTTCATTTTAGTTTTATACACTTCATATATATTGATTTTAATTTCACTGGCATCATTTTATTGTTTTCAATTAAGTAGTTTTATCCAGTTTCTATGTATAATTTGTGTTTAAAATACACTTTGGATGCAACTATAATCAACTAGTTTTTTCCACCGTGATTTTATTCGAAACACAAAATTAAATAGCTCCTTGGATATATAATAATAAGGTTATCTTCAGTATAACACACTTTGGTCATATTATCATCCGTGCAGTAGCACTATATTCATCTCTTTCCAAATGAATCCTACACAGTCTTCAATGGCATCACAATGAACGGTTGAGTATTATGAATTCTCATTTCGATTGTTTGTTGGGTCTGAAACAATTACTGAAGAGATAGACAGTGAAGGGAAATCTCAAAATTATCAATCCAACGGTATTCTCACATACAGATATGCATGAGTATATATAGGTCCACGCTCTTATTCAACTCAATACAACTATTATCGAAAACATACAAGTACAGTAATATAAAATCTGAATACATTGATTATTCTAACTCCTTCCTTCAAATCAAACTCTCTCTTCCTCCTTTATTTCTCTTGCTTTCTTCTTCTCTTTATTCCAGATATCTTTCTCTTTCTTGATGACATTTAATCCTTCCCTCAATCTGACAAAATGATTCAGAGACAAAGATTTAGTTAGAATGTCAGCTCGCTGATATAATGCAGGTATATGATTAATACATATATTTTCTGATGCAACTTGTTCTCTCACAAAATACAAGTCTAGTTCAATGTGTTTGGTCCTAGAGTGTAGTATAGGATTGGCAGTTAGTGCAACTGCACTTGCATTATCACACCACACTGTGGCCGAAGTTTGTTTCTCTCCAAGAATCTCGAACAATAATGATTTTACCCAGATTATTTATGATACAACAGCTGCTACACTCCTATATTCAACTTCCGTACTCGATCGTGAAACAGTAGATTGCTTCTTCGAGCACCAGGATATTAGATTCTTGCCTAGATAAATACAATATCCACTCACTGATCTTCTGTCGTCTCTGTCTGCTGCCCAGTCAGCGTCGGCAAATGCACTAATGTTGAGTTTTTCAGTAGCATACAGTTTCAGTCCATAGTCTAATGTTCCCGCTAGATAACGAAGTACTCTCTTCACTGCTTTCCAATGTGTCTCTAGTGGTTTCTGCATAAATTGGCAAACTTTGTTCACACTGTATGAAATCTCTGGCCGAGTTATTGTAATGTACTGAAGAGCTCCTACTATACTTCGATATTGATGTGGATTATCAACTGGATCACCATCATTCTTTGTCAACTGCAGATTTTTGGTCATTGGAGTAGGTAGGCTTTTTGCATTTTCCATTCCTGCTCTTTTTAGGACTGATTGAATATAGTTTTTCTGGCTTAAGTGTAGTTTTACTCTACTATTCCTTTCCACTTCAATACCCAGAAAGAAGTTCAATTCTCCTAAGTCTTTTAGTTTGAATGCATCATTCAAGTGTCTGGTCAGTTTGATAATATCTGCATTGTTGCTTCCTGTCACAATAAAATCATCTACGTACACTAATACATATAAGACTTCACTTCCCTTTCTCTGTATGAACAATGAACTATCTGATTTTATGGGCTGAAACTCCATCATTAGTAATGTTTTCTTTAATTTCTCAAACCACACTCTCGGTGCTTGCTTCAAACCATAAATTTCCTTCTTCAATTGACATACTGTTCGCTGATTTCCCTTGATAACTTCAAATCTCTTGGCTGTTCCATATACACCTCCTCTTCTAACTCTCCATTCAAGAAAGCATTGTTCACATCTAATTGCCTAATAGGCCAGTGATTATGTAGGGCTATGGTTAGAATGGTTCGGATTGTGGTAGGTTTAACAACTGGTGAAAAAGTTTCTTTGAAATCAAAGCCTGGTTGTTGAGTGTAGCCTTTAGCTACTAGCCTTGCTTTGCACTTATCAATTGTTCCATCTGCTTTGTGTTTTAGTTTATATGTCCATCTACATCCAATCACTGTTTTATTCTTTGGTAGAGTTACCAGTTTCCATGTTTCATTACCCATCAATGCTTTGTATTCATCTTCCATTGCTTTCTTCCATCCTTCATGTTGTATTGCCTGTTCAAAAGTAGTAGGTTCTTGCATTGATTCTGAACTGTGTATATCTTTGGCTTAAAAATGCCCATTTTTGACCTTGTTATCATGTGATGGCCTTGCTGGTTATGTGTCTCATTCCTCATCTGTACATTATCCTGAGTATTGATATCAGACAAATTTGGTGCTTGAATATTTGGTGATGACTCTTGCATTTCTTCTTCTTGTATTTTGTCAGTTGTATCTCTATCTTCATGGCTCCTTGAATTATTATTACTACAGCTGCTTATGGGACATGAGATTAATGAAGGTGTATGGCTTCTTTCACCCCATTGTGTAGTTGGTAAACAACGCTTTCTAGCTTCCATTTCACATATTGGTATGGGTGGTATTGATTGTCTAGCATTTATGATCCTTGTGGTGCCTTTTTGTTCACTGTCTGCAAATGGAAATGTTCTTTCATTGAACATAACATGTCTGGAGATAACAGTTCTCCCATCACTGGTTAAACATTTGTATCCCTTTTGATTTGAAGCATAACCAAGAAATGTACACTTTGATGATCTAAAATCCATCTTGTGTCTATTGTATGGTCTTAACAAGGGAAAGCATAAGCATCCGAAGACTTTCAGCTTTTTGTAATCAGGTTTCAGACCAAACAGAGTTTCATAAGGGCTTATATTCTTTAAAACTCCTGTGGGTAGCATGTTAATCAAATGTACTGCAGTTGAAAAGGCTTCTGGCCAAAACTTCAGTGGCATAGCACCCTGCGCTAGTAAAGTCAGCCCTAACTCTACTACATGTCTATGTTTCCTTTCAACAATTCCATTCTGCTGAGATGTGTGAGGACAAGTGAATCTGTGCAATATTCCCTTCTCATTGAAAAACTCTTTCAGCGGTTTGAACTCTGATCCCCCATCTGTTTGAAGTATCTTCAGTTTGTTGTCAAATTGCCTTTCAGCTTGAATAATAAACTGTTTTACAGCTTCAAATGTTTCAAATTTTTGTCTTAGGAAGTATATCCATGTATACCTGCTATATGCATCCACAAATGCTATATAATACCTGTAGTTACAGCTTGAATTGATTGGAGCTGGACCCCAGAGATCACACTCTACTAGTTCTAGTGGTTGATGATACACTGTGTTTGACAAACTAAATGGTAGCTTGTGACTTTTTCCCAATTGACACTGACTACATATATATGGTAATGCTGGATTAGAGTATGATATATTTTCTTTATTCATCACTATTTTCATCACTTTCATGTTGGGGTGTCCCAGCTTCTTGTGCCAGATATCATATGTATCATCAGTTTTATGATTTGCCACATTACATTGTCTTATTTCATTACTGTTTTCCCATCCATTTTTCAAATTGAATTTATATAGACCGTCACATATATTTCCTTGAAGTAATATCTCTCCACTTACTTTGTCTCTGACCATACAAACTTTAGGATGAAATTCAAAGAATACTTCGTTGTCTCTAGCAAATTGTGAGACGCTTATAAGATTCTTTTTAATTTGAGGTACCCTAAGTAGGTTCTTTAATAATAGCTGTCTGTTTTTCTTAGTGGATTCAACACAAGCATCTCCTACATGAGTGATATTTATAGGTGTTCCATTTCCCATATAAATATAATTTTTACCTTGGTATGCTGCTCCACCAAGATTTAGATTCTGTAATTTGCTTGTGACATGATGTGTTGCTCCAGAATCTAAAAACCATGCTTCATCCTGTATGTCAGAAATCTTTTCTGTTGTCTCCTGATCTTCTATTGTTTGATTTTGTCCTCTGGAGCCTGCCATTGACTTAATTTGTGCTTGACTCAAGTACACATTGTACTGAGATGATCTTGCAGTGCTTTGATTTGGTGATATTTGCTGATTGCTTGTGTAATTATTGTCAAATCTGAAATAGCATCTCACTGCTATATGTCCTATCTTTCCACAAATTTGGCATCTCGGTCTACTGTTTGTATTTCTACCTCTACCTCTGGCTATGCTGAACCTTCCTCCTCTTCCATACCATTGTCCACCTTGCATAGTCTGTGTGTAATTAGAATTGTTTGCTGGATGTTCTGTTTTGAAGTTGTTTTGCTGTTGTGGTCTGATCTTCATGTTTGATGCATAATTGATTGAGAAGTCTTGTGTTGCATTTTGTTTTTGCTCCAGTCTTCCTTCATGTGCAAGAAGCACTGATGTCACATATTGAACAGATGGAGTGGTCTCCATGGATGAGATAACGGCAACTACTGATTCAAAACTATCATCTAACCCATTTAAAATGTCCAAGACCTGCTCT
This sequence comes from Allium cepa, assembly GCA_030765085.1. Lineage (NCBI taxonomy): Eukaryota > Viridiplantae > Streptophyta > Magnoliopsida > Asparagales > Amaryllidaceae > Allium > Allium cepa. Next base: position 851,226,787 of record CM060938.1, read on the forward strand.
GTTTCGCTCACTCTATGTCCTGATGATTCCAGAGTATCACATAGATTCTTTATTTTGTTCAGATATTCTCTCACACTCATATTATTCTTTTTCATATTTTGTAATTGCCGCTTGTAACTCATAATTCTTGCCGAGGTTTGAGAATTGAAATTTAGATGTATAGCATTCCATACCTCTAGTGATGTCTTGCTGCCAACAATTTGAGTTAGAAGATTTGTATTAATTGATGAGAGTAGCCAAGCACACAATAGACTGTCCTGTCTATGATACATTATATACTCTGGATTCGCTACCAGTTGTCCTTCAGCATTGGTGATCAGTTGTTTTGGTACGGTAGTAGTAGCACTGATGAATTTCTCAAGGCCATAGCCTCTAATTGCTGTCTCGATCTGAAATTTCCATAGCAGAAAGTTGTTTTCGTCTAAAGTTACAGTGATGAGTTGTGTTTGAGGATTAATGATTGATTTTAGGGATTCTTCGAGTGTTTTTGAAGATTGGATGTATGTTGTATCAGCAATATTGGATGAATCGGTAGTAGATTGATTGTTATTATTTTCAGCCATGATGAGAGGAGTAATGAATGATGAGGAATAGGTGTGGAATCGATTGCATGGAGATTTGGCAATGAGAATGATGAAGAGAAGTAGAAGATTGACTGAATCTGAATCAGATCTAGGGTTTGGGGCAGATTAGGTTTTCGAATTAAGAGATTGGCCGTGAGGCGATGAGCTCTGATACCATGAAACAATTGCTGAGGAGATAGACAGTGAAGGGAAATCTCAAAATTATCAATCCAACAGTATTCTCACATACAGATATGCATGAGTATATATAGGTCCACACTCTTATTCAACTCAGTACAACTATTATAGAAAACATACAAGTACAGTAATATAAAATCTGAATACATTGATTATTCTAACTGGGTCAAACTACTAAAAACTTTGTAGGCATAACATTAAAAACGTGGTATATACAACCTATGATTACGTACTATCCATGTGAATATATTTTTGCAGCAACGACATAATTCATGAAAGAAAACACAGTGCAAAGGAACAGAAATTGTGACTAGGCATATAAGTCGTAAGTTACAAGCATGCATAGATATATTAGAACATATACATATACGAGCAACTTATGGTAAATTGGCTGAATTCTGTTTATCCAAAATTTGCTACGCTATTTATTTTCCTTGAAAGTCAAAGTTCCATAGCATTTTTGTACCAAAGTATCGCCTTCAGAACAGTCAAGTATCGGCATACACCAGGCAGATATTGAAGGGTTTAAATTATCTTCATGAACGCTATATAGTTCATAGGTATGTAAATCTTACTTACTTATATTACCATGAGAACACATTCAATATCCGTATGCAAATGTTATGCAATGCTGAGAAGTCTTTGCAAATTCTTTCTTAAATTATTGGTTCCTTGTCCCCTGACAAGGCAAATCAAATGGAGTTCATATCCTCTGCAATACTATACTTTTGTATTTGTAAGGAGAAAGAAATCCATCAATCTTATAATTCCCATAAGGTCAACTTCTCCTCTTCAACGATATATTATTTAGGAGTTCTTTGCATGTTTAAAATTGTAGTTGAAATGTCTATCATTTAGTAAGATACTTGTATGTATCCTCATTTCTCAGAGACGTAAAATGTGCCAACATATTGGTTGATGCAAACGGATAGGTGAAGCTAGCAGATTTTGGATTGGCCAAACACGTCTGGTATATTCCATAATGCATTTCACTTTTTATTAGTTATTTTCATGCTGCCAACGTTTTGGAGTGAAATAAATGCAGATTACGAAAATCATTAAGTTGAGATCCTGCAAAGGAAGTGTGTATTGGATGGCTTCAGAGGTAGGTTTTTTCCTTTCAACAACAGTTTTCGTGTTACTTTAGTATCAAACAAAGGTAGAAACCTATTGTTAATGCAATTGTGTTCTTGGTTGTATCTGAAAATCAGTTTGGGCTGTCAACTTTTGCGATTTTATTGTACAAACTTTAGTCCTGACATAACATTTGTCAGTGCATTGACCTTATCTACACTAGTGCTTTATTGTTCATGCATGTTGCATGAGTAAATCTAATATATGTATTCTGTTTAGGTACCATGCTTTACACTTATTGTGCAAGTTGTAATAACAGAAGGCAGTCAGGTATTGGTCAGTCTTTTCTATTTTACAATGTATACAACACGCAATTTATATAGAGTTTACTGCCAAAATTCATGCTAGATTGAATTGAACCTGTGAAGGTGTGTGGGTTTATAATGAGGTTGTTTTCTTTAAGGCGGCAAAAGCTCCCTGCACCGTATTCATCTCTCGTGGTTTTTCTGGTTTGATTATTATAGCAAATGAAGAAGAATGTCCAGTCTCACCTCAAAGCATCACAAGGAGAAGAGGAGTTGCTGAGCTGAATATGTGTAGAAGCAACAAACGTGCACGCACCAAAAAATGGGCAGTAGCAGTGTGTAGTATGTACAAGCATGACCAAGTGATCACATCTTAGTAGTAGCATTTGGCATATGTCCGAGAATTTGGATTTATTGTATTTTCTTTGGCAAATAGGCATTTATACAGCGTATCTCATTTTGTCTAAGAATTTGTATCCAATTGTTTATATATTATATCTCGTTATGTGATTAATGTGTATTTCAGTTGTCTTGCTTGTTTTATATTAATATATGTTAATTATTACTAAATATATACAATGAACAAAATGAAGTGAAAACTGAATGAACTAACACACCGTGACAAATTTGTATAGAAAAATAATTTTTGTTAGATTAATAAACTACCATAACATATATGGTGGCAAACAAAAAATGCTGCCGTAAAGTTTTATAGTAGCATCAATCATACTTTTCATTTGTGTTTATACGATGCTATGATAAAAAAAATTGGTTGCATTTAAAAAACCATATTATACATACATACATACATACATACATACATACATACATACATACATACATACATACATACATACATACATACATATATATATATATATATATATATATATTCGGCAGCCTTTATGAAAAGGCAACGGAGGAAAGTCTTGGATTTTAGTTGCGTATTTTTTAGCGGCGTTCTCTAGAAAGCTACCGTAAGTTATGGTAGCGTTTTTTGTGCACCACAAAAAATACTTTTTGCAGTAGTTTTTGGCCCAAAAAGAAAAAAAAAAGAATGGTTTGATATAATTTCAAGATTTAGAAATAAGGTAGAGTCAAAGGTACCCTTATCTTCATTATTTTCATATATGAAAATTTGCGTAAACCACCATTATCTTTAATCAAATCAATTAACACACAAATTTTTAAAGAAAAATAAATAGATTAAGGTGTGAAGGGCAGGAGATATTATTGACAATAGTTAAATCATTCTTTAGGGTGAGATTTTGGCATGCAATTACTTCAATTTCATATTTGACAAGATTTACATCTTTTGGAGGAATCAAATAATTATTCGCGCGTGGTTCATATCCTTTTCCTAAAATATTATTTAAAATTAATTTTTAGATGATTTTTTAATGATTAATTACCGATTATAGCATGTGTTAAGATTCTACTGATTGAGTTATGGGTGTCCCATAAAGGCAATTACATAAAATGTTATATAAGCTTAACTGTACAAATAATCTTATTCGAAATAAAACATGCTTCTAGTTTTAATTTATTTTATATGTGTTTTTATATAGAAATATAAATAACGAAATGATTACACCAAACATGTATAAGTAGAAAATCCTTGGAAGAAGTATTTTATTGATTGAAGTTACAAAGTATGAACGTGTTTATAACCATTAGTATTTAATCGGTATATAAAACACTTACTCCACAAATGTTCGTAGCCAATATGTACTGTGAAGAGGATATCATATATCCATTGAGAGTAGTGCACGTAATGCTCTCGATACGATGTATAGTGAATTGCTCATGACTGTTGAAGGCACCGAGGAGTTACGTACTTGTGGTTGTTTGAACAATTACATAACCACTCAACAAGAGTGTTCTATAGGTAATACAACTAAGTTAAAATAGAAAATCTCATGGTAACGACGTACAATGACCTTCAAAATTAACAGTACTGTCAATCTTGAGAAACTAGATTATACTTTGATTATAGTCAATCATATGGCATCGTGATCATGTTGCGATCATGGTTGGGCATGCGTTAAAATAATTGAAGTGGAACAATACACAAGAGAGGAGTCCTCTCCTTCATTGTAGAAGGCTAGTACCACCGTAATTTATAGTCAACATAAAGTAGAAATCTCTTGTCATAATAAATTGATTAACTGATAAACATTGTCAGATTGAACCAAGGACATTACAGTAGCCTACATAATTATTATTAGAATTTTCAACCTTAGAACTCTAGATATCTAAGTGATACAGTGATCCAATGGACGGTCCACTATAAACCAGCTTACCTTGCCAAAAAGAGTGTATAGTGATGGCGAATATAATATGTATACAAAATGTCGTTACTAGGTACAACTTAATATAAATTGAAAATTAGATTTTTTGCGTAAATGATCTATAAGCGATAGAACTCTTGTCTGGTACTGTACTTCAGGAAAATCCATACAGACTTCAGTATTTAAATTGTTTAAATATTGATCGAGAATCAAGTTTACACTAGAGAGTCAACATAATCGAGTTATTAGGTATTTTTAAATTCAACCAATATAAATTAATTTGTAAATGTCATAAATTAATAATAGAATTAAATACAAATTTTATATTAAATTTTAATGGCATTATAATTGTTTATTTAAATCTTGAAATATTATTTAACTCGACATATAAAATATGTACTTAATTTAGTCAATGATCGGCTTTGGATAGACAAATTAATATGAATGATTTAATTATTAAATCATTTAGGCCCAAAACATGGGAGCCCATATACCCATACGTGGCCGACTATAGCACGAAGGCGAGGGATGAGGCTTGGTCTTCTAGGATTTAAGGGAAATAAGCTAGATATTTATGATCTAGTTAGCTATAAATAGCCATCCCCTTCCCATTATATCTACATGTTGAACAACTTTAACCCTATCCTCTAGTAGGCATTGGTGAAGCCAAGGAGATGGTGTTGCATCACATAGCCACATGACGGAGCAAAGTATTTTAGGGGAGGAGATAATTAGCAGCCGAAGAGTTCGACGATCAGTAGGATCATTAGAAGTAGGTAATCTCTTTGTTTTAATATATTTATATATATAAATATGTTTGTATTTTCTTCTCACCCTCATCATGAATTTGACTATTAGAAAAATAAGGAAACTAATTAATTAAATAAACATTAAACATTGTGTGTGCGTGTGTGTGTGTGTGTATATATTATGTTTTGGATTTTAAATAAAAAACAGTTTTATAATTTTTGATATAAATAGATATAGTATGAAATGTATGTTTTATTTGCTTAAATATTTTCAAATTGTTTTTGGATTTTATATTTATGAAAAAAATGTTGTCCTTAAGTTAAAATAAAAAATAAATTCACACACATAGATACATACACACATACATAATTTGATTTAGTAATAACAAAAAAATTTAACTTACTGTTTACAACCAGAACATTATTTAATTTTTGTAAAAGTCAAAATGATTTTTTAATTCAAACGTTATATGATGGTAATTACAAATTTGTAATCATGAAAATTTATCACATTGGATAATAATATATTGTTTTAAATATATATAGTCAAGATGTTTTGAGAAAGGATATCGGTACATCCGTGAGACTATAGTGCATAATGCTCTATAATTGTTGGACAGCGTATTACTCATGGCTAATAAGGGCACCAAGAGATTACATACTAAAACCTATTGGATAACTATGAAATGACTCGTCCAGGTTTTCTTATTGGTTAACAACAACTAGGTCAAATATGAAATCTCAAAGTGACGATATTACACAGTTCTCTCGAGTTGAGAATGCCGTTGAAATTTGAAGTGGAAACTCCACCATGATTATGGTTAAACCATGGCATTATGTCCATCGGACGACTGTAGTTAAGTCTAAGTTGAAGCATTAGAAATTAAACATTCAACAGAGAATTCATCACGTCAATTGTACGAGGTTAGTATCATGATCAATTATAGTCAACTCAAAGTAAAAATATTTGGATAGAGTAGCATGGTTAATAATAAATATTAACATTGAATCAAGAACTTTGTTTATAGAATAACTAAGTGGAATATGGATAATATTAAAATTTTGATCAAAAAAAAATTCAGTAAGTCCTAAAGTGAAATTTATGGACGATATTGATTTTCTTTATGAACCAAATAAGTTAGATTTTACCGATGGGATTTATAAGCGATGAATTGGTTCAACTATCTCATCACTAGCTAATATTAATATTTAAATTGTTTAAATATCGGTCGTTGGCTAAATTCACACCCACGAGTCGCACAATTGAATCTATTTAGTCTCTAAAACACCGCTTGATCTAATTGATTTATAATAGTAATTAATTAATTAATATTTATGAAATATTAAACATTTTTATATTTATTTTATTATGCTATGTCTACTAATGAAATAATCTCTAAAAAATTGGGGTGCTATTAGTAATTTATTGCGTATGTATATAAAAGTTATATACGTATGTATCGATATACGATATTGATAAAGATTTTAATTGGATTTAAATTAAATAAATTGCTATATGGGTTGATTTGGTTTTTTGACTCAATTATGGACTCATAATTAGCCGGACATGAAGAGGGGACAAATGGGTTGTTTGTTTTTGAATTAGTAAGAGGGAATTATAGAGACCATTTATTCATATATCTTACTATATATTTTAGAACCATAAGCCTCCATTTTCTTTTTATCCTTTTGCCTCCTCTCTCTTCGTATCTTGGCCACCAATAATCCCTCCTCTCTTATTTTTCTAACTTTAAACACACTCTGTGAATCAAATACTATTTAATATGGTGTTTGCTCGCTTGTCTCTTGCAAAAGAGGGTATGGATCTGTGAAATCAAAAGGAACTTCATGATGTGTGAATTCTTATATTCACTACAAGAGAGAATGGCTATTCCAACGGCTCTAAGTCGTTGGAATAGCGTTCACGCTTTCTAACGGCTTCCAACGGAAGCAAGGGGGTATTTCCAATGGCACTTCCAACGGCAGATAGCCGATGGAGGCCGTTGGACGCCGTTGCAATAAAATGACCAAATAGCCGTTTGTAGCTGTTGGTAGTCGTTGCTGGGTGAATTTATTTTTATAACAGCAAGCCATTTGCCTTCCAGCCACAGATAATCAATATATATCCATTTCCACTCCATTTCCACTACATTTCACACACACACACGTGTATATATATATATATATATATATATATATATATATCACATATCCAACACATTATACCACAAACAATACAAACAACCAAAAATTAACATCAAACATTACATTTTCAAACCAAACTACAAGTCAATATGTACATAAACAACAAAATCCTCACCAACACCAACTCCAATCCATATTCAAGTCAAAATATACAATACAAACACTTAAACCTCACCACCTCAAAGTCAATATATACACAATAACCATCAAACACAATCTTCACCACCTCAAAGTCAATATATACAATAACCAAACACAAAGACAATAATCATCATACCTCTCAAGCATCATCCTCACCTCCGGAAGCACCAGACGACGAAGGGAAGGAACCATGCCTATGCGCGTAATCCGCTAAACGTTGATTCAGCTGCTTCATTTGTATAGCGCGAAGACGGTCCTGCTCTTGCAGCTGCTCAACCATGGCTCTAAGCATCTTTATTTCTGCTTTGTCACACGCCTTTTGAGCTGCCCGAACCTGCAAATAGAATGTGAGATGTTCACATTTGTATTATAATCATTTCCTTAAGCAATGCATATTTCAAAATATAGAAACTAAACGACGTGATCTTAAGCAATGCATATACCAGAAGGAAATGTATATTTATTAAATGATAATGGTGCAGGATGGTAAATCACGTATATGTTAGATTTAACTCAGGTAGAAATCATCATATGTATAGTGTATCTAAAGGTTAATTTATTAAATATAATATTGCAATGTTTATAAGATTATCACTTGGTTTCCATATCCATAGCGCATATTCCTCTACGTCGGATTCATGATAACGTCGAAAATATTATCTTGCTCCTCTACCGTCAACTCATCGCGATCCAATTCTGAAAGCAGCTCTGCCCGTGCCTCCTGAAACTTTGCTAAAATAAAAAACAATTACAGGTTAAAATTAGTAGAATAGGATTTAAACTTATCGATATTAATAAAATAAGATTTAAAATATGCATACATATGCCGCCGTCGCCTTATCATCCTCATCCCACTAATATGTAATATTGCCAGCATTGCCTGCATGTCTTGATGGATGGGTGTGGGTAAATACCTCCATCATAGACACGGGACGTCCAAGCGATCTTTCCTGCAATAAATAATTTATATATTTTAATTTTTCATAGCTAATTACTGAACTGATTAATATACAAAATGTAATAACGGTTTAGATTCGTAATTGATAAATTTACCAAGTCCTCACGGTGATGCTGAAAAGACTTGGATCGGCCACGATGCGTTACAGGATTCCTACTTCTATTGGCGGAGTTCCTCTCCGACTCCACCTGCAATTTAAATTGAATATTAGATTTACTAATTGCGAAATAATTAACTATATATGTAGTAGATTTACCTTGAACTCGTCGGTCTCCCACCAACTCATCCAAGAATCCATACGGAAGCGCTTATCCAGTTCGGTTTCTTCCTCGATTTTTTAAGAGCTAACATTACCTCCCTGTAATTTTTGGCGACCTTCGAATTCCAGTGGCGCTGAACCATGGCGACATTGGGCTCCGCCGAGTCCACTTGCCCCTGTACAAAGAGAAAATATTACTAATTGTTCATTTACACTTATTCATGTAGTAAAGTGATATAAACTCACCAGAAAATCCTGCCAGATGGCCTCCCTTACTTGGTCAGGGATCTTACTCCACTTAGGCCAGCAATCTATCATCCTTCTCATATATGATTGCTTGGAAATGCCAAGCACAACTCTTGAGGGCTCCAAATCAAATCCACTGTGTTAAATATAAAAAACGCTTTAGACAAGTATATATATGTATGAACAAATTTATATTGTTATCATTTTAATTTTGATACTTACGCTCCATCAGCCTTCGGCTGCAAATATACAAGTGGTCGAGCCGGAGGCTCACCGCTACTCTGGCCGGCCTAACGAGAAGAGATACGACGTCTGGAGCCTGATATAATACCTGTTGAAAGTTTCATTTTTAGTTATAGACATAGATAAAATGATGATGATATGTAGTGCATGTAATAAAGTCATTTTTAATTGGTAGTGCATGTAATGATGATGATGATATGTGATGCGTGTGCATGAATAATTGTAAAAATTACCGGATATTACTCAGTCCTCGTCGTTTTTTGATTCAGACTCGGGCTCGTGTTCTATATCGTTTTCCTCTACACTCTCAAATGCTTCGACTATTACATTTGTTTCATCATTTAATTGTCCAAAATCGGTTTGATCGTCTGTAATTGTGATTTCAACATTTTCCTCGATATCTGCTTGATAGGCTTGTTCTTTTGGAATATTCTTTCCATCGAATGTAAATCTCGCCTTGGTTTTAAAAACCATAGACCAATCGGCTTTATCTCTTTTTAGAGATGGATAAAGGGCGTAATAAACTTGTAGGGCTTGTTTGGCTAGTACAAAAGGATCGTACTGCTGATAACGGGATGTATGTTTTATTTCTATAAGATTACAATTTGGATGCATGTTAATAGAACCTGAAACATTGCTGAACCAGTTGCATCTAAACAAAAAAAATTCCTCTGCGGGTCTTATAAAATATGTCAATTGCAAAATCTGGGTTAACACGCTATAAAAATCAGTATATGATTATTAGGATCATCACTGCCTTTAACAAATACACCGGTATTGTTTATTAATTTTTCAGCACCGTATTCTTTGGTGTTGAATTTATATCCATTAACGAAAAATATTGGATACGTTTTAACTTTCCTTTTCGGTCCCAACGTCAAATATTTTAATCCTTCATCGACCACATTATTTGTAGGATCACAAACGTAGTTCGAAAACAAAGTAGCGAAATTTTTGCTTAACTCGCTGTTTGGATTTTGTGATTCATAAACACTGCAAAAAAAACATAATATATTGCTTTATTATTAATTTACACATGCAGTATTAAATTAGATTTATCAAAACTTGTAATCTGATAATTACCTAACAAATGGTGCAACTTCTGGACAATTAAGAAGAATATATGTGTGTGCTACATGGTAATCTCTATCATCTAACCATACTTCTACACATTTTCCAGCATGTCGACCATGTTGTTTAAAAATAGATAACATTGCTTCAGAAGAAGAATCTTGTTCAACGGCCTCATCATTATGCACAACACTTTGAAATGATATATTCACATGACCATTGAAATAATGAGAGAAAAAGAACGATGCTTCTTCTTCAATATATGATTTGCAAATCGAACCTTTAACTCGAGCTTTTTGTCTTACATTTTTCTTTAAATGATTTAAGTACCTAATACAAAATATTTCATATCAATATTGATTTTTATTTATAGTTAAATTAACATTTACATACTCAGTATTAATAACATACCTCTCGAATGGATACATCCATCCATATTGCATATGACCTCGAAGACGTGCTTCAAATGGAAGATGAACAGGTAAATGCTCCATTACATTGAAAAAAGATGGAGGAAATATTTTCTCCAGTTTGCATAGCAATATAGAGATTTCTACCTTAAGTTTACGAAGACGGTCAACTTTTAATGTAGTTGAACAAAGCTCCTTATAAAATAAACTAAGTTCTATTATAACCTTCCAAACATTTACGGGCAACAATTCTTTGAAAGCGATGGGTAACAAATTTTGCATCATTACATGACAATCATGGCTTTTCGTCCCACTCAGTCTTCCGTTCTTATAGTCGACACATCTACGAAGATTGGATGAAATTCCATCAGGAAATCGTAATCCTTCCACCCATTTTAACAGTACTTTAACTTGGTTGTTATCTAGTTCATAACATGCTTTGGGTTTTTTGGTGTCATTTGGCTTCATATGAAGCTTAGGACGATTACATATTTATTCTATACCATGTCTTGATTTCAGATCGTCCTTAGTCTTGCCCTTATCATTCAAAAGTGTATTAAATAGATTATCGAATACGTTTTTCTCGTTATGCATTCGTCAATGTTATGACGGATTAAAAGATTTTTCCAATAAGGCAACTCCTAGAATATACTCTGTTTGCACCAATTATGAAACGTCGATTTACCTTGGATTTCATTTTGCTGCCCGGTTTCATGTATCTTTGGATAATCTTTTACAAGTTCATATATATCTTCACTTGGCCAAATCGTTGGTGGTTGTAAACTCTCATGTCTATTAGCTATGAAGTTTTTTTATCCCTTCTAAAAGTATGATTAATATGGAGGAAACGTCGATGACATTCAAACCATGAAATTTTCTTCCCATGCTGTAAAGAAAATGCTCGTGTTTCTTCCATACAGTAAGGACAAGCAAAATGACCGGTCGTACTCCAACCCGAAAGCATTGCATATGCAGGAAAATCGCTAATAGTCCATAACAAAGAAGCAAACATCCGAATTTTTTTCTCTCGATACGTCGTATGTTTCAACTCCTTCATACCATAATGTTTTCAACTCTTCGATTAGTGGTTGTAATTAAACATCGATACCCTGTGTCGGATCAGCAGGGCCAGGGACGACAATTGTGAGAAACATATATGGAGTTTTCATACACATCCACGGAGGTAGATTGTAAGGTGTAATGATTATAGGCCAAGATGAATATCTAGAACCAAACTGAGAAAACGGTGAAAATCCATAAGTACACAAACCTAGTCTTACGTTACGGCTCTCCGCTGCGAAATAGGGATATTTCTTATCAAAATACTTCCATGCTTCTCCATCAGATGGGTGTGTTAATGTATCATCTTCAGGTGTTCTCACACTGTTCCATCTCATATGATGCGCTGTTACCGATGATGCATATAACCTTTGAAGTCTAGGAGTGATAGGTAAATAATGCATACGCTTGTATGGAACTTCTTTTCCCTTTTTTTCCTTGGTTTGTATCTTTCTTGATTACATATTTTACAATTCCGAAGACTGACATCATCTTTCCAAAACAACATGCAACCATTTAGACATGTATCAATTTTTTGATACGGCAAACCGAAAGATGACATGAGTTTTTTCACTTCATAATAATTTTCGCACATTAAATTATCTGGTGGCATATGACGTTTAGCAGCTTGTACAACAGCCGTAAATCCGGCTTCTGTGAGGTTGTACTTTGATTTCATTGTAATGTACTCTGCAGTTGCCGATAATTGAGTGCCGCTAGTACATACATTCCAAAGATGTTACTTAGCAGCATCCAATAAATCATATATTTTTTTCGCTCCAACATTTGGTTCCTCTTCGACGTTGACATCGTCATTATTAATTTCAACAGTATGGAATATTGATCGTGCTGCATCATCAGCCATATGTTCTATGAGATTCGTCGTACTAACTTCATCACTAATGACCTCTATTGACTGTTCTTCGTTGCGTGTTATAATTTCTCCATGACGATCCCATACCAAATAATTGGTTATGAAACCATATTGACACAAATAAATCCTAGCCATATTTGGTAATAAATGCTTCATTAATTTGCACCTACTACATGGACAACGAATTTCTACGTCGTTTCCAATATTACTTAAAGCAAATTCGACAAACACATTTACCCCGTTAAGGAAATGTTTACTTATTGAGCCTTCCATTTCTCTTCTTTGATACATCCAGCTTCGATCAATAAAATAATTGATCATTTTTCCTACTGTAAAACCTATGATCAATAGTAAAAAATTATTAATTAAATTCGATAAACACATTTAGATTTTACTGTTTTTTATAATCCATTTTTGTTTATATACAAAGTTATATTTCTTAATATTTTATTTACATTTTTGTACCTTTTGTGATGGTCAGTCATCCGACTTCCATTACAAACATAATAGTAATTACATTTCTTAAATCATATCATTATAAATGATTTTTCAAAATTTTGGCAGCACTTCCCCCTTGTTCCTTGTATCGTACACATATGCATGTACACAAGAAACGAAAAGGAAATGCCGTCGAAATTTTGTGAACCGTTTATAACGATATGATTTACGGAACGTAATTACATTATAGTTTTTGTAACTTGTCCAATACATGGACAAATCCAACAGATATTGTATCAGATGAATATGAATATCTGTTTTGCAATAAAAACGAATATTCATACAATACAACACTTGTCAGACGGGGCCAAAAATTCACTAAGGGATTTAAATTTTGTTTATATGTTACCGTTTTGTTAAATATATAAAATAAAGCATATTATGCATTATTTTATTTATATTCTACTATTTTACTAAATATATAGTAAATTATATGATTTTTACTATTTCACAAAATATATAATTCATGTGTATATATATACTAAATTATATACTTATTTACCTAATGCTAATATATTTTGTAAAAGATATAATTCATGTTCGTAAAATAGTCGACTAATTCATGTTTGCCTAATATTTTACAAAACATACACAAAATAATTTAAATCAATCCTAACTAATCTAACGCTAATTCAAATGCTCATTTACACTAAATTATAAACATATGTATATATGTGCATAATATATATACACAAACAATTTGGACATTTGGACGGTAATAATTGTAATTAGCACTTAGTTTGGTATAATAAACAATCAATAGGCCATTAGATACAACTATAACAACAAATCAACACAAAATTAGAAAAATTTAAAATTTTAAGGTTTTAGGCAAAACCTGATTTTAGAGATGTCTGGGGATGGAGAGAGGGTGCTGGTGTTGATTGATGGCATCAGAGCGGCTGCTTGTTGCGTGGGGAAGCTGGGAGAAAGAAAGGAGGAGGGTGGAGGAGGGTTTCTGTGTATTTGGGGAAGAAGAGAATAATGAATCAGTCTCGGCCTCGTTACAGGTTTACACGAATATTTCTAACGGCTTCCAACGGCCGCAAACGACTCTTTTTCCAACGGCTACCAATGGTATGTTAAAAAATAACGAGCCGTTGGTACCCGTTGGAAACTCCCATTGGCGGCCGTTGGAAACCTGTCGTGGCTATATACTGTAGTTCTAGTAGTGTATTAAGTGCATCCATTTGTTTACAAATTGACATTATATGGTATATATACAATAGTATGTTATTAATATTATGCCTTTATTTAATTATCATCACTTATGTGTATGTGTGCTTGCCATATAAAAAATAAGTTGCTTATCTATGCATAATTGAATAATTATGATCATTGAGTGTATCATGTCAAGTAATCATAAAAAATAAAAACGGTACATCCCCACACACACACATACATACATATATAATACACTCAACCAAAACGTAAATAATATTTATGTAAGTGAATATTATATTGAAAAATACACATATATTTATTAAACAATACTTATTAATAAACCCTTTTAGATATACATATTTTAAATTATATTGAATAATATATAGATTACTATGAACTTTTCCTTTTGACAAAAAAATCTTTTAAATGTGAATTAGTTTATTTAATATATAGTAATATTTAAAAATTAGTTTTATATTTAAATATAAGTATGTATATATTTATTATAATATATATATATATATAAATAAAATGTTATTGGATTTTATAAAACAATTATACTAAAATGATTTATATGTATAAACATATGTATACTATAATATTTAGTAACTTATAAAATATTTTCAACATTACATATATTATTTAATTTTAAAATAATAATTTTCAGCTACAAATTTATATTTTAATTTTATAATTTTACTAATACTAAAAATATTAAAGTCAATATTAAGATATTTAAAAACCTACAAATTTGGGTCTTAGATTTAGTTTTTAAATTTAAATTATGTTTAACATTTCAAACTAGATATTTATTTGAAAATTCAAATTTGAAATTTAAACTTCTCGAAATTTATAAGATATAATTTAAATGATATATTTATATATTTAATTAAATTAATATTTTTGAATTAGATTTATGTATGTATTATATACAAAATAATATTTGGGCAAATGACACACACCCCGCTAAGTATATACATAATAGTTGCAAACTTAAGCATATATTTATGTGTATACTTAACCATGTACACCCCATGCCATATTGCAGTGCATGTTATACGCATATGAGTACATAATGATGTATTCATAAATTATAAATATATCATTTACTAAATTAATCAATTAATTAATTCAAAATATTAAAAATAATTTGATTTTATTTAAATAATAAGATTAGATTTTATTTTACCTTTATACAACATGGTAAAGATTGGGGTATCCTAAGGGACAATTATGTAATTGTTACATATATCAAAATCAATAACCAATCCTGTTTGGAATAAAATGTGCTTGCTTTCTATTATATACTAGATGCAATATGTTATATTAATTACTTAATTTAATTAAAGTATATTCAATAGAAAATCCATAAATGGTGTGTTTTGTGATACAACTTACAAAGTGTTATAACCATGAGTAATTTATCACAAACATACCGTTTTTAGTATTCCTAGAAAAGGTGTATCGAAACTGGATATTGATACATCTGTTAAGACTAGAGTACATAACGCTCTCCAAATTGGTTAATATAAACAAGATCAAGCAGAAAATATTAATGCGAAAATATTAAACAATTCTCTTGATTTGAGATTACTATTGATCTTTACTATGAAAGCTTGCTTTGATTATAGTTAAATCGTGGCACAAAGTACATTGAACATCTATAGTGGGTTCGACTAGAAGCATTGGAAGCGAAACACTATTCAAGGGAGGATTCTTCTCCTTCGTTATATGAGATTAGTATCACAGTCAACTAAATTCAATTCAAAGTCAAAGTCTATGGTCAAAGCATTTTCGATTAATAATACTTGTTATTATTAAAACAAGGACTTTGCGTGTTGACTATTGAGTTGAATATGGATGATATTGGAATTTTGACTATTACCAAATTACATAAGTTCAAAGTGATAAAGCTTTAACAAAGAGATTTGATATAAATAATTATCATAACCGAGTAGCCTTAATAGAGTAAAATTAGATTTTATCGATGCCAAGTAAGCGATGGATTTAGCCATAATGTCATTTCACCTGCTAAGTGATGGGTGAATATTAATATTTGAACGGTTCGACATTAATTGCTAACAAAATTTATGTTGAATATGCGATTATATGATTTTTGTTTGATGATAATAAACATATATATATATATTCATTTAAATGTATTTGTTAATGTACTATTTTATTTTTTCATAGATTAAATGAATATTCGCTGAATAAAATAAATAACACAGAATTTGAATTCAAACAGAAATTTTAATCAACCAAATATTTATTACAATTTTTGAATAGTACAAATTTCAAGCTCTCACTATATGCAATTTCAATTACAATACAAATTTGATTAAATTACAATTCACATTTACATTGCACCTCACTACGTATCACTCATTCACTCAACTCGTACTGATCTTCAACTTCATTCCAATGGGAATCCA
The DNA here is from genome assembly GCA_030765085.1 of Allium cepa. Lineage (NCBI taxonomy): Eukaryota > Viridiplantae > Streptophyta > Magnoliopsida > Asparagales > Amaryllidaceae > Allium > Allium cepa. The sequence goes on from CM060938.1 coordinate 851,243,530, forward strand.
GCATCTGAGCAATCTACAGAAATATACTTGATGCAGTAAAATTGAAAATAAAATATTTTTGCAGTATAAAATAAAATGTGGATTTTGAAAATAATATTCGCCTCGGTTATTTAGGTTGTTCGTCATCATTTAATTTTGAATTCATCATACACAAACAGCTTGTGACATATATAGTGTATCACTGTATATGCCACAAGGCCATGCACACCGATATATACACTTGATAGAATTACAGGGACATGTGAGCACAGGTCAAACCCAAAACGCCGGGTTCAACTCAAGTGCAATAAAAATAATGTCACAATATCAGCACAAGGTCAAACCTAAGCTCCAAGCTGGATTCAACACAGGTGCAGTTCGAATATACAAGTTTAATAAAATGGTCAGGTGCAAGCACACTCGAGGCACGGTACACATCAACCCAATGAAAACCAGAAATGTGCTCAAAGCAAATCCAGACCACATAAAGGAATAAACATATGAATGTACAACTACAAGTGTGTCAACCAAACAATTCAATGCAGCAGCACAGGCCTCAACATCAAAGACAGAGAAACCAGAATGCAAACATATATAACAGTGGACAATGCAATGGACTGACACAAATAACAATGGCACTGCCTCAACTATCAGTGCATAAGCACATGCACCAGTGATACCAGCGAAGACCACAAGCTAATCCAAAGAACAACTAAGTCAACAATGAATCAGAGATTACAAACCAAAGGCTAAAAGTTCAAGTCACTGCTACCATGACTCGAAGCATATACAGGAATGCAACAATAAATCACAAACCAAGTGCACCAATACTAAACAGAGGAATACTTCAACTACAAATGCAAAACAAGTATACATGAAGGCCAGAGTGTGCAATATACAAGACTACAAGAACAAAGACTGCACATGAAAATGAAACCAGAGCTCAGTACATGTGAACTCAAGAAACATATATATGAAATGCAACAGCGAAACTGGATAGTGCAATTATCAGACATGAGCACAATGCCACTGCAGATGCAAATAAGGTACAGACCACACTCGAGTACACATTTGAACTAGAAAACAACGACCAAACCAGAACTGTTCAATAATCAAGTAAATAATGCTGCAAAAGACACCAAGCATATTGTACAAGAATCAAATGCAACTTGAACACTTTTACCATAGTCGAAGTCAGTAATGTCAAGTGACCGAAGTTAAATGCAAGTATCAGTTTCGAACAAGGTAGAGAAGCAGAAGTTAACAAGCACAAAGAACAAAACAGGTCAAGTATGCTACAGTAATGAATTCAATCAAAACCGAAGTCAACATCGAACCAAGTAAAAGCCGTAATCAAAGAATATGATGAACAAGTCAGAGACGAGGTGGTCAAGAATCGAGCAAGGAAAATTCGAAGCCGTGATGAACAAGCCATCATCAAATTATAAGAAATTGACAAAGTTAGAGAAATCATCAACATAAAAAAAAATCGAATGGCCTTGGAGAATTACAGACGAATTCAAACAAATATATACAAACGAAAATCAAGGGGTTCGAACCCTATATAAAAACCCAATCATCATCGGCTACAAATGCAATCGAGTTCAAGCAGGCATAACAGTAAAGCAAAAGCAATAAATATCATACCAAATCACGAAACTTGATCGAGAAGGAACAACCGTGTGCAAAGTGAAAAATACAATCGATTGTCAAGCAATCACGAGAACAACCCACCTGATCGAACTAATTAAAGTCGGCTTCTTTGATTTTATACAAAGCCCTAATTTGCAAGAAAAGGAAAAAGGAACGACCAACACTGAAATAAAGGAGGGGGCGTTATATTTGTTGATAAATTAAATTGGGCCGGTCTTGTTTTTAATTGAGATTTAATAGTTTAAATTAGGGTTTTGTTAGGTTTTTGTTTTATTTAAATTTTTTAAAATTGTATTTTCTTTTAAAAATTGTGTAATTACTAGTCGTGTGACTAGGGGACAAACTACGTGGCGTAGTTTGAGAATTCGCAACTCACTGGCTGAGTTGTGGTAGGGTTTTGAGCGTAGAGTTATGTTAGTCAGTAGCAGGTGTCGTGAGTTTACGTGTGTAAGCGTGTGACTACTTAATTTCTAGTAGAAACCTTGGGCGCAGCACGTAGGCAGGGTTTTGCCGAAGCTGGGTAAATTCTGTGTTATTCTATTTCTGCATTCATTATTCTGCTATTATCTGTGCTGCTATAATTTTGATATATCCGTGTTGAAAATTTTATATGCTTCCACAATAATTTTTTAATTAATAGCATCACCCTATTCACCCCCCCTCTAGGGTGAAATCGATCCTACAAGTGGTATTAGAGCTAGGAATAGAAGTCAACATTTGTTTTTAAAAAATTCATTTTTCAAGAACCAATTTTTGTTTTAAAAAGTTGAATTTTTAAAATAGCTTCTTTTAATACTGCTTTTGCTGAGGGTCAATCCATAGTTAGACCACCAATCATCAATGGTGCATATGCTTCTGGAAAAATAGGATGGAAATTTTTCTGAAAACATCGATGCTTGGGATATTGTTGAGATGGGGTATAGAGCACCAACTATAATTGTAAATAATCAGGAAATAAAAAAACCGAAGGATCAATGGACAGATCTAGAAAATAAGTTACAGATTACTAATGCTAAAGCTATGAATTTGATTATTTGTTCATTTGATCAGGTTGAATTTAATCTTGTCTCACATTGTCTAACTGCGCAGGAAATATGGCATACACTTGAAGTGACTCACGAAGGAACATCTCAAGTCAAAAAATCTCGTCTTGCTAGGCTAAGTAGCGAATACGAGAATTTCACAATGACAAAGGAAGAAAATGTCAAAGAAATGTACGGATGACTTTCCAATATCATATACAAATCAAAGGCTCTTGGAAAATCATACACAGAATTGGAGATAGTCCAAAAAATCCTCAGAGTCCTTCCACGAAGTTTTGAAGCCAAAGTAACTGCCATCCAAGAATCAAAAGATTTGAAACAAATGAAAGTCGAAGAACTCATCGAAAACCTCACCACTTACGAGCTGGAGATGAAATTCAAGGAAGAGCGTGAAGGAGCAAACACTCGGAAAAAAATCAATAGCTCTTAAAGGGACAACCGAAAGTGAAGATGATGATGATGATGATGGTGAAGCATAACTAGCACTATTAATAAGAAGATTCAAAAGGTGGAATCGCAAATATGGCAATCCGGTCAAAAATCAACAAGTAAATAGTAGATTAAACAAAGCACTAGACAACCCAGAAGAAAAGAAAATAATTTTTCACAAATGCAACAAACCCGGTCATATCAAGCCAAATTGTCCCCAAAATCGACTCAGTTAAGGAAAGAAACTGAAAAGGAGAAGTTTTGCAACTACTTGGGATGAAAGTGACGAAGATGGAAGTGATAGCACTGGCAGTGAAAGTGAAAAAGCAAATTTGTGTCTTCATGGTGAAATAACTGACAGTGATGATGACGAGCCAAATGAGGTATCAAAACTTACTCATTTAGAATTACTTATATATTTTCATGAGGTAAATGGGTGTTTTGAACGACTTAGGAAGAAATATGCTAAACTTGAATCACAAAAAGATACTTTGATAGATTTAAATGATCAACTTGAACAATTAGTTGAAAACTATCAAAATAAGTGCCCTAAGTGTGACAAGTGTCAATTGTTTGAAGAAGAAATTAAAAAATCAGAAATTAATATAAAATCACTTGAAAATGAAATTCTGATTTTGAAAGAAAGTGAAAATACAAGACGAGAAAATTCTATTAAAAGGTGCACACAATTGTTAAACGAAAATGAATCTCTCAAAATACAAGTCCAACAACTATCAACGACCTTAGATAAATTATCAAAAAGTGAGAAATCGTTGAACATGCTATTAGGAAAACAAACTATGAATACAGTTAGATAAGGACTTGGGTATAAATCTAAAAATGTTAGAAATAAGATTAATCAAGTAAATTCAATGTGCACAAGTTGTAGAAAATTTGGACACGATCAAAACAATCGCTGGTGCAGACCCAAACACGTGAAAAGAAATTCCAATTTGGGTTCCAAAAGGAATAAATATAAAATCTCTCAAGGTTAAACAAATTTGGATGCCGAAAGGAACATATATAAATAGTTTTGGGTCTCCACAAAATTATTTTTCAAAATCATTTACCACTAACAATCATGGACCTATAAAAACAATTAGGTCACTAAATTCTCTTCTCGTGTAGGTATGCTGGCAGGCTAAGGGCCAACAACAACGGTACTTGGATTCTGGCTGTTCCAGGCACGTGACAGGCGATAAATCAAAGTTCCTTAGCCTTGAAAAGTACAAAGGTGGTAGAGTCACAATGGGTAACAATGACAAGTGTAAAATTGTCGGTAAAGGTAAAGTGGGTAACAATACATTTACCTTGAATGACGTACTATATGTTGAAAATCTGCGCCACAATTTGATATCAATCAGCCAGCTATGTGATAAAGGTATGAATGTTATTTTTGATTCTTACTTGTGCAAAATTATTGACAAATCATCAAAAGAAATCTTATTTCCAGGAAGGAGGAAAGGTAATATATATTCTCTATCTTTTGATGATCTCACCCTTTCTAAATGTTTGGTAGCTAAGGATATAGAAGTAAATTTATGGCATAGACGTTTAGGGCATGCTAGCATGAATTTGTTAAACAAATCAAAAAGGAAAAATTTGGCAAGAGGGTTGCCATCACATGATTTCGAAACGGAAAATTTATGTAAAGCATGTACCTTGGGAAAACTTAAAAAATCATCATTTCATGCTAAAAACAATGTAAGCACTACTAGAGTTCTTGAACTAGTTCATATGGATCTGTTTGGACCTAACGACATTGCTAGCTTAGGTGGTAAGAAATATTGCTTTGTGTTAGTTGATGATTACTCAAGATATACATGGGTATATTTCTTGGCAAAAATATCAGAAACTTTTTCATACTTCACAAAATTCACAAAATTAGTTCAAAATGAAAAAGGAGTTCCTATTGTTTCGTTAAGAAGTGATCATGGTGGAGAATTTGAAAATTATGAATTTGAAAACTTTTGTGATGAAAATGGTTTTAAGCAAGAATTTTCTGCACCACGTACTCCACAACAAAATGGAGTAGTTGAAAGAAAGAATCGAACATTACAAGAGTTGGCTAGGTCTATGATAAATGAGTATAAGCCACCTTTGCATTTTTGGGCTGAAGCAGTAAATACAGCTTGTTATGTAATGAATAGAGTTATGATTAGACCGATTCTTAACAAAACACCCTATAAGATATAGTTCAAAAATAAACCAAACATTGTCTACTTCAAAGTATTTGGGTGTCCGTGCTATATTCTCAATACAAGTGATCAATTAGGAAAATTCAAAGCAAAAGCTGATGAAGGCATATTCATAGGATACTCTTTTAGAAGCAAAGCTTATAGAGTCTACAACAAAAGGAATAAAACAATCATGGAGTCAATCAATGTGAAGTTTGATGAAGGCATTAATGAACAGGAAATGGTCAAAAGCAATATTGAAGAGGAGAACGGAAAAGATGAGAATGAAAAACCAAGAGAAACTACAACAACAAAAGAAGTCCGAAGGAATCTAGATCCAGAGAGATTTAAATTCGAAGCAGATCATCCTCCAGAATTGATAATAGGAAATCATACCATAGGTGTTCAAACTCGTTCCTCCTTTATAAATTTGTGTGATCCGTGTCTATATAGTGGATTTATTTCAGAAATTGAACCCAAAGACATAGATACAGCTCTTAATGATGAAAATTGGTTTATGGCTATGCAAGAAGAGCTAAATCAATTTGAGAGAAATGATGTTTGGAGTCTAGCACCTAGACCTAAGGATTATCCAGTCGTTGGAACAAAATGGATTTTCAAAAATAAATATGATGAATCTGGAAATGTGATTAGAAATAAAGCTAGATTAGTCGCTAAAGGATATAATCAAATTGAAGGAGTTGACTTTGACGAAACTTTTGCACCAGTAGCTAGACTAGAATCAATTAGGATATTTTAGCTTTTGCTTGCTACAAAGGATTTAAGTTAAGGTAAATGGATATTAAAAGTGCATTTCTTAACGGAATTTTAAAAGAAGACGTATTTGTTGAACAACTAGAAGGTTTTGAAAGTCATGAATATCCTAACCATGTATATAAGCTTAAAAAGGCATTATATGGATTAAAAGAAGCTCCTAGAGCTTGGTATGAATGCCTCAGTACTTATCTTCTTGAAAATGGGTTCAAAAAGGGCCGTGTAGACACCACACTATTTCTGTTGCATGAAAACAATGATCTTTTAATTGTTCAAATATATGATGATGACATTATTTATGGTGCTACTAACAATTTGTTGTATGAGAAATTTGAAAAAGTTATGCAGAAAAAGTTGGAAATGAGCTTGGTTGGAGAGTTGAAATTCTTTTTAGGATTTCAAGTCAAACAAAGCTATAAAGGTACATTCATTTCTCAAACAAAATATATTAGGGAACTTGTCAATAAGTTTGGATTAAAAGATGCTAAACCAGCTAGAACCCCCATGAGCACAACAATTAAACTTGACAATGATGAAAAAGGTAAGGCAGTTGATCAAAAGAAATATAGAGGTATGATTGGATCACTCCTTTATCTTACTGCTTCTAGACCTGACATCATATTTTCTGTCTGCTTGTGTGCACGATTTCAATCTAACCCAAAAGAATCTCATTTAAAAGCCGTTAAAAGAATTATAAAATATTTGTTGCACACCCCACGATTTGGTCTTTGGTATCCAACAAATGATAATTTTGAATTAAAAGGATTTTTAGATGCGGACTATGCTGGAAGTCTAGTTGATAGAAAAAGTACTAGTGGTGCATGCTTTATGTTAGGACATTCATTAGTTGCATGGTCAAGTAGAAAACAAAATTGTATTGCGCTATTTACCACTGAGGCAGAGTATATTGCTTTGAGTGGTTGTTCTGCTCAAACCTTATGGATGATACAAACTTTGCAGGACTATGATCTAAATTTTAAACGTGTACCACTAATGTGTGATAGCAAAAGCGCAATTGATCTCACAAATAATCATGTACATCACTCACGAACAAAACATATAGATGTTAGACATCATTTTATTAGAGATCATATTTCCAAGGAAAATATCTGCATAAATTTCATTTCAACCGATTCTCAATTGGCAGACACTTTTACAAAACCCCTACCAGAAAATAGTTTTTGTAAACTGCGTCTCAGCTTAGGTGTTTTAGAAATTTGATTTTCTAAATATTTAACATTTTTTTCTCCCTACTAATTATCAAAAATAAAATTAAATAGTGATTGAAAAAGTGATGAGTGTTGATATTTATCATATATTATGACTCGAGATGGTATAATTAGTAAATTTCTTTAGAAATTTAAACAAAAGTTGTAAAACTTTTTGTTGGTAAAAAATTCCATGACCTTCTCTATTTCTATCATATTTCTAATGACCATCACTCATCAAAATTCTATATAGTTTGTCAATATGTGGTACTTTAAACAGGAATCATTCATTTTTCATTTTACATTTTTTAATAAAATAAATAAAAAATTTAATAATAATAATAATAATAATAATAATAATAAAATCCAAAGTATTCACTCTCATTTAAAAGTCCTCATGGTTATGCATGGGTGAATTACTTGGAATTTGTTATATGCTTCCATGCTCATTTAAAAGTACTTACGGTTATGCATGTATGGAACACATATCGAAATTGATTTTTTAAATAAAAAAGTTGATTCTAATCCCATTTAAAAGTCCTCACGGTTATGCGTGATTAGAAGATACTTGAATTAAATTTTTTAAAATAAAATCGGAATACTACTAATCTCATTTAAAAGTCCTAACCGTTATGCATGGTTGGTAGATATTCAAATTCCTGATATAAATATACCATAAATAGACACAACTGTATGGTTTTATATGAGGACATCATTCCCATCATTCTAAAAGTGGAATATGCGCCTAAGAAAGTATTTATGATTTTTGTTTGATTTTTTATTGAAATTTAATATTTATATTCAATTGAGTTTTAATGTTGGATTAATATCGATCACTTGTCTCTATTCTAACACTATTACTCTTTTGCTGATAACAAAAGGGGGAGAGAAAAGTTAAGATTTTGTTGAATAAAATCAAGCAAAGGTCAAATATTTTCTAGTTGCATCTAGGCTCATTTGCATATTTTTAGTTGTATGCATATATGAAGGGGAGCTTTGTGTAGAGAGGAAGCATTTAAATAGGGGGAGCAATTAGAGTATATCAATGATCAAATACATTTATCATATTCAAAATCTTAAATATATGTTTGTTATCATCAAAAGGGGGAGATTGTTGAATATGCGATTATATGATTTCTGTTTGATGATAATAAACATATATATATTCATTTAAATGTATTTGTTAATGTACTATTTTATTTTTTCATAGATTAAATAAATATTTGCTGAATAAAATAAATAACACAGAACTTGAATTCAAACGGAAATTTTATTCAACCAGATATTTTTTACAATTATTGAATAGTATAAATTTCAAGCTCTCACTATATACAGTTTCAATTGCAATACAAAATTGATTAAATTACAATTCACATTTACATTGCACCTCACTACATATCACTCATTCACTCAACTCGTACTGATCTTCAACTTTATTCCAATGTGAATCCAGCATCTGAGCAATCTACAGAAAAATTCATTGACGCAGTAAAATTGAAAATAAAATATTTTTGCAGTATAAAATAAAATGTGGATTTTGAAAATAATATTTGCCTCAGTTATTTGGGTTGTTCATCATCATTTAATTTTGAATTCATCATACACGAGCAGCTTGTGACATACATAGTGTATCACTGTATATGCCACAAGGCCGTACACACCAATATATACACTTGATAGAATTACAGGGACATGTGAGCACAGGTCAAACCCAAGCAATTAAAATAATGTCACAATATCAGCACAAGGTCAAACCTGAGCTCTAAGTTGGATTCAACACAGGTGCAGTTCGAATATACAAGTTTAATAAAATGCTCAGGTGCAAGCACACTCGAGGCACAGTACACATCAACCCAATGAAAACCAGAAATGTGCTCAAAGCAAATCCAGACCACATAAAGGAATAAACACATGAATGTACAACTACAAGTGTGTCAACCAAACAATTCAATGTAGCAGCACAGGCCTCAACATCAAAGATAGAGAAACAAGAATGCAAACATATATAACAGTGGACAATGCAATGAACTTACACAAATAACAATGGCACTGCCTCAACTGTCAATGCACAAGCACATGCATCAGTGATACCAGCGAAGACCACAAGCTAATCCAAACAACAATGAAGTCAACAATGAATCAAAGATTACAAATCAAAGGCTAAAAGTTCAAGTCACTGCTACCATGACTCAAAGCATATACAGGAATGCTACAGTAAATCACAAACCAAGTGAACCAATACTAAACAGAGGAATACTTCAACTACAAATGCACAACAACTATACATGAAGGCCAGAGTGTGCAATATACAAGACTACAAGAACAAAGACTGCACATGAAAATGAAACCAGAGCTCAATACATGTGAACTCAGGAAACATATATATGAAATGCAACAGTGAAACTGGATAGTGCAATTATCAGACTCGAGCACAATGCCACTGCAGATGCAAATAAGGTATATACCACACTCGAGTACACATTAGAACCAGAAAATAACGACCAAACTAGAACTATTCAGTAATCAAGTAAACAATGCTGCAAAAGACACCAAGCAGATTGTACATGAATCAACTGCAACCTAAACAATTTTTACCATAGTCGAAGTCAGTAATGTCAAGTGACCGAAGTCAAATGCAAGTATCAGTTTCGAACAAGACAGAGAAGCAAAAGTTAACAAGCACAAAGAACAAAACATGTCAATTATGCTACAGTAATGAATTCAATCAAAACCGAAGTCAACATCGAACCAAGTCAAAGTCGTGATCAAAGAATATGATGAACAAGTCAGGGACGAAGTGGTCAAGAATCGAGCAAGGAAAATTCGAAGTCGTGATGAACAAGCTATCATCAAATTATACGAAATTGACAAAGTCAGAGAAATCATCAACATCAAAACCCAAAATCGAATGGCCGAGGAGAATTACAGACAAATTCAAACAAATATATACAAATGAAAATCAAAGGGTTCGAACCCTATATAAAAACCCAATCATCATCGGCTACAAATGCAATCGAGTTCAAGCAAGCATAACAGTAAAGCAAAAGCAATAAATCACACAACAAATCACCGAACTCGATCGAGAAGGAGCAGCCGTGTGCAAAGTGAAAAATACAATCAATGGTCAAGAAATCACAAGAACAACCCACCTGATCGAACTAACTAAAGTCGGCTTCTTCGATTTTATACAAAGCCCTAATTTGTAAGCAAAGGAAAAAGGAACGACCAACATTGAAATAAAGGAGGCCGCGTTATTTTTTGTGATAAATTAAATTGGGCCGGCCTTGTTTTTAATTGAGATTTAATAGTTTAAATTAGGGTTTTGTTAGGGTTTTTGTTTTATTTAAATTGTTTTAAATTTATTTTCTTTTGAAAATTGTGTAATTACTAGTCGTGTGACTAGGGGACAAACTACGTGGCGTAGTTTGAGAATTCACAACTCAGTGGCTGAGTTGTGGCAGGGTTTTGAGCGTAGATTTAGGTTAGTCAGTAGCGGGTGTCGCGAGTTTACGTGTGTAAGCGTATGACTACTTAATTTCTAGTAGAAACCTTGAAGGCAGCACGTAGGCATGGTTTTGCCGAAGCTAGGTAAATTCTATGTTGTTCTACTTCTGCATACATTATTCTGCTATTATCTGTGCTGCTATAATTTTGATATATCTGTGTTGAAAATTTTATAATCTTCCGCAATAATTTTTATAATTAACAGCATCACCCTATTCACCCCCCTCTAGGGTGAAATCGATCCTACAATTTACACGTAAAAGTCACACGACCAAAATGTTGAACACTCCTATTACAACACATTTGATTAAATTATAATTATTATACATTAATTAAATTAACTAATATTTATGAAATATTAATTATAAAAATTTATTTTATGTGTGTCGAACAATATTAAAATGTGGTATATAATAACTATAAATACACTTATTGCATTTAAATTTATTTAAGTGCATTAAATATTGTTCGAGTTTATAGTGATTTTAAGGCCCATATGGGGGCTTGCTATAGCCGGTTGCAAGAGAGCACATGATGCCAACCTTGTAATGGTCAGGATGTGGTTAGACTTTGAATTAAAAAGAAGAGAAAAGGTAAGAGTAAAATAGGGATCCGGATTCATATTTTTCTCCTTGGCATCCCCTATATTTAAGGCTCTCTAACCCTCATTTTTCAAAAGAATTTTACCTCTCCTCTGCTACCGAAAAGGCTGCCATACCTCCTTCCTAATACCTCAAAATTTCAAGCTTTAAAACATCAAATAAAATCTAGTTCGATTGTCGGTAGTAGCTGCATTTGGTATGATATCATCTTCTCGGTACTGAATTCAATTCAAGAAGTTCAGATTCAATGTTGTAGAGTGTGCTATCGACGTAATTGGCAGAGGTATATCTCATTTATAATTTTAAATATTGTATATATTAATTATTATGCTATATATGCTTTATTTAGAAATTTAGTATCACAAATCTGCATACATTGGTGCTGTCACCATAGGATGGTTTGTATATGTATATATGTTTGGCTGAAATTATATATATACACACATACATACATAGTGTATGTATGTTCATGGCCAGATTAAAAAAATATTTATTATTATTAAATTCTTTTCAAAGAATGGATAAATTTACACAATAACAAATACATAGCGCAATTTTCTATTTCATAAATATTCACATAAAAATATGTATTGTATTCAAATTAAAAAAATGTTTTTATATAATATTTGAATCTAGATAAATTCATTACATTATTTGAATTAAAATTTATATATAAATGTATATATGAAATAAATACATTTAAAATTATATAATATATTTCTATATTGTAATACGAAGTGAATCACATAAAACTATTTCTGGAATTTGGAGTTATTATTTTCAATATATTTATGTAATTCCACACGGAATTTAATAAAAAAATTAAAATTTATATATATAAAACCTGGCATAGTCGACAAAATTTTAGTTTTAAATTTTTTTATTAAAAATAATTACATGTATTTATTTATGTTACATATACGTATTTTAATTTATACATTATTCACAACATAAACGTATGTATTAATAATAATAATAATAATAATATATACATTATAATTTCGAATTATATATATATTAAAATTAATTTTTTGCAATAAGATTAGAACTATTTTAAAAATATATATGAACATTTAAAATTAATTTTGTTTTATTAAATGGTGTTGATTAATGTGTGTGTGCATTATTTTATAATACTTCGTATTTTGCAATTAATATTTATTACATATAAAATTACACACTTTACACATACATATATACTTAAACACCACTTATATATACATAGGGGCTAGCATATCTGTTGCAATGTAAATTCTAGCATCTATATAAGGACATGTTAAACCATGTATACCTTATTATGTTGCACGTACATGTACACATATATGTTAATATGATTCACATATCATATTATAATATAAATTCAGTAATAAATAAAAATTTATGTATAAATAAAATAAAACACTGTTTTTATTTAAAATAAATTTAGATAAGATCTAAGTAAAATTTTACTTTATAGGCCTACAAAGGTAAAAATGTTTGTTTTTGAAATTTATCCATTTACCTATTGTATGTTGGTCTAATTCCAACAATGATATTGGAGTCAAATAGCCTATGCGGTCTAATTTGGCAGTATTTAGGCTAACTTATTAATGCTTACACATATAATAGGGTGTCTAGAAAAGTAGCATCTAAGGTAGGGTTTAGATAATCAAGTACTCGGTCTTACCTAGCCACTGAATTGGCCAAAAAAGATGAGGTAAGCCCGAAGGTTATCCCTAATAAAAGATGCGTAATTTGAATTAGGCCTTGGGCTAATTTCGATATTGTTTTGAAAATAAAATAAAATAAAAGTTTTAAATTTAAAATAATAAATAATAAATGTTCTAATATAGATTTTCAAATTGTTTTTAAATTAAAATAAAAGTTTTTAAATATAAAAGTTAAATATAAAATCAAACACATATTTTAAAAGTAATAATATAATTTTTTCAAAATGTTTGAAAATATTATAAAATTAATTTCGAAAATATTATCTATCAATAAGATTAATAAAATAAATGAAGTACGTAATGACTTGGTATGTCAAACCGTTCAAATCGACAATCATCCACTCATGTCGGACTTGAATTGCTCAAAACAACAGATTGTTAATTTTATATTTGGCAAAACTCAGCATATATAGTAAATAAATCAATCACAGAGTCACAGACACAGAGTAAAATAACAATAAGCAATGAAAATAGATAAATAGTATGTCATGAAGCTACTATAATCAACAATAGAGTCTAAAATAAAATACAACAGAAATCTTGAATACATAGAAGTTACTAATATGTATGTCAATGATAAGTCTGAGCAAAACAACTAGAATAAACTAAAATAACTGAAAAGAAAAATAGATAACTCTAAGCAGATCTCTAGGCTCCAAAGGTGAGTCAAATGATGTGACACACTGTCAGACCCGAGCATAAAGCAAAATACAAAACACTCGACTCAGGATTAACATTCTTATACCAGTAAATCAATTCAAGTGAAATGTCAAGTGAAGTACAATATAACTTAAAGGATGTTTGGGATTCCCATCCTTTAAGGATCAGTTAAAATATCTACATACATAGTACAATGCACTACATAAATAATGTCTATAGTAAAGTAAACTATTAAAATAGCGTTAAGGCGTTACCCATATCCATCTTAACACATTTCATATATTTTCGTTATCGATATAGTACTGCAAGCTCCACCAAACCAGTGGTTTACCTAGAGAGCACTTCATAGGAACGGTACAAAACAAACTCGTAGAAGGCATGATAAGGCATGTGACAAGGCGTGCGAGGCAATGCGAGGGTAGGATTCTACCATTTGCATTCTCGGACTAGTGGTAACGCAGAGCAGCTACTACCGCCCACCTCGAGACAAACTCCCATTTCAAAGGTGCACCCAAATCAAATCACAAAGTAATAGAATGGTTCGAAGAAGCATGCTCGATCGGAGGTGTGACCTCACTTGGCCCGGTATAGCTCCTATTTTAGCCACATCAATCTGACTCGTGGGACTTAGGGCTATGTTAATCCTTATATAGAAACGTCGCCAAACCATCCTACTTCATTCTGGAATCTCCACCATGTACACAATTGTTAAAGTGGTTTTCGGTATTGGCAGAATGTAACATCCCAAAATTTATGAATTTGAATTTGGTAACTTGTTTAGATTTTTAAAATTTAAATTGAGAATTTTCAAAAGAAATAAAATATTATCAATATTAAATAAAAGAAAGATATATGGATATAAATAAATATTTGATAGTTTAAGTTTTAAATAAATAATAAATTAATAAATATATATAACAAACAAGAAATTGTCTTAAACCATAAAATAAAATATATGTGATAAAATTAATGTTGATAGTTAAAATTTGAATAGAATTTTTTTTTAAAATGTATGTTTGTAATAAAATTATATAGTTATAAAATGACATAGGAATACATATAAACTTGTATGAAAATTTTATAAACAAGGAAAAAAAGACTTATGCAAGAGGATAAAGAAAAAATCTACAAAAAAAAAATCTGTACTTACAAAAATCAAAATAAGATTATCTGTTAACTTAGATGGGAACAATAGCATTTAATGCTTTCTTCTTAGCACAAATTTAGAGTCAATTCAAATGTAACAAAATAATATCAGCCGAAATCAAATTTGCTTAGTCAAAATAAAAATAGAAATAAAGAAGGGGAAAGGAAACAGAACTTGCCCACACCATAAAACACCTACCTGATACAACACTGCCTCCTATATATATATATATATATACACACACACTCCCATATTCATTTTCTTTCGTTCAGGAAAACATAGCAAAGTCAGGAAAGAAAACATAAGTATCATTATATTTTCAAACTCAAGATCATTCAACTAAATAAAATAGAAAAAAAAATTAAAAGCAGATAATCTGCAGGTTTTCAAACACAAGGAAAAACAAGTCTCTGTTCATCAATATTTCTCGGTGAGTAAACCTATTTTTTTTAAATGGAAATCTAAGTATTTAGTTTATAAAATCTTGAGCTTTGCTGCATATCGAAGAAAAATTTGTTCTGTATGTTTTTCTGTGATACTGGAAATTGTTATATGATCTGTTCTCTTATACTTTTGGTTTCAAAGCAAAAGTAAATGAGAAGCATCTAATAAATCTTCATACAAATGTTATAAATTTAGGATTTTAAATAAAATAAGTTTGTTTGAATTTAAACCATGGCCCAAAAATAGGTTTAAGTTCGAAATGAAAAAATTGACTTTGTAACTTGGTTTACAGTAAAAAAAATAAAATCATATGATAAATTCAAGTATTTTAAAACATTGATTTGATTATATAATTTGAATGAACATACCAAGATTGGATTTTTAAAATTAATATGATGATTTTTCATTTAGTATTCCAAGTGCAGTTCGTCTTTGTACAAAATTTGTTCTTTTCCCATTTTCTAATGATCGATCAAATAATTGTTGATGAAAATTGGTTTAAAGCTAGTTTATTGATTAAAGATTTCAGGAAAATTGTCGAACAAATTTTCTATTGCGTAATTTAGTGGGTCGAGTTAAAGTTAGGGTTGTATTCGTGTTATTGTTCGTGTCTGTAAATAAGGTGATTTTATCACCTCGGAGGCATCGAGTTGCACGAGATTGAGGGGAATGGTAGTGCGGGGGGGACGTGGTGTGGACGGGATGGAAGCTCTTCCGGTGGTCTGAGATGTGGTCGCGAGGCAATTTAGTTTGGGTGTGTTCGTGTTACAGTGTCGAGCAAAACACTCATTTTTGATTTCAAGTTTTCCGTGTTGAGTCGAAGTGCGATTTCGAGTGAGGGTGAGAATTGCGACTTGCCAAAGGTCGCGATAGCCACCAGAACGGCGGCGACGTGCACATGCACGGCCTTGCGCGATGTGTCAGGAGATTCTCGGTAGGTACAACTCGAGTTGATACTCGGGTAAATAGTTGATTTGCTTCGAGTTGGATTTTGGGTGCGTTAGTATGTGTTCTGTATAAAAGTTTAAACTTAAACTTAGCTTAAGAAAAAAAAAGAAAAAAAATGAATGGAAGAAGAAGAAGTAGGTACGAGAGGAGGAGAAGAAAACTCGGGGAAAGGAAGAAGGAAACTTGAGTTTGACTCGAGTGAAGACTGGGTTGCTCGGGTTGCTTCAAAAATGGGTTAAGCCCGAATTAATTTCAAGTTATAACGTTACACAAATTTTGGTGTTAACAAAGTAATTAATGTTTAACTGTCTTGAGTTAAGAACTTATTTCAAGTTTAATTAACCAAGCAAATACTTAACGACGTTTTAAAATCTAATTAATACTTTAACTAAATAATTTAATTTAAGATAAGTATTAAAGTTAATTAACATTAAAGCTTTTTGTAATAACAATAAATTGATTTCGAAATAATTAAAGAAGATTTTTAAATGTTAATTTAGATAAATGACCAACTGTTTTGGAAAGCGATCAAGAATAATTAAATTAATAATTGTAATTAAATAAGTAATTAAGGATTTATAATTTGTAATTAAAATCAATTAAGTATCTAAATTATTTATAATTAAGAATTTTTAATTAGATAATTTAAGTTAATCAATTTATGATTGGTAGTTAATTAAAATAATTAATTAAGAAATAACTAATCAAGTTAATTAAATTTAAATTAATTTATCTAAAACTAATCATTGATTTAAAATAATCAATAAAAATAATTATATGGTTAATTTATTAAATCACACTCACATTGGAAAATAATTAACTATTGTTCTGCATTGCATTGTTATTTCTGTTGTGGTCGTGATACTATGTGATATAGATTGCTTTGTGTTAAACTGTGATTTGTAATTTAATTTTGTATTGATGTGAAAACCCTGTTGGCCATAAACGGCATTTAAACCTCGATGCGATAAGGAGTCGGATTTCAGTTAGTTATCCAAAACCCACATTGAACCCTGAATATGAATCTATGTGATTAATACACCCACGTGTTTCAAAATTAAACGCTCACTATTCGGTTTAGCCGGGAGAGGACCTTTGTGTCATATAACCCATTCTGAATAGTGATACATCGAAATGGATAGCATTTGAAGACCGGTGGTGAAGACCGGGTGTCTTCGAAAATGATAGGATAACCTATCGATTGTCTCTGCACTGAGTTGCTCCGGTATAGAGATTCCCTGAGTGATGGGAAGTCCGATCGGGATTGTGGATACCCGGATTTGCAAGAGCTTCTTCCTTTATTGGACGAAGTGCCTTCGGTTCTGTTCGAACCCGAAATAGACTTGTATGGTTGTATGTCTGACACTATACTTTGAGGTATAAAGCAGATTTCTTTCAAATATGTATCTGTTGGTAGCGGAGAATTTATTCTCTTAGCTTAACACCCTTCTCTGAGACGTACGAGCTCAGAGGTTATGTAATTGAAGGTTATCAGCGATATACTCCCAATTTGGTAGTGTGGCATGCTAAGTGCTGCTGTGTGTTGATGATTATTTGTTAATCATTTGTGATCAAAGCATGGCTTTCGTGTAAAGCGTAGCTTTGTGGACGAGACCTCATCGGACCTCACAATCCGAAAATGGCCGAAACAGGAAAGATGTGGCAAGGTTATGAGAGTTGTGCCCTTTAGGGTATGTCATTTCCTTCTGGAAAAAGGTAATGTCATGGTATGGAGCCCGGATATTTACCTATGTGGTAGCTCCAATCTCATTTACTGTGTGGTTGTTGCTTTGTGGTAGAGGGCCCTTGGATAAAGGTCCCAAAGGACCGGGAGGTGGCATATTCGTGTAGTAGTTACCTAGTTACAGAGGTAACCCGACCTTGTGTTGGCAGAGAGCTGGTTAAGTTCTCGGGACGTCCCGCCAGAGGCGTACCCATGTGACAGTAGGAAGTTCCTTAGCCTAACCATTTGTTGGGAATCCAAAGAAACAATACGAGCCCTTTACGATTGCAGTTGCATAACCTGCCACCTCAGGTGACAACTATAGTAGGCATAGTACAATGGTACCTATGCTGGCTAAGATTAATATTCTACTTTTGAAATGTTTTCACACTATGCACTAGTAATAATATCAAAAAGTTTTCGCGTATTAAGCATATTTGACTATCATAAGGAGAAATCTCCCCCAAGTGTGCGATTGCATTGTGTGCGTGTGTCAGGAGGCCTTATGGTAGTTTCATTTTCCAAAAGCATAACGGTTTTCTTTTATAAATCTTTTTTATTTTAAAGCAACTGTTTGTTTACTCATACCAGTCCCATGACTGACCCGGAGTTTATTGTTTCTTTTCTAAACTCTGGATGTCCATAATTTCTACACGGGCAGCCTAGTGGCAGGTTTCCGTGTTTCTGGTGTTAGCAGCATTTTGGAAGCTCTTATTTTGGAGATATTTTAGAAGCTTTTGGGATCTCAGGTGCTTAGTTTTTGGAGGTTCGCTATCACTTCATTTCTTTGAAGACTTTTTGGATATATGATCACTTGTCGTGCTATTATGATGTTTATTTGGAGTTGTGATATATGTATAAAAATACTCTGATGTAGTAATAGATATTATGTTGATGTTATATCTGTGATGAGATGCATGATATTCATTCTGTTTCCGCTATTTTATATTCATCTGATGTTGTTATAAGCTCCATCCGACTGGAGTTCAATGTTTGAATCTCTGGTAGTCGAATACAAGCGAGGTATTTAGTGTCAATTTTCAAACGTTGGATTTCGGATCGTGACAAGTGGTATCAAAGCTGAAGGCTGAGTAAGAACTTTAGCTACGGAGTATAACACATTAGACGACTCATTAGAGATAGGGTGAAGTATACCCTAGAATGAGTATAACCAAGACTGAAACCCTAAATTTCTTAGTCTATTTTCTTTAACTGCTGATATTCCTTAAGATATCTCGTTCGAATATCTAAATAAATTTTCTTACTAATTACAGATAGTAAGAATGAGAGGACGAAGAGAAAGAGTTAGGGGTCAAGGAAATGCCACAGCACCTAGTCAAGTTTCCCCAACAGCAGTAGCAGCAATACCTATTCAGCAGTACCCGAATCTGGATGATTTATATAAGAATTTCTCAAGGCTTGGTGGTAAGCCGCTCACCGGCAAGGAGTCAATTGTTGAGGCTCAAGCATGGATCAGATCATGTGAGAAAATCTTTAGAGGGATAAAGCTGCAAGACGATCAGAAGCGACTCATAGCTTCTTGGCAACTTCAAGAAGAAGCCTTAGCATGGTGGGAGACCGTCACTGTAGATAAGCCAGAAGACGAGTTTACTTGGAAGAAATTTAAAGAAGTATTTGAGAAGCGCTATCTGCTATCAGCTGGAATTTCTCGAATGTACCAGGAATTCATGGACTTAAAGCAAGGGAGTTTATCATTCAAGGAGTATCTAAACAAGTTCAATGAATTGTCTCGTTTTGGTCCCGAATTGGTGAATACACCTTTGAAGAAGAATGAAAGGTTCATTCGTGGGATGAATAAGAAATTCCACGAAAGAATGAATGGCCAAGTCAAAGAATCCTTTTCAGATTTAGTTGATATGGGATATAGATATGCTACACTTGATATGCAAGAAGCCCTGGTGGACAGAGGAAATTCGGGCAATCAAAATTGTAAGAAGCGGAAATTTGGAGGCAAGAAACCATGACAGGGCAAAGAGAAAAAGAAGAGTAATAAGAGAAGCACAGTAGAAAATGTCACTTGCTATTATTGCTTGGAGAAGGGCCATTATTCTAGCAGGTGTACAAAGCCTAAGAGACAAGTCAATCAATCTGTACAAGCGAAGCCCAGGAAATGTTATTATTGTCAGAAAGTTGGACACGAAGTTAAAGACTGCCCAACCATGAAGCAAGCTCAGACAGCAAAGGTGTACGCAGTCAAAGACCAACCTGCATCTTCCAAAGAAGAGAAAGGAAAAGGAGTTCTAGAAGGTAATCTCATCATTTATGATAGCATTGTTAGAGTTCTATTCGACATGGGCGCTACACATAGTTTTATCTCTCAACAAGCTATAAATGAATTAAATCTTGAACCCAATTTTGTTGACAAGCCTATATACGTAAAGAATCCAGTTGGAGGTCCTGCGAACCCTTGTCTTTGATGTAGAGATGTTCCTATCTCATATTCTTGTTATCAATTCCCTATCGGTCTCTTTGTCCTTGATTTTAACGAGTTTGAAGTCTTACTTGGAATGGATTGGCTAGAAAAATACGAAGCTAAATTGGATTGCAATAATCGATTGATTTCAATCAAAATCGGATTTGGAGATTTCATCGAGATTTCTTGTGAGGACCCTAGTCATAAAAGAGATGGGTTGATGTATAATTTGGGTTATCCCGAACCCAGTTTGGAGTCTCTACCAATTGTTAGAGATTTTCCAGATGTGTTCGGAGAAGTGAAATCTTTACCTCCACATCGAGAAATAGAATTCAGAATTGACCTTGTACCCAATGCTCGTCCTGTCATTCACGCAAGTCGTAGGATGGCACCCAGGGAAAAGGTTGAACTAGTTCAGCAAACCGATGATCTACTAGCAAAAGGGTTAATTCGTCCCAGCGTTTCTGAATGGGGTTCAGCAGTTGTGTTCGGTTCTAAATCAGATGGATCTTTGAGATTGTGTATAGATTACGGCGATCTCAATAAACTGACTCTCAAGAATAAATTTCCACTACCAAGAATTGATGATTTGTTTGATCAATTGATGGCGCTCCTTTCTTTTCGAAGATGGATCTAGCACAGGGATTCCATCAACTACGAATTGCCGAAGATTGTGTCCATTTGACCGCTTTCAGGAGTCCTAATATGTTCTACGAATGGTTAGTCATGCCTTTCGGGCTAACCAATGCTCCAGCATACTTCGTAGACCTTGTGACTCGTATGTTTTGGGAAGTATTGAATAAATTTGTGCTTGTGTTTATTGATGATATCTTGATCTATTCCAAGACCGAAGAGGAGCACACCGAGCACCTTAGAATCGTTTTGGAGATTTTGAGGAGAAATATTCTATTTGTAAAAAATTTCAAATGCCACTTTTGGGTTAAAGAAGTCAAATTTCTCGGCCATATTGTTAATGAAGAAGGAATTTCTGTTGATCCTAGCAAAATTTCCGCTATTCTTGATTGGAGAAAACCCACTACCCCAAAAGAAGTTCGAAGCTTTTTGGGTTTAGCAGGTTATTATCGGAAGTTTGTTCAGGACTTTTCTAAGATAGCTAGTCCGTTGACTAAGCTAACAACGAAGGATGTGAAATTCAATTGGACTCTGAAGTGTGACGAAGC
Organism: Allium cepa; assembly: GCA_030765085.1. Taxonomy (NCBI): domain Eukaryota; kingdom Viridiplantae; phylum Streptophyta; class Magnoliopsida; order Asparagales; family Amaryllidaceae; genus Allium; species Allium cepa. Next base: position 851,265,145 of record CM060938.1, read on the forward strand.
TTTTCAGGAGTTGAAGAAAAGATTAACCACCGCTCCTGTTCTCGCTATTATCAACGGGAACCAGGGTCTATCTGTTTATACTGACGCTTGTGGTGATGGTCTGGGTGCGGTATTAATGCAAAATGGGAAGGTAATTGCCTACGCGAGTTGACAATTACGTCCTTATGAAAGAAACTACCCAACCCATGATTTGGAACTTTTAGCTATTACCTTCGCTTTGAAAATATGGCGACATTATCTTCTGGGTAAGAATCTTTTCAGCTTTCTTAACAATTTACGAATTTAACTTAACTTAATAAATATACCTAATGAACTCTCTTTCTCTAGGTGAAAAATTCGAATTGTTCACAGACCATAAATCTTTGAAATATCTCTTTACCTAGAAAGATCTGAATTTGCGACAACAATGTTGGTTGGAATTTCTGGCATCTTATGTCCTAGATATTCTATATACGCCCGGAAAAGCCAATGTAGTTGCCGACGCCTTGAGTAGAAAGCACGCTATTCTTGCTCATCTTGTTATTACTCCTACTCTTCCTGAGAAAGTCGCCAGTAAACAAAAAGAAGATGAGTTCCTTCATCAAATTTATGAGAAAATGCATCATGGTGAAAATACGAGTTTTGAAGTTGACGACAATAAAGTTATAAGATTAAAAGGCAGAATACGTGTTCCGGACATTCTTGATATGAAACGTGAAGTTTTGGACAAATGCCATAAATCTAAGCTTTGCATCCATCCAGGGGTCAATAAAATGTATAGAGATATGAAAAGAACTTTCTGGTGGAAGACAATGAAAAGAGACATATCTATATATGTGAGTCGATGTGCTACTTGCCAGCAAATCAAAAGCGATCAAAAGAAAATAGCGGGTTTAGTTCAGCCTTTAGAGGTACCCAAGTAGAAATGGGACCAAGTATCGATGGATTTCATCGACGGGTTACCTCGTACTTGAAACGGCAATGAAGCAATTTGGGTTATTGTGGACCGTTTGACTAAGACAGCCCACTTCTTGCCAGTAAAATCTACCTGCACGGCTGCAAGTTTAGCCGAGTTATATGTGAAAGAAATTGTTCGTCTCTACGGTATTCCTAGCAGTATAGTGAGTGATCGTGACCCAATCTTCACTAGTAGATTTTGGGAGGCATTTCAAGACGCATTGGGAACAAAACTGAATTTCAGCACTGCTTATCACCCACAATCCGATGGGCAGACTGAGAGGATTAACCGAATCTTAGAAGACCTGTTGCGTGCTTGTATACTTGATTTTGGTGGTTCTTAGGAGAACCATTTACATCTGGTCGAGTTCTCATATAACAACAGTTATCAAGACAGTATAGAGATGGCTCCATTTGAAGCTTTATATGGTCGTCTGTATCGATCACCCGCATGCTAGATTGAGGTTGGTGATAGACTCGTCCTTAGACCGGATATGATTAAAGAAGCCACAGAGAAGGTTGATTTTATACGGAAGAAATTGAGGACGGCTCAAAATCTTCAAAAGAGTTATTATGATCGCAGGCGAAGGGATTTGGAATTCCTGGTTGGAGACTAATGTTTTTCTTAAAGTATCTCCAATGCGAGGAGTATTGAGGTTTGGGAAGATCGGTAAGCTAGCACCACGGTATATTGGTCCTTTTCCTATTCTAGAAAGGATCAGTTCTTTAGCCTATCGGGTACAGTTGCCTAGCTGGTTGTCGGGCGTGCATGACGTGTTCCATATTTCTAGTCTTCGAAAGTATGTGCATGACCCATATAGTATTATTGAAGAACCTGCTCAGCAGGATCTCAAAATCACTCCCAATTTAACAGTTAAAAGAGATCCAATTAAGATTGTAGATCGTTATGAGAAGCGATTGAGAAACAAAGTTGTGAAATTGGTTAAAGTTCAATGGAGTGGCGATCCAAAAGACTGCACTTGGGAAACTTAAGATAGTATGCAGAAATCATATCCCAATTGCAGAGTGGATATCTCGGCTTAAACTGGTAAGCCATTTTCTTAATTTTTTTGAATTCGTATATTCTTTGTTTGCTTTCCTCTCTCTTTCAAATTTCGAGGACGAAATTTTCTTAAGGGGGGATATTTGTAACATCCCAAAATTTATGAATTTGAATTCGGTAACTTGTCTAGATTTTCAAAATTTAAATTGAGAAGTTTCAAAAGAAATAAAATATTATTAATACTAAATCAAAGAAAGATATATGGATATAAATAAATATTTGATAGTTTAAGTTTTAAATAAATAATAAATAAATAAATAAATAAATAAATATATATAACAAACAAGAAATTGTCTCAAACCATAAAATAAAATATATGTGATAAAATTAATGTTGATAGTTAAACTTTGAATAGACAAAAAATTTAAAAATGTATGTTTGTAATAAAATTATAAAGTTATAAAATGACATAGGAATACATATAAACTTGTATGAAAATTTTATAAACAAGGAAACAAAGACTTATGCAAGACGATAAAGAAAAAATCTACAAAATAAAACAAAAATTTGTATTTACAAAAATCAAAATAAGATTATCTGTTAACTTAGATGGGAACAATAGCATTTAATGTTTTCTTCTTAGAACAAATTTAGAGTCAATTCAAATGTAACAAAATCATATCAGCCGAAATCAAATTTGCTTAGTCAAAATAAAAATAAAAATAAAGAAGGGGAAAGGAAACAGAACTTGCCTACACCATAAAACACCTACCTGATACAACACTGCCTCAAGTATATATACACACACACCCATATTCATTTTATTTCGTTCAGGAAAACATGGCAAAGTCAGGAAAGAAAACATAAGTATCATTATATTTTCAAACTCAAGATCATTCAACTAAATAAAACAAGAATTTTTTTTAAAAGCGGATCATCTCCAGGTTTTCAAACACAAGGAAAAACAAGTCTCTGTTCATCAATATTTCTCGGTGAGTAAACCTTTTTTTTAAATGGAAATCTAAGTATATAGTTTATAAAATCTTGAGCTTTGCTACATATCGAAGAAAAAATTGTTCTGTATGTTTTTCTGTGATACTGGAAATTGTTATATGATATGTTCTCTTATACTTTTGGTTTCAGAGCAAAAGTAAAAGAGAAGCATATAATAAATCTTCATACAAATGTTATAAACTTAGGATTTTAAATAAAATAAATTTGTTTGAATTTAAACCATGGCCCAGAAATAGTTTTAAGTTCGAAATGAAAAAATTGACTCTGTAACTTGGTTTACAGTAAAAAAATAAAATCATATGATAAATTCAAGTATTTTAAAACATTGATTTGATTATATAATTTGAATGAACATACCATGATATGATTTTTAAAATTAATATGATGATTTTTCATTTAGCATTCCAAGTGTAGTTCGTGTTTGTACAAAATTTGTTCTTTTTCCATTTTCTAACGATCGATCAAATAATTGTTGATGAAAATTGGTTTAAAGCTAGTTTATTGTTTAAAGATCTTAGGAAAATGGTCGAACAAATTTTCTATTGCGTAATTTGGTGGGTCGAGTTAAAGTTAGGGTTGTATTCGTGTTTTTATTCGTGTCTGTAAATAAGGTGATTTTATCACCTCGGAGGCATCGAGTTGCACGAGATTGAGGGGAATGGTAGTGCTGGGGGTGGCGTGGTGTGGACGGGGTGGAAGCTCTTCCAGTGGCCTAAGACGTGGTTGCGAGGCAATTTAGTTTGGGTGTGTTCGTGTTACAGGGTCGAGCAAAACACTCATTTTCGATTTCGGGTTTTCTGTGTTGAGTCGAAGTGCGATTTCGAGTGAGGGTGAGAATTGCGATTTGCCGAAGGTCGCGATGGCTAACAGAACGGCGGTGCGGCGACGTGCACATGCACGGCCTTGCGCGATGTGTCAGGAGATTCTCGGTGGGTATAACTCGAGTTGATACTCGGGTAAATAGTTGATTTGCTTCGAGTTGAATTTTAGGTGCGTTAGTATGTGTTCTGTATAAAAGTTTAAACTTAAATTTAGCTTAAGAAAAAAAAAGGAAGAAGAAGAAGTAGGTACGAGAGGAGGAGAAGAAAACTCGGGGAAAGGAAGAAGGAAACTCGAGTGAAGACTGGGTTGCTCAGGTTGCTTCAAAAATGGGTTAAGCCCAAATTAATTTCAAGTTATAACGTTACACAAATTTTGGTATTAACAAAGTAATTAATGTTTAACTGTTTTGAGTTAAGAACTTATTTCCAGTTTAATTAACCAAGCAAATACTTAACGACGTTTTAAAATATAATTGATACTTTAACTAAATAATTTAATTTAAGATAAGTATTAAAGTTAATTAACATTAAAGCTTTTTTTAATAACAATAAATTGATTTCGAAATAATTAAAGAAGATTTTTAAATGTTAATTTAGATAAATGACCAACTGTTTTGGAAAGCGATCAAGAATAATTAAATTACTAATTGTAATTAACTAAGTAATTAAGGATTTATAATTTATAATAAAATCAATTAATGAACAATTAAGTATCTAAATTATTTATAATTAAGAATTGTTAATTAGATAATTTAAGTTAATCAATTTACGATTGGTAGTTAATTAAAATAAATAATTAATAAATAATTAATCAAGTTAATTAAAATTTAAATTAATTTATCCAAAATTAATCATTGATTTAATATAATCAATAAAAATAATTATATGGTTAATTTATTAAATCACACTCACATTGGAAAATAATTAACTATTGTTCTACACTGCATTGTTATTTCTGTTGTGGTCGTGATACTGTGTGATATAGATTGCTCTGTGCTGAACTGTGATTTGTGATTTAATTCTGTATTGATGTGAAAACCCTGTTGGCCATAAACGGCATTTAAACCTCGATGCAATAGGGAGTCGGATTTCAGTTAGTTATCCGAAACCCACATCGAACCCTGAATGTGAATCTATGTGATTAATACACCCACGTGTTTCAAAATTAAACGCTCACTATTCGGTTTAGCCGGGAGAGGACCTTTGTGTCGTATAACCAATTCCGTATAGTGATACGTCGAAATGGATAGCATTTGAAGACCGGATGTCTTTGAAAACGATAGGATAACCTATCGATTGCCTCTGCACTGAGTTGCTCTGGTATAGAGATTCCCTAAGTGATGGGAAGTCCGATCGGGATTGTGGATACCCGGATTTGCAAGGGCTTCTTCCTTTAATGGACGAAGTGCCTTCGGTTCTGTTCGAACCCGAAACAGACTTGTATGGTTGTATGTCTGACACTACACTTTGAGTTATAAAGCAGATTTCTTTCAAATACGTATCTGTTGGTGGCAAAGAATTTATTCTTAGCTTAACACCCTTCTCTGAGACGTACGAGCTCAAAGGTTATGTAGTTGAAGGTTATTAGCGATATACTCCCAATTTGGTAGTGTGGCATGCTAAGTGCTACTATGTGTTGGTGATCATTTGTGATCAAAGCATGGCTTTCGTGTAAAGCGTAGCTTTGTGGACGAGACCTCATCGGACCTCACAACCCGGAAATGGTCGAAACAGGAAAGATGCGGCAAGGTTATGAGGGTCGCGTCCTTTAGGGTATGCCTTTTCCTTCTGGAAAAAGGTGATGTCATGGTATGGAGCCCAGATATTTACCTATGTGGTAGCTCCAATCTCATTTACTGTATGGTTGTTGCTTTGTGGTATAGGGCTCTCGGATAAAGGTCCCAAAGGACCGGTAGGTGGCATATTCGTGTAGTAGTTACCTAGTTACAGAGGTAACCCGGCCTTGTGTTGGCAGATAACTGGTTTAGTTCTCGGGACGTCCCGCCAGAGGCGTACCCATGTAGCAGTAGGAAGTTCCTTAGCCTGACCATTTGTTGGAAATCCAAAGAAACAATACGAGCCCTTTACGATTGCAGTTGTATAACCTGCCACCTCAGGTGACAGTTATGTAGGCATAGTATAATGGTACCTATGCTGGTTAAGATTAATATTCTACTTTCGAAATGTTTTCACACTATGCACTAGTAATAATATCAAAAAGTTTTCGCGTATTAAGCATATTTGACTATCATAAGGAGAAATCTCCCCCAAGTGTGCGATTGCATTGTGTGTGTGCCGGGAGGCCTTATGGTAGTTTGATTTTCCAAAAGCATAACGGTTTTCTTTTATAAATCTGTTTTATTTAAAAGCAACTGTTTTTGTTTACTCATACCAGTCCTATGACTGACCCGGAGTTTATTGTTTCTTTCCTAAACTCTGGGTGCCCATAATTTCTACACGAGCAGCCTAGTAGCAGGTTTCCGTGTTTCTGGTGTTAGCAGCATTTTGGAAGCTCTTATTTTGGAGATATTTTAGAAGCTTTTGGGATCTCAGGTGCTTAGTTTTTGGAAGTTCGCTATCACTTCATTTCTTTGAAGACTTTTTGGATATATGATCACTTGTCGTGCTATTATGATGTTTATTTGGAGTTGTGATATATGTATAAAAATACTCTTATGTAGTAATAGATATTATGTTGATGTTATATCTGTGATGAGATGCATGATATTCATTCTGTTCCGCTATTTTATATTCATCTGATGTTGTTATAAGCTCCATCCGACTGGAGTTCAATGTTTGATTCTCTGGCAGTCGAATACAATTGAGGTATTTAGTGTCAATTTTCGAACATTGGATTTCGGATCGTGACACAGAGAGTATGGTAATATCCGATCCCAATCGCTTTAAGAACCAAACGCTTATTTCACACCATGGTCGTTTTATAGTTTCAAACGGTTCATACTTCATATCAAAATATCATATCCATTTCAAAATCATATCACTTTTGAAATCATTATTGACTTTAAAATCATATTTATTTCCCAAATCTTAATCACAAAATAGGTTAAATTCATCATATCAAAATATTCACATTTAAAACCATTAAATCTAAATCATAACAATTCCAACTTAAAAGTTTAAATACTAAAAATAGTTTATATATATTTAATTAGTCATAAATTAAAAATAGTTTATATATTTAAAATAAGTTCTAAATAAAAATAGTTTATATATTAAAAAGAGTTTATATATTAAAATAGTTTATATCAAAATAGTTCAAATCAGAATTGTTTCCTCCAATTTCACAAATCAATTCAAATCAACTTTGATTCCAAATTTCAATTTAAATCATTCTCGGTTCAACAATTTCAGTTAAAAAGGTTCATTTCAAATTTCATAAACCATTTTAATTTATATCAATTCCAAATCTAGCTTTGAAATACAATTTCAAATTCAATAGGCTTCAAAGTTTAAGTCTTCAAACATTAACAATAACTCAACTTGATAAATTTCGTTTATATCTCAAAACTCACTTTAAGATTTATTTAAAGTTTCAAAATATTCACTTATTCATTTTTTATTACATTTAAATAAAATCTCATATTACATATTAATTTAATATTCAATATTCAATTTTATTTAAAGTTGAAAATATTAATTTAATCGCCTTTATCGAATCAAGTTATGAAATCATACTTTTCAAAATATCAAAATAAGATTCTAATCAAATCTTAATTATATTAAATTCCAGAACAATCAAATTATGAGTTAACTTAATTAATCTTCCTAACCGTTACTTTATTAAAGATAATACAAAATATATTTCTAAAATATTAATAAAATTTGTAAATAAATATTAAAACGTATCATATTTATAGTAGTTAATTTAATTTCTTATTAAACTTTATATATTAATTATTATTATAATAAATCTTATTATTACTAAATCTATTTTAAATCTTATTTGTATATTTAAATATAATAAAACTATAAGTAAAATCTTAAAATTTATATTTTTCAAAACTTAACTTATAAATTTAAAATTTCCAGAACATATAACTTTAAAAATCTAAATTTTACACATATATTAAAATTAAAATATCTATATGTCATATTTTTAAAAATCAATATTTATTAAAACCCATATACTTCCTTTCAAAATTTTGAAAATCACTTAAAATAGCCATCGGTGTCCGTATATAATTTTCTACCCTATGGTCAAGTGATACGGATATTTATCATTTCAGTCCGTAATAATTAAATTTACAGGTATGTATCATTTCAACCCGCAATCCCAAAATTCAAAATGAAAATCGCTTGGGTTTAACATTTCAACCCATAACGATTTTTCCATAATCTATAAGATCGTTCGAGTATGTATCATTTCAACCCATCGAGATTTCTAAATTAACAGGGAACTTGCAAAGTGAGAACAAATATGATAATAATATAACATATCAACAACAGACATATATCATCAGTAACAAATTTAAATATAATATATACTACAGGTTATAGTATCATATGTCATAAGCAAACAGTTACAGATAATGGCGTATCATATTTAACAATTAAATAATTAACAATTCAAATTTACAGCATATTTCAATTGTCATTTCAGGTGAATTAAATTTACTAAATATAAGATGTTAATCGTGAGTAATTGCTCATCTATCAAGGCTAGAGATCAATGGAAATGAGAAGCAACGGACACGGATACACAAACGGTTACATGCACGATACACCGAAGATCTGCGACAAGCGCAGAAGCATATTTAGCTCGAGAATTCAATGGAAACAAATGTATATACATATATGTGATATGTATTTGTTTTTATAAATATTGAAGGAACAAATATATATATGCAACATATAACTTTCACATATTTTTTATATATAAATAAGCAGAGAGAGGGTTCAGGTTACAACCAAGATAATACGAACTAGAAGGCAAACAAGAGCAGATTTCAATGTTCCATAAAGCAAAATATGTAGATGAGCAATATTAGGTGGAAAAAATGAACAGGTTTTGTGGAAAATAAGAGTAAGAATCGGTGGAAATATAAGCACGGTTCATATAAACTATATGCATGCAACTATATATATTTCTTATATTGTTCATATAAACAATATAAACTCTTATATGGCTATTCTAAAGTTACTAATCTAGGATAAATCTATTTTTTAGTATTTTTTTCAATTCAAACTCTAGTACACACAATAGAACAGGAAGGCAAAATAAGATATATATATATATATATATATATATATATATATATATATCACTACAACAAAACAGCCATTTAAAACGGGCAATGCCCGTTGTAATATGCATTTCGCAACGGGCATGCGCCCATTGTATTAGGTCTCGTTGTAATAGGTCGACCATATTTTACAACGGGCAATGCCCATTGTAATATGGATTTCGCAACGGGCAATGCCCGTTGTAATACATGATATTGCAACGGTTTCTGACCGTTGCAAAATAAATGCAAATTTTAAAAAAATATTACAGTAGCATTCATGCAGTACATCCATATCAATAATGAATAATTTAACGAGTAATAAATATTATCATAAAACAACCAAAATCACATACGAAAAGACTAAAAGCCAGAGTCATAAAATTCCAACACATTCTAAAAAGTTAGATAAGTTTACATTGACATAGTTCTAATATACACATGAATGTTTACATTAACATTTAATAAACCTCCAATTCAGCTTTTTCTCCGCTTTAGAAGTACTTGCATACACAACTTTGGCATCTTCAGGTTGCCTATCAAACATGATGAGAGGGATTTTCTACAGGATCAAAAACTTCATCAGTATTGTATTATGCACCATAAACAAATTATTAACTCTATATTGCGCAGTTATGAACCGTTATTACTTAGAAGTATCTGTACATACCTCTATATTATCTGTTTATAAAGTATCATGAATTGGTTCTAAAAACTTACAAGCTAGCTATCCACGAAAATCATATGAAAACCTACACCTGATATAACTTTATCTGTATCGTAATACAATGTATAATGCCTCGTGTTTATAATTTAGCCCTACTGACCAATCCCTATGCATTTAAACCTTCATCAGGTTGTCAATTATATCCAACAAGATACCATTTAACGTTAAATATGTACCGGGATAGAACCAAAGTAATAGATTCTGGGGTAAAACCATACTTTCTGTATAATTTATCATAGTAAACACAAGTATAGATTCATTATTAGTAGCACTAAAAGGGAACCCCAAATATAGTTTTCTTTAAATCATTACCTTGTAAATTATTACCTTGTTTTCTGTAAATTACTGATATATCCGGATATTTTCTCTTGCCCTCATCTTCTGCCATTATTCTGCCCAAAAAAACGATATCAACAAATAGATGGCATTAACATAATGCATAATGATCTGAAGCCTTAACCTATAGACGATATCAACTCAATGTACGATGTTTTGGACCTACAACCTACAACTGTACTGGAGCTAACTACATCACAAAGTGAGGTGCAAAACCAAGGCGGCATGGTGGAGATGCCAACAGTACATTCGGTGGAGAGTATAGGCCCTCACACGCGATCCAAACAGACCAAAAGGCGACGACAGGAAAACGTTGCCTTTTAGTTTTCTTCCACACAAAATGCTGAGGTGATTGATACCATTACGTGGAAAAAACTTTATTACACAATTAAAATCAAAAGAAAAAAATGAAACATACTAAAGCCAATGTGAGCGCTCCTTCTTACCTGAAACAAGGGAGCAATTTAGATGACTTTACCCAACGAACTATATGTTTTGGAAGTTGGAACATTGTAGGATTAAAGTCCTCATCCGAACAACTAGACGTAGCAAGTGTAATTAATCAAAAGCAAGCATCACCAGTAGGGTTGCTAGAAAATATACTAATAGAAAATAAAATTGAAGACGTAGTTAGATGACTCAACAACGACTGGAATTTCACTTTTAACAAGGACCGTCAGGGAAAAAACAGAATTTTGGTTCTCTGGGATGACATGATTTGGTGCACCTTGACAATTCACACTAACAAATAATTTATCACAAGCCTAGTCAAGAACAAAACAGGTGTGGCATTCTACTATAGATTTGTATATGCACATAATCCACCAAAAAGAAGAACATAACTTTGGGAGTACATCAAACAATATTCTAACACTTTCAACCTAAGTAATAGTAGGGGATTTCGATGCAATACTTTATTGTAAGGACAGAATCACTAAGGGCTATTTTAGTTCTGACCGGATGCTAACCTTGTAGACTATATTGAGGTAGAACATCTTCTAGAACCACCAAGCTTAGGAAATTACTACATTTGGAGGGGGCGATAACATAATGGTTCATAACAAGATCGATAGATTCTTCATTAATAGGGTCTATCTCGATAAGTTCCCAAATTTCTCAATCAATTTTGCTGTCCACTCAACCAGCGACCATATTCCTATCATTTTTAACTTGGATTCCATATCTCAAATTAGAAAAATATCCTATGTTAATAGAACAACTTGTGGCATCATATGGTGGAATATCATGAACTAGCCAAACATGAATGGGAGGGCATGCATTTTGGTTACGCCCTTTTCCAACTGATGACAAAGTTAAGGAAAATAAAAAAAATAAAAACTTTAGAGCTGGAGCAAAGAATTTAATAATAAGGAAAAATATGCATAAGCTCTTAAGGTTGAATTGGATGTTATTTACTATAACGTAATTGACTAGCCTAATAACATTCAAATCTTAAACCTTTAAAAAAAACTTGACTAGCTATCTGATTCCTGCATAAAAAGGCCACATAAAACTTACAACGATAACACAGAAAACCATGGGATCGTTCAAATATCGATTTAGGGTCGGGAGGAGTTCGGATTCAAAGGTGTCGTCGATGATGAAATCCAGCTATGAAAAGGGTGATGTGGTAGATGTTGATGGGGGAATGGGAGGAAAGGGGAACAGAGGGAAGGAAGAGGGAGGCGACTAGGGTTTTGGAGTAGATCTGGTGGAGGAGAGAGAGGGCGGAGGGAGAGATTAGGAGGACCAGCGTAGGAGTTTTAGGGATTTGGGAATTAGGGATTTGGAGGAGGAAATGATCGATAATAAATAAAAAAAACGAACGAGCCAAAATTTCATAGCTGGTGCCAAAAAATTTGGTTTGGACCATTGTAAATTTATTATCTATTACAACGGGCATTTTATGAACGTTGTAAAATTAACATTTATTCCAACTGATGACCGTTGTAAAATTAACGTTGTAAAAAAGACGTTGTATAAGGCATCTATTACAATGGACCTGAATGGATCGTTGTAATAGCCTTCTATTACAACGGACAGCCAATGCTCGTTGTAAAAAGGGCGTTGTAATAGGGTATTTTTGTTGTAGTGATATATATATATATACACACACACACGCGTGCGCCCACACGTGACCTGGAAGGCAAACTCTAGTTCGACTTCCAGAAACAATATAGACCCTTATTTGGATAGTTATGCATCAAGCACTTCATATACATGTTATGTACACATAACATCAAATAATTTCCAGATGAAATGCAAGTTGCATAATACCTCTCTAGATGCTATTTTTTATATGAATGCGAGCAGGTTACGCACCAAAGCTTTGTGTGGCTGTGCTCGGCTATGTTGGAGGTGAGATGCTCGATAGTGGTGGATGAGGTTGGGTGGCAAGAAAGGGGAAACACGGCAGAAGGAAGTGGACTGCTCGTTGCTTGCGGAGTGAGGCGGTGAACCGGAGAGGCAGAGCAATGATGAGTGATGGTGGCAGAATCGTAGTCGTGTTGAAAATGGAAGGACGGGCATGGATCATTGGGTGGTGGTGTTGTCGATGTTCTCGGCTACACTGGAGGGAGGAACGTTGGCAGGGGCTTGCACATGGGTTGTTAGCTTCGACAGTAAGAAGTCGTGAGCAAGGTCTTATTGCTTGGTGGAAGGAATGGTGAGGAGATGCTGGTGGTGGGTAGCCAAAAGGTTCAGCGGAGGAAAGAGAGAAAGAGGCGAACGTGCGGGTTATAGCGGCTAGTGATTGGTTGAGGAGGAAGGGTGACTGTGCATGTTTGGCTGACTTGCGTGAGCTAAGGCGAACGAGCGGTTGCATGTGGAGTGACGGGGAACAGACGTGGTGCATGCGAATGGGAGGCAAATTTTTTGAAATGGAGAGGTGCGAGCAGATCTAGTTCGGCATGAGTTGAAGAAGGAGCAATGCAAAAACGAAATATGGTCGAGGTCTGGCATAAGAAGATGATGCCAAGCAAAATAGAGCAGAACGATCCAAGCATCAGAATATATTATACTTAGTTTATTATATTTTTCTTTGTTTTGAAGCAATAGGAGCAGACAAAAACGAAAGTAAAAGGACAGAACCACATATGCATTGATCAGTGGATTAGTAAAAGTTAGGGTAGGAATAATAAAAGCACATGCCTGTTTGTTTTCAACCAGAGGATAAGTGAATAGACACGAGGGAACAAAAAGGCTCCAATGCGGAACCGATATAGCTGATGGTTCCGCAGATTGCACCATGTACCGGACATCGAAATGCATATATGAATATTCTGCAGAGATCAGTACGACGAGAAGAACATAATAGTACATAAATATGTTTAATACGATCATCTTATAAAAAGTCGATTTTCGCTGTCAAACTGTTGCTAATTCTTCAAAAATAAGAAAAATGGACTATAACAGTCCAAATTTGACGAACAATATACGACGTCTCACTCAAAAAATGATTTACAAATTTATTATATAAAAATATTAAAATTTAAAAAATATTTTATTTCCATCAAATTTACTGATTTTAAATTAAAATTGAAAATTTCACAACAGAGCTAGCTAACATTCATATTTTCTGATGAAAATCAACCATTTGCTATGTCTAAAAAGACGCATGCCAAATATAAAATTTTCATTGTCAAATTTTATAGTTTAAATTTCATGAAAATTTTAGTTAATTACGTTATTAAAAATCGTTAAAATTTATGGGTCGTTACACTCTCCCCCACTCAAAACTTTTCGTCCCCGAAAAAGAACGAGATAGGAGAATAGAAACAACAGAAAGGAAAATATATTTGAAATACAAAGTACCAGAAACAACAATAAAATTCAAAACAATATAAATTTCATTTTTTTTTTAAAATTGATTGATATTCAATTAATTTGGTTTAAATCTATTTTATTTAATCAATAAATATTCGTTGTATTTACATTTTGTTGATCTCAATTGAATGTATTTTCATTCAATTGATTTACTTTCAATTTATTAACATTTTTTACAAAAAATTTCTTTCAAAACAAAATTTATTTTATTTAACTCATTTGTTTAATTCATTTAACTCTAGTTAAGTTACTTCCACCTCAAAATTCAATTTTAACTATTTTTCAGATCATATTAATTTACTTAAATAGCATTTTCTTTTTGTTATTCAATTTATTTCACCTACATTTTTTGTAATATATGATAAGTGTATAAACATTCATTACTACACTCAATTTTTATTTATAAATTCCCCTATCCAAAATTCATTTTGGACATCTTATTACTTACATTTTATATTGTATATTATTCGATTACATTTTCTTATTACATTTTTAACTTTTCTCCAGGTAAGTTTTATCAATGTTTCAGAATCTAATTGAACACTATACAAATTTACCTCTTTTATTTACAACATTTCTATTAAGCATTTTATTATTTAAATTTCTTTTGTATAACCTTCAGTTACATATTCATATTAACATTTTAAATTTTGAATATTTCAGGCATTGAGTATTATACAAACAAATTTTATCATATTTCAACTATTCCAAGTTATTTTAAAAACATTCCAATTATTCAAAATTTTGTTTTATTTCAATAATTGAAAACAATCGCTGAAAATAGAATTAAAGAGTTAAATTTTCGGTTTCACTTCAAACTATTTTGATATAAATATATACATACACTACAAGAGAGAATGGCTATTCCAACGGCTCCAAGCAGTTGGCAGCCGTTGGAATAGCGTTCACGCTTTCCAATGGAAGCAACTGGGTATTTCCAACGGTACTTCCAACGGCTACCAACGACAAATAGCCGATGGAGGCCGTTGAAAGCCGTTGCAATAAAATGACCAAATAGCCGTTTGTAGCCGTTGGTAGTCGTTGCTAATTTGGATGAATTTTTTTATAACAGCAAGTCATTCGCCTTCCAGCCACACATAATCAATATATATCCATTTCCATTCCATTTCCACTACATTTCACATATATATCACATATCCAACACATTATACCACAAACAATATAAACAACCAAAAATTAACATCAAACATTACATTTTCAAACCAAACTACAAGTCAATATGTACATAAACAACAAAATCCTCACCAACATCAACTCCAATCCATATTAAAGTCAAAATATACAATGCAAACACTTAAACCTCACCACCTCAAAGCCAATATATACACAATAACCATCAAACACAATCCTCACCACCTCAAAGTCAATATATACAATAACCAAACACAAAGACAATAATCATCATACCTCTCAAGCATCATCCTCACCTCCGGAAGCACCAGACGACGAAGGGAAGGAACCATGCCTATGCGTGTACTCCGCTAAACGTTGATTCAGCTGCTCCATTTGTATAGGCGAAGACGGTCCTGCTCTTGCAGCCGCTCAATCATGGCTCAACGCTCTTTTATTTCTGCTTTGTCACACGCCTTTTGAGCTGCCCGAACCTGCAAATAGAATGTGAGATGTTCATATTTGTATTATAATCATTTTCTTAAGCAATGCATATTTTGAAATATAGAAAAGTAAATGACGTGATCTTAAGCAATGCATATACTGCAAGGAAATGCATATTTTATTAAATGATAATGGTGCAGGATGGTAAATCATGTATATGTTAGATTTAACTCAGGTAGAAATCATCATATGTATAGTGTATCTAAAGGTTAATTTATTAAATATAATATTGCAATGTTTATAAGATAACCGCTTGGTTTCCATAGCCATAGAACCTATTCCGCTGCGTTAGATCCATGATAACGTCGAAAATATTATCTTACTCGTCTACCTTCAACTCATCGCGATCCGATTCTGAAAGCAGTTATGCCCATCCCTCCTGAAACTTTGCCTAAAATAAAAAACAATTACATGTTAAAAGTAGTAGAATAGGATTTAAACTTATCGATATTAATAAAATAAGATTTAAAATATGCATACATATGCAATCGTCGCCTTATCATCCTCATCCCACTGATATGTAATATTGCCAGCATTGTCTATCTTGATGCGTGGGTGTGGGTAAATACCTCCATCATAGACACGGGACATCCAAACGATCTTTCCTGCAATAAATATTTTATATATTTTAATTTTTCATAGCTAATCACTGAATTGATTAATATACATAATGTAATAATGGTTTAAATTTGTAATTGATAAATTTACCAAGTCCTCACGGTGATGCTGAAAAGACTTGGATCCGCCATGATGCGTTACAGGATTCCTACTTCTATTGGCGGAGTTCCTCTCCGACTCCACCTACAATTTAAATTGAATATTATATTTACTAATTGCGAAATAATTAACTATATATTTGGTAGATGTACCTTGAACTCGTCGGTCTCCTACCAACTCATCCAAGAATCTCATACGGAAGCGCTCATCCAGTTCGGTTTCTTCTCTGATTTTTTAAGAGCTGACATTACCTCCCTGTAATTTTTGGCGACCTTCGAATTCCAGTGGCGCTGAACCATGGCGACATCGGGCTCCGCCAAGTCCACTTGTCCCTGTACAAAGAGAAAATATTACTAATTGTTCATTTATACTTATTCATATAGTAAAGTGATATAAACTCACCAGAAAATCCTGCCAGATGGTCTCCCTGACTTGGTCAGGGATCTTATTCCACTTAGGCCAGCAATCTATCATCCTGCTCATATATAATTGCTTGAAAATGCCAAGCACAACTCCTGAGGGCTCCAAATCAAATCCCCTGTGTTAAATATAAACAAAGCTTTAGACAAGTATATATATGTATGAACAAATTTATATTATTATCATTTTAATTTTGATACTTACGCTCCATCAGCCTTCGGCTGCAAATATACAAGTGGTCGAGCTGGAGGCTTACCACTACTCTTGCCGGCCGAGCGAGAAGAGCTACGACGTCTGGAGCATGACATAATACCTGTTGAAAGTTTCATTTTTAATTATAGACATAGATAAAATGATGATGATATGTGGTGCATGTAATAAAGTCATTTTTAATTGGTGGTGCATGTAATGATGATGATGATATGTGATGCGTGTGCATGAATAATAGTAAAAATTACCGGATATTACTCAGTCCTCGTCATTTTCTGATTCAGACTCGGTCTCTTGTTCTATATCGTTTTCCTCTACACTCTCAAATGCTTTGACTAATACATTTGTTTCATCATTTAATGTCCAAAACAGTTTGATCATCTGTAATTATGATTTCAACATTTTCCTCGATATCTGCTTGATAGGCTTGTTCTTCTGGAATATTCTTTCCATCGAATGTAAATCTCGCCTTGGTTTTAAAAACCGCAGACCAATCCGCTTTATCTCTTTTTAGAGATGGATAGGGGGCGTAATAAACTTGTAGGGCTTGTTTGGCTAGTACAAAAGGATCGTACTGCTGATAACGGGAGGTATGTATTATTTCTATAAGATTATAATTTGGATGCACGTTAATACCAGAACCTGAAACATTGCTGAACCAGTTGCATGTAAACAAAAAAACTTCCTCTGCGAGTCTTATAAAATATGTCAATTGCAAAATCTGGGTTAACATGCCATAAAAATCATGTACATGATTATTAGGATCATCACCGTCTTTAACAAATACACCGGTATTGTTTGTTAATTTTTCAGCACCGTATTCTTTGGTGTTGAATTTATATCCATTAACGAAAAATATTGGATACGTTTTAACTTTCCTTTTCGGTCCCAACGCCAAATGTTTTAATCCTTCATCGACCACATTATTTGTTGGATCACAAATGTAGTTCGAAAATCAAGTAACGAAATTTTTGCTTAAATCGCCGTTTGGATTTTGTGATTCATAAACACTGCAAACAAAAACATAATACATTGCTTTATTATTAATTTACACATGTAGTATTAAATTAAATTTATCAAAACTTGTAATCTGATAATTACCTAATAAATAGTGCAACTTCTGGACAATTAAGAAGAATATATGTGTGTGCTACATGGTAATCTCTATCATCTAACCATACTTCTATACATTTTCCAGCATGTCGACCATGTTGTTTAAAAATAGATAACATTGCTTCAGAAGAAGAATCTTGTTCGACGGCCTCATCATTACGCGCAACACTTTGAAATGATATATTCACGTAATCATTGAAATAATGAGAGAAAAAGAACGGTGCTTCTTCTTCGATATATGATTTGCAAATTGAGCCTTCAACTCGAGCTTTTTGTCTCACTTTTTTCTTTAAATGATTTAAGTACCTAATAAAAATTATTTCATATCAATATTGATTTTCATTTATAGTTAAATTAACATTTACATACTCAGTATTAATAACATACCTCTCAAATGGATACATCCATCCATATTGCACAGGACCACGAAGACGTGCTTCAAATGGAAGATGAACAGGTAAATGCTCCATTACATTGGAAAAGCTGGAGGAAATATTTTCTTCAGTTTGCAGAGCAGTATAGGGATTTCTACCTCAAGTTTACGAAGTCGGTCAATTTTTAACATAGTTGAACATAGCTCCTTATAAAATAAACTAAGTTCTGTTATAACCTTCCAAACTTTTATGGGCAACAATTCCTTAAAAGCGACGGGTAACAAATTTTGCATCATTAAATGACAATCATGGCTTTTCATCTCACTCAGTCTTCCGTTCTTATAGTCGACACATCTACGAAGATTAGATGAAATTCCATCAAGAAATCGTAATCCTTCCACCCATTTTAACAGTACTTTAACTTGGTTGTTATCTAGTTCATAACATGCTTTGGGTTTTTTAGTGTCATTTGGCTTCATATGAAGCTCAGGACGATTACATATTTCTTCTATATTACGTCTTGATTTCAGATCGTCCTTAGTCTTGCCCTTAACGTTCAAAAGTGCCTTAAACACATTATCGAATACGTTTTTCTTGTTATGCATCACGTTAATGTTATGACGGATTAAGAGATTTTTTCAATAAGGCAACTTCCAGAATATACTCTGTTTGCACCAATTATGAAACGTCGAATTACCTTGGATTTTAGTTTGCTGCCCGGTTTCATGTATCTTTGGATAATCTTTTACATGTTCATGTATATCTTCACTTGACCAAATCGTTGGTGGTTGTAAAGTCTCATGTCTATTAGCTATAAAGTTTTTTTGTCCCTTCTAAATGTATGATTAATATGGAGAAAACGTCGATGACAATCAAACCATGAAATTTTCTTCCCATGCCGTAAAGAAAATGCTCATATTTCTTCCATACAGTAAGGACAAGCAAAACGACCGGCCATACTCCAACCCGAAAGCATTGCATATGCAGGAAAATCGCTAATAGTTCATAACAAAGAAGCGAACATCCGAATTTTTTTTCTCGATACGTCGTATGTTTCAACTCCTTCATACCATAATGTTTTCAACTCTTCGATTAGTGGTTGTAAGTAAACATCGATACCCTGTGTCGGATCATCAGGGACAGGGACGATAATTGTGAGAAACATATATGGAGTTTTTATACACATCCACGGAGGTAGATTGTAAGGTGTAATGATTATAGTCCAAGATGAATATTTAAAACCAAACTGAGAAAACGGTGAAAATCCATCAGTACACAAACCTAATCTTACGTTACGGCTTTCTGCTGCGAAATCGGGATATTTCTTAACAAAATACTTCCATGCTTCTCTATCAGATGGGTGTGTTAACGTACCTTCTTTAGGTGTTCTCACACTGTGCCATCTCATATGATGCGCTGTTACAGATGATGGATATAACTTTTGAAGTCTAGGAGTGATAGGTAAATAATGCATACGCTTGTATGGAACTTCTTTTCCCTTTTTTTCCTTGGCTTGTATCTTTCTTGATTAAATATTTTACAATTCCAAAGACTCTCATCATCTTTCCAAAACAACATGCAACCATTTATACATGTACCAATTTTTTGATACGGCAAACCGAAAGATGACATAAACTTTTTCACTTCATAATAATTTTCGCACATTAAATTATCTGATGGCATATGGCGTTTAGCGGCTTGTACAACAGCCTTAAATCCGACTTCTATGAGGTTGTACTTTGATTTCATTGCAACGTACTCTACAGTTGTCGATAATTGAGTGCCACTAGTATATCCATTCCAAAGAGGTTTCTTAGCAGCATCCAATAAATCATATATTTTTTTCGCTCCAACATTTGGTTCCTCTTCGACGTTAACATCGTCGTTATTAATTTCAATAGTAGGGAACATTGATCGTGCTGCATCTTCAACCATATGTTCTATGAGATTCGTCGTACTAACTTCATCACTAATGACCTCTATTGACTATTCTTCGCTGCGTGTTATAATTTTTCCATGACGATCCCACACCAAATAATTGGTTACGAGACCATATTGGCGCAAATGAATCCTAACCATATTCGGTACTAAATGTTTCAACAATTTGCACCTACTACATGGACAACGAATTTCTACGTCGTTTCCAATATTACTTAAAGCAAATTCGACAAACACATTTACCCCGTTAAGAAAATGTTTACTTATTGAGTCTCTCATTTCTCTTCTTTGATACATCCAACTTCGATCAATAAAATAATTGACCATTTTCCTACTGTAAAACCTATGATCAATAGTAAAAAAATTATTAATCAAATTTGATAAACACATTTAGATTTACTGTTTTTTATAATCCACTTTCGTTTATATACAAAGTTATATTTCCTGATATTTTGTTCACATTTTTGTACCTTTTGTGATGGTCGGTCATCCTACTTCCCATTACGAACACAATAGTAATTACATTTCTTAAATCATATCATTATAAACGATTTTTCAAAATTTCGGCAGCACTTCCCTCGTGTTGCTTGTATCGTACACATATGCACGTACACACGGAATGAAAAGGAAATGCCGTCGAAATTTTGTGAACCGTTTATAACAATATGATTTACGAAACGTAATTACTTTATAGTGTTTGTAACTTGTCCAATACAGGGACAAATCCAACAGATATTGTATCAGATGAATATGAATATCCGTTTTGCAATAAAAATGAATATTCATACAGCGGTCATATACAACACTTGTCAGACGGGGCCAAAAATTGACTAAGGGATTTAAATTTTGTTTATATGTTACCGTTTTATTAAATATATAAAATAAAGCATATTATGCATTATTTTATTTATATTCTATTATTTTACTAAATATATAGTAAATATTTTATTTTTACTATTTCACAAAATATATAATTCATGTGTGTATATATACTAAATTATATACTTATTTATCTAATGCTAATATATTTTGTAAAAGATATAATTCATGTTCGCAAAATAGTCGACTAATTCATGTTTGTCTAATATTTTACAAAACATACACAAAATAATTTAAATCAATCCTAACTAATCTAATGTTAATTCAAATGCGCATTTATACTAAATTATAAACATATGTATATATGTGCATAAAATGTACACACAAACAATTTGGACATTTTGATGGTAATAATTGTAATTAGCACTTAGTTTGGTATAATAAACAATCAATTGGCCATTAGATACAACTATAACAACAAATTAGCACAAAATTTTAAAATTTTAGGGTTTTAGAAAAACCTGATTTTGGAGATGTGGGGATGGAGAGAAGGTGTTGGCGTTGATTGATGGCGTCGGAGCGGCTGTCGGTTGCGTGGGAAAGCTGGGAGCAAGAAAGGAGGATGAGTGGAGGAGGGTTTTGGTGTATTTGGGGAAGAAGAGAATAATGAACCAGTCTCGGCCTCATTGCAGGTTTACACGAATATTTCCAACGGCTTCCAATGGCCGCAAACAGCTCTTTTTCCAACGGTTACCAACGGCTACCAACGGCATGTTAAAAAAATAACGAGCCGTTGGAAACTCCCATTGGCGGCCGTTAGAAACATGTCGTGGCTATATAATGTAGTTCTAGTAGTGATACATATTTTATACATCAAATCTACTCAAGAAATTCAAATCAAATCCGTTTTTCAAAAAAAATGTAGCGAAACTACTAAGTGGCATCTCCACTTTGAGACTCAAAAATGAATGTCGATGATGCTGCAGTCATCACCGAAATTATTTTCCAGCGACAAAAGAGGGAAGTACTGACTTATTTCTTTTAAAATTCTTTGAACAAATTTTCATTCAAAAATACTTTCAAATAATATATTTTCTCAACTTTGAAAACCAAATTTAGAAAAGCACCGAAAATTTAATTCTCAATTTCTTAATTTAAATTCATTTCAATTTACAAATCCAATTTACGAACCATGTTTTTTTTTTTAAATTCACTTCTTATAATATACAACGATAGTTAATGGTGTAAGAATGTTGACAAAACAAAAATGATAATATAGTATTATCATTTCCAACAATCAATTCATTTAACTATCTAATTTTAGAAAATTATACCTTTATATATACATAAAATATAATCATGCATAAAATTATTTGATTTACCAATTTCAAAAACAATATTGTGTCGGTTTTCTTTGTTCAAGTATTTTAGGATTCCTATGGATAGCGTTGGCCAAACGAATCTGTTGAAACCTAAAATTCAAACTTAACAACTCCAACAACACTATATAAAACATTTTTATATTAATTACAAATGATAGTATGACTCAATTGTAATATGAAGCAACCCAAAATTCTCTCATAAGATGATTTAAGAATGGATTCAGAACAACGATAGAGATTCTATTTTTAGAGGAACCCTAATTAGAGGAAATTCCAACTAAGAAGATAGGTTTGAAGGGAAGGTTAAATAATTAAATTATAAAAGAGGAAAGATGGACAGACTTACTTTAATTGCGACGACCTTAACCGGGTGGACCGAGACTTAGAAATGAGAACATCATCAAAGAAAATGAGGACAAACCTATTGAAAACATCATGGAAAAATGCGATTCATGAGATCGATGGAGAGGGCAGGTGCATTAGTTAATCCAAAGGCATGACTAACCATTCATAGAAACCATTCATTTGGGAGGAAGACAACATGAGGAATTCAATTTTCGGCTTGGGATAAAGAGAAGTGACTTCACCAAACATCAGGATAATCCCTGACTATCGGGGGAGTCAAGATCACTAGGCTAAAAAGATAAAACTGCCTGCAAAATCCTAAGGCATTCTACATTCGATTAAAAGAGAATTACCCTGGTCGTCTACTAGAAAAACGGTTCAGGCTTATAAGAAACAACAACATCATAACGGAGGATGTGGAAATCTCTGGTAAATCGATGTCTGTTGTAAAGGAGTTTCACCCCTTTATAAATCATACTAAGGTTAGCGGAATCGCCGATGGATTAGTTACACAAAAGGACAGAGTTGCCAATTAAGGTTGTAAGATGTGTTCAAAGTTATTACAGAGATCAATAGAAATAGAGCTATGGGATGCTCTAGTATTGAGGAGAACACGAACATGAAAAGATAGGAATGGAATTCAGAACAAAGGAAAAGTTTCAAAATTCAAGAGAAATTCTAATCCAGGTTGTTCCTAAAGGAGAATTTCAAGCTCAAACGAATATGATTCTAAAATTAGTTCATTCATTCTACGGTATCACTACCCTATCTCTAATGAGTTTTTACTACATATGTTAAGTTTTGCCTAAACCAGAGCTCTGATACTAACTATAATGACCTGGTATTTCGAAAACGACAATCATCCACTCATGTCGGACTTGAATTGCTCAAACCAATAGATTGTTAATTTTATATTCGGCAAGCTCAGTATATACAGTAAATAAATCAATCATGGAATCACAGACACAAAGTAAAATAACAATAAGCAACAAAAATTGATAAATAATAGTTCATGAAGCCACTATATTCAACAACAGAGTCTGAAATAAAATATAACAGAAATCTCAAATACATAGAAGTTACTAATACACATTCCAATGATAAGTTTGAGCTAAACAGCTGGAATAAACTGAAATAATTGAAAAGCAAAATAGATAACTCCAAGCTGATCTCTAGGCTCCAAAGGTGAGTCAAATGCTGTGACACTCAGTCTGACCCGAGCATAAAGCAAAATACAAAACACTCGACTCAGGATTATCATTCTTATACCAGTAAATCAACTCAAGTGAAATGTCAAGCGAAATACAATATAACTTAAAGGATGTTTAGGATTCCCATCGTTTAAGGATCTGTTAAAATATCTACATACATAGTATAATATGAGACATAAATAATGTCTATAGTAAAGTAAACTATTAAAATAGAGTTAAGGCATTACCTGTTAGTCCTTGAGATGATGGTTTTGATGACAACAACCTTAGAATAGATTATAAAATATAAATACTAACAGTATAAGTTGTAGATATATTTGTGTATATGCAGGATTTAACCATGCAGGTACCAAGAATGAAGACTGTACAGTATAGAGATTCATGATATCAAGCTTGAAGACTCATGAGTATCAAGAATATCAAGATTATCAAGAGCTCAAGATTTCAAGTAATTTAATTAGGAATTTTGTTAAAACTCCTAAAAAAGCACTGGCATCTTAAAATCCAATTTATTCGTGGAATGGAATCCACTTCGAGCCTGTTAAAGGGATGGAACCCTAAGTAGGATGGAACCTACAAAAAATCTAGTGGAACATTGTTTTGTATCTGCTAATCTTTTATTCAAATGTTTTTACAAAATTATCTTGTTTTCAAAATGATTTCAAAATCTTCCTTTTAAAAGCATTAAAAACATCTATCCCGATTTCAAATACTTTTAGCCTCAAAATAATCTTTAATTTCAAAATCAAATTATCCGTAGTTTTAAATTATCTTTAATAATATATTTAACTTTTAAATATTTATACTTAGATTTAAATATAAAATTATAGTAAAATATTGTATACATTATTCTATATATTTACTAATATAATTTAACTATAGACAAGTATATTTATAAAGTTTAAAATAATTTTAATATAAGATAGAAGTTATTTTCAAAGAAAAACATACCACCAAAAATTCCTTTGGGATGTCGACATAGTGTCAGTTGGTTTCAAAATTTAAATTTCAAAAGAAGTGTCTATTCGTCATATCTCTTCACAAATGGACATGGCTGTTGTTCTTCTATAAATAGAGGTTGTTTTCGACGAATTTCAACATAGATATTATGGTTTTTCACTCCTCTTCTTCTTTCACATTTCTATATACATATTCTTACCATTACTCTTCCGAAATCAACATTGAATCTAACTAGATCATTTCTAGTTGGATTCTCTATCACTATCTCAACAAGATTCTCAGTGCTATT
This sequence comes from Allium cepa, assembly GCA_030765085.1. Taxonomy (NCBI): domain Eukaryota; kingdom Viridiplantae; phylum Streptophyta; class Magnoliopsida; order Asparagales; family Amaryllidaceae; genus Allium; species Allium cepa. The sequence continues at coordinate 851,290,463 of CM060938.1, forward strand.
CAGAGTTATAGGCTTCTTCGTAATCAATTAAATGAGAAAAGGTGTGATTGTGGCCTTGGAAATCAATTAAGTGAGATAAGGTGTGATTGTAGCCTTGGAAATCAATTGGGTGAACTTGTTGCCCGGGAAATCAAGTATCTCTACCTAGAGGATTATGAATCTAGAGGGTGTACCTTGTTGCCTTGAAATCAAAGGTGTAATTGTAAAAATTGTTTTTGAAAGGAAATCCGTACTTACACTACGCCATAAATGGCCTTCTGCAACACAAAAAAAATGTTGGTTCAGGCCCGAAAAATGTTGCCATAGGTCTATGGCAACACTTTTAGGGTGATGCAATTTTTGTCGTTGCCTTAGACCTCAAAGGCAACATTTTGACTATCTAAGGCAACATAAGTAATATTGTTGCAATAGAACCCTATTTGGGTCTATGGCAACACCCATAGGTATCTGTAGCAACATTCCAAAAATGTTGTTATAAATATTAACTTTCTGAAGTTGTAGGGCCCACATCTTGTGGAGCCCACAATGTGGGGCCCACGACCCAACTGGTCCCATCCCTATGGCAACACCTTGAATGACTATTGCAACATTATTTTAAGCAACATTTATAACCCGGTGGCAACACTATTATGAAGCTACTGTAACACTATTCTGAAGCTACTACAATACTATTCTAAAGCTACTGCAATACTATACTGAAGAGACACTAAGAGCACATGGAACAGTACAATATCACATAGAACACTTGCATAATACACAGTACAATATCACATAAAACACTTGCATAATACACAGCATAATACACAGTACATAAAACAATTCATACAGCAGTACACATCACAATTCATGTGAGTTACCCCAAAGTCAGACTACCAGTTTCACTGGACATGATTGTGGATGTTAGATCCTCTACATTGATGTTATCTAAAATTTACCCTTAGGAGCTTCTTTATGACATAACAGCACCGCTCCTGATGTTCCTCTTCTTAATAAGATTTTGCGTTCTGTCGCTCATCCACTCAGATAAGTCCAGCCAACCAAACAATAATGTAACTTAATCAAACAATGTCACCTGCTGTTACAAATAATAATGAAATTCTTTAACGAACAATAATTCTAGTGGAAAATCTTGACTAAATTTATCACCAAGTGCGTCAATTAAGCATATATGCAATCAAGACACTCTTATTCCAACATTTATTGAGACAACATATAGCAAAAGAAGTTTTAGAAATGTACTGGAGTTGAAGCATTTATAAATTATAGATGTTATTTCTAATTCTGTATTTAAAACCCAAGTTGAAGCATTTATTAATTAAAAAAATTCTATGAAGTATAATACTTCAAAGACCAAATTGGATTGCTTACTGAAATAATCAGGTATATAACATAAAGGAAATTACTTGCTGAAAATAACTAAATAATATTATTAGTTACCTTTGCGTGATGAGAATTTAGGTTACCTTTGCGCCATCACATCATGAGCCGGAGTCCCACACGTAGGGTGAAGCAACACATCCAGCCCAGTAAAGGCGCTTAACCAAAGTCCACAATCTTCATATTACCTATGATATTGATAAGGCAAGAGTTAAATAGCATAAAATTTAGGAATCTTCCCAATTTTTATGCTATTCAACTATGCCTCATCAATATCATTTAGACCTTATACCATAGTGGCAACATCTATGATTGATGTAAACGCACCTGTGTTAAAACTTATAATTCAGATTTTACCAAATTGGGATTATTTGTTGTAAACGCACCTGTGTTAACATCTATATTCATTCACCAAAAATATCATAGGTTCAGTCTCCACAGTCCAAGCCACTTGAGCACAGCAAACACACAATAGAAAAAAACATATTTTTTATTACTCAACTGTATAGTAAACTGAATAGCAATGTAAAGATTTTTGATGTTAGTATACATATTTTTTAACAATAGTGCAATTGTACAATAGTGATATAATAAAAAACAAGATGGGTTTTATAACAAGTTTTCAAACAAAATGGTGTGTTAGAACTATTTTTTATCATCTTAACAAGTGTTTTGAGAAATAAATCAAATAGCAGTAGATAAAACTTTATCATTCAATTCATCAGTTATCTTTACTTTTAGTGGAAATATTTGACGGAAAACAACAGAGTATTCATACTTGTAAACTAGTCCTTCATTTTTGACAATGTTACACATGCAACCTTCTTTTGTTACTGTATCAGCTGTAGTGGACAAATGATTCATGGCCAAAGATATGGGTTTCAAAAACATAGCCGGCCTACAAAAGCACCAAGCAGTGGCACATGGTAATCCTAGATTTAAAACCATGATAGTAATCAACAAATTTGATTTTCATAAACATTAAAATAAGCTTACAACAAATCCTCGTAGGACATAGTTGCTGTAATAGCTTGATAAGTACAGTCCAGTAACATGTCTCCACCAGTTGAACCTATGATTAGACATAAAAAGAAAAAAACATATACGTTAAACAATGTTAATAATGCTAATTAAAAAAAAGATAATAAAACGACTAAATATGATGCAAGAACAGTGGTATATACCTTCTTCATAACTCATACCATGAAGACTAATGTACATCCCATCGTGACTAGGGATAGAGCAACTTCTTATATCTTTATAAGTAATGCAAATGAAAGACCATTACAAATTAATAAATAATCAATACATGTATAGGTCATGCTCTTTACATGGGCAAGCATAAATATATGATAAACCATACTAGAAGAAGATGTAAACCACATAGCCTGAAAAATTCGTGTAATTAAATTACCATACTGTTGCGGGTTTTTCAGGAGACTGAATCCTTTGTTAGGATTCATCTCCCGTATAATCCCGGATCATCGAAAAGACATGAAGCTCCCAGTTCATCTTTTAGGGTGGAGCTGCAGGTGGTTTGTGAACATTTTTACATTGCTTCTGTTTGTACATAAGATTTGGGGTGATCATATTGGAGAAGCCTTTGGTTTCGGGTTTATTTGTGAACATTTTTACATTGCTTCTGTTCGTACATGAAATCAGGCAAGCCACAAACTGTGAATATTATTCAATCACGGTGAAATCATTAAATAACATTTAAATTCTTTCTTTTGAAATAATATCCGAATTACTTAATCAATAACTCACAATTTAACACCTTATAGCAAATAAAATTAAAAGGAGAAATAGGAACAGCAAAAGTAGGGAATGAAAATACCTTAGAGAAGTTAGTACGATTTCTAGGCAAAATCGAATCGCGATTCTTCGTTCCCAGTTCGAGCTTCCAGACATCACGTTTCTGTTCGAAATTCCTTCCAGGCAAAATCGATTTCGTGCTTTGAATTCGTGAAACCCAGCTTGCAATCGAATCAGTTGAGGAGGAGACTACATCGAGCGGTGGAGGAAAAGAGTCTGACTTGCGGTTGCGGTGGAGGGTGATTTGCGAAGGAGGATGACTTGCGGTGGAGCACTGGAGCGAGCCGGAGCCTGGATCGAAGCGAAATCGGGAACCCCCAAATCGAAGCCCTAACCGAAATCGACAGAGAAGAATGAAAATAAAAAGTTACTTGCGGAGACTTTTTTTTTCTTCGCGGCTCTAAAAGATCAAGGAGGGGTGTTCTTCGGATTGATGAGGTATCACGTTCTCCAACGTAGGATTTGCCTTGGTAGATGGACATGGATCGATGCGAAGGATATGCAAAGGTCTGCTATAGCAACACTATAAAAAAATGTTGCATCAATTATACTTGTTTAGCTAGAGCAACACATTTTTATGGCTAAGGCAACATCAAAAATTCAACGTTGCAGTAGGACCAAAATTGTATAGCTATCGCAACATTTTACCTGGCAACACCTTGCAAAAATGTTGCAGAAAGCCATCTATGGCGTAGTGTTGAGTGCGGGACTGGATGTAGGGTAACTCCGAACCAGTTTAAAATCCGGTGTGTTCTTTTCTTTACTACTTTTACTTTATATTTTCATCTGTGTTTGATTCTGTGATCATATCTGTGTCTGAATATTGCATACATTTGTGTTTAAATTAACAAAAACTTAAAAAGATTTAATAATTCTCTAAAACACTATTCACCCCCCTCTAGTGTTTATCCTAGCCTTAAGATCCTTAATCCGCATTTATCACATTACCCATATCCAACTTAACACATTTCATATATTCCCGTAGTCTATATAGTACCGTAAGCTCCACCAAACCGGTGCTTTACCTAGAGGGCACTCCATAGATACAATACAATACAAACTCGTAGAAGGCGCGATAAGGCATGTAACGAGGCACGCGAGGCAATGCCGGGTAGGATTCTACCATTTGCACTCCTGGACTGGTGGTAATGCATAGCAGCTACTACCGCCCACCTCGAGACACACTCCTAAATCAAAGGTGTACCCAAAACAAATCACAAAGTAATAGAATGGTATCGAAGAAGCATGCTCGATTGGAGATGCGACCTAACTTGACCCGGTATAGCTCCTGTTTTAGTCACATCAACTTGACTCACGGGAGTCAGGGCTACGTTAATACCTCAAATAGAATCGTCGCTAAACCATCCTACTTCGTTCTGGAATCTCCACCACGTACACAGTTGTTAAAGTGGTTTTTAGTATTAGAAGAGAGTATAACAATATCCGATCCCGATCTCTTTAACAACTACACACCTATTTACACCATGGCCGTTTTATAGTTCCAAACGGTTCGTACTTCATATCAAAATATCATATCCATTTCAAAATCATATCACTTTCGAAATCATTATTCACTTTAAATCATATTTATTTCCCACAAAATAGGTTAAATTCATCATATCAAAATATTCGCAATTAAAACCATTAAATCTAAATCATAACAATTCCAAGTTAAACAGTTTAATGTTAAAAATAGTGTTTATATATATTTAAGTAATTATAAATTAAAATTAATTTATATATTTAAAATAAGTTCTAAGTAAAAATAGTTTATATACTAAAATAATTTATATCAAAACAGTTCAAATTAGAATTGTTTCCTCCAATTTCACAAATCAATTCAAATCAACTTTGGTTCCAAAACTCAATTTAAATCAATCTCAGTTCAATAATTTCAGTTAAAAAGGTTAAAGGTTCAATTCAAATTTCATTAATACATTTTAGTTTAAATCAATTCCAAATCCAGGTTTGAACTACAATTTCAAATTTAATAGGCTTTAAAATTTAAATCTTCAAACATTTACATTAACTCAATTCGATAAATTTCATTTATGTTTCAAAACTCACTTTATGATTTTATTTAAAGTTTCAAAATATTCACTTATTCATTTTTTGATTACATTTGAATAAAGTCTCATATTACATTTTGATTTAATATTAAATATTCAATTTCAATTTTATTTGAAGTTAAAAATATTCATTTAATCACCTTTATCAAATCAAGTTGTGAACTCATAGTTTTCAAAATCTCAAAATAAGTTTCTAATCAAATCTTAATTATATTAAATTCCTAAACAATCGAATTACAAATTAACTTAATTTATCTTCTTAACCTTTATTTTATTAAAGTAAATACAAAATTTATTTCCAAAATATTAATATAATTTGCAAATAATATTAAAATATATGATACATATATATTAGTTAATTTAATTTATTATTAAATTTTATTATATTAATTATTATTATATTAAATCTTATTATTGCTAAATCTTTTTTATATCTTATTTATATATTTAAAAATAATAATATTATAAGTAAAATCTTAAAATTTATATTTTTCAAAACTTAACTTATAAATTTAAAATTTTTAGAACATATAATTTAAAAAATCTAACTTTTACGCATATATTAAAATTAAAATATCTATATGTTATGTTTTTAAAAATCGATATTTATTAAAACCCATATATTTCCTTTCAAAATTCTGGAAATCATTTAACATAAACCAACGATGTCCGTATACAATATTCTACCATATGGTCAAGTGACACAGATATTTATCATTTCAATCCGTAATAATTAAATTTACGGGTATGTATCATTTCAACCCGCAATCCCAAAATTCAAAATGAAAATCGCTTGGGTTTATCATTTTAACCATAACGATTTTCCCATAATTTATAAGATCATTCGAGTATGTATCATTTCAACCCGTAGGGATTCCTAAACTAACATGGAACTTGCAGAGTGAGAACAAATATGATAATAATATAACATATCAACAACAGGCATATATCATCAGTAACAAATTTAAATATAATATATACTACAAGTTACGGTGTCATATATCATAGGTAAATAGTTACAGATAATGACATATCATGTTTAACAATTAAATAATTAACAATTCAAATTTACAGCATATTTCAATCGTCATTTCAGATGAATTAAATTTACTAAATATAAGAATGTTAATCATGAGTAATTGCTCACCTTTCAAGATTAGAGATCAATGGAAATCAGAAGCAACGGACACGGATACGCACACGGATACACGCATGATACATCGAAGATCTGCGACAAGCATAGAAGCATATTTAACTCGAGAATTCGATGGAAATAAATGTATATGCATATATGTGATATATATTTGTTTTTATAAATATTGAAGGAAAAAATATGTATATGCAACATATAACTTTCACACACATATATATATTTATTTATAAACAACCAGAGAGAGGGTTCGGGTTACAACCAAGATATTAAGGAAGGCAATATAAGAGATATGTACACGAACTGGAAGGCAAACTCTAGTTCGACTTCCAGAAACAATATAGACCAGAAACAATATAGACCCTTATTTGGATAGTTATGCATCAAGAACTTCATATGCATGCTATATATACGTAACATCAAATAATTTCTAGATGAAATGCGAGTTGCATAATACCTCTCTGGATGCATATTGTTTATACGGATACAAGCAGGTTACGCATCAAAGCCTTGCATAGCTATGCTCCGCTATGTTGGAGGCGAGATGCTCGATAGTGGTGGATGTGGTTGGGTGGCAAGCAAGGGGAAACACGACACAAGGAAGTGGGCTGCTCGTTGCTTGCGGAGGTGAGGCGATGAACTAGAGAGGCAAAGCAATGGTGAGTGACGATGGCGGAACTGCAGTCGTGTTGCAAATGGAAGGGCGAGCAGGGATCATTGGATGGTGGTGTTGTCGGTGTTCTCGGCTACGCTGGAGGGAGGCACGTTAGCAGGGGCTTGCGCATGGGTTGTTAGTTTCGTCAGTCGGAAGGTCGTGACCAAGGCCTTGTTGCTTGGTGGAAGGAACGGTGAGGAGATGCTGGTGGTGGGTGGCCGAAAGTTTCAGGGGAGGGGAGAGAGAGAGAGGAAGAGGCGGAAGTGTGAGTTATGGCGGTTGGTGATTGAATGAGGAGGGAGGGTGACTATGCATGTTTAGCTGACTTGCGTGAGTTGGGGCGAATAGGTGGTTGCATGGGGAGTGAAGGGGGAACAGACGTGGTGCATGCGAAGGGGAGGCAAATGTTTTGAAATGGATAGGAGCGAGCGGATCTTGTTCGGCATGAGTTGGAGAAGGAGCATTGCAAAAATGAAATATGGCTGGGGTTTGGCATAAGAAGATGCCAAGCAAAATAATACAGAATGATACAAGCTTCAAAATATATTATTCAACTTAGTTTATTTTTATTTTTTTTTGTTTTGAAGCAATTAGAGCAAACGAAAATGAAAGGGCAGAACCACATATACATTGAACGGTGGGAATAGTAAAAGTCAGGGCAGGAATAATAAAAGCACATGCCTATTTGTTTTCAACTGGAGGAAATCTGAATAGAATCAAAAAGGCTTCAATGTACAGCTGGTACGACTAATCGTTTCATAAATTGCACCGTGTACTAGACATCGTAATGCATGAATAAATATACTGCAGAGATCAGCACGACGAGATAAATAGAATGGTAATAGATACAAAGGATATGATAATCCTATCGAAAGTCGATTTTCGCCGCCAGACCGTGTCTAATTTACCGAAATAAGAAAAATGGGCTATAACAGTCCAAATTTGATGAAATAAAATACGACGTCCCACTCAGAAAATGATTTATAAATTTATTTTATAAAAATATTTGGATTTCGAAAATATTTTATTTCCATCGAATTTACTGATTTTGAATTGAAATTGAATATTTCACAACAGAACTAACATTCATATTTTCTAATGAAAATATGGCATTTACTATGTATAAATAGACGCATACCAACTATCAAATTTTCATTGTCAAATTTTATAGTTTAAATTTCACGAAAATTTTAGTTAATTACATTATTAAAAATCATTAAAATTTACGGGTCGTTACAAAGCAATAATATAAGATAATTAATTAAATAAATATTCATATATAATATATGTAATGCTATGTTATATTGTCTTAAATTGTTTGTCAATATGTGTATACATGTGTATAAAGAAGAATTTCAAAATTAATAAAATATAAGGAAAATTGCTTAACTAAATAAATTGATTAAAAGTTAATTAATAAATTAGTATATATATATATATACACTACAAGGTAAAAGGCATTTCCCGACGGAAGAAAACAGTCGGCGGACGTCGGAAAATTTCGTCGGAGAATAAGGCATCGGGTTACAGTAACTCCGTTGGCTTCCGACACAAATCGCCGAGTGCATTTTCGACGGCTTTCGACGATTTCCGACGGCTCCGTCGAAAACCGTCGGAAAAATTGGACTACAGGCTGTCGGAAGCCGTCGGAAAAATTGAAAGTCGTCGGAAATCTGCTGTTTGTTTTCACTATTTCTGCTGCAGTAGAGCCTTCCATCCACATTTTCCATCCAAACACTATTACACCAACATTGCGGAATCCAGTATACAATATTCCAACCAAATATCAAAACTCTAATTACAAAAAATTCATTAAACACACAAATACATCAAAATAAAATGCATAATATACATAATCATTCCAACATTCACAACAATCCCAACAACAAATGCTCTACCCATGTCATTTATGTATCAAACATAATCATACAAAAATCAATAACTACCTCAACCGTCTACCAAATCATACAAAACTAAAAAAACATACCGACAAAAGCAAGCAATCAATCACTCTCTTCCAGATCCAGAGCCGACAGAGGAAGAGAAGCGACCACCATACTGCTGCATGTACTCGGCGATACGCTGGTCTAGCAACTGTGAGGTCTCTATGACCTGTCGGCGGTTATGCTCCTCCAGCTGGGCCACTCTAGCCCGCAAAACTTCGATCTCTGCTAGATCGATCTGAGCTCTAGTCTGCCGACCCTGTCTCTAACTGCTGGCCTGTAATAAATATTTAATTTAGTTGTATTATTAATCTACCATTGCTCATTGTTGGTTTACTATTAATTTTTATATTTTTATATGAATGTTAATGCTGCTGATTTTTGTTTGCAGTATCAAAAGAAGCAAATAAAATTTAACTTGCAAGTCAAATGACTTAAAACTAGGAACTGTCCTAATGAAAGTCAAATGACTTAAAACTAGTAAATTAAACATTTATTGGGAGAGGCATAGGGTTCTGGGTACAAGATGCGTGTATAAATCCCTACGATTTAATTAATTATTACTTAAATATCAAATTAGCAGTAAAATAAATTATTTACCACTTGATTGCCAAATCTGTGTCGTCTGCCATGATCTGATGGATCCATAACGCACTCGAAAATAGCATCCTCCTCATCAGTCGTCAGCTGATCTTGACCCGTATCAGCAAGGAGTTTCTAGCACTGCTCCATAAACTTTTCCTGCATTAACAAATTAATAACATCATATCTTATTTCATTATAGTTTAACAAGCAAAACAATTACTAATACTGCATAAAATGAAATATGCTTACATGGCTCCTGTTGGATTTATCGTCGTGCCATGTATACGAAACAGTCCCGTCTGGATTTACATGCTCGACAGCATGCGTCAAATAAACAAGTTCATATAGCCCATGCGACCATACGCCCCAGCTTCTTGAAGTTGATTTTTACATACAATTGTTGTACATTTAAAATTATATAGCACAAACTACTTACAATTATCATTCAGTAAATTTACCAACTCCTGCCGATACTGCTGAAATGACTTCGACCCTCCGCGATGAGTGACTGGATTTTTATTTCTGTTTGCAGAGTTTCTTTTCGACTCTGCCTGTACATTAAAAATTTGATACATTATTTTTCAATCATGTCAAATTAATAATTCAAAAAAATTTAGTATACTTGCCTTCGCCTCGTCAGTTTCCCAGTATCACAACCATGCTTGCCATACGCTCTCCCCCATCCACCGTGGTTTCTTATCAGATTTCTTGATTTCAAATATCGAGTCCCTATAGTTCTTACGCATCTTCTTCATCCAGTATTCTCGTGCCAGCAGCATATCATCTGTCTGATGTCTATCTCAGCCTGTGTTTCACAATAAAAAGCAAAAAAAAGATTACACTGTAAAGATAAACAGTAGAAAATCAACAAAAACGAATTAAAAATGGAAAACAGAAAAATATACATACTAGGACATCCTGCCATGTACACTCTATGATGTGGGGAGGGATGTTATCCCACTTCGGCCAGCAAGCACTCATCCTACTGCGGTAAGAAGCTCTAGAGACATCCAGCACAACCTTCGAGGGAAGTAAGTCGAACCCTCTGTTTTTAAATACGATATAGATAAGTACGTACATATATCATAAAAAAATAAGATGCTGAATAAAATTTAATTCTTACCCCTCTGCTCTAGGGACTAACGAAACTACAGGACGCTGTGAATCTTTCGATTGGCCACTACCGGCACATCCTGATGATCGGGAAGAGCATCTTCCTCTATATGACATTATGATAAACCTCTGACATATATACATATCATTATATAAGAGAATAATAACATAATACTGAAATGTATTTCATATGTAAATGACATTAACGGTGTAAATTGCTTAATTAATGACTGAAATGGAAATAGAAATGGAAGTGTGTTATACCTGATTCATAATGGGTATAGAAATAGAAAGCAGATTTCATTGCATTTTTAATAAAAATTACTAAATAAATGACAAATGGAAATGACATAAAAACATGTAAACAATGGTAAACAGATTTGGTTTCATAGTCACATCAATTTCATAATACATCAAGAATTCAACATAGTTACATCAATTGCAAAAAAATCAGATTCAAATTTATATCAGTCATCATCGTCTTCTGATTCAGATTGGGTCTCGTTTTCTATAATATTTTCCTCTGCACTGTCAAACGCTTCTACCAAAACATTTGATTAATCGATCAAAGGACCAACATCTGTATGATCGTCTGTAATTATTATTTCTTTATTTTGCTCAAGATCTGCCTGATAAGCTTGTTCGTCTGGAATATTTTTACCATCAAATGTGAATCTGGCCTTTGTTTTAGAAACCGCAGACCAATCTGCTTTATCTCTTTTTAGAGACAGATAAGGAGCGTAATAAACTTGCAATGCTTGTTTGGCTAGTACAAAAGGATCATACTTGTGATAATGCGATGTATGCTTTATTTCAATAAGATTATAATCCTTGTGCACATTAATTCCAGAACCTGGAACATTGCTAAACCAATTGCATCTAAATAGAAATACCTCCTCCGCGGGTCGTGAGAAATATGTCAGTTGCAAAATTTGTGTTAGAACGCCATAAAAATCATTTAAGTGATTTTCTGGATCGTCACTACCTTTAACAAATACACCAATATTATTTGTTAATTTTTCTGCACCGTATTCTTTAGTGTTAAATTTATATCCATTCACGAAATATATTGGATATGTCTTGACCACTCGTTGTGGTCCCATCGCAGGATGTTTCAACCCTTCGTCAACAATACAATTTCTCGGCTCATAAACTTAATTTGAAAACCAACCGGAAAATTCTTTACTGAGATCTCCGTTCGGATGTTCACGTTCATAAACACTGTATATATAAACAAATTATTACATTAGGTTATACACACGCATGCATTATAGAAAAGAATAAAACACAAATTATTATTCCAGATTACCTAACAAACGGTGCAACCTCGGCATAATTTAGAAGAATGTAAGTGTGTGCTACATGAAGATCTCTATCGTCTAGCCATATTTCTGCATATTTTCCAGAAGACCGACCATGTTGTCTAAAAATAAATAACATTGCTTGAGAGGACTCTTGTTCGTCGACTTCGTCATTACGAGGAACACTTTCAAATGATATATTCACATGGTCACTGAAATAGTGAGAGAAAAAGAATGAAGCTTCTTCTTCGATGTAAGATTTACATATCGAACCTTTAACTCGTGCTTTTTGCCTCACTTTTTTCTTTAGATGATTCAAATATCTATGCAAAATTAATTTATATTAACTTCATCTTTCAAATGAAATTAAATTACGTGATACATATTACATACCTCTCAAATGGATACATCCATCCATATTGGACAGGACCTCGAAGTCGTGCTTCAGATGAGAGATGAACAGGTAATGTTCCATTACATTAAAAAAGCCTGGTGGAAATATTTTCTCTAATTTGCAAAGCAATATAGAAATATCCACTTCAAGCTTACGTAAACGTTGCACTTTTAAAGTAGTCGAACAAAGCTCTTTGTAAAACATACTAAGCTCCGTTACTACCTTCCAAACTTTTAACGGCAGTAGTTCTTTGAACATAACGGGGAAATAAATTTTCCATCATTATGTGACAATCATGACTTTTCATTCCGCTCAATCTACCATTTTTAAAGTCAACACATCTACGAAGATTTGATGATATCTTATCAGGAAATCTTAACCCTTCCATCCATTTTAACACAGCTTTAACTTGATTACTATATAATTCGTAACATGCTTTGGGTTTTTTTTACTGTCATTTGGTTTCATATGAAGCTCAGGACGTTTGCATAATTCTTCTACATCACGTCTTGATTTCAAATCATCCTTCGTCTTCCTTTTCACATTCAAAATTGTGTTAAAAACATTATCAAATACATTTTTCTCATTGTGCATCACATCTATATTATGACGAAGCAGAAGATGTTTTCAATACGGCAACTCCCAAAAAATAGTTTGTTTGCACCAGTTATGGACAACCGATTTGCTTTCAACTTCTGTTTGCTCTCCAGTTTTATATATCTTTGGATAGTCCCTAACAAGTTGATATATGTCTTCGCTTAACCATATCGTCGGTGATTGTCTGGTTTCTACTCTATTAGCTAAAAAGTATTTCTTGTCTCCTCTGAAGGGATGATTTACATAGAGAAAATATCGATGAAAGTCAAACCATGAAATTTTTTTACCATGAGGTAAAGAAAATGCTCGTGTTTCATCCATGCAATATGGACATGCTAGACGACCGACAGTACTCCATCCTGAAAGCATTGCATAGGCAGAAAAATCACTTATACTCCACAACAAAGAAGCAAACATACGAATTTTTTTCTTCTTAGACATATCGTATGTTTCTACCCCTTCGTTCCACGGTATTTTTAACTCCTCAATCAACGGTTGTAAATATACATCGATTCCATATGTCGGATCGTCGGAGCTAGGAACGACAACAGTAAGAAACATTTATTGCGTTTTCATACACATCCATGGATGTAAATTATACAGTGCAACGATAATGGGCCAGGATAAATATTTAGAATCAAATCGAGAAAATGGAGAAAAACCATTTGTAAATAGTCCTAATCTAACATTTCGACTCTCCGCTGCAAAATTTGGATACGTTTTATCGAAATGCTTCCATGCTTCTCCATAGACCGGATGTGTCAACATACCCTCCTCCTCCGTTCTCACACTATGCCATCTCATATTATATGCAGTTACAGAAGATGCATATAATCTTTGAAGCCTTGGAGATATGGGTAAGTAATGCATAAGCTTGTACGAAACTTCCTTCCTCTTCTTTTTTCTTGGTTTGTACCTCTCCTGATTACAAATTTTACAATTTCTAAGGTTTGCATCTTCTTTCCAAAACAACATGAAGCCTTTTAAACATGTATCTATTTTCTGATAAGGTAAACCAAAAGCCGACATAAGTTTTTTAACTTTATAGTGATTTTCACACATTAGATTATCGGGCGGCATATGTCTTTTTGCAGCTTGTACAACAGCCGTAAACCCAGCTTCAATGAGTTATATTTGACTTCATCGTAATGTATTCTACGATTACTGACAGCTGAGTGCCGCTTTTACAACCATCCCTAATAGGTTTCTTAGCAGCATCTAGCAAATTATAATTTTCTTTGCTTCAATATTTGGTTCTTCAACATTTCCATCATCGTCGTCAACTTCAACCATAGGAAACATTGATTGTGCTGCATCTTCGACCATATTTTCTATACGGGTCGGCGTAACTATTTCGTTAACGACACTTTCAGATTCTACAGAAGTATTTGCTACAACTTCTCCATGTCGATCCCAAACATAGTACTCGGGTACGAAACTGTTTTGGCACAAATGAACTTTCACAATATCTGGTAACAAATACTTCAAATGTCTACACCTACTGCACGGACAACGAATTTCTGAATCGTTTCTGTTATTACTTAAAGTGAATTCAACAAATACGTTTATACCATTATAAAAATCATCTTTTATTGAGCCTCTCGGTCCTTTTCTTTGGTATATCCATCTCCTCCGATCAACAAAATAACCAATCATTTTTCCTATTTGAGAAAATGAGAAGTTCAAAATTTAATATTTATTTTAAAGAATACAAATTCAAAAAAGATTATTTTCATGGTCGTATAATATTTTAATTTAAAGAACTAAATAACAAATTTAAAAATATTTTCCAATAGGACACACTTTATTTTTTAACGTATCGATACAAATAATTGTACAAATTTTTTTCCACGGTCAGGCATCCTACTTCCCATTACAAACAGAGTAAGCATTTACATTCGTATATTACTTTGTCTCAAACGATTCAACAAAATTTCGGCAGCATTTTCCTTTTGTTCCCTGCATTGTACACAAATGCGTGTCTGCAGGAAACGAAAAAGAAAAGTTAGGCCGAAATTTTATGAACTGTTTGAGACGAAGTAGTATACAAAATGTAAATGCTTACTGTGTACATAACTTGTCCAATACAGGGAAAAATCCAACAAACATTATACCATATGAATATAAATGGTCGTTTTTCGAAAAAACGGCTATTTATACAACGATCATGTACAACACTAGTCAGACGGGGCCAAAAACTCTCTAAGTGGCATTTGTCAATTAGATGTGCGCATTTTACGAAAAAATATAGTTTTACTAACATTTACAAAAATATATTTTAATTTAACACATTTATTCGACGTATTACATCAACTTAAGGCTCGTTCGATGCCTTTTTTTGTTGCATAAGTCAATACATGCACAATATAATATTCCTAGCTTGTACATTCATTTTATCTTATTCCAACTAACACAATACAATGATAGCAGCGCTACACACATATATAATGGTACAACCAAGGCATACACAATGATTACTATATACCCAAACAACCACAAATTATACATGTTTTTCACGATTTCACGATAAAAGATGAAATAGATATATCATGGAATGCTAGAAACTATTATAACACAATTGAAAACAATTTTAATCACCAATTAGCCCTAATTTATCAACTTATGCAAATCTAGAATTAGGGTAAAAACTGAATTTTTCACGAAAATAAGAGATTATGCCTGAGCTGGAGAGCAAGAGGTGTTGAATTCACAGCGGAGGAGGAGGAAAAAGTACGAAATCAGCGATTGGAGGTGGAAAATGGTGATTTGGGGGTTTTTTTTGCGTTTTTTGATGTGGCTGGAAAATGGGGAAGAAAGGCTCGGCTTGGCTGCTGTAATTCATGATTTTCCGACGGCTTCTGACGGGCCGTCACGGAAGCCATCGGAAAAGGGCCGTCGGAAGCCGTCGCTCCCCCCCGTCGCTATTTGATCCTTTTCTAGTAGTGATATGTTATATGTTTATTACTATAAAGGGTATAGTATGTATATTCAATATAATAAGTTATAAGTGAATAATATAATAATTATATGTTAATTAATTAAATTAATTGAATAAGATTTAACTAATATAATTTCATACATAAAATATTATATAAGTCAAATAAATTATAAAAGTTATATAATTATTAAAACTTATATAATATGAATGTATAATTAAAGGTGGAACCGTAAGAGATCCAGTTAGACTTAAAGAATAAATACATACGTATAGTACCTATACCATGATTTCCAATGTATTTGACACTTGAATCACAAGGGTATTTCTAAAGAAATGTATTATTCTATAAGTCGATATCACTCAATTAAATATATTAAAGATTATGGGTCTTTAATATACGTGTTTTCCTATAGTATTTATATATTAATAAATCACTTGCATACTCTTTAGATATTAAACAAACTCAACCTAAGATATTATGTGTAGCATCATTAATATATTTAACAAATGAGGTTAGATAATTATATGTATTTTTTGAGCCAACTAAAGTTATATATACTATACTTAGATGGTAGTGAAATGGTAAGTACGAGCGAATAATCTCTTTTGATTTATTGATAAAGCTCAAGGTCGAAATGAAATTAGGACAAGGAACTATGGGTTAGGAATTATATATGATACAACTGATAAGGAGTTGTCTGTATGTAAGGCTATGACTTATTAAGCGAATTCCAGATCATAATCTCAAGATAGACGTGTCATAACACCCACTGGTGAAGTCGAAAGACTTTTACGATTCATCTTAGGGTTTGGAAAAACATAAAAGACTAGTGGGAGCCTTATTAGAAAAATGAAATGGTAACATTTAACCTTCCTAATATTGTAATAACATCCGTTATGTACAAATTATAATAATCTACATTGATAAATTTATGCAACTAATATAATTGATGAAATGTTTATCAATTGAAATATGCAAATGAACTAAATTAATAATGACAAATAGAAATATAAAATATACTTATGAATAAAACATTTACGTATTGATATATGCAAGCGCCTAATTATATAATTATTAAATACATTCGTAACTTGGTCATTTGCGAGTTTGCTTACCCCAGACAATGTATTGTCTTCCATGAGTTTTAAACTCTAAAAGCAATATAAGGATATGAACATTTGATTCATATCCAATCACATATATTTGTTATATGGCGAATGGTCACCACTCATAATGTATGAAACCTCGATGAATTTGATTCATTCGAAATAAGCAAGTAAACCTTAGTGTGCGATTATTTATTTAATATGATTGATTACAATCATGACCTTGTTATGTTAAATGTATCACTAGACCAAAAGCTACAAGTTTAATCTAAGAACTTAAAGATTAAAGTGTCAGTTTGATCAATTTACGTAAAGCACAACTTACTTGAATTCTTAAAAAGTTAAGGATGAAAAATGCACTTTCGTAAGGCGTTCATTATGACATTGCAGTAAAGTTTTCTTTTGAACGGTTTGACCGTTTAGAAAGGAAAGAAAATGTATAAGAGTGGAGGTAACTTAAGGCACAGTTGGGATAAAGGGAGTGAATGCTCACTTCTACTTCATGGAAAGACGTTAGAAATGAGAATTGCAAAATGATAATTGATACTTAACATTGAAATAAGAAAAATGATTTGTATTCTAAAATATATTTTCATATAGAAAATTGTTTTCTATGTGATTTATTCCTATCAGTTCAAGTTTTGATTTGAAAAACTCTTGACTGTAGATTAGTTATAGTAGTTGGAATAAATATCCTACATTCAGTGGTTGAATGGAGCTAGTATTTCTTACAATGTTATTGTAATGGTAGAAATAGTGGGAGCGTGTTATATAGCACATATTAGTCCCATCTGGTTATGAAAATTGTTTTTGTAAAACATACCAAACATTACTTATGAAATAAAGATTGTTTTTCCATGTTGACTAAAAGATAGACATAGTTTCGTTTTAGTATGAGTATTATAAATATTCGTTATAAAATAAAACTATAATAGTGGTATCTAAGACGCATTTGAAAATAAAAAGTATCCAAAATTATTTGCGACTATTCTAGAACTATAGACTAAGCCATAGCTTGGAAAAATATTCTTTGATTATTTGATTATGAATCATTGGTATGCCAAATTATATCTCAAAATAATAAAGGAAAAGCACCCATTGAGTAGAAGCATCATAAAATTTGATGAGAAATTTTGATTGATATATGTGTATATATATATATATATATATATATATATATGTATGCAATTGTAAGTCAAATAATACCAAAATATTCCATTTACTTCATTGTATTCACTAATGAGTTATCACAGACATGAACATATGCATTTGATAAACAAGTAGTATGTTTATGATAAGCTCATAGAATATAAAACGGAAGCTAATAATATAATGTTCATACATAAAATGATTCGATTTGATTGAATATGTGAGTATGTTGCAAAATGTTTTGAATGTACCTAAAATAAATAAAGATTCAATCTCAAAAGTCACTCTAATGATGTTTTTAACAATCCATACCTTAATGGGCCTAAATTTCAACAAAAATCAAAACCTAAGTCGGCCAAAACACATATCATTGGATTTGGCACATGTAAATAAGCACAAGCATTATCGGAGATTGATAGAAATCCAAACTCTCAGTGGAAACAATAATAGGATAATACACTGCTTATGACTACTACCTTAAAATTAATGGTACTCCTAAGATTGCATGTTGTCACATCAGCGTCAAGCATGAGAAGGGGGTCAGAACAACGTTCTGATGACCAGAAAATCTAAAAAAATCAATAACATAAATTTATAATGATTCATTTCCATTTATATTATATCTATTAAGGTTAGCAATTCTATCTAACCTTGCACTTCATACATGGTTACTTGCCTACCCATTCCCAAGGTATGAAATACCGACGAAGTCTTATCGACCACCCAATACTTCCAAGTCCACTAGCCACTTGATACTTCTATATATGAAGTGGGCTTCTACTATCACCATATAATACTTTTAAAAGAGAAAAAGGCCGATTCTGCCATTTAAAACCTCAATCAAGGTAGATCCGTCATTTAAGACCTATTTTGAAAGTGGACTTCTAGCATGGCATTATTGGTCTATTGGTCCTAGCTATAGAGACCTTTGACCGCTATCTATGGCCTTATGATTTATAATAGTTATACCACTAGCGCATCTATCGTTATTAAAGTCTTAGCAATGTGAGAGACTATATCCAAGGCACTTAATACCTCATTAACAAGGACTAGGCAGGCCTTTGACCATTTAACACCTACTTTATAGGTAGGCCTTCTCCATTTAATACCTAACCCCAAGGCGAGATCCACACTGGTATTATCTAGGTAATATTGCTTGGTAATCTAATTAGGCTACTTAATACTTCTTTCATAGGAAAGAAGCAAACACTACAGTTACTTAATTCCTCAAGCCAGAGGCAAAACCTTTCGTGAGATATCCACATCGTTTCTAATTATTAATACGGAATCTCATTAGGTGACTACTTTGGGTAGGGAGGCGGATAATACAATAGTCACTTAATACCTCAACACTGAAGTAAACCTTTTTAGAGATATCTTGATTTATTTGGAACCTAACTGAGTTACTTAATACTTCTTTTAGGAGAGAGGCAGACCTAGCATCCTCTTAATACCTCAAACCTTAAACGAACCCTTATGGAGATATCTCTCATCGCTTCTAATTCCAAATTTTGACCATTTGATACTTTTAAGTTAAGAAAGCAGGTCCAAACACTCACACCGTCATGGGTCCTAGGATTAGTGATATCTTACATCAGTAATAAGTGCACTCAACTTTTGGTAGCCTCAAAATGAAGGGAAATCTTCCATCGAGTGACACTACTGACCTTGCATCACTAATCTGCTAAGCCCAATTAACCATCCTAAATCTTTACATATATTATCGTTGGTAAACTTCAGACTTAACACACTAATTCCCTTTTTATTTAAAGCGATAAGATTTTCCTTAAATACTTATCTATCCATAAATCCCTTTTAATACTCATAAATGTCAATTTATCCATAAAATCCTAATGGACGTTTCCTAAGACATTTATGTATGATACTAATTTTAAATTAGTAACATTTTTATATATGTTCCATTTTTATCAGTCCCATTAATCCATTTGTCTCTATTATTTGTAACCCTTAATTTAAAACTATCCATCACTTCTCATTAATTTCCCACTAATTTAGGTTACAATCTTTCATTTCCTATTAATTAAAAAGAATTCCTAATTTAATTCCCGTTAATATGAATTACTGCCTTTTCTAATTCCAGTTTTCCTAAATATAATAATACATAACGAACGTTATGCATAAATAACGCACGAATATAGGCTGTCCTTCTTTATTAACGTAATAGATATGTTTCAACTACCTAATAAAATTACTTATTCCTATCCAAATATATACTAGTAATAAATATTTAACTAGAATATGCTTTTACATTTAATTTAATGGAATTAAATTCCTTAGGAAGATTTTCCCTATGATTTCTATAAATTAGTTTAACACAAAAAGAAAAGATTGACTCCATTTGATATTACAAGGAATGCATAATATTTTTTGTTAGAAATAAAAAGTTTAAACTATGGAGAATAAAATGTACTTTACATATATCTTTCCAATTTTGTTTGTGATTATTCCTTGTTAAATCAAACGTCTCCCTTTTGAATGAAAAGTGGAAAAAGTAAACAAATTTATAAAAATCAAACGAATGTTCTTCTCATAAATTAAACTATGGAAAATCTACAACATAGCACAAATTGGACAATAATTCAAAAATCATATTTTACACCCAAGTATAGATCTAGAATAAAAATATACAACATTCAAATTCTAAAACCTTTGGGACTGATTTTCAGATCTAGGTGCAAACATATTTCAAATTTGATCTAAAACAAGAATATGTAGGCAATAGATTTCTATCCTAATTTAAGCCTATGTTTCACAAATAAAATTGATTTAGGCATAAAAATCAAACGTACGCCAACGGAGAAGATTTAATATCTTAAAAAATATATAAAATTTCACACTCACCTTTTAAAACCAATCCAAATCTCCAATGGAAGTAGAACCTTAAATGCATCTCCAAATCCTTTTTAATCCAAGAAATATGCATAAGGATGTATACATACATTAGATATAAAGATCCGTAAAGAGATTTGGGATTGAAGGAATATACTTATACATACATACATACATACATACATATATATATATAACCTTGTTAGCGTGTAGTGTTAATTCGCTCTTATTCTTTTCTTGTTTTATTTTTATTTTTCTCCAATTTGTATATATACAAATATAAATATTTATTTTATAATTTAGAAAATAGCAAAGAAAATAAAATGGCAGAGAGATGCCGCTACTTTCAGAAAAATATGAGAAGAGAAGAGAGAGTTAGGTCTGAATTAACAGGTGCTAGGAACAACCACAGCCGCTCAATTTAAAATATTAAATCGAGGACGTTGTGTCCTAAGTTTATTGCAGCTGCAAGGTTGCCACCGGTCGACCGCTTATGGGTCACCGATTGACCGTTGGGGGTCGACCGCCCTCAATAATGGGCCAGCATGTGGGCTAGGACAACTAATATAAAATTTAAATTTATCCAATCGAACTGTTTCCATTTTGAATTTGTTTTTGTCCGTAACTTCTTCATTTGGAGTCCAATCTAAAAACTCCAAATATTAAAGTTGCTCAGAATTTCACCACGAACGCAATGGTGCAAGGTTCATGGTCAAATTCCTTCGTTTGCACAAATTTCATTTTTGGAGCATAATTAATTAACTAATTAATTAAATAATTAACACCAAATTACAAGGTATTACATCCTTTCCACCAAAAAACAATTTCATCCCCAAAATTTCACCAATGACTAAGTCATTATTTTGGCTCCTTATTACCATAAACTACACACCCAACGAGTGTACAACCAAATTTGCAACTAACGTGCACAAGTGCATAGTGTATTTCTGTATCACCATATAAAAAATATGTATGAAGAATAATTCTAAATCAGATCTTCCTATATGAATGCATTTCTTTGAAAATATTTTTTAAAAATATGATGCAAACAACCTATATGTATATTGGCAATTATATATATATATATATATAGGTTTTGAAAAATCTTTTCAACCAAAACTTCCATACTCTTACAAATAGAAGTATGAAGCAACCAATTTTGCATCCAATTCCTACCATCCAAATCTGATGCGTCAAAAAACCGCTTCTTAAACTTTACTCGTATGTCGAAAAAAGGAATTTAGTTAGAGAATTTAGCATTCTTACCGCTTTATAATCTTCATATTCCCATAGTACGACAGATATTTCCTCGCTGCCCGAATTTAGTCCACATTTTCCACATACAAAAGGCATAAGAAGGCTTATTTTCAAGCATTAAAGCGGAATTAAGTCTAAAAATAGACTCGCGTGCGTCGTTAACAAGGTATGAAAATAGAAATTCCAAGGCTAAAACAGCTTTTCTCTTGTCACCGCTTGCATTTATCGATCCTAATGCACTGCTAAATATACAAACTCTAACTCTATTTTCCTTTCCTATACTTAACATATGGCCTTCAAATCAAATCTTTCATAAAAATCTTTCTCACTTTTCAAATTTGTACGTTAGTTGAAAAATAAAATCCTAAAATATTTAAATGCACATTTTCCCTTGAAATCAAATTTTTGAGAAAAAATTCTAGAAATAATTTACAAGCCAAAAATTACTAAAAACCAACAACCTTTTTTTTCAAAAGAGAAGCTTTTCAAAAATTTCCTTTTCATAAATTTTGATAAGTTAAGCCATAATTTCAATGTAGTTCAAATTCGGTTATGTGCTAAATGCATAAACCAAATTCTAAAATTCTACAACTAACCTTTACCTGTAAAACATGACATTTTATTTGAAAATATCATCATGCCCAGTTATACAAAAATTTTAGCTTTTAAGGAATATGAGCAATGACCCGTAATACCAAAACAGTTTTATCATGTCCTTCGCTAAAATTTTCCAACTATTCTAAACTTTTAGTCTTATATTGCATTTACTATTAGCTAAGCGTCTATATGAAATTCCCATATTTGTTCTGCTTCTTTACAATGCATATATAAGAGCGGTTTGCACTTTCCAAAACAATAACGTAGTAGATAAATAGGAACTCATAATATCATGCGTACCTTTTATAAGAGACAACTAACAACAACCCAAATAACCTAAAAGAAAAGAAAAAATGCTGGAAGGAAAAGATAATGACACCATAACTCCTAAAATAATACCTACAGATAATGAGATGTCTTGCTCCACGGCCAGTGCTCGATCCATTGCTGCGACCATTGAATGATCATAGCGTGATGGCAATACACCCATTTTCATGCCATTGGCACTGTTGATGTTGTTGACGGCTTCAGAATTATCATCTTCCTAAGGAAAGATATAATGATGGCAGAAGGAATCTTCTATTAAACTGCCCTTCATGGAGATTCACCCGAATTACCTAAAGATGAGAGTGGATAGGAGAAAATACAGAAAGGGATTCTATGAAGTGCTAATTGTTGATTAATAAATTGCACCATAAGGGTGCTGGTCCAATTAACGATGATGCCGCCAATACTAGGATAGGCGATCTTCCACACCATTGGATTTATCCAATCGTAACTTCCCGTCTTAGGGATGGCGTGATGATGAATGATGCACATAACCTAACAGGAAATTAGACATAAATTATCCATCTTCTAAACACCAACACCCTATAAAAAGATTTGCTACAAAATCTTTGAGTAGGTCACTTCAATATCATCCAAGTTCGCGTCCTTCACGCATGCCTCCAAAACTTAACGAGATCATCATTAATCAGGTCAAACATGACACTTTTAACTTTTGAACGTATCAAACTATTGTTTCCGTCGAAATTCTACGCTAACAAGACATCGAAGATGCAGATGCAGCAGTAGGTAACAATCTCGCTCAAAGGTCCCAAAGCAGAGGATCGATGCAAATTCTAACACGATGAATAACTCTTCCAGCCCAAAAGCGGCGAAACCTTCTTCTCATTTCAGTTTAGCCAAGTGGCTTCTTGAGTAGGGGTGATAAAATGATTGGAATGGTTTGAAACCGACAAAAAAATATTGAAACTAAATTAACCATCTTCAAAAAATCAAAAACCGAACCAATTTTTTTCGAAACCGAAACCGATCAAACCAAAACTAATTGGTTCGGTTGGTTGGTTTAATTGGTTGGCGACTTGTTAACCTAGGTCATGTATTTGTTAACATAATATGAGACTGAAGTGTGGCGACCGCCCATGACTCCCGCACGAAACAAGGGAATGGTGCGCTGAAAAGTGTGCCAGGCAGCCATGGACGATAGTCAGGGTAAGATAAAACAGAATAGTCTATCGTATTACTCACAGCGTATGGATAAAATACAATAGAAAATATACATAGTGAAGCTCTACAGAACAGAAGTCTCATCATATAAACTCATAATAGTTTTATACAATCATCTGAATAGTCAATACATCAGGCCTCACTACATAACACTCAGAGTATCAAACAAACAGCGGAACATCCAGTACATATAGTAGGAAAACAATATGCAAAAGCCTCCAACTCGTCTTCGTCATCAACAGCGTAGGTAATCAAGAAACACCACCTGTCACCTGCTACCTAGTCTGCCCATCCCAACATGGATGAACAGCCCAAGGTAATAAGAGTTGAACATAAAACCTTGAGTTAGACAACAGTCTTAGTGAGCAGTAAATTAACTATCAAACATACCAAAAGAGCATAAAGGGTAAAAGGAATAGGAACCCAACCATCCCACTCCACCTCTTTCTACAGTGATATCCCCCAGACACACTAAGCAGAAGTAAACATAGCAATTCAGACATTCAAAGCAAAGTGATTATCATTCGAGTCAAGGTCGATGTTTTCCAAATACAAACCCCCAGGGCCTAAACCAAGATCAGATAAGCACCCAGAAAACACCGCTCTTGAGGCCGAATGATGATACAACCAAACATCCATGACTCTGGCTATCACTGTTATCATTGCTTCGAAACCACCGTTAATTGAATGACCGACACATTCTTTCAGCCGTACGTCAAGGGCTAATGGTAACCTCGGTTCTAGATAAACTCCGCACGTCATCGTGACCCGTGCCTAGGACTTACCTACTCTGCCCAGAGTACTCGACCACCTACCTGTAGTCTTTTGGGTGTCCCGACCACCTACCTGTAGTCGTTTGGGCATCCCATGTACTCTTGCTTTGAATTTACTAGAACCTTCAACAACAATGAAATCCAAGCCTCCTAGTCATCCTCCTCGACGACTATTCTCATACTAGCCCAAGCTACTTCTCGAGCAATCCATTATCAACCAACTCGAACCATCTCTCGAGTTATCAACATACTTGGAATGATCCCGTCTGGATTATGCCAAGGCTACATCACATCATGCTTCGCCTCATCTTAACATAGCAAAGCTCCATCACAACATCGTCATCATATCCGTCCATATGAGCTTCATCATTCGCTACATATGCCACAAGCAGCTTTTCTCATCCCTTAGCCTCTCCCTTAGCTTTCGAACCATTTTCGACCATACTTGTCTAGATCCAACCATAAATCAACTAACTCTAAACAATCAATCAAGACAATCATTAATCCAAGCAATCAAATATTCAAACAAGGTTTAATAAGCAATTGTACAAGGAAATGGCAATTTGGTAATTAAAGTATCCAAATCTAATAAGCATGAATAATAGGCAAATGTCTCTACAACTTGATGAATAAACTTGCATAAATTAACATGTAGTAAAATAGGTGTCAAAACTTCATAGATGATAGATCTACATGCATACTTAGGGAAAATGCAAGAAATCACTATCTTTAACACATAAACAAGCCACCAATCCAATATACTCCTTTGGGTCCGCGTGAGAGATAACTACCACTCACCGAATCACCTAAACACCTCAAAAACAACCAACTCTAGATCTGGACAGCAAAGATCTAAGCTTGATCCGGCAAAATCTCACTTCAATCGATGAAATCTCTCTTTGTTGAATGAAGATCTTCAACTTTGGCTCTTGGATCTTCTATTTGATCTTCAATTTAGATGGAAGGAATCACTAGATTAGAGTGGAGAAAAGAAGTGAAGAAGTGTTGTAGTCGAGCTCTCAAAATGGCAGCACTTCGTCGCTTCAAAATCCGGTGCCAAAAAGTGAGCCAAACCCCTCTATTTATAGGCTGGAACGCCCCTTAGGTCGCTCGCTTTTAGGTCGCTCACGACCTAACTATGGCCGACCTACGACCTAGCAGCCCCACACGACCCAACGACCTAACCAACACGGCCTAACGACTCAGCAGAGGTGCACGACTCATGACCTAAGCCCAAGGACCTAACGAATCATGCGACTTAATGCTACACAGGGTCACACGACCTAACAGAGATGCCTATCCAACGACCTAACAGGAGTACCGACCCAACTAGGTCATCCCATGACCTAACTACTCGGCAACGACTCAACCTATGCGCGACTCAACACATGCAGTGCCTCGACCTAACGACCTAAGCCATAACATACGTGCGCGACTTACGACCTAACACTAAGTCGCTTGCTACCTTAGGTCGTCTCACGACCTAACTATACACCTAAGCCATAACTCGTTCACGACCTAACTCTCTTAGGTCGCTAGCTTCTTAGGTCGGTCAAATCTATAGGTCGCCCAAACTCCTAAGCCGCTAACTATCTTAGGTCGCTTCCTGTATTTAGGTCGTCTAAATCTATAAGTCGTAACTCGTTAACCTACTCCAACTACTAACTCGATAACGACCTATTCCTTAACCCGTTAACTCGTTCTAACACACCAACTCGCTCACTGTCTTAAGTCATTCCAAACGACCCACGACCTAAGCACCTAACGACCTATCCCCCTAGGTCGCCTAAACCTTAAGTCGCTCACTCGTAGGTCGCTGACTTCTCCTAACTCGCTCCAACTCCTTAGGTCGCGAGCTTCTCCTAACTCGCTCACACGACCTAAATCCTATACGACTTAACTCTTAAGTCGCTCAACATACTTAAGCCGTTACATCCATAGGTCGCTCCTCTCAACCTAACTCTCATACGACCTAAGCTCCATACGAGTTAACCTACACACGACTTAAGCACTAAGTCGTTGACTCCCATAAGTCGTTCCACTATTCAAACTACAACACGACTTAAACTCTGGACGACTTATCAACACTAACGACTTAATGGCATCTATTTTACGATTTATCGACACGTAAAATACGGGTCGTTACATTCTCTCCCCCTTAGGAATTTCGCCCCCGAAATTCCAAACAAACAAGAGCAACCAAAGTTATTCCGCATGCATACCATCCATAGCAATCAACAAACCATGCATCCAATTACTAGCCTAGCATGCAGAATTCTAAGACTTAGAACAAGCTACAAATTCGTGAGATGTCACGACACCTTAGGGCCATACCTCGAAGAGTTCAGGATGAGCTGCCTTCATCCTCTCTTCCTCCTCCCACGTACAGTCGTCAACATCATCACTCCATTGTACCTTGAGCAACGTAATCGCCTTCCTCCTAAGCTGTTTCGTGTCGGTTTCAACAACACGAAGCGGCTTACGGGGTCTCGTAACAACTGGATCAACCTCTAAATCTTCACAGCTATCAGCAGAAACCACCGTATTCGAGTCATGCACATACTTCCGTAGATAAGATACATGAAAAACATTGTGCATACCCGCCATCTTTTCCGGTAACTCCAATCTATAAGCGAGCTTTCCAATTCGCTCGATGATCGGGAATGGTCCAACAAATCTTGGAGTCAATTTCCCTTTCTTCCCGAATCGAATAACATTCTTCAGAGGAGAAATCTTCACAAAAACCATATCACCCACTTCGAATTCCAAATCCTTACGACGCTTATCGGCATAATCTTTCTGACGATCTTGGGCTGCCTTCATTCGTCGCCGAATGATCTCTATACAATCCGTAGTCTGACGAATCATTTCTGGCCCAAGTATCAGCTTTTCTCCAGTTTCCAACCAACATGTCGGAGAGTTACACGGCCTTCCATACAATGCTTCATACGGTGCCATACCAATACTTGACTGGTAACTGTTATTATATGCAAATTCCACCAAATGAAGATGATCTTCCCATGATCCCCCGAAGTCCAAAACACATGCTCTGAGAAGATCTTCCAAAACTCGGTTGACTCTCTCGGTCTGACCATCTGTTTGGGGGTGATAAGCTGTACTCAAACACAACTCGGTTCCCAAAACTTCTTGGAAGCTCTTCCAAAATCCACTAGTGAACAATGGGTCTCGATCGCTCACTATACTCTTCGGAATACCATGGAATCGAACTATCCACTTAACAAACAACTCAACCAACTTCGATGCAGTCCTGGTAGATCGAACAGGAATGAATCTTGCACTCTTAGTCAAACGATCTACGATGACCCAAATCCCTTCATTCCCTACCCTGGTTCTAGGTAGACCATCGATAAAATCCATCGATATCTGCTCCCACTTCCATGTAGGAACCTCTAATGGCTGAAGCAATCCACTGGGCTTCTTCTGCTCGGCTTTTACCAACTGGCAGTTCATACACTTGGAAATAAAATTTCCAACATCCTTCTTCATACCTTCCCAGTAGTAGGTTCCTTCATATCCCGATACATCTTATTTCCACCTGGATGAATTGTCAACTTCGAGTGATGACTTTCCCTCAGAACTTCATCTCTCAATCCATCTATATTGGGAACAACTAGTCGTCCTTGTTTCCGAAGCCAACCCTCTCTATCGACTTCAAATCCTTTATCCTTTTCTGGATTCAATCCAGATTCCAAATCGCGGATAATCTTGACAAGCTTATCGTCTCGCTTTTGACTCTCGCCAATTCTTTCCACAAGAGTAGGTCTAATCGATAAGCTTGCCAACATCTCAGGTTCCAATTCACATCTAGGCCTGAAGTCAAATCCAGCCAAATACTCAAGATTCTTCCATTCCGAAAACATGGCTCCCAATCCTGCATGTCTTCGGCTTAACGCATCTGCCACTGCGTTACCTTTTCCCAGAGTATAGGCTATACCAAAATCATATGATGCTAAGAACTCTAGCCACCGTTGCTGTCGAAGATTCAAATCCTTTTGGGAGAACAGATACTTCAATGACTTATGATCCGTAAACAACTCGAATCGAACTCCCAATAGATAATGTCTCCACATCTTCAAAGAAAATACAATCGCCGCTAACTCCAAATCATGAGTCGGATAATTCCTTTCATGCGGCTTCAGTTGTCGACTTGCATATGCAACAACTTTATCCTTCTGCATTAGCACTGCTCCAAGTCCAGTACCACATGCATCGGTGTAAACCACCATCTCATCATTCCCACTTGGAACAGTCAAAACAGGAGCACTCGTCAGTCGCTCTTTCAGGATTACGAAAGCTTGCTCACACTTATCATCCCATATGAATACCTGATTCTTTTTCGTCAATCCTATTAACGGTGCAGCTATCTTGGAAAAGTCTTTGATAAACCGACGATAATATCCTGCTAATCCAAGAAAACTTCTCACATCAGATGCATTCTTAGGTCTAACCCAATCCTAGATTGCTGCCACCTTAGCGGGATCAACCGCTATTCCATTTCCAGAGATAACATGGCCTAAGAACCTCACTTCACTCTTCCAGAAGTGACACTTTGAAAACTTAGCCTTTAGCTGATGTTTCCGCAAGATTTCCAAAACAATACGCAAGTGTGTCTTGTGCTCTTCCTCAGTTCTGGAATAAATCAGAATATCATCCACGAACACAAGTACGAACTTGTTCAACTGATCTCTGAACACTCTATTCATAAGATCCACAAAATATGCTGGTGCATTGGCCAATCCAAACGGCATTACCAGCCACTCATAAAAACCTGATGGTGTCCTAAAAGCAGTCTTCGGCACACTATCCTTAGCCACTCTCAACTGGTGAAATCCCGTTGCCAAATCCATCTGAGAAAACACCTTAGCTTCGTGGAGCTGATCAAACAAGTCATCTATTCTCGGCAATGGATACTTGTTCTTCTTAGTCACTTTATTCAGCTCACGATAATCCACACACAACCTTAACGATCCATCCGCTTTGGTTGCGAACACAACTGGTGCACCCCATTCGGACACACTACGCCGAATGAATCCTTTCCGTAAAAGGTCATCAACTTGCACCTTCAACTCTTGCTGTTCCCCAGGCGCCATCCGCCTAAGAGGCATCACAACTGGTCTGGCTCCCTCAACTAGATCGATACGAAACTCGATCTCCCTATGCGGCGGTAACCCTTTGACTTCATCAAAGACGTCCTCAAATCCATTCACAACCGGCATCGATGACAGTCCATCTCGTGGAACAACCAGCGAATACATGAAGCTCATGAAGACGCCTTCTTCATGCTTACATCGTATCACAACCTTTCATCCCTCCACATTCCCGACTGTCACCTCCAGCCTCTCACAATCAACCTTTGCCGCATACTTCCTAAGCCAGTCCATACCCAAAATAATTCCGAACCCCGCAAAGTTCAATACAAAGCAATCACAAACAAAAGTGCAATCATGACTCGATACAACTAGACCACGACATATCATACACAAACAAGACGAACCCCCAACTGGATTAGTCACAACCAATGGTCTATCAACAATATCCGGTTTCAAACCCAACCGGCCTATAAGATCATTACAAACAAAAGAATGCGACGTCCCAGTATCAAACAACACTCTAACTGGAATACCACAAAGGGAAAGAGTACCTTAAACCACCACACTCTTCCCCTTCTCTTCCGCAGTCGGAGCTTTCGAAGATGATGGAACAGCCCCCAAAGCATAAGCTTGCACAATCTTCTTATCTTTCCTCGGTTCTGGACAGTCCTTCTTGATATGTCCCAGCTTATCACAGTTGTAACACTTTCCCGGCACCTTGGGATTCCTACAATCTTTGGAGAGATGGCCCTTCTGCTGGCAGTTGTAGCAGGTCACTTCGCCCTTTGGCTTCTTCTGGCCATTCTTACCCTTCTGCTGTTGCTGCTTCCTTTTCTTGTTTCCACCCTGCTGTGGTTTGGACTCTTCCTTGGTCACAGCAACAACAGACCCTTCCTTAGGAAACAAACTCTCGTGCCTGAGAGCTTTCTCCACAAGCTTCTCAAATGGATCGTCCAGATGATCCACTAACTGCCTCCCAAGATAAGTGTCCAAGCCTGTCACAAACTTCTCGTTCTTCTGGTAGGGAGATTCAATATACGATCTGGCATACTTGGACAAAGCTTCAAACTCCGAAACATACTCAAGAACTGATCTTCCACCTTGCTTGAGCTCCATAAATTTCTTAAACAAAACAGATTTCTGAGCCGTAGAGATGAACTTAGCTTCAAATATAACTTGGAATTGCTCTCAAGTAATCTCTTCCTCTGGAGTGTCAATGGTGATAGAATTTCACCAATCCGAAGCTCTCCTTTGAAGCTGCCTTGATGCAAGCTTCCTCTTAGTTGCATCCTCAATTCCCAAATCGCCAAAGATCCTTCTACAAGCATCAATCCATCTTTGAACTTCTATGGTTGATTATGTTCCCAAGAAAACCTTTCCTCCAAGAGCAGTATAGTCCTTGCACAACTTAGCAAAATCCACTGGTTTTGGAGCTTGAACTTGAACTCTAACATCTACTGACTGTCCTGAAGTTGGTATCCTTCTCATGATCGAAGTCATCATAGCTTCGAACATTGCAGCATAGTCAGTAGCTCCCCCAACAGCACGGCTTTCCCTAGCAGCTTGTCTCTCACTTCGACTCATCCTTAATATCTACAAAAAGGAATGATTTAGAACACCTTGAGAAACAACTACATAAGGGGTTCAAATCCTTCTAAACTACTACATTATATATAGTAATCATCCATCAAAATACAATTACGTCTCTCATACGTAGTTACGTCAGCGAGCGTTGGCTAAAATCGACTAACCAAGGCTCTGATACCAAATGTGACGACCGCCCATGACTCCCGCACGAAACAAGGGAATGGTGCGCTGAAAAGTGTGCCAGGCAGCCATGGACGATAGTCAGGGTAAGTAAAACAGAATAGTCTATCGTATTACTCACAGCGCATGGATAAAATACAATAGAAAATATACATAGTGAAGCTCTATAGAACAGAAGTCTCATCATATAAACTCATAATAGTTTTATACAATCATCTGAATAGTCAATACTTCAGGCCTCACTACATAACACTCAGAGTATCAAACAAACAGCGGAACATCCAGTACATATAGTAGGAAAACGATATGCAAAAGCCTCCAACTCGTCTTCGTCATCAACAGCGTAGGTAATCAAGAAACAGCACCTGTCACCTGCTACCTAGTCTGCCCATCCCAACATGGATGAACAGCCCAAGGTAATAAGAGTTGAACATAAAACCTTGAGTCAGACAACAGTCTTAGTGAGCAGTAAATTAACTATCAAACATACCAAAAGAGCATAAAGGGTAAAAGGAATAGGAACCCAACCATCCCACTCCACCTCTTTCTACAGTGATAGCCCCTAGACACACTAAGTAGAAGTAAACATAGCAATTCAGACATTCAAAGCAAAGTGATTATCATTCGAGTCAAGGTCGGTGTTTTCCAAATACAAACCCCCAGGTCCTAAACCAAGATCAGATAAGCACCCAGAAAACACCGCTCTTGAGGCCGAATGATGATACAAACAAACATCCATGACTCTGGCTATCACTGTTATCATTGCTTCGAAACCATCGTTAATTGAATGACCGGCACATTCTTTCAGCCGTACGTCAAGGGCTAATGGTAACCTCGGTTCTAGATAAACTCCGCACGTCATCGTGACCCGTGCCTAGGACTTACCTACTCTGCCCAGAGTACTCGACCACCTACCTGTAGTCTTTTGGGTGTCCCGACCACCTACCTGTAGTCGTTTGGGCATCCCATGTACTCTTGCTTTGAATTTACTAGAACCTTCAACAACAATGAAATCCAAGCCTCCTAGTCATCCTCCTCGACGACTATTCTCATACTAGCCCAAGCTACTTCTCGAGCAATCCATTATAAACCAACTCGAACCATCCCTCGAGTTATCAACATGCTTGGAATGATCCCGTCTGGATTATGCCAAGGCTACATCACATCATGCTTCGCCTCATCTTAACATAGCAAAGCTCCATCACAACATCGTCATCATATCCGTCCATATGAGCTTCATCATCCGCTACATATGCCACAAGCAGCTTTTCTCATCCCTTAGCCTCTCCCTTAGCTTTCGAACCATTTTCGACCATACTTGTCTAGATCCAACCATAAATCAACTAACTCTAAACAATCAATCAAGACAATCATTAATCCAAGCAATCAAATATTCAAACAAGGTTTAATAAGCAATTATACAAGGAAATGGCAATTTGGTAATTAAAGTGTCCAAATCTAATAAGCATGAATAATAGGCAAATGTCTCTACAACTTGATGAATAAACTTGCATAAATTAAAATGTAGTAAAATAGGTGTCAAAACTTCATAGATGATAGATCTACATGCATACTTAGGGAAAATGCAAGAAATCACTATCTTTAACACATAAACAAGCCACCAATCCAATATACTCCTTTGGGTCCGCGTGAGAGATAACTACCACTCACCGAATCACCTAAACACCTCAAAAACAACCAACTCCAGATCTGGACAGCAAAGATCTAAGCTTGATCCGACAAAATCTCACTTCAATCGATGAAATCTCTCTTTGTTGGATGAAGATCTTCAACTTTGGCTCTTGGATCTTCTATTTGATCTTCAATTTAGATGGAAGGAATCACTAGATTAGAGTGGAGAAAAGAAGTGAAGAAGTGTTGTAGTCGAGCTCTCAAAATGGCAGCACTTCGTCGCTTCAAAATCCGGTGCCAAAAAGTGAGCCAAACCCCTCTATTTATAGGCTGGAACGCCCCTTAGGTCGCTCGCTTTTAGGTCGCTCACGACCTAACTATGGCCGACCTACGACCTAGCAGCCCCACACGACCCAACGACCTAACCAACACGGCCTAACAACTCAACAGAGGTGCACGACTCACGACCTAAGCCCAAGGACCTAACGACTCATGCGACTTAACGCTACACAGGGTCACATGACCTAACAGAGAAGCCTATCCAACGACCTAACAGGAGTACCGACCCAACTAGGTCGTCCCACGACCTAACTACTCGGCAACGACTCAACCTATGCGCGACTCAACACATGCAGTGCCTCGACCTAACGACCTAAGCCATAACATACGTGCGCGACTTACGACCTAACACTAAGTCGCTTGCTACCTTAGGTCGTCTCACGACCTAACTATACACCTAAGCCATAACTCGTTCACGACCTAACTCTCTTAGGTCGCTAGCTTCTTAGGTCGGTCAAATCTATAGGTCGCCCAAACTCCTAAGCCGCTAACTATCTTAGGTCGCTTCCTGTATTTAGGTCGTCTAAATCTATAAGTCGTAACTCGTTAACCTACTCCAACTACTAACTCGATAACGACCTATTCCTTAACCCGTTAACTCGTTCTAACACACCAACTCGCTCACTGTCTTAAGTCATTCCAAACGACCCACGACCTAAGCACCTAACGACCTATCCCCCTAGGTCGCCTAAACCTTAAGTCGCTCACTCGTAGGTCGCTGACTTCTCCTAACTCGCTCCAACTCCTTAGGTCACGAGCTTCTCCTAACTCGCTCACACGACCTAAATCCTATACGACTTAACTCTTAAGTCGCTCAACATACTTAAGCCGTACATCCATAGGTCGCTCCTCTCAACCTAACTCTCATACGACCTAAGCTCCACATGAGTTAACCTACACACGACTTAAGCACTAAGTCGTTGACTCCCATAAGTCGTTCCACTATTCAAACTACAACACGACTTAAACTCTGGACGACTTATCAACACTAACGACTTAATGGCATCTATTTTACGATTTATCGACACGTAAAATACGGGTCGTTACATGAAGTAATTGATTTGGTCCACATATATATTTAAATATGTGATGATGTTGTAATTATAAAAACTAACCACTTCTCTTTTAAATATATTAACATGAACCGAAAGAAAAATAATTTTTTAAAATGATAATATAAATAATAATAGTATTGGTTAATAATTGTGATATTTGACATAATATAAGTCTTTTATTTGGTTTAGTTGGTTAGTTCGACTTTCAAATATTAAAAACCAAAACAAACAATAAACTAAATAAATTTGAAAATGGAAACCAAAGCTAACCAAATACCCAACAAAAACAAACCATACCGACCAACTATATTTGGTTTAGTTAGTTTATTTGGTTTAAACCAATATATGCTTACCCCTACTCTTGAGGGTTGAGATCATAATGGTGCGAGGAAAAACCGGCAGTGTGGATAGGTGTTGTGGGCTAATAAGTGGTCATAAGGAGGAAATAGAATTTAGACTTGGAGTGATTCTGGAGCAAGGTCTAACATGCAAAACCAGATTGATGAGGGAGGCGAGGCTGCTGCTCCTAGGAAATACGGGGTCGCCTAGGGGAAGGACGGAAGGGATAGGCTGATACTTGAAAGAGGAGGAGGATGGAGATTGGGTTCATCTTATTGAGAAAGGGAGAATGAAAGAAGGAAACATGGGGAAATTCGAACGTGGCTTTTGTAGTCCTATTCTAGGTTCAAGTTGTACCTAAACTCATTAACTGGTTGACCACTCTAGGTTTACCGCTAGATAGTCAACCGCTAGACGGACTTTGGGAATTAACTGAACCTAGACCAGTCATGATCGGATTAAATAATAATAATCGTTCCGCACCGCCTTCTTTGATTCGACACGATTCTAAAATTCATGTCCTCATCATGGCAGTGTCAACGCCTACCACTTAATACTGTATCGCGTTTCAGCAATTCAAAGTAGTCCCAACAAAACTGCTGTGACCAACAACAATTTCAAAAAAGCAAAAATGTCCAGCTGCTATTTCCTACCTACTTTTCATGCAAATATTTCTTCCAGTAACCAGTGGGAACAACAACATTTCAAACTACATGCCCTAATAAAATTGAATGTCATTCTTTTTTATCTATACCTTAAAATGAGAGGATTTTAAAAACCTGATTTTATAAACTGAAAAATCACTGAGCTAAATCATGTTCCTTCATACTTGTTTATAAATAATAGAAACTATTTTATACCAAAACTTCTCCTAAAAATCAAACTTATATATATATTTCACGGTGTCCAAAAACCTTTCTGAAACACAAATTTCCCAAATTGGAAAACTTTTTCCTTACCGAGAACCAAAATCAAGCCATTGCTGATATATACATATAAATATTTAAGGATTTCAAGAATTAGTATTTTACAAACTAAAATTTTCTTAACATGACCAACTTAGTGGTATACATGTTTCTTTGAAAATTTTCCCAAAAACAATTTCTAAAATAAATCCTTGGGAAAAGAAATCCTTTGAAAATCTTTTTTTCCAAAATCTAAAGCATTTCCAAAGTACACCATATAAAAATTCTCTCATTGGTTTTAGACTAAGGGATTGACATTAATTATTCAAATAAAAATCTGGTTTGCCATCAAAGAGGTGATCAATGAATGCACCTAGAAAAAACTTGCCTCCAGATAATTGAGACATACATACTCTAATTTTCCACCCATTTCGAATAAATGCATGTCTCCGACTAGAACTCGTCATCAAAATCCAAAATCACAAGGTAGCTAAAATCTCAACCATCAAGTCGAACACCTCTAGTCTCCTAGATTCTACCATATGTCATACTCATGCTCTTCATCATCGACGCCTTACATGTCACTAACACTTCTTGGGGCACTTCAAAGTCGACGTGAAAATCTTAATTCTAAGATATTTCCAACCCATAACCGCTTTGCCCATTCCTTCAGAGTGGAACTACTATTACTTCTATGGACGGTATTTTTAGAATCTAGCGTAAAATTATAATAATACTAGAAAGAAAAGTACGAATACATTCTCTCAATTTATCCTAACTCCTCTGATCTACTAACATAGGCTATGATAGTTAATGTAACAACCCATACCTTAGTGTCCCTAGATTTCGACAAAAATCAAAACCCAAGTCCATCAAAGCACGGATCGTTGGATTTGGTACCTACAAATAAGCATAGGCATTATTAGAGATTGATAGAAATCCTAAATCATAGCAGAAAACAATAATAGGATAATAACATCGATTATGAGAGAAAAAGAGACTTCTCCACAGTTAAGCACATTCAGTTCTAGTGACTTGTTCCTCCGAATCGATCATGTGGGTTGTAATGAGGAGGGGGTTAGAACAATGTTCTTATGTCTGGAAAATCTATAAACTATTGATAATATAAATTTATACTGATTGGTTTCTATTTAATTGTTATTTCTATTAAGGTAAGCAATTCTAATCTAACCTTGTATTGCACACATGATTACTTACCTACCCATTCCTAAGGCAGAAAGTCTTACGAAGCCTTATCAACCACCCAATACTTCCAAAGTCCATAAGCCACTCGATAATTCTATATGAAGTAGGCTTCAAATATCACCACATAATACTTTTAAAAGAGAAATAGGCAGATTCTGCCATTTAAGACCTAAATTGAGGTAGATTCTGTCATTTAAGGCCTATTCCTAAGGTGGACTTCTAGCATCGTCGTTATTGGTCTATTAGTCCTAGCAACTACAGTGACCATTGATCACTATCTATAGCCTTATAATTTATAATTTCCATACCACCAGCACATCTATTGTTAGTGAAGTCTTAAGAATGTAAGAGACTGTACATAATCCATGTAATACCTCATTAACAAGGACAAGGTAGGCCTCTAGCCATTTAACACATATTTTATAGGTAAACCTTTTCCATTTAATACCTAATGCCAAGATGGACTCCTCACTATTATTATCTAACTGACATTGCTTGGAAATCTCATTGGACTATTTAATACTTCTTTATAGGAAAGAAGTGGAGACTATATCAACTTATTACCTCAAGCCTGAGGCGAACACTTTCTCGAGATATCCGTCATCACTCTTAATTATAAATATGGAATCTCATTAGTTTGCACCTTTCGATAGGGAGGCGAGCCATACAATAGCCACTTAATACCTTAATACTGAAGCAAACCTATTAAGAGATATCCTTAATTATTTGGAATCTCATTAGGTTGCTTAGTACTTCCTTTTAGAAGAGAGGCGGACCCTACAACTGCTTAATACGCCAAACTTAAAGCGAACTCCAATGGAGATATCTCCCACCGCTCCTAATTCCAAATTTGGACCATTTAATACTTTTCAATTAAGAAAGCGGGTCTAAACTCTCACACCATCATGGGTCCAAGGATTAATGATATCTCACATTAGTAATGAATGCACCTGACTGTTGGCAGCCTCAAAGTGAAGGGCAGTCTTCCATCGAGTGACTCTACTAACCTCGCATCACTAACCTACTAAGTCCAATTTATCATCTAAAATCTTTATTTGTGCTATCTTAGGTAGACATTGGACTTAGCTTACTAATTCTCTTTTTATTTAAGGCAATAAGATTTATCTTAAATATTTATCTACCTATAAATCTCCTTTTAATGCTCATACATGTCAATTTTCCATAAAATCCTAAAGTACATTTCCAAAGACATTCATGCATGATTACTAATTTCAAATTAATCACCTTTTAATATCTATTCCATTTTTACCAGTCCCATTAATCTGTTTGTCTCTATTAGTTATAACCCTTAATTTAATTCTATCCTTTATTTCTTATTAATTGCCCATTAATTTATGTTACAATCTTTCATGTCATATTAATTAATGGCAATTCCTAATTTATTTCCCATTAATGTTAATTACTATCTTTTCTAATTATAATTATTTGCTTTCTTAAATATAATAATAACTAGCAAACTTATACATACATAATGCATGAAAAAACCTTGTTCTTCTTTGTAAATGCAGTAAATGCATACAAACTACCTAATAAAACTACTTATTCCTATCCAAAATATATTATAGTCATTAATATTTAACTAGAACATACTTTCCATATTTAATGTGCTGGAATTAGATTCCTTAGGAAGATTTTCCGCTATGATTTCCATAAATTAGTTTAACATGAAAAGGAAAGATTGACTCTGTTTGAAATTACAAGGAATAGATAATTTCTTTTTTTGGAATAAATAGTGTAAACTACGGAAAATAAATTTGTACTTCACACATACCTTCCCAATTATGTTTGTGACTATTCCTTGTTAAATCAAACGTCCCCCTTTGAATGAAAAGTGGAAAAAGTGAACAAATTTATATAAATCAAATGGATGTTCTTCTTTAAACTTTTACTATGAAAAATCTATAACGTAGCGAAATTGGGCAATCATTAAAAAAACATATTTTACACCCAATTACAGATCTGGAATAAAAATATATAACATTCAAATTCTAAAACCTTTGAGACTGATTTCCAGATCCAAGTGTTAACATATTTCAAATTTGATCTAAAATAAGAATATGTAGGCAATAGATTTCTATCCTAATTTAAGCCTATAATTCACAAATAAAATTGATTTATGCATAAAAATCAAACGTACGCCAACAGTATAGATTTAATATCATAAAAAACATACAAAATTTCCCACTCACCTTTTAAAACCGATCCAAATCTCCAGACCTAAAGTAGAACTGTAAATTCATATCCAAATCCTTTTTAGTCCAAGAAATAAGTATAAAATGGTACATACATTAGAATTATAGATCTAAGAAGAGATTTGGGATTGAAGGGAAATATAATATATATATATATATCCCTGTTATCGCATATTGTTGATTTGCACTTCTTCTCTTATTTGATTTCTATTCTTCTCCAATTTGTATATATACAAATATTTATTTATTTTATAGTATAAATATAACGTCCCGCCTTTTCACACGCTTTAAATCGACACACGTGCCAATTCAAAACATACGGAAGGGCGGATTGTTATGGAGTAAATAAGAAAAAAAGAAAACAGAGAAGAGAAAAAAAACTAAACAGAATCTCACAGTGGAAGGATAAAATATAATAATCAAACATACAGTTCATGAAGCTATTTTACAAAATTTTTGATTATATTTGTACAATACATATCAGAGTACACATACCAATAATAACAATGCAGCGGAATATGGTGTGCAGTGGAATATAATAAATAATAATAATAGAAATCCCCGTCTTCGTCCTCCAAAGCTAAAGTCTTCGATCCTGAAATGCTTGGACTGACCCGAGCGAATTTGAAAAGACAAAAACACTCGAGTCAGAACTAAAAGATCTTATGTGAGTTAAATTAACAGAAATAAATATGAGCGCAATAACTCAAGAGATGCTCGGGATTTACATCTCCTAAGGATCCGTTAAACTATTTACTATGTAGTATATTGCGCTATTATAATAGCGTCTAATTGTAAAATAAACTTACTTTTTAATAGCGTTAAGGGGTTACCCATATAGCCCTTAACACAAATAATGCCAATAGTCTATATAGTACCGTAATACCTCCTGATCGGGAGGCTACCAAAGGATACTCCATAGGTACGACCCAAATAGAAACTCGTACAAGGCGCGATAGGGTAGGTGACACGGCACAACTAGGCAATGCCAGGGTAGATATACCAATTACGCTTCCGGGTCGATGGTAACGCTTAGCGCGCAGCTACCACCCACCCTGAGCCACACCCCCAAATAAAATCAAAAGTGGCCACCGAATCAATCCAAAAGTCAAAGTATAATATCGAAGGGATGTGTCCGATCAAAGGTGCTACCTTATTAACCCGTCGACCGCTCCTGTTTTATCCACCTTATGCCAACTCGCGGGAGTTGGGTCCACGTATTTACCTTACAGGAAAAGCCGCCACCAACCTACTTCATTCTAGAATCTCCACCGCATACACGGTTGTTAAAGTGGTTTTTGGAGTTGGCAGAGAGTATAACAACTTCCGATCCAGGTCTCTTCAACAACCAAACGTTATTATAACACCACGTTCATTTAAAAAGTTTATACTTTGAAACCAGAAAATAATTATCCATTTCAAAACCCATAAATACTATATCATTTCCATTTTCAAAACAACTCATTTTGATATTATTTTTATAAAAACCCAAATCAATAATATCATTTTTATTTCAAATATATTTCTTTCCAAAATCATACTGCTTTAAAATTTATATTATCTGGAAACCAAACATTTAAATTATAACTTTCAAAACATATTACTTCGAAACTCATAGCTTTAAAACCATAACTTCTAAAACTTGAATGGTTTGGATATTCAATAGTATATAGAATAAAATAGTTGATTTCATATTACTTTATAAAGTAAATAATTTTCACGGCTTTACAAATTTATTCATTTAAAATTTAGTCTAAATCCATAAATTTTAAATTCACTTTCAGTTAAATAAACCACTTCAATTTCAATATATTCCTAACTTTGAGCATTTAACAATTTCAAAACTTAAGGTTGGAAATTCTATTCAAAAATTTATTGTCCTAATATTTAGTTTTGAAATATTCGAAAAATGAATCTATAAAATAAAACTCAAAATTTCTAACAATTAAACATTTCCTTCAATTTATTTATACTAGAAATATTCATTTAATTTGTCTTGAATAAAAATCCAGTTATAAATGTCATACCTTTAAAATTTCCAAGTTTAAATAAGTTACATCACTTATAGAGTTTAATTCTTAAATACGCTCAATTCCAATTTAATTTTTTATTTACCTTCCAATCTAGATTGATTTAAATCATTAAACAACATTATTCAACTTATTTAGTTTATTTAACAAATTATACATATCTTAAATTTAATTTAACTATATATGTATATATAAAATAAGATCTTTAAAATATTAAAATTAAATATTTATTAAACCGTATCTTATCCAAACCATAGAAAATCATTTCAAAAATATTTTTACGTATATATATACCGCGGTGCCTGTATATCATTTTCTATCCTATGGTCAAGTGATACGGATATTTATCATTTCAATTCGCAATT
Source organism: Allium cepa (assembly GCA_030765085.1). Taxonomy (NCBI): domain Eukaryota; kingdom Viridiplantae; phylum Streptophyta; class Magnoliopsida; order Asparagales; family Amaryllidaceae; genus Allium; species Allium cepa. Next base: position 851,332,604 of record CM060938.1, read on the forward strand.
TAAAAATAAAAATGCGGTTGTATATCATTTCAAACTGCAATCCCGAATGAAATGAAAATGCATAATAACTTGCAGTTTATACAATATAAAATATAGCATCCATTCATCCAAATATCAATCATCAACCATTTATTACAATCATCATCCAATTTAAACAAACATCAATATATAGCATATAAAATATAACAGGTAATAAATAATAGTTATTAACTAATAGTTTATATTCAATAATAAATTTATTAACTGTTTAACTATCAGTTTATATGCAAATAAATAAATTTTAACTGTCAATTTATATGCAATAATAAAATTAATTAACAGTTAAATTAAATAAATGCGATTTAACAGAGATGATGAATAAAACATGCCAAACAGTCATAAATAAATTTCTACTCATATCTTAAGTCAAATTAACAGACATAGGAAATTTTAGAAGTTGTGAGTGGGTTAAAACACTCACCTTTTTGAATTTATATTGAATCTGAATCCAATTTAAACCCAAAAATTCAACAGCCTCAGAATCTGTCCAAACCAGCATTAAAACGTCAGAATTTAAATTACGAACCTAACAAAAAAAATCTCGAGTGAAACGGACATCGTATGACGAAGTTATTGCAATTAGAAGATGACGATTTTAAAATATGGAAAATAAATAAAGAAACAAAACGCACCACTCAAATTTTTCCACGTCAGCCCTCATCCTCTCTCTCTCCCACTCGTTCTTGCTATAGGAATACTGCCAAAACCCACTGCAGAACGCTTCGCCACCACCCATCGGCACCACTGCGCGACCGTCCCCAAGGCTCGCGACATCCATACGCGATCACCCCTGGCCACCCAACGTTCGATCCACGTGTAAAATCAACCGTCCTCCACCCATAAAACAAACCCTAATCTAATTATTTAGCATGATCCCACCGTTGATTTCCCAAATGAACACTCCCGATGTAATCCCCACGGCCCTCTCTACAACCCCATATCCTCGATTCGACGATCAGCCACGGATCATTGAGCGTCAACGAACGGCCGAGGTTAAATCGACAAATTCTAATCAAATGATGAACTGAATCTAAAAACGAACACCACCATTAAATTGCGGTCGTCGAGAGCATCAATATATATTTTTTTGAGATTTTTCTGAGAACTTGGAATTTGACTTTTGATTTGATTTGCAATTGTGCTTGGATCTAAGATTTGCATCCATTTAGGAAGATAAAGAGTTAAGGAAATGAACGCACAAACAAATGAGAATAGATGGAGGCTAGGGTTTATAACTGGGTTTTTATAGGTAGGTTAGAAATAGAGTAGATGGATCCGATAAACAAACGTGCTGAACGGTAATTGGCCCAAAAAGCCCGTTCTGGCCCCGGAACGAAATTGGTTAAAACCATATATCAAAATAGGTGTTTAAAAATATTCTGAATGCGATGGAAAAAGTTTCACGTCCAAATTCCATCGTATGAAGAAGTTATGCTGAAATCAATATTTTCAAATTGATTTCAATTAAATCGATTTCAAGGCATTTCGCATTCATACGATCAAACGACAAGTCCGATCGCTATGAAACTTGAAACCCTAACAATAATTCACTGTTACGGATCCGATGAAACTGGTTTCGTCGAAATCCGAGTCCGTGTCCAAAATGACTATTTTTATATTAATTAAATAAATTAAGAATTAGTAAATAAATCCAATTTTTATATTTCAGTTTTAGAATTGGAAATTTTTATCACTTATGATTCCTCAATCTTCTACAATGATTTTAAACAAATTTAAAATGTAAATTTAGATGATTCATTTATAAATTTCAATATTAGCTCTCAATTTCGTTAAATTCAAAGTTATAAATTAACTTCATGATAATTCTATTAAATTAAAGGAATCAATGATTATTCCATTCATATATTTCAAATTGGTGGATTTAAAATCTATTATTTTAATATGCTTCGATTTCACTTAAACCTCTATTAACGTAATATTTAGATGTTAAATTTTCATTTATTTCAACTAAACCTATTATCATACATTACTTCAATATACTGAAATTATAAATAAATTTAAGAATAGATTCATGCTTATATTACATAAATGACTACCCTTTTATCTAAATTAATATTCACGTAATTTTAAATATTTAATCCATTTAATTGCAATTAATCTTTTCATTAAATTTTAGATTCAAATCAATTTATAAAGCTTTATTTCCTTTCTTTTTATTCACAAATCATCACATTATGAAGAATATTTACGTTATTCCCCATTTATTTCCTTAATTTATTTTATCGTAACATTAAATTTATATTTATTGTAATGGTTTCCAATTTAATTGAATGAACTAAGTATATAACTCATAATAATTGTTGTAAAACTCTAAATCCCATAATCATAAGTTTATTATTTCCACTCAAATATTATAGATATTTACAGAGTATTTGTTTTCATTAAGTCATTATTTATTATATATATTAATTAAATAAATTCAATATTTAAGTCCGTTTAAATTAATTACCAAATACCCATTTACCTTTTCCGACAAATTTGAATCCCATTTAATTACCATAACTATCATTTTCCCATTCACACCTTATTATCAACCCATAAATATTGCAATTCATTATCTTATATTGATTTTATACAATTACCATTGCGTTTACATTCAATTACTATTCAACGTATATTTATTCATCAGTCAATTCGATATTTACGTTTGTTTCCTTCAAATTGATTTATACCTTAGTACACATTTATATTAGTCCCATTTCATTCCATTCATTAATGGGTATTGCACTAACCTTATTACTTTACATTACATTCAGATTCCAAATCTTATAGAATTAAATTCTAATTACTTACCATTTAATCCATCAATTATTGATTCTATCCAAACATGCATTTAGATTTTATTTTAATTAATTTATTCAATATTGACCTCCACTTAGTAAAGTTTACTTCCATTTATATAGTTGCAATTAAATTCAGTTATTATTTCATTAATACTATTTCCAATTTATTTCTTCCAGTATTAATTTCACAAATCAAATTTAATTAACAAATTATAACTTATAACCAAGTATGCCAATTTACGTTATTTTAATTTATTGCCATATAAATATTAAATTGTTAACCTTAAATTAATTGCTTCATCTAATTTTCTACATTCACTCCAATATAAATTTTAAGACTTTTATTACTTTCTAGATTAAATTAGAAATCCTGATTAATTAACATATTTTAAAATCATCGAATTTTACGGGTCGTTACAATAAAACATGTTTTTTTTATTTATTTTCATCAAATTATAAATTAGTTATTTTTAAGTAATATTTTACATTGATATTTAAAACCTATTTATAATAAGGTATTTTTAATATATATATATATATATATATATATATACAAGTAGAAAAAGGGAGTTTTACTTAGTAAAAGAATTAATTAAATAAAAAGGGATTCGAAGTCGCTTATGTGACATAATCATGCTTCATATGAGTTGATCGTGCATTATGAGTTTACTTATTTATGGAAAGTATTTAGTCATTTACTTACCACTAAATGCCGATGGAGTAGGCTTGTCTATATGTGAGAGTTAAGATTGAAGTGTCCAGGCAAGGCTTTGATGGAACCAATGCTCTAACTTACATGGTTTCACTATTGACCAATGGATAATGTAAGTTGAAAAGTTTAAAAACATGATAAGTATACGATATTTGGTTTCTATACGCGATCATCTATTTTGAACTTGATCATCGATTAGTCGACTATCGAACTCGACGGGATTAACTTAGAAAGTATCCAAAAGCTTTTTAGTTTCATATGATTTGATAGCCCTAGGGAGGAGCACTGGTATGAAACGTCTCCAGCTTTAAGAACTCATATATGCAACGTCCCTAGAGGACTTCTCTTTATATATTGTTCGCTTGCTTCTAAAAGAAGCGTAATTGAGTTAAATAGGAAATTCATCGATTTAATTTTGAAGAGATTGGAATCAGTAAGTTTTTTACTTATCGAATACCACTTTAAAACCAATATAAGGGTTCTATGTTTTGGAAGTGGTTGTGAAGTAGAATCCTATAGAGTTGAATTGTCTATCCTAAGGTTAGGTCTAAGGAAGAGGTCAGCATCAGCATTCGTCGGATGAATTATGCCGGAATCTGTGTGGAGATTTGAGATCTATTCAAGATGCTAAAATCCATTTGAGGATGCGTGTTATGTTGAGCGATGAAGACTCGTGTGAGAGGTTTTGAGCATGACCAGGACATTGGAAATGATAGAAAACAAGGTAGGCCTCATAGTTTGGGGTTTAGCTTACCGACGATAGGATACATCCACCCTATATCTAGAGTATGCTTATTGATGTTGCACGCAAGAGTTGATGATATTTGGGATCACATTTTCGGTCATAGACCAGCTAATTTTACTTAGAGGTTTATTTTGTATAGAGATATATAATGCTCGAAGATAGTTTCTATCCCTTGCATAGGAGATTGGATTCCGCTTGATTCGAGGAGATCTCTACACAAATCCATATATGCATGCATATCCTGGTGGTTTTGATTATACTTCAATATTGTTGTATCATGAGATGCAAACAACACGGCTATTTTTCAATTTATAGTATATACCCTAGACATTATCTATTATATCACCATACATACTTATTAGATGGTGGTTCTTTTGATGGGATAACCGTTATGGTAATCCACGCGATCTCAAAAGTACTATTATACGAGGTCTCATATTTCTTGAGTTTCTCATACCAAATTTATATCTAATACATGCGTTTTATTTTCCTTAAATCCCTTCTATGCTCTTTCAAGTAGTTTGAGAAAGGCAGGTTTTTGTTTTTGTTCCTTAGAGCTCGAAGAGATCAATTGGATGTGTCACCTACCGTGGAATTCTTATTTTCGCTGCATTAATATATTGTACATATCAGAATTTGTGAAGATAGGTTGTTATAACTATCCAGGCTAACGATTGTATTTAGAATTGTAACTCTCAAATGTTGTTTATTTTAGAGTGACAGTTCTGACCTTTAGAATTATGTGTTATCGTTCCGTTGTGAGATTCTGATATTGTGTTCCCTCTTTCATGTTCGGTTTCTTTTTTATTTTTATTTTACCATAAAAATTTGTCCTTCTATGGATGCTCAACATAATAATACCATGCACTATAGCAAAAACTTTCCTTTGGACAATTGCGACATACATACTCTAATTTCTCGCCCATCTAGAATAAATGTGTCTCCGGCTAGAACTCATGTTAAAATCCAAAATCACAAGGTAGATAGAATCTCAACCATCAAGTAGAACATCTCTATTCTCCAGGATTCTGCATATGTCGTACTCATGCTCTTCACCATTAGCGCCTTACGTATCACTAGCAGTTCGTGGGGTACTTCGGAGTCGGTGCGAAAAATTTTACTCTAAAATATTTCCAACCCATAATTGCTTTTCCCATTCCTTCGGGGTGGAACTACAACTATTTCTACGGTATGAATTATTAGAATCCAGCGTAAAAATATAATAATATTGGATAAGAAAGTGTGAATACGTTCTCTTAATTTATCCTAATTCCCCTGATCACTAATCTGGGCTCTGATACCAAATGTGACAACCCATACCTTAATGTTCCTAAATTTCGACAAACATCGAAACCCAAGTCCATCAAAGCACTGATTGTTGGATTTGGTACCTACAAATAAGCATGAGTATTGTCATAAATTGATAGAAATCCAAACATACAGTGAAAACAAAGATAGGATAATACTACTGATTATGACTACTACCTTGGAATTAATGGTATTCCTTGGATAACAGATTGTCAGATCAGCATTAAGCATAAGAGAAAAGGAGACTTCTCCATAACTAAAAACATTCAGCTCCAATGAACTATTCCTCTAAATCTATCCCATGGGTTGTAATGAGAAGGGGGTCAGAACAATGTTTTGGTGACTGAAAATCTATAAACTGTCAACAACATAAATTTATACTGATTGGTTTCCATTTAATTGTTATGCCTATTAAGGTAAGAAATTCAAATCTAACCTTGCATTGCACACACAATTACTTTACCTTGGTTTATATTATATTATATTATATATATATATACATACATACACACATATACATGAATAATTTTCAAAATTTATATAGTTACAGAGTGTGTTGTTTGTTTGAATGTGATAATATTTATTTAGTTTCACTATTGTTAGATAAGTCATGCTCAATTAAACTAGGAGCATTGATATTTGTTCATGCTCAATTAAACTAGGAGCATTGATATTTGTACTCAGCTTAGTTTTAGGCATTTATTATTTTGATTTAAACAAATCCTTTGTGAATTAATTTTCAAAATTTGACAGTAAGATGTTCGGTTATAATGATAAGTTTAAAATGAAATTTTGGTAAAAGTTGTTTAATGTAATCTAAATGGTAATATAAAACATTTAGAGGATTAACATTTGAGAAAGTTTAATTATAACAAAAGAAAACTATTAGAACATGAAATTATTTTATATAAAGGTAATTTCATATAAATTTGATTTTTAAAATATGTTTTGAAAAAGATTTTTGAATATAAACCCCGGGGTTGTTTGAAATAATTTCAAAAGGTTTATGAAAAAAGGGTAATAAGAGTGTTATTTGGATGTATTTCTAATAAATATATTGGAAATGAAATTTAAAGTGGAAAGCCTTTTCTTTAGAGTAATCCGGGGAAACATTTTGATTAGTTTTGTGGTAGTCTGAATAATCTTTTAAGTGACGATTGAATTTTTCTTAGGCAAACATTATGTAGTACTTAGTGAATTATTCTTTTTACCATTGTGTGATTGAAATGAGTTCAAATCCAGATGAATCAAAAGTATGTTTTAATATATAATCTGTTAAATTTATTTCATAAAACAAATATAGGTAGTATGGTTTTTTTCCTCAATAATGGGTTTTGAAATTATAACTAGGTATTTAGTTTTTAAGTTCTCTTAAAGGGAATTGATTTCAAAATAAAAGGTATTTTTGATAAAAGGATGATGTGATATATGAATTTTTACACTTGAATAGTAAAAGGGGTAATTTAACATAAATTTTAAAATGGGTTAAACTAGATAGGGAGGTTTTAAGAAATATCGATTTATTTTAACCATAGATTTTGTTTAAAACATCTAAGTCGTGTAAATTATTTGATGTTATTGGGTCGACCAGCAAAAATCTTTCCTTAGACTACACTAGGGTAAAGAGGTCATAGGGTTGACTCAGTTTTAAAAACCCATATTGTGATTGGACCTCTAACTAAATTTTGAAAAGTAAAATAAAATTGGTGTCTTGCATGCACTATTAGAATATAGAAGAGTACTTTAAAATTAAATTATTTGAGTATGTTTTTATTTGATTTTTTATAAAGAAATGACTTTATATAATATTTTTAGACTTAGGTGAAATTTATGAAATAATACATAAATAATTTTGGTTTTGAATAAAATACTACATGGAAAATACAAGTGATTTAGAAAAATTTGTGTAGTTAAGAAACCAATGATTTTGGAGAGTGACTTTCAAATTTGTTGATGGGAGGCTGGATAATCTTCTAGGCAATAACTAAAGGCTGATGAGCAAAATGGTATGCTTAGATAATTATCTATATTCTTGGACAATCAATGAAAATTTTAAACCTAAGCTAAGAATTGTTTATTAATCATTTAACATTTTAAATAATATTAAGTGTTAGTTTATTTCGTTATGAAATTTGATTTGCTTGGGTTTGATTGAATTATTATGTGATTTGATATACCATTATTTATAGAATTTGAATTTATGAATAAAGGTTTTTGGATTGTTTTTTATTAGGACTTAAATCCTGGTACATTTGAAAAAGTAATTTTGAGAAAGAAACTATAAAAGAAATAATAAAAATATTATTTTGGGAATTATTTTAATGAAGTGTTATTATTCCATAATGTTTGAAAATTATATTTTTGAAAATGTGATGAACTGGGTTTTCGACCCACAGAAATAAACACTAATACATCATCGGTGTTCACATGCCGCAAATACAAGTGTCGAAAAAACCGACCGTTAAGGGAAAAAGAAAATAAAGACATAACATAATCTTGTGCGAATGGAATAACATGTATTATTTCAATATATATACATATATACAATTTTTTTAAATACGTTTATCAGAGTCTATCTTATAAACCAGCCTGGATAGTTATAGATCTTCGTCTAATAAATGCTAAATACAATCAGTAAACTAATGCAACGGGAATGGAAATGGAGAACTATCTACAGGAACATATTCAGATCTAGATTGCAAGCTCCATCATAATGCTCCAAGATAAACGCGACTACTTGGCTGCCCGAAAAAATAGGATATCCAAAGTTTAAGTGAAAAGAAAATAAACTCCGAGTCGGTCATGAGACTGGTGTGACAAAAATACGGGTATTGCAAAACAAAGGGTATCTCATAAGACCAAACCGTACATAAACATGGAATGGGTTTTTGACTTATAATAGCTAAAATATTTGTTATACAAAATCAGGGTTATTATCTTTAATGACATTCTTTGAAAACTTCTTTAAATAAATATATATAATTTTAGCCGAAATTGCTACCTTATTAAATTTTAGCATACTAGATTCAACTACTAAACCATAAAGGTTCGTATTGGAAAATGGATTCCATAAAATGGCAAGGTAAGGGACTACCTTCCAATAGTATGTCCCTTGAAAAATGCACCGTGGCACCAACAGATGGTCCTCTATCAATACAGAACCGGCCTACATTTACCTTAGATAGTACCAAATATGAAATCACGTCGGCCATTTCCAACCTATCCGGGGGCTCTCATAGCATACACAACATACCTGATATATAGAGGGTGATCAAGAAAGGTGATGACCATATCTTAATGGTTGTGACCCACATAGAGCTGCCGCATGTACCACGTTTTTTTCATTCCTGGGTTAGGAGGCTCGAGGTAACGATTTCCTTTTCCATAGCATATATTTCTTTTGAATGCCACATTGCCAATTCCATCACACACTATTGATTTTCACAAATGTACAACCTCTAAGCTCAGACGTCTCAGAGAAGGGTGTTAAGTATAAGAGAGTTACCTCCTACAGCACCAATCAGATGTACATTTGTAAAAACAATGTACGTGCATTTTAGAAGTACAATGTCAAACATTCATCCGTATAAGCTGTCTAGGAACATGAAAAAACGAAGAAACTATCCAACTATATCCTGTCGAGAATAGCCCCTAGGATTAGTAGCGAGCAGCCCTTGCGTCGAAGATCAAATGAAGATACTGCTGCCACCTATATAAATATAGGAAACTTCCCCCGAGAGTCAACGGCATGCAGCCCTTCATTCCATTTATTATCATTCCGTGTCATCAATTTCAAAAGTACATTGGTTCAAAGTTGTTTTCAGATAGGTATCACCCAAATCCGACCCCGTTCGAACCAATCATCAATAAAAAGATGTTAAGTTTGAGGGTGATTATCATTTCATTCATTAATATCTTTTTACAAATAAAATATCTCTTTTAGAGATATAAATCTTTAAATTGTATTATTTTCCAGTATATACAGAATCATTTAACCTCTCTTTAACTTTGGAAATACCAATCAAAATCATTTCTCATAAATCATATGGAAAAACCTTTTTAAGTAAAAAGGGTCAATAGAAATTATACTAATTCTACTCAACATCAATTTCCATATTCCACATTTGCTATTCGTCGTATGCTAGTGAAATCACCTTTTAAATTCACATGGATAGTACGGGTTCCCTCCCTGGAATTTAATACCAAGCATAAGAAGATTATTCCTATACAATCCAAGTTGTATTAAATTTGTAAAAAATTAAATCATTTATACTTGCCTCGTTTCCAAAATTTCTACTTTGTCTATTTCTCATCCAAGAAAGAGGACAGGTGAGCAAGGGTACTAGTTGATTTTGAGCATCTCCTTAATTGAATCACCTAACATCCGGATCTTATGAATAGAAAAATCCAGTCTACTCATCGGCTTTTAGAACTAAGATTAAATCATTTGATTATAACATCTTTTCTTCAAATCATTTATTTAAACTTTTTAAAATAAATTATAAAAAATCAAATTATCTTTAAAATACTTAATTGTTTATTTGAAAACATTTATAATTTATTTGGAAAAGGATACTTAAGTTTAAAGCCATACTTCAAAAGTTATAAAAAAAGTGCTGTGAATAGTGCTGCGATAGCGCTTTTAAGCTTAATTGATCAAACAACCTTTCTATCATTAAGAAATCCATTTTTATAAATCAAATATCATTTATTTATTTTTTAACTTATAGAATTTATTTCATATTTTTAAAGAATTAAAAATATCCATTTAAATAAATTATTATTTTGGCTCCGAACAGCAAAACCGCGACTATTTTGAAAACTTGATTTGCTTATATTTCAAAATATACTAAACGAAATCTGGATCATTTTCTTAATTTTGAAACCCATTATTATAAGAGTTTGAAAAATTCTTATTACAATGAATTCCGACTCTGAATCTATCGTGTAGACGGATTTAACTTTCTACGACGCGAAATCGCGAACTGCGGTTACACGGCACGCCTATTTTTGACTCAACTTTCATAACTTTTCTAAACTTCACCAAATTGGATCCTAGTGTTTATAATACTTTTATAAACCCTTTTAAACTATTTTAAAGAGGCTTAACTACCTCATATACACCATTTCATTTATTAAAGAAAAGTGATTTCCTTTGTGATATTTGACGTGTATTAAACGTTTTATTTTACACATCCAAACAAACATATTATCATATCCAAACATGGTTCACAATCATCACAACCAAGAATAACCAAACATATATATCATCTAATCTAATATATCATAACGTAAACATAGTTTCTCATCATCATTGGTTTCTTACTTTATGAAAATTCGCTATAACTTCGCTACAATTGAATCAAAGCCTATGGAATCGAGCCTTAGACCTTTAAATAGGCTCGGCCTATGCTTGTAAATGGAAGTGGGCTCGACCTTGGTTGTAGGAGATGGTGGCCATGGGTTTTGAGTGAGGGAAGGAGTGGATTTGAGCTTATTTTTTAACTGAATTTCAAATGTATATATACTTACATAAATTAATTTCCTTTTTGCTAATTTTTCTGCATAATTTTCCTAAGTAGAGAAGCCATTAAAGAGGAGTATAAGAAGATGAAGACGCTTAGGTATATATGAATAAATGAAGTGAACATGGATGTGGTATTTATAGGAATATTTACGTGCATATACATAATTATTTTCACCACAACACCTTACTCCTCCATCACTATGCGCAGACGAACACCCCTATGTGCGTAGCCATGTGTGTGAGTTAATGTATGTAAGAGTGAAGTGAAGTTTGCTTTTTAAGTGTGAAAATCTCTTAGATCTTTTGTAATATATACGAGTGTATATGTATATTTGTATGTATATATGTATGTATATATGTGTTCCTGTACATGTTAGGGTGTGCATGTGTATGTTATATATGTGCACAAGACATGTAAACAAGGTTGCAAAGCTATCGTACGTTAAACCGTTGAAAATCGAAAAGCCGATTCCTGGTCACGTTTTTACTTATAAATTAATTTACATATAAATGTAAAAAAAATTTGAAAACTAATTTCTTATCATTATTAATTAATTAAAATGATCTCATTTGAATTATAAAACCATATAAATTACTATTAAACAATTGTTTACAAAAAGTGTTGTTATATCGATTAAGCGATATCAATTTTCCTTATAATGTCAAATAAAATATATCTCTTTACAAGCTATCACAAACAATTTATTATCATTTCATAATTAATTAAAGGGGTAATTAATTTAAAGGACAAAGATTTGTATATTTTTTGTCTCAAGGACACGACCTTGATATTTTTACCACAAGGACAAACATTCTTCTAAAAATTGTTCATAAGGACAAACATTTTCCAAAATTATTCATAAGGACAACAAAACTGCTACCGTGCTAAAACTGATACCTAAAAACTGCTACCGATAACTACAAACTGATACCTAAAAACTGCTATCAATAACTAAAAACTGATACCTACAGAAAGTTGTCCTTTAGGATAAAATATTGAAGGTCTGTCCTTGAGGCTAAAAAGCTGTGAAATTTTGTCCTTGACAATAATTTCCTGTTAATTAAAATGAATTATTATCATTTAAAAACAATTAAATAATTATAATAATTATTAAATCACTACATCTCAATTTAAATATATAAATCAATTATTAAATATGATGCCATTATTGATGATGTCATAAATACATTTTATTTTCCAAAAGTAAAATAAATAATTTTATTTCATATTCTTGTTTAAACAAGTAAAAAAGTGTATGTATCCAGCTTCGTGCGCTACTTCTGATAATTATAGAACTGTTTATTAATAAATCAGTTTTTGATCATTTTATCGATATTTTGTTCAAAGCATATATTTTTGTAAATAATTATTCAAAATAATATTAACATCGTCATTTATTATTCAAGACATCATATTCTATGTTTAAAAATATTATATTTGAATAGTTTAAAAATAAATAAGATTAATCAAAGTGATAAATTTGCAGGTCATTACATACTCCCCCCTTAAAAAAAATTCGTCTTTGAAATTACAACGCAAAACCCAAAGGTGTTTGATCAAAATATTTATTTTAAACTTACACATGTACTATGTATATATATTACCCGTACACAATATCTGATTCAATTTACTATTCGAATCCCTGACATTACTTCCAAACTAATATTGATCCCTCAATCCTCTAATGCGGACTCCGATCAGGCTTTTTTATCAGCATTTTAGTTTTCCTTACATAGCTCTTAACTATGATAGAAAACTCAAGTATCTAGCCATAAACCTTCATCAATGCTCATCGTCAAGAATCGAGTGATAAATCCTTTTTCATACCACTGTAAACACATCAAAGTTCCATACTCGAATCTTAGATCAAATTGCAACAAAATGATTTATGCACCTCATACGTATTTATCAAATTTTTGAATAATTTTATTAAACCTTTCATAAAACTTTTATTTCAAACATTTTTATAAAGATGCTTCTTTATATAAAATTATTTTAAGAAAATTTATTCACCAAAAAATTCTAACTTATTTTTAAAGAAACTATTTTAATTTGAACACTTAGAAAATACCTTTATATTCTTAAATCCATAAAAATCTCTGAGGAAAGCTTCATATTTTCCAAAACACATTTTATTGGGTCAAAATGAATGTTGCATAAAACATTGCTATGGCAACCCAAAAGCATGGTATAGGGATCTGGTTAATTATACTTAATATTAATTTTTGATGTTGAACTTAAATTATTTATTAATAATGAAGCTAATGAAGTTGGGGTGTCATTACCTCTTAGACCTAGAATGTATGATATTCTTAATTTAAAAATGGATATAAGTTACCCACCCCTAATCTTTATATCAAATATATGATACGAATAAATCCCGTACACTATATAAAACATCTTCTTTTGGAAATCACTTACTATAACAATAGCGTTATAGTCAACGTCTTTCTCGCTTTCTCAAAATCATTTATTACAACAGTGATCTTGAAATCTATGTCTTCCTATTACATAACAAGTCTTAAATCCCTTTTAAAAACCATTAAACTCCATTTGCAAATATCACTTTTAAAACATTTCTTTAAGAGATTATTTTACTATTAAAACATGAATGTATTTTCTATATAAAATCCATACTTAAATCTCAACAGAAATCATTTCCATATTTATAAAACTATGTTTATGATTTTCCTTTTTATTTGTAAAACTTCTTCTTGTAAAATCTCTTTGTTTATAGAATTCCATTTATAACTCTACTCTTTTATAAATCTCATTTATTTATAAAATCCCATTAAAAAGCCATTTACAAAATATCAATTACAAATCCATTTTTAATATTTGTAAATTATCGTTTATAAATCTATTACTTTATTTATAAAATATCACATTTATAAATTTTTCTCTTAGTACATATATACACACACACACCACTTTATATTAGATGGCTTTTCTCCAATTTCTTTTAACTTCGCCAAAAGTTTTCAAAACGCCAGGATTTAAATTTTCAAAATCCATTTTTTATAAAACATATCTTCCAAATTCATCTTTTACAAAATCATTTGATTTTCTTGTGAAAAACACTTTTATACAACATGCTCATTTATTATCTTATAAACTCATAAAGATTGACCCAATATTATCAAATACCTTATAGTCAAATCGTGAAACTTAAATCATAAGGTGTTTGTATAAAATTTTAAATCAAACAACTAATCACTATGTAAATAACTATATCATTGAAAGATATTTCTTTATATTAAAATACGACCTTTGGTAAAATAATTTTATTTTCCATATGTTTCTAAGACAAAAATAATTTGTATATCATTAAGAAATATGTGCTCTTATGCTATATACTCTCAACTCGTTATAGGATGTCACTTACCTTATCTCTAATGAGTTACTCATCCTAGGATATTACTAGCCCTATCTCTGATGAGACACTACCCTTATCAAGCTCAGGTGTTCACTCAACCTAAGCTCTGATACCAAATGTGACGAATGGGGTTTTCAACCCTTAGAAATTGAAGCTAATACATCCTCGGTATTCACGTGCAGCAAATACGAGTGCCGAAAAACTAGATTGTTAAGGAAAGAAGAAAATAAAGACAGAACGGAATCTTACATGAATGGAATAACATATATTATTTCAATATATATATATATATATATATATATAGTGGAAAGTTTAAATACATTTATCAGAGTCTATCTTATAAATCAACCTAGGCAGTTATAAATCTCTATCCTTATAAGTGCTAAATACAATCAGTAAACTAATGCAGTGGGAATGGAAATGGAGAACTATCTACATCAGCTCCAGATTTTAAGCTCCATCATTATGCTCCAAGTTAAAATTGACTACTTGGCTCCCTGAAAAAATAAAGCATCTAGAGTTTAAGGGAAAAGAAAATAAACTCTGGGTCAGTCATAGGACCGGTGTGAGAAACTAAAAAAAAAGGGTATTGCAAAACAAAGGGTGTCTCATAAGACTAAGCTGTACATAAACACATAATGGGTTTTTACCTTATTATAACCTAAACATTTTCTATGCAACATGGATATTATATGTTGACCCATCTTTTTCCCAGGCGGTATATTAGCAGAATCAACCCAATAGGCTTCACAATTATTAAGGCCAGTAGCCTAGAACGATGATTGTGAGGTCTAGAAATCAAATGTAGGCAATGATATGAAGCAATGATAAACCGAGACCAAGAGATAGATTCCTCAGAATATTCTTTGGTATAGATTAGCACCTTCCACCAAGCAGGGGATCGATGTCTATCCCTTTTTCTACGGGATCAATACATATCCCCAATTTTTGTCCCAAACTAGGTGAGATCGGTATAAAGTGACAAGGAAGGCCCCACGAGGATACATTTCAAATCTCAAGTCATTTGGAGTTTGTATGCTCAAGTTATGGGAAAGTTACTTCACCTAAGAAAGTGATCGGTATAAAATGGATCAGTATAAAAGGGATCAAATAAAAAAGGATTGCTATAAAAGGGAATTGACATATTTTAACCAAGCAAGTACAACTTAATAGAAAACAATCAATATCTCAAAATCCAAAAGTCTAATGCATATGAAATTTTGTGAGCAAGATGTAGGAACCCTTGGAATCACACATCATTTGGAGCTAGTTGGAGGAATTGGCCCCTATCCCTCCATAGGGATCGGCTATAATTAGCCTTCGCAGCATATTGCAACAACGATCGATCTTTAAGTCGAGTTCTACTAATCCAATTGCATGAATCTTGGAGGCTATATATATAATTAAAACATGTAGAGCTCCTCTAGGGATCGCATGTCATTTGGAGGAGTTTAGAGGGATATGACCCTATCCCTCCAAAAGAATTGGCTGAAATCAGAATGCATGAAACACCACTACATGGGATAGCGATATCTCATAAACGTAAGTCAGAATGATACAAAATTTGGAGGCCAAGTAGCTAACGTAATCAGGAATCTCCTACAGGGATCACACTCTATTTGGGTGCAAAAACAGGGATTAGTACTGATTCTTATTGTGGGCCTCAATGGGCCTAAAAATTCTTATGTGTCCTCATTACAGCCCGGAGGTTCTTCTGTCGAAATTTCAACTCGATCCGTGCACGTATTCCCCTATAAATATAGCAGGCATGGCATTAGACAAAAGGATCTTCTTTCTGCTTCTCTTTTTCTTAAACCTAGGCTACACTCTATTAATTTTATTCTCGGATTTCGATTTCTAACTGTAAACAAACTATAGTATAATAAAAAGGATTATTCTAGAGTGGATATAGGCTAGAGTTAGCCAAACCACTACAAATCTTGTCTCTTTTTACTTGCTTTCATTTTTAATTTGTTTGTTCTTCATATTACTTTCTCTATATTAGATACTATCTAAGATCTATGATTGGATATTAGTGCTTTCTTATAACATGATGTTGGTAGCCATTTTTGCTGCCAACATTATCTTTAATGACATTCTTTGAAAACTCTTTTAAATAAATATATATCATCTTAACCGAAATTGTCACTTTATTAAATTCCAGCATACTTGGTTCTATAACTAAAATCATAAAGGCTCATATTGGAGAATGGATTCCATACAATGACAAGGTAAAGGACTACTTTCCAATAGTACATCTCTTGAAAAATGCATCGAGGTACCAACAGATGGTCCTCTACCAACACAGAACCATCCAGCCTTTACCTTAGATATTACGAAAAATGACATCACCCCGGCCATTTTTGACCTATTTGAGAACTCTCATAGCATACACAGCATACTCGAAAGATAGAGGGTGATCCATAAAGGTGATGACCATATCCTAATGGGTGCGACCCATATAACCATGCCGCATTTATCCTATTTTTGTCATTCTTGAGTAATAAGGCTTGAGGTAATGATTACCTTTCTCATAGCATACATTTCATTTGAATGTCACATTACCAATTCCATTACACACTATTGATTTCCACGAATGTACAATCTCTAAGTTCGTATGTCTCGAAGAAGGATGTTAAGTAAAAGAGAGTCACCTCTTACACCACCAAACAAATGTACGTTTGTAAAAATCAACGTACGTGTATTTTAGAAATAAAATGTCAAACATTCTCCATACAAGTTGTTTAGGAACAGGACAAACTAAAGGAACTTTCCTACTACATCCTATCGAGAATAACCCTTAGGATTAGTAGCGAGCAACCCTTGCATCGAAGATCAAATGAAGATACTGCTACCACATATATGGTATGGGAAATTTCCTCCGATGGTTGGTGACAAGCAGCCCTTTATTCCATTTATTATCATTCCATTTCTACACTTTCGAACATACATTGGTTTTGAAGTAGTTTTCAGGTAGGGATCACCTAAAAACGACCTAGGTTCCTTCGAACGAATCATCGATAAAAAAAGTTGTTAAGTTTGATGTGATTACCATTTCATTCATTAATATCTTTTGTCAAATAAAATATCTCTTTTAGAGATATAAATCTTCAAATCATATTACTTTCCAGTATATACAGAATCATTAAACTTCTCTTTAAATTTGGAAATACCAAATCAAAATCATTTCTCATAAATCTTATCGCAAAAACTTTTTGAGCAAAAAGGGTCAATAGAAATTATACCAATTCTACTCAACATCAATTTATGTATTCAACCTATACTATCCATCGAATAATGATGAAATCACCTTTTGAATTCACATGGACAGTATGGGCTCCCTCCTCAAAATTTAACACCAAGTATAAGAAGATTATTCCTATACAATCCAAGTTGTATTAAATTTGTAAAAATTAAATCTTTTATACTTGCCTCGTTTCCGACATTTCGACCATATCTATTACTCGCCTAGGAAAGAAGCCAGATGAGCTAGGGAACTAGTGGCTCCTAATCATCTCCTTAGTTTAAGAACCTAACATCCAAATCTCACAAATAAAAAAATCCAGTCTGCTCATCGGCTTTTAGAGCTGAGATTAAATCGCTTGATTATAACAGCTTTTCTATAAATCGTTTATTTAAACATTTTAAAATAAACTATAAAACCTCCAAATCATCTTTAAAATGCTTAATTACTTATTTGAAACCATTTATAAAAGATTTGGAAAAGAATACTTAATTTTAAAGCCATATTTCAAAAGTTATTAAAAAGTGCTGCGATTAGTACTTTTAAGCTTATTTGATCAAAACAAATTTTCTATCATTTAGAAATTTATTTTATAACTCAAATCTCTTTTAAAACATTTTAAAATATCTATAGAATTTATTCTATATTTTTAAAGAATTAAAAATATCCATTTAAATAATTTATCGGTTTGGTTTCTGAACTGCCAAACCACGACTGTTTTCAAAACTTAGTTTGCTTATATTTCAAAATGTACTCAATGAAATCTCGATCCTTTTATTTTGTTCGAAAATTATAATTATAAGAGTTTGGAAAATTCTTATTACAAAGGATTCTGACTCCAAATCCATCATATAAATGGATTTAACTTTTCTACAGGGGAAAATTGTGAACTACAGTTACACGGCGCGCCTATTTTTGACTCAAATTTCATAACTTGTCCAAACTTCACCAAATTGGATTTTAGTACTTATAAAACATTTACAAACAATGTTAAACCAGTTTAATGAGGTTTAACAGTCTCATATACACAGTTTCATTTATTAAAGGAAAGTTATTTCCTTTATGATATTTGACGTGTATTAAAGTGAATTGTTTACACATCCAAACAAATATTTTATCATATCCAAACATGGTTCACAATCATCATAACTAAGCATAACCAAACATATATATCATCAAATATATCATAACCTAAATAGAGTTTATTACTTTCATTGGTTTCTAACTTCATGAAAATTTGCTATATCGAATCAAGGCCTACGGAATCAAGCCTCGGACCTTTGAATGGGATCTGCCTATGCTTATAAACGGAAGTAGGCTCGGCCTTGGTGGTAGGAGGTACTAGCCATGGGTTTTGAGTGAGGGAAGGAGTGGATTTGAGCTTGTTTTTAAGTGGATTACAAATGTATATATACTCATATAAATTTACTTTCATTTTGCTAATTTTTATTCATAATTTTTCAAAGTAGAGAAACCATTAAAAAGGAGTATAAAAAGATGAAGAAGCTTAGCAATTATGAACAAATCAAGTGAAGATGGATGGTGGTATTTATAGGAAAATTTGTGAACTAAAGTATCATGATATTTATGTGCATATACGTCACCATTTCATCACCACCACACCCTTCCCCTCCATCACTATGCACGGTCGAATACTTCCCTTATGTGTGTATCCATGTGTATGAGTTGATGTGTGTAAGAGTGAAGTGAAGTTTGCTTTTTAAGTGTGGAAGTATCTTAGATCTTTTGTAATATATATATATATATATGTATGTATGTATGTATATTTTTATGTATATATGTGTTCATGTAAGGGTATGCACGTGTATGTTATATATGTGCACAAGACATATAAACAAGGTTGCAAAATCTATGAACAACTTTTGCTCATTAAACCATTGAAAATTAGGAAGCCAATTCTCGATCACATTTTTACTTATAAATTAATTTACATATAAATATAAATAAAATTTGAAAACTAATTTCTCATCATTATAAATTAATTAAAACGATCTCATTTGAATTATAAAAACATATAAATCACAATTAAATAATTGTTTACAAAAAGTGTTGTTATATCGATAAAGCGATATCAATATTTATTATAATTTAAAATCAAATATATCTCTTTATAAAACTATTACAAACGATTTATTATCAATTTATAACTATCTAAAATGAATTATTATCATTTAGAAATAATTATTTGAATAATTATTATAATTTTTAATTCATTAAATCTCAATTTAAACATAAATTAATTACCAAATATGATGCCATAAATACATTTTATTTCCCAAAATAAAATAATAATTTTTATCTATATTCTTGTCTAAACTGATAAATATATGCACGTATCCAGCTCCATGCACGACTTTTGATAATTATAGAGCTGTTTATTGATTAAGTATTTTTCGGTCATTTTATCGATATTTTTCCAAAGTATATATTTTTGTAAATACTTGCTGAAAATAAGATTACCATTATCATTTATTATTTAAGAAACCATAATCTATGTTAAAAAATCTTATATTTGGATTATTTTAAAATAAATAAGAATTATCAAAGCGATAAATTTGTTGGTCGTTAACGAAATGGTTTTTCAAATATTTTTGGTTATTATTAAAGTTGGGCAAAAAGAGAGTTTTACGATTTGGACGACGCGCCAGATATATTTGTTTTCTCTAGTTGTTGTTTAGGAAGAACCGGAATACCACTTTATGCTCCGTGTTGTTTGATTCTAGATTTATACCATGCGCCGGTAGGAGAAGCCCTTCCTTGTCATAATTAATTTTCATTTTGATTTATTTTTATTTGGAGAAATTTGAAAATATATTTTGAGTATAAAATCTTGGGCATTTTGTTCTAAATTATCTTTTGAAAATATTGGATGCGTATCATTTATTATAGAATATTCTCGACATTTGGTTGCATATGGTTGATATGTTGCTATTGGTTGCATGTGGCTTTATTCTTTGGAGTTGTATGTACATTTATATCATGCCAGTTTTTGCATGTAGTGTTGCCTTATTATTATCAGTTGCATCATTATCATTTGTTGCATCGTATTGTCTTGTTACATGTGATTATTACATTGTTTATGCTATTTGAGCTTGTGATAGAGATAGCTAGTGTATTACTTTTTTACCAGCTTAGCTCTATTTTGGATTATGTAAGTAAAGGTAAGCAAGAGATTGCTATTTGATTCTTGTGCACCTGCATTTGCATCAAGATAATAATTTGCTTGCGAAAATTTAAAAATTAAATGCAAAAAGGTACATGGTAGATTTAGAAATTTGAATTGGTTAATGATTTTATGCCCTAGATATGGAAGGCCACTTGGGTATTATTTTCTTTTGTTGGTTTGGGCCTATAAAGGCAATTTGTAGTTTTTCCGATCGATCCGCGTAAAGGAGACGCTGCCGAATTTTTTTGTAAAATTTTGGAGTTTTACTAATTAGTTTGATAGCTCATTTTAATTAATAAATTTTTAAACCTTAAGGGATTGGAGACATTTTCTTCGGGAACAAAATTCTTTTAAGGGGGAGAATGTAACAACCTAGAATTTTGGTCATTAAATTTAAATATTTAATTAATTTTAAATTTTAAATAATTGGATTTTTGAATTTAATAGCTTATATCCAAGTATAGGGATTACTTAAATATCTGAGCTGTGAATTAAATATTAATTAAATGGGTTTAATAACCTTATTTAACTCCTTTGAATTAAGTAAGAACAGTTGTGGAATAACTTGAATTCAAGATATCAAGCTTTAAAATAAATGGTTCGAATAAATAATAAGAAAATAAATTGTTAATGAAATGGCCTAATTTTTGTGGCAGTAATTTTAAGTGAATTTATTTGATTTTTCAATAATTTTTTATTTTGGAAATCATTTAAATAATTAAAATATCGTTTGACGATTTTTCTGCAAACGATGGTACTTTTATGATTTTACAAATTATGAAAACAAGTGTATTTTATAATTGTTTAGGAATCATGTCGCACTTCTAAGCATGAGTGAATTTTTGTTTTATTGTGTGTGGTTTGTATGCGAATGAAATTTTGTGCGAAGATTCACCAGAAATTTCAAAATAAATTACAAGTCAATACTTAAAACTTAGGGGGGAAAAATTTCCTCACATTTCTTTTCACAGTGTGTTGTTGTTCCATATCATTCTCTAAATATAAAACAAGAAAAATTTGCAAATCTTAGCACAAACATATTTTCTTTCCTTGCTTGGACTCTTGGTGGCTCAATAATTAATTATTGCTTACAAAAATAAAAACAAAGTCCTCAAAACACTCCCTTACTTAACATTTTCATTCATTGCCGCTTTCCATTCTTGTGTATTTCCAATAGCTCAAAGATATGGCTGATTAAATTCAAATTCAAAATTCAAAATAGGGAAATCTACTAAATAATAAATTCAATGATTGATCCATTGAGTTCGTATTTGTATAGGCTTCATATCCATAGTCTCAATTTGGTGTACGATGGAGTATGGCTGAAGCTGATTTTTGATAGCTAACAAGGGTTTTGGTTAGGTGATTGTATAAGCGGAGTTGGCTCGATTAGAGGATGGAGTTTGGTTTCTCGCGTGGTGTAGCTTCCGTTGGTAGAATATGGTGTAGTGCGGACCTTATTTGGGAATCGTGTCCGACTTGGACTATTGAAGAGGAGGCGTAGTCGCAATCCAAGGTGGAGATTTAGGCATGATTTTATAGGGATGGCCGGGTCGGGTTCGTAGAGAGGAGTTTGGCGGTGTAGTCGAATTCGGGTTTAGCGGAGCATGTAGGGAGATAGGGAGAAGGAAGCATGGCCATGATTGGGTTTGGATGTTTCAGCGTGCCTGTGCACGTTTGTGTAATTGGCGAAGAAGATGTTATTAAGGGCAATTATGATGAACCAAAATGCTCGATCCTCGAAAAACAACATCAATTCTTCCACTGTACAGAATGTCGAGCAATCGAGTGCTGGAAATACCAGTTCATTAGGGGTGAATAGGAAAAGGTAGAAAAAGAAACAAAACAACCGCACAGAATCTCACAAACGCAGCAGGACAAAATATAATATATAATAACAGATTTTAAATATAAGAACTGTACTATTGATATACGTACCATTATCAGAGAGCAATAGACAACAACCAATCTGGACAGTTTAATAATTTGTCCTCACTCAACGGAAATATAAATCAAATACGGGAATACACCTATGACATCTAGCTCATCTTCCTAGCTCCATAACATCCTATCCTGAATCTGTAATACTCTGCCTGACCCGAGCATTATAATAAAATAACACCCAAATCAGTATGGAAAACCGGCATGAGAAAACACACCCAATTTGAATTATTAATGCTATCAAAATCCGTTGAAAAAAAGGTATCTCGTAAGACCGCATCACACATAAACACGATGGGTTTTTCCCTTACGATAAGGAAAAAGTTTTATAGAAAATCCCATGATATTATAATAGTGTCTAAGTACAAATACTTATCCAGATAGTCGAAATTGTTATATTAATTAAATTCCAGCATACTAGGCTCTACAAACAAAATCATAAAGGCTCACATTAGAGAATGGATTACATATAATGACTGAGCTACTGAGGTACCGCCCGTCGTAATATACCCCAAGAAAAATGTACCGAGGACCTCGCCGGGATCCCCTGCCACACAAGACCGGCCTACCCCTAACCTGGATAGTACCGAATATGTTATCACCCAGGGTGTTCCAACTGTTAATCGAGCGCTCACTTTTTCATGCACAACCATATCCATAATTTATAATATATGCAAGGGTATCTAGAAAGTTGATAAACGTACCCTAATTGGGTTCGACCCACTTAGCCTTGCCGCATCACCTATGTTTTAGTCATTCCTGGTTGACGAGGCTTGAAGCTAAAGTTGACCTTTCAAGAACAATTTCACTTAGAATGCCCATCGTCCTCCAATGACGATGTTCTGATGGCATTCATCCATATACATTGTCCAGGGTCTGGACAAACCGAATCATCGTCTTCACTATCTTCACGATATCCATTCGTGGCGCTGAAATCGGTTCGAAGTGATTTTCAGATAATTAAATCTGATCTTGGTCTGTTCGAAATAATCAACAAAATTGGCTAATATTTGATAGTTGGTTATTTAACTATCAATATAACATCCATAAGCAGTCACTAAGCCCATATTATAATTTTCCAAAATTTATTTTCAAAATATCATTATAAGATATATATTCAAATCCCTCCTAAATTTTCAATATTTGAGACAACTCAAATACTTATATCCGTAACAGGATATTTTAGTCCATCTCTTATTTCAACACGTAGAAAAATATTTTAAAATATATTATTCTATACCCCATACTTCTCAACACTTAGAAAAGTTCCATTTATTTCTCTTTTATCAAAATCCTTCATAATTTATATTGTAAATTACTTAACTCGTTGATAACGAATTCTATAAGTTTTAGGGTTTCTTAATTAATTTTCTTTAATATTTCCAAAGTCAAAACACTTGTCTATAATTCCAAATATCCATTTCTAACTTCTTTTATGAATCTTAATTCATTTTTTGAAGTTCACTTTTATTTAAGTACATCAAAAAATTTCTTATATCCTTTTCAAATTCACTTTTTAAAATCTCTCTTATAAATCCCATTTACTGAATAAACCCCATCTCCAAATCTCACGAAGAATTTATAAATATATTTAAATCACTACAAAACTCTATATATATAATAAGTATTAAAAGAATAGCAAGTTCAAGTAATTATTTAAAATATCGAAACACTTTTTATAAACATCAATAGATCACTTTTAGATAAGCAAATCAATTTCGAGGCTGATTTTAAAAATTAGAATTTATTAAAATAAATATTAAATATTTGAAAAATTCACTTTTCGATGTATTTCAATTCTATTAGTTTAAAATTTCATAGTTTTATAAATAAAATTTTCCTTTCTTTAAAACAACTTAACTTCTTAAAATTTAAAAATATATTTTTTAAAATCTCAATAACCAATTCAATTTATAAATTCCTCTTGATTCATAGTCCATTGATTTCATTCCGATTCCTTAAACTTTTCCCACTTCCAGAAATAGTCTCCACTATTTTCCTCAACCCTATTTTCATATTCTAATATAAATTCACCATAAGAACTTTATATTCCCAATTTATCAACTGATATTGTTTTACCTTATTCACAAACATCGTTTATCTTTGGCTTTTACTTGTTTATAAAAACAATCGTATTTATAAAATTTCATTTTATAAATCCCTTTTCTTATAAATTTCATTTATTCTTCCAATTTAATTTTTAATATTGATTTCAATTCCTTTTTTAATTTTCAGGATATCATTTAAAAATCCTTTGTATGGATATTTTTAAAAATCTCCATTTAAGTAATTTATGAATAACTAAGTACAACCAAAAATCAAATTTATTGCTTAATCAACCATTCTCTTGTAAGTGGTCCAATTTCTATATAATTATTTTTATATTCAAAATCTTCTTCTTAATTCCTTAAAAACCTAAAGTAATATTTATGGCCAGTGCTACTATAGCATCCAACATTCAATCACAACAAATCTATATCAGATTTATTCACACACATCATATATCAATATATATGAACATATAATATATATTTGAGGAATCCAGTTGGATCCCTCCAACCTGTTTCCATGCATCCACGGATGTTAATACAATATAAAAATACCAATCCCACTTCAAGGCAGGATATCGTGGAATATAGGGTCATCCGCTATTATGCGGGGCACATAGGGTCTCATCCGCTCCAATGGCGGAAAATATATCCAACTACTAATATATACTATTATATATAATATATCATTCAACAAATAATAATTAATAAATTCAACCAAGCATCCAAAATAAATTTCAACTATTTAAAATTTATCTTTGGCAATCCAAGTGAGTGATAATTTCTCACCGTTGATTTTATTTTCTTCTGAACATCCAGATTTCAACTTATTCAATTTTCCAACTGACTCCCAAAATCCTCAAAAAAAAATTATTTCGTAGATCTCATAGCTACAAACCAATACGACTTGTTTCATTGATTTTGGACCTCGTATGAATAGATTATAAAATTTTAACACTCGAATAATAAGATAATTTAAATTAATTAAAATTTTTAATCGGAAATAAACCTTCTTCCTCGCTCGAACAACATGACCAGAACCTCCTTTATACGTCGAGAAACTCCTTCCTAGAACTGTAGCCAACCAGAGAAACCACTCAATTGTCTCCAGCCCTACTTTTTTAACGCCACTAAATCCTCCTCCTTGGCATCCATCAGCTCTCGCCCCCACCACCAAACTCACGTGCTACAAACCTAACCCTGTTCAATTGAAGAAACTGCGCCATATCCCTCAAAGCCACTCGCGACAGCCATGCCTCCATATCATTCAATCAAGGCTCGAAGTACTCTCGCCTGAACCGTCGAACAACCCTCCAGCCTAGAGCCTATAAACCCATGTGAGAATGAACGCCGTCCATCCCAATCGCGAAACCTTTCCCCCCATTGTTATCGATCGAAGATGACAACCCCACAACCTTCAGCATTGATCGTCGAACCCTAGCTCTCTCCCGAAATGCAACACACAATAATTCCCGCCTCACATCCCTCGACTTCAACCCATGACATTCCCTTGATCGACCTCCATCGTGACGTACCCTCGCTTCCCATCCCGCACTCCACTTCCCAGATGATCATGATTTTCTTAATACATTTTTTCTCCTGTTTTGTTTTGATTTTGATTCCAACTGAAGGTAAGGAGAGGGAGGATATATAGATTTGATTTCATTTGTTTCTTTCAGTTTATTTTTGTTCTGAAGATTTTGAAAAAGGGAAAGTCATGATTTAAAAAAGGGAGTAAAGGGCAGGGTAGGGTGGTGTGTTTTTCAGAGGCAGGGTGGCTTGACAGGAAAGAATGTGGGCTGATGTGAAATAGAGATAAATATATATATTTTAAAATTCCAAAAGTATTTAGATATTTATTTCGAATCCCTTTCAAGGTGTGACATCCGGCGTTTCTAATGTTATACCCTTATTTCAATCGCAATGAAATAAATTTCGAGCCCTAATTCGATCGTATGAAGAAAATTTTTGAATCGACTATATAAATTAAATTAAATTTAATTATTTCTAAGCATTTCCAGATCGCATGATCAAACGTTAACCCTAGAGGTATGAAATTTAAATTCCGACAATAATACACTATTACGGATCTAATGGAACTGATTTTGTCGAATTCCGAGACTATGCCCCGGATCGCTATTTCAACACGTTGATTTAAATCAACGAATTTCAAAATTTGTGAAATCACTTGAAATTCTAGTTTTAAAATCTTACTAACTAAACTATTCCAAATCCAATATTTATACCATTTAAATATTCAAAATAAACGACGAAAAATCTGGGTCGTTACATTCCTCCCCCTTAAAAGAATTTCGTCTCTGAAATTGCGAAGGCCGGAAAAATGCTCCGAACCCATTAACTTAACAAAACCTACTTAGTTAAAACTCGATATTCACTTTTCTAAACCGTTTAATTCAAACCCTTTATTTAAATTTCCAATTCAAATATCGACTTTTTAGTCAACAAAATTTTTCGAAATTTCAAAAAAAAATTCTAACTCCCTAAATTTTCGAAATTTTTTGACAGCGTCTCGTTTGTATGGAGAGCCTTTCGCAATATGAATAAAGAGAAAAAAAATGTATACATCAATTCACATGGTCGAAAAACACAATATATATAATATTTATAGCTTCCTAGTATTTAATCCGAAACGTACCTTATTTAGCATTTTAAGCGAGCAGCTTATTTTATATGCAGCTTGCGCGACCAAAATCTAGCCAAATGGTCTTCTTGTACCTGTACTTACTTAATTTAAACACGTAAGTACCAAAAACATGAAATTTGCTAACATTTCATTTATTTAACTAGTTAAACAAATACTTTGCATAACCAAGCATGTTAAACATATATTTATAAGAAATTATAAAGGTCCGATACTAATTTAATTGCTTTCAATCATTTCATATTCAATTCAAATGATTTACAACTCAGTTTACTTGCATTCACTTCATTTTTATAGCAAACAAACTCGTATCCATTTCAAGTTGATTTAAAAATCAATTTATTCACTTTCTATTAATTCATAGAATTTTAATTACTTCTATTTACGTCAAACGACAATTTTTTTCATGCAAATTCGGCGATATTCGTTTAATAAATAACCATTTCAGTTTATAGCTATTTTAAATTGATTTCAAATAAATTTTTATTCAATTCTATTCCATTTCAAATTGATTATCAATCAATTTATTTACATTCCATTCATATCCACATTCATTATATTCAACAACAAACCAATTCATGCCATTTAATTTATGAATCACTTTATTAAATTATATTAAGACGTATTATAACCTTTTTATACAACTCTTATATACATCTCCACTTCCAAATTTAATTCCATATTCATGTTCATTCTCGAATCAATTTAAAATAATATTCAAGGCCATATTCAATTTATTTACACTCACATTGAATTTATATATAACTCAAGCCATTTCTTTTTTAATCCAATTCCATTTTATTCGATGACATTTCAAAATATATTTAATTCGCTTATAATTAACTCAAAATTTTAATTATAACTCAAGTTCCACATTTAGTTTCAAAGTTAATCCACAATCTAATTTACTCAACTAAGTTAAGTTCCATTCCCATATTCAATTACTAATTAATTTACCTAATTACTTCACTTCCATTTTATGGTCGGATATTTGATTTATTTCAAAAATCACTCCATTTAATTTACTTGGTTTCAAATTCATTTTTATGATTCAAGTTTAGATTTTATTTACCCCACCAAAATATCAAACCATTTTTATTTTTTGTTTTCTATTTCACTTTCCAATTTTTATATGTTACACAACTTATTTTCTCACATTCCCCTCGATTCTATACTCGAGTTTATCCACATTTTATTTAACTGAAGAATATACATCACTTTATAGCTTAAATATACTTTTACTCCATTATTTTCAATTTTTATAAGTTATATAACTTATTTATTCATACGCACTTATATTTAGTTAACTTCATCACAATATATTCATTTCATTTTATTTATTATAATCATTTAATTTATTTTCTTTAACTTTTGCTCAAGTTAAATTCCAATTTCTACAAATTTTCATTTAATAATCCAAATTATTTAACTTACACAAGTTAAATTTTAATTTCATCTTGAAGTTCACATTTTCCAAGTTTAATTTCAAAACTTATTCTCTGCGGATTTCACTTCTCATTTAGTTGGAAATTTTAGAATTCAACACCCAAATTTTATTCCAAATTATTTTGAAATATTATATATATATATAACTCTATTTTAACAAACCATTTCCTTCAAATTTCAAAATCAACTTGATTTTTATCTTAAACAATTCCCTCGGAGTTTCTAAAACAACATTTGTTTTTCACAAAAATCTCCACATCAAATTGCTAAGGTGGAAATTCTTCACCTAGAAACACGAAAATAAATACTGATGATGGTGCAGTCATCACCAGAGTTAATTTCCAGCGACTGAAGTGAGTTTAGTGTTGTATCTCTTCCAATTTCCATTTTAAACACCTTTATTTAGAAATATTACAAAAATACTACTATTATTCGTTTCTAAAATATTTCCAAAATAACACCAATTTCACTTCCATAACTTTTTGAAAATATTCTCCAAACCCTCTAGGATTTAAATTCCCGAGTTCTAGTTTGAATCCACTTTGGTTTTAATTTATTTGTATACTTCACACTTATACATTTTTCTTTTGTTTTTATATCTTATTACAATTTTTTATGATCTTGTTTGATTATATAATAATAACCAAACACATCAATCTACTATAATAATTCTAGATAATTATTTCCTTTATATCAAAATATATCTTTGGGTAAAATTATTTTATTTACTCTATTTCAAAACAATATTGTGTTGAATTGCTCTATTCAAGTGTTTAGAAATCCATATCGATACAGTTGTATAGACTATGTCGGCCAGAATTTATAAGCCACTCAATAAACCAACCAACACAAAATAAAACAATTTTTATTCACTAACAAACACGCGCCCATATCTATAATCTATTAATACACCCAAACTCATTCTAGCGTACTACTTACCCTATCTCTAAATGAGTAATCCCTACCAAAGCCAAGGTTTTCTCTTAACCTTCAGCTTTGATGCCAAAGTGATGAATCAGAATTTTCGATCCTCGAAAATCGACATTAATACATCCACTGTATAGTATGCCAAGTAATCGGGTGCCGAAAATACCAGTTCATTAGGGGTAAAGAAGAAAAGGTAGAAGAAGAAACAGAACAACAACACAGAATCTTACAAATGCAGCGAAAAGAAATACAATATACAATAACAGATTTAAATACAAGAACCATATTATTGATATACATATCATTATCAGAGTACAATAGACAACAACCAATCTGGACAGTTTAATAACTTGTCCTCATGCAGCGGAAATACAAATCAAGTATAGAAATACATCTTTTACATCCATCTCATCTCCTAAAATCCATAGCATCCTATCCTGAATCTTTAATACTTGGTCCGACCCGAGCATTATAATAAAATAACACCCAAGTCAGTCTGGAAAACCAACGTGAGAAAACACACTCAATTTGAATTATTAAAGTTATCAAAATCCTTTGGAAAAAAAGGTATCTCGTAAGACCGGGTCATACATAATCATGATGAGTTTTTCCCTTACGATAACCAAAACATTTGATAGAAAATCCCATGATATTATAATAGTATCTAAGTACAAATACTTATCCAAATAGTCGATATTGTTACATTAATTAAATTCCAGCGTACTAGGCTGTACAAAAAAAATCGTAAAGGCTCGTATTGGAGAATGGATTCCATACAACGACAGGGCTACTGGGGTACCGCCCGTTACAGTACACCCCTAGAAAAATGTACCGAGGACCTCGCCAGGATCCCCTGCCACACAATACCGGCCTACCCTTAATATGGATAGTGGCGAATATGTTATAACCCCTGGTGTTCCCACCCTTGATCAAGCGCTCATTTTTTCATGCACAACCATATCCACAATTTATAATATATCCGAGGGTATCTAGAAAGGCGATAAACATACCCTAATTGGGTGTGACCCACTTAGCCTTGCTGCATCTCCCTTGTTTTAGTCATTTCCGATTGATGAGGCTTGAGGCTAACATTTACCTTTCAAGAATAATTTCACTTAGAATGCTCAACGTCCTCTAATGACGATGTTCTGAAGACATTCGTCCATACAAGTTATCCTGGGTTTGGACAAACAGAATTACCGTCTTTACTATCTTCACGATATCCATTCGTAATGCTCAAATCGGATCAAAGTGGTTTTCATATAATTAAATCCGATCCCGGTCTCCTTGAAACATCAACGAAATTGGTCAATATTTGATAGTCGGTTATTTTACTATCAATATAACATCAATAAGCAGTCACTAGGCCCGTATTATAATTTTCCAAAATTTATTTTCAAAATATCTTTATAAGATATATATTCAAAATCCTTCCAAATTTTCAATATCTGAGACAACTCAAAGACTTACATCCATAATAGGATATTTCAATCATCTCTTATTTCAACACTTAGCAAAATACTTAAAAATATATTTTTCTATACCCCTTACTTATCAACACTTAGGAAAGTTTCATTTATTTCTTTATTCTTAAAATCCTTCACAATTCGTGTTGTAAATTCCTTAACTCGTTTATAATGAATTCTACACGTTCTGAGGTTCCTTAATTATTTTCCTTTAATATTACCAAAATCAAAACACTTGTCTATAATTCCATATATCTATTTCTACTTCATTTATGAATCCTAATTCATTTTTTCAAAGTTCACTTTTATTTAAATACTTCAGAAATTTTCTTATATCCTTTTCAAATTCCTTTTTTAGAATCTCTTTTATAAATCTCATCTACTAAATAAACCCCGTCTCCAAATCTCAGGAAGAATTTACAAATAAATTTAAATTGTTACAAAACACTATATATATATATATATATATATATATATATATAAAGTATTTAGAAGAGTAACATGTTCAAGTAATTATTTAAAATATCAAAACACTTTTTATAAACATCAATAACTCAGTTTTAGATAAACAAATCAATTTCAAGGCCGATTTTAAAAATTAGAATTTATTGAAATAGATATTAAATATTTGAAAAATTCACTTTTCGATGTATTCAATTCTACTAGTTAAAATTTCATAGTATCATAAATAAAATTTTCCTTTTTTAAAACAACTTAACTTTTCAAAGTTCATTTTTTTTAAATCTCGGTAACCAATTCAATTTATACATCCTCTCGATTCATAATCCGTTGATTTCATTCTGATTCCCTGACTATTTTCCCACTTCCAAAAGTAGTCTCTACTATTTTTCTCAATCCTATTTCTATATTCTAATTATAAATCCACCCTATGAATTTTATATTCCCAATTTATCAACTGATATCGTTTTACCGTATTCATAAACATCGCTTATAATTTTTTATAACTCCTTTAGGTTTTACTTGTTTATAAAAACAATCTTATTTATAAAATTTCATTTGATAAATCCATTTCCTTATAAATTCCATTTTTTTTGCCAATATAATTTTTAATATCGATTTCAATTCATTTTTATCTTTTTTAGGACATCATTTAAAAATCTTTTATATATAGATATTTTTAAAGATCTCTATTTAAATAGTCCTATTTCGATATAATTATTTTTATATTTAAAATATTCTTCCTAATTCCTTAAAAACTTAAAATATTATTTATGGTCAGTGCTACTATAGCATCCAACATTCAATCATAACAAATCTATATAAGATTTATTCACACACATCATATATCAATAAATATGAACAAATAATATATTTGTGAAGAATCCAGTTGGATCCCTCGAACCTGTTTCCTTACATCCATAGATGTTAATAAAACATAAAAATACCAATCCCACTTTAAGGGGGGATATCGCGGTAATATAAGATCATCTGCTATTATGTAGGGCGTATAAGGTCTCATCCACTCTAAAGGCGGGAAATATATCCAACTACTAACATATTTTATTATATATAATATATCATTCAACAGATAATAATTAATAAATTCAACCAAGCATCTAGAATAAATTTTAACTATTTAAATTTAACTTTGGCAATCCAAATAGTGAGAATTTCTCACCTTTGATTTTATTTTCTTTCGAACATCCAGATTTCAACTTATTTAATTTTCCAGCTGAATCCCAAAATCCTCAAACCAAATTTTATTTCATATATCTCACAGCTACGAATCAATGCGACTTATTTCATTGATTTTGGACCTCATATGGATAGAATATAAAATTTTAACGCTCGAATAATAAGATTATTTTAATTAATTAAAACCATTAGTTGGTAATTAACCTTACTTCCCCGCTCGAACAACACGACCCGAACCTCCTTTATACGTCGAGAAACTCCTCCCCATAACTGCAGCCAACCAGAGCAACCACTCAATTGTCTCCAGCCCCTCTTTTTTTTGCTGCCACTAACTCCTCTACCTCCGCAGCCATCAGCTCTCGCACCCACCACCAAGCTTGCGCAGAACAAACCTAAACCTGTTCAATCGAAGAAATTGTGCCATATCCCTCACATCACTCGCGACAGCCATGCCTTCATATCATTCGATCAAGGCTCAAAATACTCTCGCTTGGACTATCGAACAACCCTCTAGCTAGAGCCTGCAAACCCACACACGAACGAATGTCGTTCATCCCACTCATGAAACCTTTCCCCCCACTGTTATCGATCGAAGATGACAACCCCGCAACCACCAGCATTGATCATCGAACCCTAGCTCTCTCTCGAAAAAGAAACACGCAATAATTCCCACTACACATCCCTCGACTTCGAGCCATGACCTTCCCTTGATTGATCGCCATCGTGACGTACCTCGCTTCCCATCGTACACACCACTTCCCAGGCGATCGTGATTTGCTTCTTATATTGTTTTTCTGTTTTGTTTTGATTTTGATTCTAACTTAAGGTGAGGAGAGGGAGTACTTATAGCTTTGATTTTGTTCATTCCGTTCATATTTTTGTTTTAAAGATTTTGAAAGAGGGAAAGTTGCGATTTATAAAGGAGAATGAAGGACATAGTAATGTGGCATGGGTAGGGTGGTTTGACAGAAAAGAATGTGGACTGATGTGAAATGAAGATAAATATATATTTCAAAATTCCAAAAGCATCTAGATATTTATTTCAATACCTATCGAGGCATGAGGCATGGCATTTCTAATCTTATACTCCTATTTCGATCGCAATGAAACAAGTTTTGAGTCCCAACTTGATCATATGGATAAAATAACTTTTTGAATCAACTATTTAAATTAAATCAAATTAAATTATTTCTAGGCATTTCTTGATCGCACGACCAAATGTTAACCCCAAACGCTGCGAAATTTGAATCCGATAATAATACACTATTACAGATCTAATGGAACTGGTTTTCTTAGAATTCCAAGACTGTGCCCCGGATCGCTATTATAATGCATCAATTTAAATCGACGAATTTCAAAATTTGTGAAATCACTTGAAATTCCAGTTTTAAAATCTTACTAACTAAATTATCATCCCACATCCAAATTTAAACCATTTAAATATTCAAAATTGAACAATGAAAAATACGGGTCGTTACATTAATTTTGTAATTAAAAGTAAATTAGTAATTAAGTGTTTAATTTATAATTTAAATTTTAAAATCTTATAATTGCATAGCTATTTCATACGAGGTCCAAATTAAACACGGTTGGTCATGTTACACTCGTAGCATCGAACACTACGCTTTGGAAGTAGATTAGTATGAATTTGAACTAATGGAATTTTGTGCTAAAATCAAATGCCGGGTCAATTTTAGTTCAAACTGAAATGCCTCGGCGATAACTGGCATTTCGATATGTTTACTCACCTTTAAATAAACTATATAATATATACGATACTATAAATTCGTTATTGGATGCTTTATTGATAGTTCAGATATTGTTGTTATTGGTTGATTGATTATTTGATCGAAATCATGTTTTGGAAAGTGGATGACATATTAACTTAATTGTTGTGAACCCATATGATTATATATATTTTCCATAACCATTATTTTACAAGGAATATTTGTAGAGAGACCCTAAAGGGTTTCTCGCCAATAATAATTATTTATTTCCTTATGCTGCTTATATTGATATTTAGTTGAAATTAATCATGATACTCTATTTAAATTGTTTAAGTATCATTATAGCAATTTTTCGCTATACCGTCAATTATTATATATCATCGCCTAAATCTTTTGTATGTGTTGAACTTGAGCCTATATTTTCATAAAATAGATGTTTAAAATTCATTAATCACTTTAATTAATGATATTTTAATTTAGTCAATCATTCTAATTAATATTATTTAAATTTAATAAATTGTTTTAATTAATGATGTTTGAATTTAATTAGATCTTTTTAATTAGAGATAATTAAATTCAATTGTTCATTTAACTAATGATATTTTGAATTCATGTAGTAATTCTAATTAATTATATTAGAATATAATTAATAATTTTAACTAATGACATTTAAAGTTAATTAATTAATTTAACAAAAGCATTTAAGTTAATTAATTGATTTAATAAAAGTGATTAAAGTAGATTAACAAATTTTGATGAAAGGGGTTTAAAGTAAATTAACTAATTTAATAAAAGTATTTTAAAGTAAATTAATTAATTTGATGAAAGTTTTTTAAAGTGAATTAACTGATTTAGTGTTTTAAAGTTAATTAGCAGATTTAATAAAGGTTTTAAAAGTTAATTTACTAATTAAGTTAATTAGCTGATTTAATAAATGTTTTAAAGTTAATTTACTAATTAAATAAAAGTGTTTTAGAGATACTTAATTGTTTTAATAAAGAAAATTGATTTGTTTATAAAAAGAGATTATAAATTTGATAAATTATCTTTTGGGATAATTAATAAATGTGATTATTATCTTTTAGGATAGTTAACGTTGGTTTAAATTTATAAAAAGGATTTTTAATTCGATCTACTTTCTTTCGAAAAAATTAAAGTAGTTTTGAAGTAATAAAAAATGTATCAAGAATTACCCTTCGAGATAAATTAACATTTGTTTTGATTTATAAAAGTAATTTGATTGATTTATTATCTTCTGGGGTAAAAAATGTTGAAGAAATTTATGTATAATAGTTTATTAATGAAAAATCTTTTTAAAAGGAACCGCGTCAAAATAAAGCTAAATGTAAATAGTTTTGCATTTATAATAAATAATGTTTTGACATTTATTTTGACCATGGTTTTAATACATTTAGAAAATATAATTTTCCCTTTTAAAAGAATATTTTAAAGAGTGTTTTTAATGTGACTTTAAAAGTATTATGACGCGAAAAATAAGCACAAGTGTGAACAATCATTTTACCACTCGCGATAGTTGATTTATTGATTATCAGTTTCGATTCTATTATCTTCTTTATATATCGTTACCTCTAAAGACGATGTGTTGCTCATTTGAGCTTTGTTATCCTTTGTCAGAAATGACTAAACTCAAAGAGTGTGTGGAAGCCAAGCTATGTGGGATTGCTTCCATTAAGGTATTTTCACATCCACTCTAGAGGTATAATTCAGTAACAGTCAGCGGTTTTCGGCTTGGATGTGTCCGAGATCCATCAGAGTTAAGTATATTTCTAGAGGTATATTTTCAATAAGGCAAGGTCTCACAAAATTGTTATATGTTCGTCATATTACTTGAGTTTTCTCATGCTAGTTTTCAAGACCGACCCCAGAGTTATTTTATTACAATGCTCGGGTCAGAGCAAGTTTTTCCCAGGTTGGCTTTGGTGATATGGAGTTATTGGAGTTATTGGAGAAGAGCATGGTTTGTTTTTAATTCTGATGTACTCTGTATTTTGGAGTGATAGTTTATATTTTCATTGTTATATTTTATGTTGCCAATTCCGCTAAGAGGTTCTATTTCCCTTGTTCTTTGTTTTTTCTTTTGTATTTTACCTTAACAATCTTCCTTTGTGGCAACTGGATGTTCGGCATTTGTAAACCATGGACGTATTCGGTGTCGACTTTCGATTGTCGAAAAGGTGAGTCATTACAATATGGTATCAGAGTTAAAGGTTAAGCGAGAACCTTGGCTTTGTTAGGGTATGGCTCATTAGATATGGGTTAAGTGACACTCTAAAATGAGTTGAGAGTATTAAATATTCAAGAGCGTATTTTTTATTGCTATAAAAACGTATTAAGTTAATTGGTCAGTTGAGTGGTTTATGAATTCGGGTCGAGAATGTGGGATGCTACATTGTCGAAGGGATTTCTAAACACTTGAACAAGACAAATGGATATGATACCGACTTTTGAAAATTGGTAGATGAAATATTTTACCTTTGTTTATATATTATATATATATATAAAGGAATAAATTTCAAAATATATATAATTAAAGAGTGTGTTATTTTTGTTTGAATGAAATAATATTTATTTATTATCACTGTTGTTTGATCAGTCATGCTCGACTAAATTAGGAACATTATTGTCATTTGTTGATTACTGATTATTTGTACTAAGCTTATTCTTAGGCATTTATTATTTTGATTTTAAACAAACACCTTATGAATTGAGTTTCTCAATTTGGCCGTAAAATGTTCGATCAAATGATAAGTTAAAAATGAATTTTCGGTAAAAGTTGTTTAATATAATCTACTTAGTAAGATAAAACATTTAGAGGATAAATATTTATGAATGTTTGATTATAATAAAGAAGAATTATTATAACATGAAATGATTTTATATAAAGGTAATTTTATATGAATCTGATTTATAAAATGTGTATTAATAAGAATTTTTGAATATAAACTCCGAAGTTGTTTGAAATAATTTCGAAAGGTTTTTGAAAAAAGGGTAAAGAGTGTTATTTGGATGTATTTCCAAATATAAATATTTTGCAAGAGAAATTTTAGGTGGAATGCATTTTATTTAGAGTAATTCAAGGAAATATTTCAGTTAATTTTGTGGTAATCTGAATAATCTTCAAAGTGACGATTGGATGTTGCGTAGGCAAACATTGTGGAGTACTTAGTAAATTATCCTTTTTATCATTGTGTGATCGAAATTAGTTCAAATCCGAACTAACCAAAGTGTGTTTTAATAAATAAATGGTTTAAGTTATTTCATAAAAGAATATAGGAAGTATGGTTTTTTTTATCAAAAAGTGGGTTTTGAAATTATAAACTGCCTGGTGTTCTTCTCTACGTTTAATTATTTATGTCCATTCTTTCAAATCTAGAATTTGATATTATTATGCCCATTCATTGAGTATAAGAATTGTTCATACTAGTACCCACCTATTTTTTGGATTGTCTCTGTTGTTTATTTCCATTCTTTCTTGATTGGATTATTGTTCTAATTTTTTTCCATTTCTTCATCTATGGATGTTGTTCTTGTGAGTTGAAAACCCGTTCCGCTTTAACGGCATTGTCTTATAGAATTTTTATATATTCGTCATATTACTTGAGTTTTATCACGCTGATTTTCTAAACTGACCTGGATGTTATTTTATTATAATGCTAGCGTCAGACCGAGTTTTTCCCAGGTCGGCTTAGGTGGTATGGCGTTATTGGAGAAGAGCTGGACATTCAGCTATCGTAGCATTTTATTTTCCACTGTATCATATGGTATACCTATTAACAATTATAAGGTCAGGATTTTATAACTGTCCAGCCGATAAAGTTTGTTTTTAACTCTGATGTACTCTATATTTTGGAGTGAAAGTTTATACTTTCATTATTACATTATATGTTGTCAATTCTACTGTGAGATTCTATTTCCCATATTCTTTGTTTTTTCCTTTTTATTTTACCCTAACAATATGT
Source organism: Allium cepa (assembly GCA_030765085.1). Taxonomy (NCBI): domain Eukaryota; kingdom Viridiplantae; phylum Streptophyta; class Magnoliopsida; order Asparagales; family Amaryllidaceae; genus Allium; species Allium cepa. The sequence continues at coordinate 851,371,400 of CM060938.1, forward strand.
CTTTCCTACGATCGAATGTTCAGCATTTAAATACCGTGGATATGTATAACACCCCTAATTTTTAATAACATTATTTAGAAGATTAATTAGATAAATTAAATAGAATTAAATAAACATTAGAGTGATAATGGGATTGAGATTTGAAAATAAATCATGGGTGGTGCTTCACAAGATAAATGGGCTTATAAATGGTTATATATGATAATTAATTAACCTAAGGGCTTATTATGAAATAGTCGCACATAACTCATCACCTATATATATTCTCGTCTTTCCTTTATTCATGTCCATTTGCGCAAAACAAAAACCTAAGAAGAGGAGCCGACTATTACTAGGAGAAGAGGAGAAATTAAATCTAAAGCTAAGTAATTAAAGAAAGGGGAATAAATCTCAATCCAATCTCCTTATCCTAATCAAAATGAACAATAATCTATATCATATCTATTTTGTTCTTACGATCTTTTGTTTTCGAGTTTAAGATTAAATCCATTTTAATGATGATTTGGATGATGGTATGCTTGGGTTATAACATGTTTGATTTTAACAAGATTGTTTAAATATGATTTTTCACGGTTTTAAGGGTAAAGCCGATTAAAATGATTTTCAAATGCCATGGAAAAATTTTACGTTACATAAAATATGATCCTGGAAATAGGTTTCAATTTTTGTAATTTTCCAAGCTATGAAATTTAATATGAATTTTCAAAGGAAAATATGTATAATTGAGTTTAAAATTTTAGTTCGATTATTTCGAGAGGAATGTCGGTCTGAAATTTTTGTATGTTAGATAACATATTGAAATCTGTAATTTTTGAGGATTTTTCATTAGTGATTTGCTATGGAAATTGCTAAATTAATCTTGATTTAGATTTGAAATTATGCGGCATTTATTTTTGTAAAGAATTTTAAAAGTTTAGGTAACCAATTACAAGTTTACAAGTGGCCATGTTAATTAGAAACTATTTTCTTTAATTAGCAATAAATCAGTTTTACCCAGATTAGTAGGTTCTGCCTCTTTTAAAAGCGCCTTTCGACCTTATGCTTTCGCCTTCAATCAAGTCGAAACTCCACAAAGCCAAAACCAATACACAAGGTATCAACATTGGTACGTATTGGATTGGAGAAAGGTGGAAGGTATGGTGTTGAAACATAGCTTCCGATGGGAACGAAACCTTTGCTTTGCTTTTAAAGGTTAGCGCCTGCTTTTGTTTTACTAAAGCTTATGAAGGAGTCGAAACATATGCTATCGAAAGGGGTTTTCAAAATAGATTTCAAAGAAGGTTGCCATCTTTCATTTTTAAGTATGAGCTTTAGAATGAGTTCTTTTATTTGTAAAATAGTGCTTTCGACAGTAGCGGTTCCAACCTGGTCGAAACCCTGCTTCCGTTCTTTTGCCTTTCGAGTGTAATAAAGCCATCAATGCTTTCGAAGGGTAGCCTTTGTTTTAAGCTTGTACTAAGCCACTTCCTAAACGCTTTTGAAAGGGTCCAAGGGTTTCAAAGGCAATAGTTTCGAAAGGGGTATCGATGTTAACCTTTAATGTTTTACTGAAATGTTTTGAAGCTTTCGAAAGGTTGTTGCCGACGCCATTAAACTTTCCCCAAACAATTTTATATGAAGATTAAGGCTCTCAAAAGGGATACTTTCGTATATATTCACTTTGACCTAAAAATATGATTTTGAGTAAACCGAATGGTTTTGAAAGGGTTATTTTCATTAGTTTCAAAGCTATGTTTATAAGGATTATTAAGTAATGTTTTGATACTTCCAAAAGGTATATTTTGGTTTCGAAAGAGACGATTAAAAAGCTTCGAAAGTATATATTTGATATTTTGAAAAGATGTTTTCTATGCTTTCTAAGGAGGTTATATGGTTTCAAAAGTAATGTTTTAAGGTTTTGAAAGCCTTAGTTATCAAAACAAATAACCCAATCTCATTTTAAGGAAAACCATGGCATAAATAAAGAGTTTTGAAATGATTTTAAGTATGGAATGTTTGACGAAGTTTTCCTTGATTAGTAGGTTAACGAGATTGACTAAGTTATTATGTTTGCTTCTTCATGTATGTTTATATTCACATCGTAATGGGCCCATAACTGTAACTTGGGGAAGGACAGAATAACTAGCTAGGTTAACCTAGTAGTGAATACAAATCAAGTTAACTCCTCAATGAGTAGAATTTGCATCCAGGAGGTCGGGAAGACGTGAATATAGGATGCTAAAATATTGATTAAAGAAGTTGTCAAGGAGACATGTTCATAGTAAACCCATGAAAACTATGTATAAAAGAAGTTGTCAGGGAGATAGGTTCATAGTAAACCTATGAATGCTATGACTAGAAAGAGTTATTGGTAGGGGCCAATAGGTTTATAGTGAACCCATGAAAAATATATTCAAATTAAGTTATTGACAGATGTCAATAGTTTCCTAGTCAACCCATGAAAACTAGGATAAGAGGGAAATTATTTGAGTTACAAATAGGTTTAAAGAGAACCCATGAAACAACGATGTTATTTGTAGAGGCCAATAGTTTCTTAATGATCCCATGAAAACTATGAAATTTGACAGGGAGTCCATAAATTTAAACAGGTTAACAGTAAGGCCATGAAAACTATCAAATTAGATAGGGAGTCCACAAATATAAATGGGTTATTAGTCAGCCCATGAAAACTAATAGGTTAATAGTGATCCTAGAAACTATAATTGAGATAGATAGTCTAAAAAAATGAATGAGGATGAGTAATCCAAAATTGATTTACTTGTTTTCATATCATCATATTATTTTGAACTACTATGTTTTAACCATTGTAGATGCAGGAGAACAGTATATAGTTTTATAAAGTTTTAGGATACTAGTAAAAGGAAAACCCGTTCCACTAAGCGACATGGTATCATTGGATATCAAAATGGTTTGAGATGATAGATTATTATTCATACCAGGCTTTATGTCTAACTCGAAGTTTTTGCTTTCTCCTTAAACTCTCGGGTGCTCAATTGATTTTGAGTAGTTTGAGAATTGAGATTTTTAAGTACTTCTTTAGATGAATAAGCTTTTGGGATGGTGCAAGAGGCATAGTAGCTACTTGGAGTTCTCTTTTATTTTGATTCCTATGTGTTGTTGTAAAGGCAAAGTTGTTTAATTGCATATATATGTACTATGATCATCCAAGGGGTCATCTTTATATGTTGCTCTTGGCGTATTTTGTAATAAGTATACTTTCTCTGAACATAGTTCTCGTATTGGGATTATGTAACGAATTTGAAATGCTTTGAAATGGAATGAGAAATTTGTTTGTTGATTTTTAAAATTTTCCATATCCATGTGTTTCTGTTATATCAGTGTATCTAATATTAACGTATTTGGTCGTCGAGGATTAATCACTATGGATGACTATGGCATTCGTAGCCGTTAGTTTTTGTCCTCCATGTAGGGAATGTTACAAGTTAGTGTTAGAGCATCAGTTTATGAAACTTAAAATAAATTTATACTTAAAAAGATTTTCAAACATAATCCAATGAATCAGAAAATAAAATCGGGTTTTGGGTTAACGCGATAGTAACGTACTTGTATTTGGTGTGTGTGCTTATATATATAAGTATGTATTCCCCTCTCTCTTAGACTATTCTTCTGTATCTTACTAAGGCGCGTATGCAGATAAATGAGAAAGAAGATATATAAACAGGAAATGAAAGAGGAAACCTTGGTGGAGGAAGCACCACAACTAATGAAAATGCTCGACCCACCAGGAGTAACCTGGGTGATGGGCTAATGCGAACAAAAATCTGATGCCAATATAAAATGCAAGCAGGCGTTGCTGCTGAAATTGATGGAAATGTTGGAGAAGATAATCATATGGCTCCGGTTGGGAATAATTATGCTAAGCTAAGCAGAGATTACACCAGTCTTGGTGGGAAGTCATTTATAAAAACAGAGGATTCTATAGAAGTTAAGGATAGGTTGTTATATTATGAGAGAATCTTTGCTGATTTGAGTTTGGATGATGCTCAGAAGAGGAGGCTAGCCTCTAGGAAATTGAAAGAGGCAGCACTTCATTTGTGGAATAGTGTTACTGCCAAGGTTCCGGAAGAGGAGTTGACTTACACAAATTTTAGAGGGAGATTTGAACAGAGGTTTTTATCTGAAGTTGCTAAGTCAGCATTGTTGAGAAAATTTATGGATTTAGTGCAAGGATAGATGTCGGTAATCAAGTATGCTACTAAGTTTGATAAGCTATCCCGATATGGACATGCTACTACCAGACACTAGCATCAGGAGAAATGCGAGGTTCTTTCGGGAATTGAGAACCGAGCTTGCTAGGGTGACCTTGACACATATCCGTGATCCTTATAATTTGATCGTGGAGATGGAAATACGCCATGAAGAGATGCTTGTTGTTTGTGCTTGAGAGAAGCCAGTTGAAACCCGAGGTTCTCTAGGAAAGAAGATGAAGTTCTTTAAGAAGAAGGGAGCCCAGAAGGGGGAGGCAGCCAAGAAGGAAAAGGCCGATTTAGTTCGTCTCAAGTGTGATAAGAAAAGTCATTATGCTCATGAGTGCTGGTCAGGCAAGGGGAAGAAGACTGTAGAAAAAAAGAATGTGAAGTGCTTTAACTGTGACCAAGTTGGGCATTACAAGAATCAGTGTCCAGAACCAGTTAGGGTTGACAAGGGAAAGGTTTTTACTGTTGGTCCATCATCTTCTAAGCCAACTGCAGCTGGAAAAGGGAAGATTGTGATGGAAGGTATGTTTTTGATTCAGAGTATACCAGATAGGATATTCTTTGGTACCGGTGCATCACATTCATTTATATCTTAGTATTTGGTTTGTAGATTATGCTTAGAACACACATACCTTGTTAATTCTTTAAGGGTTGCGAATCCAATTGGAGAATATGCAACTCTGAGGATGAGATGTGACCAGTTAGAACTTGACTTGTTAAGTCATAAGTTTGAATGTAGTATGTATTTTTCAATTTCGTAGATTTCGGAATCATTTTGAGTATGGATTGGTTGAGCAAATATGAGGCTAGGATATTTTTCCAGCATGCGGAGATATCACTAAGGCACCTTGATTGTCATAAATGAATTATATTCTCAGTGGAGAATTCTTACCAGAATAGTTGTGCTTTGTTAAGTGCCATGGAAGTGAGAAAAGAGTAAAGTCAGGTTGAAGTAGGAAGAGAGTTTGCAGATGTCTTTGAGCCAGTTACGGGACTACCCCCGAAACGAGCTGTTGAGTTTTAGATAGATCTTGTGCCAGGAGCTGAACCTGTAAGTAGAACACCTAGCATGATGACACCAACCGAGAGATGGAATTGAAGGTGCAGCTAGTGGATCTAGAAAAAAGGAATTTTATTAGACCAAGTAGTTCATCTTGCGGAGCGGCCGCTGTATTCGTGAAGAAATCAGATGGTTCGTTAAGGATGTGTATCGACTAGCGTAAGTTGAACGAGAAGACGATTAAGAGTAAGTATCCTTTGCTGAGAATTGAAGATCTATTTGATCAGTTTTGTAGAGCTAGAGTGTTTTCCTAGTTGGATTTGGTGACAGGTTTCCATCAGTTAAGAGTGGCAGAGGACGGTATTCCTTTGATAGCGTTTCAGACTAAGTATGGTTCATACATGTGGTTATTAATGCCATTCACGTTAACGAATGCCCCTATTTTCTTCGTGGATTTGATGAGCTGAGTTTTCCAAGAGTACATGGATAGGACCGTGCTAGTGTTTATAAATGACGTTTTGGTATACTCTAAGAATGAAAGGGAGCATAGGGATCATCTCATAGTAGTGCTTGAGACGCTGTAGTACCATCTGCTAAAAGTGAAGTTTTCCAAGTGTCATTTTTGAAAGAAAGAAGTTAAGTTTCTTGGTCACGTGGTTTCAGAGAAAGAGTTGTCAGTCGATCCAGATAAGACCGAAGCTGTTAATAATTAGAAGAGACCAGAGACGGTGACTGAGATTAGAAGTTTTCTAGGACTAGCTGGATATTACCGGAGATTCATCAAGAATTTCTCACGGATAGTAGTGCCTTTGACTAAGCTAACTAGAAAGGAGGTGAAGTTTGTTTGGTCCGACAAATGTGAGGAAGAATTCCTTAAATTAAAGCATTGTTAACCAATGCACCTCTATTAGTAGTTCCAGACGGAAATCACGGGTTAGTGGTGTATACTGATGCATGTGGACTGAATTAGGAGTTGTGTTGATGCAAGAGGGTAAAGTTATTGCCTGCGCTTCACGACAGCTTAGAGTGCATGAAGTGATATATCCTGCTCATGATTGGAGTTGGCTGCGGTGATCTTTGCATTGAAGATTTGGAGGCATTATCTCTTAGGGGAGCGACTTGAGCTATACATAGATCATAAGCCTTTAAGGTATCTATTCTCTCAAAAAGAGCTGAATATAAGGCAGTAGAGGTGGTTGGATTTTTTAGCTGCTTATGATTTTGGTATAGAGTATATTCTTGGGAATGGAAATACGGTAGCAGAGCTCTTAGCAGAAGACATCAGAATGTGGTGTTAGCTGCGTTCGCAAAGTGGAAAGATTTAGATGCTTTGAAGAGTGCAGTTAAGATTGACTTCTAGTTCTAGTCAAAATACTTCCATGTTATCCTGTTTAGAAATTCGACCAGTATTGACTGAAAGGATGGCTTCTAAGTAGAAGGAGGATTCATTATTGGCCGAGAGGATTAGAACACTTGAGGTTGGATCAAAGATCAATGTTCTAAAAGATTTTAGTCTTGACTAGAGGGGATGGTTGAGAAGGAAGGGACGATTGTGTGTTTCGAATATTGAGAACTTAAGGAAAGAAGTTCTTGGAGAAAGTCATCGATCCATATTTACGATTCATCCTGGAGGGACCAAGATGCATCTAGATGTGAAGAGGAGCCTCTACTGGGAAGGCATGATGAGGGAGGTTGGCTTGTGGGTTAGGCAGTGTAGAAATTATCAACAAGTGATAGCCAAACATCAGTAGCCAAGGGGATTGCTTCAACCTTAAGAGATTCCAATTTGGAAATTAGATTCGATATCCATGGATTTTATAGACGGGTTGCCAAGGTCAAATAGGGGAAATGAAATTATATGGGTTATAGTGGATAGGTTGACCAGGACTGCCCATTTTATTCCAGTTAGCTGAACCAGGGTTGCTTCTATTTTACCAAAGTTTTTCATGAAGAACATAATTAGACCCCAAGGGATTCCTAGAAGTATAGTCAACGACAGAGATGCTTTGTTTACTAGCGAATTCTGTAAGAGTCTACAAGATGTGTTAGGCACTAAGCTCAAAATGAGTACTTTATATCATCCTTAGACAGAAAGACTCAATATGGTACCCGGGGATTTGTTGAGAGCATCTGTATTGGACTTTGGTGGATCTTGGGAAGATCATCTACCTTTGGTTGAGTTTTTCTATAATTATCAAACTAGTAGAGGAATGGTGCCTTTTGAAGATTTTTATGGAAGGTCATGCAAATCCCCAGCATGTTGGCTGAAGACTGGAGACTGATTAGTCCTAGGTCCATATCTAGTTAGAGAGGTGACAGAGAAGATTGAGTTAATCCAAGAAAGGATGAAGGAAGCTCAGTCGAGACAGAAAAGTTACGCAGATAAGAGGTATAAAGACCTAGAATTCTCAGTTGGGGATAAGTTTTTCATTGAAGTACCATCGATGAAGGGTGTGCTATGGTTCGGGATGATAGAGAAGCTGGCACAGAGATATGTTCGTCTATTCTAAATTATCGAGAGGATTGGAAAGCTCGCATATAGAGTAGAGTTACCGAGCTGTATGGCAGGTGTCCATAATGTATTTCATTTATCTCATCTTCGCAAGTATGTGTATGATCCAGAGACAACCATTCCTCCGACAGAGTTGGAAGATTTGATAGTAGAGCCTAATTTGACTTTTGTTAGACAACTAGTTCAGGTTGTAGCAAGAGACGAAAAAAGATTGAGGAATAAGATAGTTAAGTTGGTAAAAGTTCAGTGGGGCGACAATGAGAAGGACTGGACTTGGGAGACATAGACATGATTAGAAATTACATACACCAATCTGCTTTGAGGGTATGTCTATTTTAGATTTATATAGATAGTTGCTGGTCAGGTAGACTAGTACGGTCGTTAGGAGTCATTACAGATGATTGTTGTGTTTAGTATTTTGTCCTTGCTGAATTTCAAGGACTATATTCTTTAAGGTAGGGAGCCTATAACACCCCTAATTTTTAGTAACATTATTCAAGAGATTGAATTAGATAAATTAAATAGAATAATGTAAACATTAGAGTGATAAGGGGATTGAGATTTGAAAATAAATTGTGGGCCATGCTTCACAAGGTAAATGGACCCATAAAAAGTTATATATGATAATTGATTATCCTAAGGGCTTATTATGAAATAGTCGCAAATAACCCATCACCTATATATATTCTCGTTTCTCTTTGTTCATATTCATTTGTGCAAAGCAAAAATAAAATGCAAACATAAGAAGAGGAGTCGACCATTATTAGGAGAAGAGGAGATTAAATCTAAAGCTAAGGAATCAAAGCAAGGGAATAAATCTCAATCACAATCTAATCTCCTTATCCTAACCAAAGTGAAGAATAATATATATCATCTCTGTTTTTTTCTTATGATCATTTGTTTTTGGGTTTAAGATTAAATCATTTTAACGATTATTTGGCTAATGACATGCTTGGATTATAACATATTTGAATTAAGTAAGATAGTTTAAATATGATTTTTCACGGTTTTAAGGGTAAAACTGATTATAATGATGTTCAAATCCCATGGAAAAATTATATGTTATGTAAAATATGATCTTGGAGATGGGTTTAAGTTTTTGTAGTTTTCCAAGCTATAGAAAGTTTAATATGAATTTTAAAAACAAAATATGTATAATTGGGTTTAAAATTTTAATTCAACTATTTCCAGAGGAATTTGGGTCTAAATTTTTTGTATATTAGATAACATATTGAAAATGAATTTCTATAACTTTTTGTGATTTTTCCTAAGTGATTTGCTATGGAAATTAAATTAATTTAGAAGGAGGACCAATTTGCATTATTAGTTTTGCTTAATGGAAGGGCTTATTTGTTAAATAATCTTAGTTTAGATCTGAAATTATGCGGTAGTTATTTTAGTAAAGAATTTGAAAAGTTGAGGCAACTAAACACATGTTACAAGCGGGCAGGTCAGTTAGAAAGTATTTTCTTGCCTCTTTTAGAAGCACCTTTCGATCTTATGCTTCCACCTTCAATCAAGTCGAAACCCCACAAAGCCAAAACCACACGCAAGGTATTAACATTCGTACATAGTGGATTGGAGAAAGGGAGAAGGCATGGTGTTGAAACATAGCTTCCGATGGGAACGAAACCTTTGCTTTGCTTTTAAAGGTTAGTGTCTGCTTTATTTTACTAAAGCTTACAAAGGAGTCAAAACATATGCTATTGAAAGGGGTTTTCTAAATAGTTTTCAAAGAAGGTTGCCATCTTTCATTGAGCTTTCGAGTGAGTTCTATTATTTGTGTAAAATAATGCTTTCGAAAGTTGTGGTTCCGACTTGGTCAAAACCTTACTACCATTCTTTTTCCTTTTGAGTGTGTTGAAGCACTTAATGCTTTCGAAGGGTATCCTTTGTTTTAAACTTGTACTAAGACACTTCCTAAATGCTTTCGAAGGGTCCAAGGGTTTCAAAAGCAATGGTTTCGAAAGGGGGTCTCGCTGTTAACCTTCAATATTTTACTTAAATGTCTTGAAGCTTTCAAAAGGAAGGTGCCGACGCCATCAAACTTTCCCCAAACAAGTTTATATAAAGATTAAGGCTTTCGAAAGGGATAACTTCGTACACATTCACTTTGACCTAAAATATGTTTTTGAGTAAACCCAATGGTTTTGAAAGGGGTACTTTCATTGGTTTCGAAGCTATGTTACTTAGGATTATTAAGCAAAGTTTTGATACTTTCGAAAGGTATATATTTAATATTTTGAGAAGATGTTTTATATGCTTTCGAAGGAGGTTGTCCAAGGGTTTCGAAAGTAATATTTTAAGGTTTTGAAAGCCTTAATTGTCAAAATAATAACCCAATCTCATTTTAAAGGAAAACCATGGCATAAATAAAGAGTTTTGAAATGATTTTAAGTATGGAATGTTTGAAGAAGTTTTCCTTGATTAATAGGTTAACGGGATTGACCTAAAACCATGACACACACACATGCATATTTAGAACTACATGAATATGTTTATGTCATTTATAAAATATATATTAAATAAAATTTTATTTTACTGTAAGGTCGAAAACACCACATGCATAAATATAATTTTTTTAAACGTATATATATAAATATAAATATAGATTATTAGATACTAATTTATGTGTATATATAATAATAAATATATATTAATCCTCATAGAAAACACGAAATAATTTATATTAAACATATAAATACCCTGCCATGTATATGGCTCTATTTTTTTAAATATATTATTATATTAAAAAACCTAAGATTATTAAAAGTTAATAAAAAGTATTTTTCAAAAGTAAATTTAAATTTTGAATTTCCAGTAAATTTTGGATGATGTTTTATAATTTAAAATTTTATTATACAATTTTATAAATTAAAACAATATAAAAATCTAATTTTTTTAATTTACGGTTCATATTTAAATATCTAAAATATAAAAAGTACCTTTTTAATATTTTTTGAAAGTATAATATGTAATAATCTAATTTTATAAAATATAAAATACAATTTATTATACATATATGTATTTGTATAATTATTAATATGATTAACCATTTTAAATATTATTTAAATTTATAGAAGTGTAAAATATTTGTTAATGTTGAAAATAATATACCTATCAAACATTATGTATAAAATTATATTTCGATATTTTACATATGAATAAAGTGGTATTTAAATTAAAAATAATATATGTACATATAAATAATATTTATTAAATGATTTAAATAATAAAAAATTGCTTATTAATTTGACCCGTGTCGTATGTCGGTGTATTTACAGTAATTTTTATTTATTATTATCAATATAAAACATAAATATAAGCATACACCGAATCAAAATTGTGACAATACAATTATATGTTGGAATCGTCACCCAATTAACAATATAATATATGAAATAGACATAATATATATAAACATGTTATGAACATGCCCCAAAGCCAAAGTCTGTAAGTACACCTTGTAATGATGAGATCTGATCCTCGAACAAACTTCCAATTAAGAAAAGTGTTAGTCTATGAACTGTGGACCACCAACTATCGAATAACACATGCTTTGATTTTATTTGATTTGATTTGCATTTTAGTAGGTAAAGGATGGTTGGTATCGGGCATGGCCAGAATGGAGGCTCTACAAAATTTCTCAAAATGTTAAGAATAGAGATGCTTATGTAAAAAGAATTTAGAGATATTTTAGAATCAATATTCTACATCATCTCTTACATTTCTCTTCCATCTTTGCCCTCTATCTCAAAGCCTCCCTAGCCCATCTTTTAGCTACCCATCACACCATATCAGAGACAAACTACTTAGCCCCCTTTATGAGCTTTACACCCATTTAAATCCCAAACAAATATTTTGCACTTAAATCGAATTTAAATGCTTATCAATATCATACATCAATTAATATATTTACAACTGTTATAAATATATTTAATAATTTTTTTATCAAATGAAATTTTAATTTATAACTAATATTTCAAAAATATTAGTTAATTTATAACTATTAAAAATTAATTAAATCATTTGGTCAAAGGAGAATTCATCGTTTCGGTTGTGTAACTTGTTAGGTGTAAATTTGATTTGCGATAAATATCGAACTATTCGAATATTAACGCTCACATGTCACTTAGCAAGTGGTGTGATATTTTGATCATATTAATCACCTAATTGGTTTGGGTAAAATCCAATTTTACTTTGTTAAGCATTACCTGATTGTGACCTTTATTTACATTTATTCTCTTCGTCAAAACTATATCACTTTAGACTTTTGGAATTTGGTAATGGTCAAAATTCTAATATCATCCATTTTCAACTCTATAGTTCAAACACAATGTCCTTGGTTCAATGATAACAATTATTTAATAACAATTATTATTCACCAAACTACTCTGGTTGATGATTTTGAATTTAGTTGACTTGAGTTGACTGTGATACTAACCTATATAACTTAGAAGATGATTCCTCTCTTAAATAGTGTTTCGCTTCTAATACCTCCATCACTTGATGTATTTTATGCTATGATTAACTATAATCAAATTCGAAACTTTCATATTGAAGATCAAAAGTATTCTTAAGTCGAGAGAACTCTATAAATTTGTCACGTCGATATTTTTTGGTTGACCTTAGCTATATCAACCAATCAAAAACTATTGAGTGAGTCATTCTATAGTTATCCAATAACTATCAATATCTAGCTCCTAGGTGTCTCGGCAGCCATGCGTAATCCACTGCACAACATTTGGAGAGTGTTACGTACTCTAGTCTTAATGGATACAACGATATCCAGTCCCAATGCATCTTGACTAGGAACAATTAAAATGATGTGTTTATTATATTATGATACAATACTCATGATTACAACTATTTTTTATTACTATCACAAGCACACCATTTATGGATTTTTTATTAAATATATTTTAATTAGACATTTAATTTTTTATAGCATATTATAAAAAATATATAACAGAAAGGAAAATACCTTTATTATGAATGAGAATTGATTACAGAGTTAACTAATTAACAATAAATTACATAATTTCCCCTAGGAAATACCCTAACTCCATAAAAAGCATCATCTACCCATCTATTAAGGCTGGACCCATCCGATGACTTAATATTGTGAGTCTTGTAATAGACTTACTAGGATGTAAGCTCACTATGCCGCTTTTCGTATTGAAATTTGAATTAAGTACATTATCAATTAATCCTATGTTAATTTATCTAAAATGTTAAATAAATTTAACAAATAAATATATTCCAGATAGTTATGATGATATGCATATGATCTAAAGCCACGACTATGCAACCTTGGATTTCTAATCCTGACTTCGGCATTCTGTTTCACTATCTTCTTGCTCATCCGTCTCTCGATGTTTTAGGAGCTGCTCATATATGTCCTAGGCAAGGGATTGATGTTTTTTTTCTACTCCTACACATACTATACGCCCATCCCAGTATTTTTTGGATGTTGCGGTGTCACCTAAGCCCTCCTACAAGGTCTTCAAAAATGCCTCTCTAGAAGAAACTTTTCACACACACACACATACTCACAGATGTATGTATGTATGAATGTATGCATATTTAATTAGTAATTTACTATACATACATGTATATATGTATGTATATGTGTGTGGGTGTATATGTATAGCATGTGTATGATTTCAATTTGTAGTATTCAAACAATTAATTACTATAACGTACCTCACTTTCGACCCTCAAAAATCGATACTAATACGTTCACTGTATTACATGCCGAATATTTAAGTGCCGGAAGTATCGATCTGTTAGGGTGAAAGAAGAAGGTAGAAGATAGAGAAAACTAAAACAACATAGAGTCTCACTTGGTGAATAATATATAATACAAACGTGATCTTTACAGAAAGAAAACATCTTATTCATATATACAATATTAGAGTACACTAGACTTATCCTAAATTTGGACAGTTATAGAAACATGTCCTTACATTGACAAACATATAGACTCTATAATACAGTGGAAGAAAAATATACATAAATATGTCTTGACCGTTTAGCTCCTCTCCGACTCCAAAGTATCCAACTAAACATGGAAAAAACATGCTCGGTCTGACCCGAGCATTACATGGAATAACGCCCTAGTCAGTATGGTAAACCAACGTGAGTAAAACTCGATAACAAGCAATATCCAAACCGATTTCTACATTTGAAAACTTTTCAAACAAAAGATATCTCGTAAGACCAAACCACACATAAAAACAGACAGGATTTTTACCTTATGATAACCAAAACATTTTATATCAAAATCCAGTGATATTATCGTAGTGTCTGGTTTAAAATAAGGGTACTTTTGGCACAGGTCCTTGATAGATTTCAAAATTCACGAAAACCCCAATGGAAAAAGTATGTAAATTAGGTCCTTATTTTTCGAAAATCATCAAAATACACATAAAAAAACAAATAAAAACTTCCAAATCTTAAAAATTATTCAATTAATATTTATCTTCGTATTCATGTCAAAAAAATCAAAAAACAAGGATGAAAAGGAAAAAAAAGGACACATGGTATGTTTCTAGAATATTTGCAGACAAGTATGCAATTTTAAAGAATAATTGCAGACATGTTCGCACTTATTCTGGATAGCATGCCTTTGCAACTAAAAAATACAAGCATGTCTGCAATTTTAAGGAATAAATGCAGATATTTACGTAAATATCTTGATTGTTAAATCAAGGTTATGTTATTCTGTGAATAATTGCATACATGTCTGCAAATATATGGAATAATTGCAGACATGTCTGCAATTATATAGATTTTTATTCAATGCAGTTATTCAGTGAATAATTGCGTACAAGTCTGAAATTATGTGGAATAATTGCATACATATCTGTAATTATTCAGATGTTTATAGAATGCAATTATTCAGTGAATAATTGCAGACATATCTGCAATTATATGGAATAATTGCAGATATGTTTGCAATTTCTTTTTTTTCTTTCAGAAACCTAGTTATAATATTTACAATTTTTTTAAAAAAATTTAAGCACTGGCACAAAAAAACACGAAAAATACATGTTGCTACAGTAAAATAATCACAAGGGCCCGCTTTATAACTTTTTTTAGGGAGGATGCCATTTGAATTAACTTTGGTTTTAGGGTTGCATGACTAATATTCACTTAAAATAAATAGATAAAGTAACCGAAATGCTTGCATCTCACATTCTAACATACTAGGCTCTACAATCGAAAACATAAGACGCATATTGGAGAATAGATTCCATCTAATGACTGGGCTATTGGGGTAACGCCCGCTACAGTACACCTCTAGAAAAATATTGTACCTAATGACCACAGCCAATATAGAACCGGCCTATCCCTTGCTGGATAGTACCGAATATATCATCATCTTGGTTTCTTTGCAACCTTTAACCAAGCGCTCCCAGATACACTAATTCATTGATGATTGTATATATATCTAGACGGGTGATGATATACCTTAATAGGTGCAACCCACATAGCCCTGCTGCATATCCCCTATTTTATTCATTCACGGTTGATGAGGCTTGAGGCTATGTTTTACCTTTTGGAATAGCAATCCATCTTGGAATGCTAACACTAAACTTCAAGCGTCAATGCAATGCCAGCATTCATCCATACAAATTCGTTCTGGGTCCGAACGAAACCGAAGGAACTAACTCTACTACATTCATTTTAGAAACACCCTCAGGATTAGTAGCAGTACCCCTTGCACTTCCTATTTCAAGTTAACTCATTCCCGTTTCTTTGGGAAGTAAGTATTCGAGTCCTTGTCGGCAACTCGAATTTTATATTCATACTTCCTAAGTCAAATTAGGCCAAACTTATAGTCGGTTATCTTACTATCAAATAAACAAACAACAACCAATTCAAGTTGAGGTTTATTTATCCATAGCAACCACTAAGCCTCAAAACATATCTTTGTTTAATAAATCTCTTTCGAAAAAATTCATATACTTATCTTTCTGACATAAGTATATTCACAAAACATTTATAAAATTTTCCATTACCAAATCTCTAAAAAGTATTTAACTACATTACTTAAATTAGAGAAAGGGATAACTCTAAGCACAATTCCTTCAGTGTTAAGTGTCGAACGGATGTTCTATACCACCTTTTTTTAGAAAGACAACATCGAGAAACACAAACCTTGAATTCCTATTGTAGTTGTCTTCAATAAATACTTTTATAAATTTCCTTACCCATGAAATCATTTTTTCTTTAACCCAAACCCATTTACAAAACATTTATCAAGCTCCATACTCATTTATGAGACTCTTATAAATATTCAAACCTGGTTTTATAAACTTCTTTATAAAATTTTAAACCTTACATAAAACTTCCTATATAAATATTTTGACCCATTTATAAAATCTTTTTATAAACATTCAAAACTATTTCTAAAACTCCTTTTTTGAATACCCCAAAATTACTCAAAATTTTTTTATATAGCATTTAAAATAATTGTCAAATCATTCTTCAAATAACTTGTTCAAAGTAGAATAATCTTGAAGAACATTTTAAAAGAAATTGAAATGTTAACTTTCCAAAACAAAACAGAGGCTTAATGACTACAATGGATCATTAAATTTGGGTTTACTTATCCAAGTTATATCGTAGGTATTGCCTAACATCAGATATGTAAGGGATTCACGTATAACATACAATTAATCATAGGTAGATGTCCAAGTTACAAATATAGATACATCCATTATCGAGTGTAATTTTTTTACATATAGAAGTATATTCCATATGCTTAAGTTATCTTGACCCGCTTATGAAATTAACTTCCTTTTGTCCATCACATTACCGATATTCAGCATTTGTGCTAAATACAAGTCACTTACTTCCCATAAAACGTGTGAATATTTTATAATCGCTACTTTAATTCATTTGGCTATTTAATGGTCCATACGAGAGATCCTTTGATTTAAAATTAACTAATCTTAAAAAGAAAATTGATTTAAAATATAACCGATTAAGTTTAAAAATAGCTTCGAAAAGGTTAAAATATATTCCATTAGCATAATCCCTGATTATATCTTAACTAAATCAAGATTAATTCATAATAAAACTTTAATTAACTTAATGGACTTGTTTAAGTTCTAATAACTTCTGAACTTATCTTAGTTAACGTTTAAATAATTCATTATTAGTTAAATCCTAATTAATAAAATATTAATTTAATAACCACTTAATGAAATAATAATTAGTCGTTAAACTTCCTTAAGTGTTACTTAACCTCTAATCGCTTACTTAATTACTAATTAAGTCCTAATTACCTTCAATTATTTTATTAAATAAATAAATTACTAAATAATCTAAGATTAATCTCTTTTTATGTTACTAATTAAGTTTGGAAAACTGCAAAATAATTCCAAAAAAAACGTTTTAAAACGAAAATCGAAAATTTTATCAAACTGCGTCCATAACGACTATCGCTATGAGCGCGTTTCACTTAAACATATTTTAAACAAAAACAATTGCTTATTCTTTCCTATTTCATGTTTAGAAACATAACTTTTAAAGTTGTTGAGACTCAGAAACAAAGAGAGAAACTTTGAAACAATTTCCAAAATTTGAAACAAGAAAACATAGTTTTTGTTTTCAAATCGGATCTCACGTCCATCACAACACACAAAGCTGTTAATTTTGTTTCAACTCAACATACTTTATTCTTAAATCACAACCACACCACCATACTCCATACTATTAACATCACAATTAAATGCACATATAAATACAAGGTTATATGCATACTAACTCGACAACATCACATTCAAATCTTAAATTCAATACCAAACATAACATCCAACAAATCACCATCAACCAGAATAATAACCATTCATTTTTATCATCATATTATCACCACAATAACACATTATAGTAAATTCAAAAATATTTCCAAAGCAAGGTAGTGTTACTCACTGAAACTTTGCAAACACAAAGCGAACTTTGACTAGACCGGGAAAACAATTCCCGAGCTTCGAAGAGTGAAGATTTGCCTAGGGTTTTGGACTTCAAAAAGGCTCGGCCTGGTGGTGTGGGGGCTCGGCCTTGTGTTGTGGGGGTGGGTGTGGTCTTGGTTTTGGGAAGTAAAGGTTTGTAGAACTTAGAGAAGTGTTGTAGTAGCGAAAAGAAGCGATTTCGAGCTAAAGAAGTGAATTTTTTTAACTTCTTGAAACTTTGAAAGCCAAGGAATTTTTTTGAAGAGGAAGTTTAGAAAATGAAGAAGAGAATATAAATGAAAATATATGGATGAGGGTGTGTATTTATAGACGAAAGAAAGTGGGTAAATTACTAATTAGCCTTAGTTTAAAATATCCTAACATGTCATTGTTTTGATAAGTCACATAACCACCTTCCTCCCTCTCATAAGTCACATCCCCCTCCTCTCTGGTCACATCCTCTAGGACATAACGGATAATGATGATTGTATTTATAGAAATGACAAAAGATAATGATACGTACCTAGTATATATAAGTTATTATTTTAAAACCATGTCTTGTCAGATCACTTGCTAAACATAATTAAGCATATTATTATATGAATCATTATCTACTATATATATGTGTATAGTGCATATAAGCGAACAACACTCTCGACAATTTTCCAGTGTCCAAAAGTCGAAATTCGAGAAAACATTCTTCAGTCACATTTTCTAATTTTCTATGAACTATCTATTTTGGTAAACAAATTTTAAAACTATTTTACCTTCATTATTAGATGATTATAATAGTTTTATTTGTTATAAATAAAAACCAAATTATTTAATATTTAAACTTAACTTGAACTTTCGAAGAAATATATAAAATCGATGATATCAACTATCGATGTCATAATTACATTTTATATTCAAAAAATAAAATATATTATTTTAGTTCATAATCTTATTTTGAATACATATATTAGTGTAAGTATCCAAAGCCGTGCACGATTTTTATAGTTAGATTGATAAAATGATTTCCAGCTGTTTTATAGATATTTTACCTAGGATGATAATTTTATGAATTTTCAATATTTAACTAGGTAATTTTCCGTAAATATTTTTCCAAACAAAATAATTATTATCATTAACCACATAGAACATGATCATTTCTTACTTTTAAACCAATGTCTAAAGATTTGAAAAATAAATATATTTATGGGTCAATCTTAAATCTTGAATGAAAATCCTTTAGATATTTTTACAATTGAACCGATTATTCCTAGATCTCTTGATGTTAAAGTGATTAATCTAGAATTTGACCCCATTCTTCTTGATCCTGCTATGGCTTTATGTAATGATCAGACTTGCTTAATATCATCTTCGAATGGATGCGAATATGTTGAAGATCAGGGCCAGATATTCACCTCTGTTCGAAGCAAAAATCGTAAATCTAAACATCGTGGTTAAGACAACTTCAAGATATCTATCTTCAACAATTTTGATTTCTTGTCCTTGAATCCTGAAGTTGACTTATATTTTGGCAATCTGGATGATGATAATGATGTTCCAATGCAATTAAATAACTCGAGAGAGTACTGTAGAATATCTGATAATAGCGGTGGTGTTAATTCTCTTGACCGTAGCTTTTCGAGTGTTGCTTTGATGGATGGGTCTGATAATCTTGGAGCTGTCGTCTTCGAACTTATGGATCAGGATTCAGTAATCCTAGGTAACAACAACCACGGGGATCAAATGATAGTTGGAATTAAAAGTTTTGTAGCTTATTCAAAGTTTGATGAGATAATTTGTCTCGACACAGTTTTAAATTCATTAAATTCTAGTAAGACTCAATCTTTACAATTGGATTATATATCAGAAAAATTACAAGAAGATTTACTATCAGTTAGCTACTCTGATTTGGAAATTATAAATAACAGCAGTTTTTTGAGTAAATCAAAAGCATTTTCAGAATGTGCTTTGGTCAATGATGATTTTATAGATTGGATTGATGAATCGATAGTATCTGAGGAAAATTTTGAAGATGAGGTGTTGGTTTTATTAAACAAACCGCTAGAGATTAGGGATGATAAGGAAATGTCAACTTTGATGTCTTCATTTGACAAGCTCTCATGCACAGTTGATATGCATATCAGTCTTCGTGCTTCTAGTGTGAATTTTGGTGATGTTTTTCAATGTTTCTAGTCAGAGGCTTTGACTGAAAACACAACCGGTGCTAGTTTACTTTGTAATACTCCAGTTTCAGGCCTTTCCTCATTGAAGAATGCAAACATAGATCAGTATTCTTTAGGCTACTCAACAGTTAGGTCATCGGGGATTGATTCAGAACTTGAGCATGGTGATAGTAGTTTTTCTTTAAAGAATAGTGCAGCTAAAAGAAATAATTCTGTTAAGGAATTGGTTTCATCGGTGAAGAAAGAAAAGTGCAAGCAAACAGTAGCTTCTTGTGGATCCGTTCGTCGAAGTGCTAGGATTCGTAACCGTCAGTCACATTCTATGGGTGAGTTACCTGGTTCGAGTTCCATGTGTGGCGCTACGAATCCAGGCTTAGGTATGAGCTCTTTTTTGGGTAGTACGTATTCTACTTATGCTTTAGGTAGCCTTTCATCGGCTAAGTTTAGTCAGCTTGCTTGTGATACTTCTTTCATTTTTTCTGATGCCGAGGTAGATAGGGAGTATATTAGATGTAAGGAATTAGAGAGGGCTAGTTCAGTTAGTATATAAGGATCATTAGTGGAAACATTAAAGGTGTAAATGATTTAAATAAGTGTGATAAGCTTAGAGCGTTCTTTAAAGACTATTCTACTGACATTGCCCTACTTCAAGAAACTAAAATTAATTTACCTAACATTCATTTTTTTAGCATACTAGGTAGTTATCACTTTAGAAAACGGGGTTTTCTTCCTTCTGTAGGTTCTTCAGGGGGTTTAATGATAGGGTGGCGTGATAATTATTTTAGATTGCTTTAATGTATTACCATGCAGCATTCTATTCATATTATACTTATTAATCTTTTTGATAACTCTTTTTTAAATATTTCTAATGTTTATGGGCCTAATTCAAAAATTAGTCGGAGAATTTTATGGAAAGAATATCTTCAATTTAGATCCTTAGCTCCGGGTTCTTGGATTATGGAGAGTGATTTTAATGTTACGTGCTTCATAGGTGAGCGTTCTCCTAGAGAAGGGAATTACTCTACTATGGAGGAATTCGATCATTTTATTGTTAATTCGAACTTGATTGAGATCCCCCTCTCTAATAGAGAGTTTACATGGAGTAATGGAAAAGAGTCTCCATTTATGGCTCTTCTTGATAGATTTTTTGTTAGCGATGAAATTGAAGATAAATTTCCAATCTGTAGAGTCTCTGGTTTATCTTACACATAATCAGACTATTGTCCTATTATCCTTTCCTACGAGCACCATAGAGTTTCTATTAATAGTTTTAAATTTGAAAAGATGTGGCTCTTGGAATCAAACTTTGTGAATTTAATTAATGGTAAATGCATTTCTTTTAATTATCATAATACTGGAAATAAGGATAATTCAGCAAAATCTTTTGTATCTAAACTTAGGGAGTTTAGAAATTTTCTTAAAAACTGGAATTAGAACGTTTTTGGCACTATAAAAATTAAAAAAGATAACATTCTTCATGAGATGCTTAAAATTGATAAGATAGAAGAATCTAGACAATTAAATTTAGGTGAGTGTAACGTTCTTGCTAATTTAAAAGATGAGCTAAGCTCAATTCTAGAAAAGGAGAAGGTCATGGGGAAGCAGAAATGCAGAATTCAATGGATCAATGAAGGAGATAATAACACCAAAATTTTTCGTAATATAGCTAATGGAAGAAAATGTAGTAATACTATAAATTCTATTATTATTAATAATGAAGAGTTAGTTGATCAAAGAGATCTTAACAAGGCTTTTACTGACTATTATAAGGATATTTTTGGTTCTAAAATCAAACATAGAATCAATGTTAGCTGGATAGATCTGCATCCATCCGATTCTATTGTTGATTTATCTGAGTTAGAAAATCCTTTTACTGAGGCGGAAATTAGAAAAGCAATTAATTACATGCCAAGTGATAAATCCCCGGGACATGATGGGTTTCCAAATTTATTTTATAAAATATTTTGGGACGTTTTAAAATTTGACTTAGTTAATTTATTTAATGATTTTTATAATGGTAATTTGCAGTTAGAGAGATTTAATTTTGCAAATGTTATTTTGTTACATAAAAAAGTAGGAGCTAAAAACTTAAAAGGCTTTAGACCTATTTCTTTGATTAACTGTTCATTTAAAATCATTTCTAAAGTTCTTGCTAATAGACTTAGTTTAAGAATGAACGATTTAATTGATTGTTCACAATCGGCTTTTATTAAAGGGAGAAATATCACATGGCAGTTGTTCAAGAATATATTAATTACTGTTGTAAGAATAACACAATCTGTGCGATTTTAAAACTTGATTTTGCTAAAGCTTTTGATTCGGTAGATTTGGATTTTCTTATAGATATTTTTCATGCTAGAGGTTTTGGTCATAGATGGATTAGTTGGATTATGTCTTTGCTTAAAACTGGTAACTCTAGTATTATGGTTAATGGTATATTAGGTAATAAAATTCAATCTAAGAGAGGTTTAAGGCAAGGGTAACCCTTATCGCCTTTATTATTTAACTTAGCTGCTGATGTTTTTGCTAAAATTATTAAAAGAGCTGTGCATAATGGTTCACTAGGATGTGTAGGCAATGACATATCGCATAATGGCATTTCGGTTCTTCAATTTGCCGATGACACCCTTCTTTTTTCTTCGCATCTTCCTAGACACATTATAACCCTCAAGTTTATCCTTTATAGTTTTGAACTTTTATCTGGTTTAAAAATAAATTTTGACAAAAGTTCCGTGTTAGTTTTAAATGATTTTGAAAAAGTTGAAAATTTAGTTGCTAATACTCTAAATTGTAAAACTATGAACTTTCCTTTCGACTACCTTGGCTTTGTGATTAGACCCACCAATCTCAAACATGACGATTGGATTATCATCATCGATAAAATCAAAAATAAGATTTCTAACTGGAATGAGAGATTTTTATCTTGAGCAGGTAGACTAGTTCTAATTAATTCGGTTTTATCAACACTTCCAATATATTGGATGTCTATGCTTCTATTTTCAGATTGGGTTATTGATAAAATCGGTAAAATTAGAAGAGATTTCTTATGGTGTGGGGAAAATTATAATAATAATATAAAATGTCTAGTAAATTGGGAAACTGTTTGTAAGGCCAAAAAGGAAGGTGGTTTAGGTGTTATTAATTTGCGTAATATGAATTTGTCCTTGCTAGGTAAATGGTTATTGAAGTTTAAGGGTATCAATGATAACACTACTTGGAAAGAGATCGTTTCTAAATATTACTACAATGGAAAATCAATTTATATCAAATTTCTTCTCCAACAACTCAAAATATATCTAATTTTTGGAAAACTATTTTAAAATGTTTTGAGATTTTTAATTTACGAACTAACACAATAGTTCATTCTGGTAATTCTACTTCTTTTTGGCATGACAAATGGATTTTGATCTTACCTCTTAAAGTGGAATTTAAAGAGCTTTATGAAATATGTAATTTTAAGATTGCTTTAATTAATGAAGTTTATTTTTCTTATAATGATCCTCCTTGGAATTTTAGTTTTAATAGTATTTTAGTAGGTTCAACTCTTAGGCAACTTTATTTGCTTTATGCAAAATTAAATCTTTATAATATTGATAATGATAATGATATTATTCGTTGGGAATGGAATAAGAGTAAGAAATATACTCGTAATTCTTTTTACAAATTTATTAATTTTTCAGGTACAATAAACAACTCATTTAAATTTATTTGGAAATCTAATGCTCCTTCTAAATCTAAAATTCACCTGTGGTAAATAATGCACGGTAAACTAAATACAATAGAATTATTAAAAAGAAAAAACATTCATAATGATAATAAATGTTATTTTTGTAAGCTGCATCTTGAAGATATAAAACTTATATACTATGATTGCACGGATTCTTATTACATTCTAAATAATATTCTCAAACTTTTTAATTTTAATATAGCAACTAAAATTTCGGATTGTGATTTCTACTGGAATAATTTTAGATTTAGGTTCAAAAAGAATATTCGATTTTTACTAGACACTTTATTCATTATTATTAGTTGGTATATATGGTTTGATAGAAATCATAGAATTTTTAATAATAATAATTGTCATTTTAACAAATTGTTTTTTACAATTTCTTTATTTTGTTTCAATTGGATTTCTAATCCCAAATATAAATTAGCTAATTTAATCTTTTTAAAGGGTATCTTAATAAGATTAGTTACAATATTAACTTATTCAAACACAATAATCATATATTTAATATTAACAGTATTAATATTAAGAATTTTTCAAATTTTTATGATGACTTAAACGTTAATCATAACTTACTTATGATTAAAGATTCTTAAGTTTCTCTTTTGTTTTGTTTTCAATAATTTGTTCTTGTCTTTGGTGGTTTTAGTTATAGGTATTATAATTCTATTGTTTTTGTACAGTTTTTTCCCATCTCATCTATACATATGTATGTATATTAATTATACAAATATACATATATATGTATATTTCTTACTTTTTCCTTAATCATCCTTCAGATACAGGTATGGGCAGTAGGGTGGCAGGCTCTTTTTACAGGTTTACTTGCAGTTCCACCACTGATGCAGGATTCATTCTTCCCTATTATGGCATTTTATTTTCAGGAGGATCCATTCTTCTGTTTGGCTCTTCTTCTATTGTATAGAGCCTTCAGGGCAGATTCTTCATTCAGCATCATATCCAGTTCCACTTCAGAGTAGATGCATCCTCAGTCCTTCTAATTTAGATGCATGGAGCTTTCTTCTTTGTTTGTGTTGTATAGAGCTCCCGATTCAAATGCATGGAGTCTTCATTTTCTTTATTTCTAGGTACTCCTAACACCTTAGTATTGGGTTGTGGCCATGCCGAAACTCAATATTGAGGTGTGATGGGTGGTGGCCTTGTCGAAAATCATCTTAGGGGTACCTGTTTTTTTCTTTGATTCTAGTATTTAGCTTTGTTACCTGCCGGACATGTTGGCAGCACTTTATTATTGTGTTATATATAGTTGCATATGTGCTCTCCTCTATTCATAGAGGATCACACATTTTTCTCAAAAATATAATTTATCGAAGTGATAAATTTGTGGGTCTGTACAATTACCCACCCTAATCCTTATTCTCTTTAGAAGCATCTAGTCAGTGGATATAGGAGAGTTCATCTTAAACATACGAGTGGATGGATCGGTAACATCAATATGAGCCTCGACGATCTGAATGAATGGAGACATCATATGTCCATCTACATCCTTATGCTCCATCGAGTGGGATCCACCATAACCTTCCAATGAGGAGACACCACAACTTTGTTGGGATCGACCAGACATATCTGTAATAATAATAATACATATATAGATGTGTACAATATAATAAATGATATGAAACTTATGTTCTATAATGAAATGCAATTAGAATAGCAATTAGAACTTGTGTTTTACAAGACATGCAACTAGAGTGGCAGTTAAAAAAAATTAAACAATTACCTGGCATGACAAATAGAGAAATGAAAATAACATGCATATATAAAAACTGTCTTTCAGTACATTATACGTAAGCCATCAATTGTCAGCATATCGATATCATCATTTATAATATCATCATCATACTCAGGTTTATTAACTTCAACATTATCATCATTTTCATTATTAACCTCGACATCTTTATCTAATTCAAACCCGTCAAATACTTAATTGCTAAGTGGTCCTTTATCGTGAGCATCTCCTACTTTTTAGAGTATTTCATTGTCTATCGGACCATTTTTGTATGGCTGATTATCGGTTATGATCATATCCTCATGAAACGACCATCTAGTTTTTATTTAATGACAACCAAGCAATCATCCTTGTTGTTGCTTATGGTAGGATAAGGCAGATAATAAACTTGTATTACTCGCATCGATAGCACAAATGGATTGTTTCCTTTATATCGCTTTTTATGGTTTAGTACAACGATAGGATAATCTTTACGTATATGATGTACTCCTACACCATGATCAATAACAAACCAATTGCATTTGAATAAAATGCTTTAAGCTCCGGTATTGCAGAATAAATGAGTTTAATTATGTCCTGTAATACTCCACAATAATCTTGTAAATCATCACCATGTTCATCACCTTAAACACATATCCCACTATTGCAAGTTGTTTTACTAGCTCCAAACTCCATCATGTGAAATTTAAAGCCATTGACGTACATGATTGAGCATTTTTAACAATTAATAATTGGACCAAATGCAAGAGTTTTATGAAAAATATCACTGGTATCATTATTGACAATCTATTGCAATAAATTAATACATAATAACTAAAATGGTTCATATTAAGTTTATTCAACAATTATATATGCGCATATATTTTTGAAATCAAGCCTTAAATCCTTTACCAGGTTGAACCAATGTATTATGTTACTTAAATTGACTATTAAACAACTAATATTATTATGATAAACATGTTTTTGGTATATAAAACTATATTGATAGTAAATGTACAAATATAATTTTACCTCTGATATTTTTTCACAATTGAGAAATATGTTAACAATACTGCTTCTCAACTGTGAAGAATTATCAGATATTATTAGGTAAAAATACATTTGTATTCGGTGTTAGTATCGTATTATATATCATAAACATGTTTATGTTAACAATATTAGTTCTTAACAATCAATATTGTTAAAAAATCAATTTGAGCAACAAAATTCGAGGGTTCACCCAATAAAAGATTTAAGGCTTGGTTTCACGAATATGTAAGTATATGTAATTATTGATAAATTTTAGTATGCAACAATTTAATTATTACATATAATAATGTGTATTGATTTAATGCAACAGGTTGTTAATAATGAAATCAATGGTATTTGCTATAAAAAAAAATCACTATGTCCAATGATGATATATAGAAAATGCCTAATCTTGTACGTAAATAACTTTAAATTTCACATAACAAAGTTTGGAGCCAGTGAAAAAACTTACAACAGTGGGATATGTGTTAAAAACGATGGGCATGGTAGTGATTTACAAGATTATTATGGAGTGTTACAAGAAATAATTGAAATCGGTTATTTTGTAATATCGAAGCTTATAAATATATTATCCAGATATGATTGGTTTGATACTTCTTTTATTGTAGGAGTACGTCGTATATGTAATGATTATCCTCTTGTTGATGTAAACTATAAAAGGCGATATAAAGGAAATGATCCATTTATGCTAGTAGAGCAAGCAACACAATTTATTATGTAGCTTGTCCTACTGTAGACGTAAAGAACAACTGGTGGGCTATTGCTAAAAGAAAATCTAAATCGTCATTTAACGGTCATATGATCATAACCGATGATCAGCCATATAAAAATTGTCCAAAGGACAATGAAATACTCCAAATAACAAAAGATGTTGATTATACACGACCACTTAACAATGAAGTATTTGATGGAGTAGAATTCGATGTAGGTGTTAAGGTTGATGATGATGATGGTGTCGAAGTTAATGAACATGAATTTGACGATGATATTGTAAATGACGATACTGATAATGATACTTATAATTGGTAGCTTATGTATAAATTTTTGAAAGACTATTTCTATATATTCAAGTTAGTTTCATTTTTCATGCCAAATAAATATATAATTTTTTTTACGCTTGTACATATTGGTTTACTGTTAGGTCATATGCATCCATAACTCCATCTTTATATTATAGTTAGTTAATAAATAACTAATTTTCACATGCAACTTTTTGCATTAAATTTTTTGTTACTTACAGATGATTTGCATCCAACAAAATATTTCAGTTTGAAGAAAGCATTGCATATCTTTTTATAATAGTATAACTAACATTCCGTTTTTGTCTCTTTCCTTCAAATTCATGGATAAAATGGATATGTTCTTGAAATTACAGGAAGAGACAAACATAATTGTTGGTTATATTATTACAAAATATGTGTAGTGCTTTCCCCTAGGCTAGAAATAATTTGTTCGACGTAAATCATCTACAAGTTAGGGATATATGTGTAAAAACTGGTTGAATATAAACCAACTATAAATAAAGACGGAGTTATGGTGGATTATCATTTACAATGTAATGTAATATGAACTTGTTCTAACTATTACTCTAGTTGTATCTCATTGTAAAACACAAGCTAAATATCCTTTACGATATTGTATACATATGTAGATGTATTATTATAATAGATATATTTAGTTGATGCCAACATAGCCATAGTGGCTCATTATTATCAGGGCAGGGTGGCTCGTACTTGTTAGAGCATTATGACGTCGATACACATATAATGTCACCATTTACTCTGACCACCAATGCTCCTTTAGATGATTTTGGTCTATACACCAATGCATTTGAGACGGACTCTTCTTCTGTCCACTAACTTGATGTCTTTCAAAGAGAAAGAGAATCGATGTGAGTAATTACTTGTTTGAATATTTTAGTTGAAACATACACACACTAACATAAATACATATACAACTCATAGACAAGTAGATACATATATACATGTATAAACAATAATTTACTAATCAAAAATAAATACATACATATATATTCACATGTATGATTTCTCCAGTGTCATTGCATTCGATGCCATCCATGATAGCTTGCTTGCACGGATCATGGCATTTTTTGATTAAGACTTAGTGACAATCTTTGTGGAATTTATGGTAAAATAATTTTATTGCACTACACACTATATAGATATATGTGTCATTATGTTCACAGTATATTCACTTTGCATTTACAGAAGAAATTCGCTTGGAGAGAGGGTGTTTCTGATGACCTTATGAGATGGATTAGGCGACCAATACATCAAAAAAATATCCAGAATGGACATATGGTATGTGTTGAAATGAAAAATATCATCCATCCCTTGCCCAAGAGATATAACAACTGTTCATGAAGTAGTAGGAGACAAAAGAGTTCAAGAAGATAGCGAAATAGAATGCGAAAGTTAGGAATATAAGTTCTAGATTGCATAGCGGCGGCTCTAGATCATATGTTGATTATTGTAATGATCTGTTATCTATTTATTCGTTGAAATTATTTAATGTTTTAAATGGATTAAAATAGGCTTATAGTGAAGCCACTTCTTGGCAAGTCTATTGCAAGGCTCACAAAACTGAGTCATCGGATGAGTCCACTATTAATAGTTGGTTAGATGATTGTTCCACTAAATTTGTAGCTTTTATCCATAAAACTTCAATTACATGATATTTATGTATGTGTGTGTGTATATGCATAATATTCTAATGAATATGTAAAATGCAAAATAGGCAAAATAGCAAACTAGGATTGAGGAGTTTTAGAATCAAGGTGTGGAGATAACAAGAGAAGTGAATGAAGATGTATTCCACACACTCAGAGCTATTAACAAATTGGCAGACCGTAAGCCCAACTATGGAAATATTCTAAAGGTAATAGCAAAAACATTTATTATATACATATGAATTAAGTGTATATATATATATATATATATCAAACCATATACATACATACATACATATATATATATATCTGTGTATGTATAGTATATTATATGTATGTAAACACTGGTTATAAATCTCAATAACGACGTGTGTGTATATACATACATATATATGTATTTAATACACATTCTTAGTATAATTATTTAATTATATCCTAATTTCCTACCAGATGTTACAAATCATCGTTTTAAAAATAAATTGAGGCTGAGTTAAAATATACAAGTTAATTCACTTAATAAATTAAACAAATCTATAACTAAATTAAATCTTAAATTTTTTTTTGATAAATCAAATAAATTTATTCGAGCTAAAATATAAATTTTTTAAGTCACCCAATAAATTAAAAGATGTATAAGTTAAATCTGTAATTAAAAAATATATAATTGAGTTAAATTATAAATTTTATTTCAATAAACTAAACAAATTTATTTGAGTTAAAATATTGATTTTGTTAAATCACCTAATAAATTAAATAAACAAACACACACACATATATATAATTAAGTTAGATTATAAATTTCGTTTTAATAAATCAAGCAATTTATTCAAGCTAAAATACAGAGTTTGTTAAATTACCTAATAAATCAAACAAATATATAAGTTAAACCACTCAATAAATTAAACAAATGTATAATTAATAAAACTAATAAAAAATCGATAAATTAAACAAATTTATTTGAGTTAAAATATAGATTTTGTTAAAACACCCAATAGATCAAGAAAATATACATACATTCATACATACATACAAATATATATAATTATTATAAATTTTGTTTCAATAAACTAAAAATGTTTATTCGAGTATAAAAATAGGTTTTGTTAAATCACACAATAAATTAAAGAAACATATAAGTTAAATCACTCAATGAATTAAGCAAATATATAATTAAGTTATATTAAAAATTTGGTTTCAATAAATTAAACAAATCTACTTGAGTTAAAATATAGATTTTGTTAATTCACATAGTAAATTAAACAGATATACAAGTTAACTCATTCAATAAATTCAATAAATATATAATTAAGTTCAACTATAAATTTTGTTTTAATAAATTAAAAGGTTTATTTAAGTTAAAACATAGATTTTATTAAATAGAAATAAAAATTTACTGTTATTAATAAAAATAATTGGTTAAAATGTAATGGAAAGTAATACCAAAGCCCTTCAAACAAAAAATAAATTGACTGCTAAGAGAATCACAACCGACGACTTATGCTTGCTATGTGGACAAGAAACTGATCAAATATCCATCTATTTTTTCGAGTGCAACTTTGTGTTTCAAATCGGTCTAGAATCCTGGCCAACGACAACTTCCATTACCTATTGACTGATAGCAAAATGGAATGGTACAACGTCTAAAAAGCATTAAGGTGGAAAACCCCTGAAACTAATCTTCTTCTCAGAATAGTAAAGAGATACATCTATGAAATCGGGATTGAAAGAAGTAATAGAGCATTCAACATGGGAGTGAAATCGTAGATCGGATTTTATCAAGCCTTTCACATGAAATTGGTGCGGGATGCATGTAAGAAGAGTTAGGTAGAAATATTAATGGTCTTCCTCACCTATGCACACATGGTTTTTTGAATTTTATTTTTTTTTGTCTATTATAACCTAGGCTACATGGTTTCCTTATTTTATTCTTAGGCTGCAAGGTTTTTGTACTTCTTTGGCTCACTCATGACTTGCACGTGTATAGTTAACTCATTTTAATAGATGGGTAGGGCTCCCTAAGTTCAATTACCTTTCAAAATTTTGGTTAAAATATAGAGATCATCTTTAGATAGAGCGGCAACATTTAATACTATTGTAGAAGATAAAAGCCGACGGTTAAAGTCACATATCAGTAAGTTGGACAAGAAGATTGGTAAGCTTACCGATGCATTTACGCGACGATTTCTAGATGATGACATTTATGATGACGACGACGATGATGGTGGTAATGGTGTGTGGGGTTCGGGCAAGTGGGTAGTATTTGTGTTGGTAGAATACTTTTCATGTTATAGTTTGTATTGTTTGGATATTTTTTATG
The DNA here is from genome assembly GCA_030765085.1 of Allium cepa. Classification (NCBI taxonomy): domain Eukaryota; kingdom Viridiplantae; phylum Streptophyta; class Magnoliopsida; order Asparagales; family Amaryllidaceae; genus Allium; species Allium cepa. Next base: position 851,402,780 of record CM060938.1, read on the forward strand.
TTGGACATTTATGTTGATGATGATCATAATGATGTTGGATATTTAATTTATGTACGTGGACATTTGGTTGGATATTTATGTATGTGTATATGTAGACATTTTTGTTTGTTGTACCTTTATTATATTGGATGAAATGGTTTGATGATATATGCATCTTTATGATGTTGGTAAAAATTTGTGATATATGAATTTGTGGAATATTGTGTTTATTAGTGTATTTCAATTATATATTATTTGTGAATGAGTTGAGAAATGCAACAAAAATGGTGCAAAAATATTTCAGTAAAGGCATCAGTAAAACGTCGGAATATCCAAATTTAGTATTTAAATTAGGTATCGATATGGCGTCGATATTACGTCGATAAAGTTCAATTTTAACATTTTAACAAAGCATCACAATGGAGTCAGAAATGTGGCATCGGTGTGGTGTCGGTAATAGGCTCGTTAGAAGTACCACACGGAAGATGTCTTCAAGACACTGAAATTTATTTTTTGATGCCCCTTTTATCGACGCCTTATATGGCATTGGCAAGTGTCAAAAAATGGTTTACCGATGCCATGATGACGCTATTTTGGCATCATTAAGCAATGTAATTTTGTAGTGATGTAGATTGAAAACTCTATCATGGTATGAACAATTCTCTACTCTACATCACTACAAGTATACCTGATATAATGCATTGTGTATGTCTCTAAAGATATCAGTCAAACCCAAAAGAAACACACCTTAAAGTTAATAAATGAATTCTAAGATACGTAAACAACGCCTTAAATTATGGACTACTGTACCATAAGGTGGATACTTTTGATTTAATATCTTATAGTGATGTAGATCATGCATGCTGCAATATGAATGAAAAAGTACAAGTGAGACTATAACTTTTTTGGGACATTCACTCATATCTTGGCTTAGTAAAAAATATGATTCTGTCTTTCTGCCCACAAATAATGTAGATTATGCAACACTGGCATGTTCACAAGTAATTACATGCAACAAACATTAAAAGAATTTTGTATAAATATTAACCAATCAAAGATATACTATGACAATACTGTTGGAACTAAGCCAGCCCATAGCGGAGTAATTAGGTAAATTTCGTTGGTCTTATATGGTCTAAATTTATTTAGAACTTTTCTAAATTTTATTTTTAAATATATTTTTTGAAAAGTGAAGGCTAAGGGAGCCTAGCCCATATATTAGCAAATGCATCAAAAGAAAATATACAATAACCTAAAAGTTGGGATAAGGACAAAAGGTCTAAAGAAGAAAAGCAAAAAGGAAAAACTAAATGATAACAAATGGACAAAAACAAATGAAGGATGGGAGCTAGAATGAGTAGATTCCTATCCTATTCCTACTTGAACTACAACTTGAGCAGATGTTGAAATCATGTTCATGTCTCTACTAATTTGCTTAAAAATAATATGATACAGCTCATCCTTATTCTTGGCATTTGCGGTGAAAATATAGCATTTCTCATAGACCACATTACTGCAACCATCCTCTTAAGACAGACATTTAAAGCCACCACTTGAGGAGTTTTCCATCTCGTGCCACTAAAAATTTTGCACCATTCAACTATACTAATATTGGATGGTCTGTGAAAGTTTCCTAGGACAAGAATTCTAGACTGAATATGGAAGACATATGGGCGGTTGAAAAAAAGGTGGATGTTGATTCAGGATGGAGAACACAAAGGACACATGAGCCATCATTAATGAGCATCATCTTAAATAGTTTATCCTTTGCCTGTATTACATTAGACATGATTTTCCAAAGGAGGAAGTTATTTTTCATTATACCACCCATATTCCAAATCCTAGTATGCCATGCAAAAGTGTGCTGGTTGCCAAGGAGAAGCCTACACATTAGAGATATCAAAATTTCATGCTCGAAAGAAGAACATTGAATGTGGCGCATGCTTGGCTCATATAGATTAAGGGATGTTTCATTCCATAACTCCCTCACAAGCATCAACCTAGAGAACATGAGGCGAATCTTGCCATCCTGGAAATAATCGATTGCCTTAGTGGTGTCATGGATGCCAGTGAGGTGTTTGAAGTTAAGGGGACAGTGAAGTTAAGGATAAGGCCATGGGAATACCATGGAGCATGCCAGAAGAGGGTTTGAGGTTTGGTAATAGGGTTGTATTTAATAAAGGGAAGAAAAGTGGATCTGAGATTCAAAATATTTCTCCAACTCCAGTTAAAGTTGGAATCAGCCTGCATGCTCCAAAAATTCTTTCTGTTGATCACATTTAAATGAATCCAAAAAGACCAAAGGTTGGTATTAGGGGATAAATGAAGCTGAAAATATTTGAACATTGCAACTAAATTCCAAATTTTCAGATTTGTAATGCCAAACCCTCTATAAGCTTTACGCCGCGGTATCTCTTAGAGGCAATAGGGATAAGTTCGGATAAGTAGGGATCACCATACCATAGAAAGTTGTTCAAAGATCTGCTAATCATGTTAATGAGTTCCTTTTTAAAAAAATAAATATTTTATTTATTTCATAAATAATATTTTATTTTTTATAAATTATATTAAATAGTATGTATATGTATCATATACACATATGTGTATATGTGCACGTGCAACATAATAAAGCATATATGATTTGACATGCCTGTATATAGATGTTGGGATTTACACCTCAAATGACATGGTAATCATTCTTGTATACATATGTATTTTCTAAACACATGTTAGAAATAGGTCAGCCCATAGTGGAAAAAATGAGCGAATTTAATTTTTTTTACCAACTGGATCTTTATTTGGCCTATGAAGTCTAAATTATTCATAACATTTCTAAATTTCTTTTAAATAAAATCATTATTTTATTTCAATTTATAATACAGTTTTGTATTATGTAATTAATATTGTATTATGTATATGCACACACATATGTGTATATGCGCACATAAGTCACATAGCATACACATATGTCACATAGCAATCCATGCAAGACATAACATGCCCGCGTAATGAACATGTCATCTCATCTAGTATACAGATATATCATACAAATGTATGTTTATATACTTTAATTTATGTATCAAAATATTGCAAATATATATATATATATATATATATTGTTTTGAAATCATTTATAAATATATATATAATTAATAAAATAAATATATATAGGTATAATTATGTATATATAGATATTTGAAATTTGTTGAAATTATATTAAATTTTTTATTTATTTACTTTGCTGAAGATTCAAAATCAAAATCAAATGTTTTTTAAAAAATAAACATATAATATGTATATATAACTTATAAATAATTTAATAATAAAAAACAAATATAAATAAACTTAAATGGAATATATAAATATAATAAGTATATGGCTATCATAATACTCATAGGAAGAGTTGTTATTTTATTCATTTTAATTTATGTATATATATATGTACATATTAATTTTCGTATGTAAACTAATAAAATTAGCAAAGAAATATTTTCAAAAGATGATAAAATTTTAAATTTTCCCGTAAAAATCTGAGTATTTTTTAAGGTTTAAATATTATATATATTATAATTTAAAATTAATCTCAAATTCAAATTTTAATTTCGGCTAGTATTTAAATATTTAAGTTATGTTATCATTCAGCCTAAAACATGTCATGTGCTAATTTAATTTTATAAAACATAAAAAATATTTTAAATTATATATATATGTTGATATAACTAATTTATGTAATTAGATGATTTAAAAAATACTTAAATAATATATATATATATATATATATATATAATTTTATATGAGTCGAAAATATTGAAGCTAAATTGTAAAATATAAAACCATATTTTGTGTAGTATAAAATATTGTATTCAAATTACATTGTATAATTAAATAATGAATATTAAATTAATTAAATAATAAAAATCAACTTTTTAATTTTTTTTCCATGAGTATATATGGAAGGTATATGAACATATAATCATACAACCATTCTAAATGTGATGATATATCGATATACTAGAATCGTCACCTAACTAACAAAGTAGTATATAATCTATGACCTATCTGCACATTAAATTATAATTGTAGACCAGTATTACCTTTGTAACGACCCAGAATTTGGGTCATTTGAATTTAGAATATTTAATTTATTTTAGATATTGAAAAGTTCTTTTTATAAGTTAAACAACTTGGATTTCAAATATAACTATTTATGTGATAATTTAATTGTTAAGTCTAATATTTGAAATTGATTAAATTATTGAATCTTGAATTTTATGTGAATGAAAATGATTTCAAAAATTGATTTAAATTCTATTTGAGTAAAAACGAGGATAATGAATTTTTAAACTTGGATTTAAAAGTGATTTAACTAAATTTGGAAATTGCTCGTTTTAGATAACGTGTAAAAATAGCCTTCCGGGATATAGTCTTGCATTTTGACAAAACTAGTTTTGTCGGGTCCATAATAGTGAATTTTTGTATGCCATCGAATTTCATGATGATTGGATGTATTTTTTGGTGATGTGAGTTCGAAACGTGTAGAAATTAATTAAAGGAATTTAAATTAATATAATTCAATTTGAAAAGTTAGCTTCTGTATATGATGGAATTGGCTTTCGTTATATATTCCATTGTGTTCGGAATAGGAGTATAACATATAGAACGCCAAGCGGCTTGGATCGTTTGGAGTTTGAAATTTTCACGGATGAATATTGCCATGAAAATTTCTACATAAGGACATGAAAACTTTACTTTTGCAATCTAAACCCTAGTTCTATAAGCCGCCCCCTTTAAATTTTTAATGGTCGAAAGTTGTTAGCCTTCCTCCCTCGATTTTTCTCCATCCACGCGCTTTTAGGCTTTGATATCAGCTAGGAAGATTGAAAGCTCGGCAAGCTCTACAAGATCAATGTTAGATCGTCAAATCGTCGACGAATGGATGCATGAGGGGGACGCGTCCATGTTGCGTTTGGAGTTGATTCGGCGGCGGTTTCTTCGATCGAGTGCGACGAGGTTTGAGTGGTAGGCGCAGTGGAGCATTGGCATTCGAATGGTGATGTTCGATCGAAATCCGGTAAAGCGTGAGAGGCGTGGCAATCGTGGAAATGTCATTGATGTTGGGTTCAAGCGCATATGTGCTTGACTGGAAGTGAAACATGTGGGAAGAAAGGTTTTAGTTTAAAACCTATTTAATTTTAGTTAATTACATTTTAATTATATTGTTTGTTAATAAATCTATAACTTTCTCGTACGAGGTTCATTTCGAGCGTGAAAAGTTGCATTGCGATCGTATCAATGAAGGCTATGCTATGGAATTGGATTGGATGGATTTAGAGCTAGTTGGAATTTTGGGTTAAAATTAATTAACCATTCAATTTTAATTCAAACTAGAACATTGGGCGACTATTAAAAATTAAAGTGAGTTAATCTCACCTTTTTAGTTAACCAAAAATATTCTTAGTCGATAAAAATTATCTATTGGATGTTTGGTATTTATTATCGATTTTTATTGACTGTTTGGATAATTTACTAGTTGGTATGGATATATTCCCACTCGTGGAGCGAATGAGACCCTATTATGTTCTCGCATAAGAGCGGGTGACCCTTTGTATACGAATCCTACCTTGAAGCAGTTGATTAATATTTTTATGATTGTATATTATATGTCATGCAGGGGGACAGGTTGGAGGGATCCAACATCATTTCTCACACTGTTGATTTTAATTTTCATATATATTGTGATATATGATATGTTGGATCTTATATTGGATGACATGAACATGATTTCGCTTATTAGCGCTTTAGCAGCATTGACTTCTATTTTATTATTTTAAGATACCATAAAATAGTGATTAATTTAAAAAGGGATTTCCAAGCGATTATGAAAATTATAGATGTTTTAAATAATTAGTCCAGAATTATTTTAAAGGGGTAAGTTATTCTAAAATCAAAGGCAAAATTTTTGGATATATAATTTAGTAATTTTATGAAATATTTTTAAAAGATATTTTGGAACCATAAATAAAGATTTTTAGAATCTTGGAGAATATGTCAATCCTTTATAGTGAAGGATTATGGTTTTAAAAAGGAAATATAAACATTTGGATATAATATTTATTAATCATCTTTGTATAAAGCGATATATGTACATTGGTATATATATTATGATTTATTTATAAATGTGAAATTTTTAAAGGGGATAATTTACAAGGAAGTGAAGGTTTTTAAAATTGTATTTTGATAACAAAAGTATGAATTTATAAATGAGGCTTATAAATAAAGGAAACTATTATCGTTTAATAATTTGGAGAAATAAATCACACGGTGGATTTATTATAAGATACGGAATGATATTTAGAAATAGTTGACTCTATTTTGGGAATTGAAGGCGAGGGTAAATTTAGAATGCTCAACGATATTTTATAAATAGAAAGGGGTTTATAAAAGGAATTTATCCATATGGAAGTAAGTTAAAATAGATGGTGGTTGACATTTTAAATGTGATCTATGAATAAGTGAGATTCATAAAGAAAATAAAGTTATAAATGGAATTCATAAATAAATAGGTTTTATGAAAGGAATTTTTTATAAAATGGAAAGAGATTCTTAAATGTAGTTTTATAAATATGGAAACGACTAGGTTGAAGATTTAAGAATGGATATCGATCAAGGAAATATATTATGTTCCAATAGTTGGTGACTCATAATAATATTGTTTAAAGTTGTTTATTAATATTTAAATATTATGAAGGGTTAATTATTTAAATTATTAATAATGATTATTAATAATATTTTGGTATTTTTTTTATTATTATTACTACTAGTATTATTATTATTATTATTATTATTATGGTAAAGATTAATGATTTTTTTATCCATAATTCTTTGATTTATCAATTGTTATTTTTAAGAGGCTAAAGGCTAATAATAATTATTTATTTATGATGTTTTCGAGATTCATAAATAGAGTTTTGCAAACATACTTGGATTTTTATAAGAGGAACGTATAAAATGGTCTGAAGATTTAAAGGGAAATTATTTACAAGGTAAAGAGGCTTATAAATAGATGGATATTCATAAACGAATTTTCGAAATGGGTTTATAGATTTATAAAAAGAATTTATAAATAATTGCATGGTTTTATAAAGGTTTAGAAATGACTTGAGAAATAATTTATAAACGGCTTCTAAAGGGTTTTAGAAATTTATAATCAAGCTTATGAATGATTTTTGAATTTGGTAAAAAGAAGATCTTCCTTAGTGTTTGGTAAATATACTTATATCGTTGAGATAAGTATATGGATATTTTCTTAGCATTGGAAATATAAAGGCTATGAATATATCTTTGTAAAAGTATTTTGGTACAAGCATTTACAAGATGGTTTTAATTAATGAAAGATTAATTAGGGAGGCTTAGTGTTGCTTGGTGCTTAACCAAATGTTTGTTTTCCTATGGAATTAACTCCCTGATTGAATTTTTTTGTTCGATAGTTAAATAACCGACTATTAGAATTTCGACCCAAAAGTAACTTTGGAAATATCTAAGAGAAACACGTAAGTTATGTGGCATAGTCATCTTCGATGATGATGTATTGCGTGTGTAAATCTCGTTTTGTTCTTCTAGGAAAAATGATAAGGAAATATGTCCACTAAAGGTTAGGGGATGACCTATGATCTTATCTTTGACTAACTATTTCCTAAAGAATTAGGGTTGAGTTTACCGAAAACTGTCAAATGTTGTTTCGAAGAAATCGGGATCAGATATGTTATCCGAAAACCACTTTGATCCAACTCAATCTTTCGAAGTAAAGGCATCTTGAAGATGATGGAATTGAAGACGAAGCTCTCAATCGTTTCGTTTAGTCCCAGAATGAACTTGTATGGATGAATGCTGATATTGCGTTGTTACCTAGAGGCGATGTTAGCATTCCAAGTGGGAAGTGCTATATAATTGGCAAGAGCATGGCCTCATCGAGCCTCACACCCAGGAGATGAATAAATTAGGGATATGCGGCAGGGCTAAGTAGGTCGCAACCAAGTAGAGTACGATCATCCCAAATCTAGATCGATATTCATGCATGCTTCAGGATCCCATTGTGTGGTTGTTGATTGCAACCAAGGGGCGATCACATTCGGTGCTACTCGAGAAAGGGGTAGTGTCGGTCCTGAGTAGCAGAGGTGCAACATGTTGTAGCCTCCCATACTATCTAGAGGTGTACGGATTTGGTGGGTAGACCCTTAGCCTTTCATAGTTGGAATTCATTCTCCAATACGAGCCTTGGGTTTCGATTGTAGAACCTAGTATGCTGGAATTTAATTAATGTAAAAATTTAGGCAATGATTAATAAGTATTCGTATATTACGAATTATTATAATATCAGAGGATTTCGTATGAAATGTTTTAGTTATCATAATGTAAAAACACATCCGTGTTTATATGCGGCGTGATCTTACGAGATACTTTTGATTTTAGAAAGGTTTCTATAATTTAAAAGTCTAATTGGGTGTGTTTTCTCAAGCCAATTTTCCAGACCGACTCAGGTATTATTTTATTATAATGTGTCGGTCAGACCAAGCATATTTACTATTTGGATGCATTGGAGCTCAGGAGACGAGTTGGAGGTCTTCAAGTTGTATTCTCGTATATGTTTATTTTTCTGTTGCTTTGTTATTGAAATCATCAACAATCGTGAGGATATGATGTTATAACGGTCCAGTTTGATGATTGTGATTGCTTTCGTACTCTGATGGATGTACGTATATAACAGTTTCTCTTTTGTAAAGATCATTGATGTTATATTATATGTTGTTCCGCTGCGATTATGAGATTCTGTGTTGTTTTTAGTTTCTTTTCTCTTCTTGTTCTCTTCTTTTTCTTCTTCCTTTTCCTTAAATATCTGTCTTTCCATTTGATTTGGGTTGGTCATGTGTGGTTTATTATTAGCTTGAATTGTACGAAAAAGTGGGTCATTGCAACCTTACTCCAAAGCATATTTGTACACTTTTAAACAATGCGATCAACTCCTTGAACTAGTTTCCAACCCAATAAGGTGCTAGCTCTTGAACTTATGACCATCAGCTATCAAATAGCAATTAATTTTATTTAAGCTTGTATAATGGAGGAGAAAGGATGATGAATTTGACATGAAAGGGGACTGGAGGCTTCAAAAGGTTGTGAATGAGTGAGGGTAGTGATGCTTATATCGAGGAAAGATAAAAGAGATAAGTTAGGATCTAGATGCATTTTCCCTCTTACTCATTCTCTTCCTTTTTCTTATCAAAAAACCAAGCCCATTTCCCATATCATAGCCATCTACACCTGGTCCTATGCATGGTTGAACTCCCTCTTGTCATATAGGCTTCAAACCCATTCAAAGCTTGAACAAAAATTCAATATGTTTAAATGTGTATCAATATCGTATATCGATTAACATACTTATAATTATTATAAACATATTTAATAATATTTGTTCATTAAACCAAAATAAAAATTTATAACTAATATTCCATAAGTATTAGTTAATTGATAATACTTACAAATTTATTAAATCATTTGGTCAAAGGAGTATTAAATAATTGTGTGACAAATTAGGCATATATTTGATCAGCGATTAAATCAAACTATTTTATATTAATGTCATAACACTTAGGGTGTGTGACATTTTGGCCAAATTCATCGCTTATTTGGTTTCGATAAAATCCGATCTTACTTTGTTAAGCATTACGCTGTTGTAACTATTATTTACAATGATTCTCTTTGTAAAAAATATATCACTTTAGACTTATGGAATTTGGTAATGGTCAAACTTCCAATATTGTCTATATTCAACTCTATATTCGAAACACAAGGTGCTTGGTTCAATAATGATAATTATTATTATTAACCGAACAATTCTGCCTAGAGACTTTAACTTTATTTTGACTTGAGTTGACTGTGATATTAACACCTTATAACTGAGGAGATGAATCCTCTCTTGAATAGTGTTTCACTTCCAATCTTCCACTCGACCCAACTATAGTCACTCGATGGACACTGTGTCATGATTTGACAATAATCAAAGCTTTCATATTCAAGATCGATAGTATTCTCAAGTCAGGAGAACCGTGCTAATTAATTCTTCTTTATTTTTTGTATGACCTTAGTTATATTAACCAACATAAAACTATCGACTGGGCCATTTCATATTTATCCAATAATTATCAACATAACCACTAGGTGCCCCCAACAGTCATGAGTAGTACATTGCCCAACGTTTGGAGAGCGTTACTTACACTAGTCTGAACAGATGTGTCGATATCCAGTCTCGACGTATTTTGACTAGGAATATTTAAAATAATGTGTTTACTATATTGTGATATAGTTCTCATGATTACAACTATTTGTAATTATTATCTCAAACACACCATTATATATTTTCTGTTAATTAAATTTTAGTTAAATATTAATTACTTATAATAAATTATAACAAATGTATGAAAGAAAGAAAAACATATTATGAACGAGAATTGATTGTAGAGTTAATTAATTAACAATAAATTATAGAATTTCTACTAAGGCATACCCCGAACTCTATCAATCTTCCACTTGTATTTGGGGCCAATTGTGGAATCTCATTCACATCCCTTCAATCAGCTTATTGAGTATCGACCGAGCTAGACCCTTAGTGAGTAGATATAATATGTTGTCTTTGGTAGCTACCATTTGTATCATGACCAAAAAAATAAACTTGCTGTCCTTCAGCATAAAAAAATTTCTAAGTTTGTCCTTTGGCCTATTTTCCTATAGATTTAAAATGTTGTCTTTGGTAGGTCCCATTTGTATCACGACCTCTTTCATCTCAACAAATTTTCTAATGAGTTGGAACTTCTGGTTATTAGCGCCAAAAATGGTCACTAACACCCAAATCCAGAAGAAAGCACCAAATAACAGTCACAACTCACAGATAGAATATATGTAGAGAGTAATAATATGAAGAATAGTCAAAATTAAAATGAAAGCAGTAAAGAACAACAGGTTTTATAGTGGTTCGGCTAACTCTGGCCTACGTCCACTTCAGAAGTTTACTTTTTATCGATGTAAGAATCAGATACAGTTACAAAATGGTATAGTAACATTAGCCTTAGGAAATAGAAAGTTAGAGAGCCAGAAGAAGACAAATCCTGAGTCATTGGGCTTTCTGAATGGCATAGGCCATCAAGGCCTTCAACCGAGCCACATACCTCTTCTATGCCGAGCCACACCGGTCTTACCGCAATGCCGAGCCACCTACCTCTATAATGCCAAGCCACCTGCCTTTATAAAGCCGAGTCATCTCACCAATGCCGAGCGAGGTGCGATGTCGAGCGAGGTGCGATGCCGAGCGAGGTGCGATGCCGAGCGAGGTGCGATGCCGAGCGAGGTACAATGTCGAGCGAGGTACGATGCCGATCGACCTTACCAAGGCTGACCAGTCCTTGACTTCATTGGGCTTTCCATGTAACCCCTCCACTTCTCGACCAAACGAGATATCCAAGTGAACTTCATCATTTTAAACCGAATCCATTATATTCCAGCCTCGATAGACAAGAAGTTGACTTAGTTAAATCCACCTGTTCGTGGCTTTGTCGAAAGGCGGGTTAACATTTGCCCCCCAAAACATGCCTTGCTGTTAGAAGTTGTGTTTTGAATAGCCTCAAGTCCGATATCCGAAGTTTGTATGTCATCCACATCCGTACTTTTAGATTCATAATGTAATCTATTTTATCCAAGTACCATCACCGTATCCTTCTTTGAACCTATGACTGCTCTGAGTCGATATCCGATTCCGAATCCAGATTCCATATCCTTAGCCAAATCCATGTCCATCTAAACTCGACGACCGAGTTCTAATCCATCAATAACCAATAGCCAAATACATGACCTTACCGGGTCTAGTTTTTCAATCCGTAGACCTTGCCGGATCGCGTTATCCCGTTCCTACCTCGACTCTCCGGTCAAAGGCTTCCGGCCTCGGCTCTCCAGCCAAAGGCTTGTGTATTCATCGGCCTCAGCACTCCGGCCAAGGACTTTCATATTCACCAGTCTTAGCACTCCGGCCAAGGACTTTCATATTCACCGGCCTCGGCACTCCGTTTAAGGACTTTTATATTCACCGGCCTCGGTACTCGGGCCAAGGACTTTGATATTCACGGGCCTCGGCACTCCGGCAAAGGACTTTGACATTCACCAGCCTCGGCACTCCGACCAAGGACTTTGATATTCACTGACCTCGGCACTCCGGCCAAGGACTTTTATATTCACCGGCCTCGACACTCTGGCAAAGGACTTTTATATTCACCGGCCTCGGCACTCCGGCCAAGGACTTTTATATTCACTGGCCTCGGCACTCCGGCCAAGGACTTTTATATTCACTGTAACGATCTCGAATTTTATTAAGTTTAAATTGATAATTAAATTTTATTTTTGAATAAAATTTGTGAAAATGATTGGTAATTAATATAAAATTTTAGTTAAATTTTAAACAATCGAGAATTAATTTGGATATTTGAAAATGAACATGTTTATAAAATAGATTGAAAATTTGAATTGGGATTTTGGATATGATCAAATTTGATATTAGATAATTAAACTTTAACAGGAATTAAAATGAGTATTGATGTTAAGCAAATACTTTAAATGAATTTATAGTTATATAAAATATGAGAAGTAAAATATAATACAAACAAATGTACTACAATAATAATAAATATATTTGTATTGACATACAAGACAAGTATTAATGTTGAAAACAAAACTGCATATACGATTAAAATAGTATGAACTTGTAAATTACAAAAGCAAAAGTAAAGAAAATAAAACGCATTCAAGTAAGAAGGTAATGAAACAAATTTGAAGCAATGTAGGTAAACTAGAATAACATTACATTTAAAACAAGGCAAGAGAGCTGAAACACAAAAAAAAAAAAAAAACTGCAAATCAATGAAACCCAATGGATTTTTTATAAGCACAAGTACATATGTGCATACTTGTACAAAACAAACAAGGTATACATACATAATAATAATAAAATAAAAAAATTAGTATAAGTGATGGGTTGTAAAAAAAAGAAAGGACTTGCATTTAATACCTCAGCACAACTTTGTATCATCTCAGCCGAAATATATTGAAGCCTTATCAATAAACAAATGTAATGCAAATAAAGTAAGTATGCAGGCTTGAGATAAAAGAAGCAAGGACATATCAGCCGAAGTCAACAAGAGTTACAAAATATATACATTCAAGTACCAAAACATTTAATGCTAGCATAAACAAGTTATTCAAAATATTATCAAATGTTTTCAGCCGAAAACAAGAAGTATGTAAAAGAAAAAAAAGTGTTGCCTGTAGGATATATACAGGAACAGGTAAAAAGATTTAACACATACAAAATAAGATATGCATGAAAACATAAAGGATAAAGCATTAAATGCTTCCATTCCTTAGCAGCCATGCCTATTTTAATAAATAATATAAACACCCTGTACAAGATATGGTATCACTTGTACCAGCAAAGAAATGCAAGCCTGCATACATCTTCTATATATTACTCAATTTTTTCTTTTTAGTTCGTTCATTCTTTGCTGTGTAAAACTGAAATGAATACCATCTTAGAAACTGAAACAAAACTTCAATTTAAGCAACAACAATAATTCAAACAACTACAAAGCCAGAAAAAAAAATCATCACTCAAGTTCAATTCAACAAACAAGAAAAGAGATTTAGAGGAAGATTACAGGAAAAACAAAACTGCAGTTCTTCAACCAAATGAACTCTGTTCATTCTTCTGGAAAACAAAGGTGAGTAACACTTTTATAAAAAAAATTAACTTAAGTATAGATTAGTTATTTGTTTACTCTAGAATGAAGTGTGCTTGCATGAGAATTTACAAGTGCATTTCTGGAAAATATGTGAATATATGTACATTGAGTAAGCTGCTGTGATTTTTAATTGTTCTGTGCATAATTCCCAGGCTTAAGAAATTCTTTGGAAATTTCTTTCCATTGAATCCAATCTATGTAAAGATGTATGATTTAAACAATATATAGTTTATGAAAAAAATAAGTTAAATTTTTGATAAAATAAAAACTGTAATGCCTGGAAACAAAAAAAATAACAGAGCAAATTTAATATCGGGGTAAAATTTATCATTCTAATATATCAATTCAAGAATATGAACTGAAACATCATACAAAAACTTGATTTTTAAGAACAAAATCATAATTTTTAGCAAAGGAATGAAAGAGCATTCCTGAAATGAACTGGAAATGGGTTTTGGCCATTTTCTGGTGATCGACCGATTCGTGGTGGTCGAATTCGTGGCTGGAGAAGGAGCAGCCTATGGGGTGTTGGAGAAAATTATTTGGAAGGTGGTTAAACCCCTGAGGCGATTGGGGTTGATCGATTTTGATGGTAACCCTAAATTGGGTTGTGATCGAGATTTTGATGACCGTGTCATCTCAGGTGCATCGAGTGGCTCCGGTCTGCGTGCATTTGTGGCGTGAGGGTATGGCGAGGTAGGTGATGAGTTTTCATGGCCTCCGGTGGACGACGACGTGGATTGGAAGGAGTTTTCAGACGAAGGTGTTGTGTTGAGTAGCTCGAAATTTTCGATTTTTGATTTTGGATCGGGTTTGAAAACTGGGTGTTTGGAATGGTGAGAGGAGATCACCAGCGACTTGACGACGACGATCGCGGGCACCAGAGCTTCGGTTCTCCATGGTGCACGTGCACGTGCAAGTGGGTTCTCTGATTTGTGTTGTTAATTTGGGGAAGAAGGTAAGAACCCGGAGGGAAGCGCGTGAAATGGGTTGTTTAACTCGAAGCAAAATACTGTTGGGCTCGAGTTGTTTTCAATTCAAGTGCCAGGTTTTAAGATTTGAGAGAAACATGGTTTCAGGTTTTGCTTTATGTTTTTGGGTGTTTGACTCGGGGAGATTGTAGGGTTGGCGCGAATCTAGTTTGGTTACTGGGTTCACAGGAAAACCTGTTATCCTGTTAAATTTAAAATCAAATTTAAAAACTAAGTTTAAATGAAAAGTAGAGTTTTAAAATGAAGTTAAATACGATTCAATTTGGTTTTGGAATCTCAGTTTTAAAATATAATAAAGTTTTGAAATTTAAATTATTTGAAACAACTTTAATGGTTTTAATAGGTTGAATTTAAAAGTAAAATTTTAAATTAAGATAGAGATTTAAACCCAAGTTTAAACCTGTATTCAAATTCAAATTTGAATCTGAGTTTTGAAATAAAAGAAGTTTGTTTAAAAGTTAATTTGTTTTTGAACATTTGAAAGATAGTGTAAATCTTTAGATTGATTTAGATATAAAAAAAATGAAATTGGGTTTTGTATTCTTTTAAACTTCTATATCAAGGTAAATATTTTCTTGAACTTGTGAATTTAAAAAGGGGTTTTGAAACAGTTTCAGACGTTGTCAAAGTCAATTTGTTTTCATTTTAAATCTTAAATTTAAAATGAAATTTTAAAAATATATTTGAAAATAAATTGTTTTTGATAAATTGATCATTAATAAGATAAATGTTTTTACCTTTAAAAATATGAAGATTTAATGATTTGTAATTATTTAAATTAATTAAAAAGGATAATTAATGATTTGGATTAATTAAATAGGTAATTAAAGATTTTATTTCTTTAAAATAATTAATTATGGGGTTAATTTATTTTATAATTGGTTTAAAGGTTAATTTAATAAATTTTTTAATTAAGAATAATTAATTAAAGTGTTTGATAAATTAATTTATATCAAATGATTTGTAATTAATTAATCGAAATTTGATAATTAATTCATAAGTGATCATTTAATTGGAAATAAATTGAATTAGATAGGGATAAATCATTAATCCTGCTTATAGATGATTATTGAATGCTTGACCTTACTTATGAATGATTGTATTGAATTGATTGCCCTATCTGATCTGTAATATTTTGTTCTGTGAATTGAGTTGTGTGAAACTTATTCATTTATTTATATACATTTGTATATTATCTGTGAATCTGTGAATGGACGATAAGCGTTATAGTTTATATCGCTTATCAACTATATTTCTGTGTTTTGATCTATGATGATGATGTTGTTGCACTATTGTGTTAAACCCCTGGACCACACCATACACACACAAATATGGATTTCATGAGGAAATCGGTTAAGTCACAGATAATTTAAATTTAATGTTTTTGAAATTAAAGTTTTAATTTCAAATTGATTTTGAAAATGGATTTGGGTTGAACGTTAAAGCTTTTGAAAAAGGTTTTCACAGATAAAAGCTATTTTGAATAACTCGGTAAAAATCTCCAATTTAAATACTTTCATTTGAATTTGAATTCAAAAATAATTTGGAAATTGAATTCCATGTTTGGAAATTACGGTTAAAAATGTTATAAATGTGTTTATATGAAGTTAAACCATTTTAAAGGTATAATTTTGGGAATTTGAATTTAACCCAAGGATTTCAACTCGTATAAATGAATCAGATTTCCAAAATGAAAACTGTTGTTTTCAAATGATAAACACTTTTAGATAAGAACCGAGATTCCAGTTAATTAGGGGAATTTCAAGATTGAATAGAGAAATGATTTTCCTAAGTTATGAATGAATTCTTTTTGAAAGCTATGAATTAAATCTGTTTATTTTTAACAAGATTTAAATTGATGATTTGTTTAAATCAAATTGAAATGAAATTGTTTTGAAGACTATAAGTTAAATCTTTGATTTAAAGATTTAACGAGTTAATCCAAATGAAATAGAAATTGTTTTGAAATCTGTAAATGGAACTTTGTGAAATAAATCTTTTTGTAATATAAAGATTTGAAATGGTAATTGGTTTAAACCATTTGAAAGAAAGTTTTGGGTTTTAAGTTGTGACTTAATTGAAATCCCAATATCCATATATTTCTTGTAAATATTGCGCTCACTGTTCGGTTTAGCCGGGAGAGGACCTTTGTGTCATATATCCCATTCCGAATATGTGATATGTCGTTATGGATAGCATTTGAAGACCGGTGTTGAAGACCGGATATTTTTGAAAGCGAAAGGACAACTCGTCGAATGTCTTTGCATCGACTGGTCCCCGATATAGAGACTCCATATGTGATGGGAAGTCCGAACGTGATTGGTGAATATCCGGATTGCAAGGACTTCTTTGGAAGTGCCTTCGGTTCTGTTCGAGCCCGGAACAGACTTGTATGGATAGTATGTCTGACATTACAAATTGAGATATAAAGCTGATTTCTTTCAAATATATTTCTGTTGGTGGCGGAGAATTTATTCTTTTAGCTTAACACCCTTCTCTGAGTCGTACGAGCTCAGAGGTTATATAGTTGAAGTTATCAGCGATATATTCCCAATTTGGTAATGTGACATACTGATTGTAGCTGTAAATGATCATTGTGTTGATTATTTGTGATAGGATCATTTATTTGATCGTCTATCTTGGTGATCATTTCTATGATCATTTGTTGACCCAAAGCATGTCTTTTGTATAAAGTATGTTTTTGTGGACGTGACTTCGTCGAGCCTCACAAACCGGTAATGGTCGAAACAGGAATTGTGCGGCAAGGTTTTCAGGGATAACTTCCCTAGGGTATGACCATTCCTTCTGGAAAAGGGTAGTATCATGGTATGGAGCCCAGATACTTACTCATGTTGAAACACTTATTATTATGGTGTGATGTTGGTTAGAGAGCGCTCTCGTTTAAAGGTCCCAAAGGACCGGGGGTGGCATATCTGAGGGTTTGTAATATTCCTTGGGAAAAGGGATTCCCGGCTTTGTTTAGCAGAGAACGGTTTGGTTCTCGGGGCATCCTTCCAGAGGCGTTTCCATGTGGCAATGGGAAGTTCCTTGGCCTGACCATTTGTTGGAAATCCATTCTTCAAATATGTACCTTGTACGGTATTAGTTGTAGAACCTATCATTCACTTATGGTGGCGCCCCACTGTTTGGATGGTAGCTATAGTAGGCATAGTTCGAAATGTCTATGTTGGCTAAGATTTATATCTTTACTTTCGAAATGATTTTTACTACACTATGCACTAGTAATAATATCAAATGTTTCTTCTTAATGCGTATCAAGCATCTTTGACTATCATAAGGAGAAATCTCCTCTGATTCTGCGTTTGCATTGTGTGTGTGTGCGGGAGGCCTTATGGTAGTCTCATTTTTAAAAAGCATTGCGAATTGACTTTGAAAATATTTTATTGAATGTTTTTAAAGATAAACTGTTTTTGTTGCTCACACCAGTCCCACGACTGATCCGGAGTTTATTGTTTCTTTCCTAAACTCTGGGTGCTCATTATTTTCTACACGAGCAGTCTAGAGTTGGGTTTTTCAGATAGTCAGATTTAGTAGGTTATTTGGAGTTAGTTCAGTCCTTGGATCACACCAGTCTTGCTTAGCTTGGTGCATCGTTATGGGGAGTTCAAGCTATTGCTGGATTAGTTCTTGGAGGTGGGAGTTGCGGTTTTGGAGTTCTTCCTTGAAGACTATCTTAGAGTTATATTGTTCCGCTGCTAGATGTCATCTATTTTCTTTTCCGCTGCTATTTATTGTATCATATCTCTGATGTATATTGATATTCATTGTACCATTCTGTTGTACCAGATGTTGTATCAGTATTGTATATCAATGTATTATTCTTTTATTCCGCTGTGTTATTTACTTAATGTTGTTATAAGCTCCGGCGAATCGGATTTGAACGGTCGAATCTATGGCATTCGAATACGATTTGAAGTATGGATGTCGATTTTCGAGCGGGCAAAATTCGTTTCGTTACATTCACCGGCCCCGACACTCGGGCAAGGACTTTGATATTCACTGGCCTCGGCACTCCGGCCAAGGACTTTTATATCCACCAGCCTCGGCACTCCGGCCAAGGACTTTTATATTCACCGACCTCGGCACTCTAGCCAAGGACTTTTATATTCTGTCCGAGTCCATTCCATAACTCTCCGGCAAAGGAACTCGTAACTTGCAATCACTGCCCCATCTCACCGACCAGGACCGTGATCGCGAGACCTGTATTATTTATTACACTGATCCAAATCCGATTATTACAGAATTCTATTATCAAAGAAAAAGTTCGTACAACGAAAGGAATTAAATGTCCAAAGTATCACAGAAGAAACCAGAGTTTGCAGAAAAAATAGAAAGAGAGTAAGATTTCATAGACTCAAGTAGTACGGTTTTTCGTCATATCATAGCACGCCTAGGGACGGTCCTCGATCATGTACATGTGTAAGTGACCTAGCCGTATTACTTTGAGTTCTATTACTTATTCAAAACCATAAATCTGTTTAGTTGATAATGAGATGATGCTGCCTGGGTCCAGTGCCATCTTCGTTCGAGGTAGGCGGTGGCCGCTTCTGTCCCACTGCCACAGCTCGATTCCTTATGTATTGTTGTAGATGACCATTCCTTACATGCTCCTCAATGGTATCTCCCAAATGCCTACAGTTTTTTATGTTGTGCCCATCCAGCTTATGGAATAGACAACGCTTTCCCGATGCCCACTCGTATTCAGAAGGCTCTCTCTTTGTCGGCCTTCGATACTGGAGGCACCCTTGAGTATCCAAGTAAATCCTTTCTAGAGTCTTAGTTAAATCTATGTAAGAAGGAAACTTTGACTCCCTCCGAGGTTTCTTCGAAGTGCTACCATTGCCATTTGTTTTCCCTTTTGCTTTATCGTCTTTACTTGGATACTTCCTGGGTGGACCTCCACCCTTCACTGCATAAGCTTCAGCCTCTCTTCCTACTCACTCAGCCTGCACATCCTCATATCTCAGGAACCTTTCCGCCTCATGGTAGAACTCCCCGAGATCCCTCGGTGGATCCCGTTCCAATGATATCTTGAAATCCAAATTATCCGCGATTCCTGAGACTGCTGCCATCAAAACCATTGACGGATTGGGTCGATCCATTAAAGCTACCGCTGCGTTGAATCTGATTAAGAAGTTCCTGAGTGACTCTCCCTTCCATTGTTTCATCGATGTCAAGGTCATTACATTCTTGGGTCTGACTATATGGACCCGAAACTGTATTTATAAACCTTTCAATCAGCTCCATCCATGTGCTGATAGAACCACTCTCCATCTATCTGAACCACATAGCTGCGATATCCGTCAAATATAAGGGGAAGCATCGAGCCATGACCTCATCTGATGCCCCCAGTACCTCCATATGCCTCATGTACCTTGTCAGGTGAACGGTGGGATCCGTTCTCCCATCATAAATATCCAATGTTAGTAGCTTAAAGTCCGGTGGAGTCCTAGCTTACCTGATAGTAGGAGTAAAGGGACTCCTATCACATCCTCCAAGTCTTTGTTTACCAATCCACCTCTCACAGGTCGTCTAACCATCTTCTTCTAGCCTGCCGTTGTCCCCAAACTGTAATCCTTGTCCGTTGCCTCCGATCTGCCCCCCGAGTTCATGAGGGAATTCTGGCACATACTTCTCATCTCGTACTCCTACAATCCTGTTGGTGCCGGGTTGCACAGCGTCATCTGGTATCCCTCCATGGATTGGTCCAACATTTCCTAGTGGTATGCCACTGAGTCTAGATCCATCCAGGTTGATAGTCGTCTGCTGATTGGAGGCTGCCCCCTGCTAAGCCATTCCTGCCGCTTACTAGTTGAGAGCTTTTGAACCAGCTCCATGGATCTGAGCTCCTGCATTTCCTGCTTGTGCAAATTTTTTGAGAAGAGCCTGCATCATCTCCTCTTGTATTTTCAACATTGCTTCCATCTCATCTCTGGTGACGTAGATGGATGCTTGACCTGCTGCAGCTCCAGAGGAAGCCTCTTAACTTCCCTCCTGATTGCTCCTTTCCGTCACTTGCTTCCTTGTTGGTGGCCTAGCCATTGCTTTATATAGTCCAAGTTCCCAAATCCTTGAGTGGTAGCTTTCTCAGTGGAAGCACCAAAATGTTAGCACCAAAAATGGTCACTAACACCCAAATCTAGATGACAGCACCAAATAACAGTCACAACTCACAGATAGAATATATGTAGAGAGTAATAATGTGAAGAGTAGTCAAAATTAAAATGAAAGCAGTAAAGAACAACAAGTTTTATAGTGGTTCGGCTAACTCTGGCCTACGTCCACTCCAGAAGTTTACTTTTTATTGATGTAAGAATCAGTTACAGTTACAAAACGGTAGAGTAACCTTAGCCTTAGGAAGTAGAAAGTCAGAGAGCCAGAAGAAGATCCTTTTTTCTGAACTCCCACACGTTGTATTTATAGACAAATCCTGAGTTGTTGGGCTTTCTGAATGGCATAGGCCCATCAAGGCCTTCCACCGAGCCACATACCTCTTCCATGCCGAGCCACACCGGTCTTACCGCAATGGCAAGCCACCTACCTCTATAATGCCAAGTCACACCGTCCTCACCGCAATGCCGAGCCACCTACCTTTATAATGTCAAGCTGTCTCACCAATGCCGAGCGAGGTGCGATGACGAGCGAGGTACAATGCCGAGCGGGTACGATGCCGAGGGAGGTACGATGTCGAGCGAGGTACGATGCCGAGCGAGGTACGATGACGAGCGAGGTAAGATGACAAGCGAGGTATGATGCCGAGCGAGGTACGATGCGGAGCGAGGTAAGATGTCGATCGACCTTACCAAGGCCGACCAACCCTTGACTTCCAGACCGAGCCATGTAACCTCCCCACTTCTCGACTGAACGACATATCCAAGTGAACTTCATCGTTTTAAACCGAATCCATCATATTCCAGCCTCGATAGACAAGAAGTTAACTTAGTTAAATCCGCATGTTCGTGGCCTTACCGAAAGGCGGGTTAACACCGATGTACTCTGTTTTCCTTTGCGATCTGAATCAGCAACATTATTATCATAAAACAATGTCATAGGATTCTCTGTATCGAGTCACTACGAGCTCACTCAAAAACATGTGCATCCAGACTGCCTCTTTAGCTGCTTCGTTGAGGGTGATGTACTCGGCCTCCATTGTCGAATCAAGTACCATCTATTGTTTTGAACTTTTCTAACTAAAGGCTCGGCTGTTAAGTATAAAGACATAAACAAACACTGACTTACCATCATCTATATCATTTCAAAAGCTAGAGTATGTATACCCCTTCATAAGGAGGTCTCTATATCCATACATGAGGAATAAGACCTTAGTATTTCTTAATTACTTTATTATACATTTTATGGCGGTCCAATGTATTTCACCAAGATTAGTCTAGCATCGACTTAAGCATCCTAATGTGTATGCCACATCTATTCATGTATGTGACATAGCGTACATTATGGATCCTATAGATGAAGCATATGGGATCCACTTCATATGCTCTTTCTCATCATCAGTATGAGAAGCGTCCTTCTTAGAAAGGATAATTTCAGACTGTGTTAGAACATTCCACCTTTGGAATTCTCCATATTGAACCTTTTCAATGCGATATCTATGTACAAGGATTGGGATAGAACCAACAGCCTCTTAAATCAATCTCTATATATCTTTATACCTAATATACCGGCTGCTTCTCCTAATTCCTTTATGGATAAGATCTAGAAAAGCCAAGTTTTCACTAATTGCAATAACAAAATGCCATTGCCAATCCATAATAGATCGTCGGCATATAGAACTAACAATAAAATAGCGTTGCCTAATTCCTTTCTATATAAGCATTCTTCCTCTATGTTCTAATAGAAACCAAACCATTTGACTACCTTATCAAAACACTTGTTCTAACTCCTTGAAACTTGTTTAAGTCCATAAATGGACTTTAACAACTTAAAAGCTGTAACGACCCATAAATTAATTGCTTTTGTATTTGAATAATTACTAAACATTTGAATAATGGATTTTAATAATCAAATAAACATAATATAAATATTAATCAATGATATTAAAATCATTTTTAATTATTATACTAAATAATTCAAAGAAAAACAGAAAGTGTGACCGGAAACTGTTTTTCGAATTTTCGATGTTGCATTGTATAAAAGTTATTTGAAATGTTGTACACACTTTCTTATATATATATATATGTACACATAGGCTAACTATATAATATGGGTTAAGATAGTATAATTAGGTTAAATTAAGTTAATTAACTTAAGATAATGATGATGTGACACTTTGGCAACTAAATAAAAAAAAGAAAATGGTCACATTAAGGAGATAAAATTTGACACTTTGGCAACTTAAAGTACAAACATGTTTAAACATGTTTCTTAGCATGTGTAAAAGGAGGGAGGCTTGGTGATAAGGTGGAAGCATATGAATGGAGGGTAAAGGACGTAGGGCATTTTGGTAATTTGATTTATCCATTAGTATAAAAGTTAATTTCCTAATTCTTTTCTATTCTTTCTCATTTCTATCTTCACTTTCAAAAATTCATTTAGGTTCTTTATTAAGTTTTCATGGCTTCCAAATACTTTAAAAAAAACATTCCTTTCACCTCTTCCTTAAGCAAGTTTACTAAAAAAACATCTTTCTCCATCACACTTCTCCTCTTGCAAAAACTCAAAAAAAAAAACATAAGATCTACACCCCACAAACCCACCATGGCCGAGCTCCACTTGCTCTAGGCCTAGCCCAAAAGCCTATTAAAGGTCCACCAATCAAGTTAAAGCTTAATCCTAGTGATTTTCGAAGAGTTAGTGTGATTTCCATTCAAGTTATTAAGCATTACAGCAAGTAAGGCTTCCATCTTTGAACCACCAATTTTAAACTATTTACATGCCTATACTTGTATCTATTTAATGTTTTTCATAAGGTTGTAATGTTTCATTGGTCTATTTTTGGTTTGTTTCTTGGAAAATAGTCACCTTTGAAAGTTAGCAAGCGAACCTTTGGTTATATGTAAATCTAGTAGACAAACTTATGCCATTATTATTAAATGTTTGATATATGTTATGTTTTTGTAAATTATCATGTATTTATGCTCATATCTTGGTTATGTGACATGTGGTGGTGTTGCAAATGTCATATGCTCGAATTCCGAAGCGCCCGTATAGCGATAGTCGTTATATCGGCACTTTTGGAAAAATCACCTTTTTATCAAAACCAATTGGTTTCATTATCGTGCTTGGAATTACGTTACGAGTTGAACAAGTTTGGATTAATGATGTTTCCAAAAATAATTAATTATTTTAAAATTGATTATTTAATTTGATTAATTATTTAATTTATTATTTAATTGGTAAGGATTAAAGTTAACTAATTAACTTGTTAATGATGTGTTTTAAATCTAACTAATTACTTAGTTGATTATGTTTTTGTTTCAATTAATAATTTTATTTAATGATTTTTAAGACTAATCAACCTTTGGACAATGGTGGATTAAGATTAATTAATTTATTAATGAAAGATATTTTAAAATTAACCCTTTTTAATTAACGACTTTTTAAAGGTTAATAAATTTGTTTAACCTTAAATAAATATTTTCTTAAATAAAGTTTAAATTAATTAATCACTTTTAAATAATGATATTTAATTATTATTTAATTTAAACTTAATTGATTGTATGAATTAATGATGTTTAAAAGGTATTTTAACCTTTTAATTAAATGACATTAAAGTTAATTTATCAACTTAATTAATGGAATTTTAAAGTTGACTAATAAGTATAATAAGGATGTTTTAAGTGGATATATCCTATTTATAATGATGTTTCAAAATCATTAAACTCTTTTAACAAAGTGTTTAAAAGCTAGTGCTTGTAATTTGAAACCAAGCACGAATTCAGGTTTTTTTTAAGGAAAAAGTTTAAATTGTTTATAGAAATGGATTAATTTCCATGAAGAAATTCACTTATATGGAAATGATTTATTTGTATAATTAACATTAAACATCGATGAGGTAGACTTGTCGCTATTTCGAAAGTTAGGAATAATCATGGGATATGACTTCGAGGTAACACTACCTTGACTCGTCTGGTATTATTGTTAACCAAGAAATAGTACAAGTTTGAATTCGATGAGTGGTGATAAGTATATAAGACTTAATTTCCATATACGATCGTTTTAAATCCTCGATAGTTGGTTTCCCGGCTATCGATTACTTAAGCTTCTTTATTATCTTTATTCTAAGATGATGTGTTGCTGCATCGAGCATTGATATCCTTTGTCAGAAATGAAGGAATCCAAAGCACGAGAGGAAGCCAAGCTATGTGGGGTTGCTCCCATTAAGATACTTTCACATCTTATCTAGATTGGATTCGATAGCATTATTAGATGTGAATTATTCGGATACTCGGTAAGGTTTGGTGGGGTCCGGCTTGGTATTTTTCAAGAAGTGTCACAGAGTACATGAGCTTTTCAGAAGTATATTACTAGAGGTATAGTTCAAGGGCAGTGCACCTTTTTAGTCATTTGTTGGATATTTTCCTTCCCTTATTTGATTCTCACCTTAGAATTTTTTTCCTTAATTTAATCGGGAAGAGTCAACCACTCTTCGCGATGTTTAATTTTTTATCCATTGTTTATGTTTGGATGTTGATTCATGTGAGGGAAAACCCATTTTGTGTTTAGCTGTGTGGTCTCATATGTTTGTATTTAATTACATACCTTTGTTTAAAGTTTTACTTATACCTGACAAATCGTTGACCCATGTTGTTTGTTTCCATGAACTCTAAGGTACTCATTTTATTTGAGTAGTTCGGGAATAGTAGGTTTTTGTTGGGCTCTTTGAAGATAGCGTCCTAGCAGGAGGCTTTTCATCTTCTTATTCCGTTGTACTATGTAGTTTGTGTGTAAGTGTATTTTGTTTCACCATTTCTAAAGGCGGGACGTTATAATCCCTAGGCTGAATTGTGGTGCTTTTGTGTAACTCTAATGACTCCCTATTAATAGTAACCTGATGTACTATTTTTGTTATGTTTATTTAGCAGTTTTGTTGTGAGGTTTTCTATTTCATTCTTTTTTTCTCCCCATGACGATTCATCTTTTCGATGCTTGGGCAACGACACACGAACACTGAGGATGTATTAAGTGTCATTCCTAGGGTTTCAGAAAGGTGGTTCGTTACAGTTGGTTTTAGAGCTTCAGTTGAGCAAACACATTAGCATGATTGGGCTACAACTCGTTAGTGATAGGATGAGTAGAGCCCGAGAATGAGTTATTCTTGAGAGAGCATTTCTTTTCCTTCTCTAAAAGCTTGGTTTTAGATCCTTTATTGTGGTTTCTCTTTTTCCATTGTTGACCCTATCTTTGTATTCTAAAGACACCTGCCACTTATCAAGGTTATTGAAAATGAGTATAAGAGGAAGAGGAGGGAGGGGATCTGGAACTAGTACGGCTATAAATGGCTGAGCACCTAGAAATGAGCCAGTGTAGAGACGGTAGTAGAAGCAGTGCTGCAAGTTTAGTCGCCTCAGAACTTCACGACCTTGTACAATAATTACACTACTTCAGGTGGTATGCCTTTCTATGGAACTGAAGATATTTGAGGAGTTCAAACATGTCTCCGCTCTTATGAGAGAATATTTAGGGATCTTCAGTTGGGAGATGCTAGAAAGAGATTGTTGGCATCGTCTCAACTTCAGAAAGCAACAATGGATTGGTGGGATTCAGTCATAATGAATGCGCCATAAGAAATTTCTCTTGGGTGTAGTTTAAGGAAGTTTTTGAAGCTCAGTTTATCATAGAGGTGGGAAGGACATAGATGTTCAGAAGTTTCATGGATTTGAAATAGATTGAGATGACAGTGGCGCAATATGAGCATGTATTCAATGCATTGTCCCGCTTTAGACCAGGATTGATTGAAACGCCGCTTAAAAAGAATGAAATATTTGTAAAAGGAATACGACCAGAATTTCATCGGGAAATGACCAATCATCTCAACGGTACCTTTACCAATCTGATCAGTATGGCTTTGAGATTTGAAGCTCTTGGTATTGAGCAAGGAGTTTAGAAAGGAGTAGTGCCAGCAGTTAATGCCCACCTTTATCAGTGATGCCAGTTGCTAGTAAGAACTTTTTCAAGCATAAGGGGAAGTGGAAGTGGTTGGAAAAGAAGCCTGGAGGTGGAGCTACAGCTCAGAACAAGTAGTTAGACTTAACCAATATCGTCTGTTATGAGTGCAACCAAAAGGCCACTTTGCAAATCAGTGCCCAAACCCGGCTAGTGGACCACTCTGCTACAATTGCAACAAACATGGACATATGAAGAATCAGTGCCCTATTCCAAAGAAAGGATCTTAGGGACAAGCTTTTGCTATTGAGGAAATACCATCTACTTCTATAGACCCAAAAGGAAAGCCGGTGTTACAAGGTACACTATCCATTTTTGATATTCCTATTAGAGTGCTGTTTGATACCGGTGCATCCATAGTTTTATCTCATATGACCTAATGAACCAGTTAAATCTTAAATATGTTATTCTCCATAATTCTCTTTGTGTGTCGAACCCAATTGAGGGTGCGACCAATCTTGACACCTTATGTTTGAATGTGCCTATTTCTTATCGAGATCGTCCTTTCTTTTCTGACTTGTTTGTCCTCGGGTTCATGGTTTTTGGGGTATTATTGGGAATGGGCTGGTTATCAAAGTTTAAAGTTGTCTTGGACTGTGTTAGAAGGGTGGTCGTAGTAAAAGATGTAATAGGTAGAAGCATTGATATATGCTGAGGAGAGCCAAGGGGGTTGATGAGAATTTTTTTTCTATTCTCTCAAAGTAGCCAAAGATGAGATAAGAAATGTACCAATCATTCGTGATTTCAACGATATTTTTGAAGAAGTGCAAGGTTTTGCTCCTTACAGGGAAGCAGAATTCCGCATTGATTTGATTCTAGGAACCGAACCTACTATACAAACTCCTCAAAGGCTGGCTCCAAAGGAAATGAGGGAGTTGGAGAAGTAGATGTTTGATTTATTGTAGAAAGATTTGATCCGATAGAGCACATTAAGTTAGGGATCGCCAGTACTGTTCATTAACGAGGCCGATGGTTCTCTTAAATTATGTGTGGATTATCGAGAATTTAATAAGAGGACTATCAAGAATAAGTATCCTTCACCTAGGATTGATGAAATGTTTGATGAGCTCCACGGAGCTTGGATATTTTCTTAGTTGGATCTTGCCACTAGTTTTCACTAATTAAGGGAAGTAAAAGAGAGTGTACCCTTAATAGCTTTTCGTACCCCTAATAGTTTTTACGAACGGTTAGTCATGCCGTTCGGATTGATTAACACACCCACTTATTTAGTGGACTTGATGAATAGAGTGTTTGGGATTTTCTTAACAAGTTTGTTCTAGTCTTCATTGATGACATCCTCGTTTATTCTAAAACGGAGGAAGAGCATAAGTACCATCTCCAAATTGTTCTATGTACTTTAAGAAGTCATTTTTTAAAAGTAAAGTTTTCTAAGTGCCATTTTTGGAAATCCGAAGTTATATTTCTAGGGTATGTAGTTTTAGGAGAAGGCATATCAGTGGACCTAGATAAAGTAGTTACGGTTCAAGATTAGAAGAAACCCGAAAGTGCGACTGAGGTTAGAAGTTTCTTGTGATTGGCAGGTTTCTATAGAAGATTTATTAAAGATTTCTCGAAAATTGCTTCTCGTCTACCAAAGTTGACAAAATAAGATGCTATGTTTATTTGGACTCCCAAGTGCGATCAAGCATTATTAAGTTAAAGGATAAATTGACAAGCACTCTTATATTGACTATTCCAGATGGAAATGAAGGATTAACAGTTTACAAGGATGCTTGTAGGACCGAATTGGGAGCGGTTTTGATGTAGGATGGTAAAGTAATAATGTATGTGAATCGACAGTTGAAACCTAATGAGAAAAATTACTCTACGCATGATTTGGAGCTTTTGGCAGTAGTCTTCGCATTGAAGGTGTGGAGGCACTAATTTTTGGGTGCAAAGTTTGAGTTATATACGGATCACAAGTCTTTAAAATATCTTTTCACCCAAAAGGATTTAAACTTAAGGCAGCAAAGATGACTGGAGTTTCTCGCATCTTATGACCTAAAGATTCTTTACACCCAAGGAAAAGCAAATGCCATTGCTGATGTGTTGAGTAGGAATGTGGTGGTGATTGCAAATTTGAAAGTTAAGCCATCACTAATGGAGAGAATTACATATTTCTAAGAAGAAGACCATATTCTAGCTCGACTTGAGAAAGATGTTAATATGGAATTATCTCTATTTTTCAAATAGACTCTCAAGGCATTTTAAGAAAGAATGGATGGATTTGTGTGCCGGATGTTAGTGAAATTTGACAGGATGTGCTGAGAGAGTCCTATCGGTCAACGTTATCTATCCACCCAGAAGTAACTAAAATGTTTCAGAATACGAAGAAGACCTTCTGGTGGAAAAGGATGAAGAGAGACATTTCAATCTTCATGAGTTGGTGTGCAAACTGTCAACAAGTCAAGAGTGACTAGTAGAAGGCTGCTGGGTTACAACAACCATTGGAGATACCCAATTGAAAGTGGGATCAAGTATCCATGGACTTTGTCGATGGATTCCCCAGAACAGGAAGAGGAAAAGAAGGCATTTGGGTAATTGTAGATCGATTAACAAAGAGCGCCCACTTTATTCCGGTGAAGTCAACTAGAACTGAAACTTCTTTAATAGGAATTTATTTAAGGAAGGTCATTCGATTGCATGGAATTCCAGTAATCATAGTCAGTGATCGAGATCCCATCTTCACCAGTCGTTTTTGGGGAGCATTGCAAGCCACTTTAGGGAAGAGCTAAATTTGAGCACAACCTATCACCCATAGACGGACGGACAAACTGAAAGGGTGAACCGGATTTTGGAAGATCTTTTGAGAGCATGTACTTTGGATTTTGGAGGATCATGGGAAGATCACTTTCACTTACTCGAGTTCTCCTACAACAACAGTTACCAAGCAAGAATTGGCATGCGCTCTATGAAGCTTATATGAGTGGTCATGTAAATCACCTTTATGTCTGGTTGAGATTAGAGATCGTTTAGTTCTTAGACCAGAGATGATTCAAGAAGCATCAGAGAAAGTGGCCATGATTAAGGAAAGGATGAAAGAAGCCCAGATTGACATAAAAGTTATGCCGATTAACGAAGAAGGGACTTAGAGTTTGCGGTCGGGGATTTGGTATTTGTGAAAATTTCCCCAATGAAAGGAGTTGTAAGATTCAAAAGGGAAGGACAGCAAGCACCCAGATTCATTGGAACATTTAGAATCCTAGAGAGAATTGGATCATTGGCCTATAAAGTAGAATTGCCTGAAAGATTGCCAGAAGTTCATAATATCTTTCATGTATCTCATTTGAGAAAGCATGTTCATGATCCATCTTTGATTGTTGAGTCATATGTTCAGGAAGACATGGAAATAGAACGGAATTTGACTATTATCTGACATCGAGTTCCTATCGTAGACTATGATGAAAGGAGATAGAGGAACAATGTGGTTAAGCTTGTGAAGGTTTGGTGGAGTGATGACCCTCACGATTGTACTTGGGAAACTGAGGATCGTATTAGAGAAACTTACCCTAATGTAATGTCAGGTTAGTTGTTTGAATGTGTTATGTATGATGGTTTATGGCATATTTTCTTTGCATTGTTATATGAATTTATTGATATAATATATATATATATATATATATATATATATGGGATTATCTTTTGTGTATTAATTTCAAGGACGAAATTCTCCTGGGGGAAGAGTGTAACGACCCATAAATTAATCGCTTTGTATTTTAATATTTGAATAATCTTAAAATATTTAAATAATGGATTTTAATAATCAAATAAAAATAATTTAAATATTAATTAATAATATTAATCTCATTTTTAATTAAAAAATTAAATAGTTCAAAGAAAAATAGAAAATGTGACCGAAAACTGTTTTTCGAATTTTCGATGTTTCATTGTGTAAAAATTATATGAAATGTTGTACACACTTTCTTATATATGCACACATAGACTAATTATGTAATATGGGTTAAGATAGTATAATTAGGTTTAATTAACTTAAGATAATGATGATGTGACACTTTGTCAACTAAATAAAAAATAGAAAATAGTCACATCAGGGGAGACAAGATTTGACACTTTAGCGACTCAAAGTACAAACATGTTTCTTAGCATGTGTAAAAGGAGGGAGGCTTGGTGATGATGTGGAAGCATATGAATGGCCTAGAGCATGTCTAAATACTTTTAAAAAAATCATTTCTTTTCACTTCTTCCTTAAGCAAGTTTACTAAAAAAACAACTTCTTTCTCCACTCCACCTCTCTTCTTACCAAAACTCCACAAAACAAGATATTAAACCCCTCATACCCACCATGGACGATCCCCACATGCTCTAGGCCAAGCCCAAAAGCCCATTAGAGGTCCACCAAATCAATTTAAAGCTTAATTCTAGTGATTTTCGAAGAATTAGTGTGATTTCCATTCAGGTTAGTAAGCGATACGGTGATTAAAGCTTCCACCTTTGAATCACCCACCAAGCTTAAACTATATCCATGCCTATACTTGTATATATTGAATGTTTAGCATATGTTTGTAATGATGTTTTGGTCGATTTTGGGTTTGTTGCTTGAAAAATAGTCGCATTTGAAAATTACTAAGCGAACCTTTGGTTATATGAAAATCTAGTAAACAAACTTATGCCATTGTTATTAAATGTTTGATATATGTTATGTTATTGTAAATCACCATGTATTTATGCTCATATCTTGGTTATGTGATGTGTGGTTATGTTGCAAATGTCATGTGCTCGAATTCCGAAGCGCCCGTATAGCGATAGTCGCTTTATCGACACTTTTGGAAAAATCACCTTTTATCGAAACCGTTTGGTTTCATTATCGTGCTTGGAATTACTATACGAGTTAAACAAGTTTAGATTAATGATGTTTCTAGAAATAATTAATTATTTTAATATTGATTACTTAATTAATTATTGAATTAATTATTTAATTAACAAGGATTAAAGTTAACTAATTAACTTGTTAATGATGTGTTTTAAATCTAACTAATACATAGTTGATTATGCTTAAATTTTAGTTAATCATTTTATTTAATGATTTTTAAGACTAATTAATCTTTGGATAATGGTGGATTAAGATTAATTAATTTATTAACTAAAGATATTTTTAAATTAATCAACCCTTTTTAATTAATGACTTTTTATAGGTTAATAAATTTGTTTAACCTTAAATAAATATTTTCTTAAATAAAGTCTAAAGTAATTAATCACTTTTAAATAATGATATTTAATTATTATTATTTAATTTAAAATTAATTAATTATATTACTAATGGAATTAATGATGTTTAAAAAGGTAATTTACCCTCTTTAATTAAAGGGCATTAAAGTGAATTTATCAACTTAATTAATGGGGGTTTTTAAGTTGATTAATAAGTATAATAAGGATGTTTTAATTGGATATATCCTATTTATAATGATGTTTCAAAATCATCAAACTCTTTTGACAAAGTGTTTAAAAGCTAATACTTGTAATGTGAAACCAAGCACGAATTCGGGTTTTTTTCAAAAGAAAAAAGTTTGAATTGTTTATGGAAATGGATTAATTTCCGTAAAGTGATTCACTTGTATAGAAATGATTTATTTGTATAATTAGCACTAAACATCGAAGAGCTAGACTTGTCGCTATTTAAATAGTTAAGCATAATCTTGAGATATGACTTTGGGGTAACACTACCTTGCCTTGTCCGGTATTATTGTTAACCAAGAAATAGTACAAGTTTGAATTTGATGAGTGGTGATGAGTATACAAGACTTAATTTCCATATACGATCATTTTAAATCGTCGATAGTTGGTTTCTTCGCTATCGGTTACTTCAGCTTCTTTATTATGACCATTCTAAGACGATGCGTTGCTCCGTCAAGCATTATATCCTTTGTCGGAAATGACCGAATCCAAAGCGCAAGATGAAGCCAAGCTATGTGGGGTTTCTACCATTAGGTTACTTTCACATCTCATCTAGATTGGATTCGGTAGAGCTATTAGATGTGAAATATTCGAATACTCGGTAAGGTTTGGTGGGGTCTGGCCTGGTATTTTTTAGAAGTGTTACAGAGTATATGAGCTTCTCAGAAGTATATTACTAGAGGTATACTTCAATGGTGGTGCACCTTCCTAGTAATTTGTTGGAGATTATCCTTTCCTTATTTTATTTGAATCTTTGAATTTGTTTCCTTAATTTAATCAAAAAGAGTCAACCATTCTTCGTGATGTTTAATTATTTAACCATTCTTCACGTTTGGATGTTGATTCAGGTGAGGATAAACCCATTCCGTGTTCAGCGGCGTGATCTTATATGTTTGTTTTTAGTTACATACCTTCATTTAAAGTTTTACTCATACCAGACAAATCATCTGACCAGAGTTGTTTGTTCCCATGAACTCTCGAGTACTCATTTTATTTGAGTAGCCCGAGAGTAGAGGTCTTTGGTTGGCTCTTTGACGGTGTCCTAGCAGAAGGCTTTTCATCTTCTTATTCCGATGTAGTATGTAGTTTGTGTAAGTATATTTTGTTTTAGCATTTGTAAAGGCGGGACGTTATAACTGCCTAGGCTGATTTGCAGTACTTTTGTGTAAATCTGATAACTCCCCGTTAAGGAGTAACCTGATGTACTATTTCTGTTATATTTATATAGCAATTTCGTAGTAAGATTTTCTATTCTATTCTTTTTTTAACTCCATGATGATTCATCATTTGGATGTTTGGTCAACGACACCCGAACACCGAGGATGTGTTAGGTGTCGTTCCTAGGGGTCAGAAAGGTGGGTCTTTACAAAAGCCTTGCCCTCACTCCCACTGACCACAAAAACCTCAGGCTGCAATATATGGATAGTTTCTTTTGAATCAACAATTAGAAATGCCTTCTTTATGTCCATTTGCTGTATTCGTAGTTATAGAATGCAGCAATTGCTGGCACAATCCAAGTGGAAGACATATGCATGGCTACGGGCAAAATGGTGTTGCCATAATCAACACCTCGAATTTGACGAAATCATTTCGCAACTTGCTATGCCTTATAAGTCTTTACTTCCCCATTTGCGTTTGGCTTTTACTTGAAAATCCATTTTGCAGCTAATGGATTTTATCCCTTTAGCTACATCCGACAAAGTCCATACTTTGTTTTTGTATATGGTATACATTTTGGATTTCATTGCTGCAAGACAGAGTGCAAAGTCTTTAATCTGCAGTGTTCTTTGGAAAGATAGAGGAGTGTCATCATCTAAGACACAGTTCTCCTTCTCGTTATCCATAAGAAATCCATTGTATCTCTTTGGAGTGCGAGATTCCCGATTAGACTTTCTAATAAGTTGTGTGTTTTCGTATGTTGGTGAACTCGGTTTTCCATTAGTTCGCCTTTAGTGTTAATTTCTTAGATCTCATCTAAGTCTACAACTTCGCTACTAATTTCTTTGAAAGAAATTCCTTTTCTAAAAAGACAGTGTGTCGAGAAACAATGACCTTTTGTTCCTCGGTATTATAGAAAGTACATCCCATTGAGTTTTGGGATATCCTATAAATTTATGCAGTACCGATCTTGCCTCCAGTTCATTCGAACCAATGTTCTTAACTTACACAGGATAGCCACTCACCTTTGAATCCATGAGTGCAGTTTCTTACCATACCACATCTCATATGGTGTTTTAAGCATAGATTTAGTGGGAAAATATTTTGACGTATGCATTATAGTTTCTAGCACATATTCCCAATAGGACATAGATAACTGAACCTTACTCATCATGGAATGAACTATATCGAATAGGGTTCGGTTCCTTTGCTCTGACAAACCATTGTGTTACAGAGTATAAGGTGGAGTAACCTAAGAGATAATCTCATTATCTATTAAGTACTCACCTCCTCAATCTAATCGAAGGTTCTAAATCTTACGGCGTATTTGGTTTTCTACTACATTTTATTATTCAATAAATATCTTATAGACATCAGATTTATTCTTCATAAGATACACATGTGCTAGTCTTTATAAATCATCAATGATGGTAATACAATAAGAACTATTATCTTTGGTGATTACAGGCATCGAGCCATATACAACACTACGCACTAACCCTAATAGTTCATCAACTCTTTCATTACTCCTACTAACAGGGTGCTTGGTCATTTTATCTTTGAGACACGACTCACATGTGTCAAATGATTCAAAATTAAGTAACAAGAGAAAACCTCTAGTTTTTAGTTTATGTAATCGTTTCTCACTAATATGAGCTACCCTACAATGCCAAAGATAACTATCATTTATATTGCTAGAAGAATTGTTCACAGAACATACACAGTTAGTGTTGATCACATAAATGCCATTTTCAAGGGCACTGTCGTAGACTTTATTTCCATTCAAACTAATGTTTATAACATTATTCGCACAATCTCAAACAATCTATAAATAGAAATAATCCACAAATAAAGTCTTTTACTCAATAGCACTTATTTTTTTATATAAACTACTCCATTAGGAAAACATAAATAATAATCCCCTGATGTCATTGCATCTACAGTAAATGCATCAGCAACTTGAAGCCTCATCTCTCCTTTTTCCCATGGTTCTATTTCCTAAGCCACTGTAACGAATTACATATATGAGTTCCAGATCTATCTAAGACCCAAGGCATTTTATTGGTTACAAAACAATTTTGAATCGTAGATATACCTAATGGAGCCGCAGAACCATTTTGCTTTCTTTCTTTAACAATCTTTTAGTAATAAGGACAGTTCATTTTCTACTGATATTTCTTGTGGCAATGGTGACATTCACCCTTATCATTATTCTTCTTGCTTTTCTTATTTTTCTTAGATTCTCTTTTCCGCTTCTTCTAACCTTTCAAAGATGATGCACCACCCATTACAACAATCATGACCCCTTTATCCTTAGAAGTAGCTTGGTCAATCACAATATGTTGAGAAGCTCCACGATATTCGCATTTAATTGGTTCATATTATAATTCAATAAGAGAACCAAGGATCAAATCAACTTGCAATTCATATTATATCTTTACATCAATAGTGAACGCCTATCAATATAGCCTTTCATCATCAGCATGTAAACGTGCACTTTTTGTCCATTGGTCATTTTGGTATTGAAAAGCTTCTTCGTAAGCTCGCACCTTACGGAATGTGAATGTTCACCAAACAGGGCCTTGAGACTATCAAATATCTCATAGATAGACACATTTTCGTGTCGTCTCTACAATGACTTGTCTAACATAGACAGTACAAAAACTTCGACGATCTTTAGGTTCAAAACCCATTTTTCATAAGCAAGTCTTAATTCGGGATCCGCATCATCATCGTTTTTTTTTGGTTCACATGTAATAGCTGATGTAGACTTTTGTAAGTAAATGCTATTTTAATGCTCTTAGCCAATCGGTATAGTTAGGTCTGGTAAGCTTGTCATTTTCAAAAAATAGTTTTGGAGTTGTAATTTATCTTCAAGTTTTAATTGGTAGATTATTAGGAAAATATCATAGTAGATGTTTTTATAATATTAGTAAGGTTAAACTCCATGTCTCATTTTACTAATAAGCTCTCACTAGTCTTTTATATTTCGCCAAACCCTAAGTCGAAATATAGAAATCTTTCGACTTTAGTAGGAAGTGTTTGAACTCGTCCGCTTGGCATTCTAACCTTGAGTTTGCTAAACAAGTCATGGCTTCATAGATAATGGATAACTCCTTATTGGTTGTATCATATACAACTCCTAATCCTTAGTACCTTGCCCTAATTTCACTTCGACCTTGAGTTTTCTCAACAAATCGAAAAGAAATTATTCACTCGCACCTACCATATCGCGATGGCTTAAGTATAGTCTATGTACCTTGAGTCTGATCAACAAATTCTTATAGTTATTTTACCTCTTCCATTCAATATATTAATAATACCACACATAACATCCCTGGCTTGAGTTTGTTTAACAACTAAGAAGTATGCGAGTAATTTATTGATACACACACACACATACACACACATGTATGTGTGTTAGAGGACAATATTATATTGAAGATTCATAATCTTTAATATAGTACAATAAGTGATATCGACTTATGGAATAATGCATTTCTTATGAAATACCCTCATGATTCAAATGTCAAACACATCGAAAATAATGATATATGTACATTTACGTATGTAATTATTCCTTAAGTCTATTTATGGTTTCTTAATGTTCCACCTTTATTTTATGCATTCATATTATATAAGTTTTAATGTTATTTAACTTTTTTATTTTAATTTACTTCTATTATAATCTTGTTATAATCTTATATTAATTAAGTCTTATTTAATTAATTTTAGTTAATTAATTCTTTAATTTGTTTTATATTAGTCTAATATAACATTTGTATATAATATTTATAATTATAGTATAACACATATATCATATATATGTATGTATTATTTAATTAATTAACCTTTAATTAATATATTTAATTAAAACTTTTAATTAAATTATATTAATTTTGAAATTCATTTTATATATATACATGTACACTTATGTGTAAAAACAACATAACATATATTATAATATACAAAAAATTTACATATTTGTAAATTAATTAGCTTGTTTAATTAATACATTTTACTAACCTTATTACTAAATTTTCATAAATATCAATATTAATTTATATTAATTTTCAAACATTTTGAAAAAATTATTGTATTATAACTTTTATAATATATGTATATCTCATTTTAATTTTAACTTTTAAATCTAAAATCTTCTATTTTTAATTTTCAAACAATTTAAAAATCCGCCTAAGGCCCAATTCAAATTGAGCATTTTCTATTAGGAGCAACCTTTGGGCTCACATATCAGTTCGGACTAGGTCGGTAGCTAGGTAAGATAAAATATTTGATTATCCAAACTCAATTCTATGATGCTACCATTCTAGACACCCTACTATTTGGATCGCGAGCTTAATTCGTTTACCTCAACATGACTAATTTAGACCGCATAGGTTATGGGGCTTCGATACCATTGTTGGAACTTGGCCAATACGTAGTAGAGGAAATATGTGAATTTTAATTTTTTTTACCATATTGGATCTTTATTGTGCCTATGAAGTTTAAGTTATTTGGAAAATTTCTAATTTTTAAAATAAAATCATTATTTTATTTAAATTTATAATATAGTTTTATATTCGGTAATTAATATCATATTATGTATATACATGTGTATCATACATACATATAGACAAAGATATACATATACACACACACGCACGCACGCATACACACAGATATATATATATATGTGTGTGTGTGTGTGTAGCAATTCGTGCAAGGTATAACATGTCCGTGTATAAGTGCTGGAATTTACACTTGAATAGACAAGTTAGCAAGTCTAGCAAAAAACATATATCATCCAAATATATGTTAATAAACTTCAATTTATGTATTTAAAGTACGCAAACATATATATTTATATTGTGTTTGTAGTTATTTATAAATATAATTTATAATATATTTAATTTATAATATATATATATAATTATGTATATATCTATACTTTAAATTATTAAAAACTA
The DNA here is from genome assembly GCA_030765085.1 of Allium cepa. Lineage (NCBI taxonomy): Eukaryota > Viridiplantae > Streptophyta > Magnoliopsida > Asparagales > Amaryllidaceae > Allium > Allium cepa. Next base: position 851,441,264 of record CM060938.1, read on the forward strand.
TATTGATTTATTTTGCTAAAGATTCGAAATCAAAATTAATTTTATTTTTAAATAAACATATATATATATGATATATATATCTTATGAATAATTTAATAATCAAATAGTATATACTTAAATGAAATACATAAATATACAAACATACATATATTTATATATAACAAATATTTACCTATTATAGTACTCACAGAAGAAGTTGGCTTTTTGTTTATTTTAATTTTAAATATGTAAATATAATAATCTCCATAAGAAAATTAAAAAAATTAATATAAAAAATATTTTTGAAAATGATTTCAAATTAATTTTTTTAGTAAAAATCCAAGTAACATTTAATATTTAAATATTTCATATATATTTTATAATTTAAAATCTTTAATTTCGGTTAGTATTAAATATTTAAATTATATAATTTTTTTATCATTCCATCGAAGAATTGTCAAGTGCTAATTTAATTATATAGAATATAAAAAATATTTCATATAATATATATATATATTGATATAAATAATTTTTTCACTAAGTTGATTTAAATAATAATAAATATGTATGTATAAATTATTTTATTTATGCCAAAAATATTTTATGTATGAAACTATCTTTAATAATAGTTGTAATAGCTTTGATGTCACCCTTTTTTGGTATCAACATGAACTACCAACGACGCCCCTCTATATATTATCAAATTTTAATCACTTAAAAATAAGATCTAATACTAAACTTCATTTACAAATTCAAACGATTTAACAAATAAACACGCTTTACAAATTCAAAACGCTTCTAAAAATAGGATCTAAAATTACACTTAATTTACAAATTCAAAATTCTTCTTTATAAATATACGAATCATAATATCACTTGAAAATAGAAAAGTCATTTTTTTGACTGATTTAAACATATACAATTTATAAGGAAAACAATGCACGTGCAAACATAACACTTGTATATATAACCCTATTTTTTATTTTATAAGATACTTGTTAACCCTATCTCGGTTACGACTCAGCAGGTATGTGGAGATGGCGCCGACCTAACTGATTAGCAAGATGGCCGACCTAATTCGATACCGACTTAACTGGTTAAGAAAGCGTACCGACTTAACGCTGCAAAGAGATTCAGACCTAAGGTTTGAAGTAACCCACCGTCTTAATATATTCACCGATCCAACATCTTAAGAGTGATGCCGACCCAAGAATGGCCGACCTAAATAGCTCAGGAGAGGTCCCGACTTAACTCTCAAGAGACGTACCGACCTAATGGTTAAAGGGAAATCCCGACCTAGAGACTTACATAGCCTACCGACTTGACATGCTACCGATCTAACTACGATGAATCGTAACCGACCCAGGGAGATGAAGGGTGAAACGGTGCAACCATTTAACATGTAGCACGTTAGACCGACGGCGACTTAGTCTAAGTCGGAAACGACTTAGGACTTGTGTGAATCCATCGAAGACAGGTAAACACGGCTTGACCATATCAGGGCTCTTATAGGTCGGTCACGACTTAACTGGGTCGGTGAGGAGTTAAGACCGAGCTTAGGTCCAAAATCTTTGCCTATAAATACCAACCTACCTCCAACATTCGAGGGACTTTTGGTCAATCAATTTCAAGCACCATTACTCTACCGAATTCCAGACTACTTCAACACTTAAAGCTTTTGAGATTCAAAGAACGTCTAAAAGAACTTCATGAAGAAATCGTCTACATCCACCATGGATTTGAAGATTTTAGTCAACATCGAAGTTTGAGCTACTTGTTCTAAGTCTTTTGTAATTCAAAGTGTGTTGTACTTGAGAAGATTTGTATCAACTTGTAACGTGATCATCAATAAAAGTACTTAAAGTGGACGTAGGCTATACCCATAAGCCGAACCACTATAAAATTGCTGTTGTTTACTGCTTTTCCGCTATTACTTGCTTATAATTCTTTCCCGATCTATCGGGTGGTGCTTTCACAACTATACTTCACACACCGGGGTGTTAGCGTTCAAATTTAAGCGTTAACATTTTTGGTGCTTTCACTGAGAATTGAACTCAGGACAGCTGTCATCATTGCTTCGCAGAGATTTGAAGAAAGAATTTCCTTAAAAACCAGAAGTATATCTGAGATTATGGCTCCTGGAAGGAAAAGTAGATCTATCAGATCTGGGAACATTCAAGAGGGAACCTCCGCTTCCCCTGTGCCTAATCTACCCACTCCGTCTGTTGGAGTTACAAAAGCGGAATTGGATGCTGTGATTCTAGGGCTAAACCAGCAGATAAACGCCCAAAATGCACAACTAGAGGCTCAAAGTGCCCAGAATGCTCTGATTCTGAATAAGTTGAACGACTTACTTGGGGCAAACAATCAACCGGCTGGTAATGAAAGGAACTATGCTGGCAACATTCATAATGTTGATGAAAGGAATGCTCCTGAAAGGCCTACTAGTCCCTTTGAGCAGGCAGTACCTGACGCCGGTGGATCTAGAACTCGGCATGATGAGGAATATCTTTCTGGAATGGTCCGGCAGATCATGAAAGAAAGTATGCAAAGAGTTGAAGATGAGAAGGAATGGGGTTTCGCCCCAAGTAAAACTCCGTTTACTGAAAAGATCTTGAAGGCGGAATTTCCAAGGAAGTTTGTCCCTCCGACTATTCCAGCTTACAAAGGGACAAGTGATCCGAATGAGTTCTTGTATAAGTATGATTGGCACATGACAGGTGCCAGGGCCTCCGATGAAATAAAGTGCCGATATTTCCCCGTATACCTGGAAGGCGTGGCTTTACTGTGGTTCACCAAGTTACCAGTCCGATCTATCGATCAGTTTTCAGACTTGACCAGAAAATTCAAGGAGCAGTTTAGACTATATGCTTCGAAGGCCAAGGATATTATGTCACTATCGAGTTTAGAGCAGAATCCTGGTGAGTCTATCAGATCCTTCTTGAACCGCTTCAATATAGCACTGGCTGAGGTGGACAATGCTGAACCACGAATGATATTGACTTATCTGATGAGGGCTATCGATAAGTCAAGCGAATTTGGGAAATGGTTAAATATGAAGCAGCCAACCTCTCTCGAAAAGTTCTACAAAAAAGCAGACGAATTCATTCGCTTGGAAAGCCGTCCTTTACCAGTAAAGACAGTGTTGGAAAAAGCAGAAGACAACACTGTCGCTCCACGCAAGAATGAATCGGTGGGGCAAAAAAGGGAGAATAGTAATGGGAAGAAACAGGGTAATCTGAAGAAGCCCCGATCCTTCAAGCCATCAGAATATACTCCATTATCACATACACCGGAGCACATCTACCTGGCCACTAAAGATTCCGTCGATTTCCCTAAACCTATCCCTTTGAGAACTGGGAGAAAAGCCATACAAAGTGGGAAATTCTGTCGCTTCCACAATCAACCAGGTCATGAAACTGATGAATGCTGCCAGCTGAAAAATCTGATTGAAGAGTTGCTAAGAGAAAACAAGTTGCAGCAATTTGTGAAAAAGAATAGAAACAATCCTGCATCGTCGAGTCAGGGGCAGCGGGCTCCTGTTCATCAGCCTGGGGCAGGTGAGAAAGCTACGGGGCATGAATCTGGAAGGCCCGTTATCAATGTCATTTCCGGAGGACCTCACCCAGCTGGCAAGAGTTGGGGTGAGATGGAGAGATATTCCAGGGCTTTGAAATATGCTCCAGCCGAAGAAGACGTCTTTGTTCTAGAAGACACTACGCCCCTTAAACAACAGAAAACTTTCAGTGATGATATTATTTTCAGAGCCAGAGATTCTACAGGTATTGAAGCTCCTACTTTAGATCCCTTGGTCATCTCGGCTGGTATAGGACCAGCCATTGTCAGAAGAGTCCTCATTGACTGCGGAGCATCATGTAATATCCTCTTCAAAAAGACATTTGACCAGATGAAAATCCCTATGATCGATGTGCAAGCATCATCACAGAAAATCGTGGGCTTCACTGGGGAGCCAAAGCAACCAGTAGGAACCATCGATCTGTTTGTAGAACTTGGGGAAGGAGAAAGGAAAGTGGTCCGAAAGCAAACCTTTGTGATCGTCGATGAATATTCTGCTTATAATGCTTTTCTTGGCCGTCCAACACTCGCAGCATTCAAAGCTATCCTAGCCCCGTGGTGCCTCACTATTAAATTCCCTACTGACAATGGAGTAGGAGTTATAAAAGGAGATCAAAATGCTGCGCGAGAATGCTATTTGACAGAGCTGCGAGAGGCAAGAAAAAGAGAAATGGGAAAGGATGCGGCAACTCTAGTCCGCATCAAGGAACCAGCCTTGTAGCAATTACAGAGCGGACCCTGCACTGGCGAGCACAGCGGGGCACGGAAAGAAATGGATCCCAGAAAAGCCAGTACAGGGGAGAATAGAGTAGTACCGGTGGAGACGACAGTTCCAGTACCTGTTGACCCGAAGGACCCAAATAAAGTGTTGAATGTGGGTTCACAGCTTAATGTATCAATCCAGAATGTCTTGATATCTTTCCTGAAAGCAAATCTGGATGTCTTTGCTTGGACTCATGCCGATATGTGTGGGATATCCCCGGAAGTTGCGGTACACGCTCTGAATATTGACCCAAAGTTTACGCCAGTTAAACAGAAAAGAAGAACCCAAGGTCCAGAAAGGTCAGCAGCATTAAAAGAAGAAGTTGATCGACTCATGGAAAATAACTTCATCAAAGAATCTACATATCCGAATTGGGTTTCAAATCCTGTGTTGGTCAAGAAAACTAATGGGAAATGGAGAGTGTGCATCGATTTTTCTGATCTAAACAAGGCTTGCCCCAAAGATTGCTTCCCATTACCCAGGATCGATCAACTGGTAGACGGAACTGCGGGACATGAATTGTTATCCTTCATGGATGCCTACTCCGGTTATAACCAAATCATGATGCATGAGCCGGATCAGGAAGATACAAGCTTTATTACAGATGTTGGACTTTATTGCTACAGAGTTATGCCGTTCGGATTAAAAAACGCAGGGGCAACCTACCAAAGACTTGTTAATGCTATGTTCAAACCGCAATTGGGCAAAACTATGGAAGTCTATGTCGACGACATGTTAGTAAAGTCCAGGAAAGCAGCGGATCACGTTGAACACTTAGCAGAAATGTTCGCGGTCCTCCGAAAATACAGAATGAAGCTTAACCCCCTGAAATGTACATTTGGGGTCGAATCCGGAAAGTTCTTAGGTTTTATCGTCAGTGCTAGGGGCATAGAGGCTAGTCCAGCTCAAATTACTGCCTTGAAAGAAGTTAAAGCTCCTAGAACAAAGAAGGAATTGCAGAGTCTCAACGGAAAGATCGCCGCCCTGAGTCGGTTCATTTCCAAAGCTACTGATAAATGCATCCCATTCTTCGATGCCCTGAAGAAAGGAAAGAAGAACTTTGAATGGACTCCCGAATGCCAAAAAGCTTTTGAAGAGTTGATCCGTCATATGGAAACGCCTCCGATACTTTCTAGGCCAGGCAATGGTGAGGATCTTCTTATATACTTGACAGTATCATCTCATGCTCTAAGTGCAGCGCTGATACGGGAAGACAAAAGGATTCAACATCCAGTTTACTATATCAGCAAAAGACTCACTGGGGCAGAGCTGAATTACTCCAAGTTGGAAAAACTCGCCTATTGCCTACTAGTTGCATCAAGGAAACTGAGGCAATATTTCCAAGCTCATCCTATCAAAGTGCTCACCGATCAACCTCTAAAGCAAGTCCTATTTCGCCCAGAAACTTCGGGTCGCCTTCTAAAATGGAACATTGAACTCAGTCAATATGACATCACTTATCATCCCCGAAAAGCAATCAACGGACAAGCTTTAGCTGATTTCATTGCAGAATTCACAGAGAAAGATAATGGTGAGGAAAAAGCGATCAATGATTCTCCAATCCAGTGGAAGATGTATGTTGATGGCGCAAGAAATGACTACTGTTCTGGAGCCGGAGTGGTACTTGAAACTCCTGAAGGTCGATCATTATGTTATGCACTAAGACTGGAATTCCCTTCAACAAACAATGAAGCAGAATATGAAGCTCTTATTGCAGGTCTGAAAATCGCTAAAGAGCTAAACATTCGAGCATTACAAATTTTCAGTGATTCTCAGCTTATCGTATGCCAAGTCAAGAAGGAATTTCAAGCAAAAGGTGGAAACCTGCCTTCCTACTTGTCAAAGGCTTGGGAACTCCTATATGAACTCGATCACTATTCAATAAGCCACATTCCTCGGGAAGAGAATATGAAGGCAGATTCCCTCGCAAAGTATTCAAGTTCTGGTGAAGCTCAACTATTGGGATTGGTCCCTGTAGAAGTCCTTTCAGCGCCAAGTATAGACGAGATGGATATAGACTGGATTATGAATGTATCTCAAGAACAAGAGTCATGGATGACTCCAATACTGGATTACCTACTCAGGGGTTCTCTGCCAGAAAACTCGATAGAAAGACGAAAGCTTCTAAGGAAGGCCTCTCGCTATGTAATTCAGGATGGCCGATTGTACAGACGGGGATTCTCAATGCCATTGCTTCGATGTGTATCCCGGGAAGAGTCCAAAACAATCCTAGCTGAAGTGCATGGAGGAGAATGCGGTGATCATTCAGGTGGTCAAACACTAGCAAAGAAAATTCTCCGATACGGATATTTTTGGCCAGAAATTAATCGGGATGCTGCAGATTACTCCCGAAAATGTGACAAATGCCAAAGATATGCCAAAATTCCTAGAGCACCTTCTACCGAACTCACACAGATGGTCAGTCCATGGCCATTTGCAATTTGGGGAATGGATCTCATTGGGCCGCTACCAACTGCTAAATCAGGGATTAAATACGCTATTGTTGCAGTTGATTATTTTACTAAGTGGGCTGAAGCTGAACCATTGGCTACTATCACTTCTAAGAAAATGATAAGCTTTGTGACCAGGAATATCATTTGCAGATACGGTGTACCTCAGAAAATAATCACAGACAATGGTACTCAGTTTGAAAGCGAGGAATTCCAGGATTTTTGCAAACGATTCAAAATCCAGAAAAGCTTTTCGGCAGTAGCTCATCCGCAGGCAAACGGGCAAGTGGAAGCAGTGAACAAGATCATCAAATCAACCATCAAAAAGCAACTCGAAAGAGCGAAAGGTGGTTGGGTCGATAAACTACCACTTGCACTATGGGCATACAGAACTACTCACAAAACTGCAACTGGGCATACTCCTTTTTCGTTAGCATACGGATCGGAAGCAATGATCCCGGTTGAAACAGAGGTCCCTTCACACAGAAGAATCCATTTCGATCAAGCAGAAAATGAGAAGCTACAACTTGAAGCACTAGATCTCCTTGATGAAAAAAGAGATGAAGCTAACCTCAGAGTTGCAGCTCATCAGCAAAGGATAGCCAGACATTTCAATTCCAAAGTTCGTCAACGCAGCTTTGAAATTGGAGATCTAGTCTTGAAAAGAATTATGACCGCGACAGGTGTGTTTAGGCCAAATTGGGAAGGACCGTATGTAATAGGTCAGAAACTTCTTGACGGCACATTCAAGCTCACCACTGTTGATGGAGATCAAATTCCAAGGGCATGGAACAACAACCATTTGCGTCCATACTTTACTTGAAAATCTTGTTGAAACATTGTAAAAAGAATTATGAATGTATGATTCTTGTAATTGAAAGCAATTGTGAAACTGATGCAAGTAAATAATGAAAGCATATAAAGTGGATGTAGGCCCAATTTCATGGATGAACCACTATAAATCTTGTGTTCCTTATTATCATTATATGTTTGCTTTGTTTTCGATATAAAAATACATAAAATGTATTGCTGAAATGTCGATTTAAATTTTTGCAGACAATGGAAATAAAACTTGCGCATAATAAGACCGAGCGATTCTCACCATCATTCAACAAACAAATTTCAAGTCACAAAGACCCCGAATTCAAATCCTAGATAGGAAATACTTCAATTGAACGGCTAATGATTTCGATAGAAACGAGCCCTTGCCGATAAATTGAGATTGTTTGAACAAACAAACATCCAATTAGGAAGCTAGTGCCCGTTCTCACGAACTTGCCTGGCAATGAAGTACACTTCCTTGGATTAAACAAGCCACTTGTGAGAAAAAGGGAATGAAAACTTGAAAAGAAAAAAAAAAGAGGATCGCTGAAAAGGCATAAGCAAGTGAACAGAGGAACAACCAAAGCTACCATCAGCGGCACAAGTCCTCTTCGGAGGCGCAACTCTTCGGAGGATAAAAGACCTCTAATGGGTCATATGCCACAAAAAAGAAAGTTCTCTACTCAACAAAAAAGATTGGAGGAGTCATGACCCTCCAACCATGAGAGAGTAACTTCCAGGCGATGAAAACCCTCTCTGAGGCACATTTCACCAGGAGTTGAAGTGTTATAACCGCTCTTCGGAATTTCACTTCACCAGAGTTGAAATGCAAACAAAATAAAAGCCCTCTTCGGAGGCCCATTTCACCAGGAGTTGAAGTGTTGTGACCGCTCTTCGGAATTTCACTTCACCGGAGTTGAAATGTAAACAAAATGAAAGCCCTCTTCGGAGGCACGTTTCGCCAGGAGTTGAAGTGTAATGACCGCTCTTCGGAATTTCGCTTCACCAAAGTTGAAATGTAACAACAAAACAAAGACCTTCCTGAAAGCCCACGTTTCACCGAGATTGAAATAAAACTTCCAAGTGTTGAAACGTGAAAAGGCTTTCTTCAAAGGCACAACTCTTTGGGGGTACACGTTTCACCAAGATTGAAATAAAACTTCCAAGTGTTGGAACGTGAGAAATCCCTCCTCAGAGGTACAACCCCCTCCCGGGGACACAATTAAGAAGAAAGACCTCTTCGGAAACCCACGTTTCACCGAGATTGAAATAAAACTTCCAAGTGTTGAAACGTGAAAAGGATTTCTAAGGCATAACTCTTTGGGGGTACACGTTTCACCGAGATTGAAATAAAACTTCCAAGTGTTGAAACGTGAAAAATCCCTCCTCAGAGGTACAATTTTGTGTAAAAAAAAAAAAAAAAAAAATCCTCATCAAAAGCGTACTTTAACTTTCAAAGGAAAAGTAATTTGCCTATTATGGAAAATGATCGTAAAAAAAAAGAGAAAAAAGAAAAGAAGTTAAAGTACCCTTCAGAGGTCCGCTTTACCACATAGAGGAATTCACTTGGTAAAATATGCACATAAGCAAAAGAAAAAAGTGATTTCTTCGAACGACAAAGCGTAAAAACTTATACGAAGGGAGTTGTACTCTATAAAATTTTCTTTAAAGAATAAAATAATTATTCTTTAACAAATAAGAGTGCAAGTCCCCTCGAAGTATAAAATATTGCAACAAGCTTAAGGTATGGGGGCAACATGGTATAGTAGTATAGCTGCATCAGTAAAGTAATACTCAAACAACATACCATAAGCCCGCTGCAATATTATATAAACAAACTTGTGCAAAAATAAATAGTAAATGCATTCTCAAATTCAAACAGAAGTTTGTACAAACGAAGAGTCATTTTATTCAACTATAATGCAGATACAGGTTTCAAAATAAAAGCGGGGGGCCGGTACCCGCACAACTCTCGGCCAGTTCATACAAAAGGCAAAAAGCTAAAATCTTCACTTCTTCTTCCCTCCTTTGGACCCTTTACTCGATCGAATAACCAGCTTTTCAGGTCGGCCAGTGGGTATAAGGGAAGTAGGAGAGGTAGGTGTAACCGGTTCAACTTCCGGCTCCTCTTCAGTGGCGGTGATTTTCTTCCCCCTCCTCTTTGATGTCCCACGCTTCTCTCTCCTTTGTGAGGAAGACTCACTCCCCGGAGTGACAAGTTTTGATAGAACAATGTCGTCAGAAGGAGTCCGTTCCGGGGATATGTCACCTCCCTCAGGTCTCTCATCTTTCTGCTCTTGCGAAGCGATGGGATCATCCAAGCCGTGAAGAGCCTCTATTTGTTCCTCCTGTGATCCAGGTTGCGAGGCAGAAGGAGGCACCGCCTGAAGAGATGAAGGAAGGGTGACCGGAGGAGTAGAAGTTTGAGCAGTGCTTGGTACTTTCTCTACAGAAGAAAAAAGGTTAAAGTCAGTAAAAAGAGGAGATGAAGGTTCACCAATGAAGTCAGTAAAGAGAGGAGATGACGGCTCGTCAAGGTTGAGAAAATAGCCAAGGAGCTCGTGAAACTCATGCGAAATAAACGAGTAACCCGCTTGAGCAGAATTGACAGTAGCAAGATTAACAGTGAAGTTACCTGGAGAAGCTGGTTTCCTGATATCGACTTCATAAGCTTGCGCATCAGCGCTCTCTTCACCCTCGTCTCCGCCTTGTGTGCTTGTAATATCAGCAGTAACTTTGGTGGGAGATGCAAGATGGGAACTGGAACCAATAATGTCGACTTCAGACGAAGAAGGTGGCTGGACTAGAGTAGTTGAAGTGGTTTTCCCCAGCCGGTCCCCCTCCGTCACTTCAGTTCTTAATTTGGCAAGTTGTTCCTTTCCTTTGGCAAGGGCAGCGCGAGCGTCATCATCAAAATAATGCCTTTCCAGGGCTGATTCGTCGTAACCGGCACCTTCAGCACCTAGCATCTCAAGAGCGGCCTCCCACACTTCAGCTAAAGTGATCTCATACTTGGGACCAAGAAAGGCGAGGCTTCCACGCCCCAAGACGCTATGCAAGTAGAAGTCGAATAATGTTGAGCCGAAACTGTTTTTGGTCGCCTCATGAGATTCTTCGGCTGCGATTTTGCCGGCGACAGCCTCATCGCGCTCCCTTTCAGTTTTGGCAAGCTGAAGCTTAAGCATTTGTATCTCCGCCTCCTGGGAGTTGTTTTTCTTTTGAAGCTCAGCAATATCAGAGACATAGCCGTCACTGATTCTTTTTTGTGCTTCAAGCCTGTCCTCAGCGTCCCTCTGACTGGCATGAACATCTCTAACTTGTCTGAGAAGCACTTCTTCTTTTTGAGAGTATGAAGTAGAGGAAGCAGCAAGCTCATCTTTCAACTTCTCAACCTTTGCTTCGAGCTCCTCGTTGTAGGAAGTAATACTCCTCATTTCGGTGTCGTGCTGCTCAAGGACCTTTTGCCACTCAGCCTTATCATTTTCCATGGTGAGCATGGCCTCTAAGTTGGCACGGTTGACTCTTTGAAGCTCATCAACAAGCTTCTGCCAGTTTGACATCCTCTCGATATCGAGCTTGACTGCATCAAGATTGCGCAACATAGCAGACTTGTCGATGGGGACCAAGTCTAGGTCGAATCTCACACCCTTTAAGCACCATTGTGGAAAACGACTTTGTAAAGTGGCTGGGCCAGGTCCCACTTGAAATTTAGGCCTGCTTATTATTGTCTGGATGTCCTCCTTCCCAAGAGCAGGAGAGTCAGAAGTAATGTCAAGAGGGGCAGGGGCAGTAGGCTTTTCGGGAATAGTGGAAGCATGTCTCTCACCATATCGGGCTCGTTTGCCTGAATCTTCAGCTGCATGACCCTTTCCTCGGTCGTCGTGAGATTTCCTTTTGTAAGAGTCGTCACTCCTCTGCAGAGAATCATGGTGCTCATCCCTATCCCTTCTGTCATAACGCTCTTCTGCATCCCTCCTTTCACGAGCCTTTCGAGCAGCCCTCTCTTCGTCAGACTCTCTATAGGAGGGAAAGTAACGCCGATAATCATATTGACCACGCCCCCCGTAGCGTTGGAAATCCTGGTAATACGATCCGCCGCGTATCATTGAAGAATCTGAAATAAGAAAAGATAAGCTTTAGAAATCTTTAAAGTATAAGAAGATAAGTGCATAAATGTGCTGGAAAATCCTAAGTGTTGTGTGATGTGCAAGCTACACGCATTAAGCTACAAACCACTCTTTGGTGCAGAGGTGATGATAGCTTGGGTATGAGGAGTTGATGTTTGTGTTGGTGTTTGTCGAAGAAGAGACGTCGCCTCAATTACAGGAGAGATAGTTTTAGATACGTCATCTCTAAAAAGCTCCTGCGAAGTCACTATTATGTCGCTCAACCCCTCATAAACATCGTCACCATCATGCTTGGTGGGACTTGTTTTCTCAATTCCTACATCAGCTAATCCCCCGAGAGGCCGTGAAGGTTCTTCTTCTTCCTCGATCGGGGCAAGCACCGTCTTACTAGACGACCCCATAATGTCGGTAGGAGTGGAACACTTCACCAATGAAGCTTCAATATTAGACTCTTTTGATGTAAGTTGTTCGACAGTAACCGGGGCGTCAGGAGTTTTCATCGGAGAATCGGGAACTTCTGTTGGAACTTCATGAGCATGCGTAGAACGAGAAGCGTGTAGAAGCCCGTATTGGTGTAAAAATTCATCCTTCAGCAGAAATTTTATGCTCCTTTCTTCCGCAGCCACGGCACTCAACCTCTCAAAAACTTGTTTATGAATCGGATCTCTAGAAGGGAGAGGAAGTGCTGAAAAGAGCAAAGAATGAAGTTAGCAACTGAAAGTTCGGATCTCGAAAAAAGTTTCAAAAACGAAAATATGGAAACACTAGTCTTACTTCCTATTCTCCAGATGGCATAAAACCCTGGAGGGCAGCGAGCAAAGAAAAACTGGTTCAAAAATCCATGAACACTTTCAGTGAGATCGGAAAGGAGCTTGCGGTTTCTAGCACTTCTCACAATAATGAGTGAAGGATGATCTTTACTCTTTGTAAACGAGCACAGATAACGAATTTCTTCAAAACTCGGTAGGCGATCAAGAGTTCTTCTAAACAAAACACACAACCCCATCAAGATGGCATAACCATTAGGATGAAGTTGAAATGGAGAGATCGTCAACCGGAGAAGAAGAGTTTGAAGGAAGTCATTGAAAGGGGGAATTGCCCCACTTAAGCACATTTGGCGATTGGCTGCAACAAAACCGTAAGGAGGATTATCAGCAGTGTCGCTTGGCCCGGGCAATAAGACATCACTTTCAGCAAAGCCGAATTGAGTGCGTATCTGAATAAACATTCTTGGGGTTAGAATGGTCGAAGTTCTCTCCGGAGGATTCTCTATGGGAACAGCCACCGGGAAAGTCTCTTCCTCTTGAGCTACCATTTCTTCTTGTTGGATAGAAGTTATTCTACACAAGCAATTGGATATTCAAACATGAAGGTGCACGTTTCCTAAAGTGTGTGAAGTGTTGTACAAGTATCAATCAAACAATAAGCAAAGGCAACTGGAATAAAACCTAGCAAACATTTGTTAGTTATAAAGACCAGGAATCTTTGTTTTGAGTTTGAATATGCAAATATAATGTTGATGCAAACAAATCAGTTCAAATTGTTGATACTTTGCATTAATATTCTACTTTAGTCGATTAATTCACAACATTTCATGCATTATATTCATGATGCTTATCTTGTCTTGACTAATCTGCCATTTGATATGGGCTGTCAATGGCAGTATGTGCGCCTTGTTTTCCTTTGTTTGTTTGTTATTCTCAACAGGTTGGTAGCTTAAAAGTGAGAATGATCTGTGAAGTGACATAATGTGTTTAAACAAATTTAAAGTTGGGGCAGTTCAAAGTTTAATCCCTGTTCAAAGTTTGATCATAGTTCAAAGTTTATTCCACTTAATTTGGCAGTCCAAGTCAAAATGATTAAAGTTAGTTAACACTCTCAAGTGTCAGCATGTCCAAGGCCTAAGTCGTATCTCGGCTACAACCTAAAAAAAAGAAAGGCTAAGTCTGAAGTTGGCCAAAATCATAGCAATTCGATTCGGCAAGCTTGGTTAAATGCTTAAGTGCTAACTCGGTTATGCCTTAAGAATCTCCCACACATTAATGTAGGGTTCCTACTCCTTTAACTCGGCAGTTCCCTAGGTCGCAAGAGAGAGGTGGGGAAGCAGGCCCTGATTCAAAAGGAAAAAGTTTCTCCAAGCATTAACTCGGTCGCGGTTCAAGCCTTAAAAGTTAGGTCGGTAGGTTTCCCTATGTGTTGGCTCGGCCCCGACCTAAAGCTTACATCCCCCAAATCAGATCGGCCATAAGAAAAGTCATTCAAGATCACTGGGTCGCATCTAAACAAATACCTCACTCCACTCAACCCATGAGCCCGCTAACCGCTCCTCCACCAGCAAAAACCCCTATTCCATTCATACCATCACCTGCTGCCGGACCATCCACTAAATCAGTTCGAAGTTATCACAAATTTGTCGCATGGTAATCTCAAACGGTTAGCCTAAGACGACGAGCCACTTTCATTACTTCATCGAACTTTTAATCGAGCAACCTAAGTTTCATTATCGGCAAATATGATGGAATTCGTGATGAAGCATCATGCAAGGAGGCCGTTTGAATTCAAGCGATAAAGTTTGAGAACCGATGGTAATCTACAATCGAGAAAGGTGGAATCACTTACGCAATGTGTAGCAGAAGTTATCGATGATCAATTGAATAAAATCGCCTTTAAGGATCTGACAGTGCTTTAATGGCGGAATTGAGCAAGAGGTTAAATGAAGAAGGAGGAAGAAGAGAGCTAATTTATAACTCACGGTGAAGGATTATGAAACGACGCTAATCGGTAGGTCGTACGCAATCTACCGACTTAAGGGAAGCCGAGCTAAGATATTTCGAAGCACACGACTTAAGCCTAAGGCGTATACTTCGAGGGGCAAATGTTAACCCTATCTCGGTTACGACTCAGCAGGTATGTGGAGATGGCGCCGACCTAACTGATTAGCAAGATGGCCGACCTAATTCGATACCGACTTAACTGGTTAAGAAAGCGTACCGACTTAACGCTGCAAAGAGATTCAGACCTAAGGTTTGAAGTAACCCACCGTCTTAATATATTCACCGATCCAACATCTTAAGAGTGATGCCGACCCAAGAATGGCCGACCTAAATAGCTCAGGAGAGGTCCCGACTTAACTCTCAAGAGACGTACCGACCTAATGGTTAAAGGGAAATCCCGACCTAGAGACTTACATAGCCTACCGACTTGACATGCTACCGATCTAACTACGATGAATCGTAACCGACCCAGGGAGATGAAGGGTGAAACGGTGCAACCATTTAACACGTAGCACGTTAGACCGACGGCGACTTAGTCTAAGTCGGAAACGACTTAGGACTTGTGTGAATCCATCGAAGACAGGTAAACACGGCTTGACCATATCAGGGCTCTTATAGGTCGGCCACGACTTAACTGGGTCGGTGAGGAGTTAAGACCGAGCTTAGGTCCAAAATCTTTGCCTATAAATACCAACCTACCTCCAACATTCGAGGGACTTTTGGTCAATCAATTTCAAGCACCATTACTCTGCCGAATTCCAGACTACTTCAACACTTAAAGCTTTTGAGATTCAAAGAACGTCTAAAAGAACTTCATGAAGAAATCGTCTACATCCACCATGGATTTGAAGATTTTAGTCAACATCGAAGTTTGAGCTACTTGTTCTAAGTCTTTTGTAATTCAAAGTGTGTTGTACTTGAGAAGATTTGTATCAACTTGTAACGTGATCATCAATAAAAGTACTTAAAGTGGACGTAGGCTATACCCATAAGCCGAACCACTATAAAATTGCTGTTGTTTACTGCTTTTCCGCTATTACTTGCTTATAATTCTTTCCCGATCTATCGGGTGGTGCTTTCACAACTATACTTCACACACCGGGGTGTTAGCGTTCAAATTTAAGCGTTAACAATACTGAATTTAAATTATGTTGTTTACATAATTAAATAATGATATTAAATTAATTAAATAATATAAATCATTTTTTCTATTTTGTTCCTGAGCATTAATGGAAGTTGTGTGTCACAAAAGAAATTATACACACACATATACATATAATACAACCATTCTAATTGTGATGATATATCGATATACTAAAATCGTCACCTAATAAACAAAGCTATATATAATCTATAAACCATCTAGACATTAAATTATAATTGCAGATCAGAAATTACCTTATCTCCAAAGCCTATTGTACACCTTTAACTATGAGATCAACTCCTTGATCTAGTTTCCAATCCAACAATGTGTTAGCTTCTGAACTGACGACCACCAACTATCGAATAACAATTTGATTTGAGCTTGAATAATGGAGGAGAAGGAGTGATGAATTCAGCAAAAAATAAAGGGAATTTGAGGCTTCAAAAATTGGTGAATTAATAAAGGTAGTGATGCTTATATAGAGAAATGAATAGAGAGATAAGTTAGGATCCAGATCCACTTTTCTCTCTTACCTATTCTCTTTCATTTTCTTATCAAAACACCTAGCCTAATCCCCCGCCCCTACTTGGTTCTTTGCATGGCCAAACTTCCTCTTACTATATAGGCTTCAAACCATTTAATAATATTTGTTCATCAAATCACAATAAAAATTTATAACTAATATTTCATGAATATTAATTAATGTAATTAATTTATAACAATTACAAATTAATTAAATCGTTTGGTCAAAGGAGTATTCAACGCTTCGGTTATTTGATCTGTTAGGTATAAATTTGGTTAACGATTAATATCTAGCTATTTAAATATTAACATTCACATGTCACTTAGCAGGTGCTGTGACATTTTAGCCAAATTTATCACTTACTTTGTTTTAGTAAAATCCAATTTTACATTGTTAAGCGTTACTCGGTTGTAACTATAATTTACACCAATTTCTTCGTCAAAACTATATCACTTTGAACTCATGGAATTTGGTAATGGTTAAAATTCCAATATCATCCATATTTAACTCTATAATCCAAATACAAATTCTTTGATTCAATAATAATAATAATTATTAACCAAACTACCGTGGTCAAATTTTTTTGACTTGAGTTGACCGAGACACTAACCCCATATAACCGACGAGACGAATTCTCTATTGAATAGTGTTTCACTACTAATACTTCCGCTCGACTCAATTATAGTCACTTGATGGATTCCATGCCATGCTTTTTCTATAACCAAAGCAGAGATTTCATATTAAAGATCGATAAAATTCTCAAGTCAAAAGAACTGTGCAAATTAGTCACTTTGATATTTTCTATTTGACTATAATTATATTAACTAATAAAAAACTATCAACTAAGTCATTCCATAGTTATCAAATAACTATTAGTACATATCCTTTAGGTGCCCCCAACAGTCATGGGTAGTATACCATCCAACATTTGGAGAGCTTTGCATACTCTATTATCAAAGGGCATCGACTACTAGTCTCAATGTATCTTAACTAGGAATATTTAAAATGATCCGTTTATTATATTGTGATACGATACTCATAATTACAACTATTTGTAGTTACTATCACAAACACACCGTTTATGGATTTTTAGTTAAATATACTTTAATTAGATATTTAATTATTTATGCATTATAACAAATATATAACAGAAAGAAAAAACACCTCTATTACGAACGAGAATTGACTACAAAGTTAACTAATTTACAATAAATTATATAATTTCCCCTAGGGCATACCTTTAACTTTATTAACATACACATATGTGCAACAAAATATAATACAAGTAAAATATGTATATGTATGTGTGTATTATAAAAAATTAATTGTAAATAATTTATATAAAGCATTTATGAAATACGCACACATACATATATATATATATAATTGTTTATAACACATTACAATAAATATATAATAGAAGAAAAACACCTTTATTACGAACGGCAATTGACTACGGAGTTAATTCATTTATAAAAAATTACAGAACCCCTAACTTTATTAACGTACACATACGTGCATCAAAATATAATACAAGTAAAATACTTATATAAATAAATATATAAATATAATAACGAATTAATTGTAAATAGTTTATATTAAGAATTTATGAAACACCCGCACACATGCATGCATATATATATGTATACATACATACATACACATACATACATACATACATACATATATATATATATATTATAAAATCATAAAATTATATTTTGAATATTAGTATATAAAACTAATTTTAATCATAATTTGATCCGAATTTTTTTAGTCAAAGATTATTATATGAATATATATATAAACCCAGTTAATTATAAATATTTATTAATGTAATTAATAATAATAAAATTAGATAAAAAGTACGCTTTCAATATTTTTTCAGCTTTGTTATTTTTGCGTAATTTTTTGTAACAATTATTTTATTATTTAAAAGCGGTATAGAATTCTTTTAAAAAATTAATTTTTTTTGAAAACAAAAGGTTTAAAATATTTTGAACAAAATCTTTATAAAAAATTTTATTAATTTTTATTTGTAGATGTGTGTGTGTTATTTGTATAGTCTATATTGAATTAAATATACGATTAAAATATATGTAAAATATGTACCAAAAATCTATATATATAGCCAAAAGCGTTTTATTTATAAGATATCATACTTTATATGATATTAAACCATTTAAATGATATTCAACCATTTAAATATAGCTTAATTAACTAGAACCATTTAACAACATTATATTATTAAAAAAATGATTTTTTATTTTATTTTAGGCCAAGAGCAATAGGCAAGCATTAATATATAAAAAAAATTATGCACACATACATATATATAACCATCAATATATTTGCAGATTCATGGTATCAATTTCTAACCAAGCTAGCATATGAGATGAATGAGCATATTAGACCTTATAAACAAGTAAAATTACCTTTCACAAAAGCCTAATTGTACGCATCTTGAAGCGAACAATCTAACTCCCTAAAGTGAATCCCATATCCAGAAGTTGTTAGCTTCTCGAACACAACTACTACCGATGATCGAATCGACTATAGTTTAATGTTAGAAACACTTGAAAAGATGGAGGGTATAGGTAGAATTTTCGACCAGCAAAGGAGATGAAGAAGAGGCTTAAAAATCCAAATAGAAAATGAAATGTTGGAATGTTTAAACAAGAGAGAGTCTAAGAAGTAAAAGGGGGATACAGATCCACTTTTCTCTTAGTCTTTCTTTATTTTTGAATTAAAAATCCAAACCTCTAATACCTTCATTTTGGCCAACCTACCCCTACAAGATCACAGTTGAAAGTTCAAGCCCCATCATGGGCCTTTAGACCAATCCAAGACCTGCTACGTTTAAATCCAATTTAAGCGAACACTGTATATTGATCAATATATTTATAACTATTATAAATAAACTATTTTGACATTGTTCAACGCATCAAATAAAATTTTAAATTAATATTTCATAAGTATTAATTAATTTATAATAATTACAAATTAATTAAATCAGATGGAAAATGGAATATTCAACGTTTTGGCTGTGTCACTCTTAGGTGTAAATTTGAGCAGCGATTAATATCAAACAATTTGAATTTTAATGTTCATACGTCACTTAGCAGGTGGTGTGACATCATGACCAAATTAATGGCTTATTTTGTTTTGGTAAAATCTAGTATCACTTTATTAAACATTGCTCGATTGTGATAATTATTTACACCTGTTCTCCTCATCAAAACTACATCACTTTGGACTTACGGGATTTAGTAAGGGTCAAAATTCAAATCTCATCTGTATTTAAATCTATAATCACAACACAAAGTCTTTGGTAAACAATTATTATTAATCGAACTACTATGGCTAAAGACTTTGACTTTTAGTTGACTTCCCTTAACCATGAAACAAAACCTCATATAACCGAGGAGACGAATCCTCTCTTGAATAGTATTTCACTTCTAATGCTTTCACTCCCAAATTAGTCATTCGACAGATGCCATGACGCTATTTAACTAATTAAAGTGGATCATCCACACTGAAAATCAACAAATTCTCAAGTCAAGGGAACTGTGTAATTTTATCACATCGATATTTTTGTTTGACCATAATTATATTAACCAACAAAAAACTATTGAGCGAGTCATTCCACAATTATCCAATAACTATCAGTACATAACCTCTTGTGCCTCCAACAGTCATGAGTAATACACTACCCAACATTTCAAGAGCGTTACATACTCTAATCTCAACAGGTGCGTCGATATCCAATCTTGATACATCTTGACTAGGAATATTTTAAATGGTATTTCTAGTTTTATTGTGATAAATTACTCATAGTTACAACAATTTGTAACTACCACCACAAAACATTCCTTCTATGAATTTTCTATTAAATAAATTATTTATTAAATTAGTTAATTAATATGATTCATTTTATCAAGTATATAATAGAAAGAAAACGTCTTTTTTCTAACAAGATTGGTTATCGAGTTAGATATATGTAACAATTACATAATTGCCCCTATCACATACCCCCAACTCTTCAATCTTCCGCTTGGACTTGGGGTTAATAATAAATCTATATCCCATCCCATCAATTGGTTTAATGAGAACTGATCAAATTCGACCCTTCATGAATTGGTATATTATGTTTGTTTAATTATCTATTATGTCGATCATCTCTCTCTGATGCTGATAAAGTACTTTTAATTATGTGGAACTATTCATAGTATATTTCTCAACTTCTAGGATGCTCTTATCATTACATTGTTATAATATAATAATAATAATCCATTATTCTTAATATTTGGAAACACCCCTAGCTCAGTTTCAAATTTGTGCATTTATATTTATATATTGCTTTTATTGCAACGCTGTTCAAAGCGATATACTTAACCTTTCATTGCATCAGCCATAATGTGTCGTTCGGAACCTTTAGCTTCTTAGTTGAGGTTTGAGTATGAATTTAATAGTGGCATATTATGCTCGATAACACTTATAAAGTTTAAGTCTGAACATTCCTTCCTAAGGAGTTCATTGTTTCTACCAACAATTCTCTGTTATTTTGTAAATACTTGAGAAACCTACAAAAAACCATTTAATGATCTTAATTTGGATTTGATATTTGCTTCATGCATCAAATACATAAGAAAATTACGGAATTGTAGACAATGCAACATGCTAACAATAAGTAGCATGTTGTTTATGTAACGACCCAAACTTTTAGCCATCGGATATTAGGAAATTAACTAATTTTAAATTTTTAGAATATAAATTTTTCGAATAGATGAATTTTTTGATATTTAAAATATTTGAATCTATATATTGATTAAAACTATATTTTAAATTTCTGGATTGATAAGTTTTATTGATATATGTATATAAACTCCACCATTTAAAAATTTAAAGATAGAATGTCCATATATAAGTCTATACAAGTTTTATGATGTGTGTGTGTATATAAGTATATAAGTACATATATGTGCCCATATGAAGTAACGTATATGTAAATAGGGAATAACGTGCATATATATATATATATATATATATATATATGATGACAAAATATACATAAGTATAGGTATATGTATATATATGATATGGAATAGTGAATATGTAAAATGTAAATAAATGTGTAAAAAGATATATACAAAGAAGTACAAACTTTATGATCACAAATAAATGTATATATGTAAATATATGTGTGTATATACACACACAAACACAATTATAATAAAAAAAGTAGATGAATGCATATCCGCATATAAATGTATGTATAAAACATGAGGGAACATCATGATGGCAAAAATCAACTTCAAGCACAAAATAAATCCAATCACACACAAAATATCACATATTTTATTTAATTAAATTAGCCTCCATATGAAATCAAATCATGAAACCTAAAAAAAAAATAAGTGAAAATGTGGAAGCCTGTACATATCCATGTTTTACTTCACTATCTTCCATTCTTCATATATATACGGCCTCATGTTCTCTTGTTCAGTTATATATGGATATATATATATATATATAATAAAGGAAATAAGAAAAGAATCTACGTTTAAGCTAGAGCAAAAGAAGAGAGAAGCAACAAATCATCATCTTTGTAAAACAGTGAGCAAACATAAGACCTTACTTGTTGTATATAAAGTATGCATATGTATGTTTGGGAAATTTGGGTAAACCCTTTTATTTGCCAAGTAACCATATGTTGATAAGTCTTCTATGCACGATATGTATGTATTAAGTAGGAAGATACAACCTATTACTTGAACAACTCCTCTATTCTTTGAAAAAAGAAAGATAAATACAACTTGCAAACTTTAAAAATCTTTATCTCCTTATCTAATTAGTTTTAGGCTCTTACTCCAAAAGGAAGCTTATTTGTTTTTTTATGTTGTTTACTTTAAAAATCATTTCGTTATTTATCATGTAGTATAAAGGAAGAAAAGGGCATTTTACTGTAAAGAACCCATAAATGGTAAAAAAAAATCAAATGTCACAATTAACTCTCTTAATCATATGAATGTGTTCATCTTCGAAAATAGCGATTTTAGGTGGTAGTTTGATGTTTTTTATTCCCCTATCGAGTGGGTGGGATGGGGATGACCAAAAATTGGGTTTTGGTCGATTCCAAGCAGCCATAGCGATTTAGGAGTTCATCATTGGTCATGGAGGAGATTCAGGTGATGGGTAACTCATGAAAAATGGTAAGAAATTTTTTAGACATGTGTGGTGGCCAGGCAAGTTAGGATTAGGGTTTTAGGCCATGCGTATTTGGTTTCGGTTCTTGATCATTAGTGACGCCGAGGGGGTGTAGTAGGCGGGTGGTCCTGGGGGAATGGGAAGAGGATGCAACAGGGAAGCTTGGGAGATCTTTGGCGGCGATCAATGGGGTTTGGTATCATGGGAAGGCGGTTATCTGGGCTTTTCTTTGTTTGGGTGGTCGAGTATTTCGAATTTCAAACTGAGATGGTACCACATAGGTACGATGGTCGAGCGTGTGGTAGTGGTAGAGGGTGGCTTACGTAGATGGTTAGCAATGGGTGTAGTCGACCAGAGGTTATGTGCACGTGCACGTTGTTGTGCGCAGGTACGGGAAAATAAGGAGAAGAAAAGAAGGAGGAGAATGTGAT
This sequence comes from Allium cepa, assembly GCA_030765085.1. Classification (NCBI taxonomy): domain Eukaryota; kingdom Viridiplantae; phylum Streptophyta; class Magnoliopsida; order Asparagales; family Amaryllidaceae; genus Allium; species Allium cepa. The sequence goes on from CM060938.1 coordinate 851,464,060, forward strand.
TGGAGTTTGGGCCTGTTGTTTTGCGGGCAAGAAAGAGAAAAAAAAGGTATAGGCCAATTTCTTAAGAAATATAAAAATAATGTGAAGGGGATGGAAGTTTTGGGCCTGGTCGATCTGGTGGGCATTTGTTTTGAAAGAAGTATTTAAGTAAGTTTGTATATAAATCCCATAACTTTAAAACTTAATTCCCTTTCATTTAAAAAAAACCAACGTGATAACTTTTGTGTTCTAAATCCTATCAGCAAATACTACAGTCTAAAATTAATATTGTTAATTTTCGATAATATAACGTTAATTATCTTATAATAATTAAGGTGAGTTATTAATTAAAATCTTAACTAATTAAATCTTATGTTAATTAATAAATAGTTAGAAGTCTTATGGTTAAAATCTTATGTTAGTTAATAAATTAGCTATCATGCGGATAATTGTCTTATTTGATTTAACCTCAAGACGATAAATTAGTTATGTAATAGATTGTTTAGTCCAAATTAACTAATGATAAATTATTTTATAGTTTGTTTAATTTATAAGTAATTTGGATTAATAATATAAACGAATGTGGTTGATTAAAATTAATTAAATTTTGACTTATGAATTGTTTTATTATTAGTTATTAAACGTTAATTTAGTCAATGATTTATGCTTTGGTTATTGCTCTTGAATATTTTTTTCAATTATTCTTGTTTGTGCCATTAAGTGGCCCGGCAAGTTAAAATAGTTTGAGCAAAACATTGATACATTTTATTGGAATAAACATATTTAACAAGTTTTACCATTTAAAATAAGTATGGTACTTAGACATTATTATAATATTACCGGATTTCCTGAAATGTTTCGGCTATCGCAAGATAAAATACCATCATGTATATGTGACGCGGTCTTACGAGTTACCTTTGTTTTTCAAAGGATTTTGATAACTTAAATATTTTAAATTAAGTGTGTTTACTCACGCTGGTTTCCAGCTCTAACGACCCTGACTCGACCTTCGAAAATCGGCACCGAATACGACACTTGTATTCAAATGCCGATCCAAATGTCGAATCTGATTCGCCGGAGCTTATAACACATTAAGTACAACACAACGGAAGATGAAATAATACATTTGATATACAACAGCTGATATAATAGAATACAACAAATGATACAATAGATATTAATATACATCAGAGATATGATACAGGACAATAGCAGCCGAAAGAAAAGATAACACTAGCAGTGGAACAATATCTCCAATATGGTCTTCAAGAAAGAACTTCGGTATTGGTAATCTCCATCTCCAAGGCAACAATCCAGAAATAACTCGATCTCCCAATCAAGATGAAGTGAAGCAACTCGATCCAAATGCGATTGCCAAATCCTAAGGCTGGAAGCTATCGAATCTACACCTACTATTCGATTATCTGAAAAAACCCAACTCTAGACTGCCCGTGTGGGAAAATAGTGGGCACCCAGAGTTTAGGAAATGAACAATAAACTCCAGGTCAGTCGTGGGACTGGTATGAGCAAACGAAACAGTTTTCTATCTTTAAAACAAACAACAAAGGAATTTAAAATAAATCCGCAATGCCTTTTGGAAAATGAAACTACCATAAGGCCTTCCGCCACACAAACAATGCAAACGCAGAATTGGAGGAGATTTCTCCTTATGATAGTCAAATATGTTTGATACGAGAAAATTTCTTTGATATTATTACTAGTGCATAGTGTAGAAAAACCATTTCGAAAGTATAACATAAATCCTAGCCGGCATAGGCATTTCGCACTTATGCCTCCTATAGCTACCATGTTCAATAGCAGGTTACCACCACATTCCATGGCAGGTTATACAACTAAAACCGTACAGGGCGTGTATTGTTTTGATTGGATTTCCAACAAATGGCCAGGCTAAGGAACTTCCTACTGCCACATGGGTACGCCTCTGCGGGACGTCCTGAGAGCTTAACCAGCTCTCTACCAACACAAGGCCGGGTTACCTCTGTAACTAGGTAATTACTACACGAGCGTGCCATCCCCCGGTCCTTTGGGATCTTTATCCGAGCGCTCGACACCAACAACCACAAAGCAATCACAAAGTAATAGATCTGCAGTATCCACATTAGTGAAGTATCTGGGCTCCATACCATGATACCACCCTTTTCCAGAAGGGAATGACAAACCCTAAAGGGAGCGACCCTCGTAACCTTGCCGCGTCTTTCCTGTTTTGACCATTTCCGAGGTGTGAGGTCCTGATGTAGTCTCGTCCACAAAGCTACGCTTTATACAAAAGCCATGCTTTGATCAACAAATGATACACAGCAGCACTCAGCATGCCACGCTACCAAATTTGGGAGTATATCACTGATAACCATCAACTACATAACCTCTGAGCTCGTACGTCTCAGAGAAGGGTACTAAGCTAAGACAATAAATTCTCCGCCACCAAGCAGAAATGTATTTGATAGAGATCAGATTAATATCTCAAAGTGTAACGTCGGACATACAACCATACAAGTCTGTTTCGGGTTCGAACAGAACCGAAGGCACATCCGAAGAAGCCCTTGCAAATCTGGGTATCCACAATCCCGATCGGACTTCCCATCACTTAGGGAGAACTATATACTAGAGCAACTCAGTGCAGAGTCAATCGACAGGTTATCCTATCGTTCTCGAAGACACCCGTCTTCAACACCAGTCTTCAAATTCAATCCATTACGTCGTATCACTATTCGAAATGGGTTATATGACACAAGGTCCTCTCCTGGCTAAACCAAATAGTGAGCGCAATAAAAATATATGGATATAGGATTTTAGTTAAGTGTCAACCTAAAAATCCAAAGCTTTTCTTTTAAATGGTTAAACAAATTACCATTTCAAATCTTTTAACAAAAAGATTCATTTCATAAAGTCCACCTAGTTTCACAAAGATCTATTCATAGATTTCAAAATGATTTCCATTCCAAGTTGGATTAACTCAATTGAACCTTTAAATTAAAGATTTAACTTATTGCATTCAAACCCATTTCCAAAGATTTATCCATAACTTGGAAAACTATTTTTATTTCAAAATTGAATTCCTTTTAACACAAGTTGGAGGTTCATTTTTTAAGTGAAAGCTTTTATTATTTGGAAACAACCAGTTTTTGTTTCAGAAAAATCCAGTTATATTTATACAAGTCAAAATCTTGGTTAAATTCAAATTCCCAAAACAACACTTGAAAATGGTTTAAAAACCCATACAAACACATTTATAAGTTGAATAACCTTTTTAAACTAGAGTTTCCAAATCATAGAATTCGATTTCAAATATTGAATTCAAATTTAAATTAAATTATTTAAATTTCAAAAATCAGTCAAGTTATTCAAATAACTTTCATTTTTGAAATCCATTTTCAAAAGCTTTCAATTCTAATTCCAAAACTATTTTGGATTCAAAAATTCAAACTTAAAAACTATTTCAAAATTTGTGACTTAACCAATTTCCCTGTGCGACCCATATTTGTGTGTGTATAAGTGTGGTCCAGGGGGTTTTACACAATAAAAGTGCCACATCAATCAGCACAGATTCAGTATATCGATAAGCGGTATAACCCATAACGGTTATCTTTATACATAGATTCATAGATAAAATAAATTATCAATCACAAAGATTCATCATTATGATTCGATGTGGGTTTCGGATAACCAACTGGAATCCGACTCTCTGTCGCGTCGAAATTCAAATGTCGTTTTACGGGTCAAGGGGTTTTCATATTCATACAACAGCACATTCATCACAAATATAGGAGCTCAGCACAAAGCAGCAGATACCATCACATCACATATCAATCCATCACACAGCATTCAAATTCAAACATCTTCGATTAAGGTGAATAAATCGTATGGTTTTAAATCTATTACTCACATAATTACTTTCATTAGTAATCTTTAATCAATGATTAATTATCATTAACTACAATTGATTAAGTCTTAACCACCTACATTAATTAATCATTTCTTTAATTAATTATCTTAATTAATTAACCCTAATCGTAATTAATTAAACCTTAATTACTTTTATTAATTAACCTTTAATTAATTACATTAATTAATAAATCCTTAATGATTAATTAAATCTTAATTACAATTAATTATCCTTAATTGATTATTCTTAATTTAATTACCCTAATTAATTAACCACATTAATTAATTATGCTTTGAAGTAATTAACCCTTAATATTTGATTAATCAATCTTTAATCTTTAATTATCTATTCTTAATTGCTTTCACTATGTAATTATTATTTTTATTTAATCATTCATTAATTACTTGATTAATTAACTTGAATTATTAACTAATTTTTTAATTATAATTAATTTCATTAAGTAATTCACTTCTAATAATAATTTCCCTTCAACAAATATGTTAACTTAAACTTTGAAAATTAATTAACCATTTTAAAACATCCTTTATAATAATTATTTCTTTATACATTATTAAGAAGATAACCTTCAAATTAAAGCTAATTTATTTTAAACCCTTTAAATTTAGGTTAATTAAAACAATTTATTTAAAACCCTCCTTAACTTATTTTAAAACTTAGGAAACGTTAAACATTGAAAGAAAATTAATTTAACAAATTTTATTTTCAAAAACTTGAATTTCCTTAAACTTCAAACTGTTTTGCATGCTAACTCAAGAAAATTCCTGGATGCTTCGAGTTGAACCCGAGCAAAACGCCCTACTGCTTCGGGTTCTCCCAAAAGTTAACCCGTGAGCACGCTTTAATTTTAACTTAAAAATTTTCTAAGTACCTACCCTACTTAACCAAAACACTGACTCGAGCCTTACTTCTAGTCAAACACGATTCAGCACGAACGAACTCCCGAGCTACTCCACATCTCCTCCTTCCTTCACAATTTTCCAGAAGATAATGTGCACGGTGAAGAACGTGCACATGCACCAGGGCTCTGATCAACTCCAGCCATCCATGATGGCTTCATCACTTCGGAAACCATCACCACACCCACCCACATCATCAGATAGTCACCATGGCCTCGAAATCCAAATTGAGGCTCAAAACCCAAACCTGAAACAAGCTGGAACCAACTCCTCAAAACCTAGCAACGCCTTGCCCAAGCATCTCCGACCACCAGATCGACCGAGACTACAGCCACGTCTTCGAACACACTCCCTCTTCCATTTCCCTGAGTTCAGGCAAACTCGATTCACCATAGGCCTCGTGACGATCGAACAACTTGACCTATTTACGAGATAGAACTCGTCACCGCCGCTTCCACGATCAACTGCTCGCCACCACAGTATTTTCCCCAGACCCGCCGTTCGTCCCTCCATTACCAGCCAAAGCCCCGACCATCACGAGACAGTAGATCGCCAGAAATTGCCAAAATACAATTTTCTGTTCATTCTAAGAATTCTCGACATCAAATTGCTTAAAAATCCCGAGACATGTATCTAAATTCATAAATTCGTGATGCGAACTTGATTTTACAATCAAATCTTGAAGTTAAGGTTATTGAATTTTCTGATATACTATGATCTACTGTGAATTACCTTTTCTCACAAAATTTATTCAATAATTTTTCTTGAAATTATTTTTAAAAATAATCTTACATTCAAACCATCATTCTATCTTCAATGATCTTATTTTAATATTGAATATATAAAGAGCAGTTAAAATTTGTTTATTTGGGTTTGAGGTTGTAGAACAACAGAGAGTTGTTCATGTGTAAGCACAAACATGACCACAGCACTTCACACACATACATGCAAATATATCCATACGATTTCAAAATCATATATTTCAAACACAATCTAAACATTCAAAAGATAGAACATGTCAAGCTTGCTCACTTGGATTTGCAGCAGAGACAAAGAACAGAGAAGTGTTTTGAGCCTGGGAAGAAAGATTTTGAGCCTGGAAACTTTTATTTTTGTTTAGCCTGCCCTGAAGCTTTGAATCTGGACTTGTAATTAAAAAATTTTGCTCATTCACTCCTATATTTTATCACTTGATTCATCAATAACAACAAATTTTAGTTTTACTTACAATTTTGAATTCCTTATGCAAAAAAATCACAGTCTGCATTTGCAACCAGAGCTTGAATTTCTTTTTTATCTTTGAACTGGATTTTTTTTTCTTGCAACTAATTAAATTTATTGATTGGATTCTTATTTACTACTGATTAACAACATTAAATTTAAATCTTTTAAAAGAATTTTACTTAACTTAATTCATTTCAGAGATTCTTGCACTGCTCTGGCCAAAAGAACTGCAGCTCTGTTTCTTTTTTTCTGTAATTCTTGAATTTGTTTTATGTTAAAAACTTGATTTTGAAACCATAGATTTATTAAACTATAAAGTAAAAATTTACCTGAGATATAGAATCATAAACTACTGCTTGACCATGTTGCTCTTGAACACTTTGTTTCAGATTTGAGGAGATAATGGCAGTCCCTTTTTCTGATTTTCTTTCTTTTTTTTCTATATCTTTTTCTTTGGTGTTGTAGTTTTGAGATACTCAATCTTTGATACTGTTGTTTTAGATTTCTGAAAATTTAAATAATTTTATATGGGGAAGTGAAGAGTTTTTTTGTAATTTTTTATTTAATTATTTTATTTAAACAATGATGTTGAATGCCATTTGTAAGAAATCATCATGATATTCCCATGTAATTGTTTACTTCTTTACTCCACCTACTTGTGTATGTTTATCATTTGAAGTTTTCAAAGACAAAAGAATGTTTATAAAAAAAATTTTATATCATATTTGTTTTACAATTAATTATATCCCCTTATTCATTTATGTGTATGTATATACATATACAACGTTAAAAGAATTTAACCAATATTTCATCATATACACTATTCCTTAATATTTTTAAATGCCACTTATTTTTTAGAACATTTATTTTAAATTTAAATTCAATTTTCAATTCAAATTTGAAATATAACCAATTTTTTTTTGGCAAAGCCGACGAGGTTAAATGGACCCCGACCATATATTGCTACACCATATAGAACAACACATTTACAACAAGGGGAAGAAAGAGAACAGAGGGAACTTGGCGCAGCAAGCACAGGGAATACAAAGAACAGAACATAAAACAAAAGATCACTAACAGTTCAAAACAAAAGATGCACGTATACCTGGGTCAATAGCAAACGTTAACTGACCCAAAGAATCCCTAATTTCATCCATAATCCACTTCTTGAAGCTGACATCATTTTTGGCATTAGAAGCATCAAAAATTCTACAGTTTCTCTCTCTCCAAACCGAGCTAATAAAGCTTTTCAACACCACTCCAAAAACCCTCTCTCCATCCTCTTTAATTCCAAACCTCGCGTATATCCTCCTCCATTCCAGCAGATTATTATGAGAGACATTACTCCTTTTTAGCTTCCCCATCACCGTTATCCAAACTTGTTTAATAAAGGAACATTCGAAATATAAATGGTCAACAGTTTCAGGCATAGTGCAACAGAACTTACAGTTGATGCTAATGTTCATACCCAAGCTAGCAAGCTTCGCACTAGTTAATATCGCACTGTTAAGGACCTTCCACAGAGTGAAGTCGTGCCTCATACTACTATCCCTTCCCCACGTACGCTTCCACCATCTCCATTTAGGGCGAGTTTTATTTCTCATCAGCATTTCATACGCCACACCAATTTTGAATGATGCCTTTCCATCCCCCCACACCATCCTCATAGCATCAGCGCTAATAGGAGTAAAACCTCTTATCTTGTTCCAGATTAGCTGCAGACGCTGATTCGAATATGAATTACGTGAAGTTTGAATGTTATGCAGTAAATCCCTGACCATAGAAGCCGAGTGAACACCAGACTGCTGCACTTCATCATATGTTAGTTGCTGCCGTATAATATACCCAGTTTCTAACCACGGATCATCCCAGAATTTCACCCTATACCTCGGATTGGTATTCATTTGAATTAGTGGAAGGAACATGTCCTTTAATTTAAATATACATTGCCATGTCCAACTTAAATTCTGAGGTTTAGACATGCACCATAAACTTCTCCCCTTGATAACATTCTTTTCAGACCAATTTGCCCACAAGCTATCGGTGCAGTTATAAAATGTATCAATGTGCTTGGCAAAAGCAGCCTTGTTCCACTGCGTTAAGTTGTGAACACCCAGCCCTCCTTTATCCAAAGGCCTTTCAATATTATCAAATTTGATAGGAGCAATGTATCTGCCAGTCCCTTTGCCTTTCCATAAATATCTCATGAACGCGCTCCTAATCATATTAATCAACTTGAAGGGTAGAATAAAGGTTCTAGCCCAATAAACTTGCATAGAGAATATCACCGATTTTATGAGAGTGACTGAGCATCATGGATGTCCAACAGCTAATCCTGGCAGTAATCTTCTCAAAAAGAGGGAGACATTGGGTTGTAGTGATCTTCGAAGTAGTTAGAGGGAGACCCAAGTAAGTGATAGTGTTTTGATTTTGAGTCAACCCAGTGATTTGAGAAATGAGATTACCTTGATCATTACTAACACCAGCAGTGATGATGTCAGATTTTTGCATATTCACTTTAAGCCCTGTCATAGCGTAGAATTCATCAAGAGCATGCATTATGTTGGTGAGGGTAGATATTTCAGGAGTGCAAAAAACAACCAGATCATCTGCAAACATAAGAGCAGAGATCCGTGGTTCATTGCATTGCGGATGGAGCTTGTATTTACCCTGAGAGATGAGCCTGTCGAACATTCTCGTAAGGAGCTCCATAACAAGAATAAATATGTAGGCAGATAGCGGATCCCCCTGCCTGATCCCTTGCTTACTGACAAAGAAGCCCTCATTCTTGCCATTAATATTGATAGAAAAGGTAGCTGAAGAGATGCATTCATAGATCCATGCTATGATGTGTGGTGGGAAGTTCATGTACCCCATGATCCTCACAATACTATTCCACTGCAGCGTGTCAAAAGCTTTCATAATGTCAAGCCTTAACATGGCTCTCGGAGTAACATTCTTGCGCTTATATCCCTTGATCAGCTCATGGGATAGCAGAACATGATCCAATATGTTCCTACCAGGTAAGAAAGCAGCCTGATTGGTGGAGACTAACGTAGGAAGAACATGCTTTAATCTAGAAGCGATGACTTTGGAGATACACTTGTAGATGGTGTTACAACAGGAGATGGGACGATAATCATTCACACAGTGAGCATTCTTGGTCTTGGGGATGAGTGTAATGTTAGTATAGTTAAAAGATCTGTATATCTTGCTTTTTTTGAAGAACAGAAGAATAGCGTTGATCACATCATCAGAGATAATGGACCAACAAGTGGTGTAGAATAGTGCATTCAGACCATCAGGGCCACCACACGAATCTTTGTTTAAAGCAAACATAGCATGCTTAATTTCATCCGGGGATACTTCATTGCATAGAAAAGAATAATCATTATGGTTTAGTCTAGGAAGAATATCACCGGGTATTAGATCAATGCTAGGCAAGAAATTATTCACATTGCCATACATGTCAGAGAAGTGACTAACAACAGCTCCGTTGACTTCAACAGGAGTGGTATGCAGATTGCCAAGTGTGTCGTAGATAGTAGTAAAATTCTCTCTCATTTGCTTATTCTTAAGACTTGCGTGGAAGTAAGCACTATCTCTGTCTCCCTTTTCTCTCCATTTGATTCTCGACTTCTGTTTAATCATGTCATTCTCCTTACTTAAAGCTTGATAATATTGCTGTGAAAGTATGCTTTCAGATTCAGAAAGGTTAGCATTATTAGCAGAAGACAACGTAGCTGTCTGAACTTCAATTAATTTGCCTTTAAGCAGTGTGCTCATCTTGTCTCCGTGCCCAAAAATTTTGTAAGCCCATTGTTTTAAGACATATTACGTCTCCTTGATTTTTTCCTGCAAAACAAACAAATGATTTCCATTTTTAGTCTTTCTCCATGCTTCCAACACAGTAAGTTTAAAGTCCGGTTCATTAACCCAAGTATTAAAAAATTTAAAATTTGATTGTCCTCTCATGTCCGCATCACGAAGGTGGATGATTTGAGGAGAGTGGTCGGATAGGAGCGGAGGTGGCAGATGGTTGAAGAGGAGAGGCCATTTTGCTAATGCTCTCTGGTTGGAGAAAGTATGGTCAATAGTAGAAAAGGTCCTACATCCATGTCTCCGCTTATTGTTCCATGTATAATGCATTCCCACAGTCCTAACTTTAACAAGTTCAGCATCAACAAGAGTATCAACCAGAGGATTGATTTCACTAAGAGAAAGCGGGTTGCCGCCTGTTCTATCAGAGAGAGAGCAACAGCAGTTGAAATCCCCCAATATTAACCATGGATGCGTGGACTGTCGAAGAGATGGGATAACCTAAAGTAAGGAAGACCTAGTATTAGCCGTGTTATATGCATACACAAAGGAGACGTAGAAGGAGGTTTTATCAGTGAGGTCAGTGGCATGGCAATGAATTAGTTGAGGTGTGGATAGAATGGGAGTAAGATGGATCAGATTGGGATTGAATAGAACCAAAATTCTACCAAAAGGAGCTGCATTCAGATTGTGTATAAACTTCCACCTAGGTTTAATGTTCCTAGCTGCCTTGATAGTCAAGTCAAGATTCAACTTAGTTTCCAGAATAGCTATAATTGAAAGTTGATGCGTTGTGATTAATTGTCTGCATTGATCCTGCTTTATTGCATGGTGGGCACCACGGATATTCCACGCACCAATTCGTAACATCATTGGATAACACTTGCATTTAGCATCTCTATCTTCATACTCCTTGTCACAGCTTGCTTTGATGTCAAGTAGTAAGGAATAGCAGCTGAAAGAGGTGTTATGTCTTGATTCGGTGATTCTACATTTATTTGCTTGCCAATCTGAGCAGAAGAATGTGCTGTTGAATTAATTGGAGACTTTTCAACTGTAGAGATGGCTTTGAATGCCACTGGAGGTTTAATTTTGGAATAATAGTGTTGTTGTGGTGTGTTTGGAGTTGCATCATTGTATTGAGGAGTTTTTTCATCAGTTTGCATATTCAGATTCGCTGTGCATGTGTTGATGTGTACATCCACAATGTCAAGGTTATTTGAACTGTCTTTGGTACTTTTGATTTTATTCTTTCTGTTTTTCCTACCTCCCTTATTTTCACTGACACAAGTGCGACTTTCTACATTGTCTACATTATCGCCAGAATTATGACTTTGTTCCTTGTTCATCTCATGCTTACCATTCTTATTCCCTAGCCATGCCATGTTGCTGCTCCCATCCATTAAAGTTTGCTGAATCTGTGTTTCCTTTTGCTCTTCAGCTACTTTGCATTGTGCACTTTGATTCGCTGTGCATGTGCCGATGTGCACATCCACCTTTTGAAGGTTAACTGAAATGTCTTTTGTATTTTTAAATTTATTCTTTCTGTTTTTCCTACCTTCCATATCTTTGTCTTCATCTAATTCATTATCACTAGTCTGACTTTCACCATTGCTAACATTATCAACTGATTCAAGACTTTGTTCATTGTTCATCACTTGCTTACCATTGTTATTCCCATTTTTCAATATGTTACTGCCTCCATCCATTAAATTGGGATGTTTCTGTTTTTCTTGCTGTTCTTCAGCTGCTTTGCATTGTGTACTCTGACTTTTCTTGCTAACCTTCATACAATCTTCTAACATGTCATTAACATTCTCCTCTTCATCCAAGTTAACCAAAACAGCGAATTTGTTGAAGGATAAAGAATCATCTTCAGAAATAATGTTGGCTCTCCCTACTTCCTTTTCCTTGTCACTTACATTTCCTACAGTATCTTCCTTAAATATTGATTTTATTATGTCCTCCTCATTAGCATCATGCTTAATTTCTTCATCCTTTGTAACATCTTCATGTCTTATCATTTTTTCTCCTTCACTGCCGTTTTTCAAAATATTGCTTCCTTCTTTTTGTTCTTCTTTTTTACCTTTGACTTCAGTGTCCACTCTTTTCCTACTAACACGTTGCCATACTCTTATATTACGTTTCTGAACCTGTTTCATAGTTCTTCTAACTTGAGATGAGTTGTCTTTTGCCACAACTTTGTCTTTGTGTGCGATGCCGCTTGTTTCCTTTTTGTTCACATTCTGAATTTCTACCTTCCTTTCACAACTCTCGTCATTGTGACCAAATCTTTTGCACGTCACACAAACATCGGGCTTCCATAAGTATTGCACATAGATTTTTTGATACCCTCCTTCAACCAACTTCACTGTAAACTCATCAGGTAGTGCCTTGTTTGGTTTAATCTCCACCAAACATTTCGCATAGCTCAATCTATCCTGCTTTTCTGTCATTTCATCCATACACAGCATTTTCCCCAAATGGCTACATAGCCAATTAATTCCAAGTGGAGACCATGCATAAATAGGTAAGTTATACAGCTGTACCCAAACAGGAACCGCTGTTATTGATCCAGATACATTACTGATGGTTGAATCATATGGTTTGACTATGAATAGCTTATTCTGCATGATTATAGGATCACACTGTAGAATCTTCTCTCTATCATCAGCACATGTAAAATTAAACAAGAATACTACACCATCAGATTTAGCTGTCACCGAGCCTTTTAACTTCCATATCTTCTTGAGTTTAGAAATAACCGCTGTGTAAGATAACGGTTTATCAAGGAAGAAGCCAACAAGCGTGTCCTTCCATAACAACGTACCAGCATCAATTACTTCCGGCGTAGGAACTAACACTTCGTCCTCATACACTGGAGATAGGTGAACAGGGATGTACTTCCCAGAATTTTTGGGTATATGCTTGAACAAAGAAGTCCATGGCCGTTCACTGGGAGGGGGGCAAGGTGGAGCATTGATATGGGAAAGAGTATCTAAAGAAGGAGGCGCTGATGGTTTGGGGTCTGGGGGTACAAGGGGTGGAAGTCGGCCAGTGGAAGAGTTGGATTGGTCATGGTTAGGAGGGGACGGAGACGTGCTTTGGGAAGATGTGATAGGGAAGGACGGGGGAGGTACTACTATACTGACAGGGGTAGGTACTATTGAATTGGCAGAAGGGGTATGGGGGGGGAGCTCCATGAGCGGACATGGCAGAAAAAAAGGTTATGTATATATATAACCAATTTTTTATCCATTTATATATATATACATACACACATCTCGTGAATAAATTTAAATTCAATCTTAATATATCTACAAGTTTACTCATATATGAAATATACATATATATATATATATAATTTTAAATTTAAATAACTTTTTAAAATATTTATTATTTCAAAACTTTTAAACCCAAAAGAAATTGGAATTTATTTATACATAGTTTATTACTTATTTTATTTGTTTTGATATTTTTCTCAATTTACTTTTAAATTAAATTCAAAAGTTTAAAATATATTATTAATTTATGTTGACAAATTTTAGGATGTTACTTTTTATTCATAAGATTTTAAATATACAGATTCAAAACCCCAATTAAATTTTAAAATCAATATCCAAATAAACAAATATCCTATTTAAATCTTGGAAAAATTAATTTAATTTACAATTTTATTCAAAAATTTATTTTAATTATCAATCTAAACTTAGTTAAAAATCGGGATCGTTACACCAGCCTTCCTCGTGTGTTAGTTTATTGTAATGCTCAAGTCAGACTGAGTATTACAGTTTTCAGTTTAGGATGCTTTTGGAGCTCAGGAGATGAGCTGGATGGCTGAGACATACTGCACATATTTGATTATATTCCACTGTGTATTGTAGGCTGTATATTCAGCATTTAGGGACAAGATATTATAATTTTCTATATTTATATGTCGATGATTGTACTTTGATAGCTTGTATGTATTTTAACAGTTTTTTTCCTTTGTATTAAATGTAGTAATTGTATATTATATTTGTTCCACTACTTTTGTGAGATTTTGTGTTTTTGTTATTTTTGTTTTCTTCTTCTATCTCTTTTCTTCTCAAACCCTAACAACTTGGTATTTTCGGCACTCGATTGCTCGACTCTTTATACAGTGAATGTATTAGTGTCGACTTTCGGGGTCGAAAATCTCCCGATCGTTACACATGGTATGAGAGCTGAAGGTTAAGCGAGAACCTTGGCTCTAGTGGGGATTACTCATTAGAGATAGGTCAGTAGTACCCTAGAATGAGTTGAGTGTAGTATATATGAGGGCCTATTTGTTATTTTCTTATATTATAATTTTAAAGGATAAACGATTTTCAAACAATTTTTATATAAGATTATATTTGATATAAAAAGAAATAATTTTTCCAAATTATTATAGCATATTAGGTGATTGGTTGTCGTCAATATAATCAAATAAGATAATGAAATTTAAGTGGTAATATACATATAACCAAATAGAAATTTGGGTAAGACTGAATTATGCAAATAAGTCAAGCTGAAAGTAGATTCAAATTAGAATTTAAATCCCGAAAATTTCGTTAGAGTTTTTCGAAGTGTTCTGAAATAAGTTTACCTTGATATATATAGAATAATATTTTTCAGGAAATTATTATGGAATACATGGCGTGTTTGGTTTCTAGATATGATAATATTGATTATTGTCATAAATTGATTGTTGTGTCTTAATAAGGATGTTTCTTACAAAATAAACAATGATAAAATATTTGGAATATTTTAAGGAAGTGAAATTATATGAGCATAATTTACAATTGTGATTATAGATTAAAATGAATTTAAATTGAGAAGTTTGAATCTAAGTCCTTGATATTTTGAAATGTGTTTCAAAGTTTTTAAGGAAATAATAAGTAATATTATTTAGAATATTTTTGATATGAAAATTTTGTTTGGAAAATAAGAGTCGTTTTGAAAATTGTGACGAAATATTTTTTGGATAAAAACCAAGGTTGGTTTATATTCAAATAGGTGTGATTTGCTATATAAATTGGATTTTATGTGTCTATATATATATATATATATATATATATATATATATATATGATTCCAAAGTTGATTTGAAATAAATAATAGGGTGCTTGAATTTGGGGATTCCCGTTGAAATGAGAAGTAGAACCAAAAGGAAAATAAGTTTCTGAACCTATAAGTGGGAATGATTTAATAAGTAAATAGATGTGGACATTTAAATTTGGATAGTAAAAATTTAAATTGAGTAAGTGTAAAGGGGTTAAATAAATTGGAAATTTAACTCAGGCCAAGTTAAATAATTTTTGGACTTATAACCAGAAATTGAGAATTTCAGGGTGAAATTAAAATTTAACTTATGGAAGTTAAATAAATTAAATTGTAAAAGAAAAGGTATAAATTTGAGAAAAAGTTGAAAAGAGAGTTATGTATGTATAAATGATTTTAAAACGATTTTTGAAATAAAACGGGTTTTGAATTCTGAACGTTTGTGATGGATGTTATTGATTGATGTTTTAGATAATTGGTTGTTTATTGACTTTGATATATCCTGCTATCATTCTGTAGATTATTTACAGTATATAAAACTATAAACTGGATTATTTCGAATAAATTAAGAAGTGGGTTGAAATGACATTTATTTTGGATTGAAAGGATACATATCCATTCCTGAAATTAAATAAAAATAAAACATTGATTTGAAATTGTTTAAATGATTTTGATTTTAAGAAGTCGAATTTATGGAAATGGAATCATTTTGAACTTGAAATTGAAATGTTAATAAAATGAACTTGTCAACCAGAATTGTTTAAAAAATCGGGTCTGAAATTTTGAAGTTATAATTGGGAGATCAATAGAATTCCAGAAAATGATTTGTTTAAAAAAAATTGAACTCTTACTCGAACCTTGAAATAAGTCCAAGTAAAAGTAATTTAAACGAACATTTCAACATTTGGGCTCGGAATTGGATTATTTTTAAAGATTTGGATTGCTAAATTGAAAATTGAAGGCTAATTTGATTTTAGTGATTTGAATCGATATTTTGAAAATCGAACTCGAATTTATAAATCGAAACGGTTTAAAATTGAGAATTAAATTGAAATTAATTCAAATTGAAATTGAATTGAATTTATTAGAATTGAAATCGAAATTTAATTAAATGGGAATGAAATAAAAATTGATTTGAATTAGAATGGGAATAGAAGTCAATTCGAATTGAAATCGGGATTGAATCAATCTAAATAAAGGTGGAAATTGAAATTGATTTGAATTGGAAGATTGGAATTTAATTAGTTTTACTTCGAAAATATTTTCAAATAAATTATTTTAACACAAACCATTTAAAATCTATTTTCTTAAATATTCAAATTATTTTGATTTTCCAAAGCTAGTTTTCTATACAACCCATTTTTCAAAACTAAAACTATCTTATATTAACTATTTAACTATTTTAAAAAAATTCAAGCTATTTTCTAAATTTCGAATGGTCAGAGTGGAAATTGTTTATATCTAAATCATGGATTTAAATAAAATTGGGCTAAATTGAAGTATTAACCCGAATGGAAATTTGAAACAATTTTAAATTGGAATCGAAATCATGATATTAAAGCAAAAATGATTTTGAAGTGAAATAGTATATTTTGAGTAAATATGATGATTTAAAATGATGATTGAATAGTTACTATACTAGAAATTTACTTCGTAAAAAGCAAGAAATGTTACCGATAACTTTGTAAAGTAATCGAACTGGGAAAATTTTGATTCGGCATAAATAAGGTTATATATGTTAGTTATATATTCAAACTCCCCTTGTTAAATTTACAACCAAAAAGAAATGAATCTTTGAAGGATATTTGAAAGTACCAAATGGAGCATATATAAGAATGAGGTGGACTCAGAAGTTATTGATCCGAAAATTATTCGAGTTGAAAAGAATGATCTCATATGCATATGAAACTGAAACATTTTTGAAACTGATTAGTTTTTAAAGAATTTACATTTTCGCAAATAGTCAATTTTGGAAATTGGGTAAGCCGAATTTAAAACTATCGATTTTAAAGTTATCGATTTTATATAGATAAAGTTATATGTGGTAATATAAAGTATATGATTTGAAAGGTATTATATATAGTATGATATGTTTTGAAATCAAAAGTAAGGAAAGGCGCCCCTATGAAAGTCGAAACATTGAGTAAGAGATCCACTGGGTGGTTCTACCTAGGAATCCACAGGGTGGGTTCAACGAGAATTGGGATCCTAGAGGACGTCCGAACAAAACTCATGAGTTCATGGTGATCATTAGTTGGGTAGCGTAAGTCGAGAGGTGTTGATACCTACAGTTATGTTAGGTTTTTCTGTGATCGCAACGTAACCTTTGTGTAACTGCAATCTATTGTAGTTCCATAGCATAATTCGGGAGACGGTGATTGCCTACAATCTATGTTTGATTTTGCTATGAGAGCAACGCAACATCGGTAGATTGCGATCTATGTGGTTGGTTCCATTGCGCAATTCGGGTGGCAGCAATTGCCTATAGTCTACGTTGAGTTTCACTTAGATAGAGACACAACCTTTGTGTCGCCAGCGATCTATGGGGTATAGTTCCATTTGATAGCGTAATTCGAGGGGAGCGATTGTCTACAGGCTACTTAGGATTTTGCTGTGATAGTAATGCAACCTTTGTGTAGCTGTGGAAATGGTGTTCCCATGGCGTAAGTCGAGAGGTGTGGATGCCTATGGTTTTCTTATGATTTCGATGGGATGGCGACGCAATCACCAGGTTAATTGCGGTCCATGGTAGGAAAGCGGAGGGGGGGATGATACTCTCCATATCATTTTTGGAAATTGATTTTCAAGTATTTTCACTAGGTGTTGAAATAGGTCTACTAAGTATTTAAAGATTTTCAGTCCTACGCCTGATCAACGGTATGGCTAAATTTCTGTATGAATAAGGATGGACTTGTTAGGACATCGAGTTATAAAAAAAAATTAATATAAAATTAGCTTTGCAATATTATGTGTTTAAAGTGTTTGTATCTTAAAATGTATAATAAAGGAGAAAGAGGGTTAAAATGTTTAAAGATGATTTTTAATAATATACATCAAAATTAAAATTCTCGTTGTTCCTTTTCGAGGAAGAAATGTTCTAAGGGGGAAGGAATGTAACAATACGGATTTTTAGCCATCGGATATTAGGCAACTAATTGATTTGAAATTTTTGGAATATAATTTTTTTGAATAGATGGATTTTTCTGGTATTTTAAAATATCTGAATCTATATATTGATTAAAACTATATTTTAAATTTTTGGATATGATAAGTTTTATTGATATATGTATATAAACTTCACCATTTAAAAATTTAAAGATAGAATATCCATATATTTGTGTGTGTGTGTGTATATATATATAAGTATATACAATTTTTATGATGTATATGTGTGTGTGTGTGTGTATAAGTTTATATATGTGCCCATATGAAGTAATGTATATGTAAATAAGGAATACCGTGTAAATATATATATATATATATATATATATATATATGTGTGTGTGTGTGTGTGTGTGTGTGTGTGTGTGTGTGTGTGTGTGTGTGTGTAATATACATATGATGGCAAAATATACACAAGTATAGGTATATGTATATATATAATATGGAATAGTGAATATGTAAAATGTAATAAATGTGTAAAAAGATATATACAAAGAAGTACAAACTTTATGATAACAAACAAATGTATATATGTGAATATATATGTATATATACACACATTATTATAAAAAAAGTAAATGTATGCATATCCATATATAATATATACATATAAATGTATGTTAAAACATAGGGGAACATCATGATGGCAAATATTAACTTCAAGCACAAAATAAATCCAATCACATGCAAAATATCACATCTCTTATTTTAACAAAACAGCCTTCATATGAAATCAAATAAAAAAATGTAAAAAAAAGTGAAAATGTGGAAGCCTGTACATATAAACTTTCTACTTCACTATCTTCGTAAAACAGTGAGTAAACTTAAAACCTTACTTACTGTAAATAAAGTATGCATCTATATGTTTGGAAAATTTGGATAAACCCTTTTATATTCCAAGTAACCATATATTGATAAGCCTTCTATACACTATATGTATGTAGTAAGCAGGAAGATATAACCTGTAACTTGAACAACACCTCTGTTCTTAGAAAATAAAAGATAAATAGAACTTGCAAACTTTAAAAATACCTATCTCCCTATCTAATTATTTTTAGGCTCTTACTCTAAAAGGAATTTTTTTTTTTCGGGTGTAGTTTAATTTAAAAACCATTTCATTATTTTTCATGTAGTATAGAGGAAGAAAAGGGCATTTTACAGTAAATAACCTATAAATGATAAAAAAACCAAATGTCACAATTAACTCTCTTGATCATATGAATGTGATCATCTTCGAAAATAGTGACATTTGGTGGTAGTTTGATGATTTTTAATCGCCTATCGAGTGGGTGGGATGGAGATGACCAAAAATTGGGTTTTGGTCAATTCCAGGCAGCTGTGCCGATTTGGGAGTTCATCATTGGTCGCAGAGGAGGTTCAAGTGATGCGTAACTCATGAAAAATGGCAGGAAATTTTTTAGACATGTGTGGTGGCCTGGCATATTAGGATTAGGGTTTAAGGCCATGGTTATTTTGATTTTGGCTCCTGATCATTGGTGATGCCGAGGGGGTGAGGTAGGCATGCGGTCAGGGGGGAATGGGAAGAGGTTGCGATGGCGAAGCATCAGGAGAAGTTGGGCTGTGATCGATGGGATGTGGTGTCGTGGGAAGGCGGTTATCTGGGCTTTTTTTGTTTGGGTGGTCGAGCAGCTCGATTTTCAAACTGAGGTGGTATCGCATAGGCACGATGGTCGAGCGCTTGGTGGTGCTAGAGGCTGGCTTGCGTGGATGGTTAGCGATGGGTGTAGTTGACCAGAGGTTATGTGCACGTGCACTTTGTTGTGCGCAGGTATGAAAATGAGGAGAAGAAAAGAAGCAGGAGGAAGAAAGAGAATGTATGGGGAGTTTAGGCCTATTGTTTCATGGGCAAGAAAGAGAAAAAAACGTATGGGCCGGTTTCATAAGAAATATAAAAAAATGTGAAAGGGAGGGAAGTTTTGGGCCTGATCGATCTGGTAGGTATTTGTTTTGAAAGAAGTATTTATGTAAGTTTGTATCAAATCCCATAACTTTAAAACTGAATTACCTTTCATTTAAAAAAAATAAACACGATAACTTTGTATTGTAAATCCTATCGGCAAATACTTCGGTCTAAAATTAATATTGTTAATTTTCTGTATTATAGAGTTAATTATTTTATAATAATTAAGGTGAGTTATTAATTAAAATATTAATTAATTTAATATTATATTAATTAATAAATAATCAGAAGTCTTATTGGTTAAAATCTTATGTTAGTTAATAAATTAGTTATCAGATAATTGATTTAAAGTCTTGTTCGATTTAACCTCACGATGATTAATAAATTAGTTATGTAATATATTGTTTAATCCAATTCTACTATTGTTTAATTTATAAGTAATTTGGATTAATAATATAAACGAACGTGGTTGATTAAAGTTAATTAAATTTTGAATTATGAATTGTTTTGTTATTAGTTATTAAACATTAATTTAGTCAATGATTTATGCTTTAGATAATGCTCTTGGATAAATTTTTTCAATTATCCTTGTTTGTGCCATCAAGTGGCCAGGCAAGTTAAAATAGTTAAAACAAAATGCTGATACGTTTTATTAGAATAAACATGTTTAACAAATTTAACCATTTTAAATAAGTATGGTACTTAGACATTATTATAATATTACCAGATTTCTTGAAAAATGTTTTGGTTATCGCAAGAAAAAAACCCATCGTGTATATGTGATGCGGTCTTACGAGTTACCTTGGATTTTCAAAGGAATTTGATAACTTAAATATATTATATTAAGTGTGTTTACTCACGCTGGTTTCCAACCTGACTAAGGTGTTACTTTATTGTAATGTTCGGGTCAGATCGAGTATTACAATTTTTCGGTTAGGACGCTTTTGGAGCTCAGGAGACGAGATAGATAGCAGAGACATATTGCCTGTATTTGATTATATTCCGCCGTGTATTGTAGGCTGTATATTCAGCATTTAGGGACAAGTTGTTATAACTGTCTAGATTTATATGTTGATGATAGTACTCTGATAGCTTGTATGTATTTTAACAGTTACAGTTTTCCCTTGTATAACATGTTGTTTTGTATATTATATTTGTTCCGCTGCATTTGTGAGATTCTGTGTTGTTGTTATTTTTGTTTTCTTCTTCTATCTCTTTTCTTCTTAAACCCCAACAACTTGGTATTTCTGGCACTTAATTGCTCGGAACTCTATATAGTGAATGTATTAGTGTCGACTTTCGGGGTCGAAAATCGCCCGGTCGTTACAGTTTACTTATAATCTAGAAATATCTATGCACCTTTTTAGCGATTCTTGCTTAAAGACACATGCTTCCTTTGCACTTTGACTGGAAATCAGAATATTTTATATTTCTATCAAAATACTTATTCAATTTTGATGCTAGAGAATGATACTATCGTATCATTTCTTGGATCATATCCATGATACCCATAAACTGAATATTAAAAGCCTATGTGGATCAAGTAATTTAATTACATCTACCACTAAAACTTATATAAAACTTGTAGTATAAAAATTGCAATAAGAAAAGTGCACTAAAGACTTTTATATAGACCTAGAGGAATACGTATTACAGACTACTTGAGCTACCGAATATGACTTCGTGCCTAAAAATCTCCAACAGGGCTTTGACTATTACAAATAGTTGAGTTTGTGACTTTGTGTGCTTTTGAATAACATGAATGAGCCAATACATACGCCCTTTCTATAATCTTCTTCTTGATGGTATAACGTGTACTCATGAAGAAAACTAGAAGTAGATCAATCATTATAGAAAGAGGTTTGTAAGATTAAACAATTAAGTATTTTGAATGGTCAGTTAATTCAAACAAGATTGTAAATAGAAAGTAGTAGATTAAGTTATGAATTCAAGAATGGAGATTTTTTTAAATGGAAAATGATAGGGGAATTGGCTTCGCGAAGAAGAGGATTCCTTCAGATTTTTGAAATAAAAATGATGGTTTCGACATACAGTCGATCGAGCAACGTATTTCAGTTGACTAATTTACGGTAAAAAATTTCCCAATAGACAGTGGTGTAAAAAAGACATGTTTTCGTCACTGAAAATGTTGATTCAGTCGATTGGATTCTTTTTATTAAAAAATGGCATGTACAGGATTCAATCGACTGAACTCGGCATTTCAGTAGACCGAAAGCTAAGTCTTTCATGTCAAGTCTAGCATATATATTGAATATGTGTACGTATGCGTATAAAGTTTCAAAGAGATTTTAACATGCATATATTCTAGACTAATGACTCTGCAACCGATATAAATTTTTATGCTATCGTTGTCTTGTTCTCGTTGTGCAGATCTCTTTGAATAGCTAATTTCTTGCAAAAGTTGATAGTATACATAATACTTTCTTATACATTTGTCACTATCAAAATAGAGGTTCTAATATGCTCCTCCATTTTGATGATGACAACTATATAAGCTAAGAGTTAAAACAAAAAGTACAATTGTTAATCCTCCCCCTAAGTTATATATTCCCTCTATCGATGTGGCTGTATAGTTTTTCTCCCTCTTTTTCACCAATATGGAAATACTTATCAGTAAGAGTAGTTTACATGTCCAAATCATAGCATAATATATGACAAATATTACACGCATTTTCATAGAATAAAACATAACATTAAAATTATCTTGTAACAACACAAGATGGTTTTAAACAAAGACATCACATAAAATAACTGTCAAATAGTCATAAGAAACTAAAACATAATACCACATTATCACAAAATAAAGACATCAAACATCAAGAACTATCACATAATAACAAAAACAACATATTGTCACAAACAAAACAACAACACAAAATGTCATAAGCATAAAAACCAGATAACACCAGCTGACCCAAAAGTAGACAATGCATGGATAAAGATAGATATGAGGAATGAGCTCGCCATGCTTAGATATCATGACTTGACTAGTCTCACCAACTTCTTCATCATCTATCTTCCTTTATGGTTGTCCAGATTAAATGTTCTAGATTCAGATGATACTCTTTTGTAGGTTCATGAGTTGAAGTGGATGAAGCGCATGATAGTTTATCCCAAATCTTGTTCAAGAAGCCTTTGATTTTATCATGTTTATTAACCATTTTGGTGAAGGTATGCTCAAGTTATGAAAGACGACGATTAAGCTTGCATTGATCTTGAGAAAGAATGGCAAAAGATTGAGTAGGTTGGGTGTCCATGGTTATTTCTACCATTCATTGATATCATGTTGGGCTTGAGATGGTTGTGAGGAGGAGGCTGCAGTGGGATTGTGAGATTGAGGTTCACCAGAATCTCTATTTGCGTTCCATTGATCACAAGGAATGATGGTATGGTGTTCAAGCCTTTGTGGAAGCGACGTGAGACTCAAGGTTTTGGAGTTGGGGCAACCAACCGTTGTATATTCAATATCGGGAACTTTGACTTGAAAATTCATTAGTATTCGCGTTATATATTCACCATAATGGATTATTTTAGCATGATGATTATAAAATGTTCCGATTTCATCTATTATTTATTTAGACCAATTTATGCAAATTCCTCCTCATAAAGCATAAAAACATTGATAGTTATGTTTATAGATGACTTCTTAACTACTGGTTCTAAGTAGTAATGAGTCCGTAAGAATACGATGCATAATTCTAGCTTTTGGATGTAAGGATTTAACTTTTAGGTTTACAAGGTCATCAACAAGGAATCTATGACTAATCCCATCATGTTCAAGCATTTTAACTTCAATAGTGTCTAAATCTTCGCCATCGGAAGCACAATGTAAAATCATTCCTATTCATTGAATAGGTAAAACAATCCTAACACGACACCTTAAACTCCAAATTATATCTTCCCGGCTCTATGGTTTGTAAAAATCAAGATTAAGATTAGCATAGAAGATATTTACCAAAAGTGGATACATTTTGAGATTATTGGCGTCGTAGCTTATCAGGGAATCTATCCCATTAGAAACTGCAAACTGTTGAATAGTGTAGCCATTAAAATATGGGAACTTAATGAAAGACCCTTCGAACACTCCCATATTCTTCATCTTGTCAAAGTGTCGAATTGAGATGTCATTGCAGAGCTAGCTTCGCATCGGGGCTTCCGATGGTTCTCTTACTGATGGGAAGGACGATCTTTTCTTTTCTTTTCTTTTTCTTTGGAGCCATTGATGGAGAGTGGAGAGATTTTTGTGAAAAATTCGGTTTTGGTTTTATGTGTTTGGTGAGAATGTTCTGGTTTCGTTTGAATGAATAGGGTTTTGAAGAGATGAAGGGCATAGGTTTCCCAAAAGTCATGTCGTTTGACTAGTCATAAATAATTTTTTTACGCATAAGTCGACTGAAACTGGGCATTCAATTAACTGAATCTCTAGAAAAGATATCCCAAAAGTTTTTAATTTATTTTTGATTAATCCAGTTGACTGATTTAGTGGTTTTAATCGACTGAAACTATTGATTGAAAATTTGTTAACTTCTTGTTCATTTAACTTGAGTAATATGATTATTTCTGCTAAATAAAACTTATGTAAAACTTGCAGTATAAAAATTACAATAACTAAAGTGCACCGTAGTTTTTTATATTGGTTCGAACTTCTTGTTCCACGTCCAGTTGCAGACTCCTTCTAAAATTAACTAAAAAATGTCCTCACTTAACCCGAAGGAATAGGTATTACAGACCGCTTGAGCTACTAATTCATGCTTGAAGATCTCCAACAAGACTTCATCTATTACAAATAGTTGAGTTTGTGACTTTGTGTACTTTTGAATGACACAAATGATTTAATATGTACACCCTTCCTATAATCTTCTTCTTAATGGTATAATGTGTATTCGTGAAGAAAATATAGGTAGATTGATTACTATAGAAAGAGATTTGTAAGATCAAGTGATCAAATAGTAAGCAATTGAATATTTTGAATGATCAATGAATTCAAACAAGATTGTAGATAGAAAGTAGGAGATTGAGTTATGAATTCAAGAATGGAGATTGCTTTATATAGAAATGAATGGTTGTAACCATTTATGAAGAGAGATAACCACTAGTGGAGGTACATCCATTAATGAGGGAAAGTGACTCTTCATGAAGAAGAGGATACCTTTAGATTGTTAAAATAGAAATGAAAATTGTGACATTCGGTAGATTAAACAAAGTATTTCAGTCGATTAATTTACAGTAAAAAATTTCCCAAAAGAGAATGGTGTAAAAAAATATGTTTCAGTCGACTGGATTTTGTTTATTAAAAACTGATACATATGGGATTCAATTGATTGAATTTGGCATTTCAATCAACTGAAAGCTAAGCCTTTTTCATGTCGTCTTAACATATTTGTTGAATATATGTATGTATGTATATATCATTTCGAAGAGATTTTAACATGTATACATTTTAGACCACTGACTCTATGACCGATATAAATTTCTATGTCATCGCCATCTTGTCTTCGTTATGCAGATCTCTTTGAAAATCTAATTTACTATAAATTTTTAAAATATACATAGTACTTTCTTGTACAGTTGACACTATCAAAATATAAGGTTCTAACAATTATCACTCGCACTAATTTCGAGACACTTTAGTTATTATGTACAAATAGTCTATTTTAGATCATTATTTATAATTTTCGACTCAACACATATGTACGAAGCACAAAGTCATATCAAGCGATTGTTTTGTGACTAAATCTGAATTAACGTGAGCATGCTGAATAATGAATCTGTTACGCTAATTTCAACAATTGAAGTTTATGATGTTATTCTTATCAACGATGCTCATTGTATTCCAACTGTATTAGGCTTGCTCTTGAAGACACTTTCACGATCGACGAATCATATCCCTTTAGATACAACTACCAAAATAATACGTTGATAACGTATTTGGAATCCACTTTGGATTTGCACATCATACCATATAGTGGAGTCAATACTCTTAATGGTTTAATTGACATCTAAGGATTATCTTTCTCAAATTGATAAGAAACTCATCATTTCTCTTTAATATGTGAGAATATTTATTAGACATTCTAATGTGTTGTGTTCATTTAGGTTTGGTTAATTTTTTTATCCCACATAATTAGTTTTATATTTAGATTGTGTTCAAATCCATTTTACTACCAATAATTTTTAAAAGAAATTCCTTCATGGTGAAGTTGGAATTTCTTGAAACAACAATCCTTTTTTAATGCAAAGGGATAGGTGTTCATAAACTCTTTACGAATTGCCTTAGATATTAAATTAATTTGATTTTAGTTTACAATAGTTATGTTCAAAACATAAAGTGGTCATCCAATGACAGTCGTTCTCAAACTCCTTTTGAGGCGATTCATACAAGATCCCTTATGAATAACTATTACATGTAGTCTTTCAACTCGCATAACCTACCAACTCCTTGGTCTAGGATACGGTGGGATTTATTATAAACCATTATCATGTATGATTTTGTGAACTATTGTTTAGATGACATTAATTTTAACCTTGTGCTCTACTCTTAAATACAAAACCTTATCGAAAGAAGTTAACTCAACTTCATCTTTAATCATGGTTATAAAATCGCTGGGCAGACGGTAAGCTGTTAGCATGGACTAGGGATTAATCATTTAGGTGGGAATTAATCAAGGATTAATCGAAGCTTGGAATTTTTGATAAATCGTGTATTTTGTACAAAATTTTAGCGTTATTTGACATAAATCAGACTTTTCGGATTTTGAATGTGCTTATGAGTGGCTAAGGAGGCAAGATTGCCTAAAACTAGCACATTGATGCATATATATGGATTGAATGTAACGAACAGTTTTTTCGTACCCTTTGAATCGACAATAAACCACATATGCCTAACTCAAATTGTACGAATAAGCGGATCATTAAGGGTAGAAATAAAATAAAGACAGAACAGAATCTCATACGAATGGAATAACATATATTATTTCAATAATAATCTTTACAGTGGAAAATTTTAAAATACGATATCAGAGTCTAACCTAGATTCAGCCTAGACAGTTATACCACTATCCTTACAAATGCTGAAAACCCCAAAAAAAAAATGAAATATAGATGTAGCGGATAATAGAATACGTCCATACGATGATGAAGATCTTCAGCTCCTCTTCGAAAATTCCAATCGTTTTCAACTAAACCTGAAACTACTCGGATCTGACCCGAATACTAAAAATTCCCGGATCAGGCTTGATAAACCAATA
Organism: Allium cepa; assembly: GCA_030765085.1. Taxonomy (NCBI): domain Eukaryota; kingdom Viridiplantae; phylum Streptophyta; class Magnoliopsida; order Asparagales; family Amaryllidaceae; genus Allium; species Allium cepa. Next base: position 851,491,318 of record CM060938.1, read on the forward strand.
TGAGATACTCGAAATTTTAAATGCATAGATCATGACAATGTTATCATAACATTTGAAAAGAAGGGTATCTCATAGGACCACGCCCACACATAAACATGGACATGTTTTTACCTTATGTTAATCAAAACACTCTTATATCAAAATTCACTTGATATTATTTTTAATGACATTCCTTTGATAACACTTTTCAAATGAACTTATTCAAATAAGGTATCAATACTCGAACTAAGTCTAAGGTAATATATCCGAACTGGGTCAACGGAATACACTTAATGGAATATATGATACCAAAAGGGGTAGTTGAAATGTTTGCAGTTCATTATAGCTGTTTTGGGAATAAAATCAAAACCATAAATCTCACATTGGGATTGGATTTCCAACATGATAGGGAACTAGTGGCCTTTTCTCCGGTCCACGCACAACAAACATAGTTCCCATGGTGCCTTAATCACTTTTCTCAAACTAGTCATTTGGAACTGTATTTGCTATACTACCACTGATAATCGGTAGTTTCATGCTTTTCTCAAGCTAAACACTTTATCCAAATGGGGCAATAAATGCCTGAAGGGACGTTTCCCCCAAAGGGCCCAACGTATTAGACACCATCATACATACTCACTTATTCCGAATTTGTGTCTGTTAGACCGCATAGTATTCCATATCATCTTCCAGGATGTGAAGCTAGTGAGGCTACACTCAATTTCTTCAAATCCAAGCTTTTCATACAAAACAACGCTTTGATCATAACGGGTTCCACATTGAATGCCACGCTGTCATTCATTTGATCACTATTTGACTCCCACAAGCATACAACCTCTGAGCTCGTATGTCACAGAGAAAGGTGTTAAGCTAAGAGAAGTTGCCTTCTCCACCACCTAGCAGATGTATATTTGTAAAAGTCAAACAGTGTGTCTCAAAAATGCAATGTTAGACATTCATCCATCAAGTTTTTTTTGGGACTAAATGAAACAAAAGGCACTTTCCACGGCATTACAAGGCGAGAAGCCCTTGCAATCCAAAAAAAAATCTCCACAACGAGGAGACCACTGCTATAAATAACTCTATAATAGGAGCGACCCAGAGCAAGTCAACAAGCAGTCCTCACACTATGAAGATCCACGGTCTTCTATAATCATTATCTTCAACATGTCTTCACTTTGGAAAGTATACATTGGTTCAAAGTGGTTTTCGGATAGGAATCACCCAAATCCGACCTCGATTCCTTCGAAGCCAATTATCGATAAAAAGATGTTAAGTTCATACGCGGATATCAATCATCAATCAATTACTTCATCTTTTATTTAAATCAAATATCTTTCTTAGACATATTCTTTTAAATTAATTCCATTTTATTTTCAATGGTATACGGAATCATTAAGCCTCATTTATTAAATCATTTGATTTATTTAAACCTTTCTTAAATTTTGGAATAATTCCAAATCATTTTCTCTTTTACTTAAAAACTTTTCCAAATCATTCTTTCAATCTTAATCAAAGATTTCTTATATTCAAGTTATAACTTTTAACTTAGGAAAAATATTCCAAATCATTTATTAAGTCTTAATCAAAGATTTCTTTCTTAACTTCAAATCATATTCTTGCAAATCGAAGATTTTCATAACAGAGAACTACTGCCACCTTAGATATGGTAAATTTCACCTCGAGGGACTAATGGCAAGTAATCCTACGTCATGAAGATCTTTGTCTTCAATATGTTTTATTTTAAAAATTAGTTGAAGGGGTTTTCGGATAGGAATCGCCCAAATCCGATCCTGCTTTTTCGCATAGGAATCATCCAAATCCGGTCCAGGTTCCTTTGTACCAATCATCGATAGAAGACGTTAAGTGGTTAATTAACATTTAAAGGATTTGTTTCTTTTTTTCTTGAAAAAAACTTAAATATGATTTTTTTAGAGAAATCGGGTTTTCCTTTCGATTTATTCCACCCCTCACCTAAAAAGAGAAAACATAGACTAGGTAAGTTTAGAACCGGTTGCTCCATCCCTAACCTTAGTTAAACACATTGTTTTATCTTCCTAGATCTCAAAGGTGGGACAAATGTACTAGTCGTTTCCGCATACACAGTTATTAGCTTTATTTTGGAATTGATTATAAGGTTCCAAATTATCTTTTAAACTCTTAATTTTCCATTTTAAAAACATTCATAATTGATTCTAGGAAGTGTCATTACGTTTAAACTCATATTCAAAAGGTTATAGAATTCGCAGCATAAAAGTGCTCGGAAAGTGCCATACAAGCTTATTTGATTTAAACATGTTTTAATATTTGAAAATTCATATTATCCATTCCAAATATATTTTAAACAATTTTAATAGATTTACCAAATTTATTTCATATTTTTAATCACTTAAAAATATCATTTATAAAGAAATCTCTTTTTGGATTCCGAACTACAAAAACGTGATGTTTTTAGAAAATTGTTTTAGACATGTTTCAAAATCTACTTAATGAAATGTTGATTTTCTTTCTTAATTGGAAAAATATGGGTATAATAGACCAGAAATTCTTATCTCAATGAATTTTGAGCTATATCCCACTTTGTAAACTCATTAACTTTTATGGAACGAAATCGCGAACTACTGTAACGCGACGCGCGTAGTTTTGACTTGTTTTTCAATTCCTTTTCAAACTTCTTGAAAATGCTTTTAAGTGTTTATAAAACAATTCTAAATCATTTTAAACTCATTTTAAACAATATTTTTAACATTACAAACTCATTTTTCATTTAATATTATAATATTATATTATTATAATGTCATTTTCAATCTTTTTAGATATTTTGAAATCACTAAGAGGCTGAATAATTTCCATACACACATTTGTATGGATTTAATTCTCATTTACTTAACTATACTTACTAGCCATTTCTCTTATCATTTATCAAACCAAGATATCATTCATATCATAAGCATATAGTCAACCATAATATCAACCAAGTTATCATTCATTACATCATCCAACATATAATAAAATTTTCATATAATTAAATTGAAATATTTTTAGAAATTAGTAACTTTAAATAAGAGTACTCACCTTTAACCAAATCGTTTAACTTTCTACTAACATTCATTTAATCCAATACTTTACTAAATCATCTTATCTTCACCAACCATCACCTAAACAACTCCATCTCACTTCCTAGTGCACGGCCATCACTTTACTTCCACTTTCTCTCGACCATAAGTCTTTCCCTCTTCTTTGCTCTTGGTCAGACCTTCCAACAACACCAATAAGGCTCGGCCTCTCCTTGATCCTCCCCTTCCTCCATCATTTCTTCACTTCTTAGATGCTAAACAATGTTTTGATGATATTCTAAGGCCTTTGGCAAAGTTTGGATGAGTTTTGACTTTGTTTGATATAGTTTTGAAAAAGTTATTAAGGAAATGGAAGAAAAGAAGCCATTAAATCTCTAAGAAAGAAGGAGAAGAGAGCTTAGAAAAGGAAGAAGAAGAATGGAAAGTGTGTGGAATTTGTAAAAGAAGTGGTGGGTATTTATAGAAAAAAGATTGAAATAAAATATTATTATGTAAAATAACCAAAATATCCTTTACTTGGTTTTTAAGCAACCTTATTTTTTCAAAACTTAACATGACATTTAATGTAACGGCTGAAGGTTTTCGACCCCGAAAATCGACACTAATAAGTTCACTATATAGAGTGCCGAGCAATCGAGTGCCGGAAACATCAGGCTGTTAGGGTTAAGAAGAAAAGGAGATAGAGGATGAAACAGAAACAACAACACAGAATCTCACAAACGCGGCGGAACAAAATATAATAAAATAATAGCATTTATACATAGAAAAGCTGTAGTAGTCAATATACGTACAAGATATCAGAGTACAACAAATCTGGACAGTTATAATAACTTGTCCTCACTACTGTCTATAGAGCCCATAATACACATCAGAATCTAATCGATACGTTCCTACCATCCAGCTCGTCTACCGAGCTCTAGAACGTCCTAACTTGAAAATATGTAATACTCGGTCTGACCCGAGAATTACAATAAAGTAACACCCGAGTTAGACTGGAAACCAGCGTGAGTAAAACCAACTCAATGTGAAATACTTAAGTTCTGAAAATCCTTTGAAACCAAGGTAACTCATACAACACTACGAGTTTTTATCTTATTATAACCAAACACTGTTATAGAAATCCATTGATATTATACAAAGGTCTAGGTATAATTACCAATTTAAAATAGTCAGATTTACTTAATGTATTTAATTATAGCCTTTTAGACTCTAAAATCAAACCCGAAAAGATTTGTAGTGATTATTAAATCGAAGTGGTTTCGGATAACGCTGATATCCTATCCGGGTCTCTTCGAATCCAAGAAATAAATATACAGGTTAAATTGTTTAAAATAAACAATTTATTACTTAGGGTGACAATATAGAATTATAGTGATTTATTGCAAATCTTTATTCCCAATAAAACGTGTTATCTTTTTAATTATTTTAACTCGTCTGCCACTTGATGTCACAATTACCGGTAGCTGAAATAAATATCCAACTTAATTACAAATTAAAGAATTTATACACAAATTTTTGTTAAAACTAAACACTTTATTTAATATCTAATTTGTTAACTAACATCAGTTTTATGACAAATAATAATATAATTAATTACCCAATTTTAAAGAATATTATTAACCTCAAATTACGGGAAATCCACAATTCTCATTTGTAGTATCGATTTAGATACAAAACCATTCATGTTAGTTTGTATTTTAAATGACAATAGGATTTGAATTTTTAATAACTTAATTTATTGTAGAAATATAAGTTCCTATTTCTTTACTTTTTTTCCTTACTTTCCCGTTTCTTATTTCCCTCTTCTTTCTTATCATTTTCATTTTCCCTTTTCCTTTTACTTTTCTTTTCATTCTAATATTCCTTATCTCTTCTTTTTTTCCCTTTCTATACTCCCTTTCTCATTTTTTACTACGGCCTATCTATTCTTTCCGGCCCAAATCTTTTCCCTTCCTTCACTCCTTTCTTTCTACCACTTCTATTTCTTCCTTCGTCCCTTACTATCGCCTGGAACAAGAGAAGGTGCATGTACGCGTGCATGTGTACGTCCAACTCGCCGTCCGATTCACGACATCGACCATCATCGTCTATTGCCCACTGCCCCAACACCTAGCCTGTCCTTTCCAAAATGCAATCCACAACCTTGATCAAAATTCGAGCTTCCCATCCAACACTGGAACCGCCCCCATGAACAAAAATGCATCGCCTCGCTACCCTCGACCATCACCTATCACCAGACTCGACCAAAACCTCGCCACGTCCCTCTCCTTCCCATTCCGCCTGATCGCACGCCGCACTTCCCTCCACAACGATGTCTCTTAACTCGAACCCGAAGGTACATAAAACAGTGCCTTAACCCTACAATTTCTTCGACGCACCCCCGCAAACCCTAGAAAAATGCCACGACATTTTTAGTAGGTGTGCCTCCACTTGAATCTCCTCCAGGCCAAAATCCATGTCATGAAATCAAGTATGTCGCCCGAATTCCATCTTAGGCCCAATTTTGTTCAACTTCCCCTATTACTCCAAATACGTAGCTAAAAATCATCAAACCCCTTTTAAAAATCATGATTTTCGAAAATAAACACAACCATACAACCTGATATTCAAGTAATGATATTCGAATTTTTATCCACCATAAGGTTGGTTACTATAAATGCCATTTCCTTCCCTATGCCTCACTAGACTCAACGAGACAAAATTTTAGAAAAATTTCGCTCGAAAGAAAACAAGTTTTCTTTTGGATTTATAGTCTAATTTTTAATGGATAAAAGGAAAAATGGTTTTTAAGAGTGGCAAAATATCTCTTTTACAAAACAGAGAACTAAAACTTATTACTCTAAGTTTACTAATATAAAACCCTGCCTAAACCACCTATTCACAGCATAGAAATTTATTTACAATGTGCACCTGATTAATACCTCAGTTCATACCAATTCAAGGAAATCTAAGTGCATACAAAAGTTACAGTAAGCAAGGTTTTTGTTTACTCACTGTTTTATGTACTGCTGCTTTATTTTTTCCTTCTCCTCTGTTTTTTTTCCATGGTAGAACTTTTTTTAAGAGATGAACCAAGATGTATGTATGAAGGAAACATGTCAGTGGTATGTACGCATATATATAAAGGAAGATGCCAGTCTTCATAGGTGACTCCAGATTTTTGTTTACTGGCTTGCAGTTTTAAAAGATACTATATACTTTTTTTTCTTACTTTTATAATCTGATCTGATTTTCATATTTCCTTGTGTTATCCCGCCTTTTTAGCAAGGTCGTGATATCAAAAGATCGACCGAGAAAAGCAAGATAGCTCGTCTCAAAGATTGGTCAACTCAACATCTCAACAAAGCAGGTTCTGTTGAAAGATTTCTCATCTAAGATCCCCTACGGATGGGGGGTCCAGGGGGCGCCAACACCCCAAGGTGGGGGTGCGGGGGCAACGCCACCGCTACGGAGTTCGATCTGAAGCAACTCAGCGAGTATCCAACGAGCTAAAGCAACTCAGCGAGTTAAGAGCAACGGTCTAAAGGCAGCGACCTAGGATGGTACACGACCTAGTGACCTAACTTCTCAAGTATGCAGCGATCTGTAGCTTCCAACGACCTAACGTCTCCAGCAACCTAAAGAGTTAAAGGGACTGGAGACTTAGCGAGCTAGAGAATTCCTTGTGACTTAGCGACCTATCTCCCTCCAAGTTAGGTCGCTCGCGACCTAACTCCTATCCTTAACCCGTAGGTCGCTCGCGGCCTATCTCTCACCAAACACGGAGCGACCTAGCGACCTATAGTTTACCGACCTAAGCCTCACATTCCCTCTTCCAGTAAGTCGCTCACGACCTAAGTCTCACTTTCCCACCTCTATTAGGTCGCTCACGACCTAAGAAGACGAAGGCTACTCCTTATGCCGCCGGCCTTAGGTCGCTTCCCCTTCTCCTGCCACTCCTTAGGTCACCGCTCCTTCTCCTACTACCTCTTAGGTCGCTAACGACCTACGACCTACCCCTAGGTCACTCACGACCTATACCTAGCCGACCCAACTCTGAACTCTCCTATAAATACTCCGCCTACTCCAACGACAAAAGGACTTTTCTGGATTTCAAGGCGCCTACACTCTGCTCATTTCTCAACTCTCCGAGCACCTCAACCATTGAAGATTCTTCATCAATGCATCTACTCCATTCAGCATGGATCCGAGAAACAATCTATGATCAAAGTTCTAATCTCCTTCTTCAATTTTGTTGCAAACTCGAAAGTGAATTGTAAAACTATTGTAATCAATCAATCGTGTTGTAAAAGTGTTGTAATCTTGTAAAAGTGTGCTCGAAGAAGATAATGGAGGATGTAAAGTGGATGTAGGCTTGCTAGAAGCCGAACCACTATAAAAATCTATGTCTCTTTTACTTTTCTGCTATTTTTTGTTTACTTTGATTCCCGTGCAAGCAGGTGGTGCTTTCACTTCATCACGATATGCACCGGGTGTTAGCGTTAAAGCTATTTTTACCGTTAACACCTTGATTTGATTTCATAAAGAGATTTGATGTATCATGTGGATTAGATTTCATATGACTAGATTTTGATATTTGTTATGATGATGTTCCCTCAAGCATTTTCATGTATGTATATACATTTATATATGTACATATCTTCATACACATATTCCACCTGCAACTTTGTTATCCCGCCTTTTGGCAAGGCCGTGACACCAGGAAATTGACTAGAAATCAAAGACAGTTCGTCCCGAAGATAGGTTATACACAGGTTCACTATGGATATCAATGAATTTTTTCCCGAGTCCGGATCGAGCTACAATTGACAAGACACGACAACCAAAGTTGTGGAAGCCAACATCCAAAACTTTAGAACAATCTGAATTCGTATGCTCAAGATATGATCGATACAAGTCAAGGAAAACAAAAGAATCACATCCATCACTTCATATCCATCATGTTCGTATCGATCAATGATGGCGTCCTTCGTATCGATCAAATATCGGGTCGGTCCAAGTAACCATACTTCGTATCCATTATTGCCATCTAGTTCGTATCCACCAAAGGTAAAGCTTCATTCGTGTCCATCCATCCTGAGAATGTAGTTCGTATCCATCTGCCTGCCTTGTTTATATCAATGAAAAACCCTGTTTCGTATCCATCATTTTGCATCTTCTTCGTATCGATCGAGTATGCAATCAGTCCCATCACCTAAGGTTACTTCGTATTGATCAACACGTATAGAATCGATACGAAGTACACCACCGGCATCAATACGAAAATGGACAGGAATGAAGTCACCTCGATAGATACAAACCAATGGTGCGAACAAAGGGTGAAGTAGATGGATGCGAATGAAAGGATATGGATAGATATGAGTGGAGTTCGTAAAGGATGAAGGCTCATTCAACACGGCATGGAAAATGGATCAAGCCTTGAAAATAGAGCCACGTCACCAATACGCACGTGCTTGGTATCGATACGAATAAGTATCGATGCGAATTGATCGATACGAACCAAGCAGCATAAAGAAAGTTCTAATTCGTCTAGATCATATCTTGATATCTATAAGTCCAAATGCTATGAAATTTTTGTAGGAGCTTACGTACAGCCTAAAGAATGCTCCTGCTCAATTCCACTCAATTGGGCCAAATCTTGATCAATACGAAATTGGTTCGTATCGATCACGGACCGAGTGCAAATCATATGGGATCGATCGCGTGGGACCACACACGTGCCAGAAGAGGTCTCCCAAGATTTGAAAGAGATATATGCAGCCTACACTTATAAATAGCATTCTAGAGCCTATAGAAAAAAATACTTTGGATTCTGATACGTCCAGACTCTGTCGAAATCACCATTGTACTCAAACTTCACTGTTATATTCGAGAATTACTGTTGTAATCTATTGTAAGCAGCGAGTAAAAATCAATAAACTCAAGCTCTTTAAAGTGAACGTACGCTAGAACGCCGAACCACTATAAATCTTTGTGTTTCCATCATTCTCGTTTTTACTTCCTGAATGTTCTTCGTATTTTATTCTCTACATATTTGTTATCTATGGTCTGTAAATGTGAACGGGTGCATACGTCGGCAATTGGGTGTTTGTGACCATTTTTGGTGCAAACATTTTGGTGCTTTCACTGAGTACCTAGCACTCAGGGATTCTAAAGCTTGAAGTTCGGATTTGGAAAGCTAAAGGATCAGATCTAGAAGCAATCATGGCCAAACAATCAATGAGAGGACAAAGAACCGAAAGGAGTCAGCATGAAGGGAGTTAGAGGGCTTCCTCAGGAGCGAACCAAGCCTCGAACTTCATCACCAGGGATGAGATGGAGCCGATGTTGAAAAGATGAGAGGAGATGATCCAAAATTTGTTTCAACAGGTTGGGCAACTTAGATCACAAAATCAAAGGAATGTAACCACAAGAGGTGTTGGAGATAGGGATTGGGAGCCCCAAGCAACTAGAATTCAAAACAGAGCGGGACCATCAGGAGCAGCCCTAGAGCTACGGGGCATTCCCACGGAGTACATTGATCCATCCTCTGGCAGGATACTAGATAGAAATATTCGACATGGCGTTGATAGAGAAATGGATGCTCGTCTAGGAGAACCGATTTTGGAATTCCCTTGTGGACTCGGGGGGTAGATTAGAGGCAACGGACAAGGAACACAACTTGGAAACAACGACAGACTGGCGGAGATGCTCAGATGATCCATGAGAGGCATACTAATGAATAGATATCTAGAAGACGTGAACAGGAGCCCCTTCATTCCCGCAATTAGACAGGCTAGGAACCCACCATAATTCAAGCTACTAACGCTGGAGACATATGATGGGAGGACGGATCCTGTAGTTCATCTGACACGATACATGAGGAATATGGAGGTGTTGGGGCATTGGAGGAGGTCATGGCCCGGTGCTTTCCATTGTATTTGACAGACACTGCAGCGCTATGGTTTAGACAACTGGAGAGTGGCTCCATTGGAACATGGATCGATTTGACTAAGAAGTTTATGAGGCAATTAAAAGTTCACATTTCGAGACCCAAGAATGTGATGAATTTGGAAACACTAAAGCAATGAACTAGAGAATATTTGAGGAGCTTTCTGGCGCGATTCAATGCGGCGGCAGCATTGATGGATCGACCAGATCCATCCACGGTTTTGATGGAAGCTGTATCTGGCATAGCTGATGGCACATAATTCAAGAATTCATTGACAAGGGATCCCCCTATGGATCTAGGAGAATTTTATCATGAGGCTGAAGGATTTTTATGATTAAAGGATGCAAATGCTAAAAGATAGGAAGGAGAAGGAGTTGATGTTTATGCAGTCAAGGGTGGAAATCCTCCTGGAAAAGATTTAGGAACCGACAAAGGGAAACAGAAGGCCAAGGATAACGGTGATGGACCAACGCGACCATGAAAGGAACCAAGATTTATACGGAGTTGAATGAGACGTTGGAGCGAATCTACCAAGATACCGGGGGTAGATTCCTTATCGAAAGCCAATGAGAAGGGATCCGACTAGCAATGAAAGACGATCCGACAAGTATTGCTTATTCCACGAGCTGAATGGTCATAGCATGAATGATTGCAGGCACTTGAACGATGAGGTTGAGGGGCTATCCAGAATGGTCTGCTATCACAGTATGTGAGAAGGGGAGCAACAACGGTGGAACGAGAGCGGCCACCACCTACATCAACTGGGAACGGCTCAGGATCGAGGCGTCAGCTTGTCATCAACTGATTGAAATAATGATGAATACGTGGCAAACTCCACACCAACACGATTAAGTCATTTACACATGTACAGGACCGCGAACGATCCTCAAACATACTTTGATACGACTACTAATCGCATTGGTGTAGGTGTTTGCACTTTGACGTCTCTGTGTTGCTTTTGTTTTCTATTTCTCATGCTTGGATTTGGTTTTGTTAGACATTTTTGTTGAAAGACTCATTTTTAATGTAAATCTGCTATTTGTAATTCCATAATGGCTAAGCCACTTACACATGTACGAGATCGCGAACGGTCCTCAGACATGTTTTGAGATGGCGATAAACCACCACCATAAAAATTCAGAAACTCACTCGAATGTGAAATCTGACGTTAATGATACAAAGTCCCCCTCGGGCACACATAACTCGCCTCGAACAGCCCCCAACCTCAAACGGTCACCATTCACTTAAACGGCATCCGATCGTGAACGGTCACAATTTGCCTCGAAAGACATCCGACTGCAAATGGTCACAATTTGCCTCGAACGACATCTGACCACGAACGGTCACATACCACCCCGAACGGCATACGATCGCGAATGATCATTATTTACAGTCAGACAAGATTACCAATCTCTTTGCAGGTCATTAATAGGATACGAACATCCAGCTTATCGAACTATAAAACAGACCTTTCTATCGCAAGACATGTTTTGGGGGGAATGTGTTATCCCGCCTTTTGGCAAGGCGGTGACACCAAGAAATTGACTAGAAATCAAAGACAGTTCATCTCGAAGATCGTCTATACACTAGTTCACTATGGATCGAGCCACAATTGACAAGACATGACAATCAAAGTTGTGGAATCCAACATCCCAAAATTCAGGTCGATCCGAGTTTGTATGCTCAAGATATGATCGATACAAGTCAAAAGAAACAACACAATCACGTCCATCACTTCGTATCCATCATGTTCGTATCGATCAATGATGGCCTTCTTCGTATCGATAGAATATCGTGTTGGTTCAAATAACCATACATTGTACCCATCGTTGCTATCTAGTTCGTATCCACTAAAGGTAAAGCTTCGTTCGTATCCATCTATCCTGAGAATGTAGTTCGTATCCACCCGTCGGCCTTGATCGTATCCATGAATGACCCTATTTCGTATCCATTATTTTGCATCTTCTTCTTATCGATCGAGTATTCACTCCACTCCCATCACCAAAGGTTACTTCGTATCAATCAACACATATAGAATCGATACGTAGTACACCACTAGCATCAATATGAAAATAGACACGAATGAAGTCACTTCGATGGATACAAACCAATGGTGTGAATGAAGGATGGAGCAGATGGATGCGAATGAAAGGATATGGATAAGCATGAGTGGAGTACGAAAAGGATGAAGGCTTGTTCAATACGGCATGGAAAATGGATCAAGCCTTGAAAATAGAGCCACATCACTAACACGCACGTGCTTGGTATCGATACGAATAAGTATCGATGCGAATTGATCGATATGAACCTAGCAGCATAAAGAAAGTTCTAATTCGTATCGATCATATCTTGAGATCTACAAGTCCAAATGCTACGAAATATTCACAGAAGCTTACATACAACCTAAAGAATGCTCCTTCTCAATTTCGACTCAATTGGACCAAATCTTGATAGATACAAAGTTGGTTTGTATCGATCGCGGACCAAGTGCAAATCACATGGGATCGATCGTGTGGGCACATACACGTGCTAGAAGAGGTCTCCCGAGATCTGAGCAAGATATATGCTGCCTACACCTATAAATAGCATCCCACAGACTATAGAAAAAAGGAATTTTGGATTCTGATACATCCAGACTCAGCCGAAATCACCATTACTCAAACTTCACTGTTGTATTCAAGAATTACAGCTGTAATCTGTTGTAACCAGTGAGCAAAAATCAATAAAGTCAAACTCTTCAAAGTAGATGTAGGATAGAACGCCGAACCACTATAAATTTATGTGTTTCCATCGTTCTCCTTTTTACTTTCTGAGTGTTCTTCGTATCTTATTCTCTACGTATTTGTTATCTGTGGTTTGTGATTGTGAATGGGTGGATAAATCGGCAATTGGGCATTTGTGACCATTTTTTGGCGCAAACAAACTTAGACCATATGAAAGTCTTGCCCACATATATCATAATAGGTACACGTATAAAGCAACATAATCATATCCTTACATATATCCTTTTTTCACACTTTGATTTGATTTATTATGAGATGTTTGATCTTCATGTGACCTGACTTCATGTTTTGGTATGTTTTGAATTAAATGCCTTGCCATTATATATATATATATATATATATATATATATATATATACATACATTTTATCACTTTCAACATTCATATAACATGTATACATATGCATTTACTTATGTATATTTTTATCATTATATAAATATACATATATACCTCCACATTTATACAAATTTTCATACATATATTATTTTGTATGAGCATACATTCCTATATTTGTATATTTATATACTTATATACATATTTTCAAACATCATAAAGCTTGTATATACTTAAAAATACATACTTTTATTTATTTATGGATATTTTATCTTAATTTAAATGGTGGAGTTTATTTTTTATTTTTTTTGAGATATATCATATCCAAAGATTTTATAATCCAATATTTAATATAGTTTTTAAATCAGTTCATAGATTCAGGTATTTATATATTAGAAAATTTATTTATTCGACTAATAAATCCAACATTTCAATAATTAAAATCAGTTAATCAACCAATATTCGATGGCCAAAAATCTGGGTCGTTACATTCATCTCCCCTTAGAATTTTTCGTCCTCGAAAAGGAACGAAGCGAAAATTTTATTTTTGATGTTATTATTAAGTCATTCTTTTAAACATTTTACTCTTTACTCTTATATTTTAATACTTTGAAACACTTTTAAAACTACATAATATTACCAAACTAGCTTTATAAAAATACTTTTTATAACTCGATGTCTCAACATCCTTGTTCTTACAGAAATTCAGTCAAATGTTGATCAAGCGTAGGACTGAAAATCTAAAAGTACTTAGCAAATCCATTTTCAACACCCAGCGAAAATACTTGGAAAAACTTTTTGCGAGAATGTTTTGGAAATCATCACCCACTCCGTGGGTTGCAGCTAGCACGATGATTCCATCGCCATACGGGCGAAATCCATAGAAAACTGTAGGCATCCGCACCTCTCGATTCCGCCACGGAACTGCCATAGATCACAGCTACACCCAGGGTTTCGTTGCTATCGCAGAAAAAACCATGTAACTGTAGGAATCAGCGCCCTCGAATTTTGCTTCCAAATGAAACTTCACCACGTAGATCATAGACTACACCAGTCGAATACCAATGTAGTCTATAGGCACTTAGCGCTACACGATTTCGCTATAGAAACACAAAGATCGAAATCTACTGATGTTACGTCGCTCTCCCAGCAAAATCAAACGTAGATTTTAGGCAATCACTGCCCCTCGACTTACGCTATGGAAATGCGATAGATCGCAGTTACACCAGAGTTAAGTTGCCATCACAGCATAACCCAATGTATATGTAGGCATCAGCGCCCTCAAATTACGCTACCCTAACCACAATCCATAGGAACTACAGTTTTGTCCGGACTTCCTCTAGGATCAAAATTTAGAACTCCCCTTAGGGCTCTAGGCAGAACCGCCCCGTGGATCTCCTACTATAAGTTTCAAGTCTAAATGGAAGCGCCTTTTTTCCCCATAGCATTCTCAAAACATTTCATACTATGTACACATAGAATCTTTCATATCATACTCTTTATATGTATCATATATAAACTTCAAAATCAATATCTCAAAATCGATAGTTCTTAAACTTTGCTTTTTAAATTCCTAAAATTTGCTTTTTGCCAAAACCAAAAGCCTTTCAAAATCCATGAGTTTCGAAAACCCCTTTTCCGGTTCCATTCCCATAAAATCGTTCTTATATATATAAGTTTATTCTTCCAACTTGAATAATTTTCTCATACTTCTATAAATTCCATCTTATTTTTCAAATATCCTTTAAAGATCATTTCCTTCCTGTTATACTTTCAATAAAGGGAGTTTTTAATATATATAACAATTATATATATATATATAACTTTATTTATGCCAAATCAAATATTCAAGTTTGATTTCCTTTACAAAGTTATTTACCACATTTCTTACTCTTTATAAGGTAAGTTTTCGGTTATAGCTCTATCCAACTTATTTTTAATCATCATATATTTCCTAAAATACTCTATTTCACTTTAAAATCATATATTTTTTCATAATATCCTATTTCGGTTCCACTTCACAATTGCTTCAATTTCCATTTTGGTTATAACTTCAATTTAACCGAATTGGCATTTAAATCCATGGTTTAAATATAAGTAACTCCCATTTAGACCAGTATGAATTTAGAAAATAGCTTGAATAGTTTTTAAAATAGTTAAATAGTTAATATAAAATAGTTTGAGTTTTGAAAAGAAACTTTTGTATAGTAAATAGCTTGGAAAAATAGACTTAAGACAGTTTATGTTAAAACGATTTTTTGAAAATAGTTTCAGAGTCAATTGGTTCAGTTTCTAATCTCCCATTCAAATCAATTTCAATTCCCATTTAAATTGATTCAATCCAGATTCCAATTCAATTCGAGTTAACTTCCATTCCCAATTTGCCTTCAAACTAATTCAACTTCAATTATAATCCCAGTTAATTCAATTCAATTCCAGCTTGAATAAATTCCAATTTCATTCTCAAATTTTAAACCATCTCGATTTATACAAATTCGGGTTCGGTTTTCCAATACCGATTTAATCACTTAAATCAAATTAACCTTTAATATTTAATTTAATAATCTAAATCTCTTATAATGAGCCCAAATCTCAAATATTCATTTAAATTTACCTTTACTTAAACTTATTCCGAGGTTCGAGTGAGAGTTCAAATCTTTTTAAACAAATCAATTTGGGAATTCAATTGATTACCCAATTATACTTCAAATTTTTAAACTAATTCTTTAAACAAAATTCCAGTTGACATTTTGTTTTATCATTTCAAACTTTAAGTTCAAAATGATTCCATTTCCATAAATTCAATTTCATTTCTATGAATCAAAATCATTTAAAAAGTTTTGAATTAAATTTTATTTCTATTCAATTTCAGGGTTGGATATATATCATTTCACTCCCCTTCTCAATTTAATAGAAATAATCCAATTTGCAATTTTATATATATTGTTAATAACAAACAGGATGATAATAGGATATGTCAAAGTAAATAAACATCCAAATTATCTAAAACACCCATCAATAGCATCAACCACACATTTCCAGAATTCGAAACCCGTTTTATATTTCAAAAGCTGTTAGAAATTATTCATACACAACCTCTTATCAAATACATACCTCTCTTTCAATTTAACCCATTTAACTTCCCTAAGTTAAATCTGGATCCCATCTTGAAATTCCCTAATTCCAGATTATAAGTTCAAAACTTATTTTACTTGCCCTTAGTTAAATTTCAATTCATTTAATCCATTCATCCTTACTCAGTTTAAATTTCCATTCCAAATTTAAGTTTCTTATCAATATCCCTTCCTACTTTTAAGCTCAAAAACTTACTTCCCTTTGGGTTATACATCTCATTCTCAGGGGGATTTCAGAATTCAACACTTAGTATTTATTTCAAATCAACCATGAAATCATATATATATATATATATATATATATCACATATACATACATATTTATCCCATTCACATCTCAAGTCGCACTGTTAAATTTTAAACCATCCTAGGGTTTTAATCCAAAACAAATTTATCATCCCACAACCCTTGTTTTTAAAACAAGATTTCTCTTTTGAAAATATTCTAAATAATATTATTTATTATTTTCCTTAACACTTTGAAACAAATCCAAATTTCTCTGGGTCTAGATTTAATACTTCACAATTTAAGTCATACTTATAAAATTTTGCTTACTTAAAACATTTCACTCTGTTTTATCATTGTTTATTTGGTAATAAATATCCTTTATTACGATACAACAACCAATTTATGATAATAATCAATATTAACATACCTGGAAGTTAAGCACACCATAAATTCCATCATAATTCATTGGAAAATTAAATCAATGTAACTTATTTTAAACACTTTGAAATTCTTTTGAATTTTCCAAGATTTAAATTCAGGTTTTTGAATCCATTTTTAACTTATCTTATTTGTATAGTTAATCCTTGCCCAAATTTTGATTTGGTTATATGTGTTTTACCAATTAAATCTTATAATTTTACTTGATTTCAATAACAACAACCAATTACCTCAATATACTATAATAATTTGAAAAATTATTGCTTTATATATCAAAATATAAGCTTATATAAAAATCATTTTTAAAATCGTTTTTAAAATCATTATACAAGAAAAAAAAGTACGCCCTCATATATAATACATTCAACTCATTCTAGGGTACTACTGACTCTATCTTTAATGAGTAATCCCCGCAGAGCCAAGGTTCTCGCTTAACCTTCAGCTCTGATAACGTGCAACGACTCGAAGGTTTTCAACCCGAAAATCGACACCAATACGTTCACTGTATAGAGTGCCGAGCAATCGAGTGCTGGAAATACCAGGCTGTTTGGGTTAAGAAGAAAAGGATATAAAAGAAGAAACAGAAACAACATCACAGAATCTCACAAACGCAGCGGAATAAAATATAATATAAATTAACAGCTTTTATACATAGAAAAGCTGTAATAGTCAATATACATACAAGATATCAGTGTACAAAAAATTTGGACAGTTATAATAACTTGTCCTCACTACTGTCTTTATAGCCCATAATACATAGCGGAATCTAATCGATACGTCCTCACCATCCAGCTCGTCTCCTGAGCTCTAGAACGTCCTAACATGAAAATATGTAATACTCGGTCTGACCCGAGCATTACAATAAAGTAACACCCGAGTTAGACTAGAAACCAGCGTGAGTAAAACCAACTCAATGTTAAAAACTTAAGTTTTGAAAATCCTTTGAGACCAAGGTAACTCATACAACACTACAAGTTTTTATCTTGTTATAACCAAACACTGTTACAGAAATCCGTTGATATTATACAAAGGTCTAGGTACAGTTACCAATTTAAAATAGTCAGATTTACTTGATTTATTTAACTCCACCATATTAGTCTGTAAAATGAAACCTAAAAAGATTTGTAGTGATTATTAAATCGAAGTGGTTCCGAAAAACGCTAATATCCGATCCCGGTCTCTTCGAATCCAAGAAATAAATTTAAAGTTTAAATTTTTTAAAATAAAGAATTTATTACTTAAGGTGACAATATACAATTATAGTGATTTATTACAGACCTTTATTCCAAATAAAACGTATTATCCTTTTAATCTAATTATTTTGACTCGTTTGGCCACTTGATGTCACATTCACCAGTAGCTTAAATGAATATCCAACTTGATTACAAATTAAAGAATTTGTACACAAATTTTTGTTAAAATAAACACTTTATTTTATATTTAATTTGTTAACTTACATCAGTTTTAAGATAAATAATAATATAATTAATTGCCCAATTTTAAAGAATGTTATCAACCTTACGTTACAGAAAATCCACAATTCTCATTTGTAGTACCGATTTAGATACAAAAACGGTTTTTTTAGTTTGTGTTTTAAATGACAATAGGATTTGAATTTTTAATAACTTAATTTATTGTAAAAATATAA
This sequence comes from Allium cepa, assembly GCA_030765085.1. Classification (NCBI taxonomy): domain Eukaryota; kingdom Viridiplantae; phylum Streptophyta; class Magnoliopsida; order Asparagales; family Amaryllidaceae; genus Allium; species Allium cepa. Next base: position 851,509,869 of record CM060938.1, read on the forward strand.
GTTCTTATTTCTTTACTCTTTTTCCTTACTTTCCCTTTTCTTATTTCCCTCTTCTTTCGTATCATTTTCATTTTCCCTTTTCTTTTTTACTTTTCTTTTCATTCTAATTTTCCTTATCTCTTCTTTTTTTTTCCCTTTCTTTACTCCCTTTCTCATATTTTCCTCCAGCTCATCTATTCTTTCATGCCCACCTCTTTTCCCCTCCTTCACTCCTTTCTTTCTTCCACTTCTATTTCTTCCTTCATCGTTTACTATCGACTGGAACAAGAGAATGTGCATGTACACGTGCATGTTTACGTCCAACTCGCCCGCCGATTCATGGCACCGACCATCATCATTGATTGCACACGGCCCCAACACCTCGACTATCCTTTTCGAAACGCGATCCATAGCATTGATCAAAATTCGAGCTTCCCACCCAACACTGGAACCACCCCCATGAACATAAATGCCTCGCCTTGCTACCGTCGACCACCATCTATCACCAGACTCGACCAAATCCTCGCCACGTACCTCTCCTTCCTATTCCCCCACGACCGCACGTCGCACTTCCCTCCAGATGACGCCGTTTCACTCGAACCCGAAGATACATAAAACAGTGCCCTAACCCTACAATTTCTCCGACACACCCCCACAAACCCCAGAAAAATGACACGAAATTTTTGGTAGGTGCGCCTCCATCTGAACCTCCTCCAGGCCAAAATCCATGTCACGAAATCGAGTATGTCCCCCGAATTCCATCTTAGGCCCAATTCTATTCAACTTCCCCTATTGCTCCAAATATGTAGCTAAATATCATCAAACCCCTTTTAACAGTCATGATGTTCAAAAACAAACACAACCATACAACCGGATATTCAAGTTATGATATTCAAATTTTTGTCCACCCTAAGGTTGGCTAATGTAAATGCCATTTCCTTCCCCTATGCCTCACTAGACTCAAGTAGACGAAATTTTAGAAAAAATTTCACTAGAAAGCAAACAAGTTTTCTTTTGGAACTATAGTCTAATTTTTAACGGATAATAGAAAAATGATTTTTAAGAGTTGCAAAATGTCTCTTTTACAAAACAGAGAACTAAAATTTATTACTGTAAGTTTACTAATATAAAACTATGACTAAACCACTTATTCACAGCATAGAAATTTATTTACACATGTGCACCAGATAAATACCTCGGTTCATACCAATTCAAGGAAATCTGAGTGCATATAAAAGAGCAAGGTTTGTGTTTACTCACTGTTTTATGGACTGCTGCATTTTTTTCCTTCTCCTCTGTTTTGTTTCCATGGCAGCACTTTTTTTTAAGAGATGAACCAAGATGTATGTATGAAGGCAACAGGTCAGTGGTATGTATGCATATATACAGAGGAAGATGCCAGTCTTCATAGGTGACTGCAGATTTTTGTTTACAGGCTTACATTTTTAAAAGATATTATATACTTTTTTTTCTTACTTTTATAATCTGATTTGATTTTCATATTGCCTTGATTTGATTTCATAAAGAGAGTTATGTATCATGTGGATTAGATTTCATATGACTTGATTTTGATATTGTTATGATGATGTTCCCTCAAGCATTTGCATGTATGTATATACATTTATACATGTACATATCTTCATACTTGTATTCTACCTACAACTTAGACCATATGCAAAGTCTTGCCAACATAATCATAATAGGTACACGTATAAAGCAACACAAGCATATCCTTACATATATCCTTTTTTTTTTCTCACTTTGATTTGATTTATTATGAGATGTTTGATCTTCATGTTACCTGACTTCATGTTTTGGTATGTTTTGAATTAAATGCCTTGTCATCTTATATATATATATATATATATATATATATATATATATATATGCATTTTATCACTTTCACCATTCATATAACATGTATGTGTATGCATTTACTTGTGTATATTTTTGTCATTATGTAAATATACATATATACCTCCACATTTATAAAAAAATTCATATATATATTATTTCATATGAGCATACATTCCTATATTTGTATATTTATGAACTTATACAAATTTTCAAACATCATACAACTTATATATACTTATGGATATATTTATTTATTTATTTATTTATGGATATTTTATCTTAATTTAAATTATGGAGTTTATTATTTATTTTCTATGAGATTTATCATATCCTGAGATTTTATAATCCAATATTTAATATAGTTTTTAAAACAATTCATAGATTTGGGTATTTATATATCAGAAAATTTATTTATTCGACTAATAAAATCCAACATTTCAATAATTAAAATCAGTTAATCATCCAATATTCGATGGCCAAAAATCTGGGTCGTTACAGTTCAAATCATTATTTTATGTCATTTAACTTAAGAGGTAAATAAGGAATATATTAATTATGTTTGTTTTTTTTTTTAATACGGTTTCAAACTTTCTATTAGAAACCAAAGAAACAAAAGTATGTACAAGAACCACAAGAATGTACAAGGCTTATAACATACTTAAGCCTATACCATACATAAAACAGGCCTGACAGCGTTAAGGCCCGGTTTAATTCAATCTGATGCATTCAACAGCCCATTATCTAGAAGCATCAAGACAACTCTAAATGAAACCAAAAAAAGGCAAACCGACGCTTGTAACTCACTTCATTTATTCCTCTCGAAAGAAAATAATGAAAAAGTCGTTAATGGCGGTAGGAAAGGAATGAAAAACGAAGATCCTGTCGGCTTCTACTGCTGATCCAAAACAATGCAAGCTGCAACCGGAGATCTTCTCATCCTTCAACGAACTCTAGAATGTAACAGGGAGACGAGGGACATCATTTTCTCAAAATCAGCAAGATTCAGAAGTCTCTACCCTTAGATCTAATAGATCTGAACCAGATAAGTCTCTGACTTCCTTAAAAATGGAATCTTTATACTTAAATTAGTGACTAATCCCTTTATTTTCTTTTGCAGTGCTCATGGCTTCACCAGTAAGTGGTAAAGAAAGAGGCGATCAAAGTTATCATCTTCTACAACCAGATTTGAGAAACTGAAGACCAAAGACGACTGCTCTCATCAGTAAAGCTTGGCTCTAGAAGAAGATACATTTGCTATTACATGGTGCTTTGTCTGACGAGGTTCAGGGAACCAGGTTCTCCTCAGAGAGAGATGAAGCAGAGTTACATAAGCTAAGTCTCTGACTCCCAAATAAATTCTTTTAGCTTTGTGAATGAAAAAGCTAAACTCAATTTGTAATGATGCAGGTCAAAACTTGTAAAACAGGGGAGCAGCGGACAGCAAAACATATCTGCATTCTTATATCTTACTACTAAATCAATGTATATTGTTAATTGTAAATTACAATGTAATTTAATTGAGAGGAAGTGAGGGAAATGTAAAAATAAAACAGGTACAGGAATAACCTGAGACGAGCACCAGGGAAACAAGAGGATAGCAGAGAGAGGAACGTTACATATGATCTAGCCGATGATTCCCCAATTCAGCATTGGGAGGTATAGCCCCATTTCTTTGCTATAATATCGTTCATGCCATTGATGCTCTTGAAATGTTTAGATTTTACCATTCTGATTTGCATTGTCTGAATTTTTTTTGAGCATAACTGTGTAGTATCAGAGAATCTGTTTTGAAAAATTCTGTCGTTTCTTTCTTTCCATATGTGCCAAATACAGACAGAAAGAGATAATTGAAACAAATCTGAGTTAAGATTGTTTGTTCTAGAGATGGAGACAATTTTCTATAAATCTACCGCTAGAATAAAGGAGAACATATCTTTCGACGAATTAATTTTTTTTTTACAGCTCCAATACCAGACTTTTTCTGTAAAATTACATTGAAAAAATAGATGATCTATATTTTCAATGTGATTATTACAAAAAATACATAAGGGATCCATATATATTTGTTTCTGAGTTAATCTCTCTTTGGTTAATAGATAGTCGTTAATGGCTTTAAAGAGGCATACCGCCATTTTTGGAACGTGGATTTTATTCCAGACTAATGACGACCAGTTTTTTATTTCATAACTAGTTCTGATCGAGTTCCAAACTTTTTTAAACTGGTATTGACCGTCTTTAGAACATTTCCATGACCAGTAATCACGCTCTCTGTCCCTATGAATCTTGACACCTTCGATTTCCTCATGGATTTGAAATAAGAAACTAAAAGTATCCCACTTCCACTCACCATTTTTAACAATCCTATTAAGGGACAAATTTTCCGTACCCGTTCTAAAAGCTGTGTCTCTGCCAATACGATCCATAATGGAGCTTCCATTTAACCATGGGTCATACCAGAGAGACGTAGTTTTACCGTCAGTGATATTAAGAGAAAGGCATTTCAAAACTTCTTGCCTGTTCTTCAAAATGTATTTCCACACTCCCGAGTCGTTTGTTCTCAGATTGATTTCCCAAAAGCTTTTTTTTCCAATATACTTACTTTGCATGAAATCCGCCCAAATTCCTTCTGCGTTTATGATTTTCCATATCAATTTAATGTATAACGCTCGATTCATCTCTTCTAAGTTTCTCAGACCCATTCCTCCTTCTTCTTTTTGCTTGCACAAGGTTTCCCAGGGGATTTTACTACTACGGCTTTTCCAAAGAAAATTAAGAATTAAATGCTTTACTTTGAGTAGCGTAGTTTTTGGGAGACAGAAACATTGCATCCAGAATTGAATGATGGGGTAAATGGTAGACTTGATGAGTTCAAGTCTCCCAGCTAAGCTAAGCATTCTAGTTTCCCATCCTGTAAACCTTAGCTTGATCTTCTCTATCAGAGGAGAACAATCCTTATCTCTCAAATTAATGCTAGACAGGGGTATGCCCAAATACCTTATTGGGAGATCCATTTGCTGAATATTAAGAATATTACTAATATCAGTACAATTGACTACCCCTTTACCAAAGAAAACATTAGATTTCTCACAACTTAGTTCCAATCCAGTATGTCTCTTCATAATTTGAAAAACATCACGAATGGCAGTTGCATTTTGAACGCTAGCTTTAGTAAAAACAATAATATCTTCAGCATAAATGAGGTGAGTTAACTTATTGTCAAAGTCTTTGATAGGGGACATAAGGCCTTCCCTAACTTTACCGTCCATCAGTAACGTAAAATATTCCATAACCAATGTAAATAAAATAGGGGAAAGTGGGTCGCCTTGTCTAAGGCCATTTGTACTTTTGAAATAACCATGCGATTCCCCGTTTGCAACGATGGAGAACACAGGAGTGGTTATGATATTTTCAATAATTTTTACCCATTTGTCTGGGAAGCCCAGACTTATTAGCATGTGTATAACGAAAGCCCGATTGACCGAGTCATAAGCTTTGTTCAAATCTACTTTAATACACATGTATTTATTATCCTTTCTTCCAAGACCCCTAATAATTTCATGAGCAAACAAAATGCCGTCCCCTATGGATCTACCTTTTATAAAAGCCGTCTGATTAGGGGACACCAACTTATCCAAAAAAGGGGCCAGCCTATTGCACAGAATCTTAGTGAAAACCTTATATGATGTGTTACAGCAAGCAATGGGTCTATAATCTTGAATTCTGATAGAGTGAGCCTTTTTAGGAATCAAATGCAAGAATGTGTGGTTCCACTCTTTTATAATTAATCCCTTTTGAAAAATATCATTCAAAGCTTTGAAAATTAAGTCTTTCGAAAGGTTCCAATGAATTTTAAAAAACTTTGAGTTGAAACCGTCTGTGCCTGGTGAGGTAGTATCTTTGATATCCCACAAAGCAAATTTAATTTCTTCCAAAGATATGCCATCATTCAAGAAGTTCGCTCCATATTCAGAAATTATCGATTTACAGATAACTTCTGGGAATTGGTCGCATAAGGGAAGGTTAAATGCTTGTTTATAGAAATCAATGGCTAAATCAACAAATTGATCTACCGAAACCTCCTTGTCATCTACTGTAATGTTAGTCAAGCACTTAGTACTTCTTCTGCTAGACATTTTGGCATAAAAGAAAGCAGAAGCCTCATCTCCCATCATCAACCAATCACATTTAGCCTTTTGTTTGGTGTCTAGAAATTCTTTTCTTAGTGCCATTTCCAATTTAATCTTGGCATTATGGAATTCCGCTACTAGATTATGATCTTTTGATTTTTCCAGTAATTTCTGAAGTCTTGAACAATTCTACCTCTGGACATTAACCTCTTGTTTGGTATTCCGTATTTTAGCGCTCCAAGTCTTAAGCTCTTTCTTAATGTTCTTGAGAATATATAAGATTTGAAATAGGGGGCAGTCATCCTGCCTAGGAATCCATAATTTCTCAACCAGAGGGAAGTATTGATCACAAAGAGGCCAGTGATTCATAAACCTGTATGGACTGTTTTTGACTCTAGGCTTAAGAAAAAGAGAGACAAGAATAGTATTGTGATCGCTCACCGATGGAGGCAAGTATTCTGCCGTTAAATCTTGATATAAATTGATCCAATCTAGGTTAGCGAAAACCCTGTCTATTTTATAAAATATGTTTCGACTGGGACCAGACCACCAAGAAAATTCGAAACCTTTAATGTCGATCTCATTTAGGCCTGTGTCATTGGTCGTAACATCTAGCTCAAATAAGCTTCCAAATGGCACTGGGTTACCTCCCTTTCTTTCTGAAGGACTTCGAATACAGTTGAAGTCTCCTAACACCAACCATGGTCTGTAAATATTAATCGCATCTTCCTGTAAATTCGACCACAGTCTTTTCCTGAGATTAACAAAGTTTTGAGCATAGACAAAAGTTATATTGCACTTGAATTTCAGTTTGTTGATCAATTCTATAGAGATGTGTTGTTCGCTCATGCTAATATAATTGAAATCCCAAGAATTTCCGTCAATGAGGACGAATATTCTACATTTATAATAACAGGAGACATTGCTTATTACTTTCCATCCGTCCTCTAAACCTTTTTCCAAACCTGTTATTTCCGAAAATAACAGCTTATTTTCCAGAACACCAAAACAGCTTATTTTATACTTATCAATGAGTCTTCTTATTTCTTTCATTCTGTTGGGGTTATGAAACCCTCTAACATTCCAACATGCAAACGACATTAAGAAGACTTGTTATTTCGAGTCCTCTGCAACCTACTACTAGAGGACTCCCGTTTATCTTCCGCGGAGATGCCTAGCATCTTGACCCATTTGGGATTCTTACGAACAAGCTTATCCCTCTGAATGTTATTGAATTCTATATCCTGGGATTCGGGAAATCCTGCTCTTCCTGGGCTTGATCGGCTTTATCATATGTATTCTGTACCTCTACTGCTACTGCTGTTCCTGTGTCGTGACTCTGGTTTTCCTGTACCTGCATATCAGTACATGGTTCAGTACCTCTCCTAAAATTAACATTATTAATAGTACAGTCTTCAATACAAATATCATTAGAAAGTAAAGTATTAGAAATTAGATAAGAAGCCGATGCTGTTGAAAGGCGTTTGAGAATTGTTTTGTGAGTTATGAGAGACTTCAGAGGTGATGAACTCAATTCTCTGTTTCCAGGGGTAGGCGATCTCTCAGGGATGATCGACTCTCTATTTCCCATATTAGAGAGGTCTTCTGTCTCCGATAAGTTAGAAGCTGAGGAATTTCTAACCTGTGTCCCGTCCTTAGGGGGGCAAATTGCTTTTTCTTGTACTCCACTAGAAGCCTCCCCCTCTTTATTACTATAATTTCCAGCAGATAAATGTTCTTCATTCATTGTCTCAGAGTCTGGTAATTCAGTGGGGTTTCCATGGATCACCTGATTACCCGTAACATGAATAATGTCAATTCCACCTTCCTCCCCTACTATTTCCACACAGCCATCATAAGTTGGATCTGTAGGGTTTTCTTTCTCAGAGTCAACTGCTTGGGTCTGTTTAGGAACCCATGTCTTAGTCATTGGGCATTCGTCCGTAATATGCCCAAAACACACGCACTTGCTGCATATGGGAGGAGGGTTTTCGTATTCCACTGCCTGAATGAAGCTCCTTCCTTTTTCGTCCATGCCTTCGATGGAGTTAGGCATTCCATAGGAAGCATTGACCTCTATCAGGACTCTAGCGTATGCTAACCTAGATTTTGTTTTCGTGGCCTCGTCCATCTTAATAGGGATTCCTATAGTGTTTGTTAATGCACTGATTGCCTTATTGCCCCCACAATGTAAAGCTTAAACCAGGTAGTCTAACCCACATAGGCAAAGATGTAAGTAAATCCCTATCTGTGTTCATGTCTGGAGACAAACGTTTCATGATAATCAGGTTCCGGTCCATATACCATGGTCCTGATTTCAAAATCTTATTACAATCCTCCTCAGAGCTAAATCTCACCACAAAGAAGCCGTTGTTCCTTGAATGAACAGAAAATGGCTTCTGTGTTGACCATACTATATTGGCATAACCTTCAAAAGTTTTAAGCCAAGGTTTATAACCAACCACGTACAATCATATACATAGGTCCCATCCACCCTCCGCTTCCTGGATCGCTTCAGATGAGAGGAAACCTATCCTTATACCATCTGCAATTCTAGGCTCAATATATTTAAGATCTAGGTTCCCTAGATCTCCAACCGCTCCTTTTTACTGCCTCACTGTAAGAGAATTTTTTTGCATTCTCAGATACCGTGAATTTGATTTTTGAATTGTTTCCTGATTGATTGGCGATCTGCTTTGATGATTTCGAAAATCTGGTTGCTGTTCGTCCCTCATTAGCTAACTGAATACTTTTTCCCTTACTCCGGTCTAACCTGTTAGATCTGGGACCACCCAGATTAAGCCTAGCATCAGGTCCTGAAGGAACCGGAGCCTTGCCCCTTTTCCTTCTCACCTCTTCCCATCCTTCTTCATCCCGCAGTGTATCCATGATATAGCAATGGCGTCTAAGTTTTGAGGAGTAAGGATTGAAGACAAAAGGAGGAAGAAAAGAAGCGAAAACGGAAGAAAATTGAAGAAAATTGAAGAAGAAAAAGGAGAAAAGGGGAAACCCTAATCTCCAGATCTGGCCGCCATTCTGTGTACTTGATGTAGTAACTTTAAAAAAGTTATGTATTAATTATGTTTGTTTGATTTGATATTTACTTTTGCTTTGAAATGACATGTTTGTCTTTTTGTGCTTGCTTTTTCTTAATTATATTCTAGAATTTTCTAAGTATGTTTAGTAAAAGTAAACTTGATTAGTGAATTAATTAATACTTACACTATTTGAATATATGTTCCTTTATAAGAAAATAAATGTGAGACAACATTACGACAACTTTTAATCGAAAAAACGTTGATTTTCGACAAAATGTTTTACAGTCACATTTTGACATTTTAGTTAACCTGTTGATTTATGTAAACCAAATTTAAAAAATAAATTTGTATAATGTTACTTAAAAATATAAACACTTATAAATTAATTCAAACAATTTATCTAACAACTGAAACTTACTTTTCTGAAATCAGCATTTTGTCACTTTTGTCAATATAGGCAAATGTTATTATTTTTGTGTATATTTCTCCTTCCAAATCCTATCTAATATTGTTTGAATCATATAACCTTACCTATTTTATAATTAAAATACTTTAAATAGTATATTTTAAAGTGGTCAAATTTTGGGTTGTTACATTCTCCCCTACTTAAAAGAATTTCTTTCTCGAAATTACACCAAACCTAAAACTCACAATAGTTTTTCTAAACATTATTTTACCAACTTATTTTCATAGATTAATTTTATGCAATATCTTATTCGATCTTCTATTCGAATAAACAACTTTTCTTCCGAACTAGTATCGATCCCTCGATATTCTAGCGCGAACTTTGATCACCTCTTTGCTCAGAAGACTTTGCTTTCCTTGCATAGCTCTCAACTATGATAGAAAACTCAAGTATCTAACCATAAACCCTCATCAATGTTCGTTGTCAAGAATCGAGTGATAAATCCTTTTTCGGACCAGTGTAAACACCTCAAAGTTCCATACTCGGATATTAGATCAACATTTGTATGACGAGATGATCTACATAGAACATATGTATTTATTAACCCTCAAAAACTTTTACAAAAACTTTATCTTAAGTTTAAACATTTTATAAAGGTGCTTCTTTATGTAATCCCTTTAATTATTTATTTCCAAATATTTTTACTAAAGGAAAGTATTCTAAAGAAACCATTTTTCACTCAAAAGATAATTTATCTCTACTACTAATAAATAAATAAATTTAATTAATTTACTCGGAGTCTTTTTGAAATTCTGAAAATGACCTTGCTTTCCGTTTACAATAATATAAACAGCCTGTGTGTGAAGCACTGGCCAATTATAGTCTTTATAAAAAAGTTTTCCCAAAATCTTTTTAAATCCGTATATTTCCTTTAACACTAATATTTTTTATGAATCATTTCTTAAATCTGTTACTTAAGTTTATTATATCTTATAAACACAACTATATATATTATTACTTTTAAAAATTTTAGTCCAAATCCTTGTTTAGTGCTGGAATTCGTTAATAAAACATTTTCAATGTTATAATTACATTTTTAAGGAGTCATTATTTTACATAAGTGTATAGATAGTTCATGGCTTAAATCTATATTTGTATGATATACATTTACATCTTAATAGTATATACAAATTCCAAATTTCAAATTGGTTTTACTTAAATCCGTCCATCTAACAAATTTTAAAACCACCCGTATTTAAATCCTCAAACTCTTAACTCTTAAATCTTTTTTCCTTTATAAATTAGATTAATAAATCATCCTCATCTTATTTCATTTACTCAAAATATTTCAATCTTTTATCAAAAGTTTTCACAAATTTCTTAGCTCTGAGTTAGGTATGATTCGGAAATTCTCGACTATCCAAAATCATCGGAAATTCCGCTTTATTTTAGCAACTGGCGATCCTAATTTATCTTTGGTTTAAACGCTTTTATAGAGATTACTAATCAATTCATCAATTAATGATTCACACTATCTCTTTAACTTAAGAAAATTATATGGATCAAATAACTCCAAAACAATCCAAGGAACTGGGTAGTACCAAAGTATCATATATCTTTTTAACAAGTAGAGTAATACTTAAGAGTAATGCTTACCATTCGAACACTTCTCTTGCTCATTTTTAGTATATTTCTAGCTAATCGAATTATCTATCATAGTATACCTCTTTTTATTTGAAATAATACCATTTTAAAAATCCTTTAGAAATTACTTTATAAAACCTTATTTTATAAATTCATTTTATCTTATATTAATTAACTTCATTTAAGTTAACATAATTCTTTTACTCGAATTTAAATTCTCATTCCTTTTATATTTATCCTTTTTAACAATCATTTAAATATATTTTTATCTTATATGTTCATTCCTTAAACAAATCTTATTATCAAACACCTTATAGTCAAATAGTGAAACTTAACAAGGTATTTGTACTTAACTTTTAAATCAAATAATTGATCAATTTATGATAGTAACTTAACATTTTCCTTTATTAGTTTATTGTCTAGGAATAAGTATTAAAGATCTTAAATACCTTATCAGATTTCTTAGTTATCGATTATTTTTATGGAACATCTTATAATCAAATAGTGGAATTCTATTCACCAGATGTTCATATTTAAATTTCACTAATCCTGATTTCTAACTATACAACTTTTCAAAATATATACTTTATATTCAAAATATAATCCTAGGTAAAATTATTTCATTTACCAGTTTTCCAAAATCAGTATGTCAGTTCGCCTTGTTCATGTGCTTAGGAATCCCTATCGATTACATGGAGCTCTCATGCATCGACCGGAATCCATATACCACTCAATAGATTAATCAACACAAAATAGTTTTATATCCAATATATAATACACTCAAACTCATTCTAGGATATTACTGACCCTATCTCTAATGAGTCACTCATCCAAGGATATTATTAACCCTATCTCTGTTGAGTCTTTACCCCAACAAAGCCAAGGTTCCCGCTTAACCTTCAGCTTTGATACCAAATGTCATGAGTCATCCATTCGCTACCTAACAAGAAGCGAGAACACCCTATCATGTATGAACTTCACTAAGCAAAGCGGATAATAGAATATGTCCATACGATGATGAAGATCTCCAGCTCTCCTCTAGAAACTCCAACCGTCTTTAATTAAACCTGAAACTACTCGGATCTGATCTAAGCATTAAAAATACCCAGATCAGGGTTGATAAACCAGCGTGAGATACTCAAAATTTTAAATGCATAGATCATGACAATGTTATCAAAACCTTGAAAAAGAAGGGTGTCTCATAAGACCACGACCACATATAAACACATATGGGTTTTTTCATTATGACAACAAAAACACTTTTATACCAAAATTCACTTGATATTATTTTTAATGACATTCCTTTGAAAACACTTTTCAAATAAACTTATTCAAATAAGGTATCAATAACCGGACTAAGTCTAAGGCAATATATCTAGACTGGGTCAACAGAATACACCGATCAAAATATATGATACCAAAAGGGGTAGCTGAAATGTTTACAATTCATTACAGCTATTTTGCGAATTCAATCAAAACCGTAAATCTCATATAAGGATTGGATTTCCAACATGATAGGGAACTAGTGGCTTTTTTTCAATCCACGCATAACAAACGTAGTTCTCGCAGTTCCTTAATCGCTTTTCTCAAACTAGTCACTTGGAACTGTACTTTCTACACTACCACTGATAACCGGTAGTTCCTTGCTTTTCTCAAGCTAACCACTTTATCCAAATGGAGCAATAAATGCCTTGAGGTACGTTTTCCCCAAAGGGTCCAACGTATTGGACACCACCATACATTCTCACTTATTCTGAATTTGTGTCTGTTAGACCACATAGTGTCCCATACGTCTTCCGGGACGTGAGGCTAGTGAGGCTACGCTCAATTTCTTCAAAGCCACGCTTTTCATACAAAACCACGCTTTGATCATAACAGGTTCCACTTTGAATGTCACACTCTCATTCCTTTGATCACTATTTAACTCCCGCAAGCATACAACCTCTGAAGTCGTATGTCTTAGAGAAGGGTCTTAAGCTAAGAGGAGTTGCCTTCTCTGCCACCAAGCAGACGTACATTTGTAAAAGTTAACGTTGTGTCTTAGAAATGAAATGTCAAATATTCGTCCATACAAGTTCGTACTGGGACTGAACGAAACTGAAGGCATTTTCCTCATTCATTACTAGGCGAGAAGCCCTTGCAATCTGAAAAAATCTCCACAACGAGGAGACCATTGGTATAAATAACTCAATAATGGGAGCGACCCAAAGCATGTCAACAATCAATCCTTATGCTACAAATATCCACGGTCTTCAATAATCATCTTCTTCAAATGTCTTCATTTTCAAACATATACATTGGTTCAAAGTGGTTTTTCGATACGAATCACCCAAATCCGACCCTGTTCCTTCGAAGCCAATTATCGTTAAAAAGATGTTAACTTCATATGTGGATATCAATCATCAATCAATTACTTCATCTTTTATTTAAATCAAATATCTTTCTTAGATATATTCTTTTCAATTTATTCCATTTTATTTTCAAGGGTACATGCAATCATTAAGACTCATTATTAAATCATTTGATTTATTTAAACCTTTCTTAAATCCTCGAATAATTCCAGATCATTTTCTCTTTTACTTAGAAAAACTTTTCCAAATCATTCTTTTAATCTTAATCAAATATTTCTTATATTCAAGTTATAACTTTTAACTTAGGGAAAATATTCTCAAATCATTTATTAAATCTTAATTAAAGATTTCTTTCTTAACTTCAAATCATATTCTTGTAAATCGAAAATTTTCATAACGGAGCACTAATGCCACCTTAGATATGGTAAATTTCACCTCTAGGGACTAATGGTAAGTAATCCTATATCATGTTGTTTTCTATATGTTTTATTTCAAAAATTAGTTTGAAGGGGTTTCCGCATAGGAATCTCCCAAATCTGATCCCTGTTTTTTGTATAGGAATCACCCAAATCCAATCCCAGGTCCTTCGTACCAATCATCGAATAAAAGAAGTTAAGTGGTTAATTAACATTCAAAGAATTTGTTTCTTTTTTTCTTTAAAAGAACTTAAATATGATCTTTATAGAGCATTTGGGCTTTCCTGTCGATCTATTCCACCCCTCGCCTAAAAATAGAAAACATAGGCCAGATAAGTTCATGGCACTGGTTGCTTCATCCACAACCTTAGTTAAACACCTTGTTTTATCTTCCTAGATCTCAAAGGCCGGACAAATGTACTAGTCGTTTCTGCATACTCATGTATTAGTTTTATTTTGGAATTGATCATAAGATTTCAAATTATTTTTAAAATTCTTTAATTTTCTTTTTAAAAACATTCATAATCGATTCTAGGGAATATCGTTACATTTAAACTCGTATACAAAAGGTTATAGAAGTCACAGTATAAAAGTGCTATGGAAAGTGCAATATAGGCTTATTTGATTTAAACAACTTTTTAGTATTTGAAAATTCATATTATCCATTCCACATCTATTTTAAACCATTTTAATATATTTATCAAATATATTTCATATTTTTAATCATTTAAAAATGTCATTTATAAAGAAATCTCTTTTTGGATTCCGAACTTCAAAACCGCGATATTTAAAAAAAAAAATTTGGACATATTTCAAAATCTACTTAATGAAATGTTGATTTTCTTTCTTCATTGGAAAACTATGGATATAATAGACATATCGAAGAATTTCGAGATATATTCCACTTTGTAAACTCATTTAACTTTTATGGCGTGAAATCTTGAACTACCGTTACGCGGCGTGCGTAGTGTTGACTTGTTTTTCAATTTCTTTTCGAACTTCTTGGAAACACTTTTAAGTGTTTATAAAACATTTCTATATCATTTTAAACTCATTTTAACAATATTTTTATCGTTTCAAAATCAGTTTTCATTTCATTTCATATTATAATATTATATTATTATAATCTCATTTTCAATCTTTTTAGTTATTTTGAAATCATTAAGAAGCTAAATAATTTCCATACACACATTTGTATGGATTTAATTATCATTTAATGAACTACGCTTACTAACCATTTCTCTTATCATTTATCAAATCAAATTATCATCTATATCATAAACATATAATCGACCATAATATCAACCAAGTTGTCATCCATTAAATCATCCGACATATAACAAACTTTTCATATAATTAACTTGAAATATTTTTAAAAACTAGTATTTTTTATGAGTACTCACCTTTAACCAAATCGTGTAACGTCCTACCAAAATTCATTTAATCCAACACTTCACTAAATCTTCTTATCTTCACCAAACCATCACCTAAACAACTCCACCTCACTTCCTAGTGCTCGACCATCACTTCACTTCCACTTGCTCCCAACCATAAGTCTTTCCCTCATCTTTACTCTTGGACAAACCTTACATAACACCAATAGGGTTCGGCCTTCCCTTGATCCTTCCCTTCCTCCATCATTTCTTCACTTCTTAGATGCTAAATCATGTTTTGATGATATTCTAAGGTCTTTGGCAAAGTTTGGTGGAGTTTTGACTTTATTTGATATGGTTTTGAAAAAAGTTAGTAAAGAAATGGAAGAGAAGAAGCCATTAAAGCCCTAAGGGAGAAGAGGAAGGGAGCTTAGAAAATGAAGAAGAAGAAGAATGGAAAGTGTGGAATTTGTAAAAGAAGTTGTAGGTATTTATAGAAAAAAGTTTGAAATAAAATATTATTATGTAAAATGATCAAAATACCATTTACTTAGCAACCTTATTTTTTCAACACTTAATATCGCATTTCAAATCACTACTTTATGACATTTTCACTTAAGAGGTAAGTAAGGAATATAATAATTATGTTTGTTTGATTTGATGTTTACTTTTTGCTTTGAAATGACATGTTTGTCTTTTGTGCTTACTTTTTCTTAACTATATTCTAGAATTTTCTAAGTATGTTTAGTAAAAGTTAACTTAAATAGTGAATTAATTAATACTTACATTATTTGAATATATTTTCCTATATAATAAAATAAAGGTGCGACAACATTGTGACAACTTTTAGTCGATAAATCGTTGATTTTCGATAAATGTTTTACGGTCACATTCTGACGTTTTAGTTAACCTATTTATTTATGTAAACCAAATTTAAAAAATAAATTTGTAATGTTACTTAAAAATATAAACACTTATAAATTAATTAAAATAATTTATTTAACCATTGAAACTTACTTTTCTGAAATCAGCATTTTGTCATTTTTGTCGATATAGACAAATTTTATTATTTTTGTGTAAACTTCTCTTTCCAAATCCTATCTGATATTGTTTGAATCATATAACCTTACCTATTTTATATTTAAAATCACTTTAAATAGTACATTTAAAGTGTTCAAATTTTGGGTCGTTACATTGAACCTTAAATAATGCCTACCTAATGGCTAAATACATGTTTTGATTCTTACATGAACGGTGAACCTCGCCAAGGCTGGCCTAGGCAAATCGTTAGGCAGTAAACTTCGTCTAGCACCCAGGTGGGACCTAGATGGAGGCCTGGAAGGATTTTACAACAATGCTTACAATTAATCGTACTTTATCCAATAAATTTTGATTACTCTCTATTGATACATTGTTATGTATCACTGGGAGGAGTCATTATAGAGACTGAATATTTATTTCTTATTAGGTACTTTTGGAACTCTTTCCAATATACTCTATTATTCACTCAAATCAAATTTATTTTTCTATTGCACATTAATTTTTTTACTTCTCTTTTATATTCTATGAATCTTCATTAACATGCCACATGTGTATCAAATACATATGTTCATGTTTGTGATAATTCATCGATGAATATAAAGAAGTATGTGGAATCGTTTTCGTATTAGAAGACTTGCGATTGCATACATCTATATGTATCAATCCAAAGAGTTTATAAATTTATATCATGCTCCCGCCGACTGGGTGTTGTTCCCTTTATTGTTTGAGATATAATTAATAAGTGTCATATAATTCATAATCACATAATCAAAATATTTCTCAAAACTACAGCTTAGTCTATAATGCAAAAATAATTGAAAATAAATTTAGATACTTCTGTATTTTCCAATGCATCACAAATGCCGGCACTATAGTTTTATTTTATAACAAACATTCATAATATTCATATTAAAATTAAAATATATCAATTTTTCAATCAATACTGAAAAATACTTATTATTTCACAAATAATGTTCGGTACGTTTTACGAAAACAAATTTCGTAACTTGGTGCGATCAATAAGTGTTATATGACATGCTCCCACTATTTTTGCAATACTATAATAGCGTATGAGATATGAAGCTCCATTTAACCATTTAATATAGGCTATTTATTCATGTTTTGTAGCTAGTTTACCGTCAAGAGTTTTTGCATCAAATATCTTGAACTCAAAGTAATAAATCTCGTAGAAAATAATTTTCTGTGTGAAAATATATTTTGGAGTAGAAATTATATTTATCGTTCCAATATTAAGTATCTATTATTATTTTACAATTCTTAATTTCTGTGTTTCTTTATGAAGTAGAAGTGAGAGTGACTATTAATTATCTTCATCCTAACCGTACCTTAGGATACATCCACACTTATACATTCAATTTCTTTCTAAATGATAAAATTATTTAAAGGAAATCCTTACTACAATATCAAAATGAACTCTTTGCGAAATATCATTTGGTCATCCTTAATTTTAAAGGATATCAAATAAATTATAGTTTACTTAGACTGATCAAATTGACATTTCGGTGATCAAATTCTTGTATCTATCTTGTAGTACTTGGTCCAACATTATATTTAGCCTAACAAGATGATTACTGTAATCAGCTATATTAAATACACTATCTCACTCTACAATTTACTTGCTTACTTCAATAAATAAATTTCATTGAGGTTTCGTACAAATTATGACCGTTCCCCATATAACATTTATATGTGATCGTACATGGATCAAATATCCATATTCTTGTATTGCTTTAAGAGTTTAAAACTCATTGAAGACAATACATAGTCTTAGGCAAGTAAACTTGTAAGTGACCAAGTTACGAACGTATTTAGTTGTTGTACAATTAGGCACTTGCATGGTTCAACATGCAAAAATTTATTGATAAGTATATATTTTTTATTTGTCGATATTAGTTCAATTCATTTATATATTTTAATGATAAACGTTTTATCAATTTTATTTGTTGTACAAATTTGTCGATGTAGATTATTTTAATTTTACATAAACTAGACATTCTTACAATATAAGAAGGGTTAAATGTTACCATTTCATTTAACTAATAAGTCTTCCACCAGTCTATTATGTTTCTCAAAACACTAAGATGAAACATAGAAATCTTTCAACTTTACTGGTGGGTGTTAGAATTCGTCTATCTTGGGATTCTGACCTTGAGTTTGCTCGGTAAGTCATAGCCCTAAAAATAATGGATAACTCATTATTAATTGACTATACAACTCCTAACCCATGATTCCTTGTCCTAATCTCATTTCGACCTTGAGTTTTCTCAACAAATTGAAAGAGATTATTCAATTATACCTATCATTTCACGATGGCCTAAGTAAAGTAAATGTACCTTGAGTTTACTCAACAAGTACATCGTCTGTTCAATACACTAATAATACTACACATAACATCTCTAGTTTGAGTTGTTCAACAACTAAAGAGTATCCAAGTAATATATTAATATATAAATGGTAGAGGACAACCCTTACATTAAGATTCATAATCTTTAATATATTTAATCGATTGATATCGACTTATGGAATAATGTATTTCTTAAGAAATACCCTCGTGATTTAAGTGTTGAACACATCAGAAATCGTGGTATATGTACAATATGTATGTATTTATTCCTTAAGTCTAATTCGGTTCCCTAGTGTTCCGCGTGTAGTTTATATATTTATATTGTATAATTTTTGTTATCATGTAACTTTTATACTTTATTTATCTTATATAATATTTTATGAATAACATTATAATTATTAAATAATATTTTATTAACTAACACTTATTTGATTATTATACTATTCAATTATAACATATTTTACCGAATATATATACTATAACCTTTATAGTAATACACATATGTATATACGTATGTATTTTAATGCAACGACCCAGAATTTTTGTCAATTAAAATTTGAATATTTTATTTATTTTAATTATTAATAAGTGAAATTTATAAGTCGAATAATTTTATTCCGAATAATTAGATTTAATTGGATAATTAAATCGATAATTTAATAATTGAAATTACAGAAATAATTGAAAATTGGGTTAAATATGATTAAAAATGATTTGTAAAATTTTATTTAATCATGTTGGAGTTAGAATGATATTATAGAAATTTTAAAATCGAATTAAAAGTTAATTTATGAAAATTGAATATTTTAATATTTAATTATCGATTGAAAAATAGCCAATTTTCGAACAGTCTCAGAATTGGACGAAACTAGTTCCATTGGATCCGTAATAGTTTGTTATTATCAGATTTCAATTTTCGTAGCATCGGAGTTTTTGTTTGATCGTGGCAGCTCGAAACGCATCGAAATTGTTTTAATATTAATTTGGCAAGTTAAAATAGTCATTTTTCAAACAGTCTTGGATTTCGACAAAACCAGTTCCATCGGATCCGTAATGTGATATTATTGTAAGATTTCAAATTTCGCGTCAATCGGATTTATCGTTTGTCCGGTGCAGGCTAAAACGCATAGAAATTGATTTAAATCGATTTAATTTAAATTGATCGTTTATTGCCATAACTCGCACAGATGATCGAATTAGCTTCCGAAACCTATTCCATTATGTCTGGAACGCGGGATAAACCCTAGAAATGCCGGTCACCACGCGTAAATCGGAGTTCGGAAATTCCGGAATGAATAGTGTTTTCGTTCGATTTTCTATATAAGGACCATTATCTTCTATTTCACAAAAAAAAGGGCAAACCCTAATTTTGAAAGGCCGGCCGCCACCCTACAGTCAATGGCCAGAAATCAACCTTCTTCCCCCTTCAAATTCTTCAAATCCATTAATTGTTTCGAGAAATCTTCAACTAACAAAACGTAGATCTCGTCAAGAGCTTTAAAATCAATGGTGGAGATCGTTTTATACTAAGCAGATCGATGGCAAAGGGCTAGGGAAGGATGCACGTTTAGGGTCGTTTTTCATGAGCTAGGTGGGGCCGAGCTTGGCCATGCTCACGGCGTGGGTGGAGTTGCAGATGGTCTTCGATATGGCACCATTTGATCGATCTATCGTTGAGAGTGGCGGCCGCGAATTGGAACCCTAAGGAACGAGGATGGGTTCGGTTCTTGCGTGTTTTCCTGAGTATGGTCGCGTTTTGGAAGATGAAGGGTCGAACGGCCTGGATGCAGAGGGACGAAATCCAACAGCCTAGAGTAGATCTGGGTATAAAAATTGAAAAGAAATTGTAAACAAAATTATAATTTTAATTGTGTAAACTTTAAATATTCATATCTTTTTCATACGAGGGCGAAAATGCACGAAACCAGTTGCGTTGGAATCGTATGGACGAGCTCTTCGCAAAGGAGTTGGATTGGAGTCGTTTGGAGCTAGCGAAAATTTCGGGTAATATTAAACGTCCGTTTAATTTTATTCGAAATAAAAGCTGAAAACGGAATTAAAATCAAGGTGAGAACTTCTCACTCAATCGAATCGGTTTCGATTTTAAATTTAAATAGTTAGATTTAAAATTGTTGATTGTATGCATGGATGATAAATTATTATATACTGATTGTTAAAATAGACATTATGCGCCGTTAGTAAGCGGATGTTATTTATTAAAAACATATACCGCGAATATTTCACAGTATAGTGAAATTGGTATTATTTATGTACTTGGGGTTGATTTTCCCGTATTATATAGCGGATGAGACCCTATTGCACCGCCTATTAAGCGGATAATATTTTTATAAATCTCATATACCGCGATAATTCCGTACTGGAATGGAATTGGTATTGTGCTAACATCTTTGGATGCAGGAAAACAGGTTGGAGGGATCCAACTGGATTCCTCAACTGTATTGATTTATTTACAGATATTGTGATATTTGTTGATTATCATATCGATATATGATATTTGGATGTCGTGATTGACTATTTGGTGCTGTTGCATCATCGGATCCATTTTTGAAGTTTTAAAATAATGATTTTGGTTTTTAAAAGAATTTTTAAAGTAATTTTTGAAAGTATACGTTTTATGTAATTTTTGAATTGATTCATTTTAAATAATTAAAACGTTATAAATTCTTATGTTATAAAAATTAAGATTTTTGTGAAATATAACCAAAAGGTGATTTTTGAGATAAGTAGTTAATAAATGTACAAAATAGTTAAATTGGGATTTTTGAATTATTTTAAAACGGGTTATATGAAAGATGTATGAATTTGATATTTTAAAATTAAAAATATTGGAATTATAAAACGAGTTTTTATAAGTGTAAAAAATAAAGTATAAATGGATTCATAAGTGAATGAAAATTTATAGATTTATGAATTGTGAAGTTATAAAATGAATAGATGTTGTAAGACAAAAGATTTTAAGGAATTAACTTATAAATCGGATTTTTGCATTTTAATTGAAATCTTTCATGAAGCAAAAATGGTTTATAGTTGAGACTTATAAAATATATATTTTATAAATCGAAATAATAGAATTTTAAAAGGAGTTCTATTAATGTTGAAAATAGGGTCATAAATGAAATCTTATAAGTAATAAGATTTATAATTTATGAAGTTTTAAAAGAACGATTTTGTAAATAAATGGATTATAAGCATTTAACTTATAATATGGACTTTTAATATATAATTGAGTTATATAAATTGAATTGGATTAATAAAGGAGATTTATAACTCGAAGCTTATAAATAGAAATGGAATTTATAGACATTGTTTATAAATTCAAAATCAATGGAATTTGATAAATTGAAAATGAAAATTATAAAATGAAGTTCATCGTTTTAAAGATGTTTTAAAATATATTATGAATCGAAACCATAGATTTCAACATTTATTGTTAAAATAGACGTTTTCGAGAAATAGAAGGAAATGATGGACTATAACACTGTTGTTATAGTAAATGGTTTCCGAAAGGAAATGTTTTATATAGTATTGAGATTTATATATCTATTTAAATTTCGAATCCCTATACTAGTGATTTTGGGTTGTCGTAACGATGTTTTACGTAACATTTGTTTTGGCCCAAACAAATGTGTTTAAGAGAATGATTTCTTAAAGAATGAAATATATACTTAATTTCGATTTAAGTATATTGAATATTTTCCAAGTGTTGAAAATAAATGAATTTGTGAATTACTTATCATTAAATAAGTATGGGAAATGTTTTCCAATATGAAGTGAATATTTTGAGATTTTATCCTTTAAAGATAAATTGAAAACGAATATTAGAAATCGATTTAAAAATCGTATATTCATAGATATTTTGGAACTGCAAATTCACTATGGAATTTATAAAAGAAAGGGAAATTTGTTTAAAAATAAACGTTGATTTATTTTTGAAGTGTGGGAATTAATTTATGGATTTGGAACGTAAATATAAAGTAAATCAGTAAGGATTTATTTAATTGGTTTAAATGAACCATGTTGAAATGAAAGTATTTCGCATAAGGAAAATGATTGAAATTTATTTTCAAAAGTGGTAAAGGTGAAAAGTGATTTGAAAATTTGTTTTCAAATGTTGAAGTGTGAAAAATATATATCTTGTAAAGATATCTTGGAAAGTAAATAATTTGGGAAATTATTTGGAATCTGGTGATGTTGAACACGCCTATTGATAGTTAAATAACCGACTATCAATATTTACCTTTAAATAGGTATTTGTTGTGATTGTTTGAATTTGAATGCCACACTTATTTTTTTAAAATAAGCGCTCACTATTCGGGTTAGCAGAGAAAGGACCTTGGGGTCGTATAACCCATTCCGAATATGTGATACGTCGTAATGGATTGCATTTGATGACCGGTGTTGAAGACCGGATATTTTTGAAAACGGAAGGATTACCATTGAGTTGCTCTGCATCGGCTGATCTTCGATATAGAGGTTTTATCGCCCTTAGTGACGGGAAGTCCGGACGTGATTAGAAATTATCCGGAATGCAAGGACTTCTTTGTAAATGCCTTCGGTTCTGTTCGAGCCCGGAACAGACTTGTATGGATTGTATGTCTGACATTACAAGTTGAGATATAAAGCTGATTTCTTTAAAATATATTTCTATTGGTGGCGGAGAATTTATTCTCTTAGCTTAACACCCTTCTCTGAGATGTACGAGCTCAGAGGTTATGTAATTGAAGGTTATTAGTGATATACTCCCAATTTGGTAGTGTGGCATACCGAGTGTTGCTGTGAGATGATCATTGTTTGATCATTTGTGATATGATCATTTGTTTGATCATTTATCTTAGTGATCATTACTTTGATCATTTGTTGACCCAAAGCACAGCTTTTGTATAAAGCGTGGCTTTGTGGACGAGACTTCGTCGGACCTCACACCTCGGAAATGGTCAAAACAGGAAGGATGCGGCAAGGTTATTGGGGGTAGCGCCCCTTTAGTGTATGTCATTCCTTCTAGATAGAGGTGGTATCATGGTATGGAGCCCAGATACTTAACCTATGTTGCTGCTGCAAATTTATTTCTTTGTGGTTGTTGGAAATCGAGGATCCTCGGATAGATCGGTTACGATCGGGGGATGACATATTCGTGTCAGTAGTTACCCAGTTAGGGGTAACCCGGCCTTGTGTTGGCAGAGATCCGGTTTGGTTCTCGGGTCGTCTTTCCAGAGGCGTACCCATGTGGCAATGGGAAGTTCCTTGGCCTGACCATTTGTTGGAAATCCAAAGAAACAATACGATCTTGTACGGTTTTAGTTGTATAACCTGCCATGGAATGTGGCGATAACCTGCTATTGAACATGGTAGCTATAGTAGGCATGCGATAATGGTCGTATGTTGGCTAAGATTTATATCTTTACTTTCGAAATTTTTCCCTACACTATGAACTAGCAATAATATCAAATGTTTCTTTTTAATACGTATCAAGCATCTTTGACTATCATAAGGAGAAATCTCCTCCGATTCTGCGTTTGCATTGTGTGTGTGTGTGCGGGAGGCCTTATGGTAGTCTCATTTTTAAAAGCATTGCGAATCTATTTTAAAATTATCCTATTCTTTGTTTTAAAGATAAACTGTTTTGAGTTCACACACCAGTCACATGACTGACTCGGAGTTTATTGTTTTCCTTTCTAAACTCTGGCTGCCCACCAATTTCCACACGGGCAGTCAGGAGTCAGGTTTATCAGGATATTTTGGAATTCAGGAGTTGCTGGAGGCAAGCTGGATGGCATAGCATATTATCTATTGTATATAGTATTTCTTTTCTGCTGTTTGTTTTTGTTTGTTGTTGTACACTCTAATGATGTAATGTAATGTAATATGATGTAATGTAATAACTGATATAGTTCTTTGTTTAAAAGATTATTCATTTATCTATTATATGTTGTTTCGCTGCGATTGTGAGATTCTGATATTGTTTCTGTTCTGTCCTATCTTTTCTCTCTTCTTCTACCTTTTTCTTTTTTTTCTTTTTTTTTAAACCCTAAGAATTCGTATTTCTGTTCATCTTGAGTTAATCAATGGAGATTAGTGTCTATTCAAGGAGTACGGATTTACGGGTCTTTACATTTAATTTATTAATTAACTCTTAATTAATTTATTTAGTTAAACAATTTTAATTAGTTTTAAAAATTCTTTATAAACACATGTATACTCATATTTTCTAAAACAATTTATGACAACGTAACACGTGGGATACGTTTTAGTACTATTGTAAATGGATCTTAAGGATATTTTAATAGTGGTGGGGGTGAATAGTGTTTTATAACTTATATGGAACTTTTCTAAATTATTTCAAGATTTAAATTCAAGAACAGATGGTCAATACTATTATATTAACAAGCAGTCATAAACATATATAAATGCAATAAAAGAAAGAAAGACGGCATTAGCAGTTTTTACACTGGTTTAGATAAACCAATCCAATGTCCAGTCTTGCATAGTGTATGTACAGATTTCTTTCCCAACTTCTACTAAAGTAGCAAGCAAACTAGAATACAGTCTCGATTTTAAAGCAACGAGATTCACCCTCCTAGTCTAGGAGTTCAGGGTAGAATCTCTTGGTCTAATCGGGTAACAAGATCACCTACTTGATTTGAATGACAACAAGTACACCCACTTGATTTGAATGGGCAAAAAGCACACCCAAACAAATAATAGTATGGATTTGTTAATTTTGAAAATCAATAGTTCTTTTAAACTATTTATGAATTTCTAATACTTTATAAAAAAAACTTTAAACATGGTTTTTAAATAGTTTAATATATAAAACTCTTTATAAAATATTTGTAAAATTTTACTTTAAAAAATAATATATATGAAGTAAATAATTTGATAAGAGAGTATCAAAGAATAGAGGGTTGTTATCCTTTGAGGCATCAACCTTATTAAAGTAAACTTTTAATTTATATAATTAATTTACTAGTATAAATTAATATAAATTGAAGATATAAATTAAAAGTACAAATAAAAAACAAAAATCTAGATATTCTTCGAAACATCAAACCATCCTTTGGATCCAAAGCTTGGATTGATGTTGATAACTTTCCAATCTTCATCCGCCATTCTTGCTTTAGAGTTCGAGCATTTAGAAGTGTTTTTTTGAACTTGTTTAGCGAAACTGGAAATGAAACAACAAAGAGAATGGAATTATTTTTCATGTTTTTTTATCATTTGCATTTGACTCACTCCAAGTGTCGTTGATTGCGTAGAATGAAGCAAAGAGCATTTTTGAATGGTTGAAGAGTCTTACTCATATTTTCACTAAGTTTTTGAATTGAAAATTATGTGTTTGAATCCATTTTTATGAAAAGAGATGAGTGGAGAGGAATACAATAAGTAGGTGAATTAATTTCTGAGTTTTTTGAAGAAATGAGCATCTATAGAAGTGAACGGTCGGATCAGTAACTAATCCTTGAAAAATTAACTAACATTTTGAATTTCAAAGATCAAAAATATTTCAAGTATATATCTACATACCTATGTCCCATATATCGACATATATGTAGAAGTTTGCTATTTCTTATTATTGCTTTAGTTTTTGTTTATATTTTATACTATCTTAATTTTTTAATTTCAGAGAATATAAGAATATTATTAAACAACAAAATTAAATTTATAAGTGATTTTCATCAATATAAAAGAGAAGTACATGGACCATGAAATAAATCTGGGAAAATATATAGCTAAGAGATACAAAGATAGATAAAAGGTCTAAACAATGATGACGATGATGTACAGTATCCAATAAGTTTCGTAATGATCTTCCCAAAGTATTTTTCCACTTTGTTCGAGAAGGAAGTAAACTTTTTACTAAAAGAAGGTTTAAGCTTCTTTTAGTTGTTGAGAAGCTTTTTTAGTTCTTGAGAATCTCTTTGTTTGAATAGTTAGATGGTTTGTCAAAGCTTTCTAGGGAAGTGTCAATTTCCTATTCTACCTTTTTCTTTTCCTCATGTTCAATTTCCATTCCATCATTTTCTTCTTCTCCTAGAATCAATTACTCTTCTTCCCTTGCTAATCTCTCCTGCTTTTTAGGAAGAGATTCATATGGTTTAAATTTAGGAGGAATGTGCATAAGAGAGAGGTAGGTTTTATTGAAAACTTTATGAGGAAAAATGTTTCACCACATAGATTGATACCAAAATAATTGAAAACTCTAGTAACATACACACCATGGCATAGCGTATTCTCATACCTAGAGATTTTCTTCTAAAAAAAGTCATCCAAAATCATTTGAGCCCAATTTATATCATATTTTTCAAAAATATCAAAAGGAGCTTTAAATACTTTTTGAACGGGGTTGTTGTAATTCCCCGTCCTCAATGTAATACTTTGTTGTAAAATAAGACTCATTAGTCTTGTCATATGCCTAAGATTTTGCCTTTGAAACCATACTCTTCATCATTATATAATAAATCATGCATAACTTCTCTATTGCAAAAATTAATTTTAAAAGTGGAGAGGTCATTTCTACTGCTTTAACAACCAAAAATGTGATCATGAATTTCACAATCTAAAATAATAGTAGTGTTTTTCACTATTCCAAATTTGACCTTCTTCTCCTTTAAAAAAACACTTCCCATTCAAATTATCATAAAACATTTTAATCAAATCGGGATGGCAATCAAAATCATTTTGAGATAAATCGGTTATACCAAAAATATCATTTTCTAAAGCAGGATCCTGTAAATCATACGAAGAAAATTCATTAAAATTTACAAACCTTCCCAAAAATAGTTTTCTATAAGTAGCATACTCAACATAAGTTTCAATGGACTCTTAATCATTATGAAATTGACTATTGATCTTTTTGGCCAGCCTCATGGCTTTGGACAAGGAAGGTTGTTTTAAGGAAGACATTTTTGATTTGTTTAAGAAGAAAGAGAGTGAAGAATAAGTTTGAATTTTGAAATAAAGTGTGCATATAATAGGAGATAAGGAAGAGTTAATAGAGAATGAATTGTCATGTGACAGGTGAAAAACTGACTTTTTAAATTTTGAAATTAATTCAAAAGAGAGGGAGTTTCTAAATTTTAAAGTTTGAAAAGCTTCTCGAAATCTATCAGGTACGTCGACGTACCCATGTGACATATGTTGACAAATGGACCAAAATTACAATGTCCAAAATAAGAAATATTAATATTATATATATATATATTCATACATATATACTTATATATATTTAATATTTATATTTATATATACTTATTATTATTATATTCCCATATAGTTTCTAAAACAATAAAAACATGAAATGTAAAAGGTAACGATTTTGCAGTTTTCTTTGTCTCTTTTAATTAATCTGCCATCACTATGAAACACATATTGATATTTTTTGTATCTGGTTCATTGTCTGATGCAGAATCATCCAAAGTTGCATTGTAAGCTCTTTTTCTCTTTTTGAATGAATCGGTGTTTCATGTTTTCTTTTGTTGTGGGCAGTCTCTTCGTAGATGGCCAGATTCAGTGCAATAGTAACACTTAAAAACATTTTTGTTTTTGGAATTTTTGTTTTTAGTTTTACAAATGTTGTTCATCTTTCTGTACTTTAGGAATTTTTCAAAATTTCCTGTCATAAGAGATATCTCCTCATCATTAACATCACCATTTGAATCTTGATCAGTAGTTGTTGTATTGAATGCAACTGATTTCTTTTTGGTTGCCTTACTTTCCCTTCTACCCTACAACCATGCTTCATAGGACATTAGATTACCAATTAATTCTTTAATTTTAAATGAACTAATATCATTGGCTTCCTTTATTGCTAAAGCCTTTTGATCCCATTCAGAAGAGAGTGAATTAAGAATTTTAATAACTTGATCCTCTTTTGAGAAAATTTATCTAATGATACTAATGAATGAACTATATCTTGATCTAGAAGACATATCAGAAATAAACTCATTTGGTTTCATTTTAAAAAGTTAAACTGATTGGTTAGCATGAATATCTTGGTTTTTTTTACTTTACTAGC
The DNA here is from genome assembly GCA_030765085.1 of Allium cepa. Classification (NCBI taxonomy): domain Eukaryota; kingdom Viridiplantae; phylum Streptophyta; class Magnoliopsida; order Asparagales; family Amaryllidaceae; genus Allium; species Allium cepa. Next base: position 851,538,499 of record CM060938.1, read on the forward strand.
ACCTTCATGTGTAACTTGCAAAGTTCTCCAAATTTCATAAGCAGTCTTACAAATAGAAACTTGATTAAATTCATTTTTATCTAAGGAATAAAATAAAATGTTCATGGTTTTAGAGTTCTTGAGTGCTTGTGTTTTTTGGTCTGGTTTCCATGTTGAGTATTTGGTTTAGGGTTCACTGTACTCACTATGTGTAATATTCCAAATATCGATACCATTGGATTGTAAATAAAATTTCATCCTACATGCCTAGTAAGTATAATCACTGCCATTGAATAATAGTGTTCTAGTAGTTTATTGTCCTTGTACAAATGTGTTAAAATGTATACTAACAGTATTACTAGCCATCTATATTTTTCAAAAATCAAATAACGAGTTTTTGAAAACCTAATGCTCTGATACCACATAAGGGAAACGTTGTAGTACTATTGTAAATGGATCTTTAGTCTACGTTAACATTAGAGAGGGGAAAATAGTATTTTATAACTTATATGGAACTTTTCAAAATTATTTCAAGATTTAAATTCAAACATAGATAATCGACACAGATTTATATTAATAGGCAGTCATATATATATACACACACACACACACATACACACACACACACATATGTACACATATGCAGTAAAAGTAAAGTAAAAGTAAGGGAGACGACACTATGAGATTTTATAATAGTTCGGGATAATCAATCCTATGTTTAGTCCTATATAGTGTACGTATAGATTTATTTTCCAATGCTTACTTTAAACAGGTAGCAAGCAAACCAGAATACAATATCAATTTCAAGGCAAGGAGATACACCGTCCTGATTTATGAGTTCAGGGTAGACTCTCTTGATTTAATCGGGCAACAAGCACACCCACTTAATTTGAATGGGCAAAAGATAACGCACTTTATTTAAGTGGGCAATAATTATACCTACTTGATTTTAATGAGCAACCGGCACACTTAAATAAATAATTATAGAGAGTTATGGATTCCAAATATAAACAGTTGTACTTTGGATATAGAATATAGTATATCCATTTCATAAAACTTTAATATTTAAATTAACGAGAGAATACTTTCAAATCAGTTATTAGAATATAAAAAATGAATGTAGTAAAGTATAGATTAAATTTGAATAAATTCAAAGATTATAGCAAGTGGATTTTGTGAAATATATAATGAGAATTTGGAGTAAGAAGAAAGTGGAGAAAGTAGTTAATAAAACTCGTTTACCGGTTCTCTTTATATAGTGTTGAAGGGACGTATCTATTCGCGAAGAGAAGCAACCAAAAGTTACCGCTATTCAAAATTCAAAAGGCATTTTCCAACAGTTTATATGTCAACATATGTAGACAGGGTATGTTGACATACCCTTGTTAATTTTGATAATCAATAATTCTTTTGAATTGTGTAAAATTCTAATAATTTGTAAAACTTTTAAACATAGTTTTCAAATAGTTTTAATGTATAAAACTCCTTAAAATATTTTAAAATTATACTTTAATAAATATAATACATAAAAAGTAATAATTTGATAAGAAAGTGTCCAAAGAAAAGATGGTTGTTATCCATGGACTTTGACAAATTATTCTAATGTTTATTTCCTATGATCTATAGTTATTAACTCCTTATGTCTTTGCCTTTAAACTCAAGAATCTTCTAACATCTTGATTATCTCTGAATCTTGATCTATAATCTTATTGCTTATCAGTTTTCAGACTCAATTATCCAGTAATTGTATAAATGTGAATAATATCCTATAAAATACTCTATACAACTTAAGAAAACTTTAGTACCTATTTATATAGTTGTTTTCATCAAAACTAACATATATGGTATTAGCAAAACATATATCATTATATATTTTATGCATATATATTAAAATAATTAATTTATTTAATTGATTCGTTTATTTTATTAATCTTATTAATAAATAATATTTTTGAAATTAATTTATAAATTTTTCAAACAATTTGAAAAATTATATTATAACTTTAATAATACGTTTTTTTATTTTAAACTTTAAATTATTTTTTAAATCAATTTGAAAATATACATTGTGACATTGATAATATTTTTCATATTCTAAATTTAACTTTTAAATTAAAACTTTTATTTTAATTTCAAAACAATTTTTAAGTTAGCTAAAACAATTAAAGACAACATTACGTATACCAATAATAATTACACAAAGTCACTAAAAAATGGTTTCAGGTTCCTGGCGATGGCGGCTTCCCCTTCGTTTTTGTACCTAGCCTTTCTTCGTGTCTCACGCATCTCTTCATGTCCTCTCCTCTTTCCCTTCTCAATCGACCGCGTCTACTCTCCCCATCCTCTACTCGTTCTGGCCGTCGCTTTGGTTCTATGGTTTCAGATAGCGTCCCCCGTCCAGATCTTCAATCGCGCCATGATTTTCCGCCGCTATGTGCTCCCAATTTGCCTGCGCTAGTTACTTCTGATCGACCATGTATGATTGAAGCTAATGTTGCTGGAAACGCTGCTGTGTGTACGACATTGGATGCTTCAGGTACGCAACTATCTACTGTTGGAGCCAACGTGGAGTTCGTTGTGTCTCCCCGTAACGTTATTGGTGAGCAAGTGAGTGGAACTATGGCATTACAGTGTGATCTTGGTGGTCTGACTTGTGATGGTATTGGTATAGCCGAGACTGCTGTGCAAGATTGTTGCATGGCAAATGTTTGTAATAATGACAAAGAGGGAGCTGTTCCAATTAGCAATGCTTTTGATTTGAATAACCCTCTGAGTGTAACTATTCCTTGCCTGACATCTGTTGAAGTCTGTCCTGTGCCACCATTCAATGGTTTTGTTGGTGGCTCTTCGATTGCAAGCCCCAAATCTGGTTTTGCTTGCGGCTCTACGGTCAATGCCGATGTTAACTCAGTGCAATTACCTGGTGAGTCTACATTTCTTGTAGCATCTACTGGTTTGGTGAATTGTCGTGTTCCAGGCCCAACGGTTCCCAAAACTTGGTCTTCACTTTTTACATCCTTGCCACGTAATGCGGGAGTATATGAACCAGTTGAGTTTGACATCCTTGAGGAAAACGGGGTAATGATCCCTCCCCCCAGTGTTATCCAAGCCGGTTTGGACTTTTGGTCTGAATATGTAGTCGGATTTTTTTTGGACCCTAATCATCGTCTTCATGATGTGGCTGCGGTTTGTCGTAGGGCCTGGAGACTTCATGGTAGTCTTAAAGTCAAGTTGGTCGATTCGTTGTATTACATATTGTTCTCCTCCACTGAGGAACGTACTCGAGTTCTTGAGAACGAGCCTTCTTTCTTTGATGGACAGCCATTTATTATTACCCCTTGGTCGCCGACTGTGGCTAGAGCACGTGAACAGGTTCTTTCTATCCCTATCTGGGTTTATTTCTCTCAAATTCCTTCTGCTCTTCAACCTCTGCTTGGATTGAATTGGCTTGCTTGCAATGTTGGAAAATTGAAGTGTTTTGACTCCAGCACTGTTGCGCGTGATAAGCTTGTATACGCCAAGGCCCTGATTGAGATTACTCCCCATAAGCCTCTTCCTACATCTATTCCTGTCCAGCTTGCTGTTGGACATGTGGTGGATGTGCGTGTTCGGTATGGTTGGGTCCCTGACATATGTACCACCTGTCACTCTTTTGGCCATATTGCCTCAGCCTGCACACAATCGGTTACATCTGCTACTGCTCCTAAGATCCCATTGCCTAGGCCTCCGCTTAGGAAGTGGGTTCCCAAGGCCTCTCTGGTTGCTGCTCAGTCTTCTGACCCCGATCCCTCCCTCTCCTCAGCTCGGCCTGCTTCACCTGATCCTGGTGCTTCTCCTGCTCTGCAGAATCGTGTTGTTTGGGCTGATTCTGAACATAGTTGGGTTGATCTCCGTTCTGACTTGAGGTTCAACCCTGTGGATGTCTCCTATTTCAGATATGTCTCTGATGATCTTCTGGACCTACGATGCCTTCATTACAGGATTTCTGGTGATTCCTTGGTACCTGATCTGGATGGTCCGCATGCTCAGTCTAATGCTATTCTTCTAGCTGATACTTCCTGGGATCGATCTTTTATCTATACATCTGGTGTTGATGATTATGATCCTTCTCTTGCTGTTCTTTTTCGCCCATATTTTGGTTTCCTTGGTGATGGTACTCTGGTTTCTGACCGGGTTGTTGTAGGTGATAGTGATTCTTCCTCTGCGGAGGAGAACTAGTCTAGTATTTTTACATAGTAGTTATGACTTGTCTGTCATACTCCTGTGCTGTTATTTTTAGTTCTTTTTTTTACGTAGTAGTTAAGGTATCTCTACCTTACTCCTGTACTTCAATCTTTATTACAACCGTAATAAAAGTGGTCGGTCCACTATAAAACCGTCGGCCTTGCCAAAAATTTTTAAGTTAGCTCAAGGCCCGGTTCAAATTAGGCTTTTTCTACTTGGGATAACCTTCAGGCTTACCTTATCCTTTCAGGCCAGGTCAGTTGCCAGGTAGAGCAAATTACTTAATTTCTCAAATCCAATCTTAGACATTACTTTTTTAGGAACCTACTATATGGCTAGACTTTAATAAGTTAGCCATAATGCTGCTAATTTAGACCACATATGATATTTGGCTATGATACCATTTTTTAGATGGGGCCAGCCAACGATGGAGTAATTGGGTGAATTTCAATTTTTTATGACCTTTTGGACCTTTATTGTGCCTATATAGTATAAATTTATTTAGAACTTTTCGAAATTTTATTTTTAAGTCAATATTTTATTTATTTCATAAATAATATTTTATTTTGGGTAGTTTATATTAAATGGTATATATGTGTATACGCATATGTGTACACGTACACTTGCAATATAATAAAGTGTAAATGGTTTGACATGTTGATATATATATATATGTTTGGATTTATACTGCTACAAACATTTTAGACCCTCTTGTATACAAATGTACGTGCACCAAAATATAATTCAACTAAAATATGTATATAAATATAATTATATATCCATATTATAACGGATTAACTGTAAATAATTGATATAAAGCATTTATGAAATACACACATGCACACACACATATATATCTATAAATATAAATATACTAAATCAAAAAAATATTTTTAAATATTAGTTTATAAAAATAATTTTAATTATAATATGATCTGAATTTATTTTAATCAAAGATAATTTATGTAACAGCCGTGATTTTACCACTTTGAAAATGGAATATTTAATTTATCTAAATATTCAAATATAGAATATTCAAACATTAAACAGTCATGTTTTATATGATAAATAATAAAGGTAAACTTATTTTTGATATTGAATAAAGGTTTGGATTTCCCTTTTAAAATAGACAAAAGTCAGATTCCGATAAAGTAGGATAAAATTAGAGATATTTATTTTTAAAGGATAAATAATTATTATTAAATATATGTAATCCATATCTCATTTGACAATAATAGTAATTTAATTTATAATGGTTTAATTAATATATAAAACTGGTTTTATAAAAGTTGGCAAATTTCGTCGCATATCAATAAATCGATGTCGTAATTTACAAAATAGTTGAATATTGTTTTATATTATTTTATAAATAAAATATACTGTTTTAATTATTTAAAGATAATAAAAATTTATTTTGAAGTTTGGTGTACATGAATAAATAGTTTAACAAAAATGTCAAAATGTGATCAAAAAACGTTTTGCCGAAAATCCATGTTTTGTTCAAAACAAGTTACCGCAACGTTGTCGCACCTTTGTTAACAAGTTTTAAAACATGTATTACACATTTTAGTAAAAAATGTTTGCTTTTACTAAACATAATTAGATAACTTGTAACAACCCAAGTTACAGTGGGTCAGGTTTTTCGCAAAAATGCTAAATTCCCATTAAAGCCCGAGTTAGGTATCGGGTATCTTGCAAACAGGCAAAGATAAATATATCAAAGCTTAAATAAATATCTCACAGTGGAACTGACTAAAATATAATAGTAAGTAAATACTAACAAAGATAATAACACTTTCTAAACAAGCGTCTCAAAGCTAGAAGATCTCTGTCATCTATCAAACATGTGGGATGTTATAAGGAGGGGGTTAGAACTAAAGTTCTGCTGAATGGACAAATTATACACTTCTAAGCATAATTCTACATATATCATTCTATTTTCATTTTCTATTATGTTAGGTTTTTTGGATGTACAATGCACTCTCCCAATTGCATGAATCGTATCCACCTACTCCCTAGTAGATTATGACCTAATAAATAATATATATGTAGCTACATGCCCAAAGACCGCATCGACCTAGGTACTGCCCATAGTACCTTTCGTATTCTCCTTGAAAAGGACTTCATCGTCTCGCTACTAGAGCGTTGGTAACTACATCTGTAAAGGACAACTTCCTGATGCCTACAATATGGATGTTCCGTCGTCATCTATGAAAACGTGAAACTGCATCCGCACTAGTTTATACTAGTGCTCGGGCATCCACAATGTACCACCTAGTGCGTACCTTGAGGACTACACGTTATCGTTCTGTGTACTCCCTGAATTCCGCCAACAAGGTCTACCTGGTACGGAACTCAATTGGGGATTTTCTATATCTGTAATGGTCTGCTTCGTTAGGCCAACAATACAGATATTCTACTTGGTCTGTCTCTTTCCTTATTGTGTTATGGCCCCACGTACCCCCCTCAAACTAATCGAAAGACCTTTCAAGAGCTAACTGGATGTACCTTACTACAAAAAATATAAACATCCGATTGGCTGTGCCCTCATCCAATGTCTCGATAGTGAAAGAATCATTGGTCGATTGGTTTAACTCTAGTCTTTCGCAAACTCGCTCTAACTGATGATGGCTGATCTCCGCATGCGATTGTCCTTTTGGGTCATGCCCACTATAAACTACTAGAAAACTAGAGTACGGTGTCATATGAATATCCTACTCTATCATCAGCCTTTTGACTACCTACAATAGTCCGCTTCGTTAGGCCTGCGATTCAAAAGCAGTCAAGCCATACTCTCTTGATGGAACGTCTATAGACTGCCTTTGGGGGTGCAGCTTCGTTAGGCCTACCCCTTAGGACCATCCTAGAGTATCCTCACATCTAATTGAAGTCTCGTAATTCCTTCTATCCTAAACTAACTAAGTTGGGCGTGCTTTTTTTGTACTAAAATTTTGATGAACTGCTTCGTTAGGCTTTTTATCTAGATTCTCTTTCGGGCTGCTCCAAACGCACCTTCCCATTTTATTAGACCCTACATCTAATCTTTTACTATGCATTCAGTTTACTTTTCTTATTTTGTTGGCTAATTATTTACCCTAATCAGCAAGCCAGCCCCACCTATGTGAGAGACTATCAGTCCTAGACCTGAAAGGGAATGCTGCCGGTCCGGGCCACTTCTATTATTTTTGCTTATTAACTTAATCCAAGATATAAATTTGATAAAATAAGCCTCTTTTATTTCTTTCTTTTTAATTATGATCTACTTGTTACAATTATGCTTGCAATTTTCACTTTTATATTCTTTTCTTTCTTTTATAACCTACGTGTTATAAATGTAATCACAAGTGTCTATTTTCTATTCTAGTCTGTCTTCTTTTATTATGATACTAAATTTTCTTTAGCTCTCTTATATTATATGACAGTCTTAGCTTGGGACTACGTCCAACTGTCATAAATTACTTATCATAATAACTGCTTTACTTTTTATTCTACCATCTGCACAGTTTATGCAGATCTAGTCACATATTCCGTTTATTGTTTCTAGTCTTGTCATATAATTAACTTGATTATTTCCTCTTCTTTGATTTCTTTAATACTTCACGTTATTCTCTTTTATTCTAGGAAGTAGTTCTATTCTATTTGGTTGGTTACAAAAACTGTGCTAAACATCCATTTCCATATTTTAATACTAAATAATGCTATAAGCAATAACTCGTAACTGCAAGATATTTCTTTTATTGTTGCTTTAATTTTTAGGTAATGCAAAGTACAGTAATGTCTCTATTTTGCACTAATTCCATTCTTGCTTTTGTTCTTACAATTACGTTTATCGTTATTCTTACAATATTAAACTATGGAAATGTATTCCTCTTTCTAAACCAACCAACTAAACTATCACTAACTTCCAAATCAAGTTATTAGATTTCCCCCATTTGATTTATTTCTCCTGTTTTATTAGAATTTACTGTAAATTTCTCAATTTTAGGCTTATGCCTTTCTCCACAACTTCTAAGCCTAATATTACATGTATTTAATTGGATTCCTTTCTTTTTTCCAAATAAATAACATTTAAATATAAGTACACTTCTCTTATAAAATATAAAGTTTCAACATAACAAATTAGTAGAACTAATTACTAAAATAAATGGTGAATTAAATATTTGATGGGAATCTAACGATATTATATATCATAAACATAGAAGAGATATAATTTAAATCCAATCATCGATCGTCCTTAGCTTTACTTCATGGCCTTTCTGCATCCCCTTTTAAGGCATTTAATATTTTTATTAAAAAGATATTCTTCCTAGAAATATTTTCTATTTAGGGTTCTGCCTTAGGTAATGAACTCAATTGGGAAAAGATCTGATTGTGAGAAAATAGCTTGGCCAAGGGTCCTGTTTATAGCGAATCTTAGGAATCTCAGGCCATCGGATTTTAGGATTGAATCTCGTGCAACCACGTCATCGGCTTGCTGCAAATCGTTGGATCCAAAAAACAACGCTTTAGATCGCCCGAAAATCCAAATTATAAAACTTTGGCATGTCCTTGGACGATTTCTCATTCAGGGCAAAACGCGGGTCGACCTATAGGTTGGCTTGTGTGTTTTGCGGGTCGACCTATAGGTCGGCCCTTGTGCTTTGTTGATCGACCTATCGGTCGACCGGTAGGGTCTTGCTCTTTTTTTTCATTTAATTCTGATTTCTTTTCTCTCGTAACTTCTTTATATTAATTCGATTTCGATAAGTTATATACGAAAATCAATCAAAAAATCGCCACAACCATAATGGTATAAGTTTCGAGGCCAAATTCTGACAACTCCAAAAATGCTTATATTCACTGTTCATCGTTACTTGATTATTTAATTATCTAAAAATGCGGGGTTTACATTCTCCTACCCTTTAGGGAATTTCGTCCTTGAAATTTGAAAAGGGTAAAACTATGTAACTCCTCGCATCAATCACATCCATTTTATGTACATCCAATTTTGCGGCCATCCGTGCCCTTGTGCAAAGGGTCATTCATTATAAAATATGTGCATGCACATGAGTTTCTAAGCGTTACCTCCTATATGAATGCTTTTCTTTATTAAAAATTCCTTTTTAAAATATGATGCACACATCGTAATATATTTGCTATTTTTATATGAATGCAATCTTTTGAAAACTCAAAACAATTTTCGTCCAATTTTTCCCAGACTCCTACTGAATAGGGGCGTAGTTTAACGGATTTTACATCCAAACCCTGTATGAATATGCGCTTATATGATTTTTGTTTGATGATAATAAACATATATACATTCGTTTAAATGTATTTGTTAATGTACTACTTTATTTTTCATAGATTAAATAAATATTTGTTGAATAAAATAAATTACACAGCATTTGAATTCAAACAGAATAAATTACACAGAATTTGAATTCAAACAGAAATTTTATTCAAACAAATATCTATTACATTTTTGAATAGTACAAATTCAAGCTCTCACTATATATATACAATTTTGATTGTAATTACATCACAATTCAATTTACATAAATGCCTCACTACATATCACTCACACTCGTAGTTTATCTTCAATTTCATTCCAGTTATAATCCAGCATCTGAGAAATCTGTAAAAATATTCACTAACGCAGTAAAATTGAAAAAGAAATAATTTTGCAATATAAAATGAAATATGATTTTTGAAAATATGATATGCCTCAGTTATTTGGGTTGTTCGTCATCGTTTACATTTGAATTCATCATACACGGACAATGTGACATGCACAGTGTATCACTGTACATGCCACGAGGCCGTGCATATCTATATACACTTGATAATGCTACAGGGACAGGCGAGCACAGGTCAAACCCAAATGAAAAGCTGGGTTCAACTCACGTGCAATATAAATAAAATCACGACACGAGCACAAGGTCAAACCCGAGTTTTGAAACTGGATTCAACTCAAGTGAAATTTCAAAAATCAACATGAAATACATGGAGACAAAGTCCAACTACAAGTTAGACACAGTGCATATATGGAGTACACAAGTACAAAATCAAACAGCAGGTCGAAAAGTACTCAGGGATGAACACATGACCAGATACATCATAACAACAAACTCAGTGAAGCCCAAGTATACAATCAGTAAACAATCAAAGCTCAAGTGATAAAACAATTGTCCAGACTGAATACAAATGCCAGACCAAGATGCTACAAAATACACATATGCAGACTCGACTACAAGAGCACCACAAGTAAATCAACACAGCAACTCAAAGACCACAAGTGTACAACAACTCCAAGCAGTGACAAAAGTGCAGACAAATTTGGAGAAATGACACAGCAAAAATGGAATCGACATGAATATCACAAGTATGAACAGTGCATGCAAGTGCAGATCAACCAGAAATTCAAGGCAACAAAGACCAAGCAATGAACAACAGAATGCATCCAGATGACAAAGTGCTCAATGCACAGTTTAGACAAATGCACAATTCATATGAATACTGTAACAATCAATGCAAGTGCAGACCACAAAGGCAATGCACTAGTGAAACAACTCAGCCCAATGAACCAGTGACAAAAAAGTGACTCAAGCAACAACATGATTATTGTATCAATCAAGTTCAAGGCAGACCAACTGCAGAATGCAAATGAACTCGATCAAGCCCAGTGAAACAGTGCAAGATGGTCAGACCAAACATCAAGTTCAAATAACAAACAAATGCAACAGTGAATCAAACTGAAATGTCGAACCAAGTCCATGAAGCACAATGAACTTCAGACCAATACACATGAGTGGAGCAAGCTACAATCTCAATGAATTGGATGAACAAGGCAAGTACACATGTATGCAGTGACACAATAATGAAGACTCAGGTAAATGTCCAGACAACAACAGAACAATGCACCAAGTTATATACAAGCTACAAATCCATGAACCAGATGATATAATCAAGTTCATATGTACAACAAACAAGAAAGACTACAGCAAATGTCCAGAAAAGACTGACAAGTACATAGCAGTGTAATCAAGTCAGAGCCAGTGGTAGTCAAACATCACAAATTCAATGCCGAGAAACAATGTAACAAAGATGGCCAGAAAATCAAAGTGGTAATTCACAGTGAAGTCGAAAATGACAGAAGATTAAAAGTGCAGAGATGACCAAGTCAAATAATCAAGTGTGTGCATTTTTTTAAAAAGTCAAAGCAAACTAAAAGAGGAAAGTCTCTGCCATATTAATCAAGGCAATCGAACGTTTCATAATCAAAGCCATGCGCATCAGGCAATCGAGAATTAGGAAAGTGTAAATGAATACGAAAGTATTAAAGGAAATCGAATTCATATAAATACATCACCCAAGTTCATCATCATAAGCAAGCGATCAGAAAATCGAACTCAAGCAATCAATTGAGAAACCAAAAAGTACGAACAACATACCAAGAAATTTTCTCAGACGATCGCCGGAAAAGCAAAGATCATCAACCAGAGATAAATCAGATCGTAAATTCCAGAAGCCCTAAAACTTCGTAAACTCTAGTCGCAAGCAAAGAGAAGGTCGAGAACGATCAATATCTTCTTCAGAGACAATCAAGAGCCTCGATCGAAACCCCAATTTGACAAAGAAATCCAAGAATTCAACGCCGCCATTTTTCTCAAAGAAAATAGAAGAGGATCGGGTGAAAGAATAGAAAAGGGGCCGGCCTTGTTAAAAGGGGAATTGTTTTTTTAAGAATTTATTCTTTATTTTTATTAAGGGTGTTTATTTGTTTTTAGTTTTATTTTCTTTTCGAATCAATTCTTGGTAAATCACCACCTAGGTTGTAGGTAGTGTCAGATTGTCTAGTTAGAATTAGTTCAGTGAGCATGGTATGCGAGTTTGCAAAACTCTATAGGCGGTAGCAGGGTGTGCGAGTCTGTTAGAGTGTTTGTAAGCGGGAGACTGTTCAATTCTAATAGAAATGTGGGAATGCAGCAGTAGGCAGGGGTTGCCGAAGCTGGGTAAATTTTGTGTGTGATTTACTTTTAGCATATTTATTTCTCTGCAGTTTGTTTTTGCGTTTAACTCGAGAAAATTTGCTCTAACCCTATTCGCCCCCCCCCCTCTAGGGTTAATCTAGATCCTACAGAACCTACCACGCAACTTTTAATATTCGAATTTCAAAAAAATCTAATTTTTTCGAACTCGAAGTTCTTATGTCAGAAAGAAGGTAGAAACCGAAAAATCTCACATTTACTGTTTTACTTTTCTGCATCTCTTTCTACATACTTGGAGCTTATGCCACTATTCTATAAAATTCTCTATTTTTTTACCAAGCACGGTTCACAGTAGAAAAAATTTCTTCTCAAATTTTTCTGTTGATATTTCTGTCACTTTCTTTAAATTTGTTGTTTTCCTTTTAGTTGCTATTTTAGCTTTTACTTTTCTTTCAATACTTACATCCTATGTTTCTATTCTCTTCTTGTGAACATCACTGAAAAAGATCATCATACTAATCATCGCCGATTTACTACAATAGGAACTAAATGCTTACATAAGAGTACAATCTCATAACTAAAAGGGAAAACAAGTCCTACTACAAAGCGGTACTAGGTAGGTAAATATAGCAGCTAAACATAGTTATCATCTAGGTCTAGGAGGTCTAGGACCATGTCCACTCCGACATAGCAGGGTCATACTCTAGGAATCCAAGTAACTCGTATGCTCCTCCTGCTGCTTATTACTCATTACTAATTGACGCTGTGTTACTGACCATAGATCTGTTCATCTCTTCCATTCCGTACTCAAAGTGGAATAACTAAGTCTCATTTACTACAACGAATAAGGGTTTCAATCTTTGCAGTCTCTTCTAAAAAGGCAACTAAGTCTGGGGAAATTTTTCTTTTACCTTTACCTTTCATTTTTTCCCCAACTAAGGTCTACCTACCCCAACTACGTGTGCCTTACTATCTTACTAATATCACTTCACTATTCTTCTACAGTCTACACACATGAAGCAACATTCCTAGGTTCTCACTAGTGTCCTATACACTTTACAGCTCTTTGAATTTAAATTATTCCCGAAACCTAGAGGGGGGAAATTACAAATTCTAAGTTCAAAACTTATTCCTCTTTTACTTTTAAAGACCTTTACAGCTTTCCATAAAAAAATTGTATTTTTAAATTTAACTGCTTACTAAGTTATTCTCTTCCAAAAACTTATTTACTTTTTCACCAAACCATTTTTCTTTAAATAATGCCTTGCTTGTTCTTAAAACATTTTTTTTCTTTCTTTACCTCAAAAAAATATCCTCATGTGTTTTCAAAAATCTTCTTTTCACAGATTTTAAAATTTACGAAAATTGGACTAGATAAGAATAATTATTTTATCAAAAATCTCTTAACTTTCTTACTCTTCCAATCACCTAATCTTGGAGGAGTATCTAACTTACTGCAATGGGGACTTTCTATAAAGGCAAGGAACCAATGTGCATAATCAATTGAAAAATATGAGATTTTCATTGCTTAGCTTTCCTAATAAGGCTCTCCATAAATTCCTCATGACTAACACTGCCTCCAATTATTACACTTCTTATTAAACATAATAGTTTTATAACTTACTGTATTACAACTACTTTCTCTTATGAGAAACCATTAACACTAAAACCTTCTATAAATCCTTTGAAAGAGGATTTTATGTTTATGTGAAGTTACAAGTAACTTATTTTATATTTATCGAAATAGGCTATACAAAATATGGTGCTTTCCATACCTCGTACATCTCTTTCATTCCTTATAACTTGCACAAAACATTTTTATTTGTGATTTGGCTTCATAGAAAATTATATCATTATTCATTTCATTCCAATAGATTAAGGTATGTTTAATATATTCACTTATAATAGACATTTCCTATGAAATTTATTAGTTTCCTAATATTTAACTTGCATTCTTTTTTTCTTCAAAAGAACTCGTTTTCAAAACTGTTTTAATATTTTCATAACTAGAAAACATTTCCATATACTGATTTAAATAATATGTATACTTACAAACCACTTTATTTCTATACTTAGAAATTATCTTCAAAACACTTTTTTTTATTTGGGTCAAAACAGATGTTGCGTAAAACACCGTTACAACAACCCAAAAATACCAGTATATGGATTAAATTAAAATATTAATAAATCCCATATGCTATGTAAACACATTTCCTTTAGGAGTATATTTTGCATTAATTCCATTTTTCTTGCTTTTGTTCTTATAGTTACGTTTATCGTTATTCTTACAATATTAAACTATGGAAATGTGTTCCCATTTCTAAACCAACCAACTAATTTTTCACTAACTTCCAAATCAAGTTATTAGATTTTCCATTTTTAATTTATTTCTCCCCTTTTAACATAATTTACTGTAAATTTATCACTTTTAGGCTTATGCCTTTACCTAGAACTTCGAAGCCAAATGTTACTTGTATTTAATTGGATTCCTTTCTTTTTCCCAGATAAGTAACATTTAAATATAAGTAAGCTTCTCTTATAAAATTTACAGTTTCAATATTACTAATTAGTAGAATTAATTACTGAAATAAATGTTGAATTAAATATTTAACGGGATCATTAGATATCATAAACATAAAAGAGATATAATTTAAATCCGCTCACCGGACGTCCTTAGCTTTATGCCATGGCCTTACTGGATCCCCTTCTAAGGCGTCTAATATTTTTATTAAAAAGATATTCTCCTAGAAATATTTTCTATTTAGGGTTCAGCCTCAGGTAATGAACCTAATTGGGAGAAAATATGATTATGAGAAAATAGCTAGGCCTAGGGTTCAATTTATAGTGAACATTAGGTATCTCGGGCCGTTAGATTTTAGGATTGAATTTGGTGCAACCACGTCACAGGCTTGCTGCGAATCGTTGGATCCAGAAAACAACACTTCAGATCACATGAAAATCAAAATTATAGAACTCAGCACGTGCCTGGATGATTTCTCGTCAAAGCAAAACGCAGGTCAACCTGTGTGTTTTACAGGTCGACCCTTGTGCTTTGCTGGTCCACCGGTATGGTCTTGCTCTTGTTTTTTAGTTTAATTCAAATTTCTTATTCCCCCGTAACTTCTTCATATTAACTCGAATTTCGATAAGTTATATATGAAAAATGATCAGAAAATCACCACGAACACAATGTTATAAGTTTCGAGCCATATTATGACAATTTCAAAAATGCTTATTTTCACCGTTTGTCGTTATTTGATTATTTAATTATCTAAAAATATGAGGTGTGACAAAACATCTAGAAGTCATTAGTAAAAGTAAGTAAGAACTAACAAAAGTAAAAAAAAGTAAACATCAAATCAATATCACATAAAAAATCAACATAATTATTATTTTACTTAGCTTAGTTCTTAAGGGATTAAGACATAAAGAAAAGGTGAAAGGATGATGTTAAGCGTTGAGAAAGTGGAGGTTGCTTTAGGCTGAAGTAAGTTTAGTTTGGTAATTTGGCAAGATATTATTTTGATAAATTTACTGCTTCTTTCTTTTTCTATAAATACCCACCTCCTTCTTCACTTTCATTCACACTTCTTCTTCTTCTTTTCTAAAGCTTCTACATCTTCTTTCCGTCCTCTTTAATTGTTTTCAAGCCATAGAAAAAAAATTAGAAAGAAATAATATCAAAATATTTACAGAATATTCAAAAGAATCAATATTCACTCTCTTCAATCCAAGCTCACTTTTCTTTATATTTTAGCTCTTTTTCTCTTGGCCATAACTTCTTTAAAACTGAACCAAAATGCAAAATTACTTTTTTAGGTCATGTATTTTTCTAGTAGCTACAACTTTCATTTTGTCTACTTTGTCTCATTCTAATTTTAACTATGTTAGAAATCCTCTCCTTTTTAGTGCATTTTCTAGCCCAGTTTTTGAGACAGAGAATTGTCTATATTGTTTTGATCATAACTTGACATAAATAATCCAAATTAAGAAATTATTTTTTTCATATCGTACGAAATTCCAGTGGATACAACTTTATTGTTGATTACTTGTTACAATTTTGAGATATTCTATACCCGAAAGTCAATTCTTTGAAGTGCATTTAGGGCTTCATTTTTGTCAATCCGACAATACCACTTCTTCAAAACTTGGATTAAAATGATTATTTTTTTCAAATTCAAGAGAATAGAATTTTAAACAACTTTTTAGTTAACAACTTTTCTAAATTTTTAGATTTAGAGCGCCTAAGACCAGATACAAGTAACCTATTTTTCGGATCTAATCTTGTGAATTCAAGTTCAAAGCTCTACCGCTTCTTCTCTATACTTTTAGCCAACCTCAATCTCAAGCCTTGAACGAGCTATTGGAAGGAGGAGGATGTTGTTTGCAATTTTTTAAATGGATTATGGATTAATTAGTGAAGTGTTGGTCGATTAGAATGTTGGTAGGAAGTTAATCGCCTTGGTTTATGGTGAGAAACTCTATTTAATATGTATATTTATATATATACATGTTTGATGATGTGTTATGATTGATATGGATGCTTATATATGCTTTAATCATCAACATTAATTGTTTGATATGATTGTTAAATTGTTTACCAAGTCACGTTAATACACATCGATAAGCACAATGGAAATCACTTTCCTTTTGAGAACGAAATAGCATATATGGAATGATTAAACCTTTTGGAAATAGTTTTAAAATGAGTTAGAAATGTTTTATAAACATTCAAATATGTTTAAAGAAATAAAGAAAGAAAATCATTTTTTCATCTTGTATATTTTAAAATATGTCCAAAATAATTTTCGAGAAAAATTGCGCTTTTGTATTAAAGTGATCAAAGTTTAAAATTGATATTTTAAATATTTTAAAAATATACAATAAATTCTAAAAATCTTTTAAAATGTCTGAAAATAGATTTAAGTTTAAATGATGGATTTCTAAATGAAATGAAAGTCGTTCTGAAGAATATAGCTATTAAAACACTATTCGCAACACTTTTCAAAACGCTTTTCGCAGTAATTTTTAATAACTTTTGAAATGTAGTTTTAAACTTAACAATTCCTTTTTAAATATTTTGTGAATGATTTTAAAAGAATATTTAAGTAATTTAAAGATGATTTGGAATTTTTAATAATAGTTTGAATAAATGATTAAGAGGAAATGTTTGTAAAACTTAAACAATAATTGAAGAATATTGAATATAATAACAAATTGAGTATGTAGAAACGACTAGTACATTTGTCCTGCTAGTGAGGGCTAAATAGTAAAACAAGGTGTGCAATGAAAGTTATAAATTGAGCAACTAGTGCCCTGATCTTACCAGGCCTTCGCTTTATCTTTTAGACGTGGGATGGAACAGATCGAAATGATAGCCTGGATGCTCTAAAAGATCATATTTACATTTTTCCAAGACAAAAAGCAAATTCCTTGAATGTTAATTAACCACTTAACATCTTTTATTTGATTATTGGTACGAAGGAACTAGGATCGAATTTTGTGTGATTCCCATTTAAAAAACCGGGGTCGGATTTGGGTGATTCCTACCCGAAAACCCCTTCAAAATAAATTTTGAAATAAAACATATTGCAGACAAAGATTATTGAAAACAAAGATCTTCATGATGCAGGATTACTTGGGACTGGTCCCTCAAGGTGAAATTTACCATATCTAGGATGGTAGTAGTGCTCTATTATGAAAATCTTCGATTTGCAAGAATATGATTTGAATTTAAGAAAGAGATCTTTGATTTAGGTTTAATGAACGATTTGGAAATGTTTTCGTAAGTAAGAGATGAACAGATTTGGGATTATTCCAAGATAAAAAGAAAGGTAAATAAACCAAATAATTTGATAAATGAGGCTTAAGGATTCCATATACTAATGAAAAGAAAGTGAAATAGATTGAAAAGTATATATCTAAGAAAGATATTTGATTAGATGGAAAGATAAAGTAATTGATTGATGATTGATAATCATATATGAACTTAATATCTTTTTATCGATAATTGGCTTTCGAAGGAACCGGAGTCAGATCTGAGCGATTCCTATCCGGAAACCACTTCGAACCAATTTACGTGTTCGAAGAATGAAGCTATTTAAGGACGAAGATATTGAGATGAATAATAAGGAAGGACTATTTGTTGATTAATTGGGGATAAACTCCTGATTCACTTATCATGGCAGTGGTCTCTTTGTTATGAAAAATCTCAGAACCACAAGGATTTCTCACCTATTAATGGTCGAGGAAAGTACCTTTGATTTCGTTCAGTCTCCGAACAAATTTGTATAGACGAATGTCGGACCGTGCATTCTAAATTGCATTGAGTTATCTCTATAAATGTATATCTACAAGTTGGCAGAGAATGCTACTTCTCTTAGCTTAACACCTTTTTCTGAGGCATATGAGCTCAGAGGTTATATGTTTGTAGAAATCAGTCATGTGATTATGAAATGACAATGCTATGTGAAAAGGTAATTATTGCCTCAAGCCCCATCAACTAGAAATGACCGAAACAGGGTATATGCAACAAGGCTAAGTGGATCATTCCCAGCAAGGTATGATCATCCCCTTCTAGATATATTTCTTCCATCTATGACATTCGAGATGTAAATTAATGTGGTTTGTATGCTATAGCACGTTCGCTTAAAGGTCAGTAAGGACTGGGGGATGACATATTCGGTACTATCTTATTATAAAGGTAGGCTGGTCTTGTGTTGATAGAGGAGCTTTGTGATGGTTCCTCAGGACATCCATCTAAAGGTGTACCCATAGGAAGGTAGTTCCTTTACCTGGTCATTTTATGGAAATCCATTTTCTAATAAGAACTTGTAGTTTTGTTTGTATAACCTTAAATGATTAGGCCCGAAATCTAATAATGGTGATAATTTCGGCTAAGATTAACAAGTTTATTTGCAAATGTTTTCAAAGAATGTTATTAGAAATAATATCAAATGTTTTGTTATAAATTTTTTAGTTATCATAAGGGCAAAACCCGTCCGTATTTATATGTGGGCATGGTCTTATGAGATACTCTTTCTATTTCAAAGGATTTTATTTCCAAGGCCGATATATGACACTATCATTTATTATTGTGTTTTCTCACGCTGGTTTATCAAGCCTTATCTAGGTATTTTTAATACTCAAGTTAGATCTGAGTTGTTTCAGGTTTAGTTGAAGTCGGTTGGACTTTTCTAGAGGAGAGCGAGAGATATTCATCTACATATCGACATATTCTATAATTCGCCACATCTTTTTGATGTTTGTCGCCATTTGTAAAGACAGATGTTTATAACTGTCTAAGCTGAATTAGGTTAGACTCTAATATATGTATTTTAAATGTTTTCCACTGTAAAGATTATTTTTCAATATTTTATGTTATTCCATTCGCGTGAGAGTTTATTCTGTCTAGTTTTCTTTATTACCCTCGATAATCCATTCTTCAGTGTAATTTGGGTTGGACATGTATGCTTTATTGTCGACCTAAAGGGTACAGAATTGCGGGTCGTCACAATTTATATGAATATATACAAACAATTAAATTTTAAGGGAATCCCTTGTGGTCCCTATGGAAAGTGCGAAAAGTGAGGAGAACCAGCCAATGTCGTCAGGGGAATCTTGGAGGAGATAGCATCCCAAATCCTTGAATAGTGGAGCGGGACCAGTTATTTGAATCAGTAGAAGAGTTGATAAACTAAACATCGATATACCCAGTTCTGAAGAGGAAGAGGAGGAGCTGCATAATGACAAATCATATATCAAGAATATGAAAATTAGTTTGCAACAATGCAGCTAAAAAGTAAGGCTACTAGTTTGCAAGAGGATTCTCCTAGAAAGCTGAGGAATAGGCCTGTATGTCCATAATAAGTTGGAATGTCGGATCTCTAGTGATACCTACAAATTAGACCTTTATAATCATAGAAGGTGTTATATACCGTCTATAATGGGTATATTAGAGAACAATTCAATGGTAATAACCTAACTTTCTTTACTGAGTCAATGGGTGTTGAATGGGAGTTCTTACACAATAACGATTTTGGTGAAAAAGGCATAATCCTTTTAATGTGGAACAAAGCTACTTGGTAAGTTTAATTAATAGACAAAGATGTTCAATAAATTACTATAAAAGCAGTTAATGTAAGGGATCTAGCTCTATTTACCTCTACTATTTACGCCGGCAATTTAGCTAGTTAGAAAATAATTTTGTGCGAGAAAATTAAATGTATTGCTAAAGATATAAATGATTCCTAGATTGTCATGGGGCACTTCAATGTAGTATTAACGGAAAAATAATAGAGTAGGGGACTTGCGTTGAAATTTTCCTAATTATCTTTCAACAATTTGTCATAGCTATTGGATTGGTCGAGCCTGTCCATAGGGGCCTAAATTTTACATAGAGAAGTGGTGAGTGCAAAATTATTTTGTGTAAATTAGACAAGGTTCTAGTCAACATTACTAGTGATCTCAGCCCACAACATATTAACTTAAAGGAGAGAAATGGCCATGAAAAAGGAAAGCCTTTTCGATATACAAATGATCGTCAATTCTTTGAAGGCTATCATGAAGCAGTATACTTTTAGGGGTATGAGGAAGTTGATCTATAAATTAGTACAGACCATCAGAAATTTCAAACTTAGGCTAAAGGAATGAAACAAATGCAGACCCACGGATAATGATAATATTAAAATCTTGGAAAATCAAAATGAGGAACTTCTAAAGCTTATTGATTTAGATTCAACTGATGACGACCTTTGGAAGCATTTCTATCAAGTGCAAAACAAATTAAAAGGAGCTATGAAAATCAAGATGACTAAATTAAAGCAAAAGGTAAAGAGAAATGGCTTACTGAAGGGGATGAATGCATGAAAAAATTTACACTAAAATATCGGTCGGGAATAATACTAACTACAATTTACAAACTTTTGACCAGGCTGGAAATGCTACTGCAGATTTTGCCAAAATTGAAGAAGAAACCATTAATTATTTCACTGAACTATACAATATAGCCAAAGTGAGACTGTAACGACCCACCATTTAAATAAGGACATTTTCTTAAATTAAAGATAGTTATTTAGGGTAATAATGGAATTAATCACAAAACACAGACACGGAAATAAATACAACTCAGTTACTCGCAACGGAAAATAAATAAGTACATACATAAATCCTGAATCTCTAAATAAGTTTACACTATTCTCGCACTAAACAACTGGGAAAGAAATAGCTGGAAAAGAAATAAGTCTAACTGACATGGCTAAACAAACTAAACTAACGAAAAAGCAGAAATAGAACAAAGTCTCCAGCAATGCTTTCTTCTCCACAACAAGCTCTTCAAATTGGAAATACTTAGGCCAACCCGAGCATAATGGAAAACACAATATTCTAGTCAGAAATAATATCCTCATGTAAATCAATAAATCAATGCAAAATAACTTAGGAGATGTTACGGGTTTTTTCCCATCTCCTAAGGATCAGTCAAACTATCTATATATAATAGTGTACGCTATAATAGATAATGTCTATTGGTAAAATAAATATCAAAATAGCGTTAAGGCTTTACATTGTCCACCTTAACACATTTTTATAGCATGTAGTCTATGCAGGTCCTGTAACATAACCAGTAACGCTGGTAGTCTATGAGTCCCCTATAGGTACAGTACTAAACCAAAGTCAAAATAGGCTCATGTAAGGAAAAATATGACAAGGCACGTGAGGCAATGCCCAAGATAGGATTTTTTGACTCGATGGGTGCACCTTTCCGTTTGGATTGATAGTCGTGTTAAGCCACGGATGGGTTATGACCAGCCAAAAAGGTAAGGTGCATCCATCGATTCATAACCCATTTTTGGCTGGTCATAACCCATTCGTGGCTTACCACGACTATCAATCCAAACGGAAAGGTGCACCCATCGAGACAAAATATCACACCTTGGGCATTGCTTCACGTGCCTTTTCGTTTGGATTGATAGTCGTGGTCGGCCATGGATGGGTAACGACCAGCCAAAAAGGGTAAACTGGTAGAATTCTACCTTGGGCATTGCCTCACATGCCTTGTCATATTTTTCCTTACACAAGTCCATTACGACTTTGGTTTAGTACTGTACCTATAGGGGACTCACCGGCTACTGACGTTACTGGTTATGTTACAGGACCTGCATAGACTACATGCTATAAAAATGTGTTAAGAGGGATAATGTAAAGCATTAACGCTATTTTGATATTTATTTTACCAATAGACATTATCCATTATAGCGTACACTATTATATATAGATAGTTTGACGGATCCTTAGGAGATTGAAAAAAACCCATAAACATCTTTTAAGTTATTTTGCGTTGATTTATTGATTTACATGAGGATATTAGTTTTGACTCGAGTATTGTGTTTTCCATTATGCTTAAGTCAGCCTAAGTATTTCCAGTTTGGAGAGCTTGTTGTGGAGACGAAGGCATTACTAGAGACTCCGTTCTATTTCTGCCTTTTCATCAGTTTAGTTTGTTTAGCTATGTCGGTTAGACTTATATCATTTCCTATTATTTCTTTTCCAGTTGTTTAGTGTGAGAATAGTGTAAACTTATTTGGAGATTCAGGATTTATTTATGTACTTATTTATTTTTTACTGCGGGATTCTAAGTTGTATTTATTTCCTTGTTATGTTCTGTGATTGATCTATTATTAACTTAAATATCTATCATTTAAGCAAATGCCCTTGTTTAAATGGTGGATCGTTATAGAGACTAACTTACCCAATATTTAGACAAGAAGGCTAGAGAATGCTAAAGGTATGAGGATGCTGAACATAAGTGAGATTGAGACTGAAGTCTGGGAAGCTTTGCTATCCATTCATATTGACTCTAACCCTAGTCCAGATGGGATGGGTTCTAGATTCTTCATATTTCATAGGAATGATCTGAAAAGCAACATTATGTCAGCTATATAGGAATCATATCAGACATGTAAAATTCTAAAAGAAATCAACCACACTTTCATCAACTCGATCCTGAAAATTAACAAGCCTTCCAGAATAGAATAGTATATACCTCTAGCCAGTTGTACTATAATTGATAAAATCCTAAGCAAGGTGATAGGCAACAGAATGAAAATGATCATATCAGAAACTATAGTTGAATGCCAAAGTGCATTTATTAAAGGTAGAAGCATATATGAAAACCCACTTATGGCGCACAAATTAGTATGGAACTTTAATAAAAAGGTGTAGATAAGTTTTGTATGAAGGTTAACCTCCACAAAGCATATATAAGATTAATAGATATTTCATCCTCCACATGCTTAGTTATATGGGGTTCCCATACAACTTTGTTACATTAATTACTGAATGTATTACCACTCCTACCTTCTTTATTCTTATGAATGAGATTCTAAATGGATTTATTAGTAGCAATCGAGGAATATGGAAAGGAGATATCATATCTTCTTACCTATTTGCAATTGCCCTGGAATATTTTACTCTCTAAATGGAATTAACATATCACAACAAGCAATCAGAAAATACATAATTTCCAACTTATATTGAGCCATCAACTATATGTTGATGACCAAATCATTGGCATAAAATCAAGCTGTGAGGCAGCTCAAACTATAATAGACATATTTCAAAATCTTGGAAGATGTGTAGGTCTCAAGTTGAATGAACAAAAAATTAAGTCTATTTTAACAGGTTTTGCAAGATTAAATTTGCGGCATTGGAGGTGTTCGAAGTCAATGAAAGTGATCTACGAGTCAAATATTTGGGATTTCTCCTCTCCTCAAATAAAATAACAGACAAAGAATGTGCAGTTTTGATTACAAATATCTAAGAGAAATTAAGCATTGGAGCTCAATATTTCTATCTTTTGCGGGTAGAATTGAATTGGCGCATACTATGATTCAGGCGAAGGTCAACTTTAGGTCACAAACTTTTCAACTTCCCGACGCTTCAGTTGAGAAAATAGAAAAAGTATGTTCTGATTTTATATATAAAGGGTTTCTTTGTAAAATTAAGTTCTAGGATCTCTGTATACCAAAGAAAGAAGGGGGGGTTGGTCTAAGAAGACTCAAAGACATGAGAGAAGCCTTTACACTCAAACAAGCTTAGAGACTAATTAACTTAAAATGTCTATGGGCTATATGGATGAGAGAAATATATACTAAAGGTAATTTCGGGAAAATGGCTGTTGACAACAATGCTTTGGCTACTTCGAAGGCAATTATGAGAATTAGAGACAAGTTAGTAGAAAATTGTAGTAGAGAAATTACTAGAGGGGCTTAAATTGATTTATGGAGAGATCCATGGCTAGATGATAAATCTTTTGTGAATACTTTAAAATGGGATACTTACTCAGCATATGGTTTCCTAGATAGTAAGGTTAATTCAATACCAAATAAAGGCAGATGGAAGTGCGATACTTTTCCATGCAATACTTAACAAAAAAGCAAATCGAGTATATGCCATTATTTTCAAGGAAAGATGGTGACATTTGGACTTGGAAACGCGCGGGAAAATACATTTCTTCAAATCAGCTTGGGAAGTGACCAGATTAAAAGATCTAAAATTCGGAGTAAAACAATTTGGGATAGGTCTAACAGTCCTAAAATGGCCTTAACAATATACAAATTATAGTGGGTAGATTTCCTAATAGGGACGGATTGTCTAAGTGGGATATAACTGAAGAAAAATAGTGTAGTCTATGCGTTAATCAAGAAGAAACTCAATTACACTTGTTTTTCAACTGTGAATTTTCGAAAGTGATTTGGGAAAAGTGTAAACTTGCACCTAATCTAGCAATTTCAACTGATAACCTACAGCAAATAATCTCATACCTGGTAAGTCGGAGGAAGAATGAACACTTAGAATCCAAAATGTAAGGCACCGACTTAACAGTTACTGTGTGGAGCATTTAGAAGGAACATAATAGGAGAATTTTCTAAAAGCAAAGGAGAAACGCAACTGATGTTAGAGAACTTGCTTTAATAGACATGCAAATCATTCTTAATTTTTTCCTTGAGCAGGGGATGAGTAGCAATCGAGTCTGAAGTAGCAGTTCTGAGGTGGGGAATGGAAGAAAACCTAATTTTTTATTTATAAACAATTATTTTATTATTTAAAACCTGTATGGAAATTTTTCTAAAATATTAATTTTTGTTCGAAAGCAAAAAGTGTAAAATACTTTGAACAAAATTTTTACAAGAAATTTATGTTTATTAATTTTTGTTTGTAAATATGTGTGTGTATGTATATACGTACATAGATACATACATATATATATATATATATATATTATTTATATAACCTATATTGAATTAAATAAATGATTGAAAAATATAAAATATGTATATATGAAAACGGAATATTTTACAATTGCCCTGTAAAATATGTATATATAAAATACCAGGTATGAGATTATATATAACCAATTTGCAATTGCCCTGGAATATTTTACTCTCTAAATGGAATTAGCATATCACAACAAGCAATCAGAAAATACATAGGTTCCAACTTAGATTGAGCCATCTACTATATGTTGATGACCAAATCATTGGCATAAAATCAAGCTGTGAGGCAGCTCAAACTATAATAGACATATTTCAAAATCTTGGAAGATGTGTAGTTCTCAAGTTGAATGAACAAAAAATTAAGTCTATTTTAACAGGTTTTGCAAGATTAAATTTGCGGCATTGGAGGTGTTCGAAGTCAATGAAAGTGAACTACGAGTTAAATATTTGGGATTTCTCCTCTCCTCAAATAAAATAACAGACAATGAATGTGCACTTTTGATTACAAATATCTAAGAGAAATTAAGCATTGGAGCTCAATATTTCTATCTTTTGCGGGTAGAATTGAATTGGTGCATACTATGATTCAGGCGAAGGTCAACTTTAGGTTACAAACTTTTCAACTTCCCGACGCTTCAGTTGAGAAAATAGAAAAAGTATGTTCTGATTTTATATATAAAGGGTTTCTTAGTAAAATTAAGTTCTTGGATCTCTGTAGACCAAAGAAAGAAGGGGGAGTTGGTCTAAGAAGACTCAAAGACATGAGAGAAGCCTTTACACTCAAACAAGCTTAGAGAATAATTAACTTAAAATGTCTATGGGCTATATGGATGAGAGAAATATATACTAAAGGTAATTTCGGGAAAATGGCTGTTGACAACAACGCTTTGGCTACTTCGAAGGCAATTATGAGAATTAGAGACAAGTTAGTAGAAAATTGTAGTAGAGAAATTACTAGAGGGACTTAAATTGATTTTTGGAGAGATCCATGGCTAGATGATAAATCTTTTGTGAGTAATTTAGAATGGGATACTTACTCAGCATATGGTTGCCTAGATAGTAAGGTTAATTCAATAACAAATAAAGGCAGATGGAAATGCGATACATTTCCATGCAATGCTTAAAAAAAAAGCAAATCGAGTATATGCCATTATTTTCAAGGAAAGATGGTGACATTTGGACTTAGAAACGCGCGGGAAAAGACATTTCTTCAAATCAGCTTGGGAGGTGACCAGATTAAAAGATCAAAAATTCGGAGTAAAACAATTTGGGATAGGTCTAACAGTCCTAAAATGGCCTTAACAATATACAAATTATAGTGGGTAGATTTCCTAATAAGGACGGATTGTCTAAGTGGGATATAACTGAAGAAAAATAGTGTAGTCTATGCGTTAATCAAGAAGAAACTCAATTACACTTGTTTTTCAACTGTGAATTTTCGAAAGTGATTTGGGAAAAGTGTAAACTTGCACCTAATCTAGCAATTTCAACTGATAACCTACAGCAAATAGTCTCATACCTGGTAAGTCGGTGGAAGAATGAACACTTGGAATCCAAAATGTAAGGCACCGACTTAACAATTACTGTGTGGAGCATTTGGAAGGAACATAATAGGAGAATTTTCTAAAAGCAGAGGAGAAACGCAACTGATGTTAGAGAACTTGCTTTAATAGACATGCAAATCATTCTTAATTTTTTCCTTGAGCAGGGGAAGAGTAGCAATCGAGTCTGAAGTAGCAGTTCTGAGGTGGGGAATGGAAGAAAACCTAATTGTTTTATAATAAACAATTATTTTATTATTTAAACCTGTATGGAAAATTTTCTAAAATATTAATTTTTGTTCGAAAGCAAAAAGTGTAAAATACTTTGAACAAAATTTTTACAAGAAATTTATGTTTATTAATTTTTATTTGTAAATATGTGTGTGTATGTATATACGTACATAGATACATACATATATATATATATTATTTATATAATCTATATGGAATTAAATAAATGATTGAAAAATATAAAATATGTATATATGAAAATGGAATATTTTACAATTGCCCTGTAAAATATGTATATATAAAATACCAGGTATGAGATTATATTTAACCTATTTGCAATTGGCCTGGAATATTTTACTCTCTAAATGGAATTAGCATATCACAACAAGCAATCAGAAAATAAATAGTTTCCAACTTAGATTGAGCCATCTACTATATGTTGATGACCAAATCATTGGCATAAAATCAAGCTGTGAGGCAGCTCAAACTATAATAGACATATTTCAAAATCTTGGAAGATGTGTAGTTCTCAAGTTGAATGAACAAAAAATTAAGTCTATTTTAACAGGTTTTGCAAGATTAAATTTGCGGCATTGGAGGTGTTCGAAGTCAATGAAAGTGAACTACGAGTTAAATATTTGGGATTTCTCCTCTCCTCAAATAAAATAACAGACAAAGAATGTGCACTTTTGATTACAAATATCTAAGAGAAATTAAGCATTGGAGCTCAATATTTCTATCTTTTGCGGGTAGAATTGAATTGGTGCATACTATGATTCAGGCGAAGGTCAACTTTAGGTTGCAAACTTTTCAACTTCCCGACGCTTCAGTTGAGAAAATAGAAAAAGTATGTTCTGATTTTATATATAAAGGGTTTCTTCGTAAAATTAAGTTCTAGGATCTCTGTAGACCAAAGAAAGAAGGGGGAGTTGGTCTAAGAAGACTCAAAGACATGAAGAAGCCTTTACACTCAAACAAGCTTAGAGACTAATTAACTTAAAATGTCTATGGGCTATATGGATGAGAGAAATATATACTAAAGGTAATTTCGGGAAAATGGCCGTTGACAACAATGCTTTGGCAACTTCGAAGGCAATTATGAGAATTAGAGACAAGTTAGTGGAAAATTGTAGTAGAGAAATTACTAGAGGGACTTAAATTGATTTATGGAGAGATCCATGGCTAGATGATAAATCTTTTGTGAATACTTTAGAATGGGATACTTACTCAGCATATGGTTGCCTAGATAGTAAGGTTAATTCAATAACAAATAAAGGCAGATGGAAGTGCGATACTTTTCCATGCAATACTTAACAAAAAAAAAAATCGAGTGTATGCCATTATTTTCAAGGAAAGATGGTGACATTTGGACTTGGAAACGAGCGGGAAAAAACATTTCTTCAAATCATCTTGGGAGGTGTCCAGATTAAAAGATCAAAAATTCAGAGTAAAAAAATTTGGGATAGGTCTAGCGGTCCTAAAATGGCCTTAACAATATACAAATTATAGTGGGTAGATTTCCTAATAGGGACGGATTGTCTAAGTGGGATATAACTGAAGAAAAATAGTGTAGTCTATGCGTTAATCAAGAAGAAACTCAATTACACTTGTTTTTCAGCTGTGAATTTTCGAAAGTGATTTGGGAAAAGTGTAAACTTGCACTTAATCTAGCAATTTCAACTGATAACCTACTGCAAATAATCTCATACCTGGTAAGTCGGAGGAAGAATGAACACTTGGAATCCAAAATGTAAGGCACCGACTTAACAGTTACTGTGTGGAGCATTTGGAAGGAACATAATAGGAGAATTTTCTAAAAGCAAAGGAGAAATGCAACTGATGTTAGAGAACTTGCTTTAATAGACATGCAAATCATTCTTAATTTTTTCCTTGAGCAGGGGATGAGTAGCAATCGAGTCTGAAGTAGCAGTTCTGAGGTGGGGGATGGAAGAAAACCTAATTGTTTTATAACAAACAATTATTTTATTATTTAAAACCGTATGGAAATTTTTCTAAAATATTAATTTTTGTTCGAAAGCAAAAAGTGTAAAATACTTTGAACAAAATTTTTACAAGAAATTTATGTTCATTAATTTTTATTTGTAAATATGTGTGTGTATGTATATACGTACATAGATATATATATATATATATATATATTATTTATATAATCTATATTGAATTAAAAAATGATTGAAAAATATAAAAAATGTATATATGAAAATGGAATATTTTACAATTGCCCTGTAAAATATGTATATATAAAATACCAGGTATGAGATTATATATAACCTATTTGCAATTGCCCTGGAATATTTTACTCTCTAAATGGAATTAGCATACCACAACAAGCAATCAGAAAATACATAGTTTCCAACTAAGATTGAGCCATCTACTATATGTTGATGACCAAATCATTGGCATAAAATCAAGCTGTGAGGCAGCTCAAACTATAATAGACATATTTCAAAATCTTGGAAGATGTGTAGTTCTCTAGTTGAATGAACAAAAAATTAAGTCTATTTTAACAGGTTTTTCAAGATTAAATTTGCGGCATTGGAGGTGTTCGAAGTCAATGAAAGTGAACTACGAGTTAAATATTTGGGATTTCTCCTCTCCTCAAATAAAATAACAGACAAAGAATGTGCACTTTTGATTACAAATATCTAAGAGAAATTAAGCATTGGAGCTCAATATTTCTATCTTTTGCGGGTAGAATTGAATTGGTGCATACTATGATTCAGGCGAAGGTCAACTTTAGGTTACAAACTTTTCAACTTCCCGACGCTTCAGTTGAGAAAATAGAAAAAGTACGTTCTGATTTTATATATAAAGGGTTTCTTCGTAAAATTAAGTTCTAGGATCTCTGTAGACCAAAGAAAGAAGGGGGAGTTGGTCTAAGAAGACTCAAAGACATGAGAGAAGCCTTTACACTCAAACAAGCTTAGAGACTAATTAACTTAAAATGTCTATGGGCTATATGGATGAGATAAATATATACTAAAGGTAATTTCGGGAAAATGGCTGTTGACAACAATGCTTTGGCTACTTCGAAGGCAATTATGAGAATTAGAGACAAGTTAGTAGAAAATTGTAGTAGAGAAATTACTAGAGGGACTTAAATTGATTTATGGAGAGATCCATGGCTAGATGATAAATCTTTTGTGAATACTTTAGAATGGGATACTTACTCAGCATATGGTTGCCTAGATAGTAAGGTTAATTCAATAACAAATAAAGGCAGATGAAAGTGCGATACTTTTCCATGCAATACTAAAGAAAAAGCAAATCGAGTATATGCCATTATTTTCAAGGAAAGATGGTTACATTTGTACTTGGAAACGCGCAGGAAAAGACATTTCTTCAAATCAGCTTGGGAGGTGACCAGATTAAAAGATCAAAATTTCGGAGTAAAACAATTTGGGATAGGTCTAACAGTCCTAAAATGGACTTAACAATATACAAATTATAGTGGGTAGATTTCCTAATAGGGACGGATTGTCTAAGTGGGATATAACTGAAGAAAAATAGTGTAGTCTATGTGTTAGTCAAGAAGAAACTCAATTGCACTTGTTTTTCAACTGTGAATTTTCGAAAGTGATTTTGGAAAAGTGTAAACTTGCACCTAATCTAGCAATTTCAACAGATAACCTACAGCAAATAATCTCATACCTGGTAAGTCGGAGGAAGAATGAACACTTGGAATCCAAAATGTAAGGCACCGACTTAACAGTTACTGTGTGGAGCATTTGGAAGGAACATAGTAGGAGAATTTTCTAAAAGCACAGGAGAAACGCAACTGATGTTAGAGAACTTGCTTTAATAGACATGCAAATCATTCTTAATTTTTTCCTTGAGCAGGAGATGAGTAGCAATCGAGTCTGAAGTAGCAGTTCTGAGGTGGTGAATGGAAGAAAACCTAATTGTTTTATATTAAACAATTATTTTATTATTTAAAACCTGTATGGAATTTTTTCTAAAATATTAATTTTTGTTCGAAAGCAAAAAGTGTAAAATACTTTGAACAAAATTTTTACAAGA
Organism: Allium cepa; assembly: GCA_030765085.1. Taxonomy (NCBI): domain Eukaryota; kingdom Viridiplantae; phylum Streptophyta; class Magnoliopsida; order Asparagales; family Amaryllidaceae; genus Allium; species Allium cepa. The sequence continues at coordinate 851,569,756 of CM060938.1, forward strand.
AATTTATATTTATTAATTTTTATTTGTAAATATGTGTGTGTATGTATATACGTACATAGATACATACATATATATATTATTTATATAATCTATATGGAATTAAATAAATGATTGAAAAATATAAAATATGTATATATGAAAATGGAATATTTTACAATTGCCCTGTAAAATATGTATATATAAAATACCAGGTATGAGATTATATTTAACCTATTTGCAATTGGCCTGGAATATTTTACTCTCTAAATGGAATTAGCATATCACAACAAGCAATCAGAAAATAAATAGTTTCCAACTTAGATTGAGCCATCTACTATATGTTGATGACCAAATCATTGGCATAAAATCAAGCTGTGAGGCAGCGCAAACTATAATAGACATATTTCAAAATCTTGGAAGATGTGTAGTTCTCAAGTTGAATGAACAAAAAATTAAGTCTATTTTAACAGGTTTTGCAAGATTAAATTTGCGGCATTGGAGGTGTTCGAAGTCAATGAAAGTGAACTACGAGTTAAATATTTGGGATTTCTCCTCTCCTCAAATAAAATAACAGACAAAGAATGTGCAGTTTTTATTACAAATATCTAAGAGAAATTAAGCATTGGAGCTCAATATTTCTATCTTTTGCGGGTAGAATTGAATTGGTGCATACTATGATTCAGGCGAAGGTCAACTTTAGGTTACAAACTTTTCAACTTCCCGACGCTTCAGTTGAGAAAATAGAAAACGTATGTACTGATTTTATATATAAAGGGTTTCTTCGTAAAATTAAGTTCTAGGATCTCTGTAGGCCAAAGAAAGAAGGGGGAGTTGGTCTAAGAAGACTCAAAGACATGAGAGAAGCCTTTACACTCAAACAAGCTTAGAGACTAATTAACTTAAAATGTCCATGGGCTATATGGATGAGAGAAATATATACTAAAGGTAATTTCGGGAAAATGGCTGTTGACAACAATGCTTTGGCTACTTCGAAGGCAATTATGAGAATTAGAGACAAGTTAGTAGAAAATTGTAGTAGAGAAATTACTAAAGGGACTAAAATTGATTTATGGAGAGATCCATGGCTAGATGATAAATCTTTTGTGAATACTTTTGAATGGGATACTTACTCAGCATATGGTTGCCTAGATAGTAAGGTTAATTCAATAACAAATAAAGGCAGATGGAGGTGCGATACTTTTCCATGCAATACTTAACAAAAAAGCAAATCGAGTATATGCCATTATTTTCAAGGAAAGATGGTGACATTTGGACTTGGAAACGCGCGAGAAAAGACATTTCTTCAAATTAGCTTGGGAGGTGACCAGATTAAAAGATCAAAAATTCGGAGTAAAACAATTTGGGATAGGTCTAACAGTCCTAAAATGGCCTTAACAATATACAAATTATAGTGGGTAGATTTCCTAATAGGGACGGATTGTCTAAGTGGGATATAACTGAAGAAAAATAGTGTAGTCTATTCGTTAATCAAGAAGAAACTCAATTACACTTGTTTTGCAACTGTGAATTTTCGAAAGTGATTTGGGAAAAGTGTAAACTTGCACCTAATCTAGCAATTTCAACTGATAACCTACAGCAAATAATCTCATACCTGGTAAGTCGGAGGAAGAATGAACACTTGGAATCCAAAATGTAAGGCACCGACTTAACAGTTACCGTGTGAAGCATTTGGAAGGAACATAATAGGAGAATTTTATAAAAGCAGAGGAGAAATGCAACTGATGTTAGAGAACTTGCTTTAATAGACATGCAAATCATTCTTAATTTTTTCCTTGAGCAGGGGATGAGTAGCAATCGAGTCTGAAGTAGCAGTTCTGAGGTGGGGGATGGAAGAAAACCTAATTGTTTTATTATAAACAATTATTTTATTATTTAAAACCTGTATGGAAATTTTTCTAAAATATTAATTTTTGTTCGAAAGCAAAAAGTGTAAAATACTTTGAACAAAATTTTTATCAGAAATTTATGTTTATTAATTTTTATTTGTAAATATGTGTGTATATGTATATATGCACATATATATATATATATATATATATATATTATTTATATAATCTATATTGAATTAAATAAATGATTGAAAAATATAAAATATGTATATATGAAAAAAAATCCTTTTTACATCCATACAGCCGAAAGCATTTTAGACATGTATAAATTCTATAAAATCATACATTATATGATGTTAAAGCATTTAAATATGGATTTTAATTAATTAGAATCATTTAAGAACGTTGTATTATTTAAAAATGATTTTTTTTATTTAAGGCCATCCGCAATAGACAAGCATTGATATACCAAAAAAATTTATGCACATATATATAACCATCATTATGCGATAATACATTATTGTATGGATTCATGATATCAATTTCTAACCAAGCTAGCATATGACATGAATGAGCATCTTCGACATTATAAAAAGTAAAATTACCTTTTACAAAAGCTTAATTGTTCGCACATTGAAATAAAGAATCTCACTGAATTGAATCCCGTATCCAGTAGTTGTCAGCTTCCCGAATACAACAACTAATGATCAAATTGACTTTAATTTGATGTTAGAATGCTTGAAAAGGTGAAGGGTAAGGTAGAATTTTTGACCAGAAAAGGAGAGGAGAAGAGGATAAAAAATCCAAATAGAAAATGAAATGTTGGGAGTGTTTAAAAAAGAAAGAGTCCAAGGAGTAAAAAGAGAATCCGAATCCACCCTTTTTTCCTTACTCTTTTTTTTGAATTCAATGACCAAGCCTCTAACACCATTTTGGCTTTCCTACCCCATCAAATCCTAGCCAAATATTCAAGCCCCTTTATGGGCCTCAAGACCAATCCAAGGCCGCACAATAATTTTTGCATTTAAGTTCAATTTGAACATGCACCGATATCGTATATCAATCAATATATTTATTACTATTACAAATACACCATTTAGTATTATTCAACACATCAAATAAAGTTTTACAATAAATATTTCATAAATAATAATTAATTTAACAAATTAACTAAATATGGTGGAAAAGAGAGCATTCAAAATTTTGGTAGTATGACTCTTGGATGTAAATTCAACAACGATTAATATCGAACAATTCGAATATTAATGTTCACATGTCGTATAATAGGTGAGATGACATTATGATCAAATTTATCGCTTATTTGATTTCAGTGAAATCTAATTTTACTTTATTAAGCATTGCCCGGTTTTGATAATTATTTACATCAATTATCCTCGTAAAAATTATATCACTTTGTACTTATAGAATTTGGTAATGGTCAAAATTCAAATATCGTCCATATTCACTCTATAGTGCAAATATAAAGTCTTTGGTTCAATAATAACAATTATTGTTAATCGAACTGCTATGGCTAAAGAACTTGATTTTGAGTAGACTTCAGTTAAGATACTAACCTCATATAACTGAGGAGACGAATCATGCAACATCCCACTTTTATACCCATACTATCTATAAGTATTACTAAGAATACTATGAGATAATATGGAGAATGAGGTTATATGGTGTACATACATAAATATTACCTTAGACTAACACTAGTACTTATCAAAACATCAAATAAATAATTCACCTACATACACCGTATCTGCACAAAGCAATAAACACGTGTGCCTCCAGTATAGAACAATACACAATATACAATGCATGAGTAGAGAACACAGATTCACAATCACAAGGATAAAATATAATATACAATGTAGATCCAGAAAACAATTTAAGTTTACACATACATGAATATATATACATGAAATGATGCAATACAAGATGGCAACTATAACATTACATCTTAACCCCTATGTATGCCCAATATCCGTAAATCAGTCATCTCGTCCTTGAACCTGAAATATCTAGACTGACCTGAGTGTTATATAAATAACACATGGGTCAAACTATGTCTAAATCATAGGGTTAATAGATATAGGTGAGAAAAAACGTATTAAGGATAATAGTGTGATAACATAGCATATCAGCTCAATTCAATGATTACAATGTTTTATAGTATGAATATAAAGAGAAAGATGCATGCTTCGTCTAAAATTACTTCAACTTAAAAGACCACCAAAATTCCTCATAACATAAATATCACTAAAACCATGCATAAAGATGTAATCCATATAAAAAAATCAATAGAAATCTGGAATACTATATCAAATGGGTGAATCACATATATAATACAACATCATCATATAAAATGAAATCAGCAAGTGAATCGGGCAGACATAACAATGCCCTACAAAATCATAAAATCATATAATCGATGGATAATGTGAGATAGCCTGTCAAATCATCCAAATAATATCAAATATTATACAAACCACAAAGATAATCTATGATGCCCCACCCCGAGACCCACATAAACAAAGAGCATTGTGGAGTAATTCTGTCTGTTAATGCAGAGAATATGGCTGGTTAGAAGTGACCATCCGTAAGATTTGTCTTAAACAATTATTAAAAATGTCGATTGGGTGCTCTAAAATTTTCTTTTACCTTTATCCAGTGGATCGACATACTCAATAAATGTTTAACACAAAACTACGGTGGCTAATGGATCTATCGAAACAAAATATAACAACAATGAATACAATAGATCACAGAACAACAATCACACATATATATACATATATACAGATACATCATAGTACACTACAAAGTGGTACAACAGTGGTGGTAGATGGACCACAATATATACATTGAGTCAAAAAGAATAAGTACATATCAGAGTTCACAAAATACAACAAGACTACACAAAAGATGACTAGCACTAAAAGAAAGCAAGAAGATCCATAGCAGAAGTAGCATAGCGGTAATCTACAGTAGATGTCTATTCTAAAACAACTTGGTCTGACCCAAGTTTATAAAATAGATAGGTCAGTTTATCTTAAATAATCTGATTAGTATATTATAGATGAAGTATAGGGATAAATGATAATATTTATTCTTAAAAGAGAAGAAGCAACACTAAACATGCATATCAACTACAACATCAATTAGTCACAAATATTCGCCGCATATCATCGGCATTAACAACAACCAATATAATGGCATCCATCAACACCATAACTTCTAAATAGGACATCACAAATCTCAAATAAATGCCAAAGGATGGCAACCACAATCTTAATATGTAGAACTCGGTTATGAGTTCAAAACTCCAAAATGTAATCACTATATAATAAATCTTCAAATGGCTCAAAAGGCCCAATAATCTCGAAATGGAGAAAACATTCATAAATCACAAATAAATCAATAAATTTCACAAAAGATGGATCCATATCACAAAAGATGCACGTGCTCAACAAAATGGCCGAAGCCCGCCAAGTACTGTATCATGAATATGGCACCTAATACGACCTGAAGGTCAAACATCCCAAAGGACAAACAGCTAAAAAGCCCAAATAACCCGAAGGTCCAATACTGGTAATCAACCCGAAGGTCAATATAAAGTGTCACCAACTTCCAGATAGTAACTAAATCAGTGAAAATAGTGTGTCTCATACCACACGTTCTCACTTAACCGTTTACTATAAGGTAATTAATTTCACTCTCGTGTATGACCTCAATCGAACAAGTCTGGAATTAACCGAAAAAGTAAACGCATCCATCCCATACCACTTGTTTTACTAAATCATTTAAATCTCTTCCTCATTCGCTCGAATAGTGCAAAAATGTGTATTTTATTAAAATACTTTGCTTCGAGAAAACTAGTTTTTAGAACAATTTTTGAAATCAAATCATGACTTAAAAATCCTCTTTATTATAAAGAACATATATTTTTAATAGCTTCAAAAGTAGTTATAAATATTGTCAAATATTTATTTTGAAAGCTATTTTATTATAAAAATCATTTCAAAATCGGTTTAGAAAACAAATGCTCGAAAACATCAAAAATCACCGAAAATGCCACAAAATCGGCATATGAAATCGTCTCAAAAACACGTCAATCCAGAGTATGGATCAACAATAATGTTGGCTTACCAATTGATAGGTCAAAGCCCTTCAAAATACTCTAAAATATCATAAGAATTTGTTGCAAGAGTCATTGGAATAAGTAGAGTGAGGAAAACAGTGCATAGGAACAAGCAAAAAACAACCTGGACAAATAAACATACATAGGTCGACCCAAAAAACGCTTAGGTCATCCTTGGGGTCGACCCATATATGTCTTAGGTCGACCCTAGGGTCGACCCTCAATGTCTCTGGGTCGACCTGTTGGTCGTGACTTCTTCCGTTTCCAATTTCGAGCATTGGTTTCAGGCACTTTCAGATAGAGTTAGGCTATGAAATTTGACGTGCACAAACAACTACACATAAACAACGATCAAGAGAAATTCCGACATGAATTCATAAAAAGAACAGAGATATACAAGCACAAAAAGAAGGACTCTAGAACATTTACTCGCTGTAATCTTTCAAGCAATAGATTTAGTTTTATAGTAAGCCAAAATCAGCAAATTTCAACTTGCAAACCTGATTTAAGCTATATATGTGAGTAATAAACTCAACTTAGCACAAATTAAGCGATTTTAGCTTTCAAATTGATGACTTTTTGGCCTTAAGAAACTTTAGGTACCTGTAGAAGCTGGAAAAAAGAACATCCAAGTAAAATAGAAGTTATAGTAAACTGATTTTTCTCAAAATATAAAAATTGGAGAAATAATTTGTGGTTTTGATGTAGATTACCTACTAAGAGTTTGATTTACTAATTTTCCTTGAATTTCTCTTTTGATTTTGTTCAGTTTGAAGCTAAATTTGAATTTCTAGGAGAGGGTTGCCATTTTTGATTTTCTGGAGAGAATATGAGGAAGGAGGAGAATAGGATGTTCATACAGATTTTCTCACCTCCTACCTCTCTCAAAATTTCATTTGGGTTTGGATTTGGACCCAAAACCCCCAATAAGACTAAATGTTATTACTTAATCAAAATTAACTAAGTTAATTCCATGTTAACATTTTATTTTCACCATAATTACATATATTTTAACCAAATAAATTTATACGCCATATTTCTATATTTACAGAAATGTTTTTCAATCATATAAAAATTATTTTTAGCCATTTAAATTTATTTTCCATCATTAAATTCTTCTTTTTATTTAAATGCTTCAATTTAGACTATTATTTACATAAAACAATATTTTTAACATCTAAATTACATAAAATTATTTCTCTTGTCCAATTAAATATAGCAAAACTTATTAACATCATTTTTATATCCAAATATTATTTTTTGAACAAAATTCCACCTTTTTATTTACAATATTTACCATAATAAATTCTAATATTTTATTACAATTGATAAAAATCAACATTTGGCAATAATTTCCAAAGTTATTGCATGTTAACAAATTAAAGCCGTAAAATGCTCATTTTTACCCCAAACTAACCTAAAATGGATTTTTAAACTTTTTTTAACATTCTATATTTATTTCAACAAATTAATGTTGAATTAAATTCTTTTAACTCACTTAATTAATTTATTAACCACCAAATCAACATAATTCCATTTTATTTTACCAAAACTCATTGTTTATTTCAAATAAACAATTTCAACAAATTTTACATCTCCAAATTATTTATTTTCTCCATTATTAAATTAGAACCATCGTTATAATTTAATATCATAGGTAATCACCAAAACCAGAGTTATTACAGACTCCCTCCTTATAAAACGTCCTCGTAATTTCCTAGAAAAGAGCTGTATTCAACACGATTTATTTCATCTAGCAAAGGAAAATAGATAAGCGTGTGTTTAAAATTCTCACCCTCGACACAAGAAGATAGAAAACAAGGATAAGATCGCTAGATAAATTCTCTGGTTTCCCATGTACAGCCATTGGGATTAGCGGACCATTGAATCTTCACAAGTAGTATACCCTTATTTCGAAGGCTTTCACCTCCAAAGTAAGAACATGAATAGGATGTTGCACAATAGATAAATCAGGTAAGATATCAAGCTCTTGCAGACAAGGAGAATCAATAACAGAATTCGAATGATGAAGGCACTTCTGAAGCTGAGAGATGTGAAACACGTCATGAATACCAGGTAAATGAGCCGGAAGTGATAATCTATAAGCAATTGGACCAATACACTCAGTAATAGGAAATGGTCCTATGAATTAAGGAGCCAATTTCCCGGTCCTACTGAAACGTGTTAACCCCTTCAAGGGAGATACATAAATATAAATATGATCACCAACAGAGAATTCAAGAGGCCTCCTACGGTTCTCCGTGTAGGATTTCTTACGAATTTGTGCCTCTTTCATTCTATGACGAATAAGATCGATCTTCTCTAAAGCTTCACGAATAGAGTTAGGGCCAAAAACCAATTTCTCCTCATATTCCAACCAATAAGAAGGTGATCGACATGGCCTTTCGATTGGGCTTCGAAAGGATCCATACCAATATTGGACTGAAAACTGTTGTTATATGAGAACTCAACAAGCCGTAGGTAGTCTTCCCAAGTAGAACGAAAATCAAGAATGCATGCACGAAGTAGATGCTATAGAATACGATTCACCAGTTCAGTCTGTCAATCAAACTGTCTATGATATGCTGTGCTGAAGTTAAGCTTTGTACCCAAAGATTCTGAAGAATCTGCCAGAAATTACTGGTGAAAAGTGCATCTCTATCACAAACGATCGAACTAGTAACACGGTGAAGTATCACGATCTCCTTAATATACAGCTTAGATAGATGAGAAGCTGTCCTATTAGATTTAATAGGAACAAAATGAGCGGATTTAGTCAAGCGATCCACAATAACCCAAACACTGTTATGGCCCGATCTTGAATGAGGTAGGCCATCAATAAAGTCCATAGAGATTTGATCCCATTTCCACAACGGGACCTCAAGAGGTTGAAGAAGACCACTAGGATGCTGATGTTCGGCTTTAATTCGCTAACCTGTCACGCAGTTACTTACATAAATTGCAACATCATGCTTCATGCCTTCCCAATGATACAAGCGTCTCATATCAACATACATCTTGCTACCACTGGATGAATAATATACTTCGAACAGTGATAATCATCAAGAATGTCCCGCCTAAGATCAGAAACACAAGGCACAATCAATCGATTCTTCTTACGAAGACAGCCATGAATATTAATGTTGAAATCCCTCAACTCATCGTCATGAGATTCAGACTTACATAGTTGAATAAGACCCACAAGATTTGGATCTTGCCACTGAGCATCAGCAATATGATCCAATAAACTAGGACAAGCTTCCAAACTAAATAATAAGATAGGAGAATCTGAAGCTGGAGCACGACCACAAATAACACAAAGAGATATAGTCTCCAATATATCCCACTCAGCTATCATCATAGAAACAATAGTTGAGTGCTTATGACTTAGCGCATCTGCAACTCGGTTCCCCTTTCTGGGAGTGTACTGGATATCAAAATCTTAGAAGGCTAGGAACTCGAGCCAACGTTGTTGCCGCATATTAAGCTCTTTCTGGGTGAACAGATATTTCAACTATTTATGATCGGTATAGAGAATGAAATGCTCGCCTAAAAGATAATGACACCAAATCTTCAAGGCAAAGACTGTGGCAGCTAACTCTATGTCATGGGTGACATATCAAACCTCACTCGAGCGTAATTTCCTAGAAGCATAGGCAACTACCCAATCTCTCTACATAAGCACGGCACTGAGACCACATCAACTAGCATCGATGTAGACAATAAGATCTTGATTCCCTTCGAGAACCACAAGGATAGGAGCATTAGTGAGAAGTTCTTTCAATTTCTAAAAAGAAGCTTCATACTTATCAAACCAAATAAATTGAACACCTTTTCTAGTAAGGCTAGTGAGAGGAAGAATAATGCGGAAAAAATCTTTGATGAATCAACAGTAATAACCCGCCAATCCAAGGAAACTCGAACCTTAGAAACGTTCTCTGGCCTTTTCCAATTCTGAATGGCTTCTATCTTCGTTAGATCGATAGAAATTCCATCTAAAGATATAACATGGCCAAGGAACTTCACCTTATTCTCCCAAAAGTGGCACTTGGAGAATTTGGCTTTAAGTTCATGCGGACGAAGAGTATTCAAAACAATCCTCAAATGATGAGCATGATCGACTTCAAATTTAGAATAAATAATGATATCATCGATGAATACAAGAATGAACTTATTGAGATATTCCTGGAACACTTGATTCATAAGATCGACGAAATAAGCTGGGGAATTCGTCAAATTGAATGGCATAACGAGCTACTCATAAGAATCATAACGAGTGCGAAATAGGGTAAGAGGAATGTTGTTTTCTGCAACTCGTAACTGATGAAAACCGGTGGCAAGGTCAAGCTGAGAAAAGACCTTAGCACCATTCAACTGATCGAACTTGTCATCGATCCTAAGCAATGGATACATATTCTTAATGGTCAACTCGTTAAGCTTGCGGTAATCAATGTAAAGCCTAAGACTACCATCAGATTTTTTAACAAAGACGATTGCGGCACCCTATGGTGTATAACTGGAAATGAATTGTTTGGCTTCAAGCTCCAACAATTGCTTTTTGAGTTCCTCATTTTCCTTAGTGGACATCCTCGTGGTAGAACGACTAACAGGCTGAGCACTAGGAATGAGGTCTTGCGTGGCAAACCCTAAACGGGCTCAAATATATACGAAAACTCACAAACGACTGGAATTTAAGATACATCATCATCTCGGGACACAAGAGCAAATAAAGTTGCTTCAAAATCACCATCAACATTCTGAGGAACAAGAGATAATTGATCAGCCGAATCAAGATGCCTAAGATACAGGATCCTTTCAGAATATAAGATTCGGGCTTAATAACAAGAAAGCCAATCCATCTAGTGAATAACGTGTAGATTTGCAAAGAAAGAAAAACCACAAAGAATAATCTCAACATCACTACAAAGCATGCTAAATGTTACGGATCCCCCAATAGGATTTGCAATCCTCAAAGAAGAACAAGGCAAGAAACACCCAATGGTATAAAATCAACAAGTTCCTTTGATATGAATGATCTGAAGCACCCGTATCGAAGAGAACTCGAATAGAATGATCATGAAATATTATAAAACCTTCTAGAATAAAAGGAGATGTACCTCTAGGCTGAGAAAAACGACCAGAAGCATCCACCACATTAAGCTCGCCCGATTTAGCATTACTAGGAGCAATGGGACAAGATGAAACTCGATGTCCCTCTTTCTTGCAATAATGGCATACAAGAGACTTGGACAATCTTGAATCAAATGATCATTGGATCCATAATTGAAACACCCCTTTTGATGAAGAGGTGATTCATTAGGCTGGGAGCTAGAGCCAACAGACTTCTTCTTCTTGTTATGAGGAAAAGACTTGGACTTCTGAAAAGGAAACTTCTTCTTATTGGGGTTCTTATGAACCTCAGTCTCATCCTTACTATTTCTCTCCTTCTCGACTGTTTCAAGATGAAGCGTCGAGTCAACCAACTCCACAAATGAAAGATTAACCTAAAGCATCAAAGATTTCTTCAAATATTTCTTTAGGCTAGAAACAAACTTGAGATTCTTCTCATAAGAAGTGCTAATATACCTGAAACCGTACTTAGACAAGGCCTCGAATGAAGATACATACTCTGAAACTGTCTCTTGCTTCAACACAAGGAAGCGACATGCTAAGAGGGCTTTCTCGGACTCGGGAACGAACTTATGTTCGAATCGCTCCCTAAACTGGATCCAAGTAAGAGTAAACTCATCAAACTCAGTAATAAGAAGCTTATACCAATCAGGTGCAAGCTCTTACAACAGACTCAATGCTACAAGAACTCGGTGATGGTTGGAAAGATCCATGCGAGTAAAGATACATTCGCATTAATGAAGCAATGCTTAGACCTCAAGAACAAACTCGGACCTTTGAATGGCTTGCCTCCAAGATGAGAAAAATAATTGCACATACGCGCAAAAGCAGACTTGCATGGAGGAGATGAAAGAGTAGGAGCTGGAGGCTGAGTGCTCCTAAATAACTCCATAAGCTGATCAGCAAACATGTAAACACCATCTAAATAAGAGCCACTGGATGGCCCGGCATCATAACGGCGACCTCTGCCTCTTTCAGCCATAAGCTGAAAGTTTAGGATATGGATTATTCATAGGGTAGATATTATTAATACAATTATGAAATACTATGGAATTAAAATGCATTCCTAGATGTATTCCTAACTTATATCGATCCCAAGGACACGAAAAGGTTAAAGACTCGATGATTAGGCAATATGTAATACTTCTATTGTACTCTGATTTATTGTAATATATGTTTTGTTCTGTGTTTATCATATTTTTTCTGAACTCTGCTCTGATACCAAGCTGTGACGCCCCACCCCGAGACCCACCAACAAACTGCATTATGAAGTAATGCTATCTATTAGTGCAGAGAATAGGGCTGGTTAGGAGCGACCATCCATAAGATTTGTCTTAAAAAAGTATCGAATACATCGATTAGGTGCTCTAAATTTTTCTTTTACCTTTCTCAAGTGGATCGACATACTCAATAAATGTTTAACACCAAACTAGGGTGGCTAATGGATCTATTAGAACAAAATATAACAACAAAAAATACAACAGATCATAGAATAGCAGTTACACACATATATACATATATACAGATATATCATAGTACACTACGAAGTGATGCAACAGTTGTGGTACATGGACCATAATATATACATCGAGTCAAAAAGAATAAGTACATATTAGAGTTCACAAAATACAACAAGACTATACAAAAGACGACTAGAACTAAAAGAAAGCAAGAAGATCCATAGCGAAAGCAACATAGCGGTAATCTGCAGTAGGTGTCTATCCTGAAACAACTCAGCATGACCCGAGTATATAAAATACACGGTTTAGTCTAGCTTAAATAAACTAATTAGTACACGATATATGAAGTATAGGGATAAATTATAATATTTCTTCTCAAAAGAGAAGAAGCAGCACTAAACATACATATCAGCTACAACATCAATTAGTCACAAATATTTGCCTCATATCATCGGCATTAACAACAACCAATATTATGATGTCCATCAACACCATAACTCCTAAATAGGACATCACAAATCTCAAATAAACGCCAAAGGATGGCAACCACAAATCCCAATATGTAGAACTTAGTTAAGAGTTAAAACTCCAAAATGTAATCACCGTATAATAAATTTTCAAACGGCTCAAAAGGGCCGATAATCTCGAAATGGCGAAAACATTCGTAAATCACCAACAAATTAATAAATATCACAAAAGATGGTTCCATATAACAAAAGATGCATGTGCTCGATAAAATGGCTGAAGCCCGCCAAGTACTGTATCATGAATATGGCACCTAATACGACCCAACGGTCAAACATCCCGAAGGACCAACAGCTAAAAAGCCCAAATGATCCGAAGGTCCAGTGCCGGCAATCAACACGAAGGTCTAATATAAAGTGTCATCAACTTCCAGATAGTAACCTAATCAGTGACAACAGTGTGTCATATACCACACGTTCTCACTTAATCGTTTACTATATTGTAGTTAGTTTCACTCTCGTGTATGACCCCAATCAAACAAGTCCAAAATTAACCGAAAAAGTAAACGCATGTGTCTCATACCACATGTTTTACTGAATTTTTTATATCTCTTCCTCATTTGCTTGAAGAGTGCAAAAATGTATATTTTATATAGAAATTAGTACTTCAAGAAAACTAGTTTTAAAATAATTTTTGAAATCGTTTGGAAATCATGGCTTTGAAAGCCTCTTTATTACGAAGAATATATATTTTTAATAGCTTCAAAAGTAATTATAAATATTGTCAAATATTTATTTCAAATTATATTTTAATATAAAAATATTTTCAAAATCCATTTAGAAAACACATGCTCGAAAACAACAAAAATCACCGAAAACGCCCTAGAATCGGCATATGAAATCATCTCAAAAACACATCAATCCGGAGTACGGACCTACAATAAAGTTGGCTTACCTATTGATAGGTTAAAGCCCTTCAAAACACTCTAAAGTATCATAAGAATTGGTTGTAAGAGTGTAAAGACCCGATTCTTCGTCTTTCGAAAATTCAACATCGATACTCACTTTTTGGTATCAGAGCATATGGTTAAGCGACAACCATGGTTCTGTTGGGTAGTACTCATTAGAGATAGAGTCAATAGTACTCTAGAATGAGTTGAGTGTAATAATAGCTATGAGAGCGTATTTGTTAGTGAATATAAAATTGTTTTATATTGTGATGGTTGGTTTATTGAGTGGCATATGAACTTTCGTCAGCGTGGGCTGCAAAACTATGCCGAAGGGGTTTCTAAACACTTGAATAGAACAATTCAACACAGTATTGTTTTAAATTGGGTAAATGAAATAATTTTACCTTAATTATATTTTTATATATAAAGAAAATAATTTTTCAGAATTATTAAAGTGTATATAAGTTGATTGTTTAGTTGTTTGAATAATCTAAGCAAATGAATTATAAGAATAGAAATTATAATTAAAGTGATTTACAATTGTGAAATAAACTTATATATATAAGAAGTGAAACTATATGAATATATTTATGAATATGAGTTGTAAAATAAAAATGAATTTAAAGTTAAATGGAAATTTACTTTAGAAATGGAAGTATAACTTAAGAGATGTTGAATGAAGTTGATATTAGTATCAAAGTAAAATAATAAAGTGAAGTGATAAATGTGAACTTGAGTTATATAAATGAAATTCAACTTTGGTAATTGAATTGAATGAATGGATTAAATGTTAATCAATTGAATATAAATAAAATTGGTATGAAATAATGGATATAAGTGTTAATTCATTAAAATCTAATGTTATTAGAAGTTGAAAAATTGAATGAGGATCAATTTAATTAAACCAATTGAAAGCAAAGGAATTTGGTTGTAATTAATATACCTTGGTTGTTATATGGTTGTTAGTTGATTGTATATAATTCATTAAGTGTTAATGAAATTGAAAGCTAAAGTAATTTAAATTCAAATGGAAGTTAAGTGAATCTTAAATAAAATTGAATTTGATTTGGAAGTGAACCAACTTTAATATGAATTAGTAAATATAAACTAATTGAAAATGAATGTTAGTAAAAACATCCACCGTTAATGAATCAAATGTGATTAGATTGAAAACCCATTTCATTGAATATTAATGAGAATATGAATGAATATTTATTGGTTATGAATGCTAGTTGGTTGATGTTTGCATTTGTTGCTTTTACTACATTTGCTATGTTGGCTGTAACATCCCGCCTTTTCGCACACTTTAAACCGACACACGTGCCAATTCAAAGCATACGCAAGGGCGGATTGTTATGGGGTAAATAAGAAAAACAGAGAAGAAATAAAACAAAATAGAATCTCACAGCGGAAGGATAAAATATAATAATCAATATACAGTTCATGATAACTGTTTACAAAATATTTATTTTACTTATATAATGAATATCAGAGTTACACATACCAATACAATCATTGCAGCGGAAATTTTAGAGTGTGGTGCAATACTATAAATAATATAATACGGATTCTTCGTCTTCGTCCTCCAAAGCTAAAATCTTCGATCCTGAAACGCTCGGACTGACCCGAGCGAATTTGAAAAGACAAAAACACTCGAGTCAGACTAAAAGATCTTATGTGAGTTAAATTAACATAAATAAATATGAGTACAGTAACTCAAGAGATGTTCGGGATTTACATCTCCTAAGGATCCGTTAAACTATTTACTATGTAGTATATTGCGCTATTATAATAGTGTCTATTTATAAAATAAACTTACTTTTTAATAGCGTTAAGGGGTTACCCATATAGCCCTTAACACAAATAATGCCAATAGTCTATACAGTACCGTAATACCTCCTGATCAGGAAGCTACCAGAGGATACTCCATAGGTACGACACAAATAGAAACTCGTAGTAAAGGCTCGGTATGGTAGGTGACACGGCACAACTAGGCAATGCCAGGGTAGATATACCAATTGCTATCCAGGCTGGTGGAAACGCGTAGCCGCAGTTACCGCCCACCTCGGACTAACTCCCCAAAATCAAAATATAGAAGTGGCCACTGAATCAATCCAAAATCAAAGTATAATATCGAAGAGGAGGGTCCGATCAGAGGAATGACCTCATTGGCCTGAGAATCGCTCCTGTTTTAGCCACCTTATGCCAACTCACGGGAGTCGGGTCCACGTATTTACCTTACAGGAAACGTCGCCACCACCTACTTCATTCTGGAATCTCCACCGCGTACACGGTTAGTCAAAGTGGTTTTCGGTATCGACAGAGAGTATGTCCATATCCGATCCCGGTCTCTTTGCTAACCAATCGTTATTATAACACCGCGGTCATTTTAAAAATATAGTTTATACTTTAAAACCAAATAAACATTTTCATTTCGAAATTATGAATACGATATCAATTTAAAGCCCAAAACAATATGATATCCTTTTCTCAAATATAATTCTCTTCCAAATCATACTGCTTTAAATTTTAAAATATCTGGAAACCAAATATTTGAGTTATACTTTCAAAGCATAATATTTCGAAATTCATAATTTAAAACCATAACTTCTAAAACTTAAATGGTTCGGATAGTCAATGGTATATAGAATAAATGGTTTAACTTTAAGGTTACTTTGTAAAGAAATTATTTCCAGGGCTTTACAAATATACTTCTTTATTTAAAGTCTAAACCAAATTTAAATATCACTTTCAAGTTCCAAAACCACTTCAATTTCTATTTATATATATATCCATTTGGAGTATTAATATTTCAAAACTAAAGTTGGAATTTATTCTTTCAGCAAATCGAATGTTCTATTAATTAGTCTTGAATATTCACATAAAATCCATAAATAAATAAAAACTCCAATTTCTAGTAATAAAAAATATACTTTTTTCAATTCAAATTATACTAGAATATTCATTTCAATTTACCTTGGGAAAAATCCAATTATAAATATCATATCTTAAAATTTCCAAACTTAACATTTAAGCATATGATATAAATTATCAACTCCATTTTCTTAATTTTTCCATTTTTAATAAAGAGATTTATACACCTTTTAATTTCAAAATTTTCAACTTCATATGTATATATATGGAAGAATAATATTTATACAATATAAAATTTAAGATTATTATAAACCGTATTCCATCCAAACCATAGAAATCACATTAAAATAGTTATATATAGACCGCGGTGCCTGTATAAAATTTTCTATCCTATGGTCAAGTGATACGGATATTTATCATTTCAATCCGCAATTTAAAAAATATAAAATTTTGCGGTTATATATCATTTCAAACCACAATCCCGAATGAAATGAAATATGCATGATAATTTGCAATTTAATGATATACAATAAACATCCATTCATCAACATCATCCATCATCCAAATCGCAATCATCAATCAATATCAACCAATAACAATATTATTTTTGGTACTACATAACAGGTAATACTGGCAATTTTATTCAAATTAAATTTAACAGCTATTAATCTACAGTCTATATTCAGTAATAAATTATATAACTGTTAACTAGCAGTTCATATACAAACAAATAAATTTTAACTGTAAATTCATACGCAATAAATTAATTAAATTAACAGTTAAATTAATTAAATGCAATTCAACAGATATGAATAAAATAAACATGCCAAATACTCATAAATAAATTTCTATTCATTTCTAAAATTAATTTAAACAAACATAAAAGCTTCTAGTAGTTGTGAGTGGGTTAAAACACTCACCTTTGGAATTTAAATCGAATTTAAATTCAATTTAAACTCAAAATTTTGACGGTCTTAGAATTTGTCCAAACCAGCGTCAAAACGTCAGAAATTCCGATACGATCCCAGCGAAACAAACCGCGCATGAATCCGAGCTCGTATGCAAAAGTTATGAAAATTTGAAAAATGGAAAATTCTGGTCCTGGGTCGACTTCGGTGCGCCGCCTCAATTCCCCGGTGCCTGCTTGGAGTTTTCGCCAAAACGACCCGGAGCGACCCGAGTCATTTTCTTCCTGACCCGAAGTTGCTCTAGGGTTTTCTCCCCTGAAACCCGAAGCGCGACCAGAAGCTGCTGCAGATCCGCAATTTTTTTTTTTTAATTTGATTTATTTTTTTTAATTTGATATTTTTTTTTTTTTGAATTTGGGAATTAGGTTTTTTTTTCTGCCATTAGAATGAGGAGGTGAAAAGGAGATGTATGTATAGAAAATGAAAATAAGGAGTGGCTAGGGTTTATAACTGTATATTTATAGTTAGGGTTGGGTTAGAGCGTATAGACTAGAAGGATGAACGTACGCCACAAACTATGGCCCAAAAAGCCCGTTTAGCCTCCAGAACAAAATTTATTAAACCCATATATCCAAATAGGTATTTTAAAATATTATGAACGCGATGGAAAAAGTTTCACGACCAAATTCGATCGTATGAAAAAGTTATGTTGAAAACAAAATTTCCAAATTGATTTCTTAATTAAATCGATTTCAAGGCGTTTCGCGTCCGTACGATCAAACGACAGGTCCAATTGATACGAAACTTGAAATCCTATAATAATTCACCGATACGGATCCGATGAAACTGATTTCGTCGAAATCTGAGTCCGTGAAAAAAATGGCTATTTTTAATATTCATTAAATAAATTAAATAAATTATAAAATCCAATCTTGTATTAATATTCTAAAATTTGTCCCAATTTTATTTCCTGTATAAATTAATCAATTTCAAATGATTTAACAAGCTTGGATGTGAATTAAAATTGACAAGATATCAAATTTCAGTGTTCATTTCTGCACTTTCTTATATTTAAGAATTTTATAAATTATATTCTCAAAAACCCATACTTTAGACTTTTAACCTTTATATCCTCAACTTTCACCTAAAATAAAGACGTTACTAGCATTAGTTCAAGATTTCACTCTAATGTTCACAAATTCCGTTTTATATTCAATAACGTAATATTTTACGTTTAATTCCATTTTATTTGTAATAAATACCAGTTGTTGAATTTTATACTCAAATTATACATATAAATCTTGCTTTCTAAAGTCTATAACAACCAATGGTCAAATAAAAATAAAATTAGTATTGACCTCACCTTAAAGAATTAACTACTGCAATTACAAAGCCAAAACTACGCTAACTGCAAAAATTTTAGTGAATAAATTTGAGATTGATTTCAACATAACTTAACAACAAATAAGATAGGTGACAAACAATGATTATTTTTATTGAATCTATTCCAAAAGTCTACACTCAAATATTACCTTAAAGTAAATCTTATATTTCTATAAATTTATTCATACTTCTGTTACTATATTTATACTTAATAAAGTAACGCTCATTCTTAATAACTATATAATAACTATTCAACATATACAAGAACTCTATTCCCAAATACATTCATTTATATTTTATTTCCTTAAAGTTCTCCTTTATTGACTAGACACATCAATACCCAAAATAATTTATTTAGATTCATTTACGTCGAGTGCCCTTCTTAACTATATACTCAATAAATGTTAAATCAAAATAATTGTTACCCTTTTATTCAAATTCACCTACACCATCAATAACAAAAATGTTGCCCTAAATTTAGATTCAATTATATACATTAGATAAATGGGTAAACTTTTGTAATTATACTATATATGAAAATATTTTTATGCATAAATTTCCACTTACTTACTATGCATTCATTTATTAAATTACTAATTGCCTTAGTCAACTTATTCCCTATTTACTACCAAATTTCTCACTTGGTTATAGTTTATCAATATATATACATACCTAGGCAAATCAAGTTCTAGTCCTTTTGTTATTTATATTATATTAGGTATGCACAATTAAGTTGTTAATTACTATTTCTACAAAATTATCTTCATACATTCAGTTCCAAATCTTATAGGATTAAATTCTAGTTACTTACACTAAATCCATGAATTTAACATTCTATCCAAAACATGCTTTTAAATTCTTTTTACTCTAAATAAATTTATTCAATGTTAACATCCACAAAAATCCAATTCACTTCCATAAATATGGTTGCACTTAAATTCAGTTATTATTACATTAATACTATTTCAAATTTTATTCTTTTAGTATTAATTAAACAATCGTATTAAATTAAGAGGTTATAATGATTTTCACTATTTATATACACTCCATTTAAAACCCAACAGTCGTTTCAAACACCTTTGTATTGCATTATATTGGTTTCTTAAAATTAAATCTTTTAACAAAATGTGACAAATTACATTATCCAAATCTATTATCATAAAATTTTATTGTTACATTAAATTCCAATTACTATAACAAATTACTACGTTTTTCTCAAATAAAATATTAAGGCTTTTATTTTATTCTAAATTAGATTAAAAATTATATTAATTTAATTCATTTAACATTATCAAATTTAACGGGTCGTTACAATCTCCCCCACTCAAAACTTTTCGTCCCCGAAAAGGAAAAAGAAGGGAGAAGGAAGAATAAAACAGTACATCTTATTTCAAATATTATTTATAAACAATAATTTACTAAATTTATTTTCTTAAATAAAATATACCTGTTTATAATCATTATATTCTTTTATACTTAGATTATTAAAGCTGGAAAACATTTTCACAAAATTCTAAGTCCAAAATTTATAGAAAATTTTGGCAGAGTCTCCTTTGTACGGAGAGACTCTGGAGAAAATATAATATCAAAATATACAAATATATTACATATATTATCAAAATATTATCCCAACACGGGAAAAATTATATAAAATAGCGCTAAAACGTAATCCGGAAACGTACCTATTTGTCGGGCAATTACGCTAATTATTGTGGAACCAAAAGCAGTAGCAGTTGCTTCCATCACCTGTATTCACTTATATAATCTAAAAGGTTAAATATTTATTTTAAAGTGAACTATTCAAGTGGATTCAATCATTAATCAACCAAACAATTCAACAACCATCAACCTTACAAACAACATACATACACAAACAAAGCAACCATTTAATCCATCAAACAAATAGTTGTTTGGGTTCAAACTTGAAATTTGTATGAGATGAAATTAACTATCAAGTGCATCCTTTACTCAACAGTCTTGGATGGAACAAAGATAAATTATTTATTCACCCAACAACTTCAAATTTCTTACCCAACAAACATAAATCAAACAATACAATTCAAACCAACAACCAAATTACTTATTATACATTTATTTCATGCTTCCGTGGCTTGATTTTCTTCCTTTCATTCATGGAGGGGTTTCTATATTTCTTACTATTTCATTTTCCATTTATTTCAAAATTCATTATATTGGTATTCCAATTTATTGACTAACGGTTATATTATCTATTTATACTACATATCTTTACTTATATAGTAAAATTTCCAATTTAACTTAGTTTGTACAATTAGTTCTCATTACTAACAGCAAATTTATTGAATACCTTAATTACCTCAAACTCCACTTGTAAGATTTCCCTTTACATTTTCTTACTAACATTGCAACTTTTATTATATGGTAAGTTTATATATGTCCTAAGAGTGTAAGTGAAAATTTCCAAGTTTCTTTTCAATTCCCTTTTTTCTTAATTAATGGTTCAATAAATATATATTCGTTATATATATTACAATTTCAACTTACCCTTAATTTTATTCCTTTATTTAATGTTTACGTTTCTATTATATTAAATTACAGTAACTTTCTTAGTTACACCTAAATTATTAACCTTATAACCTTCATTCTTATAAATAAAGGAATTTTATTAATTTATTACTTAGGGTTTACAGTCATTTATTTATTATTCCTACTTTCCATTATATTAGAATAGGGGAAATTTAAAACATACTTAAGTTAATAACCCTACAATCAATCCTTATTTACTAAAGAATTTTATTTTATTTACTTAAGTTCATATCACCTATTAATAATTCTTGACTTATTTTCAGTAAAATTTCAATTATAACTTAAGTTTATACCACTAAATTCTTATTTATATAATAGCAATTCATAGAATAATCCAAAATTTCCAACATTTCAACTTGCATAATATTCTATTCAAATCTCTTAATTAACATTTCAACCTTTCATATTTGGTAAGTTATTTATGTCAAAGAAAGTGCAATTGAACTTATACAAGTTTAATCTCAATTCTCTTAATTCATTTATTGTTCAATAGATCTTTACCATTATTTATAAGTTAAATTTTACTTCCTTTATACTTAGCATTCATTCTTTTACCTACCTTTTATTCCACTAAAATAGTTTAAACAATTTAATTAATGGAAATTTAGGAATTAAATACCGGGCCAAATTCCAAAATTTCTTTAAAATAATAGATAATTAATTTCTTACAACTTTTATATCTCTAATTACCTTTAAACAATTAAAATTTTAAATAATTTCAAAACAAATCTGCAGTAGAATTTACTACAGTGGCCTTTCCCTTCGAAACTCGAAAATGAAAGTCGATAATGCGGCCGTCATCACCGAAATTATTTTCCAGCGACAGAGAGGAAAGTATAAACTTATTTTCTTCAAAATCTTCTTAAACCAATTCTTTCGAATTATACTAAATATTTATATAAGAAAATATTTATAAACCAAATCATTATATTTCATAAATCCTTTGAAAGAAGATTTCAAAAATCCCGGACTTAAGTTCTAAAATCTCCAATTTGATTTATTATAATTCCAACTTAGCTTTAACTGTTATAAATATTTTTATTTCCTAACACCCAATCTATAGCAACCAAATATATATATATATCTATCTTTATAAAATATTTTTTTTTATAT
Source organism: Allium cepa (assembly GCA_030765085.1). Taxonomy (NCBI): domain Eukaryota; kingdom Viridiplantae; phylum Streptophyta; class Magnoliopsida; order Asparagales; family Amaryllidaceae; genus Allium; species Allium cepa. The sequence goes on from CM060938.1 coordinate 851,592,579, forward strand.
ATAGAAAATATAATAGGCAAAATTATTTCATTCACCTATATTAAAAACAAATATTATGTCGGTCTGTCCTATTAAGTGTTTAGAAATCCCTATTGACGGCATAGCGTCCCATGCATCAACCAGAATTTATAAATACAAAACGGGACAGAGTAACATAATATTAAAATCTTTTTATAAAACTAACAAATACGCTCTCTCATATATATACACTCAGCGACTCCCATAGGGTATTACTACCCTATTAACAAAGAGTCAAACCCCACAAAGCCAAGGTTTATCGCTAAACCTGGCTCTGATACCAACTGTAACATCCCGCCTTTTCGCACACTTTAAACTGACACACGTGCCAATTCAAAGCATACGCAAGGGCGGATTGTTATGGGGTAAATAAGAAAAACAGAGAAGAAATAAAACAAAATAGAATCTCACAGCGGAAGGATAAAATATAATAATCAATATACAGTTCATGATAACTGTTTACAAAATATTTATTTTACTTATACAATGAATATCAGAGTTACACATACCAATACAATCATTGCAGCGGAAATTTTAGAGTGTGGTGCAATACTATAAATAATATAATACGGGTTCTTCGTCTTCGTCCTCCAAAGCTAAAATCTTCGATCCTGAAACGCTCGGACTGACCCGAGCGAATTTGAAAAGACAAAAACACTCGAGTCAGACTAAAAGATCTTATGTGAGTTAAATTAACATAAATAAATATGAGTACAGTAACTCAAGAGATGTTCGGGATTTACATCTCCTAAGGATCCGTTAAACTATGTACAATGTAGTATATTGCGCTATTATAACAGTGTCTATTTATAAAATAAACTTACTTTTTAATAGCGTTAAGGGGTTACCCATATAGCCCTTAACACAAATAATGCCAATAGTCTATACAGTACCGTAATACCTCCTGATCGGGAAGCTACCAGAGGATACTCCATAGGTACGACACAAATAGAAACTCGTAGTAAAGGCTCGGTATGGTAGGTGACACGGCACAACTAGGCAATGCCAGGGTAGATATACCAATTGCTATCCAGGATGGTGGAAACGCGTAGCCGCAGTTACCGCCCACCTCGGACTAACTCCCCAAAATCAAAATATAGAAGTGGCCACTGAATCAATCCAAAATCAAAGTATAATATCGAAGAGGAGGGTCCGATCAGAGGAATGACCTCATTGGCCTGAGAATCGCTCCTATTTTAACCACCTTATGCCAACTCACGGGAGTTGGGTCCACGTATTTACCTTACAGGAAACGTCGCCACCACCTACTTCATTCTGGAATCTCCACCGCGTACACGGTTAGTCAAAGTGGTTTTCGGTATCGACAGAGAGTATGTCCATATCCGATCCCGGTCTCTTTGCCAACCAATCGTTATTATAACACCGCGGTCATTTTAAAAATATAGTTTATACTTTAAAACCAAATAAACATTTTCATTTCAAAATTATGAATACGATATCAATTTAAAGCCCAAAACAATACGATATCCTTTTCTCAAATATAATTCTCTTCCAAATCATACTGCTTTAAATTTTAAAATATCTGGAAACCAAATATTTGAGTTATACTTTCAAAGCATAATATTTCGAAATTCATAATTTAAAACCATAACTTCTAAAACTTAAATGGTTCGGATAGTCAATGGTATATAGAATAAATGGTTTAACTTTAAGGTTACTTTGTAAAGAAATTATTTCCAGGGCTTTACAAATATACTTCTTTATTTAAAGTCTAAACCAAATTTAAATATCACTTTCAAGTTCCAAAACCACTTCAATTTCTATTTATATATATATCCATTTGGAGTATTAATATTTCAAAACTAAAGTTGGAATTTATTCTTTCAGCAAATCGAATGTTCTATTAATTAGTCTTGAATATTCACATAAAATCCATAAATAAATAAAAACTCCAATTTCTAGTAATAAAAAATATACTTTTTTCAATTCAAATTATACTAGAATATTCATTTCAATTTATCTTGGGAAAAATCCAATTATAAATATCATATCTTAAAATTTTCAAACTTAACATTTAAACATATGATATAAATTATCAACTCCATTTTCTTAATTTTTCCATTTTTAATAAAGAGATTTATACACCTTTTAATTTCAAAATTTTCAACTTCATATGTATATATATGGAAGAATAATATTTATACAATATAAAATTTAAGATTATTATAAACCGTATTCCATCCAAACCATAGAAATCACATTAAAATAGTTATATATAGACCGCGGTGCCTGTATAAAATTTTCTATCCTATGGTCAAGTGATACGGATATTTATCATTTCAATCCGCAATTTAAAAAATATAAAATTTTGCGGTTATATATCATTTCAAACCACAATCCCGAATGAAATGAAATATGCATGATAATTTGCAATTTAATGATATACAATAAACATCCATTCATCAACATCATCCATCATCCAAATCGCAATCATCAATCAATATCAACCAATAACAATATTATTTTTGGTACTACATAACAGGTAATACTGGCAATTTTATTCAAATTAAATTTAACAGCTATTAATCTACAGTTTATATTCAGTAATAAATTATATAACTGTTAACTAGCAGTTCATATACAAACAAATAAATTTTAACTGTAAATTCATACGCAATAAATTAATTAAATTAACAGTTAAATTAATTAAATGCAATTCAACAAATATGAATAAAATAAACATGCCAAATACTCATAAATAAATTTCTATTCATTTCTAAAATTAATTTAAACAAACATAAAAGCTTCTAGTAGTTGTGAGTGGGTTAAAACACTCACCTTTGGAATTTAAATCGAATTTAAATTCAATTTAAACTCAAAATTTTGACGGTCTCAGAATTTGTCCAAACCAGGGTCAAAACGTCAGAAATTCCGATACGATCCCAACAAAACAAACCGCGCGTGAATCCGAGCTCGTATGCAAAAGTTATGAAAATTTGAAAAATGGAAAATTCTGGTCCTGGGTCGACTTCGGGTTCGACTTCGGTGCGCCGCCTCAATTCCCCGGTGCGGAGTTTTCGCCAAAACGACCCGGAGCGACCCGAGTCATTTTCTTCCTGACCCGAAGTTGCTCTAGGGTTTTCTCCCCTGAAACCCGAAGCGCGACCAGAAGCTGCTGCAGATCCGCAATTTTTTTTTTTTTTTTTTTTTGGAATTTGGGAATTAGATTTTTTTTCTGCCATTAGAATGAGGAGGTGAGAAGGAGATGTATGTATAGAAAATGAAAATAAGAAGTGGCTAGGGTTTATAACTGTATATTTATAGTTAGGGTTGGGTTAGAGCGTATAGACTAGAAGGATGAACGTACGCCACAAACTATGGCCCAAAAAGCCCGTTTAGCCTCCGGAACAAAATTTATTAAACCCATATATCCAAATAGGTATTTTAAAATATTCTGAATGCGATGGAAAAAGTTTCACGACCAAATTCGATCGTATGAAGAAGTTATGTTGGTAACAAAATTTCCAAATTGATTTCTTAATTAAATCGATTTCAAGGCGTTTCGCGTCCGTACGATCAAACGACAGGTCCAATTGATACGAAACTTGAAACCCTATAATAATTCACCGATACGGATCCGATGAAACTGGTTTCGTCGAAATCCGAGTCCGTGACAAAAATGGCTATTTTTAATATTCATTAAATAAATTAAATAAATTATAAAATCCAATCTTGTATTAATATTCTAAAATTTGTCCCAATTTTATTGCCTATATAAATTAATCAATTTCAAATGATTTAACAAGCTTGGATGTGAATTAAAATTGACAAGATATCAAATTTCAGTGTTCATTTCTGCACTTTCTTATATTTAAGAATTTTATAAATTATATTCTCAAAAACCCATACTTTAGACTTTTAACCTTTATATCCTCAACTTTCACCTAAAATAAAGACGTTACTAACATTAGTTCAAGATTTCACTCTAATGTTCACAAATTCCGTTTTATATTCAATAACGTAATATTTTACGTTTAATTCCATTTTATTTGTAATAAATACCAGTTGTTGAATTTTATACTCAAATTATACATATAAATCTTGCTTTCTAAAGTCTATAACAACCAATGGTCAAATAAAAATAAAATTAGTATTGACCTCACCTTAAAGAATTAACTACTGCAATTACAAAGCCAAAACTACGCTAACTGCAAAAAATTTAGTGAATAAATTTGAGATTGATTTCAACATAACTTAACAACAAATAAGATAGGTGACAAACAATGATTATTGTTATTGAATCTATTCCAAAAGTCTACACTCAAATATTACCTTAAAGTAAATCTTATGTTTCTATAAATTTATTCATACTTCTGTTACTATATTTATACTTAATAAAGTAACGCTCATTCTTAATAACTATATAATAACTATTCAACATATACAAGAACTCTATTCCCAAATACATTCATTTATATTTTATTTCCTTAAAGTTCTCCTTTATTGACTAGACACATCAATACCCAAAATAATTTATTTAGATTCATTTACGTCGAGTGCCCTTCTTAACTATATACTCAATAAATGTTAAATCAAAATAATTGTTACCCTTTTATTCAAATTCACCTACACCATCAATAACAAAAATGTTGCCCTAAATTTAGATTCAATTATATACATTAGATAAATGGGTAAACTTTTGTAATTATACTATATATGAAAATATTTTTATGCATAAATTTCCACTTACTTACTATGCATTCATTTATTAAATTACTAATTGCCTTAGTCAACTTATTCCCTATTTACTACCAAATTTCTCACTTGGTTATAGTTTATCAATATATATACATACCTAGGCAAATCAAGTTCTAGTCTTTTTGTTATTTATATTATATTAGGTATGCACAATTAAGTTGTTAATTACTATTTCTACAAAATTATCTTCATACATTCAGTTCCAAATCTTGTAGGATTAAATTCTAGTTACTTACACTAAATCCATGAATTTAACATTCTATCCAAAACATGCTTTTAAATCCTTTTTACTCTAAATAAATTTATTCAATGTTAACATCCACAAAAATCCAATTCACTTCCATAAATATGGTTGCACTTAAATTCAGTTATTATTACATTAATACTATTTCAAATTTTATTCTTTTAGTATTAATTAAACAATCGTATTAAATTAAGAGGTTATAATGATTTTCACTATTTATATACTCCATTTAAAACCCAACAGTCGTTTCAAACACCTTTGTATTGCATTATATTGGTTTCTTAAAATTAAATCTTTTAACAAAATGTGACAAATTACATTATCCAAATCTATTATCATAAAATTTTATTGTTACATTAAATTCCAATTACTATTACAAATTACTACGTTTTTCTCAAATAAAATATTAAGGCTTTTATTTTATTCTAAATTAGATTAAAAATTATATTAATTTAATTCATTTAACATTATCAAATTTAACGGGTCGTTACATTGGCATATATAGTTATTATGTTGCTATATGTTGTATATCGATACTATTGTCTATATACATGTTCTCATGTTGTTTGTTGAGTGATTAGTAGGTGCGGATCGCGTTTGCTTCGCATTTGGAGCTCGCTTTCGCGCTATATTAGCCGTATATGCTCGCTAATAAAATATAAGGTACATATCTCGGATTACATATCGTACTTTTATACTTTTTCCCTTCGGGATGCCTCATTACTTGATGAGATGTATATTTGTGATATATATACTGCCATTTTTTTCCGGATCGAGCCGCGCAAAGGAGACTATGGCGAATTTTTCCGAAAATTTAAGGCGTTGGAAAAAATTTGAGGAAAATTGAAAATTTTTGAAAACTATAACTTTGATTTGGAAGTGAAAGTTAAACAATGGTAGTTGTTTTTGAAAAGATAACTAAGTATGATTTGAAAACTTAGTAAAGTTTTGTAAGAAGTTTAACTATGGATTTTGGGAAAGTTAATAGATTCTGTAACTTTTCTTACTTGATAATTTCGAGGACGAAATTCTTTTAAGGGGGGAAGATTGTAACGACCCAGAATTTTTATTAATTTAAATTTGAATATTTAATTGAATTTAAATATTAATAAGTGAATTTATAAGTCAAATAAATTTTATTTCGAATAATTGGATTTAATTGAATAATTAAATCAATAATTTAATATGTTAAATTGTGGAAATAATTGAAAATTGGGTTAAATATGATTGAAAATGATTTGTAAAATTTTATTTTATCATATTGGAGTCATAATGATATTTTAGAACTTTTAAAATCGATTTAAAAGTTAATTTGTGAAAATTGAATATTTTAATATTTAATCGACTAGTGAAAATAGTCAATTTTTGAACAGTCTCAGAATTGAACGAAACCAGTTCCATTGGATCCGTAATAGTTAGTTATTACCGGATTTCAATTTTCGTAGCAATCGGAGTTATCGTTTGATCGTGGCAGCTCGAAACGCATCGAATTGTTTTTAATATTAATTTGGCGAGTTAAAATAGTCATTTTTCAAACAGTCTCGGATTTTGACGAAACAAGTTTCATCGGATCCGTAATGTGATATTATTGTAAGGTTTCAAATTTTGTGTCAATTGGATTTACCGTTTGTCCGGTACAAATTAAAACGCCTAGAAAATCGTTTAAATCGGTTTAATTTAAATTGAACGTTTATTAGCATAACTCACACAGATGTCCGAATTAGCTTCCGAAACTTGTTCCATTGTGTCCGGAACGTGGGATAAACCCTAGAAACGCCGGTCACCGCGCGTAAATCGGGGTTTGGAAATCCCGGAATGAATAGTGTTTTCGTTTGATTTTCTATAAATAGCCCCCTTATTCACCAAAAATAAATAAAAAAAGAAATTGAAACCCTAGCCGCCTCTTATGCAATGAACGGCCAGAAAGTGTCGAATTTCATTCATTAATTCCTTGCCATCCATTCACTTATAGCAAATTTGTTCAACTACAAAAACGTTAAGCATTCCGAGATCTTCGATTTCATACGGTTGAGATCTGAAACAACGTCGTATGGAGGCTGCTAGGGTGGCACGACTGTCGGCCGTTCATGCTTGAAATTGGGGCGATATTTGTGACCGAGCTCAACCATAGTGGGGGCGTTGATGGAGTAGGGGGTGGGCTATCGATTGGTGGTCTCTGATCACATTCTAGTGGTGGGTGGAGGCTCGATGATCGTGGAGTTCATGCGATGGTGGGTTGCGTGATTTCCTGTAGGGTATGCGCATGTTGGAGGAGAAGTAGTGGACGGTTTTGATGTTGGGGGGGCAAAGATCTCACGGCTGTAAAGGATTAAGGTTAAAAAATTATAAAAGAAATTTGTAAATATTTATATTTTAATTCGTATTAACTTCAAAATGTTGTAACTCTTTCATACGAGGTCCGTTTCGGACGAAATTTTTTGCGTTGGAATCGTATGGACGAGCACTACGCGATGAAATTGGATTGGAGTCGTTTGGAGTTAGTGAAAATTTCGTGTAAAATTAAACGTCCGTTTAATTTTATTCGAAATAAATCGCTAAAACGAAATAGAAATCAAGGTGAGAACTTCTCACTCAATCGAATCAGTTTCGATTTTAATTTTAAATAGTTAGATTTAAAATATTTGAATGCATGTTTGAATGATGATTGTTAGATATTGATTGTTAAAATAGACATTATGCGCCGTTAATAAGCGGATGTTATTTATTAAAAACATATACCGCGAATATTTCATAAACAGTGAAATTGGTATTATATATAATAGCAATATATATATATTGGCATATGTATATATTGCAGTTATTGATTTCCCGCATTTGTATAGCGGATGAGACCCTATTGCGCCGTCTATTAAGCGGATAATATTTTAAATCCCATATACCGCGATAATTTCGTACTGGAACGGAATTGGTATTGTACTAATGTTTGTGGATGCAGGAAAAACAGGTTGGAGGGATCCAACTGGATTCCTCAACAGTATTTATTTGAATTCAGATATTTTGATATTTGATGGATTATCATATCGATATATGATATCGTTGTTGTCGTGATTGACTATTTGGTATGTAGCATCATTGGACCAAATTTTTGGATTTTAAAAGGATTTCAAAGTGATTTTTGAAAGAAAACATTTATAAAATATTTTTAGAATTGATCCATTATAAATAAATAACGTTATAATTTTTAGGTTATAAAAATTATGATTTTTTAGAAATATAGTTAAAGGTTGATTTTTTTTGAAAATATGGAGTACATGATTTTATAAAATAGTTTAAATCGGGATTTTTAAATTATTATAAAAAGTTGAAAATATAGGATTTATGAAATTTATTTATTTTATAAATCAAGAATGATGAAATTATAAAGGAGATTAAAGACGTTTTGAAATAATAATATAAATTGATTTATATAAAAGATTTGTAAAATGGATATTTATAAATTATAACATTTGAATTATAAACGAGTTTTTATAAGTGTTAGAATGAATTGTGAATGAATTTCATTAGTGAATGGAATTTATAAAATTATAAATGGTAAAGTTATAAGTGAAATTTATAAATAATAAGATTTATAAATTTCATGAAGTTATTAAAGAATATATTTGGGTAAATAAACGAATCTTATAAGTTATAAGATTTATAATTATGAAGTTTAAAGGAACGATTTAGTAAACAAATAAATTATAAGTGTTTAACTTAAAATATAGACCTTTGGTTTATAATTGAGTTATGAATTGAATAGGTTAATAAAGGAATTTATAAACGTTGTTTTATAAATTCGCAAACGACTTATTTTGATAAGTAAATTGTTGAAACCTATTAATGGAGTTATATTCACGTTTTTGACTGTGAATAATACTTTAAGATAAAATGAATAGAAATGATGAAATTGTTAACGAAGTATATTCACGTTTTTGAATAGTGAATAATATGTTAAAGAAAATGTTTAGAAGGTGATATTTTGAATTGAATTAAAACGATCTAACGATGTTTTAAAATGTGTTGAGATTCGAAACCATAGATTTCAACATTTATTGTTGAAATAGACGTTTTCGAGAAATAGAAGGAAATGGTGGACTATAACACTATTGTTATAGTAAATAATTTCTGAAAGGAAATATTTTGTATAGTATTGGGATTTATATATCTATTTTAATTTCGAATCCCTATACTAGTGATTTTGGGTTGTCTTAACGATGTTTTACGCAACATTTGTTTTGGCCCAAATAAATATGTTTAAGAGAATGATTTCCTTAAAGAATGAAATATGTACTTAATCTCGATTTAAGTATATTGAATATTTTCCAAAGGTTGAAAATAAAAGATTTGTGAATTACTTATTAAATAAGTATGGAAATGTTTTCCAATATAAAGTGAATATTTTGAGAATTTATCTTTTTGAAGATAAATTGAAATGAATAATTGAAATCGTATATGCATAGATATTTTAGAATATAAATTCACTATGGAATTTATAAAAGAAAGTGGAATCTGTTTAAAAATAAATATTGATTTATTTTTGAAGTATGAAAATTATTTATCTTGTAAAGATATTTTTGGGAAATAAATAATTTGGAAAATTATTTGGAATCTGGTGATGTGTGCATATCCATTGATAGTTCAGTAACCAACTATCAATATTTACCTTTGAAAGGTATTTGTTGTGATTTGCTTGAATTTGAATGCATGCTCATTTTTAAATTATTGCGCTCGTTATTCGGATTACCCATTCCGAATAGTGATACGACGTAATGGATAGCACTGATGACCGGTGTTGAAGACCGGATATTTGTGAGAGCGATAGGATGACCTATCGATTGTCTCTGCACTGAGTTGCAACGGTATTGAGACTCCCTAAGTGATGGGAAATCCGATCAGGATTGTGGATATCCGGATTGCAAGGACTTCTTTGTAAGTGCCTTCGGTTCTGTTCGAGCCCGGAACAGACTTGTATGGATTGTATGTCTGACATTACAAATTGAGATATAAAGCCGATTTCTTTCAAATATATTTCTGTTGGTGGCGGAGAATTTATTCTCTTAGCTTAACACCCTTCTCTGAGACGTACGAGCTCAGAGGTTATGTAGTTGAAGGTTATCAGCGATATATTCCCAATTTGGTAATGTGAAATGCTGAGTGTTGCTATGAAATGATCATTGTGTTGATTGTTTGTGATAGGATCATTTATTTGATCGTCTATCCTGGTGATCATTTCTATGATCATTTGTTGACCCAAAGCATGGCTTTTGTATAAAGTATGTTTTTGTGGACGTGACTTCGTCGAGCCTCACACCCCGGGAATGGTCAAAACATGAAAGATGCAGCAAGGTTATGAGGGGTAGCGCCCTTTAGGGTATGTGCATTTCCTTCTGGAAAAGGTTGGTATCATGGTATGGAGCCCAGATACTTACTCATGTTGAAAACACTTTATGATTGTGTGAATTGATTGCGAGCGCTCGGTTAAAGGTCCCAAAGGACCGGGGGATGGCATACTCGGTCAGTTGTTACTCAGTTAGGGGTAACCCGGCCTTGTGTTGGTAGAGATCCGGTTTGGTTCTCGGGGATGTCCATCCAGAGGCATTCTCATGTGGCAATGGGAAGTTCCTTGGCCTGATCATTCGTTGGAAATCCAAAGAAACAATACGAGACTTGTACGGTTTTAGTTGTATAACCTGCTATGGAATGTGGTGGTAACCTGCTATTGAACATAGTTAGCTATAGTAGGCATAGTTTGAAATGTCTATGCTGGCTAAGATTTATATTCTACTTTCGAAATGAATTTTTCCTACACTATGCACTAGTAATAATATAAAATGTTCTTTTAAATCCGTATCAAGCATCTTTGACTATCATAAGGAGAAATCTCCTCTGATTCTGCGTTTGCATTGTGTGTGTGTGCGGGAGGCCTTATGGTAGTCTCATTTTTAAAAGCATTGCGAATTGACTTTAAAAATATTCCTCTATTTTGATTTTAAAGACAAATAAACTGTTTTGAGTTCTCACATCAGTCACATGACTGACTCGGAGTTTATTGTTTTCCTTCCTAAACTCTGGGTGCCCACCAATTTCCACACGGGCAGTCAAGAGTTAGGTTTATCAGGGATTTTGGATATTCTGGAATTGCTGAAGGCAAGCTGGATGGCATGGCGTATTATTAGTATATAATATTTCTTTTTCCGCTGTTTGATGTTGTTGATTGTTATTGTTGTTGTACACCCTGATGACATGATGTAATGTAATGTAATAACTGATATAGTTCTTTGTTTAAAGATTATTCATTTATTTATTATATGCTGTTCCGCTGCGAATTGTGAGATTCTGTTATTGTTCTGTTGTTTTCTTTCTGTTCTATTTTCTATCTTTTCTCTCTTCTTCTACCTCTTTCCTTTTCTTAAACCATAACATTTCGGGTTTCCGGCCTTCGATTTCTCGGCAGTCGATAAAGTGAGTATCGATGTTGAATTTTCGAAAGTCGAAAATTTCCGGGATGTTACAAAGAGTCATTGGAATAAGCAGAATGAGCAAAACAATGCACAGGAACAAGCAGAAAATAACCTTGACAAATAAACATACATGGGTCGACTCAGAAAAGGCTTACGTTGACCTTAGGGTCGACCCATATATGCCTTAGGTCAACCCTTGGGTCACCCCCCAATATCTCTGGGTCGACCTAATGGTCGTGACTTCTTTCGTTTCCAATTTTGAGCACTGTTTTTAGGCACTTTCAGATAGAGTTAAGCTATGAAATTTGACATACACAAACAAGTACAAATAGACAACAATCCAGAGAAATTCCGGCATGAATTCATGATAAGAATAGAGATATACAAGCACAAAAAGAAGGACTCTAGAACATTTACTTACTGTATTCATTCAAGCAACATATTTAGTTTTACAAGAAGCCAAAATCAACAAATTTCAGCTTGCAAACCTAATTTAAACTAGATGTGTGAGTTATAAACTCATCTTAGCACAATTTAAGCGATTTTAACTTCCAAACTGATAACCTTTTAGCCTTGAGAAGCTTTAGGAACCTACAGAAGCTGGAAAAAAGAACATGCAAGCAAAATAGAAGTTACAGTAAACTGATTTTTACCAAAACAGAAAAATAGAAGAAATAATTATGGTTTTGATATTGATTATCTGCTAAGAGTATAACTTACTAATTTTCCTTGAATTTCTCTTTTGATTTTGTTCAATTTGAAGCTAAATTTGAATTTTTAGGTGAGGGTTGCCATTTTTGATTTTCTGGAGAGAATATGAAGAAGGAGGAGAATGAGATATATGTACAGACTTTCTCACCTCCTACCCTCTCTCAAAATTTCATTTGGGTTTGGATTTGGACCCACAACCACCCAATAAGACTAAATTTTATTACTTAATCAAAATTTAACTAAGTTAATTCCATGTTAACATTTTATTTTCACCATAATTACACATATTTTTAACTGAATAAATTTACACAACATATTTCTATGTTTACAAAAATGTTTTCCAATTATTTAAAATTAATTTTAGCCATTTTAAATTTATTTTCCATCATTAAATTTTTATTTTTATTTAAATGCATTAATTTAGACTAGCATAAAATAATATTTTTAACATCTAAATTACATAAAATTATTTCTCTTGTCCAATTAAATATAGCAAACCTTATTAACATCATTTTTACATCCAAATATTATTTTTATAATAGAATTCCACCTTTTTATTTACAATATTTACCATACCAAATTCTAATATTTCATTAAAATTAATAAAAATCAATATTTGACAATAATTTCCAAAATTATTGCATTTTAACAAATTAAAACCATAAAATGCTCATTTTTAACCCAAACTAACCTAATAAAGTTTCTAAAACTTTATTTTCAACATTTAATATTTATTTCAACAAATTAATGTTGAATTAAATTCTTTTATCTCACTTATTTGATTTATTAACCACCAAATCAGCATAATTCCATTGTATTTTACCAAAACTCATTGTTTATTTCAAATAAACAATTTCAACAAATTTTACATCTCCAAATTATTTTATTTTCTCCATTATTAAATTATAACCATCGTTATAATTTAATATCGCAGTTAGTCAGCAAAACCAGGGTTGTTACATAATCCATCACAATCCAAATCACAATCAATAAACAAAGGCTATCTCTAAAATATCAAACCAGAAGAGTATGGATATACATGGACTTACTACACATTAGACACATGTTCCCTAATATAACTAACTCATTGGATAACGAATAATATTTGTCAATCCACAATAAAAGCATAAGCCTAAACCAAAAAGGGAGACTGATAACACACAACATGCTATAGGAACCCAGGGTCTACTAGCCTCCCACTAATAGCCAGATCTGTTCCTATAGTCTTCAGTTATCACGACAGACATCATGACACCATCCACGAATGGCTTGTCAATGCGTAGCATCAATCATGACTCTACTTTGCCCTTGTAGGTAACAAACTACTGGCCTATGCGATATAGGGGGCTATAGAAACTTACCCTATCAAACCCGTGATGCACATTGAACACAATATATAATAATGGTATTGTGGATCTGGGGCTTGACCCCACGATAAGGACACCGGGGCGTATACTCGCTAATCTGGTTCACTGCCGAAACATAAAGGGAGCTGGACACAAGTGGAAGACATTTAGTACTCATATCCTATATCCATGAAAAGTTGTCAACGATCATAAGGCTCTGTAAAAGTCAACACATGACTATGATACACTAGAGCTCTAATCCCTTGCAAACACATGGTTTTATCTATAAGCCAACACATGGTTATAATATGCTCAACAAAGCGAGTATCAACACATATACATGACTAATCCCCATTTAACTACAAAGAATAATCAAATAAATAACATAATGACGTCGCATACCAAGGCATATTATTCGAATAATTATTCAATACTCATAAATCACACTCGATCCACACTGGAAATTTCCATATGACAAGTCCTACGAATAACTAGAAAAGCATTATCAAAAGTCCCGATAGTATCACTAAACCGTTTATTTAAATTTCTCATCAAATAGAAATGAAAGCTCACATTTCAAATATAAAATGTTAAAATTCATAAAGAAGAATGTCATCACCATATCATATCAAATCAATAATCTAATCAACATCAATAGTGAATCATTCATATAGTTCAATTTAATATACAATGAAAGAACGAATACAAAAGTAATATAAAATAGTTTATTTAAGTAAATATAAATAAATGAATCAATATTTTAATGAAACATTCAACATATAACTTTATATAACAAAATAAATACTAAGGATGGATAATAAACACATATACCAAAGTCAATTAATTAACTACTAAACTTAAATATAATATAAAATATAATATATTTTAAATGTAAATAACTAATTTTTCAATCTTTTATAAAATTAAATAATAATTTAATATTCATAAAAAGCATTAGAAAACTCAATTCTTTCATTTTAGAACTCCGAAGTACTTAATAAAATTAAATATTATGTACAAAAATTATTTCGTACTTTACTACAATTAAAATCTATTTTAAATAATTATAAAATATCCAAATTAATGTATTTCACTCATAATCAAATAAAACATTTCCCAATCTTGAATCATATATATATATATATATATATATATATATATATATATATATATTAAAATTTCACACCTTTATTAAACAACAATTTAAAGATATAATACAATTAAGTTCACATAATTAATTTATCAAACTTCTATTCACATTTATACACACACAAACACACACACACACACACATATATATATAAAAAAAATCTAATAAGTATATATTAGGGTTTCTATATTTAATTTAATTTATTTATATGTAAGTGTATATACATATATTAATTATAAATTAGTTAAATTTGCACATATAAACATAAACATACAAGAATACATAATAGTGCAACGTAGTGCATCACCTAGCAAAACAATGGCTACGTAGGTGGAGAGCGGGTGCAGAAAGAGTGTGACCAGACAAGAAGGAAGTGCACAAATGCAAAACCAAAAAATAAAACCAGATAAACATACACAACAAAGATAATGTACACGAATGGAGCAGTACACTAGATAGAGTATTTATACATGCTAAATCAACATATGACATATACAGATGAAACACACCATTATCACCAAATTACAGAAAAAGAAAACAAAGCACGGGAATACATAAAAATAGGACATCACAAGGAATGGAATGGCCTGGGCTCAAGCAAGGCAAACAACTGTTGCATATTGTAGTGCAACCAGGCAAATAGGAGAAGCACTCATGATGAACACACACATAAACTTGTGCTAACACAACACGCACACCCTAAGATACACTCACATATGCATCTCATTCTCATGCATACTCTTATACAGATGAACTCATGCTAACATAAAGCATGAGAAACACACACATACACACGATATGCACAACCATGAAAGTCACTAGAACTAGTGCATCGGTCATCTAAGATTGATCCACTAGTTGGAAATCACCGGGAGCAAATACGCTTTGAGTCGAGCTTTCACTTATAATAGATTTTATGCAAATTCAATACATAAAAGACAATTTGAATCCAATTACAACTTAACTAATCATTTGCAAATATTAAAGAAAAATAGAAATAGAATTTGTGAGCTAGACACTCACCTGTTCATGCGACTTCTTCCTCTACCTCTATGCATGCACGCATACAACAAACACACATCGCTTCACATATCTCTTCACCATAGGCTCACAATGATGCCAGGGATCACATAATCAAGTTTAGGAATTTACCATAGTTTATTTGATTTGTTGTTGAATTCAGAAGTAAGGAGAGTGGGTTCTGATGGCTTTAGGAGGATGATGGAAGTGGTATCGTGATTTATGTACGTGAATGTTATGCAAAGAGGAAGAAAATTTTGGAAATTGGATTTGGTTACTAAATCTTAGGCTTAGATTTAAGGATATTGGATCTGGGCCTTAAATAAAGTAATAAGTAAATATATATAAATATTTAATTTCTTTTACTTTCTAAAACTAGATTCTATTTAATTGAAATAAACATAAATTATATTTCAAAATTACTTCTTTTTTTCCTAAATCAACATTTAGTTCTATTACATCATTTCTATAAATTATATTTTTCACATTTTAACTTATATAAATTTGACTAATACATTTCCAATATTTAAATCCTTTTATTTACTAATTTCAAAACCATTTTCAAATAAATCTCCAAATTCCAAATTAATTAATTAAATTACTATTATTAATTATTACTTAAAAATCGGGTTGTTGTAGATTTCCTTTCTTAATAAAATTGCGTCTTTGTAATTTCCCATAAGGAAGAATCTTTAACAATCCAATTATACTAAACTTATTCATGTCATTTAAATTTATTTTATATTCCAACCTTTTACGGAATGTAAAATTTACTTTTCAGAATTACAAAATATTTATTTTAGAAATTCACTTTTCCAACATTAGATAAAAAAAATTCCCAAAATTTCATTTTATTTAGTTCAAATATAATTGAAATTCTAATTTTCCATCAAATATTTTAAATGATTTTAATAGCAACCAAATTTTACCAACCAAATTTCTAGCATAATCTCTTTTCTCTATTTAATAAAATATTCTACAATACATTTTGTTTAACTTTTAATATTTTACTACAAACAAAGTTGTTCTCAAGTACTGTTTTACAAACCCTTTTCATAGGTTTATTCAAACATTTTATACGTTCTACATTAATATCATGAGAGAAATTTTAAATTTATTTTCAAAATTTAACATTTCAAAGCTAACTGTATGTTATTTATCAAAATAATTCACAATTCAATAATTCAGTACATTACAAAATCATACATTTCATTCTCTATTATTTAGTCTTATGTGTAACAAAAATACAATCTTCTATTTTTCTTCAAATATTCCGTGGTTAAAAAATTTAAATTAATTTATATTCCTAAATTTTCTTTCTAACAACTTTCCAAATCTATTTTTATTCCCAACTTCATTACTCACATTAATACACTTTAAATTTATTTACTGCATTACGTTTTAGTAATTCAAAATTTTAGTTAAACTTCCTTCAATTATAAAAAAATAATACTTACATTCATTAATGAATCTATACTTTTCCATATTTCAAAATGATAATGGTTTAAATTATATTCAGAATGTTTGTATCTTTCTAAATATTTAAATTTTCCAAAACATTGTGTCCAAATGTCTTGTTTTAATGTCTAGGGATCCCTATCGATAACGTTGGCCAGTCGTATCAATCAGAATTCTTAACGCACTCAAGGGATAACACAACTGCATTGTGAACATATTGTTAAGTATCACTTTCACAAATTATTTAATATATCTATACGATAAATCTTTTACGAATTCACTTTAAATCTTGTCTCGGTATTATTCTTACTTTTCAAAAGATTTCTTCTTATACTTAACTTCCAAAATCATCTAATAAGAATAATAAACTTTATCTGCATATATAAAAGGTCTTTACTAGTATCAAACCTTTAATAACTTCAAAAAAATTTAAATCTGCCTTTAAATACACACAAATTTCAAATATTAGATTCAACATTAGCAAATTCAAATTGCTAAGCAAACATAAGAAACAAAAATAAATGCATTCAGTGGAAACTAATTAGATTTTTCGCTGCGCACTCTGATTAAAATCAAATCAAAACTCAACAGACATAATCGCAAACCAAACACCATAACACAATATCAAACCATCCAAGATTATAAATGCAAGTGTTATTGGTTGGACTAACTCCTTTTGACCTTGCTACTCCACCCATTTCAAAAATCATACTTGAAGGAAAAGAAATTAATTATACATTTAAATACATGTATTTTGTAAATACATCCCTTGGTGATTACCGTAATAATCATCTTATACGCACACGCACACACTCTATCTTACTATAGAAAATTACCCAACACCCCTAAGGGTTAGGGACTCTAAGTCTTATTTAAGGTCTCGACTTGTGTCTTCTATATACGATGTATTTTTCTATACCTTGCTCTGATACCGTTTTGTAACACCCCATCACTATACTCATACCATCTAAGAGTATTACTAAGTAATACCATCAGATAATACGGAGAATGATGTTATATGGGGTATGCACGTGAATATTCCATTGGACTAACACTGGTACATATTAAAACATCAAACAGAAAATTCGCCTATATATACACAATATTGGCACAAAGCAACAAACACGTATGCCTCTAGAATAACAATACACAATATACAGTACATGAACAGAGAACACAAAGTCGAAATCGCAGCAATAAAATATAATACACAATATACAATGTAGACCTAGAAAAAAATTTAAGTGTATACGCACACGAATATACATACATGAAATGATGCAATATAAGGTGAC
This sequence comes from Allium cepa, assembly GCA_030765085.1. Lineage (NCBI taxonomy): Eukaryota > Viridiplantae > Streptophyta > Magnoliopsida > Asparagales > Amaryllidaceae > Allium > Allium cepa. Next base: position 851,611,001 of record CM060938.1, read on the forward strand.
AACTATAACACTACATCCTAGTCCACATATATGCCCAATATCCATAAATCAGTCATCTCATCCCTGAACCTGAAATGTCTCGGACTGACCCAAGCATTATGTAAATAGAACATAGGTCAGACCATAACTAAATCATAGGGTTAATAAATATATGTGAAACAGAATTTACTAAGGAAATATACTAAGGATAATAATATGATAGTAGAGCGTATCGGCTCATGTCAATGATTACAATGTATTATAATACGAATATAAAGAGAAAGATGTATGCTTGGTTTATAATTACATCAACTTAAAAGATCATCGAAATTCCTCATAACATAAATATCACCGAAGTCATGCATAAAGTTGTCATCATCCGTATAGAACAAATCAATAGAAATCAAGAATACTATGTCAAATAGGTGAATCATGTATACAATACAATATCATCATATAAAATGAAATTAGAAAGTGAATCGGGTTAACACGGCGATGCCCTAACATAATATCATAAAATCATATAATGGATAGATGATGTGAGATAGCTTATCAAATCATCCAAATAATATCTAGTACTATATAAACCATAAAGATAATCTATCACAATCCAAATTACAATCAATAAGCAAAGGCTATCTCTAAAATATCAAACTATGAGAGTATGGTTATACAAGGACTAACTACACTTTAGACATATAGTCTCCAATATAGCCAACTCATTGGATAGTGCATAAGATATGCTAATCCAAAATACACACGCAAGCCCAAACTAAAAAGGGAGACTGATAGCACACAACATGCTTCAGGAACTCAAGGTCTACTAGCCTTTCGCTAATAGCCGAATCTGTTCCTATAATCTTCAATTACCTTAACGGACACCGTAACCCCGTCCACCAATGGCTCGTCAATGCGTAGCCTCGATCATATCCCTACTTTGCTCTATAGGCAACAAAATTTTGGCCTATGTGACACAAGGGGTCATAGAGTACCTACCATGCCAAACATGTGACGTGCATCGAATATTATACACAACACTAGTGTCACGGATCTGGGCGTGATCCCAGGATTATCTCATCGGGGTGGATACTAGCCAGTTTGATTCACTCTCGGAACATAAAGGGAGCTAGACACGAGTGGGTGGCATATAGTACTTATATCCTATATCCTCGCATAGATCTATACGTAAGTCGTCACAAGGCTTTGTAAAAGTTAACATATGACTATGATACACTAGAGCTTTATTCCCTCGTTGACACATGGCTTTATCTATAAGCTAACACATAGCGATAATATACTCATCACAGTGAGCATCAATAAATTAACATGAGTAATCCCTATCTATGTGATGTTTACTTACAAAGAATAATCAAACAAATAACGTAACAGTGTCCTATACCACCGCGTGTTATTCCAGTATTTATTTGATGCTCATAAATTACACTCGATCCATATTGGGTATTCCTATTTGACAAGTCTGACGAATAACTGAATAAGTGTTACCGAAATTCCCATGCCAAATGGTATTAATAAACCGTTTATTCAAATTTCTCATCACATAGAAATGAAATCTCACAAATCAAATATAAAATGTCACAAATTCATATAGAAGGATGTCATCACCATATCATATCAAATCAATTATCTAATCAACATCAACAGTGAATCATTCATATAGTCCAATTCAATATAAAAGGAAAGAATGAATAGAAAAATAATATAAAATAGCATATTTAAGTAAATATAAATAAATGAATCAATACTTAGTAACGAAACATTCAACAAATACCTTTATATAACAAAATAAATATTAAGGGATGGATAATAAATAAATATTCCAAAATTAATTAAAAAATTATTAACTCAAATATAATATATTTTATAGGTAAATAAAAAAATTCAATCTTTTATAAAATTAAATAATAATTTAATATTCACAAACAACATTAGAAAACTCAATTCTTTCATTTTAGAACTTCAAAATAGTTAATCAAATTAAATATTACGTTTCGTATTTTACTACAATGAAACACTATTTTAAATGATTATAAAATATCCATATTAGTTTATTTTGTTCATAATCGATTAAAAAAATTCCAAACCTCGAATCATATACATATTAAAATTTCACACCATTTAAAATAATAATTTAAAGATATAATACAATTAAGTTAACATTATTAATTTATCAAACTTCTATTTACATTTATATATATTAATCTTAAAAGCATACATTAAAGTATATACATATTTAAATTAATTTATTTTAAATGTAAATAAATAAATATTAATTATAAATTACTTACCTTGCACATATAAACATAAACGCATAAAAACACAAGTATACATAATGGTTCAACATTATGCATAACTAAACAAAACAAATAGCCATATGGGTCGAGAACAGGTGCAGCATGAGTATAACTAGACAAGAAGGAAGAGAACAAGTGCAAAACCACAAAATATGTGACGACCCACCTTTTGGGATGGTTTAAATCGACAATAAACCATGCATATTTAACTCAAACCATTCAAGAAGGAGGATTATCAATGGCGTAAATAAGAAAATAAGAGAAAGAAAGAAAAAGAATAAAGCACAGAATCTCACTACGGAATGATAAAATATAATAATCAAATAAACAGTTCATAACGTTGTTTTATAATATATATTTGATTACACAATTTTTACAACAATCAGAGTACAAACAACGACATACCAATAATGATGCAGCAGAAAATTACTAATAATATAATATACTAAACTCCATCTTTGTTCTCTAGAAATAAAGTCTTCAACACTAAAATGCCCAGGCTGACCCAAGCGTAATGAAAAGACAAAACACTCAAGTTGTAAGTTAAATGAACAACAAATAAATATGAGTGTAAGAGCTTCAGAAATGTTTATGGGGTTTTACATCTCCTATCCAGTGTATAGTATGCATGCAATAACTTAAGAGATATTACGGGATGTTCCATCTCCTAAGGATCCATTAAACTATTTATATGTAGTAATATACGCTATATATGTAGCACCTATCAGTAAAGTATAATATTGAAAATAGCATTAAGGCGTTACCTATATCACCTTTAACACATTTTATATGCATCATAGTCTATATGATGTTGTAAACTCTACCATAAACTGGTGGGCTATCAGGGAGCACTCCATAGGTACGACACAAACCAAAATTGTAATGGGCTTGATAAGGATAATATGACAAGGCACGTGAGGCAATGCCCAGAGTAGAAATCTACCTTTTTGCGGAACCACGCTGGTGGTAACGCATAGCCGCAACAACTGCCCACCTTGAAACAACACTCCCATAATCAAGGGTGGTCACCAATCAATCACAAAGTAAGAGATATGATATCAAAGAATTATGTCCGATCGGAGTAGCGGCCACACTTGGCCTGGTAATGGGTCCTGTTTTAGTCATTTTAATTATGACCCGAAGGTCAAGGCTACCCATCATCGTTCTCTTACATTATTCCAGCAAGCGCCTCCAATTCAACCTCTACATTCTAGATAACAATCACCGCGTACATAGTTGTTAAAGTGGTTCCAATATTGACAGAGTGTATGCAAATAAGTGGCCCTGGTCTCTTTAACAACCAAACATCATTTTTTATAATGGTTGGTTCTTTTTCATTTCAAAAACGGTTCACGTTTGATATCAAAATATCATATTTACTTCAAAATATCACTTCATTTCAAAATACCATATTTACTCAAAATATGTCATTTTCACTTGAAATAATCATTTCAAATTCCAACTTAGATTGTAACCTCATTTAACTAGATTCTCATTTAATCAACGATTTAAATATAAACATCTTAACTTTGCATATTCTGAAACATGTAGAAATAGTTTGAATTGGTTTAAATAGTTTTAAAAGAGTTTAAATAGTTTAAATTTTTAAATAGTTTAGTATAAAATGATTTGAGTATGGAAAATGGTTTACATAAATTCTAAATAATTGGATATTAAAAAGAATAGAATTTAATAGTTTATACTAAAATAATTCATTTTGAGAATAATATCAAATCAAACCATTTCTTTCTATTTCAACAATCTAGACCCATGTCCAATTTCAAATCAACAAATTCAATTTCTAATCTTTCAATTCAATTAACTAAATCTAGATTAATGTCAAATCAACTTGATTTCAATTTCTGTTTGAAATAACTTTAATTTTCTAAATTAAAATCATATATCGATTATAACTTACATTTCCAATTAAATTCTTTATACAATTTCTTCTAATCAATTTCAGTTTCAACTTTCAAAGCTTGAATTTGAAAATAATTAAATTCATATAAATGCATAATATATTTCCATTCAAACTGTAGCATTTACTTAAATCAAAATTCAAGATTTTAAACCATTTAATTTAACTAATCCGGTGTACGTATATAATTTTCTATCCTATGGCCAGGTGATTGGTTATTTCAATTTTAATTATAGAGATGGATATATATCATTTCGATCTGAATTAAAATGTCATAGGTATATATCATTTCAGTCTATTTCTTAATTTATTCGAAACAATTCAAATAACAGTATATATGCTATCATTTAATATACAGGGTGATAACAGAAATATATAAAAATAAATAAACATCCAATCATCTGATATGTCAACAAATAAATATCCATCACAGTCACATCCAAACCAGTAAATAAATCACAACAATTAACTGATTATCAATATCAGGTATTTAACTAGCAATTCTATTTCAATATTAATTTTAATGGCAATTCAATTCAATGAAAATCAATTTCAAATTAAAATGTCAATTTAAACCACCAAGAGCAACCAATAAAATTCTCATCACATCGTAAATTTAATTCAACTAACCTAAGAAGGTTTAGTATTGCGTAAGTGAGTTAAATCACTCACCTTTGATTTTAGAACATAAAATCCAAACAGAAGCGCAAAATCTCAACAGTCTTCAAATTCAACCAAATCAATTTCATGTTGTTCGGAATTTAAAAATGAATCCAATAAAAGAAATCGCGCTAGAATAGCAGTTTATATGCAAAAGATATTCATGTTATAATAAATATTATTAAAATAATAATTGGTGCACGTTTAGCAAAAAAATAAACAAAGTTTAATATTTACGTTTTTATCAAGATGAGGCTTCAGGCAAAGATGGAAGAACGGACTAAGATAAGGGTAGGACATGTAGGAAAAAATAAAAAACGAAAAAAAAGAAACTCATGTTTCATAAAAGAAAGCTTTTGAATTTGCAAAAATGAGAGCCTTTTAATTTGCTCTGATTAAAATGATTTGAGGAAAGAAAGATTTGAAATGGAGATCTAAACATAGGAAATGAGGTAGTGACAAAAAAATGAAGGGACAAGTTTAAGACGTGAACAATTTTATGATAAGAATACACCTTCAGCAAAAAAAAAATTTGAACTAAATGAATATGAGGTGCCAGAAGAAATAAAACATAAATGAAGAAATAAAATTGCAAGTTACTTAATAATAAGGAAATGAAGATGAAGGGACAAAAGTGAGTGTTACGTTTTGTTTCGAAAGCTTCAGGCATTAATAATGCATAAGTAAATGTATGTAGGAATATGAAAGTGTGCAAACCAAAGGAAAATGGAAAATGAAGTTTTCTACACATTTAATTTTTTTTATCAACACACAATAAATAATATTATACTTACTTTAAAAATGAAAACGTTCAATTTGGTTTTCTCAAAGTGATCTTATATTTCCATTAAAACGCCTTTTCTATTTAACGCAAAACGTGCGTTTATTTTATTAAATCTATTAATTGCAATCAACTTTTCTTTCCTTTTAATTGAAATATTTCAATTGCATTAATTGCAATTAATTACAAAGTTAAATCTCAAAATAGACAAACAAAAATGGAAAAAATATAAAGCAATTGTTTCCTTTAGTCATTTAAACACTTTTATATATTTGTTGTTTATACATCACTGTAATAAATAACTTAAATAAATGATTCTTCTTATCTTGTAATCAATCTGTATGCTAAAACACGATTCAAATAGACATATATTCTTCCTTTAAATCAAGCATTCTATTTTTTATTTTAATGAAATTGAACTTACATTCACAAATCATACATTCATTTTATTTAATAAAAATGTTCTTTTCATTAAATAAAAATTTCCTTATATTTTCGCAAAACATAGATTACATTTAATTGCACTTATAAATTTACAATTTAGTGTCCTCTCTCTTATTGATTGAAATTATTCAATTACATTAATTTCAATTAATTGCAAAGGTGAATTTCAAAATTAACTAAATAATTGTAATGAGAAATAGAACAATTATTTCCCATCTAATATTAATTTAAACATATTTATACACTATTGGATACAAACATGAATTATACCTTTCTTACTAAATAATATTTTCTCATCTCTACCATCAATCTTTCAACTAACAATCATTCCAAATAAATAAACATAGGATTTATTCTTTAATAAAGAAACATTTATTATTCCAATCAATTGGATATTTACATATAAATAGTTACTAATTTCATTCAAACCAATGACATTAAAATAAACACTAACATATGTTATCATCCTTAGCTTACTGCAAACATATGTCATCAATGGAAATTTTAATTAAGATCATAAATTTTATTATAATTTAATTTGTATCAATAAAATGTTTTTTTATTCCTAACAAATTTATTCACAAATCTTATTTAATTGAATATTTTTAACTATCAAAAATACGAGTCGTTACAATCTCCCTCACTCAAAACTTTTTCCCTGAAAAGGAACAAGAAAGAACCAAGAGGATTGATATAATTTATTTAAAATAGTCAATTTATAAACACTTTAACTTACATTTTTAAGCTTAATATAAATTTGAAAATAACTCAACTTCCATCAAAAAATTTCCAAGTCGTAAATTTACGAAAAATTTCGGTAGAGTCTCCTTTGTATGGTTAGGTTCGAAAAATAAATAATATCGATAATTTCAATATATATCGTATTTCAATAATAAAATATCTCAAACCATGGAGAAACAATAAAATATTGTTCTACAACCGTAATTTGAAAACGTGCCTATTTGTCGGGCAAACAAACTTTACTTATGAAACAAAAATAACTGTTACTTCCATAAACCTGTATTTCCCTTTCATAATCCAAAAGAGTTAAACTATGTAAAAGAGAAATATATTAGTTGTTTCAACAAATAGCACAAGCAACACAATAATATATAATATCCATATGCAACAAAAGCAGCATGACTATTATAGGTAACCAAAGAATCCATTATACATCAATAGCAATCAAAACTAATGGTTCCTTCAGTTTTAGAAACTTTTCATCGTACAAAGATGATGAATAAACTATCAAGTGTACCTTCCGCTCAACAGCCTTAGATGATTACTCTTTTATTCTATTGGTTTCTTTAACACATCATTTACTTACATAGATAATATTTAACTTCTATGCTATTGGTTTCTTTTCACTTACCTTCTATTTATTTCATTCATACAATATCATCTCTTTTTTTTTTATTTACATTCATTTCTTACCCAATTATTTTCCAGTCAATATTTAAAATATCAATAAATTAATTCTTAAAGTATTACATAATTTTCTTGTAGTTTAATTCACATTCATTAACATATATAACTTGATTTCCATTTAATATTAATAATCATTAATGAATCATTTCACACTTAAGTTTCTCTATTCTTTGATTCATATTTATTTTTCATATATTATATCATTTAATATTAAATCTATTTATGAATCATTTTTGTCACTTAAGTTTTTGCTTGTATAATATTCTATTACATATTTATATTTAACATTTCAACTTTTTAAACACTTCTAGTAAGTTTTATGTATGTTTTTAGAATGTAACAGAATGTTATACAGATTTATCTTATTCATTTTAGTTAACAAAATGTTCAATAGATTAGATCTTCTTAATTTTCATTATCTTTCAATTTATAAGTGACAAATCTCCAATTTCATTACAGTTTCATTAAACACTTAGCTTCGGACTTCTTGTTTCTCATTTTAGAAGTTCCAACTATTAAAATTTCACTTTGTTATAAAAATTGAAATCCTGTAATGGCGCGTCATTTAAAACCATTCAGATCGACAATAATCCACATATGTCAGACTTGAATTGCTCAAAACAATAGACTGTTATTTATATTTGGCAAAACTTAACATATAAAATAAATAAATTAATCACAGGATCATAGACATAGAGTAATACAACAATGTGTAGTGAAATAGATGAATAGTAGTTCATGAAGCTACTACAAAAACATCAGAGTCTAATGTAAATGCAACAGAAATCCTAAATACAAAGAAGTCTCTAATATAGAAGTAAATGACAAGTCTGACATAAATAATTGGAAATAACTGAAATAACTGAAAGCCGAATAGATAAAGATAGATCTCCAAGCAAAGCTCCAATCTCCAAAGGTGATTCTCAAATGTTGTGACACTCAGGCTAACCCGAGCATAAAGCAAAATACAAAACACTCGAGTTAGGATTAAAATTCTTATGCAAGTAAATCAACTCAAGTAAATGCAATATAACTTAAAGGATGTTTGAGATTCCATCCCTTAAGGATCCATGGAACTATCTACATATATAATACAATACGCTACATAGATAATGTCTATAGTAAAGTAAAGTATTAAAATAGTGTTAAGGCGTTACCCATATCCCCCCTGACGCATTTTTACATAAATATCGTAGTCTATGCAGATACTATAAGCTCCACCAAACCGGTGGATACTCAGGGAGCATTCCATAGGTACGATACGAAACAAACTCGTAATGGGCTCGATAAGGCATATGACAAGGCACGCGAGGCAATGCCCAGGGTAGGATACTACCGTTTTGCAGAACCGGGCTGGTGGGCATAGCAGCTACAACCGCCTACCTCGAGATACATTACTATAATCAAAGGTGCACCCAATCAAATCACAAAGTAATAGATATGGTTTCGATGAAGCATGCTCGATCGAACGTGCAATCTCACTTGGACCAGGTATAGCTCCTATTTTAGTCATATTAAGCTGACCCGAGGGGGTCAGAACTGCGTTCATACCTCATACAGTAGCGTTCGTCAAACCATCCTATTTCGTTCTGGATTCTCCCCCACGTGCATAGTTTTATGGTGGTCTTCGGTATTGGCAGAGAGTATGACAATATCCTATCCCAGTCTCTCAACAACCAAACGCTCATTTCATACCGTGTTCATTTTATAAAATCACTTTTATAAACATCTAAATAAAATCTCAAATCACAAAATTAAATTAAAATTAAATATTCATTTAATCACCTTTACTCAAAATCAAGTTATCAAGTTATAAAACTCATATCTTTAAAATCTCAAAATCACTAAGTTCCAAATCAATCCTTATTTAAATTCAATTCTTAAATAAATTTAATTACAGATCAATTTAAATTTATTTTTCCAACCTTAATTTATTGAAGTTATTACAAAATCTTTTTTCAAAATATTAATATAAATTTAAAATAAATCTTCAAACATATTATATATATATATATATATATATATATATATATATTAATTAAATTTTATTTTATTAACGTTTATTAAATTAAATCTTATTATTAAATTAATTAAATCTCATTATATATATTTTAAAAGTAATAAAGTTATAAGTAAAATCATATAATTTTCATTTTTTTTAAAACTTAACTTATAAATTTAAAATTTCGAAACATATAATTTAAAAATCTAAAATTTTACATACACATTAAAACATCTATATATTATATTCTAGAAATCAATATTTATTTAAAACACATAAATTCAAAATTTTAGAAATCATTTTAAGATAGACCAACGGTGTCCGTATATAGTTTTCTATCCTATGGTCTAGTGATACGGATAATTATCATTTCAATCCGCAATAATTCAAAATTTACAGGTATATATCATTTCATCCCGCAATCCAAAAATTCAAAATCAATAAAATCGCTTTGGTTTATCATTTCAACCCATAACGATTTTCCCTAATCTATAAGATCGTTCGAGTATGTATCATTTCAACCCATAGGGATTTTCTTAACTAACAGGGAACTTGCAGTGTGAGAATGATAGAATAATATACAAAATGGCACAAATATCAGTGACAAGCATATATCATAATTAACAATTTATAACATATTTACAACATGTTATGGTGTCATTTGTCAATTAACATAAGTAAACAATTCAAAATATCAACATATCATATTCAACAATTAAATTACTAACCAATTCAAATTTAACAACATATTTAAATCGTCATATCTTGTGAATTAAATTTACTAAGCATATAAATGTCAATCGTGAGTGATCGTTTACCTTTCGTGGCTAGAGAAACTTTACAATGCAAAGAGATACGAATCCAATAATAGATTCCGAAGCAAAGCAAAGCAAGCTAGAATATTGTCGAGCAATGAAGAAGAAGGTGCATGCTTTCTCAAATATATGTGTGTGTGTGTATGGACTTATATATATATATATATATATATATAAAAAGAGACTTATACATATATATATATATATAAAGAAAGAGAAGTGCTAGGGTTGTGGTCGGTAGCTTGAAGGGTTCAGGTTGAGTTTGGGTGGGGTTGTTTGCAGTGTAGGAGGGGTATGACGTAGGCTCCTTTCTGCTAGGTGGCGTTTGGCGTTGGAGCGAGGGTGTGGTCGATCAACAGGCTATGTCAAGGGCTGGTGTTCAGTGATTAGGGAGCAAGGTGGCTAGAGGCTATGAGTTTTGATCAAGGAGGAGGGAAGGCACAGGTATGACTGGTGGAGAGGGTGAAAGAAAAGGGGTGGTCGGTTGGCTATGGCGTATGGGTTCGGAGCAAGCTGTGATATAGGGACTGTCGGTTGTTGTGGCTTCAGTGTTGGAGGATTGTTCGGAGACGGCGATGGGAAGGTTCGGGTCTGGGAGGAGAAGTGGGTGGCTGGCGTATAGGGCAGAGGAAAGGATGTGTTTGGTTTGAAGAGCGGAGAGGGAGATGGAAGGCTCGGGTGGTGGGACGAGGCACTGCTGTACTCGATGGTATAGGAAGGGGGCTTAAAGGAGAGGACTGTAATGGAAAACTGATATATTTGAATTGCAAATACTGAACTTATTACAATCAGTTGCAACCTTATTACAAGATACAAGTATTTATATGTAATAAATGGGCCAGGCCCAAATGGTGATCTGCGTCAACAGTAGAGCTGAAATAATGGCCGTTTGATCAACATCCATCTGATGCTCCAGAATAAATAGGAAGTATGCGGTGGGATAGATAACAATATGTGTTACTTCTGATAGCCGCCTTCAATTTTATCTCGGGTTTTCATTTTCCCTTTCTTCATCAACCTCTCGCAAAACCTTCAATTCTTCCTTAAAACGGATAAAGTTTTTAGCTGAGAGAGCCTTCGTTAGGATGTCAGCGCGTTGATAGTATGAAGGGACGTGCCTTACGTCCAATTTTCCGGCTTCAGTACGCTCGCGCACAAAATGTAAATCGACCTCGATATGTTTTGTGCGCGAGTGTTGAATGGGGTTAGCTGAGAGCGAAATAGTGCTCAAATTGTCACACCAAACAATCGGCTTTCTTTGAGCATTGAACCCTAACTCTGACATTAATGATTCGATCCAAACTATCTCAGCAGTGACGCTTGCTAGAGATCTGTACTCTGCCTCCGTGCTCGATCGAGATGTGGTGGTTTGCTTTTTCGAGCACCATGAAATTGGATTTGGTCCAAGAAACACACAATATCCAGAGGTTGATCTACGATCATCCACATCACTTGCCCAATCTGCATCACTGTAAGCATTTATATTTGTGTCGTTACAACTTTTTAGGGTTAAGCCGTGGTTTTGAGTCCCTTTTAGGTATCTGAGAATACGTTTGACAGCCCTCCAGTGTTCATCGAGAGGCCTCTGCATGTGTTGGCAAACTTTATTTACACTATAACAGATGTCAGGTCTAGTTATAGTGACATACTGTAGAGCACCGACGATACTTCTATACAGTTTAGTGTTTTCAATAGCTTCGCCTCTGTGTTTTGATAAGTGCAAGTTGGTAACCATAGGGGTAGGCAAAGATTTGGCCTCATTCATGTTGGCTCTTTTGAGAATTTCACTGATATATTTCTTTTGAGATAGAAGCAATTCTGAATTTGACCTTTTTGTGATTTGTATGCCCAGAAAGTAGTTTATGTCCCCTAAATCCTTGATGGCAAATGTTTTGTCGAGAAGCTGTATGGTGCTGATGATCTCATTATTATCATTACCAGCAATAATGATGTCATCCACGTAGACAAGTAAATAAATAATGTTGCCATTGTTCTTCATGTATAGTGAATTGTCGGATTTGGTGGGGTTGAATCCAAACTTCAAAAGAGTTATCTTTAATTTTTCATGCCACGATCTTGATGCTTGTTTTAGCCCATAAATGGCCTTGTGTAGTTTGCATACCTTGTTGTTTTCTGTGATGTACCCTTCTGGCTGTTGCATAAAGACTTCTTCATGAAGATCTCCATTTAAAAATGCATTGCACACATCTAGTTGTCTAATTTTCCAATTATTGCATAATGCTAGGGTTAGCATAACTCGAATAGTGGTAGGTTTGACAACAGGAGAGAAAGTTTCCTTGAAGTCAAAACCGAACTGTTGTGAATAGCCTTTTGCTACTAGTCTGGCTTTATGCTTGGCTATGCTACCGTCAGCATTTTTTTTAATCTTGTAAGTCCATTTGCATCCTACGATGTTTTTGTGTTTTGGTTGATCAACTAAGCTCCATGTTTGATTCTTCATAAGTGCATGATATTCCTCATCCATGGCCTTTTTCCATTCATCATATTTGATGGCCTGTTGATAGCATTGTGGTTCTGCATTAATGATAGAAGCTAAGTATATTTTGGGTTTATAAATTCCACTCTTTGATCTTGTTGTCATATGGTGGCCAATGGTTGTAGCATTATGAGGTTGTTCCTGATTACTTTCACTTGATGTATTCTCTGTTGTTTCATTCTCATTTGATGTGTTGCTTTCATTAGTGTCAGTCTGTTGTGTGGCTTCATGTGGAAGGGTTTGCATGCATGAATGTGAATTGTCTGAGCTGTATTCTGACCTTGTATCTGATGCATGCTCTTCTGTTGGGGTTTTGTCACTCTTGTTTGTGGGAAAATGATCAGACAGGACTGGGATGGATTGAATTGCAGTGCTTGTTGTATCTGATGTTTTCTTTGCAGTAGTGCCTTTTTCTGCAAAAGGAAATATAGACTCATTAAATACAACATGTCTTGAGATATAAATTTTTCCCTTGTTGTCTAAACATTTGTACCCTTTTTGATTGTTAGTGTAACCCAAGAAGGTACAAGGACTTGACCTCAAACTTAACTTATGTCTATTATAAGGTCTAAGATATGGGAAACATAAACATCCAAAAGTTTTCAAAAAATCATAGTTGGGTTTTATACCATAGAGCTTCTCATAGGGGCATATATCCTCTAAAGTTTTGGTTGGCATTCTGTTTATAAGATACACAGATGTGAAAAAAGCATCATTCCAGTACTTTATGGGTATAGAAGCTTGTGACATTAGTGTTAGACCCGTGTCTACTATGTGTCTGTGCTTTCTTTCAATTAACCCATTTTGTTCTGATGTATGAGGACATGTGATTCTGTGAAAGATGCCTTTTTGTTGGAAAAAATCTTTAAGAGGTAAAAATTCTTTTCCTCCATCACTTTGGAAAATCTTTATATTGTGATTAATTTGTTTTTCTACAAGTGTAATAAATTGTTTTATTATGCTAGAAGTTTCAGATTTCGATTTAAGAAAGAATATCCAAACATACCTGGAGTAAGCATCAATTAAAGAAAGATAATACCTGTGCCCAGAAGATGAGTCATGTGGTGCTGGACCCCATAGGTCAGCTGCAACCAGATTTAATGGCTGGCTGTGCACTGTTTCAGATCTAGTAAATGGTAATTTGTGTATTTTGCCAATCTGGCAGTGTGTGCAGCAATCAGAGACAGGTATATTATCAAATTTTATTTTATTATCTATCAGAACCTTTTTTACAATGTCATTACTGGGATGCCCCAGTCTTCTGTGCCAACATTCAAGACTACTTCTTTTACCTAGTATGCTACTGTTAACATGATTACACCAGTTTCTTCTTATATGGTCCTTATTTGACTTGACAGAAGTGAACTTGTATAAGCCCTTGTCCAAACTACCCTGTAATAATATATTTTTGTTCAGTAAATCTTTAACTAAGCAAAAATTGGGGTGAAACTCGAAGTATACATTATTGTCGTTGGCAAATTGAGAAACACTTATCAAGTTTTTCTTGATTTTGGGTACTCTCAATAAGTTATTTAAGAATAGTTCCCTCTTACCTATGATATTGCCAATGCCAATATGTGATATACTTACTGCTTCACCATTCCCCATATGTATAGCATTCATACCTGTGTAGCTTTTGTTCCCAAGATTCAAGTTCTGAAGGTTGTTGGTGATGTGATTCGTTGCTCCTGAATCTGGGTACCATTCTTCGATGTTTAGGTCCTCTGATTTGATTAAGTCATCACCATTACTGCTTTGAGTCTTGAAAGCATCATTGTTGGTCTTTGACTGTTGATTTAATTGAGCCATGTTGGCATTAAGTACCTTTTGACTTGATTGTCCTGTGTTAAACTCTGAATTGAACCTGAAGTAGCATTTGTTGGCAGTATGTCCAAATTTTTCACATATTTGACACTTCACTCTGTTGTTGTAATTGCTTCTTCCTCTGCCTCTTCCTCTTTGTGATTGATTCCCTCTTTGTTGCTGAACATCTGATCTTGGATTTTGACTTTGTGTGAATTTTTGCTGATTCTTGTTTCTTGAATTGAAACCAGATGCATAATTGACTGTCATTTCTGATTGTATTGTCTTTCTTTGCTCAATTCTACCTTCATGAGCAATAAGGGCAGACTGCACATACTGCAAGTCTGGAAGTGTCTTCTGTGATGCAATGAAGGTAACCACTGATTCGTATTCTTCATCTAGACCACTGGTTATAGTGAGGATTTGTTCGTTGTCTGATACTTTATGGCCCACAGCACTTAGTTTGTCACACAAATTCTTGATTTTGGCAAGATAGTCCCTCATGCTCATGTCTTCTTTTCTTACACTTTGTAACTGCCTTTTGTAATGCATTATTCTTGCCGCTGATTGTGAATTGAAAATTTGTTCAATGCATGACCATATTTCATGAGAGGAATTACATCCAACAACCTGTGATAAAAGGCTAGCACTAATGGAAGATAACAGCCATGAAGATAATAGACTGTCTTGCTTTTGATAATTAATATATTCCATATTGCTAACAAGATTTCCTTCTCCATCCTCTTTCATGACAGGTGGAATTGGGATTGTGCCTTTGATATAATCTTGAAGGCCGTGTCCTTTCAAGGCTGTGTCAATTTGGTACTTCCACAAGATATAGTTGTCTTCATCGAGAGGGATGGTTATAACATTGCTTTTGAGTTTAACAAGGAACGGTGCAGTTTCTTTTACTTCGTTTCTTGATGTTGCTGATGTTATGTCATCATCATCATGTGCCATGATAGGAACTGATTATTGCCTTGTTTCTTGGATAGGGGAAAAAAAAAACAAGATACAGTCAGAAAGTTGACCGGAGCTTTCTTGGTGTGGCAGAAATTGATCAGAGAAATGCACAACTGTTGCTGCCAGAAGTGGAGATGAAGATGCAGATCTGATCTCTTCTTGGCGCGGCACGGTTGGGCAGATGATGAATGGATATTATGCTTGATCAGAGAGGTTTACTCCCCTATGATGAGAATATATTCTGAGGGGAAAATGAAGCAATGCTTCGTCTCTCAATGATGATCAGCGAAAGAGCAGGAGAGTGCCTTTAGGCGTGATGCTCTGATACCATAATGGAAAACTGATATATTTGAATTGCAAATACTGAACTTATTACAATCAGTTGCAACCTTATTACAAGATACAAGTATTTATATGTAATAAATGGGCCAGGCCCAAATGGTGATCTGCGTCAACAGTAGAGCTGAAATAATGGCCGTTTGATCAACATCCATCTGATGCTCCAGAATAAATAGGAAGTATGCGGTGGGATAGATAACAATATGTGTTACTTCTGATAGACTGGGCTGGGGAAGGTGGTCATTCGGCAAGTGGAAGGTGGAAGAGAACTGGAGCAAGGTGGTTGTCAGGTGGAAGGGTTGTGCTCAGGTTTGGTTGTGGAGCGATTGTTAGTGGGTGGAGTGGTCGGAGCTGTGGTGTTCGGGAGGGGATGCGGCAGAGTAGACGAAGGCCGTTACATGGAGAGGGGTGTTGCTTGTGAAGATGTTGTGTGGCGGAGGGCAGAGGATGGCACTAGATGTCCGGTGCGTTTAGGTTAGCTGGGCTCAGTGGGAAAGGTGACAGGCGATGAAGGAAGGTTCAGAGCTGGGGAAGCAAGGGCATAGCACTATTGCGCGGAGAGGGGATGGAGGCCGAAGGGGTGTTATGTAGTTCGACGGAAGTGGGAAGTGGTGGAGGGTTCGCTAGGGTAGATGGAGATGAGCAAGTTTCAAAGCAAAAATATACGAATGCTTCTCAGGTAAAATATATCACTTTATATATTTATTTTATATTTGTATAAGAATGGCAGAACGAAAGAGAAGCAGGGAAATAATGGAAAGAGAATTGTAGGATGGATGAACACAATGAGTGGAAAGTACAAATTAGAAGAAATAGTAGATGACAAATGCGGAAATGTAGATGTAGAAGCAGTGGAGGCGATTCTTGACATAGCCGCAATGTGCACTGTTGCAGAACCGAGCGACCGCCCCAGTATGAGTAGAGTGCTGCAAATGTTAGAGGAGGAGGTCATGTCTCCATGTTCTTCTCACTTCTATGAGTCTCATTTTGACATCTAAATCCCCCTTTTTGTTCTTTATTTTCGAATGAAGACCATGTGCTTTTTTTTTGTACATAGTGGAAAGTTTGTAGATCAAAATGTTTTAGTAGCTATATCGTCTTGGGAATTTGTGTTGATTGCCACGGGCTCAAATTAGTTATATATGTTAGTTTTTTGCATTAAAAAAAAAAAAAAAAAGGAAAGAGAATGAGCTGAGGAAACGAACCAGATAATAGAAAAGGAACCGGTGGGAATAGAAAAAGCCAACTGGTGAATTTAGATAATACTAAAGGCTACTAACCGTTGGACAAATTAAAGGACACAGGGAAACCCAAAAGACCAAAATGGGTACCGATATGGCTAACCGTTTCGTAGAATTCCCCTTGTACTGGACGTCGAAATACACAAGTGAATACACTACGGAGATCAACGCGACGAAAAGAACAAGATGGTATACAGATATGAGCGACACGACCATCCTATCAAAACTCAATTTTCACTGCCAAAAATGCTGCTAAACCACCGAAAATAAAGTAAACAGGGCTAGCGAAGTCCAAATTCAGCGAAACGATTTATGACGTCACACGCAGAAAATGGTATACATTTTACTTATATAAAAATATTCAGATTTCAAAAATATTTTATTTCCATCAATTAACTGATTTTAAATTTTAAATTTAGATTTCACAACCAAACAAACCTACATATTTTTTTATGATAATTTACCACTTGCTATATTTAAATATACGTTTCTCAAATATCAATTTTTCATTGCAAAAATTTTATTGTTTATTTTTATTAAAAATTTAGTTAATTACGCTATTTAAATCATTAAAATTTCCCAGTCGTTACAAATCCCAAATTTATATAAAAATTAAGAACTAAATACCGGTTCATTTCAAATAATTTCAAAATAATACACACACACACAATCATATATTTTATATGTATAAATTATACTTAAGAAAATAAAATGAAAATTTGTTAGTCAATATAAATGTGTAGCAAAGCTATCACAATGGTCTTTCCACTTTGAAACTCGAAAATGAACATCGATGATGTTGCACAGTCATCATCGAAATTATTTTCCAATGACAGAAGAGGGGAATACAAAACTTATTTCCTTTTTAAAATTCTTTTAAAAATATTTCTTCAAATACCTTTTGAAAACATTTTGAAACATTTCTATTTGCAAATATTTCCAAATAATATTAATATTATCTTTCAAAATCTTTTGGAAACAATTTCAACACCGGGACTAGAATTCCAAAGTTTCAATTCATGTTCATTTTATTTGTAAATCCTATTTCGCAACCAATATTTACAAAATTTCACTTCTTAACAAACTAACATATCACATACAAATATATTCATTTATAGAAATTATTATTTCATATACAAAATATAATGCTGGGTAAAATTATTTCATTTACCTATTTTTCATAACAATATTATGTCGGTCTGCCCTTTTAAGTGTTTAGAAATCCCTATCGAGCCATAGCGTCCTATATACCGACCAGAATTTATAAATACAAAACAGGACAAATTAACATAATGTAAAATATTTATATAGCGCTAACAAATATGCTCTCTCATATAAACACACACACACACACACACCCACACTCAGACTCTTAGACCCCAATAGGCTAAGGTATCTCTAAACCAAAGCTTTGATACCAAGTGTGGCGACCCACCTTTTTGGACGGTTTAAATCGACTGTAATCCACAAATGTCTAACTCAAACCATTCAAGAGGGAGGATTTTCAATGGGGTAAATAACAAAATAAGAGAAAAGAAGAAAAAAAAACACAGAATCTCGCAGCGGAATGATAAAATATAATAATCAAATAAATAGTTCATGAAGCTTTTTTATAATATACATTTGATTACACAATTTTTACAACAATCAGAATACAAACAACGATATACCAATAATGATGCGGCAGAAAATTACTAATGAAATAATATACCAAAATCTGTCTTCGTCCTCTAGAAATAAAGTTTTCAACACTGAAATGCTCAGGCTAACCTAAGCATAATAAAAAGGCAAAACACTCGATTTATAACTAAAGTTCTTACGTAAGTTAAATCAACAACAAGTAAATATGAGTGTGATAGCTTCAGAGATGTTTATGGGATTTTACATCTCCTATCCAGTGTATACCATGCGTGCAATAACTTAAGAGATGTTATGAGATTTTCCATCTATTAAGGATCCGTTAAACTATTTATATGTAGTAATATGCACTATATATGTAGTGCCTATCGGTAAAGTATAATGTTGAAAATAGCGTTAAGGCGTTATCCATATCCCCCTTAATACATTTTATAAGCACCGTAGTCTATACAATACTGTAACTCTACCATAAACTGCTGGGCTATTAAGGAGCACTCCACAGGTATGACACAAACCAATAGTGGGCTCAATAAGGATAATATGACAAGGCACGCGAGGCAATGCCCAAGATAGGATTCTACCGTTTTGTGGAACCAGGCTGGTGGTAATGCATAGCCGCAGCTACTGCCCACCTCGGTGGACACCAATCAATCACAAGATAAGAGATATGGTATTGAAGAAGTAAGTCCGAAGGGAGGAGCGACCTCACTTGGTCTGGTGATGGCTCCTGTTTTCGTCATTTTAATTATGACCCGAAGGTCAAGGCTATTTATCATCGTTCTCCTATTTCATTTCAGTAAACGCCTCCAATTCAACCTCTACATTCTGGATAACATCCACCGCGTACACAATTGTTAAAGTGGTTCCAATGTTGGCGGAGAGTATGCAAATAAAAGGCCCCGGTCTCTCTAACAACCAAACGTTATTTTTCACTCTAGTTGGTTCTTTTTCGTTTCGAAAACGGTTCACATTTGATATCAAAATATCATATTCACTTCAAAATATCATTTCATTTCAAAATACCGTATTTACTCAAAATATGCCATTCTCACTTGAAAGTATCATTTCAAATTCCAACTTAGGTTGTAACCTCATTTAATCACATGCCTATTTAATCAATAATTCAAATATAAACATCTCAACTTTGCACAGTTAAAACTTATAGAAATAGTTTGAATTTGTTTAAATAATTTTAAAAGAGTTTGAATAGTTTAAATAATGTGAATAGTTTAAAGTTTTAAAATAGTTTAGGATAAAATGATTTGAGTATTGAAAATGGTTTACATAGTTTTGAAAAATATAAATAATTTGAATATTAAAAAGGATAGAATCTAACAGTTTATATTAAAATAATTGAAAATAATATCAAATCAAACTGTTTCTTTTCATTTCAACATCCTAGACCCATGTCCAATTCCAAATCAACAAATTCAATTTCCAATCTTTTAATTCAATTGAATCATTTTAGATTAAATTTTAAATCAACTTGATTTCAATTTTAGTTCGAAATAACTTCAATTTTCCGAATTAGAATCATATATCGATTATAACACTACGTTTCCAGCTAAATGAATATAAGGTGTCAACAGAAACAAAGCGCAAATGAAGAAAGCAGGTTGTTTAATAACAAGGAAATGAAGGTTGAGGGATAAAATAGAATGTTACATTTTGTCTGAAAGCTTCATGCATTAATAATGCATAAGGAAATGTAGGTAGGATGAGAAAGTTTGCAAACCAAAAGAAAATGAAATTTTGTACACATTTACTTTTTTTTATCAACACACAATAAATAATATTATACTTTAAAAATGAAAACGTTCAATTTGGTTTTCCCAAAATGATCTTATATTTCCATTAAAACGCCCTCTCTGTTTAACACAAAACGTGTGTTGCTTTATTAAATCTGTTAATTGCAATCAACGTTTTCTTTCTTTTTAATTGAAATATTTCACTTGCACTAATTGCAATTAATTACAAAGCTAAATTTCAAAACTGTTAAACAAAATTGGAAGAAGTACAGAACAATTGTTTCCTTTAGCCAGTTAAACACTTTTACAAATTTGTTGACACCAGTGTAATAAATAACTTACTCAAATAAATGATTCTCCGATTCTTGTAATCAACCTGTATGCTAAAAATAGTTCAAATAGACATATATTCTTCCTTTAAATCAATAATTCTATTCTTTATTTTAGTGAAATTAAACTTACATTCAAAATCAAACATTCATTTTATTTATAAAAATGTTTTTTTTTTCATTAGATCAAACTTTCCTTATATTTTCATAAAACATAAGCTACGCTTAATTACACTTATAAATTTATAATTTAGTGTCATCTCTCCTATTAATTGAAACTATTTAATTACATTAATTTTCAATTGATTGCAAAGGTGAATTTCAAAATGGACTAAATAAATGTAATGAGAAATAGAACAATTATTTCCCATCTAATAGTAATTTAAACATATTTATACACTATTGGATACAAACATAAATAATACCTTTCTTACTAATTAATAATTTCTCATCTCTGTAATCAATCTTTCAGCTAACAACCATTCCAAATAAATAAACATAAGATTTCTTCTTTAATAAAGAAAAATTTATTATTCCAATCAATTGGAAATTTACATACAGACATTTATTAATTTCAATCAAACCAATGTCATTAAAATAAACACTAACATATGTTGTCATCCTTAGCTTATTGCAAACATATGTCATTAATAAAAAATCTAATTAAGCTCATAACTTGTATTATAATTTAATTTGTATCAATAAAATCTTAGTTTTTTTTATTCTAACAAATTTATTCAAAAATCTTATTTAATTGAATGTTTTCAATTATCAAAAATATGGATCGTTACAAAATATAACTAGATAAACATACTCAACCAGGAAAATGCACATGGATGGAATAATACATTGGATATAGTATATACATATACTAAATGAACACACAGCATATACACAGGAAACACACCGTTATAACCAAATTAAAGAGAAAGAAAGCAAAGCACAGGAATGTGTAAAAACGAGACATTACAAGGCATGGAACTGCGTACGCTCAAGCAAGGCAGACAATAGCTGCACATCATAGTGCAACCAGGAAAGGGGAAAAAATCATGATTAATACACACATAAACTTGTGCCAACACAACACGTCTAACCCCAATGCACTCACTTATGCATCTCATGCTTAACCATGCTCTCACATAGATGCGACCATGGTCACATGAAGCACAAAACACACACAAGATATGCACAACTACGAAAGTCACTAGAACCGATGCATAAATCATCAAAGACTGGTCCACCAGTCGAAACTCACCTAGCATAAATACACTCCAGGTCGAGGTTCCTCCTGCAAAAATTATATGAAAATTCAAAAAATAGAAGACAAATTGAAGCAGCCAATAACTTAACTAATAATTTGCAAAAATTAAAGAAAAATAGACATAGATTTTGTGAGCTAAACACTCACTTGTTCGTGCTTCCTCTTCCTCTACCTCTATGTATGAAGGCACACAACAAACGCATAGCGTACCCCCAAATATCATCAGCCACTGGCGCATTACAGCGTAAGGGATCACATAATCAAGTTGGGGAATTTATCATAATTTATTTGATTTGTTGCTGAATTTAGAAGTGATGAGAGTTGGTTTTGATGGTTTCACGAGGAAGATGGAAGATGGTATCATGAAGTGTGTATGTGAATATTATGTAAAGAGGAAGAAAATTCTAGAAATTGGATTTGGTTAATAACTCTTGGGCTTAGATTTAAGGATGTCGGGTTTGGGCCTTAAATATAATAATAAGTAAATATGTATATAAATATTTATTTTCTTTTAGTTTCTAAAACTAAATTCTATTTAATTTAAATAAACATAAATTACATTTCAAATTACTTCTTTTTTCCCCAAATCAACATTTAGTTCTATCACATCATTTTTATACAATATTATTTTTACATTTTAACTTAATTAGATTTGAATGTTACATTTCCAAAATTTAAATCCTTTTATTAAACAATTTCAAAACTCATTTTCAAATAAATATCTTAATTCCAAATTATTTAATTAAATGACTATTATTAACTTAAATTAATTGTTACTTAGAAATCGGGTTGTTGCAAATCAAGTAAATCAAGCTGATTAAAGAGAATAACGCAGAGCGAGGAGACTAAGAAGAATCAAGTAAATTAAGGAGATAAAGTATCAAGGACGATGTTAGGAGGATGTAAGACATTCTAGAAATAAAGACCAAAAAACAAGACATTCAGTTAGTCAAAACTATATGAAAAGTGTCTTAGAAGTATTTGTTAAAGAATCCACAACATATCTTTAAAATCTCTCTTTAAAAGATCTTTGCTTTTTTCTTAGAATCTATCTATAGAAGTAAAATTTTAATTTTAAATATTATAAAGTTTAAAATAATTTTTATAAAGTGTTTTTCCAAATCAACTAGCATATGTCGACATACCCTGAAAATATATATTGTAACAGTAGCCTCTTACATATTTTTTAAAATTGACACAGATATGTCGATATAGTTTTTGGATAATAATTGACATATTAGCAATTGATGAAACCTTTGAATTTAAATGAATAGACACGTTCTTTAACCCATTTACATAAAGACACTTCTCTTCATCTTATATGTAAAGTCATTGGAAAATAATTTTTTTCAACAATTCCCATTCTTTTCCTCTCTCTTTCTTCTCTACTATTCTGTGATCAAGTTATCTTAATGCTATACATTCATATACTCTGCGAATTCATATTCATTCTTCACATTGCAAACTATAAAAGGTCGGAGGGTTCCTACTTAAATTCTCTGTTATTTTATCTTTAATCTTATCCTATTCCTCAGGGATTTCAGTTATAAACTTCTATTTACAGTTTATAGGACCATCGTACTGAAGACTACAAGATTTTTTTTATTTGAAAGATATGATTTCTTATAGAATTGGTCTCCGCTGCTTAAATTGTAAAGATTCATCCTACAATCCATAGAAAGTCAGATTAGATCCTTAACCTCCATGAAAAGTCAAAATTTTGGCATATGTTGCCACTGGTGGAAAGTTAGGATATGTGTGCTTGCCATCTAATTCAAATCCAAGTTGTATATATGTACTTGCCACCTGCGGAGTTGCAAGGTTTTGTTATAGTGGAAATTCTGTATAAGGCATAGGACTGAAAGTAGAATTGGAAATCAAAATCGGTATAAAAATCCTTAATGTCGCTGTTTTTACTTTACTGCCTTTTATTATGCATGTATATCATTATCTGCCTATGATTCCAAATTGCTAAGTTGAAAAAGAATAGGTTACATGATTAAGGAGTTTAAATACACTATTCACCTCAACTCTATTGTTATAATAGTCTTAAGACCCATTATGCATAAGAAGTAGGGTATCCGACATAACCCACATCATTTCGTTGGTTTTCTAAAGAATTTAAAAAATGTGTTATTAGCTAAGATTGAACCCATGACCTTTCCATATGAAATCCTATTAATCAACTGCATCACACATGTTTTTGTTTTCAAAACTAGAACATTGAAAATCTTTCGTCGGAGGTGCAATCTTTTAGACTTATAAAATCAATATCTTCTAAACTGCAACTCCTTATACTGCAAAATTTTAGTCAAAATTTATCAGCTCGGAAATACCTACACAATGGTTATAAATACAATATCTAAATTACTCTTTAATTTAAAATCCACTTTAATTAATTTAATTTTTATAATGTCTAATTTGTAGGTCATTACATATTACATTCTTAGATATATTAGTTCATTCATATACAATAAAAGCATTCATTTACACAATTACCATTCAAATATTCTATGCTGAGCTTTCCAACCCCTAACTTATTGTACCCATTGAGTATGAAACAAGAGTATAAAGATGATTATAAAGCGTAGTAAGTCTTTCCCACTCATCTAAGCTTTCTTTAGCAACCCAATTCAGCAGGAAACCCATGCAATAAACTTCATCCAACTCCACTCAAAATCCAAATTTCCACTTAATGCTCCTAAATGAATTGGTCTTGTCGAGAATCTCTTATAAAGAATAATGGTGATTTTTATTTGATTTAGGGAATTTACTACGCCTTGTATTTGTTGGTTTAGAGCCTAATAAAGAGGGAAGAACAAGAAAGAGAAATGAATAAAAATGGAAAATGAACGAAGAGAGGTTTGCACTCACTCACTTCAGCCCAAACATGTCATCCATATGCAAATGGACACAAAATGCGTTTATCCGAGCAACGTTTACTTCTTATAATTTATTTTGTATTTTTTAAGCATATCGAAATGTGGTGGCCAAATTTGTCCATATTAAAAAGTCGACTTCTTTGTCGTTCATAAAAATCCACTTAAATTTCCAAATTGGTTATTTAAATTTGTTAAGTATTCAAAATTACGGATTGTTACAAGATATCTTTATTTTTCTAGTAATCATTAGTTAGATAAGATTCATCCTGGTGAAACATTTTGTGATTTTGATTATTCTAGCCTACTTAAAAGTGATTTGAAATTCCAATTTCGATTGAAATTGGACTGCGTAATCGTTGGAGTTCAAGGAATTATCTCTCCTTTGGTAGCAAAGAATGCTTATGTATTTTCATCGAATGCATTTATATTATAAAGTAAGCATGCTCAATATCGATTTAGTCAAATGGTTTCGAATAATATCTCAAAATAACACAACCATATTCCAAATCAAATAAAATATAGTTTTTCCACACAATTCTGATTTGACTAAACTAGTGAAAATATTCGAGTAATATAAAATACCTACAACCAGGATCACCGTCCTTCACTAGCAAAAGTTATACCGTTTATAGATTCCAACCAACTTTTTTGATCATCCCATCTTAGCCATTCTTTTTGAAAACATTCATTCTTATGTAGATTTGTGTTTCATGTACTGTCCATCTGCCGTAACATCTTACTATTTATTGTATTCTTACTATTATGAAAACTAGAACATTGAAAATCTTTCGTCGGAGGTGCAATCTTTTAGACTTATAAAATCAATATCTTCTAAACTGCAACTCCTTATACTGCAAAATTTTAGTCAAAATTTATCAGCTCGGAAATACCTACACAATGGTTATAAATACAATATCTAAATTACTCTTTAATTTAAAATCCACTTTAATTATTAATTTTTATAATGTCTAATTTGTAGGTCATTACATATTACATTCTTAGATATATTAGTTCATTCATATACAATAAAAGCGTTCATTTACACAATTACCATTCAAATATTTTATGTTGAGCTTTCCAATCCCTAACTTATTGTACCCATTGAGTATGAAACAAGGGTATAAAGATGATTATAAAGCGTAGTAAGTCTTTCCCACTCATCTAAGCTTTCTTTAGCAACCCAATTCAGCAGGAAACCCATGCAATAAACTTCATCCAACTCCACTCAAAAATCCAAATTTCCACTTAATGCTCCTAAATGAATTGGTCTTGTCGAGAATCTCTTATGAAGAATTATGGTGATTTTTATTTGATTTTAGGGAATTTACTAGGCCTTGTATTTGTTGGTTTGGAGCCTAATAAAGAGGGAAGAACAAGAAAGAGAAATGAATAAAAATGGAAAATGAACGAAGAGAAGTTTGCACTCACTCACTTCAGCCCAAACATGTCATCCATATGCAAATGGACACAAAATGCATTTATCCGAGCAACGTTTACTTCTTATAATTTATTTTGTATTTTTTTAAGCATATCGAAATGTGGTGGCCAAATTTGTCCATATTAAAATGTCGACTTCTTTGTCGTTCATAAAAATCCACTTAAATTTCCAAATTGGTTATTTAAATTTGTTAAGTATTCAAAATTACAGATTGTTACAAGATATCTTTATTTTTCTAGTAATCATTAATTAGATAAGATTCATCCTGGTGAAACATTTTGTGATTTTGATTATTCTAGCCTACTTAAAAATGATTTGAAATTCCAATTTCGATTGAAATTGGACTGCGTAATCGTTGGAGTTCAAGGAATTATCTCTCCTTTGGTAGCAAAGAATGTTTACGTATTTTCATCGAATGCATTTATATTATAAAGTAAGCATGCTTAAGATCGATTTAGTCAAATGGTTTCGAATAATATCTCAAAATAACACAACCATATTCCAAATCAAATAAAATATAGTTTTTCCACACAATTCTGATTTGACTAAACTAGTGAAAACATTCGAGTAATATAAAATACCTACAACCAGGATCACCATCCTTCACTAGCAAAAGTCATACCGTTTATAGATTCCAACCAACTTCTTTGATCATCCCATCTTAGCCATTCTTTATGAAAACATTCATTCTTATGTAGATTTGTGTTTCATGTATTGTCCATCTGCCGTAACATCTTACTATTATTGCATTGTATTCTTTGTTGTTTACTTGTGTAACCCTCTTTTATTTACTTTTGCATAATCTGTACTCTTCCATGTAAGAAGAAAATCAATTGTGGCATTTGACTAAGTTGTAGGAGATTTATGTTGTATCTCGGATCTTTCCAAAGTTGATGACGAAAGAGAGGAATACGAAGAAGATGATGAAGATGAAGAGTAGATGATGGTGATAATTAAGAGGATGAAGGTTAGATAAAGGTAAAAACCATGATTTTGTTTGATGAGCCAAAAGAATCATATACAAAAGGACTATGGCTGGTACTTTCCTAAATGTATTGGTTGTCTATTGATCAAGTTCCCGCATCAAACATCGAAATTTGACCAATTAAACATCTAAATCGAACGAACCAGATTAAAATGGTATAATTTTTTATGTTTTAGTTGGTGAAATAATTTCTTTATGAAAGCTTTTTTGTGTTGTGTGAATTACTTTGATTGAATTTATATGACTAGCATTGTACATTGGTATTCATAAGTGCAAGGGTTATCTTGCATGTGTTAAGAAGGAACGATGGTTTAGAATTGGAATAGTCCCACATCGGTAAATAACTTGGATAAGTGGTGTATAAATATGGGTTGGTATGCATGTAACAATTGGAGACTCCTATTGTTACAATAAAGTGTGTGCCAACTCATATGCATACACCCTGTACTGGAGATGTAGAGCTTGGCCTGGCCGTCGTTACACAATAATTGGTACCAGAGCTAAAGTTATGAACTGGTCCATGTAGACAAACAATGCTCTCAAAGTACTCTAAGGGGATGCGAGTCAAGGGGGAGATTGTTAGGGTTGTCTCACATGTGTTAATGAGGAACGATGGTTTGGAATTGAAATAGTCCCACATCGCAAAATTACTTTGAGAAGTGGTGCATAAATACAAGTAGGTAGGCACGTAACATTGGAGATTCCTTTTGATACGATAAAAGTGTGTGCCAACTTATATGCATATGCCACATGTTACAGATAGAGAGCTTGGTCAGACCGTCGTTACACAACAATAAGGTTTCCCATTAATGTTGCCACTACTTTAGGCTTGTCCGTTGGATGTGTGCAAAGAAAACCAAGAGCAAATTTATTTATTTGGACATAATAGTTATATGCATAGATAATACTTGACATAAATAAATATACGTGCTTACTATTTTTTATTGTGAAATAATATAAACATCTGAGCATAAAACAAGTTGGTGTATTATGGAGCATCAATTTGATTTTTTTGTTAATAGTGAATGAGAAAAATATGTTTTGTAGATTTACACTCATAAGCCTGAGATAAAAGCAGTTTTAAGGGATAATTTTTAACATAAACTCACAAAGCTATTACAAACACACTTTTATACCCACAAAAATAATAAACACACTATACCATTGCATTACTAGAGAATATAATAAAATAAAAGAAGGAAATCATTACGTATTAGGTAAATAATGATCAAAATAAATGTAATAGGACAAAAGCTGCTACATATAGCGAGGACGTCGCGATTATAAACATTACTACATAAATTGTGCAACTTATGGATGAAAATATCTGTCCATCTCTTGGTAGAATCACATAGAGATGAATGTGTCAATCTCAAGGAAAAACCTGTAAAATTAATAATAAATTTATTTCTTATCAACCTTGTTATAAAGAACTATGTCATAATTGACAAACACCATTGTCTAAGTGGTTATGTGATTCAACTTTTGTGCAAGAGGTCACAATTTTGAAACTTGCGTAGTGTGATTCGAATGTTTATTGACATATGATATGTTCTCCCATGTGATATGTTGTATATAAAGTACCATTTCAAAAGATACATATGTTGTATTTTTAAAGAAGTTTCAATCTGAAGGTTTAAATCAATTTTTTTATAGTCTGATTTTTTTTGACAATGTAAGTGTGAAAGACATATGGTACCTGTAATGGGACAAACGATGTATAAATTAGCAACTTTATAATCCAGTACATGAAGAATACTGTCAAAAAGAAAATGTAACTTAAATGAAAAAAATGTTCTAAGTTAATTCAGTCTGAAGCTTTGACTTGAGGGAAGGAGGAAAAAGCAACAATGAAATTATAATACACATTCTGTCAGAATGATGATCGTGCATATAACACATAATTTGTTACATGTGGTTTTCATTTAGTTTTTCCAAAATGATAACGAAAAGAAAAAAAACATATAATATATAGTCAGTGTCCCAAATAATTTATACCAACTAATACTGTAACGACTCGCAAATCCGTACCCTTCGAATCGACAATAATCCATACATGTCAGACCTAAAAAGCACCGACTAACGGAAATTGAAGAGAAAAAAAGAAGAGAGAAGAAGAGAAAAGAAGAAGGAGAGAAGAGAGAATCAAACAGAACAATACATAATCTCACATCGCAGCGGAATAACATATAATATCTTATCAATGATCTTTACAAAATAGAAACTGTATATACATACATCAATCAGAGTTCGTAAATCAATCAATAATCATCAGTCTGGACAGTTATAATAACCTGTCCTCACAATTGTCGATAATATACAACAACTAAGCAGCGGATAATAAACAGATACGTGTATGCGGATATAAAGATCTTCAGCTCTCCTACTGAAGCTCCAAAATCACTAATCTAAACCTGTAAATATACTCGGTCTGACCCGAGCATTGAAAGGGAAGAATACCTGGATCAGTCTGGCAAACCAGCGTGAGAAACACACTCAACTGAATTTATTAAATTACCAAACTTTTCCTTTAACAAAACAAAAGTATCTTGTAAGACACGCCCAAACATAAACACGGACATGTTTAAATCAATTTATATCAAATCCTCTTATATTATACTATGCCTAGTATACAAATAATATTAATCATAGCCGAAATGGTTACCCATGTAGCATTTTTGGGTTATTCATTACACCATTACAAACAAAATGCAAGCTCATAGTGGGGTTTAGATTTCCATATAAATGACCAGGTGATGGGACTATCTTCCGGCAGTGCATCTCTAGAGGAATGTACCGAGTACCATCACAAAGGACCCTCTACCAACTCAAGCCCGGTCTATCTCTATAACTAGATAGCACCGAATATATCATCTTTCGGTCGTTACCGACCTTTAATGAGAGCCCTCGTAGCATACAAACCATAATAATCAGATACACGATGTCATAGCGTGTAAAGATATATCTTGAAGAGGATGATCATATCCTAATGGGAGCGACCCACTTAGCATTGCCCCATCTAACCCTGTTTCGGTCATTTTTGGTTGATGAGGCCTGAGGTAACGATTACCTTTCATAATCACATATCACATCACTTTGAATGCCACAAGGCCATTTCCGTTGACTGCCAATTGCCTTCCACTAAAATACAACCCTTAAGCTCATACATCTTAAGTAGGGTGTTAAGCTAAGAGAAGTTGCCTTCTCCGCCACCACTGGTGTACGTTTGTAAAAACCAATGTAGGTAATCTTAGAAATGCAATGTCACACAAACATCCATTCAAGCTGTCCAGAAACAGGACAAACCGAAGGTACTTTCCTACCACATCCTATCGGGAAATCCTTAGGATTAATAGTGAATAGTCCTTGCATTGGATATTTCATAACGAAGAGGCTACTGCTACTGGATGTATATTGAGATTTTACCCCAAACGATCAACAAGCAGTCTTCCACTATGAAAATCTGGAATATCAATATCATCATAACCAACCTGCACAATAGTTGCATAAATGTTGGTCAGAAGTGGTTTTTAGATAAATCTAATCCTGGTCTCTTCGCACCAACAACGCAAAAGCATTTCACAATCGCACACAGAAACTGTCTCATAGACTAATCACGTCTCCAAATTTCAATTAGTATCCTTCGGGCCAAGAAGGAAGCTCGATAGATTGGAGTAGTACTCTGCGCTTCACGAATCAACATCCTCAACACAAATGATAATCAAGCCTACATGGAAGGCAACGTACTATGTATGACTAAATACTTCCCGCGTCAAGTCGAGGAACTAAAATGGCAAATTTTGATAGTCGGTTTTTTAACTATAAAAGCAAACAAATAAATATTTAGCACCATATACAATCACTATGCCCTTTTAATTAATCTTTTATTAATTAAATCTCTTGCAAAATATTCACTTCAAATTATCTTCAAAATGATATAATCTCAAAACCATTTCAACTTCTATATTGAAAAACATTTCCATATACTTATTTAATAATAATTAATTCACAAATAAATTTATTTTCAATTCATAGAAAATATTACATATACTTAAATCATGATTTAGTATATATTTCATTCTTTAAGGAAAACATTCTCTTTAAATACATTTATTCGGGTCAAAACGTATGTTGCGTAAAACATTATTACGACAACCCAAAATCACTATTATAGGAATTCAAAAATTATATATATATATATATATATATCCCATATACTATACAAAAACGTTTCCTTTCGAAAATCATTTACTATAACAACAGTGTTATAGTCCATCATTTCCTTACTTCTCGAATGTCTATTTCAACAATGAATGCTAAAATCTACGTATCTGATACTTAACACATTTTAAATATCTTCAAATCATTTGACTTTATTTAAAAGACCACTTTCCAAAACATTTATTTTAATTCAAACATTATTCACTGTCCAAAATCATGAATATAGTTCATTTACCAAATCCAACATTTCTACACATTTATAAAAGGATAATCCACTGTCCAGAATCGTGGATTTAATTTTTAATCAAATTCATTACTATTGCATTTTTAATTAAAGGATTATCCACTATCCAAAATCGTGGATAAAAATTCTTTAATAAACCTCTATATCTACTTTATCAAAATCAATTGATTTCGGATTTATAAAACAATGTTTATAAATTCCATTTCTATTTTATAAAAACTTCAACACACAAAATTCCTTTACTAACAAATTCTATTTATCTCATTTATATGCCAAACTCTAATTATAAGTAAATTTACTTATAAATCTCTTATTTACAGAATCCATTCATTTTATAACTTCACAAATTCATAAATCTTATTCACTTATAAAATCCATTTATAACTCCATTTTAACACTTATAAAAACTCCTTATAATCCCATTATTTAGATTTATTAAAATATCGATTTTATAAATCTTATAACCATTTATAATAAATTCAAAAATGTCAATTAAAACTATTTACAAAATAGTTAACATCATATTTCAAAAATGACACTTCAATTATATTTCCCAAAAATCATAATTTTTATAACATAAAAATTATAACATTTATTTCAAATATATTCATTTCCTTAACAATTCAAAATTAGTAAAACATCTATTTTCAAAATCACTTGAAAATCCTTTTTAATTTGAAATCATCACTTTAATATTTTTAAATTATCAAAAATAGGCCCAATGCTACAACAGCACTAAATATATCAATCACAAAGTCCAAATCATCATATATCATATGATAGCAGCATATATCATAATATATGTAAATAAAATCAACACTTGAGGAATCCAATTGGATCCATCCAACCTGTCATCTACAATAGATATACATATTAGAAAATATGTAGAATGTCCGCTTCGAGGCAAACGCGTGTACAAAAGGTCATCCGCTCATACACGAAAACGTATAGGCTCTCATATGCTCCAGTAGGAAGGAAAATATCCAAATAACAATCAATATATCATAACATATCATATATCATCCAAACAATCATCAGTCATCATAAAATAAATTTATTCCCACTTATATAAAAATATCAATGAGTTGGAAAGAGTGAGTTCTACTCACTTTGGTTCCAATAGCAGTTGCAGCGTTTTATTTCCGAATAAAATTAAACCACTGTTTAATTTTACTCAAAATTTACACTAGCTCCAATCAACTCCAAACAAGCTTTAAAATGTAGTGCTCGTCAATACGGATCTAACGCAACTTACTTCGTCAAAAACGGACCTCGTATGAAGAAGTTATAGCATTACAAAGTTATATTAATTTATATATAATTTATTTTCAATTACATTTTATTCTTAAACCATCTTTTCCCTTCGCCGTAAGATTTTGCATACATCAGATCCTGGCCGCATCATGTTCTTCTTCTCCCATGCGATAACTTCCAGTCCGAACAACCCATATAGCCGCCTCCTACCACCAATTTTCAATGCCTCTACGACCATCTAGACAACGATCGAGTACCACCAAAACGAAGATCGTCTCGAGACACGCCAACAATAAAAAACCGGTCAAACTCGGTCATTCTATTACATGGAAAAACATGCATGAATGGCGAACATTCGAGCTCGATTTGCCGTCGATCCATCACGTTATTTTCGATCATCACCGTTAATCAGAGAGATCTCGTCGCCCTCTACGTTTTTGCTTTAGGAAGTTCATCGAATCAGTTGACAGATCGAGAGAAAAGGGAGGAAGAAGAATCGAACGTTTATGGCCATTAAAATAGGAAGTGGCGGCTGAATAAAAAAACCCTAGGGTTTGAGTAAATTAGAAAAAAAAGTAGTCTTTCATAGAGAATGTTGCGACACTATTCACCTAAAAAGATTTCGAAATCCAAATGAAGCGTGCCGCCTGGCGTTTATTATGTTTTAACCCTATTCCGAACATAATGAAATATATATCGAGAGCCCCGATCGTATTTGGAAGATAGGTTTTCGAATCGACTTATTTAAATTTAAAATTTACTTAAACGGCTTTCTATGCATTTTAGCTTGCCACCACTAAACCGTAAATCTGATTGACACGAAATTTGAAATCCTACAATAATATAATGTTACGGATCTAATGGAACGGGTTTCGTTGAAATTTGAGCCTATATAAAAAATGGCTATTTTTACACGTTATTAAATATTAAAATATTCAATTTCTACAAATTAACCTTCAATTCAATTTCAAAAGTCCTCTAACATCATTCAAATTCAAGTAGAATTTAATTCAACTTTATAAATCATTTTCATTCACATTAAATGAAATTTCAATTACTTACGCAATTTCAAATATTAAATTGATAATTTAATTATCCAAATAAATCCTTATATTCAAAATATAATTTATTCAACTAATAAAATTAACTTGCGAATATTTAAAATCAGTTAAATATCCCAATTTCAAACGGCTGAAATTCTGGGTCGTTACAAATACACACACTTCATCGAAATGATAATCGAGGGAAAAAACATATAAGCACATGGGATGTTGGAATCTTACCAAAATAAAATTTTGAATAACATTACACAGAAGCTAAATAAGATAAATTAAAGAAAATCCATCAATCTGCTGTATGAAATCAACTTGTATGAACCATTATTATACATAAGGCACATTGGTTGGATGTTTGAAAAGAAAAACATGAGCTAAATTCTTCTTCTTAATGAAAAACACATGTGGGTTAGCTACATACCAAGACCAAAAGTGTTGGACGCATGCAAAGAAAAATATGAATCAAGCATTCTTTTATTTGGACTAGAAAGGTTCTCCATATAAACATATTCTATAGCACTTAAAAGCATCATAAATAGTTTACGAATCATTAAGACTTTAATAAAGGTAGACAAAATAATATTTTTGGAGATATTCTCCATAAAATTAAATTACTTAACATTCAACTTTTGTGTCATCTAATAACCTGACCCTATAACATTCATAATGTAAACATGTAAAATTCATAAACATCTCCACGACATCTCTCATATATAATTGGCAGCTAAAAAGGAAAGTGTTATATATAATGTCTTAAATTCACATCCTATGATTGAGTTTAAAAATGGAAAAAGTAATATCAATTAAAAATGATATTTATCACCACATATAAAAGTATTTATTTTTATTAGACGCATGTGAAAAAAATAAATGACTTGTTCACAAATTTGAATATATAATTTTTTCAATACATATGCATTATCATACATGTTAGAAAAAGTAGAAATAAATTTAGACATTGATAAAGTAAACATAAATGGTATAATAATTATATGTGATAGCTAAGAAATGAACTTCATGTTCATTAGTTAAAGATGCATTTTTATGTTAGAACCAAAACACCTTATTTTAATACATAGAAAGGGTAGCAAAATAGAGTTTTAAATTATGTCTACATTTCAAATGAATATGTAGTGATAAGCGTTGTTTAAAATTACTAACAACATCATATTCTACCTAGAATGATTATTCATAGTCTTTATTAAGTTATTCCTAAAATTCTCGTCAAATTGCCTTCATTTTTATCTTAACCTTGCCTATATCAAAGCTATAATAGCAAAAAAAATTCCAAATACGAGTTGCTTATCTAAGTAAATCAATAGACTAAAATTCCTTCTACATTTCATCTTTCTCCTAACTAACATAACTAATTTTCAATCTTGAACATTGCATTCTATCGTGGA
The DNA here is from genome assembly GCA_030765085.1 of Allium cepa. NCBI lineage: Eukaryota > Viridiplantae > Streptophyta > Magnoliopsida > Asparagales > Amaryllidaceae > Allium > Allium cepa. The sequence goes on from CM060938.1 coordinate 851,646,641, forward strand.
TAAGGTTAGTGATATATTATTTAGCTTTGGAGCAATAATTAGAATAATCTTAGCAAAAATAGGCTAAAATGCAATTGCAGATTCAAGTACTGCTACTACTTAATTTAACCTTGTGAGCAACAGCTCTGCATAATGATTAGCATGCAACTATACGCTAAATTGTTTGTAACCATTGAGGTGCTACTCTAAATTCATTGCTATGTTAAAAGGTTATAAAAAATTCACAATATGTAAAAATATTGTTATTATTATTACACTATGACATATGTATATTAATATGAACATATCAAAATTTCAGTCCTTATATTAGGAAGTGATTTGGGTTATTGAAAATTATCATTTAAGTAAACTTGGTAAAATTAAGACTATCTAGTTTCACTTCTTTGTTATATGCATCCAATGCATAACTCAATAAAAACATAAACTCATGCCTAAATATATTTTTTGTACATAACCTGGAAATTAAAAATATTTCAAATCTGGAAATCAAACTACACTTTAAAACATAAGCAACTAAACAATAGTTTATACCCTTCAATGAAATATACTATGCAACAAACTACATAGTTGTAGTATTATCATTAATAAGTTGGCTAGTCCAAATTAAAAATAATGTTTAGAGTTCTGTTTTAAAGTTTTCGAAATTTAACTAATATAACTATCAGTATTTTCATTCAATAACAACTAACAACATGAAAGTTCGTAACATAAATAAACTAATCAAGATATCAAATATAGTTTGTATGAACATGATTTACTACGACTGTTCGTTAAGTTTCAAATGATGCAGTTAACCAAAATAAGACCTCTTCACCCATGCATAACTTATGTTATGCGTTGTATTTCACATTTCAAAAGTCAAAAATACATAATCTGAATAAAAGCGTAATTACATTTCTACACATTAAAAAGCTACAAAGCAAAGCAAGCTCTTTGTGTTCTTGACATAACCGCCAGAAGATTGACAAGCACTGGTTCGAGCAAAATCCTAATAAAAAAGCAACATAAATGGAAATCAGAGAAAATGCTTGTTGAATGAAAAGGAAAAAGAAAACTATACAACAGTTTTCAGTTCATTAGGAAATAATCGACCAAATCTAGGTCATTCATGTTGATACCTCTTTCATCATCAATTAATCGCGCTCTTTCGTGTCCATGTCTTCTCTTGATATCCAATAAGCATAAATCAACTTAAAAGAAAAATTTAGGCCTAAAATTGATCGAAATGAAATCATATTAAAATAATGGATCAAAATCGTCATAAGTTTGTAGAGATTGTTTTCCATGATTCAGGTCGAAATAGTCATTGACCGGGTAAATCGTTTCGCGTTTGATTTTGAGTAATTTGACTTTTTGCGTGAGTTGGGATAAGAAACGAGTGATGAAAATTAATCCTTTTATGGTTTATTAAAACATGGAGGGTGTTACATGAAATCACATATATACCCTCCTTAAAGTTAGTATTTTTGGGGATAGACTTGTAATTTTTCAAGCTTCAAATGAATGTATCCTTATTATATACTATAGACTAGTACTTTAGGCACATCCGTTAGTCATGTGGAAAGAAAACCGAATGTAAATTTATTTATTTCTTAATAATAACCATATGCATAGATAATACCTGACATAAATAAATATGTGAGCCAACTATTTTTTATTGTGAAATAATATGAACATACAAGCACAAAACTCATTGGTGTAATTTGGAGCATCAATTTGATTTTTTACTAATAGTGATTGAGAAAAATGACCTGTGTAGAATTACACTGATAAGTCTAAGATAAAAGCAATTTAAAAGGGGTAATTTTTTATGTAAACGCAAAGAGTTACTGCAAGCACACTTCCGCACCCACAAAAATAATAAACACACCAAACAATTGCATTATTAGAGAATATAACAAATAAAAAGAAGGATTGCAAATCATGATAAAAATAAATGTAATGGGACAAAAGCAGCTATCTATAGCAAGGACATCGTGATTGTAAACGTTACCACATAAATTTTGCAACTTATGGATGAATACGCATGTATCCATCTCTTAGCAGAATCCATAGTGATGAATGTATCAATTCCAAGGCAAAACCTGTTATATTAATAATAAATTCATTTCTTGTCAACCTTGTTTTAAAGAAACTATCTCGTAGTTTTAAAGAAGTTTTAACCTGATGGTTTAAGTCAATTTTTTTCTATAGTTTAAAAAAAAATCAGACAACATAAAGTGTGAAAGACGTAGGGTACCTGCAATGAGAAAAGAATGTATAAATTAGCAACTTCATAATCTAGTACATGAAGACTATTGTCAAGAAGAAAATGTAACTTAGATGAAAAAAATGTTCCAAGTAAATTCAGTTTGAAGCTTTACTTTGAGCAAAGGAAAAAAACAACAATGAAACGATAATACACATACTATCAAAATGATGATTGTGCATATAACGCATAATAGTTACATGTAGTTTTGATATAGTTCCTCCAGAATGATAATGAAAAGGAAAAAAACATATAATACTCCCTCCATTTCTGTATGTAAGATCTTTTAAGAAATTTGTTGTGGTTCAAAATATAAGATAGTTTAAGTTTTTCATGCCTCTTTATCTGTAACCATAATAAACGATGATACTTTTTATGCACCTATTTGGATTTCCAACTACTACTTACTTCTTTAGTAATGACTTTCTTCCCTCTTTTTTTCCCTCTCTTTTTTACTTTCCCTCTTACAAAATTTGTATATTTATAGACAGCATACACCTTCATACTCCATCAAACCAAATCAAGATTTTGCTACCATGGATAAAAAAAATATTGCCTCTCCATCAAAGTTTGTGGCTGATGGAAGTGCTGAAAGTGCTAAGAAGAAAGATTCTGCCACCATCAACTTAGAAGCTCGTCAATTGCTTGATTTGAACAAGATACCTTTTGATGAAGGGCAACTCCATCCTGATCCGAACATGCAGAATCTTATCCATACCATGTTGAAAGTGATGTATCCAGAGTTTTTTTAAAATTGCTGTGCTTTGTCTGTTTTGTTTGTTGCTGAAATAGTGGATCACTTTGGTTTCACTTAGGTTACTTGCTGTCATTTTGTTGCTGAAACAGTGGATCATTTTGGTTTCGTTTTGCGAGTTGGTTATTCTTCATGCAGTTCAACACTTGATAAAGCAATTGTACAACTTTTAAGCGCAACTATACAGGCCAATGTGTCAAACTAAAATCAACAGGTTGGACAATGAAGCTACCTGACTTGATATGCCATGAAGCATCAAATAAAACTCCTACAATTAAAGCCATGCAGCATAAAAAATTAAAGTGCATATGACAAAAAAAACAAGTGCGTATTTGTTCTCATAATATGACAGCAAACAACAAAATAACCGAGTAACCATGCAAACTGTAATGACAGCAACCATGATTTCTCATAACCTATTTGTTCAAGTAACCATGCAACAAAAAAACAATTACTCATGACGTGACCATGTAACAAAAACATAAATGCTCTCATAATTTCTCTTATGCTAACATACTCCTAACATTTTGCACTAGATTATAGTCGCAACTAACTTGTGTGGGAAGACGACCTTCTCTTTCAAGTGCGTATTTGTTCACATGTGGAATTTTATATTTGTTCGAACCTTCAAATTTCATGATCTCTTGCATGCATAGCTGTAGAGTTATAAAAACGTGGTTCACTTTTTTCGCTGGATATTCGTTAAAAGCTTTCTCAACTGCAGAGATAAGTTGTGCTAGTGTTCTTGGACACTCCTTGTGTTGCAATGCTTGAATGGAATTGAAAAATCCAAGGTCTAGAATGTTTAAGTCAGGTGAGTTTGATGGTTGACATGTCAACCGAATGTCAAAACCATGTTGTGAAGCGGCAAGCTGAAATTGTTCATCGTTAGGATCAATGTGTGTTCTTGCGTTATCTTGTTGAATAAAGATAGTTCTATTCGAATCTTCTCTTGGCCATTTTCTTTGTATTGCAGGTATAACTTTTTCGATCAAAAAGGCTCGTACGGTCTCTCTCTTGACCGAAGTCATCGATTTTATCTCCATAGTCCCCGCCTCTCTATTTCTACTTCTTCTCTCCGCTGGTTTCTCTATGACAAAAGGAAATATCCCTATTTTCCTCGAAAAAACTTCATTTCCTTCACTGTCAAATCTTGGATGAGCCATAGCCGCTAGGAACATCACCTTTTCGATAAAATTCTTGCTTTGACATGTGCGCAACGGTTCTTCTTCGGTTGGAAGTAGGTAATAATTTTCAGTTTTTTTGGTCATATAAAACCATTTCTCATCGATGTGTATCATATTATACATGTTCACAAACTTCGGCTCATGAGGCATGCTTCTTGGGTCTAACTGAGAGATGCAAAAAAGTAAACGTGCTCTTTTATGTTCTTCCTTCAGATATGGTTTAATTGCATTGGTGTGACGACGGACAAGGCCTTGTTTCACGTGTCTGAATAGTGTTGTATAGCTCACATTCAAAGCTCCGGCAAGTGATCTTAAGGTTATTCGTCAATGTAAAGGAACTCCACGGACTTGATTTAAGTCAATACAAACCCTCTTCCGACCACAATTCTTTGTTCGCCTATGTGACACATCGACGACCTCTCCATTTGGTGTATTTTTTGATCGCCTCCAGATTCGTCGTACGGTTTGTATATTTACCGAAAATAAATGAGATACTTCCATTGTTGTTTTTCTTTTTAGTTTTCCGTTGACACTCTTCTCTAACAAAGCATTATAAATAGACCATCTTTCACCATTCGATAAAAACTTTCTTTGTTTCCTTTGAGATATGCCAACATTTTCTACATATTTTAAAATAACAAATCAGCAAACAATGTTAAAAGTAAGAATGTCAGCCATCTTTTAAAATAACAAATCAGATTCGGTTCATGGTTCTGTAGCTGTGAACATTATAGAAGGACAAACCAAATGGACTATGTTAACTTTAAAAAAATTGAACCAAATAGAAAACTGTCAGCCATCTCTTTTTAGTTTTCTGTGAAGATGATGAAAATGGCCTAATACAGAGAATGGGTAAAATGACGCATCTTCAATCATGCACCAAAGTCAATACTAGCAGTTTGAACTAATTCTAAGAATAGGTAAAATGTTAATGAGCAGGTAAAATGTGTTCAATAAGATCAGGTAAAATGTGAATGAGCAGAAGAATGTTTTGAATAGAAATAAAAAAGTAGCCTAAAGTATAACGTAATCAAATCAGTGCCTAAAGTATAAAGTATAGAGATGACGCATCTTCAACGTATGATTTTTGGAACTGAATATTTTAGCATGAATATTTTAGTTAAAATGTACCTGTATTTTGAGCTGAAAAATGTTCATCTTCTTCAAACAATTGATCAACATCTAACTCAAGCAATGGAGTCTCCGACTCTTGATTCGGATCCATATTTAAATCGAGAACTATATTTCCAAAAGAAGATGATCTAATTATTACCGGAACATGATCCTCCATATCCAAATTGTTTTCTTCTTCAAATGGAAATTCTTCCTCATCTCTCGTAGGTACGAAATTAAGGTCAATATGTTGATGTCTACTGCTTGAAGCCATGGATATGTTTCCCTGTACAATTTTATCTTCTTAAATAAGCAAATACAGCTACATAATTTTAGTTTTGCCTCCATTCTAAAATTTGAAATTTCAGATTTTGGCAATTTGAAATTTCAGATTTTGGCCAGTTGCATGAGAAAGTGAAAGAGAACATAGGAGTAATAACGTGCTGCATGAAAATAGGAATAATAAAGTGAAGGGAGTAATAAAGTGCTGCATGAAAATAGGTGTAATAAATGAATTGTGCATGAAAAGAGGTTAACTCAAAGAGCAAATTCCTTAATTGATTGCTTCCTTAATTCCTGTGCAAACTAGTAAAAGATCTTACATATAGAAACGGAGGGAGTATATAATTTGCGTCCCATGTAATTACTACCAACTAATACACGTACTTTCAGCAAAATGACAATCGAGCAAAAAAATCATATAAGCATAAAGGCTGTTAGAATCTTACCAAAATAAATTGTCGAATAACATTATATGGAAGCTAAACAAGAAATAATTAAAGAAAATTTATCAACCAACTATACGAAATCAACCTATATGAACCATTATTGTATGAAAGGCACATTAATTGGATGTTTGCAAAGTAAAACATGAGTTAACTTCTTCTTCTTAATGCAAAACACATGCGTGTTAGTTGCATACTAGTAACCCAAAAATTAGATCAACACCCTAAATTGAGTGTGAAAGCACCAGCCTTGTTTATTCAGGCAAAAAAACTAGAAAAAGAAATTGTAGATTATAGAAAAAGTAAAGGAATAAGAAGATTTTTATAGTGATTCGGCTGTTAATGAAACGTACATCCACTTTATAACTTTCTATTAAATGATTGTTGTTACAAGTGGCATCAGATTACAATATGATTGAATCTCCAAAGTTAGATCAAGTCACAAGGGCAAGAGTTTGCTCGAGAATCCCAGTGAACCCTTAGATGACTATTGTGTGGGAGGAGAAGGGTGAAGAATAATTTTTGCAGAGTCTCAACAACCAGTCCAGACTGTAGGTAAATGAGTATTATAGGGATCGAAGAGCTATTGGGCCAGACCGCTTTACCAGAAGACTATACTTGATGATACGAAGACGCTCCAAAATTTTCACAACGAACCAACATATCCTGATGGATCGCTAATGATATATTTAGTTTAAGTATTTGTAACGAGACGGAATTTGCCCGCTCGAAAATCGACATCCATACTTCATATCGTATTCGAATGCCGTAGATTCGACCGTTCAAATCCGATTCGCCGGAGCTTATAACAACATTAAGTAAATAACACAGCGGAAAAAAAGGAATAATACATTGATCTACAGCTTTGATAACGTATCTGATTTATTAAAATTCGATAAAATTGATTATAAATGATGCGAGTTTCCCCGAATCAAATAGAAAATATATTAAGTCATATGGGTTTGAAAATTTGTATATATGAGAATATATATGTATATATGGGATTTTAAATAAATGATTTTGAAAAAATAAATAATATACTTTGGACACAAGTATAAAAATAAATAAATAAATAAATTGATTTAGAAATTTATAAATGATGATAATTTGAGTTATAAATAGAGATAAATTAGGCAAGTTAAAAAGTCATTTCAGAAAATAAAATTTGTTATGTAAACTATAAAATGTAAAATATACACATGAAAACAAATTAGTTAAAAATTTAAACAATATATTGACAATAGAAATTTATGTTCATATACAAGCAAAACATTAGTATAAAAATAAAATAATTCATACTTAAGCTATGAATAAAAATAAGAACATTGATATATAAAATATAATCAATAAGTATTCAAACAAATAAAATAAGAAACAAATTATATATGTATATGAAGATCTGCATAGTCCATAAAGCAAGTGACACTCAAAACTTAAACAAGATTCAAAGAAACAAACAACTTAAATCAATTACACCCAGAGATCTAAAGGAAGAAGAGAAGATTTCCTGTATCAACTCTGAAACCAGTTAGCAACTTTGCAAAAGTTCAACAGCCTCAACTTTTCAAACTACCAAAAACTCTGTCATTTTTAAAAAGCAAGAAAATAAACAAAGAATATAAGTATAAGTATGTAGGAAAATAAAATATGTTGCCTGTAGAATAAACATGCAAGAGGGCTGAAACACAATCAAGTTGGAATTAAAAAAACAAAACTAAAGTATAAACAGGTAAAAGCAAAAGCAACAAACTTCTGTAATGCAGCCGAGTTAGAAAAGCAAAGACAAGTGTGCAGGCAAGAAGACAATGAACATATAATTAACTAAAGCAAAGTACAAAAGAAGATGTACCAGATTTGTATAAATAAAGAGTGTAGCTTGTAATGTAGTGATGCAAAGGCAAGAATAAACAAAGCAAATATATATACGTTAGTTTATAAAAGGAAACAGTGCAAATACATTTGTATCTATAAAACAAGACACATGCATTTAATGAAACATACCTCTAGCATTTAATGCCAACACCTTCAACATGTTTTTGTACACAAGGAAGTAATATCACCCTGTACAAATAATACTTACAATAAACCCATTTATATCAACTTCCTTCCTCACTTCAGTTTCATCCACCATAACTGAAAAAAAGAAAAGAAAAGAAAAAAAAAACTAAGCAACCTCTAAAAAGAATACCATCTCAACTTAAACAATGCAAATCAATGCAACTTGGAGATTTAAAGAAGGTCGCAGCAAGCAAATTTCAAAAGCCTGATACAAATTGAAGGCTCTGTTCCTTTTTCTCAAAAACAGAAGTGAGTAAACTCTTTGACCCCTCTATACTTTAATTTGTATGTGATTACATCTGGATGGATGTTTGTGAAATAAATATGTATGGAAGTTAATATGTTTGTGTGTATACATATATATATAGATAGAAAATAGATTGAATATGTATGTCTGTATATATAGTCATACAGGCCTCTGCTTAACTTAAAAGGTTTTCAAAACCTGATTCAAACTTCAAAATCTTCTCCTCCATCCCCTTTTAAGATAAAATGTCTAAAAGAAATAGGTTTGAATGACTAAGATTTAAATTTTAAAAAGTTATATAAGTTAAAAACAACTTTTAATCTTCTCTGAAAATCAAGAAACCAGATATAACTTTAAATAAGCCAAATTTCGAACTTCATGATTTATGAATTCAAGTATATAAATGAAATTATCATACTTTAATATGATTTTTAATGCAAAAATCTTGATTTTTAGTTAAGTTTTGGGATCGCAATTTTGAGATGATCAGAAATGGAAAAATCGTCAATCAACGGCGACGTGATCATTTATCGGCCATGGGATTTTCATCGGAGTTGCGTTGTCGCCTGGGGATCATCAAAAAAATGTTCAACGATTTTTTTATCCATCATGTTGATCATTCGAGAGCAAATTAGGGTTTAAGGGTCGTGTTTACTGCTTCGAAGTCGCGAGTTAATCGCGCCGTCACCATCGTGTTTCTGGCGATCGCAGGTGGGGGAATGTGGCAAGGAGGTCATGTTGCATCTCTGGTCAGGACGGCGTGCTCGCTGATGATCGGGGATGAGGAGGCGCGGCGTTGACAGGTTTCGAAGTGAAGCTATGTTGTTTTCCAGGTTTCAAATTTTTGTTCGATTTTGATCAGCGACGTGATCGAGATGATGGATGGTCTGAGGACGATGTCGTCACAAATTGTGACTTGCTGATGGTCGTGTTGTTCACCAGAACGTCGGCGACGAGAAGTGCACGTGCACAGTGCACTCTCGTGTTTCAGGGAGGTTTTGAAGATTGGAAGGAGTAAGGGTCTCGGGGATGGTCTCGAGAAAACGATGGTTGGACTCGAAGGAAGGTGGAGCGCGAGTAACTCGAAGTAGGGCTCGTGATTTTTGCAGATTGTCTCGGGTCTGAACTCGGAGACGATAGTTGTTATCTAAAAGCAGAAAACAGGGGGGGCAAGGGTAGAAATGTTTGTAAAGGATTCAAAACCTGTTCCTGTTTTGAGATTTAAAACTTAATCTTTTAATTTCAAAACAAAAGTTTAAATTAAGTTTCAAAACAAAAAGTTTAAATTAAGTTTCAAAACAAAAGTTTAAATATAAATACAAGTTTAGGTTGAATCTTAGTTTGGAAATAATTAAGTTTTTATATTCAAAATTATTTGATAACTTTAAAGTGTTTAAGTATATTTGAATTTAAAATGAAATTTAAATTGTAAAGGAAAGATTTAAACAAAGTTGAATCAAATTTTGAAACCTGGGCTTAAATCTAAACTGGAAATCTAGATTTCGAAATAAAATTAAGTTTTAAATATAAATGTGGAAATAAGTTTTAAAATGTAAAGTATTGATTATTGAATGACTAATCAATTGAAGATAATTAATCTAGGGATTTAAGAATAATTACTCGAAGTGATTAAATCGTGATTTATTAAAACAAGTGATTTGGGATAAGCACTTATTGTAGCCAGTTAAGGATAATAAATTGAATGATGATTAATTAGAGATTAATTAATTAACGAGTTATAATTGAAGATTAATTAGTTATTGCGAGTAGTTAATTATTAAAATTAATTTATCAAGTGATTAAGGTAAAATTACATTTAATGTAATTAGAATGTTGATTTATTTAGAAAGAAAATTAATCACTTAAAGATGAAATTAATTAAGGTTGAATGATTTTGTAATTAACTTAAGGTTAATTTAATTAATTTATTAATTAAGAATAATTTAATTAATTTAAGAGTTTGATTAATATATTATATCAAATGATTTGTAATTAATAAATCAAGATTGGGTAATTTATTCGTAAGCAATTAATTTACTTGGAAATAAATTGAATTAATTAGGATTATACGATAAATAAATCCTAATTATAAATGATTATTGAATGTTGCCCTACTTATAAATGATTTTTATTATGAGATGCTTTGAATTTATTGTCCTATATGATCTGTGATATTTTGTTCTGTGGATTGAGCTGTGTATTTTATTCATTTATTTACATTTGTATATTATCTGTAAATCTGTGTATAGACGATAAGCGTTATAGCTTATATCGCTTATCGACTATATTTCTGTGTATTTGATCTTTCATGATTGAATGATGTGCACTACTGTGTATAACCCCTGGACTACACCATACACACACAAATATGGATTTCACGAGGAAATCGGTTAAGTCACAGATAATTTAAATTTAATGTTTTTGAAATTAAAGTTTTTCAAATGTTTTGATAATGGATTTGGGTTAAACGGTAAAGCTTTTGGAAAAGGTTTTCACAGATAAAAGCTATTTTGAATAACTCGGTAAAATCTCCAATTTAAATAATTCAATTTGAATTTGAATTCGATATTTGGAATTGAATTCGATAATTGGAAATTATGGTTAAAGATATTATAAACATGTTTGTATGAATTTAAACCATTTTAAAGGTATGATTTTGGGAATTTGAATCTAACCAAAGAATTTCAACTCGTATAAATGAATTAGATTTCCAAAATGAAAACGGTTGTTTCCAAATGATAAACACTCTTAAATAAGAACTGAGATTCCAGTTAATTAGGGGAATTTCAAGATTGAATAGAGAAATGATTTTCCTAAGTTATGAATGAATTCTTTTTGAAAGCTATGAATTAAATCTGTTTATTTTTAACAGATTTAAATTGATGATTTGTTTAAATCAAATTGAAATGAAATTGTTTTGAAGGCTATAAGTTAAATCTTTGATTTAAAGATTTAACGAGTTAATCAAATTGAAATGAAAATTGATTTGGAAAAATCTGTGAATGAATCTTTTGTTTAAAAGATTAAAATGTGAAAATTGTTTAAACCGTTAAAGGTTGTGAAAATGAATCTTTTTGTTTAAAGATTGAAATGGTAATTGGATTAAACCATTTGAAAGAAAGTTTTGAATTATTAAGTTGTGACTTAATTGAAATCCCATTATCCATTTGTTTTTGAAATATCGTGCTCACTATTCGGTTTAACCGGGAAAGGACCTTTGTGTCGTATAACCCATTCCGAATATGTGATTCGACGTTATGGATAGCATTTGAAGACCGGTGTTGAAGACCGGGTATTTGCGAGAGCGATAGGATGACCTGTCGATCGACTCTGCACCGAGTTGCTCCGGTATTGAGTTCTCCCTAAGTGATGGGAAATCCGATCGGGATTGTGAATATCCGGATTTCAAGGACTTCTTTGTAAGTGCCTTCAGTTCTGTTCGAGCCCAGAACAGACTTGTATGGATTGTATGTCTGACATTAAAAATTGAGATATAAAGCCGATTTCTTTCAAATATATTTATATTGGTGGCGAAGAATTTATTCTTTTAGCTTAACACCCTTCTCTGAGATGTACGAGCTCAGAGGTTATGTAGTTGAATGTTATCAGCGATATATTCCCAATTTGGTAATGTGACATGCTGAGTGTTGCTGTGAAATGATCATTGTGTTGATTATTTGTGATAGGATCATTTGTTTGATCGTCTATCCTGGTGATCATTTGTTGACCCAAAGCATGGCTTTTGTATAAAGTATGTTTTTGTGGACGTGACTTCGTCGAGCCTCACACCCCAGGAATGGTCAAAACAGGAAAGAAGCAGCAAGGTTATGAGGGGTAGCGCCCTTTAGGATGTGTGCATTTCCTTCTGGAAAAGGGTGGTATCATGGTATGGAGCCCAGATACTTACTCATGTTGAAAACACTTTATGATTGTGTGAATTGATTACGAGATCTCGGATAAAGGTCCCAAAGGACCGGGGGATGGCATATTCGGTCAGTTGTTACTCAGTTAGGGGTAACCCGGCCTTGTGTTGGTAGAGATCCGGTTTGTTTCTCGGGGATGTCCATCCAGAGGCATTCTCATGTGGCAATGGGAAGTTCCTTGGCCTGATCATTCGTTGGAAACCCAAAGAAACAATACGATCTTGTACGGTTTTAGTTGTAGAACCTGCCTCCTCAGGAGGTAGCTATAGCAGGCATAATATAATGGTACCTATGCTGGCTAAGATTTATATTCTACTTTCGAAATATCTTCTACACTATGCACTAATAATAATATCAAAATTGATTTGATTTTAATACGTATCAAGCATCTTTGACTAACATAAGAAGAAATCTCCTCCAAGTCTGCGTTTGCATTGTGTGTGTGGCGGGAGGTCTTATGGTAGTCTCATTTTTAAAAAGCATTGCGAATTGACTTTAAAAATATTTCTTTGAATGTTTTCAAAGATAAACTGTTTTTGTTGCTCACACCAGTCCCACAACTGATCCGGAGTTTATTGTTTCCTTTCCTAAACTCTGGGTGCTCATTATTTTCTACACGAGTAGTCTAGAGTTGGGTTTTTCAGATAGTCAGATTAGTAGGTTATCTGGAGTTAGTTCAGTCTTTGGTTCGCACCAGTCTTGCCTAGCTTGGTGCATCGTTATTGGGGGTTCGAGCTATTGCTGGATTGATTCTTGGAGATGGAGTTGCAGTTCTCGGAGTTCTTCCTTGAAGACTATCTGAGAGTTGTATTGTTCCGATGCTAGATGTTATCTATCGTTTTCTTTTCCGCTGCTATTTTATTGTATCATATCTCTGATGTATATTGATATCTATGGATCATCTGTTGTATCAGATATTGTATCAAAGCTGTATATCAATATATTATTCTTTTATTCCGATGTGTTATTTACTTAATGTTGTTATAAGCTCCGGCGAATCGGATTTGAACGGTCGAATCTACGGCACTCGAATACGATATGAAGTATGGATGTCGATTTTCGAGCGGGCAAAATCCGTCTCGTTACAGTATTTTTGGATCATTTTACTTGGATTACGGTCTTTGCCTTATGAAGATGCTCTCTATGTAATTTCATAACTGGCTGTCTTGTTTTGATGGTGATTCATGTACATGTTACATTGAATTATGATTGGAATCAGATGAATGCATACTCCTCGAACTAGCTTGCTTGGAATATCATGAAACTTGGCAGATATCCTTAGAAAAGATATTGGTCCATGATGCAAGAAGTTTGGAGGATCCATGAGCAACCCTTATGGATCGCTTGCCATCCTTCCCCTTAGCCTATTTTTGCATCTTTCATCTTGGGTCTTTCTTAGCTTCTTATTCTGGCCCTTATGGTTGATTCTTGAGTTGTTTTGGCATGACGTGGATATTCTAGCTCTCGTTGAATTCTGTTGGGTTAAAAACCCAGTTAACATTTTTCCCCTCAAATATGCCTTTATTGGAAACAAGGTGTGCTCTAGAAGTAACTACATTTGAGTTTCCATTTCGTGAATTTAATTTACCATGTTGAGGCTATCATGCAAATTTGGCTATAGCTATTCAGCCGTCTATTGAGTCTTTAATGCGAAGTGTCGTCGCTCATAATGATGAATCAATTTAGATCCTATAACTATCCAGATGCTTTTAAACAACACTTAGATCATGCTTGGCGAGCTTAAACAAAATTGACTGCAACTTGATAGATCGCTAGCGATCCATAGTCCATGGATCTCTAGTGATCCAAGGACTTAGCAAATTTTCTTCCATCCAATCTTCTATTTAACTTTATTTGGGTCGATCCTTCATCATTTCACACTATCCTTATGAGCCGAGCTAATCTCTCTACGACCCGAGCTAGATGCGACCAAACCCTAAGCTTGCTCACACCACCGCCATCGTCGATCTTCACCGCTGAAGATCACAGCCTCCGATCCTTCCTAACCTCGCTGCTACTTAAAGTCAATTTCCAGCACTTGAAATGTTTCCTACTTGAATCGCGACCGACCTTGCCTAGCTTGGATCACCAGCAAATTGAAATTGAGCGCATTTGCCTTATGACTTTAGGTTGGCGATGTGGATTTTGGTGTAGTATTAGCGATCGGTGATGAGGTTGTGTTGGTGATGGATGCAATGGAAAACTCAAGCTGATTATGACTATATGGAAGAAGATAGTAAATCGAGTCTTCAATTCTTCATGCGACGAAGCCAGGGTTTTGCCCTGGTGCTTGACATGTTTTACTATCTTCATTCATAGAGTCGGAATTAACTTGCATCGAGTTACACTGTAGATCTGGCATGGCGTCTTATAGATTGATATTGGTTTCCCTAGAAGGTGATATTAACTTAAGGTAGCGTCTCATATGCAGCTCATGCTGTTATCACTTTCCAGAGAACTGAAATTAACTTATGCCAAGAATTTTCTACTCGATTCAGACCTATCGATCTATAGTTGCTCGCTTTGGATTGGTCCTATCATTGCACAATCGGTGTACCTAGAATAGGAAGAGCTTTCCACGTTGCTTTAGACTGTGGATCGTTATCGATCATTGATTGGTAACGGGTAAGTGTAGTAGGAATAACTTTAATGAATGTATGAAAAGATTTTTCCATTCTTCGCTGCAAGTGAACTATCTACACAGGGTAGAGCGTTCATAGTGTTCGGGGCAGCGAGCCCATCCTATAGAAATAACACATTGGACTTGCTGTAGTCAACGCTAGAAATCCGATGAGTTGGCATAAATTAATATATTTTCATAATTCAAGCGTACGGAGACTTCCTATTATAAATAAAATTACCTGATCGCGTTAGATACAAATTCTGTTATATAGATTTAGTACCTATCATCCCATCCTAAATCCAGTGGAGGAAGTCCGGCACTCTTGGAAGCCGAATCGACATAAGTTATGCCTTCACAAACAGTTCCAGCAGCGCCTACTTCTTCCGCACCATCGGTTGAGTATGGTCAATTGGTTCCAATTGGTCCGATTGTAGATTGAACTCCTATGAATTTTAAAGTTTTAGTCAACCTTTCAAAGAGAGCTCCCACTGTAATTTATGCTAAAGTTCTGTACAACATTTGTTTACAGCATGGCATTCCGAAAGATGATCTAAGCCTTCCATTGAAAAACGAGTTTGCACACATGCCACCTTCGTGGTACACCACCTGCAATCGATACATGTGCTTGAATGGAGCAATGCCCCCCCTTCAATCATGTGATGAGAGAGAATCTTTTGAATTTGGGAATTTCTCCATTTCAGATTCACCCCAACGGATAGCGATTTTGACTTGTCTTCACGTTTTGTTTATATGGACATTCAATTGTGCCTCAAGATTTGATGAGCTGGGATATTTCCTCTCGTTCAAGAAGTGAGACGAATGTCTGTTTCTTGTGATCATGGAGGCTTAAAAATCGCAAAAATGTGCTGCAGCTTCAAAGTAATTTGTCTCGGTTCAAGACCCAATATTTTTTCATTAGTGTCCCTAGGGATTTAATCACCTTTGGATGACAAGGGGTAAGTCTTCTCTTTTGCTCGTTGAGATTTAATATCATGATGCGGGATTTTTAATAGACTGAGTACTCCTTGCAGTTATTCCAATGCCAAACAAACATCCATTACTTGATGCTATCTTCCATATTATGAAGGCCATAGACGCTAGAGAGAGATTGGTCAAGTTTTTTTCTAAAGGATGAGAAATTGCTTCGGTATGGGTTATTGCATCCTAGGAGATCTTCCATTGCCATTGAAGTTCCATCTCCTTCTCGTCCAAGGATTTGAACATGCTCCACTTCTTTATCGCACGACTTTGAAGAGGGCGGTTTATAAGTAGGAGAAGGTCCATTTGGTGGACCGGCTAAAAAAATTCATGTAGGAAAAGGCGTTGCGACTAGAGCCAGTTGCCCGATTAGGATGCCCCCGATCTCGGAGGAGGGGGAAGGGGAGTTCAAGCAGCTTAAAGGCAAGGCTGTGATAATCATGGAGAAATAGGAGGGTAAAATTGAGAATAGTAGTAATCATGATTCCTCCTCTAATGATGAGGAATTTGATGCAAGTTCCAGTGAAGAAAACTTCGAATCATGTGATGAAAATCTGGGAATGAGTCTTATTCTCTTAAATTCTCCCCCAAGAGATCACCATTAAATGTGCTCCCTTAACAACTGAACGACCTCATGGTTTTTCACCTAAGGAAACCAATATCAACTTCGAGGACTTGAGCAACATTTATGTGGGCATCGATGAACTCATGCAAGATGATTTTGAGTTCAAGGAATTGTCTTCTTACCCCGGTCATGCTATGTCTAGAGTAAGCCTGACTCACACGTAGTCGCTTTTCGATTTGGTTTGTGAAGTTCTTTTAGGCCGCCTATGACAGATTACACACTTTCTTAGGATCATATACACTTACATATGCATTGTTTGAGTTCATTTTCTATCGCTAAAGTTCTTCAAATTTTTTTATATCAGGTACCATGGGGTCGTGGACTTTATACGAAACTTAAACAATTTACAGATGCACAACGTGGGTCGACAGACTTCAAGCCACCATCAGCCCTAAGGAAATGAGGAAGAATGGAGGAGGAAAGATTGGGAAGCCGAAATTCATCATCGGGGTTACAGAGATTGAAGCAGTTTATAAGAGTGTTTTATGAGAAGAGGAAAACTCCCGATGGTCAGGAAGAGCCATCCAAGAAATCGAAGGTAGATTGTAGTTTTCATCCATCAGAACACGAAGCTTTTGCCCCAATTCCAGTCTCTCTTGGAATTGAAATTTCGACTTCTACTATTCAAGTCTCTCCATTAACCCGGACTCCCTCAATTCACATAGTGCATGTTTCTGGTTCTTCATGCCTCCATAGGAGGCCATCTTATATTCTCCCGTCTGGTCTCCCTAAGCTTGAAGCCGCGCTCCCTAGATGGTTTCTGAAGGGAGTTAAATTTGATTGTGACGTACGTCCGATCCGTAAGGATTCTTATATGCCCCATCTCCAGGCGATTCAGAGCGATTTGGATCAAGTTGAAGGATGGGAGAAATTATATAAGCAATCGGTGGAAACAAACCGTAACAACTATCAAGAGATACTTTCCTTTGAGTTAGAAAAGGATGATTACGAGAGGATGTTAATAGAATATGATGCCAGAATTGAGCAATTGAAAAAGGAGAGGGATACTACAATCCGAGAGAATAAGAGGAATGCTAGTTTGCTAAAGGAATTGAAAGAGGCCCATACATAAATCGGGATCTTGTTCAGAGAAGAAATCAAGAAGGCCCATGCTGATGAGGTTAAGCTGAAAAAGGAGCTTAAGATTCTAAACAAGATCATCAAAGCTCAGAAGAAAACTATTACTTATCACGACGAAGCCGTCGAAGCGCATAAAAAGACTATTGTTGATTATGCGAGAATGGTGGAATCCTATGACAAGACCATTTCTAACCAAGCTCAAATGATTGCTTTGCTTAGGAAAGAGTCGCATAGTTTAACATTGAAAAGAGCCAAGCTGAAGTTGAGAAGGCTGCAATGACGGCGGACTACTTGGAGCTGCAGGATACCATTGAATGGAAGATGGATGACACCATCATGAATTTCTACTTCAACTCCCTGCTGCATCAGGGTAGCCTCAGCTATCAGTGCCCCAAGTTCCGACATACTCTTGCTATAGTTTAGGAAGAAGTTCTTGCCCGGTTTTTAGAATAAGAGGTTGTATAAACCAAGCAAGAGTTAGAGGACGCCTATCTCAACAAAGAGTTGTAGATGGCTTTGGTAGAGGGCTGAGAGATTATTCGAATTGAGAGAGAGTGGGAGTACGTCGATGCTATTGCAACTGCAACTGCTAAAGCACTATTAGAGCCTTTCAGTTTTGGGCCTGGTGACTCATTAAAGCAACATCATGATCAGTCAAGAACTATTCTAGGTTCAACCGATACTACTTTGTTGTCCGCCCCTACAACAGCTATTTCGAAAGCCTTGGTTGGTCCTAGAACTTTACCAAAGATCGTGTATCCATCTACAGATGGAGATGGTGGGGAGTATGAGCTTGAAATTCTCGATCACACTTTTGATGCAAGTAACCATCTTGTTTCTCCCGAGTTTGAAAATTTTCAGCTCACGTCGCAGGAACAAGATGAATTAAATGATTTCATTTTTGATCTTATTGGGCCGGCTTCTTTGCCTATCGAACTGCCAATTTCTTCCGTCCCGGGGCCTTCTACTTTTTTGAATGCTTCAACGCTTCTTTCTGTAGCTGCTTCGATCACCACGCCTATGTCTGGCTAACAACTAGGGCTGAAATCCAAGAAGATTGCTGCACTGCATGGCCTGGACGACCCTTTCATGCCTCTAAAGGGCGATTTAGCAACAGTTGACACTCGAGAGCAGACAGAGCAAGCTATCCAAATAATTAAAAACTGAATAGAGGATGGTAGCGTCAAGAGGGAAAAGATTGAGGAGAGAAAGTCTTCGAGGAGCTCTCGCAAATCCCGAAAGTGCATGACCAAGAGGGATTCTTTCGAGGAGGTCGAAGAGCAAGAAGGTGGCATAGGCACAATGGAAATAATTGATACCTCTGGTAGCGATACGAATCTTAGTGGTAATGCTGAGAGGAAGAAGAAACTTCCTACCAAAGGTGGGAAGGGAAGTGGTGGCAAGAAACATTGACAGTCAAGTGCAGTCGTGCCAAATATTGGAACATTCTGATTTGTCTGACATGTATTATGTACAAGCGTAGAGTCTGCACTTATTACTTTGTGGTCGTGGCATATGTACTTTTTTTATTAGCCGATATTGTGTGGGTACAGCCCCCACATTTTGACTTTGTATAGAAAATGGTATAAGGAATGAAAAGATAATGTTTCTATTGTCATCTCTTCTATGTTCTTCCTTATTTATCATGTACTTAGCTTGTTTTTATACTGCTTATGTGTGCACATGGCATGATTGATTGTTCTGTAATTTCTATAATTCACATTGTCGTGCCGTGTTTTGCGGTATATAATGCCTTATTTCCATGATTTCACACATTATATATGCATTTTTTAACTTTATAACTAGATTTGTTGTGATTGTTAAAGTTCATTATTTGGAGAAATGGGCTTGTGGAGTAGTTTTCCTTTCAACTAAATGTCGGTATGTGTGTCCCGCCACTTTACAGGGCTATTTTCTATGAATACTTGACAAATGGCCAGTTGATCCGAGTGACTCCTCGAATGTCTATAACCGAATCTACTTTGCGGTTCCTATCTGCGGGAACTTGTGATTTAGGCATCTCGATTCTAGAGATTTTACCGGTCAACGATCAGAATTCTTTACCGATTTCTAGTTGTGCGATATTGCTGGATTCATTTCAATTAATTTTAATAGTGGTAGTGGATTCTTTTTAGTTCAGCAATAGATGAGTTTCTCGGTGTTGTCAAGAACACTAGTACTTACAAGATCTTAATGGTTTACTGATGGTTCCGGAGTAACATTAAGTAGCGCCTGCGTTGAATGCGCGGCTTACAAAATGCGCATCTTACGAAATGCGTAGCTTTTAAGAGTGCACAGCTTATGAAATGCATGGCTTTAGTAATTATACTTACATGGGAGTTATTCCAAAACCCAAGAGGCAGTGTTGGGCTTATGAAATGCGCGACTTTGATTTAGGCCTTCCTTGTGTTGTTGGAGCAACACTAGTTCTTAGAAGACAGGGATTGAGTTCCATCGATCCAACGGTTTGAGTTGATTTTCTTCCGCCGACTCATGGGTAGATGGGGCGTACCTGAGCATGGTTCCACTATCTCAAGCAGCGATTGGATGGTTTTGAGTTGATTTGACCCCATCGATTAAGCAGGTTACTTTTATGAACACAGTTTATTGATTCAAAAAGCAAAGCAATTTTATTAATAAAATTTGGGCAATTTCTATCTATTTACAATGCTTCGGTATTTCGAGATGGCTTATTTATGGGAAATAGAAAATACATAAGAAAGTTTTAGATAAAGTAACGATGCAGCGATTCGTTGTTCCGAACTCGGGGAATTTGGGTTCCATCAATGGTTGTTAGCTTGAATGTGCCATCCCCTAGCTTATGGCTGATCGCGTAGGGCCCTTCCAAGTTCGGTCCGAATTTTCTTAGTACATGATAGACCTATTTGAGAATAAGGTCTCCCACTTCAAAAGTGCGATTATGGAATATGGAGTTGAAATATCATGCACCCTTTTCAGGTGAGCAGCAGTCCTTAACGCGGTTTCTTCCATCTTCTCATCGACCATATCGAGTGACTCGAGTAGGAGCTCATCGTTTTGCCTTTGATTGAAGTTTTGCCTTCGATGAGAGGGGACTTCAAGCTCGACTGGGATCATTGCTTTGAACCATATGCCAAGGCGAACGGGGAGTGCTCGGTTGCAGATTTGTGCGTTGTCTTGTAGGCCCATAGCGCAAGTGGAAGTTCATCAACCCAATTTCCCATAGCTTTAGTTAACCAATTTTTTATGGTGGACTTAATGATCTTGTTCACTGCTTCCACTTACCCGTTTGCCTGCGGATGTGCAATAGAAAAAAAGCTTTTCTTAATTTGGAAGCATTTGCAAAAGTCTTTGAACTTCACATATACGAATTGAGTCCCGTTATCCGTGGTGATTTTTTTGTGAAACTCCAAACCTGAAAATAATGTTTTTAGTGAAAAAATTAATAATTTTATATGTGGTAATAGTAGCCAGCGGTTCCGCTTTGGCCTATTTGGTGAAATAGTCAACAACAACAATAGCGTATTTAACTACTCCATTAGCCATTGGCAATGCACCAATCAGACCGATTCCCCATATCACGAATGGCCATGGACTGAGCATCTGTGTCAGTTGTCGAAGGAGTTCTTTTGATCTTGCCGAGTCTTTGACATTGATCGCATCGTCTAGCATAATCTTCTGCATCATAATTAACTATTAGGAAAAAAATACCCATATCAAAGGACTCTCTTTACGAAGGTTTCCCCCCAGTATGATCTTCGCAGTCATCTTCATGAACTTCCCTGAGGATTCTTCGGGCTTCGTCGTTGGTCACACACCTTAGCAAGGGAGTAGAGAATCACCTTTGGTAGAGCATCCCAACTAGTACTACAAACCGTGTCCGGAAGAGTTTTCTTCGTTTATTCTTGTTTGCAGAGAGTGTTCCTCTGAATAGGTAGTCCTTGATCGGTGTCATCCACATTTATGGTTCCTCGGTTGTCTCAAATTCTAGTTGATATCTATCTCGCTTATGCTTCAAGCGGTTAGAGTTTCGACTGGGACTAATCTAAGGACTGAGCGTCTTCGGTACTGGCCAGTTTGGCTAGGTGGTCTGCCTTCATGTTTTGTTCCATAGGGATATAAGTTATGGTGTAATGCTCCTCGGGATATGATTTATGATTAAATGTTCGATGTCATTCAGTAGTTCCTGCACTTTAAATAGATACGAGGCAAGTTTCTCTCCCCGAGCTTGGTATTCGCCTTTCATTTGGCATACGACTAGTTGGTAGTCTCTATAGATGTGTACGGACTTTATCCCAAGTTCCTTCACAAGTTTCTGCCCAGCTATCAATGCTTCGTATTCTACTTCGTTATTTGTTGCCGGGAATTCTAAATGTAAGGCATAGCAAACAGATCGTCCTTCGGGAGTTCCGAGCACTTCTCCTGCCCCCGAGCAGAAGTTGTTAGATGCACCATCGACGAACAACTTCCAACTTGTCTCCACTTCTGGAGTAATTTCTTCTTCATTATCTCATATCATAGACTTGAAAATGAAGTCTGCCAGCGTCTACCCATTGATCGCCTTTCAGGGTTGGTATGTGATTTCATACTGACTTAATTCGATGTTCCATTTGATAAGCCGTCCAGAGGTCTTGTGGCGGCATAACACTTGCTTCAAGGGTTGATCTGTTAGCATTTTGATCGGGTGCGCCTGAATGTACGGTCGTAACTTTCTAGATGCGATCAAGAGGTAGTATGTTAGTTTTTCCAATTTCGGATAGTTCTTCTCGGCTCCAGTGAATCATATACTAATGTAATATATGGGTCGTTGGACCTTTGCTTCATCTCGTATGAGTGTGGCACTTAATGAATAGGGCAAGAATACTAAGTAGATAAATAAGTCTTCTCCGTCCATCGGCTTGGATAGGATTGGCGGGGTTTCCATATATCATAGCATCTCTTCGAACGCAGTTTGACAAGCTTCATTCCATTCAAAGTTCATATTTCTTATTTCCCTTCTTTAGTGCGTCAAAGAATGGTATACATTTGTTGGTTTCTTTTGAGATGAACTAGCTTAGTGCTACAACTTTTCCATTTGAGATTTGTAACGCCTTCTTGTTCCTCGGGTCCTCGATTTCCCGTAAAGTGGTAATTTGTTTAGGATTTTCTTCGATGCCTCTAGCGCTTACAATGAATCCCAAGAACTTTCCAGAAGCTATGCTGTAGTGACATTTAAGTGGATAGAGTTTCATTCCATACTTTTGGAATATTTCAAAAATTTCGGCGAGGTTATCCACGTGATTTGAAGCTATGGTAATTTGACCAACATATCATCTACATAATCTTCCATAGTCTTCCTGATCTAATGTTCGAACATGGCATTCACTTGTCGTTGGTAGGTTGCCTCATCATTCTTTAAGCCAAATGGCATCACTTTGTCGTTGTATAATCCTAGATCATTAATGAAACTGGTATTTTCCCGGTCAAGTTCATGCATCATGATCTAATTGTACCCTAAGTAAGCATCCATAAATGATAGTATAGTAGTTCATGTCCAGTCGTCCCATCCATAAGTTGGTCAATTCTAGGTAGAAGAAAGTTATCTTTTGGGCAAGCTTTGTTTAGGTCCAAATTGTCGATACAATTTCGCCCTTTTCCATTGGAATTCTTGAATCAGATCGGGTTGGATACCCGTTCGGGATAGGTTGCATCCTGGATAAAACCATTCGCTATCAGCTTATCCACTTCTACTCTCTGCATTTTGGACTGTTCAGGTCCTAGGCTGCGTCTCTTCTGCTTCACTAGTGTATACTTGGGATCAATATTAAGTGCATGGCATGCAATCTCCAGCGAAACTCCTTACATATCGGAATGTGTCTAAGTGAGTACATCCAGGTTGGCATGAAGAAATTTGATGAGTTTCAATCGCATCTTGTTTCAAAGACATGATCCGATTTTTAGGACCCATGTTGGGTCGTCCATATTGACTGGGACAAACATCGTCAATTCTTTCGATGCTACCCATTCCTCCCCTGATCTCTTCTTTCTAGGTTCCAAAGCATTGTCGAATCATCTATGGTCCATAAGCCAAGGGCAGCTCTATAGTTGCTATTCGGTAGGTTCACGGATGTGGAGAGTCCTCCCCTCACATTCTTCCCCTTTTTTTTCTTCTAAACTCGTGTAGTTATGCATTGTAGTATTCTTTAGTGGCACTTTGGTCTCCTCTGATCACCCAACTCCATTCTCTGTTGGAGATTTCATGGTTAGACTTCACTGAGCTAAAGAAATCCTAAAATCTGCGAAAGCAGGTCAACCCAAGAAAGCATTGTACGTAGATATTTCATCTATAATCACAAAGGTTTGGATGAGGATGACTCTGTGGTCACCTTCTCCAAGTTCTATAGGTAAATCGATTGTTCCGACAGGTTGCTTAGGTTCATCAATGAATCCCTAGATCTTTGTTTGGCAAGCGGATACGTCTTTCATATTGATCTTCATCTGGTCAAACGTGTGTTTGAAAAGGATATTCACAGAACTGCCACTATCCACCAATACTCATCGGACCACGGCTGGTCTGATTCTCATCATCACGAGCATGGGATTGAGGGTTGGTGCTTTTATTCCTTCAGAGTCTCGATTTTGGAATATTATGTCATTATTCATGGTTCTCTGTTACTTGGCAGGAGTTCCATCTTCGATCATGAAACACGAATCTTTTGGAGCATGTTCCAGTGAGCTTACATATCACTCCATTTCTCCTCAACTCCTCTACGAAGGATGAGGGCCTCTAGATATTGTTCCGATTGTTAATCTTTGGTCGATTTGTCTGGATCCTTCTTCACTGTTTCCAGCTTGGTTTCCCCGGTCTCTAGGAGCTTGGGGTTCTGCAGGTTGATCGGGATTTTGCGACATCCTTATATCTAATAAAGCTTGTTTTCTCGAATCATCTCTTTGATAAAGTTCTTTAAGTGACAGCACTCATTCATGTTGTGACCGTGTGTTTCATGGAAGCAGCAATATTTCTCAGAATGTTTTTGCTGTTCAGTTGCATTCTTTTTAGGCGACTTCTTGTACTCCTCCATCCCTTGTGTCGTAAGGTAGATATTCTCTGGAGTATCACTGAGCGGGTAAAGCCTTCGAGCCTTAAGCCTTTAAGTCATTTGATACCTCCATTTCTCTTGTTGGAATTTTGGTTCTTCCTTTTCTAGTTCCCATCCTCCCCTGCGTTTCCAGTAGCGATCGCGGAGGTATTTGCACCTTGGTTAGCTACCATATTGTTCTGTCGACGTTGGTTGGTTGTAAGTTAGCAGCTTTTCCTTTTAGCTCCCCTCTTTTCCAATCTCAAGTGCTGGCTTGCCTTTCGGTTAAAGTCCATCCTAGTGGTAGGTTGTTTCATTTCAATCCATTTTTCAAATTCAGTGCCGGGATGGATAGCATGGACCAGGGCTATGAAGACGATATCTTCATTTGGGTTACTTACCTCACTCACCGTGGTGTTGAAATGACTCAAGAAGGATTTCAAAAATTCATTCCATCCCTGGAATAGGCCAGATAAGGACATCGCATCTTTTGGTTGTGCCATGTGAAGCCTAAATTGGTCAAGCAATTTTGTTGCTAATTCTTTGAAAGTAGAAATGGATTTTGGCCGGAGCCTCGTAAACCATATGAAAGCAATTCTCTCTGAGAAGATTGGAAAACATCTACATTGATTAGCATTCAAAGCACTTTCTCCATTCACGTACCAACTATAATTGTACAAATGAGGTTTCGGGTCTCTAGTTCCATCGCACGACGGAATAGTCGGCATATGAACCTTTTTGGATACCGTTCATTTGGAATGTCATCTGTGAAGGAAGTCCAGCAGGGAGAAGATCTCCATTCATCATCTCTTCTATTCTTACTTTCCTCCATTAGGAACTTGATCATGTCTATGGTACATGCCTCTGATATCTTATAGTCTACGGGTTGGTTGTTAGTGACTACACCAAGTGTTTGATTTTGAAAATGATCTTGGTAAGTGGGCTAATGCCTAGGCTCTTATGTCTTAGGGAGAGCCACTCCCTTGGAGTTTTGTTGGCTTATAGTTGGTCGAGTGGGGGCAGTTTGGACCTCTCTACCAGTATCGAGTGTATTAGTGTTTTCTTTCAACTCATCGTTGTCAAGTTGTTCACCATCTTCTGAGTCGGAGAGATCCACTACTATATCTTCCCAAGGGGTTTTCATCCCCGGATTCAAGTTTATGGCGGACTGCTTTGTACTTTGTGGAGTGCTTGCGCTTCCTTCTATAGTCATTGATTCCTGCAGCTGCACCTGCTGCTCCTTTTTGCTTATGCCTTCCGTTTCTTCTATTTAGGCCAAATATAGAAGAATTTTCCTGCTCCATGGCAGCCGCAGGTTCTGTCATGGTTCTTGGAGCGACTAGTGATTGCAAGGTCAAGTGGGCATCTAATTTGTCCATAAGTGTTCTTTGACCGTTCTCCATCTTTTGATTGATTTCATCAACCATCTTATTCAATTCACCTCTAGTAACAACTTCATGCTGGATAGAAGATCCCAGCGTGTGATCTCCCGTGTTGGCTCTAGAATTTGCTCCAATTAATGGATTGTAGGCATCGTTGACCTCAACTTGCTTGGAATTGGTTCCTTATCCAACTATTATAGCTCATACAGATCTTTCGAAAGCGGTTCTCTTTCTTCCTGATGCCATTGATTTTCAACGGTAAATCTTCTAAGCAAAGTTTAAGGATCTAACTTCTGAATCTGTCTGATCCAAAGTAGATAGCTAGATCTAAGCCTGAGTTCTACTCCTAATGAAAGCACCAAAATATTAATACAAAAAATGGATCGACACCATGGATTGAGTGTGAAAGCACTAGCCCTGTTTATCAAGGCAAATAAAATAGAAAAAGCAATTGTGGATCATAGAAAAAGTAAAGGAACAAGAATATTTTTATATTAGTTTGGCTGCTAATGAAGCCTACATCCACGTTATAACTTTTTATTAACTAATTGTTGTTACAAGTGGAATCAGGTTACAATATGATTGAATCTTCTAAGTTAGTTCAAGTCACAAGTGTAAGAGTTTGTTGGAGAATCACAGTGAACCCTTAGATGACTAATTTTGTTGTGAGGAGAAGAGTGAAGAATAATTTATGTAGAGTCCCGGCAGCTAGTCTAGAAGATCCTTTTTTGTGTTGTAGATAGGTAAGTATTTATAGGGATTGGAGAGTATTGGGCCAGGCGGCTTTGCCAGGAGCCTATACTGGATGATACGAAGACGCTCCAAAAATTTCACAGTGAACCGACTTATCCTAATGGATCGCTAGCGATCTATGTAGTTTAAGTATTTTTGGATTGCTTCACCTGGATTACGCTCTTTCCCCTGTGATGATTCTCTCCTTGTAATATCATAACTAGTTGTCTTATTTTGATAGAGATTCATGCACAGGTTGCATTGAATTATGACTGGAATCATATGAATGCTCACTTTTTGAACTAGCTTGCTTGGAATATCATGAATCTGGGCAGATATCCTTAAAAAAGGTATTGGTCCATGATGAAAGAAGTTTGGAGGATCCATGGGCAATCCATATGGACCGCTAGCAATCCATAGGTGATGGATCGCTGGCGATCCATCTCTTTAGCTTATTTTTGCATCATTCGTCTTGGGTCTTTCTTAGCTTCTTCTTCTGGCCCTTTTTGTTGATTCTTGAGTTGTTTCGACTCTATGTGGTTGTTCTAGCTCCATTGAATTCTATTGGGTTAAAAATCCGGTTAACACACACTAAGACCGGAATCGTTGGATGCGTGCGAAGAAAAATATGAATCAAACATTCTTTTATCTGCATTAGAAAGGTTCTCTATATAAACATATGAGGAAGCACTTAAAAGCATCATAAATTGTTTAGGGATCACAAATATTTTACTAAAGGGAGGCAAACTAATATTTTTGGAGATATTCCCCATAAAATTAAAACACATAGCATTCAACTTTTGTGTCATCAAATAATTTCACCCTATAACATTCGTAATATAAACTTGTAAAATTTGTAAACATCTCCATGACATCTCTCATATATAATTGGCAGCTAAAAAGAAAAATGTTATATACAATGTCTTAAGTTCGCGTCCTGTGATTGACTTTGAAAATGTAAAATAATAATATAATTAAAAATGATATTTATCAACATGCAGGAAAGTTTTTATTTTTATTGGACGCGTGTGAAAAAGTAAATGACTTGTTCTCAATTTTGAATATATAATTATGTCGGGACATAAGTATTATCGTACATGCGAGAAAAAGTGGAAATAAATTATTACATTGATAAATTAAACATAAATGGTGTATAATTATATGTAATAGCTAAGAAATGACCTTCACGTTCATTAGTTAAAGATCCATTTTTCTATTTGACTTAAAACACCTTATGTTAATACACACACACACACACATATATATATATAAAGAGTCAACTGCAAAATAGGGTTTTAAATTGTGTCTACATTTCAAATGAATATGTATTGATAAGCATTGTCTGCTATTACTAGCAACATCACAATTGTACCTAGTAATGAATTTTCATATTCAAGATTAAGTTATTCCAAAAATTCTCATCAAATTGCCTTCATTTTCATCTTTACCTTGACTATATAAAAGCTATAATAACAAAAATTTGCTAAATCCGAGTAGCTTATCCAAGTTCATCAACAAACTCTAATTCCTTCTTTATTTAGTCTTTCTCCTAACTAACATAACTAATTTTCAATCCGAGTATCGGAATGGCACCGTATGAAGCCCTAGATGGAAGACTGTGCAAGTCACCAGCATGTTGGGTTGAGACGGGAGATAGATTAGTTCTTGGGCCGGACATGATCCAAGAGGCTCAGAGAAAGCTGCAGTGATTAAGAAAATAACAAAAGAGGCCGAAGATCGGCAAATGAGTTATGGGGATAAGAGGAGAAGGTATTTGGAATTTACGATTGGAGACTTGGTATTCATAAAGATTTCACCTATAAGAGGAGCGGTTAGATTTAGGAAAGTTGGGAAGTAAGCTCCAAGGCATGTTAGACCCTTCCGTATTCTTGAGAGAATCAAATCGCTTGCTTATAAGGTCGAGTTGCTAGAGAGATTGGCTGTAGTTCATAATGTGTTCCACGTGTCTCATTTGCAAAAATATATTCATGACCCATCTTTGATTGTGGAACAATCGATTTAAGAGGAATTAGAAATAGAATCAAACCTGACAATGGTTAGAGTTCCGATGTATGTTGTGGATCAGGATGAAAAGAGGTTACGTAACAAGGTGGTGCAACTAGTAAGATTCAGCGGAGCGAGGATCCTAGAGACTACACTTGGGAGACGATGAATCATATGAGAGAAGCCTATCCTAAGTTGATGTTAGGATAGTTAGTTGATTGTTTGCTGTACATAGTGTGTATCTTTGTTTGTTATGAATGGCTTAATGTGTTTATGATATAAATATGTAGTTTTTTCATGATTTAGATTATCTCCTTGATTACTAATTTCAGGACAAAAATTTTTCAAGAGAGAAAGAGTGTAACGACCCAGAAATAATCGCTATTTAAATGATATTAAATTATATTTTAAATAATTAATAAATGGCTTTTTATTAACAAATAAAACTATTTTAAATAATAACTAATGATAATAAATTCACTTTCAAAATTTGATTACCAAAATATATAGTTCATAAAGAAATAGAAAATGTGACCGGAGATTATTTTTCAATGTATCAAATTTTCATTAGTTTAAATTTACTCAAAAGGTCATAACATTATTGTAAACATTTATGCAAACAACAAACCATTTAAACATATGTACATGTATACATATATTCATGTACATGTTTCTTCTTAAGAGTGTGTGTGTGTATATAAGAAAAAAGCAAGATATTTATAAAGGAATATATATATATACATATATTTGTGTGTGTTTAAAATGCGCCTTTTTCAATATAAGTACATATGACATGGTATGGATAGCTAAAAGTAAGGAGGAAGTCAAATGGACGGTTTTGAAGGGGAGGGGGAGGTATATATATATATGCATGCATAATTATATTTAAATATAAATCACTTATTATTATTTTAATCAAATCCTAAGCCTATATATACCTCTTTATCTTTATGTTTTTCATTTTACAAACCTCCTTCTTTATTTCAAAATCCTAAGAACTTAAGAAAACTTAGCCATGACCTCTTCTTCATAAATTCTAAAACAAGAAAAATCACTTCTTCTAGCTAAAATCTCCTCTTTTATTCACAAAATCACTTCAATATCTCATACAACACCTCCTCCTCCAAAATACAACACTCCATCCACCAAAACCCACCATGGATGAGCCAAAACGCATGATGGCCGAGCCTAAACATCACAAAGCTGAGCTATATTGGCCTAGGCCGAGCCAAATTCAAGTGTCCAAGCATTCAAAGTTTCATATTTGCAAAGTTTCTAAAGCATTTTTCAAGTTTCGACAGAAGTTCGTTTTAATTTAAAAAAGTTTCGGTGAGTAACACTTCTATTTCTTAAAAAGAAATTCACTTGATTTTTGATGAACTATATGTTGCGAAAATATGGAGATTGTTATGTTGAATTATCATGTCGTATTGATGGCATATGATGATATGTTTATGTTTGAACTTAGATTTGGTGATTGGTTTATATATGGATATGTTTGGATATGGATATGTGATATTGGGTATGATATTATGGTAGTATGTTTAAATGAATTGTTTTAACCTAAGGATCTCTTGTCCATGCTATTAAGTAGCTAAATGAACTAAAGTAGTTGTAATAAAACGATGACGTGTTTTATTGAAAGTAAGTCGACTTGTACTTATCACAAATACCGCATTTCGGGAATGTGATGAATACAAGGGGGTTCATTTTGATAAGTGGGTCATGATAATCTAAGCATATGGAACGTATGCATATATGTAAATCTTTACACCCTAACAGTGGGATAGTCCACTATAAACAACTTGGCCCTTTAAAATTGTCGAACATTCATACGTAGAGACCAAGATTGGATATTAGTTGTTATTTGAAAACTACTTCGAACTAACATAAACATTCGAATTTGAAATAGTAAAGGCAAGGTACAAGGTGAAGACTTTGAAGTGCAAGGGCTAGTTGCTACTAACCCTCAGGGTGATTTCAAAATGGGTGTAGTTGAAGTAGTCCCTTCGGTTCGTTCATCTCTTGAATGACTTTTATGGATGAATGCTAACATTGTGTCAACATTTGGAAGGCAATGTTAACATTCTTAGTGGCAATGCTATATTAAAAGTAAACGTAGCGTCAGGCCTCATCAACTGGAAATGACCAAAACAGGGTACGCAACAAGGCTATGTGGGTCGCTCCCATAAGGGTATGTTATCACCTAAGAATCAATTATTTGACCCATTTTTGTATGCTCCAGTACAATTGCTGAACTCGATCATGGTGGTGATGTATTTTGTACTACTAGTCAAGTGGTAGGCCAGTTCTATGTAGAAGGGGTACAAGACGTTATTGTCGGACCCCAGATGCATTTTACCTAGAGGTGCATCTTTAGAAGGTAGTTCCTTACCTAGTCGTATATGGAATCCATTCTTCAATAAGTGCCATATAGAATTAGTTATCCCTAAGTATGTTTAAATGTAAGATGCAAGCATTTCATTTATGTTCTATTTTAGTTAAAACCCTAGACATTATTTTAATATTGGATTTCTATATAAAGTGTTTTGGTTATCGTGAGGTAAAAACCCGTCTGTTTTTATATGCACCGTGGTCTTACAAGATACCATTGATTTTCAAATTATTTTATAAAAGTAAGAATTAAGTTGTTTGAGTTAACTCACATCAGATCAATGTCTGACTTGGAGTTTTATTTTCTTTTCCTAAAACTCTTGGGTACTCAAATTTGTATGAGTAGTCAAGTGATCCAGGTTTCTTATGGAAGCATTTTAAAGGAGCTGGGGAAGGTAGCTTCATCGTTAGCTAATTGTTATCTTATTCAGTTGTGTTGTATATGACCTATGTTTTTATATGGGCAGGTAGTTATAACTGTCCAGTTGAAATTGTAATGTAATAAACTCTGATTTATTAAATATTATGGAAATGACTATATAATATCCCATATTATCTATTATATGTTTTTATGATTCATGGTGAGAATATGTGATTGTGTAGTTTCTTCTTTTTTCTTCTACCCTTGATGGCCTGTCTTTCGGTGCAAGAAAGGAGTTCATTGCATTGTGGTATCAGATCTTAGGTTGAGCGAATACTTAGCCTTTAGGTTTGGGTCAACCGCGAGAGCGCGTATTTGTAATCTTTATTCGTATTCCTATATATACCTGATAGATATATCGGCTTTAATAGGTTTGATTAGTACCCTTCTATCAAGATTTATCTCACCCAAGTATTCTAAGATTATATTACTATGTCCAGGTGGTAAGACATGAGTGACAGAGGCAGATGAGGTACGGGAGCAGGTAGCACTACAACTGCAAATGTTGAAACCCCAAATCCTGAAGGAGTTCGAATTACCAAAGAGGCAGCACCAAAGCAGCTGATAGTGAATTTTGCAACCTTATGCAAGGATAACACTAAACTCGGTGGGAAACTATTTAAGGGGACTGAGTCTATCATGTAAGTGCAATATATGTTATGATCTTGCGAAAATATTTTTAAAGATCTTGGTTTATCCGATGAACAGAAAAGGTTCTTAACAACATGGCAATTGGAAGAGGGAGCAGCAGCTTGGTGGGACTCCTTTACTGCAAATGTTCCTGAGGAAAAATTATCATTGGTCCGATTTAAAGAATTTTTTAGGGACCAATTCTTGCCTAGCATAAAGGACCCAGATGTACTGCAACTTTATGGATTTGAAGCAAAGGGACATATCGGTAGCAGAATATGAAATGAATTTTAGTGAGCTATTTTTTTTGGATCGGTATTGATCAACACTCCATTAAAGAAGAATGAGATGTTTGTCTTGGGTATGAGTAGAGTTCCATAAGAGGATGACTTCTCATGTTAAAGGTAGTTTTGTGGATTTAGTTGATATAGCTCTGAGGTACGAGGCCTTGGAAAAGAAGAAGCGTACTCCAGTAGCACTAGCTGGTGAAAATACCAGTGGAGGTGGTTCTAACAAGTGGAAGTTCAATCCGAATTGGAAGAATCAAGGAAAAGTAAAACAGGGAGAAGGTCAAGGAGACAAGTTCAGGAATATTAGTTGTTATATTTGCAAGCAGAGAGGCTATATTTCAAGGTCCTGTCCAAACCGTGAAGCTCATAAGCAACAAAGTGGACTCATCTCTCCGATGGTCCAGAATTCTCTTTGTTCCAATTATCATCAGCCAAGCCATATGATTAAGGACTGCCCACTCATGAAGAAGGTGCAGCAGTCCAAGGTGTACACCATTAAGAGTGAACCTTCTACTTCAACAAATGTGAAGGGAAAAGGCATCCTTTAAGGTACCTTATTCATTAATGGTATTTTGTTCAAGCATTATTTAATACCAGTGCCTCTCATAGTTTTATCTCTTACGAATCGGTAGATAAGTTTCATTTTATTTCTAGTATTGTTGAAAACCTTATGTATGTGCCTGACCCCATAGGTGGCATAATCCATTTAAATATGATTTGTGAGAATATGCAAATTTCCTACCCTTCTCATCACTTTTCTTGTGACCCGTATGTTTTAGACCTTAAAGGATTTAACATTATTTTGGGTATGGATTGGTTATTGAAATATGGAGCTGTTTTAGATTGTGCTAAAATGACTGTATCATTAGAAAATAAGTTGGGATGGATAGCTAAAGTACCATGTAAGGAACATGGTATTAATATGTGCAGTTTCTTGTATGCCCTGGAATCATCCCAGGATAAGTTAAGTTATGTAGAAGCTGTTAAGAATTTTCCCAATGTGCTTAAAGAAGTCAATAGTTCATCCCAACACTGGGAGATAGAGCTCCGTATTAATTTAGTCCTTGTAGCTAGACCTGTGGTTCAACCCAAGAGAAGGATGACCCCGAAAGAGTGGAATGAATTATAAACGTAAACCAATGACCTGTTAAGGAGAGGACTGATTATGCCCAGTCATTCGAGTTGATGGTTTGTTGTGGTGTTTGCAGCGAAGTCTGATGGATCTTTAAGGTTGTGCATGGACTATAGGGAGTTGAATAAATTAACCATTAGGAACAAGTATCCCTTACCCCACATCGATGATTTTTTGATCAACTTCATGGAGCTATGGTATTTTCTTAGATGGATCAAGTTATTGGATTCCATCGATTGAGGGTTGCTAAATATAGTATGACATTAACTGCTGTTAGAGGCCCTGATTGTTTCTTTGAATGGTTGGTTATGCCTTTTAGGCTAACCGGCATATTTTCTAGACCTCATGAACCATGTTTTCCAAGATGTTCTTAATAGGTTTGTGTTAGTTTTCATCGATGAAATCCTTATCTACACCAAATCCGAGGAGGAGCATAAATTTGGAAGTGGTGTTGGAGACATGAGGAGACATACCTTAAAGATGAAATTTTCTAAGTGCCATTTTGGAAATCGAAGTAAGATTTTTAGGACATATTGTGACGAAAGAAGGTATTTCGATGGATACAGTGAAGATGGAGGCTATTTAGAAATGGAAGCGACCACAGACTCCTATCGAGGTTAGCAGATTCTTAGGTTTGCCTGGATACTATGGGAGGTTTATTCAAGATTATTCCATGATTTCCTCTCATTTGACTAAGCTGACTAAGAAGGAGGAGAAGTTTGTATGGACCCCTAAGTGTGAAGAGGCATTTCTGGAATTAAAGAAGAGATTGATCAGTGCACCAGTTTTGGCTGTTCCAGATGGAAATAATGGGTTCACGGTTTACATGGATGCGTGTGGAGTGGGACTTGGTACTGTTTTGATGGAGCATAGTAGAGTGATTGCATACGCAAGTAGGTAGTTAAAGCCTCACGAAAAGAGCTATGCTACACATGATCTAGAGTTTCTAGCTGTTGTCTTTCAATTAGAAATGTGGAGACACTACTTTCTACGTAAGGATCCTTCTATTCCTCTTAGTTACTTTTTAATCTTTTGAGATTTTAGCAGTAAGTTTTTTTCTTTAATTAATTAGGTGAGAAATTCGAGCTCTTCACGGATCATAAATCCCTGAAGTATCTTTTTACTCAGAAGGATCTGAACCTAAGGAAAAAGAGGTGGTTAGAGTTTCTGGTGGCGTATGACTTGGATATTCTTTACATGCTGGGAACAACTAATGTGCTGTGGATGCCTTGAGCAGGAATGCTGTTTTGACTCCCTTGGAGGATTTCTCGACACTTCAGGAAAGGATTATGGGAAATCATAGGAAGGGTGAGATACTGGAAGGATCAATTCAAGAAGCCAAAGGAGATAAATGTTCAAATTTCAAGACGGATAGTCTAGGTGCTTTAAGGATAAACAGACGATTGTGTATCCCAGATGTGGATGGGATGAGGTAGGAGGTTTTGTCAGAATGCTACAATTCTAAGTTAAGCATTTATCCAGGAGATTATAATATTTATAAGGACATGAAAAGAGTATTTTAGTGGCCGAGAATAAAGAAAGACATTTCCATTTATGTTAGCAGGTGTTCGTGCTGTCAGCAAATCAAAGGAGATCATCAGAAGGCAGCTGGATTATTGCAACCCTTAGAAATATCTAATTGGAAAGAGGAAATGATGTTAATGGATTTTATCGATGGTTTCCCAAGAACCATAAAAGGAAATGAAGTAGTGTGGGTTATCGTTGATCTTCTAACGAAGAGCGCATATTTTATTCCAGTAAAATCAACGAGGACCGCTGCTTCTTTAGCTGAAATTTTTATGAGAGAGAGAGACAATCAAGTTGCATGGGGTTCCTGTGAGTATAGTAAGTGATTGAGACTCTATATTTACTAGCCAATTTTGGGAAGCATTGCAAACAACCCTTGGAATGAAGTTGAGCTCAAGTACAGCATATCACCATAAACCGATGGACAAACAAAACGGGTGAATCAGATTCTAGATGATCTCTTGAAGGCTTGTATTCTAGATTTTGGTGGATCATAGGAGGATCATTTGCATTTGGTTGAGTTCTTCTATAGCAATAGTTTTCAAGCAAGTATCGGAATGGCACCGTATGAAGCCCTATATGGAAGACCATGCAAGTCACCAGCATGTTTGGTTGAGAAAGGAGATAGATTAGTTACTGGGCCGGACATGATCCAAAAAGGCTCAGAGAAAGTTGTAGTGATTAAGAAAAGAATGAAAGAGGCCCAAGATCGCCAAAAGAGTTATGGGGTCAAGAGGCGAAGGGATTTGGAATTTACGGTTGGAGACTTGGTGTTCGTAAAGATTTCTCCTATAAGAGGAGTGGTTAGAATTAGGAAAGTTAGGAAGTAAGCTCCAAGGTATGTTGGACCCTTTCGTATCCTTGAGAGAATCGAATCACTTGCTTATAAGGTCGAGTTGCTAGAGAGATTGGTGGCAGTTCATAACGTGTTCCACGTTCCTCATTTGAGAAAATATATTCATGACCCATCTTTGATTGTGAAGCCATCGATTTAACAGGAATAAGAAATAGAATCGAACCTGACAGTGGTTAGACTTCCGATGTATGTTGTGGATTAGGATGAAAAGAGGTTGCGTAACAAGGTAGTGCGACTAGTTAAGATTCAGTGGAGCGAGGACCCTAGAGATTACACTTGGGAGACGGTGAATCGTAGGAGAGAAGCCTATCCTGAGTTGATGGAAGGATAGTTAGTTGATTGTTTGTTGTGCGTATGGTGTATGTTTGTTTGTTATGGATGCTTAGTACATGTCTTTGTATGTGTTTATGATATGAATATATAGTTTCTTCGTGGTTTAGATTATCTCCTTGATTGCTAATTTCGGGATGAAATTCTTTTAAGAGAGGAAGAGTGCAACGACCCAGAATTAATTGCTATTTAAATGATCTTTATTTATATTTTAAATAATTAATAAATGGATTTTTATTAACAAATAAAACTATTTTAAATAATAACTGATGATAATAAATTCGCTTCCAAAATTTGATTACCAAAATATATAGTTCATAGAGAAATAGCAAATGTGACCGGAGATTATTTTTCAGTATATCAAATTTTCACTAGTTAAAATTTACTCAAAAGGTCATAACACTATTGTAAACATTTATGCAAACTACAAACCATTTAAACATATGTACATGTATACATATATTCATGTATATGTTTCTTCTTAAGAGTATGTGTGTGTATAAGAAAAATAAAGATATTTATAAAGGAATATATATATATATATCTGTGTGTGTGTGTGTGTGTGTGTGTGCGTGTGTGTTTAAAATGCTACTTTATTACATATGACACGATATGAATAGCTGAAACTAAGGGGGGAAGTCAAATGGACGGTTTTGAAGGGGAGGGAGAGGTGTATATATGCATGCATATTTATATTTAAATATAAATAACTAATTATTATTTTAGTCAAATCCTAAGCCTATATATACCTCTTTATCTTTATGTTTTTCATTTTACAAACCTCCTTTTTTATTTCAAAATCCTAAGAACTTAAGAATACTTAGCCATAGCCTCCTCGTCATAAATTCTAAAACAAGAAAAATCACTTCTTTTGGCTAAAATCTCCTCTTTTATTCACAAAATCACTTCTACATCTCCTAAAACACCACCTCTTCCAAATTACAACTCCACCAAAACAAAACATGGCCAAGCCGAAACCCACGATGGCTGAGCCATATTAGCTTTGGCCGAGCCAAATTCAAGTGTCCAAGCATCCAAATATTCATATTTGAAATGTTTCTAAAGCATTTTTCAAGTTTCTGCAAAAGTTCATTTTAATTTAGAAACGTTTCGGAGAGTAAAACTTTTGTTTTGAAAAAATAAATTTTTATGGACTATACGTTGTGAAAATATGGTGATTGTTACGTTGAATTATCATGTCGTAATGATGGCATATGATGACATGTTTATGTTTGAACTTGGATTTGGTGATTGGTTGATATGTGGATATGTTTGGATATGGATATTTTATACTGGGCATGATATTATGGTATTATATTTACGAAACAAAACCATGTGTCTGTGATGTAAATGTTGTGAAGTTTGCACCTTGGAAAGTTGCACAGGACTTGAGATCCGATTTGAAAACAAAAGACCTTTTTCTACCTTTGGATTTTTGAAAATGTTTTTCCAAGTTTTCGCCTTTGTTTAAATATTTTAAGAATTTTCCATTTGTGTTTTCAAAGGCGTAGTAGCTAGAGTTAAGGTGAAGTTTTCACCTAGCAATCAATTCAAGTGAACTGCGCTCATAACGATAGTCGTTATGAACGCAGTTCGAAAAATATCGCGATTTCAAGTTTTTATGTGTTTTCTTTTGGATTGTTTTTATAAATTAATTTCAAATAATTAAGTAAGTCAAAAGTTTAAGTTTTAATTATTTAGTAATTTATTTAAATTAATTTATTGATTAGGGTAATTATTATTTAATTAATTAAGTAATTAGGTTAAGTAATTAGAGTTTAAGAATTATTAACTAAGTTAATTAATTTTAATCAAGTTTTAAATAATGATTAACTAAGATAAAAGAAAATTAAGTTTTATTTAATCAAGTTTATTTATTTTAATTAATTATTTAATTAGAGATAATAATTTAACTAATTATCATTTAATTAAAGGTTAATTATCCACTTAATTAGGGTTAATTTCTAAAATAAATGTTATTTAATTATAACATAGGTAATGTTTAATTATAGATAAAATTAGGATTATAAATGATTTGATTTTCATTTAATTAAGATTAATTAAGGTTTTAATTGAGTTTTAAACTTATGATTTAATCATGGGTTATTATTTTTAAACTTCATTTAAAACCCTATCGATTATTTATTTTTAACCAAGTTTCTCGTTTAAGTGAATTGTTTTA
This sequence comes from Allium cepa, assembly GCA_030765085.1. Classification (NCBI taxonomy): domain Eukaryota; kingdom Viridiplantae; phylum Streptophyta; class Magnoliopsida; order Asparagales; family Amaryllidaceae; genus Allium; species Allium cepa. Next base: position 851,685,119 of record CM060938.1, read on the forward strand.
ACCAAAGGATCTCTTGTCCACGCTTTTAAGTAGCGAAATGAATTAGTAGTTGTAATAGAATGATGGCGCGTTTTATTGAAAGTAAGTCGACTTGTATTTATCACAAATACCACACGTTGGGAATGTGATGAATACAATGGAGTAAATTTTGATAAGTTGGTCATGATGGTTTAAGCATATGGAACGTATGTCCATATTTAAATCTTTACACCCTGATAGTAGGATTGTCCACTATAAATAACTTGGCCCTTTAAAATTATCGAACTTTGGTTTGAAGAAATCGAGAACGGATATTAGTTGTTATCCGAAAACCACTTCGAACTAACATAAACGTTCGAATTGGAAATTGTAAAGGCAAGGTCCAAGGTAAGGACTGGCTAGTTGCTACTAACCCTAAGAGTGATTCCAAAATGGGTGTAGTGGAAATAGTACCTTCGGTTCGTCCATCTCCTGAATGACTTGTATTGATGAATGCTGACATTATGTCAATATCCGAAAGGCAATGTTAGCGTTCTAAGTGGAAATGCTATATTAACGGTAAACCTAGCCTCAGGCCTCATCTACCGAAAATGACCAAAACAGGATATGCAGAAGGGTTATGTTGGTTTCTCCCATGAGGGTATGTCATTACCGTATCTAGAATCGATTGTTTGACCTATTTTTATGCTTTAGTATGATTGCTGATCTCAACCGTGGTGGTGATGTATTGGGTACTACTAATCAAGTGATAGGCCAGTTCTATGTAGCAGGGGTGCAAGATGTTCTTGTTAGACACCAAGTGTATTTTACCTAGAGGTGCATCTTTAGAAGCTAGTTCCTTACCTAGTCATGTGTGGAATCCATTCTCCAATAAGTGCCGAGTGGTATTAGTTATGCCTAAATATGTTGTGTTCTATTTTACTTGAAAACCCTAGACATCATTATAATGTCATTGGATTTCTATATAAAGTGTTTTGTTTATCCTAAGGTAAAAACTCGTCCATGTTTATGTGCGTTGTGTTCCTATGAGATACCTTTGATTTTCAAATTGTTTTATAAAAGTAAGAATTAAGTTGTCTGAGTTTACTCACACCAGACCCATGTCTGACCCAGAGTTTTATTTTCTTTTTCTAAAACCATGGGTACTAAAATTTGTATGAGTAGTCAAGTGATCTAGGTTTCTTATGGACGAATTTTGAAGGAGCTAGAGCTGGTGGCTAATTGCTATCTTATTCCGCCGTGTTTTGTGTATGACCTATATTTTCTATGGGCAGGTCATTATAACTGTCCAATTGAAGTTGTAATGTAATGAACTCTAATGTATTAAATATTATGGAAATGATTATATAAGATCCTTTGTTACTTATTATATAATGTTCTGATTTGTAGTGATTCTATGACTGTGTAGTTTCTTTTGATCTTTCCTTTTCTTCTGCCCTTAATGGCTCATCTTTCGGTGCAAGAAAGGTGGTCATTAAAAAAGAACTCCACAACAAATAATGCTCAAGGAAGGTGGGTCAATTGGAGAGCATCTCAAAGATTTTCAGGCAATCGTGAACTAATTAGCAGCCATAAATTACAAGGTGGATGATGAGACACAAGCCTTGATGTTAATGAGTTCATTACCGGAGAGTAGGGAAACACCTATGGTTGCATTAAAAAACTCAAATTCGGATGGAGATCTATTAATGGGATCGGTGGTTAGTAGCCTGCTTAATGAGGAGATTCAGAGGGTGAATCTAACAGAAGAAAAAGGTAAGGAGAAAGAGGAAATTGGAAATAAGAGGTGCATCTTGCAAGGAGAGGTAACCGATCAAACATGGAAAGATGACCAAGTAGATCAAACATGGAGAGGGATTTCATCTGCTATTAATGTGAAAAAGTTGGTCAACAATTTAGATTTTGCAACAAGATTAAAAAGGACAAAGAAAGAATGAAAGCATTGGAGGAAGACAAAGGAAGGTTTGATGAAGGCAATGATGATGAGGTTAATTTTTGTATTAGTAATGACATTCTCTATATTGGTGGGAGAAAAAGAGATGAGTGAGTACTTGATTCAAGTGCATGCTTCCACTTATGCAATCAAAAGGAAGCATTTATCGATTATAAAGAGCAAGATGCTATGGTAGAATCTACTTATGGTGGTGACTTGCATGTTAAGAGAATAGGTTCAATTAGGATGAAGAAGCATGATGGAAGGGCGTTGAAACTTACAATAGTTGGGCACATTACATAAATTACAATGAACCTTGCTACTGTAGTTGGAGGTAAAAGGCTGCAATATTTTGAATTAGGGTGGAGTTATAATGTTTGAAAAGGTAATAGGGAGGTGCTGCATGAAAAATGAGAAAGCAATAATGTATACAAGTTGCTTGGGAAAACCATGGAGAATGAAAGAACTTCTTAAAGTGGTGGTGGAGAGGCAAATTTGCCAAAATCAAGGTGGAGCTAGTAATGGAAAGCCGTAAAGACCGCATGAAGGCCATTGTGGTATTACAAGCAGTTCTGATTTATTGATGATATGCATATTTAATTGGGAGCATGCATAATTAGGTGGTTTAAACGTTAGTCAATTTTGGAAGGGTGACATTTGTTTCCATGGTAATATTGGAGATTTTTCGGAGTTTGAGGTTCTAAGAAGAGCTTGGATGACATTTATGGAATATCATATCAAGGTAGAGATTGTTAGATTTTGGTGACACAATTTTCCATATTTAAGTAGATTTTGAAGATATTTGAGGTTCTGTAGAATTATGACTCAAATTCATTGCTTATTTTATAGTTTTTGTAGATTTTAGAGAGTAATTAATTGTACCTTTTAGAGATTTTATGGATTTGATAGAGTGATTAGTTGCATCTTTTATTGCATTAGAGAAGACAACAAATTATCTACATGAGAAAGATTTATGAAAGTATTCATCAACTTCTTAAAGAATATATTTTGTCGACTATATTATAAATAGACATATATAGAGTTCACTAGGTGTATGTGGAAAAAGTTTATTTTTCTAGTGTTATGGAAATTAAGATATCTTCTCAATTTTTATGCATTTTGTAATCTTTTGGTGAATTAATGAAGGTTTTTTGTTTGGAGGAATTTGTGTGTTTTTTTTCTTCACTTCTTATCTCTTCTAAAATCTAATTGTGTAGGGACCATAGAAAAATCCCTAATAATCTAGAAATTAAAAATATTTCAAGTCTGGAAATCAAACTATACTTTAAAACATAAGCAACTAAATTATAGTTTATACCCTTCAATGAAATATACTGTGCAACAAACTACATAGTTGCATTATCATCATTAATAAGCTAGATAATCCAAATTAAAAACAACTTTCAGACTTCTATTTTAAAAAAATTGAAATTTAACTAATATACCTATCATTATTTTCATTCGGTAATAACAAACACCATGAAAGTTTGTAACATGCACAAATTAATCAAGACATCAAATATAGTCTATGAACATGATTAACTATGACTGCTTATTAAGTTTCTAATGATGGAACTAACCAAAATACGACTTTTTAACCCATGCATTACTTACATTCTGCATTGCATTTCATATTTCAAAACTCTAAATACACTATTCAAATAAAAGTATAGCCTATATTTCCACACATCAAAAAACTACGAAGCAAAGCAAGCATTTTGTTTTCCTAACATAACAACTAGAAGAGTGATAGGCACTTGTTCGATACAAATCCTACTAAAAAAGCAATATAAATGGAAATCAGAGAAAATGTTTATTGAATGAAAAAGAAAAGGAAAATTATAGAATAGTTTCATGTTCACTATGAAAAAATCGACCAAATCTAGGTAATTCATGTTTATGCCTCTTTCATCATCAACTAATTGCGCACTTTCCTATCCATATTTTCTCTTGATATCTAAAAAGCATGAATCAACTCAAAATCAAAATTTAGAGTGAAATTGATCGAAATTAATCGTCTTAAAAAAAGAACCCGTACCAAAATCGTCATAAGTTGGTAGAGGTTATTTTCCAACCTTTTATGGTTTAGTAAAACGTGGAAAGTTTTACATGAAATCATATATATGCCCTCCTTAAAGCTAATATTTTCTGGGACGGACATGTAATTTCCAAAGCTTCAAATCGACTTAACCTTATTATATATAGACCAGTACTTTAGGTTAGTTCATTGGACGTGTGTAAAGAAAACTGAGAGAAAAATTATTTATTTTGACATAATAGTCATATGCATAAATAGTACTTGACATAAATAAATATGCAAGCTAACTATTTTTATTGTGACATAATATGAACATACAAGTACAAAACTCATTGGTGTATTTTGGAGCATCAATTTGATTTTTTTGTTAATAGTGAATGAGAAAAATATGTTGTGTAGATTTACACTCATAAGCCCGATATAAAAGCATTTTTAAGGGATAATTCTTTATGCAAACTCATAGAGCTATTATGAACACACTGTTGTACCAACAAAACCAATAAACACACTATACCATTGCATTATTAGATAATAGAACAAATAAAAGAAGGAAATCATTATATAATAGGTAATTAATGATCTAAATAAATGTAATGGGACAAAAGTTGCTATCTATAGCGAGGACATCGTGATTGTAAACGTTGCTGCATAAATTGTGCAACTTGTGGATGAAAACGCATGTATTCATCTCTCGGCAGAATCACATAAAGGTGAATGTATCAATCCCAAGGCTAAACCTGTAATATTAATAATAAATATATTTCTTGTCAACCTTGTTATAAAGAACTATCTGGTAGTTTTAAAGAAGTTTCAGCCTGAAGTTTTAAGTCAATCTTTTTTCTATAGTTTAAAAAATCTAACAACCTCAATTGTGAAAGACATATGGTACCTGCAGTGAAACAAACGATGTATACATTAGCAACTTCATAATCAAGTACATGAAGACTATTGTCAAAAAGAAAATGTAGCTTAAATGAAAAAATATTCTAAGTTAATTAAGTTTGAAGCTTTGTCTTGGGCAAAGGGAAAAAAGCAACATTGAAATGATAATACACATACTGTCAGAATGATGATCATGCATACAACGCATAATTTATTACATGTATTTTTTATTTACTTCCTCCAGACAGATAATTAAAATAAGAAAAAATCATTTAATATATAATTTGTGTCCCATTTAATTTCTATCAACCAATACACCTACTTTCACCAAAATGATAATCGAAGAAAAAATCATATAAGCATATAAGTTGTTAGAATATTCCCAAAATAAAATGTTGAATAACGTTATATGGAAGCTAAACAAAATAAATGTGATGAACTATCTCCTTGACACTTCAAAATCGATGCTAATACGTCCACGGTATTCACGTGACCTAATTCCAAGTGGCTGGAAGCCTGATTATCGGGGTTAAAAATAAAGTAAAGGTAAAAGATAGAAATACAAATTCTTATATTGATCTAACTATACAGATAGATAGTAAATACAACCACTCTCACTAGGGTACATCAGAGTTATGGTATGAACTAAACAAGCCACGAACAGTTATAACTACCCGCTCCCACACATGTTGGTATAAACAACTAAACACTGCGAAATATAAAAAGATAGAAAGATATCCACATAAGATGCTCTAGCTCCATATTCCAAGAAATCCTTTCAGGTTGTTTCACCAAAATTCTCCTAACATGGTCCTGACTACTTGGCTATCTAGAAAAACAGGGCACCCAGAGTTTAAATGAAAAATAAAGTAAACTCCGGGTCAGTCCCGACCGCGTGAGAACTCAAAATACGATGTTTGAAAATAAAAAAGTATCACATAAGTCCACGCCGTACATAAACACGGAACGAGTTTTTACCTTATGATAACCGAATCTTTATTACATAAAATTAAGGGTTATTATCTTAAAATGAAATCTCTTTGAAAACTTTTACAAGTAAGCTTATTAATATTAGCCGAAATTGTTACATTAATTAAATTCCATCTACTAGGCACAAAGTGGGTTCTACAAACAAAATGTCAAGCATTTATTGAAGAATGGATTTCCATACAAATGACCAAGTGAAGGGGCTACCTTTCAGCTATACATCTCTAGAGGAATGTACCAAGGCTCAACTGATGGTCCTCTACCAACACAAGACCGACCTACCTCTTCCTAGATAGTACCGAATATGTCATCACCTCGATCGTTACCAACCTATCCAAGATGTCTCTTATCATACACCACAACAATTTAAACCTGAACATTATATCGGGTAGAAATATATCTAGAAGGGGATGATCGTACCTAATTGCTATGAACCATATAGCCTTGCCGCATGTACCATGTTTTGGCCATTTTCAGGAGTGAGACTTGTGGTAACGATTACCTTCGCATAGCACATCATCTTTCCTCTTTGAATGCTTCATTGTCATTCCATAATCACACAACTAATTTCAACAAACGTATAACTCTTGAGTTCGTACGTCTCAGGAAATAGTGTTAAGCTTAGTGAAGTAGCCTTCTCCACCACTAAGCAGATGATACATTTATAGAGATCAATTAATGTGATTTCAAAATGCAATGTCAGAAATTCATCCGTATAAGTCATTCAAGAATAGGGGCAAACCAAAGGCACTTCTCCCACTACATCCTTTTTGGGAATCCTCCCTAGGATCGATCGCGATTAGTCCTTGCAGTTCGAAAATTTTCATAACGGGCACTACTGCTAATATATGATATGATGAATTTTCCCAATGGTCTAGTGGCAAGTAGCCCCACATCATTAATATCTTCATCTTCAATAATCTTACCTTCAACATGTTTTACTTCAAAACGTAAATTGGTTCAAAGTGGTTTTTCGATAGAGATTTCTTAGCTTCGACCCCGGTCTCTCTGAAATCCAATCATTGATAAAAAATGATGTTTATAAGTAGATGATTGTTTTATGATTTACTCATTTCTTTATCAAAATATCATCGATATATATATATGTTAAAATATTCTTCTAGTAAACACAGAATCATTAAACTCACTTATCAAATCCTTTGATTATTTAAAACCCTTTTAAACCTCCCTTAAGTACAAAAGATTACTTCCATAAAATCCAAGTTATGTATATTCAAAAAATCATATCTTTTATATTTTGGAAAATTTTTGAACCGAGTAAACCATATTTACTATCCCATCCGTCGGGCCGGTCCGGGTAGCCAGGGAGAGCAGGAAACTGGTTTTTCAAACTCAAGTCTAGACACTATCTCTCTACCACTCACAAGGCTGTCAAGTTATTTGATTGACTCTAAATCATTTAACGTTTATTTAACCATTCCATAAATCCTTCAAATCACCTTTAAAATACTTTATAAATCATTCAAAAATCTTTATAAAAGATTTTGAATGGACGTTTAAAACTATATTTCCAAAGTTATACTAAAAAGTGCTATGAAAAAGTACCGCGGAAGTGTTTTTTAAGCTATATTAATCAAAACGAACCTTTTCATTTGGAAATTCATTTTTATTACTCAAATCATTTAAAAAAATTAATAGATTTTTAGAATTTACGTCATATTTTTAAACAAATTTAAAATATCATTTTCGAAGAAATCCTTTATGGATTCCGAACTGCAAAACCGCGATTTTTCCAAAAACTTATTTTGCTCATATTTCAAAATCTACTTATCGAAATATTGATAGTCTTTCTTTGTTTGAAAAATATGGATATAATAGTGTCGCAAATATACTTATTGAATGTGTATATAAATGTGTATATGTATGTTATATATCTCCACAACGTTGCACAACTTCTATGTGTTGTATCGTCACGAATCCCAATTTCGATTTCTGGTCATATTTTCACTTTTTAGTTAATACGCTTATATTTGTAAAAAAAAAACAAAAAAAAATTATTATCATTTTTAACTAATTAAAACGATCATATTTCATTTATAAAACCATAAGAATTAATATTAATAATTATTTACAATATTGTTATTATATCGATAAAGCGAAACAAATTTTTCTTATGATTTCAAATCAAGTATATATCTTTATAAAATTAATGATAAATTATTGCTCTATAAACTATTTAAAATGAGTTATCAAAATCATTATAATCATTATTTAATCATTTTAATCTCAAATTAATTTAAATAAATAAATTTATTAAAGTGATATATTTGCGAGTCATTACAGACTTCCCCCCTAAAAGAATTTCATCCTCGAAACTAAGGATAAGAAGAAGATGACTCGAAAAAAATTATATTAATAAAGTGATACATATGCATAAGATATAGCAAGTGACATCACCATAGGCCAGTGAGTACACTATATACAACTCTGTATTTATTCTAAACTCAGGATAGGCTTAACGCATTCTCTCTTTCTGTCTTCCATGAACAGTCTACTGCATCACCACTCCATTGGACTTTAATTAGTCTTATAACTTTCCTCCTTAATCGCTTCTCATCGCATCCACAATTCGCATAGGCTGCCTAATAACGGCCAAATTAGACTCAACTTCCAAATTTTCTTGGGTGGCTGTTTCTATAATCTGCTCTGGATCATGTACAAATTTTCTTAGTTGAGATATGTGAAAGACATCATGCACACCCGATAACCTTTTAGGTAATTCTACATGGTAACCTAATGGGCCGATCCGTTCGAGAATAGGATAGGTCTAATATACCGAGGGGCCAATTTTCCAATTCTCCTAAATCTCACAACTCCTCTCATTGGAGAAACCTTTAGGAATACATAATCTCATACCGAGAATTCCAAATTTCTACGCCTTCTATCCACATAACTCTTTTGCATGATCTGGCCTTCTCTTATCTTTTTTCTGATCATGTCAACCTTTTCCGAAGCTTCTCTAATTATATCAGAACCTAGTACCAAGTGATCTCCGGTCTCGATCCAACATACTAGGGATCTACATGGATGACCAAATAAAGCTTCATATGGGGTCATGCCAAAACTTTCCTGATAACTATTATTATAAGAGAATTCTACCAGATGAAGATAGCTTTCCCATGAACCTCCGAAATCTAAGATACAAGCTCTTAGAAGATCCTCCAACACCCGATTTAACCTTTTTGTTTTTCCATTGGTCTGGGGGTGATATGCGATGCTAATGTTTAGCTTTGTTCCCAAAGCTGTCTGTAGTGCATCCCAGAACTTAGTGGTAAAGATTGGGTCTCGATCATTGACTATGCTGCTTGGAGCACCATGCAATTGAACTATTTCTCTCATGTATATTTTTGCAAGGCTTGTAGCAGTTCATGTTGGCGTTACAGGGATAAAGTGCACGCTTTTGATTAGCCAATCTATGATGACCCAAATGCCTTCATTTTCCTTCCTAGTTCGAGGAAAGACATCAATGAAATCCATTGATATTTGATCCCACTTCCAGGCTAGAATCTCCAGTGGTTGAAGTAACCCTGTAATTTTATGTTTGTTTCTCTTGACTTTTTTACAATTTGTGCATCGGCTAATATAAATGGATATGTCCCTTTTCATACTTCTCCACCAAAATGTGCGCTTCATGTCTTTGTACACCTTTTAAACTCCCAGATGAAAGTTAAGTTTGGATTTATAGCATTCAGCTAACACTTCCTGCCTAAGATTTTCCACATCCTGAACAAAAATTTGCCCATTCAACCGCAAAACTCCACGTTATCTTCTTTAAAGCTTGAATTCACCCTTTGTTAATATCTTTAATAATCTCCTATAGGAATTTGTCTTCTTTTTGTTGTTGGTAATTATTTCTACATGAGTTAGAATTATACCAAATTAGAAATAACAGCATTCTTCCTATTCAACGCATCTGCAACTATGTTGGCTTTCCCGGGTGTATACAGAATCTCTAGATCATAAGATACGAGAAATTCTAGCCAACGTTGCTACCTCATGTTTAAATATTTCTTAGTGAAAAGATACTTGAAAAATTTGTGATCTGCGAAGAGCTCAAACTTTTCACCTATTTAAAGAGGGAATTTTATTTACTAAGGTAATTTCAAAGTTTAATTGAAATAAACTATGAAAAATTCTTACCCAGCAAATAATGCCTCCATAATTTTAATACAAACACCACGGCTAATAATTCTAAGTCGTGTGTTGCATAATTCTTCTCATGAGTATTTAACTACCTACTTACATAAGCAACCACCGTTCCTCCTAGTATCAGAACAACACCAACTCTTTCTCCACAAGCATCTGTATAAATGGTCAATCCACTAATTCCATTTATATTTACTAGAACTAGAGTGGCTATCAACCTCCTTTTAAGTTCCTGAAATGCTTCTTCACAGTTAGTAGTCCAGATAAATTTAGCATCCTTTACTGTCAACTTTGTTAGGTGATAGGCGATCTTTGAAGTCTTGGATGAATCTTCTGTAATATCTTTCCAAATCTAAGAAGTTACAACTTTAGGAGTTTGTGGTTACTTCCAATTTTGAACAGCTGCAACCTTTATAGGATCTACTGAAATCCCATTCCTTGACACTATATGTCCAAGAAACCTTATCTCCTTCTTCTAAAAATGGCATTTTAAGAATTTGTCTTTAAGCACATTATTCTTCAATATCTCTAACACAATTTATAGTTGCCTTTCATGTTCTTCTTCTGCCTTAGAATAGATATCATCGATAAAGACTAACAAAAATTTATTGAGTACATCTCTAAATACTAATCATAAGGTATACGAAATAAGCAGGTGCATTAGTCAGCCCAAAAGGCATAACCAACTACTCGAAGAAAGTTTCAGGCCTTTAAATACAGTTAAATAGATACATTCTTCGGCGATCCTTAGTTGATGGAATCTCATGGCTATATCCATTTTCGAGAATACCCAACCACCATGTAACTTATCAAACATGCCATCTATTTAGGGTAGGCGGTAATTGTTCTTAATCGTTTGCTTATTCAGATCTCGATGGTCTACACACAATCTTAAAGATCCATTTGACTAAGCAACAAAAACTAATACAGATCCCCAACTTGAACAACTAGGTCTTATCAATCCTTTCCTTAAGAGCTCCTGGGTTTGGTTATTTAGCTCATCCTTCTCGTTTGGAGCCATCCTTCGATCAAATTGTTTAATTAGCCTTGCACCAGAAATCAAGTCAATACGAAATTCGATTTCCTGATGTGGGGGTAAACTGTTTACTTCTTCAAAAACGTCCTAGAATTCTCTAACAATAGGTATCATCTCTAGTTCTTTCTTGGATGAATCTAAGGCTTAAAGAAAACTATCACTCCTTGGACTAGGATCTTCACAAGATAATTCTATAAACTTCCGGAAGCTAGTCCATAAAGATATCGTCATTCTGTCGCAATTAAGAATAGCATTATACTTAGTGAACCAATCCATACCGAGTAAAATTTCAAATCCAATAAAAATCAAAGACAGACAGCTCAAAAGGAAATTTATGGGAAGAGTGGGAAATTTGGACTTTCTCACAATTCATTCAAAGGTTGGTAGTACCACTTATAGGATTTGTCACATAGATAGGGGTATCAACTAATTTAGGGTCAAGTTTTAATCCATCCGCGGTTTCTTTAGCAACAAAACTATAAGAAGCTCCTGTATCAAATAATACTCTAACTAAAACATCTTTGATAAAAATATTACCTTCCAAAACTCCTTTGCCCTTCACATCTTGAGAGGATAAAGGTTCATCCTTTATAGTGTTAACTTTGGCTTACTCCCCCTTCCCCATAATTAGACAATTATTTATTAGGTGCCTTAGTTGATGACAATTATAACAGTTCCTTGGTGGTGGCCTATGAACCTTGGGGTTCTTGCAATTAGTGGCTACGTGGCAATTTTGTTGGTAATTATAACATGTAGCATCCTTTAATTAGTTACCTTGTGATCCTCCTCCATATTTTCCTTGCCCTGGCTTTTTTCTACTATGATGAACTTCCTCTTCTTCCAATTATTGGTGTTGTTGTTGGTCTGAGCTACCACTGGATTCTTCTCGTCCAATGTTTCGTAAAAAAATCCCATATCCAACAAGTTATAAATGATCCTTTTACATGAGCAGTCATCCTTCTTTGGTACTTCTCATTCATCCCGAAAATAAACTTCTCATTTTTCTTTAAAGGTATGTGTCAATCAGTCCTATCCCAAAACAAGATAATTCATTCAACTTATGTGCATACTCCTCAATAGTCATTTCGTCCTAATTCAAATCCATAAAGCTTCTGTAAAGATGAGATTTTTCGGCTGATGGCATATACTGCTCCTCCAAGACTTCCTTAAACCTTTCACAAGAGAAATTGTCTTCCAATTCATTTAGGGTAATGGACTCCCACCAAGCTAGAGCCCCTTCCTGCAGTTTCCACGAGACCAAAAACCTCTTTTACTCATTACTAATATCCAATGCCTTAAAGATTCTTTCGCATGATTTGATACAAGCCTGCACTTTAATGACAGCATTCATGCCTTTGAATGGTTTTCCCCTTAAGCTAGTCATTTTTTTTGCATAGGGTGGAAAAATTAACCCAGGGTTGTACGAGGGATACTTCTTACAAAGCAGCGGTTGGAGCTCGACCGTTGGTTATTGTGGTGCTGCCATTTCCCCATCTTCGTCCTCTACAAGTACTCGTGTCTTACTACCTAAATATAGTAAGATAACTTTAGAATACAAAGATGAAATTATCTTAGGGAATGTGTATTAAGCATAGCACAACTTGATTTTTATTCAGATTTGGATTTTAAATGCACATTCTCAAAGATTAAACTCATTCTAAGGTATTACTAACCCTATCTCTAATGAGTCATACCCCACCAATGCCAAGGTTCTTACTTGACCTTCAGCTCTGATACCAAATGTGACGACCCATTTCCTCGACCCTTAAAAATTGATGTTAATACATCCACGGTGTTCATGTGCCGTAATTCCAAGTGTCGGGGAGGCAGATTATCAGGGGTAAAAATAAAGTAAAGGTAAAAGATAGTAACACAAATTCTCATATTAATTTAACTACATATATAGATAGTACAAACAACCACTCTTACTAGGGTACATCAGAGTTACGGTATAAACTAATCCACCTGGAATATTTATATCTGCCAGCTCCCACACTTGCTGGTACAAACAACTAGCCATAGTGGGAAATAAAAAGATAGATAGATATCCACATAAGATGCTCCAACTCCTTGCTCCAAAACTCCTCTCAGATTGTTTTACTAAAATGCTCCTAATATGATCTTGAATACTTGGCTGCTCGAAAAAATAAGGTATCCAGAGTTTAAAGGAAAAACAAAATAAACTCCGGATCGGTCATGAGACTATTGTGAGAACTCAAAGTACGATGTTTGAAAAGACAAAGATATCTCATAAGACCATGCTGTACATAAACACGGAATGGGTTTTTACCTTATGATAACCAAATCTTTATTGCGTAAAATTAAGGAATATTTTCTTTTATCACATCTCTTTGAAAACATTTGCAAGTATGCTTATTAATATTAGCCAAAATTATTACATTGATTTAATTCCAGCATACTAGCCATAAAGTGGGTTCTACAAACAAAATAGGAAGCACTTATTGGAGAATGGACTTCCATACAAATGACTAGGTAAAGGAACTACCTTCCAGCAGTACATCCCTAGAGGAATGTACCGAGGCCCAACCGATAGTCCTCTACCAACATAAGACCAAACTACCTCTTCCTAGATGGTACTGAATATGAAATCTCCTCGGTCGTTACTGACTTACCCAAGACGTCTCTTAGCATACGCCATAATAATTTAAACTCGAACAATATAAAAGGTTGAGATATATCTAGAAGGGGATGATTATACTCTAATGGTTGTGGACCATATAGCCTTGCCACACCTACCCTGTTTTGGTCATTTCCGAGTGTAAGGCTTGAGGTAACGATTACCTTTCACATAGCACATCAACTTTCCTCTTTGAATGCCACATTGCCATTTCATAATCACACAACTTATTTCTACATATGTATAACTCCTGAGCTCATATGTCTCAAGAAAGGGTGTTAAGTAAAGAGAAGTTACCTTCTCCGCCATCAAGCAGATGATACGTATGCAGAGATAAATTAATGTGATTTTAAAATGCAACGTCAGACATTCGTCCATACAAGTTGTTCGAGAACAGGACAAACCAAAGGCACTTCTCCCACCACATCCTTTTTGGGAATCGCCCCTAGGATCAGTAGCGATTAGTCCTTGTAGTTCGAAGATTTTCATAACGGAGCGCTACTTCTAATATATGATATGGTTAATTTTCCCAAGGGTCTAGTAGAAAGTAACCCTAACATCATGAATGTCTTCATCTTCAATAATCTTATCTTCAACATGTTTTACTTTGAAATGTAGATTGGTTCGAAGTGGTTTTCTTATAGGGGTTTCGCAGATCCGACCCCGGTCTCTTCGAAATCCAATCAGCGACAAAAAATGATGTATTATAAGTAGATGATTGTTGTTTGATTTATTCATTTCTTTGTAAAAATATCTTCGAGACATATATATCTTAAAAATATTTTTTTAAGTAAATACGAAATCATTACACTCTCTTATCAAATCCATTGATTATTTAAAACCCTATTAAACCTTACTTAAGTACAAGAAGATTATCTCCATAAAATCCAAGTTATTTATATTCAGAAATCATATCCTTTATATTTTGGAATATTTTTTATCCGAGTAAACCAAATTTACTATCCCATCTGTCGGGCCAGTCCAGGTAGTCGAGGAGAGAAGAAAACTGGTTTTCCAAACACAAGCCTAGGTGATATCTTTGCCACCCAATGCGGGTCAAGTTAGTTGATCGACTCTAAATCATTTAACATTTATTTAACCATTCCATAAATCCTTCAAACCACCTTTAAAATACTTTATAAATTATTTAGAAATATTTACAAAATATTTGGAAAGGAATGGTTGTATTTAAAACTATATTTCAAAATTTATATAACAAATGTTGTAGAAAAGTGCGGCGGAAAGTGCTTTTTAAGCTATATTGGTCAAAACGACTTTTTTCATTTGGAAATTCATTTTCATTACTCAAAAATTTTTAATGAATTTTTAGAATTTATATCATATTTTTAAACAAATTTAAAATATTACTTTCAAAGAAATTCTTTTATGGATTCTGAACTACAAACCCACGATTTTTTCAAAATTTTTTTTACTCATATTTCAAAATCTAGTTATCGAAATTTCTATTTTCTTTCTATGTTTGAAAAGTATGCCTATAGTAGTTCATAAAATTCTTATCTCGAAAATTTTCGAGTGAAATTCCATTCTATTTATTCGTTTGGCTTTTATGGCACAAAGTCGCGAACTGTCGTTGCGCGATGCGTCTATTCTTGACTAAAATTTTAATTTCCTTTCAAACTTCATCAAAATACTTTCATATGTTTATAAAAATTATAAAATCATTTTTTAAACCTTTTTAAAGAGGATTAACATTTCATGTACACCAATTAATTCAACAAAGGAAAGTGATTTCTTTTGTGATTATGGATATATATTACCGTGACTTGCATATATATATTCAACATTCATACTAAACAATCATCATCAAAAATCATAACCAAATATATATATCATCCAATAGAATATATTACTATAGTTAAGGAGTTTCTCACCTAGGGTTTAAATGACTAGTTAAAAATTTGCTAGAGCTCCACTATTTGGTCTTTAAAGCTCACGATCCTTACTATTTGGTTTTTAAAGCTCACGATCCTTTGGACTTAAGCTCCTAGGTGGCTCAAATTGAGCTTGGGATGGCTTGAGGAGCTCACGGCCTAGGGTAGAGGAATAAGAAGGCTTGGCCTTAGATGGAGCAGGTGGAGGCCGTGGATGGTAGAGAGAAAGAGTGGAGTTTTGGAATTGTTTTGAGGTGCTTAAGTGTATACAAGTATATATTATAATTTCAAATTATTTTTGAGAAATATTTTAGCATTATTTCCTTTAGGTTGAGTGCATGAAATTATTGAGAGGGAGCTTAGGAAATGAAGAGAAAGATGAATGAAAATGAAGAGGAGAATGTATGGTATTTATAGGCAAAGAAGAGAGTGAAAATATATATGCATACATCACCATTTTCATCACCATCACATGCACCATCATTATCACTTATCCCTCCCTATGCATGGCTAAAATCCCCTCACCTATGTGCCCATCGCTTCCATCACTTTAAGGCATGCATATGTTGACTTTTGCATACTTAAGTAGTAATAAAACTAAAAATATCTTACATATTTTATATAATATTTATATACTTAAATATATGTGTATATGTATGTTTACGTGCATGTGAATATGTTTTCATTTATGCACATGTACATGTATATGTGCATGTTATATATCTCCATAACGTTGCACAACTTCTTTGCATTGTATCGTCACGAATCCCATTTCGATTTCCGGTCATATTTACACTTTTTAGTTAGTATGCATATATTTGTAAACAAAAATTGAAAATAAATTTCTTATCATTTTTAACTAATTAAAATGATCATACTTCATTTATAAAACCATATAAATTAATATTAATAATTATTTACAAAATTGTTATTATATCGATAAAGCGAAATGAATTTTTGATACAATTTCAAATCAAGTATATATTTTTATGAAATTAATGATAAATTATTACTCTATAACTATTTAAAATGAATTATCAAAATCTATAATAATTATTAAATCATTTCAATCTCAAATTAATTTAAATAAATAAATTTATTAAAGTGATATATTTGCGGGTCGTTACAATAATAGTTAAAGAAAATTCATCGACCTACTATATAAAATCAGCTTGTATGAACCATTTTTGTATGTAAGGCACAATGGTTGGATGTTTGAAAAGTAAAACATAAGTTAACTTCTTCTACTTAACGCAAAACACATGTGTGTTAGCTGCATACTAAGACTGGAAGCATTAGACATATGCAAAGAAAAATATGATTCAAACATTCTTTTACATGGATTAAAAGGTGCTCTGTATAAACATATGATATAACAATCAAAAGCATCATAAATGGTTTATGGATCATAAAGATTTTACTAAAGGGAGGCAAGCTAATATTTTCGGAGATATTCTCTATAAAATTAAATTACGGAACATTCAAATTTTGTGTCATCTAATAACCTCATGCTATAACATTCATAATATTTACTTTTAAAATTCATAAACATCTCAATGACATCTCTCGTATATAATTGACATCTAAAAAGGACAATGTTATATTTAATATCTTAGATTCACATCATGCGTTTGACTTTAAAAATGTAATAGTAATATCAATTAAAAATGATATTTATCAACGTGTATGAAAGTACTTATTTCTATTGCAAACATGTGAAAAAATAAATGAGTTGTTCTCAATTTTGAATATATAATTATGTCAGTACATATGAGAAAAAGAAGAAATAAATTTATACATTGATGAAGTATATATAAATGGTATAATAACTATATTTGATAGCTAAGAAATGAATTTCATGTTCATTAGTTAAAGAAGCATTTTTATATTTGAATTAAAACACCTTATTTTAATATATGGAAAGGGTCGACTGCAAATTTGAGTTTTAAACTATGTCTACATTTCAAATGAATATGTATTGATAAGCATTGTCTACAATTACTAAGAACATCATTATTATACCTTATAATGAATTTTCATCTTCTAGATTAAGTTATTCCTAAATTTCTCATCAAGTTGTTGTCATTTTCATCTTTGCCTTACCTATATCAAAGCTATAATAATAAAATTTTGCCAAATCCAAGTAGCTTATCCAAGTTAATCAACAGACTCCAATTCCTTCTCCATTTCATCTTTCTCCTAACTAACGTAACTTATTTTCAACCTTGAGCATTTCATTCTATGACGGATAAGGTTAGAGATTTATTATTGGTCTTGGGAGCAATAATTAGAATAATCTTAACCGAAATAGGCTAAAACGCGAGTGCAAATGCAAATATTGCTATTTTTAAATTTAACCTTGTGAACAACAGTTCTGCATAATGATTAGTATGCAGCCATACACTGAATTGTTTGTAACTATTGACATACTACTTTAAATTCATTGTTATGTTAAAAAGATTACAAAAACTACAAGGTAAGTAAAAGTATTGTTGTTATTATTACACTATTATACATTTGATATCAATATGAACATATCAAAATTTCAGTCCTTATATTAGAAAGTAATTTGGGACATTCAAAAGTAACATCTAAGTAAACTTGATAAAATCAAGACTATCTAGTTTCACTTCTTTATTATATGCATCCAATGCATAACTCAATAAAAACATACACTAATGCCTAAAAATATTTTGTACATAACCTGGAAATTATAAATTTTTCGTGTCTGGAAATCAGACTATACTTTAAAACATAAGCAACTAAATTATAGTTTATACCTTTCAACAAAATATACTGTGAAACAAACTATATAGTTGTAGTACATCATTAATAAGCTAGCTAATCCAAATTAAAACAACTTTTAGAGTTCTATTTTTTTTTAAAAATGAAATTTAACTAATATAACTGTCAATATTTTCATTCAATAACAACTAACACCTTGAAAGTTCGTAACACAAACAAATTAATCCAAATATCAATTATAGTTTGTATAAACATGATTTACTACGACTGCTCATTAAGTTTCTAATGATGGAACTGTTGGAAATGTTTTTGTTTATGAAGTGAATTTATTAAAAAAAAGGTTACTGGTAATTTATATATGAACCATCATTATAATTAAGCCATTGCAATTTTATAAGGGTAATATATTTATGAATTATTATTAAAATTGAGCCGTTGCAAGTTTATAACGATAATATATTTATGAATCATTATTATAATTGAGCCGTTACACTTGCACAACGGTAATATATTTATGTGACATTATTATTGAGTCGTTACAAAAGTTAATAGTATTACAATATTGTTTTAAATGAGAATAAATAAAAATCCATTAACATTCCATCACTTTAGTAACGTATACAATTTCCATTCTGCCTATTTAAATGATAGATAGATAGAAGAGAAATGAAAAAAATAACAAACATTATTCTTTTTCTTCTTCCTTCAACAAAACTAAACACCTTAAGTAGCATTTCAGAGTGTAAATCAGAATCGATTTTGCCAATGCAGGCAGGTTGATATTTTTAAGATTAGAGAGGTTGTTTTATCCTAGAGGTGGCAGCGTTTGTTTTTTCAGAACTACTTTGCACCTTTGAGAAAAATGCCGAACATCTTCAAGAGAGTGACAACATACACAACTCATCCAAAGTTTCATTGTTTCTAATAATTTGAAGACAGTCCAGACAACAATGACTTCTGCTGCAACTGATAGTATGTTTAAACTAAATGTTGAACGTAATACAATGTCTGCTTCTGCTTATATGTTGCGTGATTTTAATATTTGGCACTCTAGATTATGTCATGTGAATAAACATATAATTCATAACATGAGCACCTTAGATCTTATACCTAAAATGCCATAACCGATTTTGATAAATGTGAATTTCGTAGTCAAGCAAAAATCACTAAGAAACCACATAAATCAGTTGATAGAATTTCTAAACCTTTAGATTTGATTCATTTTGATATATGTGAGCTTGATGGAACTTTGACTAGACATAGACACCATTACTTATCACTTTTATTGATGAATGTTCTTATTTTACTTATGTATACCAATGAAAAATAAAAGTGATGTATTTGATATATTTAAATCGTTTAAAACTCAAATTAAGAATCAATCTAATAAGAAAATAAAGACATTTCGTAGTAATAGAGGAATAGAATGTGAGCCTAGTTTATTTCTAGATTTCTATTAATTGCATGGTATAATTCATAAGAGAACTGCAACTTATTCACGTGAAATGAATGGTGAAGGTGAAAGAAAAATAGAACTTTTACCAATTAGTTGTAGCTATCTTCTTGAATTCGGGTGCAGCAAATCATTGGTGGGGGGATATTTTATTGCATGTGTTAACCCACCTTTTGTCAAGGCCATAAACAGACGGATTCAACCAAACCAAATTCACGACTATCGAGGCTGAAATATGATGGATTCAGTTTAAATGAATGGAGAATTAATATGAAGTCTGGATTAAGCATGGTCGATGAATAAACGTCGTAGTGGGCTTGGAAGATGGATCAACATAGACTGGATTAGCATAAGCATGGATCAAAGTTCTCGATGATGTGGGTCGTTCGGCATGGGCTACTTGGTCTTGGAGTTATGGGTCGTTTGGCATGGGCGGCTCAGTCTAAAGTTATGGGTCGTTCGACATGGGCGGCTTGGTCTGGGAGTTATGCGTCGTTCATCATGGGCGGCTTGGTCTAGGAGTTATGGGTCATTCGGCATGGGTGGCTTGGTCTTGGAGTTATGGGTCGTTCGGCATGGGCAACTTGGTTTAGGAGTTCTGGTCATTTAGCATGGGCGGCTCAGTCTTAGAGTTATGGGTCGTTCGGTATTAGCAGCTTGGTCTGGAAGTTATGGGTCGTTTGGCATGGGTGGCCCGGTTTGGAAAGGACTGGCATCGGAGGGATCAGGTCATGTGGTTCGGTGTACTAGAATTCAGCTAAGGTGGGACGGCTGTAAGTGTGTGGGATGTGTCACTCAGTCGCATGGGATCGGCCAAGGTGACCCGGTCGTTGATAAAGAAACAAGGTGGCTCAGTCATAGGTGGAGTGGTTCGACATAGGCCAGTCGGCACGGTAACATGGGTCGGTTATGATGAAGGATGTTGGCCTGGCTATGGTCATGTTGGCCCGAACAACTCAGGAAGCCCAGTAACTCGGGATTTGCCTATAAATATAGCATGTGGGTCTCGAGATGGGGGACCTTCTTTCTACTCCCTGACTTTCTCTTTTCAAAGGCTAAGGCACTCGGCCATTGTAAAACTCTAGATTGCATCTATAATTGATTCTAACATCAATAAAAAAGGAAATTTCTTGTGTGGACGTAGGCCGGAGTCAGTCGAACCACTATATATTCTGTGTCTTTACTGCTTTCTCTTTAATTTTTATTGTTCTTCATATTTATACTCTCTACATATATTCTATCTGCAAGATGTGACTGGTATTTGGTGCTTTCACTTGGATTTGGATGTTAGTGACCAATTTTGGCGTGAACATTTTGGTGCTTCTACTGAGAAGGCTAGCACTCGAGGATTTTAAAGCTAGGAACTTGGATTCTAGGAAGCAATGGCTAGGCCACCAACAAGGAAGCAAGTGACAGAAAGAAGCAATCAAGTGAGAAGTCAACAATCCTCCTCTAGAGCAAGAGCAGGTCAAACATCCGCCTACAACACCAGAGACGAGATGGAAGTGATGCTGAAAAGGCAAGGGGAGATGATGCAGACTTTTCTTAGACAACTTGGACAAGAAGGAACTGCAGGAGTTCAGATCCATGGAGCTGGATTAGAGGAACTCAACCAGCAGGCAGATGGAGTGGTTCAGTAGGGGGAGCCCCCAATCAGCAAACGACTATCAATCTAGATGGACCTATACACGGGGGCATGCCACTAGAAAATGCTGGACCAATCCATGGAAGGATACCAGATGACGCTGTGCAGCCCGGCACCAACAGGAATACTGGAGTACGTGATGAGGAGTATGTGCCAGGATTCCCTCGTGAACTCGGGGGACAGATCGGAGGCGGCAGACAAAGATTACAGCTTGGCGACAATGATAGGTTAGCGGAGATGGTCAGACGAGCTGTGAGAGGTGGATTGGTAAATAAAGACTTAGAGGATATGAATAGGAGTCCCTTTACTTCTACTATCAGGCAAGCTAGAAACCTGTCGGATTTTAAATTACCAATGTTGGAGACGTAAGATAGGAGAACGGATCCTACCATTCACTTGACAAGGTACATGAGGCATATGGAGGTACTGGGGGCATCAGATGAGGTCATGGCTCGATGATTCCCTTTGTATTTGATGGATATCGCAGTTATGTGGTTCAGAAAACTAGAGAGTGGTTCTACTGACATTTGGACGGAGTTGATTGAAAGGTTTATGAGGCAGTTTCGGGTCCATATAGTCAGACCTAAGAACGTGATGACTTTAACATCGATGAAATAATGGAAAGGAGAGTCGCTTAGGGATTTCTTAACAAGATTCAATGCGGCACTGGCTTCGATGGATCGACCTGATCCGTCGACGGTTTTGATGGTAGCGATTTCAGGAATTGTAGAAAATTCAGACTTCAAGATATCGTTGGAACGGGACCCACCGAAGTATCTCGGAGAGTTCTATCACGAGGCAGAATGGTTTCTAAGACAAGAAGATGCGCGGGCTGAAAGAGAAGGGAGAGAAGCTGAATCTTCTACTGTAAGGGATGGAGATCCACCCAAAGAAAATTCAAACAAGGTCCATAAAGGAAAATGGAAACTGAATGACAACGGTGGTACTTCAAAAAGGCTTCAAAGGGAGTCAAAGTTTTCCTCTTACACAGATTTAACCCAGCCTCTAGAAAAGATTTACTTGGATACTCGAGGGCGCCTCCAGTATCGAAGGCCGACAAAGAGGGAACCTTCTGCATGCAAGCGGGCATCAGGAAAGCATTGCCGATTCCATGAGCTAGATGGGCACAACACAAATGATTGTAGGCATTTGAGAGATATCCTGGAGGAGCACGTAAGTTATGGTCACCTGCAATAGTATATAAGGAATCGAGCTATAGCAGCGGAACGGGAGCGGCTACCGCTGCCTCAAACGAAGGTGGCGCTAGATCTAGTCACCGCCGGCTTATTGTCAAATGAATGGTTTTATGGTTCTGAATAAGTAATAGAACTCAAAGTAATATGGCTAGGTCACTTACACAAGTATGGAAACGAGGATGGTCCCTAGGCGGGCTCTGAGATGACGAAAACCGTACTGCTTTTCTACAAACTCTAGTTCATCCTATGGTAGTTTGGACGTTTAATTCCCTTTGTTGTACGAACTTTTGCTTCGATAACTAAATTCTGTAATGATCGGGATTGGACTAATTCAATAAATAATACAGTTCAAGCGATTACCTTCCCGACTGGAGAGACAGGGTAGTAATTGTGAATTACGAGTCCCTTTGCCAGAGAGTAATAGAATGACCTTGAGGAGGATAAAAAGTCCTCAGCCGAAGAGTCCTCGACTGGAGAGTCAAGACCAGAGAATATAAAATCCCTTGGCCGGAGAGCCGAGGCTAGAAAATATAAAAGCCCTTGGCCGAAGAGTTGAGGCCGAAGAATACAAAAGACCTTGGTCGGAGAGTCGAGGCCGATGAATATAAAAGCCCTTGGTTGGAGAGCTGAGGCTGAAGAAAATAAAAGTCCTTGGCCAGAGAGCTGAGGTCGGTGAATATAAAAAGCCGTTGGTCGGAGAGCTTACGCCGGATAATATAAAATTCCTTGGCCGAAGAGCCAAGGTCGATGAATATAAAAAGCCGTTGGCCAAAGAGCTGAGGCCAGAGAGGTCCTCGGCTGGAAAATATGAAAGTCCTCGGTCGGAGAGCCGAGGCAGGAGAACATACAAGCCCTTGACTGGAGAGTCAAGGCTGGAACAAGATAACGTGACCTGACGAGGTCTATGGATTCAAAGTTAAACCCGGAGAGGTAAGGGATTCGGATTTCGGCTTCGAATAAATGGACCCGGTGAGGTCCTGGATTTGGTAAAGGGCCCGAAGTGGTCTCAAATTTAGATATCGACCCTGAAAGGTCATGGATTTGGCTATCGGTTATTGATGGATTAAAACTTGGTGGATGGATAGGATGGCTTGTTATTGGATTGGATTGTAGATCGAATGGTATGGGTATGAGTGAAACATAGACTTCAGATATCGGATTTGAGGCTATTCAAAGCACACCTTCCAGTAGCAAGGCATGTTTTAGTTGCAAATGTTAACCCGCCTTTTGTAAAGGCCATCGGATTCAACCTATTCACGATTATCGAGGCTGGAATATGATGGATTCGGTTTAAATGGATGGAGAATTAATATAAAGTCAGGATTAAGCATGGTCGATGAGTAAATGATGCAACATGCTTGGAAGATGGATCGGCATAGACCGGATTATCATAAGTGTGGACCTAGGTTCTCCATGATGTGGGTCATTCGGCATGGGCGGCTCAGTCTTAGAGTGATGGGTCGTTCGGCAAGGGAGGCTCCGTCTTGGAGTTATGGGTCGTTCGGCATGGGCGGCTCGATCTAGGAGTTATGGGTCGTTCGGTATGGGCGGATCAGTCTAGGAGTTATTGGTCATTCGACATGGGCGGCTCGGTCTTGGAGTTATGGGTCGTTCGACATCGGCGGCTCAGTCTGGAAGTTACGGGTCGTTCGACATGGGTGGCTCAATTTGGAAGGGACTGGCTTCGGAGGGATCACGTCATGTGGTTCGGTGTACTAGAATTCAACTAAGGTGGGATGGCTGTGAGTGTATGGGATGTGTCGCTCGGTCGGAGATCGACCGAGGTGGCCCGGTCGTGGATAAGGAAATAAGGTGGCTCGGTCGTAGGTGGAGTGGTTCGGCGTAGGCCGATCGGCACGGCAGCATGGGTTGGTCATGATGAAGGATGTTGGCTTGGCTATGGTCCCGATGGGCCCGGATAACTTAGGAAGCCCAATAACTCAGGATTTGCCAATAAATACATCATGTGAGTCTCCAGATGGGGGATTTTCTTTCTGCTCTCTGACTTTTTCTTTTCTAAGGCTAAGGCACTCAGCTATTGTAAAACTCTAGATTGTATCTGTAATTGATTCTAACATCAATAACAAGGAAATTTTTGGAGTGAACGTAAGCCGGAGTTAGCCGAATCATATAAATTAGGTGTCTTTACTACTTTCTCTTTAATTTTTACTGTTATTCATATTTATACTCTCTACATATATTCTATCTACAAGCTGTGACTGGTATTTGATGTTTTCACTTGGATTTGGGTGTTAGTGACCAATTTTGGCATGAACATTTTGGTGCTTTCACTGAGAAGGCTAGCACTCGGGGATTTTGGAGCTAGGAACTTGGATTCTAGGAAGCAATGGCTAAGCCATCAACAAGGAAGCAAGTGACAGAAAGAAGCAATCAAGTGGGAAGTCAAGACTCCTCCTCTGGAGCTAGAGTAGGTCAAACATCCGCCTACATCACCAGAGACGAGATGGAAGCGATGCTAAAAAGGCAAGAGGAGATAATGCAGACTCTTCTTAAACAACTTGGGCAAGTAGGAACTGCAGGAGATCAGATCCATAGAGCTGGATCAGAGGCACTCAACCAGCAAGCAGATGAAGCAGTTCAGTAGGGTATCCCCCAATCAGCAAACGGCTATCAATCTGGATAGACATAGACTTGGGGGGCATGCCACCAGGAAATGCTAGACCAATCCATGGAGGGATACCAGATGACTCTATGCAGCTTGAAGCCAACGGGAATACTGGAGTACGTGACGAGAAGTATGTACCAGGGTTCCATTGTGAACTCGGGGGACATATCTGAGGCAGCGGACAAGGATTACAGCTTGACGACAATGACAAGTTAGCAGAGATGGTCAGACGAGCTGTGAGAGGTGGATTGGTAAATAAAGACTTAGAGGATGTGAATAGGAGTCCCTTTACTTCTACTATCAGGCAAGCTAAAAACTCGCCGGATTTTAAGTTACCAATGTTGGAGATGTATGACGGGAGAACAGATCCTACCGTTCACTAGACGAGGTACATGAGGCATATGGAGATACTGGGGGCATCGGACGAGGTCATGGCTCGATGCTTCCCTTTTTATTTGACGGATATCGCGGCTATGTGGTTCAGACAACTGGAGAGTGGTTCTATTAATAACACTTGGACGGAGTTGATTGAAAGGTTTATGAGGCAGTTTCAAGTCCATATAGTCAGACCCAAGAACATGATGACTTTAACATCGATGAAATAATGGAAAGGAGTGTCACTCAGGGATTTCTTAACCAGATTCAATGCGATGGTGGCTTTGGTGGATCAACCTGATCCGCCGATGGTTTTGACGGCAGCGGTTTCAGGAACTGCAGACAATTCAAACTTCCAGATATCGTTGGAAAGGGATCCACCGAGGGATCTTTGAGAGTTCTATCATGAGGTAGAAAGGTTTCTGAGACTAAAAGATCCGCAGGCTGAGAGAAGGGAGAGAAGCTGAAGCTTATGCAGTAAGGGATGGTGATCCATCCAGAGAAAACTCAAACAATGACCATAAAGGCAAACGAAAACTGAATGACAATGGTGGCACTTCAAAAAGGCTTCGGGGGAGTCAAAGTTTTCCTCTTACACAGATTTAACCAAGACTCTAGAAAAGATTTACTTGGATACTCGAGGGCGCCTCCAGTATCGAAGGCCGACAAGGAGGGAACCTTCTGAATACGAGCGGGCATCAGGAAAGCATTTGCCTATTCCATGAGCTAGAGGGGCATAACACAAACGATTGTAGGCATTTGAGAAATATCGTGGAAGAGCACTTAAGGAATGATCACATGTAACAGTACATAAAGAATCAAGCTGTAGCAGTCGAATAGGAGCAGCCACCGCCTACCTCGAACGAAGGTGGCGCTGGATCTAGTCACCGCCGACTTATTATCAACTGAATGGTTTTATGGTTCTGAATAAGTAACAGATCTCGAAGTAATACGGCTAGGTCACTTACATATGTATGGGAACGAGGACGGTCCCTAGGCGCGCTCTGAGATGATGAAAAACTATACTGCTTGGGTCTATGAAATCCTGTTTTCTTTTTGTTTTTCTACAAACTCTAATTTCTCTTTTCGTACTTTGTACATTTAATTCCCTTTGTTGTACGAACTTTCACTTCGATAACTGAATTCTGTAATGATCGGGATTGGACTAATTCAATAAATAATACAGGTCAAGCGATTACCGTCCCGACCGGAGAGACGGGGCAGTAATTGTGAATTACGAGTTCCTTTGCCGAAGAGAAATGTATGGACTCGAGCAGGATAAAAAGTCCTCGATCGGAGAGTCGAGGCTGGAGAATATAAATGTCCTCAACTGTAAAGTCGCGCCCGGAGAATATAAAAGCCCTTGGTCGGAGAGTTGAGAGCGGAAAATATAAAATCCCTTTGACGGAGAGATGAGGCCAGAGAATATAAAAGTCCTCAACCGAAGAGTTGAGGCCGGTGAATATAAAAAGCCCTTGGCCGGAGAGCTGAGGCGGAGAATATAAAAGCCCTTGGTTGGAGAGCCGAGGCCGATGAATATAAAAGCCCTTGGCTGAAGAGCTAAGGCCAGAGAATATAAAAGTCCTTGGCCGGAGAGCCAGGGCCGGTGAATATAAAAAGCCCTTGGTCGAAGAGCTTAGGCAGGAGAATATAAAAGTCCTCGACCGGAGAGCCGAGGCCGGTGAATATAAAAAGCCTTTGGCCGAAGAGCTGAGGCCGGAGAGTTCCTCGGCTAGAAAATATGAAAGTCCTCGGTCGGAGAGCCGAGGCAGGAGAACATACATGCCCTTGACCGAAGAGTCGAGGCTGGAACAAGATACACGACCTGGCAAGGTCTATGGATTCAAAATTAAACCCGGAGAGGTGAGAGATTCAGATTTCGGCTTCGAATAAAGGGACCTGGTGAGGTCTTGGATTTGGTAAACGGCCCGGAGCGGTCTCGAATTTGGATATCGACCCAAAAAGGTCATGGATTTGGCTATTGGTTATTGATGGATTAAAACTTGGTTGATGGATAGGATGGCTTGGTATTGGATTGGATTATAGGTCGAATGGTATGTTGAATGAAACATAGACTTTGGATATCAGATTTGAGGCTATTCAAAACACACCTTCCAGTTGCAAGGCATGTTTTGGGGAAAAAATGTTAACCCGCCTTTTGTCAAGGCCATAAAAAGGCGGATTCCACCTAACCAACTTCACGGTTATTGAAGCTGGAATATAGTAGATTTGGTCAAAATGGATGGAGAATTAATATGAAGTCATAATTAAGCACGGTCGATGAGTAAACGACGCAGCGTGCTTGAAAGATGGATCAGCATAAACTGGATTAGCAAAAGCATGGATCGGGGTTCTCCATGATGTGGGTCGTTCAGCATGGGAAGCTCGGTCTTGGAGTTATGGGTCGTTCGGCATGGGCGGGTCAGCCTCGGAGTTATGGGTCGTTCGGCATCGGCGGCTCGGTCTGGAAGTTAAGGATCATTCGGGATGGGTGGCTCAGTTTGGAAGGGACTGGCTTCGAAGGGATCAGATCATGTGGTTCGGTGTTCTATAATTCAACTAAGGTGGGACGGCTGTGAGTGCATAGGATGTTTCGCTCGGTCGCATGGAACGGCCGAGGTGGCCCGGTCGTGGATAAGGAAACAAGATGGCTCGGTCATAGGTGGAGTGGTTCGGCGTAGGCCGGTCGGCACGGCAGTGTGGGTTAGTCATGATTAAGGATGTTGGCTTGGTTATGGCCCCGATGGGCCCGGACAACTTAGAAAGCCCAATAACTCGAGATTTGCCTATAAATATAGCATGTGGTTCTCTAGATGGAGGATCTTCTTTCTTCTCTCTGACTTTCTCTTTTCTAGGGCTAAGGCACTCAGCCATTGTAAAACTCTAGATTGTATCTGTAATTGATTCTAACATCAATAAAATGGAAATTACTGGAGTGGACGTAGGCCGGAGTCAGCCGAACCACTATAAATTCTGTGTCTTTACTACTTTCTCTTTAATTTTTATTGTTCTTCATATTTATACTCTCCACATACATTCTATCAGCAAATTGTGACTGGTATTTGGTGCTTTCACTTTGATTTAGGTGTTAGTGACCAATTTTGGCTCGAACATTTTGGTGCTTTCATTGAGAAGGCTAGCGCTCGAGGATTTTGGAGCTAGGAACTTGGATTTTAGGAAGTAATGGCTAGGCCATCAATAAGGAAGCAAGTGACAGAAAGAAGCAATCAAGTGGGAAGTCAACAGTCTTCCTTTGGAGCTGGAGCAGGTCAAACATCCGCCTACATCACCAGAGATGAGATGGAAGCGATGCTGAATAGGCAAGAGGAGATGATGCAGACTCTTCTCAGAAAACTTGGGCAAGCAGGAACTGCAGGAGCTTAGGTCCATGGAGATTGATTAGAAGCACTCAACCAGCAGGCAGATGGAGTGGTTCAGCAGGAGATAGCCCCTAATCAGCAAACGACTATCAATCTAGTGGACCTAGACTCGGGGGCATGCCACCAGGAAATGCTGGACCAATCCATGAAGGGATACCAGATGACGATGTGTAGCTCGACGTCGATGGAAATACTAGAGTACGTGACGAGGAGTATGTGCCAGGATTCCCTCGTGAACTCGGGGGACAGATCGGAGGCAGCGGACAAGGATTACAACTTGGCGGCAATGACAGGTTAGCGGAGATGGTCAGACGAGCTGTGAGAGGTGGATTGGTAATTAAAGACTTAGAGGATGTGAATAGGAGTCCCTTTACTTCTACTATCAGGCAAGCTAGAAACCTGTCGGATTTTAAGTTACCAACGCTGGAGATGTATGACGGGAGAATGGATCCTGCCGTTCACTTGACGAGGTACATGAGGCATATGGAGGTACTGGGGGGCATCGGACGAGGTCATGGCTCGATGTTTCCTTTTGTATACAGATATCGCACCTATGTGGTTCAAACAACCGGAGAGTGGTTCTATTGATACTTGGACAGAGTTGATTGAAAGGTTTATGAGGTAGTTTTGAGTCCATATAGTCAGACCCAAGAACGTGATGACTTTAACATCGATGAAACAATGGAAAGGAGAGTCGCTCTGGGATTTCTTAACCATATTCAATGCGGCGGTGGCTTCGGTGGATCGACCTGATCCGTCGATGGTTTTGATGGCAGCAGTTTAAGGAAATGCGGACAATTCTACTTCAAGATATCGTTGTAACGGGACCCACCGAGGGATCTCGGAGAGTTCTATCATGAGGCAGAAAGGTTTCTAAGACAAGAAGATGCGCAGGCTGAAAGAGAAGGGAGAGAAGCTGAAGCTTATGCAGTAAGGGATGGAGGTCCACCTAGAGAAAACTCAAACAAAGACCATAAAGGCAAGCAGAAACTGAATGACAATGGTGGAACTTCAAAAAGGCTTCGGAGGGAGTCAAAATTTTCCTCTTACACAGATTTAATCGAGACTCTGGAAAAGATTTACTTGGATTCTCGAGGGCCCCTCCAGTATCGAAAGCCGGCAAGGATGGAACTTTCTGAATACGAACGGGCATCGGGAAAGAATTGCGTATTACATGAGCTAGATGGAAAAAATATAAATGATTGTAGGCATTTGAGTGATATCACGAAGGAGCAAGTAAGGAATGGTCACCTACAACAGTATAACAGTACAAAAGTAGGTTTGAGGATTTTAGAATTCTTTGACTTGTACTTGAATTTTGGTTTGTAGAAAAGTGAAAGGGGAAGAAGAAGAGATTGCTTTATAAGAAAAGTCATCAAGAACTATCGTTCATTAGATCAGATTTAAATAGACGGCCTGGATTTACATGGGAAGACCAAGAGGCGAGAAGTTTCTAGGTTTCGACAAGGTTGACTTGGAAAGGAAGTGCAAGAGCATCCCTTGGAGGGGAAATTTTACTACATTAAATTCCTTTCGACTTAGTCAAAACAAGTTTGAGAAGAAAATAAGGAAGAACAAAAGGAGAAAATCCCATCTACACCTTTCGTAGGAGTCGTAGGGATGCTACAGCCAAAGTCTGAAAGCTTCAGAACCTTTCGAAGGCGTTGAAAGGTATCTACAATCAAGATTCAGTGGGATCTTACCTTTCGAAGGAGCCGAAGCACTCTTCCACCTTTAGTAACTACCTTTTGACTGGGTGAATTGATATGCATGAAGACCTTTCGAAGGAGTCAGAGCAACACCTTTCAAAGATAATGAAGAACGGCTCTTTGTATATGCGCCAAACCTTTTGGAACCAAGAGTTTTCGCCTACACTCAAACCATTCGAGAGAAAGTATTATCTTGAACAACCCCTTTGAAAGCCATATTAAGAATTTCGAACCAGTCAAAGCCATTGTGATCGAGGAGGGTTCCACATCAAGTCACAAACAAGAGTTCAGAAGCAACCATTAGTGTCAAAATCAGCGGCACCTCAACACCATAGAAACCGCTAAACAAACCCTATCGATAGAGTCGAAAGCTCGTACAAGGAAATTCAAAGAAGAGAAGCGTGACCGCTTCGTTTGACAAAGGCGGAAGCATACTTGAATTATTCGATAGCCACCTTTCGACCAAGTAGAAAGCTTTAGGGTCGAAAGGTGCTGACTTGCAACTATAAATAAGACCCAAAGGGTCATGTTTTGGGGATCCAAATCTTTCCATTCTAAACTTGTATTTTCTAAATTAGAAGAGATGTACACCCTAATTTCCAAATTGATTTGGTGATTTAGATTAATAAAATCATCTTTAGCTTGCAAAAGGGAAGTTGTCAATTCTATAGATTAGTTTACTATTCTTAAAGATTTTATTAGGTTTAACATTGTGTTTCAGGTGTCGCCCATATCGAAGGACCCTTCCGACATAGTCGAAACCTCGTATATTCAAATAACTTTAGACTAAATGTTTCAAGCTATCTTCCCTAGGGCTACTACTTTCGACAAGGTCGAAACCTAACCATAGTCCACTAAAATCTTGAATCGACACAAGAGACCTAAAGATCCTACTTTTAACGAGGTCAAAACCTATCTCCTGATCATTGTAATTTGAAATTACCAATCCAAATTCAAGTCAGATAAAGTCCACGACTTTCGACAAGGTCGAAACCTTTACCTCAGACCCTTGACTAAAGCCCTAATCACACAACAAGTAAGGCCTTCGACTAGGTCGAAACCAGCCACGGTAAACCTTATCCAGAGTATCCCAACTGAATCGAAAGAAAACCTTTCAAAGGTAAATCCACACTATATCACCAGGGTCGAAAGGTCACCAAGGGAAGAAATCAACTGTATCAACCGAGTCGAAAGGTCGACCAAAGTAAATTTTTACTAAGCAATCCACTCGAAAGGAAATTCAATGAGGATTTACACAATTCACTCTTCTCAATTTACTTGAGGGATAAACCTTGTTTTCTAACACAACTTTAAGGTGTTGACATGATTTCTTGTTAACACGGGTACTACTACTATTTAATTTTACCTTGTGGAAAACCATTCCGCGTAATAATTAGTATGCAACCATACACTAAATTGTTTGTAAATATTGACGTGCTACTCTAAACTCATTGCTACGTTAAAATGATTACAAAAACTGCACAATGCATAAAAATACTGTTGTTATTATTATATTATTACATTATGACATATGTAATATGTGTTGAATATGCGCTTTGCGCTTATATGATTTTTGTTTGATGATAATAAACATATATACATTCATTTAAATGTATTTTTTAAATATACTATTTTGTTTTCACAGATTAAATAAATATTTGTTGAATAAATTAAACAACACAGAATTTGAATTCAAATGAATATTTTATTCAAATAAATATTTATTACATTTTTGAATAGTACAATTTCAAGCTCTCACTATAACTATACAATTTTGATTACATTACATCACATTTTTCACATTTACATCAGCACCTCACTACATATCACTCACACTCGTACTTTATCTTCAACTGCATTCCAGTTTGAATCCAGCATCTGAGCAATCTGCAAAAATATTCACTAACGTAGTAAAATTGAAAAAGAAATATTTTTGCGACTTAAAATAAATAAAAAATGGATTTTAAAAATAATATTTGCCTCAGTTATTTGGGTTGTTCGTCATCATTTAAATTTGAATTCATCATACACGAACAACTTGTGACATACACAGTGTATCATTGTATATGCCACAAGGCCATGCACACCGATATATACACTTGATTGATTTACAGGGACAGGTGAGCACAGGTCAAACCCAAATGTAAAGCCGGGTTCAACTCACGTGCAATAACATAAATGTCACAACTCACAGCACAAGGTCAAACCCGAGCCTCAAGTTGGATTCAACACAGATCAGAGCAGTATGCAAAGTCAATGCAACATAAAAAAAACCCAATATGACTGCAAGCAGTGCCACAAGACGATCAAACAAAACCAGAAACATGATCAACTCAGCAATGAATTTAACCAAGTACAATAATGCAACAATGACCAACCAGAGTACAACTACTGAAGCTCAAGTATACCACAATATCAACATACAAGTCAGACCAACATAATGCAATAGCGACATGCACATCAACCAAAGTCAAGGCCGAAAATGAAGACTGCAAGAACATGAATACAGGAAAACATGTCACTGCAACATGAATGTCATCACAGCCATCACAATGAACACATATACTCAATGCAACTACAGCCTCACATCAAACCATGTCAACAAGACAAATGAAGCATATACGAATGCAAGCCAATATGCATTCATGAATGCAAACAACCAACTACATGCAGATGAACAAATGACCAAGTGCAACTGGAAACAACAATGAGTGCATGCTACAACAACAAAGACCATGGCTACTACACAACACAGCTACAACTCAAATGCAAATACCACTAATCCAGACTGCATGGTGAACCAACTACACAAATTGCAATTCGAACTAACATGACAACAAACAAATGCAAGCAACTCAAGCTGCAGAAAGTGATGAGAATACAACTCAAATGAATGCAAGTTCATATGTATAGCAACCCAACAACAAAGACAACAGCCAATCCAATGAACAAAGACCACAAGTACAATGCAACAATGTACACAGATCAGATACAAATCAAGATACCAGAGAACAAGATTTCCACCAACACAATATGAATGAACTCGCAGCAGACACACATAAATGAAAAGATCACAAAGACTTGTCACTAACACAAATGAAAACCAAATGCACAATGTCACAACAAACTGGCACCAACTAGAAGATCAACTCGAAGCGATTGACCACAAACAGCAATTGAGCTCGAAGTAGTGACAGTAAACAAGTCGAAGAATAACAATGCAGATGCAAATAATCAACACGGTATAAAAATGAAAAAGTGCGTATCTTTGAAATGGTCATCACGAAATGAATCAAAGCCAAGACCGAAGCTAGCAGTAAAAATTCACGAAATTAGTATTATCAAAGTCAATCAAGTGTTCACCGTGATAGCCAAGCAAATTGACCAAGTCACAAATCAATACCGTAGTGGCCAAGCAAACTGAACAAGTCACGGTTTAAAACCGTGTTATTCAAGTAACATGAACAGGTCAGAATTCATCGCAAACATCCAAACAAAATCGAACAATCAAAGCAACAAATATGAAATTATGAGACGAACGAGAAAATAGGGTAACGAACCCTATAAAAGAACCAACATCATCATCGGCAGAATGTGTGAGTTCGAATAAAAAAACGAAGAGGAACAGAGCTAAAATCTTACCAAAAGCAAAATCGAACTCACCAAAGCGCGAAGCCATAGCCAAGTACAAATCTAATTTGCGCCAAGCCGAAGCCATAGCAAATTCTCACAGAAGCAAAAGCAACTTCGAAAGCCCTAATTTATTGAAGGAAGAGGAACGAAGAAGAAACGCAAGCCGCCATTATAAATTACAAGAGACGAAGCCCTAATCAGGTTGAAAAGAGGAACAGCCACCGTAAACGAACAAAGCAAACAAAGGAGACGGGCCAAATTAATTAAAGGGGCCGGCCTATTTTCTCTAAAGAGAATGTTTTTTTAAAAGGGCTTTTTTAGGGTTATTTATTGTCTTTTGATTGTTGTTTTTATTTTTCAGATCAAAAAATTTGTAAATCACCACCTAGGGTTTAGGTAGTGTCAGATTGTCTAGTTAGAATTAGTTTAGTGAGCAGGGTGTGCGAGTTTGCAAAGCTCTATAGGCGGGAGCAGAGTTTGCGAGTAATAAAAGCTCTATAGTAGGCGGGAGCAGAGTTTGCGAGTAAACGGAACTCTATAGGCGGGAGCAGGGTGTGCGAGTCTAGTAGAGTGTTTGTGAGCGGGAGCAAATGTTTGCGAGTCTAGTAGAGTGTTTGTGAGCGGGAGCAAATGTTTGCGAGTCTAGTAGAGTGTTTGTAAGCGTGATACTGTTTAATTATAATAGAAATCTGGGAATGCAGCAGTAGGCAGGGGTTGCCGAAGCTGGGTAAATTTTGTGTGTGATTTACTTTTCAGCATATTTATTTCTGCAGTTTATTTCTGTGTTTAAATCGAGAAAATTTGCTTTAACCCTATTTACCCCCCCCCTCTAGGGTTAATCTAGATCCTACAAGTTGTATCGGAGCACGGTATTTTGTTTTTAACTCTAGAGTCATGAATTTCTCGAATAATGCTTTTTATGAGGGGCAATCTATTGCAAGGCCACCCATGTTTAACGGGAACGATTATGCTTATTGGAAAGTTAGGATGGGTATCTATCTTAGTTCTGTTGATTATGATGTTTGGGATATTATTGAAACTGGCTATAAACCTTCCACTATAATCGTTGGTGATACTGAGATTCCTAAACCTAAGGATAGGTGGGATGCTAACGATAAGAGATTGATAACGACAAATGCTAAAGCCATGAATGCTTTGATATGTGCTCTTGATAAAAATGAATTTAATAGAATTTCTCATTGTACAACAGCACAGGAAATTTGGCACACTTTGGAGGTGACACACGAAGGAACTTCTCAAGTCAAGGAGTCTCGTCTAGCCCTATTTAGCAATGAATACGAGAACTTTGTGATGGACAAAGGCGAGAGCATAAAGGACATGTTTGGATGCTTTTCGACTTTGGTATACAACGCTAGAGCGCTTGGGAAGGTATTCACTGAGGTAGAGCTTGTGAGGAAGGTGCTATGAGTTTTACCAATGAACTTTGAGGCAAAAGTCACGACAATCCAAGAATCGAAAGATTTGAGTAAACTAAGCATGGAGGAGTTGATTGGTAACTTGATGACATATGAGCTTGAGCTAAAAGCAAAGGAAGAACGCAACAACTCCGAACCAAAGAAGAAGACGATTGCCTTAAAGAGCAAACAAGAGAGCGATGAAGATGAAATAGATCCAATTGAAGAGCTTGCAATGGCTGTCAATAAACTTAGAAACTCATCAAGATTCAAGCCACGCAAGAAGAAAACAAAGAGCAATAGGTCAAAAGATTCTGAAAATTCCGATAATGAACTGACGTGTTATAACTGCAACAAGCCTGGCCACATCAAACCAGAATGTCCACTTCTCAAATATAACAAAGGAAAGAAAAAGAAAAAGAAGGCTTTTGCAGCGACTTGGGATGATGAAGAAGGAGAGGAAGTTTCGGATAGCAGCTCAGAGGAGGCTAACTTGTGTCTTATGGCAAAATCAAATTCAGAAGCAAGCTTCGAGGAATCTAGTGAGGCAGGTGAGTATTCCTATAGAGATCTTGTTTTTATGTGCTTAGATCTTACTAAAACAATTGATAGTCTTGAATCAAAAATTGAAAAACTGAAATCTGAAAGGAGGAAACTCGCCCATGAAAATTCTAGGTTAGAAATTGAACTTAATAATATTCAAAACCTAGACTGTAAAAATTGTAAGATTTTAGATTCAGATTTATCAAAACTTAGGAATAACTATGAGAATCTTGAAAAAGAAAACTTGAATCTTAAGGAAACCATCGACACTAGGAAAAGGATTTCATAAATAGATGCACCTCACTTGTAACTGAAAACACATCACTAAAAAGCAAAGTCCAAAATCTTGAGAAATCTTTGAATAACTTTTCAAGAGGCGAAAAATCTTTCAACATGCTATTGGGAAATCAAATTTTTGCTAACAATAGAAAAGGACTATGTTTTTGGAAATCACAAGATGATGATAATGCAAAAGGCAAAAGTGTCTTTGCTCGATCTGAAATAATTGGACATCATGTTGAAAATTATAGTCATAGGAACAAGAACACAAAATTTAATCAAGTCAATTTAATGTGCACAAATTGTAGAAAATTTGGGCACAATCAAAATAATTGTTGGTATAGACCCAAACACGTGAAAACTATACCAATTTGGGTTCCAAAAGGCACAAATATAAAATCTTTGAAAGTCAAATAAATTTGGGTGCCAAAAGGAACATATATAAATAGTTTTGGGTCTCCACAAACATATTTTTCATATTCTGCCACTAACAATCATGGACCTATAAAAACAAATAGGTCACATAAATCTTTTCCCATGTAGGTATGGTGACAGGCTAAGGAACAACAACAGTGTTCTCTGGATTTTGGCTATTCTAGAAACACAACGGGCGACAAAGCAAAGTTCTTTAGCCTAGTACAAAGGTGACAGAATCACAATGGGCAATCACGTAAAATTATCGTAAAGGTAAAACAGGTAAATTTGTTTTTGAACGATATATTAAATGTGATAATCTGCACCGTAATCTTAATTAAATCAGCCAGTAATGTGATAATGAAATGAATGATGTCTTTAATTCTGACTTATTCTTATTGATATGATTTCTTTTGACTTGTTCTTATTTATGACCTTGTTTTGTGCTTAAATGATGACCAATCAGATTTTCAACTTTGAACTAATCCATATAAATTTGTTCGGTCAAATGATGGTATTTTATTGATCTTTGATTACTCATGCTACACGTAGATATATTTGTTTGGACATTTGGTCACTGCTTGTAAATTTGCACGTTTTCAAATTTCATGTGAAAGCCGTTAAAAAGGATTTTAAGAAATTGTTGAAACTTCAAGAAATTGGTTTTTGAAATAATTATGATGTTGATTCACTGTTGATTACTCATGAATATAACTGTTTATCCTAAGGTTTCTGAAATTAACACTATGATATTTGTTAACGTAGCTTCATTTCAAATTTCATTCTGAGATAGTTTGTTGAAATTTCACAAATCTGGTCTTTGACATCCAACGAGTGAATATTGAGTGAAATTTAAATTCAGATGCAGATTACACTGGTAATATAGTTGATAGAAAAATTATTAGTGTAACGTGATTAATTTTTGAAACATTCATTTGCTGCATCGTTTTTTTTCAAAGAAAATATCTGCATATATTTCACTTGAAATAATTTTTCAAATAGCAGAATTTTTTCTTCATATAACCCCTTCGATAAAATCATTTTTGACCATATTTTCAGATTAGTCATTTTTATTTGATTTTAAATGACAAATTTTGACTAATCTAACTCCCTAATGATTATCTAAAAGATCAATAGTGATTGAAAAAGTGATGAGTGTCGATATTTGTCATACATTACTCAAGACAATATATTTAGAAAATTTTCTTTAGAATTTCATAACAAGAGTTATAAAAACTTTTTGTTGGGTAAAAATTCCATGATCATTTCTATTTCTATCATCTTTCTATTGACCATCACTCATCAAAATC
Source organism: Allium cepa (assembly GCA_030765085.1). NCBI lineage: Eukaryota > Viridiplantae > Streptophyta > Magnoliopsida > Asparagales > Amaryllidaceae > Allium > Allium cepa. The sequence continues at coordinate 851,723,394 of CM060938.1, forward strand.
ATATATAGCATGTAAATTTGTGGTAGTTTACAAAGGAAATTATTCGTTCTTCAATTTATTATTATAAAGGAAATTATCTATGCTTCAATTTATTATATTCTTCAATAAAAATAAATATCCAAAGTATTCACTCCCATTTAAAAGTCCTCACGGTTATGCATGGTGAATTACTTGGATTTTTGATTATGTGCTTCCATGCTCATTTAAAAGTCCTTACGGTTATGCATGTATGGAACGCATATCAAAATTAATTGATTAAATAGACAAGTTGATTCTAATCCCATTTAAAAGTCCTCACGGTCATGCTTGGTTAGAAGATACTTGATTTCATTTTTTAAATAAAAATTGTGAATACTACTAATCTCATTTAAAAGTCCTAACGGTTATGCATGGTTAGTAGATATTCAAATTTTCCGAAATAAATATACCACAAATAGACAGAACTGTATGATTTTTTGATAATTTTATCCCCATCACTTTTGAAAGTGGAATATGCGTCTGACAAGGGTAATTATGATTTTTGTTTGAGTTTTATTGAAATTTGATATTTATATTCAATTGAGTTAAATGTTTGATTCATGTCTGTCACTTCATCCCTATTTTTATAACGCTGTTATTCTTTTGCTGATAACAAAAGGGGGAGAGAAAAGTTAAGATTTTGTCAAATAGAATCAAGCAAAGGTCAAATAATTTTCCATTTGCATCTAGGCTCACTTGCATATTTTTATTTGTATGCATATATGTAGGGGAAGTATTGTGTAGAGAGGGAGCATTTAAATAGGGGGAGCAAATTGAACGATCAAATACATTTAATACATTCAAAATCTTAAATATATGTTTGTTATCATCAAAAGGGGGAGATTGTTGAATATGCGCTTTGCGCTTATATGATTTTTGTTTGATGATAATAAACATATATACATTCATTTAAATGTATTTGTTAAATATACTATTTTATTTTCACAGATTAAATAAATATTTGTTGAATAAATTAAATATCACAGAATTTGAATTCAAATGAATATTTTATTCAAATAAATATTTATTACATTTTTGAATTGTACAATTTCAAGCTCTCACTATAACTATACAATTTTGATTACATTACATCACATTTTTCACATTTACATCAGCACCTCACTACATATCACTCACACTCGTACTTTATCTTCAACTGCATTCCAGTTTGAATCCAGCATCTGAGCAATCTGCAAAAATATTCACTAATGCAGTAAAATTGAAAAAGAAATATTTTTGCGACTTAAAATAAAAAAATGGATTTTAAAAATAATATTTGACTCAGTTATTTGGGTTGTTCGTCATCATTTAAATTTGAATTCATCATACACGAACAACTTGTGACATACACAGTGTATCACTGTATATGCCACAAGGCCATGCACACCGATATATACACTTGATTGATTTACAGGGACATGTGAGCACAGGTCAAACCCAAATGTAAAGCTGGGTTCAACTCATGTGCAATAACATAAATGTCACAACTCACAGCACAAGGTCAAACCCGAGCCTCAAGCTGGATTCAACACAGATCAGAGCAGTATGCAAAGTCGATGCAACATAAACAAACCCAATATGACTGCAAGCAGTGCCACAAGACCATCAAACAAAACCAGAAACATGATCAACTCAGCAATGAATTTAACCAAGTACAGTAATGCAACAATGACCAACCAGAGTACAACTACTGAAGCTCAAGTATACCACAATATCAACATACAAGTCAGACCAACATAATGCAATAGCGACATGCACATCAACCAAAGTCAAGGCCGAAAATGAAGACTGCAAGAACATGAATACAGGAAAACATGTCACTGCAACATGAATGTCATCACAGCCATCACAATGAACACATATACTCAATGCAACTACAGCCTCACATCAAACCATGTCAACAAGACAAATGAAGCATATACGTATGCAAGCCAATATGCATTCATGAATGCAAACAACCAACTACATGCAGATGAACAAATGACCAAGTGCAACTGGAAACAACAATGAGTGCATGCTACAACAACAAAGACCACGGCTACTACACAACGCAGCTACGACTCAAATGCAAATACCACTAATCCAGACTGCATGGTGAACCAACTACACAAATTGCAATTCGAACTAACATGACAGCAAACAAATGCAAGCAACTCAAGCTTTAGAAAGTGCTGAGAATACAACTCAAATGAATGCAAGTTCATATGTATAGCAACCCAACAACAAAGACAACAGCCAATCCAATGAACAAAGACCACAAGCACAATGCAACAATGTACACATATCAGATACAAATCAAGATACCAGAGAACAAGATTGCCACCAACATAATATGAATGAACTCGCAGCAGACACACATAAATGAAAAGATCACAAAGACTTGTCACTAACACAAATGAAAACCAAATGCACAATGTCACAGCAAACTGGCACCAACTAGAAAATCAACTCGAAGCGATTGACCACAAACAGCAATTGAGCTCGAAGTAGTGACAGTAAACAAGTCGAAGAATAACAATGCAGACGAAAATAATCAACGCAGTATAAAAATGAAAAAGTGCGTATCTTTGAAATGGTCATCACGAAATGAATCAAAGTCAAGACCGAAGCCAGCAGTAAAAATTCACGAAATCAGTATTGTCAAAGTCAATCAAGCGTTCACCGTGATAGCCAAGCAAATTGACCAAGTCACAAATCAGTACCGTAGTGGCCAAGCAAACTGAACAAGTCACGGTTTAAAACCGTGTTATTCAAGTAACATGAATAGGTCAGAATTCATCGCAAACATCCAAACAAAATCGAACGATCAAAGCAACAAATATGAAATTATCAGACGAACGAGAAAATAGGGTAACGAACCCTATAAAAGACCCAACATCATCATCGGCAGAACGTGTGAGTTCGAATAAAAAAAAACGAAGAGGAACAGAGCTAAAATCTTACCAAAAGCAAAATCGAACTCACCAAAGCGCGAAGCCATAGCCAAGTACAAATCTAATTTGCGCCAAGCCGAAGCCATAGCAAATTCTCACAGAAACAAAAGCAACTTCGAAAGCCCTAATTTATTGAAGGAAGAGGAACGAAGAAGAAACGCAAGCCGCCATTATAAATTACAAGAGACGAAGCCCTAATCAGGTTGAAAAGAGGAACGGCCACCGTAAACGAATGAAGCAAACAAAGGAGACGGGCCAAATTAATTAAAGGGGCCGGCCTATTTTCTCTAAAGAGAATTTTTTTTAAAAGGGGTTTTTTTAGGGTTATTTATTGTCTTTTGATTGTTGTTTTTATTTTTCAAATCAAAAAATTTGTAAATCACCACCTAGGGTTTAGGTAGTATCAGATTGTCTAGTTTGAATTAGTTCAGTGAGCAGGGAGTGCGAGTTTGAAAAGCTCTATAGACGGGAGTAGAGTTTGCGAGTAAGCAAAGCTCTATAGTAGGCGGGAGCAGAGTTTGCGAGTAAACGAAACTCTATAGGCGGGAGCAGGGTGTGCGAGTCTAGTAGAGTGTTTGTGAGCGGGAGCAAATGTTTGCAGTCTAGTAGAGTGTTTGTGAGCGGGAGCAAATGTTTGCGAATCTAGTAGAGTGTTTGTAAGCGTGATACTGTTTAATTCTAATAGAAATCTGGGAATGCAGCAGTAGGCAGGGGTTGCCGAAGCTGGGTAAATTTTGTGTGTGATTTACTTTTCAGCATATTTATTTCTGCAGTTTATTTCTGTGTTTAAATCGAGAAAATTTGCTTTAACCCTATTCACTCCCCCCCTCTAGGGTTAATCTAGATCCTACAATATGAACATTTCAAAATTTCAGTCCTTATATTATTAAGTAATTTAAACCATTCGAAATTATCATCTAAGCAAACTTGATAAAATCAAGACTATCTAGTTTTTCTTCTTCATTATATGCATTCAATGCATAACTCAATGAAAACAAAAACTCATGCGCAAATATATTTTTTGTGCATAACTTGGAAATTTAAAATATTTCAAGTCTAGAAATCAATCTATACTATAAAACATAAGCCAAACTATAGTTTATACCCTTCAGTGAAATATATTATGCAACAACTACATAGTTGCAATATCATTATTAATAAGCTAGCTAATCCAAATTGAAAAATAAACTTTTAGAGTTCTATTTTAAAAGATTTGAAATTTCACTAATACAACTATCAATATTTTCATTCAATAACCACTAACTATGAAAGTAAGCGGCATAACCAAATTAATCAAGATATCAAATATAGTTTGTATGAACATGATTTACTCCGACTGCTAATTAAGATTCAAATGATGGAACTAACCAAAATAAGACCTCTTCACCATGCATAACTTACATTGTGCTTTGCATTTCACATTTCAAAACTCAAAATACATGATCTGAATAAAATTGTAACTTACATTTCCACACATTAAAAAACTACAAAGCAAAGTAAGCACATTTTGTTCCTGACATGACATAACCGCCAGAAGAGTGACAGGCACTGGTTCGAGACAAATCCTACTAAAAAAGCAACATAAGAGGAAATCGGAGAAAATGTTTGTTGAATGAAGAAGAAAAAGAAAATTATAGAATATTTTTCAGTTCATTAGAAAGAAAATCGACCAAATCATGGTCATTCATGTTTATACTTTCTTCATCATCAATTAATCGCGCTCTTTCATATCCATATCTTTCGATATCTAATAAGCATGGATCAACTCAAAATCAAAATTTTGTCCTGAAATTGATCGAAATGAAACCGTATTGGAAAAAGAATCTGGATCAAAACCGTCGTAAGTTGATAGAGATTGTTTTCCATGATTCAAGTCGAAATAGTCATTGACCGTGTAAATCGTTTTGCTTTTGATTGAGTAATACGACTTTCTACGTTAGTTGGGATAAGAATGGAGTAATGAAAACTAATCCTTTATGATTTAGCAAGAAGTGGAGGGTTTTACATGAAATCGCATGCATGCCCTCCTTAAAGCTTACATTTCCACCCCTCCTTTTCCCTTTTCCACCCCAGCAAATTATTTTAGAATTAAATGACATTTTTAGCCCTAGAATAATTAGACTAAAATGAATTGCCTGTCTATTCATATTCCTTCACTCTTTACATTTTTCATCTACTGTCAATAAATTTCTTATACCCTTTTTCCTAGCTTTTCTTCATCACAACTAGGATATGGTGGTAACCTAGTTCATCTGTAGCTTAGAGTTGTTGCAATTCTAGTGTGTATTGCATTAGGAATTATATCTAACCTAGTTAATTGGTTCAGAAATAGACAGTACATATCAACATGCAGCATGTGGTTTCCTTTTATACATTGCCCAAATGTAACGTGATAGGTAATAGGTACAACGTTGAAGGACAACGAGGTTATTATAACATCCATGTTATATTTATACGAGATTATGATTTAAACATCGTCAAATGTAGGGTTGGCCTATCCCGAAAGTTTATCCCTCAATTTAGCTGCAAATGGACGAAGATTGCACCATATCAACGTCAGTATCCAACGTTGGTCTTGAAACATACAATGGTTAATGAATATTCAGTGTGCCTTTTGAACGTGGTTCATGTTGTACACCATGTACTTATGCAACATTGATTTTTTTTTGGCCTCGTCCTTTATTGACGTGGTTATCATCCCTTCGTTTTCTAAAGAATGTAGAAATATTTGTAATAAAGTTGACTAATCAAAGTCTACTTACACACAAACTCATATATGTGGTAAGTTGTAACGAGCAACGCGTGGACTTAATGTTGGCCGGATGTTAAAACAAGTATATATGACGAAAATGTAATAAATTTTGCTTATGATGAAACTAACATTCACAGGTATTAACAGAGATATCTCTTGCAATACGTAAGCAACAATATATCTCTTATGACAAAATTGATTGAAGAATTTTGGCTTTGATGTGTATTTTGAGATACTAGGTTTTGTAGAATAGGATTTTTGATTGAAGAAAATACAGCGTGGAAGATTGTTTTCACTGAACAAAGTAAATAGGGTAAATAAGGCAAGGGCAGTTTGGAAAAAATAGAAAGTGAAAGGAAAAAAAAAAAAAGATATGCACTATTTTTTTGAAATGCTGGGATGGAAAAGGCAGAAGGAGAGATGGAAATAAAATTAGCCTTTTTTTTTGGGGCATTGCACCGAAGTTCTCTATTTTCGATATTGTTGTAAGAAAAGTCCCTATGATAATAAGCATATAAATTAAGTCCATATTTTTTGTAAATCAGAAAGCGCAAACTATCTTGCGCTTTTCTTATAAAAGTACAATTTAACTTGCGCTTTTCAAAAATTTAAATTTTTCTGAAAATTTCAAAATTTATAAAAAAAATTCAAAATAAAAAAGCGCAAAGTAGCTTGCACTTTTCTGATAAAAGTTGCAAGTTAGCTTGCATTTTCTGTCAGAAAAGTGCAAAACACCTTGCATTTTCTATTTTTTAAAAAATAGGGACTAAATTTACATACTTATATATACAAGGACTTTTCTTATAACAACATAAAAAATAGAGATATATAACTCATTTCTTGTTTGTTTTTTCTTTTTCCGTTTAAATCGTAGTATATATCCATGAAGAAGACCACTAATCTTCCACGACTCATTCATAATCATATACACTGTCCTTTGTCGGATCAAAAAATCCTTTTGGAACCCAACATCTAATGGTCACCACGCCAAATTCCAAAAAACACTCCTCTCTTCCTCCTCCTTCTCCCTCCCGTCCTCCTTCTCCTCACATGTGCAAATCCAAAAAGTCCACTTCAACCTCCCCCTCCCTCTCCAATCCACACCCTAAATCCCCATCCACATCGACCTCTGCACACACAGCCACCACCAAGTCCTTCCCCACAACAAACGCCACCAATTCCTCTTCCCTCTCCTCCTCCTCCCTTTCCGCCCTCCGCCTCTCCCTCCCTCAAGACAGCCCCACTCTCTTCCGCTTCCCCGAAATCGCCTCCGCTACCAACAACTTCCTCTCCAAACGCCTCCCCTCCTCCTCCTCCTCGTCCTGGCGCTGCACACTCCGATCCCGCGACTCCGTCGTTTTCCAACGCTCCTACAACGGCAACCCCGACGATCTCCTCTCGCAGGTCTCCAAGTTCTGCAAGTTCCACCACAGCAGCCTCATCAAGCTCCTCGGTGTCTCCATCAGTGGCGACAACCACATCTACCTCGTCTACGAGTACGTCGCAGGCGCCAGCCTGCTCCACTGTTTACGTAACCCTAGAAACCCTAATTTCACCCCTCTCTCGAAGTGGATGTCGAGGATGCAGGTCGCCACCGATTTAGCTGATGGATTAAGCTACATCCACAGCCAGTGTAAAACCGTTCATAACCGGATTAAGAGCTCCAGCGTGATTGTCACGGAACCCAACTTCAACGCTCGGATCTGCCACTTTGGTTCAGCGGATCTAGCCGGAGAAGTTCCTGAAACTGAAACCGAGGACGTGTCCATTGATTCTTCGCCTAAGGTGTACAGGAGATCAAACAGCCGTACGATGAAGATTGAAGGGACAAGAGGGTACATAGCTCCAGAAGTGATCAACGGCGGTAAGATCTCATTCAAATCCGACATATACGCGTTTGGGATAGTCATACTGGAGCTGTTATCGGGGCGAGAGCCGTTAAAATACACTATGAACAGACAAACAAAAGACTACGAGAGAGTATCATTGATAGAGACAGCGAGAGAGTTAATGGGACTGGAAGACGAGCATGGAGATTTGGAAATGGAGGAGGAGGAGAGAAGAGGGAAGGTTAGGAGGTGGGTTGACCAGAGGTTACGGGACTCGTATCCGGTTGAGGTGGCGGAGAGGCTGATATACGTTGCTCTTCGGTGCGTTGAGGAAAAAGCGTTCATGAGGCCGGACATGACATGGGTTGCTGGAAAGGTTTCGAAGCTGTTTCTGGATTCACAGGTTTGGCAAGAAAGAGTAAACGTCCCTACTGACTTTTCCGTCTCACTTGCTCCAAGATAATTTAATAGCTATCGTCTTCAATCTGTAAGAAGGTACGATTATTACTTACTGCTTTGATGGGTATGGGAGTGCATGCTTTCTTTTTCGGCTTTCTTATTTTAGTCTTTGCTTCTTTGGATCATAGAAGGTGACAAAATTGACGTACTAAATTTTGTTGGGAATTTTGAATAGGACGGAAGTTGTATTGTTTTATGTTGTGAAAATTGGCGACTGTATAGAATTGCGACTTGAACAGTTGGATGTGGGGATTAAGACTCGTGGTTGTGTTTTTTATATTGTTGATACAAATGTAGTTGTAGAGCCAACCAACTCGTTTACCATATAAATATTTGGGGAAAGAATCAATTGGAATATTTTGACATGAACTAGTCAAAAACTGTATTTGCTGATGATTGATACGGTTATTTAATTCATTGTTTCAGCTTTTTTTAAGAGATAGAACGGCTATTCTTTAGCCAAATGAATCCTAAAAGTAATCTAGTAATATCATTATACTTTTCTTCTATAGCAAAAGAAAGGTTTGCAAGAACATCTTATGAAAATAGCAACACTTTGTGGAAGCTTGTATCAACGGATTTTTGTCACACAAATCACAAAAAGATAACTTGGATTGAAACAAGACGGAATTGAAATTAAAACACAATGACACAAGATATTCCATCTAACCATCCACTTTATTGATTCATTAAAGTTTTGTTTATAATTAATAGAACAAATCTATAATAAACAAAATACCATCAAATGAATAACCAAATTGAGAAAGCAAGCAAATATCTATATGACTAAAATCGTTGAAGCAGAAGAATAAAGATGGAGAAGTGAGAATTAATAAATCGATTTTCCACCACTTTTTACACTCTTTCTACTGGTCTCTATTTATAACATCAATTACTTAATGTCCAAGTAAATCAACTACTTAATGCCCAAATAAATATTAAATGACAAAAATTAAATTGATTAGCCAATTAGAGAAAAAATAAACATAATCAAATATGTCTATTAATTAGAGGAAACAAAATCTTATTTTTTTTTCCTTTTGCATATTTATTTCTCTCTATTTGTGATTTTGTATCACCAAAATTTAACACTCCACCTTGATGCAAAATCACATATCTCCAACATATCAAGCATATCATATCTAGATGTATCACAAATCCACATATCTTAAGCACACTATATTACAAGCCTTAACCACCGCCTGCAAGTGATGCATCTCCCACATGAGTTGTACTACACAAGTCCGATCTCAAAAACGTTTGTAACACCACAAAAATCTCCGCCTTATACTTGTGGACTTTGCAACTCGACACCCTTCTATCACTCGATTTGAGCTCATTACCTGATCACTGTCGATTCCTCGAGTATCATCAACATGAAGACCCATGTCTAAAATATGATCCTCAATGCTAGAATCATAAGCGGTAACCACATTAACCTCTCCACCTTGCTGTAAACTAGGTCCTTCAACCGTCACTTGCTTTCCATAGTCGACCATAGAACCAACCAAGCTATGAAGGCTTCATTCTTTCAATATTTTTCTCATCCTTACACGACCACCTTTCTTCACTCTCAAAATTCTACCTTGAGTCTCGTAAGTGCAACCACGGTGATCCAACTAACCGAGAGAAATAAGATTATGCGAACAAGTGGGTACATGTCTGACTCCAAAGACTTTTCTAACCACACCGTCATGTGTACGAAAGTGGATAGATCCAATACCACAAATCGGTAGCTCTTCTCCATTGGCTGTTCTAATCATGCCGACACCCTTCTCATAAGCAGAAAAGCAATTCACATCTCTACAAATGTAAAAACGGGATCCTGAATCCATCTTTCAAAGTTTATTTTCACTAAAGAGGACATCACAAGAAGTAGCACTATCGGTACCTTTGGCAAAACCTGTCTATGCATCACCACTGCTATCGCCATGCGCAACCTTTTTTTGATCTCTTTGGTAAGAATAACACTTGCTGTGTGTGTGACATTTCTTATTACAATAATGACAAGTCTAACACCTTTACCATTAGCGTCCTTCTTCTTCCAAATTATCTTTCTTCGAGTCTATTGCCATTGTAGTCTCATTTTGAATTGATTTCCTGAACCATTTCTTCTAAGATCCTCATTCAAAAGATTGCTTCAACCAGTTTCCAGAGAGATAGTTTCATTAGCATTGGAATTACTCAATGAAACAACCAAAGTTTCACAACCTTCTGAAAGCGAACTCATCAATAAAAGAGCATGTAACTCATCATCAAAATTGATCTTCATATTTGCCAATTGATTTATTACATCTTGAAATTCATTCAATGCTCTCCAATGGACTTTTCTTCATCTAATTTCAGTTGTATCAACTTTCGAACCAGAAAAGCCTTACTAGTGGCACTCTTTGACTCATCAAAGATACCGACTTGTTTCACAAAACCTTCACGGGTTCACAACTAGCCACATGATGGAAAACTGAATCATCAAGATACCGGTGAATCAAAGCAATCGTCTTCTTATCCATCTTCTTCCATTTTCCCTCATTTAAATCAGAGAGCTTCTTTCCATCTTCATCAATCGGATCATGACGATCATTGAGGTACAGAACATCCTTCATCTTAGGCTTTCAAATACTCCAATTTTTTCCATCCAAAATAGTCATCTTCGAAAACGAAATCATATCCGACGTCAATAATTTTTCAAACCAAAATTACTCTAAGCTTTACGATCATCTATGTTCTGATATCTAATTGTTATGAAAATAGTAGCGTTTTGCGGAAGTTTATATCAACGGATTTTTGTCATCCAAATCACAAAGGGATAACTTGGATTGAAAATAAGACAGAATTGAAATTAAAATACAATAACACAAGATATTCCATACAAAAGAGATCCCTTACCCCCACTTTCAAAAATGATGAATATGAAAAACCACGCACTGTATTGATTCACCAAAGTTTTGTTTGTAATTAATAGAACAAAGTTAAAATAAACAAAATACAATTGAATCAATAACGAAATTGAGAAAGTGAGCAAATATCTATATGATTAAAATCGTTGAAGGAGAAGAACAAAAATGAAGAAGAAAGAATTAGCAAATCGATTTCCACCACTTTTTACACTCTCTCTACTAGTTTCTGTTTATTCATCAATTGCTTAACGCCCAAATAAATCAATTACTTAATGCTCAAGTAAATATTAAATGACAAAAAATAAATTGATTAGCCAACTAGAGAGAGAAATAAACATAATCAAATATGTCTATTAATTAGGGGAAACAAAATCTTTTCTTTTTCATTTTGCATATTTAGTTCCCGTTATTTAGTCTTATTGGTTCTTATGATTATGAGTTTGAAATGGAGAGAAATTCAAATAGATGGATGGTTTTTTTGTAGTCGTGCCTATACGTAACGCACAATATGAATACATTTAAGCACATGTTTATTTTACAGCCTTCTACATAACAAATAGTTACAAACTAGCCGTTCACGTCCACCCATCTACATAAACAGTTTTCGCTCTACTCCGACTATATTTTCTACTTTATAAATTTTATTTCACTAACAATGTTGAAATGCCACCATTTTAGATTAGAACTGGTGAAGTCCGGATCCCCATAGCTTTAACGCCCTCCAGATATTCTTTCGGTACATTTTTGTAGATGATCATGGCTGCAGAAATGTAGTTAAAAGTGAAATAGTATTTGTGAATTATTTCAGAAATCATGCATCTTATTAGCTGCTGGGAAGCGTTAACCTTTTTAATATTTAAGAAAATGTTGTAGAAACAATAGTATCTGTGAAATGTTAAAGAAACGTTAGTATATTTGTTGTTTTTCTTTGAATTAAGCCTTGTCATTTATTTGGTAGATGTTTGTTGCATTTGCTTGCCATAACAAAGCATTGTTGTTCCACCATCCACACGTTTCTTATTCTAGATTTTGAGCTATGGTCGATCCCGGCTAATTTTTACGTGATGATCGGCATTAAAATGTGAAGTGGGGATCATAATCCATTCAGATTACGTGTCCGTGGTGATTTTCGGTTTGTTTACTTGATTTGGATGAGAGGCAGGCACATTAAAGCTGGAGCTGTCACTATGACTCATTTACAACGTAGTATCACTACATAGTGTCATTTGTGCCTTTTTGCTATATCTTTTTAGAGCGATGTTACTCGAATCAAGCGAACATGGTCTGTCTTTTATGTCTTGTAGCTGTAGCATGTCTTAGCCTACTGCATTTGACTAACTTGGGCCCAACTATACTTGGTGCCCTTTGTGATAAAATTATGGATATGCTATATGACTAATTATTGTATACATTGTTATATAGTGATGTAAGTAATATTTATAGTACGTTAAGTGTATACAAGTAGAAAATTCATATGACAAAGTGTTTAGACGATTGTAGTTACAAATGTTTTTGTAACCATGTGTGTTTAGGTGATCAGAGTTACAATGGTGTGTCAAAAGGGGGATATTGATGCATCTGTTGAATGCGTGACTTTTTTCATTTGATGGACGGTGATTTACTCATGATCGTTAGAGACACCAAATGGGTTACATACGTGTAGCTGTTTAGAACAATAATAGAACGACTCATTGAGAATTTTTTATAGCTTGAGTATATCTAAGTCAAATAAAGATATCACATTACGATGTGCAGTGGTATTTTGACTTAAGAATAATGTCAATTTTACATGTGTAAAATTGTGCTTTAATTATGGTCGGTCATACGACGATTATAATCGTATTACAATCATAAATGGACACATATAAAACAATATAAAGTGATACTATATTAATAGTGGATTCGTCTCCTTTAATATAGAAGGTTAATGTCGTCTTAATTGGTTGTCAATTTAAAGTCAAAATCTATAGATAGAGTAGTAATCGACAAGTCGATAAATGCTATCAAATTGAACCATGAACTCTATAGTTTGGACTTTGCAATTAAATACGGACATTATAAAAGTATTGACGATTGACTAAGTTTTCTTAATGACATAATAATGACAAAGAAAATATGCATAATATATCATTGCTTAATGGTGCATCTTAAAAAGATTATATGATCTGTAAGCAGTTGAACTCGTACTCACTAGTGTGCTTCAACAAAGTCCGTACAAACTTCAATATTTAAATGTTTAAACATTGTCAAGGGTCGAGTTCACAATTGAGAATCATACGACATTATATGTCAATATATTTACAAATTTAGTTTAATTAAATTAATTTATAAACATTATAAATTAATATGCTGGAAATTAATATGAATATTATATTAACGTACTTATGATTTTCTATTATTTATTAGAGGGCTAATAACTAATTAGAATGATATATGAATCTTATGTATTGGTTTAATTATTATTTAAGTAGGGAAAATATATAATTAAATAATTAATATATATTATTAATTATGATTGAAATTATTAAATGCATTGTTATGTTTGGTCAGTTGTATATTATGTTAAATTGAGTAAACATGTACATTTGAATCATCAGATGAATTATTTATTAGGTGACAAGTAGGTTGAGTAAAGGGGATGAAATATCCGGATAACTTTGGTCCAAAAGAGGCTATAAAAAGAGGCCTTCAGTTCTCATTCATGATAAACAAATGCAACTAAAAACATATCAGGTTAAGTTGAAGCCAATAGCTCATCCTTACAAGCTAAGTTAGTAGGGGAATGAGAAATTCTCGAACGAGGTAATAACTCCCCATAGGATGTGTAATCGATCGACTGATTCAAACAAGATATAATATTTCCAATTGTTTAAATCAATTTAATATTTGTTTGAATATCGCACTCGAATGTGTAAAAAATGAAAAAACAAATTTATTATTATTACTAATTAGTTTAATTATTTACTAATTATTTTATAAATGTAGATAAAAATTCGATTAAAATATTAAAAAAATGGATTTTGTTTCGACACGAATATTATATATGTATATGTGTGTGGGGTGTGTGTATATATATTCATGTTGTAGAAAAGTAAAACTCTATGGCTGCAGGAAGGTGGTACAAACACAATTTTTTTTATGCAAGGATGTTAATGAAAAAGCATAGAAACTCAATTCAGTCAATTCTTAATGCTGAGGGTAAATATGTTGATAATAAAGACACTATTGTTCATGAATCTCTGAACTACTATACAAATCTGTACAATGGTATTAATGGGGCCGATTTCTCTCGTATTGAACCAAGAATGAAGATTAATGACATGGGTAAGAGATACTTATATGTTGTTGTTCAAGTTGACGAAATTAGAGCTGCGTTGGACTCCATTGGTGATGCATAAAGCCCCGAGCCTGATGGATTCTCCTCCAAGTTCTTCAAATTGCATTGGGACTTGTTACATGATGATCTGTTTTTGGCAATTTCTGAATTTTCCAACAAGGCAAGGTGGTAGTAGGATTGAATCATACCTTCCTAACTATTATCCTCAAGAAGGAGAAGCCTCAAACTCTTGCTGATTATAGACCAATTTCACGTGCTGGTGTGCTGTACAAAATTATTACTAAAATCATATGCAACAGAATCAAGTTCTTCTTGCTTTATCTTATTGGAGATAACCAATCTGCATTCATACCTGGTAGAATATTAGTGAGAATATTCTATTTTCACATGAGATGCTAAGAGATTTCAAGAAACTAGGCAAATCTAAAATGTGCATTAAAAGTGATTTACAAAAGGCACGTGATATGATTAACACAAAGGTTATCGAACTTGAAGCCAGTTAAAGGGAGATGCCGCATCATTTAGAGGTATCTAATACATAATTACAAAAAACATATATCAGACCTCCATGGATATCGGGCCTTTACAACTATAACTGTTGTAAAGCATCAAGTGGTCTTGAGCCATACAAGCGGTGGAGGATGACGAGCTTCTAGGGGCATAAAGAATGTCGAGTATCTACAGTTATGAAAGATGTCATCAATGTGAAGAGAGATATCAAATGTCATTGAAACCATGGACAATGTCAAATACCAACGGTTATCAAGGATGCCGCATATCATCGGTGTCATTAAAGATGTCGAATGCCACCAATATAAAGAAAGATATCAAATTTCACCAGAACTACGAAGGATGTCGAATTTTAACAATGTCATCGGGGATATTGAATATCTGTAATTATGAAGGATGTCAAAAGTTAACAATATAAATGAGGATGTCGTATTTCATCGGTGTAACAGATAATACCATAAATCATCAATATGGCAAGCATGTCGTAAATCGCCAATAGGGTAGGATGCCGCATTTCAACAATATACATAAGGTTGCCACATATTCTAAATGCAATGAATGATGCCAAAAAATCAAGGACGTCGAAGGACACATGGCAGCCAGCTACCTACCTCCACCCCTAAATACGGACCCAATGACAACTTGGGAGGGGCGATTTTCTCTCACCGCTTTCTTACAATTTTCAAAGTTGTGAACTCCTAAAATTGGGAATTTACAGTGCCTATTGTAATTTTGTAACTCTTACACATAAGGACTTGTATAATTAACTTTTCATAGCATACTACAAGCGAATAAAGATCCTAGTCTATGATATGACCTATGACTTGCATATGACTCTTGTGCATAAATATGAAATACATGCACATGGATTCTCTATTGAACATGCATACTACTTGTGAGTTTACATAAGGCAATCCAAGTCTATTTCTTGCCAAGCCTTATTTATCTTGCACATTTTGGGGTTAACGAAAAAAATCGTTAACATTTTTGATGCTAGAAAGAGGGCTCTAATCTTTATCTCCCTACATATTCCGATCAAGGACTTCCCCTAGTTTGCATATAAATGATATAAAAGATTTTCAATTGCATATTTCCCTAAAGGACTTTACATATCTTGCATATCCCAACATAGAACTTTAAAGACTTTTGCTTCTCATGGAGGACTCACCACATCCAGCATAACCCATTAAGTCGCATAATGACTATTTCTAAATTAGGATCATCTGAGCCTCGGTTCGCCAAACTAGTTTATCGAATCACCCATGACCCA
Source organism: Allium cepa (assembly GCA_030765085.1). Lineage (NCBI taxonomy): Eukaryota > Viridiplantae > Streptophyta > Magnoliopsida > Asparagales > Amaryllidaceae > Allium > Allium cepa. The sequence continues at coordinate 851,739,399 of CM060938.1, forward strand.
CGGTTTTATAAGGAACAAGTGTTGAGGTTGTTGTCATTAAAAATTTTGGAAGAAAAAAGACAAATGACCCCTTATAATTTGGATAAGTGGAGCATAAGTCTGTTCCATGTAGGCTCTACTCCAATCCATGTTTAATATCCTGCCAGGGAGATAAAAATGCAAAAAAGGATGGTCTGTTCTTAAGAATGAGGAAGGCTCTACAACTCCAGACTAAGAGAACTATTTTCAAAAGAAAAATAACAAAAGACTTCAATAAGTTTGCCCAAAAGTGGAAGGAATAGTGGGTCGCTTTTCTACAGCAGTTAAAAACTCAAGAATTGTTAAAAATAAAGTTCATGGATGATGCTAATGTGCTAATCCGATGGTACAAGAATGTTAAGTGGGAGCAAAAAGCAGAATGCCCTAGAAATTCCCGATCTTCAAGGATTTGTTCTCTTACCACTTCCTATGAGAACACATATCATTTAACTAAGGAAAGATAGAACTATTGGCCTTCAAAGAAGAGCAACCAATAAATGGAAGAGATCTAGGATGTACCTATTGCTAATATCATCGAAGAAATGGGAATGATGCTGAACAATCCAAGCCTTAAAAGGAATTATTGAAAGCTTCTTGGGAAAGGGAAGACTTAATGAATTTGTAAACCAAGTTTAAGCAAATCCATAACAAAGTGAAATTCTTCATGAAAAGAAATTATGAAATAAAGGAAAATCCTAAATCATTACCTATAAGATAGTAAGGAACGAAAGAAAAACCTTTGATCCCGCCACAAGGGCTTGGTCAAAGTACCTCCTGGAGGGAGGTCGAAGAAGGCCTTTGGGCCCGCCTAAGATGACCTAGCCAAAGCACTGCAAGCCCTCGGTCCCATCTACGTGGTCTGGCCGATGCACCTCCTAGAGGGAGGACATACTAAGCCTTTGGTCCTATCTAAGATGGCATGGCCAAAGCACCAAACCAGCCTTTAGTTCCACCTATAAGGCCTGATTGGAGCGCCTCCTAGAGGGAGGACATGTAAGACTTTGGTTCTGCTTAAGATAGCTAACCAAATGCACCGACTAGCCTAAATCATTACCTATAAGGTAATAAGGGGCTCAATCGTCACAAAGAAGGTGATAAGGAGTAAAAGAGCTCAATCGAAGTCTAATTCACCACTAAGATGGTGATAAGGGGTCTAATCAAAACCTAAATCATCGTCCAAGATGGTGATAGGTGGTTCAATCAATGACTAAATCATTACTTAAGAATGGTGAGATGGGGTAAAGGGAATCAATCAAACTCCATCCTAAAGAACGGATCAAAAGCAATCTTCTAAAGGAAGAACAATCAAATGTAGGTTATGGCGCTCTAAAGCAAAGCGATCTCCAAAGGCCATATGGTTTTCTTGTCTTCTATTCAAGCAATTATCAGATGGTTTTCTAGTCTTCTATTCAAGTAATTGCCACATAGTTTTATGGCCTTCTATTTCGATTGCTGGATGGTTTTTTGGTCTTCTATTCTTCTATTCAAGTATTTGCCACATGGTTTTCTTGTCTTCTATTCAAGTAATTGTCAAATGGTTTTTTGGTCTTCTATTCAAATAATTGCCAGATGCTTTCTGGTTTTCTATTACGATTGCTGGATGGTATTCTGGTTTTATATTCATGTTATTGCCAAATGGTATTTTGGTCTTATATTTAAGTAATTGCCAGACGATTTTCTAGTTTTCTATTTCAATTGCCAAATGGTTTTCTAGTATTCTATTCAACTAATCGTCAAATGGGTTTCTCGTCTTCTATTTTGATTGTTGGATGAATTTCTGGTCTTCTATTCAAGTAATTACTATATAGTTCTCTGATGTTCTATTCAAGCAAATGCCCGATGGTTTTCTGGTCTTTTATTTCAAAGTTATTGCCAGATGGTTTTTGGGCTTCTATTCAAGTTATTGCTAGACAGTCTTCTAGTTTCCTATTCAAGTTACCGCTAGATGGATTTTTAGTTTTCAATCCAAATAATATTATTACCAAAATATTTTTGTTCTTTAATACGGATGAAATTATAATTACCAGACGAATTTTTGGACATCTACTCCTTCAAGACTAGAACTTCATGTGTCAAGCACCAATGTTCTAGGTGATAAAGCCAAAAGGAGAAGTTGTTAAAAGCTTCACTCCTCAAAATGCTGAATTAGATTCTCCTAGAACAGAGTTTAAATTTTCTAATAACGAGAATCTTCGTAATTAGATGGGATTCTAATTTCCTGTTAAGTAAAGGAAGGGTTGTTTTGAAATCAGATTAAAAAAGTTACTAATCTTTTTAGCAAAATAGATTTCAGGTTTTAAAGACAAAGTTCATATTGAGAGGACAATCCAATGCTCAATCAAAGGCTACATGTCATATTAAATCAAATCAAAACTCTAGAAAATAAGTTGTATATCTAAGACAGTTCAGTAAATTCAAAAGGAAGAATATGTATAGTACATTCAACAAAAAAACTATAAAGTTTGGTCTAAAAGCATTCTACTAGGGAATAAAAGGCAATTAGATCTACACTTAATAAAAGGTCACAGATCATAAGGAATTGGACTAAAGCACTGAAGTAAGTTACAAATCTCAAAAAAAGTAGGAAGTTCAAATGCAAGACAAAATAAGGAAAGAAGATACAAGGCTAATTCAGATTGTCAACCATTTAGATATGAATTTATCCACCGTCTTTACATTTGACACATCACATACAAAAATTACAAATAGTAAGGAAAGCAGAATCTTCCTAAGAAGACGAAGGAGGTCGATGGAGTGGATGACGTTGATACACTTTCTCCTTTCCCTTTCCCTCAACCTCAAGGAGACAAGGATGGTTTTCACTTGAAGAATGCCCATCTCTAAGCAAGATGGGGGGTCTCTAATGTCTTTAAGGTGATCAGAACACCCATAAAGAAAGAAATGATGATAGCGTCTATATCCCGCTTTAGCCGCTCTAATCAATCTTGAGTTCATATCTGGATCTAAGAAAGAATAATCAATTTTGTAACTAAAGGCAAATATTACTAAGTAAATAATCTACAAGAGAATCCAAGCGAGAGTACTCATGCAACATCACTTCAGTTATCCGTAGATGAGATTAAAGGTCTTGTACTTTCTCCGTTAGAATTTCAATAGCAGAAGAAGGTTCGGCAATATGGCAAATCACCACATCCATGAGTTATTTAAACTTCTTTTCTTTCTTTCGAGTATTTTTTACATTATCAATAGGGTTGACCTAAATCTCCAGCATGCGTTTGAGCGTTTTGTTGGCTTTTAGAATGGTTTTGACTTTATTCTCTAATTTCTTAATTACTTGGGTAAGGGTGCATTTTTCACGATCCAAACCTAAAGGTAGGTCTAACAAAGAGGGGAATTTCTCTTTGGCGACTAAAGACCGAGACCTAGTCACTCTCGTGGGAATGGGAGTGGGAAGGATGGATTCACTCCCACTAGTGATAAATTTCAAAGATTGATAAGATACTTAACTTTTCAGCAAATCTACTTCGAGATCCTCTATTCTTTGACATTGTCGAGCGATTTTTGCATCGGCCTCTGTTCTCTGGTCTATGATGGCAAATGGACTCACTGCATCTATGTGCTACTTCATCTTCTGAATCCCTTCATTCATCTTTTTAATTTCTCCTCGATACCTAAAATCTTTTCTTTCACGCCACTTAATGTTGATTTTAGTTTGTAATACTTGGTATACCATTTCTGAGCTTCTAGGTTGTCCAAAAATGGTCGGACTGAAGCATCTTGAGATGAATGTTTCTTCTCCATATTCAACATCAATTCAATTCTAGCATTGCCTAGACGGGAAAAGAGATCTGGATCACAAGACGCAAGCATCAATTGACTTTCCTATCAAAAATAATTAAAGGAAAAAATAAATCAATATAAATTGTTTATGATCTTCAATCAACTTCATTACTTCTCTGGTCAGTCGCAACACGCCACTCTCACTCTTTTAGTGAAAAATCTCAAAGTGATATTTATTTTTAACTAAAAGGCTAGACTTATTAACTATGGCTAACAAATAATTATTATAAGTACTACAAAGTAGTAAGATCTATACTTGAACTATAGGTGCCTATGAAGAAGGAACCCGAGTTTCTTCTTATCCGACTCTTTGTCGGCGACTTGATTTTCCTTTGCTGGGAATCTTCTTAAGAAGCATTGTAAGGATCAGGGAGGTTGGGGAAATCTGAATCTTGAGCAGAAGAGCCTAAATGCTTAATACCCAATCCGTTACTGACATCTCCTGATCCTTCCGGATCCTTACTTCCATCACCTCTGTCTTCATCGTTTTCATCGTCTTTGTCATCGTCATCCCCTTTCGTCAGAACTTCATCTCCTCTAATGGAGGATCATCGAAAGATAAAGCTTCTTTGGATTGATGGTTTCTTCTTCAGGAAATTCCTCTTGAAGCGATCCCGGAACTCTTCTCAACATAAGATTGATTTCCTCTTGAAACTGTTATTTAATTCTAGGAGGGAAGGGAAGTCCAAATCGGGCATTTTCCAATGTTTCATTATAAGCAACAAAAAGAGCATCTTCATAAAATTTCTCTGTGATTTTGGTAAAAGCTTGATCCACAAAGAAGGAAACTTTCTTTTTGGTAGTTTTTATAATATTATTGGCATAAACTAAGGTGGCATCTTTGATTTCCAACTGGCTCTCTAAAGACTTTATCTTATTGGTCATTCCAACCTTCTCTATTTTTAAAGTCTTAACACTCTCCTCAAGCAGAAGCTTGACTTTGATCTCCTCATCAAAGGAGCATGCAAGTTTTCTTTTCTTCATAATAGCCTTATCCCTTTCCCTTAAAACATCAATCATTTGGTCTCACGAAAGCTCGACTTTAGTAGTTAATAAAGAAACTTGCTCCTTAAGTTCTACAACTTAACCAACGGGTCCCTGGGAGACCTATTGAAGGGAAAACATATGCTTGGCCACCTGAAATGTATGGAAGATATAATATTAAGTAAGGATGTACCAAATTAAAATCTTGAATAGCCAAAATACTAAAAGACACGGTACTGGTAAGAGATGCTTATAAAGAACGTACAGATGGTCTGATGAGAAAGTTGATGGCTGCAGTGGCATAAGAGAATCCATAGTGGAAGATTGGACAACTAAACTAATAAGATCATCAAAGCCATAAAGATAGTTTGACTCTGGGCCTCTGAAGGGAGAGATTCGGTAGGAAGAGGAGTCAGACCTAACTTCTCGAATAAAAGTTGGAAACTAGAAGTAGAGGTGGGAAGTGAGATGTTTAGTAAAAGATTTGAGGTATGAACTTCCGCTTTATGTTCTTGTGCATATTGGTCTGAGGAACTTAAATTAATCATGTCAGGATCATGAGTGGCCAAAGTAACATCCATATTCGACTCCTCAGCAACAATTATGAAAGTCTGGACTTCCCTAAGCTTAGTCTTTTTGGTCGAAGGGGAGATTGAGGTGTTAGTTGGAGCGCCATAGCTTACTTCCTTTTTATAGCATCGATAGCTTTGAGAACTCCCAACATGGGTAGAATTAGTTGATTCAGCCAAAGAAAGGACATGATATCTAGCCTTCTTTCGCTTAGAAGCAACAATAATGGAAAATGAACCTAAATTAAAGGGAAATTTGTAAGACACCAACGTAAGAAACTTTATTTAAAATATAATATAAATTTATCGAAAGAATCACACCGAATAGGGTATGAGTTAGAAAAGTCATTTTGGTTGCCAATCACCAACAATTGTTTCCTATGATCATCCTTCTTTACCATTGGAGGTTCCCTAATAACTTTGTGGCACTCCAAAATCAGGGAGTTTTTTTTGAGATTGGCCTCAGTCAGAAGTTTATATCTATCTCTAAATGTCTGCGATGATTAGTTCAATTATCCAAACGTTTTATCTATGAAAGAATCAATCTTCTTAGGGGCTAGTTTTGATATAGAATAACAATTGTAAGGCAACAATAGAAGGTAGAATAAACAATAAAGTAAAAGCGAAAAAACTTACTAAGAGTAGGGAAAGACCCCCAATTTTGGGGATATAGCTCTTAACATAGAAGAACTTAATCTCCCAATCTCTAGATTTGTTTATCAAATTGCTAACCGAACTTTTATAAGGTAGGAGGCGATTCACGATATCTTCTTTCTGGTTCGCCAATTTGATGGGGGTCACTGATGAGCGAAGGTTATCTACATCAAGAGACGGAAGGTTAGCTTCATTGGCCAGAATTTTGAGGCAGCTTAAATAGGTATAGAAATTAGGAGGGAGATAACCAGAATGTCAAATATGAATTGGAGTAAAGGCAATCAAACCTTTCAGGGGTTGTCTATCCTTTCGGATGGACCTGCTGCTCTGGCCTCAATATCAGTAACACCAAATTGATGAAGGATGGAATTGAATTCATTCTAAGAGGTAATAAGAGATGGAACGAGTATGTCCATGGAGTAGGAGAAGGTTTGGGGCCCTTACCAGATATTTTTTTTGCCAGACATTTATATGTCAAGTGGTATTACACAAAATCAGGAAATATTGCATATTTTACAAAAAAAATTAAACGGTCAAAAACATGGATGCTAAAGTAAACATTCGAATGTTTAATCAACGAGTACTTGACTAAGTGAAAAGAATACGATTCATAATGGTGAAATATCAAAATCAAAGCTAACTACCGGAATTATAATAGTTCGAAAAATTCACTAAGAAGTCTATTCATAGGTTTCGAACCTATAATAAGATGTCGAATTTGTAAAATACTTAAGAAACTTATAACCATTTTGAAATTCATTAACAACTATTGGACTTATAACGGGATGTCGAGTTCATTATTAGTCAATAAGGTTCAAGTAGAGCATCGTACTAATAGCATCTTATAGAAATTATAATGGGATGTCGAATCAGTGACCTACTATCAAATTTATAAGATTTCGATTTCATAAATAATGAGTGTGATTAGATTTAGAAATGCTTTAACCATTTGTCAAATTTATAAGATGTTTAATAAATAAATAGTTTATATGTGTACAATATGGTAACCACGTTCTGAACTCATGATGTCTGTAAAGGCCCGCTTCTCCTACCAGTTGAGCCGACAATAATTCACACACGCTAACCTCAAATTAAATGAAAATATGAATCATTAGAGGTAAATAAGAAAAAGATAGAAGAAACGGAAAACAAAACAATATAGAATTTCACAGTGGACCAGGTAATCTATAATATATCAGAAGTCTTTACACAAACAAAAATATAATATATATATATATACACACACACAAACATCAATCATAGTACAACAGTCAATATAACGATCTGGACTGTTATAATAACTTGTCCTCATATACATAACATACAGCAGAAATAATCAAGTATGTGAATACGTATCTGTAATCCAGCTCGTCTCCTGAGCTCCATTGCATCCTAATCTGAATCTGTAATACTCAGTCTGGCTCGAGCATTATAATAAACTAACACTTGAGTCGGCCTGGAAAACCAGCGTGAGAAAAAAACACACTTAATTTGAATTATTACTATTTTCAAAATCCTTTGAAAACCACGTCACACATAAACACGATGGGTTTTTGCCTTATGATAACCAAAACATTTTTATATCAAAATCATCTGATATTATAATAGTGTCTATAGAAAATAAATAGAAAATAGCTGAATGCTTGCATCTCACATTTTAGCATAGTTGGTATAAAATCAAAACCGTATAGGCTCGTAGTGGATATTGGATTCCATACAATGACTGGGCTATTGAGGTATCACCAGACATAGTACACCTCTAGAAAAATGTACAGAGATCGTATATAACAATCCCTGCCAACACAGGACCATCCTACCCCTTACTGGATAGCACCGATGTTATCACTCTGGTGTTCCCACCCTTATCGAGCGCTCTCTTTTCCATGCACAACCATATGCATAAATTATAATATAATATTTTCGAGGGTATCTAGAAAGGTGATAACATACACTATTTGGGTGCGACCCACTTAGCCCTGTTGCATCTCCCCTGTTTCAGTCATTTCCGGTTGATGAGGCTTGAGGCTACGTTTACCTTAAGAATAGCATTCATACTTGGAATGCTAACACTACCTTCCAAACAAACAATGCAATGATCGCATTCATCCATACAATTTGTCCTGGGTTTGGATAAATCGAATCTCCAATATCGCCATCTTTATTAGCTTCACTATATCCCAATTCTTATTGCACAAATCGGATCGAAGTCATTTTCGGATAATCAAATCTGATCCCGGTCTCTTCGAAACGACCAACGAATTTGGCCAGATTTGCTAGTCGATTATTTAACTATAAATAACAATCATTCAAATATAGATTACATTTCCCATGGAACCTACTGAGCTTCACCTTCATTAATTTGAAGTCACTTTTCAAAATCTTGGAAATCAATTCCATATACTTACCTCAAAAAAATGAGTATATTCACAAAACCAAATATTTTCAATACTTAGAAAAAAAATCAAGTTCTTATCTTAGCAATATAAGTATATTTCAAACCATTCCTATCGAAACTTGAAGAACCTTTCCCATATACTTACATAACGGTATAAGTATCTTAACCAATTATATAGAAAGATTTACTTATCTCAAAATCATATTAAAATGATTCAGCACAAGTATCCTTTAAAAGGAAAACAAAACATTCTAAAATATCCTTTCTCTCTTTAACCATTCCCTTTTCATTTAGAATATCTTCCTATAAATCTTCTCGTTTATTTACAACGATACTCTTTCCAAATCTCCTAAACCATTTAGAAAATTCCTCTTTCCTCAATCATTCAGATTCTAATTTCCTTTCCAATTGTAATCCTCTTTCCAAATTTATAGATCCCTTTCATAAATTATTTTTAAAAAAGAATTTCTTTTATATCAATTTATTTAACTATTTTGAAATAAATAAACTAAAACATCACATATTTAGTTTTAATCATTTTTAAACCATATAAAAGAAATATGGCTAAATACATTTTAATAATAAAATAATAAATTATTAAACCTTTAAAACTTCACTAATAGAAAAATAAATAACTTTAAATAACCTTTATAGATTCTAAATGAATTTCCAAATCCATTTATAAAAGTAATCTTTTATAACCCCATATTTCACTTATCCAACTTCCCTTTTAAAAATCAACTTCCTTCATTAATATCTCCTTTGTAGGTCTCTAATTATCTTTAATTTTTTTTTTGTGATTTTCTAAGTTATCTATAAAATATTCTTTTTGAAAATCCCAAAGATCCACTGATAATTCCCTTTTTATAAAAAAACAATAATATAGTTTGGAACCCTTATAAAGAATTATCCCATGAAATATTATAATAACTTCAAAACAACTCTTAAAATCCACCTAAGTACTTAATCTGAAACAATATAATTTAAACAAAATAATCAATTGTTTACTATCTATTTATTAAATAATTATATTTCCATGAATATATAATATCACTTAACATCTTGAAATAGTTCTTACACAATTTAATCAAAACGACCAAAATTTCTATATAAATCAATCTTCAAATCATTTCTAAATAATAACTTAACACAAACACTTGCATATATTTACCAAATAACATTTTTCTTCAAATTATAAAATCTGAAGTTAAATATAATCGGAAACCTTTCAAATTTCAAAACAAGCTCAATAGCTCCAATGGTACTTAAACATGCAACCATTATATTCAATTTAACTATCCGGGTTAAATTATCAATATTCACATGATCCATTTACAAATATATACATCCAAATCCATGATTAAAAATCAATCCGTTAAACGACACTTATTCCATATTGATTGACTATCAATTAACATTTACCCAAATTCTATATTATAGCATATCAGAAGTTTATCCTGCTTCTAACATATCGTTCAAAACCATATTTCCATTTAATATTAGACGATATTTATTTGGCCAAATAGATAACAACGATATATTCTAATTCAATTTACGTTATAATCAAACAATGTAACTCAAAAACAATCCATTCATCAAATTTCACACATATATGATTCGGTACTGGAAATAAACATAAAAATAAATATAAATAGTTTAATAGCAATTCGAGTTGCTATATCATCACCGTAGATCTGGTTCAACCAATCTAATAGCATTTCAAGTTGCTATATCATCATCCTAATTAATTTAAAAAACCACCGATTTCAACAATCCAAGCCGCATAAATTTTATTCGCTATAAAAACATTGCTGATTAACCAAATTAGTGAGTTTAACTCACCATGAGTTTTCAAATTTTAAATCAAATCGAACGATGATCGATTTAACCTAAAATTTTAGTTAACTCCAATCAACTCCAAATCAGTTCCAGAATGTAGTGCTCGTTGTCACGATTCTGTCGCTGCTTATTTCGTCCAATTTCGACAACGTATGTGAAAGGTGTGCATTTTATAATTTTTTCATATCTTAAAATATAATTAAATTCACAATATTTTTATAATATTTTAAACCTAGTTAACCTGAGCCGCACGATTTGGCATCAAAGAATCAGGGCCGCAAGTCCATTTTCTTCATCGCGTCTTCTCTAGGCTTATTCGTGTACGCATGAATCCATGGCCACCCATCCTCATCAATTCTCTTTACCACCACGCTCGTTGATAAATCGATCAGAAACCACCATGATGAAGCTCGTTATCGACTCCACCTCCACCCAGAAACCGGTCAAACTCGGTTTCCCCTAAGCTCTCGAAATCGAGCACGAACGAAAACCAGTCATGGCAAAAATCAAGGGATCCACCACTCTAAATCCAATCACAGCCGTTGGATTGATAGAGCTTGACGGGCTCTTCAGTATTTGTGTAGATGATTTCTTTTAATAATTTATTTATTAAGGGGAAATTGAGGTGGAGTGAGATCAAATTTCAGACATTCATTATTAAGGAACGTGGCTGCTAGGGTTTAGTCGTGAATGGATGCACGGTGTGTGTGTGTGTGTGTATAATTTACTGTTTAAAAACCCCTTTCCCACTTAAATTTTCCCGATCTCCAAATGAAGCATGCCGCCTGGCGTTTATAATGTTTTACCCCTATTCCGAACTCAATGGAATAGGTTTCGAATTCCAGTTCAAAAGTATACGGAAGTTACGGCATTAAATGACTGATTTTAAATTAAATTCCTTAAATTAATTTTTGCGCGTTTACAGCTCCCACAAGAAAATGATAAATCCGATTGCTACGAAATTTGAAATCCGATAATAATACACTATTATGGATCCAATGGAACTAGTTTCATCGACTTCCGGGACTGTGCCCTAGAAAGCTATTTTAACGTGTCAATTAAATCAAGCGATTTTCAAAATCGACGAAATAATCCCAATTTTAAAAATTTAATAACTCTATAACATTTCAAATAGATTTTATATTCATATTAGAAACCATTTCGATTCATATTAACTCATAAATTCATTTTTTCACACTATTCCCAATACTAGATTTCATTATTAAATTAATATACAAAATTCCAAATTTTAATTTATCGACTTTTAATTCCATTCAAAAGTCCAATATCATAACCCTAATTCATTTAGAGTTTTAAACAAAGTTAGAAATCATTTCTATTCCCGATTCACATTTTTTTTTCTAATTTCAAATATTGAATTTACTATTCACCAAATTCATTTAATTGCTATATTTGAAATTTTAAATCATTTCACTAATTCAACCAAAATCTCCATACTCAAAATAAATTAATGATTCAAATTCAACATTTAAAATAAATTAAATATTCAAAATTAAATGACCAAAAACCCCGGGTCGTTATATTCCTCCTCCCTTAAAAGAATTTCGTCCCCAAAATTTGTAGGGTAGGAAAAATGCTCCAAACTCATTTTTTTCTTCAAAAAACCCACTTAATGAAAATTAAGTATTCCACTTTCTAAGTCCTTTAGTTCTATTCGAACAACTTATTTTCCATTCTAAATCAAAATCTTTATTTCAATTACCATTTAATATCAACTTTTCTGTTAACAAAAATTTTCCAAATTTTTTTAATATTTTTCCAACACCCTAAATTTACGAATTTTTTTGACAGAGTCTACCCTGTACGGAGAGCCATTTGCAATATCACAAATACAATAAAAATGATATCAGACCCATACGATCGGAACACATAATATATATCAATATATATTTCATTTCTGCTTTTTATGCGTAAGCGTACCTTATATAGCGTTTTTAAGCAAGTTCACTGCATTTATGTGCAATTATGCAACCCAAAATCTATCCAAATGGCTTCCTGTACCTGTACTTACTCAAATGAAGCATATGAGTTTCAAAATCATAAAATTCTCATAATAATACACCCATTTTACCAACCTAAATACAAGTTTCACAAACAAACATGTCATATCATGTATTTTAGAATGCATATGCAATTTATAGGGTTCAACCATTCACTTATTCATTTCCAAATTGACTTCCATACCATGTACTCAATTTTAAATTGATTCACAATTAATTCAGTTACATTCCATTCATGTCCACGTTCATTTTATGCAAACCCATTTTATTAATCTTGGAATCATTCCATGTAAATCTGGTAATAAACCATTTTATAAAATTATTTCTAAGGTTTATTATAAACATTCTATACCACGTCTTAAGTTCATATCGAGCTTATAACTTAAGTACATACCCAACCTTATCCAATCCATACTCCAAAATCATATTCAATTCATTTACTCTAAATTGAATCTATTTCTTGTTATCAAACTCTTAACCCCCTTAACTTGGTCACACCTCTCCACTTTGTCAGTTTAATAAGTTATACAAACTTATTTATTCACAATTTCCTGAATTTCGACTTAAGTTTTACTCACATTACATATTTATACCATGTAGTTACAAAATCGCTTCACAATTCATGTTACATTCAATTTATTCAAATACAATTCACCCTCCACTTGAAATTCAAAGTTTTGAATTTTCATTCCTTTACCATAACATCAAATCATTTTCATTTTGGTTTTACCATTGCATTTCTCAATTCATAAGTGCAAGAACTTATTAGTCAGAATTGAGAAATTCTATTGCTAGAATATTTAGTATTATCTTATTTATCACCTGTGTCTATTGTTTAGGCAGAATGTCATCGCCTATGGTACTAAGAAACTGAAAGAAACCTCAAAAAGGTAAGAAAACTTAAAATCTCATATTTCTTACTTGAGTCCATTCACATCATATAATCATAACTCTAGATTATATATATATATATATATCACTTTATAGCTTAAGTGTATCCATTCCATTCAATTCAAATCAAATTCAATTTTATTTAACTTATCTTAGGTTTAATTTCAACTCATATTATTCATTTTAACTTACTCAAGCTAAACTTTAATTCTAGGACTAAATTCACGCTTTCCGTTCTTATTTATATCAACTCCAAATTACAAGTTCAATAACTGACTTTCTCCTGACTTCACAAATCATTTAAATGGAAATCCTAGAATTCAACCACCCGGTTTCATTTCAAATTATTTTGAAATCATAAATATACATATCCACTTTTATATATCCAATCATACTTTCAGAATTTTAAACAACTTGATTTTGTTCAAAACAATTCCCTTTTGGAATTTCTAAAACAAAACGTGTTTACCAAACAAGTCCAAAACAAATAATGACGCCAATCACTATGATAGCAATCTGTCACTTAGAAACCGAAAATGAACACTGATGATATGGCCGTCATCACTAGAATTATTTTCCAGCGACTGAACTAAGTTCAGTGCTTCCTTACTCTCAAAATTCATTAAAAACATTTCCATTCAGATATATGTCCAAAATAATATCACCACTCTTCCTTTCAAACAATTTGGAAAAACGTTTTCAAAATCTCCAAGATTTAAAATTCCTAAATACTTGGTTCAAATTTATTTAAAAACATTTTCCAAAATTTTCGGGATGTAAAATTTCCAAATTCTGGTATGAGTCCACTTCTACTTATAATTCATTCATATATATCATACTTATATACTTTTAAATTGGTTATATAACCCATTCCAAATTTTATAATCTTATTTGGATTAAATTATACTAACCAAACACTACAAATAAATCAACTATAATAATTTTAGGAAATATTTCTTTTATATCATAATATAGTTTGGGTAAAATTATTTCATTTACCCTATTCCAAAACAACACTGCGTCGAATTACTCTATTCAAGTGTTTAGAAACTTCTATCGATATAGTTGTGCGGACTGTGCCAACCAGAATTCATAAAAAACTCAATAAATCAACCAACATAATATAAACAATTTTGTATCACTAACAAATAGGCGCTCATATCTATTACTATCGTGAAACTCATTCTAGGGTACTACTGACCCTATCTCTAATGAGTAATCCCCACCAAAGACAAGGTTCTCGCTCAACCTTCAGCTCTGTTACCACATGTAAAGGCCTGCATCTCCGTACCTTTTGAGCCGACAATAACTCACACATGCTCAACTCAAATTGAACGGAAATACGAATCGTTAAGGGTAAAGAAGAAAAATATAAAAGAATGAAAAAAAAAACAATACAGAATCTCACAGTGAAACGAGTAATCTATAATAAATCAAAAGTCTTTACATAAACAAAACTGTAATCTGTATATATACACAAACATCACTCATAGTACAACTGTTAATATCACGATATGGAAAATTATAATAACTTGTCCTTATATACATAACAAACAACAGAAATAATCAAGTATGTGAATACGTCTCTGTCATCCAGCTCGTCACCTGAGCTCCATAGCATCCTAACCTGAATCAGTAATATTCGGTCTGACTCGAGCATTATAATAAACTAACATCCGAGTCATTCTGGAAAACCAACGTAAGAAAAAAATACACTCAATTTCAATTATTACTATTTTCGAGATCCTTTGAAAACAAAGGTATCTCGTAAGACCACGTTACACATAAACACGACGGGTTTTTTCCTTAAGATAACCAAAAATGATTTTTCATATCAAAATCATCTGATATTATAATATTGTCTATAGAAAATAAATAGAAAATATCTGAAATGTTTGCATCTCACGTTTCAACATAGTTGGTATAAAATCAAAACCGTACAGGCTCGCAGTGGATATTAGATTTCATACAATAACTGGGCTACTGGGGCACTGCCCGCCATAGTACAACTCTAGAAAAATGTACCGATATTATACCTAATGATCCCAGCCAGCACAAAATCGGCCTACCCCTTAATGGATAGTACTGAATATGTTATCACCCAGGCTGTTCCCACCCTTATCGAGTGCTCTCTTTTCCATCCACAACCATATATATAAATTATAATATAATATTTCTGAGGGTATCTAGAAAGGTGATGACATACCCTACTTGGGTTCGACCCACTTAGCCATGCTGCATCTCCCCTGTTTTAGTCATTACAGGTTGATGAGGCTTGAGGCTACGTTTACCCTAAGAATAGCAATTCATATCGCACAAATTAGATTGAAGTGGTTTTCGGATAATTAAATCCGACCCCGATCTCTTCGAAACGATTAATGAATTTTGCCAGATTTGATAGTCGATAGTTAATATCAATAATAATCTTTTAAACATAGATTATATTTCCCATGGAACCCGCTGAGCTTCACCATCATTAATTTGAAGTCACTTTTCATAAACTTGGAAATCGGTTCCATATATTTACCTCACAAAAATGAGTATATTCACAAAACGAAATATTTTCAATACTTAGAAAATAAAAACAAGTTCTCATCTTTGTAATAAAAGTATATTTTTAAATCATTCCTTTCGAAGCTTGAAGAACCTTTCCCATATACTTACATAACGGTATAAGTATCCTAACCAATTATCCAGAAAGATTTACTTATCTCAAAATCATATTAAAACGATTCAACAAAAATATCCTTTAAGAAAATATAAACATTCTGAAATATCCTTTCTCTCTTTAACCATTCACTTTCATTTAGAATATCTTCCTATAAATCTTCTCGTTTATTTACAACAATACTCTTTCAAAATCTCCTAAACCATTTATAAAATTCCTCTTTCCTCAATCATTCAGAATCTAACTTCCTTTCCAATTTTAATCCTCTTTCCAAATTTATAAATCCCTTTCATAAATTCTTTTTATGAAAGAATTTCTTTTACATCAATTTATTTAATTATTTTGAAATAAATAAACTAAACATCATATGCTTTGTTTTAATCATTTTTAAACAATATAAAAGAAATATGGCTAAAAGCATTTTAATAACAAAATAAATAAATTCTTAAACCATTAAAACTTCACTAATAGAAAAATAAATAACTTTAAATAACCTTTATAGATTCTAAATGAATTTCCAAATCCATTTATAAAAGTTATCTTTTCTAATCCCATATTTCACTTATCCGACTTCCCTTTCAAAAATCAACTTCCTTCATCAATATCTCCTTTATAGATCTTTAATTATCGTTGAAAACCTCTTTGCGAATTTCCAAGTTTTCTATAAAATATTCTTTTTGCAGATCCCAAAGATTAACTTATAATTCCCTTTTTATAAATAAAACAATAATACAGTTTGGAACCCTTAGAATTATCCAATAAAATATTATAATACTTCAAAACAACTCTTAAAATCCACCTAAGTACTGAATTTGAAACAATATAATTCAAACAAAATAATCAATTGTTTACTATCTATTTATCAAATAATTATATTTCCATAAATAGATAATATCACTTAAAATCTTGAAATAGTTTTTACATAATATAATCAAAACAACGAACATTTCTATATAAACCAATCTTCAAATAATTTCTAAATAATTACTTAACACAACACTCGTATATATTTACCAAATAACATTTTTCTTCAGATTAAAAAATCTGTAGTTAAACACAATCAAAAACCTTTCGAATTTCAAAACAAGCTCAATAGCTCTAATGGTACTTAAACAAGCAACCATTATATTCAATTTAACTATCCGGGTTAAATTATCAATGTTCATATGATCCATTTACAAATATATACATCCAAATCCATGATTAACAATTAATCCGTTAAACGACACTTGTTCCATATTCATTGACTATCAATTAACAATTTCCCAAATTCTATATTATAGCATATCAGAAGTTTATCCTATTTCTAACATATCATTCAAACCACATTTCCATTTAATACTAGACGATGTTTATTTGGCCAAATAGATAACACCAGTATTTTCAATTCAATTTACGTTATAATCAAACAACTTAATTAAAAAACAATCCATTCATCAAATTTCACACATATATGATTTAGTACTAGAAATAAACTTAAAAATTAACATAAACAGTTTAATAGCAATTTGAGTTGCTATATTGTCACCCTAGATCGGTTTCAACCAATCTAATAGCATGTCACAATGCTATATCATCATCCTAAATTAATTTCAAAAATCACCGATTTTAACAATCCAAGTCGCATAAATTTTATTCGCTATAAAAACATTACTAATTAACCAAATGAGTGAGTTTAACTCACCTTGAGTTTTCAAATTTTAAATCAAATCGAATGACGTTCAATTTAACCTAAAAATTTATGTAACTCCAATAAACTCCAAATCAGTTTCAGAACGTAGTGCTCGTCACCACGATTCTGTCGCCGCTTGTTTCGTCCAGTTTCAACTGAAATAAATGCATTTTATAAGTTTTTCATAACTTAAAATAAAATAAAATTCACAATCTTTTTTATATATTTTAAATCTAGTTAACCTGAGCCGCACGAGCTAGCATCAAAGAATCAAGGCTGCAAGTTCATCTTCTTTATCGCGTCCTCGTCCAGGCTCATTCGCATATGCATGAACCCATGGCCGCCCATCCTCATCAATTATTGCGACCACCACGCTCATTTATAAATCAATCAGAGACCACCATGATGAAGCTCATCGTCAACTCCAGCTCTACCCAAAACCAGTCAAACTCGGTTTCCCATAGGCTCTTGAAATTGAGCACGAAAGAAAACCAGTCACGGCAAAAATCAAGGCGATCCACCACTCTAAATTCAATCACAGCCGTTGGATTGATAGAGCTTGACGAGCTCTGCAATATTCGTGTTGGTGGTTTCTTATAATACTTGATTGATTAAGGGGAAATTGAGGTGGAGTGAATCAAATCTCGGCCATTTGTTATTAAGGAATGCGACTACTAGGGTTTAGCCGTTAATGGACGTGCGCACGCGCGCACGCGCATGTGTGTATATATAAATATATAATTTACTTTAAAAAACCCCGTTCACACTTAAATTTTCCCGATCTCCAAACGAAGCATGCTGTTTGGTATTTATAATGTTTTACCTCTATTCCGAACTCAATAGAACAGGTCTCATAGGCCAATTGGAAAGTATACGAAAGTTATGGCATTAAACGACTGATTTTAAATTAAATTCCTTAAATTAATTTCTACGCGTACAACTCCCACGAGAAAATGATAAATCCAATTACTACGAAATTTGAAATCCGTTAATAATACACTATTACGGACCCAATGGAACTTGTTTCGTCGAATTCCGAGACTGTGCCCTGGAAGGCTATTTTAATTTGTCGATTAAATCGAGCGATTTTCAAAATCGACGAAATCGTTTGAAACCTCATTTTTAAAAATTTACTAGATCCATTATATTTCAAATAGAATTTATATTCATATTAGAAACCATTTTGATTCATATTAAATCATAAATTCAATTTTTCACACTATTCCCAATATTAAATTTCATTATTAAATTAATATATAAAATTCCAAAATTTTATTTGTCGACTTTTAATTCCATCCAAAAGTCCAATATCATAACTCTAATTCAAATAGAGTTTGAAATAAACTTAGAAATCATTTCCATTCACATTTATTCCCAATTCACATTTTTTTTCTAGTTTCAAATATTGAATTTACTATTCACCAAATTCATTAAATCGCTATATTTGAAATTTTAAATCATTGCGCTCAACTAAAATCTCCATACTCAAAATAAATTAATAATTCAAATTCAACATTTAAAGTAAATTAAACATTCAACATTAAATGACCAAAAACCATAGGCCATTACAATGTCCTATCATACTTAAATAGGATATCGAATTGTAACATATATATCAACACTTTATGTAGTTGTCGAACTTGTAAATGGATAATGACTCACTGTGAGATTATCATATTTGTAACCTAAACAACAACGCTTCAAAACAGTTGTCGAGTATGTAATTGATTGTCGAATTCCAAAATGGATACTGGACTTCTCACTAGTTGTCGAAACAATAACTCAGGGGTAAAACCATTTTAGGATATTGAACTTCAAATTTGATGTCGAATTTTAAAAGGCTAATGAATTCGAAAACCAGGTAGTTATCAAATCTTGAGGAGGATTTCATGTTTTTTCACAAGGATATCAATTTTATTATAATCAAAGCTCCGGATAATCATCTATCTAGAATGTTTTCAAATTGGTGATAACAACCACTAAACTTCAATGATAAACAAAGAGTAATGCCCCAAACAACATGCAAATTCAAATATCAAACTCCACAGGATTATAATAAGTACACGGCTTTAATTATATCTCAGAAATTTACAAAGACGCCGAATTAAACCCAAATTTATAAATCGAAATCGAAGTCGAAGATCCCTCCCTTTAATCTTGTGTCTAAAGCAATTAGAAATGAAAATCGAACCTTAAGATCGTGCTTGAGTGCTGAAGAAGTTCAATTTTTTTAAGTAAAATTGGAAATTAAAATTTCCGTTTTGAGTTCGATATGCAGGTTAACAGCATGTAGAAGGATAAGGGCAAGTATTTAATTGAAGAAAGGGGAACAAAGAATGCCATTAATCTCTATTTGAATGAACGAGCGAGATCTAGAAGGAATGACAATAGATGGCAATGGAATTATCAAGATGCCAAGCGTTGATATTGCGATGTTAAATTGAAAAATCAACATTTCTTCTACACAAAAGGGGAGGGGATGTTACCACAAATAAAGATGTCCATCATGTAAGGAGAACATGTTGAAATTCAAGACGTCGAAGGGAAAGCAGTAAAGCATCCAACAAGGGGTATCGAACTTCAAGCAATTGGCCAACCCAAAAGATGTCGTACATAGGCATAGCAAAAAGGTTATCAAGCTTTTACAATGGGAAGGATATCATGCTAAGGTTCTAAATCTATAGAAACGTCGAACAACAAAGAAACAACAAACACAAAGGTTATCAAACTTGAAGGCAGTTAAAAGGAGATACCGCATCTTAGAGGTATAGAATACAAGATCAAAAATGGGTATATCAAAAATCCATAGATATCAAGCCTTTATAATATAACTGCTGTAAAGCATCACTGAACACCAAGTGGTCTTGAGCCATACAAGCGATAAAAGTTGCTGGCTTCAAGGGGCATAAAAGTGCTGAGTATCTACAGTTATGAAAGATGTCATCAATATGAAGAGATATGTCAAATGTCATTGAAACCATGGACGATGTCGAATACTAATGATTATCAAGGATGCCACATATCATTAGTGCCATCGAAGGTGTTGAATACCACCAATATAAAGAGAGATCAAATTTCACCAAAACCACGAAGGATGTTGAATTTTGACAATGTCATCAGGGATATCGAATATATGTAGTTATAAAGGATGCTGAAAGTAAACAATATTAATGTGGATGTCGTATTTCATCAGTGTAACAAACAATATCGTAAATCATCATGTGACAAGGATGTCATAAATCATCTATAGAACAGTCTCGCATTTCGACAATATACAGAAGGTTGTAGCATATTATCAATACAACGAATGATGGCGAAAATCAAGGATGTCGAAGAACACATGGCGGCCTGGGCCACCTACCTCCACAACTATAAATATGGATCCAATGAAAACTTGGGAGGGGCATGTAACATCCCTTATCTAGAGGCTCAAAGCTAAGCGCTATAGATGTTGTAGTCATCTATAGTATTAACTTCCAACGACTAAATACGTCTATGTTAATGATATCTATAATATCAGAAGCACTTGAATATGAAACAAAGCATAGATTTCAAAACAACATTTTTCCATTACATTTCAAAACAAATGTTCCATATTTAGATTACATATTCCCAAAATGTTTCCCTAGCAATGATAAACTATACTTATTACAAAATACGCCAAGAGAGACATATGAAGATGTCCCTTGGATGATCAGAGTCATATAATCATAATTGACTTAATACATACACGGTGGAAATATACACAAAATACAGAACTACAACTCCTAAATAGCTATACGTTAGCCTCCCGCTCACCTCCGGTAGCTTTATTCATCGTCCTACTAAGACCCAAAAGATACTCAACCCTCAGCCTACTCAAATCAATTTTGAGCACCCGAGAGTTTAAGGGGAAAACATAAACTTCGAGTCAGGCATAAATCCTAGTATGAATAATACTATACATCCCGGTTATTAGTGTCAAGTAAGACCACGCCACTTAGCGAAACGAGTTTCCCCTCACTATGATTATTTTAAAACATATCTTTTGCAAATCTAATCCTACAACCAAAACTGGTTAAACACTGTAAAGCATCATTATGTAAACATACATATCAGGTAATAAAAGAACTATTTGTTCAAACACTTTAGTTTTTTTTTGGATGAGTATTAACCTTTGGCTGACTCGGGCCTACCAGACAATAACAAAATTTATCTAACATCTATTAGACACTCCTTTCCTAAACGGTCTATCCCTAACTTAACATCTCCCAGGGTCACGTGATCCTAATGGTTTTGCAGGCTCACCAATAACCTATATGTATACAAATATATATTTCCTTTTGTGTGTAATCATAATTTTAGTCTTACCTGTGACAAAGCCCTACACACTGGAATTTTGGACTAAATTAGCTGGGACTACTAGCTAATGTATAGGGCACGACCCTATACCAGTCTCATCTGGTATTCTAATATTTGATTCATTTTATGTAGGGATATCTTCCCAAAATTTTCCTTGAATACCTTTTCTCAAATTGATTTAAAATCTTTAAAACAAACCCAAACAAGGAAAATATAATTCTCTATGCTTTACTCAAAATCACCTTGTCATGTTACACACACATACACACTTTACTCAAGCCTTAGTTGGTGGAAACATTTAACAGTTGAAAATACCCCTTTCGATTCCATTATAAGCATCTCTTTCAAACCAAGTAAAACCCTTTATTTATCTAGGTCGAAAGGCCAAAGCTTCCTTTTCGAAACCACACTTAAACCCTTTCGAGACCTTCGAAAAACTTCCTTTCGAAAGCATTGAAATCTTTGACATCATATCTTAAAATACTTCAAAACATTGCCTTTAAAAACCTTGGAAAAACCTTCCATTTCAACCTTTTCGAAACCATCAGAAATTCTACCCTTCGACTCCTTCTAAACCTATTGGGGAACTGCCCTTTCGAAACCATTTTAAATACCTTCAAAAGCATCGAACCTTTAGAAATTCAAACCTTTTGAAAGCACTGGGTTCAATTTAAAACATGTGGAAAAACACCTTTCGAAACCATTTAAACCAACTCTTTCAAAACCTTTAGGTTATACTTCAACAGAACAAAAGGGTTATTTAAAACATCTAAGCAGAAAGCATCTCTTTTGAAATCTATTCATATGTAAAGAAGTGATGGTGTAGAAACCATCCGTTTGAAAGTATTGGAGAAATGGTTAATTTAAAAACAAAGTAAACCCTTCGAAACCATTGACTTCGAAAGGTAGAGAGGCGGCAATTTGGGGTTTTCGACCCCTTCGAAAGCATTACTTATAATAAAAGAGCGCAACCCATTCAAAACCTTTCCTTTAAACACTTGACCAGTCGAAAGCCAACTGAGTCAAAAGCTATCCTTTCGAAAGCAAAGCAGGCACTACTTTTTATTTTAAAACAAAAAAGGTGCGTTGACCCTTTCGAAACCCCTTAGTTACCTTCCGCCTTTGTCTAATTCACTATGTACCAATATGTTGATACTATGTGCATTAGTTTATGGAAGTAGGTGGAGGGTCTTAGTCGAAAGCTACCTAGGTGAAATCAAAATTGGCGAAACATGCTTTAGCATGAATTTTTAATTTAAAACCTTTTTAAGTAAACTTTTTAACGAACCTACCTTGTTTGTCAAACACTTATTGGTTGCTAATTTTTCTTTTATAAAGTTGCTGCCATAATTTCAGAATTAAACTATAATTTTATTCTACAAAATACTCTTTCTCCTTAATTAAATATATAAAACATCTAAGTCCCATACCTTAAATAATTTTATATATTCATTAAAACAATTCGAAAAATTCTATAAAAATTCCAGAAAATCCTTTCCAATATGTTTTCTATCATATATTAATTTCAGACCCAAATAATTAATTCTTATGCCATAAATAATTTATAACCAAATAAATCATTTTCTCCACTAGAAAATTATAATAAAATCCACATTAATTCAGAAATTTATGAAAATTGAAACCCATCTTTAAGATATCATTTTTTATCTACATTTAAAATTTTAAGGCATTTGGATATCATCTAATGGGATTTTCATATCAAACATATCATAAAACTAATATGAACATGTATAAACCTTCAATAAGCATATATAAACTTTTAATCATCCGAAACATGGCATTATCATGCAAAATCATTTAGGTTTATCCTAAAATCGGAAAAATATAAGAAAAATGGAATGCGGTAATCATTCACCTTAGCTTTGTGATTAAAGATGTGAGATTTGATGATGAAGTAGTTGATTTAATTCTTCCTCTTGAAAATCCTAGTTCTTTCTTCTCTTAAGATTGAAAATGGCGGCCGACTTAGATTATTTTTGCTTGAGAAAAATGAATGAACATGTGTTGATTTCCTAAGGGTTTAGGGTATGAGTTCATCATATTTCCCATCTTGCCCTTCCTTATTTCCCAACACTTTTATTCATGCTATCTCGTTTTGATTTAAATTTAACAGCGCATGACTACCCCTAGTTAAATCAAATCTCAATCTATTGTGATTTTGTGACTTTTACACATAAGGACTTGTATAATTAACTTTGCATAGCATACTACAAGCGAATAAAGATCCTTATATATGATATGACCTATGACTTGCATATCACTCTTGTGCATAAATATAGATGACACGCACATGGCTTCTTTATTGAAAATGCATTCTTCTCATGGGTTGGAATAAGGCAATCCAAGTCTATTCTAGCCAAGCTTGTCTACATTGCACATTTTGGGGTTAATAAAGAAATTTATTAACAATAACCGCTATATGTGTGTGTATTTATATCTGTGTGCACACATGTGTGCGTGTCCAAATACTCAACTGTTCATTTGACAAAATTAATTTGTAAACTTCATCTGGAAAGGGGTATACATAAAGTGAGTTATGACATTCTATGCAAACCCAAAACCGTAGGAGGTGTAGGACAAATCAATTTGAAGAAGCTAAAAAAGTATACAAAACTGAGACTTGGTTGGAAAATTATAACATCAAAAATAATCTAAGCTGAGTTGATGAGATCAAGATATACAATTGACAATTTCTAGATGATGATAGTGACAATAATGCATCTAAGGTATATATATCCTTAAAGGCAGAGATTACTTAACAAAAAAACATTTCGAGGAAATTTGCAAATAGCAAGGGCACGTCTGTGAATAGAACCATGGCTTTCAGGAGAGACTTTTATTTCAAAATTAGAATGCGATACTTTGATTTGTGTGAGAAACTTTAATAATATAGTGGAAGTGATAATAAACAATGAGAGATGGTGCCTTAAAAGAATGAGCTTGGAGGCTATTTAGCCTGAATCGAACTATATCCTTATCTACTCGAACACTGACAAACATTTGGATTCCAAGTAAAGATGGTACTTTTTCTACAAATTCTTCATGGGATACTATCATATCTAAATAGGCTTCAACAATTTGATCTAAATCCAACAACCCAAAATGTCATTTACAACATGTAAAGCAGTCAATTTTAGACTTCCATCTACAAATAGACTAGCTAAATCGGGCTTAAACATATATCTACCTTGCAAACTATGTTTAACAGCGATTTAGGCACATCAACTCTTATTTTTCGAGTGCAACTATAATAGAGAGATTCCTCAAGAAATTTAACCAAAAAATCAAGAAATGCATAATATATAGATCCTAGATGAAGAATTTGTATACTTGACTAGCAACCAAAGGCGATCTAAGTTGAGACAGCATATTGAACGGATAGCACTAACAGCTATCATCCACTATATATTAAAAGAACGAAATCTTAGTATAAGAAAGAAGAGTACAATAAATTAGTAGACTAATCGAAAGTGATATGAAAATAATATGTGAATGCATTAAAAATAAAATTCATAACGATTCCTTTGGCTCTCCCCACGAATCGAAGGAATTTCCCTGATTGGACGACGAAGGAGAATTTCTTGGTGTTGGGTTTTATATTGTATCGATAGAGGATATCAAAAGTCTTGACAAGGTTATTTATGTTCCCTTGACCCTTTGGAATTCACTAGCACATTTTCCATGTATACCTCCATAGATGAAACGACCTTATCTATGAACATTTTGTTGACGAGACGTTGATAGGTCGCACCTGCATTGCGAAGTCCGAATGGCATGGCTCTATAGCAGTAGAGCCCTACATTTATGATGAAAGAAGTATGCTTTTGGTCTGGACCATGCATTACAATCTGGTTATATCTAGAATATGCATCCATGAACGTGAGAAGCTCATGCCCACTGGTTGCATCCACAAGTTGATCTATGCAAGGCAACAAGCTTTCAGCTGGGATTTGCTGAGGTCTAAGAAGTCAATGCCTGTTCTCCATGCACCATTCGGTTTACAAACTAGCATTGGATTGACTACTTGTTAGCATCAAAATTGACCACCAACACCCAATTATAAGTGAAAGCACTAACATCCAGTCACAGATTATAGATAGAATATATGTAGAGAATATAATATGATGAATCACCAAAATTAAAATGAAAGCAAGTAAAAGGAAGACAAGATTTATAGTGATTAGGCTAACTTCGGCCTATGTCCACTCCAGAACAATCCTTTTTATTATATTAGAATTTGATTACAGTTACAATTTAGAATTCCAGAATCAAAATGGTAGAGCAGCCTCTAGGTGGAAGATGAAGAGAAATATAATGAAGATCCTTTTTTCAAAGCCAAGCCGGCTATATTTGTAACACCCGTAAATTTTAATAATAAATTAACATGTTAATAAGAAAAAAAATGAAAATTTACATAAAAGGATGAAATCATAAATTTTAACAAATGAAGGAATTTGGGAAATTT
This sequence comes from Allium cepa, assembly GCA_030765085.1. Classification (NCBI taxonomy): domain Eukaryota; kingdom Viridiplantae; phylum Streptophyta; class Magnoliopsida; order Asparagales; family Amaryllidaceae; genus Allium; species Allium cepa. The sequence goes on from CM060938.1 coordinate 851,765,738, forward strand.
GATTCTTACATTGTGTCAAGTAGATTTTTTAGCCCAAATTCATATATAGTTTGTTAGGAACAGACACCGTATGAAAAAAATACGGAATGTCTATTGTAGTGCACATTTTGCGTTTTGTGCATATTTTGGGAGTAAGATTAAAGATTAAAGAAAGAGTTAAGAAGACTTATTTGTTAATAAATAAGTTGAATATGTGTAGGTTGAGAAAAAAAGTATAATGATGAGTATACATTTAAAAAGAAAATAATGAAAGACAAAGCATGAGTGGCATAATGGTAAAACACGTGCATTCCAACCAAGTGACCTAGGTTCAAGTCTCGCATAGTGCATTTTTTATGAGCATATTTCAACTATAGATAAATGTATAAGAAGGTAAAAGACTAACATAAAATAAAAATGTAAACAAACCTATTAATTAATAGGGGTATTTATTACCAAATACAGAAAGTTCATATGTTTATGAAACCTTTCTTAAAAGAAGAGAAGGAATATGTGTCAGCTTACTCATATATGTAGAGGGTTCTCTTCCAAGTTTAATAATTCAAATGTGATTATGAATTACTGATTAATGGTAGAAAAGAGAAAATTATGTTTAAATAGATATAGTTGTATATTTATTTATTTATGCTTAAGTGGTTAGCAATATATGTACGTAAATGTATAAGTTAATTAGTTAGGAAGAGGTAGATTAAGATGTAATTGACTAATTAAATTAAGGAGGATTTAATTCGGTTAAAAAGGGTAACATTTATGTGAATTGGGGAAGCTAATTAATACGAATCAATTTCAAAATTGATTGCACAATTAGAGAGCAAAGAATATGGTCAATTATATACATATGTGTATGTTTGATACCAATTAATTGATTTATTGATAGCTAAATTAAAAGCTTACACATGTACATATTTTATTTAGAAAAGTGTCCAAGTTCAACTTATCTTATTTAACGCCCCTAATTAATTTCCTCCACCTGAAGCAATTATCCAATGGCGTATATGAATTTACAGATCCTATAAATTCAGCCTAAATCTAACCTAATTCTCATTCTAAAAACTATTCTCTATTCTATTCCCTATTCTAGTTTCTCTTCCTCTCCTAATTTTCGTCTTCTTCATAAAATAAATTATGTACAAAATAAAATAAAGTTCGTAGCAGATTAGTGAATAGTAAGGAGGCTTGAAAAGGAGGATTTAGTTACGCTTATATGCGTTGTAAGTATTCAGGTGAGTGAAATATGAATTCTTAAGAAAAAGTTTAATATTTAGATTCAGATCTTCTTCCACTTCTTCTGAATTAAAATCTATTCTGATTTTAATCTTTATTTTTATCTCTAATATCAAGTATAATGTAGATTCGTTTCAGATCTAAATTATAAATTGGTTAATTTGGATTTGGATAAAATGTTGACTTGGTTTATATTAAATTTGGAGTAAAATGAATAGATCCTTGGAACTCTAAAACAAATCTAAACAAATCAAAGGAAATTATTTACAAACCATACAAGTAGAAGAACGTGGACTTAAAAATCAGGATTGGTGAATAAAATAAGGGACAAATGAAATTAGGTATGAATAAAAAGAAATAGATCAGATCCTCATTTTTTAAATGCCTATAAATCAAAAAAAGGGTGGTGACTGTTTTTAACACATCGCCAACATAAATAAAAGGAATAGATTAGCATAATTCTGTTATTAGGCTAACTTACGGATGATTTCATCCTATATATATATAAGTTTCTGTGAATGGGTCCTCCTATGATGTTAATGGGCTGAAAAGAAGGTTTATGCACTTAGATTTTATACCTAAGGGCATTTGGTGGGCTAGTTTGTGTTTTCTTATACATGTAGGCATTAGGCAGTCCGGACAACTAATTAATACTTGTAGGCACAAGGCGGTCCAGGTATCGCTGCGGAACCTGTAGGCATCAAGCGGTCCAGGTTCGGGGTTTTATGGGATATTGTTTAGTACTTCACAGTGTAGGCATAAGGCGGGCCACTAGTGGAGTCCGCAATGTAGGCATTAGACGGCCTATTGCGGAATACATGATGTAGGCAAAAGGCGGTCCATCATGTTTGTGGGATTTTTTCGGTCGGCTGTGATTTAGGAATTTAGCAGTCCATCGGAAGAAACCGAGGGTACGTTGGTAGGAGTCCAGTCTAGTGGTGTTCGCATAATATTGTTGCAAAATCAGGGCAGACATATGAGACATTTGATCATGGTACGACTAGAGAAGGGTATGAGTTGTGTCCGATGGGCCCTTGGGTCGGCTTCCTCACATGCTCTTCTCCTAGTAGTAACGTGGATAGGTGAGGGCAGTAGTTTCGACATGCCGATCTACGTTTTGGCGACTTTGGTCTGACGTTTGCCGTAGGACCTATATTAAAGGCTCATTCTTATTAGGAATTATATCCAAGGTTGACACTCATGTTATTTCTACTCTATGGAGTATGGAGCAGCTCTAGCTCTAGATGGTTAAATTTTCTTTTTAGTTTAGCTTCCATTCACCAGAATTTATGTCCGATGCATTCATATTTTTCCTACCCATAGGAGGATAGGGTTGATTCTTGTTGAGTTGCTAAGCTTAGGTGATTTTCTGAAGTTTGTGGACTTACTCCATTCATCATGTTTTCCAACGCTTTTACTTTTAGTACCTTTTTCTTTTAAGAGGGACTCTAGACTTTTGTACTCTAATGTTTTATTTTGGTACTGATGTTATTTGAGATTGTTGTATTAAATTTGAGATTATGGTTTTTAAGCACTATATGTTTCTGCCGTGACTATTTATTTACACTATATACCGATGCCTTCGTCCCTGCATGCTGCTGGGTTGGTTTTTTTACTTACCAACGACTCGTATTCCTAGTCATGGCCTATTTAGGGATGCCTAGGTTTGCGGGTTGTTACAGTTGGTATCAGAGCAAGTTTTCGATAATCCTAAAAATATTTCAAACTATTTTTCATAATGAAGAGAAGTCTTTTCAAATATTTTTTTAAAAAATGATTTACAATTATTTGGAAATAAAAAGAAGTGTTATATTAAAGAGTCCCTCATAACCCTCCCTATTATGAATCTTCTTTTCCTTTCCATTGAACTATCTATGGAAGCAACCGATTTAATCTTTAATATCCACAGATAGGAATGTCTGACACTGCAGACGTTCTAGAGATTCCAAACATCGTCATACCCGCTTGGTTTCGTCGTTATCTGTAGCCAACTGCATGGGCGGACCCACTCGCTAGAGGGGATGCCAATGCATAGGCTGAACAAGCCCCAATTCATCCTCCATGTATTCCTGATTTCCCAAAGTTACGTAAGGATTTCGCCAGCTTGGGTGGAAAATATTTTTGTGGTACTATGTCCTATGTAGAGTCAAGGGCTTGGATCCACAGTTGTGGGTGGATATTTTGACTCATAGGTCTGGATGATGTGGCGAGTAGGTTGATGGCTACTTAGCAACTGTAGGAAGAGGCACTTTGTTGGTGGGGGATTTTGGAGGCGGAGGTAGATAATTTGTCATAGAGAGATTTTCGGGAAATTTTTTAAAGGAGGTTTCTATTGGAAGTAGAATAGGATGCGTAATTGGAGAAATTCATTCAACTTAAGCAAAGGACAATGTATGTGAAGGAATATCTTAATAAATTTAACGAGCTCGCCAGATTCAGGCAAGAATTGATATGTACTCCACACAAGAATGCCTTAAGGTTTGCAAAAGGATTAAATCAACCTCTTTTGGATCTAGCAGTGAGTCACATTCCTATGGGTGCAACCTTTGAAGGGTTAGTAGAGATGGCCTTACTTGCAAGCGTGAGTAAGAAGGAAGAAGGAGCCTGGGTGAAGAAAAGAAACCAGTGAAGAATAAGAGGAAAGTTGTAGGGGAAACCGAAGAGTAGAGAAAGGCTCCTAGGAAAGACATAAAGTGTCATAAATGTGGCAAGTCGGGGCATTATTATAATGAGTGCAAGTATTCAAAGTACAAGTGTTTTATTTGTCATCAAGAAGGCCACTTGAAGAAGGACTGTCTTAAGAGGGAGAAGGTTACTGCTCAAGCCTATGCATTGAAGGCTTCTCCATCTACTAGTGGGCGTCTGGTTTAGGATAAGGGAAAGAAAGTTGTTGTTGAAGGTGTATTATCTATTTCTGATTTTTTTCCATTCGCACCTTATTTGATTCTGGAGCATCAAACTCTTTCTTATTTACACATCTTGATGTTTATATTGTATCAAACCCAATAGTAGTGTCAAACCCCGTAGAAGGATTGGCACATTAGTCTATGTTGTGTCGGCTTTTGAAATTGAAAATACTAGGAGTTGGGTTCAACTACGATGCTTTTGTTCTTGAATTCTCTGGCTTCGGATTGATTTTGGGATTTAATGTTTCAAAATTTTTGGATGCTCTAATTTTTGAAAGGAAAAGATAAATACCAAACCAAGTTTTTAAAATATGTGGTAGATAAGAATTAGTGCCTAGGTGAAACTGGAATGGTTGATAAGGCAGAAGAAAAGATTTTTGAGAATCTAGAATGGTGTTAGAATATGACTCCGATCAATTTTTGGCACTGAAGAAGTGTCTATATGGGGTGGTTACCCTAGTTTATCAACTTTAGCTAGAAAATCCAAGATTGTCATTGAACTTAGGATTTCATATCCACATCTTTTTTGTTGGTAAGTTTTCTTTTGAACATCCTATCTTTGATCTTTTTCTAATTAGGATAGATCTTTTTTTAGCTGACACTTTATGTTGGTAGGGATGTTTGTAAACATGCCATTAAGACATGTTATGTTTGTTGGTTGCTTGTGGTTGCAAGTGGATGCTAGTGGTTGCAGAAGGATGCATTTACAGACACTAGGCACTATTCTATCTTATTGATCTTATCCTTAGATCATCCATTATGCATTTATTACCTATTACTTTTATATAAATGGTTTTATATGAATGGATGTTGGACATATGGACAATTACATTTGGATGATGATTGTAGCATGCATGTAGAACTAACTGTTTTGTTAGGGTTTTTCATGCATATGGTTGCATGGCATAAGCATATTTGCATAATGGTAGGCCGATTGTAATAGTGGATCGACTACTTTTTTCGCATCGGATAAGTTCATATGCATTTCACATTGTATAAAGTCATAATTTGCATTAGATTAATTTAAGGGCAATGGCTACAATGTTTGATGTTTGTGTAGATGATTTTAAATTTGGATGTTGGTTGTAGTTTATATTCTTCTATCCTTGGAGATTTTGGGGACGAAATCCTTTAAGGAGGGGAAATGTAACACCCCATAAATTTTAATAATAAATTAAAATGTTAATAAGAATAAAAATGTACACTTACATAAAAGGATGAAATCAAAATTTTTTACAAATGATGGAATTTGAGAAATCTGACTTTTACATTATGCCAAGTAGATTTTTCTAGCCCAAATTCATATAGAATTTATCAGAAATAGACACCGTATGAAAAAATACGGAATGTTTATTGTAGTGCACATTTTGCGTTTTGCGCATATTTGGGAGTAGGATTAAATATTAAAGAAAGAGTGAAGAAGAATTATTTGTTAATAAATAAGTTGAATATGTGTAGGTTGAGGAAAAAAGTATAATGATGAGCATACATTTAAAAAGAAAATAATAAAAGACAAAGCATGAGCGACATAGTGGTAAGACATGTGTAGTCCAATCAAGTGACTTAGGTTCGAGTCTCACAGAGTACATTTTTTATGAGCACATTTTAACCATAAATAAATATATAAGAAGGTCAAACATATTAATTAGTCGAGGTACTTATTACCAGATAAAGAAAATTCATATGTTTATGAAACATTGATTAAAAGAAGAGAAGGAATATGTGTCAGCTTACTCACATATATTTGTAGGGTTCTCTTCTAGAGTTAATAATTTTAGTGTGATTATGTACTATTGATTAAAGGTAGAAAAGAAAATATTATGTATAAATAAACATAGTTGTGTATATATTTATTTATGCTTAAATGGTTAGCAACATATGTACATAAGTGTATAAGTTAATTGGTTAAAAGATATAGATTAAGATGTAATTGATTAATTAAATTAAGGAGGATTTAATATCGGTTAAAAGGGTAACGTTTATGTGAATTAGAGAAGCTAATTAATACCAATCAATTTCAAAATTGATTGCGCATTTAGATAGTAAAAAATATGGTCAATTATATACATATGTGTATGTTTGATACCAATTAATTGATTTATTAATTAAACTAAATTAAAAGCTTAAACATTTACATATTTTATTTAGACAAGTGTCCAAATTCAACGTATCTTATTCAACGCCCCTAACTAATTCCCTCCACCTGAAGCAATTATCCAACGGCGTATATGAATTTACAAATCCAATAAATTCAACCTAAACCTAACATAATTCTCATTCTAAAAACTATTCTCTATTCTAGTTAATATTCCTCTTCTAAAGTTTTCATCTTCTTCATAAAATAAATTATATACAAAATAAAATTAAGTTAGAAGCAGATAAGTGAATAGCAAGGAGGCTTGAAAAGGAGGAGTTAGGTACGCTTATATGCGTTGCAAGGATTCAGGTGAGTGGAATCTAAATTCTTAAAGAAAAAGTTTAATATTTAAATTCAGATCTTCTTCTACTTCTTGTAATCTAAAATCTGTTCTGATTTTCATCTTTATTTTTACCTCTAATTTCAAGTATAATGAAGATTCCTCTCATATCCAAATTATAAATCGGTTAATTTAGAATTGGATAAAATGTTGACTTGGTTTATTTTAAATTTTGGGTAAAATGAGTAGATCCTTGGAATTCTAAAAATGATCTAAACAAATTAAAGGAAATTATTTATAAACCATATAAGTAGAAGAATGTGGACTTAAAAATCAAGATTGGTGAATAAAATAAGGGACAAATGAAATTTAATATGAATAAAAAGAAATAGATCAGATCCTCAGTCTTTAATTGTATGTAAGTCAGAAAAAGGATGGCGGCTATTTTTAAAACATCGCCAACACAAATAAAAAGGACAGATTAGCCTAATTCAGTTATTAGGCTAACTTATGGATGATTTCAGCATATATATAAATATATATATGCTTTTGTGAACGAACCCTCCTATAAAGTTAATGGGCTAAAAAGAAAGTTTATGCACTTAGGTTTTAAACCTATAGGAATTTGGTGGGCCACTTTGTGTATTTCTTATATCTGTAGGCATTAGGTGGTCCAGGTTGCGTTCTAATACTTGTAGGCATCACGCGGTCCAGGTATCATTGCAGAACCCGTATGCATCAGGTGGTCCAGGTATAATTGCGAAACCTGTAGGCATCTGGCGGTCCAGGTATCATTGCGGAACTTGTAGGTATCAGGCGGTCCAGGTTCGAGGGTTTATGGGATATTGTTTAGTACTTCATAGTGTAGGCATAAGGCAGACCACTGGTGGAGTCCGCAACGTAAGCATCAAACGGTCTGTTGCAGGATACTTGATGTAGGCGAAAGGCGATCCATTATGTTTGTGGGATTTTTTTATGGGTCGGCTGTGATGCAGGCATTTGGCGGTCCAGGTTATACCTATAGGCATTTTGTGGTTCATTGGCAGAAAACGAGGGTACGTTGATAGAAGTCCAGTCTAGTGGTGTTCACACAATATTGTTGCGGAACCGGGGTAGACATAGGAGACATTTGGTCATGGTATGACTAGAGAAGGGTATGGGTTATGTCCTATGAGCCCTTGGGTAGGCTTCCTCACATGCTTTTATTGTAGTAGTAATGTGGATAGGTAAGGATAGTAGCTTCGACAGGCCGATCTATGTTTTGACGACTTTGGTTTGACCTTTTCAATAGGACCTATATTACAGGCTCATTCTTATTAGAAATTATATCTAAGATTGACGCTCATATTATTCCTACTTGATGGAGTATGGAGTAGCTCTAGCTCTAAATGGTTGACTTTTCTTTTCAGTTTGGCTTCCATTCACCAGTCGTTATATCTAACCCATTCATACTTTTCCCACCCACAGGAGGACAGGTTGATTCTTGTTAAGTTGCTAAGCTTGGGCGATTTTATGAAGTTTGTGGATTTACTCCATTTATCACGTATTCCTGCAATTTTACTTTTAGTGCCTTTTTTTCCTATTAAGAGGGACTTTATACCTTTGTACTAATGTTTTATTTTGGTACTGATGCTATTTGAGACTTTGGTATTTTTATCCGTGACTATTGTATTAAATTTGAGATTATAGTTTTTAAGCGCTATAAGTTTCTGCTATGATTATTTATTTACACTTTATACTGATGCCTTAGTCTCTGCATACTATTGGGTTGGTTTTTCTTTACTCACCCAACGACCCGTATTCCTAGTCATAGCCTATTTAGGGTTGCCCAGGGGTGCGGGTTGTTATAGTATTTGTAGGTGAAACTCTGGCTATATGGCCTTTTCAACTACGTGGGCTTATCATAACGATCGTCGTGCCTAACTTGCCATCCTATGATGACCCAAAGAAAACCCCACGCCAACCCGAAGCAAACCCTACGTCGCTCAAAGCAAACCCAACGCCGACCTGATGCAAACCCAACGCTGACCCGAAGTAGATCATATGCCAATCCGAAGTACATCCAATGGTGACCCAAAGCAACTCCTTGGCTGACCCGAAGTAGCACCATGCCGACCCGAAGTAGCACCATGCCGAACCAAAGTAGAACCCGATGCGAACCCTATGCCGACCCAAAGTAGAACCTGAAGCGACCCTATACCAACCCGAGCTACAATATGCCGACCCGAAGTAGCGTAACACCATGCCGACCCGAAGTAGAACCCAAAGCGAACCCTATGCCGACCCAAAGTAGAACTCGAAGCGAACCCTTTTCCAACTCGAGCTACGCCTTTCTCCAATCCTGCATCGTTTATCCATCGACTATGCTTAATATTGGCTTCATATCTGTAATTGATTATCATCCATTTGAACCAAATCCAAAATATTCTAGCCTCGATAACTGCGAAGTCTATTGGGTTAAATCCGCCTGTATATTGCCTTGTCAAAAGGCCGGTTAACATTTTCCCCCCAAAACATGCCTTGCTATTGGAAGGCATGTTTTGAATTGCCAAAAGTCCAGAATTCGAAGTCCATAATTCATTAATCGCCTATCATCCAATCTTGAGTCCGATCCATTACCAATCCAATTCCTTGATCTCTTCGGATCGTTATAGAAATTCATGACTGTTACGAGTCGATATCTGATTCCGAATCTGTCCCAAATCCATTCACCGAATCCACGACCTCTCCGGATCATTTCATCAAGTTCGGGACCTCTTCGGGTCCATCTCCAAATCCGTAGATCTCTCCGGATCATTTAATCGAAATCCGGGACCTCTCCAGGTCCATATCCAAACCCTTAGACCTCTTCGGGTCATTTAATCCAAATCCGGGACACCTTCTGGTCCATATTCAAATCCAAGACCTTTCCGGGTCCAAATCCATAGACCTCTCCGGTCACTTTATCCTACTCCGGCCTTGAATCTTCGGTCGGGGGCTTATCCATGGTTATCCTTCTCTGGCCTCAACTCTTCGGTCAAGGACTTCATCCGTAGGGTACCCTACTCTAGCCACGATCCCTAGTTGAGGAATTAATCCATGAATACCCTTCTCAGCCTTGACTCTTCAATCGAGGACTAGATCCATGAGGCATTCTACTTCGACCTCGATCCTCAGTCAAGGACTTATCCATGTTCGAGTCCATCCAGTCGCTCTCTGGCGAAGGGACTTGTAACTCACCGTTACTACCCCGTCTCTCGGGTCGGGACCGTAACCGTGAATTATGTTATTTTTACATTAATCCAAATCCAATCATTCCAGAGTTTAGTGGGTAAAATATAAAATAAAAGCCTACCAGAAAAACCAAAGTTCGCAGTAAACAGAAAAAAATTCATAAACTCGAGCACCACGGTTCATCGTCATCTCAGAGCATGCCTAGGGACCGTCCTCGATCCCATGCATGTGTAAGTGACTTAGTCATTGTACTACGTGATTTATTACTTATTCCATGCCACAAGTTCAATCAGCTAATAATAAGCTAACGATGATGACTTGATCCAGTGCCATCTTCATTCGGGGTAGGTGATGGATGCTCCCGTTCCATTGGCACAGTTTGATTCCTTATGTATCATTGCAAATGACCATTCCTCACTTATTCCTCAATGATATCCTTCAAATGCCTACAGTTATTCGTATTATGCCCATCCAGCTCATGGAATAGGCAATGCTTTCTTGATGCTCGCTCATATTCTGAGGGTTTCTTTTTACCGACCTTCGATACTAGAGGTGCCCTCGGGTATCCAAATAAATCCTTTCCAGAGTTTCAATCAAATCCATGTAAAAAGAGAATTTTGGTTCTCTCCATTACCTTTTCGATATATTACTACCGTCATTCATTCTTCGTTTGCCTTTATCATTCTTGTTTACATCTCCTGATGATCCTCCACTCTGCATGGCATTCACCTCTGGTTTATTTGCTCATGCGTCTTCTGTCCTAGGAACCATTCTGCTTCATAGTAAAACTCCCCTAAATCCATAGGTGGATCGCGTGCTAGCGAATCCTTAAACTCTATGCCATCAGCAATGTCAGATACAGCTGCCATCAAAACCATGGATGGATCTGGACGATCCACCAATGCTGCCATAGCATTAAAATGTGTTAGAAAACTCCTTAGAGACTCTATTGTCCTCTACTTCAATGTTGCCAGACTCATCACATTTTTTGGTCTCGAGATGTGAAGTCTAAACTGCCTCATAAACCTTTCGATCAATTTTGTCCACTTAACAATAGAGCCGCTTTCCAATTGTCCGAACCATAGTGCATCTATATCCGTCAAATACAAAGGAAAGCATCATGCCTTGACCCCCTCCGATGCCTCCAGTACTTCCATGTGCCTCATATACCTTGTTAGATGAACAATATGATTTGTTCTTCTATCACAAGTCTCCAATGTTGGTAGTTTGAATTCCGATGGATTCCTAGCTTGCCTAATCATAGGAGCGAAGGAGCTCCTATTTACGTTTTCCAAATCTCTATTTACCAATCCTCCTCTCATATCTCATCTGATCATTTCCGCTAACTTATCGTTGTCATCAAGTGGTAGTCTCCATCCAATTTCTCCAACTTGCCCCCCGAGTCCATGAGGGAATCCTGAAACCTTCCCTTCTGGACGAGCATCCGTATCCCTATCAATGCCAAACTGCATAGCACCACCTGGTATCCTACCTGAAGTGGATTTAATATGACCCGAAGGCATGCCCTGGAATAGGGACGATCGACACCAATCGTTCCATAACGATCAGCCATGGCAAGGCCGATCTTTCCTAGTCGGTCAAGGGCAGCTCCTGGTGGCTCCGCTCTATCCCGTATCCTTGTTGTTCCATTTCATTGATTCTGATCCTGGCCTTCCTCTACGCTTGCTGATCCAACTCCGTGATCCATATTTCCAGTATTCCTGCTACTCCATTCCCTTAGTTTTGCACTCCAGCTTGTGCAATCTATCGGTATAGGTTCTACATCATTTCCTCCTACCTCTTCAGCATTCTTTCCTGCATAACACTCACCATCATTTCCATCTCATCTATAGTAATGAAGATTAAGGTCTGATTAGCTCCTGAAGAAGCCACTTGACTTCCTTCATGATGACTCCCCTCCATTCAGTGTCTTCTTTTTAATTGTCTAGCCATTTCTATGTAAATCTAAGTTCCCAAGCTTTCAAATCAGAAATCCTAACTTCCAAATCCCTGAGTGAAAGCTTTCTCAGCAAAAGCACCAAAATGTTGGCGTCAAAATTGGCCACCAACATCCAATTATTAGTGAAAGCACCAATATTCAGTCGCAGATTACCGACAGAATATATGTAGAGAATATAATATGAAGAATAGCCAAAATTAAAATGAAAGCAAGTAAAAGGGTGACAAGATTTATAGTGGTTCGGCTAACTCCGGCCCGCATCCACTCTAGAACAATCCTTTTTATTATATTGGAATTTGATTACAGTTACAATCCAGAATTCCAGAATCAAAATAGTAGAGTATCCTCTAGGTGGAAGATGAAGAGAAACAGAATGAAGATTCTTTTATCGAAGCCAAACCTACTGTATTTATAGGTGAAACTTCGGTTACAAGGCCTTCTCATCTACATGGGCCCACCATAAAGATCGTCGAGCCTAATTTATCCATCCTACGATGACCCGATGCATACCCAACACCGACCCGAAGTAGATCATATGCTGACCCGACCCGAAGTACATCCAATGGTGACCAGAAGCAACTCCTTGGCTGACCCGAAGTAACACCATGCCGACCCGAAGTAGAACCCGAAGAGAACCCTATGTCGACCCAAGCTACAACATGCTGACCCAAAGTAACGCCATGCCGAACTAAAGTAAAACTCGAAGCAAACCCAATGCCAACCCGAAGTAGAACCCGAAGCGAACCGTATGCTGACCCAAGCTATGTCTTTCTCCTTGTCCTACATCGTTTATCCATCGACTATGCTTAATCATAGCTTCATATCCATAATTATCCATCCATCTATTTGAACCGAATCCACAATATTCTAGCCTCGATAACCATGAAGTCTATTGAGTTAAATCCATCTGTATACTGCCTTGCCAAAAGGCGAGTTAACACTACCCCTACTAAGTACTCTGCTCCATGAATAAATCCTTTAGCCAGGAGCATTTCTACCTCTTCCTTGGGCGCTCTATATCGTTAAAGGTTGAGGGATCTTCTCTTTTGTCGGATAAGATAAACTTTAGGCTCAATGTTGTTGATGGTGTGGTGGATGGTAGAAGGGTCTATGTTGATCATGTTAGATTCCCCTATGGGAAAACATCTTTATTTTACTTTATAAAGCATATCAACTCATCCCTTATTTTCGAGCATAGTTCTGTGCCTATTTGGACGACCTTGCTGAGGCCGCCGTTGTCAATTGATGTTGCTTTAGCAGAGTTACCGACCCGCCATCGGAGTTGAGTCTCCTAAATGGGGGTCGAATTGATCACCATTGTTTTCTTACGTGCTCGTCTCAAGTCACATTGGTCAAATGGGTATATCATGCGCTCTATGACTTCCTTGGTCAAGAAGGACGTCCATGCTCGAGCCTGGGAGCTAATTATGCCCTGACTCTCACAAATAAGTATGTCGATATTGAAAAGGAAGGAGTCGTGGTGTCTACCATTCCTGCTTGCCAACGGGGGTGAACTTTCTCGTTTCATGTTGATTCGAGTTCCTTTGTCTTACACGAGCTGGCCAAAGAAAGTTGGTCCCCACAACCTTACAGTCTTCTTGGACCCTGATGCAAACGGAAGCGTTGAATAGCGATGAACGTCAAATCATGAATAATTTACACCGCTTATTTATACATTTTAATATTCATAAAATAATATTACTTGGTCCTGTTATCGTGTTTGTTGCGGATTATTAATTTTTAAGAAATGAAGAACAACAACAACAACTAAGCCATTATTCCCAAACAAGTTGGGGTCGGTTAAAGATGGGATTCAAAACTAAATGACAAAGTCAATTTAAAAGTCATAATAACAACAATAACAACAACAATAACAAAACAAAGTCAAATAAGTAAATTAATAATAATAATAACCAAGTAAAATGGAAATAAAGATACATATATTTATATAATGATAATAATAATAAGACTACTAGTACTAATGGTACTAATAGTAATATTGGTTGAAGATCCAACACTACATCTTAGGCTCCTGTTCCCTAGTCCAATAATCTAAAACTTATAAAACTCATAGCTCATGCTTCTGATACGTGGATCGATAACTTCCACGCGCTCTTGTCCAACACCAGCTCTTTGGATATATTCTAATCCTTTAAGTCCCTTTTTACTACTTCCATGTCCACCTTTTCGACCTCTACCTCTCTTTGAGCATTCGACGCGGCCAATAATTCCAATGTGCACATGAGCCTTGGGCGGCCTCCGTTGGAGAAGTCCAAACTATGATCTATTGGTTTTTGTATTTTAGTTTCTAGTTTATGATTCAGTAATTTCAGTTCAGCCTTTATTTAACTTTTATTATTGCATTTCAATTTTATTTGCATCTAATATTTTGCACTTACATCCATGACCTATTGGCTTGCCAAAAGACCAGTATATCTTTGTAATCGTTTCATTATAACACTTTATTTCCTTGTATCGATTGATCATTACTTTTAACTATTTCTTTTAACACATTATACCCACTATTAGAAATTGATCATTGGTTTACAAATGATGCCGTGTGTAGGGATGATAGTTAGAACCAAGAACCCCAAACTCAAATCGAATCGACCCGAGAAGACCCGAACCCGATGGGTCTTAGGTTGGGTCTAAATGTTGAAAAATATATAAAGACCATATCAAACCCGAATCAACTAGACCTGACCTAAAAGACCTTACCAAAAAACAATGAATTATGTGCATTTTAAGTGTTGTTACCCAAATGAGTCTGAAGCGAAGCTTGAGTCAGGTTGGGTCTAGGTTTTAAAATGTATAGTTTAGACCCGACAAAATCCAACTCGCTTAGAGCCGAGACCCACCGGCTTGGGTCCGGGCCCGTTGGGTCGGGTCTAATTGCTAATTAGCCTTGTTTACGATAAAATATAATCATGGTTTTTGTTCACACCAAAAAACTATAGATCGGATTTTTAACATCATTGCTAGTATCTATATTTAGTGTTTATTTGAATTTGATTCGTGTTAGTTTTTATTTTGCTTTGTTTTCTCAATTAATTCAATTTTTAGTTTTTTATTTTTTATTTAATTTTCTTTCAACATCTTAAATAAAAAAAGTTAGTTTTCTTGGTTTATTTTGCCCTTTCTTAAAAAAGTTCATTTTCCCTTCCTGTTTTGTTCTATAATAATAGGAAAAAACAACATTTTTATATGATTACATATTCTTTACCAAATAAACATTTCTTTCTCTTCTTTCTACAGCCACCCCGCAATAATCCAACACCACCCTCACTTCCAAACTACACAATAGCCTCGCCTTTAGACCCGTATCCGACACCATACCGCACCAAACTTCATTAACCAACCGCCTAAACCCTTCCGCACCGAACCGTTATAGCACCTTTGAACCAACCACCAACCTAGCCTACAACAACCAACTCCACCACCTTTGTTAGCCATCACTTCATTGCCTCAACAGGAATACCTCGTGCAGTTAAAACCCTGTTAATGCCTTGTAAAATATGCAATATAGCGCCTAGTGCTCTGCAATTGCTATGCTATTTCTATTTAGCGCTATTAAAAAGTAGTTCTGCTTTAAGCCCCGTCATTTTCTGCTCCACCCGCTAAATCAAGGCTATTTATTAGGGGTGAGCATTTAATCGAGTTAACCAACTTAACCGACTCAACTGAACCATATTAACCAACAAATTTGATTAATCGACCGATGTTAGCTGACGAAAGTTAGTTCGGTTAATGTTTATCCAAATAATATATATCGTTTAACCATTGACCAAAAATAATTAAAATTATATTTCAGCTAACCATTAACCGAAAATTATTTCCCCCAATTACCCAATAATGAATTAACTGCTCCACTACCTGGCCCATCCTAATATCGCATAACAAAACATAATCCTAAAATTTTCATTGTCCCTGTCACCTTCAACTCAACGCATCGTTCCCAAAAATTCTCCTTTGTTAATTTCCTCATTCTCTAATCGATCATCACAAATTTGCTGCGCTACCCGCCCTAACCGTTGTTGATCTATAAATTCAGATATGCTGAATCATAGCAGGAAAAGGAGAAGCATGAATTTGTATTAATTATGTGTATTTTAGTTTTTATTTGTTTTATTTAGTTCTTATTGACTGTATAATTCGTTATATATTGTGATATTGGGATATGTACTGAAAATCTCATCGAAATTATATGTTGATAATATGACCGAACATGTCTACCAATTATTATCAATTTTGAAGTTAGCTTACTACTTAATAATCGAGATAATGAACTAACTATTAAACTGTATAAGGTTAATAGAGTAATGATTATATGAACTAATAATAACAAATTACATAGCTAGCTTGCTTAGGTTTAATAGTTCTATAACTTGTTATATCATCAGTGGATGGTAAACAAAATAATGATATTAACTCGCTGTTATATCATCAAGAATAATTATATCAGTTACAAGACAATGATATTAACTTGTTGACATACGACAAGTTATAATCATTATTTGTAATAATCTAAATTTTCGACTCTCGAATGTCGATACTAAATAAATCCATGGTATTCGTGTGTCGAGCATCTAAGTGAAATAAAAATAGAAAGTTAGGGTAAGATAAAAATAAAAAGAATGTAACACGAAAGAAAGAGTACAATATCAGAATCTCACAACGGAATGATAACACATATTATCAAAGGAACAATACAAAAGGTTACACCGAATATGGAAATTTCCGAGTTACCAAAACCTAAGTAGTATCATCAGCCTGGATAGTTATATCTGTCTGTCCTTACAATGATGATATATGCAATATAGAAATGCAACAAAAATAAGAATACTATGGAAGGTAATCATCCATCTCTTCTACATAAGCTCTAAGATGTTCATAACTAAATCTGGAAGCATACATGGGGCTGAACCAAGCATTATAAGAAAAAAAACCCGATGAATTTGGTAAACCAGCATGAGAAACTCAAGAAATAAGATTGACATATAACAGTAACCATTGAGACCGTACGAAATCCCATAACGGTTTTCCCCATAAAGAAACCAGCCATTGATTGAGTTTAGCATATAGTGATACGATAGATAACGTCTAAAGTGTAGCACATAAATCATATCAAGTAGATGCTATGCAAACGCCATAACAATAATATGTACACAATCAATGCTGCTAAGGCACATTCGCATAATAGATTTGTCATGGAGATCTCCTAGGATTAAGTCGAATCTAAATTCCTACAAAAGATCAAAGATATCCTTCTAAGCAACGTACATCTCTAAGGAATGTACTATTGGAAATACATGATTGGCCCACATGTTAACACTCATGGTTCCAGATACATCGCTCCTGCATGCATTTCCATAAATATGCTAGATGGAGTCGCCTGCACCTTTAGGATTGCTAAATGCTACGTTCCCTTTGGCTATGCATCCTATCTCTGGTTTTAGTAGTTTTCAACGTCGAGGCTAAGTTCGACATTTCTTACTCAAGTCTTCACCACTCGAATAGAACATGAATCACTAAATAACTCCCATATCTCCAACAGATCACGAATCACTACATGGATTCGAGTATCTTGAACCTCCACATAGGTTCCCCGCATATATCCTCTGGCCAATGCTAACGCTATCATCTCACTTGGAATACTCCTTAAGAGAGACAGTCCCACATAATTACATCGTTTGAAATATTAATGTTGATCTCTCCCTTAGATTTAATCTTATGATTGACAGTTTAACTCTACAATATTTCACTTTACAACCGCTTCCAAAGTATAGTACTTAATTATATACTAGTTTTGAAGTGGTATTCGATATGTAAGAGACTTATTGATCTCGGTCTCTCCAAAACTAATTCGATGAATTTCCTACAAACTCAATTCCTATTCTTTCATAAGTAAGTGAAAGCAAGAGACGTTTCTAACCAATGCTCCTCCCTGGGAATTCTCATTAATAGGAAATCGCGAAGCCTTTCGATAACTTCTTAAGTCATATTAAGTCAATGTCGATATGGACTAATTGATTATCTAGTCAAAACAATTGCTTATACGAATGAATATTCATACGCTTAACTCGTTTCTAACATTCCAATTTAACTATTTCTTGTCCAAGTATGAATCTAGGTAAGCTAGAGCACTAGTTGCATCAAAGCCTTGTTTATACACATCATTCTTGAATCTCACAAATAAATAATTCTACCTCGTTGGCTTTTAGTGTTAAGTATAGTTTTAATGATTTCCATAAAAAATTACGATATCAACAAGGTAACATGTTTCACACATCTTCCTACTTACTACTCCCCAGTTAAGAGGGAAGTCGGTGGTTGGAGTTCTATTGCTCCATCCGTACTTGAACAACAGTATTAACTCTCACAAATGGATAAGCTTACTTCATCGGCATTTAGTGTTAAGCATAGCTAATTACTTTTAAAACAAGTAATTAAACAATCAACCATTTGGCTATTTAGCAATTATAACCCATTTCTAAACATTTTGTTTATACTTTTAAAACCCTTTTTAAATGATATATAATTATAGTAATTTATTTACCAAAACTTGATATTTAGATAAATAAGTCAAAATATATTTTATTACATAAGATATAAAATAATCAATATATTTTATAAAAACTATATATACTCGAAAATGATTTTAAAAATACTTTATAATACACATAATAGAATTTAAAACATTTATTTAAAACATTACTTGAAAATAATAACTTTATAATTTCCTTAAAAACTTAGGAAAACCAAATTTTTATAATGAAACAATCTTCTTTAAAAATTCACAACTAATTCTAAAAAATCCATAAATATCTCAAGCGACTTTTGAAATACTCTAATATTGGTTAGTAAAGACCTACAAAAAGAATGAAATAGAATACTTAAATTTAAATATCTTTTCAAATCTTTGAAGTCCAAAAATCATGGCTAAACGGGGCAGTTTTGGACAAGTGAAGTTTTCAGCACTTTTTAAGATGTTACTTGACTTTTTACTATCCAAGCTTTTACAAGCAATAAAAATGCATATAAAAAATTATAAATATGATGAGAAATGTCTAAGGATCTCTCTACAAAGTTCCATAGAAATCACCGAAAACATATAATTCTGAACTGCATATATAGATACTATCGCTATAAGCGCAATTTCAAATCCAAGTCCAATCTAAACCAAAGTCCAACTGTAACCTATGTGCTTTGTACCAGGGTCTTTTCACAAGTCATACAAGTCCATTCCAAGTCCATAAACATGGATCACATATTCATCTTGTTTTCAAAACTAGAATCAAGACAATGTTTTCAACAATGTCAATAACAATTCAACTACTTAAACACAATCAAACACAATGTATATATGTTATATTGTTCATTCAAAGAGGTGTGTTAAGTCACCTTTAATTCAATAAACAGCCAATATCCAATAACTCCAGCCGAAACCCAACCTTGCAACCACCTTCTTCTTCATTCTTTCCTTCCTTGCTTTGCCTTGCTTTTGCCCTCCTCTCCTCACAAAATGCTCACAGCCTCCTCCTCCTCCATCGGGAGGATGGCTTCACTTTTCAATTTATAACTAAGTTAGATGTTTTGTAATATTCTTCAAAGGATTCACTCCAAATTTGAGATGACTTGGACAAGACTTGTAAAAATTTCCTTTAGAACATAAGATAGAAAGAAGAAGGCATTGATACGGTGGTTTTTTAAGGGTATTCCTAAGGGTAATTTGCTTGGTTTTTTGCTTTGTGAATTCGTGATTTATTCCTAAGGGTATTACCCTCTTTTTATAAGCTTCATACAGTGAACTTTAAGCTTGTACTCACCTCCACCATGCTAAGGAAGCTCCACCTCCCATCACTTCTCCTTTACATCACTTCCCCTTTATGCTAATTACCATTATACCCCTATCATGATAATATCTATTATCCTAATGGAAGCTTCTAGAATATTCCAAGCTTTATAAAGAGGAGAATGTTCTAATTAGCTGCTAGTTTGTTCATTTGATCATTAGACAGGTGCACATGAGTTCAAACAACTTATATCGATCAAAAAACGGTTTACCGACCGATTTTTGATCATATTATTGATTTTTCTTCGAATAATATATCTTTACAAACAATTTTCAAAAACAAGTTTCTTATCATTATTCATTAATTGAATGATGTCTAACAAGGTTATAAAATCATATTTATAACACTTAATTATTTTAAAAAACGTTTGGATGTCCGAGTGTTCGAATTTCCGAGTCGCTACATTCTCCCCAACTTTGAACATTTCATCCTCAATATTTAAATAAGAACGATAATCAAAGGAGATAGACGAAACAAGATACGTATATAGAGTACCACTAAAATTATATACAAGCTAAACTATAAACTAAAATGCATACTAAGCGACTCTACCTCAAGCGGTATGTACACTATAAAAGATATACGATACTGAGATAGGCTGGAAATCCTAGTCTATAAGAAACTCTGGATAGAACTCCTTCATACCGTCCTACGTCTTCTTGGAACTACTATGAGCATCCTCGCTCCATGGAACTCTAACCTTAATAAAGGAACAAGTGCATAAATGCCCAAATAGCATTCACAAAGTGGTATCAAATACTTCGTGTAATAATACTAAGTATCATGTTCTCAATGTCCTAAACCAATTTCCTAAATATTTAATTCCAAATAATAATATTATTTTCTCCAAAATGTTGAAAAACATTTTCAAAGTACTGGAGTTCTTAAATTCTCTATTTATATCCTTTTTGTTTATAAACCACATTTATAAACTATACTTACATAAAATCACTTTCCTATAAAAATCTTTCCGCAAATATTTATTTCCAAAATATACTATCTTTCCTTTTGATTGTAGTAAACATTTTTTAGTAAATTTGAACTTCCAACTCAACAATATCATCGAACACCTTATAGTCAAACCGTAAAACCCAATTCAAAA
The DNA here is from genome assembly GCA_030765085.1 of Allium cepa. Lineage (NCBI taxonomy): Eukaryota > Viridiplantae > Streptophyta > Magnoliopsida > Asparagales > Amaryllidaceae > Allium > Allium cepa. The sequence continues at coordinate 851,786,413 of CM060938.1, forward strand.
GGCAATCGTTTCATAATACCCACAATTACTATCTACGTAACCCATGATGCAGAAAGGTAAAAATGCTCATAAACTGGTTGACCACTAATCAATTACAAGTAATTCTCCTAAATTGACCGAGCATGATTTAAACACTCATCAAGATTATGAAACTATGAGAAGCACTAGAGTCAAACAAACATAAATAGGAAAGTAATAAATAGATATTATACCTTCAAGAATCGGCCATTCCTTCACAGCTGCAGAAATAGAAAAAACCCTTGGCTGCTCTCTTTTTTTGAGCATAGACAAGCTCTAATAAAATGGCCAGGCTGATGGCAACTGTAACAACCTTTTGGTGCAAACTATTCCTCAAGCTTCGGAACCTCCACGATTGGTACTTTCGCTATTTGCGCTCTGGCACCTGACCTTCTTTCCCCGACTTACAACTCTAAGAAAAGTGTTCTTTCTGCCTATACTTACGACAAACTACACTAGAAATATCTCTTGACAGCTGAAATCTCTACTTGTTGTCCCTAGCTTATGTAGAAATAAATAGCTTCAACGCTAAGTTCTCAAACCATAAAGCCATGTTCACAAAACCAATAAAAGGCCCCATGACATGATTAGTCATATCGCTTTGGAACACAGGGTGCATACCCATAATGAACATCTCATTCTTCTTCAGCGGTGTGTCTACTAACCCCGTCCCAAATCGAAACAATGCAATAAATTGATTCTTATACTCTGCCATAGTCATGGCCCCCTGCTTCATTTCTAAGAAGTTCCTAAATAAAAAAAGTCTTTCCAACTTCTGGAACAAATTTCATCTCGAACTCATCTTTGAATTGAGCCTAAGAGAAGTCATTTTCTTGGACATCAGCTGTGATAGAACTCCGCTAATCCATGGCTGCAGCCGTCAAATGTGGCGATGCTAATCTATGCTTCATTGCGCCCTCTAGCTTCATATCTTCAAATATTCGAACGCATAATCTGAGCCAAGACAGGAGTTTTATAATTATCTCCATGCCACTAAACCTCTTATCCCCCAGTCTTTCATAATTGCGGTAAAGTGAAGCAAAACTCATTTGAGGCCTGACCTACACGACCTTCTCTATGACATTCACCCTTGTTTCCTCAACTGGAGCAACATTCCTCGATGCATGATTCCCACCATTTGTGACAATACTACTTCGACCATCTCTAACATTGGCAGCTCTAGTACTCATAGTTCTTACTACCCAATCAAAGCAATACTTCCTTAGCACAGGAAAGGTAAGAGTTATTTCAAAGAGAGAGTTGATAATAAGAGATATTCTTAAGGAATAATTTAAAATTCTAGTTTTCATAATAAAATACACTCTCATATGTATAAAACACTTGACTCATTCTAGGGTGTCACATACCCTATTTCTAATGAGTCATACCTAACCAATGCTAAGATATTCACTCAACTTTGAGCTTTGCTACAAAATGTAATGATCCGACTTTTCGACCGTCAAATGTCAACACTAAATACATATACGGTATTCACGTGTCAGTACCCAAGTGCCGGAGAGAAGGTAAAATGAAAAGAAAATGAATAGAACAAGAAAGAGAGAACACAACATCAGAATCTCATAACCGAATGATTATAAATAACATCGAAGGAATAGTAAAAAAGGTTGCTCCGAATATAAAAATTTCAGAGTTACCCAAACCTAAGTACTATCATGAGCCAGGACAGTTACAACTGACTGTCCTCACAATGCTAATAGGTACAATACAGAAATGAAGTGGAAATAAGGATACTATAGAAGGTAATCATCCAGCTCTTTTCCATAAGCTCCAAGGCATCCGTAGCTAAATTTGGAAACATAAATAGGGCTAACCCGAGCATTATAAGAACATAATACCATCTGGTAAACTAGCCTGATAAACTCAAGAAATAAGAGTGACATATAACAGTAACCATTAAGACTATATGGAATCCGGTAATTGTTTCCCCTTAAAAAAAATAAACTATTCATTAGGTTTATCATATAGTGATATGATAGACAATCTCTAAAGCGTAGCATATTAATCATATCAAATAGCTGTCATGTGAAAGCCACAATAATAATAGGTATAGAATCTATACTGTTAAGGCATGGTCGCATAATAGATTTTTGTGGAGATCTCCTCGGATCAAGATGAATTTTAACTCCTGCACAAGGATCAGAGATATCCTGCCAAGCAACGTACATCTCTAGAGGATGTACTATTGGAAATAAATAACTGGCTCATGCCTCAAACACTCGTGGTTCCGAATGCATCGCTCCTACATGCATGTCCATAAGTAATACTAGATGGAGTCGCCTGCACCCTTGGGATTGCTAAACGCTATGTTCCCTCTGGCTATGCATCCTACTCTAGGCTTAGTCATTTCAGATGTCAAGGCTACATTCAACATCTCTCATTCGAGTCATCATCGCTTGAATAGAACAAAAATCCTCAAATGGATTTCCACATCTCAAATAGATCACAAATCACTACATGGATTCAAGCATCTCGAATTGATCTTCATATAAGTTCCCCACATAAGTCATTCGATGAATGTTAACATTTTCTTCTCTCTTGGAATACTCCTCAAGATAGACAATGCCACATGATAATATTGTTTTAAATGTTAACGCTAACTTCTCCCCTAGACTTAATTTAAGGATTGACAGTTCAATGACAGTTCAACTCTATAACATTTCACTTTACAACTGCTTCCAAAACATAGAACTTGTTAGCTAGTTTTGAAGTGGTATTCGATAAGTAAAACACCTATTAATCCCGGTCACTACAAAACTGATTAGATGAATTTCTAGGAAACTCAATTTAGGTTTTCCGAAAGTAAGCAAAAGATAGAGACATTTTTTACCAATGCTCCTCCTTGGGAGTTCTCATTGGTATGAAATTGCGAATCCTTTCGATAACTTCTTAAGTCATATTAGGTCAAGGTCGATAATCGACTAATCGATTATCTAGTCAAAATAATTGCTTATAAAAATCCATATTCTTATGTTTGAACTCATTTAGACATTCCACCTTTACTATTCCTAATCCAAGAATGAAGCTAGGTAAGTAAGAGCACTAGTTGCACCAAAGCCTTGCCTAGACACTTCATTGTTGAATCTCCCCAATAGATAAGTCAACCTCGTTGGCTTTTAGTGTTATGTATAGTATTAATGTTTTCCACAAACAAGTAATAAATCAAAATGATTAACATGTTTCCAACATTTTCCCACTTACTATTCCTCGGTCAAGAGGAAATCCGGTAGGTTAGAGCTTTATTGCTCTATCCCTACTCGAACATGAATCTTAACTCTTATAATAGATAAGCTTACATCGTCAGCTTTTAGTGTTAAACATAGATAATTACTTTTGAAATAAGTAATTAAACAATCAACCATTTGATCATTTAGCAATTCTAACCCCTTTCTAAATCTTTTCTTATACTTTTAAAACCCTTTTTAAAATGATATATAAGTATAGTAATTTATCTACCAAAACTTGATATTTAAATAAACAAGTCAAAAGATATTTTATTACATAAGATATAAAACAGTCAACATATTTTCTAAAAACTAAATATACTTAAAAAATATTATCCAAAAATACTTTATAACACTTATAATAGGTTTAAAACATTTATCCAAAACATTATTAAAAATAGCAACTTTATAATTTCCTTAATAACCTGAAAAAACAAGTTTTTATAGTAAAACCTTCTTCTTTAAAAATTCACAATTAATTCTTAAAAATACAAAAATATCTTATTTTTTTTTTTAAATATTCTAACATGAGTTAGTAAACACTTGTAAAAAGAATGAAATAAAATATTTAAATGTAAATATCTTGTCAAATCTTTAAAGTCCAAAAATCAAGGCTAAACGTGGCAGTTTTGCACAAGTGAATTTTTGACCACTTTTCGAGATGTTATTAACTTTTTACTATCCAAGATTTTAATATCAAAAAAATACATTTAAAAAGTATAAATATGGTGAGAAACCATTAAGGGTCGCTTTACAAAATTCCATAGAAATCACCAAAAACAAGACAATTCCGAACTACATCTATAGCGACTATCGTTATGAGTGCACTTTCAAATCCCGGTTCAATCTAAACCAAAGTCCATCTATAACCTATGTACTTTTTTATAAGTTCTTGTCACAAGTCATACAAGTCCATTCCTAGTCCATAGACATGGATGACATATGCTTCTTTTTTCCAAAACAAGAATCAAACTAATGTTTTCAACAATGTCAATACAAATTCAATAACCTAAACACAATTAAACACAACATATATATGTTCTATTTTCAATCAGAGAAGTGTGTTAACTCACCTTTAATTCAAAAAACAACCAAGATCTAAGAATCCAAGTACAAACCCAACCTTGCAACCACCTTCTTCCTTCCTTCCTTGCTTTGCCTTGCTTTTACCGTCCTCCCCTCAAATAATGCTCACAGCCTCCTCCTCGATGGGAAGCATGTCTTTATTTCTTCAACTTCTAACTAGGTAGCATGTTTTTTAATATTCCATCAAACCTTCACTCCAAATTTGAGATGATTTGGACAAGATTTGCAAAAAATCCTTTAGAACGTAAGAATGGAAAAAGAAGAAGAAGCCATAGATTTATGTTTAGTTTTTGCTTTGTGAATTTTTGATTTATTCCTAAGAGTATGCCCCTCCTTTTATAAGATTCATATGGTGCTCTATAAGCTTGCACTCACCCCCACCATGCTATGGGAGCTTTATCTCCCATCACTTCTCCTTTACATCACTTCCCTTTTATGCTAATTACGATTATACTCCTTTTATGATAATATCTCTTATCTTAATGGAAGATTCTAGAATGTTCAAAGATTTATGAACATGAGAGTGTGTTAATTAGTTGCTAATGTGTTCATTTGATCATTAGCCAAGAGCACAAGGGTTTGAACAACTTATATGGATAAAAAAGTTGTTTACCACTAAACCAACTTTCGGTCACATTTTCAATTTTTCTTTGAAGAATATATTTTTATAAACAATTTAAAAGAAAAAATTTCTTATCACTATTCATTAATTAAATGATATTTAACAAGGTTATAAAATCATATTTATAACACTTAATTATATTTCAGAATGTTTCGATATTCAAAGACGAAGTATTCAAATTTTCCAGTCACTGCACTATTATTGTAGTTGAACATGATAGGTAGTCAGGGCTGGCTCTCTACTTTTGGTTTCCTAGAAAACTTGTAAAATAGTAAAATTCCTTAACTAGTCTTTCACCAGAATTGAACTTGTACCACCTACCCTCATGTTTTGGTTGTCCTACCAGATGAGCTAAAATAACTACGCAAATATTTTATATACTAGCCCTTTTATTTTCTACATAAGCTTTTCACATCACTAGCCATACTTGCCCTATCGAGGGGAGTTTCCCTATGCAGTCGCCTAGTTGGCCTAATTGTCAGTTCATAGCTCGATTGTTCATAATTGATATTTCATATTTTCAGGTTGTCCTATTTGAGTGTGTGTATGGTGGGTTATGTGTGTTTTTATATGCAACTGACATACATACACACACATAAAACTAAAATGATTGGTCGACTATTGGAGGACTACCAGTCAACCATTGATGGACCTGCTTTGGTGACAAACACATGACCAATCAATTGTTCAAGCTTCATTGGTTAACCTGTTGCAATACATAATTTAATTTTGGACTTTATACTAGATTCTTTGGATGCTACATTTTGATTTTAAAATTATTCAATTAGTCTCTGTCGCCTTTGGGTATTTTTGTTAGAGTTTAAGTAAGCGTAATACACTTATGAGATTTTCTTTAAGAAAAAATTGTTTATACTTTATATATCTTAGCTAGTGGATAATTTTTTTATATCATCTTAGTGAAATTATCTAATTTATTATTTTTCGACAACATATAAATAAGCATGTATAGAATTTAGGCACATAAGGGAAATGGAGGTAGGGTTGGATGCTATAATAAAATTCATTTTGCTTTGCCGAATTAAACAAAGGAATGGTTAAAGGAATACTTTGTTGTATGTTATCCTTCATATTTTTCTTTTCAAAAATATAATCCTGTAAGGATTCTTGGGAATTCCTAATGACTTTAACATGAATTACTAATGGAGATGAAGTCTTTCTTTTTTTCCATGGCATCTATAGATATTTTCATCTCAGCAACCTACAATAAAATTTTTTTACTCTTTACCATTTGTTGTTTAAGGGAGAAGGTATTTTTATAATACTATTTTCAAGCACATTTCATAAGGGAAATACGAGAAAAAGTGTAATATGAGTCAACACAAGAAGTGTGGCTAAGCACTGTACTTTGTACAATTTACTTTGAAAACACCATTAGTTAAATTTTGAATTCAAGGGACCAAGAGGTTAGCAAGAGTAAATTTGAATTTTCAGCAGTGAAAATGGTTCCCAAGGGAGTTATGGTAAAGAATTTATGCGTGTATATGTGTGTGTCAGTTGCATATAATATAACATCAGTTATGAATGCAAACACGTATTACCATTGTAGTATTGTTGATATATTTAGTTTTAATTTACAGTTGTCTGTATATTCAATTTTAATACAGTTCAGAATAATATAGTACCATTATTGTTAATATAATATAGTGTGTACCAGTGTGTAAATTCACTCATATAATATCAACTGTATTATTAAATTAATATGGCTGATACTGATACTAAACTATGCTATATATGATATATGAATATTTTATTCGCTGCATACATAGCTTATACACATACATGTTACAGTTATATATATACACATGTTATCGAGTGTGTGTATGTGTGCGTTAGTTTGCAATATAGTGTGTGTTTCAGTTGCGTATAATATATAATAGTTATGAATGCAAGCATGCAAACATTTATCGGTTTTAATCTACAATTTTAATCTATCAGTTTTATTTTACAGTTTCAATTTATCAGTTTTATTTTATAGTTTCAATTTATCAGTTTTAATTTAAAGTTTTAGCTTCTAATTTATCAGTTTTTGTTTATAGTTTTAAACTATGTATTGCAAGAAACTGAATTGTAATTGGTATGGACTCAGGTTGATACACACACCCCACAAACACGCACAAACACACACACACACAGATATATATATATATATATATATATATATATATATATATATATATATATATTATATATATATATGCAACTAATACATACAACTGATATATTGCATTTGAATGTTTTAAACCGTGCATTATATGTGCAGCTAATATACTATTATACAAAAACAGTTATATAATATATACTATATAGAATCAGACTAATACACTCACATATATGTAACTAACACATAATCAAAAATATATATTGTATAGACTGACATAGTATTAAATTGTATATTGTCAATTTACATAGTGTTAAACTGTATAACAGGTGTAAATAGGTAGAGAAACAAGGGATGGTGATGTGTTTGTGGAAGAAGCGGATGATGAGGAAACCTGTGATGAAGTCATCAATGCTAGAAAATCTCCTCTACCCTTGAAGCACAAGCCTTCTTATGGAAAGCCTTCTCCGGCATGGTAACATTTTACAAAATAATCTAATTTCAGTTTTCAAAAATGTATTTGCAACTATTATGGTCAAATTTTTGCATGAAATTCTAAATCAAATGGCACTACACATTTGAATTATCATATAGCAAAACCATGTAGGTCAATTCCACGTAGTAGTGATAAGTTACAAAAAAACTATAATTTTTAGAAAAAATAGCGGTAGTGAAGATAATTGTAATCAAATCGCATGGTCATTTAATAAGGAGGAATGCAGAAAAACATTAGATTGAATGATAGTTATTAATGGACTCTCTTTTAGTTTTGTAGAAGTTTAATATTTTCTTGAATTTTGTCAACATTTGCATCCTAGTTTTGAAGTTCATTAGCATAGAACAATTTGTAGGGATATGCTTCAATTATATTGGAACTTAGTAGAATCTCTTAAAAAATGTTCTCTGAATCATTGCACGGTGTTTGCCTAACTACCGATACGTGGATTTCTATTTATAACGTGAATTATATGTTTTTAACTGCACATTTTTTTGATGAAGATTTGAATTTACGTAAAAAGATTATAAATCTTTGTGTGAATTACTTATCATAAAGGAGAAATATTGGAAAACTTATTGTCAGTTGTATCAAAAATTGGGAACTTAAAAGAATAGTGTCTATCGTGGCTGATAATGCTAGTGCAAATGAAGTGGCAATTAATTATGTGAAAAACAAATTTAATGATTGTATTGGTGGTTATATTTTGAATGGTGAATTCATTCATGTACTTTGTTTTGCTCATATAGTAAATTTAATTGTTAATGATGGGCTAAAAGAAATTATTATTACTATACTTGGAATTCATACTATAGTTAGATTCAACATGATTGACTAAATTTAGAGAGATGTGTTTAAGTTTTGAAATTGAGAATAAATGTTTGCTTATTTTAGATGTACCAACTAGGTGGAGTTCGATGTATTTGATGTTGGAAGTGGCTTTGAATTATAGCAGGGTTTTTGATGAAAGAAAGAAAATAATGGTATTTTTGTTGCCTATATCGACGATAGGATTCATCCTTCAGGTCTTATAGATTGTAAAAAGGCTGAATCATATGTTAATTATTAAAGTATTTTTATGATATTACTTTAAATTTGGGAAAACTTTATCTATTACCATAAATGTTTGTTTTGCCGAGCTAAGTGTAATTTAAGAAGAACTTCGAATAATAATTGTGCAAACGAATCCTTATCTTGCAAGAATGGCACATAGTATGAAAGAGAAGTTTGATAAATATTAGGGAAGCACATGTAACATGATTTTTTATACTTGTTGCATTGTGTTTGACCTAAGGTATATATCTCAATTTTGAAGTAATGTGTTGAAAAATGTATGAAAAAGACATCGTGGAAGACATTAAAAAGCGTGAAAGATATTTTAAAAAGGTTGTTTGACTACTATGTTAATGATTCTACATTTGGAGCACAAATGTGTGATGGACCACAACCTAATATGTATGTCGATTGTGAAAGCGTTGAGAATGTTAGTGACGTTCTTTCTAGAAAAATGAATACTTTTCTAAGACAAGTTCAATAATAAAATAATGAAGGCAATAAATGGAAAAGTATTTAAATGCATCGATCGAGTTTGCATCAAATGATTTTGATGTTTTACCACGGTGGAAGGAAAATAGTTTCAAATATCATGTTTTATCTTTAGTCTCTCAAGATCTTCTTGTTATTCCATTGTCCATGGTTGCTTCTAAATTCACTTTTAGCACCGGAGGAAGGGTTATAGACCCATTTCGTAGTACTTAGAGTCCACGGATGGTTGATGCATTAGTTTGTACTCAACATTGGCTAAGGTCCAAGCCAATTTTTGTCGATCACTAGACTGAGGTTCCTTTCGATGACGTTTATTATTACGATGAAGCATTATCAGGTGATATAGCGTTTGTAAATTAGTGTAGTTCATATTTGTTTGATTTTGCGTACAATATTCTAACTAACTTACTTGCAATGTAGAATTTGTACATGGACGTCAACATGAATTGCCATCATTTTTTATTTCCGTCATAGATAGTCCATCTCCGTCGTCACTGTTGTCACCATGGTTAGTTCATCCTGTGAACATTCAATGCTCTTATAAATTACCGGATTAAATATATTAAATATAATATGTTACAAATTGATAATTTAATTTACTATTATTTTGAGAGAAATGTGTGATCCTTTAAAATAGAGGAGAACGCACATGTGTATATATATCGCAGAAAACAAAAATGCTGCCAACATGCCTAGCAGTAGCTAATCATAAAACAAAAATAATGAAAAGGACATAGGTACAACTAGAATAAGCTCCGGCAAGGCCACCGCCCATTACACCTCATTATCAATTAAATTTACTATTATATTTATAGACTTATATGTATGTGTATTACAATAGTTATATATACTGTAAACTCATATAATTGTATTAATTCACGATAAAGTAATAAATAGTTATCGTTATTTACATTTTAGTACTGCCAATGTATATTATGCATATATTGCACTATTACAACAAGCTTGTATGAACTATGCTTGCAATTGCATGCATATATACATGACATAAAACTAACTAACTAAGCTTGTATATGAATTTAATTGTAGTAATAGTTTTATATGTCATTTCCAAGTATATATTATGCTAACTAGCTAACTAACTAACTAACCAAGCTTGTATGAATTAAGCCTGCATGCACATATACATGATACATAGAACTAATTATGCTAGCTTGTATATGCAACTAACTAAGCTTATATATGCATTTTACTAACATTTTACTGTCAAGTATATATTATGCTTAGTTCATTTTCATGTACAAAGGTTGATTTGAGTAGTTATCTTTTAAAAAAAATCAAAGTTATGGTAAAGACTTAATTTTAAGGCATAAGTGCTAAGTACAAGTTTGAAATATAGTGTAACCACAAAATCTAGCAAGCATAAATCATAATATTCTTCAGTTTTGTTATATACGATTAAACAATATTTCTTTTTCCTAGATAAATAATGTGAGAATGAGAATAATTTAATATTAAATGTTTGGTTTTATATATAATGAAGCCTTTTGGACTTCCGCTATCTTCTGTCATATCTTATTTTATCCCACAATATCTTTTTGCGCCACCACCATGTATGATTAAATGCTTTAGCTGCCCGACAAAAACCAAACTGCAACCACTATCAAAAACCGCAAACAACATCTCCTTCACCGTAGAAACCCCTGACACCAATTCCGTCATCCCTAAATTAAATCACTAGACCATCTATAACCCAATGGCTGAACCTATTCACAACCTCCTCCACTGCCACAACTTCACCAAAACACCTACGCGCAACACATCTCAACCCCAGAGCCACTAGAACAACACGCAAAAGCCAATCAAAAATATTCAAAGGTTAAGCAGTACTGCAGGGCCACCCATACTCCTCCATTGCTAGTCGCACTTCTACATCCTTCACCAAATCTAAGCCGCAACCACCCTCAGCACTCATCACCGTCTGAACCTCAACAAACACACATAATTTTGGTTTTGTACTTTCTCAATCAAATTCCACAAACCCATCACTCCTCCATCGAACTAATTCCTACATCTTAACACCATTAGATCCTCAACCCGAACCCATATTGTAACGATCTCAATTTTTAAAGCCAAATTAATTTAGTAATTAATTTGATTTTTCGATTAAAATAAGAATTAATTTGGTAATTAATAATTTTTGGATTTAATTGTGAATTTAATTGTAAATTAGTTTACTTTTTCCAAATTAAACAAGATATTTATTTGATTTGAAATTCAGAAGTAGATATTTTGGAAATATATTAAATTTGAAAAGAACTCTATATTTTCAAATTTATAAAAAAATTGTTTTGTAATTGTAATATGTATATGTGTATATATATATATATATATATTCCAAAAGCTATTTAAAGAATAAATTATAACATATATACATGTTTATTTATTAATGTATAGTTGATTTTAAAATCATACTCTTTAAGTTACAAATATGTATATGAAAGAAGAAGTAATTATAAAAGTATAAATTATACACGCACACACATATACATAGATATTTATTTATTTAAAAGTATAATAGTTTGAAGTAAGTTTAATATTCTTTTTCTTTAAGATAATACAAATATATAAATATAGTTTGAAAATATAGGTAATTAATAAATTAATAAGATAAAGGGGTAAATCATAAAAAGTATGTTTTCTAATTCTTTATTATAATTTGGAAGTTATATTTTGAATTGGATATAAATAAATTTCAAAAGTTGTTTGGAATTAAGTTCCAAAACATATATATAAAAATGAATTTATTTTTGTCAAGTGTAAACAAGATATAATGCATATGTATGTAAATAAGACAAATTTAAATTGTACAAATGTAAATATGTAAGAAGATGAAAACATAAACTTTGTAAATATGAAATTAAATAAAAGAATTTATAAAGGGTTAAAACATGTTTTATAAGTTAAAATAAAGAGAGGGTTTAAAACAAAGCTTTTTTTTAAAACAAGGGTTTAACATAAATATTAAATATAAAAGTAAGGTAAGGGTTAAACGCAATTTAGTCACAAAAGACATTTGTAACATGATTACATAAGTAAATTACAAGCGTTAATATACAAATTAACAAGTGGAATGAGTTTTCTTTAAAAATTTGAAAATAAATATAAAAATATATGTATAGGAAGAAAACCTAGTGACTTTCATTTCTCAAATTTTCAAACGAAAATGTGAGTAGCTTCAAACCTGGAAGCTTTAAAGTTGAAACAAAGCAAACCAAGTAAAAAGAAATCATCTCAGAAAATTCAAAACCAGTATTCAAGCAAATCTAAGAAAAATCATCCCTTCAGTTTTCAAAGAATTTAAATAAAATCAAAACAGAATCAGGAAAGATTCAATGCATAGACCAGAGAAATCAAAGCTCAGTTTAAAAGCAAGGCAGAGATCAAAGCCTAGAAATCAAATCCAGATCAAAGAAAAAAAGCTAAAACAAAATCTGAATCAAACCTGGGAAATCAAAAGGAATTCAACTTGGGGATTAAATCTTCATCAAAGCTTCAAACAATTAATATTGGGAATCAAACAACAACAAAAAAACCCGAGGGATTCAGAGCAAAACAAAGTTTAAAGCATTCAAAACAAAGAAAATCAAAATAGCAAAATTGAAATTTCAAGTTCAGATCATTTTAAAATTCCAGATTTCTGTTCAAGCTTATCTGCTTCCCCTCTGTTTTCAAACTGCCAGGTCATCAAACTCTAATTTTTAAACCAGTTTCTTTTGAATCTTACGCCTGTGATGATAGTGTGTTGCTGGATGTGAATATATCTGTTAGTTTATATATATATGGGTGAATGTATGTCTGCGTATATGTATATTTCCATATCTCTTTAAAACTACAGACTCCAACCCATCAAATTAAGTTCTATTGCTCATTTTACAATTGAATTTAGGCCTCGATTTCTAAAAGAAAAATGTTTGTAACATGATAACACTATTTGTAAAAATAAATTCAAGAGTATTCATTGTGCAATTATTTCAAAATTTTGAATTAACAATGAAAACTTGATATGAGTCCAAATTCGAAGATATGATTTTCAGGTTTTGATTTTAGGAACGGAATCGCATTTGGAAATAATTAATTTTGACATTGAAATCTTGGTTTTTAATTGGGAAATCTTGCGAATGATCGAATTAAACAGAAATCGTATTTTGGTCAATATCCGATGGTCGACGTTGATGCGTTGGTCAAGCTTGATGACGAAGGTAGTGGAGAGGTTGGCGAGGCTAGGAAAAGTAATCAATGATTTTTCTGATCGCTGGGAAGGTAGTGCGGCGACATTCTAGGGTTTAAGGATTCGTCTTGGACGATGGCAAAGACAAATTTGTTACGATGTCGTCGAAGGTTTTCGGTCGACCGCACCTAGGTGATTAGGTTCGAGGGTCGTCGGGGTAACTCTGGTTGAAATGGCGAAGGTTCAAGTGGCCTGATTCGATCGTGCGAGACGTTCTAGGTTGGTCAGTGGGTTCCAGGTTTGATTAATTATGGATGATTTTGATTTGTGAATGTTTTCGAGTTTCTGGATGTTTGGAAAGCTCAAGGGGGTTGACGTCGGTGGGTCAATGACCACGGTGATAATCGGAGATCGCTATGGCGATCGTGCACATGCACGCTCATACTTGTGTATCTGGATTTGATGTGGGTTTGGGAAGAAGAAGTTCCCTCGGGTTCGTGCTTATACAAATGTAAAGTTTGCTCGGTGATTCTCTCGAGTAGTTTGCCGAGTAACAGAATTTTAAGATTTAAACAAAATAAAGTTTTAAGAAGAAGAAAAAGAAAAAAAGATGGGCCCGGGAATTAGGTCGGGTAAGCCCATGTTTTTCTCGAGTCCTATGTGAGGTGATTATCGAGTTTTAAACTAAATTTTCTTAAAAACTATTTCTTTTAAATAAAAAGGGTTTATTTAAAGGATTGGTTAAGTAAAAGTTTTGTAAATTCATTTTAACTTAGATCAAGTTAATCTTAAGTTTATTTAAACTTAATTAAATCCCAAGGTTATTACATAAGATTTTAGATGGTAATTAAGAAGTTAATTAAGATAAATTGATTATCTTTTAATTAAAATCTTCAATTATTAATGATTTATTATTTATGGAAAGTAATTAAGGATATTATCTAAAGGATAATTACTTAATGATAGTAATTAAAGGAAAATTATAAAATTAACCAATTTCTTAATTAATGATTTAAAGGTAATTAATTACTTAAGATAATTATTTAATGAAAGTAATTAAGAAAATTTGATCAAAAGTAAAGTTGATTAACCAAGTGATTAAGGAATAATTTTACTAAACAATAATTAATTAATGTAATTAATTACTTAATGAAAGAAAATTTAAAATATTGATCACTTGATGAAAGTAATCAAATAATAATTACTTAATGTAACCAATTAAAGGGTTAATTACTTACTTAAAGGTTAATTTAATTATAAAAGTAATTAAGGGGTGACTTATTATTTGATATCCTGATGTGTTTGGATTCAATTGAATGTTGAATTGTTTGATATCCTGATGTGTGATGCTTTGCGGTATGAATTATTTTTGATTTAAGTTGTGATGAATGTAATTTATTTATCCATAACAAATGAAATTTATTTATCTGTAATAAATTTATATTCTCTGTGAATCTGAAAATCAAGAAAAGCGTTATAGATTATACCGCTTATCAATATTGATGTGCTTGAATTTGTAATGATTGATGATGCTACACTATGGTGTAAAACCCCTGGACTACACTATACACACACAAATATGGATTTCACGGGGAAATTGGTTAATGTAAAGATTTTTTTTGAAATGATTTTAAAGTTGAATTTTGAATCCAAATGGTTTGGGAAATTGAATTGGGTTGAATATGAAAAGCTTTTGAAAGGGAGTTTTCAAAAATAAAAGTTATTTTGAATAACTTGATAAAATATTGAAATTTAAATAGTTTGAACTGAATTTAAATTTAAGATGTAAAATTGAATTCTTTGTTAGGAAATTATGGTTTAAAAAGGTTATACAAGTGATAAATGTGTTTATATGGGTTTTAAACCATTTTAAAAGTATGTTTTGGAAGTCTGAATTTAACCCAAGTTTTATACTTAAAGGGCTTTAACTCGTGCAAATGTAATCGGATTTGTCCGAAACGAAAACTATTTGTTTTCAAATAATAATAGCTTTCATATAAAAAAGGATTTTCAATTTGTGTTGAAAGATTTCAAGTTTAAAATGGAACTAAAATAGTTTTGAAAGCTATGAATGAATCTTTGTGAAAGATGATTGAACCTTGTTTCGAAATTTAAGAGGATCTTAAAGGTGTATCTTTTGTATAAAAGATTTGAAATGAATTGTTTCGAAAGCTATGAAGGAATCTTTGTGAAATATTTGTGAACTTTGTTTTCAAACAAAAGAGGATCTCAAAGATAGATCTTTTGTTTAAATATTGTGAATGAATCTTTGTGAAGGATTGGTGAACGTTGTAAAGTGAATCTTTTTTGTTTAAAAGATTTGAAAATGGTAATTTGTTTAAACCATTTGAAAGAAAATTTTTGGGTAATAAGTTGTGACTTAACTGAGATCTCAATGTCCATATGTTTTTAAATATTGCGCTCATTATTCGGTTTAGCCGGAAGAGGACTTTGTGTCATATAACCCATTCCGAATAGTGATAGGACAAAATGGATAGCAATTGAAGACGGTGGTGAAGACCGGGTGTCTTCGAGAACGATAGGATAACCTATCGAATGACTCTGCACTGAGTTGCTCCGGTATAGAGATCTCCATATGTGATGGGGAGTCCGATCAGGATTGAGGATGCCCGGATTGCAAGGGTTTCTTTTGAAGTGCCTTCAGTTCTATTCGAACCCAGAACAGACTTGTATGGATGTGTGTCTGACATTACACTTTGACATGTAAAGCTAGTTTCTATCAATTACATTTCTGTTTGGTGGCGGAGAATTTATTCTCTTAGCTTAACACCCTTCTCTAAGACGTATGAGCTCAGAGGTAATGTAGTTGATATTTACCGATGATATATTCCTAATTTGGTAATGTAGCATACAAAGTGCTGCTGATCATTTGTTGATCGAAGAATGGCTTTTGTGTAAAGCGTAGCTTTGTGGACTAGACTTCGTCGAGCCTCATAACCCAGTAATGATCGAAATAGAAATCGTTGCAGCAAGGTTATTTGGGGGTAGCGCCCCCTGAGGGTATGTCCATTTCCTTCTAGATTATAAGTGGTATCATGGTATGGAGCCTAGAAACTTAACTTTGTGGTTTGTGCAAACTTATTGCTTTATGGTTGTTGGTGTAGAGGTACCTTGGATAAAGGTTGGTGACGACCAGGGGATGGCATGCTCATGTCAGTAGTTACCTAGTTACAGAGGTAGCCCGGCCTTGTGTTGGCAAAGATCCGGTTAGGTTCTCGGGGACGTCCCTCCAGAGGCGTTCCATTTGGTGTGGGAAGTTTCTTTGCCTGACCATTGTTGGAAATCCAAACAAAACAATACGAGCACTTTACGATTGCAATTGTATAACCTGCCACCTCAGGTGGTAGCTATAGCTGGCACAATACAATGGTACTTATGTTGGTTAAGATTTATATTATACTTTCGAAAGGTTTTCTGCACCATGCACTAATAATAGTATCAAAAGAATTTCGCGTATTATGCATTTTTGACTGTCATAAGAAGAAATCTCCTCCAAGTGTGCGCTTGCATTGTGTGTGTGACGGGAGGCCTTATGGCAGTTTCATTTTCCAAAAAGCATTGCGAATCTCTTTAAAATCTTTTATTTTGCTTTTGATAAAGATAAAATTGTTTTTTCTTGCTCATACCAGTCACATGATTGACCTAGAGTTTATTGTTCCCTTTCTAAACCTAGGTGCCCATAATTTTCCACACGGGCAGTCTAGTGTTTGATTTTTCAGATAGTCGAATAGTAGGTGTAGATTCGATAGCATTCAATCTCTAGATATTGGCAATTGCATTTGGATCGAGTTGCTTCACTTCATGCATCAATGATGGTGGTTCGAGCTTTTGGTTCAAGCTATCTTTGATGTTGGATTCTTTTGGAGATGCATTCTATTGGAGTTATGTTTCCACTGTCGATGGTTGCAAAGTCTAGACCATCTAGTTTTGTTATTTTCCATTGTTTTCTTGTATATCTAATGTTGATATCAATTGTATCAATGTGATGTATCATTGTAACCAACTATTGTGTATCAATGATATTTATTCTCTTCTTCTGTGTTGTTATAATGTGTTATAAACTCCGACGAACCAGATCCGACGTTTGGATCTACGACATTCGAATACAGGTGATGTACTCAGTGCCGATTTTTGAAGGTCGAGTTAGGATCCTTATACATATCCCCTACTGCGTACCAAGGCATCGCAATCTGCGACACCAGACCATAGCCACAATACAATTCCAGAATCACCTCCACTCAGTCGTAGCCTGCCATTAGCGTAACCAACATTGCGAATAATAATTATAAAAACTATGTGTTGCTAAGGGCATCCCATTTTCTTCTTCCTAATACCATTGCTAAAAAATACTATAAACTTTACACTATATTCTTCCTAATATCAGACTTGTTAAAGGGCTACCAAAGACATCATTTTCGATTCTTTTTTACATGACAAAAAACCCGTTGATCAACATCATTTTCCACAGCCATCAACCACGAATTACAATAGTTTGGTGGTTGATGGTCATGGAAAATGGTATTGGTCGGCGGTTGTTCGTCATGCAAAACAACTTTACACGGTGTTTGATTGCTATGTGGAATGACTTTGGTATTAGGAAGCACACAAATTTTATTGCGTTTATTACTTTTTTCTATGGTTTTAGGAAGAGGGAAACCAAGTGCCCTTAGCCACATACTAAAAAAAGGAGGTCATGAAAAAAAGAGAACGAAAAGAAGAGAGGGATCGACATCCTTTGTTCTTAACGCATGATTTATTAGGGCAGGATATGTTTATTTTGGATTGGGCTTTCAAAAGAAATGTAGAAGAAAAAAACAAGGCCTAAATCATAAAGTATAAAAAAGAGACCCAAAGTAAAAAAGAAAACAATAAAAAAGACGAAGGGAACATGATTTCGGCCATGAGAAGAGGGCAAGGATTTATTAGAGATAGGTAAACAATTCTTTTGGGTTGCACTAAAAAATAGAAGAAAGGAAAAAGATACGAGTGTTAAAGACTATTGGATTGTGGATGGTGTGTACAACTATTAGCAATGGAGTCAACACAACATTAGGATCAAACAGTGGAGGCAAGTGTGGACAACGATTTAATTCTATAGGTGTGTAACGACCCGAAAATTTCAATCCTGAAAACTCCAGATAGATAGGAGAAGAAGAAAAGAGATAGAAGATAAAGAAGAACAGAAACATCAACATCTCACATTCGCAGCGGACAAAATATAATATCAAATAAAATAACAGTTTTACAAAGAAGAACCGTATTAGTACATTTAAATTTTTATACATCAGAGTTACAACATTTACACAACACTGGACAGTTTAAAATAACATGTCCTAGATATACAGCTATATATCACAGCGGAAACACTCCATACGTTCCTGCCATCCAGCTCGCATCCTGAGCTCCAGAACGTCCTTACCTGAAAATATGTAATACTCGGTCTGACCCGAGCATTACGTCAAAGTAACACCCGGGTCAGGCTGGAAACCAGCGTGAGTAAATCCATATAATTTGAAATACAAAATTCAAATCATGAAAGAAAACCCAGGTAACTCGTACTTCACTACGAGTTCATTGCTTGTTATGCTCAACACTTATTCCACAAGTCAAATTCTAAGTATTCTTACTTAGTTCCAAAGTCCATATTATTCCATTTCAGTCTATTGATTTCTCACATCAAATCCATATAAAATCATGTAGATTACAAATCGAAGTGGTTTCGGGCCTCGGTCTCTTCGAATTCAAAATCATCTTAAAACAAAGCTGTTTAAGCTTTAAATAATTCTATTTAAACCCATAGTAACAGATTCACATAGAAATTCTATTTTAGATAGATAATCCATATCTAACACCCTATCATATAGCATCACAATCACCCAACCATTATAACAACAATCCAAAGCATTCAATAACATTCAGCCATACATAAGCAAAGATTTTAATCACACTATCTTTAATTAATTTAAAGTTCACTTTTATTTGAATTATATTTATACTTTTGTTTTAGTTTTAAAATATGCCTAAAAATATATTTGAAAATCGGTGTAACGAATTCTCGTCAAACGATTACCCAAAAAGGAAAAATACTTTAAGGAAACTACATTATGAAAATAATTGAAGTCGGAATTTTAAACATAATTAAAATTATCGGATTTTATCCAAATTCAAATAATTTTGATTATGCAACCAATCCACATCAAAATGACTTCAACCCCACAATTAATTGTCCACAAAATCAATATGAACACGAAAATTATTTTGAAAATAATTATGACAGTGTAAGAGACTTAAATCATTTGGAAAATCATCTACGTCAAAATTTGGAAAATGGTCAAAGCTACAATTTTCTTCCAACTGCAACAATTTTCATAACGGATCTAATTCTTATCATCAAAATGATATTGATTATCAAAATAATTTCCATTTTCAAAATGATTTTCGATATCAATATGAATTTAATAAAGATGGAATGAAAATCAATATGGAAATAACTTTAATCGGTGTAATGGTTTGCATTATAGCTTTGAGAATAATATTTATCATAAAAATCCATCAAAAAGTTTTCATCTAGAAGGTTGGAATTATGATGAAAAAAATTATATAGAAATCTTGCTTTAAATTTGTTATGATTTTATTGAGAAAGGAAAGTAAATCGTCATATCCAATTTATCCAAAAATAATTTGTTTTCAAAATCAATGCAGGTATGACAATCATTTTGAAAATATTTTCCGGTGTGTACATTATTTTCAGTATTATCCAAGTCAAAATAACCAAAATTATAATTTTTTTCCAACTTCGATGACTTTGGTTATGAACCTAATTCTCAATATCAAAAAAAAATTCGTTATCAAATGGATTTCCATTGTTAAAATGATTCCCAAACAAATATAATTTTCACGAAGATGGAAACAAAAATCAATTTGGAAATAGTTTTGATCATGAAAATGACTTGAATTAATTCTAAAATTAGCTCTTATCATGGAAATTAAACATATGGAAACAAAAACGAAAATCAACTTGAAAATAGTACGGACCATGAAAATTACTTAGATTATGATTCTTAAAATAGCTCATATCAAAGAAATTATGTAGAAAACGTTGAAAGAAAAAATCGTGAATGTGATTTTTACAAGAAACAAGGAAAATTGAATAAGAAGTAAGATGAATGCATAAAATTACTTGAAATTCTCTAGAAACAGAGTGAGGAAAAAATTGAAGTCCAGTCATGCAATGAATCAAAAGGTAATCAAAATTTTACTCACATTGATAATTTCCAAAAAAACAACCTTTGAAATTGAAACTGATAACCTTAAGGATGTTATTCAAAATTCATGAATTAAATTGGACTCCAATTCTTTTAAATAAAGATTTAAGTTTGAATTTCGATCTCCCTTTGCCTGACATGGAAAAGCTAGAAACAGCAATTTTTGAAGTTGAAAATTACAGAGATAATAAAGATGTTAGTAGCTAAATTAAAGAAGATGAATTTATCAAACATGAATTTTTCGGATTGTACGAGAATGAGTTGTCAACAAGGATGAGCTAAATTTGAATTAGTAATATGATTTTGAAAATTTTAATTTTGAAGAAATCTCCATTGATGAAAACCATGAAACTTTTGTTAGAGAAAATGAAATCTAAATTAATGAAGTTGGTGGTGAATGTGAACCTTAGCTTGATCTTGAAATTAATGAAAAATTTGAAATGTTGACTAACGAGAGCAACCATATTGACCATAAGCTTGAATTGCATCTCCTAAAGGGAGAATCTAAGCCAAATAAATTGTCAGGTGACACTTGACATGTTGATTTTACAGTTTCAACCATACTGTATGATCGCCTAATTTTCAAGGATTACACTAATAAGTTTGTCGAGTACATGAATAACATCGTGTGTAGAATTTGGATAGGAAAACTTCGACCTACTTAATTGATTATTAATCTATGTATAATGATGAAATGGTGGTAAAATGGATTTGCTTCTTAGAAAACATATCTAATCATAATATGGTGGGAAATATAAAATTAAAACCAAATGTAAAAAATGTGACGGTGGCACTCTTTGCATCATATTCATCATATACATACATATTATTTTGATATAATCCATTTTGGCACATTATTATACTTTATTTTATAGTTAATTTTGCATTGCATCCATTTGTGGGTACTTTCCTTTACATTTAGGAAGTATATTAAACAACGAGGCCAAAATTGTTTTTTCCAAATTGCATTCGTATTTTTAGGATTGCATTAATTTTTTTTTGGAAATCTGCCCAATATTTTTTTTTCCAAAGTTTCACTTTTTTTTGGCAAGGCCAGCGGGGTTAAAAAATGGGCCCCTACCATTTTTATTAATATACCAAGAACGGATATGAAGTAGAGAGGAACAAACCTACCAACAAGGCAAGCAAGAAAAGGAACAAGAACACATAGAGGGACAGGCATATTAATAAGAAAAAACAACAATAAAAAAAGGGAAAGAGAAGAAAACACACACAACAGCAAGACACACTAATACTGGGGAAATAGTATCAGAAGATAGAAGTGAGGAAAGAGGTAGGAAACACATGATTGGAAGCACATATTTCATTCCTAATTCCCTCCATAATACCAGATTTCAATTAGGTGAAATTCTTCCTTTTAGCAGAGAATATGATAGCATTCCTCTCGTCCCAAATCATGCAGATGAAGATTTTAAGTGTAAACAATAATAAGTTGGTTGCATCACATTTCCATCTCGTTGCTTTGTAAATTAAATACCATTCTACCTCAATGTTTAAAGAAACGGTCCTTCGAGTGATGGTAGAGTTAATAGTGCCCCATAACTTGTTGATGAGAAGATAGTTAAAAAACAAATGGAGGGCATCCTCATCAACGGCACGACAGAAACTACAAGTAGTATCGATGATGACACCACGCTGTCTCAACATAATATTAGTTTTCAAGCAGTTATTGAGAGTCTTCCAAAGAAATAAGTTCTGCCTCTCCGTGTTATGTCGAAGCCAAATTCTCTTATGCCAGGAGAAGACAACTGAGTTACTCTGACAGACAAGGAGCTTATACAATCCACTAATCTTATAACTTTCCACACAAAATGACCAGGAGATACCATCGTGCAGGGATAATGGGACATGGCAATCTGTTGTTTGGTTCCAGAAGTGAGGAACATTTTGATTACTCGAATATGGGAGGAAAATATTACCTTCAGTCAGATAGTCAATAGCCAGAGCATCAGTGCGAATACCAGATTAAACTTGTTCGTTGAAAGGTAGGTGGTGACACAGTATAGTTCCAGCCTTCACCCATGGGTCATGCCAAAAGGACACACAACCATTGATTCCAATTTTACATTTTGCATATGGGAGACAAATTGATCTGAGTTTCAGTAAACTGCGCCAAGTCCAACTATATGACTGTGGCACCGCCATCGTCCAGAAATTCTTTTTGCCAAGCATATACTTATGAGACCATTTAACCTAGATATTGTCTTTATGATTCAGAATATTATCTATAAGTTCCACCATGGCATCACGATTCCATTGCGGAATACTCTTTATTCCATGACCACCTCTGGACTTAGGCAGTTCAAGTTTGGAGAAGGCACAGGATGATAACTTATTGGATTGAACTGAACCATGCCAGAAGAATTTGGACATAGCACTTCTTATCATCTTTATCAGCTTAGTAGGAAGGATGAAAGATTTGGCCCAATATACAGTCATGGAAAAAATAATGGAGTTGATTAACGTTAGTCTCCCAGCCCGACTAAGCAATCTATTTGTCCACATAGACATACGAGCCATAATCCTCTCATACAGTGGAATACATTGGGAGAAAGAAATTCTCAAAGTTGCCAGGGGGATACCAAGGTACCTAGAACAATCAGTACGTATCATGATAGAGGAAAAATTAGTTATTTGGTTTGTCACCTCAGAGCTCACTCCCGCAATCATCATTCCAGACTTGGATAAATTAATAGACAAGCCAGTAAGTTTGTGAAACTTGGTAAGACTGTCCATAATTGATGTAACTGTCTTCATTGATGGCTTGAAAAAAATTACCAAGTCATCAGAAAACATAAGGGATGTTATGAGAGGTTGCTTACACTTTGGGTGAACAGTGAATAGACCCTCGTGAACTTGTTGAATGAGAATTTGCGTTAAGACTTCCATCACCATAATGAATAGGTATGGAGACATAAGGTCACCCTGCCGAATGCCTTGTTTTCTTGTGAAGTATCCTTCATTCATTTATTGACCATTATTGAATACCTTGCCATGGAGATGCATGCTTCTATTCATGCCACAAAATGAGGGGGAAAATTCATTAAACCCATGATTCTATAAACGGAATCCCACTGCAGGGTGTCAAATGCTTTAGTGATATCAAGTTTGAACATGGCTCTGGGAGAAATGTTAGAGGAGTTATAACCCTTCAGAAGTTCTTGAGACATCAAAACATTGTCAAGAATACTCCTACCACTAAGGAAAGCGGCTTGATTGGGGGATATGATGTTTGGCAGAACTAACTTAATTCTGTTGGCTATAATGTTGGATATACATTTGTATATAGTGTTATAGCAAGATATGGGTCTAAAATCAGCAACATGGCAGGCATTATTCACTTTAGGGATGAGAGCAATGTTAGTGGCATTGACAGAACCAATCATCTTACACTTGTTGAAGAAGTTATGAACCGCCTTAAGGAAAGTAGGTCTAACAATCTCCCAGCACGAAGTAAAAAAGGATGCATTAAACCCATCCGGACCACCTGATGAGTTAGCATTGAGAGAGAATATTGCAGATTTAATCTCATTGTCTGTTATAGCAGTAGATAGCATATCGTTCTCTTCAAATGAGATTTTGGGAAGGATAACCGAGTCAATCAGGTCAAGTTGAGGGGAGAAATTATTATTGTTGCCTAACAATTTATTGAAATATTCAAGAAACATATTAGCAATAATAGGAGGGTTGGAAATGTAATCACCATTATCATCAACAAGGGTAGTAACTAGCTCTCTAGTTTGTTTTTCTTTTAGAGAGGAATGATAGTAAGCAGTGTTCCTATCACCATCCACGAACCAGTCCAAACGAGACTTTTGCTTAGCCATTAATCCTTCCTACTTATAGGCATCAAACAGATCAGAGGATAATTTAGCTTCCTGTGCAGCAAGATCTTGGTTTAAAGGGTCAGCCAGCAATGCCTCTTGAATGTGTTGAAGCTTGAGAGAGAGCAAGGAAGAAGCCAGTGTGCCATTGCCAAATGTGCTACTCGACCAAGCTTGCAACTCTTTTTTGACAGCTTTAAGCTTGCACTGCAAAACAAACATTGGATTACCAAAAAAGTGAGTTGACCATGCCTTTTTAACAATAGGGAAATATTCAGGGTGAAGGATCCATGCATTAAAAAATTTAAAATTTGTATTCCTTTTTTCATAGCAGCACCAAAAGATATAATTTGAGGTGAATGATCAGATAGGCCTGGAATAGGAAGGAGATTAGACATGTGAGGCCATTCATTTAGAGCATACTAGTTGGCGAATGTGAAATCGATTTTAGAGAAAGTATGAGAAGAAGATCTTCTTGAATTATTCCATGCGAAGGGGGCACCAACAGTTTTGATTTCAACAAGGTTTGATTGAATAATAGTATCATCGAGGGGTCTGATCTCTCTACGGGACAAGGGATTGCCACCTATCCTATGCGATAACATATAAGAGCAATTGAAATCTCCTAAAGCAATCCAAGGATGAGTTTCCTGTCTAAAACAAGGGAGGAGATTATGCAAACTCTGTCTAGCAGAGGCAGTGTTGAAGCCATAGATAATAGTGATGTAGAAAGAAGTGGAGGAAGAGATATGTAAGCAATGCATGTGAATAAGTTGAGGTGTAGCTAAGATAGGAGATAGTAAAAAAACTGATGGATTATAAAGAATAAGAATTCTTCGAAAAGGAGCTTCAGGAAGGTTGTTGATCATTTTCCAAGATGAGTTAAT
Source organism: Allium cepa (assembly GCA_030765085.1). NCBI lineage: Eukaryota > Viridiplantae > Streptophyta > Magnoliopsida > Asparagales > Amaryllidaceae > Allium > Allium cepa. The sequence continues at coordinate 851,811,748 of CM060938.1, forward strand.
ATAGGTAGCAGCCTTAGCAGAAAGAGAAGCATTCAGCTTGGTTTCAAGAATGGCTAGCATACTTAGCGAATGAGTGGCAATTAAATTTTTACATTGGATCAATTTAGTCTCAGAGTGGGCACCTCTTGTATTCCACACACCAATGTTGTTCAACATTGATAAACTAGCTGTTGAAGTTGAAGCTTCTTTTTGTTACCCCTGGTTAGAGGGGTGTTTTGATTATTACCACCAGGACAGGTAGGGGAAGATGAAGACCTACCACTCGGGTTGAGGTCCTAATCAGAATGAGAAATAGTTGATTTCAGAGTTTTACTACTATAAGAAGGACTGGACTTAGCAGAGGAAGGTGGAGGGTTAACAAGAGGAGAGGGTTGAATGAGAGGAGGAGGAGGAGGAGGGGGAGGAGGAGGTTTCCATGCTTGGGGAGGTTGCAAATGTTTATATGGATGATCAGTTCCCAGGTGAGTAACAAATTTATTATTTATTGACTCATTTTGGTTGTGCACGTGCACGGCAGATACATGCACAACATTATTACTGGGAGAGGCGGGATTAGGAACAGATGGGGGACTTTTGATATTGGATAATGAATTTGGCTCAGAAGTTGCAGCACATGTGTTTGGACAGGTCGAAGAAAAAGGATAATATGGAGCATGTTCAAATTTTGAAGGGGAAAGAGGTGCAGCATACATATTAATGCATGCCGAAGCACAATTAGTATTAGTGGCATCCACTTCAAAGTCTATCTCTGCCAAATCAGATAGAGCATTAAATCCATTACTTTCCAGCAAACGAGATTTACCAGAATTGTTAACCAAATTTCCATCAGTGACTGACTTTTAAAACTGATGTATGACAATTTCCCCTTCCTCAAGTTCCCCACTTTCAATAACTATATTTTTTCCATTTTTGCTATCTTCATGAGAATCCACTTTATTGACTTTTAAGGAGGAAGGATACATTCGTTGTCTTCGAGCTTTATTAACTACCTGCCATTTATGTTTCCTCTGTCTCATAAATTTGTCTACATCTATCCTGATAGCAGAAGACTCTTTAACATTGCTTTTTTAAGGTTTATCTTTCTTCTCATTTTCGCCAGTCACAACCTTAGGAATTAACTTATCACATGTTGAATCAGTATGCCCAAAACCACTACGGTTAGCACAAATGTCAGGTTTCCATTGGTAATCGATATGAATGTTTTGAGTTCCTCCATCCAGAAGCTGAACTGGAAAAGAGTCAATCAATGAATGATCCAGCTTAATTTCAACTAAACACTTAGCAAATGATAGCCGCTCCATCTTCTCCGTAGATTCATCCATGCATAATAGTTTGCCTAGTCTGCTGGCTATCTAATTAATACCTATGTGGGACCAAGCAAACATAGGAACATTGGGGAATTTCACCTATGTCGGCACTGATGATATACTTTCACACGCGTTTCCCACATAAGGATCCCACTGCTTAACTATGAAGAGTTTGTTTTTCATAACAATTGGGTCACCTTGCAGAATATTGCTTCTGTCTTCATCACAAGACAGAAGAAAGAGAAATAAAAAACCATTAGATCGGACTTTGATCGAACCTTTCAATTTCTAGTATTTTTTCAAGAAGTTAATAACAAATGAATAAGATAATGGCTTATCAAGGAAGAATCCAACAAGATAGTTACTCCTTACAAGAGCACCAGCATCAATGACAGCGGGTGGAGGGATCAAAATCTCATTCTTAAACTCAGGGGTCATCTCAACAGGGATGTACTTCCCCGCGTTGCTGGCTTACGCTTGAAAAAAAAAGTCCATGACTGTTGAGCAGGAGATGGAAGCAGAGGAGGAAGGGAAGAAGCAGGTGGGGATATGGCAGAACGTTTGGAAGGGATACTGATGATAGGATTGGAAGGCACAGAGGGCGGAGGTGGGTCAGGAGCAGGACAAAGGAGATAAGATGGTGTTGGCAGAGGAGGAGTGGGGGAGGAAGCGAGAATAACGGGAGGGACAGAAGAAGAGGACGGGAAAAGGACAGGGGAAAGGGATGGAGCCGCCATGAAAAAAGGTATAATTTTTTTATTTCCAAAACTGTCAGACATAAAATTGTTTATTTCCAAAAGGAAAGGGGAAAAGGATTGAGTCAGACATAAAATTGTTTATTTTCAAAACTGTCTTGCACGTAGATTTGCATTTCTTTGAGATATATGCATTTAGGACATGACAATTTTTTATATATTTTTTAAAATTAGTGGAAATTGGTTTATTTTAGAGTAGGTGAATTATGTTATCATTCAAAGTAAACTTTTGTGAATCTCTAATTTCAAATGGAAAGTAAATTGGAAAAATCAACTAAAAGCGATAATAGTGACGCTAGTATATAGATTAGCCCATAGGCAACGACTAAGAACTTTGTTGAATTTTGCTGTCATTGTTTAAAAGCGGCAAGTCTAAAGTGCATTTTTAATTTTCTATAACTAAGTGGTGCGAAGATAATTTCTCATTGCTCTCTCTCTTACTACACACAAAGTAGTGATAATAATAAAAAACCAAGAGTATTTAACGTTGCTAATACATCTAGCATTGGTGTGCACTGTCCTACTCTCACGTAAGCCAAAATGGAAATGTGTGGGAGGCATACCTTGGTTTCAATTTGTAACATCCCCTATCTTGAGGTCGAAGCTACGCACTACAGATGCTGTAGTCATCCATAGTATTAACTTCCATAACAAAATACGGTAATGTTAGTGATATTCATAATACCTGAAGCACATGATTATGAAATGAAATCACTCATTTCAAAAACAACTTTTCTTACTACATTTCAAATCCATATTTCATATTCAGTTACATAATCCCAAAACGAATCCCAGGTTTTGATCAAATATAACTATTACGAATGATGCCAAGAGCGACATATGAAGATGCCCCCCGGGATGATTAGAGTACCAGATAGACATGTCTGTCATAAGTACGTCAAAATGGAAATAAAACTAAATAGCTCCTACATAGTTGACTTTGCTTTGTGCAGGTCTTTTGAAGCTTATTCGTTCAACCTACTAAACCTGAAAAATCTAAACTCTAATATACTCAAATTAAATGTTAAGCACCCAAGAGTTTAAGAGGGAAAACATAAGCTTCGAGTCAGACATAAAGCTTGGTGTGAATAATATTATTACATCACAATTTACTGATATTGAGTGAGACCATGCCGCTTAGTGGAACGGGTTTCCTCTAATTAATATCCTTTTAAAAGCATATCTTTTGCAAATCAAACAACCAAACGGATTACAACAATAGTAGCAAGTACATATATGCAAATTAATCAGGAAATCAATGGACTATTTGTCCACACTATATTTTATCAGGCTAATTATTAACCATTGACTGACTCGGGCCTACCAGACATAATCAACAATCTAACTTCTGTTAGACACAATACTGGGTTGACTGCCTTTAACTTTCTTTTTCTAGAGTCAACTAAACCTAATGATTTATGGCTCATTAATAAACCATATTTACTCTCTAAGTCCCCTTCGGTGTGTAACCTCAATTTAGTCCCATCTGTGACAAGCCCTACACCTTGGAATTTTCGACTTATTTTTAGCTAGGGGCAAATAGCTAAAGAATAGGGCGTGACCCTACACCAGTCATATTTGGTCTTCTAATATCCGAGTCATAAACTTAGGGTTAACTACTATATTCATGTTTCATTTCATGTCTTAGGGTTAAATAGCCTGGTAAAATTTCATTTCCTTATAAATAGTCTTTACAAATGATTTACCCTTGAAATAATACATTTATAAAACAAGGAAATCACATACTTTTCTTTACTCAAAATTTTTTGCCATGGTATTCATTGTACACAAAAGAATGTTGTTGAAACTTTATCAATGGGATTATCTGTCCCTTCAAAGTAAGTTAAACTCCTTTTTAACTTAAATGATTTTAGACCATGAAACCAAGGTAAGACCTTCGAAATCTTTGTTTAAAAACTTTAAACAATGTCTTCGAAAATCATTCAGAACAACCCTTTCAAAAGCTTTATTAAAACCTTAGATGTCCTCTTTTAAAGCCATTTGAACTTGCCTTTCGAAAGCATTGGAAGCCCTCCATTCAAATACTCAAAGTAAACCTTTCAAAAACATTGGAATCTCCCCTTCGAAACACATATTATATACCTTTCGAAAGCGTTAGGTTCAAGTAAAGAATAGTGGAAAAATTGCTTCAAAACCTTTAATAATTATTCCTTTTGAAACCATTGGGTTTAACATTAATATAACCAAGGGTCGTGAAGAACTAGGGTGAAAGCATTACTTTCGAAAACATTTATCCCAAGTAAAAGAAATAGATTAGCTTCTAAGCCCCCTTACGAAACCATTGCCTCTAAAATCAAATAAAAATAGCTATATGACCCTTTTAAGCATTGAGAAGGCAGCTTCAAAGCACAATGGCGAAAGCAACCTTTCGAAACCATTGTTTTACAGTATAAAGAAAAGCAGCCTTAACTACTTCGAAAGGTCAGAATGAGATAGCATGGGTTTTATCTTTTCGAAAGATTCTTTTATAACATAAAGGAGGAAACTCATTCGAAAGCTCTTTTCTATAAATAAAGGCAAATTGATTAAGTCGAAAGCTAACTCCAACCCCTTCAAAAACATCATTGATAAACAAAAATAGTTCAAAGCTAATAAGAGTAGCTTCTGCCCCTTCAAAAGCAAGGTTCGACACTGTGCCTTCCGCCATTCTCTAATTCAATATGTATCAATTGTTTGATACCATGTGCACTGATTTCGAATGAGTTTGGTGGAGATATGGAGTCAAAAGCACCGGATGGAAGTCGTGAAGCAGTAAATATAAGTAAAATTGATTTTTAGCCTTTAAAGGAAATTCTTTTAACCCACTTTCCTTAGTGGTCAACAAGTAATTGGTTGCCAATTCTTTTTTTCAAATTTTTTTCTGAAAGTGCTGCCGAATTCAGAAATTATCAATTAAAAACATTTAACAAATAAGCTCTTATCCTTGGTAAAATATATAAAACATTTAAGTCCGTTAGCTTGCACAATTTTGTTGTTATAGTAAAATACTTAGGAAAATTCTCCAAAAATTACCATAATTCACTTCTAATTTGTTTTCTAACATATTTAAATTTCAGACCTAAAATCAACATATGTTTGCCGTAATTTATTTGAATCCAATTTTGACTATTTTATCTCACAGAAAATTCATAATAAATCCATAATAACTAAGAAAACTCTGAAACTTGAAAGACACTTCATAAATATTGTTTTCGACCATATAGATAAAACGCAAGTCAATTGGATATTAAATAATAGGTTTATCAAGTCTAAAATTATCATAAAATCTATATGAAGCAACATAAATCATCATAAGCATATATATCCATTTAAGCAATCATATCATGGCATATAATTCGTAGAATTATTCGGATCTAACTAGAAACCGAAATCAATAAAATTGAGATGTAAGATCATTATTCAACTTAGCTTAGTGTTAAGAAGGCTGAGATTTGTTCTTTACTTAATTCCTTCAAGCTTTCTACTTGTTTCCTAGCTTTTCTTCCTTTTATTTCTCTTAATGTTGGCCAGCCAAGTTTGGGGTCTTACTTTTTCTTTATGAGTGGTGAAATGAATGAGAAAATGAAGGGTAGAAGGGTATAAGAATGAAGACTATATATATTTTTCCCTTTTCATACACCTTCAACTTTCTTGATTTTAATTCTCTTTTGCTAATATTTATTAGGGCACAACCCCTTATTAATTTACAAATCTCGATCTCTTAACCATCTTCGTTATTTTATTTTATTTATCTAATTAAATGCCTAAAATAATGTTAGTCAAAATTAGGGTCGTTACAGACTCTCCTCCTTAAAAAAAATTTCATCCTCGAAATTACGATAAGGTACTCATAACAATCAAACATAAAGATAAATGATACCATGAAACAAGTCTGGATAAGTATCTTTAGTCCTACTCTCAGTTTTCCAGGTACAATCTCTTTCATCGTTACTCCACTGGACTTTGACAAATTTGACTATTTTGTTCCTTAGTTTCTTCTCATCCTTTGCAACTATAGGAATGGTTTTTTTAACTATAGTCATATCCGGTGCCACTACTAAATCATCTAACATAGTCGGTGCAGTAGTAGTTTCTGGATCTCGAATGCACTTCCTTATATGAGAAACATGAAAAACATTGTGGAAACTGCCAAACTATTTGGTAACTCTACTTTATACGCGAGTTTCCTTAAATTTTCTATAATAGGAAATGGTCAAATGAATATTGGTGCCAGTTTTCCCGATTTTCCAAATCGGATTACACCTATGATCGGTGATATCTTGACGAAAACATGATCCTTGATTGGAAATTCTAAGTCTTTCTGTCTTCTATCAGCATAACTCTTCTGCCTAAACTAAGCTTCCTTCATTCGAGCTCGAATTAACTCAATCTTTTTTGCAGCTTCTCTAACCAAATCTAGACCAAGAACTAACCCATCCCCGTCTATAACCAACAAACGGGAGAATTTTTTGGCCTTCCATACAAAGCTTTTAATGGTGTCATCCCTATTTTAGTCTGATAACTATTGTTATACGAAAAATTGACTAAGTCTAGGTGGTCTTCCCATGATCCTCCAAAGTCTAGCACACAAGATTTTAACAAATCCTCCAAGACTTTATTAACTCTTTCAGTCTATTCATTTGTCTAAGGATGACTATTCCTGTTTTTCCCTTATCATACACCTTCTACTTAATTGATTTTTATTCTCTTTTGCTCATATTTATTAAGGACGGCCCCCTTAGTAATTTACAAACCACAATCCCTTAACCATATACATTATTTCATTTAATTTATCTAATTAATGCCCTAAATAATGTTAGTCAAAGTTAGGGTCATTACACAGCTTATGAATTGGGCAGCAAAGAATCTGTGATGACCCGCAGTCCTATATATTTCAAGCTGACAAGAAACCACACATATCCAAATCGAATTAAACGAAAAGATGGATAATTAGGTGAAAGAAAGAAGAAAGAAGAGAGAAAGAAAAACAAACAACGTAGAATCTCGCAATGCAGCAAAATAACATAAATTCAATGATCTTTACAAAAGAGAAACTATAGTATACATACATCAAATTAGAGTACACAAATAACTAATCATCAGCTTGGACAATTAGAATAATCTATCCTCACAAATGCTGATATTTTAAATAACCAATGCAGCAAAACGTAAACATATACATGAATATGACTTGAAGACCTCCAGCTCGTATTCGAAAGCTCCAAAGCATCCAAATTAAATTAGTAAATATACTCGGTCGGGCACGAGCATTGAAAGGGAATAACGCTTAGATCAATATGGTAAACCAACATCAGAAAACACATCTCAATTGGATTTTTAATGTTATCAAAACTTTTTTCAAAACAAAAGTATCTCTTAAGATCACCCCACGCATAAACACGGACATGTTTTTACCTTACGATAACCAAAATATTTCATATCAAATCCTTTGATATTATTGTTGTATGCATTTCCACCACCGAACCAGAGAGAGTGAAGGCACCACCGAACCAACACACTCGTCACCGGACCACTTCCCTGCCGAACCAACGCTTCTCTAATACCTACCGAACCATGCCCCCTCTCCTCCATCGCCGGACCAAACTCCACCTAGCCACTACCGGACCAACGTCCCACCGGACCAACTCCACTTCTAGGAACGACCGAACCAACCCACTTCACCTACCACCGGACCAACCTCTACCGGACCAACCCACTTCCATGCATCACCGAACCAAGGCCTTGCCGAACCAACGTTGCCAAACCAGATTGCATCAGCCCAGGCCCACCGGCAGCTATATACGTCCAGGACCCCTGCCCTCAGCCTCACTCTATAAATAGAGGGGAAGGGGTACAACAATGGTAGACAAGTTTGAGAGCTCAAGCACGGATAGAACTTTCAAACAACTTTCATACTGTTGTAATAAAAGCTTTGTACTTGTAATCCGAAGAGTAAAGGAGAATAACATATAAAGTGGACATAAGCACATTCTGGCCGAACCACTATAAATCTGTGTGTCTTTTACAGTTCAGTCCCTGCTTTTTATATATTTGCATAAATCATCCAAATCACTAAAAACAACATAAAATCAACTAATTCATACGACTTGGAGGTGTTTTTCCATTTTTCGCGCAAACATTTTTGGTGCTTTCACTGAGGAAAGGAGATCGAAGCTTCAGCCTCTCCAACTTAACCCTTTTCCTATCAGCATCATTCATTGCTTGGAAAACATGCCTCCCGGACGGAAGAAAGATGATAACAAAGGAAAGAACATCGCAAGTAGCAGTATCCCTGATCCAGTGATCAGAGATCAAGTCAATCGTCCGGTTCCAACAGCAAATGGAAATCAGGCAAATCCGACAGCCCCTGCTACGGAACAACCAATTACAAGGACGGACCTGGACAGGGTTGTGGCTGAAGTAACTAACTGCTGCGCATCTCAACAAGAAGCCTTGGTGGACCAACTCATGTAACGCTTAAGGGATGCTGAAGAATCCAACCGCAACACTGAATCATGGGGCGAGTCCCGGTCTGGAGGATCTGGGAGACGACAAAGGTCTTTCTTCTTCGAAGAGGCTAACAACAGAAACAGTAGTGGTAGGATCCGAGCCTGGACTCAGTCCGAATTCCGACCCGAGGAAACACTTGGAACCGAACCCAACGGGGGAGGTACCAGGCAGGGGTCGGATGTAGCTGAGCCTGCCATGCTACCTAACCATGGAAACACCAATAGACGGGGCTGAGCTGGAGTCCGACCCGAAGTTGGACCCGAGGAAGTGCTGAGAACAGAACCCAGAGGGGAAGATCAAGGCAAGGGCCAACCGTGGCTGACCCCAGCGTGCCCCCGGAAGACCAGAGGCAGCCATTGGAGAATGTTAGGAGTGATAGACGATACCATCCTTACCGGTCATCTGGACGGAATCAATCCCGCAGGGAAGAACCAAACTCATTTCTATCCGCTCCAAGTTCTGATGAAAGGATGACACGATTGTTCAGAGAGTGCGTCCGACGGGATCAAAGAGATCGATGGATAGGCGCTAGGGTTACCAGCCCCTTCACCCACAATATCGAAATCGCCATCACCCCCCGAGAATGGAAAATGCCAACAATGGAACCTTACAAGGGAACCTCTGACCCCGTCGTACACTTACAGAGATACACACAGCATATGCTCATGAGCGGGGCGACAGAAGGAGTATTGTGTAAATGCTTTCCACTCTTCTTGGCCGATCTTGCTACCTCCTCGTTCTTCCATCTACCCCAAGGGTCCATCAGCTCATGGGAAATGTTGAAAGAAAAGTTCATCAGCCAATTCCGCATTCATGTGGAACAACCCAAGGACGCTTATTCCTTCTCCAATATCAAACAAAAGCCCGGAGAAACAGTGCAACAATATCTAACCCGATTCAATGCCGCAGCGGCCGCAGTCCAGGATGCCGATGAGAAACTTATCCTAATGGCCCTCTGCAGTGGTGTTCATCCGGATACTAAATTTGCTAGGATACTAACGAAAGAAAAGCCAACTACCTTACCCGATTTCTTCCATGAAGTCGGAAAATATATGAGACTTGAAGACGCTGCCATTGAAAGGCAGACAGGGCAACTAACTAAGGCAGCCCATGGCAACGCACCTGCAGTAGCAAAGGACGTTCGAAGAAATGACTCCAGAGATAGTGCCGGAGGCAAGAAGGGAGAAAAGCGTTTATATAGGCTAGGACCGAGATTTGACTCTTACACTCCTTTGAATGAAACAATCGAAATCATCTTCTTGGCCACCCAAGACGAAGTCAGATACAAGCGCCCCCACACAAGAAAGAATCAGATAACGCAGTTAAGTCTGGAAAGTTCTGCCGCTTCCACGAATCTCATGGGCATGACACAAATGAATGCCATCACCTCCGGGACTTAATTGAAGAACACATCAGAAGGAAGAGGCTGGAGCGCTATATGAAAGGTCAGGACAGGACTTCAACTCCTGCCAATGAGAACCCAGGGCTACCCCTCCCAGGAGTAGGTGGAGGAAATCGCAACACCAGCGGCTCTAGTCAAGAGAAGATAGCGGTCCATACCATATCAGGAGGACCACACATCGCCGACGGAAGCTGGGCAGAGATGGAAAGATACGGTAAGTCACTTAGAAACGATGAAGGCTACGTTAATTCTGTTATGGAAGAACGCCACCCGAAACGAAAAGAGAATGATGACATCACATTCAGTAGGCGTGATCTAGAGGGAAGTCAGTACCCTCACATGGACCCTATGGTCATCTCTGCCTGGTTCGGTCCAGCCAAAGTTTTCCGAATTCTAGTAGACACTGGCAGCTCAGTAAATATCCTATTTAAGCATGCTTTCGACAAAATGAAGCTGTCAATGAAAGATGTGTCTCCCTGCAACAAACCACTACACGGTTTCATGGGGGATGCGAAGATGCCCCTCGGGCAACTGGACCTCTTTGTCGAAATAGGAAGTCATCCCTGCTCCGTTGTGCGGAAACAAACATTTGTGTTGATAGAAAACCACTCGGACTACAACGCCTTTTTAGGAAGACCAGCCTTGTCTGACTTCCAAATTGTCTTGGCCCCATGGTGCCTGAAGATGAAATTTCCAACAGACAATGGAATAAGGGAGGTAGAAGGAGATCAAGACGCTGCTCGAGACTGCTATGTAACTGAACTTCGCAATAACCATAGAAAGGATAAAGGGAAGAATGCAGAGACTGCTCTCTGTACAAAAAACCTGGAAGCATAGCAACTAAAGAAAGCCCCTCCTCTTCAGTATACCAGTGATCCTTTCAACGAATTAGACCCCAGGAACGGGGAGGAGGAGGCTACCGCCGAGCCTGCAGAGGCTATGGAATTTGTATCTGTAGACAAACACGACTTGAGTAGACTATTGAAAATCGGATCTCAGCTAAAGGCAGAATTGAAGAGTCAACTCATTGATTTTCTCCGCCACAACTTGGATGTATTTGCGTGGACGCACGCTGACATGACTGGAATCTCCCCAGATGTAGCATGCCATGTACTGAACATCGATCCTACCAAGGTGCCGGTAAAACAGAAAAAGAGAAGCATGGGGGCAGAACGATCAGCAGCCCTCGATGAAGAAGTAAAGAACCTGCTTGCCAATAACTTCATACGGGAAACCATCTACCCAGAATGGATCGCTAACCCGGTACTAGTAAAGAAGGCTAATGGGAAGTGGCGAACATGCATTGACTTCTCCAACTTAAATGACGCTTGCCCAAAGTATTGCTTCCCACTCCCTCGGATCGACCAGCTTGTGGAGAACACAGCCGAGCACGAACTCTTAGCTTTTATGGACGCATACTCAGGATATAACCAAATTCCTATGCACGCCCCCGATCAAGACCATACTAGTTTCATCACTGACCGAGGATTGTACTGCTATAGAGTAATGCCTTTTGGACTTAAAAACGCCGGGGTTACTTATCAGCGCCTCGTCAACAAGATGTTTGCGGAACTAATAGGACGAACCATGGAAGTTTATGTGGACGACATGCTAGTAAAGTCAAGAAAAGCCAACGATCACGTAAGCCACCTGGACGAGATGTTTCAAGTACTTCGTCGACATGGAATGAAGCTGAATCCTCTAAAGTGCTCCGGAGTATCATCAGGAAAGTTCTTAGGATTTATCGTCCATGCCAGATGAATTGAAGCGGACCCTGAACAAGTCCGGGCTCTGAAAGAAATCAGGATACCTTCCACTCGAAGAGAAATGCAAATCCTAAATGGGAAAGTGGCCGCCCTGAGCAGATTCATCTTTAAAGCAATTGACAAGTGTGTCCCCTTCTTCGAAGCTATAAAGAAAGACAAGGGAAAGTTCGAATGGACTGACGAATGCGTAACAGCCTTCCACAACCTAATCGAACACCTCCAGAGACCACCAGTACTCTCAACTCCAAGTGAAGGCGAAGAGCTATACCTATACCTTGCCGTGTCATCTCATGCTCAAAGTGCCGCTTTGGTAAGAGAAGACAACCGCGCGCAGTGGCCAATATACTTTGTAAGCAAGAGGTTCACGGGAGCAGAAGCCAGATATCCTAAACTTGAAAAGTTAGCATATTGTTTACTGATCACATCACGGAAATTGCGACACTATTTCCAATCTCATTCCATCAGAGTTCTAACCGATCAACCGCTGAGGCAGTTACTCCATCGTTCCGACACCTCCGGGCGACTGCTTAAATGGTGCATTGAGCTAAGTCAATATGATATCACCTACCACCCTCGCACCGCCATCAAGGTATAAGCCATGGCCGACTTCATTGCCGAATTCACTACCAACGAAGGAAAGGAGCCATCTGAAATAGCAGAAGACATCAAGTGCAATCTCTTTGTAGATGGAGCATCAAACGAACAAGGCTCGGGGGCAGGTATTGTAATAATCACCCCTAGGGGAAGGAAGCTACACTATGCTCTAAGGTTGGAATTCACTGCCACCAACAACGATGCAGAATACGAAGCAGTGATAGACGGATTAGAACTTGGCCTAGAGATTGGAGTCGGTTCTTTATGTCTCCATAGTGATTCTCAACTTATTGTAAATCAAATACTGGGAGAATTCCAGACTCGAGGAGAATGACTCACAGCATATCTAAAGAAGACAAAGCTGCTGCTCAATCAATTGGATCACTATTTAATCAAACACATTCCTCAAGGAGAGAATCAGCAGGCCGGCGAACTGGCAAAGCAAGCTAGCATGAAGGACGACACCACTTCCGGAACAATAACCATCTCAAAGAAACTAGCCCCGAGTTTCGTGCAAGTGAGTCTGATAGCTGCAATCGAAGAGGAAACTTGGATGACTCCTATCCGGAAGTACTTACAAAGTGGCACACTGCCCGACGGGCGTAACGAAGTTAAGAAAATCTTGAGGAAAGCTTCCCGCTACGCAATACAAGAAGGCATCCTCTATCGACGCGGCTTCTCTAACTATTTATTAAGGTGTGTCGCTGGAAGGGAAGCCAAGAAAGTCTTGTCCAACATCCATCAAGGAAGTTGCGGAGATCACACTGGAGGGCAGACTCTAGCAAAGAAAATACTCCGATATGGGTATTACTGGCCCACTTTAAACAAAGATGCCTTAGACTTCGTCAAAAGATGTGACAGATGTCATAAATTTGCTAAGATTCCTCGACTACCAACAAATGAGATTACTCAAATGACCAGCCCTTGACCCTTTGCAGTATGGGGAATTGACTTGATTGGCATAACTGCCGATGGGCCGAGGCGGAGCCAAATATTCTATAGTGGCAGTCGACTATTTCACCAAATGGGTGGAAGCGGAACCTTTAAATAAAATATCTTCGGCAAAAGTTATTAATTTCTTGATCAAAAATGTTCTATGCAGGTACGGGGTTCCACTCAAAATCATATCGGACAATGGACTTCAGTTTGACAGCGAGGAGTTCACCGACTGGTGCCAAGAGCACGTAATTCACAAAAGCTTCTCATCTGTGGCTTATCCCTAGGCAAATGGACAAGTCGAAGCTGTCAACAAAATTCTTAAAACTCTAATCAAGAAGAAGCTTGAAAAGTCAAAAGGCGCTTGGGTGGATGAACTTCCTACCGCACTTTGGGCCTACCGCACGTCTTTCAAAAGATCAACAGGGCATACTCCTTTCTCTTTGGCATACGGATTGGAGGCCATGCTCCCAGTTGAGACTGTAGTGCCATCCCACCGTAGGATCCACTACAACCCAGAAGAGAACGAAGAAGTCCTCCACATGTCTTTGGATCTAATCGAAGAAAGAAGGAATGATGCAACACTTAAAGCGGCAGCTCACAAGCAAAAAATGGCAGCACGATACAACTCTAAAGTCAAGCACCGCAGCTTATAAGAAGGAGATCTTGTCCTCAAGCGGATCTTCCCGCGCCCCGGAGCGCTAGATCCAATCTGGGACGGACCCTATGTAATTCATAAAGATCTCCACAACGGAGCTTATATTTTGTCAACAGTGGACGAAGAGGTGTTCCAGAGGGCATGGAACATCCAACACCTTCGTCAATACTTTTCTTAACTTGTGCTGCCCATATGAAGTGAATTAACAAAGAGAATCAGTGGACGTAGGCATTTTCGTGCCGAACCACTTTAAAAATATTGTCTCTTTTTAACTTGTTCCTTTATATCTTGGCTGCTTGTTAAGCTTTATCCTTTTCCGTTGAACAAAATTCTGTGTAACGGCATTTCCATTCTGGACACTTCACGGCAATGAGACACTTTTGCTCCAGCATCCCTCTGCTGGACAAGGCCTAACAGGTACTATACGAATCTATGCCCTCGCCAATGAGACACTTTTGCTCCAGCATCCCTCTGCTGCGGGTTAACACATTGCTCGCGACGGCCCTCAAAGCCAACTGTAATGAGCCGATTATAAGCCACCAAAAAGGCCGACTATAGCCGAGGCAGCTCATTACGGCGTTCGGCTCGCCGGCAACCGTGAACCGATTATAAACCCTAACATAAGGTGTGGCCAGCCAGGGGCAGTTCACAGTTGACGATCGGCACCCGCGCTATCCGGCCACGGTAAATCGAATAATACCCACGATTACGGGCCATAATGGCACGGGTAGTTACTGTGCGCGATCACGGCTCCGATGTGTCTTAAGTACGGCTGTGGTAAAAAAGAAAACTCCCCACGGAGGCGTAAGATGGGTGACAAACGTCTCCAAGACCCACAGCTAGGGAAAGTGACTACAAAACCCGTTTGCCACGAACTTAAGCACATCGAAGGCCTTCCGTGATTGGAAGTTTTACTATTTCTTATATTTCCATTTTATTTATAAAACTTTCCTCCTATCCTCTATAATGATCACTAAAGTACAGGACACAAAATAGGAGACACTCGCTAATGGGAATAGGAACTCACAGCTGGATGGCAGGTCATTCAGCTGCATTCCATGTTCGATTACACAAGGCATTCAAAGCTACCGCCTACAGCAAAAACTTGAAGGGCGGTACTTTCTTCTCTTGTACATAAATATGTAACTATAATTTCTACGCACATCACACTAACATCGCAAGACATGAAATTATATTTTAAGAAAAAGCTTAGCGTCAAACACAATTGAATCACTAACACAAGCACAGCTATATTTTATGCAGCATATAAAATAACGACAGCATTCAAACACGACAAAATCAGCTTATGTTATAAAATTACATGCCAAAAATCAAGTGGTTCGCTACATAATTACAGCCTGAAAATTACATTAATGTTTTAAGACTAACATAGGCAGCAATGTCAAGTAAACTGAAAAATGTCCAGATCAAGCTAAGGAGCTGACTGCATCGGGGCTTCACCTCTACCCTGCTGGCCCTCCGGGGTCTACTTAGCCGCCGGATCAGAGCTCCCAGCATGCTGACCAGAGGTGGTTGGCGCTTCAGAGGTCCTGCCTGCCCAATTCAGGAGAAGAATTCATTGAATAAACAATAAGCAACCAAGCTATGAAAATGCTAAAAGGGAAAACTTACCAGCATCTGTTCCTTGATCGTCATCTCCCAACTGCACACCTACCTCCTCGGCAGCGAGCAACCGCATGCCCTCCTTCACCGCCAGTTTCTCCTCCTTAGTGAACTGGGCCGTAACCACATCCATCCTGAAGGCCATACCACCCTCCTTATCCGCATCAGCCTTGGCCTCCTCCAGAGCCCAGAGATAAATCCTGGCCATGATCCGGGGATAATCATCCATCCAGGATAAGTTGCCCTGCTTCCAAGTACGGAAATACATATCCTGGAGCATCTCATCCATCATCCCCTCGTTTTCCTCAAACTCCCTCATTCGGGCCTCGGAAGCCAACAGCTTTGCAACGACGGCATCCCTCTCCGGTCGGTATCGCGAGCGGTCAGCCTGAAGGGATTTCCTCATCGCCTCCATCTCCTCCTTCAGCTTGGCTTGGGCAAGCTCCACGGCTTCAAGCTTCCTAGATAACTCCTCTACCCGCTCGAGATCGGCTTTTCGAACCTCGTCCACCGTTGCAATGGCCATATCAATCCGTTCCTTGCAGATGACCTCCATTTTCTGCAGCTCGGCTCTGCTAGCCTCTTCCATGGTTTTCTTTAGCCGTCTGGAGGCAGCCTCGTGCTCAGAGATCTGGATGGCCTGATCGGCGAGTTGCTTGGCCTGGTCGGCAACCACTAACCGCAATCTTATGTTGGCGCTCCCAATTTCCTCCCCGGCCTTGACCAATCGGGCATGATGCCCCATCAACTTCCTAGTCTCCTCAGCAACCCGGTCGATATTTGCCTTAGCTTCATCCCCCATAGTTACAATCTGAGTAGTAAGCAAATCAAGGTCCAAAGACATGGCCTCATCAAGCACCCTTACCATAGGATTGCGAGGGAGAAGGTGCTCACTGGTAACCTCGTCAAAGGAGATATCATGAGAACCCGGATCCAGATCGGGATGACCCGCAAAGGGATAACGAGCCAAGCCGGGACGATCAATCTGAGTAACGGTAGGATTTTCAGACGGATGCGGAGAGGGTATGAACTCAGTATCTTCCCCCGTGATATCATGGATAGGCTGGGTTGGGGGCGGAGGACCAGGTGAAGGTTCGAATAAGGAGCGCCTCCTCTTTTTCTTTTGAATATCCTCTTCAATAACTCCGAGAAGAGGGCGGTAGCCAACTACGTCCCCGGAATGGTTGGTCGGAGGCTTTGGTTTAGCGGAAGCTTTGAGAAGTTTGAATTGTTCGAGGCGGTGCCGAATGTCTGATGTCTTGGCCGCCTTACCCGTTCTGGAATAAAAACCAAGTGTTACAAGCATGCATAGGACTATAATCCAAGAAACATGTGAAGTTAAAGGAGGAGTCAAAAATTCACCTTGAATCGCCGGGGTTGCCCTAGCTGAAATGCTCTCGGAAGATGGACCAGCACCAGTCCCGGCCTTATCAGTTTTCTTCGGCTTCTCTACCAAGGCCGATCCTTCCTCCAACCCCTCAAAAGCCTGGCGGAAAGCATCATCCGTCCACTCTTGGATCTCCCCGGCTTGCCTAGAAGACAAAGCCCCGACACCGTCACCGCTCTGTCCTTCGCCACCACCACCACCATCACCTCCGCTCTTCTCCTCGCCTCTGTCCTCCTCTACATTTTCCTCCTCCGAAACATCTGGACATGTGCTAGGGGAGGGTCCATTGGATTTCTTGAGCTTCTTCCCCCCGACGACAGGAGGTATCGAGAAGGCTTTCCTCTTGCTACTCTTTGTCGTGGCCCTTCCTTTGGCTTTGGCAACCCTTTCCTAAGCCGTGTCTCTCTACTTGACCACAGACTGACGTGGTAGAATCAAGTTGTGCTGCAGAAGAGTAGCATTCCTGATCAGGTAAGAAGCTGACCTCTCCCTTCCCGAAATGGCTTCTATCTCCGCGGCCATCTGAACCAGGTGATCGTTCTCCACGACCGCAAAGCCACCTGTTGCTAGCAAGAAATAAAAACACATAAGAAGAAGCATTCCAGTCAGAACGGAAATTACAAGTAAACTTCAACTTACAGCCAAAGGTGAAGCGGTGGATAGAAACGGAGTCATCCTGGATGAAGAACCATTCCTTCTTAAACATGGTGAACTTTGAATACAACTCCAGGATCGGCTTGAAGGACACGGCCGATTCCAAGCTGATGTATGGAGACCCCTTCTTGTAACCTCTCAAGTTATATAGGTATCGAATCTCCCGGTTGGAAGGGGGCGCCTGTACTTTCTCTGGAAAATCACGAATAGGCACACCAAGATAGCGTAGGAGTTGGGTTGAAGCTGGAAAGGGGCCACCTTCAAATAGGTGACGAAGCTAACTATCCAAGCATTGATTGGAGGAATGGCCCCACACATGCAGTGGTACCTACTATAAGCGAAGTACTCTTCAGGGGGATTATATGGCATGACCCCCTTCCCTGGCAACAACATGCGTGCTCTATCAATCCCAAAGGAGCGGGAGATAACATCAAGCTGCTCTTCTTTGAGAGAGCTAGGAAAGCAGTCAGGCGGAGAATTCAGTAGCTCTTGAGGACCATACCCATCTACTAGTGATCTCGGGGTGGGTCCATGACGATCCGGTCCTGGCTGAGCTGGGGGCACTACGGTGGACTCTCCTTCGTCCTTGGATTTCTTCTTATCTGATCGAGTTTCCACTTTACGAGACATTTATCTGCATCACAAGAAAGTACATCGTTAGAACAAAGGATATAAACAAACAAGTGTATATAGTCTGAAATTCCACTCATAATTCAAAACACTCAAACTCCTGGTGTCGTTCGGTAAAGCAAATAAGAAAGTTCATTCGGTATTCGGAGTCTCAGGCTTCATCCGGTGATTCAAGTATAAGTTCATTCGGCACTTTCCATTCTCATTCAGGTGGTTCGAGCACAAGTTTCATTCGGCAACCCAAATATGAAAGTGACATTCGGTACTTAAAACCCCTCGGGTTCATTTGGAAGTTCAACCTTAAAAAATCATTCGGCAGAAGAAAGTTTACCTGGTCCGGCAATTAAGATTCGGCAGTCAGAACTGGTTCGACACTAATCGGTTCGGCAGTTAGGAATTTGATTCGGCTATTTCTCTTGGTAGGGAATAACGAAGGCCTAACACCCCTATTTATAGACGAACGCAGGATGACTAGACCGGGTGGTTCGGCACATATGACTGGATAGAAACACCCAAGTTAAAACAAAGCACTCCATGTGCATGCACATGCCCTACTTTGGGGGGGCAAGTGTTGTGTGCATTTCCACCACCGAACCAGAGAGAGTGAAGGCACCACCGAACCAACACACTCGTCACCGGACCACTTCCCTGCCGAACCAACGCTTCTCCAATACCTACCGAACCATGCCCCCTCTCCTCCATCACCGGACCAAACTCCACCTAGCCACTACCGGACCAACGTCCCACCGGACTAACTCCACTTCCAGGAACGACCGAACCAACCCACTTCACCTACCACCGGACCAACCTCTACCGGACCAACCCACTTCCTTGCATCACCGAACCAAGGCCTTGCCGAACCAACGTTACCAGGCCAGATTGTATCAGCCCAGGCCCACCAGCAGCTATATACGTCCAGGACCCCTGCCCCCAGCCTCACTCTATAAATAGAGGGGCAGGGGTACAACAATGGCAGACAAGTTTGAGAGCTCAAGCACGGATAGAACTTTCAAACAACTTTCACACTCCTATAATAAAAGCTTTGTACTTGTAATCCGAAGAGTAAAGGAGAATAACATATAAAGTGGACGTACGCACATTCTGGCCGAACCACTATAAATCTGTGTGTCTTTTACAGTTCAGTCCCTGCTTTTTATATATTTGCATAAATCACCCAAATCACTAAAAACAACATAAAATCAACTAATTCATACGACTTGGAGGTGTTTGCCCATTTTTTGCGCAAACAATTATAATAGTGTCTAAGATACAAATACATATTAATCATAGCAGAAATTGTTACATTTATTAAATTCCAACATAATAAGTTTACAACTGAAACAGTAAAGGCTCGTATTGGAGAATGAATTTCATACAATGACAAAGTAAGAGACTACCTTCCAACAATACATCTCTAGAGGGATGCACCTAAGGCTCCAACCTCTACCAACACAAAACCAGCCCATCTTTACCATAGACAGTAACAAATATGGTAGTACCGTAAAAATCCATATCTGAATCTCAACATAAATCATTTCCATACTTATAAAACTATGTTTATAAATCTTCTTTCTATTTTATAATACTTCTCTTCATAAAATCTCTTTATTTATAAAATTCTATTTATATATTTATTCCTTTATAAAGCTCTTTTATTTAGAAAATCCTATTTATAAATCTATTTGTCAAATATCAATTACAAATCCATTTTTAATATTTATAAAACTCTGTTTATAAATCTATTACTTTATTTATAAAATATTACTTTTATAAATCCCTTATATAAACCGTTTCTAAAATATTTGTTTTAAACTATTTCTATCTTCTTTAAAACTGTATTTCCTTTACAATAAAAGATGAACTTATTTATTAAGTTTTAAACCTTTATAATATAGTTCAAAATTATCTATTTAACAAATTTCACAAATTATCAGTTTATAATAATAAAAAAATCATATTATTTATTTTATTTAAAATAAACTCATTCTTTTAATAATTAAAGAATAATTATTAAAACATATGTTATTTAAAAATCACTTTAAAATCCTTTTAAAATGAAAATCTTCACTTTATAGTATTTTGAAATACTAAAAATAAGGCCAGGTACTAAAATAGCACTAAATAAGCAAAATCGTTTTCATGTCACCAAATATGGCATCCAACAAATCAAATATCATAATATATATATGAATATTAAAATCGATACTGATGAGGAATCCCGTTGGATCCCTCCAACCTGTTCCCCTACATCACATATAGTATATAATCATATAATATGTGTCATCCGTTGCTAGGCGGGTACATATAAAAGGTCATCCGCTCCAAGGGCAGAAATAAATCCAAACTAACAGATAAAGTAGTAAATCATCAAAAAAAAGAAACAAACAGGCATATTTAAAAATATCCGCACTTATATAAAATATAAGTCGGACTAGAGAGGTGAGTTAACTCACCTAAATTCCAGTTATCGTCGAAGCGTTTTAGTTTCGAATAAAATAGAGTAGCATTTGATTTTTAGCTGAAATTCCTGTAACCTCCAAATTCATCCAGTTCAATTCCAAACATAATTGATGTCAACACGAACCTTACATAACTGACCACATTCCGATAAGATCTCGTATAAATACATTTTATAAAATTTCAAATTAATTAAAATCATAAATTTTCTTAATTACATTCATTAGTACTTACCCTAATCATGTTTAAACGAACCAGGATCGCTAACCTCTCGTCGTTCAAACCCAGTTCACAAACTTTTCCTCCGTTCATCACAATCTGTTGCCGCCTCACACCTCCTGCCACCGCCGCTCCACTGCCAATGATCGCCTCGACCAGCAGCCTTCTATCGCCGCCGGCCTCAAGCAACTAATAGCCTCCACGAACCCAAAAACACTGCCATGGTCGCACGTGTTTTTCCACAGCCTCTCTTAGGTCCAGGTCGGTCCAACCATACATCTTCCTCGTCACATCAAGCTGAGCAATTCTCCAGTTGAGGTCGAAGGCTTATACTGCCGCTGGTGGTCGCGGTGGTCATGGAACATTGGATGCAGCTGTTTAAAATTGGCGGTTAGGGTTTTAATTTTAGGTTTTTAACAAATGAAAGAAAGTGAGGGTC
Organism: Allium cepa; assembly: GCA_030765085.1. NCBI lineage: Eukaryota > Viridiplantae > Streptophyta > Magnoliopsida > Asparagales > Amaryllidaceae > Allium > Allium cepa. Next base: position 851,833,085 of record CM060938.1, read on the forward strand.
CTTTTTATAGAACGTTTTCAAACATTATTCACGTCTCGAAATTCCAAACATAAATCTAGGCGTGCCGCCTGACGTTCTATAATACATACCTCTATCCTGAACACAATGGAATAAGTACCGAGGTTAATTCCATCATATACAAAAGTTAGGTTTCAAAATCAAATTTATTATATTAAATTCCTGTAGTTAATTTCTACGCATTTCAAGCTCACACGACCACATAATACGTCCGATTATCATGAAATTCGTCAACATACAATTATTCACTATTACAGATCCAATGGCACTAATGTCGTCAAAATCCAAGATAGTGTTCCGAAAGGTTTTTTCCACACGTTAATTAAAAAAAATTATTATTAAAATCATTCTAATCACTTTTAATTCGAATTTAAAAGTTTACAATCTTCATTATTTTTTAACCATATTTTAAGTCAGCTTTCAAAATCATTTTTATTAACATTAAATCCCTATATTTGAAATTTAAGTTGTTTGACTTATAAAATTAACTTTCTAATATCTAAAATTAATTAAATATTTCAAATTCAAATGACCAAAATCCTGGATCATTACAGACTTCCCTTCTTAAAAGAATTTCATCCTCGAAATTGCCAAGGTAAGAAAATGCCATAAAACCTATTAACTTTCCTAAACAATTAGCTGAAATAGATTACAAATTTTTCTAAGTCTTTAAATTCATTTACTGATACCAAACTAATATCATTCCAAGTTAGAACACAAAAATTAAATTTTAGTTATCAAATTTCTCAAATTTCTCAAAAAATTTCGATCACCTTAAATTTACAGAAAATTTCGCCAGCGTCTCCTTTGCATGGCTCGATCGGGAAATTTACAATGCTTATATAATATACATCTCACCTCAAGGCATCCCGCAAGGAAAAACATAAAATGCGATATGTAATCCGAGAAATGTATCTTTTCTTAATATTAGAAAGCATATACAATTAATATATTGTGAAAGCAAGCTCCAAACATGAAGCATACACCATCTGTACATACTAAACACTTAGCAACAAATGAGAACAAGTATATTGATAGTAAAATCACTATATAACGCAGACTAATGTTACAACCATATGCAACCAAAGAAACGCCACACATCCTTACTTAATAATGTTTACAATTACTTGTAAACAAAGTTAAATAAACATAGCATATAATCACACCAAAGCCCGTAAGATGTCTATAGGTCATCCATATGCAATATCAAATCTGATCGCTCTCTTGATCATACAATTTCACTTTCGAACTAGTATCGCTCAATCGATTTCTCTAGTGCAGACTCAATTCTAGTTCCTTGGTTAAAAATCATCATTCTTCTTGCATAACCGTATACTATGATAGAGAATTTAGGAATAAATCAAAAATCCGTATTCAGTGTTTGTCGTCAAGAATCAAGTGAAAAATCCTAACTTGGACTGGTGTAAATCACCTGGAAATCATGTAGACGAATCTGGATCAAATAGTTATGCAAATAAAATGATCAACGTACAACTGACATATTTATTTCAATTGGTTTCTTAACTATACCAAATCCTTTTTATTTGCATTCATTTTATTTAAATTCATTTCATTCTTAGTATATTTATTTTAATACTAATATCACTTTGGAACCATTTCATAAAATCATCACTAAGGTTTATTATAACAATTTTTACGCAGCTTATTTTTATCTTCACTTCCAAGCTTAAGTTCATATTCATTTTAAATCACAATCAATTTTTTTAAACATTAATTAAGTCAAATTTCATTTCATTTCATAGCTCAATTTCAGATTTTCTTTTAGTAATCAAATTTTTTAATCATTTTTAAAATTTGGTTTTGATTTCCATTTTCTCAAATTTGTAAGTTATATAAACAATCTACTTATAATTTCATAAATCTTTACCTATGTTCATCAACATTCTATAATTACAACTTGTGGTCATATAATCACTTTACAACATAAGTGTAGAATATGCTAGAATATGATTTTGGTTTGACGATAATAAACGCGCACACACATAATATATATATATATATATATTTAAATATATCCGTTGGTGTACTATTTTATTTTTCCATATAATTAAATAAATATTCATTGAATAAAATGAATAATTCAGAATTCATATTTAAACAAATATTTTATTACAAATTCAAATAATACAGATTTGAGCTCTCACTATGTTTACATATTTTCAATTACAATAAAATTTCAATTATAACACAATTTTTCAATTTACATGTTACACCTCACTACACAACACTCTTATTTGATCATTAACTTTGTACCAGCCTGAATCCAGCATCTGAACTATTTGCAAAATTAACACCAATGCAATAAAATTGAAATTTTGCAGTGCAAAATAAAGTGTGTGTTTTGAAAATATTATTTGCCTCAGTTATTTGGGTTGTTCATCATCATTTTCTTTTGAATTCATCTTACATGAACATCTTGTAACATGCACAATGCATCACTATACATGTCACAAGGCTATGCACACCGATATACACTTGCTTGTTAAAATCGAAGGGACAGGTGAGCACAAGGTCAAACCCAAGTCGAGGATGGATCAACATAGGTGCAATCCAAAATATAAAATAAAATTCAGTTCAGAAAGCAACAAAGCAAACATACACAAATGAATATGGATATGCATGTATACACATATCAGTTTAGAGACAAGCAATTGTGAACTCAAATGGCTTACAACCACTAGTGAAACAAGACAAGACTACAAACATAAACGCAAGATGCAAACTTCAAGATGATCCAGATCCGTTTGCACAAGGTGACCACAAATTGATACAAGTGCACTCACGTAATTTGATCATGAAGACCAGAATAATGACAAGTACACATGAAACACAATGCAAACCAGAGCTCAATGCAACATAGACCAGTGGCACACATGCATACAACATGCACACCAGATCTCAAATGACAGCAGCTCAAATGAGCAAGTGCAGACCAATATCTAAGTCATTGGCAGCATGAACATACACCAGAGACAACGCAACAGAAAGACTAAAAAGACTCAGAGCCAAATAGCAAGTATGCTTGTGCACTAGGAAGGATAAAGTTGTTTAACTCGAGGAAAGGTACAGTCTTCCATATAACCAGTCAACTTGAACATGAATACAAGTGAACACACGAAGGCAACTCAGGCATGAACTGACTCGAAGCAACTAGGAATTGAACTCGAAGCACTCGAGTAATAAAGTAGTGGACATAAAAAGCAACTCAAACCAGAAATATCGAGCAATGTAGACAATAGTTCAATGTAACCTAACATACAATATTTTTAAACTAGAAGCAGACATGAAAACAACATATGGAAATCAACAAATATTACCAAAAATTCAAAATGCCAACGTCAAGGATTAGTTTCAACAATGAAATGACAGTGAAGTTATGGGTTATGAAAATCCAAAAAATTATCGATAGCTAGAGTTTGAATATTGTCGTATTGGATTACGCTATCAAAACCATGGGACATAATTCAAAGAAAATGAAACAACAGCTTGAATAAAGTCACAGAGAAATTCAAGGTCAACAAGATATCTCAAATTCAAGTTCCAAATAAGTCCTTCTTTTGAACAAGCCATTGAACATGTCAACTGTATCTCAAATAATTCAAATGCCGAAGTCTAAGGAGTAAATAATGGAACCGACTCAAGGTGATTAAATATATCAAGTAATGAACAAGTCAATATCATCACATCATTCAAGCATAAATCGATCGACGAAGAAGAATTCACTGACGAATTCAAAAAGAATATACGAACGAGAATTTTAGGCTTTAATCCCTATAAATTTAACCCAGTTACACCATCGACAAGCATGGGTTCGAGCTCAAGCAAATGAATAGAGCATAAAGTCGAGCTTAAGCAAAAATCGAAAAGGGGCAAAAAATCACATACAAAATTCAAACCATTCGAACTCATTATTGGAGAGACCGTGATCAATTCAAATCCAGGAAGTCGATTGATAAAGCCAATCAATGCAATCGCACACTGTAATCGATCGTTGTCGCAAGCGGCGCCTCAATTTGAAGAAACCCTAACTTGTGAAGAGTAGAAAGAAAGGAACGATCGAAGTGTACAAAAGAAAAGAGGAAGGCGTTCTTTTTACTTTAATTAATCAAATAGGCCAGTTGTTATTTCATATTGGGCTTAATTTTTTAAATTAGGGTTTTATCTCTTGTTTTATTTTTTATTTGTAGTTTCTTTTTAAAAATATTGTGAATTTCTAGTTGTGTAACTAGGTACAAACTACGGGGAAAAGTTTGAGAATTCACAACTCGGTTACTGAGTTGTGGCAGGGTTTTGATCTTAGAGTTAGATTAGTCAAGTTAGCGGATGTCGCAAGTTTACGTGTGTATGCATCTGACTACTTAATTTCTAATAGAAACCTTGGAGGAAGCACGTGGGCAGATTATTACCGAAGCTGGGTAAATTTGTGTGTGATCTCTATTGCATTATTTTTTGTTAGTTATTTTTTTCCGCATTAAATTTTATTATTATTAGAACACCCTATTCACCTCCCCCTCTAAGGTGAAAACGATCCTACAAGTGGTATCATAGCAAGGTTAATAGCATAGATGTCTATCCCTAGTTGCAAATCCAGCGAGAGTTAGTCCAGTATTATTCCTCCTATTTTTGATGGAATAGATTTTTTTAAATTGGAAATTAAAAATGAAATTTTATTTAAAATCTGTTAATTCTAAATGTTGGGATATTATTGAAAATGGGTGTGATGTAGTAGACAAGAAAATTACTTCGATTAATGCTCTTGCTATGCATATTCTGTATTCTCATATTAATCGAGATAATTTTAACCATATCTCTCATTGTGAAAGCGCATAGGAAATCTGGAATACTTTTAATGCAATATATGGTGTAGAAGTCAACAACAGTTCGAAATCTTCCACGATCGACTCAGTTTAAGAAACGTGCTTGACAGGATTTGCGAAAGACAACAGTGATAAAGATTCAATAGCCGATGAGATAAGTCATTTTTCATTCAATGATTTAGTTCCCTTGTGCCGAAATTAATTGAAAATAATGAAGCTCTTGAGATGAAAAATAATAAGTTGAAAAGTGAACAATCTAAACTACGTCAGTAAAACAATTATTTGAATAATAAGCTTAAAAATATTAAGAAAAATAAAAATTCTAATTGCAAAAGGTGTTTGGACTATGAAATTTTTTTTGCCTGTTTTTGTGAAAACTTTCAAAAGATAGATAACGAAATTTTAATTCAGGAGAAGAACAAAATTGAGTTTATTTGTAAAAATAATATTTTGCAAAAAGAGTTGGATAGTTTTAAGAGGTCGGAAATTTCTAAATGTGTGATTTTTGAAAAGAAATTAATGAGGTCAACGAAAATTACAAAACCCTTGGAAAAGAAAACGTGATTTTGAGAAAATCTAAAATTATTTGATTAAATCACGAGTTTGAATAGGAGATTGAAAAAATGAAGGATTTTGAAAAAGTTGAATTTAAAAAACTCCAACCCTTTGAAATTGAGATGCTAGAAATTGACACTAAAACTAAAATTAGAGGGCTTGAAAATGGAAATACGTGCTTGAAAATGAATAATTTTGAACTGGGAGACAATACTTTTAGTTGTTGTTCGAAGCTAAGAAATGAGAATAAAATTTTTAAATCCAAAGTTAATAAACATGAGTTGATTACTTGGAAAATTTTCACTAGAGAAAAACCATTTAATACGCTCTTAGAAAATCAACTCTTCGTGATTAAAAGGAAAGGATTTGCGAAAGTGTCAAAATATAAACCAAGGACTAATAACACTGCTAAGGGGAAAATTGTGATACCCAAATGCGTAAAGTGTGGAAATACTGGACATGGCAAGAATAATTATCAAAATATATACAAACACAAAACCGTTAAACAAATATGGATTCCAAAAGGTACGAATATAAAAGGTTTGAAATTTAAACAAATTTGGATTCCCAAGGATACAATTATAGATGCTAACTGTTTGTTATATAGACAAATTTATGTACCAAAGATTTCAATAGATAATAATAGTGGTCCTACATCCTTAGTTAAACCACCTGCCCTCTCCAAAATTTAGACACATAAGTGGGCATAGGAACAAATTTGATGGAGATCGATTTCGAGTTGTTCTAGGCGATTGATAAACTAAACTTTAAATGTTCCTTAGCCTATAGAGATTAGATGGAGACCATCGCATTTTGGATGTCACGGCATTGAAGGAAAGTGAGGTATGATCTCTTGACCCAATTTTGTTCACATATTCTTAGTTATGTTTTCATCAACATTATTGAAGTATTTCTGCCATATCTTGAACATCTCAACTTTGATGTTTGAAATTCTTGAAGTTCTGGAAAGCTAACTGATAATGCCACAACTTTTCTATTTTTAGGTTTTATTGATCCACTTTGGAATGTCATGAAAAACTGCAATAAATTCAATATATAACTCAAAAGCATATCTGTTTTACACAAACAAGTTGTGGTATTTCAAGTATAATTTTTGATTGATTTGACAAATTGACTTGAAACCAATTTTGGCAAGTTGCATTTTTGAACATCTAAAACCTTCGTTATGAGCCAAATCAAACTTCAAACTTTTATCAACCAAGTAAAGGTTTCAAATTGAGTGATCAAAGATTTTCAACTACTTTGAAGCAACAATCATCTTTGACTCTCTTCATGTCTATCAAATCAATTTTCAAAAATGTTTTGACGAATTTTTTTTTGAATGTGTGTTTTTGCTTAATATAGATTACTTTACTTGTGCTTGATATAAATGGATGTGTCGAAAATTTAAAAAATAAATCAAGTGTTGAGGAGTACACATTTTTTCTTATATACCATTATATATAACCATGAATACCTCAAATACATGTGGTATCTGATATCATCTCATGTTGAAATCAATTTTGAAATTATTTAATTAATTATATTAATTTTTAACTAGAAGTAATTTTCATGAAACCTCCTTACAGAAAATTGATTTTCACTTATGTTAATTGTTGAAACTTGGTTTTTCATCATGATTAAAATACTCCGGTTTATTTCAGTAAGAGATGTACTCTAGAAAAGATAACCATTGACTAATTGAATCTTTTGGAACTCATCAAAATTATTATAGTGCTTCAAAGTGATGGATAGTGATTAAATTATATTTCATAACAAAAGGAAGTATAATTTTATAATTTCATGAAAATTAAACAAATTTTATAATATTTCTAGATTAGTACTTATTCCATGATCATTTCTACCAATTCACCCTTCTATCAATCCATACATCATAATATAATATGTAGAATTTGGTATTTCAAAATAAGGAAATATTTTTTTGTAAAATACTTATATCTTAAAGTATTCACTCTCATTTAAAAATCCTAGTGTTATGCATGGGTGAATTACTTGAATTTCTATATATGAGCTTCCATTATCATTTAAAAGTCCTCATGGTTATGCATGGATGTAACACATATAAGAAAGGGATAAATATCAAGTATATTCTAATCTCATTTAAAAGTCCTCACGGTTATGCATGGTTAGAAAATACTTGACATATTTTTAAAAAAAATGGTAACTACTAACCTCATTTAAAGTCCTAACGTTATGCATGGTTAGTAAGTGCTTTACAATTTTTAATATTTGAAAAGGGAAAATGCATAAATTATTCCTTTATTGAAAATATCAAACTCTTATCACTATATAGAATCTTCCATAATCCTACCATTTCTCTAAAGTGGAGTTTGTTTCCAATTAATAAAATATTATGATTTTTGTTTGATTAAATGGAATTTGAAATTAATATTTCCCTCTTAATTTGATTTTATATTTTTAATCAAAACTGTGGCTATTTCAATTACTATTATTATTTTTGATGATAACAAAGGGGAAGAGGGTTAAGATTTTTATTTTTGAGTGATATCCTTACTAATATTTGAGAGTGTTTTTTATTCAAAGTTATTTTTAATTATTTTTTCATTTTTAATTACACGCATTTGTGTAGGGGAGTTCTGTTTTAAGGGGAGCATTCAAATAGGGGGAGCCAATAGAATTCATCAAAACCAAATACATTTAATAGAGTCAAAATTTTAATATATGTTTGTTATCATATAAAGGGGGAGATTGTAGAATATGCTAGTATATGATTTTTGTTTGATGATAATATACATACATACATATATATATATATATATATGTATATATATATATATGTATGTATGTATGTATCCATTTAAATGTATTTGTTGTTGTACTATCTCATTTTTCCACATAATTAAATAAATATTTGTTGAATAAAATTAATAACTCAAATTCATATTTAAACAAATATTTTATTCAAACAAATAATTTATTACAAATTCGAATAGTACAAATTTGAGCTCTCACTATGTTTACATGTTTTCAATTACAATAAAATTTCAATTACAACATAAATTTTCAATTTACATTTTATACCTCACTACATATTCACTCAACAATCGTATTTGATCTTCAATTTTGTTCCAGCCTGAATCCAACATTTGAACTATCTGCAAAATAAATATTGACGTAGTAAAATTGAAAAAGAAAATATTTTACAGTGCAAAATAAAGTGTGTGTTTTGAAAATATTATTTACCTCATTTATTTGGATTGTTCATCATCATTTTCTTTCGAATTCATCTTACATGAATAGCTTGTAACATGCACAGTGCATTACTGTACATGTCACAAAGCCGTGAACACCGACATACACTTGCATGTTAAAATCGCAGGGACAGGCGAGCACAAGGTCAAACCCAAGCCGAGGCTGGATTCAACACATGTGCAATCCAAAATACAAAACAAAATTCAGTTCAGAAAGCAACAAAACGAACATGTTCAAATGTATATGGATATGCATGTATACACATATCAGTTCAGAGACAAGCAGTGGTAAACTCAAATGGCTCATAACCACTAGTGCAACATAGACAAGACTATAAACACAAAAGCAAGAACCAAACTTCAAGATGATCCTAACAAGTGTGTATAACATGACCACCAACTGATACAAGTGCACTCAAGTAATTTGATCATTAAGACCAGAATAATGACAAGTACACATGAAACACAATGCAAACAAGAGCTCAATGCAACACAGACCAGAGGCACACATGCATACAACATGCACACAAGATCTCAAATGACAGCAGCTCAAATGAGCAAGTGCAGACCAATATGCAAGCAATCAAGCAACACACAAGGGCTGCAACCAAATGTAAAAAACCTAAATCAATGGCAACATGAACATACACCAGAGGCAATGCAATAGAAAAGATATAAAGACTCAGAGCCAAACAACAAGTATGCATGTGCACAAGGAGGGATAAAGTTGTTTAACTCGAGGCAAGTACAGTCTTCAATATAACCAGTCAACTTGAGCATTAATACAAGTGAACACACGAAGGCAACTCAGGCATGAACTGACTCGAAGCAACTAGGAATTGAACTCAAAGCACTCGAGTAATGAAGTAGTGGACACAACAAACAACTCAAACTGGAATTATCAAGCGATGCAGGCAATAGTTCAGTGTAACCAAACATGCAACATTTTTAAACCAGAAGCAGACCTGAAAACAACATATGGAAATCATCAAATATTATCAAAAATTCAAAATCCCAAAGTCAAGAGCTGTTTCAACAATGAAATGACATTGAAACCGTGGGTTATGAAAATCCATAAAATTATCAGTAGCCAAAGTTTGAATAAAGTCGCAGTGGATTATACCATCAAAACCATGGGTTATAATTCAAAGAGAATGAAACAGCAGCTTGAATAAAGTCACAGAGAAATTCAAGGTAAACCAGCTAGTTTTTCAGGAGGTCAACTATATATCTCAAAATCAAGTTCGAAACAAGTCATACGTTTGAACAAGCCATTGAACATGTCACGTGCATCTCAATAATTCAAATGCCAAAGTCAAAGGAGAAAATAATAGAACTGACTCAAAGTGATTTAAATATATCAAGCAATGAACAAGTCAATATCATCACATCGTTCAAGCACAAATCGAACGACAAAGAAAAATTCACCTACAAATTCAAAAAGAAATATACGAATAAGAATTTAGGGCTTTAATTCCTATAAATTGAACCAAGTTACATCATCGGCAAGCATGAGTTCGAGCCCAAGCAAATGAACAGAGCATAAAGTCGAGCTTAAGTAAAGATCGAAAGGGGCAGAAAATCACGGACTAAATTCAAACCATTCGAACTCATCATTGGCACGACCTTGATCAATTCAAAGCCAGGAAGTATATTGACGAAGCCAGTTAATGCAATAGCACACTACAATCGATCGTTATCATTAACGGTGCCTCAATTTGAAGAAACCCCGATTTGTAAAGAGTAGAAAGGAATGGCCGGAGTATACAAAAGAAAAGAGGGAGATGTTCTTTTTACTTTAATTAATTAAGTGGGCCGGTTGTTTATTTCGTATTGGGCTTAAGTTTTTAAATTAGGGTTTTGTGTCTAGTTCTATTTTTTATATGTAATTACTTTTTAAAATTATTGTGAATTCTAGTTGTGTAACCAGTACAAACTACGGGGAATAGTTTGAGAATTTGCAACTTAGTGGCATGTGATTGGATTTTGAGCTTAGAGTTAGGTTAGTCAAGTTAGGGGGTGTCGCAAGTTTACGTGTGTAAGTGTCTGGCTACTTAATTTCTAGTAGAAACCTTAGGGGCAACACGTAGGTAGGTTATTGCCGAAGCAGGGTAAATTTATGTGTGATCTCTACTGCATTACTTTCTGTTAATTATTTTTATTTATGCATTAATTTTTATTATTATTAGAACACCCTATTCACCCTCCCCTCCAGGGTGAAAACGATCCTGCAATAAGTTTATATTCATTTCATACTCTTCTACATCCTAAGAGTGTATAAAATTTCCAATTTTCCCTACTTACCCATAATATTTAAAAAATTTAATTTTTTTTAACTCACTATTTTTCAACTTATAAGTCACAAAAACTTATTTTCTTATATTTCACAAACACTTAAATTAAATTTTTAGAATTCAAATACTTGGTTTTTTTTCAAAACATTTTGAAATCATAACATATACATAACTCCTTTGTATATCAAATAATACTTCTGAAATCTAAAACAATCTTTGTTCGCCATGACAAAACTTTATTTTACCGAAACAAACTTTTATAGAAAATCATCATGGTAGCAATCCATCACTTAGACACTCGAAAATGAACACCGATGATGTGGCAGTCATCACCCGAATTATTTTCCAAAGACCGAAGTGAGCTCAGTGCTTTCTTATCTCTTTTAAATTCCATTTAAAAATATTTCTAATCAAAATATTTTCAAAATAACATTATTATTATTTCTTCCGAAACCTTTAATTTTTTTTTTCAAAATCACTAGGATTTAAATTCTCAATTTCTTTCTATAAACCCATTTTTATTTATAATCCATATTTATAAATATACTTATACAATTTCATTTCCATTTTATTTATAAATCACATTTATAAATCTTACTTATATAATTTCACTTCTTATATAATATCATCTCACAAGTGTTGATTATTTTACCTATAATCAATACTTTATAATTCACATTTATAAGTTCTCTTTCTTGTATTACTCATTTTACAAATGTTTATCATTGTTTAGATTATAATAAACAAACTTAATTAACATTATACCTTAAATCCAACCAACATACCATATACAAAAATAATAATTTTAAAAAAATTATTCCTTTATATATAAAATATAATCAAGGTAAAAATTATTTCACTCACCCAATTTCAAAACAATACTATGCTAATTACTATATTCAAGTGTTTAGAGATCCCTATCAATAACATTAATTACTTGTATTAACCGGAATCCATAAGCCGCTCAACAGATCAACCAACACAATATAAAATATTTTATATCACTAACAAATACACACTCGTATATACACACATTCAAACTCATTCTAGGGTGTTACTAACCTTATCTATAATGAGTACCCCACTAATGCCTAGGTGTTCGCTAACCTAAGCTCTAATACCAACTGTGACGACCGGGCCTTCAACTCGCCGACAATAGGTACAACCGTGGTGGTTCACATTGTTACCTTGCTATTTGCTTTTATGGCCAGCCTCTCGACTGCACCAACCCGAATGGCATGTTGGAGTAAGGGTCATCTGGTTTCCACCAAACATAAAGTTGGAACCCCTATCATGCCGCAACGGATGCCAAAGAAAATCCAATCTTGGTCTTTTCAACCAACAGTCGATAAAGGCCCTTCAACCTCATATGGAAACCAAGTCTCATAGACTTATCATGTTTCCAACTCCCAACTTTCTATCCTTTTCCAAGAAGGAAGCTCGGTAGATTAGAGTACCAAAGTTACACCGCCTTTCTCAAATGATCAGTCTTAACACTAAACGATAATCAAGCCTACTCAATTGGCCTCCTACTAAGTGCATGACTAATTAGTTCCCACATCAAGTCAAGGAACCAAAAATGGCCAAAAGTAAAATCTAGCACACAAGCAGTCACTAGGCCTATTCAATTATCTTTTTTTAAGTAAATCAGTTTCTAAATATTTATCTCAAAATATTTTTGAAAAGATATATTCTAATAACCATTTTAATCTTTCGATATTTGGAAAACATTTCCATATACTTATTTCAATGCTACAAATATATTCACAAACCATTTTGCTTTCTACACTTAGAAAATATCTCGATATACTTAAATCCATAGTAAATATATTTATAAATCTTTGAGGAAAGCTTCATATTTTCCAAAAAATGCTTTATTGGGTTAAAACGAATGTTGCATAAAACATTATTACGACAAACCAAAATAGTATAGGGATTCAACTATTTATATTTGTATAAATCTCGTATACTATATAAAACACTTTCTTTCGGAAATCACTTACTATAGCAATGGTGTTATAATTTATCTCTTCCTCGCTTTTTCGAAAACATCTATCACAACAATAAATGTTGAAATCAATGTCTTCGGCTCTTAGTACATTCTAAATCATCTTTTAAAACCATTTAACTCCATCGGTAAATATCACTTTCAAAACATACCTTTTAAAGACTATTTTAACTTTTACAACGTGAATGTATTTCCTTTATAAAAATCCATATCCAAATCTCAACATAAAACATTTCCATTTTGTAAAACTATGTATATAAATCTCCTTTCTATTTTATAAAAAATCTCTTTACAAAATCTCTTTATTTATTGTTAACCCGCCTTTTGGCAAGACAACATACATGCGGATTTAACCCAATCAACTGCATAATGATCGAAGCTAGATCGTCACAGATAATAAACATGATCATGAGGCCAGAATATAGCGTAGTCGATGGACAAATAGCACAGGATACTCAGAATATAGGTTTCGACAAAAGTCGAGTTATTTCAAGTCATTTGGAGTTTGCTTCGAGTCGTCCTTAGGTTTACTTCAGGTTTTGAGGCAAGTTACTTCGGGTTAGAAAAGGGCTTGCTTCGGATCTTTGAGGGATTGGCACATTTACAAGGGCTCGACAACTACTTCGGGTCATCTCAACATTTACTTCGAGTTACTGGAGGGTTTACTTCTGGTCTAGGAAGAAGCTACTTCTAGTTAGAGTCATGGATCGATCATTACGATCCACGTTAATTTTATATCCATCAATCTTGTATCCACCTAGTTGGTATCCATCTACTTCGAAGCCATTCCCTTCATTACCATGTGCTTCGTATTGATCCATTCCACACTCACCCACTTCATATCGATCCCACTCCAACATGTTTCGTATCGATCAGTCAATTGATCGATGCAAAGCAAGGAGCCAAGCATCGATACAAAGCCACAAACCAAGCATCGATATGAAGGCAATGAGAAGCATCGTTAAGAAGGAAAGAGGCAGGTATCGATACGAAGAGCTTGGCAGCTAATGGATACGAAAGACACAGTCAAACTAAAGGAAGCTGCCAACGAGCATGAAATGTGGATCTCCCCTAGAATGTCGAGCGACGCCATCGATACGAAAGGTATTGATATGCAATGATCGATACGCATGCTTCAACTAACCTACAAATCCAATATTAGATCGATCAAAACTCTAAGAACCTACAAGTCCAAATGTTATGAAATTGTTCGTAGAAGCTTCCTTATCAACTAAAGAACCATCATGACCGATTACACCTCTATCCGGCCTTTCCTTGATCGATACGAAATACATAGGGATCAATCGAGGATCGATCCTAAAAAAGCCTTGATCGATCTGGCAGGCTCACCTATGTGTGAGAAGAAGTATTCTGGGCTTTGAGGAAGATATTTCAAGACCTACACCTACAAGTAGCACCCATACACCTATAGAAAAAGGACATTTGGCTCTTCCACACTGTTACTCTAATGAAACTCCATTATAACTTGAGTGCTATCGATTGTACTATTGTAAATCAATTAAGAATCAGCAATAAACAGCGAACACTTCAAAGTGGACGTAGGCTACAATACCGAACCACTACAAATCTTGTCTTTTTACTACTTTCTTTTTAATTTTTGTTGTTCTTCATATTTATATCCTTTTCATATATTCTATCTATGATCTGTGACTGTGAGTTGGTGCTTTCATCTGCAATTGGGTATTTATGACAATTTTGGCGCAAACATTTATAAAATTCTATTTATAAATCCATTCCTTTATAAATCTCGTTTTTTTATAAAATACGTTTATAAATCTATTTATCAGGATATTGATTACAAATCCATTTTTAATATTTATAGAAATCAGTTGGTAAATCTATTACTTTATTTATAAAATATTGCTTTTATAAATTTTTTATATAAATCTTTTCAAAAATATTTGATTCAAACTATTTCTATCTTCTTTAAAATTATATTCCTTTATTATAAAAGATGGACTTATTTATTAAGTTTTAAATCCTATGTAATACAGCTCAAAAATCTCTACTTAACATATTCCACACACTATCAGTTTATAATACCAAAAATCATACTTTTATTTTATTTTAAATAAACTCATTCTTTTAATAATTCAAGAATAATTATTTAAAACATATGTTATTTAAAAATCACTTTAAAATCCTTTTAAATCAAAATCTTCACTTTATAGTATTTCGAAATACTAAAAATAAGGCCAAGTGCTACAATAGAACCAACAAGCAAAATAATGTCCATGCCATCAAATATGGCGTCCAACAAATCATATATCACAATATATATGAAAATTAAAATCAATAGTGGTGAGGAATCTTGTTGTATCCCTCCAACATGTCCCCTTGCATCACAAACAGTAGATAATTATATAATATGGATCATTCGCTACTAGGCAGATACATATAAAAGGTCACCCGCTCCAAGGGCAGGAATAAATCCAAACCAACTAATAAAGCAGCAAATCAACCAAATGAGCAACAAATAGGCATAAATAAATATATCTACATTTATATAAAATATAAGTGGGACAAGTGAGGTGAGTTAACTCACCTAAATTTCAGACGTCATCAAAACATTCTAGTTACGAATAAAATAGAGCAATGTTTGATTTTATTCCTGTAAGCTTCAAATTCATCCGATTCAATTCCAAAACGTATTTGGCGTTAATACGAACCTAAAGCGACTACCGCATTCGATTTGGACCTCGTATGAAAGTGTTATACATTTTATAAAATTTCGAATTAATTAAAATAATAAATTTTCTTAATTACAATCATTAGTGCTTAACCTAATCACGTTTTAAAATGAACCAGGCGCACTAATCTCTCATCTTTCAAACCCATACTACGACCTACATCCTCCGTTCATCATAATCTAGTGCCGCCTCGTGCCTCCTGCTGCCATTGCTCCACTGCCGAAGATCGCCTTGTCTTGCAGCCTCTTATCGTCTCCTACCTCGAGCCACGGATCGCCTCTACAAACCCAAAAACGTTGCCATTGTCGCATATGTTTCCCCGCCGCCTCTCTTAGATCTAGGTTGATCCAACTATACATCTTCCTCATCTCATTAAGCTAAGTTATTCTCCAGTTGAAGGTCGATGGCTGATACGGTCTCTAGTGGTCGCGGTGGTTGTAGACATTTGGATGCGGATTTCTAAAATTTGCGATGTGGTTTTTATTATTAGGGTTTTAGCAAATGAGAGATAGCGAGGATCCTTTTATATAAGATTTTCAAACACTATTCATGTCCAAAATTTCCAAACTCCAATCGAGGCGTGTCGCCTGACGTTTTATACTTAATATCCTTATTCCGAGCATAATGAAATAGTATCGAGGATTAATTCTATTATATACAGAAATTATTTTTCAACCAAATTATATTATATCAAATTCCTGTAATTAATTCCTAATCGTTTCTAGCTTGCACGACCACACAATATGTTTGATCATCATGAAATTCATTAACGTAAAATAATTCGCTATTGTGGATCCAATGACGCTAGTTTCTTCAAAATCCGAGACAATGTCTCGAAAGGCTATTTTCACATGTTAATTAAAAAAATTATCATTAAAACTATTCTAATCACTTTTAATTCAAATTTAAAAGTTTACTATCTTCATTCTTTTTTAAATAGATTTTAATTAGCTTTCGATGTCATTTTTATTCACATTAAATCTCTATAATAGAAATTTAAGTTGTTTGGCTTATAAATTAACTTTTCAATATTTAATATTAATTAAATATTTCAAATTCAAATGACCAAAATCCTGAATCGTTACAGGATCGTCGACATTTTTCGACATTGTCAACCTAGTTTGCACAATCCACAAGCTCTATTCTATTCTCACATAAGCTAGAATGATAGTGCATGGTTGGTATACCTTAGTCCATGAGTAAGGTGTATTCATATAAAAATAAATAAATAAATAAATAAACAAACAAATAAATAAAGAGAGTGTAAGTGATTCACTGCTACAAAATAGCCATTCGCTTCGGTTGTTTACCCTTTGTTGCTTCGGTTCAACAACCAAAGCAAATGAAGACGATGCAACAAGCCTAAATCTGTTGCATCAGTTGTACAACGGAAGCAAAAAAGGGGGCCTTTTGCTTCGGGCAAAAGAGGGAGCCTTTTGCTTCGGTTGTTACTAACAATCGAAGCGAAAAGTGTGTCTTTGGCTTAAAAAAGAATCCACTTTTTCTGAGGTTGTTACTAACAACTGAAGCAAAAGTGTGCTCGTCTCAAGTCACTAAAATACTCTAATAGGCAAGAATATGAATATATATCAATTATCGTAGGCAATTTTATTTTCAAACTAGATAGCATGTACAAACTGGACAATATAATACCAAAATAAATGTAGTTCATTTATAGTATTCCTAATTTGTATAAAATAATGATTCATACATTCATTTTTAGTAATATAATTCAGATCTTCAGTACAATCACTAAGAAGTAATATAATCTTAACTGTTAAGTACACTAATGTAGTTATGTGGTACTTATTACTTCATAATAGATGTGCAATCCATACACTCCATCCTTCTAGAGGTTGCGTAGATTTTTCGCAATCCATAGACTTTATCATTTGAGAGCTTGTGCAGATTTTTTGCAATCCATAGACTCCACCCATTTGATTGGACCCAAACCACCTGTTAGAATCAGTATCGGTAATGACTTTAGATCCAGTAACTTTGAGTAGAATAAAAGGTAGAGTTACTATTTACTATAGTTCTGACAAGTAATCTAAGTAATATCCAAAAGAAAATTGTACTAAAACACATAGAAATATTATTGTGGTCTTTTACTAAAGAAAGGAAGAAATGAAAGTCCTATGTTTAAAAAGAATAAGTTTCGTTTTTCATCTTTTTCAAACATAGAAGAACAATAAATGATACAATAGAAGGTGGAGATCATATGTCAAAACTAACCTTATATAATACATGGATACGTCATATTTACAAAAAACTAGTCCACGTAGTATACTTCAATGATATATTATGATTCAATCAAACTAGAAAAAACAATTGCATATGTAATGGATTGAAAATATTCTAAATCAAAATAAAAAATAATATGATGGACTAATGTGGACTTTTTGAATATTAAACTAAAACCACTTACTTCATAGATTTAAATTAAAAATCAAAATTGAATAATCTTGAATAAAATAATTAACATAACAAAATTGAATGGTAAAAATACTAAAGAAAAAAAATGTTAAAATTGTAGTAAGCTTTACCTGGTGATAGGTTAAGTATTGCAATGATGAATTGATGCTAAGATTCATGACACAATAATAACCCAGAATCATAAGGGAGTAATTTTCATTTGAAATTAGGACTTAAAATAAGCACGAGAGAATTTCCATGTTGTGAAAAAGATAATAGTATTGAAGTATTTATTTACTAATAAACCATTTTGAGAAGTAGAATTTTAAGAGACAAACATTGAACAACATCAAATAAATGGGTACACAAATCATGATTTGAAAAACAATTACAGGGATAATTATAAATAGTTTAAAACAAAAGTTTGTTGCATGTATAATGTAATTGCATCTAACACATTAATATTCAAAACTGGTTTCATGCTACATTTTCAACCGCATAAATTCATTGCATACCATGTTTATTCAACGTTTATTTAATTTTCTTTGTGTTCAACATTGCAAATGTCCTAATTATGATTTGATTTTTTTTAAGTTTATTTTATTTTAACACATAGTATGTAGCATGGTTTCATATGAGTATTTTACTACTCTAGATGTAAAAGAGCTACGATGTGCGAGTATGCGGCGTTTATGCATGTTACGAAACTATAGTGGTACATAGTTAAACTAGAAAATAATGGAATAGTCTAGAAAAGGAAAAATCTATATAAGCATTATATGTTACTTTCTAGCTTTCTAGACAATGAGGAATATAATGATATAGCATGCATGAATATGCACATGGAACATAACTAATCCATATTACAAAACTAGATGGAAAATTATAAAAGTGAAGAAGGGTTATGTTCAATTTTGCAATCGTTTTGGAGAGAAACAGGTAAATAATTGTAAATATAGTACAACAGTTCAAAATATAGTTGTGGTTTTGATAATACTGGAAATGTAACCCATTCACACCTTTTAATTTCACTGTTCAAATCAAGGGACCTACATCACCATTCGGAAAAAAGAATAGAAGGTAGCAAGCATATTATGGACATTGACAATGTGAATGGAGACAATCCAATATTATATCCATCTAATTTGCCTGATATATATATATATATATATATATATATATATAGTATGGACATATACATAAATGCCAAAGAATTTTTACCAAATTAAGAGGTAAATTAAAATGCTTAGCAGTATTAAATGAACATTGGTGACATGAATTTGAGAGAATGGTATTTGGTTATTACAATGTTTTTGTGAATTAAGTTGGTGGAAATGGTATAGTTT
This sequence comes from Allium cepa, assembly GCA_030765085.1. Classification (NCBI taxonomy): domain Eukaryota; kingdom Viridiplantae; phylum Streptophyta; class Magnoliopsida; order Asparagales; family Amaryllidaceae; genus Allium; species Allium cepa. Next base: position 851,852,503 of record CM060938.1, read on the forward strand.
ATGCATCTTAGCATTTATTATGGAGTACTGCCTTAAGAGTTGGATGATGCCTATTTAACTCTATTTGTTGGACAGTAACGAAATCGAAAATTGAATGTGTTATGTATATTTTTGGATAGAAAATGCCTCTAACAAACTTGTCTAATAGAATCAAAATAAAAAAAGTTCCGAAACCACATAAACAACAAAAGACATATTAATCTAGTATTTAAAAAACAAAAACTAGAATTGGATGTTTACTTAGAAATAACGTTGAATTTTGTTGGGCAGATAATTCTGAAAAAGAAATGCCTCAAAGACACGGTTGCTCCTGCATCTACTGTAGCTTTAAAGACACATTCATCATTGCTCAAAGATGTCTTCTTAGGAATCTCTGAAGCGGATGCATTAGTCTTTTTGAGAATCAGGAACTGCAAAGAGGCCATTATTCTGGATCTTATCCATTTGCATAAAAGCAAGAGAAATAGATAGTCAGGGTCAAAATTTTCACAATACTAAACTAACTGACTTATTGTGCACTGTTTGTTTTCTTAATTGTTTATATAACTGTACTCAACATTTGCAAAGTCAACTGACCATTATTACTAAATGTTTTTGTATTAGTCTACCAGTATACATATTGCTATACTAAACCATACATTTAGGCTTTAATAAAATGTGAAAACAAAGTAGTTTCATAAAAAGCTTATGCTTACCGTGTTCATACGTAAAATAATAAAATTAAATAGTTTATCATCAATCGATTTAGGAAATGCAGTCATCAACTCATTATTACAGCCATTTGACTCATTTTGTTAAGGGAAAAGAAGAAAAAGGTAGAAGTAACAAATATAGCATATAACAACAGTTGAATGATTATCCAGTCCATTTTCAGATATAACGCTTAACCTACTTTCAATGGTTACAAGTTTTTTTTCGCCCTTGACAAGAGTTTATGGTTATCTTGCAACTACAAACAAAAATTTGTTGAAAATGAGTTTGTATAATTAAGGCAAGTCTTAGTAAAACTAACCGGTTAGATCACAAAATGATTTTTACAAGCATTCAAGCTATTGCCTTTGGTGCCTAGAAGAATAAAAGATGTGGAAGAACGAGTTAAATAAATGACGACGAAGTTCAAGAATAGCCACTCATTTACTCAGCTGTTATTCCTTACTATTCCCAGGGACTATGCAATTGGCTTTTGAGTTTTGGGATTTGAGGATAATTGTTATTTTCTCAAAGATCTATTATTCTAGCCTGAACTTAAAAATGACTATCCTAAGTTCATTATCAAAAAAAAGAAAAAGAAAAAAAAGAGGTTAACTGAAACTCAAGCCTTAAGACATTTTATAACTTCCTAAATTATCACATATGATGGCAAATTCCTCACCACAAAGTGTTCAGTTTCATTTGAGATGCTAATATAAAAGCCAAAACAATTCAAAAAAGAACTCAAACATGACTCATCATTGTGCCATACAATAGGTTCAACCTTGGACTATGAAACCTTCTTCTTTGAAGGATTATGCTTATTAAATTTGGATGATTCAAATATTTGTTAAGGAGGAAAGAAATTGATTAATTGATACATTCAAATCATTAATTTGCCTGGTATATGGAAGGATATTTTGAAGGAAACTAATTAGTCAATTAATTAATTAGTCAATATATTTGCAATATGAAGAAATATATGATTAGGCATGGAGAATAAATCAATCAAAGGAAGGATATGAAAACCAAGATTGCGCATTTATTTGTATTAAAATCAAATCATGCAATTCAGAAAGATATTTAAGTAATCAGGAAATTGATTTTCTTAGTCTTCAAGCAACCCTTCATTATCAAGTCTATTTAAATGAAGAAATTTCATCTTTATATACAAGTGAGTGTGTGAGAGTATCCACCGTTATTTTTCCCTCTCTTTTGTACTCTTTTCTTTAGTGAAATAAAAGAAGTTGTTGGGTTTCCATGGACATAGGATATTAATATCCAAACCATGTTAAATATTCCATGTCTTTTATTTCTGTTATTATTTCTGTGAGACTGCATAATTGATTTTATATTTTAAAGTTCCATTGGTATCTAAATAGACAATATTAGATCCTGATCAAATAATTTGCTTCCGCTTAAATTAAAGCAAATTTTACTACAGTTTGGTATCAGAGCAAGTGTTATTGTTCCTGTATGGATATTAATGGCTACTTCTAGTAAGTCTGTTGGTAGATCTAGTGTCAATTATGGAGTAACACATTTTGACGGAAAAGGAGATTTTAGTATTTGAAAGATAAAGATGGAGGCTGTATTAAAGAAGAAGAAGAAATATAAAGTTGTTTCTGTGCCTGAGAAATTGAAAGGTATTGATGCAGCTGATTTGGAAGAGATGGAAGGTGAAGCTTTCACAACAATTCAGTTGAATCTTTCAGATGAAGTTCTTAGAGAATTCTCTCAAAAGAAGGCGGAAAAGGAACTATGGGATGCATTATCGTATGCATATCAAGACAAGTCTCTCACTAATCATGTTATTCTTCAGCAACAACTCTATTCGTTCAAGATGAAGCCTGGAGCTGATCTCATGGAGCATGTAGATGCTTTGACGACTTTGATTGTGAACCTGAAGGCAGCGGAAGTTGATATTACCGATGAGGCTCAAGCTGTGATCCTCTTATGTTCCTTGCCTAGGGAGTGCACTGCTTTTGTTAATTCCATGACTTATGGCCGCAGTAAAATTAGCATGTCTGATGTAAAGGCTGATCTTCATAATAAAGTACTAAGAGGTAGATTGGCGAGCACTAGCTTAGATGGTGATACCGAAAGCTTATCTGTTCAGAGAAGTAGAGGCCAAAGCAGGTCGAAGAAAGGTGGAGGATGGAATTTTTTACAGTCTCAGTCTAAGGGGCCTAAGAATTTGACTTGTCATCATTGTAAGAAACCCGGACACTTCATAGCACAATGTCCCAAGCTTGAAGGTAGAAGAAAAAATCCAAAGCAAGCCTTAGCTTTTACAGGAGGGAAATCAGATACAGAAAGTGAAACCGATGTTTTACAGCTTCTGGCTTTTCTGGAAAGAGCAACTTATGGCTGATTGATTTTGGCGCATTCTATCATATGACACCTGATAGGAACTTCTTTTCCACTTACCGTGAAATTGATGGAGGATAAGTTCTAATGGGTAATGATGCTTCTTGCCGTATGGTTGGTGTTGGTAGTGTGATGATTTGGATGTTTGATGGCGTTATTCATACAATCATCGATGTTAGATATGTACCTGATTTAAGGAGGAGCTTGATTTCTGTTGGGGCATTGAGTAGACTTGGCTTGAAGATTGTAGTGGAAAGAGAAAAAATAAAGATATCAAAGAGTTCAATGATTGTTACGAGAGGTGTGAGGTAGGAAATCTTTATCTATTAAAGGGCACTACTGTAATTGGTGAATCAACTTCTGTTAAATCAATTGATTCAGATTCTTCTAGATTATAGCACTTACGGTGGGTCACATCGGTGAGTGTAGCATGGATGAGTTGAGAAAACGAGGATTGATTGATGGAGTTCGTCATTCAATACTTGGTTTTTTGCGAAGAGTGTGTTCTTGGGAAGCAGACGAAGATTTCTTTTGTATAGGAGAGCATAAAGCAAAAACTGTCTTGGGGTATGTTTATACATATGTCTGGGGTCCCTCCCCTTGTCAGTCTTTAGGTGGAGCCAAATATTTCGTTTCATTTATAAATGATTTCTCTCGTAAAGTATGGGTATACTTTCTTCAGTTAAAGAGTGAAACCTTTGCCAAGTTTCGAAAGTGGAAATCTATGGTTGAGAAGCAGTTAGGGAAGAAATCTAAAGTTCTCCGTTCATATAATGGTGGTGAATTTGCATCACAGGAATTCGTTGATTATTGTAGGTCTGAAGGCATTAAAAGGCATTACACTACATCGGGTGACCCCCAGTCTAATGGAGTTGCAGAAAGGATGAATTGGACATTATTGGAGAGAACAAGATGCCTCAGACTGACTGCTAAATTAAAGAAGGGATTTTGGGCTGATGCTTTATCTATGGCGGATTTCCACATCAACCACACACCTTCTACTGCCATAGATATGAAGATCTTTGAAGAAGTATGGAAAGGAGAGCCTGTTAGCTATTCATTTCTCAGAGTGTTTGTTGCTTAGTTTATGTGCATGAGAGTAAAGGGAAGCCAGAACCTAGAGCTCACAAGTATATTTTTCTAGGTTGTAGGAGAGGAGTGAAGAGATATAGGTTGTGGTGTCCTATTAGCAAGAAGATTGTTACAAGCAGGCATGTGACTTTTGATGAGAAGGCTATGTTGAAGGTGGAGCCTTCCTCACCAGATGACAATGAGAGGACATCTGAAGAATACCAGACTCAAAGCTAGTCATCTGTTGATTCTTTCCATAGACATTCGGATGGTGTTTCCGATGGCACCATGGTTGATGAGGATAATATCGATGTTGGTATAGAGGATCAAACTCAAGGTGGAGCTCATTCAGAACTTAGGCCTGTCAAACAAAGAAGAAATACTAAGTAGCTTGATGAGTTTGTTGGATTGAGCATCGAAGATATTAACTTTGATGATATGGCAACATATGCTTTGAATGTTGTCCATGATGAGCCCTATGATTATAGATAATCTATCGCATCAGTTAACAGTTCCAGTAGGTTAGTTGCTATGGAGGAGGAGACTGAATCATTGCAGAGAAATCATATTTGAGATTTGGTGCCTCTTCCCACTGACAAAAGAGCTATTGATGAAAGTGGATCTATAGAGTGAAAGATGGTGAAAATGGTAATCTCAAATACAATGCAAGATTAATCGCAAAGGGGTATATTCAGAAGAAGCGGGTAGAGTATCATGATATCTTTGCTTCAGTGGTTAGGCATACTTCTATTCGTATTCTTTTGGCATTAGTTACTCATCATGATATGGAATTAGAGCAACTAGATGTCAAAACTGCATTCTTGCATGGTGATCTAGATGAGGATATTTATTTAAAGTAGCCGGAAGGGTTCATTGATAGTAGCAGACCAGATTATGTTTGCAAACTCAACAAATCTCTATATGGACTGAAGCAGTCTCCTAGACTATGGTATAAGAGGTTTGATAAGTTTATGCTTTCACATGGATACTACAGAAGTTTCAAAGACCAGTGCGTTTATTTCAGGAGATGTGATGGTGATATGATTTATTTGTTGTTATATGTTGATGATATGCTGATTGCATCTTGGAGTATGGTCAGAATTAAGGAGTTGAAAACTAAGCTCGGTAGAGAGTTTGACATGAAAGATTTGGGAAAGGCACAGAGAATATTGGGTATGAAGATAAGCAGGGATACGAAGCGGAGAGAGTTAAGGCTCACTCAAGCGTAGTACATCGTGAAGGTCCTTGCTCGATTTGGAATGGAGAAAGCCAAACCGGTTGCCACTCCATTAGGCTCTCATTTTAAGTTGTCAAAGGACTTATCTCCCTCATTGGAAGAAGACAAGAGGTATAAGGCTGATATACCTTATTCTAGTGCAGTAGGTAGTCTTATGTATGCGATGGTGTGCAGAAGACCGGATTTGGCCCATGTAGTGGGTTTGTGAGTCGATATATGTCTAACCCAAGCAAAGAGCATTAGCAAACTGTTAAGTGGATTCTTAGATATCTTCGAGGCACTTCTTCGATGGGATTTTTATATGGTGGAGTGGATGGTGGAATCTTTCTTAGAGGATACTGTGAGTCTGATTATGCTGGGGATAGAGATGCTAAGAAGTCAGTGTCGGGCTATGTTTTTACACTTGACATAGGCTCGATTTCATGGAAATCAAAGCTGCAATCTATCGTAGCATTATCGACTACCGAAGCAGAGTTGATATCGATTGTGGAAGCAACAAAGGAAGGATTATACTTACTTTAGTTGTTGGATGATCTTTCAGTGGTGCAGCGGATAGTAGAGCTATTTTTAGACAGTCAGAGTGTGATTCATCTTGTAGAGAATCATGCTTATAGTTCACGGACGAAGCACATTGATGTTAGAGGTTTCTTTCTTTTGCTTGAAGAAGAATGAAGCAAGATCAAATTGTTGAAAGGGAGTACTTTGGATAATCCTTCAGGTATGATGACTAAGTCACTTCCAAAGGACAAGTTTGAGCATTGCCCAAACTTGATTAGTTTGATACCTATTACTTGAGCGCCATGGGACGCTAGACCCAATAACTTATATGTCGATTTCTTGATGATAAGGTGATGAAGAGAGATTGTTATATTTGAATCAAGGTGGAGTGTTAAATTTGGATGATTCAAATATTTGTTAAGGAGGAAAGAAGTTGATTAATTGATTCATTCAAATTAATTAATTTGGCTGGTATATGAAAGAATATTTTGAAGGAAACTAATTAATTAGTCAATATATTTGCTATATGAAGAAAAAATGATTAGGCATGAAGAATAAATCAATCAAAGGAAAGATATGGAAACCAAGATTATGCTATCTATTTGTACTAAAATCAAATCATGCAATTTGGAAAGATAATTGGGTAATCAGGAAATTGATTTTCTTAATCTCCAAGCAACCTTTCATTATCATGTCTATTTAAATGAAGGAATTTCATCTTCATATGCAAATGAGTGTGTGAGAATATCCACCATTATTCTTCCCTCTCTTTTGTACTCTTTTCTTTAGTGAAATACAAGAAGTTGTTTGGTCTCCGTGGACGTAGGTATTCATATCCGAACCATGTTAAATCTTTTGGGTCTCTTATTTCTGCTATTGTTTCTATGAGACTGCATAATTGATTTTATATTTTAAAGTTCCATTGGTATCTAAATAGACAATACTAGATTCTGATCAAATAATTTGCATCCGCCTAAATTATAACAAATTTCACTACAATGCTCAGTATTCCTTTTCACAAAATCCCTTCCAAGTTGGTTTTTAAAATACAGTGTAATATTAGATAATATACTATCAAAACATTCTTTGAGATGCCTTCCGTGTAATTAATATAACATATATTGATCGGTCGTTTAGTTTCAATTTCTTTTAGCATATGTATTTTATTTTTGTGCTTCTTGACAATCGATTCTTATGTTTTCTTGATAACCATAAACTATAAGCTTTTTCTTATAGATTCCTACTTATTCCATATTAAAACACAATTTAATTATTTTGAGTTATCAATAAACATTTATCATCTGGCTGAATAGTTTATTATTTTACTGGACATTGAAAACAGTTATTTTCGGCATTAATTTTTTTTCATTGTATGAGTCGAAACACGGATCATGTCTGTACTCCACCTTGCACAAAAAAGTGCAAACACTAAATTTCTAAATCAACAATTAAATAAAAATAAAAATAATGAGTATTTATAAAAAACTTATCATCTGAATGAAAGTTAATAGTGATAACTAGTATAGTAGTAGGTTGGAATAAGTTACGGGCTAAAATATACCTCTTTGATAGAATACTTTAAAATCATAAACAAAATTGGAACGAAAACTAGAATTCATAAACAATCTATTCAAACCTAAGACAAAATTAATTCCTTTATTATAAAATATGTGAAAATTCAAACAAAAAATTGGAGAGCTACCAAACACATTACATTAAACCGATCATACCTAAATAAACATATTATAAGATCTTGCAAAATTAATTCGAAGTGCATTTTCCTTTTCCAAAAGAAATTATAAATATAAATTCGGTACCTTGAATTAAATGAACTTTGAGCAAGAAGCTTGCCGTAAAAGTATCATAAATGTTTATGACAAGTGCACATTTAACAGGATGAATAGACCACCACTTATTATCCCTAAATACTTCAAGCCCACTAAGTTCATTCATTGCTTCGCTGTATTTCTGACACAAAATTGTACCACAAGTAAAAAATAAATTAGTTTAAATAACTTCAATAACCATTAATAATGATAGAAAGATAGCTAGATGTGTATACCAATGTCTTGGATTTTGATTCCCCCATTAATATAATATATACTATAAATATTAATTTGCAAAGTAACTGATACTAATTTTTGAAGAGATCAAGGAGACTAAGTAACTAACAAGCAATCCTGAAAACATCATCTAGTTGTAAATTATTCTAACGATCCCACCGCGATATCCACATTATTAAAGAACATAATAATAATATCATCCAATAATACGGAGAATACGGCTTGTTAAGGACGACAAAATGTGAATATGACTTTAAATTAACATTGGCATGTCATCCTTATTGTTTTACTTAATCTTTGGAATAAAATTCGATGTGTACTGTCTCAGTTCAGAGTAATAATCACAACGTGTGGCGACACGGAATTTTACTGCCTTAATTTGGAATATTTAACAAAATTTAGATATTCAAACAATACATTTTCTAATTAAAATATAACTCTTTTAAATAATAACAAATGATGGTAAAATAGATTTGTAACGTCTAGGATTTTACCATTTTGAAATAGGCTATTTAAATATATTTTATATAATCAATAAGGATTCTTATTGCCAAATAAAATTATTTTAATTAATTAATAATAATGATAAAATAGTTTTCAAAATTTGTTTACCAATACTAATAGTTCAAATAAAAATAGAAAATATGATCGAAAAACGTTTCCCGAAATCTTGATTTTTTGTCACCCGAGAGTCCTTGAGAACGTTTTACACACTTGGTGCAACATGCGCAAATTTATATATATGGGGATTTGTCAGGACACGATTCTTCGTCTTCCGAAAATCCGACATCGACACTCACTTTATCGACTGCCGAGAAATCGAACGACGGAAAACCGAACACTGAGGGTTTTTAAGAAAAAGAAAAGAAGAAAGAAGATAGGAAAGAAGAAGAAAGAAAAATAAAAATAGAGGGAAAAGAAGATAGATAATTTTTAGAAAACAGAGAATTTTAAAAATAGAAGATAGAAGAATTTTAAAATAGAACGGACAAAAGAAAACAACAGAACAACAACAGAATCTCACAATTCGCAGCGGAACAACATATAATAATAAATGAATAATCTTTAAACAAAGAACTACAGTTATTACATTTTATACTTTACATTTTATTACATCATATCATCACATCAGAGTGTACAACAACAACAAATAGTGCAGCGGAAAAAGAAATACTATATAAACTTAGTAATACGCCATGCCATCCAGCTTGCCTCCAGCAACTCCAGAATATCCAGAATATCCTGATAAACCTAACTCTTAACTGCCCGTGTGGAAATTGGTGGGCACCCAGAGTTTAGGAAGGAAAACAATAAACTCCGAGTCAGTCATGTGACTGGTGTGAGAACTCAAAACAGTTTATTTATCTTTAAAATCAAAATAGAGGAATATTTTTAATCAATTCGCAATGCTTTTAAAAATGAGACTACCATAAGGCCTCCCGCACACACACACAATGCAAACGCAGAATCGGAGGAGATTTCTCCTTATGATAGCCAAAGATGCTTGATACGCATTTAAAATAACATTTGATATTATTATTAGTGCATAATGTATAACAAATCATTTCGAAAATAAAGATATAAATCTTAGCCGACATAGACATTTCGAACTATGCCTACTATAGCTACTATCCAAACAGTGGTGACCACCATAAGTGAATAGCAGGTTCTACAACTAATACCGTACAAGTTTCGTATTGGGAATTGGATTTCCAACAAATGGTCAGGCCAAGGAACTTCCCATTGCCACTGAGAATGCCTCTGGATGGACATCCCCGAGAACCAAACCGGATCTCAACCAACACAAGGCCGGGTTACTCCTAACTGAGCAACAACTGACCGAATATGCCATCCCCCGGTCCTTTGGGACCTTTTTCCGAGAGCGCTCTCTAATCAATTCACACAATCATAACAAAGTGTTTTCAACATGAGTAAGTATCTGGGCTCCATACCATGATACCACCCTTTTCCAGAAGGAAATGGACACATCCTAAAGGGTGCTACCCCTCATAACCTTGCTGCTTCTTTCCTGTTTTGACCATTTCCGGGATGTGAGGCTCGACGAAGTCACGTCCACAAAAACATACTTTATACAAAAGCCATGCTTTGGGTCAACAAATGATCAACACAATGATCACTAAGATAGACGATCAAATAAATGATCCTATCACAATAATCAACACAATGATCATTTCAGCATCACTCAGCATGTCACATTACCAAATTGGGAATATATCGCTGATAACTTCAACTATATAACCTTTGAGCTCGTACGTCTCAAAGAAGGGTGTTAAGCAAAGAATAAATTCTCCGCCACCAACAGAAATATATTTGAAAGAAATCGGCTTTATATCTCAACTTGTAATGTCAGGCATACAATCCATACAAGTCTGTTCCGGGCTCGAACAGAACCGAAGGCACTTACCAAGAAGTCCTTGCAATCCGGATATTCACAATCCTGATCGGATTCACCATCACATATGGAGAACTCAATACCGTAGCTACTCGGTGCAGAGTCAATCGATAGTTCATCCTATCACTCTTGCAAATACCGGTCTTCAACACCGATCTTCAAATGCGATTCACAACGACGTATCACATATTCGGAGTGGGTTATACGACCCCATGGTCCTTTCCCGGTTAACCCGAATAGTGAGCGCTTATTCAAAAATAAGTGTGCATTCAAATTCAATCAAATCACATCAAATACCCATTCAAAGGGAAATATTGATAGTCGGCTATTGAACTATCAATGGATATGCACACATCACCAGATTCCAAATAATTTTCCAAATTATTTATTTTCCAAAATATCTTTACAAGATATAAAATTCCAACACTTCAAAAAAATAAATCAATATTTATTTTCAAACAAATTCCACTTTCACATATAAATTCCTTAGTGAATTTATATTTCAAAATATTCATGCATATACGATTTCAATTATTCATTTTCAATTTATCTTCAAAAAGATAAATTCTAAATATTCACTTCACATTGGAAAACATTTCCATACTTATTTATTCATAAGTAATTCACAAATCTCTTTTATTTTCAACACTTAGAAAATATTCAATATACTTAAATCGAATTAAGTATATATTTCATTCTTTAAGAAAATCATTCTCTTAAACATATTTACTTGGGCCAAAACGAATGTTGCGTAAAACATCGTTACGACAGCCCAAAATCACTAGTATATGGATTCGAAATTAAAATAGATATATAAATCCCAATACTATACAAAACATTTCCTTTCGGAAATCATTTACTATAACAACAGTGTTATAGTCCACTATTTCCTTTTATTTCTCGAAAACATCTATTTCAACAATCAATGTTGAAATCTATGGTTTCGAATCTCAACACATTTTAAAACATCGTTAGATCGTTTTAATTCTATTTACAACACCAAATCCAAAACATTTCCTTTAACGTGTTATTCACTATTCAAAAATGTGAATAAACTCCGTTAACAAATTTCATCCTTTTATTCATTTTAATTCAAAGGATTATTCACTATTCAAAAATGTGAATATAACTCCATTTATAAGTTATAACAATTAACTTATCAAAATAAGTCGTTTGCGAATTCATAAAACAACGTTTATAAATTCCATTTCTATTTATTTATAAAAACTTCTTTTTTTATAAATTCCTTTTTTTTACATATTTCCAGTTTATAACTAAATTATAAACTAAATGTTCATATAATAAGTTAACTACTTATAAACGATTATTTCACAAAATCGTTCCTTAGAATTTCATAATTATAAATCTTATAACTTATAAGATTCATTTATTTAACCAAATCTATTCTTCAATTAACTTCACAAATTTATAAATCTTACTATTTATAAATTTCATCTATAACTTCACAGTTTATAATTCTATAAATTTCATTCATTTATGAAATCCATTTTCACTACATTCAAACACTTATAAAACTCGTTTTATAATGTCTATATTTCCATTTATAAATATCCATTTATAAATCTCTTAATATAAATCAGTTTATATTATTATTCTAAAACGTCTTTAAATTCCTTTATAATTTCATCATTTCGATTTATAAAAAAAATCAAATTTTATAAATCCTATATTTAAACTTTTATCATATATTCAAAAATCCAATCTAAATTATTTTATAAAATCATTAGTTCATATTTCCCAAAAAAATCGACTTTTAATCGTATTTCTAAAAATCAGCTTTTTAACTATATTTCACAAAAACCATAATTTTTATAACAATAAAAATTATAACGTTTATTTATTTAAAATAGATCAATTCCGAAAATCTTATATATTTTCAAAAATCACTTTAAAACCATTTTAAAATCCCAAAATCTGGGTCCAATGATGCTACACATTAAATAGTCAATCACGACTAACAACGATATCATATATCGATATGATAATCCATCAAATATCAAAATATCTGAAATAAAATAAATACTGTTGAGGAATCCAGTTGGATCCCTCCAACCTGTTTCCTGCATCCAAAAACATTAGCACAATACCAATTTCGCTCCAGTACGAAATTATCGCGGTATATGTTCTTATTAAATATTATCCGCTTAATAACGGCGTAATAGGGTCTCATCCGCTAAACAAAAATGCGGGAAATCAACAACTGCAATATATACATATGCCAATATATATATATTGATATTATATATAATACCAATTTCACTGTTTATGAAATATTCGCGGTATATGTTTTTATAAATAACATCCGCTTACTAACGGCGCATAATGTCTATTTTAACAATCAATAATTTACAGTCATCATTCAAACATGCATTGAAATATTTTAAATCTAACTATTTAAAATAAAATCGAAATCTATTCGATTGAGTGAGAAATTCTCACCTTGGTTTTAAATTCCGTTTAAGCTTTTATTTCGAATAAAATTAAACGCGCGTTTAATTTTACCCGAAATTCTCACTAACTCCAAACGACTTCAAACCAACTCCATCGCGTAGTGCTCGTCCATACGATTCCAACGCAACTGAGTTTGCATTTTTTCGACCTCGTATGAAAAAGATATGAATTTTTGAAGTTTGTACACGTTTTATATAACTTAAATCACACATAACTTTATAATTTAACATACAACTATTTCCAGCCCTTAGATCCCACTCCCACACATCTCCACCGTACCCTTCATCTTCCCAAACCCACGTTCATCTTCAGGAACTTGCCGCACAACATAACCCATTACCATAGATTTAGGGTTTAAAATTTCTCCTTCGATAATCAACGAAATTCGATCACAACCCCACCATGTCGAAGCTCTAAACCCCAGCTATGTTCGGCCCTAACCCCTTGATGCTCGGCCTCCTCCTCTAGCGTGCGCACGCAAGTGAACGTGGTACGTTCATGCTCAATTTCCCATCGATCCGCTCAACTATTCTCGATCTTGACCGTTGATCTTGTAGATCTTGAGGTGCTCTATAACTTTGTAGTTGATGGCTTCGTGAATCGATGAATGGATTGAGAGATTTTGAGGGAGTAAGGAAGAGCATTTTCGGCCATCCATTATGTAACTGGCGGCTAGGCATATGTAAATTAGGGTTTTGGTTTTATTTTATTTTTATTTGTGAATGGTGCTATTTATAAGAACGAGCAAGCGTAAACACTATTCATTCCGGGAATTCCGAACTCCGATTTAGACGCCGTAACCAGCGTACCTAGGGTTTATCCCGCGTTCCGGACACAATGGAACAGGTTTCGGAAGCTAATTCGGAAGTATGTGCGAGTTATGGCAGAAAACGTTCAATTTGAATTAAACCGATTTAAATCGATTTCTAGGCGTTTTAATTTGTACCGGACAAACGGTAAATCCAATTGACTTGAAATTTGAAACCTTACAATAATATCACATTACGGATCCGATGAAACTGGTTTCGTCCAATTCTGAGACTTTTTGAAAAATGGCTATTTTGACTCGCCAAATTTAAATTAAAAATAAATCGATGCGTTTCGAGCTGCCACGATCAAACGATAGCTCCGATTGACACGAAATTTGAAATCCGATAATAACTAACTATTACGGATCCAATGGAACTGGTTTCGTTCAATTCTGAGACTGTCCAAAAATTGGCTATTTTACAGTCGATTATTAAATATTAAAATATTCAATTTTCACAAATTAACTTTTAATTCGATTTTAAAAGTTCTAAAATATTTCTATAACTTCCATATGATAAAATAAAATTTTACAAATCATTTTAAATCATATTTAACTCAATTTTCAATTATTTCCATAATTTAACGTATTAAATTATCGATTAAATTATTCAATTAAATCCAATAATTCAAATAAAAATTTATTTGACTTATAAATTCACTTTTAAATATTTAAAATAAATTAAATATTCAAATTTTAATTTAATAAAATTCTGGGTCGTTACAATCTTTCCCCCTTAAAAGAATTTCGTCCCGAAATTGCAAGTAAGAAAGGTTACAGAATCTATTAACTTTCCAAAATTCATAATTAAACTTTTTACATATACTTTACTAAGTTTTCGAATCATACTTAGTTATCTTTTTCAAAAACAACTATATCATTTAACTTTCAATTTCAAAATCAAAGTTAAAGTTTTCAAAATTTTCCAAATTTTCTCAAAATTTTCTAACGCCTTAAATTTCCGGAAAAATTCGCCATAGTCTCCTTTGCGCGGCTCGATCCGAAAAAAAAAATGACAGTATATATATCACAAATATACATCTCATCAAGTAATGAGGCATCCCGAAGGGAAAAAAGTGTAAAAGTGCGATATTTAATCCGAGATATGTACCTTATATTTTATTAGCAAGCATATACGGCTAATATAGCGTAAAAGCGAGCTCCAAATGCGAAGCAAACGCGATCCGCACCTACTAATCACTCAACAAACAACATGAGAATCATGCATATAGACAATAATCTCAATATACAACATATAGCAACATAACAACTTATATGTCAACATAGCACATGTAGTAAAACAACATATATTCAACCATCAACCAACTATCATCCATAACTAATAAATATTCATTTATATTCTTATTAATATTCAATGAATTGGTTTTCAATTTAAATCACATTTGATTCATTTACATTGGATTTACTAACATTCATTCTCAATTCAATTAGTTTACATTACTAATTAAATCCAATTCACTTTCAACTCTATTCAAATTTATTTACTTTCAATTTGAATTCAATTACATAGCTTTCAATTTCATTAACACTTAATGAATTATTACAACCAATTAACAATCATATAACAACCAATGTATATATAATTACAACCAAATTACTTTGCTTACTTTCATTCTGGTTTAATTAAATTGATTTCCATTCCAATTTTTTTTTTTTTTTTATCAACTTCTAATAACATTAGATTTTAATGAATTTACACTTACATTCATTATTTCATATCAATTTAATTCACATTTAATCGATTAACATTCAATCCATTCATTCAATTCAATTACAAAGTTGAATTCTATTACATAACTCAAGTTCATATTCATTTAATCCACTTGATTATTTACTTCGATACCAAAATCAACTTAATTCAACAACACTTAAGTTATATTCCATTTAACTTTAAATTCATTTTTATTCACAACTCACATTCATAAATATATTAACTTCTTATATATATAAGTTTATTTCACAATTGTAAATCACTTTAATTATAATTCAATTCTTATAATTCATTTACTTATACAATTATTCTTTTATTTAGATTATTCAAACAACTTAACAATCAACTTATACATACTTTAATAATTCTGAAAAATTATTTCTTTATATATAAAATATAATCAAGGCAAAAATTATTTCATTTACCCAATTAAAACAATACTGTGTCGAATTGTTCTATTCAAGTGTTTAGAAACCCCTTCGGCATAGTCTTGCGGACCACGCTGACGAAAGTTCATATGCCACTCAATAAACCAATCATCACAATATAAAACAATTTTATATTCACTAACAAATACGCTCTCATAGCTATTATTACACTCAAACTCATTCTAGAGTACTGCTGACTCTATCTCTAATGAATTATACCCTACAGAACCATGGTTGTCGCTTAACCATAAGCTCCGATACCACATTGTCAGGACACGATTCTTCGTCTTCCGAAAATCCGACATCGACACTCACTTTATCGACTGCCGAGAAATCGAACGACGGAAAACCGAACACTGAGGGTTTTTAAGAAAAAGAAAAGAAGAAAGAAGATAGGAAAGAAGAAGAAAGAAAAATAAAAATAGAGGGAAAAGAAGATAGATAATTTTTAGAAAACAGAGAATTTTAAAAATAGAAGATAGAAGAATTTTAAAATAGAACGGACAAAAGAAAACAACAGAACAACAACAGAATCTCACAATTCGCAGCGGAACAACATATAATAATAAATGAATAATCTTTAAACAAAGAACTACAGTTATTACATTTTATACTTTACATTTTATTACATCATATCATCACATCAGAGTGTACAACAACAACAAATAGTGCAGCGGAAAAAGAAATACTATATAAACTTAGTAATACGCCATGCCATCCAGCTTGCCTCCAGCAACTCCAGAATATCCAGAATATCCTGATAAACCTAACTCTTAACTGCCCGTGTGGAAATTGGTGGGCACCCAGAGTTTAGGAAGGAAAACAATAAACTCCGAGTCAGTCATGTGACTGGTGTGAGAACTCAAAACAGTTTATTTATCTTTAAAATCAAAATAGAGGAATATTTTTAATCAATTCGCAATGCTTTTAAAAATGAGACTACCATAAGGCCTCCCGCACACACACACAATGCAAACGCAGAATCGGAGGAGATTTCTCCTTATGATAGCCAAAGATGCTTGATACGCATTTAAAATAACATTTGATATTATTATTAGTGCATAATGTATAACAAATCATTTCGAAAATAAAGATATAAATCTTAGCCGACATAGACATTTCGAACTATGCCTACTATAGCTACTATCCAAACAGTGGTGACCACCATAAGTGAATAGCAGGTTCTACAACTAATACCGTACAAGTTTCGTATTGGGAATTGGATTTCCAACAAATGGTCAGGCCAAGGAACTTCCCATTGCCACTGAGAATGCCTCTGGATGGACATCCCCGAGAACCAAACCGGATCTCAACCAACACAAGGCCGGGTTACTCCTAACTGAGCAACAACTGACCGAATATGCCATCCCCCGGTCCTTTGGGACCTTTTTCCGAGAGCGCTCTCTAATCAATTCACACAATCATAACAAAGTGTTTTCAACATGAGTAAGTATCTGGGCTCCATACCATGATACCACCCTTTTCCAGAAGGAAATGGACACATCCTAAAGGGTGCTACCCCTCATAACCTTGCTGCTTCTTTCCTGTTTTGACCATTTCCGGGATGTGAGGCTCGACGAAGTCACGTCCACAAAAACATACTTTATACAAAAGCCATGCTTTGGGTCAACAAATGATCAACACAATGATCACTAAGATAGACGATCAAATAAATGATCCTATCACAATAATCAACACAATGATCATTTCAGCATCACTCAGCATGTCACATTACCAAATTGGGAATATATCGCTGATAACTTCAACTATATAACCTTTGAGCTCGTACGTCTCAAAGAAGGGTGTTAAGCAAAGAATAAATTCTCCGCCACCAACAGAAATATATTTGAAAGAAATCGGCTTTATATCTCAACTTGTAATGTCAGGCATACAATCCATACAAGTCTGTTCCGGGCTCGAACAGAACCGAAGGCACTTACCAAGAAGTCCTTGCAATCCGGATATTCACAATCCTGATCGGATTCACCATCACATATGGAGAACTCAATACCGTAGCTACTCGGTGCAGAGTCAATCGATAGTTCATCCTATCACTCTTGCAAATACCGGTCTTCAACACCGATCTTCAAATGCGATTCACAACGACGTATCACATATTCGGAGTGGGTTATACGACCCCATGGTCCTTTCCCGGTTAACCCGAATAGTGAGCGCTTATTCAAAAATAAGTGTGCATTCAAATTCAATCAAATCACATCAAATACCCATTCAAAGGGAAATATTGATAGTCGGCTATTGAACTATCAATGGATATGCACACATCACCAGATTCCAAATAATTTTCCAAATTATTTATTTTCCAAAATATCTTTACAAGATATAAAATTCCAACACTTCAAAAAAATAAATCAATATTTATTTTCAAACAAATTCCACTTTCACATATAAATTCCTTAGTGAATTTATATTTCAAAATATTCATGCATATACGATTTCAATTATTCATTTTCAATTTATCTTCAAAAAGATAAATTCTAAATATTCACTTCACATTGGAAAACATTTCCATACTTATTTATTCATAAGTAATTCACAAATCTCTTTTATTTTCAACACTTAGAAAATATTCAATATACTTAAATCGAATTAAGTATATATTTCATTCTTTAAGAAAATCATTCTCTTAAACATATTTACTTGGGCCAAAACGAATGTTGCGTAAAACATCGTTACGACAGCCCAAAATCACTAGTATATGGATTCGAAATTAAAATAGATATATAAATCCCAATACTATACAAAACATTTCCTTTCGGAAATCATTTACTATAACAACAGTGTTATAGTCCACTATTTCCTTTTATTTCTCGAAAACATCTATTTCAACAATCAATGTTGAAATCTATGGTTTCGAATCTCAACACATTTTAAAACATCGTTAGATCGTTTTAATTCTATTTACAACACCAAATCCAAAACATTTCCTTTAACGTGTTATTCACTATTCAAAAATGTGAATAAACTCCGTTAACAAATTTCATCCTTTTATTCATTTTAATTCAAAGGATTATTCACTATTCAAAAATGTGAATATAACTCCATTTATAAGTTATAACAATTAACTTATCAAAATAAGTCGTTTGCGAATTCATAAAACAACGTTTATAAATTCCATTTCTATTTATTTATAAAAACTTCTTTTTTTATAAATTCCTTTTTTTTACATATTTCCAGTTTATAACTAAATTATAAACTAAATGTTCATATAATAAGTTAACTACTTATAAACGATTATTTCACAAAATCGTTCCTTAGAATTTCATAATTATAAATCTTATAACTTATAAGATTCATTTATTTAACCAAATCTATTCTTCAATTAACTTCACAAATTTATAAATCTTACTATTTATAAATTTCATCTATAACTTCACAGTTTATAATTCTATAAATTTCATTCATTTATGAAATCCATTTTCACTACATTCAAACACTTATAAAACTCGTTTTATAATGTCTATATTTCCATTTATAAATATCCATTTATAAATCTCTTAATATAAATCAGTTTATATTATTATTCTAAAACGTCTTTAAATTCCTTTATAATTTCATCATTTCGATTTATAAAAAAAATCAAATTTTATAAATCCTATATTTAAACTTTTATCATATATTCAAAAATCCAATCTAAATTATTTTATAAAATCATTAGTTCATATTTCCCAAAAAAATCGACTTTTAATCGTATTTCTAAAAATCAGCTTTTTAACTATATTTCACAAAAACCATAATTTTTATAACAATAAAAATTATAACGTTTATTTATTTAAAATAGATCAATTCCGAAAATCTTATATATTTTCAAAAATCACTTTAAAACCATTTTAAAATCCCAAAATCTGGGTCCAATGATGCTACACATTAAATAGTCAATCACGACTAACAACGATATCATATATCGATATGATAATCCATCAAATATCAAAATATCTGAAATAAAATAAATACTGTTGAGGAATCCAGTTGGATCCCTCCAACCTGTTTCCTGCATCCAAAAACATTAGCACAATACCAATTTCGCTCCAGTACGAAATTATCGCGGTATATGTTCTTATTAAATATTATCCGCTTAATAACGGCGTAATAGGGTCTCATCCGCTAAACAAAAATGCGGGAAATCAACAACTGCAATATATACATATGCCAATATATATATATATTGATATTATATATAATACCAATTTCACTGTTTATGAAATATTCGCGGTATATGTTTTTATAAATAACATCCGCTTACTAACGACGCATAATGTCTATTTTAACAATCAATAATTTACAGTCATCATTCAAACATGCATTGAAATATTTTAAATCTAACTATTTAAAATAAAATCGAAATCTATTCGATTGAGTGAGAAATTCTCACCTTGGTTTTAAATTCCGTTTAAGCTTTTATTTCGAATAAAATTAAACGCGCGTTTAATTTTACCCGAAATTCTCACTAACTCCAAACGACTTCAAACCAACTCCATCGCGTAGTGCTCGTCCATACGATTCCAACGCAACTGAGTTTGCATTTTTTCGACCTCGTATGAAAAAGATATGAATTTTTGAAGTTTGTACACGTTTTATATAACTTAAATCACACATAACTTTATAATTTAACATACAACTATTTCCAGCCCTTAGATCCCACTCCCACACATCTCCACCGTACCCTTCATCTTCCCAAACCCACGTTCATCTTCAGGAACTTGCCGCACAACATAACCCATTACCATAGATTTAGGGTTTAAAATTTCTCCTTCGATAATCAACGAAATTCGATCACAACCCCACCATGTCGAAGCTCTAAACCCCAGCTATGTTCGGCCCTAACCCCTTGATGCTCGGCCTCCTCCTCTAGCGTGCGCACGCAAGTGAACGTGGTACGTTCATGCTCAATTTCCCATCGATCCGCTCAACTATTCTCGATCTTGACCGTTGATCTTGTAGATCTTGAGGTGCTCTATAACTTTGTAGTTGATGGCTTCGTGAATCGATGAATGGATTGAGAGATTTTGAGGGAGTAAGGAAGAGCATTTTCGGCCATCCATTATGTAACTGGCGGCTAGGCATATGTAAATTAGGGTTTTGGTTTTATTTTATTTTTATTTGTGAATGGTGCTATTTATAAGAACGAGCAAGCGTAAACACTATTCATTCCGGGAATTCCGAACTCCGATTTAGACGCCGTAACCAGCGTACCTAGGGTTTATCCCGCGTTCCGGACACAATGGAACAGGTTTCGGAAGCTAATTCGGAAGTATGTGCGAGTTATGGCAGAAAACGTTCAATTTGAATTAAACCGATTTAAATCGATTTCTAGGCGTTTTAATTTGTACCGGACAAACGGTAAATCCAATTGACTTGAAATTTGAAACCTTACAATAATATCACATTACGGATCCGATGAAACTGGTTTCGTCCAATTCTGAGACTTTTTGAAAAATGGCTATTTTGACTCGCCAAATTTAAATTAAAAATAAATCGATGCGTTTCGAGCTGCCACGATCAAACGATAGCTCCGATTGACACGAAATTTGAAATCCGATAATAACTAACTATTACGGATCCAATGGAACTGGTTTCGTTCAATTCTGAGACTGTCCAAAAATTGGCTATTTTACAGTCGATTATTAAATATTAAAATATTCAATTTTCACAAATTAACTTTTAATTCGATTTTAAAAGTTCTAAAATATTTCTATAACTTCCATATGATAAAATAAAATTTTACAAATCATTTTAAATCATATTTAACTCAATTTTCAATTATTTCCATAATTTAACGTATTAAATTATCGATTAAATTATTCAATTAAATCCAATAATTCAAATAAAAATTTATTTGACTTATAAATTCACTTTTAAATATTTAAAATAAATTAAATATTCAAATTTTAATTTAATAAAATTCTGGGTCGTTACAGGATTAATATTTATTAAACATATTTTATGTGTGTTAACTTGAATAAATATATACCTAAGCTTGGGTGTGACAAATTTTGTGCTAAAAAGGCATATATATACATATAAACACATTTGCATATATATAAAATCCTGTTGTAACGACCCATAAACTTTAGTGTTTTTATTTATTTAATTAATTAAAATTTTGTGAAATTTTAAATTACGATATTTTGAATTTTTGTGAATTTATTAATAATAAAATTTTGAAACAAAAGTTTGATATTTGGAATAGTCTACTTTGACATGGCAAATGAAAAAATTTCAGTTGACAATATGGAAGTTTATTTTCTTGTGTAAATTCTATTTTAATTCAAATTAGTTAATATTGATGATAATAAAATATTTTCCGAACCTGAATATTTTTATATAATAAATTTGTAAATATTTTTTTGGTGAGATGTCATATTTTGTTTCTCCAAATTTGGACTGTTATTGCTTCGTCTATTTTATTTTGGACAAATCAGCAGCATTTTCGATACCAATTATCGACTTTTGATATGATGATCGTGCCACTGATATCTGAAAGCCATTTTGGTTTTAGGCAAACTCGGCATATAGAGTAAATTTAAATTACAAAATCACTTTCATTCGAACTTGATTCTCTTCCTCTTTGATTCGAATTTCCTTTGAACTTTGGAACTCCCCCATTCGTTCTGAAATCCATTCTTATCACTCCCTATTCATATTTTCTTGATTCTGGAGCACCCATAGCTCCACTGTATGATTTGTAAAGTGGCGAAACTCCTTTATAATGGCATTAATTCATCGAAGATTTCTATATCCTTGGTTTAGATGCTGATATCTCTTGTTATGCTCGAATCATTTTCTCTTGTGATCGGATGTTGATTTGCTTGAGAATTCTGCATCACTCGTATTCTTGAAGTCACCGTTGACCCTGTTAAGGATGCCCGCGATAAATATCAGTATATCTATCTTTTTCTTTTTTTATTTAATCATCTTATCTTCGTTTCGAGCTTATCTTCTGGTTATGGTTATAATTCTTTTGATTATGGTCTCTCTAATTTGAATCTTTATCTTTGTTTGAAATCCATTTCTGGAATCATCGAGTGAGGGAGTGTATTTGTAATTTATATAAATCATTTTGTATATTGTGTTGTTTGAGTTGTTAATGTTGATTTGGGTTTTCGATCGATTCGTTTGATCAATGTTATCGATATGAATTCCAAAACACTTAAACATAGCAAACTGACACAATATTGTTTTCAAATTTGGTAAATGTAATAAATTTTGTGTGATTATATTTATATAAGTGTAAATTTTCCTGGAATTTAATAGTTATTTGTATTGATTGTCAAAAATGATAATATTTGATTTTCATTTATTGTTTTGTAAACCATTGATTTTACCAACACACAAGTAAGTGAATTTATAAAATATGGTTTATAATTTGATTTGGAATCTAAAAGAATTTAAGTTAAGAATTTGAAAATTAAATTTCGGTGATTTCAAACTTTGGTTTAACTTTTAAAAAGGCATATTATTTAAAGTAATTTCGAAATAGAATTATTTTCGAAGAATTTTTAAATGTTTATGTCGGTACATTCTTCATTTGTCGCTGGAAATAATTTCGGTGATGGCGGTCGCATCATCGACATTCATTTTCGAGTATCAAAGTGGAGAAACCAATTAGTGACAAAAGCTACACTTCTTTTTTAGAAAATTAAGTTGATTTGAATTTCTAAAGTATGACTTGATTTATAATATATATTATATATATTGGTATATGATTATAGATTTGATTTGATACATATAGTAAATATATATTTGTCTCTAAATGGCTTAAAGTAGATCGGAAATTTAATTCTCAAATTTATGTTAAAGGATGATTCCAATTATAAAACGAAGCCCAAAATTTTAATAAATATTTAAACTTGAAATAATTGAATTAATAAAATTTTACTTGTATAACACTCAATTACTTTGCAATATATAACTCACCTAAATCATTCAGAAGTTAAATATGTAATTGAATAATTTACAATGTAATTGATGTTAAAAGAACTTATAAATAAATTTGAGTGGTTATAATAAATGTTATATACTAAATTCAACAATTATAGAAATGTTAATTAAGATAAATTGGATAATAGGATAATGAACAATTAATGAGATAAATAAAATAAATTTGTTTTGGAAGAAACATTTTTGTATCAAATATTAATAAATTGAAATTAAATCAACTAAATAAAATACCTTGAATTTAAAATCAATTATTGAATATTAATTTGTTTTAAATTGAAGTTTATAAAGTTTTAAATTAATAGTATTATTTTGTTTTCAAATTTATTTTCCTTTCTATTTGTTTCTATGCTCCTACTTCGTTTCATTTCGGGGACAAAAAGTTTGGAGTGGGGGAGAGTGTAACTACCCATAAATTTTAGTGTTTTTATTTATTTAATTAATTGAAATTTTGTGAAATTTTAAATTATGATATTTTGAAATTTTGTGAATTTTGTAATAATAAAATTTTGAAACAGAAATTTTGATATTTGGAATACGTCTACATTTACATAGCAAATAGCAAATTTTCATTTGATAATATGGAAGTTTATTTTGTTGTATAAATTCTATTTTTATTTAAATCATTTAATATAGATGATAATAAAATGTTTTCCGAAATTGAATATTTTTACATAATAAATTTGTAAATATCTTCTGAGTGAAACGTTATGTTTCGTTTCTCCAAATTTGGACTGTTATTGCTCCATCTATCTTATTTTCGACAAATCAGCTGCATTTTCGGTACCGATCATCGAATTTTGATACGATGATCCTACCACTGATTTTTGTATGCCATTTTGATGGTCTCGTCATGCTGATCTCTGCGGTATATTCAATTCTATGTTTTGAAGTTCAGTACACAGCGGAATCCACGAAATGGTTAACTGCAATGGTCCGTTTTATTCCTCAAAGACCATTCGTTATCCAGCGTTTAAAACATAGGGACAGTTGCTTTTATTATTACTTGAATTCAGCTTTTGACTTTTATTATTCCCTGATATTATCGTCCGACCTTTTATTTTCCATTTTTTAGGCCTAACTATTGGTTTATTCGAGAATATACAAAGCACATCTATTTTGTTCCAGAACTTGTTCAACTTCTCCTTTGCCTCTCTTCTTCATCTTGCATGGCTGCCTCCTTTACTACAAAAATATATATAAATCTTTTGATATATGCGAAAACATATATATGCAGCCTGCATGACCGAGATCCGCAGCCTTCCCTCTTGATCTACAAACCCATTCTTCTCAAACCCCAGTCGCGTGACTGCCACTCTATAAACCCGCGTCCATCACCCTCCATAGCCGCAAGTTTCCCCCTCGGTCGAGCTTCTCTTGCCTCCAGCCCAGTCACGTCTATCGCTTCAGCCATCTCACGTCGCAACTTAACTGTTTTATTCTTTTACGTGTAAACGATGGTATGCATGTTATTATAAAAGAAGTACATATATATAGTATATGTATATGTGTTAAATGTTTCATATTTTTCATGAAATGAGGTATATATGTTATGATTAAATATAAAGTTGAGTATTTGAAAGGAAATTTAAAGGTATATAAATCTGCTATGGTGACGTTAGTTTTAATATAGGTTCTAATGTGGCAGTATTTTGTAAAGAGGTATGTGTTTATTATAAATTGTTTTAGATATGTTGATCTCTGGAATAGCTTTAAAATAGTTCAAAATATAAGTATACCTTTGAGTCTACACATATATTAGTATACATAGGTTCATATAGGATTATCTTTGATCGGTGGGTTTGAGTTTATGTTATATATATATATATACAGTAATATATTTATATAACGTTTGTATATATTAGTGTATATATATAAGCTTATAATCTGCAACTTTATATTTTGAGATTTTACAAGACAATAGTGTATATGTTCTGTTACGTATATTATGTCTGTTAATTTGTATATTGATTTTCGAATCATAATACAGTTTATATATATAGTGTGACAACATTATATATTGTTTGAAGCTATTTAATGTATATAGTATACAATTTTTTTGCATATAATAGTTTATATATAAGCCGTGATAACTAATGTTTACAGTAGGTTTACATATATAATCATAGTTTACATATATATATATATATATAAGCTTATATATATTGAATGCAGTTTATGTTACAGTGTATATATTAAAGTGTATATACAAGTTATAATATTGGTTTTAAATCTATACATGTAGATATATAAAGTTATGTTTTGTATTATGCAGTGTAAGTGTATATTAGTTTAAAATATGGTGTATATATGTTTATTATATTTTTTGGATTTTTGAGTATAGTACTATGTCTAACATCTGTAATTTATTTATATTATATGTATATGTATATGTATATATTAATATGTATTTTGTTTTAATTTACATCAAGTTTATTTTATTCTCATTGATTCATAATTACCAGCTCAGCTTTGCTTTAATCGTTGATTTCATGTCCATCGTGCTTTGCTTGTAAATTCGTGCTTGTATCCGTAACCCATTTCATTGTCTATTCTCTCTAGCCTCGAAAGATGAGCAATCACTCACGATTAACATTCTTATATTTATTAAATTTGATTTCAATTGAAATCACAATTGAAATATGTCGTTGTTAGTTATTTACATTGCTATATATATATATGCTACTATCTATATCTGTTCACATATGACATCTGACACCAATTTTTGTTATTTATATTGATGATATATGCCTGTTATGTTATTGTCATATCTGTTATCACTTTGCAAGTTCCCTGTTAGTATAGAATTCCATATGGGTTGAAATGATACATACCCAAACGATCTGTAGAATAGGAGAAAATCATTATGGGTTTAATTGATAAACCCAAGCGATTTTCATTTGGATTGAATTTGGGATTGCGGGTTGAAAAGATATAAACCCGTATATATGTTTAAATTGCGGATTAACATGATATATATCCATATCACTTGACCATAGGATAGAAAATTATATACAAACACTGTTGGTCTATATATATATATATATATTGAAATGATTTCTATGGTTTTGGAAAGAAATATATGGTTTGATAAATATTGATTTCAAGATGTTATATATAAATGCTTTTTATAAAGTTTAAATTCTTGATTTTCAAATTATATGTTTTGAAAATTTTAAAATTATAAATTAGTTTTGGAATTTTAAATTTTAAGAATTTACTTATAATTTTACTGTTTTAAAATATGTATAGTTTAGTTTTATTACAAAATAAGTTTGACAATAAGATTTAATTTAATAAAGTTTGATTTAATTTATATGTGATATATTTAAGTACTTGTTTGAAATTATATTTTCGAATATAGAGTTTATAATAATTTTCAATAAATTAAAGTTTGGAAGATAGATTTTAAATTGATTTGAAATGGTATTTAATTTAGAATTTTATTTAATTAAGTCGATTTGAAACTTATTGAATTTGAGATTTTTAAAGGATATGCTTTTATAACTTGATTTTTTGGTTTAAGTTGATTAAATGAACATTTCAAGTTTAAATAAATTGAAGGAAATATTTTGTGATTTGAAATTTAGGCTTTTTTTAATGATGGTGGATTTATCAACTAAATATTTCAAAACTATATAATAATGAAGTTAAATTAAGATATATATATATATATATGTAATTATCACATTTAGTTTTGAAATTGTGGAATATTTAAAGCTTTAAAATATATCGAAACTGAAATGGTTTATTTAGTTGTTCAAATCTGCATTTGAAAATCGATACAATTTGAAATGGTTTATTGAGGAACTGAATTAAATTGAAACTGATGAATTGAGATTGAATTACAGTTGAATTTTGGAAGTCGAGTTGATTTGAATCGATTTGTGAGATTTGAGGAAAACTATTTTATTATATAAAGTATTTTAAAATTATATTTAAAACTATTTATATTAGTTATTTTTATATAAACTATTTTAATATAAACCATTTTTAATATAACTATTTTAATATATTAGCTATTTTGTTATAAACTATTTTAACTTATAAACATTTTTATATAAACTATTTATTTTATAAACTACATTATTGTATATACTATTATTAATATCTAAATGGTTTAAAGGAAATGTTATGATTTCAAAGTGTTATGATTTTCAAAGTGCTATGATTTCAAATGTTGTGGTTCTAAAGTGTTATAATTTCATGTCTTTTGGTTTCGAAAGTGTTATAACTTTGAAAGTACTATGATTTTGGAAGTGAATATGTTTGAAATGAAAATGATATCGTATTGATTTGGTTTTAAAATGGAAATGATATCATGTTGATTTGGTTTTGAAATGGAGATGATATCGTATTGATTTGGTTTTGAAATGGAGATGATATCGTGTTGATTTGGTTTTGAAATGGAAATGATATCGTATTGATATGGTTTTGAAATGGAAATGATATCGTATTGATATGGTTTTGAAATGGAAATGATATTTTGGTTTTGAATTATAAAATATCTTGAAATCACCACGGTTTTATAATAACATTTGGTTGTTATAGAGACCGGGATCAGATATTGTCATACTCTCTGCCAATACCGAAAACCACTTTAACAATCGTGTACGCAATGGAGATTTGAAAATGAAGTAGGATGGTGGCAACGATCCTATATGAGGTATATATATGGACCCGACTCCCGTGAGTTGGCATAAGATGGCTAAAACAAGAGCAATTGACGGGCCAAGTGAGGTAGCTCGTCCGATCGAACACACTCCATCGTATACCATTCTATTACTTTGTGATTGATTTGGTGCGCACCTTTGATTTGGGAGTGTGGCTGGAGGTGGGCGATTGCTGCGGCTCTGCATTACCACCAACTCGGAAGTGTAATTGGTATATCTACCCTAGCATTTCCTAGTTGTGCCGTGTCAGCTACCCTATACGAGTTTGTTTTGTATCGTACCTATGGAGTGATCTCTGATAGCTCTAGAGTACGGGGTATCATGGTATTGTATAGACTATGGCATTATAAAATGTGTTAAGGGAGATATGGGTAACGCCTTAACGCTATTTTAATAGTTTACTTTACTATAGACATTATTATAATAGCGTATATTACTACATAGTACCTAGTTAACGGATCCTTAGAGGATGGTTATCCCAAACATCCTTTGAGTTACTTGTATTTCAGTTGATATTTCACTTGAGTTGGATTTATTGATATAAGAATGTTAATCCTTACTCGAGTGTTTTTTGTTTTGCTTTACGCTTGGGTCAGACTGATTGTCACAGCATTCGACACTCACCTTTGGAGTTGGAGCTTCACTTAGAGATTCATCTATCTATTCAGCTTTCAGTTATTCAGTTGACTCCGGTGATATATTAAATTTGTATTTGATTATTGTATTGAGACTCCTATGTATTCGAGACTTCTGTTGTGTCTTGTTTAACTTTGATATATATATATATATATATATATATAGTAGCTTCATGAACTACTACTCTTTGCTCTGTTGCTTATTGTTATATTACTCCGTGTCTATGATTCTATAATTATTTTATTTACTATGTATGATGAGTTTTTCCAAATATAAATTAACAATCTGATATTTTGAGCAATTCAAATCTGACTTGTGCGGATGCGAATGGTTGAAAATACCAGGATGTTACACCTATGCCATACCTTAAGTACCCTACAACATAGCCGGAGGGGAAGGTTCATGATGGACGTGTGCACCTAAGGTGACGGGGAGGGTATGGAAGCATGCTACATGACAACATTTAATACATTTTAAAATTAAAGTTAGTTTAATTTATTACTTTATTTATTTTTCCTACAAATTCCTCATATCTCTACACATTCTTCCTTTACACCATCATTCTCATATTCTTTCTATCCTCTTCATGTCTACAAGTTCATCCATGGCTTCCAAGAGAAAATTCCTAAGTAAAATTAGTAAATACACTTATAAAAATAAATCTAAATAGCCTTACTTCATTTTCAAATATCATCCTCTACCAAAATAAGCTCCTACACCCCCAAACCACCATGGTCGGGACCTATGTATACCCAAGGCCAAACCATGTTTGCTTTTTCGATGTCCAAAAGTTGATTTTTTACAAGGAGAAGCTAGGTCCATTAGTCGATTGGAGAAATTGATAGCTTTGGTTTAAAGTTGTACTTAGTTTGGTGAGTAAAGTTCGTGTTTTTAAAACTCAAGTTACTAACTTCTTAAAGTCTAAAATTTATGAGTTAAAATGTTGGTTAAGTATGTGATAATGTTAAATGTTGTGTGTATATGCATATATGTTGATTTGGAGTTGATGGCTTATGTCGAAGTTTGAGTTGGCGATAAAGATTATACCTAGAATATTGGAAAAGGTTGGTTAGTATTCGTGAAGTAATATTTTTTCTTATGATTGTGCTATAATGTTATGATGTGACATTGTGTTGAAACGTTGTATCTGTTATATGTGAGTTTATGACACAAAGGTAGCGATTCGCTCACTAAAGGGATGAAAATATTCGTTTTTTGTCGGAAGTTTGATTTTTGTTTCAAAATGAAATGTTTTTAAGTTTAAATCTTTAATTTTGGTTTCAAACATTTATTTTCATGTTTTAAAATTTAGAAAATCAAAATTTCAAGTTTTGAAAATTACGGGTCTGTATAGCGATAGTCATTATACACGTGGTTTGAAAAATCTAACTATTTTTCTAATCTAGACTTGTTTTAACTTAAAATCTTTTTAGAAAATGTTATCTAACTTTTATATAATAATTAAAGAATAATTATTTAATTATTTATTTATCTAACGATTATTTAATTGATTAATTTATTGAAAAAGGTAATTAGTACTTAATCATTTATTAATAATGATTTTTCAAACTTAAATGTTAATCAATAAGATAATCATAATTTGTTACTTAATTAAAGTTAATTATTATTTGACTATTAATTAAGGATTAAGTGAATATTATTTAATTATTTATTTAAGATAATCATTAGTTAACTATTATTTAAAAAAAGGATTTTATATAATTAATCTTAGATTAAAGTTAATAATGTTTTAATAAGGTTAAATTAAGGTTTAATACTTTTAATTAGAGTTTAATTACTATTTAACAAGGATTCGATTCTCATTTATAGGGGTTTTAATTTATTTTAAAATTGCTTCGAGTTTAATTATCAGTTTTGTTAGAAACCATTTTCTTTTCAAATTTGTTTTAAATCAAGGATTTCTATGTCACTTACCACTAAATAACCCCATATGCTTAGGAAAACTAAATGACATCTATTAGCAGAACAAAACACCATTCTGCTATTGCAATTAACTTGGACGTTTACTTAAGTTGACTGAAGGTTATGTGTTGATCCCTTATATATCTATTGTTATTTGATGCCAGTTAAACTGGGTAAGTAAAACCAAATTAAAAGCACCAGTATGGTCATTAAGCCTCTGTTTGATTTTATAAGGGTAAATATTTCATTTTATATTGAAATGGTTTCAAAATTAGTGCATTTGAACAAGATATTTAAAGAATTATTTGATAAATGTTTTTACTAAAGATGTTTTTATCTAATGGGAATGGTTTTCCAAGTTATAAGAAGAAGTTTTTATGAAGATTTTTATAAAGGATTTTGGAAATTTGTAAAGTGCTTTGGGTAAATGGATTTGATTTTTAAGCAAAGAAGACTTCATAAATAAGGGATATCTATAAAATGGATTGCTTATTAAAGGAGACTAATTTGATTAAGGTTATTTAGGAAGTTGTTTAAAAATGAAAGGTTTATAAAGAAATTTTATAAATTATTTGGTGGTATTTATAAATGAATTTTTAGAAACCGATTTGGATATTCGTAAAGGGATTTTACAAAAAGGTTCGGATATTTTTAAGAAATTAGTATGAAAAGTTGGATATTTATAGATGCAATTTATATATATGATTTTGAATATTTATAAAAGATTTTATAAATGAATTTGGAATTTTGAAAAGTATTCTGAAATGAATATGGATTTCAAATGAAAGAGATTTCATGAATGAAATAGATTAGATTAAAAAGGATATACCGAAAGAAATTAAGAAAAAATTATTTTTTGAGATTTGGGTTTCTTTAAACTAACCTTTTAAAAAACTGGTGGTATGTAACATCCGTTCCACACTTAACACTGAGTGAATAGTGTCTAGGGTTGTCCTTACCTCCAATTTAAACAACATTTGTTCAATTCTTTGTAACATGATTAAGAAGTAAGAAATTATTCAAAAATATCTTTTGTAGATACTTATGTTAGAGAGATAAGTATACTAATGTTTTAGACAACCATTTTGAGAGGAGATTTATTAAATAAAGATTTAATTTAAGGCTTAATGGTTGCTATGGATAAATAAATTTCAAATGGAATTAGTTGTTGTTTGTTTATATGATAGTCAAATAACCGACTATCAAATATGGACCAAAAAATAACTTTGGAAATATTTAGAAGAAACGCGTTGGTTATATGGCACAATCATCTCCAGTGACGCTGTACTGTAAGTATAAATCTCGTTTCATTCTCATAGGACAAATGATAAGGAAATTCATCCACTAATGGTTAGGAGGTGAACTTTGCTCTTATCTTTGAATGTTTATTTTCTGAGGAACTGGGGTTGAGTTTACCGAAAAGAATCAGATGTTGTTTCGAAGAGACCGAGATCGGATATTATTATCGTACCTTTTGGCAAGGCCGTGATACCAATGACTTGGCCGGAAACCAAAGACAATTCGGCTTTTGGAGATTGGTTATATATAGGTTCACTATGGATACTGGTGAATTTTGTCCGAGTTCGGATCGAGCTACAATTGACATAATATGACAAGCAAAACTATGAAAGGCAATATTCCAAATTTCAGGTCAATCAGAGTTCGTATGCTCAAGATATGGACCGATCAAAATCAATGAAGGAGGTGTCAGTTCGTATCCATCAAGTGCCACTCCTCTTCGTATCCATCAAATACCCTCCCTTCGTATCCATCAACAAATGTTTATTTCGTATTGATCTTCCTCCATCCATCTCGTATCGGTCTCCCGCCATCGATACGAAGAGCAACAACCATTGATCGTTACGAAGAAAGCAATATGAAGCATTGATACGAAGGCGGCCTCTAACCATCGATACGAAGTAGCACGCAAGAATCGATACGAACAGAGCCTTGCATGATCGATACGAAGGGATCGATATGCACTTTTCAGCCTACTGCAAAATCAATCTTGGATCAATCATAACTCAAAATCTACAAGTATAGATGCTACCAAATTTTCATATGAGCATTCATACAACCTCTACTTGGTCTCTGATCGATCTCGGCTCAAATGGAGCCGTTTTTGATCGATACGAAATTCATATGTATCGATCAAGGATTATTCCCAACCCACCTCGGATCGATCTAGTAGGCCCTCCCATGTGAGAGAAGGAGTCTTCCAAGATTTGAGATAGATATTTTCAGCTTACACTTATAAATAGCAGCCATTCGCCTCCAGAAAAGGGACTTTTTGGACTCAGCTACGCCGATACTCTGCCGGAAACTCCATTGTATCTCGAGTTTTTGAGTGTGTACAACTATAATCAGTTGTAACCAGCGAGAATCATCAATAAAACGACAAACTTTCTATAGTGGACATAGGCTACAATGCCGAACCACTCTAAATCTCTGTGTTCTTATACTTCTATTTATCTATTTTTTGTGTATTTGTTATATTAATCTCATTTTTCATTTACACTATTCACTTTGTTCTCGTCAAAAATGCCCCAAAAGTGTTGTGCCGAATTTTGGTACAAACATATATGTTATTCAAAAACCACTTTGATCCAACTTAAGCGTTTCGAAGTGAAGACATCTTGAAGATGATGGAATTAAAGATAGAGCTCACTTGAAGTGCAAGGGCTGCTTGCTACTAATCCTGAGGGTGATTCCATAATGGATGTAGAAGTAGTGCCTTCGGCTTGTCCATCTCCTAGACAACTTGTATGGATGAATGCTAGAATTGAATTGTTGCCTGAAAGGCAGTGTTAGCATTCCAAGTGGGAAGTGCTATATAAAATGGTGAAACATAGTCTCAACCAACAATCATAAAATGACACAAATCGGGCATGCATCAGGGCCACGTAGGTCGTCCCATCAGTGTACAATCATTCAAAATCTAGATCGATTACTATCCACTTACGTATTCTTTGGGACCCAAAAGCGGGTGATCATTTTTGGTACTACTAGTCAAGTGGTAGGCCATTCATATATGGTAGGGGAACAGGATGTTCTTGTCAGACCCCAGTATATTTTATCTAGAGATGTACCATTGAAAGGTAGTTCCTTACCTTGTCATAGTATGGAATTCATTCTCTAATATGTGCCTTTACAGTTTTGATTGTTGAATCTAGTATGTTGGAAATTAATTAATGTAATAATTTCGGCTATGATTAGTAAATATTTGTACTCTAGACATTAATATAATATCAAGGATTTTCGATAAAAAATCTTTTGGTTATCATAAGGTAAAAAACCGCCTGTGTTATGTGTGGCATGGTGTTAGGAGATGCCTTTGATTTGTTTTAATAAAGTTAAAGACTTATGATTTACCCACACAAGACCCATGTCTGGCCTGGAGTTTATTTTTTCCTTTACCTAAACTCTTGGGTGCTCAAATTTGAATGGGCAGCCAGGTAGTTTAGGTTTTTGCGCATATTCATTTTAGTGGAGCTTGGAATGGGTGGCTCCACTCGACCCTAGCCACAGCGTAGGGCAACAACTTAGTGAATTCAAAGCTCAACTTAATGAAGGAACATTCCATCCACGCTCCTGATCGTTCCGTATCTTCATAGGAATAGGGGATTACAACAGCAGATGCTGAATTGCAATCAAGGAATGGACAAGGAATTACTACTCAAACAGCGCTCCTAGAGGCCGGAGAACCAAGCCAATACACCAACAACTAGAGGTGGTTAATACATCATGCTTCCAAGGTGGATTGCAAATTTACCCAATTAGCCAACTTTCAAATGCCTGAATTGACAACTATGTTACGATGGCTACCCATCTACTCTACCAACTCAAAGAATAGCTAGTCACCAATGAACCATCTTCAAATACCCGCATTTTGATCATGCTGTCTCCATATGACTAGAAGCATGGCATACAATCTCTAGAGGACTTCTTACTACCCTATATGGGTCTCCTGCCTAGATGAGAGTTTGGGGCAATCACCAATCTATTAGCCCATGTTAACCAACTCACCATCCAATCAGTGCTACCAACCACTTAAACGTGGGACAATCATGCATACATCATTAACCTGTATTACAAGACCCCATAGCCATAAAATGGACCTCATAATGTTGATTGAAGTATCTTTCCCAATCGATACCTATTCATTGAAACCATGCTACATGCAAAATTTCCAGTGAAAATTCAACATGCTGACTATATCAATGTACTATGGAAATACAACCCCCGGAACTACCTCAAGAAGTGAGAATTGCGCATGGATTCCACCAAGAGTGTGACTGCCATCAAATGCCGATGTCTTCCCCCATTCCTCAAAGAAGACTGTTAATCTTGGTTAGACATACTAGTTCTACTTCTCATATTGTTGAAGGGAATAAAGAAGCTACCAGCTAATGAATTGATCGAAATCCACAGTCATTTGCTACAACAGCTTATTTCCTGACATTGATATGAGAACTGGTGTATAGCCACCAACAACTACACCAACATGTCCAAGCCAATATTGAGTTGATGAACCGGATGAAGGATCAACATAGCGAGATAAGGAGGGAACCTGCTTCATACTATAGATCGAAAAACTCTACTTCTTTAGATGGCTAATGTAGATGCCAGTACCATAAGGCTACTACAGAAAGGATAGCTCCGACAATATATGCAAGCCCCACAAAGCGAAGGGCAAGGAACCCTAACCCCTATCGATCAAGAACTTTGATAAAATTAAACCACTTGCATTAGATTCCAACTGAGAAGGGCTGCACCGAAGTGCAATAGCAAGCATACGATGTTGCTTCACTTATAAATGAGATTTAATCTGATCTCTTTTCAATTATTTCAATTTCAATTTCATTTATGTTGCGAAATATGACCGTCTTGAATTAAACTACTTGCAAATGGTGCAGTAACGAGTACTCAAGGTTGGGTGCCAAAACAACCTCCGTGAATTATGATCAAGTTATTGAGGTATCATCAGTACGAGCATGATTCAACCACTTATTGGCTATTATATTACCCTGAGCGGGGGAAGGCATCAAAGCGGAGGAGATTGACAATGTTAAGACTGTAGTACAAAGTGGATGCAACCGACCATCCACTCATCCGCTTATGCAATTTAATTGGAGATCTGAGAAAGAGTAGGAGTGATATGCCCCAATAATGCACTCTCCATCTCATACTTGAAGCTCGCCAAAATACTTAGGCTTCTTCTAATGCCCAGTAAAATTGGAATCACACCAAGGGTGGATGTAACGTGACCGCCCATGCATCCAATCCTACATTAGGCACTTGGGGTAATTTTAGAACATATGTTTAAAGTGGATATGATTTGACCATTCACTCTCGAGCTTGCGTCTGTGATTCGGTAAAACCAATCATACCTTGAACTCATTTCACCAGGGCCCAAGCCTCAATTTAAAGTCATCAACGACTGACTGCCTACTCCCTAACCATCATGAGCCATCATTTGAACTCTCCTCCTCAACTCGACCAAAAGAGCACAAAGCATAAAGTGGACGCGACTCGACTGTTTGCTCTCTAACTCTTGCCCCCGACTTAAGGGAAAATACACAACTCATAGTGGATGTAGTTCGACCATCCCTTCCTCTGCTTGAGCTCAAAGCTTGCCATAACACTAATCTTACTCCTTAGGTTTAGCACAAGCGGAATCCAAATGAACATGGACCGATTCAATTGTCCATCAACTAAATTTCATCCTTCGTTGGGGCGAGACAAGTAGAAAGTGATCGAGATCCGATCAATTACTCGCTAAGTGAAACCCGAGCTCTGGGGCCGGCATACTTAAATCAAAAAGGATTGAAACACGACAATCCTCTAACAAACTCCAGTTCCCAGAGTGCAAGCTGGAGTAGAAATTCCAAATCCAATCTCGAGGAGGATAGAATTGTCCATCTACGACTTCGCTTGCAAAATCAAGGTGGTTGTGATCCGACCATCCACAACCTTGATCGACCTCTTGTTCCTAGAGTGCGAACAAGATCCAAATGACCAAACATATGTGACCGACCATCTGTCGGCCAACTCTAGATTCCTAGAGCATGAATTTGAGTATAAACATAATCGGGTGTGACTAACCACCTACCGACTAATTTTGGTCCCGAGGACGCAGACTGGAGCATTAATGCTAAATGGGTGTGACCGACCACCCATCAACCAACTCTAGTTTCCTAGAGTGTGAACTAGAGTATATACATTAACTAACTCTGTTCTCAAGATCACGGGCCAGAGTATAAACACCAAATGGGTGTGACTGACCATCTATCATCCAACTCTAGATCCCAGAGTGTGAACTGGAGTATAAACATTAAAACAGGTGCGACCGACCACTTGTAAAACAACTTAAGTACCCGGAGTGCGGACATAATCCTAAAATGCTAAATGAGTGCGACTGTCCACCCACCAACTAACTCTGGCTTCGAGAGCATTGATTGAAGTGTAAACACCAACTGGGTGTGACTGACCACCTATCAACTAATTCTAGTCCTAAGAGCGCAGTATGGAGTATAAACACCAACTGTGTGTGACTGGCCACCCATCAACCAATTCCAGTCCTCAAAGCTTGGACTGGAATATATGTACCAGAAGTAATGCAATTCTACCATCCATCTGTCGACTCTGATTCCTCAGCAAGTTCAATAGTATAAAAAGTGGATGTGGTTTGACCGTCCACTTTCCAACTCTTCCCTTGACTTAGGGGCACACTTATCACACAAAATCGGATGTGATCCAACCATCCAGCACTAAGCAAGTACAACACAACCGTCCGTGCAACAACTCCTGTCCTCGACATAGGACCAATAGCATAAATTTATAGGGATGCACTCCAACCCTACAAGGCAAAATTTCTTCCTTGATTCGACGGGGAGACGCAGATTCGCAAAACAACCCTAGCTGGATGTCCTATTTTAAAGATATGACTACCATCCAATTGCAAATGAACCTGACATGACCGTTCATCCGCTAACTCTAGCCTTTGATCCGACGGGTTATGCGTGCAACATGGACGAATGTGACCCAACTGCTCGCCAATCGATTCCTTCCTAAAGTTCAGTGGGAGAAACATCAGATTAAATTTTTGTAATGTGACCGACCATACTTCGAATTTTGCCTTTGACTGGGGGTATAGGAATTAGTCAAGGAAAATGTTGTCTAACCAGTTTCTACAAAAACTCTTGTCCCTAGAGTGTGGACAAGATTATAAACATAAAATAGGTGTGATTAATGACCCTTCAATCGACTCCGATTCTTAAACTGCGGCTATAAGCATAGACAAACGAATGAACATGATTCGACCATTCATTCACCAGCTCTGACCTAAACTCGACATGAGTAGTATAAACTCATTATAGGTGCAATTAGACCATCCGCAAACTAACTTTGCTAACCAAAGAATAGGGACCAAGGTACAAACGACTGAAAGAAGACAAAGGTGACTCGCTACATCTCCAGCTTAACGTCCTTTACAACTTAAGGAAACAACTACAAGGAGGCCTTAATGCCAACCAATCAAAATGACGTCCGAACCAGTTATATCGTATCGCCAGATCGACGGGCAATATCGATCTGGACCTTTCATACCATACCATTGAACGACATGCAATGCGATCCCTGCTTATTATATTGTGCTGCTGAATCGACGGTCAATATCGATCATCATCGACTATAAATCAATGTGATCCGGCCATCCATTGGATACCTTTGACCACCAGAGAATGGATAGAAGAATAAACCATGAAAAAGTGTAACTTGACCATTCATCCTCCATCACCTTCCCTCGATCCATCCGAAAAAGCATGAAACCTGATGGGCATGACCTGAATGCACTTGGGCTGACTTTATCCCTAGTTCTGATTTGCGAATGTAAACCGAAATGGATGTGGTTAAGCGCCCAACTCCAAAAGAATGTAATGCAACCATTCATTCTTTGAATATTACCATGATCCGACTAAAAGAGAAATTCAAAACAAGTGCAACCTAAATATCTGTACACCAATTCTTGCCCTGGATTCGACAAGGGAAGCATCAATCCTGCATTGGATCTGATTGGACGATTCACTCTTTGGTTTCTACCCAGTGTACGATGACTTAAGCAGTGAAGTAAATGTCATTGACCATCCATAATTTAGCTCATGTCTGAATTTTAGCGAACCAACGAAGTATTCCACCTGGAGGAAAGAACTGGACATAATGCAGGATAGGCACGACTTAGCCTTCCATCGATTAACTCGATCACATGGTTCAATGGGATAGAATACAAAATTGATGCAGACATGATCTACCTTGCCACTTATTGAGATATTTATAGACTTGGGGAATGCACGAGAAATAAGATGAATGTGATTTGGTATTTCAGCAAACAACTCCGGCTCTTATAGCTTGGATTACAGTATAAACACAATAGGGGCTAGACTCTAGCATTCACACAATACATCCACTAACCCATGATAGGGGGCACGAGTGTGATCATCCAAGAGGTGGATACGAGTACTTGATCCTATGACTTGTGCTTGGTATTTATAGCAACTATAGGTTATGACCGAAATAATGCTTGGAGATAGAATCATCGGATCGATGCCCGGACTTATGGGCAACTGATCTTCATTCCGACCCTTACAACGAGAAATGGATCGCGAGTACACTGAATGGAAAGTGAATTACTCAAAAAGACAAGTAGATTCAAACTCATAGCTGGAGCCAACTATGTAGTAGCATGCGATACAAGGCTATACTCTACAAAGCCTTTGACTCCACGTGCCTGTAAGGCTGATCATTAACCAGTACAAATAAGAACATAAAGTTCCTACAACCCATTACAAGTACTAAAGATTATATCACAACTCAGCGCAATGATGATGAATGAGTTAACTGCTTTGCTCCAGGTGAATTTGATGTGTCCGCTTGGACTCATTCTCGTGTATATATGTGGACTCTCGCTAACCATTAAGAACCTTACATTAAATGTCGACCCGAGGCTTGTCTCTATGAATAAAAAAACATGTCGTGGATCCAGAGAGATTTGTTGCACTTAATGAGGAGGCAAATCTACTCTAAACCAAAATGGGTTTATCTACGATGCTCTCTACCCAAAATGAGTATCTGACCCTTTACTTATGAGAGAAATAAACAGAGAGTGGTGGACGTATGTCGACTACTCAGACTTGCACGAGGCATGACAAAGCACAACCTTCCTCTTCTAAGAATCAACCAACTGGTGGACTCGGCCATCGGATATGAATTACTCACTTCCATGGATATAAAACTCTAGATACAACAAGAAACTGAAGCATGTCCCAGACCAACAATACAACAGTTTCGTTGCTGACCTGGGTCTATAGTGCTATGTTGCAATCCCTTGATTCAAACTTAAGGACACTGGTGCTACATACCAATAGATGATTAACAGATCGTTCAAAAAATCAGGTCAACCATTCGATGAAAGACACGTGGTTAATATGCTCATGAGACCACGATTATCAAACAACCACATCGATGACATTGCAAAGATATTCGGTGCTATCCAAAAAATGCAGAATGAAACTAGATCCTTTGAAATGCTCTTCCAGCATTGCATCTGAAAAATTCTTGGGTTTCTTCATTAATTATCGTGGAATTGAGGCTAATTTCTAGAAAATTCTGGCAATTAGAGACAGTTATGTACCGAGGACAACCAAGCAGGTACAGAGCCTATGTCGAAAGATCACCATCCTAAGCTGATTCAACTTCAGGGCCATCTACAAGTGTATTCTCTTCTTCAACCTGACCAAGAGAAGGAGGTGAACTTTTGAATGAGCTAACAACTACATTAATGCAATTCCAGCTCTGATAGATCGCTTAGAGAGACCTCCCATTTTACCCAAGCTATTGGATTGCGAAGATTTATGCATCAATTGGGTCATGTCAACACTTGCCATAAGCATCACAATGCTATGTGAAGAGAAACGAATCCAAAAACTAGTATATGACGAAAGCTGGCTATTGACAAGCTCACCCCATTAACATCTATATCGACTAGTCGTTACGATAGGTCAAATAGCAACCTTAGATGTTTGGATAGTTACTCAAATGGAGTATTGGGCAAAGCCAATTTGATATCACTTATCTCCCTCGGAGAGCTATCCATGGCCAAGCATTAACGTACTTCGTATTTAAATTCACTGCATCAGATAATTGTCTGAACAACAGTGGAGAACCATCCTAGCAATGGAGAACATACACAGATGGAACTTCCAACAATCGGCTTTCTAATTCGAAGTTGCGTTAAAGACTCTTGAGGAACGATCGTCTGCGATGCCCTAAAACTCGACTTCCTTGCAACAAATTATGAAGCAAAGTATGAAGCCTTGATCACCACGCTCAAACTTTCAAGAAAATTAGGAGTGGAAACTTTACATATCTTATGTGATTACTGGTTAGTAGCATGCCAAGTTAGGGAAGATTATCTGACTAGGGGATAACGTCTTGCGCCATATCTCAGCCAGGTCCAAGAGCTACTAGCCGACTTTGAGTGTTACACTATTACATACATCCTAGGAGAACAAAATAAAAAAGCCAAGTCACTGGCCAAGCTAGCCAGTTCTTGGGATGCACGATAAGTAGGCTTTGTCTCGGTTGAAATACTTATTATTCTAAGCATTGATAGATGAAGATCAACTGGATCTTAGAGACGGAGCTAAAAAAGGAACCATGGATGACTCCTATCAAAGGTTATCTACAACAAGGAATCCTACTTGAACAGAGGAACGAGAAATGGCATATCCTCCGTGAAGCTGTTCCATGAGTTAACACTTGTAAATTTCGTATCCATCAATACGAAGCACACCTTATGTAAGTCCATCTCGTATCGATAACCATCGATATGAAGTCTACCTTAATGCATGCAAGATCAATCCAGAAAATGATTGATACAAATAAAGGGATCAAAACAACCAATGATCATTGTTGCCACTCAGGTTTCACATCAATCCAGGAGAGGATCAAATCAAAACTCAATACAAACAAGAGCAAAGGAACTTAACAACGACCCATGAACATGCAAACATGAATGGGAGTTAGGTTAACATACATGCATGTATGACAAACTAATTAATTTTCGAAGTTAATAGGAGTTGAATGCTTACCTGGTGACAACCAGAACGACGAACAATAAATCGCTTGCACTCAACCTTCAGTTATAGCAAAACACTGCATGATCATTAGCAGTCTACAATTCAGCAGTTATATATTATTGGAAATCAACTTTACATCTCTTGATGAAAGAACGACGACTATTCAGAAAATCAGATACAACCTTTTAAAAATAAAGAATAAAGCTTTTCAAAGCACGTCATGTTCACACAATACGTACTTTGGGGGGCAAATGTTATCCTGTCTTTTGGCAAGGCCATGATAACAAAGATTTGGCAGGAAACGAAATACAACTCGGCTTGGAGATCGGTTATACACAGGTTCACTATGGATACTGGCAAATTTTGTCCGAGTCCGGATTGAGCTACAATAGACAAGATACGACAAGCGAAGCTATGAAAGCCAATGTTCTAATTTTTAGGTCAATCAGAGTTCATATGCTCAAGATATGGATTGATCAAAATCAATAAAGGAGGTGCCAGTTCGTGTCCTTCAAGTGCCACTCCTCTTTGTATCCATCAAACACCCTCCCTTCGTATCCATCAAAAATGTCCATTTCATATCGATCTCCCTCCATCCATCTTGTATCGATCTCCCACCATCGGTACGAAGAGCAACAACCACTGATCGATACGAATAAAGCAACATGAAGCATCGATACAAAGGCGGCTTCCAACCATCGATACGAAGTAGCATGCAAGCATCGATACGAATAAAGCCTTGCATGATCAATATGGAGGGATCAATATGCACTATTCAGCCTATTGCAAGATTAACCTTGGATCTATCATAACTCAAAATCTACAAGTCCAAATGCCTTCACAGGACCTTGCATACCACCTCTAATTGGTCTCTAATCGATCTCGACCCAACTGGAGCCGCTTTGGATCGATACGAAATTCATATATGTCGATTAGGGATCGATCCTAATCCACCTCGGATCGATCTGTTGGGCCCTCCCACGTGACAGAAGGAGTCTTTCAAGATTTGAGCCAGATATTTTCAGACTACATCTATAAATAACGACCATATGCCCGCAGAAAAGGGACTTTTGGACTCAACTACGTCGATATTCTACCGAAAACACCATTGTATCTCAAGTGTTTGAGAGTGTACTGTTGTAATCAGTTGTAACCAGCAAGAATCATCAATAAAACAACAAAATTTCTATAGTGGACGTAGGCCACAATTCCAAACCATTCTAAATCTCTGTGTTCTTATACTTTTGTTTGTTTGTTTTTGTATGTTTATTAGATTAACCTCATTTTCATTTATATTTTTCACTTTGATATCTTCAAACACGCCCAAAGAGTGTTGTGCCCAATTTTCATACAAACAGATATGTTATTCGTAAACCACTCTGATCCAACTCAAGTCTTTTGACGTAAAGACATCTTGAAGATGATGGAATTGAAGGCAGAGCTCATTTGAAGTGCAAGGGCCGCTTGCTACTAATCCTGTAGGTGATTTCAAAATGGATGTAGTAGAAGTAGTGCCTTTGGCTCATCCATCTCCTAGACAACTTGCATGGATGAATGCTAGCATTGGATTATTGCCTAAAAGGCAGTGTTAGAATTTCAAGTGGGAAGTGCTATATAAAAAGGTAAAACATAGTCTCAAGCCTCATTAACCGTAAAATGATATAAATCGGGGTTGCAGCAAGGCCATGTAGGTCGTCACATCAGTGTATGGTTATTTAAAATATAGGTAGATTACTATCTACTCAAGTATGCTTTGGGACCCAAAAGTGGGTGATCTTATTTGGTACTACTAGTCAAGTGGTATGCCTGTCCTATGTGGTAGGGGAATAAGATGTTCTTGTAAGACCCCAGTACATTTTATCTAGAGACATACCATCAAAAGTTTGTTCCTTACCTTGTCATAGTATGGAATTCATTCTCTAATACTTTCCTTTACAGTTTTGATTGTTGAACCTAGTATGTTGGAATTTAATTAATGTAACAATTTAGGCTATGATTAATAAGTATTTGTACTCTGGACATTAATATAATATTAAGGATTTTCGATAGAAACTCTTTTGGTTATTGTATGGTAAAAACTCGTCTGTGTTATGTGCGGCGTGATTTTAAGAGATGCCTTTAATTTAAAGTTTTTTTATAAGTTAAAGACTTATGATTTACTCACACCAGACCCATGTCTGACTCGAAGTTAGTTTTTCCCTTTAGCAAAACTCTTGGGTGCTCAAATTTGAATGGGCAGCCTAGTAGTTCAGGTTTTTGAGCAGATTCATTTTAGAGGAGCTTGGAGGAGGTGGATTCATTGATAGCTAGTTATTTTACTTATTTACAATGTATTATATGAATATTATATCAGTAGTAGGGCCAGACTGTTGCAACTTACCTTGGGTAGAATTTTCACTAGTATGACTTTGATGTAATATTTTTGAAATGATTTTGTAATAC
Source organism: Allium cepa (assembly GCA_030765085.1). NCBI lineage: Eukaryota > Viridiplantae > Streptophyta > Magnoliopsida > Asparagales > Amaryllidaceae > Allium > Allium cepa. Next base: position 851,897,050 of record CM060938.1, read on the forward strand.
ATTTTATTGAGCAATATATATTGTTCTGTTGCATTGTGAGATTCTCTACTGTTTAGTTTCTTATCTTCTATCTTTCTTTCTCTCAACCCTATTGACCTGTCTTCTGGATGACTAAATGATCGACGTATGAATATTGAGGATGTATTAAGTGTCGTCTTTGGTAGTAAGAAAGGTAGTTCGTTGCACATCGACTTCTTAGAATTAGAATAGTATATCATACAAGTAATAGTCATAGATCATAGTGGAACAATAAATTTTTCTACATATACAAAACTGGGAGCCTATCAAATATAACATTAGACTCAAATAATATACATTCTATACAAATCTCTAACTCAATACATATACATCTCACTATACATACACAAACCCTAAGTGAGATAAAGTAAAGAGTTAAATGGTCTATCTCTCTTCTAACCCAACCGTCCAAAAGTCTACCTATCCTGTAACCCATAAAGTCTTGGCCTGACCCAAGCATTAAAATAAAACCTAGGTCAGACTATCTCTAAATATCAAGAGTGAGAATAAGATATAACATGTTACATAATTAATTTAACTCATAATTTACTTCAAGGCATACGCACACAAACGTATATAATTGGTCACAAACACACATTAGTCATTAACACAAACTTATAGAATAAATCACAACATTCCTAACACATGTAACCAACTCCATACCATGGCAAGCAGAAACCATGCCACACACCAAAAGAGAATACAATTATAAAGTGTAAAATAGTTTCCAATAAGCAATCACAAGAATTTAACCCAAGTATCTCATACTACTAAGTGAAATTCAAGTATTCGCCAATGTGTTAGTAAATTCCACTCAAGAGTTCTATTTAATGAGTTGTACCATATTTGATGAAGCATTACTCAAGAGCATTTAAACCAATTGGAAACACTAAATCGATTATTAGCACTCCCCATTTTTTAGAACTAAGGCTCTCAAACATTTTCCTCTTTTGATTTTAAAGTTAAGAAACAAACATTATAATTTTCCAATAATTCGTTTATTGATTAACTTTATAAAAATATTCACTAGTTGTTAAAATCTTCCATGAATCCGAGTTGTTCGAAAGTTTCACTTATATACACCAAGCTGTCCTAAATTTTCGTATAGTTATATTACTCCCAAACCATATTGCAAGCCATGTATATATTCAAGCAGTTATTTAATTTATAAAACTATATTATTTCTATTTCAAACTAATTTTGATATATATATATAACTCTATTTTATTTTAAAAATAAATGAAGTTAATATTACCCAAAACCATATTTTCAAATCCATGTATATTAAACCATCTATTTAACGAAACTAAATTACTTATATTCCAAATCCATAAACAGTTTTAGTAACACTACTTAATACAGTAAATTGTCATTTAAAATCATTTATAAAGAGAATAGGATTAATTACAAAACCAGTTTAAATCTACAGTTTATAATAAACTTCATCTATAAAATTTATTGTTTTAAATTTTTATATAATAAGCAATAAACTCCAAAACTTTAACCGCAATGAGAATTACCAAGAAAATAAATCAAACTCCAAAAATCAGCAAACAAAACACTCGAAAATCCATGAACAAGTCATAACAAACTCGACTTCAAACGAAGGGTCGAAGAGGGGCTCATGGTCACTTGGAAGTCACATTCTAGGTGACGACCTGTGCATCGGTCTGGACGAATAGTCCACCGGTTGTGAGCCTGGAATGTGAGTTCCAGATGTCGTTTCTTTCTCCGATGAACTTCATAAATTTCTAGCATGACTCTAGTTTATCCCGACAATTGATATCTATCATACAACCTCAGAAACTAACATGCATTCATGTAGGCAGCTATAATCAATAACGAATGAGATCGAAGACTAGGGTTTCAGAAGTTTTAGAAATTGAACCAAATAAACATGAACACTACAACCTATATTCATCCAATTCAATCCAAACAGCAGCCAATAATCACGTACACATAAATTTGGACATAGTTGGTGAGGTAAACTAACCTTTTTAACTTTCTATAGATTGCTAGATGCTCAATTAAGCTTTGTTAAACCCCATAGCTTCACAAAAGTCACTTGAAAACAGAAGAACAAATATAAATTAGCAAGCAATTTAATCAAAAATGAGATCAAAATCATTCTTTTATGGATTTAAAAGGTGGAGATAAGGTTTAGAACACTTACTCTTTTAGAATTAACCAGAAGCCATATGGTTTGCAATTGAATTTGATGATAATGGAGATAGGGTTTTGAAAAAGAAATTTTAGTTTTCTCTTTAGTTGTCTGCTTTGACCTAAAATGAACACACCAACTTTTGTTAAAGAGGGCTCTCCTTTAACTAAATAGGCTTTGGTTAAGAACAAAATCCATTAAGAAAAAGTGTTACTAATTCTCTAAGAGAAGTGTTGCTACTTTTATATTTTGTTTTCTCATTTAGACCATATTCATTAATAATAAACAATTTTTTATAAAATATGAATTGATTTCTAGATTTTACCAAAACCAATAACAAGTTAAAATTCTCATTATCTTTTAATAAGAATAAATTATTAATTATAATTACTCAAATTAATAAAAATCTCAATATTAACATTTATCCTAAATGCCAGATACAAATAATTGATTTAACAATATTTCAAACATAAATTGTATTCCTCTTTAATAAATGAAACTCATTTCTTAAATTACTCGAATCAATTATTCTCAAAAACTAGATTTAATTCCACAATTAAATTTCAAAAATCCCAAATCTAAATTAATCTCCATAATTAAACTTAATTAATTAGGTAACTAACAACTGTGTTATCATAGACTCCCCCTTAATGATATTGCGTCCGTAATTTTCTTAACAATAGAAAATTGTAAATTAAATTTTCAAATTTTACTCGAAAAATAAAACATTAAAATTATTTTTATTTTTCACTAATTTTTCTCTAGCAAAATCTTATTACATAAATAACCTCAAAAAGCTTAAAATCTTGACTTTACTAAAGCAAAGTTAAAATAACAGAAAACCATTTTAAATCCAATTCTTTGAATTTTCATTTTTAGACCACTAAAACTTTTAAACTCATATATATGCTAGTGAATATATTTTCCCTTTAAATTTATTTCCTAAAATATTCAAATTTCACAAATAATGACATTAAATTTCAAATTATTTATCTAATACTAAATTTAAACTGTAGTTAATAGTTTCTTTCTAAATAACCATATAACTCAAAATAGTTCCTTTCCAAATATTATTTATATCCTAATACATAATTTTAATATTTATCACACTTGTGCATACTAATATACATACATTTCCACAAAATATCCCTTTTAATTCCAAAATTTATTTTTCACAATTTCTTACTTATCAACTTTTATTAATTAAGATTCACATATAACAATTTACTTTCATTCAACTTTAATATATTCCAATTACAAAATTTAAAACATTTTTCATAATCTTATCTAATAATATTAAGCATTTTAGCGATTCTTTTCATTACTTGGCTGCAATGTTGATTACATAGAATATCAACATTACCTCGCCATGCTCTCCACTTCACACAATTTATTCGATGGCTAAAATATCATTTTAAATTATTCTCCAAATTTCCAAATTAATTATTTCTTATGTTAAAATTAATTATTTCTTATGTTAGAATATGAACATTACCATCGGGTGAATTTCAAGTATTTACTAAAAGCTAGTAAATTTCACTCATATTACGGATACCACTGGAAAATTGAACTATATTCTCTTAAGGATTTAGCAGCCCCATGCTACACATCAAAAGAGAATACAACTCTAAAGTGTTAAATACTTTCCTATAAGCAATCATAGGAATTTAACTCAAGTATCTCATACTACCCGGTGAAATTCAAATATTCGTTAATGGGTTAGTATATTCCACTCAAACATTATATTCAATGAATTGTACCATATTTGACGAAACATTACTCGAGAGCACTTAAACCAATTAGTAACACTATGTTGATTATTAGCACTCCCCATATTATTAAACTAAGGTTCTCAAACATTTTTCTCTTTTGAGTTTAAAGTTAAGAAAGAAATTATTATAATTTTCCATAAATTCCTTTATTAATTAACTTTTAAAAATATTCACTATTTGTTAAAATCTTCAAAGTATCAATCGAGCGACAATATGAAATATCATCTCAAGCTAGAGATGATACATGATAAAGACATAATCAACATCAAGATGATGAACTGTCAGAGTTGACAATAAAATTTGCCGAGGCGGGAAAAGCACCAAAGAAACGTCGGAGGCAATACCATTTAGAAGCTTCCCATAAGAAAGAACTCGATGCCACTCTCAATTATAGAGGGGCACTTGGTTTGGAAAAGTATTCCTTGCAAAAAGAAAAGGTTGTCATGGCCCGCCGAGTCGAGGAGCTTGAGGAGCTTCTCAAGAAAAAGAGGGAAGCGAAGATTAAGGCTCAGGAAGAATAACAAAGGTACTGCGAAGAGGCTATTGAAGTCAGGATCCTGAAAACAAAACTCAATGAGCGATTTTCCAAAATAAAAGCCCTTAAAGAGGAGGCACGAGAAGAAGGTCGCAAGGAGATGATAGAACAAATTGAAATTCGAGTAGAAGATGCTAAGGAGTCCGGTCGGAATGAAATCAAAGACTTGTCTGATCCACTGATCAACGAATACAATGCCAAAATCCTCCTCCATCGCGACTTGAGTTTTCTTGGCGAAGGTCATCTCAAGTCACTTGCTGAAGCCTGGGAGGATATCATTGAGATGAAAAAGTGAGAGTTGGGCGAAGCTGAGTTTGATGAAGAAAAATTAGTGAGGAAGATCCTCCATGGAAACGAAACTCTAGATTTTGCCCCGCGAGACTCCAATACTTTGATGTTTTAGCACCTACTGAGAAATAGGAAATATTATCTGATCCTTGAAAGCTGATCCTAAGGGTACCTCTCTACCCAAGCAGCTGGAGCATCGGTTTCTTTCGGCTCGAAGTAGGACTTGAACTATGATCTAGATAAGCCCGGTTATCAATCCAAAGTGTTGTCCCCTATTTTGGAAGGAGGCACTCCAGCTACCACTGAGAGCCAGCCGGATATGGGTATTCCACTTTACTCTCCAATTTATGAGTGGTTTTATTCTTCGCGCCTAATGGTTTTAGGCTTATCTCCCTGTTTTAACAAATTTGGCAGGTCTTTGGGTTTCGGTCAAACTCCTAAAAGCGATACTACTATGGAGCAACAAGAGAAAATAGCAGAGATTTCAACAGCCACCGATGTACCAAGGCCCGATGCTTAAGTCATCGGAGCTCTTGACGATGATAAGTTTGAAGAATTGCTTCCACTGCATGAATCCAATGATGCTATGATTGTCGGTGCCTCCAAAAGCACTGATGAGATTAGTTTTGAAGAGTGTATTATGAAGGAGGAGTTGCTGAAGAAAAAGGAAAAAGTTGAGCTAGTCGAGGTTGACATTGACAATTCACACCTTATGCCACTAAAAATTATTCCACATAGCCAATCGATTCCTAATGAGCTCCCTTCTACCTTTGTAAGAACTCCTTCAAAAGGTGGCAAAGGATCTAGGAAGATAAACATAGGGGGCTCAAGTGGCACCACTCCTGAAAAGTCCAAAAAGGAGAAGGAAATCAAATAATTAGCCGTCACTTCCGCTTGGTGTGTACATAGTTTTCACAACTGTTCATTTTCCGTTTTCTTTTATTAGCTATGGTTGTACGGGTATGATTCCTGGTGGTTTAAAATAACTTATACCACACTTTTGAAACCTATCATGTGAATAAAAATTATTGTACTCTGTCGAGCTTTCGTGTGAAATGCTATTTAAGCAATTGAATTACTACTTTCCATTCAACGTACTTGTAATTTATTGTTCATTAATTATGGTAACAATCCACTAGCCCTATCCCATGGCCTCTATGTGGTTACGACCTTGAGTCGTATCAAATGCTAGGCTCAAACCTTAATGTTGCGCTGTCGAATTTGGTGGTTTTGAGTTACCATACTCTTACCAGTAGTCTTATCTTAGCAGCTTTAGATATTGGACAGTCGAGCTCCATCCATAACGGGTTAATACATTTCCTGTCAATTTCAGGCCGAAGTTCAAAGAATATTGAATGGTTGAACCTCACTAATCCATCTGTTTATGCTCACTAATCAAAGTTCCGGAAGACACCGAGATAAGGATGACGACGGCGATAGGGATTATCATTCTCGAGATTCATCATCTCGGAAGAAATCTTATTATCAACCAAATACCATCATAATCCCCCTTCTCACTCGGGGCAAAGAAAAGATAGGCACGACCATAAGGGGTCGCAATCAGATGTTCCTCACGATCAGCACTCTGATTCTTCCACCACTCGACAGTCCCGGGATTCTCACAAGAGGACTGAACTTTCAAAGCCATCTCATCCTGTTCCCGCAACAGATCCAACAATACTAGAGAGACTAAATGAGCTCAAGGCTAAATTCTCAAAAATCTGTTTTGATGGCCTGAAATTTCTTCTGGCGATTCATCTTATTCTAGGACATGTCAAGCAGAGCGCTATCGCCTGCACCAATGATGTCTATGTTCAACATGACGCATTCGTTCATCTTGCTAAGAAATTGTCAGATGTCTCCATAGAGTGTCAGCATGAGATTGATCGCTTGAAGCTTGAGGCTATCCATGACAAAGACATTATCAAAGCTCAGGACGAAGAGCTTGCATCTTACAAATCTTAGCTTGAGGCCGCCCAACAGAGTGCCATAGATACCGCCGAAGCCGTAACTCATTTGGAATTAACCCATAAGAAAGAAATCGACGAGGCGGTCCAATGCTGTGGGGCCTTAGCTTTGGAAAAAGACTCGGTGCAAAAAGAGAGGGATGCATTCTGCCTCCGAGTCAAAGAACTTGAGGAGCGACTCCGCAAAGAGAAAGAAGAGAAGACTTTTGCCCAAGAAGAGTCGCAACGGTATTGCGACGAGATCGTTGCTACGCGACTCCTAAAGGAGAAACTTGAGGATGAGCTTTCTAAGGTCGAGGCGCTAAAGAATGATGCCCGTGAAGAGGGCAAAAAGATAGCATCTGTAGAGATCGACCCCCGTCTTGAGGCGGCTAAGGAAGAAGGTAGGGAAGAGGTCAAAAGCATGTTCGACCCGCTTATTACGGAATTCAATGCCCGCATTCTCATGCACCGGGATTTAACCTTTTTAGGTGAGAGCTATCTCGAATCTTTAGCCGAGGCGTGGGAGACCTTAATAAAAATCAGGAAGATTGAACTTAACACCGACGAGGTTGACGAGGACGCTCTGATAAAGGAATATCTTAAGGGGAACGAGCCTTCAGACCTGTCTACGGCGAAAGCCCATTATTGCAAAGGCTCCCCCTCATCAAAAGGGAAAGATGCTATTACCGGTCCATCCGGGGTCGTGTCTCCAGCTCATGTGCCTACTTAGTCGGTCGATCGGCCGATACTCGATTCAGAGCAGCATATTGGTTACAACCCGAAGGACCCTGGCCTTGGCGTCCACATTCTGTTTCCCATTCCAAAGGGTGAGACCCCTCGGATGGTTGAGAGTTTGCCAGAACCTGGTAGATAACCCTTCACTTTAAGATTCCAAAAGTCGTCGTTCTTCATGAAGGACTATTGTATCCTAATGCTTGTTTTTCAGGATTTTGTGCAGGCCGTTCTGATCTCGAGCCAACTCCGAGGAGCGATGTCGCCGAGGAGGTGGAGGAAAAAACAAGTGAGGCTACTCATGCAGGGGAGGCTCCTGGTCCAGATGCTCAGGTGATCGGAGCGCTTGATGAGAACAAGTCCGAGATTTTCTCTCCTATCGATGGGAGTTATGAAGTCGAGATTACGGGAGCTTCTAAACGCACATCCAAACTAAGCATGAAGGAGCAGCTTGAGAAGGAGAAGAAAGAGACGGTCAAGATCAAAGTCGAGCCTCCAGTTGTGGACTTAAACGATCCCCGGAACAAGCCATTGAAAATTATCCATCCTGGCGGGTACGAGCTAATGGAAGTTCCCCATACTTCTTCGGTCGCTCCTCTCCATCAAAGAGGATTACCAAGGGTAAACGCACAGGAGAGAGGAGTCGTCTGAGAAGACAAAGGAGGGGAAGAAGTCGAAAAAATCCAAGAAGTAATTATTATTCTCGTTCAACGAGAGTTGGTTTAAGTTATGTAATTATTTTTATCTATTTTCGTAGTCGTTATAAATAGACTATTGACTCCAAATTTTGGAGGAGTCGTAGTAGAAACTCATTTTTGAATAAAGTTTAGTTTTTCTGTCTTTCAAAAGACTCTTATCGTTCAGTTTTCTGCGTGATTGTGATTGAAATCCAAGCCGTTGTGAATAACATAGAATTCTCGGTTCATCTACATATAGCTTAGAAATACTTTGGTAGTTGTTCATTTTTCATTCCGTGCTTCAAGCACTTAGAATGTTTTTTAGTCCGTATGTCGGGGGTTTGATAAATTCAAGTCATTTGTGTCCTAGTTCGCACTCAGGGAACTTGGAGATTTGAATCGCTTATACTCGAATCTGCACTCCGGGGACTTAGAGTACTCCAGTCCGCACTCAGGGGACTTGGAGATTTGAATCGTTTATACCCGAATCCGCACTTCGGGGACTTAGAGTACTCCATTCCACACTCAGAGGACATGGAGATTTGAGTCGTTTATACTCGAATCCGCACTTTGGGGACTTAGAGTACTTCAGTCCGCACATAGGGGACTTGGAGATTCGAGTCGTTTATTCTCGAATCCGCACTCGGGGGACATAGAGTCTTCCAGTCTGCACTCAGGGGACTTGGAGATTTGAATCGTTTATACTCGAATCCTCACTTCGGGGACTTAGAGTACTCCCGTCCGCACTCAGAGGACATGGAGATTTGAGTCCTTTATACTCGAATCCGCACTCCGGGGACTTAGAGTACTCCAGTCCGCACTCATGGGACTTGGAGATTTGAGTCATTTATACTCGAATCCGCACTCCGGGGACTTAGAGTACTCTAGTACGCACTCAGAGGACTTGGAAATTTGAGTCGTTTATACTCGAGTTTGCACTCCGGGGACTTAGAGTACTCCAGTCCGCACTCAGGGGACTTGGAGATTTGAGTCGTTTATACTCGAATCCGCACTCCGGGGACTTAGAGTACTCCAGTCTGCACTCAGGGGACTTGGAGATTTGAGTCGTTTATACCCGAATCCGCACTCTGGGGACTTAGAGTACTCCAGTCCGTACTCAGGGGACCTGGAGATTTGAGTCGTTTATACTCGAATCCGCACCCCAGGGACTTAGAGTACTACAGTCCGCACATAGGGAACTTGATGATTTGAGTCGTTTATACTCGAATCCGCACTCCAGTGACTTAGAGTACTCCAGTCCGCACTCAATGGACTTGGAGATTTGAGTAGTTTTTACGCGTTCGTACGTCAGACAGTAATGCATCTCTTAGTCATTTGTTACAGCGTTATCATACATAGAAACATCGACAATTCATGGAAAAAGAAATGGCTTCAAGCCTTTATTAATGCAAATAAGCAAAATTGTCTTTTTACATGCCATAAACTAGGAATAAAAACTTGCTGGAAATAAATGCAACTAAAATATGAAAGAAATGAACTAAGTGTAATAATGCTGCAAATGTTCACTATTCCATGCTTGGGGGAATGTCGCACCATCAATGATCGCTAGCTTGAAAGTTCCTTCTCCAAGCTTCCGTTCAATGATGATGGACCTTCCCATGCGGGGCTCATATGTGATGGAACTAGGAAAACTCGTTTCAAAAAAGAGATCACCCACGCCAAAGGTTCTCGGTCGGACTTTTTCATTATAATATCGAGCGACTCGGTGCCTGTACGCGGCCGCTCTTAAATTAGCTTCTTCGTACTTTTCATCAATGAAGTCCAATGATTCCAACAAGAGATCTTGATTTGACTCAGGGTCATAATAAGTTACCCGATGTGATGGAACTTCAAGTTCCACGGGTATGACAGCTTTCATGCCATATGCCAGTGCAAATGGAGTGTGGCCAGTCGCGGACTTGTGGGTGGTTCTGTAAGCCCAAAGTACTGTTGGTAGCTCATCCACCCACTTGCCTCTAGCCTTTTCCAAACGTTTTTCAATATGGATTTGATTATCTAGTTTACGGCTTCCACTTGTCCATTAGCTTTCGGGTGAGCAATTGCTGTAAACTTTTTCTCAATACCATATTTTTGGCAAAATTCCTTAAACTCTTTGCTTTCAAACTGAGTTCCGTTGTCTGTAATGATGGTTCGTGGAAGGCCAAAACAACATATAATATTTCGTAAAACGAAATTAATGACCTTTTTGGTGGTGAAAGTGGCCAAAGGCTTTGCTTTTTCCCACTTGGTAAAGTAATCGACCACAACTATCGCGTATTTTGCACCACCTTTGGATAAGGGTAAGGAACCGACTATGTCGATGCCCCACATTGCAAATGGCCAAGGACTAACCATTTGTGTGAGTTCTGTCGACCGAGCTCTTGGGATTTTGCATATTTATGACATTTGTCACATCTTCTCACGTAGTCTGTGGCATCCCGATTTATGGTTGGCCAATAGTATCCATAGCGGAGGATTTTCTTTGCCAACGTCTGTTCTCCGGTATGGTCGCCACATTCACCTTCATGGACTTCCTTCAGGACTCGTTTTATCTCATCATGGGCAATGCATCGGATTGAGGGGGTCGAGAATCCCCTCCGATACATTACCCCATCTTGCATCACATAATGCGAAGCCTTACGAATGACTTGCCGTCTTTCGCTCCATCTTTCGGGCACGACCCCGTGTAACAAGTACTGCTTGGATGGGGTCATCCATGACTCCATTTCGATTTACGATTCCAACATGAAATCTACTTCTATCATATTTATGCCTGGAACATGTAAGGTTTCAACGGGAAACAATCCCATCTGCTGCGCATCACCTGTGCTTGCGAATTTTGCCAATGAATCGGCTGCTCTGTTTTGCTCACGCGGGACATGTAAAATATCATAATACTCGAGATTCGCTAGCAGCTCCTGAACTCGGACCAAATACTGGGCAAGTCTCTGCCCCCTTGCTTGGTAGTCTCCCGTACTTGGTACACCACCAGTTGCGAGTCGCAAAAGATTTCAACCGATCTTACTCCCAGTTCTTTGATGAGTCTTAAGCCGGCAATCAACGCTTCATACTCGACTTCGTTATTCGTTGTTGTGAATTTGAGCTTCAAAGCATAGCAAATTAGTCAATTCTCAAGAGTTACAAGAACTATGCCAACCCCCGAACAACGGTTGTTAGATGCCCCATTGGTGTACATCTTCCATCGAATGGGAGGTATGACATTGCGGCCGTTTGATTCGTCTGTCACGGTGAATTTAGCGATGAAATCCGCTAGCGCTTGTCCCTGTATGGTCTTTTTCGGCAGGTTGGTAATATCGAACTGACTCAACTCGATATTCCATTTTAACATCCTTCCAGAAGTTTCGGTCATTGGAGTACCTGTCGCAAGGGTTGATCAGTGTAAACACTGATTGAGTATGCCTGAAAATATGGGCGAAGCTTGCGTGATGCAATTACCAAGCAATAGGCTAATTTCTAGATCTTTGGATAATATCTTTCTGCCCTCGTCAAGCGTTTACTGGTATAATATACTGGCTTTTGAACTTGGTCGTCCTCGCGAACCAGAGCCGTACTGATAGCATACTGGGATACTGCCAAGTATACATATAGCATTTCATGGTCAATTGGTTTTGATAGCACCGGAGGGCTTTCTAGATGTCTAACCCGAGCTCGGAATGCTTCCTCGCAGTCGGACATCCACTCGTAATTCCTTTTTCCCTTCTTTATCACATCAAAGAAAGGGATGCACTTATCCGTGGCTTTGGATATGAACCGACTCAGTGCGGCCACCTTTCCGTTCAAGCTTTGTAGTTGCTTTATAGTTCTGGGCACCTGTACGTCCCGAATAGCCTGAATCTTTTTCGGGTTAGCTTAAATTCCACGTGCATTCACAATGAAACCCAAGAACTTTCCTGATGCAACACCAAAAGAGCACTTTAAGGGGTTGATCTTCATACCGTAATGCCTGAGTATATCAAACATTTCTGCTAAGTCTCGAATGTGGTCTTTTGACTGCCGTGAGTTCACGAGCATGTCATCCACATAGACTTCCATCGTCTTACCGATCTGGTCTTTAAACATTCGATTCACCAAACGCTGATAAGTTGCTCCCGCATTTTTCAATCCAAAAGGCATTACTACATAGCAGTATAGCCCCACATCTGTGACAAAACTAGTGTGTTCTTGGTCTAGAATGTGCATCGGGATCTGATTATATCCCGAATATGCATCCATAAATGACAATAATTCGTGTCCGACGGTAGATTCGACGAGCTGGTCAATTCTAGGCAAAGGGAAACTATCCTTCGGGCATGCTTTATTCAGATCGGAATAATCAACACAAGTTCTCCACTTCCCATTCGCCTTTCTCACCAACACAGGATTAGACACCCATTCAGGGCAAAGTGCGTCGCGGATGAACCCATTGACTTTGAGTTTGTCCACCTCCTCTTTGCGAGCAGCGGACCTCTCTGGGTCCATACCTCTCCTTTTCTGCTTCACAGGGACGTATTTTGGGTCTATGTTCGACATATGGCTTGCGATGGCAGGTGAAATAACACACATATCAGAGTGCGTCCAGGCGAAAACATCCAGATTCGCCCGAAGGAAATCAGTAAGATCCTCGGCCACTGAAGGTTCGAGTTGTGATCCAATCTTAAGAACTCTTGACGTGTCGTCCCGGCTGACTGGGATGTCGATCGTTAGCTCAGCCGATGCTGCATTTGTTTTCCTGGGTTCCCCATCATCATCTCTCGGATCTACGTCTCTGAGGATCCGAGAATGTCGCCCGAGCCAGGGCTCGGGCACTACTTGTCAATCTTCGGTATTTGGGATGCGGACAGAGCTGTCCGCAACCTTTTCCTTTTCTCTTAGCTGAGCTTCTCTCAGCTCCGCCACATAACATGCGCGAACTGATCGCCTGATTTCCATGTACTGCACCGACTCCTTTGTTTGTCGGAACTTTTAATGTCAAACACCATGTGGCCAGAGCGGCCGTAAACTCTGCCAGGGCTGGATGACCCAAAAATACGTTGTATGGAGAGTCAACATCCATTACTATGAACGGTGGGACTCACACTCTCCTACGCTCACCTTCCCCCAGTTCAACTGGTATCTCTACATATCCCATTGCGTCGGTTGCAGCACCGTTAAAGCCGTGGATACGGGCTTTGCATGGTTTCAAATCTTTTGTCTCCATCTTCATTTGGTCATAAGCCTTCTTGAAGATGATGTTGACAGAGCTTCCACAATCAATCAAAATTCTTTTCATGTAAGCTGGCCCGATTGTTGCAGATATAACCATCGGGTCGATAGTAGGAGCCTCAACTTTTCCACGCTTCGACTCCTAAACACTATATCGTCAGTCATCATGTGTTGTTGTTTTGCGGGGGTTCAATCTTCCACATTCGAACAACATTCATAATCCGCATGCCTCAAGGATGTAGCATATCGTTCCATCTTCTGCCAATTCTTGTCTGCATGATGAGGTTCTCCGACTATAGTGTTTATGATCAACCTACCTACAGTCCAGGCAAGTTCCTCCGGGTAACGTGGAGTCAGCCCACGCCCGGGGTCCGACGTTCCTTGCCTACCCTCTGGTGGGTTCTTAATAAACTCCTACAGCTTTTTCTGCCTGATTAACCTTTCTATGGCGTCATGGAGGTGTCTACACTCCTCAGTATTGTGCCCGTGGGTCTCATGGAAGCGACAATACTTCCCTATCCGTTTCTGTTCTTCGGTGAACTTCTTTGGGCGCGACTTTCTATATTCAAAGGTGTTACAGGTAGGTAGATAAATGTTTTCAAGAGAAGTATTCAACGGGGTGTATTCATTTTAGGTCGGAATCCTTGGCTTCCATTTCCCTGCTTCTCTTTTCTTTCCGGGATTTCCACCTCCGGATCCTTTGGACTGCCCAGGCTTGTTCTGGACGTTGACTTGAATTTTCCCCGAATTATCGTCGGACTGCTTCACGACGATGTTACTTTTCATAGTTTCCTAAACAGGCCCTGATGCCTTATCTCGTCTCGTCCATCGAGCTTCCTCGCTCCGTATGAACTGTTGAGCTTTGGAATAGAATCGTTCCAACGTAGCTGGGGGCTTTCCCGCCAACCAATCTCCAAACTCCGAGTCTGGGTCTACACCTCGCATTACCGCCATCAAAATTGCATGGTCATTAGGATTGCTAACTTCAGTGGAGGCAACATGAAACCTCTGTAAGTATGCTTTCAAAGACTCTCCCGGAGCTTGGATTACGCTTGATAAGGACATCACATCCTTTGGACGAGTAGCATGTATCCTGAATTGTTCAACAAATTTCATCGCTAACTCGTCGAAGCTGGATATGGATCATGGAGGAAATCGAGTAAACCACATAGTGGCGATTCCGGACAGAGTGATTGGGAAGCACCTACACTTAGTCGAATCATTCGCCCTTGTCGAATCCATCATCCATTCGTAACTCATCACATGTTGCCTAGGGTCAGTCTTCCCTTCGTATGCTAGGATAGTCGGCATACTAAATTTCTTGGGGCACTCAGCCTGTAGAATGATGTCCGTGAAGGGAGTATGACTCCTGGACACTCCCCAATCTTCGCTGGTCAGGCCTTGGTTTTCTCTCATTAACTGCCTGACCATGGCTGATAAATCTGGGATTTGTATAGATGGTGGGAAGTTGGGATCCCTTCCACGGGACCGTGTGGGTTGATGTCCCGCCTACTGGCGGTCGGCCAAACGTGCATCCTGAAGGCCAGCTTGATTTGGGTCTTGGTGAGCCGGGCGTCCAGTCTCTTCACGTGCCTGATCCCTAGCGGATCGATCAGTGGCACCTACCTATACAGCTTCTGTCTTGCGTCATCTACGCCTAGGAGATTCATCAGCGGAGGTCGAGCTATCAGATTCAGAATAAGTAGCAGGGCTACCTCTAGTATTTTGATGCTGCTGCTGAGTAAGTTGAGTCATGAGGTTAGTGTTGGCTTGAATCTTCTCAGCAAGTTACCTTCTACTTTTCTTAAGTTCTCTTATCAAGTCGTTGAAATCTGTTCGGGAAACGACTTCCACTAGGTTTTGGGTGGAGGGCCCTGCACCTTGAATTGCTTGCTGGTTGCTAGGTCCAACTTGTTGCACGCTAGCAGTCTCATGGACATCTGTGTTGTGAGAGGCCAGTCTGGTTCGTGGTCTCCCCATGGTAGAGTTGTTGGTTGTAACTCTGAGTAGAATCAACAGATGCCTAGTGAATGAGTTTGGAACTCCTTCGGGGGATTTATGCAATCCAGTAGAACAAAGCAGATCCTTGCGGCCTAAGAATTTGCCTCTCAGTGAATGCACCAAAATGTTAGCACTAGAATTGGTCACTAACACCCTTAAGAGAGATTGTGTAGAGAGATTAATGAAGAAAGTAAAGTTAGACAGAGAACAGTATGTAAATTTAAATGTAGAAAAAATGAACACCAGATTTATAGTGGTTCGGCGTAATTGCCTACGTCCACTTTGAGGTAGATCTTTATTGCTTTTCTCGATAATCGACTACAGATACAATCCGTATACCAATTACTTAAAAACAATTGCTAAGAAAAAAATATTAAGTCTTGAATGAGTCTTGAATGCGGCAGAGTCTCCTCGGTGTTCTCGAAAAAAGGTCCCTTTCATTGTGCCCTTACCTCTCTATTTCTAGACGAAGATGGGTTAAACTTCTCTGGTGGGCCTGGTAGCTAAATACCTCAGCCCAAAAAGAGTGAGCTCTATGTGTTGAACCACAGATGTCGAACGACAAAGTGTCGAACGATATCTTCATGCCGAACGAAGTGATGTTCTGAGCGGAGAGTGCAGGCCGATCAATAATCGAAGCCGGTCTAGATTGGATGAATGTCGAACACCTCTGGATGTTGAACGATCTCGAATGCCGAAAGAGGCATGAATGTCGAACCCCCTTGGATGCTGAACGATCTCGAATGCCGAACGAGGCATGAATGGCGCACACCCTCGGATACCGAATGAGGCATGAATGCCGAACACCCTTGGATGCCGAACGAGGCATGAATGCTGAACACCCTTGGATGTCGAATGAGGCATGAATGCCGAACACCCTTGGATGCAGAACGATCTCGAATGCCGAACGAAGCATGCATGTCGAACACCCTTTGATGCCGAACGGGCTTGAATGCCAAACGATCCATTTGTGTCGAACGTCCTTGGAAGCCGACCACGTGTGTTGTGCCGATCGCTCGGGATGCCGAACGGTATGCAAATGTCGAGTGCTTAGTTGCCTGGTCAAATCTACAGGTAACAATGTCCACTCTGAAATAATCCTTTTTATTATACTGAAGTTTGTATACAGTTACAACCCAAAATCCAAGAATAAAATTAAAGAGTGTAGCCTTGGTTAAAGATAAAGAGAAGCAGAAATAAAATCCCTTTTATAATGCCATGCTTGCTGTATTTATAGGGAAATACATGCAGGGATCATGCTGAAATTTCGACAGAAGTTTCGGGAGACCAAGGCAAGGCCACCCAAAAATTTCCAAGCCCATTGGATCCCACAATTAGAATCAATACCGATCCCTGTTTTTGCGTCCAAATGAGGTTCAATCGCTCTGGGTTGTTCCCCATGACATTAGCTATTTTCCCTTCAAATTTCATGCCATTTCGACTTACGGTTTATGAGATATCACATTTTCCATGAAGTGGTGTTGTTTAAATCCTGACTTATATCGATCCCTATGGAGGGAGAAGTATCGATCCCTCTAACTTCTTCCAAATGCCTTACAATCCCTATGGGAGCTTCTCCATGTTATATTACGCTTAGCATTTAAGTTTCACGCCAATTAGATTAGTAGAACTCGAGTTATTGACCGACCTTTGTTGCAATATGGTGTTAAGGCGATTATAGTCGATCCTTATGTAGGGACAGGTACAAATCCTTTCAACTTGGTAAAAATTCTATAAGATCCCCATGGGTGTTCGATATGTTCTAACTGCCTTTCCACCAAGTTTCATGTCAATTGGATGTGTAGATATTGAGATGTTGATCGATCCTTGTTATGAAGTTAGGCTTAGTCGTTCCCTAAGAGGGATAGTAGGGATCCCCATTGAGGGACAGATGCCGATCCCTCCAACTTCTGCAAATACCATATGATCCCTAGGATAGATTACCTAGCGTCTCTTCTTCTTGTTTCCAAAGTTTCATTTCAATCTGCCTTGTGGATGTTGAGTTATGAAGCGATCATCGTTGAGTTGTGTCGTTGAGCTAAATATGATCCGATCCCCCTTCTTTTGCCCATAACTCTGTACGAACTCTGATCGGCTTGAAATTTGAAATGTTGACTCATGAGGCCTTCTTGATCACTTCACACCAATTTCACCTTGATCAAGACAAAAATTAGGGATTTGATCCGAATTCGCTTGACAATCATTTGTAGTTATGTTTATAGCCGATCTCTGAGCTTGGTAACTGTTTCTACAGGCCTCCCACCTTGATGACCATGATGTCTATTGGGTTAAATCCATCTGTGTACTACTTTTCAAAAGGAAGGTTAACATTTATTTAGTTTAAAATAAGTTTATTTACTTTACGTTAATGATAATTTTTTTTTCAAATGTTAATTAATCCATAACTCTTTCGTACGATGTCCAAATGGAGCGCGACAAGTTACATTGCATTCATGTTAGCGAGTACTCCAATATGGAGTTGGATTGGATTGATCTGGAGCTAATGGAAATTTTAAGTTAAAATTGAATGGCCATTTAGTTTTAGTTCAAAACAGAGCGCTTTGGCGATTTCTGGAATTTCTATGATTTGACTTACCTCTCTGACCCACATATATTTTTATATAAGTGTGGATAATTTTTTTATGTTTTTTTTTGCTTATTAAGATGATTTACTATTTTATTAGTTGTATTATATATATTCCCTCCTTATGAAGCGGATGAGACCCTATTACGTTCCCGTATTGAGTGGATGACCCTTTGTATACGATCCCGCCTCGAAGCGGTTGATTTATATTATTTGATTGTACACTGTATGTGATGCAGGGGAATAGGTTGAAGGGATCCAATAGGATTCCTCACACTATTGATTTTACTTTTCATATATTTTGATGTTGGATGCCATATTTGATGGCATGGATTATTTTTTCTTATTTAGTGTTATAGTAGCACTGGGCCATATTTTTACGTATTTTAAAATATTATAAAATAGTTGTTTTTAATTGAAATGATTTTCAAAGTGATTTTGGATGTATATATGTTTTAATAATCTTTAAATTATTAAAAGGAATGAATTTATTTTCATACAAATAAAAAATATGATTTTTGGTGTTATAACAATATGGTTTTGTGTGAAATATTTTTAAATAGAAATTATTAAATATTTTTTATAAAGGATTTATACAAATGAGATTTTATAAATAAAGAAATAAATTTTTAATCAGAATTAATAAATACTTTATAAATGGATTTGAAATTTATTTCATAAATGGATCTATAAATTGTTTTTATAAATAAATTAGACTTATAAAGAAGTGGATTTATAAATGGATATTGATAGTAAAATGAATTTTTGTAAAACAATGATTTATAAATAGAATTTTATAAATAAAGAGATTTTAAAAATAGAAGTTTTATAAAATAGAAAGAAGATTTATAAATATAGTTTTGTAAATATGGAAATGATTAGTTAAGATTTTAACATGGATATTTATATAAAGGAAATACATTCAAGTTTTTAAGAGTTAATTAATCTTTTGAAAAAATATTTTGAAAGTAATGTATTTGGTGAAGTTGATCGTTTTTAAATGATAATTTTTAAAAGAAAAGTTTTGAAATTGATTTTCAAAAAGGAATTTAATATTTTGAAAAATGCTTTAAAATGTGCTATGTATTGAAAATATAGAATTTAACATCTATTGTTGTAATAGATATTTTCGGGGAAGTATGGAACGCATTGACTATAACACTATTGTTGTAGTAAATAATTTTCGAAAAGAAATGTTTAATATAGCATACGAGATTTTTATATCTGTATACATAATTAATCAAATCCCTATACTAGTGTTTTTGGGTTGCCGTAACGATATTTTATACAACATTCGTTTTGACCTAATAAATGGTGTTTTGACCTTTCATTGTGAAATGCACGAATTGGTTCTTATAATCGTACTAAAGGTTTGGTTGTATACAAAGCACTGCGTCTTATACTTAACACATGTCCGAAGGCTTATGAACTCTAGAATTGTACGGTTATAGAAATCTATTTGGCTTGTCTCCAAAATGGATGTGTTATTAAATATACTTATACCATCGATATAAGTATATGGAAATGTCTTCTAATATTAAAGTATTGAAATGGTTTCGAGTACATATTTTTTAAAGATAAATTGAAATAAATATTTGGAAATTTTTAATTAATAAAAGATCAATTAAATGAGCCTAGTGACTTCTTATGGGTAAGATTTTGTTTGCGGCTTTGATAGTTAAATAACCGACTATCAAAATTTGGCCTTTTTTGGTTCCTTGACTTGATATAGGAACTGATTAGTCGTGCACATAGCAGAAGCTGACTGAGTAGGCTTGATTATCGTTTGGATTTAGATTGTTGGTTTCAAATAGGGCGGAGTGTCTATAGTACTCCAATCCACTGAGCTTCCTTCTTGGTGGAAGGATAGCAAGTTGAGAGTTGGAAAAGTGATAAGTCTACGAGACTTGGTTTTCATATGAGGTTGAGGGACTCTTTATCGTTGTTGGTCTGGAGAGACCAAGGTTGAATTTATCCGAGAATGACTTTAGACCAATGTATACGTTCGAAAGTGTAGGTTTATGATGATTATTCGAAGACGGGGATCTTCATGATGTAGGGCTACTTGTTGCTAGACCTGCGATGCATATTATATATATACATATATATATAGTGGCAGTAGAGCTTCGTTATGAAAATCTACGACATGCAAAAAATTCTCGGCACTAATCCTAGGTTTAATTCTCAATATGATGTGGTAGGAGAGTGCCTTTGGTTTTTCCATTTTCAGGAAAACTTATATGAACGAATGTCTGATGCTACATTTCTAATTACATAAATTGATCTCTATGAACGTATTATCTGTTTAATGGCGGAGAATGCAACTTCTCTCAGCTTAACACCCTTTCTTGAGACATACGATCTCAGGAGTTATACGTTTGTAAAAAATCAGTTGTATGATTGTGGGAATGGCAATGTGGCATTCAAAGTGGAATGTGCTATGTCAAAGGCAAATGTGACCTTAAGTGTCGTCCACAGTAATAACTTAAATAGGGTACGCCATGAGGCTATATGGTTCGTAACCATTAGGGTATGATCACCTTTCTAGATCACCGTCTGTATTTCGGGTATGTGGCATATGCTATGAGATGTCTCAGATAGGTCGACGATGGATGGGATAATGACATCTGGTTTCTATCTAGGCCATGTATGAGCAACAAATAGGGATAGACTGGTGTTTCCAAACGCGGAGGACTGTTTGTGTATCCTCGATACATTCCTCTAGAGTTGTAACGACCCAGAATTTAACTACCTCTAAATATAACATTTAAAGTGATTTTAGATATAAAATATAAAAGATTATATGATTCAAATAATATTAGATAGGATTAGAAAATAGAAATATACATAAAAATAGGAATGTTTGCTTATATCGACAAAAGTGACAAAATCTTGATTTCAGAAAAATAAGTTTCAATGGTTAAATTTGGATTACATAAATAAATAGTTTAACTAAAACGTTAAAATGGACCATAAAATATTTTTTCCAAAATCAACGATTTGTCGATTTAAAGTTGTCGCAACGTTGTTGCACCTTTACTTTCATATACATGAACTGTAACATCCCGATATTTTCAAACATTCGCATCCACACATGTCGGACTTGAATTACTCAAAATATCATATTGTTAACTTATATTTGGCAAAACTCAACATATACATTAAATAAATAATCATCAAATCACGGACACGGAGTAATATAACAATAAGCTGCAAAAACAAAAGAATAGTAGTTCATGAAGCTATTATACATATAACATAGCTAAATGAGGTACAAAAGAAGTTTAATATACATAGAAGTCTCCATACGATAGTCACATATAAGATCAGAATATATCACAGGAGTCAACTGAATAACTGCAAGCTAAATAGATAGATGGATCTTCAAGCGAAGCTCCAACTCCAAAGGTGAGTCTCGAATGCTGTGACACTTAGACTGACCCCAGCGTAAAGCAAAACACAAAACACTCGAGTCAGGATTAATATTCTTATATCAATAAATCCAACTCAAGTGAAATATGAACTGAAATACAAGTAACATAAAAGATGTTTGGGATACCCATCCTCTAAGGATCCATTAAACTATCTACTATGTAGTAATATACGCTATTATAATAATGTCTAAAGCAAAGTAAAGTATTAAAATAGCGTTAAGGTGTTACCCATATTCCCCTTAACACATTTTATAGTGCCAATAGTCTATACAGTACGGTAATACCTCCCGATCGGGAGGCTACCAGAGGATACTCCATAGGTACGACACAAAACAAACTCATAGTGGTCTCGATAGGGTTGATGACATGGCACAACTAGGCAATGCCAGGGTAGATATACCAATTACGCTTTCGAGTTGGTGGTAACGCATAGCCGTAGCTACCACCCACCTCGAGCCACACTCCCAAATCAAAGGTGCACACCAAATCAATCACAAAGTAATAGAATGGCATACGAAGAAGTGTGTCCGATCGGAGGAGCTACCTCACATGGCCCATCGATTGCTCCTATTTTAGCCACCTTATGCCAACTCATGGGAGTGGGTCCACGTATATACCTCATATAGGACCATCCTACTTCATTCTGGAATCTCCACTGCCTGCACGGTTGTTAAAGCGGTTTTCGGCATTGGTAGAGAGTATGACAATAACCGATCCTAGTCACTTTAATAACCAAATGTTATTATAACACCGCGGCCATTTCAAAATAGTTTATACTTCAAAACCAAAATATCATTTCCATTTCAAAACCATATCAATACGATATCATTTTCACTTCAAATATATCCATTTCAAAACTCATAGCACTTTCAAAGTTATAACACTTTCGAAATTATAAAGCTTCTAAAACCATAACACTTTAGAAATCATAATACTTTGAAAATCTGAACACTTTGGAAATCATAATTTAGAAATCATAATACTTTGGAAATCATAACACTTTAGAACTCATAATTAGAAATCATAATACTTTGGAAATCATAACTCTTTGGAAATCATAATTTAGAAATCATAATATTTTGGAAAACCACGACACTTCCCACTTAACCGGTTTAGATATTAAAATAGTGTATAAAATAAAATAGTTTACATAAAGTAGTTATAGGTTAAAATAGTTTAAAATAAAATAGTTAGTATATAAAAATAGTTTATATTAAAATAGTTTATATTAAAATGATTTATATTAAAATAGTTTATATTAAAATATATAAATAGTTTTAAATAAAATTTTAAAAAACGCTTTATATGATAAAATAGTTTCCTCAAATTTCATATATCGATCCAAATCCACTCGAATTCCATAATTCAAATTTAATTCAATCTCAATTCATCAATTTCAAGTCAATTCAGTTTCTCAATAAACCATTTCAAATTACATCGATTTCAAATACATATTTGAACCACGAAATAACCATTTCAATTTCAATATATTTCAAAGCTTTAAATAGTCAAACATTTCAAAACTAGATTTGACAATTTCATATATATATATATATATATATATATATATATATATATCAACTCACTTTACTATTATTTATTTTGTAATATTTACTTCATCATTCGAGTAACATTTAAATAAAGCTTCAAATTTCAAATTTAAATAAAACGAAATATACCATTTCAATTTACGTAAATTTGAAATATTGATTTAAATCACTTTTAATAAAAAATTAAGTTTTAAAATCATGTCGTTAAAATCCCAAATTTGATAAATTTCAAATCAAACTTATTTGGGTAAAATTTTTAAATAAATTCAATTTCAAACCAATTTCTTTTCTCTTTTCAGCCTGAATTTTATTAAAATCATTATAAACTCTATTTTTGAAAATATAAATTTTAAATAAATACTTAAAACGTATTATATATTAATTAAATAAACTTTATTGAATCAACTTTAATAAATCAAATCTTATTATTAAACTTATTATATATATATATTAAAATAGTAAAATTTTAAGTAAAATCTTAAAATTTAAAATTCCAAAACTAACTTATAATTTTAAAATTTTCAACATATATAATTTTAAAAATCAAAATATAGAAACTTTATAGAAATAACGTTTATATATATATATATATATATCTTAAAATCAATATTTATTAAAACCAAAATATTCATTCAAAACCTTGGAAATCATTTCAAAACATATATATTGACCAACGCTGTCTATATATAATTTTCTATCCTATGGTCAAGTGATACTGATATTTATCATTTCAATCCGCAATTTAAATATATATGGGTATATATCATTTCAATCTGTAACCCAAATTCAATTCAGTGAAAATCACCTGGGTTTATCATTTCAACCCATACCGATTTTCTCCTATTCTACAGAACATTCGGGTATGTATCATTTCAACCCATAATGAATTCTATACTAACGAGGAACTTGTAGAGTGAGAATATATATGATAATAATATAGCAGGCATATATCATCAATATAAACAACAGATAATGGTGTAGGATGTCACAGGTGAACAGATACAAATAATAGCATATATATAGCAATGTAAATAACCAACAACAGCATATTTCAATTGTCATTTCAATTGAAATCAAATTTAACAAATATAAGAATGTTAATCGTGAGTGATTGCTTACCTTTCAAGGCTGGGTAGATTTGAGAATGAGATGAGTTACGAATCCAAGCATGAATTCCAAAATGAAGCAAGGTTGTCACAAATCTGACGAACAAAGCTGATAAATATGGATTGACAAAATCAAATCAGAACTGAGTTGATGAAGAAAATTGGCATAATGAACTTATGTATAACTATGTATATAAAATCAGATTCTAAATTCAAGCATATATTAAATTAAATATATATGCATTTCAAAATCCATTGTTTAAACTAAAACTCAAATATTAAAGTCAAATATATATATATATATATATATATATATATATTTGAATCAATACATTTACAAAATGACATATATATTTATACAACTTATATATTATTCTATTTACATGCATTTAAAGCAAAAATCAGAATATGTGTATAACTTACTCAAACTATACAAACCAGATTATCCAAATCAAAAAAAAAATTCCCAGACTCATATTTACAAACATTTAAAATTCTAAATAAATATAGTATAATACCAATGGAACCAAATTGTAATAACATATATATATCTTATATACAGGTACAACTTATAATATATTTATCAAAATATCCTTTATATAAACTTTTATAATGGAAAATCAAAACACAAAATCCAAATCTATATATACACACACACACGTTATAAACATTATATACAATATATATATATATATATATATATTATAACATCTTTATATATAAAACAACTCATTTTATATAGCTTGTATAACCTTTATATATAAAACTAATATGTAAACGGTTGAGATTCATATGTGAAATTCTTATTCACTACCACATATGACAGCAAATATCTCTACCCAAAATTTCACTATATATATAAACTATATATAATGTATATAGCACCTTAACCAGATATGTTAAAACATGTATACACATACCTATACAACAGAAGAGGGGAAGGAAAGAGAAGTTGCGGTGGATAAGGAGCTCTAGGAGGAGGCGCTTGCACAGGCGAGCACGAGTCGATTTCGGCCATGTTGAGTTAGGGAGATGCTTGGCTATCATGGCAAGTCGGTGGAAAGAGAGGAAGAGAAAAGATGGGTCTCGGCTAGGCTTGTCAGGGCGCAAGGAGGTCGAACCAGAGGATGAAGTGGTTGCGGCCGAGGTCGATGTGGTGGAGCAAAGGAGGCAGAGCACTAAATGACGTGGAGCAGGTGATGGCTGTTCGGCCATGGCAACTGTGCTCAGAGGGGAAGAGCGATGCGTTTTGGCCCATGGTGGAGTGGAGGCGGGTGGGGAGTGAATGGTGAAGTGGTGGATGACGTGGAGGATTGCAGGGACAAGGTCGAAGAAGGGGATTCGGTGGCGTTTGTGTGGCGAGGGTGAGTAGGTCCGTTGGAGGAAGAACACGCAACAGCCTAAGGAAGAAGAATGACTATGATAATAATAATAAATTTTTCTCTGAGGCAAGCTTTTGGTTAGAAGAAAAATGAACGAAAAAAATAGAAATGAAGCAAATGAATTGCCAACACCAGCGGTTAGAATTAAGATTATATAATAAGCCAGTGGCTATTGGTTGTCGTTAGAAATAAATGAAAGGACAAAAGGAACACCGAAGGTCTCAAGAAGGTTACCGATATGGCTGACCATCTTGCATATTTCACTGTGCACTGAACTCCAAAACACATAGATGAATACACAACGGAGATCAGCGTGAGGAGACGATCAAAACGGTATACGATGTTGGTGGTACGAACATCCGATCAAAAGTCGATATCGACACCAAAATGCAGCTAAAACGCCGAAAATAAGATAAACGGAGCAATGGCAATCCAAAGTTGGAGAAACAAAATATGACGTCTCACTTAGAAGATGATTTACAAATTTATTATATAAAAATAATCAGGTTTGGAAAATATTTTATTATCATCAATATTAAATAATTTCAATTAAAATAAAATAACATAAAAAAATAAACTTCCATATTATTAATTGAAAATTTACCATTTTCTATGTCTAAATAGACGTATTCCAAATATTGAATTATTATTTCAAAATTCAATGATTTAAAATTTCACAAATGTTCAGTTAAATACGTTATTAAAACCATTAAAATTTAAAGGTGTTACACTCTTCCCTACTCAAAACTTTTCGTCTGTGAAAAGGAAGGAGGTAGGAGAATAGAAACAGCCAGAAAGAAAATGGATTTGAAATACAAAATAGAGCAATTAATTTAAAACCATATAGATTTCAATTTAAATTAATTAGTTTTCAACTAATTAATTTCAATTCAAGGTAATTTCATTTAGTTGATTTAATTTCAATTTATTATATTTGATACAAAAAGGTTTCTTTCAAAATAAAATTTTATTTAATTTGTCTTATTTACTGTTCAATCAACTTATTATTCTATCTATCTCTATTAGCATTTTTATGATTAAATTTTAAGTGTACAACATTTATTGTAACCACTCAGATTTTATTTATTATTTCTTTTAAAATCATTTTATATTGTACTAATTCAATTACATAGATAACTTACCTTAATTATTTAAAAGTTGGATACGTAAGTTATATTAGACTGTAATTAGGTATTATACAAATAAATTTTCTAATTCAATTTTTTTCAATTTTTTAAATATTTATTCAAAATTCTAGTTTCGTTTTTAATTGAAACATCCTTTAACATGAAATTTAAGAATTATATTTTCGATTAACTTCAAATAATTTAGAGATAAATATATCCATATATACAACATATATCAAATTAAACATATATTTATATATATTATAGATCAAGTCATAACTTAGAATTTTAAAACAATTAAATTTCCAAAACAAAGTGTAGCAAAGCTACAGAATGGTCTCTCCACTTCGAAACTCGAAAATGAATGTCGATGATGATGCATTCATCACCGAAATCATTTTCCAGCGACAATGAAGAGAGTACTCGTTTAAAACTTTAAAATTCTTTTGAAATAATTTCTATTCGAAAATACTTTAAATAATGTGCATTTTAAAACTTTAAACCAAAGTTTGGAGTTACCAGAAATTAAATTCTCAAAATCTAATTTTAAATTCAATTAAAATTTTAAAATAGTTTCTAAACCATGTTTTCATAATTCCATTTATTTATATCATGTGACAATAGTCGATTTACAAAGCAATAAATGAAAATCAAATATTATCATTTCAAACAACCAATTCATTTAACTATTTAATTTCAGAAAAATTTACTTATATATATTATAACCATACAAAATTATTTCATTTGCCAAATTTGAAAATAATATTATGTCAGTTTGCTCTATTCAAGTGTTTTGGAATTCCTCTCGATAGCGTTGGCCAGACGAATCGATCGAAACCCCAAATCAACATAACAACACAAACAACATAATATATATATATATATATATATATATATAATATATTAATGTTAGTTACAAATACACTCCCTCACTCGAGGATTCAAGAAAGATGGATTTCAAAATAAGGATCAAGGTTCAAATTAGAGATACCCAAATCAAAAGAATTCTAACTAGAAGATAAGCTTCTTAGGGGAATAAGATGATTTAAATAGTAAAAGAGAAAAATGGGTATTCTGGTATTAATCACGGGCGACCTTACCCGAGTCAACCGTGACATCAAGAATAAGATTGATATAGAATTCTAAGGCAAATCGATATAAGACTACAAGACATAGAATTCGAGCATAGCAAGAGATAGGTAGCAGCATCATCTAAACCTAGGATACCAAAATCTTAGTGAATCAATGCTGGTTGTAAAGGAGTTTCACCCCTTTACAAATCATTCTAAGATTGGTGGAACCGCCAATTCATTATAGAGATCAACATGAGTGGAGTTATGGGATACTCCAGAATCAAGAAAACACAAATAGGAAGAGACAAGAATGGATTTCAAAACAAGGAATGTTCTAAAATTCAAAGGACTTGAATCAAAGAGGAAGAGATTCTAGCTCGAAGGAAGGTAATTCTGTAATTAAATCTACTCTATATGCTAAGTTTTTCCTAAAACCAGAGTTGTGAGACCACATGTAACATCCTGATATTTTCAACCATTTGCATCTGCATATATCGGATTTGAATTGCTCAAAATATGAGATTGTTAATTTATATTTTGCAAAACTCAACATATACAGTAAATAAATAATCACAGAATCGTAGACATAGAGTAATATAATAATAAGCAATGGAAACAAAAGAATAGTAGTTCATGAAGCTACTATATATATATATGTATGTATGTATGTATGTATGTATATAACAGAGTTAACAAAATACAACAGAAGTCTAATATACATAGAATTCTCCGTACGATAGTCAAATACAAGATCAGAATATATCAAAGGAGTCAACTGAATAACTACAAGCTGAATAGAGAGATGGATCTCCAAGCGTATCTCCAACTCCAAAGGTGAGTCTCGAATTCTGTGACACTCAGACTGATCCGAGCGTAAAGCAAAACACAAAACACTCTAGTCAGGATTAACATTCTTATATAAATAAATCCAACTCAAGTGAAATATGAACTGAAATGCAAGTAACTTAAAGGATGTTTGGAATACCCATCCTCTAAGGATCCATTAAACTATCTACTATGTAGTAATATATGCTATTATAATAATGTCTAAAGTAAACTATTAAAATAGCGTTAAGGTGTTGCCTATATCCCCTTAACACATTTTATAGTGACAATAGTCTATATAGTACCGTAATAACTCCTGGTCGGGAGGCTATCAGAGGATATTCCAAAGGTACGACACAAAACAAACTCATAGTGGTCTCGATAGGTTAGGTGACATGGCATAACTAGGCAATGCCTAGGTAGATATACCAATTACACTTCCGGGCTAGTGGTTACACATAGCCGCAGCTACCACCCACCTCGAGCCACACTCCCAAATCAATGGTATGCACCAAATAAATCATAAAGTAATAGAATGGCATACGAAGTAGTGTGTCCGATCGAAGGAGCTACCTCACTTGGCCCGTCGATTGCACCTGTTTTAGCCACCTTATGCCAACCCACGGGAGTCGGGTCCACGTATATACCTCATATAGGACCGTCGCTACTAGGCATGTCAATGGGTCGGGTTTGGGTCGGGTCAACTCGGGTGCGGATTGATTTTTAAATGGGTCGGGTCAACCCATTTATTAAATGGGCGGGTTTCGGGTTGACCCGATTATATAACGGGTGGGTTTCGGGTTGGTTCGTGTATAATATTTGTATAAAGAAATGAAAGTGGGCATGAAAATGTGGGAAGTTGTTAAATGCGAATGTGTAGACATAAGTGAATGACAACAATACCCTTCTTTTGCAAGCTAAGATGATAATTTTAGAGCAAAAGGAGGGTATTGTTGTCATTCTTTTATTGCAAGCTAAGATGGGTATGAAAATTTGGGAAGTTGTTACGTGGAAATGGACATGAAAACGTGGGTATGTGCATGAAAACGTAGGAAGTGGTTAAGTGCAAATGTGTAGAAATAAGTGAATAACAAGAATACCATTCTTGCGCAAGCTAAAATGAGAATTGTACAACAATACTGAGCTTATAAAGGGGTTAGTCGGGTCAAATTCAGGTTCACGGGTCAACCCTAAACCCATCCGTTTATTAAACGGGTTCTAACGGGTTGACCCGAAAATGACCCGCCTTTTAAACGTGTCGAGTTAACCTGCTAATTTCCGTGAGGGTTTCGGGTCGTGTTTCGGGTCGTGTAGGAAATTGACAGCCCTAGTCGTTACCATCCTACTTCATTCTGAAATCTCTACCGCGTACACAGTTGTTAAAGTGGTTTTCGGCATTGGCAGAGAGTATGACAATAATCGATCCCGGTGTCTTTAACAACCAAACATTATTATAACACCGTGGCCATTTCAAAATAGTTTATACTTCAAAACCAAAATATCATTTCCATTTCAAAACCATATCAATACGATATCATTTTCACTTGAAATATATCCATTTCAAAAGTCATAGCACTTTCAAAGTTATAACTCTTTCGAAATTATAAAGCTTCTAAAACCAAAACACTTTAGAAATCATAACTTAGAAATCATAATACTTTGAAAATCATAACACTTTAGAAATCATAGTTTAGAAATCACAATACTTTGTAAATCATAATGCTTTGGAACTCAAAATTAGAAATCATAATACTTTGGAAATCATAACACTTTGGAAATCATAATACTTTGGAAAACCACAACATTTCCCACTTAACCGGTTTAGATATTAAAATAGTGTATAAAATAAAATGGTTTACAAAGTAAATTAGTTTATATAAAGTAGTTATAGGTTAAAATAGTTTAAAATAAAATAGTTTGTATATAAAAATAGTTTATATTAAAATAGTTTATACTAAAATGATTTACATTAAAAGAGTTTATATTAAAATAATTTATATTCAAATATATAAACAGTTTTAAATATAATTTTAAACAATACTTTATATAATAAAATAGTTTCCTCAAATTTCACAAATCGATTTAAATCTACTCGAATTCCAAAATTCAAATTTACTTCAATCTCAATTCATCAATTTCAACCCAATTCAGTTTCTCAATAAACGATTTCAAATTTTATCAATTTCAAGTATAGATTTGAACCACAAAATAAACCATTACAATTTCAATATATTTCAAAGCTTTAAATATTCAAGCATTCCAAAACTAGATTTGACAATTTCATATATATATATATATATATATCAATTCACTTTATTATTATTTATTTTGAAATATTTACTTAATCATTCAAATAACATTTAAATAAAACTTAAAATTTCAAATTTAGATAAAACTAAATATTCCATTTCAATTTATGTAAATTTGAAATATTCATTTAAATCACTTTTAATCAAAAAATCAAGATTTAAAATCATATCTTCAAAATCCCAAGTTAATAAATTTCAAATCAAACTTATTTGAGTATAATTCTTAAATAAATTCAATTTCAAACCATTTTCTATTTATCTTTCTGACCTAAATTTTATTAAAATCGTTATAAACTCAATTTTTGAAAATATAAATTTTAAATAAATACTTAAACATATTATATATTAATTAAATCAACTTTAACAAATCAAATCTTGTTATTGAACTTATATATATATATATATTATAATAGTACAATTGTAAATAAAATCTTAAAATTTATAATTCCAAAACTAACTTATAATTTTAAAATTTCCAAAAAATATGATTTTAAAATTCAAAATTTAAAAACTTTATAAAAATAACATATATATATTAAAATAAATATTTATTAAAACCAAAATATTCATTTCAAACCTTGGAAATCATTTCAAAATATATATATTGACCAACGGTGTCTGCATATAATTTTCTATCCTATGGTCAAATGATACAGATATTTATCATTTCAGTCCGCAATTTAAATATATATGGGTATATATCATTTTAACCCACAATCCCAAATTCGATTCAATGAAAATCGCTTGGGTTTATCATTTCAACCCATAACGATTTTCTTCTATTCTACGGATCGTTCAGGTATGTATCATTTCAACCCATAGTGAATTCTATACTAACAAGGAACTTATAGAGTGAGAACATATGTAATAATAATATAACAGGTATATATCATCAATATAAGTAACAGGTAATGGAGTCAAATGTCACAGGTGAACATAAATAAATAATAGCATATATATAGCAATGTAAATAACTAACTGCAGCATATTTCAATTGTCGTTTCAATTGAAATCAAATTTAATAAATATAAGAACGTTAAGCGTGAGTAATGCTCACCTTTCGAGGATAAATAGATTTGAGAATGAGATAAGTTATGAATCCAAGCCCGAATTCCAAAACGAAGCAAGATTGGCACGAATTTGACGAACAAAGCTAATAAATATGGATTGACAAAATAAAATCAGAACTGGATCGATGAAGAAAGTTGGCATAATGAACTTATATATATATATATATAACTATATATATATAATTAGATTTTAAATTCTAGCATATATTAAATTAGATACATATGCATTTCAAATCATTTTTTAAAGTAAAACTCAAATATTAAAGTCAAAAATATATATAATAATAAATTTTTGAATCAATACATTTAAAATTTATCATATATATTTATACAACTTATATACTGTTCTATATACATATATTTGAAGCAAAAATCAGAATACGTGTATAACCTACTCAAACTATACAAACCAGATGCTCCAAATCAAAAAATTTCCCAGACTCATATTTTCGAACAGTTAAAACTCTAAATAAATAGAGTATAAAACAACGGAACCAAATTGTAATAACATATATATGTCCCATATATAGGAACAGCTTATAATATATATATATATATATATATCAAAATATCCTTTATATAAACTTTTATATTATAATGGAAATTCAAAACACAAAATCGAAATATGTATATATAGACACACACACATTATGAACATTATATAAAATATATATATTATAAAAGATTTATATATAAACTAACTCATTTAATATAGCTTTGTATAACCTTTATATATAAAACAAATATGTATACTGTTGAGATTCATATGTGAAATTCTTATTCACTGCCACATATAACAGAAAATATCTCCATCCAAAATTTTACTATATATATAAACTATATATAATGTATATTGCACCTTAACCAAATATGTTAAAACACGTATACACATACCTATACAACAGAAGACGGAAGGGGAAGAGAAGCTACGGTGGACAAGGAGCTTTGGGTGAAGGCTCTTGCATAAGCGAGCGCGAGTCAATTTCGGCCATGTTGAGTTGAGGAGATGCTCGGCTATCATGGCTAGCCGGTGGAAAGAGAGGAAGAGAAAAGATGGGTCTCAGCTAGGCTTGTCAAGGCCCAAGGAGGTCGAATCAAAGGAGGAAGTGGTAGCGACCGAGGTCGGTGTGGTGGAGCAAAGGAGGCGGAGCACTGAATAACGGGGAGGAGGTTATGGCTATTCGGCCATGGCAGCTATGATCGGAGGGGAAGAGCGATGCATTTTGGCCCATGGTGGAGTGGAGGCAGGTGGGGAGTAAATGGCGAAGCGGTGGATGACGTGGTGGATGGCAGGGACGAGGTTAGAGAAGTGGATTCGATGGCGTTTGTGTGGCACGGGTGAGCAGATCGGTTGTGTGACGCCCCACCTTTATACCCATGCTAGTCAAGGACACTACAGGGTAATGCCGTCAACTAACATGGAGAATAAGGCTGGTTAGGAGCGACCATCTATAGCCTTGCTCTAACTATCTATTGAATACATCGACAATAAACATACCAAGCAGGTCGACATACCCAACGAATACTTAAAACAAAACCATAGGTAGTTGAAGGATCTATCAGAACTGAATATAACAACTCAAATGTAATATACATCACAGAACAGCAGATCATCATATACACATATACAGATACATAACAGAGTTTACAAAATAATACATGTCAAGTGGTATAGCAAACCACAATATACAGACGAATCAAAAGAATACATATATCATAGTTACAAAACAAAGGACTACACAAAAAAAAGCTTTAACAAAAAGGAACAAGCTGAATAGTCCATGCGGAAGCAAAATAGGCTAAGTCCAAAAGCACCTAACCTGAAACATCTCGGTCTGGCCCGAGCATAAAATGCACGGGTCAGTCTAGCTAAACAAATCAGTTAGATAAACTGAACAACAATAAACCTGCAAGGTTACTAAGTATAACAAATATCTCTAAAGGAGATAACACAATCATCTAACAAAAGATGAATCATATGATAACAAAACAAGCCTCATATCATCGGCAACACATAGAAACAAAGGATAGGAATATCCCAAAACAAGCCATAAGGCAAATAACAGATACCAATAAGGTATACAAGTTCCACAAGGTAAACGCTACTCATCATGCGGCTCAAAAATACCAACACCGAAGGGCGATACCTAGGGAATATACATATGAATAAAACATCAGAAAATTTGCTCGAGCTCAGTACTGTACAAACAAGGATCCATGAGCCCGAAGACTCCAAACCCAATATCACCCATGTGGCTCATAACGACCAACATCGGAAGCGATACTAAAGGGTAACCCAATATCACCCATGCGGCTCATAACGACCAACATCGAAAGCGATACTATAGGGCAACAAACCCGAAGGCACAAACCCGAAGGCACAAACCCGAAGGCAACATACCCGAAGGCGACAAACTGTAGTGGTGAAGGTCGAAGACCCAGTACTGGACACCACTAACTGGCGGAATGTGTCATAGCTCTCAAAAAGGAATCTGAAAAGTGGTAACGTGAGTCCCATAACCACTCGTTTGCACTAAACGGTTTACTATCCTTTAGTTAATTTCACACTCAACGCAGTACAAAATTCACCTCATATCATCGGTAAACCAAATCCGAAGGTTAAAACGATCAATTGAATAGGTCGGGGATTAATCGGAAGGATAAACGCACAGATTCATGGTCCGTGTTTTGTCCAACCATTTAATCACCTTTCACATCGCTCGAAGTGCGAAATTGTGCGTGTGTTTTAAATAGAATTTATAAATCGGAGAAGAGAACTTTTAATACAATTTGAAGAAATCATTTATAAAAACCCGTGAATGAATTCAAAAGGAATCATCAAGGTCAAATAGGCATAAAAAACTAATTGGAATCAATATGCATCGATCAAATTTGGAAAACTAAACGAATAAGGCAATTTGGCAAAAACAACATATTCAGACGTCTGAAAGAAGGGATTCAGACGTCTGAATCTAAAAATAAATTTGTTTTTCAAAACAGAATTCAGACGTCTGAATCCAAACTTTCAGACGTCTGAAGTAGGCATTTTTCGGCCTATTTCCTTTCTGGTTGAAAATTAGCCAATTCAGACGTCTGGAATATAAATTCAGACGTCTAAAACTGGAGATGAAAATGTTCCCCAAAACAATATTCAGACGTCTGAAATTATGGTTTCAGACGTCTGAAACGTGATGGTCAGGCATTTCCTGAACCTAGGCCATTTATGGCCAAACAAATAGAAAGCAATGGATGCGTGTTGATTATGGGCTTACGTCAAACGACTACCCAACCTTAACGACACACCCAAACACTCCGAACAACATAAACATCCACTATAGATGGTTTTACATAGATTTGGCTTCAAAAATCATAATTTGGCAATTTCACCAAAGCAAACCAAATCGAAAGTAAATGAACATATGAACAATTGTTAGGAATTCATACCTAACATCAATGATATCAAAAGAAGTAGATGTGATTCAAAACTCATCTTTTAATCCAAAAACAAAGAAGAAGGAGTTCAATTTGCAAGGAGAAGACCAACAAATCTCCACTTCTACTCAATTAGCTTCAATCTATGATCAAAACAAGTATTTCCTAAATTTAGGTTTAGGAATTTCTGAGATTGAAGAGAGAAAGAGATAGAGAAGAAGAAGAGGAGGCTTACCAATGGCTTTACTTTGATTTTGGAGAAAGATTCAAGTTGAAACTAGGGCTTGCAATTTCTATTTCCGTTCCCCTCCACCATTTTCAGTTTTCTTAAGCTTAAGAAATGAAATGAGGGTGAATGGATGAAGAGTTAATGAGCTAGGGGGTTTAGTTAGCTAGTGGGCTGAACCCAAACCCAAAACCCAAATAGAAAAAGTTGCAAAAATTCAACTTACTCCAAACATATCAAAGCTTATACTTAAAAAGATCGCAAACGCCATTTTGGAACCAATGGAAATGGTTTCGAGTTCCAATTCGGCCATTTGCAAAAAGTAACATTTCGGACCTAACAATCCGACTAACGACACTATATTTAAATCAAATATTTAAATATAAAATCGTTAAATATGCAGGTTGTTACAGATCTCCCCTCCTTACAAAATTGCGTCCCCGCAATTCCTAGAGACAAAATTTGTAACAACTACATACATACAACATTAAAAAAAAGGAAATAAGCTTGAGACGAAAGGATATACTCACCGTTCCCAAGCAAAGATAGAAAACCCGGATAAAATCGCTCAATAAACTCTCTGGTTTCCCAAGTACAGTCATTGGGACTAGCGGACCATTGAACTTTAACGAGCAGCACGTCCTTGTTCCGAAGGTGTCGCACCTCCGTGTCAAGTACGCGAATAGGTTGCCGTACAATAGATAAGTCCGGTGAGATCTCAAGCTCAAGCAAATCAGGAGAATTAATAACAGAATCCGACTCCCGAAGACACTTCCGAAGTTGCGAGACATGAAACACGTCATGAATGCCAGATAAATGAGCAGGAAGTGAAACTCTATAAGCCACAGGGCCAATACATTCAGTAATAGAAAGTGGTCCTATATAGCGAGGAGCCAATTTCCCAATCGTACTGAAACGCATAACCCCTTTCAAAGGAGAAACACGAATAAAAACAAGATCACCAATCGAGAACTCGTGAGGCTTCTTATGGCTGTCCGCGTAGGATTTCTGGCGACTCTGTGCGTCTTTCATTCTCAACCGATAAGATCAATCTTCTCGGAAGAATCACAAACAAAATCCGGACCAAGAATAAGCTTCTCCCCAGATTCCAACCAACAAGAAGGTGATCGACATGGCCTTCCATATAAAGCTTCGAAAGGAGCCATACCGATACTAGACTGAAAACTATTATTGTAGGAGAACTCTACAAGAGGTAGGTGATCCTCCCAACTACCACCGAAATCAAAAATACAAATACGGAGAAGATCTTCCAAGATACGATTCACCCGTTCAGTCTGTCCGTCAGACTGCGGATGATAAGCTGTACTAAAATTAAGCTTTGTTCCCAAAGCTTGCTGAAGACTCTGCCAAAAATGACTCGTGAATAAAGGATCACGATCACTCACAATAGAACTAGGAACACCGTGAAGTCTCATGATTTCCTTGACATACAACTTAGCCAAATGCGAAGCAGTCCTATTAGACTTAATAGGGACAAAATGAGCAGACTTGGTGAGGCGATCAACAATAACCCAAATGCTAGAATGGCCCGATCTCGAACGAGGTAGGCCGTCAATGAAATCCACAGAAATCTGATCCCATTTTCACAATGGAATCTCAAGAGGCTGAAGAAGACCCGAAGGACGCTGATGTTCGGCCTTAATACGCTGACAAGTTATGCAGTTACTCACATAACTCGCCACATCGCGCTTCATG
The DNA here is from genome assembly GCA_030765085.1 of Allium cepa. Lineage (NCBI taxonomy): Eukaryota > Viridiplantae > Streptophyta > Magnoliopsida > Asparagales > Amaryllidaceae > Allium > Allium cepa. The sequence continues at coordinate 851,934,219 of CM060938.1, forward strand.
CCTTCCCAATAATAAAGACGATGCATATCGGCATACATCTTACTACTGCCAGGATGAATGGTATACTTAGAATGATGACAGTCATCAAGAATGTCATGCCTAAGCGCAAAATTAGAAGGCACAAAAAGACGGTTCTTCTTGCGAAGGCACCCATGAGAATCAATGCTGAAATCCCGCAACGCCTCATCACAATATCCAGACTCACAAAGCTGAATAAGATGCAACAAATCAGGATCACGCCGCTGGGCATCGGCAATACGATCCAATAAAATAGGTCGAGCTCCCAAACTAAATAATAGAATAGGAGAATCAAAGGATGAACCTCGATCACAAATTTCACAAAAAGATAGAGTTTCAAGAATGTCCCATTCGGCAAGCATCATAGGAATAACAGCCGAATGTTTGCGACTAAGCGTATTAGCAACATGATTACCCTTACCAGGGGTATACTAGATATCAAAGTCATAGGAAGCAAGAAACTCGAGCCAATGCTGTTGTCTCATATTGAGTTCCTTTTGAGTGAACAAGTACTTCAAGGATTTATGATCGGTATAAAGAATGAAGCGCTCGCCCAATAAATAGTGTCGCCAAATCTTCAAGGCAAAGACAATGGCGGCTAACTCAAGATCATGAGTAGCATAGCGAACTTCATTCGGACGCAGTTGCCTAGAAGCATAAGCAACTACCCGATCCTTTTGCATAAGAACAACACTGAGACCACTACCACAAGCATCGGTGTAGACAACCAGATCATGATTCCCCTCGGGAACCACAAGGATAGGAGCATTAGTGAGAAGTTCCTTCAATGTCTGAAAGGAAGCTTCACACTTGTCGGACCAAATAAAACGAATGCCTTTCCAAGTAAGGCAAGTAAGAGGAAGCACAACACGGGAAAAATCCTTAATGAACCGACGGTAATAACCCGCCAATCCAAGGAAACTACGAATCTCATACACATTCTCAGGCCCCTTCCAATTCTGGATGGCTTCGATCTTTAAGGGATTGACAGAAATGCCATCGGAAGATACAACATGGCCTAAGAACTTAACCTTATTCTCCCAAAAATGGCACTTGGAGAATTTGGCTCTAAGCTGATGATGACGGAGGGTACTTAAGACAATTCTCAAGTGATTAGCATGCTCGGCTTCAGACTTAGAGTAAATAAGGATATCATCAATGAAGACAAGGACGAACTTATCGAGATATTCCCGGAATACCCGATTCATGAGATCAACAAAGAAAGCAGGAGCGTTCGTCAAACCGAACGGCATAACGAGCCACTCAAAAGAACCATAACGAGTGCGGAAAGCAGTAAGAGGAATGCTGTCCTCCGCGACTCGTAACTGATGAAAACCTGTGGCAAGGTCAAGCTGAGAAAAGACCTTAGCACCACTCAATAGATCGAACATATCATCGATCCTAGGAAATGGATACCTATTCCTGATGATTAACTCATTAAGCTTGCGATAGTCAATGCAAAGCCTAAGAGTTCCATCAGACTTCTTCACGAAGACGGCCGCGGATCCCCACGGAGAAAAACTGGACTGAATTAACTACCTGGACTCAAGCTCTAAAAGCTGCTTCTTGAGTTCCTCATTTTCCTTTGTAGACATCCTCGTGGGAGGACGACTAACTGGATGCGCGCCTGGAATGAGATCAATGCGGAACTCAATTGCCCGCTTAGGTGGCAAATCCGAGACAGGCTCCAAAACATCAGAAAAGTCACAAGCAATAGGAATACGAGATATATCATCATCATCTCGCGATTCAAGAGAATATAAAGCCATTTCGGAATTATCCACATCCCGAAGAACAAGAGATAACTGAGTAGGCGAATCAGGATGTCAAAGATACAAAATTCTCTCCGAACAAATAATCCCGACATCATATCTTACTAGTCATTCCATACCCAAAATCAAATCAAATCCCAGACAAGAAATAACGTGCAGATTCGCACGAAAAGAAAAGCCACATAAAACAATCTCAACATCATCACAAAGCAGGCTAAGGGTTGCAGATCCCCCAATAAGATTCGCAATCCTTAAAGAAGTAACCAAACAAGAAACATCCAAAGATAAATCATCAACGGGCTTTTTCGATACGAAGGAATGTGAAGCACCCGTATCAAAAAGAACTCGTATACTATGATCATGAAATGAAATAGAACCTTCCAAAATAGATGGAGATATACCTTTGGGCTGAGAGGGACCTTCAGAAGCCTTAGCAGCATAAAGCTTGCTAGACTTGGCACCAGTCGGAACAGTAGGGCAAGCTGAAACATGATGACCTTCCTTCTTGCAATAGCGGCAGAAGAGAGGCTTAGGACAAGCTCGAATAATATGATCAGGAGAACCACAATTGAAACACTTCCGAACGAAATGTGTTCCAACAGACTGAGGCTGAGAGCTAAGACCCCCAGTCTTCTTCTTCTTAGAAGGAAAAGGCTTCTTCTGAAATGGAAATGGCCTCTTGTTGGGGTTCTTGGAAACCTCAACATCAACATCACTATCACACTCCTTCTCGATGGTCTCGAGATGAAGCGCCGAATCAACCAACTCCTCAAAAGAAAGCTTAAGCTGGAGCAACAAAGACTTCTTAAGATACTTCTTAAGACCAGAAACAAACTTCAAATTCTTCTTATAATAAATGCTAACGAGTTCAAGACCATACTTAGATAATGCCTCGAATGATGCAGCATACTCAGAAACAGAAGATTTCCCTTGCTTCAACTCAAGGAAGCGACGGGTCAATAAAACTTTTTCAGATTCAGGAACGAACTTGAGTTCAAATCGCTCCCGAAACAGAGTCCAAGAAAGAGTAGACTCATCAATCTCGGCTACAAGAAGCTCATAACGATCAAGAGCACACTCTTGTAATAAGCTAGAAGTTACAAGAACTCTATCATGGTCAGAAAGATCCATACGAGAGAAGATACGCTCGCACGTGCGAAACCAAGCTTGGACTTCAAGAACAGACTCGGAGCCCTTGAACGGCTTTCCTCCAAGATGAGAAAAATCACTGCACTGACGTGCAAAGGAAGACTTGCGAGGTGGAGACACTCGAGGAGGAACTGGAGGCTGAGTGCTCCTAAACAATTCCAAAAACTGATCGGCAGACCTATAAACGCCATCCGGATGTGAACCACTAGATTTCCCAGCATCCGAACGTCGTCCCCTGCCTCTTCCAGCCATACGCTGAAAGTAAGGTAAGAACAAGATTAACCACAAGGTAGATACTTCAATACGGAATACTACGGAATAAAATGCATTCCTAGACGTATTCCCCAAATTCTATCTAACCTTTGATGGTAGAAGGAATAGAAAGCCACGATGATTCAAAGATTTGTATCACTTATACACTTTGATGTACCGTAATATGTGCATCTATTCTGTGTTTATCATACTTTGTTCCGAACTCAGCTCTGATACCACGCTGTGACTGTTATCCCGCTTCTTGGCAAAGCCGCGATACCAAAAGATCGAACGAAAACGAAGGATAGTTCGTATCAGAGATTGGTCTTACTTTGTTTCGCTATGGATATCGCTGAATTTTTTCCGAGTCCAGATTGAGCTACAATTGATAGGACACGACAAGAAGGATTATAGAAGTCAGCATCTCAAATTTCAGGTCAATCCGAGTTCATACGCTCGAGTTATGATCGATTCAATTTGAAGGGGAAGACCTAGGTTTCAAACCCATCACTGATCAATCGTTCGAACCGATCACCTTCGTATCGATCGACTTTGAACCCATCAAAGCGCCTCGAGTTCGACTCCATCACCTTCGAATCGATGGGGTTTATATCAATGGACCTCGTATCCATGGAGAAGTCACAAAGCTCGTATCCATCAGAGGAACGCAAGTTCGAATCCACCAAGCATCAGTTGTTCGAACCCATTATTGGAGCCTTGTTTGAACCCATCCATGAAGCCTTGTTCGAACCCATCTGTGAAGCTTCGTTCGAATCCACTGGGTCAACTAGCCATGATGACGTGTCCTTCATCGGTTCGAATGTGCCGAGATATATGGAGTCGAAACAGTCAACTCGGAGCAAAACCCGGATCGAAGTGAAGTGTGCGCTCCACGTCGACACGAAGACACGTGCCGCCATCGATTCGAAACCATCGATTCGAAGGGATGGTTTCGAACCAAACAGCCACTCGAAGAACGTCATCTCAAACCCATCATATCTCTCAATCCACTGATCCAAATGCCACGTAATTTTCACAGAAGCTTGCATACATGTTGAAGAATATCCACACCAAATTTCACCTCGATTGGATGATTTTCTGATCGATTCGAATGGAGTTCGAATTGATGCCAAAGTGGGCCCAAATTTCCTGAGGCCGGGCGCGTGGGCCCCTTCACGTGCCAGAAGAGGTCTCCCGAGTTTTCAGCGAAATATCAGCATCCTACGCCTATAAATAGAGCCCCAGAGCCAACAGAAAAAGGATCCTTTCGACTCTCAAGCGCCTAGACTCTGCCAGATCGAGACCTCCATCATCCTACATCATAATTTTGCTGTTGATCGCTGTAACAACTTGTAATCATTGAAAGAGAATCAATAAAACATCAAAAAAACTTCACAGTGGACGTAGGCAACACGCCGAACCACTATAAATCGCTTGTCTGCGCATTTACTTTGCTTTTGATCGGAGTTTTTGTTAGATAATATCTGTTTCTTCATTATTATCTCTTCAACGACTCCCGAAGAGTGTTGTGACCAATTTCGGTGCAAACACTTTGGTGCTTTCACTGAGAAAACCCAGATTTTCTCCTGCTCTTTGGATCTGTCATCGATGCCGGATTGAATAAATCTAAGAGAAAGATCCAGATCATCAAATCCAAGTTCCTTCCCTTCTATTCAGATTTGCATAAAGTCTAGGAAAGGAATTCAACTTTCAAGATGGTTAGTACGAGAACCACCTCTAACGCTGTCAATCAAGAAGAACAGGATAGACAGAATCTTGCCCCACTACCTTCATCTAATCAAGATGCTATTGGGCACTCGGAACCATCAGGTCCGGTTACCCGACAAGAGTTACAGTTACTACTCCAAGAGCTGACCCAGAGTCAGCAACAACTGGCAGAACAGCTACGTGCTAATGCCGATCTGATCAACAAGCTGGATCGCCAGAAGCGAAAGAGATCCACAAGAAACCACGCGTCTCGCTCCTCCAGCGAGAGTTCTTCATCTTTTGATTATCACAATCGATCTCCACGACCCCGACTAGATGGGAGTCTCATCCCAGCTGCTGGAGATCAACCCACACCGACTGTTGGACAACTGAGTGTTGGTCCATCGACCAGTTTCCAAACAGGGCCCTCCTCCCGAGGAGGTGCCATCCCTCTCCACACTACAGAATACCGCACTACGAACGTTGTGGCTGAACCAGGGATCGACGTCCAAGATCAGTCGGACCTGGACCATCGTCATGTCGGACGCACTCCTGAACCATACGTCCCAGAGGACTATGATCTAAGAAGGCAAGACTTGGATCGTCGACGACATCCGGTACGAACCCAAAGTATGGAACGTGATCATACTCCGACGCATGCCGGATCTTTCAACTATGACACGTCAGATGATCCATGAGAGCCAGGGATTCACAAATGATGATTGGGGAGTTTCCCAAAGTCACACTCCCTTTACGGACGATATTCTTACTGCTGAACCCCCACGGCGATTCAGGATGCCAACTCTACCCATGTATGAAGGAAACTCCGACCCCAACCAACATATTCTAAAATATGAATGGTCAATGACCGCTGCCAGAGCCGACGATGTAGTGAAGTGTCATAGTTTCCCCATATCCTTGTGGGGCATCGCTACCATGTGGTTCACCCGACTGCCACCTCGATCCATCACTTCATTCGACCAGTTGGCCACAAAATTCATTGAGCAATTCCGCATGCACGTCGCAAGGCCCAAAGATGTCAACACTCTGTCTAGTGTCACTCAAGCTCCTGGAGAAACGCTCAGACACTACTTAGAGAGATTCCATACTGCATGCGCGGAGATTAGTAATCCAAACGATAACTCCATCCTTATGGCGTTGACTAAGGGGATCGACCCCGATTCTGGATTTGGCAATCGGCTAGCTGGAAAACCACCTGCATCATTGGACCGTTTCCACGCCAAGGCGGCTCAATTCCTGAGACGGGAAGATGCGAAACAGTTTAGGAAGCAAACTGGTGCAGGACCAAGTACGGAAAGGATCCAAAGCAATGTTGCAATCAAACAGTCCGGCAAGAGCTCCGGAAAACTTCAGTTGAACATTAAAAACAAACAAGCTCGGCGAAGAGAGAACGTGAATCAAACCAGAAAACACGATCAAAATCCTGGCCCGCAGCGCAAGAATCCAATGTTTGACAGTTACACCCCTCTGAATACATCACTAGTGGACTTGTACTTACAAACCTGTGACACAATTCAATATCAAAAACCTGCACCAAGACCGTCGTCAGAGAGACAAATCCAGACGGGAAAGTTTTGCAGGTTCCATGAAAGCTACGGGCACAATACGAACGAGTGTCGTCACTTACAAGATCTTGTTGAAAAACTGATCAGAGAAAGGAAGCTGGAACAGTTTGTGCGGACACCGCAGCCCAGAGAAGCGGGCCCATCAAATCAGAACAATGAACCCAATCGACCGAGACAGGATGACTCGACTTGTCCCCGCGGAAGATTGGTGATCAACGCCATTAGTGGCGGACCAACTTTCTTAGGAGCCTGGAACGACGAAGATCTTCGTCACTGTCGCACATGACAGGCTCACTCAATCTATGAATACTTTGCAGTTTCCTTTACATTCTAAAATTTGGATTTGTAATAAGGCACTGACTTTGCCATATTTTCTTACTTCAGCAATAAAATACTATCTCTTCAAGCTAGAGTTGTGGTTCACCGAATACGACATTCAACAATCACGACACACGAAGAGCTGGGTTCCAGCAAACAATGGAATTTATTCAAATAGCGAGTGAGTGTGATACGACCGGCCACTCACTAAGTGAAACCCCAGCTCGGGGACAAGCCAACACATCAAAGGCTGAAGTGGACCTACACACGACAGTCCTACCAATAACTCGTGCCCAGAGCGCGAACGGACTCCAACTTCCAGAGCGTGAATTGGAGTGTAAACATTCAATAATTCGTTCCCGGAGTGCAAACGGACTCCAACTTCCCAAAGTGTGAATTGGAGTATAAACATTCAATAATTCGTTCCCGAAGTGCGAACGAACTCCAACTTCCCAGAGTGTGAATTGGAGTATAAACATTCAACAATTCGTTCCCGGAGTGCGAACGGACTCCAATTTCCCAGAGCGTGAATTGGAGTATAAACATTCAATAACCCGTTCCCAGAGCGCGAACGGACTCCAACTTCCCAGAGCGTGAATTGGAGTATAAACATTCAACAACTCGTTCCCAGAGCGCGAACGGACTCCAACTTCCCAGAGCGTGAATTGGAGTATAAACATTTAATAACTTGTTCCCAGAGCGCGAACGGACTCCAACTTCCCAGAGCGTGAATTGGAGTATAAACATTCAATAACTCGTTCCTAAAGCGCGAACGGACTCCAACTTCCCAGAGCGTGAATTGGAGTATAAACATTCAACAACTCGTTCCCAGAGCGCGAACGGACTCCAACTTCCCAGAGCGTGAATTGGAGTATAAACATTCAATAACTCGTTCCCAGAGCGCGAACGGACTCCAACTTCCCAGAGCGTGAATTGGAGTATAAACATTCAATAACTCGTTCCCAGAGCGCGAACGGACTCCAACTTCCCAGAGCGTGAATTGGAGTATAAACATTCAATGACTCATTCCCAGAGCGCGAACGGACTCCAACTTCCCAGAGCGTGAATTGGAGTACAAACATTCAATAACTCGTTCCCAGAGCGCGAACAGACTCCAACTTTCCAGAGCGTGAATTAGAGTATAAACATTCAATATTTCGTTCCCGAAGTGCGAACGGACTCTAACTTCCTAGAGTGTGAATTGGAGTATAAACATTCAATAATTCGTTCCCGGAGAGCGAACAGACTCCAACTTCCCAGAATGTGAATTGGAGTATAAACATTCAACAAGTCGTTCCCAGAGTGCGAACGGACTCCAACTTCCCAGAGCGTGAATTGGAGTATAAACGTCGAATCCATCGTTCCCAGAGTGTGAACGGACTCCTAAAAAGCCCACGTAGATGTGACTGACCATCCAGTGGCTAACTCCGACTTCCCAGGGCGTGAATTGGAGTATAAATATGGATTACACGTTCCCGGAGCGCGAACCGAGGCATCTGTGCGAACTCCAACTTCGCAGAACGTGAATGGAGTATATACATAAATTACAGGTTCCCGAAGCGCGAACCCAAACATACATGCTATCTCCAAATTCCCGGAGTGTGAATTGGGGCACAAATACCAAGTCAAAGTTCCCGGAGTGTGAACTGAAGTATCAATACTAACTCCAAGTTCGTAGAGTGTGAATTGGAGTATGAACATCAATTCCAGGTTCCCGGAGCGTGAACCGTGTTACAAATATCGATAAATCTCAAATTTCCGGAGTGTGAACCGGATTATCGATCTCAAATTCTCCTAAGTCCCCAGAATGTGGACATGTGCTTCAGATGCGCAATAAATGTGATCAACTACCAAAATAAAAATGTTGTTCCCCGAGACCGGGGGGCGAAAAAGCTAAGTGTTAGTCACTAACCAAAGTGATATAATGTCTGAGGTTCAACTTGTTCATCGATAACAGCATATGACCAAGATTTTCAGACTTAGCAAGTAAAACGAACTCTACTTGACGGTAAGAACTTCACTAGTACACCGGACTAAAAGATAAACACTGCAAGTACTCAAGCACAAATGAAATGAGAATTAAAACAAAGAAATTAAATTTTATTTCAACTAACTGGAGACAAGAACTTACATGCAAAAAAGTTCTTCCAAAAAAAAAAAATCCCTACTAGCAGGGGCCGAACCTGCATCTATACACGGCTTACTAGCAAAAAACGAAAACAAGTACCTATCTACCAAAAAATCTGCTTAAACGGCCCATCTACTTCTTTTTTTTGGGTCTGCTTATCAGCGGTTCGTCTTCGGATTCGCTGGAGACAGAGATCCTTCGTTTGGAGTACTTCCTCTCCGGTGGCTGCTCTTCGGCTGGGGGCATAAAGTTAATGTCCTCCTCGGAGCTCGAATCCACGTGAAGGCTTTCCACCGGAGGAGTAGGAGGGACTAGATCCGTAACGAAAGATGGGATAGTGCCACCCGATGACACTATCCTTACAGGTGCTGAGCTATGCACCGCCGTGCTGCCACCAATACTACCACTTTGCCCCGCAGCCTCTATTTCGGCGTTGATCTCGTCTAGAATTTCCTCGTCACGAGTCGCTTGGGCCTGGCTGGGGGCATCCGCAGTCTGCATTGAAAAGCTAGAGGTTGGCGGGAGGCCACTAATGATGAACAGCAGGTCTGTGGAGAAGCCACCCTGCACACCGAGCAGCTCGCTCACCATTTGTTCATCTAGAGATAACCCGCTCCCCTACGCCGCCTCAGTTGATACCGCTGTTATGACAGTAGTCCCAGTGGTGATGGCCTTAACCCCTTTACTTGATTCTTGGGTCGCGGCGATCGGCGCAACTCCAGTCACTAAGCAAAGATAAGAAGAAGTTATTAGTAACCGCTTCAAAACAAACGCTCTAATGAAAACACACTTGAGATATGTTCGGAGTACCTTCCTCAGTATGGCTTGCGGACGGCTGAGCGGCCTCAAAAGTATGCTCCTGAATAGGAGATAGCCGCGGCTGTTCTGGGTCGCAAGCTGGAATGGATTGGGAATCGACCGCAGATACAGGCTCTAACGGATGTGGAGCGGTGAATTCAAGAACGGTAGCATGATGCTCAACACCTGATCCCTCTCCAACCTCCAGAGATCGGCCACCAATCATCTCCTTCTCATCAGCAATAATAGCGTCATGGAGGATCTTCTTCTCATCATCTGTCATCAACCGGTTTTCGAGTTCGAATCGTTCGACCGATTCATCGGGATACGCTTCCTCTTCTTCCTCAACCAATCGACCCCAGGCACTGCGGAGGTGTACCGGGTAATCTTGGAGCTAGGCCAAATTTCTGTGTCTCAACACATTGCATTGTAAGTGATGAGCAAATCTTCAATATCGGCCTCCAGCCTAGCCTCCGCTTGTTGAACTTTCTCCTCAACCTCCGTCTCGACCGCCTGGACCTTGGCTATTGCCGCATCCCATTCAGTCCGAAGAATCACGGCTTGTTCACACGCCTCCTGGGCTGCGTTATTCGCATCATCCCTATCCTTGGCGATTTCGGCAAATTTGGACTTAAGCTCATTTAACTCCTTCAAGGCTGCGTCCCTCTCGGCAGTGACCAGGGTGTTTCGATGGCCCATATCCTCAACCGTGGCGTAATGCTCACGTTTCATCCTATCCATCGTTGCCTGGGCTTCGTCGGCTTTTCTGATAGCCTCCATCTCAGATTTCCGAGAAGATTCGGCTTCAGTGTTCAGCACCTCAATAATACGGCTCTTTTGAGCTAACTCAGCCTGCAACCTCTCGATGGTGCCCCCACGCTCAAAGGCCAATGCCGACGCTTTGTCAGCCGCTTTCGACCACGCTTTGTACTGAGCATAAAAATCGTGTACGTAGTCATGTACTTACTGCTCAGCTTCCTCCGGGATCTTCTTTAAATGTGGAGGAAAGATATAGTTGTCGAAGCAGATGTTTGGAAAATCTCTCTTTAGCTGAGCAAGCTTGATTGCTCCTTCCCCTGAAATTTCCACGGGGGGCTGTTCTGTAACGGCACCAGTAATAGTCTCGCTCCTAGAATGGCGGGATTCATGCCTAGAAGATTGAGAGGCCGACATGTGGTGTGAAGATTCAGAGGGACGAGAGACATGAGCGGGAGGTTGTATGGGATCTCTGGAAGGAGAAGGAGTACGCGTTCGCGATCGACGCTTATAATCTCTATCTGTATCATATCTCTCTTGACCAGAATACCCAAAGCGTCCCTGGTCGTAATCTCTGTCCCCTTCTCGTCTACGCAAATCATGATATGAAGGTTTGCAAGCATGTCGGAGACTCCCTAACATTGAACCTCGCTTAGACATAGTATCTGCAGAGCAAAATAAAATCGAATTAATCACCTTTCGAAATAGGTAGTTTACAGTCAAAGGTTATGCAGTGTTGTGAAATATGTATGAATGTGCAACCCCCGGACCAACCGGATGTGGCTGCCACACCAGTGGGAAAAGACTCGCTCAAAACTAAAGTTTCTGAAAGTTCTTCCAATCCGGCATCATGCTGCAGGGACACGTCGTCCGGAATTGGAATATCGGCGAGCCCTTCACAAAGACTTTCAGTTCTTGGAGGAGACATTTCCGAAATTCCAACTCCGGGAGAGGATCGGGCCGTGACAACCGATTTCCATCTCCACTTCTTAGTTGACGTGACGACGGCTGCCTTGCCTTTTCTCTACTCCATGACATCCTGAACTACATCCGTAGGCTCGGTCACCGGCTCATCATCGGTATGGGTTCTTTCAGAATCAGCCTCCTTGGCTATAATAACTTTGGGCTTCTTGTGCTTGACTCGTTTTTTCGAGACAGTCCTTAATGCCCCATCAAACTGTATGCTCTGCCCCCGTTCGATCAACCCGTAAGTCCGGAGATTCCTATCCGTCAGAAGCAACTCGATATCCCTATCTTCACTCGAGACTCCCCGGAGTATTCGTACTATCTCCTTAAATTGTTCACCTTCAGGTCGCTGAATCGTTGCTGTAAAAAGAAAAAAAATATAAGTTTCACTTCGACTACGATTGCCATAGTAATTATTTGAAAACTCAGCTGTACTCACGTCTTAATAACCATCGCCGGGCAAACCCTGGAGGACATTTGACATAGAACCATTCCGTCCTATAATAACTCAACCTGGTCCAGGACCCAGTGACCACTTGGCAATTCCTCACTGCTTTCAGAAATGTGAAGGAAGGGTAATCACCTCGGGTCTTGAAATTGAACAGATATCTGATCTCGGTCAGGATCGGTGGTCTATGAAGGTACTCCATGAAGACGATGAATAAACTGTTCACGGAAGCATAACCGTTCGGGTGTAGTTGAGATGGTGCGATCCTCAAAAAAGACAATACTTCCTTAATATACTCGTTGAACGGAGGAAGCATCCCGGCCGCACACGCGTGGCGATTAAATGCTGTATATCCCTCCGGCGGATTGTGTGGTCTATCATTCGGCCCCAACAGTAACACATCATCCAATGACAGGCCGTGCCTCAAGCATATTCTCCCCAACATATCTTCAGAAATATTAGATTGAACGGAATCCGACGGATTGGCAATGAAAGACGCATTGGGAAGTTCGTCCGGGACCGGACCGATGATCTCAGGTTCAATATCCGGAACCTCTAGCCTCGAAGCAACTGTACTTTGAATCTCCCGCTGCTCTGAACTTGAAGGTTCCATAACTAGCTAACTCATGAGAAACCATCGTTAGACGACAAAGGACCCGTGCATTTCCCAGTGTAAAGTGTATGAATGTATGTTGTACAGTGCCATGCATTACTTGAATAAGTGTCACAGAGTTAAAGGAAATATGCAAACGACAAAGCTACGGGGCCCAATTATAATGACCGTCATTGCTGACCGTCATCACTAAACCGTTTGTATGATGGAATTTGATTTGGATAGAAGTTGATATGGTTCCATCGACGAGCTTCGAAAGGTGGTCAAGTATGCAGTGTGATTATCAAGTCCAAATATGCAAGGATGAAGCTCGTCGGAATTATGCTTAGAAAATGTCAAACTTTGGTATCCATCATAGAGGGTTCGAACCGATCACAGGGAACTCATTCGAACCCCTCCGAACATCACTTCGAATCGATGCAGAAAGGCACGCTTCGAATCAATGATCGGGTGCCAAGTTCGAATCGATCAATGAAAGATGACTTCGAATCGATCCTTGGTTAACTGGTTCGAACCGATAAGGAAACCCTCAACTTAACATCGACCACGTTCGAATCGATACCCTCCGTATCGATGTAAAGTTGAGAACTTCGAACCGATAGCTGATGGATTCGAATCCATCGATTCGAATGGACCCATCAAAGATGGTCAATCGGTGCGAACTGCGTCACCCCCATAAAGTCATTCCAGGGATCGATGCGAAATCCAAGGAAAAATGACGCCGCCATCATCGATTCGAACTCAAGTCCACGAATCGATTCGAAGCTCTCCCAAACCAGATCTGGTTTTACCAATCACCAGAGTGGCCAATCGATGTAGAAGAGGTAGGTTCGAAATAACTTTGCCATTTGGATTCAAGGCTAATTACCTAGTTTGAATGATAGATTCGAGGAATTAAAGACTTGGATCTTGAATGATTTGAATACGTAACACAGTGCCTTCTTCCCCGAAGCTTCGAAACGATGCAGAACACGATAAACACAAGGCAAAAGTAAAAAAGTAAAAAGTGAAAATAGTGAAACCCCCTGCTATTTATATGAAGCCTAGGAAGTGACCGGGCCGCTTCGCATCCCAGTTAACTCAACCGGTCACAACCGGTCAATTATCAGATCGATTCGAAGTCAGCTTTCGAATCCATCGGCCTAAGGCCCTATCGATTCGAAGTTACCCTCACACTTCATCGATATGAAACACATAGCAGGGCAACGAGTTGCATCGATGGGAAACAAACAGTGGGCACATCGATTCAAAGCCCCTGTTCACATCAACAGATTCACGACTCCATCCACAACCTATCGATACGAACGACTATTTTGTATCCATCATTTCCTACCGATGCGAACTACTATTTCTATCCATTCTTCCTCATCGGTACGAATGAACATTTCATACTCGTCCAAGACATTGGTTCGAATGTCAGATTCGTACCCATCGTAACATAAGTGTACTCCATCCATATGAATGTAGACTTCGAATCCATCGATGCTCAAACGCATCGGTTCAAAAGTATTACTTTCGCGCAACCCAAAGTCGTTTCCTTCGACCTTCTATATCGGTTCAGGAGAGGATCGATACGAAGGGACCTTTCAAAACAACCATCAAGCGTTGTCTCAACTCAAATTTCCAAATCGGTTCAGGAGAGAATCGACACGAAATTCAAGAGCAAACCCAACTGACAACGACTCGTGGACGCACGTCGTTAACAAGGGTCAAACACACATATGTGCATATATGTCGAGCTAACATTCGATTTTAAACATTTACAGGGATCGAGTACTCATCTTGTTACGAATGCAACAGCCAACGGCTAAGCGCTATTATATAGCAATCAATCATATCAACGCAAGGTTACAGGAATACAGGGTACGAGTCTCAACAAAAAGGAGAGCAATGATTGTTCAGAGAGAAGCTGCAGCTATTCAAAGCACTTCATGTCCCCACATGACGTACTTTGGGGGGGGGGGCAAAATGTTATCCCGCTTCTTGGCAAAGCCGCGATACCAAAAGATCGATCGAAAACGAAGGACGGTTCGTATCAGTGATTGGTCTTACTTCGTTTCGCTATGGATATCGCTGAATTTTGTTCGAGTCCAGATTGAGCTACAATTGATAGGACACGACAAGAAAGATTATAAAAGTCAGCATCTCAAATTTCAGGTCAATCCGAGTTCATACGCTCGAGTTATGATCGATTCAATTTGAAGGGAAGACCTAGGTTTCGAACCCATCACTGATCAATCGTTCGAACCGATCACCTTCGTATCGATTGACTTCGAACCCATCAAAGCGCCTCGGGTTCGACTCCATCACCTTCGAATCGATGGGGTTCGTATCAATAGACCTCGTACCCATGGAGAAGTCACAAAGCTCGTATCCATCAGAGGAACGCAAGTTCGAATCCACCAAGCATCAGTTGTTCGAACGCATTATTGGAGCCTTGTTCGAACCCATCCATGAAGCCTTGTTCGAACCCATCTGTGAAGCTTCGTTCGAATCCACTGGGTCAACTAGCCATGATGACGTGTCCTTCATCGGTTCGAATGCGTCGAGATATATGGAGTCGAAACAGTCAACTCGGAGCAAAACCCGGATCGAAGCGAAGTGTGCGCTCCACATCGACACGAAGACACGTGCCGCCATCGATTCGAAACCATCGATTCGAAGGGATGGCTTCGAACCAAACAGCCACTCGAAGAACGTCATCTTGAACCCGTCATATCTCTCAATCCACTGATCCAAATGCCACGAAATTTTCACAGAAGCTTTCATACATGTTGAAGAATGTCCACACCAAATTTCACCTCGATTGGATGATTTTATGATCGATTCAAATGGAGTTCGAATCGATGCCCGAAGGCACAAACCCGAAGGCACAAACCCGAAGGCAACATACCCGAAGGCAACATACCGTAGTGGTGAAGGTCGAAGACCCAGTACTGGACACCTCTAACTGGCGGAATGTGTCACAACTCTCAAAAAGGAATCCGAAAAGTGGTAACGTGAGTCCCATATCCACTCGTTCGTACTAAACGGTTTACTATCCGTTAGTTAATTTCACACTCAAAGCAGTACAAAGTTCACCTCATATTATCAGTAAACGAAACCTGAAGGTTAAAACGATCAATTGAATAGATCGAAGATTAATCGGAAGGATAAACGCACAGATTCATGGTCCGTGTTTTGCCCAACCATTTAATCACCCTTCCACTTCGCTCGAAGTGCGAAATTATGCGTGTGTTTTAAATAGAATTTATAAATCGGAGAAGCGAACATTTAATACAATTTGAAGAAATCATTTATAAAATCCCGTGAATGAATTCAAAAGGAATCATCAAGGTCAAATAGGCATAAAAAACTAATTGGAATCAATATGCATCGATCAAATTTGGAAAACTAAACGAATAAGGCAATTTGGCAAAAATAGCATATTCGGACGTCTGAAAGAAGGGATTCAGACGTCTGAATCTAAAAATAAATTTGTTTTTCAAAACAGAATTCAGACGTCTGAATCCAAACTTTCAGACGTCTGAAATAGGCATTTCTCGGCCTATTTCCTTTCTGGTTGAAAATTAGCCAATTCAGACGTCTGAAACTCACAAACCTAATATGGAGAATTCAGACGTCTGAAACTCACAAACCTAATATCTGTTTTGAATTTACATTCTTCATTATTATCTCTTCAATGACTCCCGAAGAGTGTTGTGACCAATTTTGGTGCAAACAGTGACGCCCCACCTCTATACCCATGCTAGCCAAGGGCACTACAGGGTAATGCCGTCAACTAACATGGAGAATAAGGCTGGTTAGGAGCGACCATCTATAGCCTTGCTCTAACTATCTATTGAATACATCGATAATAAACATACCAAGCAGGTCGACATACCCAATGAATACTTAAAACAAAACCATAGGTAGTTGAAGGATCTATCAGAACTGAATATAACAACTCAAATGTAATATACATCACAGAACAGCAGATCATCATATACACATATACAGATACATAACAGAGTTTACAAAATAATACATGTCAAGTGGTATAGCAAACCACAATATACAGACGAATCAAAAGAATACATATATCATAGTTACAAAACAAAGGACTACACAAAAAAAAGCTTTAACAAAAAGGAACAAGCTGAATAGTCCATGCGGAAGCAAAATAGGCTAAGTCCAAAAGCACCTAACCTGAAACATCTCGGTCTGACCCGAGCATAAAATGCACGGGTCAGTCTAGCTAAACAAATCAGTTAGATAAACTGAACAACAATAAACCTGCAAGGTTACTAAGTATAACAAATATCTCTAAAGGAGATAACACAATCATCTAACAAAAGATGAATCATATGATAACAAAACAAGCCTCATATCATCGGCAACACATAGAAACAAAGGATAGGAATATCCCAAAACAAGCCATAAGGCAAATAACAGATACCAATAAGGTATACAAGTTCCACAAGGTAAACGCTACTCATCATGCGGCTCAAAAAGACCAACACCGAAGGGCGATACCTAGGGAATATACATATGAATAAAACATCAGAAAATTTGCTCGAGCTCAGTACTGTACAAACAAGGATCCATGAGCCCGAAGACTCCAAACCCAATATCACCCATGCGGCTCATAACGACCAACATCGGAAGCGATACTAAAGGTAACCCAATATCACCCATGCGGCTCATAACGACCAACATCGAAAGCGATACTATAGGGCAACAAACCCGAAGGCACAAACCCGAAGGCAACATACCCGAAGGCAACGTACCCGAAGGCAACAAACCGTAGTGGTGAAGGTCGAAGACCCAGTACTGGACACCACTAACTGGTGGAATGTGTCATAACTCTCAAAAAGGAATCTGAAAAGTGGTAACGTGAGTCCCATAACCACTCGTTCGCACTAAACGGTTTACTATCCTTTAGTTAATTTCACACTCAAAGCAGTACAAAATTCACCTCATATCATCGGTAAACCAAACCCGAAGGTTAAAACGATCAATTGAATAGGTCAGGGATTAATCGGAAGGATAAACGCACAGATTCATGGTTCGTGTTTTGTCCAACCATTTAATCACCCTTCACTTCGCTCGAAGTGCGAAATTGTGCGTGTGTTTTAAATAGAATGTATAAATCGGAGAAGCGAACTTTTATTAAATTTGAAGAAATCATTTATAAAAACCCGTGAATGAATTCAAAAGGAATCATCAAGGTCAAATAGGCATAAAAAACTAATTGGAATCAATATGCATCGATCAAATTTGGAAAACTAAACGAATAAGGCATTTTGGCAAAAACAGCATATTCAGACATCTGAAAGAAGGGATTCAGACGTCTGAATCTAAAAATAAATTTGTTTTTCAAAACAGAATTCAGACGTCTGAATCCAAACTTTCAGACGTCTGAAATAGGCATTTTTCGGCCTATTTCCTTTCTGGTTGAAAATTAGCCAATTCAGACGTCTGGAATATAAATCCATACGTCTGAAACTAGGGATGAAAATGTTCTCCAAAACAATATTCAGACGTCTGAAATTATGGTTTCAGACATCTGAAACGTGATGGTCAGGCATTTCCTGAACCTAGGCCATTTATGGCCAAACAAATAGAAAGCAATCGGATGCGTGCTGATTATGGGCTTACGTCAAACTACTACCCAACCTTAACGACACACCCAAACACTCCGAACAACATAAACATCCACCATAGATGGTTTTACATAGATTTGGCTTCAAAAATCATAATTTGGCAATTTCACCAAAGCAAACCAAATCGAAAGTAAATGAACATATGAACAATTGTTAGGAATTCATACCTAACATCAATGATATCAAAAGAAGTAGATGTGAGTTCAAAACTCATCTTTTAATCCAAAAACAAAGAAGAAGGAGTTCAATTTGCAAGGAGAAGACCAACAAATCTCCACTTCTACTCAATTAGCTTCAATCTATGATCAAAACAAGTATTTCCTAAATTTAGGTTTAGGAATTTCTGAGATTGAAGAGAGAAAGAGATAGAGAAGAAGAAGAGGAGGCTTACCAATGGCTTTACTTTGATTTTGGAGAAAGATTTAAGTTGCAAGTTGAAACTAGGGCTTGCAATTTCTATTTCCCTTCCCCTCCAGCATTTTCAGTTTTCTTAAGCTTAAGAAATGAAATGAGGGTGAATGGATGAAGAGTTAATGAGCTAGGGGGTTTAGTTAGCTAGTGGGCTGAACCCAAACCCAAAACCCAAATAGAAAAAGTTGCAAAAATTCAACTTACTCCAAACATATCAAAGCTTATACTTGAAAAGATCGCAAACGCCATTTTGGAACCAATGGAAATGGTTTCGAGTTCCAATTCGGCCATTTGAAAAAAAAAATATTTCGGACCTAACAATCCAACTAATGACACTATATTTAAATAAAATATTTAAATATAAAATCGTAATATGCGGGTTGTTACAGGTTGGAGGAAAAACACGCAACTGGCTAAGGAAGAAGAATGACTATGATAATAATAATAAATTTTTCTCTAAGGCAAGCTCAATATTAGAAAAGGAAAATGAACAAACAAAATAGAAATGAAGCAAATGAATAGCCAACACTAGTGGTTAGAATTTAGAGAATATAATAAGCAAGCTGGCTATTGGTTATCTCTAGAAATAAACAAGAGGACAAAAGGAACACCAAAGGTCTCAAGACGGTTTTCGATATGGCTGATCATCTCTTATATTTCACTGTGTGCTGGACTCCGAAGCATACAGATGAATATAGTACGAAGATCAATGCGATGAGACGATCAAAACGGTATACGGATGTTGGTGGTACGATCATTCGATCAAAAGTCGATATCGATATCGAAAGGCTGCTAAAACGCCGAAAATAAGATAAACGGAGCGATAGCAATCCAAATTTGGAGAAGCGAAATATGACTTCTTACTAAGAAGATGATTTACAAATTTATCGTACAAAAATTATCAAGTTTGGAAAATATTTTATTATCATCAATATTAGCTAATTTGAATTGAAATAAAATAACACAAAAATATAAACTTCCATATTATTTATTGAAAATTTAATATTTGCTATGTTTAATTAGACGTATCCCAAATATTAAATTTTTATTTCAAAATTCAGTTAAATACATTATTTAAACCATTAAAATTTACAGGTCATTACAGAACACATTCAAATAAGGTAAGTAATAACAAAATTACTAAACAGGTTTACTTTTACTAATTGTGATTAGAAAATTCTAGAATATGATTAGTAAAAAGTAAGCACAAAATGACAAAAATATCAAAACTAAATCTAAATAAAATCTTACTTTATTTACTTAATCCTTAAGTGATTAAGACATAAAGAGTAATGTAAAATGGTGATGGTAAGTGTTGAAAAAGATGAGATTACTTTAAGTTAAAGTAAGGGTATTTGGATCTTTTAAAAAATAATATTTTATTCCAAACTTTTTCTATAAATAGCAACCCACTTTCTTCACTTTCTTCACACTTCTTCTTCTCTATTTTTAAGCTTCTTCTCTCAACTCATGGTTTCCATGCCTTAGGAAAATGATGGAAAAATATTGGAAAAAATAAAGTAAAATATAGTATTCCACCTCAAAACCAAGTGCAAAATCCTCCTCTCCACCTCCAAAACTCACAGCCACCGCATCCCCAAGCAAAGGTCGAGCTCCTCCAACCTCCCAAGTCAAGCCAAACCTAAGTGAAAAAAGGGAGAAGTTCGAGAAACGCCGAAGTAAGAAAAATAGAATGAAGTACTGCCCAAATCAAAAGAAAAGTCTACAAAAAAGTTTGGTGGAGTGGAGTCATAAGTGAGTACTCAAATCTTAGTTTTATTTAAATAAAACTTAATTTGATAATACACATAGTCAATTGGAAATTAATATTTTGAATATTAATAGATATTGGATGATAACTAGGTTGATATTATAGTTGATTATATGGTTGTGAATTGGTTGATAACTTGGTTTGAAAAATAATAAGAGAAATAATTAGTAATTAATCAAATTAAATTTAACGAAAATTAAATCCATAATAATATGTGTATAGAGTGATTTAGCCTTTAAATGATTTTAAAAAGGGTCAGAAATGATATTATAATAATAAAATATTATAAAATGAAATGAAATGGAAAATGAGTTTGAAATATGGAAATATTTTTTACAAGATTTTGAATGATTTAGAAACATTTTATAAATATTTAAAAGTGTTTCAATGAAGTTTGAAAAGAAATTGAAAAACAAGTCAAAACTAGGCGCGTCGTGTAATGGTAGTTCGCGATTCGCGTCGAAAAAAATTAAATAAGTATGTAAAGTGAAATATAGCTCGAAATCCTTCGAGATAAGAATTTTTCGGACTATTATATCCATATTTTTTCCAACGAAGAAAGAAAATCAAGATTTCACTAAGTAGATTTTAAAGTATGTCCAAAATAATTTTCTAAAAACATCGTAGTTTTGTAGTTCGAAATCCAAAAGGGGATTTCTTTTAAAAATGATATTTTTAAATTTTTTAAAATTATGAAATGGATTCTAAAAATCTTTTAAAATGTTTTAGAAGTAGTTTAAGTTGAAAGGATGGATTTCTAAATGATATAAAAGTCTTTTTGAAGAATATAGCTTTTTGCAACACTTTCTACAATGCTTTTGCAACATTTTTAATAACTTATGAATTTTGAGTTTAAACTAAACAATCCTTTTTCAAATAATTTATTGATATTTTTAAAAGCATAATTATGTGTTTCCAATAACGATTTGGAAGTTTAATAAATCATTTATAAAATGAAGATTAATAACTGAGTATGCGGAAACGACTAGTACATTTGTCCCGCCTGCGAGATCTAAAAGGTAAAACAATGTATGTTACTAAGGTTAGGAATGGAGAAACCAATGCCTTGAACTTACCTGGTCTTTATTTTCTCTTTTAGATAAGGGGTGGAATAGATCAAAGGGAATATCTGGATGCTCTAAAATAATATTTTCCAATAAGAGATTTAAATAAATGATTTGGAATTATTTTAAATTCCTACACTTAAAATTAATTGTTTTGGGTTTGTAGTAAACTTTGTCTTAAATAATATAGTTTTTAACCCATTTAAAATTTAGTGAAATTAAAATGGAAATCTTTGATTAATATTTAATGAATAATTTGAAATGTTTTCCTAATAAAAAGATGAAATGATTTGGATTTATTCCAAGATAAAAAGTGAGGTCTAAATCAACTAAATAATTTGATAAATGAGGGTAAATGATTCCATATACTCTTGGAAAGAAAATAGGATAAGTTGAAAAGAATATATCTAAGAAAGAAATTTTATTTAAATAAAAGATGAAGTAATTGATTGGTGATTGATAATCACATTTGTACTTAACATATTTTTATCGATGATTGGCGTCAAAGGAATCGGGGTTGGATTTGGGTGATCCCTATCTGAAAACCACTTCGAACCAATGTATACATTCGAAAGTGGAGATGTATTGAAGATGACTATTATTGAAGACCGAAGATCTTCATAGCGGAAGGACTACTTATTGACATTCTATGGGTAGCTCCCAATATAGAGACATTTATTATAGCCGTGGTCCTATCATGTTTGAAATCTTCGGATTTCAAGGGCTTCTCACCTAGTAATGTTCGAGGAAAGTGACTTTGGTTTTGTCAGCCTCAGAACGAACTTGCATAGATGAATGTCTGACATTGCATTGCTAAGATCACAAGCATTGACTTTTACCAACATATTTCTGCGATGGCAGAGAAGGCAACTTCTCTTAGCTTAACACCCTTCTCAGAGGCATATAAACTTAGAGGTTGTATGTTTGTAAAGTAAGATAGTGATCAAAGGAATGATAATGTAGCATTCTAAGTGGATTGTGCTTTGTGGAACGTAAGGCGTGGCTTTGTGGAAAGTACGAGCGTGGCCTCACTGGCCTCACATCTCAGAAATGATACGGGAACTATGTTACATATTACAGGCATGATATGATGAAGGGGCGTATGGTCCCTCAAGGTGACTGGCGGCATATGATCTAGGTCACAAAGGTGTCTAGATGGGACCTTTACTGCATGGTATAGTGGCGTGTGAGTCCTTGCATGTGAAGCCACCGGATACCAAGAAGTGAGGCAATATGAGGAATAGTGGTGTATGAGTCCTTGTAAGAAAAACCATCGGGTTCTGGTTGTTATGCGTGGTTATCGAGGTTCCCTATCATGTTGGAAAATCCAATTCCAATACGAGCCTTACGGTTTTGATTGTAGTCCCAAAAAAGCTGTAATGACTTGCAAACATTTCAGCTCAACCTTTTGATATCGTATATTCTGTCCGGTATATTCCGTTGACCCAGTCCGAATATATTCCCTTAGACTTAGTTTGAGTATTGATAACTTATTTGAATAAGTTTATTTGAAAGATGTTTTCCAAAAGAATGTCATTAAAGATAAAATCAAATTATTTTGGTAATAAAAGTGTTTTGGTTGTCATAAAGTAAAATCCCGCCATATTTATGTGTGGGCGTGGTCTTATGGATACCCTTCTTTTCAAATGATTTGATAACATCATCATGATCTATACATTTAAAATTTTGAGTATCTCACACTGGTTTATGAAGCCTAATCTAGGTATTTTTAATACTCGGGTTAGATTCGAGTTGTTTCGGCTTTAGTTGAAGATGGTTAGAGTTTCTAGAGGAGAGATGGAGATCTTCATCATCCTATGGACGTATTCTATTATCAATTGCATTTGTTTTGTTATTTTCAGCATTTATAGGGATAGAGATTTATAACTGTCCAGGCTGAATCTAGGTTAGACTCTAATATTGTATTTTAAAATTTTCATTTGTAAAGATTATTATTGAAATAATATATGTTATTCCATTCGTGTGAAATTCTGTTTTGTCTTTATTTTCTTTCTACCCTTAATGGTCCGCTTGTTCGTGCAATTTAAGTTGGACATGTATGGTTTATTGTCAATTTAAAGGGTATGGAAAAACGGGCCACTACTTTTGGTATCAGAGCTTAGGTTGAGCGAACACCTAGGATTTGTTGGGGTAAAACTCATTATAAACAGGGTTAGCAATACCTTAGAATGAACGACTCGTTAGGGATAGGATTAGTAACACCCTGGTATGAGTTTTGACAGTACTATATTTGTTATTCAATATAAAAAAAAATTGTGTTGTTTTATCTGTTGAGTGGTTTATAGATTCTGGTCAATGCACCTGATCACCGTTATTGATAGGGATTTCTAAACACTTAAACTAAACAAACCGACACACTGTTTTAAAGGATTATATTTTAAGTATAAAGTAATATATTTTGAAAAATATTTGTGTGTGGGTTTATGGTTAAGGAAATAATAATATTCCGTTATTATCATTTGTTGATTTAGCGAACGTCTTGTGAATTAAGTTCCATGATTTGACTATAAGATGTTTGATAAGAATACGAGGTTAAGGTTAATGAATTTATTTAAGATAATAAAATATGCATGCAGTATAAAAATGTATACCAAATAATTTTGTAAAATGTTGATATGAAAGATATGTTATATTAATTTTAAGAAACTAAATTTTGTAAATTTTGGAAAAGATTATAAATTATAAATGGAAGCAAGTTAATATAAGATGATTTTATGAGGTGATTATAAAATGGATTTTATAAACAAATAAAAAATGGTTTTATATAACCAAGTTGAAATAAGTTTTTGAAAGGTAAAATAGATCAAACCCAAAAGCTATTGAAAGGTTTTGACTTAATGCTTTTGAAAGGTTTTAAAAGAGGTTTCGAAGGGGTTTTTCCCTAGAGGTTTTGAAGGGGTCGAAAGGTGTTGTTTTCTGATGGTTTCGAATGTTTCGAAAGGAAAGGTTTTTCCAATAATTTTGAAAGGCAATGTTTATAGGTTTTTAAAAGAAAGATGTCTAAGGTTTTAGAGCTTTCGAGGAAGTCACTTTCAGTGATTTCAAAGAGGTTACCTTCAAGGGTTTCAAAAGGGCATTTAAAGGTTTTAAACAAAGGTTTCAAATGTATATAATAAGCAATATAGCCTAAGTATTTTCAAGTTAAAAAAGATTTTAACTTGTTTTGGAAGGATAGTTAACCTTATTAAATTCCATCAACATTATTTTGAGTAAATTATATATATCATGCAAAATGGCTTAGAGTAAAGCTAAAATATATTTTCCTTTTATATATATGATTTGAAGGCCTAAATCATTTTAAAAAGGTTTAAAGGGAAAATTTAAAGGGTAGTTAACCCTAAAAAAATAATTAGGTTATTTAGTCCATTTTGCAGGCAGTCAGCCTAGATTTCGGATAGTTAATCCATTTTGATTTGGACAGTTAGCCTAGTTTATGGCAGTCGGCCCAGTTTTATGGACAGTTTTGCTATCAGTTTTTGGATAAATAGTCCTTTCGTTAGCATAATGGACCTTACTATTATGTTGTGGGCAGATGGCTCACATATTACCTGTTTTATGGATAGATAGTCCATTTATTAGCATAAAGTATATTGCTATTTTGATATAATTAGTTCGATTAACCAGTTTGGTATAGGAAAGGATTTCAAAATATATATGTTTTGAAATGGATATTAGTAAAGGGAAACCTGTTCCGCTAGGCAACATGGTCTCACTTAATATCAGTAAACCGAGATGTAACATGATTATTTACACCAGGCTATATGTCTAACTCGAAATTTTTATTTCCCCTTAAACTCTTGGGTACTCAAGATTGATTTGATTAGGCTAAGGTTTGAGGTTTTCAGGTTTTAGTCTTTTGGCGAATAAAGCTTCTGAAGACGGGCAGGTGGATGATAGATTTTTTTGTTTATTTTTCCACTATTGTATATTAAGTCAGATATGACTATATTTCTCTGATCGACCAAGGGGCACCACCATATGTCGTTCTTAGCGTATTTTGTAATGATATATTTAATAATTTCCTGTTAAACGTTAAGGATTATGTAGCATAAATATGAATTATTGTTTTGAAATGTAATTAGTAAAATGTTGTTTCGAAATCTGTGATTCTGCTCATATTCATGTGCTTCTGATATTATGGATGTTATTATCATTGCCATATTTTGTCACCAGAAGTTAATACTATGGATGACTATAACATCGGTATAGCTTAACTTTTGGCCTCTAGATACGGGATATTACAACTTGGTATTAGAGCATAGGTTTATTAAAAACTTTAACTAAAAATGCTTTTTAAAACACAATCATGAAGAAGTAGAGTAAGAATGGGGTATGGGTTAACGCTATATAATATACATATATTATATATGTATACGCTTTATCTATAGTCTCATATCCTTGTTAGGTTACATTTCTATATCTCACAAGGTTTAAATGCAGATATGGAAGGAAGAAGAGGAAGAGTTAACCCAGGAGGGGAAGACATAAGGGGGAATGTTAGGCCTAATGTAAGAAGGTCGGGCACAAGCAGAGGATGTAGGTATTGGTGTCCCGCAAGTTGGAATGAAAGCTAAGTATCAGTTCTATGTGAATATGGTGCAGGAAGGTGTTGCTTCTAGATTGGTGGGAGAAGGAGTTCCAGAAGCTTCAATTGTCAATGACTATGCTAAGTTGAGTGGGGACTACATTAAGCTTGGAGGGAAGTCGTTTGTTGGAACAGAGGATTCCATTGAGGTAGAGAAATGGTTTTTGCGCTACAAAAGGATTTTTGTAGATTTAGGGCTCAATGGTGAGCAAAAGAGGAGGTTTGCATCTAGATAGCTTCAGCGAGCTGCTTTGTTCTAGTGGAATAGTGTGGCTGTGGTTGTGGCTGTGGATGAGGAGGCTATGACCTAGGAAGATTTTATGGGAAGATTCCAGGAGAGGTTCATGTCTGCAATGGCACAGTCAGCTCTGATCGAAAAAATTTCTATATTAGAACAGGGAGAGATTTCTATTCTGGAGTATGCTAGGAGGTTCAAGGAGTTGGCCCGATATGGGTATGCTTCAGTGAATACAGTCATGAAGAGGAACGAGAAGTTTTTTAGGGATTGAAGCCTGAGTTAGCCAAGGCTACATTACCTCATATTCGAGATCCTTCTGATTTTGTAGTCGAGATGGCCTTACGGCATGAGGAGTTACTTGATTATCTAGAGAAGAGTAAGGTTAAATATGTCCCGGTTGGGCAGGGTCAGAAGAGAAAGTTCTTTCCTAAGAAAGGTGCTCAAAAGGCTGGAGCAGCTAAGAAGGAGAAGTCTAAGTTTGTCAGTTTCAAGTGCAACAAGAAAGGCACTTTTCCAATGAATGTCCTACTGGGAAAGCAAAGGAAGTGGCTAAGAGGAAGAATGTCAATTTCTACAACTATGACTAGATAGGCCACTATAAGAGACAATGCAAGGGGCATGCTAAGGATGGATATGGCAAGGAGTATGCATTGGAGCCTGCTGCTTCTAAGCCAATAGCTCGAGAAAAAGGAAAGACAATTTTGGATGGTGCGCTTCAGATTCATGGTATGATTGTTAGTGTTCTGTTTGATATGGGTGTATCACATTCTTTTATATCTAGATGTTTGATTGATAAGCTTAACCTAGAACCCACATATTAATTTACTTTCTTAAAGGTTGTGAATCCAATAGGAGGGTACGCAACTCTAGGGTTAAGATATGACCAGTTAGAGTATGACTTGTTAAGTCATGCTTTTGCTTGCAGTTTGCATGTATTTGATTTTGTAGTGTTCGGAATCATTCTTGGTATGGATTGGTTAAGTGAGTACGATGCTATGATATTTTGCCAGGATATGAAAATATTTCTTAGACACCTAGATTGTAGTCTTAGGATTATTTATCCATAGAAGGTTCTTGCATCGGGATGTATGGCTTGTTGGGTGCTATAGAGTCAAAAGATGAGTTGAATCAAGTTTTCATGGTTAGAGAATTCGCAGATGTTTTCGAGCCTATAGTTGTATTGCCACCAAAACGAGTCATTGAGTTTTGGATATATTTGGTTCTGGAAGCAGAACCAGTTAGTAAGCCGCCAAGCAGGATGACCGCTTCAGAAATGAGGGAGTTGAAGGTGCAATTGGTGGATTTAGAAGACAAGAGTTTTATCAAGCCAAGTAGTTTGCCTTAAGGAGCAACCGTAGTGTTTGCAAAGAAGCCGGATGGATCGTTAAGGCTTGTATCAATTATCGTAAGTTAAATGAGAGGACGATAAAGAATCGATATCCATTGCCCAGGATAGACGATTTGTTCAACCAGTTGAGTGGAGCAAAGATTTTTTCATAGTTGGATTTAGCGACAGGTTTCCATTTGCTTGGAGTAGCATAGGAAAGTACACCTTTGACCATATTTAGGACAAGGTGTGGGTCATAGAATGGTTAGTCATGCCGTTTTGGACTGACTAATTCTCCAGCTTTCTTTGTAGATTTAATGAATCGGGTTTTCTAAGAGCACTTGGATAGTTTCCTATTGGTTTTCATAGACGATATCTTGATATACTCTAAGGACGAAAGAAAGCACTGAGTTCATCTTAGAGTGGTGCTTGAGAGGCTGCGGTAGCATCAGCTGAAAGCAATGTTTTCAAAGTGTCACTTCTGGAAGAAAGAAGTAAAGTTTCTTGGTCATGTAGTCTAAAAGGAAGGGTTGTCAGTAGATCCGACTAAGATTGAAGCAGTAAATAATTGGAAGAGACCCAAGACAATAACTAAGATAAAGAGTTTCCTTGGGTTGGCTGGTTATTACCATAGGTTCGCTAATAATTTTTCGTGGATAGTGGCACCGGTGACTAAGCTAACAAGAAAGGATGTGAAGTTTGTGTGGAATGATAAGTGTGAGAAAGCATTTCAGAATTTGAAACATTTATTGACCCACGCACCTGTATTGGTTGTTCTGGAAGGGAATCAGGGTTTGGTGGTTATACCGATGCATGTGGAACAGAACTAGGAGCTGTGCTAATGTAGAGAGGTAAAATGATTGCCTATGCTTCTAGACGGCTTAAACAGCATGAGGTCAGATATCTGACACATGATTTTGAATTGGCTGCTTTTTTTTGCTTTGAAGGTGTGTAGACATTATCTTTTGGGAGAAAAGTTTGAGTTATATATAGATCATAAGTCACTGAAATATTTGTTCCGTCAGAAGGAGTTGAAAATGAGACAACAAAGGTGGTTAGAGTTTACTGCCGCTTATGATTTTGGGACTGAGTACACACCGGGGAAAGGCAACAAAGTTGCAGATGCACTTAGCATGAAACATCATAATGCAGTTTTGGCAATGATTGCTAGGTGGAAGAGTTTGGAAGCATAGCAGATTACAAATTGCTCTGGAGATCCGGGGCTGGGTCTAGTGGAGATACAGTTGTCTTATCCTATTCAAAAGTTTGACCAGTGTTGATCGAAAATATTGCTACTAAAAAGATAGGGGATCTAGCATTAGCCGAACGGATTATGAATCTAAGAGAAGGAATTGAGAGCGATGACTTGACAGATTTCAGTCTTGACAAGAATGGATGGATGAGAAAGAAAGGAAGATTATGTGTTCCTAGTGTAGGGAACAGAGTCTTAGAGAGATGCCATAGTTTGAAGTTCACCATTCATCTAGAAAGTACTAAAATGTGTCAGGATATGAGGAGGAGTTTCTTCTGGGAAGGCATGAAGCGAGATATGGGTTTGTGTGTGAAGCAGTGCATGGTTTGCCAACAGGCAAAGGCCGAGCACCAGAAGCCAAGTGGGTTGCTTCAGCCATTAGATATCTCGATGTGGAAGTGGAATTCTATATCCACGAATTTTATTGACAGGTTGACAAGGTCGAACAGGGGAAATGATTGTATATGGGTCATAGTGGATAGATTGACCAAGAGTATCCATTTCATTCTAGTTAAGTCGACCAAAACGACGCCTGTTTTGACAAATTTGTTTATGACGAGTATGGTTGGACTGCATGGAATTCCTAGTAGCATAGTTAGTGATAGATATCCTTTGTTCATAGAGAGTTATGGAAGAGTCTACATGAAGTTTTGGGAACCAAGCTCAAGATGAGTACCGCTTACAATCTATAGACAGATAGTCAAACGGAAAGGGTTAACAAAATATTCAAAGATTTGTTAAAAGTTTACGTTCTAGATTTTGAGGGATTATAGGAAAACCATCTACAGTTAGTTGAGTTTTCTTATAACATAGTTATCAGGCCAGTATTGGTATGGCACATTTTGAATCTTTGTATGGAAGGCCATGCAATTCTCTCACATGTTGGCTAGAGAACGAGGATAGATTGGTCATTGATCTAAACTTAGTCAGAGAAGCTGCAGAAAAGATTAAGGTCATTTGGACTAGAATGAAGGAGGCTCGGTCTTGGCAGAAAAGTTATGTAGATAAGAGATGAAAAGATCTAGAGTTCTCAGTTGGAGACTAAGTTTTCGCCAAAATGACACCGATGAAGGCTGTGGTTTGGTTTACAAAATCGGGGAAGTTAGCACCGTTGGACCTTTTCATATTGTTCAGAGGATCGGAAAAATCGCATATTAAGTCGAGTTACCGAGCAGTTTAGCAAGATTCCACAATGTTTTCCATGTTTCTAATTTCCGAAAGTGTGTTAGAGACCTGGAGACTACTATTGCATCGGCTGTGCTAGATGATTTAGTGGTAGAACTGGACTTGACCATGTAAGGAAGCCTATTTGTATTGTTGCAAGAGATGTGAAGAGGCTTAGATCCAAGACGATCAGATTAGCCAAAGTCCAGTGCAGTGACGATGACAGGCACTATACTTGAGAGTTTGAGAGCAGGATTAGAGATACTTGTCCTGACTTGTTTATTGGTATGTTTAACTTTCTTGTTTGGTTTATTGTGTGCCTTGTCATAATTTCAAGGATGAAATTCTTTATGGAGCGGAGTCTGTAACACCCCATATTTTTGATAACAGTATATTTAATTAGATAAATTAAATAAAATAATGTGTTGATTAGGGAATTGGGATTTGATTGTATTGAAGGGGTAGCCATGCCATTCAATAATGAATTAAAAGGGGTTTAAAATGAATTAGAGGATGGGTAGAACGAGAAAGGGGCCATTCCTATATCTTTATTCCATAGCAGTGTATAATCCACACGTTCATTTCATTTGAAAATTTTTACAACTCAAGGCCAACCATCATTAACAAGGATAAAGGGAAAAAGGAAGAAGATAAGCTAGGAAGAAGCTTAAGCAAATCAAATCAATTCATATCTCAATCTCTTTAATCACAAAGGCTAAGATGAATAATGTTTACATCTCATCTTTGATTGTGCTTTTGGTTTTAAGATGAATTATGAATATTTTGCAATGATTTGCCATGTTTTTGAATGATGGAATGTTTTATATTGTTTGCGTAAAAAATGGCCGCAAACACCCAAAGTCGTATGAGTTGGTTGATTTTATGTTGTATTTAGTGATTTGGGTGATTTATGCAAATATATAAAAAGCAGGGACTAAACTGTAAAAGACACACAGATTTATAGTGGTTCGGCCAGAACGTGCCTACGTCCACTTTATATGTTATTCTCCTTTTTTCTTTAGATTACAAGTACAAAGCTTTGATTACAAGTATCTAAAGTTGTTTGAGAGTTCCTTCCAGGCTTGAGCTCTCAAATTTCTCCCCCATTGTTGTACCCTTGCCCCTATATTTATAGAGTGAGGTTGGGGGCAGGGGTCTTGGATGTTTATAGCTGCTGGTGGCCTTGGGCTGAAGCAATCTGGACTGGCAACTTTGGTTCGGCATTCCTTGGTTCGGCTACGCTTGGAGAGAAGGATGGAGAAGCTTCGGTTCGGTGGTCACCTGGTTCGGTGGTAGGAAAGGAGTGGACCGGTGGAGCTTGGGTTTGGTAGGAGGATGAAGGATGAGATGGTTTGGTGGATTTTGGACCGGTGATGGTGGGTTTGGTCCGGTGATAGCATGGCTCGGTAGTGATAGGTAGGGGATGGTTCGGTGGTAGGAAAGGAGTGGACCGGTGGAGCTTGGTTCGGTGGTGAGTTTGGAGGCATGTTTGGCCGAATGAGATCCGGAACTCTAAATGTCGAATGAGGCTCTGCTTCATACTGCCGAATGAATGAATACCGAACGTACTTTGGCACTGGGAATGCCGGATGACGCTGCCGAATGAAGCCTTATTCTAGATATGCCGAATGACTCTGGTGATGATTACCGAATGAACCATATGTTGTAGACGCCGAATGGGCTTGAGTGTTGGAGCGCCGAATGAACTTTTATATGTGAACTTTGAGTGAAACCCTTGCCTTATGTATGCTTGCTTGCTTCTTTTTGCTCCGGTCGTGGTGGAAACGCACACAACATGGATATCCTAGTTTTGACCAAAAAATGGGATAACACTTTGCCCCCCAAAATATGCCTTGCGGTAGGAAGGCGTGTTTTGTAATGCCATGAGCTGGATGTTCGTATCCTGTTGACAACCTGTAAAGAGCTTGATATTTTATATGGCCCCAAATGACGACCGTTCGGGATCGAGCTATTTGGGATGAAGCGCGGCCGTTCATGGTCAAGCGCCTAACTTCAAATGACGATCGTTCGTGATCAAGTCATTTGAGGTGAAATGCGACCGTGCGCGGTCAAGTGCATAAATCCATGCGTCGATCGTTCGGGATCGAGTCATCTGCAGTGAAATGTGACCGTTCAAGGTCAAGCGCTTTACTCCAAATGACGACCGTTCGGGATCGAGTCATTCGAGGTAAAGTGCGACAGTGCGCGGTCGAGTGGGGACCGTTCAAGGTCAAGCGCTTAACTTCAAATGACGATCGTTCGTGATCGAGTCATTCGAGGTAAAGTGCGACAGTGCGCGGTCAAGTGGTGGTCCTCAAATGACGACCGTACGCGATC
This sequence comes from Allium cepa, assembly GCA_030765085.1. Taxonomy (NCBI): domain Eukaryota; kingdom Viridiplantae; phylum Streptophyta; class Magnoliopsida; order Asparagales; family Amaryllidaceae; genus Allium; species Allium cepa. The sequence goes on from CM060938.1 coordinate 851,966,545, forward strand.
AAGCCATTTGAGGTAATGCGTAACAGTCACTGATCAGGTGGCGGACCTCAAATGACGACCGTTCGCGATCGAGGCATTTGAGGTAAGGTGAGTTGTGCCGTTCGAGGCGAGTTGTGCCGTTCGAGGCGAGTTTGTGACCGTTCGCGGTCGGGTGCCGTTCGAGGCGAGTTGTGACTGTTCGAAGTCGGGTGCCGTTCGAGGCGAATTGTGACTGTTCGAAGTCGAGTGTCGTTCGAGGCGAATGAGTGTGCCCGGGGGGGACTTAATATTATCAGTGTTGGAGTCATTGTTTGCTGGAATTTTTCGAATCAAAGACTTCGGCAGTTCGTTGCCATGCAATAGGTGCTCGTGGACCGTTCGCGATCCAACGGGCATACAAGTAAATAATTTTTTCATAGAATTGTAAATGTTAAAGCAATAGTACCTTACAGCAGAAATGTCCAAACAGGAAGAATTCAAATGTTCAAGTCGAAACAAAAGCAAAGCAAGGATGTCAAAGTGTAAGTTCCCACTCCGAAGCAGTCAATGATCATTCAGAGCATGCCTGGAGATCGTTCGTGATCTCCTACATGTGTAAACGATTTAATTGCGTTAGTGGAAGCTTACGACCTGTTCATCGTTATTTTAATCAAGCAATCAATGGATAATCAAATGGTGCCTTGATCCAGGGTCACCTCTAGCTGACGTAGAGGGCGGTCGCTCTGGCTCCACCGCTGGAGTTCGCCTCCTCACATACTGAAGGAGCATACCGTTCCTGATATGCCCTTCTACCTCGTCCTTCAAATGCCTACAATCATTAGTGTTATGACCATTCAATTCATGAAATACACAAAACTTATCTGATTTTCTTTCGTCAGAGGTTGGATCCCTTCGCATTGGTCTACGATACGGAACCTGCCCCTTGGTATCCTGATAAATCCGTTCCAAACTCTCATTCAGCTCTGAATAGGTGGTGAAGCGTGGTTCTCTTCGTAGCCACTTTTTCCGGTCATCATTATCCTCAGCCTTTCTTTTTCCTTTGCTAGTCTCCGCACCCTTTCCAGGTGGGTTTCCGCTCTTGATTACGTAAACGTCATCTTCTTCCTCTTTTTCTACACTAGCATCTTCCAAACGCAGAAACTTTTCAGCCTCATGATAGAACTCTCCCAGATTCATAGGCGGGTCCTTGGTTAATGAATTCTTGAACTCTGTATTACCAGCTATTCCAGATACAGCCGCCATCATGACCATAGATGGATCTGGTCGATCCACTGATGCCGCCGTCGCATTAAATCGCGTTAGAAAGCTCCTCAAAGTCTCTCCAGTTTTCTGTTTCAAGGTTGCCAAAGTCATCACATTCTTAGGTCTCGCAATATGAACCCTGAATTGCCTCATGAATCTCTCAGTTAAATCTGCCCATGTTTCTATGAAGCCGCTCTCCAGTTGCCTAAACCATAACGCTGCAATGTCCGTCAAATACAGTGGAAAGCACCGGGCCCTAACCTCCTCTGATGCCCCCAGCACTTCCATATGTCTCATATACTTCGTTAGATGGACCATGGGGTCCGTTTTCCCGTTGTACATGTCCAATGATGGTAGCTTGAATTCTGGTGGGTTCCTAGCCATCCTAATCGTAGAAGAAAAAGGACTCCTGTTTACATCTTCCAAGTCTCTATTTACTAAGCCGCCTCTCATAGCTCTTCTAACCATCTCTGCTAATTTGTCATTGTCTCCAAGCTGTAGTTCTCGTTCACTGCCTTCGACCTGGCCCCCAAGTTCGTGGGAGTTTTCATGTGTATGCCTCCCTGGCTAAACGTTCATTCCTCTATTGCTACCAGGTGGTTCGGATGCCCCCATCTCACTTCCCGGGGTCGGATCAACATGCTCTGCGTGAGTGGCCCCTAGCTCTGGTGCTGCGCCAGATGGTCCTGCCCCGTTTTGAACCCCAGTCGCTCCTTGGATTTGTGCTCCAATTTGCCCAATTTGTTGAAGTAAGTTCTGGATCATCTCTTCTTGTCTTCTCATCATGGCCTCCATCTCATCCCTAGTGATGAAGATCGACGCTTGATTCCCTCCTGAGGAAGCCTCTTGACTTCCTTGGTGTCCACTTCTCTCTGGCCTTTGCCTTCTACTTGTTTGTCTCGTCATAACTCTTAGATCTGAACTCTTAGATTTTCAAATTCAACTTCTATCCGATGTAGCGGGAGCTGGTTCCTCTCAATGAAAGCACCAAAATGTTTGCGTAAAAAATGGCCGCAAACACCCAAAGTCGTATGAGTTGGTTGATTTTATGTTGTATTTAGTGATTTGGGTGATTTATGCAAATATATAAAAAGCAAGGACTAAACTGTAAAAGACACACAGATTTATAGTGGTTCGGCCAGAACGTGCCTACGTCCACTTTATATGTTATTCTCCTTTTTTCTTTAGATTACAAGTACAAAGCTTTGATTACAAGTATCTAAAGTTGTTTGAGAGTTCCTTCCAGGCTTGAGCTCTCAAATTTCTCCCCCATTGTTGTACCCCTGCCCCACTATTTATAGAGTGAGGTTGGGGGCCGGGGTCTTGGATGTTTATAGCTGCTGGTGGGCTTGGGCTGAAGCAATCTGGACTGGCAACTTTGGGTCGGCTACGCTTGGAGAGAAGGATGGAGAAGCTTCGGTTCGGTGGTCACGTGGTTCGGTGGTAGGAAAGGAGTGGACCGGTGGAGCTTTGGTTTGGTAGGAGGATGAAGGATGAGATGGTTCGGTGGATTTTGGACCGGTGATGGTGGGTTTGGTCCGGTGATAGCATGGCTCGGTAGTGATAGGTAGGGGATGGTTCGGTGGTAGGAAAGGAGTGGACCGGTGGAGCTTGGTTCGGTGGTGAGTTTGGAGGCATGTTTGGCCGAATGAGATCCGGAACTCTAAATGCCGAATGAGGCTCTGCTTCATACTGCCGAATGAATGAATACCGAATGTACTTTGGCACTGGGAATGCCGGATGACGCTGCCGAATGAAGCCTTATTCTAGATATGCCGAATGACTCTGGTGATGATTACCGAATGAACCATATGTTGTAGACGCCGAATGGGCTTGAGTGTTGGAGCGCCGAATGAACTTTTATATGTGAACTTTGAGTGAAACCCTTGCCTTATGTATGCTTGCTTGCTTCTTTTTGCTCCGGTCGTGGTGGAAACGCACACAACATGGATATCCTAGTTTTGACCAAAAAATGGGATAACATATATACTTATTGATGATTTATACATGTTCATATTGATTTTTATGATATGTTTTGAGGTTAAAACGCTATTAAATGACATCTTTATGCCTTACAAATTTTTATAAAGATCATAAATAATATTTTGGAGATGGTTTTCAATTTTTAGAATTTTTGGATTTGATGTGGATTTTGTATATATTTTCTAGTAAAGAAAATCATAATTTGGGTTACAAATTATTTACAGGTAAATAATATATGGTTAGATCTAAAAATTTTATACGTTATAAAACATATTAAAAGATATTTTCTAGATTTTTTCTAGATTTTTCCTAAGATTTAAATGTTTTATATTAAAAATGGAGATGGGGCTTTTTGTAAATAATTTTAATTTGTTAATTTTAGAAATGGTAGCACTTTTGAAAAAGTAATATGGAAAAATCATATTTAGACAAAAAAGGCAGGATAAGTACAAAAGAAATTGTTTAAAAGTACAAATAAATAGGTTTTTCACTGTTTCGCCTCGTTCGGCACCAGGTTCTGCTCCATACTATCGCCTTCAACACAGTCGAAACCAATGCATATGGTATCAAGTAACAGGTATGTGATGAATTGGGAGTGGGCGGAAGGTATATGGTCGAAACCATATGGCTTTGAAAGGGTTCAAGCTTTGCTTTGGTTTTAAAGAAACATGCGCCTGCTTGCTTTCGACTAAGAACGTTGTCGACTTGATGGGGTTTTGACTAGGCCAAATGGTTTAAATGGAAATTGTTTCGATTTGGTTGCATCTTTGTTTTAAATGAATTCTATCGACTAAGTTGCAACACCTAGCTGCTGCCATTTTACCTTTCGACCCAGTAGGTTTCGAAGGGGTTGTTTTTTTCTAGAAAATCTGCCCATTTCTCCAATGCTTTCGAAGGGATGGTTTCGACGCCATCACTTCCTTACATAGGAAATGGTTTCGAAGCAGTTGCTTTCGACTTAAATGTTTTAAGACCCTTTTTCTATAGGTAAAGTAAAACTCAAATTGGGTTCGAAAGAGATGATTTGAATGATTTCAAAAGGAAGTGCTTTCGACTTTAATAGGGTTATGTCATTTTGCTCTAATTGAAGTCATAATCTATTGGTTTCGATTGAGAAATTTTCAAAGGATTTCGAAAGTTAACTTTGAATGGTTTTGAAAGGTTTCCACATTCTTTTAAATTGAACCCAAATGCTTTAGAAAGGTTTAGGTTTATTGCTTTCGAAAGGTTTATAAGAGGTTTCGAAGGGGTGGTTTCCAAAAGGTTTCGAAGTAGCGAAAGGTGTTGTTTTTTGATGGTTTCGAATGGTTTTGAAAGGATAGCTTTTCTAATAGTTTTGAATGGTAATGTTTAAAGGTTTTTAAAAGAAAGATGTCTAAGGTTTTTAGAGTTTTAAGACGGTCACTTTCAATGGTTTCGAAGGGGTTACCTTCAAGGGTTTTGAAAGGATGCTCTAAACAATGGTTTTGAATGTATTGAATAGGCAGTATAGCCCAAGTATTTTCAGGTTAAAAGTGTTTAACTTGTTTTGGAAGGATAGTTAATCCTTATTAAATTCAATCAACATTATTTTGAGTAAAATACATACATACATATATATATATATATATATATATCATAGAAAAATGGCTTAGAGTGAATCTAAATTATATTTTCCTTGTACATATATATGATTTGAAGGACTAAATCATTTTGAAAAGGTTTTCAGGGAAAGTTTAAATGGTAGTTAACCCTAAGAAAATAATTCGGGCAGTTAGTCCATTTTGCAGGCAGTCATCCTAGATTTCGGATAGTTAGTCCATTTTGATTTGGAAAGTTAGTCCAGTTTGCGGCAGCCAACCCAGTTTATGGAAAGTTATTCCATTTTATCATAACGGACCTTGCTATTTTTTTCGGACCGATAGTCCTTTTGTTTGCACAACGGACCTTGTTATTATGTTGTGGGGAAATAGCTCACATATTACCTGTTTTACGGACAGATAGTCCATGTATTAGCGTAAAGGATATTCCTATTTTGATATAATCAGTTTGATTAACCAGTTTGGTTGCGGGAAAGGACTGAAAAATATATATGTTTTGAAAAGGATATTAGTGATAGGAAACCCGTTCCTCTAAGTGGCATGGCCTCTATTTATATCAGTAAACCGAGATGTAATAGAATTATTCACTCCAGGATTTATGTCTAACTCGAAGTTTTTGTTTTCCCTTAAACTCTCAGGTATTCAAAATTGATGTGAGTAGGCTGAGGGTTGAACTTCGGCATCCAAATTTGTTTAACTTTGAGAGTTTTTATATTTGTGCCTTTTGGAACCCAAATCGGTATAGTTTTCACATGTTTGGGTCTATACCAACAATTATTGTGATCGTGCCCATATTTTCTACAAATTGTGCACATATAATTTTTTTGATTAATATTGCTTTCAATATTTTCAGATTGATTATATCCAAGTCCTTGTCTAATCGTATTACCAGTTTGCTTTCCTAATAGCATATTCAATGATTTTTATCCTTTTGAAAATTTATCTAAGGTCGTCGACAATTGTTGGACTTGTGTTTTGAGAGATTTATTTTCGTTTAACAATTGTGTGCACTTTTTAATAGAATTCTCTCTCCTCGTTTTTTCACTTTCTTTCAAAATCAGAATTTCATTTTCAAGTGATTTTATATTAGTTTCTGATTTTTTGATTTCTTCTTCGAATGTTGGACACTTATCACACTTAGGGATCCTACTTTGATAGGTTTTAACTAATTGGTCAAGTTGTTTATTTAAATCTATCAAAGTATCTTTTTGTGATTCAAGTTTGGCATACTTCTCCCTAAGTCGTTCAAAACAGCCATTCACTTCGTGGAAATATATAAGTAATTCTGAATGAGAAAGTTTTGATACCTCACTTGACTCGTCATCATCACTGTCAGTTATTTCACCATGAAGACATATGTCTACTTTCTCACTCTCACTGTTAGTACTTTGATTATCTTCATCGCTGGTATTCCACATGGCTGCAAAACTTCTTCTTTTTGATTTCTTTTCGAAGTCGTGTCGATTTTGAGGACAATTGGGCTTGATGTGTCCGGGTTGGTTGCACTTATGACAGATGATCTTCGGTTCTTCAGGATTGTCTAATATTTTATTTATTCTGCTTTTCAATTGTCGATTTAGAGATGGATTTCCGTATTTGTAATTCCACCTTTTGACTTTCTTTATTATCAGCTCTAATTCCGCTGCTCCATCATCATCATCATCACCATCACTTTCTGTTGTTCCTTTGAGAGCCATAGATTTCTTGCGAGTATCTCCTCCTTCACGCTCTTCCTTGAATTTCATTTCTAGCTCATAAGTGGTGAGATTTCCGATGAGTTCTTCGACTTTCAATTGTTTCAAATCTTTTGATTCTTGAATGGCAGTCACTTTGGCTTCAAAGCTTCATGGGAGACTCTGAGGATTTTTCGGACTATCTCCAACTCTGTGTATGATTTTCTAAGAGCTTTTGATTTGTATACAATATTGGAAAGTCGTCCATGCATCTCTTTAACATTTTCTTCCTTTGCCATTGTGAATTTTTCATATTCGCTGCTTAGCATGGAAAGGCGAGATTCTTTGACTTGAGATGTTCCTTCGTGAGTCACTTCTAGTGTGTGCCATATTTCCTGCGTAGTTAGACAATGTGAGACACGATTAAATTCAAATTGATCCAATGAACAGATAATAGAATTCATAGTTCTAGCATTAGCATTTTGTAATTTATTTTCTAGTCCTGTCCATTGATCCATCGGTTTATCTATTTCCTGATTGTCTAAAATTATAGTTGGTGCTCTATAACCTGTCTCAACAATGTTCCAAGCGTCAATGGTTTTTAGAAAAAATTTCATTCTACTTTTCCAATAAGCATATTCACCATTGAACATTGGTGGTCTGACTATGGACTGAACCTCAGCAAAAGCAATATTAAAAGAAGCCATTTTAAAAATTCAAACTTTTAAACAAAACTGATTTTTGAAAAATGAATTTTTAAAACAAAAAATTGACTTCTATTCCTAGCTTTGATACCACTTGTAGGATCGATTTCACCCTAAAGGGGGGTGAATAGGGTGATAGTATTAATTATAAAAATTAATTGCGGAAGCTTATAAAATAATTTCAACACAGATCACAAAATAGTAGCAGCACAGATAAAAGCAGAATAATAAATGCAGAAACAGAACGACACAGAATTTACCCAGCTTCGGCAAAAACCTGCCTACGTGCTACCCCCAAGGTTTCTACTAGAATTAGATAGTCACACGCTTACACACGTAAACTCGCGACACCTGCTACTGACTAACCTAATTCTACGCTGAAAACCCTGCCACAACTCAGCCACTGAGTTGCGAATTCTCAAACTATGCCACATAGTTTGTGCCCTAGTCACACGACTAGAAATTACAACGGTTTAAGTTTTAAAAACAAATTTAAAAACAATTTAAAAAGAAAAAGGCAATTAAAAACCCTAATTAAAAATAAAACCCCTTATAATAAACCAAGAAACACCGTCCCCCTTTTATTTCTTTTTATAATATTTGCGGCTCGTTTCTTTTAAGATAGTGGCGGCTTCTTCAGTCACAATTAGGGCTTTCGTCCTTCGATCCAAATTAGGGTTTTGTTGAAATCTGAAGTAGTCGACTTTGAATGATTAATTGGATGATTCAGTGATCCTCTTCTGTCAATCAATCGTCTCTGTTATTTTCTTCAACTACTTCGAATTTTATCGAATTTGAGAAGGCCTTGGTATGTAATTTCTGCTCCTTTTGCATTTCGGTTTGTATGCTTGAATTCGATTCGATGGATTAGTGCCGATGATGATTGTGGGTTTTTATATGGATTTGATTTCCTTTAATTCGTTCGTATGATTTATTCAACATGGTGCTTCGGCCATTTGATTGTTGTTGAACGTTGATGATTTATCTGACTTGTTCATATCGAATATTTCCCTTACTTCACTGTCACGGTTTTAGCTTGAGACCGTTCGATCCTTCCTTGATCATTACGGCAACTACTTTCCTATTTTACTTGGATTTGATTTTTGACTTTTTCCATTTTTATACATACTTGATTTCATTTGACGACGTTGATTCTTTTGTCTGCATTTACATTTCTTCTGGCTTCAAGTATAGTCTACATTGCATATAGATAATCTCGAGTTCATCCCTGTCTTCGGCTTTGACCTTTTCTGATGATGTTGATTTCACTGTGACCTTGCTTTGTTCACTATGACTTTGGTTACACCTTGCTTTGTTCACTGTGACTTTGGTTCTTGATATTGTTCTAACTTGTTTTGGTTGACTTCGACATTGACTTGATTTTTATTTTTGTAAAACACTGTTGTCTTGTTCATCTGTTTATATTGAGTCAGATTCATCATGTATTACTTTGGTACTGTTGCAGACACTTGATCACTGTGTATCACTGCATACTGGTGGATTGAACTTGTTACACTTAAGTTGTTGCTTTGTTGGCCTATTGTTGTCATATCTTGTCTGGTTCATCTTGATGTTCTGTAGTCATGTATGCATTGATGCTATTCTCTGTTGCACTTGCTCATTTGAGTTTGCACTGCTTCATCATGTCACTTGATCTGTTTCATTTGAGTTGTAGCTTGATAATCATGTCTGCACTCTATGACTTTTGTCTGGGTTCACTACTGACCTGTAGTGTTCATTAATTCATATTGTATTTGAGAATTCTGGTCTGATAAGGTTGTTGTACTGTGAAGCATCTTGATCATTATATATTGATACTTGTGCATTTGCATTCTTTCTTTCATATGCATTGAGCTCTTATCCTTAGCTGTTCATCTGTGCACATTATAGCCTTGGTCAAAAACTGGTCACTAACCCATGTATATTTGATGTTGTCATTGTGTGTTGGTGGTCGACACACTTCAAGTAGTTTTCATGTAGCTTGTTCTCTGATTTATGTCTTTACTGGTCTGATCATGCTTACTTGAAAATATGTCATACCAACTTGTTGAGGTCACTTCTCTTAAGTTGAGTAATTTCACCACCTATGTGTACTAGTGTTTGTACTAATGTCGAGGCTACTGTACTTGCCTTCATTGTGTATATCTCTCTGTTCATCCACTTGCAATATTGTGGTTCATGTGTTTGATTTACTGTTGAGTCTTTGATATTGGTATGGAGTACATTGTTGGCTATGTGCATTCTGATCATTTTGGCACTTGTATTTAGTTTGCGTTCATGTCTGATCATTGAAGAGTTGCATTGTTCCATGTATTTGTGCTTTGATGCAGTTTTGATTTGTCGAAGCTTTGCATTTGAGTTGAGTCTGGACTGTGCATTAACCTTGAGTTGAACCCAGTTTTAAAAACTCGGGTTTGACCTTGTGCTGATGACGAGATTTTATTTATATTGCACCTGTGTTGAACCCGTCTTTTCATTTTGGGTTTGACCTTGTGCTCACCTGTCCCTGTAACATTATCAAGTGTATATCGGTGTGCACGGCCTTGTGGCATGTACAGTGATACACTGTGCATGTCACATTGTTCGTGTGTGATGAATTCAAATGTAAATGATGACTCACAACCCAAATAACCGAGGCAAATAATATTTTCAAAATCCATATTTTATTTTATGTTGCAAAAATATTTCTTTTTCAATTTTACTACATTAGTGAATATTTTTGCAGATTGCTCAGATGCTGGATTCTAATTGGAATGAAGTTGAAGATAAAATATGGGTGTGAGTGATATGTAGTGAGGAATTTATGTAAATTAAATTGTGATGTAATTGTAATCAAAGTTGTATATGTATAGTGAGAGCTTGAATTTGTACTATTCAAAAATGTAATAAATATTTGTTTGAATAAATTTTTTGTTTGAATTCAAATTCTGTGTATTTAATTTTATTCAGCAAATATTTATTTAATCTATGAAAAATAAAATAGTACATTAACAAATTCATTTAAACGAATGTATATATGTTTATTATCATCAAACAAAAATCATATAAGCGCATATTCAACACAGTTGGGATGGCACTACAAAAGTCTGGAAATCACTCTTGGCTGTTGATTTTGCTATTCAGTTGATATTTATGCTAATTGGAAAGCCAGTTGGATTGTGTGGTGTAGGTGGTCGCAAGTGGGCAGTCCATACCTGAGCATGCCTTGGTCAGCGACAGGTGGCATAGGGTCAAGGAGTGGTTGTGTAGGGGAAATTTGCTAGGGTGGAAGCAAAGGAAAATGAGTGGTTATCACAATGCCGCTTATGTCAGATGATTGGTTTCGTATATGCTAGTTTTTTTAATGAAACTGCATAGTTGTAGCTTCTTTTTGCAAGAGTACTTAGGTGCCTGTAGCCAGAGCCTACCATGTAAAACAGGAGGACTTCAGAAAGTGTGGGTGGTTGAGGTGGAATTTTGTATAGGCCTATTGACAGTTAAGAGAAATTTTGTATGTTTGGCTGCCAGTGAGGACCAAGGGCTTTGTATGGTTTATGTATGCTAGTGTCAGGCGGTCCACTTTGATGTAGGAACTAGTAGTTAGAGCTGGGTGTCGACTTTTGGAAATAGGTGAGCCAAAGTACTACCTTTGAAAACATTGCAGGCCAAGGTGTTGGCCCAAATACGAACCGAAATGTGAGTCAGGATATTGGTTGTTGGAACCATATAGGTTAGTAGAACTGTATGGGATGACCCATTATGCACTTGCGGGAAAGTTAGGAAACAATATGAACATGAACGATACTATGGTGCAAGTAGGCGGCCCACACGGTTCTATGGTGCAAGTTGGTGGCTCCATGAAATATGCGCTCTTTTAGCACATGAGGTAGGTCCACAGAGAGGAGGGAATGGTAAGCAAGCATGTAGTGCATGGTAGTGGGACTAATTCGTAAGTCCACCAATTATTTCGGCAGATAGTTTAAGTAGTTATGTAGCATATGAGATAGGTCCATGATATGAGTCCATTGCATATATGAGATATAGACGTTAAGCGATCCTATGGTGCATAAGGCGAGTCTAGGACATGAGTCCAATATATGATAGATTGATGATACGATTTTATGCGCAGGTAGTGGAGCATGAATAATTAGTTTAGTTTTTTATGACCTATAACATACGAGGTAGGACAAGATGTGATGGGAAGATGCGTTTGAAACGTATCGTGTTTTAGTAGCATCTGTGTAGCACATGTGGAGTAGGTACGATTCCTCACTCATGCTTATGTCTAATCCACTCCTGTTTTCCTTTCTATTTATTTCATTAGGTTGATTGAGTCAAGAGACATGATGGAGCGTGAGATAAGGACTTCGATGTTATGCAGTTAAAGTGCTTAGCGGTTCTATAGCGATGGAGGTGTAAAAAGTAATAACGATATGTCATTCGTATAGTAAAAAGAAATATTATTTAATCTTATGTAACAAAACCAAAGAATACAATTATTTATGTAGACTAAATTTGGTGACTACAATAAATTTCTAACTTATATTGAGCATTTATACCTTAAAATTAAGAATTTACCCTAAATTTCTTAATTTGGTTTTAAAGGGATCTAGTCAAATCAACCTTTATACATTATTGTTTCCAAAGCGGGTGCTAAAAAGCCTTGATTTAGCGGGTGTAGCAGAAACAATGGGGCTTAAGCGTATCTACTATTCAATAGCGCTAAATTGAAATAGCCTAGTAGTAGAAGAGCACTATGAGCTATGCGGGATTTTACAGGGCTTTAGCGTGACTTTAACTGCATAGCCTCGATGTCCGTATGATAAATTTCTACTATAAATGGGTGATATGATTAAACTTATGTAGTATGGATTAAGATTGAGTTAGTATTTTACAGACATGTGTATATGAAGTAATTGACAGTATGTTGATATGAACAAATGATGTTTAATCTATATTAAATTTTATTTCCATTGGTTTGAAAGTTTATTTTTTAGAAATGTATTTGTTTATTGTTATCGTATCCCAACAACTAGTCCTTTCCAATTTTCAAGGTGTTAATTTCAGTTCGTACATTGAAGTTGAGGGTCGAAAAAGGTAGATTATACATTTGGTATTAGAGAAAAATATTACTTAAATTAAGGACCAGGGCGCACTAGGAAAGGGTATTTGTATTTTTATAAGTGTATGTATAGTATATGAGTCGAGTATATATATATTGCAGCGTTTACTGTTCCAGTTGAGTTAATTATCTACTAGGGAGTTACTAATGAATCCCAATTACAGATAGACAAGGATGAGTAAATTAACAGAGATAGAAATTAGAACATAGAAAATCATTGGTGGTTGAAACTATAACTAGAATATATGCTAGAATCGATGCTAGGGATATTCAGGCATGAAAATTCTTGTAAGGTTCCACCAATATTTGTAAGTGATAAGCTAAACTAGTGTAAATCCTATAGTACCTACAGTTACCAAGTAGAGGGTGGATTCTTTCTGATCACCCTTGGTTGTTAATTTCATAAAGTCGTGTGAGGATTTCTTTGGTTTGAAGGAAAAATCCTAAGTTGGGACTGAACCATACTTAATGGTGTAGGCATGGCTAAGCACTTGTAAGAAAATATCCAATCTTTTGGATTTGTTTTAGTGGATGGAACAAGTAGAGAGGTAAAGAAGTTAGTAGATAAATTGAGTTTTGAAAGATGAATATTTCTGAAAATGAATATTTTTAAGAAATTATTAAAAAGGGAAATAGTTTTGGAAGTTGGAATTATTAAATTTGTATATAAGGAAATTTATGAATTGATAGTGTATTTATCTAATATGATATGAATATTTAAAGGACATTTACAAAGGGATCTAAAATTTTATTTCAAATTGAAATTAAAGGATCCATGAAATGAAATTTTGAACATATATATAAATATATATTAATATTTGATTTAAAGTTGTGGAAATGGTTTTCAAAATCAATATGAATATGATTTAGTAGCTAAAGTGAATTTTAAGTTGTATTTTCACGCACAGATGTGTGTGTGTGTGTGTTAGCATCAAAAATGGCCGCCAACACCCATACAATGTAATAACACCACAAATCCAATAACTAATTCCAAACAAAGTGAAGTAGAGAATAAAATATGAAGAATAGAAAATTGGAACAATAAGAAATGAACAAAAGAGGTTTTATAGTGGTTCGACTGACTCTGGCCTACATTTACTCCAAATATTTTCCTTTATTTATACCGAGATTACATTTACAATGATTTGAATCCAAGTAATAAAAATGGCAGAATGTAGCCAAGAGAGAAGAAGATCTAAAAATGAGCGCCACGCATGCTGTATTTATAGGGAAAGATGGACAAATATTCAACTTAAAATCTGCATGTAGAACCTCTAGACCATGCCGACCCCGCTCCCTGAAAATGTGCCCCATTAGGCCCACTTTGGGTAATAGGCGCATCTCCCTATAGGGGGATCAGTGTCGATCCCATACGGTGGGGGATGGAGCCCAATGATCGATCATGGGATTCCCTCATGACTTCCTCTTCCTCTTTCCAAAGTTGCTTGCGTAGTTCCCTAAGTGTTTTCTATTGTAACCGATCGATCTTTAATGAGTTGATATGTTGAGTTGAGTGCCCATATCCATAGTGACTGATCTGATCCCCTGCCTAAGAGAAGTGCCAATCTGTACTTAACCAATACTGAGATGCCATTCACTTGACTCTGCTTAATTATCATTCATAACCTTGCTTATAACTGATCGTCGATCCTAATAATCATCTCTTCGGGCTCCTGTCTTGATGATCACAAAATCCATTTTGTCAAATCCATGTTATCACGACATTGCCAAAAGGTAGGAAAACATTTTCCCCTCATAAAATACCTTGCGTTTGAAAGATGTGTTTTCAATTGCCATAAATCCGAGGTCCAAAATCCATTGACAATCGAATATTCCAATCCAGAATCCATTCCTTTACAAAATCGGATCGCCATGAGCCATCCCATGTTCGCCCGGGAGATGGTATTTGTGTACCGAATCCTCAATCTCTCTAGATTGTTAGTGAAATCCACGGCTATTCGGCATCGATAGCAATTCCTAAACCATTCTGAATCCTTAACCGAATCTATACCCATCCAAAGCTAGTAACCGAATCCATGATCGCACCGAATCATTTTCCAAATCCAATTCCTTGATCTCACCGGATCGTTATCCAAATCCTCGGTCTCTTCGGATCGTTAGCTAAATCCTTGATCTAACTGAGCCAGTATCCAAATCCATGACCTCTCTGGGTTAATATCCAAATCCATAACCATTTGAAATCCTAGAAGTCAGTAAGACAATCTTCAATCTCTCTAAATCATTTTCCTAGTTAATGGTCCCTCTGGACCAATGGATGGTCTATCCACACCCTTGCTAAGCCAAATCCACTTGCTGTTCGGCGAGGTGACTTAATAATGAGTGAGTCGATCTGGTCGCTCTCCGGCAAAGTGACTCACTTCTTGCACTCCGGCCTTTTTGGGGCATATAGCGATGACTTGATCCACCTTGACTGACCATAGCCTCTCCAAGCTCTTGCTGGACCCCATTCTATCAATCTCTGGTGAAAGGGGAACAACGAAAAGTAAGCCGATTTTGTCGCTCTCTGGCAAAGCAGCATCACTTCGTGCACTCTGGTTCAGTGTCCTTGAACATAGCCTTGGCCTTCCTATGACAATCATAGTCTCTTCGGACTATTGCTAGACCTCATCCAGTCACTCTCCAACGAAATGGGGAACAACAATAAGTAAGTCGATCCCGTCGCTCTCCGTGAAGGGACTCACTTCATGCACTTAGGTCCCTGACTCTCTGAACGGATATAACACGATCAATTCCATATTGACTTCCTTTCTTAGACCTCGACTCTCCAGTCGAGGGATTAATCCATGAGTTATGAATCCATTTATTAAGTTATTAAATTTAAGTTCTTACAACCAGAAAACCATAAAACAAGAAAAATCAAATATTTCCTCTCTGGGAAAGATGGTTTATGCATATGGTCCGACCTCAATCCTATACATGCATAAGTGACTTAGCTGCTTTATTGTAGAGTTTATTATTTATTTAGTTCATGCCATCGTGATTAAGAGATGATGATCTGTGACCTCGATCCAAGGTCATTTCCATTTGAAGGGGACGTGCCACTCTGTTCCACCATCATTTCCCGAGTCCTCACATATTGTGGTAGCTTGCCGTCCTTGACGTGTTCCTTAGCCATATCCCATAAGTGCCTGCATTAATCTGTGGTAAGTCTATCCTGTTTGTGGAATAGGCAATACTTTCCAGACTTATGTTCCCATTCCGTAGGATCCCTCCTTTGCGGTTTTCGACACGGGAGTTGCCTACTTATGTTCAGATGAATCCGTTCTAAACTTTCCATCAAATCCAAGTAAGAGGAGAACTTCGGCTTTCATTCCTTCCTTAGCCTTTTCAATTCATCATAACCATCTTCCAACTTCCTTTTTCCCTTATCTTTCTTGGACCCTTCTCCAGATAGTCCTTCACCTCGCATGGTATTTACTTCCTATTTGTTGATTCATGCATCCTCCTGCCATAGGTACCTCTCAGCTTCATGGAAAAATTCCCCGAGATCCATTGATGAATCATGCTCTAATGAAACATATAGTCCATGTCATCAGCGATCCCGTATACCGCCTCCATTAAGACCATCAATGGATCCGGCCGATCCACCGAAGAAACTATCTCATTAAACCATGTCAGGAAACTCCTTAGGGACTCTCCTATCCTTTTCTTTAGCGATACCAATGTTATTACGCTCTTGGGTCTCAAAATGTGGACCCTAAATTTCCCCATGAATCGATCTATCAACTCATTCCATGTTCTGATTCAATCATTCTCCAACTGTCTAAAGCAGAGCCTATCTAACTCCATCAAATAAGTGGAAAACACATTACCATGACTTCCTCCAATGCTCCTAGCACTTCTTTATGCCAGATATACCTCATCAAGTATACTATAGGATTCAACCGTCCATCGTACACCTTCGGTGTTGGTAAGTTGAACTTAGCTGGGTTCTTAGCGTACCTGACAATCGGAGTGAACGGACTCCGATTGACATCTTTCAAACTCCTATTGGGCAATCCACCTTTCATTATCCATCGTATTAGCTTAGCCATTCTTTCATTCTTATCCATCAGTGGCCTCCAATCCATATTACCAACCTA
This sequence comes from Allium cepa, assembly GCA_030765085.1. Classification (NCBI taxonomy): domain Eukaryota; kingdom Viridiplantae; phylum Streptophyta; class Magnoliopsida; order Asparagales; family Amaryllidaceae; genus Allium; species Allium cepa. The sequence continues at coordinate 851,982,910 of CM060938.1, forward strand.
CACCCCAAATCTGCGAGGGTATTTCGAAATGTACTCCTCCGGATATGCATCAGCATTTTGATCCACATCAAACCATACAACACTGACCACTGGCCTACGACATCCTATCCAATCTGATCCGGTTATTTGGCCCCAAACCTAGAGGATCAATTCTGATCCCTTTAAAGGGGATCAATGTCAATACCTCCTACATTTCTAGGGTTAGTTCTAGGCTGAGTCCATTCCATTCTCCTACCTGTTAGCTCTGTTTCCATGCTCATGATTCTGACTTTCTACAACTCCTGCTACTCCAACTCCTTGATCTTGATTGCCAGTAGCTCCAGCTCTAGCATATCTAATTTTTCTAAGGAAATTCTACATCATCTCATCTTGTCTCTTCTTCATCCACTCCTACATCACCTCCATCATAGTCTCTATCTCATTCCTAATGATGTAGATGGAGGGTTGATTAGCTCCAGCTCTTGAGGATGCCTCCTGACTCCCGTCATGGTGACTCCTATCTGCCAACGGTCTCCTTGTTGATTTCCTAGCCATTGCTTCCTAGATCCAAGTATCCAAGCTTCCAAATCCAAGACCGTAGCTTCCAAATCCACATGTGCAAGTCTTCTTAGTCAAAGCACCAAAATGTTAGTGTAAAAAAGGCTGCCAACACCCAAACAATGTGAAAGCACCATAAATCCAATAGTCAATTCAAAAGAGAGTGAAGTAGAGAATAAAATATAAAGAACAGAAAATTAAAACCGAAAGAAATGAACAAAAGAGGTTTTATAGTGGTTCGGCCGACTCTGACCACTCTAAAGATTTTCCTTTTATTTATACTATTGATTATAGTGCAATGATTTGAATCAGAGTAACAAAAATGGTAGAGTGTAGCCAAGAGAGAAGTAAATCTAGAAATGAGTGCCTGGTCGTTGTATTTTAGGGGAAGATGGACAAATATCCAGTTGAGAATCCATATGTAGAACCTCTAGATGAGGTCAACATTGCTCCCCAAAAATGGGCCCCATTAGGCCCACTTTGGGGGATCGGCACCGATAACTGTAGGGGGTCAGTACTGATCCCTTATCGCGGAGGAGTGGGGCCGAGCGATCGATCATTGGAGTCCCCCATGACGTACTTTTCCTGTTTCTTAAGTTGTTAGCGTAGTTCTCGATGTGTTTTTTTATAGTAACCGATCAATCTTTAATGAGTTGATCTTTTGAGTTGAGTGTCCATATCCATAGTGATCTGATCCCCTACCTAGAGGAAGTAATCAGGTCCAAACCCTTGCCTAAGAGAAGTTCCAATCCATACTTAGCCAATTCTTAGATGCCATTCATCTTAATCCACTTGACTATCATCCATAACCTTGCTTATAACTGATCTTCGATCTTGATAGTCATCTCTTCAGGCTTCCTGCCTTGATTATCATGAAATATATTTTGCCAAATCTACGGTATCACGGCCATGCTAAAAGGCAGATAACATGCGTGTGTGTGGGATGTATAATTTGAAGGTGATGAAAGCTTATATATATGATAAAATGGTTAAATTATATGAAATGATGTTTTGAAATAAAGTAAGAATATTTTAGAAAATAACCGTAGTTTATTTAAAATTAAAACGTATTTTAAGTGGTTAATATTAAGTTATTGAAGTTGAAAGAAAGTAATATGATTTAAAATTAAAATATAAAACCAATGGAAACGTTTGATGAAAGGATTGTATTTTATGGCCATTAAATATATGGGATGTTTTATAAAAATAAAATAAAAAGTGATGATATAATTTTAAAATGAATGACATTTTAAATTTTGATACTATGATGAGTTTTTGATCAAAAAATATTTTTTATTATTTTAAAGCACAAAAAATTTAATTTTGAATTTTGTTAAATCAAGAAAGTTTTTAGTGGGAAAGAAGAAAAAAAAGAGAAAAGTTATGTACTGGAAGCGACCCCAAGTGCAAATGTGCCATAATCTATGATAGAGAAGGGAAAGTAGATCGTGATAAGAGGTGAGTTATAATTTTGGAAGAGGAATATGATAGTAGATAATTTAAGTGTAAATCTCACATAGTGCATAAATCTATGGTGGTGTCGGATCTGTTTGGAGGACCAATCCTTCTATTTATGATTTTCCATGATTCGAAATTAGTTATATGGTCTAGAATCCTTTAAAGCACATATGTACCAAGTCTTTGGTACAAATTTATTTTGAAGTAGATTGAATGACTCGTTATGGGATGATGTTGGATGGAGAAAGGAATACGACTTATAAGAGGAGTAGAGGGCATGGCAAGGGATTGTGTGATCCCGATAGTCATATGGTGATGAGCTGATATTTTTCCTACAATATAGGAACCCATATGGAATTTTAGAGAAAAGATTTTTATTTTTGATTTTGGTCCCCGAGTAAATAAGGTTCATAAGATTTGTAGATAGGCCACTTAGGCATGTGACTCTATAATAGAATCAAAAGCTAGATAAGAGAATTTCTGAGCTAGTGAAACAAAGATCACAGTTGTGTTTATAGAGAGGAATAAATCTAAGTTATCATGTCGAAGCATAATAGAGAAGAATCAGTAGAGACAATACCTATAGCAAAATAAATGGGTTAAAGATTCATATGAAGGAGACTGGGCCAAAATTATACTTATTAATATTGGGAATTTTAACTGATTGGAAGCTATAGACCAATTGATTGAATAGTTCTTAACGTTGTGCTTGAAAAAATAATTGAAGAGCTTAGACTATTATATATAGTATGATCTCCTTGACCCGATAATATTTTTATGAGATTCGACTCGAAGATCGATCCAAAGTCTAAAATTTTAGAGTTGTAGGTATTCGCATTCTACCATTCTATATCATTGTGATAATAACCAGTGATAGGAGCCAATAATATCTAGACGGTTTGTTGTTTGCTATCGTCGCTTGGGTAGACGATTTGATTGGTTTGTGGATGGGTATTGGTGATCCGATATTGCGAATAGCGTTACACCATATATGTTGGTTTTGGCTTGGGAAGCTATGTAGCACCTAGCTAGTAATTTATTATCTAATTGTATATGTGTTTTATTACGATAATTATAGTCTGTTGATGCTTAGTTTGTCATTGCAACTACAAGAACATTGATTAGATTTATATTATGTTATGGATAGTGTTTATTGGATCAAAGAATATATCACTAGTTGAATGTGACCATGGATATGTTACCATGTTTACTATGTAGGGATGCCATCCCTTTTTGTTATCCCTAGATATGGACTTGGGGTACAATGTTGTTTAGATTGTTAAGTATTACATTGACTAGATTGATATGGTGAGTCATTATCCCAAACTGATTTTTCTCAACCAAATATGCTAAAAGTAAAATAGTGTGAAATTATATCCAAAAAAGATGCTATGGTGGGATTATATAAAGGAATTATTGGATTTGGATTTTTGATTGTAAATGTAACGACTTGGTATTTCGAACCATTCAAAACGACAATCATTTATTCATGTCAGACTTGAATTGCTCAAAACAACAGATAGTTAATTTTCATTTGGCAAACTTAAGAGAGTCATAGTTAATCCTGCCATTTACCTGCTTGGGAGGAGAAATCACTTCACTAAAGCATCAGGATAATCCCTGGCTGCCGAGGTAAAGTCAAGATTACAAGGTTGGGGATTAAGAAAAAAGATAAAACTGCCTGTAAAAATCCTAGGGCAATCGAGATTCGATTGTAAGAAAATTACTCGAGTCGTCTACTAAAGAATGGTTCGGGCTTTGCAAAAAATAACAGCATCAAAACCGAGGACATAGAAATCTCCAGTGAATCGATGTCTGTTGTAAAGGAGTTTCGTCCCTTTACAAATCATACAAATCCTGGTGGTATCACCGATGGGACGAACTTGCAACTTGAGGTTGCAAGATGTGCTCAAATTTATAGCAGAGATCAATGGAAATGAATCTACAGGATGCTCCTGTATCCACACGAACACGACAAGACAAGAATGGACTTTAGAACAAAAGGGAGAGTTCCAAAATTCAAAAGAAATCCTAATTCAGGAGGATCCTAACAAAGAATTTCAAACTCAAACTAAGATAATTCTAATTAATTTTACTCATTCTAGGGTATTACTACCCTATTGAGTTTTACTCCATATTCTATGTTTTGCCTAAACCAAAGCTCTAATACTAACTTAAGCAATTTGAATATTGAAAATAGTTTATATATTGACATATTTATAAATTAAAAAAAGTTTATAGACTAAAATGGTTTATATGTAAAAAATAGTCTATATATTAAAAATAGTTTATATATATATATATATATAATTGTTTATATATTTAAAATAATACAATAAAATAGTTTCAAAATAGAAATGTTTCTTTTAATTTCACAATCAATCCAAATTCTCATTCAACCATTTTAACTTATATCAATTTCAAAATCAAGTTTGAACCATAATTTAAACCACTTCTAATTCAGTAGATTTCAAGTCTAGATATTTAAACAATTTACCATAACTTAATTTGATAAATTTCGTTTATATTTCAAAATTCAACTTTAATTTTATTTAAATTTGTAAATATTCACTTAATCATCTTAACAACATTTAAATAAAATCTAAAATTACAAATTTAAATAAAATCAATAATTAAATATCTAACTTCAGTTACTTTAATTCTAAACCATTAACCTAACCCCTTTTATAAAAATTTAATAAAATCTCAAATTACACATTTAAATCAAAATTAAATATTAAATTTCAATTTATTTAAATTCGAAATATTCATTTAGTCACCTTTAATCAAAATCAAATTATCAAGTACAAATTTCATATCTTTTGAATCTCAAAATCAATAAGTCCAAAACAATTCTTATTTAAATTCAATTCTTAACAAATTAAATTGCAAATCAATTTTTATTTATCCTTCCCACCTTGCTTTATTAAAGTTATAAAAAATCTATTTTAAAATATTAATATAAATTGTAAATAAATATTTAATATATTATATATATATACATATTCAAATTAAATTCTTCATAAATTTTATCATATTAATTACAATTTTAAATCTTATTTTATATATTTAAAAATAATAAAGTTATAAGTAAATTTTATAATTTACATTTTAAAACTTAATTTATAATTTTAAAATATTCAAAACATGATTTAAAAATCAAAAATATGTACATATATTAAAATTAAAATAAAACCTTTATATTATATTTAAAATCAATATTCATTTAAAACTCATATATTTCCTTTAAAAATCTTAGAAATCATTTTTCAAAAATAGACCAATGGTGTCCGTACATAATTTTCTATCATGTGGTCAAGTGATATGGGTATTTATCATTTCAGTCCGCAATAATTAAATATTTACGGATATATATTATTCCAACCCATAATCCCAAAATTTTAAAATCAATAAAATCGCTTGGATTTATCATTTCAACCCATAACGATTTCCCCTAATCTATAATATTGTTCGGGTATGTATCATTTCAACCCATAAGGATTTCTAAACTAATAGGGGACTTGCAGAGTGAGAAAAAATATGATAATAATATAACATATCAAAAACAGGCATATATCATCAGTAATAAATTTAAATATAGTTTATATATACAACAATTTATGGAGTCGTATGTCATAGGTAAACAATTGCAGATAATGGCATATCATATTTAACAATTAAATAACTAACAATTCAGATTTAACAACATATTTCAATCGACATTTCAAGTGAATTATATTTAGTAAATATAAGAATGTTAATCATGAGTGATTGCTCACCTTTTATGGTTAGAGAAATTAGACACACAATGAGCTACGGATCCAAGCACAATTTCCAAAGCTAAGCACGACAGTCACGAATTCGACGAATAAAGTAAAGCATGACGGACTTGAATCCATGGAACAAAATATACAAATTTAAAATCTAAAATTTACTCACGTATTTTAAATAAAAACTACATATTATATTTTAAAAACCAATATTCAATTTAAAACACATATTTAAATTAACATATTTATATATATTTTCTAAGTAAAATCAATCTTTAAATTTAAACGCATAATAAATTAAATCTTTATATACATAATTTAAAATTAATTTTTAATTTAAAACACTATTAAAATAATATATATATATATATATTATATTTCAAAAAAAATCAATGTTTAAAAATCCATACTCTTTTCTTTTATAGAACAGAATAAAAGAGTAAAACTTTACAATATATAATATCCTTTTTTATATACTTTAAACACATATATATACACACCATTACAAAGTATATTTAAAATATATTCTTACAAACTTGCTGCGGAGGAGAATTCTGGTCTGGGTTGCTTGCATGATGCACATGCATGACTGTCAGATTGTTGCGATTAGTGGAGCAGCGGTCGGGTAGGGAGGCTTTCGGGCTACTATGGTGCAAGGTTGCAATGAATCTGGTGTTTGGAGGGAGGACAACGTGTCGATGAGGAAGGCGGTGTGGGCTGGTCAGAACTGAGGGCGGAGGCAGGACTTTCGCATAGGTGGAGGACTAAGGGAGAGGGGAAAATGATGGAGAGGTAGGGTTTTCGGTTGATGGGGGCAGTAGTCGCTGCCAAGTGGGTTCGGCCAGGAGTAGAAGGCCTTCCATAGAGGAGGGCCTGATGGCATAGGCGGCTGGATGAACTCGAGAAGGTGGCGGATCTGGTGGGTTACGAGCACAAGGTGGAGGTGGCAAAGACCGAGCAGTGGTGTGATGCGGTTGATGGGATGGATGGCGGGAGGCAAGGTGGTGTGCGATCTAGTGGTTGTACGGGTCATGGATGCTTTTCTAGAGGATAGAGACGAAGATTTAGGATTGTTATCATTTATTATATTATTTCCACTGCATCATGTTGTTCCACTGCATTTATTTATTTATTCCTACTGTATGTAACTCTGGTTTGAATTGTAAAGGGTAATCGAATGTTATTTTGTAAACAGCTTCATGAACTATTTATTTGATTGTTATATTTTGCCATTCCACGGTAAGATTTTACGTTTTGTTTATTCTTTCTTTCTTTGCTTTTTCATATTTACCCCCATAACAATCCTCCCTTTTGAATGGTTTGAGTCTGACATGTGTGGTTTATTGTCGATTTAAACCATCCAAAAAGGTGGGTCGTTACATTATGATTGTCGATTTGAATGGTTCGAAATGCCAGGTCATTATAGAAAAGATATTTTGGACTAAATTAGTGAAAGAATTATATAAGAAGGTATACCAATGATAATAAAATTTCAAGAAAGTATACACAACTGTGATAAAAAGAAGTGTCAAAGTTTTTATAGGTATATAGAAAGTATTTTGATTCTAGGTTGATTACGAGATTATAAAGGAATGTATGATCAATGTTTTGGAATGGAGAAACTCAAGAATGACGAGTGATAGTTTTTTGAGTCAAAGGAAAGATATTTTAGTTTGCGCATACCTTAATGTGGTGGGATATTCAAGAAAAGTGAAAAAAATACAGATCCAAATGTATTCTTGAGAAGATAATAAGTAGTTTATTTTCAATCACAACTCGAGTTAAAGAGAGACTGTTTGTAACAACCTAAATTGTATAATTAATTAAAAAAATTAAATAAAGGAATGAGGCAGATTAAATAGGAAAGTAGAGAGGAACGGTTAACAAAAGCGGGTATGAGGGCCCAGGCCCAAATTATTGTGGGATAATTTACAATATTCATTTCTATCATTCATTTCATTTTACTCAGAATTAAAATAAAAGTTAGAGAAACTCTTTAATGGTGGAAGCATAAGAAGGAAAATAAGGAGGTACAAAAATGCAATTTAGAAGAAAGTAAGGAAGACTAAAAGCACTACATCTTAAAGATCTAGGTAAGTAATATTTAACCCTTCTAAACTGATTACCTTATATGTCTGAGCTCGGTTGGATCTATATGTTTTTTGTATGATTAGGTTCATATGAGTTTTCATGTAAAGATCTAAAAGATGATTGAATTTTTTTTGGAAAGGGTGTGTGAACATGGGATGTTTACAGTTGTTTTCCCAACCTTAGTAATTTGGAAATTGAATGGAAATTTTAATAATGTTCAATCCATAATTTCTGAAGTGGGTTTTCAGTTTGAGGAATTTCCTAGGCTTATATAATTTATATGGATTTTTGAAGTTGTTTAACTTGAAAATATCAAGTGAAATATTCTTCAAATGAACAATATATGTAAACTATGAAAGTACAAAGGCTCGTGAATTTTAGAGAATTGTATTTGAATTTTCTATGAGAAAGTATAGGGTTAAACAACTAAGTATTGCGCTGAGGATTTTGGGTACTGCAGGGATTAAATCGTTAGATAAAAATTATATTAACAAGGTTGGGAAAAAGGAAGACAAGATCCAAATTGTATGCTGGATAGAATATTATATACAATAGAAAGTGAAATAAAATACAATGGAATAACGACATGTGTAAAGGTGATGTTAGGGACGTCAGAGCTGCCGGGATATGATATTGGGTCGGTGACTCTATTTATAAATGTAAATGTACTGCGCTGAATTTGAAGGGATCATACTTCATTGAAACATAGAAAGGAACGATTAATAAGTAAAGTATATAGCGTACTACATGGGTTAGTAGGACTTTAGGCTAAACAGGTAAACATATAAGGCTTATTAAAGATAAGTCAATAGGACTCGGAGGGAGGCCAAGTTAATATGGGGAAGGGATTCCAACTTAAAATGAAAAGACAGAGTTGCAAGGGCTACTAACTTAAAATGAAAAGACAGAGTTGCAAGGGCTACTAATGTTGGGTTGGGACGCTCACTTGATTGCACATCTTGGAAAGATGTGGAGAGGCATTCAGCTTTCGAAGGCTATGGGGGCAGTTTCAATAAAACAAATATTTAAATGGATGTACACCTTAGGAAGTAGGCATTCATCTGCCTGGGGCGCATACTTCACCTTGGAAAGTTGAATTAAAATACTCAATTGTGCAGGGTGCGGTGTTAAATACAGTAAAGCATAATTTATGGAATAAGGGAAACCTACGCATGGCGCAATATTAAACAAATAAGAAACAAAGAAGTAATGCATGGGTCATAATATCAATCCAATAAGGAACAAAGAAGTAATGTGTGGGTGCATGAGTAAATAATCAAGTAAAATAGATTAAAGATGAATCAAAAGGGGAAACTAGGTGGGGTCTGCATAGAGAGTGCAGTATTGTACACTTAGAGTTAACCAAAATCTAAACCAAAACTTGGGTGGGGACATCTCAGGGTACGCGATTGTAAAGAAGATCTGCTTATGAAGAATTTAATTGAAGATGTAAATAAGAAACAATCACATCGTTATAGTGAGGGGAAATCCTAATTTGTGTAGTGCAGTTTGGTCTCACTACATGTTTGTTTTTGAGGATAGTAGTATTCACATCAAACTTTATTTCTGACCATTGTTTTCATTATTGTTTCATCATAAATACATGAGTACTCGTAGCTGAGTTTATGGGTTTAGGCAGGTTTAGAATAATGGTCGCAGTACGAGGACTGAAGGAGCAGGAGGCTATTTAGCTAATAAAGATTTTGTTTTTGTTGTTTGATGGAGTGCGGACAGCATCTTCATATGTGGACTCGACTCTTTATGATGTTATTTTCTATTGTATATAACCCCTAAGTGGGCACATGACTTAGGTAACATTGACCGAGGTAATTTTAATGAACATTTAAAAGAAACTACGTTGTAATGCAATCATATTAGTTTGCTCTGTTACCTTACCTGCATTCTCATGTTATACTGAACTCAATTTAGCCATCGAAAAATAGTTTCGGTGATGACTACAGCATCATCGACATTCATATTTGAGTTTCTAGTGGTGGATGTTGCAATTTTTGTATGAAATCATAGGTTAGGGATAACAAAATAGAATAGATCAGTTAAAATAAAAAAGCAGTAATTAAAATAAAAACCAATACTTCGGGGAAGGGATGCAATAATATACATACATGTATGTATGTATGTATGTATGTCTATGTGCGTATATATCGTACTTCTATATTGCCAAATGGATATATATAATGAGATATATCTATTCTTCTATTGTGATTTCACTTCCTATATTTTCGTTTTGATGAAGACTTGCTTAACAAAAAAGAAAGATGGATTTGAGAAGCCGACAAATCATGATAGGAGAAGAGAGTGCAAGAAGAGAGACTAAAGAAACAAAGAAAGATGGAGGAAGGAAGGAAAGAATTCCAAGAGCAGTATGGGAAGAAGATGCATAGCTGGGAAATGAGGCACACATAGATATTAATGTCTTGTTTAGGGAATTCATGGTTCATATGGTAAATGTGAGGGAAGTTGCACCAGAGGCAGTACAGTCGAGAGCAGTAGTTGCGAGTGAAGATTTCCCCTATGATGAGCAAAGATTACAAATATTTGGAAGGAAAGATGTTAATAAGGAAAGAGCCTGCAGTAGAAGCGCTGAATTGGTTGAGAAGTTATGAGCATATATTTTGTAGCTTAAGATTGAACGATGCACTGAAGAGAAGACTGACATCAAGGAGCTACAGGAAGATGCACCGGATTTGTGGGAGACCGTAATTGCAGAAATCCTAGAAAGGGAATCACATGGGAGCAGTTCAAGGAGAGGTTTGAGGCTCAGTTCATAACGAAGTCTCAGCAGAGTGTGTTTTTGAGGAAGTTCATTGACTTGAAGCAAGGTGACCTTACAGTAGATAGGTACATCAAGAATTTTAGTGCATTGGCTAAGTATGGCGATGAGATCATTATCAATTCTGCAAAGAAAAATGAGAAGTTTATCAGAGGTTTGAAGCAAGATCTTGACCATAAGTTCAAGGCTCATCTAGCATCTCCTTTTGAGTTTGTAGTTGACATGGCTAGAAGGTATGATTGGATGTACCATGAGCATAGGAAGGTGGAGGTGAGACCCAAGGCAAAGCAGAAGAAGAAATTTACCCCATATACGAAAGGCAAGAAAGGAGCGTAGAAGCAGAAAGGGGCACAATTTCTTAAATAGAGTTTGGATGCTTTAACTACAGTCAGAAAGGGCATTACACTTCAATATGCCCTATGTCCAAGGAAACTAGGAAGATGAAGTGATTTAAGTGTGAAAAAATAGGACATTTGAAGAAGGATTTCCTATAGCATAAAGCATAGGTATATGCTTTGGAGGGACCAAGGAAAGGACCATCTGCAAGGGAGAGTGGAAATGAAAAAGTCCTAGAAGGCATGGCTTAGATTTCTGGTATTTCAGCTAGATTGTTGTTTGATACTGGAGTTACACATTCATTTATAGCAAAAAACTTGGTTGATAGACTTGGGTTAGGGGTTACCTATTTAGTCACTTCCATACATGTAGCTAATATAATAAGGGTTACACCACTCTCGAATTAATGCACTAACCTAGATATTGAGTTAGGTGGATGCAATTTTTCTTGTGATCCTTATGTGTTTGACTTTAAAGGGTTTTGAGTTATATTAGGGATGGATTAGTTGGAGAGGCATAGGGGAAAGGTGCATTGTGCTGAAAGGATAATTGCTTTGAGTCATCCAGACCATAGAGATAGGGTGTTTGATGCATTGGAAGAATGTGAAGAATTGACATAGAGCACCTTATTTACGATAGCTTCCAAGGAAGAGGAGTTTGGAGCGGTATGAGTAGTGAAAGAGTTCAGAGATATGTTGGAACTGGTTTCAGGGTTGCCACCCCCAAGAGCGGTAGAGTTCCATATTGACATAAGGCCAGGGACTAAACCGTTTATTTGAGCTCCTAGTAGAATGCCTCTGAGAGAGATGGAGGACCCAAGGAAGTAATAGGTCAAGTTAGAAGGAAAGAGCTTCATAAGACCAAGCAGCTCACCATGATGAGCAATGATAGTGTTTGTGAAGAAGTACAATGGGTCTTTAAGATTATGTATAGACAACCAGAAGCTAAATGAAAGGATGATGAGGAATATACATCCTTTACCAAGAACAGAAGACCTTTTTGATTTGTTAAGTGGAGCTAAGGAGTTTTTGCAATTGGACTTGGCTACAGGGTTCCATCAACTGAGAGTTGCGGAGGAAAGTATTCCTTTGACTACATTCAGAACTAGGTATGGTTCTTATGAGTGGTTGGTTATGCCATTCAGGCTAACCAATGTTCCTGTATTCTTTGTAGACTTGATGAACAGGATCTTCCAAGATAAGTTGGATAGATATGTGTTGGTGTTCATAAATGAAATTTTATAGTACTTTAAGGATTAGGAGGAGCATGTAGTTCACCTAAGGCTTATGCTGGAAACGTTGAGACCGCATAAGTTGAAAGCGTAATTTTGTAAGTGTCATTTCTAGAGACATGAAGTGAAATTCTTGGCCATGTAATTTTGGAAGAAGGATTAGCGGTAGATCCAAAAAAGAAGGAGGCAGTAATTGGGTGGAAGAGACCAGAGACTATGACTGAGGTGCGAACTTTTCTAGGATTGGCAGGTTATTAAAGGAGATTCATTAAGGATTTCTCTTATAGCGGCGCCAATGACTAGGCTGACCAGGAAAGGAGAGCAGTTTATTTGGGCGTAGGAGTGTGAGTTGGCATTCCAGGAATTAAAGTATAGATTGAGTAATGTGCCTGCATTAGTAATCCCTGATGGGAATGATGGTATGACCGTGTATACTGACGTGCCTAGATTGGGGTTTGGTGCAGTATTGATGCTGAAGGGCAAAGTAATTGCTTACGCGTCTAGGCAGTTATGACCCTATGAATTTCGATATCCAACACATGGTTTAGAGTTGGTCGCAGTAGTCTTCAGGTTCAGGATTTAGAGACGGTACCTCTTATGGGAGACATTTGAGTTGTTTGCTAACCAAAAGTCCTAGAGATATTTGTTCTCTCAAAAGAAGCTAAATAAAAGGCAGCAGAGAAGGTTAGAATTCCTAGCATCATATGATTTTAGATAGATTTTACCCCCAAGAAAGGCAATAAAATAGCGGACGCCTTAAGTCGAAGACATCAAACTTGTGTTTTGGCAATGTTAGAAGAATGTACTGCATTAGAAACATTGTCCGTGTGTAATGTGCAGTATCGGTCTAGTGCAAGATCAAGCAATGCAAACATGATATTAACATGCTTAGAAGTTAAACCTATACTGGTAGAAAGAGTAGCTGAACTACAAAAGAATGATAAGTTCTGCGCAGACACGGTAAGGAGTTTAGACTCAGAAGTCGAGGCAGTAGAACTGAAGGAGTTCGGTGTGGATAAGAAAGTAGTACTGCAAAATAATGGTAGATTGTATGTTCCAAGTAATGGTGAACTACGGAAGGAAGTATTAGATGAGTGCCATCGTTCTAATTTTACCATATATATACATACATACATACATACATACATACATACATACATACATACATACATACATACATACATACATACATACATATATATATATATATATATATATATATACTGGAGGAACAAAGATGTACCGAGATATGAAGAGAAGTTTCTTCTAGGAGGGGATGAAGAAAGATGTAGAAGAATATGTGAGATGATGTTTTACATACCAGCAAGTGAAGGCAGAACATCAGAAGTTGAGTAAGCTCATGTAGCCTTTAGAGGTTCTAATATGAAAGTGGGATTCGATATCTATAGAGTTCATAGATGGGTTGCCAAGGATAGAGGCAGGGAACAAAGGCATATGGGTCGTAATTGATAGACTGACTAAGTATGCTTATTTCATTCTAGTGAAGGCTAAGAGAACTGTGCCAAAGTTCGTAGAAACATACCTAAAGATGAAAGTTAGACCGCATGGGGTGCCTAGTACTATTATTAGTAAACAAAATTCGTTGTGCACTAGTGAATTTTGACAATGTCAGGTATTAAGTACAGAACTACGCATGAGTATTGCGTACCATCCACGGACAGATAGGCCGATTGAGAGGGTCAATAAGGTCCTAGGAGATTTGCTAAGAGCATGTATTTTAGAGTTCAATGGATCTTGGGATGATTATCTACATCTGGTAGAGTTCTCATATAATAACAGCTATTAAAGCAGTATTAGGATGGCCCCCACTGATCTAATCAAGCATGTAAGTGGTAGTCTAAGGAAAAGAGTTATTCCAACATAAGGAAAGAGGAATTGGAGTTCGCACTAGGAGATCAAGTGTTTGTGAAGGTTTCTCCGATGAGAGGCATGATGAATTTCAGGAAAGCTGGGAAGTTAGCATCCAAGTATGTAGGACAATTTTTGATCATAGGAAGGATTGGGAAAGTGGCATATATGGCGGATCTGCTTAGCATTTTTGCAGGGATTCATAATATGTTTCACATATCATGCTTGCAGAAATGCAATTGAGGTCCGGGCGTAATAGTAGAACAGAGGGCAGTAGAAAACTTGGTAACCAAACTAGATATGACCTATGTGCATAGTCCAATGCAGATAGTGGATAGGGATGAGAAGCGACGTTGGAATAAGGTAGTGAAGCTAGTGTGTATTTAGTGCAATGTAGATCGGGAGTACTGCATGTGGGAAACGAAGGATAAGATTAGGAGTACTTATCCAAGGTCATTTGTCACATAATGGCGCATATGTTATGTATCAACTTGTGTTGTTGTGTGTGCGTGTGAGTGTGATATTATGGTTTTTTCTATATTAGTAAGTAGTACTAGGACATTTTATGTATGCATGGATTAAGAATTCATGGGGATGCTTAGGTAAGCATAAAGGAGAGGACTAGTCTCTAGTTTACCTAAACTAAATTTCAAGGAGAAATTCCTTAAGGATGGGAGACTGTAATAACTCTAAATTTTATAATTAATTAGACAAGTTAACTAAACGAATAAGGTGGGTTAAATAGGAAAGGTGGAGAGGAAGCAAGTATGAGTGCCTAAGCTCAACTTACTATGGGACAATATACAATACTCATTTCTATTCATTCATTTCATTTTACTAAAGCCTAAAATAAAAATTAAAGTCTTTAATAGTGGAAGCATAAGAAGGCAAATAAGAAGAAGATACAAAATTTCAAGTGAGAAGAAACTAAAGAAGACTAAAAGCTCTACATATTAAAGATTTAGTTGAGTAACACTTAACATTTCTAAACCGATTTACTTATATGTAAGGGTTCGGTTCAGATGTATATGTTTTTATGTATGATGGGGTTCATATAGGTTTTCATGTAAAGATCTAAAAATCTAATGAATGTTTTGGAAAGGATGAGTGAAAATGGGATGTTTATAGTTGTTTTCCGTACTTTGGTGATTTTGAAACTGGATGGAAATTTTATGTGATGTTCAATCCATAATTTCTGAAGTGGGTTTTCAGTTTGAGTAATTTCCTTGACTTGCATATTTTATACGAATTTTTAAAGTTGTTTAACATGAAAATAACAAGTGAAAATTTCTTAAACAGGCAAAGTATATGTAAACTATGGAAGGACGGAAGCTCGGAATTTTAGAGAATTTTATCTAAATTTTCTATGAGAATATATAAGGTTAAACATCTTAGTACTACTCTGGGGATTTTGGGTAATGCAGAGGATGTTAGGGAATAAAATCCTTCGAATAAAGCTATATTAAGAGGGATTAAGAAAAGGGAGAAAAGATCCAAATTGTTTGCCGAAATGAATACTCTAAATAATAGAAAGTGAAATAAGATCCAATGGTAAACGACACGTAGAAAGGAGATGTCAAGGACGTCAGAGCTATCGGGATATGGCATTGGGGAGGCGGCTCTATTTTAAAAATAAGTGTACCGCACTGAATATGAAGGGATCACACTGCACTGGAACTTAGAAAGGAGTGCTTAATAATAAAAGTGTAGAGTGTATTGCGTGGGTCGATATGAATTTGTGCTAAAAAGAAAAACATAAAAGACGTATAAAAGATAAGTCAATGGGACTCGGGGGAGGCCAGGTAAGAACGGGGAAGGAGTCTCACGTTAAAATAACAGAGTCGGAAGTGCTATAGATGCTGGGTGGAGACGCTCATTCAATTGCATACCTTGAGAAAGTGAGGTAAGGCATTCAACTTCAGAGGCTACAGTGCGGATCCAAAAACAAATGTTTAAATGGATGTACACCTTGGGAAGTAGGCATTCATTTGGGTATGGCACAGTCTTCACCTTGGGAAGCTGAATAAAATATTCAACTGTGCAAGGTGCAGTATTAAGTACTTTAAAGCCTACTTTAAGGAATATGGGAAACTAAAACTGCGTAGGGAGTAGTTTCAAACCAATAAGGAACAAAAAAGTAATGCGCGGGGCTTAGTATTAAATCAATAAGGAACAACATAATTACCCGGAATTTTACCGTTTTAATTTTGGAATAATTAATTAATTTTGAATATTCAAACAATAGATTTCATAGTTAAATTAAAAATCTTTTAAGTAGTAAATAATGAAAGTGAAATATTTTTTCAAATTTGTTTACAAAAATATATAGTTCGAAGAAAAATCAAAAATGCGATAGGAATTCGTTTTTCAAATTTTCATCTTTTCGTCGGCTAAAAGTTGTCGGAAGTGTGCAAACTTTTTTGTATAAATATTTACATTCATTTACAAATGAAATGGTATATACATATGTATTTATACTTAAGTATGTAAGGTTTAAATAGAATTTGGAAGAATTAAAAAGTGAAGTGAAAACATGAAATGACATCAGCAAAAACATGTTTAAACACAAGTACACTTAGACGATTAATGCATCCTGGGTAGCATGTGCGGGAGGGACAAAATTTCAAAATTAGTAGGCCAAAGTGGGGGATAAACTTGATGACGTGGCAAGCAAGGAAACGAGGGTATGTACCTAGGGGTATTTAGGTAATTTGCATATTTCTTTTTACACAAAAGCAAATTCTCTTACTTTCTTCTCATTTTTCATTTTCTTATTTCTCAATTTTCAAAACTTCCTCTTCTTCCTTAGCTTTCGGAAAAAAATTCGTGGCTTCCATTTTAGTTTCCAAAGTTTTAAAATTTTAAGTTTTGCTTTGAAATTCATTTCAAACTTTGTTTCAAAACTTCTCCATTTTCTTCCTCTTCCTTCTACCATATCTTCCTCATTGTTTAACCAAATGGATATTTTACCTTTTTCAAACCATACTAAATTTTAATGACTGCAACTTTTTTTTGTAGTACATTTTCAAGTTTTGAGTCTAGCTATGTCAAAATTGCATTTCATTCAGATATGTATTTGGACTCAAAATTATCCAATCTGAAACACCCCTTCTTCTATTGACCATATATCCTTCAAAATACATTTCAATTAAGTGAATATTTTTTAGAAAGTGTAGAGAAAAGAATTTCCTAAAACTTTTATTTTGCAAACTTTTTCAAAATCCAAGACTAACATGTCTAAAAATTGAGGAGAAGTTAACACATTTTCGAGATGATTTTTGTGGATTTCTAAGATTTAAAAGTTCTAAAGTACTTCAAGTTTTCAAAACTTTTTGGTGAGTAAATTTCTAAACTTTTTTTTGAAATAAATTTATCTTTATATATATGGTTATTATATGGTTGTATAGATGATGATGTTGTTGTCTGGATTATGGTATGATTTAAAGGTATATGTATTCGCTAATTTGTGGTTTAGCATTAGAACTTTGAATTGATGATTAAAGTGATGTTACAGTTATAAAGTTGTGATCTTTGTCTTGTGATTGGAAGTGATATCGAAAGTTAGTAAGTAAACTTAATAAATGGAAAAGTTAGTGAGCAAGGTCAGCACTTGAAACGTGTTGTGTTCGACATAGCGATCCTTTGAGTTTCAAATTGATTTCTTACTTTGCTCTAAAAGAAAAGGTTTTCTAAGAGTTTTCTAACCTTTTGTTTTGCTTTCAAACTTTATAGTTAGCTCATAAAGTAAAATAAAGTTAAAATTAAGTGTTCTTACGGTTTATTTGAGATGCAACAAGTTTTGAATTACAAATATCTATGGCATCCCCTATCTAGAGGCCCAAAAAAAAGCACTATAGACGCTGCAATCATCTATAGTATTAGCTTCTAGCGAATAAATATGGCTATGTTGATGGTATAAATAATATCAGAAGCACTTGAATATGAAACAAATCACGATTTCAAAAACAACTTTTACTTCGTTACATTCCAAATCCAATTGTTTCATATACACAACACATAGCCCCAAGTCGTTCCCAAGCACAGATTAAATATAGTTATTACAAAATACGCCAAGAGAGGTATATGAAGATAATCCCTTGGATGATTAGAGTCATATGGTCATAATAGACCTAATACAAACATAGCAGAAATATCAAAACATAAAACAAGAACTATGAATCCTAAATAGCTATTTGTTTGGCTCATGCATGCCTCTGATAGCTTATTCGTCATCTTACTAAATCTTAAAAAAGACCATAATCCCTTAATCTCCTCAAATTAATTTTGAGCACCCGAGAGTTTAAGGGGAAAACATAAACTTCAAGTCAGACATAAAGCCTGTTATGAATAATAATAATACATCCCGGTTAAAAATGTTAAGTGAGACCATGCCGCTTAGCAGAACGGGTTTCCCCTTACTAACATCCTTTTTAAAACATATATTTGCAAAACCTTTTATAAAACCATATACTGTGATTCTGCATCCACAATGGTTAAATATTGTAAAGTAATCATTATTTAAATATACATAAATCTCGGGTAATAATTAAATATCTGTTCAAAAACATAAGTTTTTTTGGATAACTTTTAACATTTGGCTGACTCGAGCCTATTAGACAATATAATAAAAAATTAACCTAACACCTGTTAGATATTCTTTGTCTGGATTATCTATCCTTAACTATCTGTTAAACATTTTCCATCTAGATGGTCTATCCATAACTATCTATTAAATACTCCACTTTGGATGGTCTGACCTTAACTTAATCATCTTAAAAGTCTTCTCGAACCTAATGGTTTATCAGGCTCACTAATAATCTATCTGTATGCAACATATATTCCTTTCGGTGTGTAATCATAATATTAGTCTACCTGTGACCAAGCCATACACACTAGAATTTTGGACAACAATTAGCTGGGGCTAATAGCTAATGTATAGGGCGCTATCCCATACTAGTCACATCTAGTATTCTAATATCTGAGTCATTTTCACTTAAGGACCCCCTTCCATAACTTTCCTTGAAAACATTTTCAAAATGATTTAAAACCTTTAAATCCAACTTAAACAAGGAAAAGTATATAATCTTTATACTTTACTCAAAATCATATCACCATGTTGTATATAATCTTCACTCAAACTTTAGTTGATGAAAACATTTAACCATTTGAAAGAACCTCTTTCTATACTTTGAAATCATCTCTTTCAAAACCAATATCAAATCTTTCGTATTCATTCCTTAAACCTTTTGAAATCATACATTAAACATTTCGAAATCATTCTCTAAACCTTTCGAACCCGTTGAAAAGCAAACCTTTCGAAAGCTGTAAAACATTGGACATCCTTCTTTGAAACCACTTTAAAAAATTGCCTTAGAAAAACCTTTGGAAAACCTTCCTTCATAAACCTTTCGAAACCATTCAATAAACCTTTCGAAACCATTGAACTAAACCTTTTGAAAACTTACTAGGTTTAATTTAAAACAAGTGGAAACCTTCTTCTAAAACCTTTCGACTCTATTGGAAGCAACCTTTCGACTAAGTCGAAAGCTCTACTTCGAAAGATAGTTATACTTCAATCAAAAACAAAGGTAAATCACCTAAGTTGAAAGCTTCCTTTCGAAAGCATGGAGAAATAGCTAAAACAAGTAAACTTTTCTTCTTTGTCGAAAGGTTTAAAACAAAACATTTATAAAGCAGTAGTAACCTTTCGACTATGTCGGAAGGTTTCAAAACAAAGTGTAATAAAGCAGCAGTAACCTTTCGACTGTGTCGAAAGGTTTAAAATCTTTCTTTTAAACATTTTAACATGGTCGAAAGAAACCAAGTCCAAAGCTCTTATTCGAAAGCAAAGCAGGTGAAAGCTTTTGGTTTATAAAACAAACATACCCCAACCTCTTTGGCCATCAACCTTTCGACTTAGTACCCTTCGACGCTGTCCAATTCAATATGTACCAAGTGGCTTGATACCATATGCATTGGTTTGACCTTGTTGAAATCTTATAACCTCTCGACCTTCTCAGAAGGTCTCGGTCGGAAGGTTTGTTGCCATAAAGGTTGAAACATGCTAAAAGTATTTTTTTCCTTTGTTTTTAACTTGAAAGGATAGCTTCTCAACTAACATGCCATTGTTTGTCAAATTTTCATTGGTTAAAAAGTTCTTTTCAGAAATAGGCCGCCACTATTTTCAGGATTAAATAATAATTTCGTTTAATAAAATGCCCATTCTCCTTAATTAAATATATAAAATATTAAGTCTTATATCTTAAATAATTTTATATATTCATCAAATAACTTAGGAAAAATTTGAAAAAATCCCAAAAAATCTATTTTAATATGTTGCCTAACATATAAAAATTTCAACTCCAAATAATAATTATTTTAGCTGGAAATAAACAATTTCTTTCATTAGAAAATTAATATAAAATCCATATCAATTTAAAAAATTATGACAGTCAAAACACATCTCTAAAACATCATTTATGACCTATATTTAAATTTTCAAGGCATTTGGATGCCATTTAATATGGTTTTCATGTCAAACATTTCATAAAAACTAACATGAACATTAATCCATCAACAACATATATATATATATATATACACACACACACACACACACACACACACACTTGCAAAACCATTTTGGGTCTAATCTTAAAATCGAAAGTTAAAAGAAATTGGGATGTAGTAATTATTCGCCTTAGCTTTGAGATTATAGATGTGAGATATGTTGTTGATTTCATTGATTATCCTCCTTCTCTTGAATTTTAGCTTTAGACTTTTCTTGAGAATGATCATGGTGGTCGGCCTTTGTATTTTTTGTTTGATTAAAATATAAATGAACATGAGCATTCTATCTCCTAAGGGTTTAGGGTATAAGCTCCACCTATTTTCCATATTGCCCTTTCTCATATCCTAACACTTTAGCTTAGGTTATTTCATTTTAATTTGCATATTATAATGGCATGGCTACCCTTAGCTGATCAATTATCAACTTCTTAACCCCCACATTATTTAATTTACCCAATTAATCTTTTTAAATAATATTATAAAAATATAGGGTGTTACATACTCCCCACCTTAAGGAATTTCATCCTCGAAATTACGATAAGGTGCACAACCAAACAATCAAGGGTAAAGCATACCATTGAACAAATCAGGGTAAGAGTTTCTCACCCTGCTCTCCGTCTCTCAGGTACAGCCTTTAGCATTGTGACTTCACTGAACCTTTACTAACTTGACTGTCTTGTTCCTCAACTACTTCTCATCTCTAGCCACAATCTGAATTGGCTTTCTAACTATGGTCAAATTTGGTTCTACTACTAAAACATTATAGGTGCTATGATAGTCTCCGGGTCTCTAACACATTTCCTAAGATGAGAAATATGGAAGACATCATGGAACTCAACTCTACAAGAGAGTTTTCTGATCCTCTCAATGACACGGAAAGGTCCAACGAATTTAGGTTCTAATTTTCCTGACATTCCAAATCTAATCATACCCTTCGTCGATGAAACCTTAATGAACACATAGTCTCCGATAGAAAACACCAAATCTTTCCTTCTTCTATCAGCATACCTTTTCTGCCTAGATTGAGCTTCCTTCATCCTAACTTGGATCAAATCAATCTTCTTCTTAGTTTCCTTCACCAAATTCGGACCAAGAACCAATCTATCCCTGGTCTCTAACCAACATACGGGAGACTTACATGGTCTTCCATACAAAACATCAAATGGTGCCATCCCAATAGTAGTCTGATAACTATTATTATACAAGAACTCGACTAGGTTAAGATGGTCCTCCCATGATCCCCCGAATTCCACTACATAAGCTCTTGACAAATCCTCTAAGATTTCGTTAACTCTTTCCATTTTCCCATCAGTCTGTAGATGGTAAGTGATACTTATGTTAAGCTTGGTTCCTAATGCTTCCAGTAGACTTTTTCAGAACTCACTAGTAAACAAAGAATCTCTATCATTGACAATACTACTAGGAATCTTGTGCAGCCTAACCACATTCTTCATAAATAACTTCGCCAAAATAGGTGTCATCATAGTTGACTTTACTGGAATGAAATGCGCACTCTTGGTCAATCTATCTACTATGACCCATATACTTTCATTTCCTTTACTAGACCTTGGCAACACATCAATAAAATCCATGGAGATGTAATCTCATTTCCACAACGGAACTTCTAAGTTGAAGCATTCACTAGTCTTCTGGTGTTCATCCTTTGCCTGTTGGCAATTCAAGCACTGCCTAACACATAAACCGTTTTCCCATTACATACCTTCCCTGAAGAACTTATCTTCATATCCTGATACATCTTCATTCCTCTTGGATGGATAGTTAACTTCGAATGATGGCACTCTTCCAAAACTTCCTTCCTTGCGTCTCCTACAATACGTTCCTTTCTTCCTCAAGCACCCATTTTAGTCAAGACTGAAATCCTTTAGGTCATCGCTCTCTGTTCCTTCCCTCAACCTTCTGATCCGTTTAGCCAAAAGTGGATCCTCTTTCTGTTTAGAAGCTATCTTCTTGACCGTTATTGGTTGAATTTCTAAACAAGAAAACATAGCACTTCTTGCAGTTGAACCTACCTCGGATCTAAACTGCACGCTACAACCTAATAATGCTTCCAAATCTTTTCACTCAGCAATCGTAGCCAATACTGCATTCTGATGTTTTGGACTAAGTGCATCTGCCACCTTGTTTCCCTTTCCATATGTGTATTAAATTCCAAAGTGATAAGCAGCAATAAACTCCAGCCATCTTTGCTGTCTCATATTCAACTCCTTTTGAGAGAAAAAGTACTTCAATGATTTATGCTTGGTATAAAGCTCAAATCGTTCCCCCAAAGGTAATGTCTCCACACCTTCAAAGTAAATATAACGACAGCTAACTCCAAATCATACATAGGATACCTAACTTCATATGGTCTGAGCTGCCTAGAAGCATAAGCAATCACTTTACCTCTTTGCATCAACATAGATCCCAATCTAGTTCCACATACATCATTTTAAATAACTAAATCTTGATTCTCCTCCGGAACCACTAACACCGGTGCATGGATCATTAAGTGTTTTAAGTTTTGGAATGCTTCCTCAAATTTATTAGTCCATATGAACTTCACATCCTTTCGCGTAAGCTTAGTAATCGGTGCAGCCATCCATGATTAATCCTTTATAAACCTTCGATAATAAATACCCCCACACTTATCTTTTTATTCGTCCTCAAATAAAGAAAAACTAAGATAAATCCGTTTTCGTAGGGAGCACGATTGCATTGAGCGTATGCAACAAGCCGTTAAACCTCTGGGTGTCCCCAGTAGGACGAGTGTTGTCTCGTGAGGGTTTTCAGCGGATACTACCCACAAAATCCACATGCAGGATGAAAATATTTACAAAATGCAAGATTTATTTACAAAGAGATGAATGCGAATTTTTGAAAATATTTATAATGAAGGATTTACTTTTAAATCGACACAAATAAGTTAAATATAGGTTTTGGTTATCATCTTGAAATTTTTAGTCATTTACTCGTCAAATTTTTTAATAAAAACAAAGTTATCATAACAAATAGACTATAGTTTAACTTGTTATTTTGGTTGATAACAAAGCGTAATTATGAAAAGGATTCTTAGTTGATTATCAAAGTTTATCAAAGTGGTATTTTTATTTCTTTTCAATAACAAATCAAATCAACTAAGTAAAAATAGTGCTAGGATTTCAATTGCTTGCTCTCTCATTATTTGCATGAAAATTACACACCTAGCTCAGGTAAATTAAGGTCAGATATACCACCCATGCACTGCCTTTCGGGCTTATGTGAGGGGAGTACAGAGCATGGCGAGTGCACACATTTTCGTGCATACACCTATCGACCGTAGGTGGTTTTATTAAGACTGTTCTTTTTTTTTACATGTGTTCCATACATGCATAACTGTGAAGACTTTTAAATGAGTATGGAAGCACATAATCAAAGATTCCAAGTAATTCACCCATGCATAACCGTGAGGACTTTTAAATGAGAGTGAATACTTTGTTGTTATTTTTTTGATTTTTTTAATATTTTTTTTAAGAGAGAGTTTTGCAAAATCATCTTAGCACCATTTAACTTAGAAGACAAAAAAAATGTTACATCCTTTACTTTAAATTCACCACTTTTAAAACAAAGATTTTCAATTAGGATGTATTTCATAATTAACACGTATGAATCTTCCTATATACTAGTTAAACCGTTGTTATTTATAATCAAACTTCATTTTTATTTTTGTTAAGACAAATAAATTTTCAATAATTTTAATTTAATAAACCAAAACCATATATTTATCTTATAGTGTTTCTTTTAAAAATAAATCAGAAGAAAATTTGTTTTTGGGATTTTTTTTTAATTTTTTTATTTTAAAGCAAAAATAAACCATGAAATAAAATGAAGATGAGTCTCCCCCCCACACTTGATTTTGACTGTGTCCCCACAGTCAACCCAAGTCAAAAGGAATGTTTATTATTATTTACATGAAAATGAAATGTATTTACACGACATCAGAAAGTATATTGCCAAAAAGTAAATGAAATGGTCTTCCAAAGACCGATTCATTTGTCTCGTCAAGTATACGAGACACAGCTTAGGCTCGAAAAACCAAACCGTAAAAGATTTTGAAGTCGAATGTGACTTCGAAAAAACGAATGTCGTTTTATTGAAAATCGTATAAGTTGT
Source organism: Allium cepa (assembly GCA_030765085.1). Classification (NCBI taxonomy): domain Eukaryota; kingdom Viridiplantae; phylum Streptophyta; class Magnoliopsida; order Asparagales; family Amaryllidaceae; genus Allium; species Allium cepa. Next base: position 852,007,712 of record CM060938.1, read on the forward strand.
TTTATTTTCGATGATTATTGGGGTTGATAAAACAATTGATTGAAATTCACATTTATTTTCACCAAATTGAAATTCAAGTTTATCATTGAAAACTTCTTCCAAATTATCGATTTTAAAGTCAAAATTGTGATCGCAATCTTCCCCATCAGAATTTAATGACTCATTTTTGAAAAGTCCATAAAATTCATGTTCGTTAAATTCGACTTCCTTTGTTGAATTATCAACAACTTCACCGTGTAAATCGAGTTTAAAATTCAAAGTTGTTGTATTCAAATTTTTAGAAAAAGGAAGATCGAAGTTTAAATCGAGTTTCGCACCCTCAAAAGAATTGAAATCCAACTCAATTACCGTGTTTTCAACAACTTTATTAAGATCATCATTTATAGTTTCAAAAGATGTTATTTGAAAATCGTCAATTGTGGTAAAAGATGGATCATTAATTGACTCGTCACACATTGGGATTTGATTTTGTTTTTCACGTTGTTTCATATATGTTTCAAACAACAAATCTGTGTGATCATTGTAAATTTCGTTCATTTGTTCAACAAAATCCAGTTTGTAGTTATTAACTTGAGAATTTTCAATTTGGATTTGTTGGGAACAAAAATTGTCAATTTCGATAAATGGTAGATTATTATTTGATTCTTCGCAAGTTGAGATTTGATTATGATTTTCATGAAAAGTTTTGTATTTTTCAAGTAATAAATCCCCGTTATCTTTTTCCATTTGGTCAACAAAATCAAATTCATGATTATAATTTGAAAATTTTCATTCTGAATTTGTTGACAACCAATGGTTTCAATCATATCGTTATTGAAACTATTCCCATTGCCAAAATTATTTGAAAATCTGTTCACATTTTCGTCTTGATTTTGAAATTCATTTTGAAGCTCGAAATTGAATTGGCATGGGTTACACTCGAAATCATTTGAATTTTGAAGTGAATTCAAATTTTGATTTTTTTTGAAAACTTTGATTCGAGTTATCGCACAAATATGAATTACACAACTCGTTTATCATTTGATTTTGTTGTGTAGGTATTTCAAGTAAAAACGAAATGCTATTTTCGAGATTCGATGGTCGGTCATCGTTCTGAAAATTTTGCTGTTCGAAATCCGAATCGTTTGAACGATAGTTGTTGATAAAATATCCATACGAATTTGGAGTGAAATTATATGGATTATATTGATTTTCACAACCATATTCAAGTGAGTAAGGAAAAGGAAACTCGGACATTTTCAAGAATTTTTTTTTGACAGAGGATAAATATTTACAAATAAAAATTATTTTTCAAAAGAGAAATTGATTTTTGTTTTGCTTCTTTTTTTTTGGTTTTTCAAATTTTTTCTTTGTTTTTGAAAAGGTTTTTAATTTTTTTTTTTGGATTTTGTCTTTTCTAAATTTTTTTCGATTTTTAAAGAAAAAAATTTAAAAATTTCAAAGTAGAAGGAATATTTACAATTTTTTTTAGTTTTGGATTTTGATTTTTTTTGGTTTTTTTTAAATATGCATGAACTAATGAAACTAAATGAATGCAAGGGTCTAACTACAAATTATTTATCCTAAGTTAACCCAAAATTGTATAATTACAAATTGTCTTAGATAAACAAGATAGTTCTCAGCCACGTAACGGACAGGATTTATCGATGCACCACGAATCACCGTAGCAATGCAGCCGAAGGTTTAAGTGCCTTCAGAGGAATAACCACTATAATATTTACGAATCACCGTAATAATTATAAATGGTTATTGCTCTGCCGTAGCCTAGACACCAAGAAATTAAATTGTTCAAAGAAGACAACTTGTCAATATACAATTCAGTGCTATCGATGTCTAATCGTTATTATTAATCAAATTCTAATATGGAATGCAAGGTAGAAAATAAACGTGAATTTACAATGCAACTACGATGAAATTTGTTTGTTGCTTTTGATTTTGAATTTTTTTAAAATTTTTTTTTTCTTAAAATGCAAGCAAACAACAATGCAAGACAACTAAAACATAAAATTTTATAAGCAAGCTAGCAGTTATTTTTTTTTTTGCAAGCACTTCAAATCAAGCAATTTATTTAACAAGCACTTCTGCTCTTTCTGTAATTCTGCTTTGGCAACCTGAAATAAATCAAAAGAAGTTTACTCAGGCCCACCAACTAAATTTTATACCCCGGCCCAAAAAAAAATGAACTGAAAGGATAGTTTAAAATCACGCCCAAACTCTTAACTTTCCCTCTTTCTAATCGAAAAAAAATCACAGTAAAAAAAAATATTCGCACCCAAAATTGTTTTTTTTTCTTGCAACAGTCACAATTGAATTAAGCGGTGATTTTGATTCGAACTGAGTTCGACTTGGGATTCGAATTGAGTGGATTTAGGCTGAGGAAGGTGGTTTTCGAATTGATCAAGTCTAGGCACGGGTATCTGAGAGGCTCAATGTCGAATTGGGTGATTGGCAAGGTCGCGGTGATGTATAGGCGAGGAGATTGTTCTGTTGCTCGCGGTTGTGTTGGAATTCGAAGTGGGGAGTTGACTTCTGTAGTGGCCGATGGTATTTGCAGTAGTATGGAGGCTGCTGAGGCAAGGGATGTTGTAGAAGTTTGGGAAATGTAGGAGATGGTTTGGAAGTGAAGACAGTATTGCAGAGAAGTAGTTGAACTGTGGGTTGGTGATGAATTGTATTTATGTGGTAACGAGATGTATGTGTGGTAAGGCAGAAATGGTGATGACGACTTGCTGTTCAGGCAGTAGTGCACAATTGAGAATGATTGTATATTGCAGCAGAAGTTTGTAGTGTGCACTGTGTGTTTATGCAGTGGGATGTGAAGGCAGAAGGCAGGCAGTGGATGAAGTTGTTATGTAGGGGTTTGTGGTGACTGGGTATGGTTGGAGATTGTTGCGATTTGGTCGATGGAAGTGGTAAGTTTGATGATGAAGTCTGTCGAGGCTAGAAGAGTGCAGAGGTGCAGAAGTGATGGGTGTTTGACAGTTTATTATGTGAAATGGGTTTTTTGCAGTTGAAAGTGGTTATGGAAAGTGTTTGAAGATTGATGGGTAAAGTGGTATGATGGTCAGGGAGTTGTATGTTTGTGTTGTAGCAGTGGGTTGTGAAGGAACTGCTAGTATTTGGTGGTGGTATTTAAAGTATGGGATGTGTTGAAGCAGTAGTGGAAAGAAGATGTTACTTGTTGGTTCGGTTTGGTTCGCGAAGGGGTGCTGCAGTGGTTGCCGAAGGTTGTAGTTGCAAATGGACTGGAGTGGTGCAGTTGTGTAGATGGCGTGAAGTGAAGACTGTGATGATGTATGTGATGAGGTTGGTTTGAGAAGTGGTTGGATTTTGAATGAGGTGGTGAGGATGCAGAGGAGAAGGGGATGGTTGTTGAAACTATTGAGAAGGGGATAGGGGTTGGTAGTGTTGAAGGTTGTAAGAATGGTTATGGAAGTGCAGTATTGGTCGGTGAAATGTAGTGGTGAAGGGGGAGTGATGATTGAAGTTCAGCAGGTCAGGAGAGTATCTGAAGGTGTGACGGTGAAGTGTTGAAGCAAGATGGTGGTTGCAAGAAGTTGGGGTAGCTGCTGTCTGCACTGGTATGTGCACAGATGTGCAAAACAGAGGAACAGAGGAGAAATAAAAACAGAATGTGTAACAGAAAACAGAAGTTGTTTTGAAAATTGTAACAGAGATTGTAGCAGAAAACATAAATGCAATGAACAGTCTTTTCCTTTTTTTTTTGAATTGTGATTTTGTATTTTTTTTTAATATGCAAATGAAAAGAAAACAAGAACAACACACACAAAAATACACAAACACAAAAAAAAATTACAAGGAAAATGCAAACACACACAAAATAAAACGCACACAAAAATCAAACAAAGAAAAATAATCCGAAGAATAAAAATTTAAAATCAAAACAACTCTCCAGCAACGGCGCCAAAAACTTGTTCGTCGACGGAAATTCTATCTGTTTAGAAAACCGTCGAACGAATTTTGAAATAAAATTTATACCGCAAGCGCACGGTGTACGAATGTAGCACGCGGCGAATACGGATCAATCCGCAGGGAATTGATGATTTTAAAATTCTATTCAATCAAATTATACCGAAGTCGAGAGTGAACAGCTAGAAATGTAAGAAACTAACAAAAACTAGCAAAAGAAAATGATAAAAATATGAGAGTTAAAAGAATAGTTTAGAGATAAATCCACTCTCTAGATCATATAAATCAACAAAATGAAGTTTGATCTCTCTTTTCTTGTCATTAGTGAATTAGTTGATGTGCTTATCATAAGTATGGTATATTTGTGCTATTTATTAGCTCAATATAAACCATCAAACTATAACACAACCACTAATACACATTTAACTCTCATGAAATATGACAACAAAGTTGAAATAAAAATCTATTTTAAGCATAGCCTATTAACTATTGTTTAGAAATATAGGCTATCAAATTTCAATTTCAACATTCACTTCTTTGCCATAATCATATTTAGATGAAGAGGCAATTTGTGTTATGTTTGTTTAAGCATAGCCTATTTGTTATGAACAACATAGACTATCAAATTCAAAGCTAAACAACATCATTAAACCACTTCAAGTGTTTCCATTAAAGCACAAAAAGAGAGTATAAACATCAAAATGTTGCATCTACATACTAGAGAGCTTCATTACCCCTAAATTGTAGGGATTAAGCTCTCATATTTGTTATCAAATCAACAAATGTAGAAAGCAACATGAAAGTAAAAAAAAGGAAAATGAAAGCTAATGGAAAAGACAACTATTCTAATTGCATAAAGTAAAATCTACACTACTTGCATAAAAGGAAATGAACATGTAATTAAAAAGAAACAATAATTAACATTGCATAAAAGAAAAGAATTACATAAGAGAAGAAATGGCTAAGTAGCCATGGAAAGAAAGAGAGATTTGATTTATTTTCTAAATTAAAACTAACTAACCAAGAGGAAAATGGCTACATGAAACATAAGGGGTATTTATACAAGTTAGAAACCCTAATGCATATTTTTGGGGAGTACCCAAAATGCCCCTTAGGAAGTGTGGAGGCCAAGTAATCATTAACATGTCTTAATCCCCCATTAAGTGTACATGAAGCCATTAACTCCAAAAGCATGTGCATTAGCCTTTAATTTGTACATTAAGGTAGGTGGGTAGGTGGGGTCCTCCATGTTCTTCACTTTGAATTATTTCCATCTTCATTCCTTTGTATTAATTTTATGCATGCATATCTTCATGAAACCACTTCTATTTGAGATCAAATTCCTACAAAAATATATATAAATTTTCAATTAATTTTTCTCAAAGAAATGTATGCACACAAATGACCGTTTTGCCCATATATGAAGATGAATATGTGACAATTTGGAATAATTTGAATTTTTGGTTTAAACAAGTTAAAATACCCGATATGATCATTTATTTAATTCAAATAGATTAAATATGGTGGTAAAAATATGCGCATTTACGTGCACATCAAATATCCAGCCAATCCAAGAAAGCTCTTAATCTTGGTCACTATCTCGGGTCTTTTCCAATTATTCACTGCCTTAATCTTAGTCGGATCTACAGACAACTCTTTCTCTGAGATGATATGACCAAGGAACTTCACTTCCTTCTTCCAAAAATGGCACTTTGAAAACTTAGCCTTCAACTGATGCTCCCTCAAGGTTTAGAGCATAACTCTAAAATGAACTTCTTGCTCCTTCTCATCCTTAGAGTATATCAAAATGTCGTCTATGAAGACCAATACAAATCTATCCAAGTGCTCTCAGAAAATTCTATTCATTGGATCCACAAAGAATGCTGGCACATTAGTTAGTCTGAACGTCATAACTAACCTTTCATACGATCTATATCTTGTTCTAAACGCCATTAAAGGAATGTTATCCTCTACCACTCTAAGTTGATGAAATCCCATCGCCAAATCCAACTGAGAGAATACCTTGGCTTGCCTGAACTAATCGAACATATTATCAATTCTCGGTAATGATATCGGTTCTTTATCGTCTTCTCATTCAACATATGATAATCGATACACAACCTTAATGATCTGTCCGGCTTCTTAGCAAACACTACGGCAGCTCCCCAAGGTGAACTACTTGGTTGGATAAAACTCTTACCTTCCAAATCGACCACTGAACCTTCAACTCTCTTATCTCATTGGGTGTCATACTACTCAACGGCCTACTCACTGACTCTGCTTCAGGCACCATATCAATCCGAAACTCTATGGATCATTTCGATGGCAATCTAAGTACTGGTTTAAATACATCAGCGAATTCTCTAACTACAAAGACTTGATGCAACTCATCCTCCAACTCCATAATATCCAATAAAACAATCACTTTGCAACTAGGGTTCTCTACGGTTCAAACTATCCAATCACTACAATCCGGGTAATTAAGTGATATTTTCCTAACATGGCAAAATATCCTAGCATCATATTTACTTAATCAATCCATCCCAAGGATAGTCCGACAAAGTCAAACACATGCAAACCGCAATCAAAAGTATGGCCTAGCAAATTAAATTCTACATGGTCACACATCATCCCAAGCATTGCATACCCTCCCATCAGATTTGCAACCCTTAAATAAGTAACTAAGTATAAGGGTTCTAGATTAAACCTATCTACTAAACATCGAGAAATAAAAGAATGAGATGCACCATTATCAAATAGAATGCTAACAAACATACCGTGAATCTGCAGTGAGCCTCCCAAAACAGCCTTCCCTTTGTTCTGCACAACTGGCCTTGAGGTAGTGGGATCCAAAGCATAAACTTGTCCCCGCCTTCTCTTGCAGGCTCTGGGCACTTGTTCTTGTAATGACCGATCTGATCACAATTAAAACATCTGACAATCTTCTTTCCAATAACATCTTTCCCTTTTCCCTCTCCATTCTCGGTACGACACTCATTAGCATAGTGTCCCTTCTTATCGCATTTTAGCAAACCACCTCGACCTTTCCTTTATTCTGTGCTCCTCCCTTCTGAGCATTCTTTTTTCTGGATTAACTTCATTTTCTGGCCCTATCCCATCTGGGCCTCCTTCATCTTCTTCCTCAAGCAAGCCAATGCCTATTCTCGCCTTTATGTCATTTCAACCACTACATCACCAAGATCTCTCAAATGTGGCAAAGTGAAACTTATCAACTCTAGCCTCAAGCCCCTTATAAACTTTTCATTCCTCTTGATCTCAGTGTCTACCAAAGCATACCTGTATCATACCAACTCCTCAAACTTCCTTGCATACTCCAAGACAGGTATATCTTCCATTTCCAACTCTGCAAACTTCTTCACCAATGCCGACACTACCATTGCAGACGTAAATCTTTCTAAAAACCTCCTCTGACCTCCTCCTAAGTTATGGTTTCCTCGTCAACTCCAGCAGTAACAGTATTCCACCAGAGTTGAGTAACACCCTACAACTGCCTCAAAGTCAATCTCCTCTTTTATGCATCGTTCAATCTTAAGTCAGCAAAAATTCTCTCGCAATTCAGTAGCCAATTTTCCATCTTGATCGCTTCATCAGTACCAATAAACAGCTTCCCTTTAAGCCTGATGTAATCCCTACTCAAGTTAGCATACTGATTGACCATCAGAACTTCCTGAGCTCCACCTCCAGCAGCATTACCTCCAACAACTCCGGCTGCTATTCCAGCTTGCATCATGTTTATAAAGAACTGATACATTGCTCCCATATCCATCTGGAGAACTCCTATAATAAGAGTTTCAGCTTATGCTTGATTGGGAGCTCTCCTAGTTTTTAGTCGGGCATTTCCATTAATGGTGGTGTTATCACCTCCGAGATTTACTCCGCCTCTTCTTCCTTCCATATCTGTATTCAAACCTCGTGAGATACAGATAAATAGCTTAGCTAAGGTAGGAGTCTAGAGATATAGTGTATACTTATATATATAACAAATACATGTAAGTTACTACAACGTTATCCCATACCCCGATTTTAACTCTAATTTCTAAGGATTATGTTTTCAAAAATCATTTTTTATTTAAGTATTTCATAAACTTCGCTCCGATACCAAGTTGTGACATCCCCTATCTAGAGGCCTAAAACTAAGCGCTACAGATGCTCCAGTCATCTATAGTATTAGCTTCCGGCTATATGTTAATGACATCAATAATATCAGAAGCACTTGAATATGAAACAAATCACAGGTTTCAAAAACAACTTTTACTTCATTACATTTCAAAACCAATTGTTTCACATACACAACACATAATCCAAAATCATTCCTAAGCATATTACAAAATACACTAAGAGTGGTATATGAAGATACCCTCTTTGATGATTAGAGTCATATGGTCATAATACAACAAATACAAACGTAGCGGAAATATCAAAACATAAAACAAGAACTATGAATCCTAAATAGTTATTCATTTGCCTCCTGCATGCCTCCGGTTGCTTCATCATCCTACTATACCTAAAAAATAACCTTAATCCCTTAGCCTACTCAAATTAATTTTGAACACTCGAAAGTTTAAGGGAAAAACATAAACTTTGAGTTAGACATAAAGCCTGGTATGAATAATTATCAAAGCCCATTTTTCTGTACCTTTTGAATCGACGATAAACCAAACATGTCCAACTCAAATTGCAAGAAAATACGGAACATGAAAGGTAATAAAGAAAAATAGACAGAACGGAATCTCACTCGAATGGAATAAAATATAATATTGAACAAATATCTTTATAGCGGAAAACTTTTAAATATATATATCAGAGTCTAATCTAAATTTAGCCTGGACAGTTATAAACACCTGTCCTTACAATTACTGACAAACATCAAACAAAATACACTAAGTACAGCGGATAATAGAATGTGTCCATACGTCGATGAATATCTTCAGCTCTCCTCTGGAAACTCCAACCGTTTTCGAATTAACATGAAAATACTCGGATTTGACCCGAGTATTGAAAATACCCGGATCAGGCTTGATAAACCAGCATGAGTAAACTCAATAATAAATGACAGTGTCATATATTAGCCTTTGGATAAAATCCTTTGAAATAAAGAGTATCTCATAAGACCACGACCACACATAAACACAGACGGGTTTTTACCTTATGATAACTAAAACACTTTTATATCAAAACATTTGATATTATTTCTAATGACATCTCTTTGAAAACATTTGCAAATAAACTTATTAATCTTAGCCGAAATTGTTGCCATTATTAAATTCCAGCATACTAGGCTCTACAAACAAAACCGTAGGTTCTTATTGGAGAATGGCTTTCCATACAAATGACCAGGCGAAGGATCTACCTTCCAAAATAGGTACACCTCTAGATGGATACCCCAAGAAACCGTCACACAACTTCTCTAACAATACAAGACCGGCCTACCTTTATAACTAGATAGTACCGAATATGTCATCCCTTGGTCGTTACCGACCTTTAACCGAGAGCTCGTTTTCCATACACCACATTAATTTACATCTCGAACTTCACAGCGGGAAGAAATATATCTAGAAGGGGATGATCATACCCTACTTGGGAATGACCCACTTAGCCTTGCTGCATCAATCATGTTTCGGTCATTTTCAGTTTGATGAGGCTTGAGGTAACGATTACCTTTTCACAAAGCACATATCACATCTTTGAATGCCACATTTCCATTTCTGTTAACTACTAATTGCCTTCCTCAAAAATACAGCCCTTGAGCTCGTACGTCTCAAGGAGGGTGTTAAGCTAAGAGAAGTTGCCTTCTCCGCCACCACTGATGTACGTTTGTAAAAACCAATGTACGTAATCTTTAGAAATGCAATGTCAGAAAAACATCCATACAAGTTGTGCAGGAACATGACAATTCGAAGACACTCTCGAACTACCACTAGTAGTTAGTAGTCCTTAGAATCCGAAAAATCTCCACAACAAGGAGACCGCTGCTATATATAATTCTATAATGGGTGCGACCCCGAGCAAATCAACAAGCAATCCTCACGCTATGAAGATCCACGGTCTTCAATAATCATCGTCTACAATATGTCTTCACGTTCGAAACCTATACATTGGTTCGAAGTGGTTTTCGGATAAGAATTTCCCAAATCCGACCATGGTTCCTTCAAAACCAATTATCGATTTAAAAGATGTTAAGTTCTTATGTGGATATCAAACATCAATCAATTACTTCATTTTTATATAATATCTTTGTTAGATATATTCTTTTCAATTTATTCCATTTTCTTTTCAAGACTGCAAGGAATCATTAAGCTTTATTTATCAAATCATTTGGTTTATTTAAACCTTTCTTAAATCCTGAAATAATTCTAAATCATTTTCTCTTTTACTTAGGAAAACCTTTCCAAATCATTCATTAAATCTTAATCAAAGATTTTCTTTCTTAACTTTTAACTTAGGGAAAATATTCCCTTTTTATAATATCACCTTCCAAAACATCCATTTAATTTAAAGGACTATTCACTGTCTAAAATCGCAAATATAATTCCTTTAATAAACTTTCACATTTAACTTATCAATTTAAATTGATTTCAGATTTACAAAATGGTGTTTGTAAAATTCCATTTATATTTTATAAACTTCGATATACAAAATTTCTTTACTAACAAATTCCATTTATATCTCACTTATAAGTCAAAATCCAATTATAATTAAATTATTTATAAACTCTTATTTACAAATTCTTTCAAATCTTATTATTTATAAAATCCATTATCGATTCTTTTCTAAATTTCAATTGTAAACCCATATATAAATTTGATTACAATTCCATTTAATATTTATAAAACACTTTTATAATTCCATAACTTTTATTTACAAAAAATATCAATTTTATAAATCTTATATATATACCATTTATAATAAATTCAAAGAATTTATTTCTTTTCTTGTATCTTAGAAAAACTTAATTATGATCTTTTAAAGCATCCGGGCTTTCCTTTCGATTTATTCCACCGCTCACCTAAGAAGAGAAATATAGGCCAGGTAAGTTCAGGGCACTGGTTGCTCCATTACTAACCTTATTTAAACACCTTGTTTTATCTTCTTAGATCTCACAGACGGGAAAAATGTACTATTCGTTTCCGCATTACTCAGTTTGTTATTATATTCAATCTTCTTCACTTATTGTTTAAGTGGTATAAACAATTTCTCTTACCCATTTATTCAAACTCTCATTAAAATTTTCAAATCATCTTTAAATGACTTAATTATTATTTTAAAATCATTCACAAATTATATAGGAAAGAATTGTTAAGTTAAAAACTGCATTTCAATAGTTATTTCAAACTATTGTGAAAGGCCTTGCGAAAAGTGTTTGCAAATAGCGTTTTAAAAGCTATATTCTTCAAAACGATTTTTATATCATTTATAAATACATATTTTCAACTTAAATCTCTTTTAATACATTTTAAAATATTTTTATGATTTATTTCATATTTTAAAAACATTTAAAATATCAATTTTAAACTTTGGTCACTTTACTGCAAAAACGCGATTTTTCTAGAAACTTATTTTGGACATATTTAAACTATACAAGATAAAATCTTTATTTTCTTCCTTTATTTCTTTATACATATTTAAATGTTTATAAAACATTTTTAACTCATTTTAAAACTATTTTCAAAAGGTTTAAGCATTCCATATACAATATTTCATTTTCAAGGAATGTGCTTTCCTTCGTGCTTATCGACGTATATTAACGTGACTTGGGAAAACAATTTAACAATCATATCAAACAATCAATACTTGATGATCAAAGCATATATAAGCATCCATAGCAATTATAACACAACATCAAACATGTATATATATGTATATATATAAATAGAGATGCTGAATAGAGTTTTCTCAGCATAAACCAAAGTGATTATCTTCCTACCAACATTCTAATCAACCAACACTTCACTAATTAATTCCTACTCCATTAAACACTAGAAAAAAACACCCTCTCCCTTCCAATAGCTTGGCTGAGGCTTGAGATGGAAATTGGCTGGAAGCATAGAGAAGAAGTGTTAGAGCTTTGAACTTAAATTCCCAATATTTAAATCCTAAAAAAAGGTCATCTTCTCTCTTATTTTTGACTCTCTTACTTTCAAAAATTGAAAAACTTACTAACTGAAAAGTTGTTGGAAATTATTTTATCTTGAATTTAAAAAAAATAATCATATGAGTCCAAGTTATTTTGAAGGAGATATGATAGAATGAAAAAGAGGTATTGTCGGATTAACAAAAATGAAGCCTGAAAATACACTTTAAAGAATTGAGTTTCAGGTATAGTAAAACTCAAAACTGAAAAAATTAAACAACAAAGAAATTATATCCACTGAAACTTTATATGGTTTTTAAAAAAGAATTTCTTATTTTGGGTCTGTTATTATCAAGTTATGATCAACACAAAATGGCCTATTTTCTGACTTAAAAACTGGGCCAGAAAATGCACTGGAAAGAAGTGGAATTTTGACATACTTATGCTAAGAACTGGATAAAGTGGTCAACATCAAAGTTGTTGCCACTGGAAAAATACATAATTTGAAAAAATAATTTTGTATTTTGGTTCGGTTTTGAAGAAGATATGGCCGAGAGAAGCAAATATAAAATATGGAGAAAAAATGAGTTTGATTTGAAGAAAATGAACATTGATTTCTTTTGAATATTTTATAAATATTTTGACATTATTTCTTTCTAATTTTTTATATAGCTTGGAAGCCATTAAAGAGAAGAGGAAGAAGATGAAGAATCTTAAGAAAAAAAATGTGAATAAAAGTGAAGAAGAAGGTGGATATTTATAGCCAAAGAAAGAAAGTGGTAATTTACCAAAATAACCTCTTACCAAATTACCAAACTAACCTTACTGCAACCTAAAGCAATCTCCACTTTTTCAATAATTAACATCACCTTTCATATCTTTGCTTTATGTCTTAATCCCTTAAGAACTAAGCTAAGTAAAATAATAATTATGTTGGCTTTGATTTGATGTGATTTGATGTTTACTTTTGACTTTTCTTACTTACTTTTGTTAATTCTTACTTACTTTTCTTAATGACTTTTAGAAGTTTTCTAATTTTATTTAGTAAAAGTAAACATATTTAGTGAATTAATTAACACTTTCACTATTTGAATATATGTTCCTATATAAGAAAATAAAGATGCGGCGACTTTGCGATAACTTTTAATCGACAAAACGTCGTTTTTCGACAAAATGTTTTACGATCACATTTTGACGTTTTAGTTAAACTATTTATTTATGTAAACCAAATTTAAAAATAAATTTGTATAATGCTATTTAAAAATATAAACACTCATAAATTAATTAAGATAATTTATTTAACCATTGAAACTTACTTTTCTAAAATCAGCATTTTGTCACTTTTGTAGATATAGGCAAATGTTACTATTTTTGTTTATACTTCCCTTTCCAAATCCTATCTAATATTGTTTGAATCATATAACCTTACCTATTTTGTATTCAAAATCACTTTAAGTACTATATTTTAAAGTGATAAAATTCTGGGTTGTTACATTCTCCCTTACTTAAAAGAATTTCGTCCTCGAAATTGCCCAAACAAAAGTTTACCTAAAACATTTATCTTTAAACTTAATTCCATATAATATACACAGATTATCCGTACGAAATATCTTATTCGATCTCCTATTCGAATACACAACTTCATTTCCGAATAAGTATCGATCCCCCAATCCTCTAGTGCGGAATTCAATCAGGCTCTTTACTCAGAAACCTTTGCTTTTCTTGCATAGTGCTCAACTATGATAGAAAAATAAAGTATCTAACCAAACATCCTCATCAATGTTCGTCGTGAAGAATCGAGTGATAAATTCTTTTTCAGATCAGTGTAAACACCTCAAAGTTCCGAACTCGAATCTTAGATCAAAATTGAGTGATGAGATGATCTACATATAACATATGTATTTATTAACCCTCAAAACTTTTATAAACTTTTATCTTAAGCTCAAACACTTTAAAGGTGTTTTTTTTATATAATCCCTTTAATTATTTATTTTCAAATATTTTTATTAAAGGAATATATTCCAAAGAAACCATTTTTCACTCAAAAGATAATTTAACTTTATAAAAAAGTGTTCCCACAATCTTTTAACGCGGTATATTTCCTTTAACACTAATATTATTTATGAACCATTTTATAAATCTATTATTTAAGTTTATTACATCTTTTAACTTATGTAAATCAATCACTTTTAAAGACTTAAGTCCAAATTCTTAATTAATCCTAAAATTCATTAATAAAACATTTTCCAGGTTATAATTACCTTTTTTGAGGAGTCATTATTTTACTTAATAGTTCATGATTTAAATATACATTTGTATGATATACCTTTACACCTTAAGAGTATATAAAAATCCCAAATTCCAAATTAGTTTTACTTAAATCCGTCTGTCTAACAAATTTAGACTTTGTTGTAATTTACAATTATCTCAAATTCATAAGTTATAAACTTATTTCGTATTTAGTACTATTGTTAATTTCCTAGCTTTGAAAAACAAATTTTAAAACCACCCGTATTTAAATCCTAATACTCTTAACTCTTAAAAAAAATCTTTATAAATCAGATTTATAAATTATCCTTATCATATTTCATTTACTCAAAGTATTTCATAATGGTTTATCTTTTACCAGAATATTCCATAAATTCCTTAGCTTTGAGTTTGGTGCGATTCAGAAATATTTGACTGTCCAAAATCGTCGGAAATTTTGCTTTATTTTTGCAATTAGCGATTCCAAATTTATCTTTACTTTAAACACTTTTATAAAATTACTAATTAATGATTCATATTATTTCAGTAACTTAAGAAAATTATATTGATCGAGTAACTCCAAAATAATCCAACGAACTGGGTACTACCAACAATATCATATATCTTCTTAACAAGAAGAGTAATACTTAAGGAAAGTGCTTACCATCCGCACACATCGCTTGCCCATTTTTTGTTTATTTTTGAGTAAATCGAATTAGTTATCATAAAATACCTCTTTTTATTTGAAATAATAACATTTTCAAAATCCTTTAGAGATTACTTTATAAAACCGATTCATTTTATAAATTCATCTTATATTAATTAACTTTATTTAAATTACCACAATTCTTTTAAATTACTCGAATTTTAATCCTTCATTCCTTTTATATTTTCCATTTTGCACAATCATTTTCTATTATTTAAATAATTTTTTATCTTATATGTATATTCCTTAAACCAATCTTATTATCAAACACCTTATAGTCAAATCGTGAAACTTAATTCACAAGATATTTGACTTTAACTTTTAAATTAACAATTGATTAATTTATGATAGTATCTTAACATTATCATTTCTTAATTTATTATTTTGGAACAAGTGTTAAAGATCTTAATTACCTTATCAGATTTCTTACTTATCGAGTATCTTTATGAAACATCTTATAGTCAAATTGTGAAATTCTAATCACAAGATGTTCATATTTAAATTTCATTAATCCTGATTTTTAACTATACAACTTTTCCAAATATATACTTTATATTCAAAATATAATCCTGGGTAAAATTATTTCATTTACCATTTAAAACAAAACCATTTTTATTAAATTAACAATTACGCACTCACATGTATATAACACTCTCATAACTCATTCTAGGGTGTTACTAACCTTATCTCTAATGAGTTACTCATCCTAGGATATTACTAATCCTATCTCTGATGAGACTTACCCCTATCAGGCTTCGGTATTCGCTTAAGCAAAAGATCTGGTACCAAATGTCAAGGCCCGTTTTCCCATACCTTTTGAATCGACAATAAACCAAACATGTCCAACTCAAATTGCACGAAAATACAGACCATGAAGGGTAATAAAGAAAAATAGACAAAACAGAATTTTACTCGAATGGAATGACATATAATATTGAACAAATATCTTTACAACAGAAAATTTTTAAATAAATATATATATATATATATATATATATATCAGAGTCTAATCTAAATTTAGCCTGGATAGTTATAAACACGTGTCCTTACAATTGCTGACAAACTCAAACAAAATACACTAAGTATAGCGGATAATAGAATGTGTCCATACTTCGATGAATATCTTTAGCTCTCCTCTGGAAACTCCAACCATCTTTGAATTAACCTGAAACTACTGGGATCTGACCCGAGTATTGAAAATACCCGTCAGGCTTGATAAACCAGCATGAGAAAACTCAATAATAAATGACAGTGTCATATAGTAGCCTTTGGATAAAACCCTTTGAAATAAAGGGTATCTCATAAGACCACGCCCACACATAAACACAGACGGATTTTTACCTTATGATAACTAAAATACTTTTATATCAAAACATTTGACATTATTTCTAATGACATCTCTTTGAAAACATTTGCTAATAAACTTATTAATCTTAGCCGAAATTGTTACCACTATTAAATTCCAGCATACTAGGCTCTACAAACAAAACCGTAGGTTCTTATTGGAGAATGGATTTCCATCCAAATAACCAGGCGAAGGATCTACCTTCAAAAATGGGTACACCTCTAGATGGATGGCCCGAGAAACCATCACACAGCTTCTCTACCAACACAAGACTGGCCTACCTCTATAAATAGATAGTACTTTATATGTCATCCTCCGGTCGTTACCGACCTTTAACCTAGCGCTCGTTTTCCATACACCACATTAATTTAACGTCATAATGGGAAGAAATATATCTAGAAGGGGATGATCATACCCTACTTGGGAATGACCCACTTAGCATTGCTGCATCTAATCCTGTTTCGGTCATTTTCGGTTTGACGAGGCTTGAGGTAACGATTACCTTTTCACAAAGCACATATCACATCTTTGAATGCCACATTGCCATTTTCGTTAACTACTAATTGCCTTCCACAAAAATACAACCCTTGAGCTCGTATGTCTCAAGGAGGGTGCTAAGCTAAGAGAAGTTGCTTTCTCCGTCACTATTGATGTACGTTTGTAAAAATCAATGTACGTAATCTTTAGAAATGCAATGTCAAACAAACATCCATACAAGTTGTCTAGGAACAGGACAAACCGAAGGCACTCTCCTACTACCACTAGTATCGAGTAGTCCTTGCAATCCAAAAAATCTCCACAATGATGAGACCACTACTATATATAACTCTATAATAGGTGCAACCCCAAGAAAATCAACAAGCAGTCCTCACGCTATAAAGATCCACGGTCTTCAATAATCATCGTCTTCAACATGTCTTCACGTTCGAAACGTATACATTGGTTCGAAGCGGTTTTCGGATAGGAATTTCCCAAATTCGACCCCGGTTCCTTCAAAACCAATTATCGATTTAAAAGATGTTAAGTTCTTATGTGGATATCAAACATCAATCAATTACTTCATTTTTATATAATATCTTTGTTAGATATATTCTTTTCAATTTATTCCATTTTCTTTTCAAGAGTCCAAGGAATCATTAAGCCTCATTTATCAAATAATTTGGTTTATTTAAACCTTTCTTAAATCCTGGAATAATTCTAAATCATTTTCTCGTTTACTTAGGAAAACCTTTCCAAATCATTCATTAAATCTTAATCAAAGATTTTCTTTCTTAGCTTTTAACTTAGGGAAAATATTCCCTTTTTATAGTATCACTTTCCAAAACATCCATTTAATTTAAAGGATTATTCACTGTCCAAAATGGCGAATATAATTCCTTTAATAAACTTTCACATTTAACTTATCAATTTAAATTGATTTCAGATTTACAAAGTGGCGTTTGTAAATTCCATTTATATTTTATAAACTTCCATATACAGAATTTCTTTACTAACAAATTCCATTTATATCTCACTTATAAGTCAAAATCCAATTATAATTAAATTACTTATAAACTCTTATTTACAAATTCATTCCTTTCGAATCTTATTATTTATAAAATCCATTATAAATTCTTTTCTAAATTTCAATTGTAAACCCATATATAAATTTGATTACAATCTCATTTAATATTTATAAAACATTTTTATAATTCCATAACTTTTATTTACAAAAATATCAATTTTATAAATATTATATATAGACCATTTATAATAAATTCAAAGAATTTATTTCTTTTCTTTTATCTTAGAAAAACTTAATTACGATCTTTTAGAGCATCCGGGCTTTCCTTTCGATTTATTCCACCCCTCGCCTAAGAAGAGAAAATATAGGCTAGGTAAGTTCAGGGCACTGGTTGCTCCATTCCTAACCTTAGTTAAAACACCTTGTTTTATCTTTCCAGATCTCATAGGTGGGACAAATGTACTATTCTTTCCCACATTACTCAATTTATTATTATATTCAATCTTCTTCACTTATTGTTTAAGTGGTATAAACAATTCCTCTTTCCCATTTATTCAAACTCTCATTAAAACTTCCAAATCATCTGTAAATGACTTAAATATTCTTTTAAAATCATTCACAAATTATATAGGAAAGAATTGTTAAGTTTAAAACTGCATTTCAATAGTTATTTCAAACTGCTGCGAAAGGCCTTGCGAAAAGTGTTTGCAAATAGCATTTTAAAAGCTATATTCTTCAAAACGACTTTTATATCATTTAGAAATCCATATTTTCAATCTAAATCTCCTTTAATACATTTTAAAAGATTTTTAGGATTTATTTCATATTTTTAAAACATTTAAAATATCAATTTTAAACTTTGGTCACTTTACTGCAAAAATGCGATTTTTCTCGAAAATTATTTTGGGCATATTTAAATTATACAAGATAAAATCTTGATTTTCTTCCTTTATTTATTTATACATATTTAAATGTTTATAAAACATTTTTAACTCATTTTAAAACTATTTTCAAAAGGTTTAAGCATTCCATATACACCATTTCATTTTCAAGGAAAGTGCTTTCCTTAGTGTTTATCGACGTATATTAACGTGACTTGGTAAAACAATTTAACAGTCATGTCAAACAATCAATACTTGATGATCAAAGCATATATAAGCATCCATAGCAATTATGAAATAGCATCAAACATGTATATTTATAAATAGAGATGCTAAATAGAGTTTTCTCACCATAAACCAAAGCGATTATCTTCCTACCAACATTCTAATCAACCAACACTTCACTAATTAATTCCTACTCCATTAAACACTAGAAAAAAACACCCTCTCCCTTCCAATAGCTTGGCCGAGGCTTGAGATGAAGGTTGGCCGAAAACATAGAGAAGAAGCGGTAGAGCTTTGAACTTGAATCCCAATATTTAAATCTGAAAT
Source organism: Allium cepa (assembly GCA_030765085.1). Taxonomy (NCBI): domain Eukaryota; kingdom Viridiplantae; phylum Streptophyta; class Magnoliopsida; order Asparagales; family Amaryllidaceae; genus Allium; species Allium cepa. The sequence continues at coordinate 852,026,969 of CM060938.1, forward strand.
ATAGGTCATATTCTCTCTTATTTTTGACTCTCTTACTCTCAAAATCTGAAAAACTTACTAACTGAAAAGTTGTTGTAAATTCTTTTCTCTTGAATTAAAAAAAAAAAGAATCATTTGAATCCAAGTTTTTTTGAAGGATATATGATAGAATGAAGAAAAGGTATTGTCGGATTAACAAAAATGAAGCCTGAAAATGCACTTTAAAGAATTGAGTTTTAGGTATAGTAAGACTCGAAACTGGGAAATGTAATCAACACATAAATTCTAGCCACTTAAATTTTATATGGTTTTTTAAAAAAATTCTTATTTTGGGTCTGTTATTATCAAGTTATGATCAAAACAAAATGATCTATTTTCTGGCTTAAAATCTGGGCCAGAAAATGCACTGGAAAGAAGTGGAATTTTGACATACTTATGCTAAAAAATGGATAAAGTGGTCAAAATCAAAGTTGTTTCCACTGGAAAAATACATGATTTGAAAAAATAATTTTGTATTTTGGTTCTGATATGAAGAAGATACGGCCGAGAGAATCAGATATAAAATATGGAGAAAAAATGAGTTTGATTTGAAGAGAATGAACATTGGTTTCTTTTGAATATTTGTAAATATTTTGACATTATTTCTTTCTAATTTTTTCTATAGCTCGGAAGCCATTAAAGAGAAGAGGAAGAAGATAAAGAAGCTTGAGAAAAGAAGAAGAAGAAGAAATGTGAATAAAAGTGAAGAAGGAGGTGGATATTTATAGAAAAAGAAATAAAGTGGTAATTTACCAAAATAACCTTTTATCAAATTACCAAACTAACCTTACTTCAACCTAAAACAGTCTCCACTTTTTCAATACTTAACATCAAGTTTTACATCTTTACTTTATGTCTTAATCCCTTGAGAACTAAGCTAAGTAAAATAATAATTATGTTGGCTTTGATTTGATGTGATTTGATGTTTACTTTGACTTTTCTAACTTACTTTTGTTAATTCTTACTTATTTTTCTTAATGACTTCTAGAAGTTTTCTAATTTTATTTAGTAAAAGTAAACATGTTTAGTGAATTAATTAATACTTGAACTATTTGAATATATGTTCCTATATAAGAGAATAAAGGTGCGATGACGTTGCGACAACTTTTAATCGACAAAACGTCGTTTTTCGACAAAATGTTTTACGGTCACATTTTGACGTTTTAGTTAAACTATTTATTTATGTAAACCAAATTTAAAAATAAATTTGTATAATGCTATTTAAAAATATAAAAACTCATAAATTAATTAAGATAATTTATTTAACTATTGAAACTTACTTTTCTAAAATCAGCATTTTGTCACTTTTGTCAATATAGGCAAATGTTACTATTTTTGTGTATACTTCCCTTTCTAAATCCTATCTAATATTGTTTGAATCATATAACCTTACCTATTTTATATTCAAAATCACTTTAAATACTATATTTTAACGTGGTAAAATTCTGGGTCATTACAATAATACTATACATCCTACTTAAACATGTTAGGTGAGTCATGTCGCTTAGCGAAACGGCCCCTCATTAACATCCTTTTTAAATAATATCTTTGCAAAACCATTTATAAAACCATATATTATGATCCTGCATCCACAATGGTTAAATACTGTAAAGTAATCATGGTGTAAACGTACATTAATCTCATGTAATAATGAACTATATTTTCAAAAACTTAAGTTTAGTTCGGCTAAATTTTAAACTTTGGATGAGTCGTTCCTATCAGACAATATAATCAAAATTAACCTAAAACATGTTAGATATTCTTCTTCTTAATTATCTATCCCTAACTATCGGTTAAACATTTCCCATATGGATGGTCTGTCCTTAACTATTTGTTAAGTACTTCACTTTTGGACGGTCTATCCCTAACTCAATCATCTCTAAGGTCTTCCCCATCCTAATGGTTTTTTAAGGCTCACCAATAACCTATCAATATACAACATATATCCTTTTGATATATAATCATAATTTTATTCTACTTGTGACCAAACCCTATACACTGTAATTTTGGACAATAATTAGGTAGGGCTAATAGCTAATGTATAGGGCGCGACCTCATACTAGTCTCATCTAGTATTCTAATATCTGAGTCATTTTCAATTAAGGATCCCCTCTCATAATTTTCCTTGAAAACATTTTCAAAATGAATTAAAACCTTTATATCAAACTTAAATAAGGAAAAGTATATAATTTTTACACTTTACTCAAAATCATATCTCCATGTTATATATATAATCTTTACTCAAACTTTAGTTGATGAAAATATTTAACCACTTCAAAGAACATCTTTCTATACTTTGAAATCATCTATTTCAAAACCAATATCAAACCTTTTGAAATCATTCCTCAAACCATTCGAAATCATATATAAAAACTTTCGAAACCATTCTTGTAATGACCCGGTATTTTCAACCACTCACATCCACACATGCCGTACTTGTATTGCTTAAAAAATCAGATTGCTAATTCATATTTGGAAAAACTTAACATATACAGTAAAAAAATCAATCACAGAATCGCAGACACAGTGAAATAGATAAATAGTAGTTCATGAAGCTACTATATAAACATCAGAGTTTGAAATAAAATACAACAAAATATCGTAAATACAGGCTGATGACATCTCTAAACAAATCAACTAGAAAAGATGAAAGCTGAATCGATAGTTGGATCTTCAAGCGAAGCTCCAAACTCCAAAGGTGAGTGTCAGATGCTATATCAATCAGTCTAACCCGAGCGTAAAGTAAAACACAAAACACTTGAGTCGGGATTAACATTCTCATACCAATAAATCCAACTCATGTGAAATATCAACTGAAATACAAGTAATTTCAAGGATGTTTGGGATCACCATCCTCTAAGGATCCATGGAACTATCTACTATGTACAAATATATGCTATTAACGACCAAATGTCATTATAACAGCGTGGTCATTTCAAAATAATTTATACTTCAAAACCAAAATATCATTTCCATTTAAATTATATCTATTTCCAAATTTCAACACTTTCAAAGTTACAACATTCTCGAAACCCAAAACACTTTAGAATCATAATTCTTTGGAAAACCATCATTGTGAAATCATAACTTCCACCACTTAAACAGTTTGATAATAGTACATAAAATAAAATAGTTTATAAATAAAATATTTTATATTAAAATAGTTTATATTAAAATGGTTTTAAATTAAAATAGTATATATATTAAATAATTTACAAAGTACAATATTTATAATTTTTCTTAATTTCACAAATCAATTCAAATCAACACGAATTCGAAATTCAAATTTAATTCAATCTCAATTTATCAATTTTAATTCAATTCAGTTTCTAAATAAACAAACTAAAATTATATCGATATCAAATACCGATTTGAACCACGAAATAAACCATTTAAATTTTAATATATTTCAAAGCTTTAAATATTTAATATTTTCAAAACTAAATTTTAGATCTTGATTTAACTTCGTTATTATTTAGTCTTGAAATATTCACTTGATAAATTCAGTATTATGAATAACCTTAAATTACATTTTACTAAATATTTCCTTCAATTTATTTAAACGTGAAATATTCATTAAATTAATTAAATCAAAATCAAGTTATAAAATTATACCTTTAAATTTCAAATTCAATGATTTCAAATCAATTTAATTAAATAAAATTCTTAATTAAATATAATTTCAAATAAATTTCAAATTTATCTTCTCAACCTTAACTTATAGAAATCATTATAAAATCTATTTTAAAATATAATTTTTAAATAAATACTTAAACATATTATATTTTACTTAAATCAAACTTTACTTAATTTAAAGCTTATTATTAAATCTATTTTATATTAAAACTTATTCATATACAAGATATTTTCAAATTTAAATAAAACCATCTATATTTCCTTTCAAAACCGTAGAAATCATTTCAAATAATTATATATATATATATATACCAACGGTGTCTGTATATAATTTTCTATCATATGGTCAAGTGATATAGATATTTATCATTTCAATCCACAATTTAAACATATACGGGTGTATATCTTTTCAACTCATAGGAAACTATAAACTAACAAGGAACTTGCAGAGTGAGAACATATTTGATAAAATATAACATATAACAACAAGCATATATCATCAGTGATTAAATAAAATATAAACAACAGGATATATTGTCATATCCCACAGGTGAATAGTTACAGGTAATAGCATATATATAATAATTTAAATAACTGATAGCAACATATTTCAATTGTCATTTCAATTGAAATCAAATTTAATAAATATAAGAACGTTAATCGTTAGTGATTTCTCACCTTCCAAGGCTAGATAGATTTGACAAAGGAATGAGCTATGAATTCCAAAGCAAATCAAGATTGGCACGGATTCGATGGAAAAGATGATAGATAAGGGACTGGCGAAATCAAATTAGAACTGATCGATGATGACAAGTGGTATAAGTGAACTTCTATACATATAAAATCATATATAACTATTTAAGAAAATTATATTCTCAATTCAGACACTTTTAAATTTAAATATATAGGTATTTCAAAATCATTGTTTAAATTAAGAACATATATAAATTAATTTAAAATCAAACTCAAGTATACTTATGTGTAATATATATATATATATATATATATATATATATATATATATATATATGTATATATGTATATATACACATAAAATCAACCATTATAAACTTATCATAAAACCGCCTAAAACTTCTTATATATACTATATATAGGTATATTTATTAATTTAAAATGGACTCTATACATGTATTAAATTTTTAAGTATTTAATTCAAACATCATTGTATATATGTTCACATTTAAACTAATACAAAGATTAGTGTGTATATATATATACATACTACACAAATTACAAACTACGTGAATACTGATGAAATCCAATTTTTTCTATGCTAATGTATTATATGCATATTAATATAAACTCATGTAATAGATAACATCAAAATATTAATATACATTTTGTAAGTGCAGACTCACTAGTTAAATACACATATATTTCTACAGACGTAAAATACATATACACAATTATATGTAGGTTTGCTCATAAAATATACACTTTATAACAATATATACCTTTTTTATACGTATTCTTATATTAAATCTATACCCTTTTTCTTCATTATTATTTATAAATATATATACATATAGAAACAAGATGGTCCAAACAGCATTTCGAACATATATAAAAATAACTTACGTTAGATCTAATATGTACAACTTATATATAAAATAGAATAAGTTTTAGTAAGCCCCAATTATGACTGAAACTCACATACCAGACAATATAAACTTATAAACAACTCATAAAACCTTATACTATAAGCATAAACTAATACATATACAATGGCATATATTCGTATATCATATTTTATAGACAACATATATCATAAAGTTATCATATCATATAAATATATAATGCCAACATATACGTAGAAAACAAACTCTACATTATCTTTGAAAACCAAAACATGTATACATATGTTTATATGTAGCTACTGTATAAACCAATACATAATATATGCAAATTATATATCTAACCGTAAAAAAAACTTGTTAACAACTTTTCTTAATACTTAAACATATATATATTCCTTTCTGCATATCTAACTAAATATAGAAACCCATATAGCAAAAAAATGAAAAATATGTATTTATTAAAGTATTTTATATATAGCAACAACCTGTTTATAAAATATATAATATATACAACTAATATAGAAAACAAACTGTTTATATAATATAGAAAACAAACTGCATATATAACTAATAGAACATACTTTATAAACTTCATATACATAAAGATCGTAAATACTGTTAAAAGCTAAAACTTCACAAAAAACTAACCTATACTTAAGGAAGTAAATAGGAGCAAGGCTGGGTTAGCTTCGGTTGCCATTTGTGGAGGAGGAAAGTGGAGGTGAGTTGTCTCCTCTCGCTCGCTGCTCGTCGGCCAGAGTGGAGATTTGGGTGATGGTGAGATGTGTACTGACCAAAGGTGGCGGGACAGCATGCACTAGGTGGAGGGTTAGCGTGCTGCTGAGGCAGACTAGGGGTTTTGGTCGGCAGAGGTTGGCACGTTGCAGGCGAGGTGACATGCGAGAGGGATGGGCCGGCGATGGCTGGTGATGGATTTGAGAGCGAGTGGATTTGAAAAGGTGGAAGATGCTTTCGGCCATGGGCAAAATAAAATGCAAGTGACAGAGCAAATGAAAATAAAAAGGGAAGGCAATAATATTATATATAGACCGGAATAGCAAAGGGTGACGTGTTGGGTTTCTACGATTTATAACAGCATGCCTAAAATCGAACGTATTGAAATAAATATAATTAATGGGTATGGGAAAGTCAAGAACAAGATTCCAGAGAACAATAAAGGCGATGACCGCTCCAAATTCGACCATTGGGCAATTGAATGGGCAGAGGAATTCAAAAGGATCATAACGTACCAATACAGTAAATCGTTGCACGGTTTCGTCGCGTACCAGACATCAAAGCACAAAATTGAAAATACCATAGAGATCGGTACAACGAGACGATCAAAACGGTATACAGATATCAGTAATATGATCATTCGATCAAAAGTCGATATCCGATACCGAAAAATGCTACAAATCTGTCGAAAATAAGATAAACGGGGTAGAGAAGTCAAAATTTGATGAAAAGAAATATGACGTCTCACTTGAAAGATGATTTACAAATTTATTATAGAAAACATTCAGGTTTGAAAAATATTTTATTATCATCAAATTTAACTGATTTGATCTTATATAAAATTACACAAGAAAAATAAACTTCCATATTATTTGATGAAAAGTTATCATTTCCTATGTTTAAGTAGACGTAATCTGAATATCAAATTTTTATTTCATAGTTCAATTTTTTAAAATTTCACAAAAATTCAATTAATTACATTATTAAAACCGTTAAAATTTACGGGTCGTTACACTTTCCTCTACTCAAAACTTTTCGTTCCCGAAAAGGAACGAGGTAGGAGAATAGAAACAACCAGAATAAAATGGATTGGAAAAAAACAAAATAAACAATTAACTAAAACCATCTAGATTTCAATTTAAATTAATTAATATTTAATAATTTGGTTAAACCCACTTTATTATATCCATAAATAGTCATTTGATTCAAAAATTTTAGTTCAAGTGTCAATTCAGATCATAAAAATTTCACTTAGTTTTAAATTGATTTCCATTCACTTATTTATATAAAGATCAATCGCTTACATAAAACACTAATAATTTACTATTAAAAAATGTAGTATATAAATAAATAGTATTTTAAACATTTTAAATTATTTAGAAAGAAATAAAGAAATGATAAAAAATATCCTTTATATAATACTTTATCAAAATACATTTATAACTCGATGTCCTAACAGGTTTATTCTCGTTCTTGCAGACTCTGGCCATGCGTTGATCAGGCGCAAAGCTAGAATTCTTCAAGTATTTAGTAGACCTGTTTCAACGCCCGGTGAAAAATACTCGAAAAACCTTCAAAACCAATATGGAAAGTACGATCGAAACAAATCAACCGAATCGAGTCATGGATCGCTGATACACAACGGTTACGCCTGGGTCCCCCAAGAAACATCACTACCTTTTAAGCAATCAATGCCTTGCGAATTTCGCCATGATAACAAAAAAACTGTAGACCGTGGATACATAATGGTTACACCTGGATCTCTTAAGAAACATCTGTACCCTTTAAGCAATCTCTGCCTTGCGGATTATGCTACTAAAATGACCATAGATCGCAGATACACAATGGTTACGCTTGGATCCCTCAGGAAACATCCGACCTTTTAAGCAATCACTACCTTGCGAATTAAGCTATGTTGTCGAGTTGGTAAGACTATGGGTAACGCCATGGAATTCGAAGGACACTCGAGTATCATATCTAAAAAACCTAAATCAGAGAGAATAATATAGATAGAATGAATCCAAAATGTGGCCACAAAGAGGATATTAACCAGAAGGCACTTTCCATATCTTTACTTCGAAAATATGTATCATATAGTACCCTTTCAAATCAATTTCAAATATCATACTTATATAAAGTCAATTATATATAAGATTTCATTTTCAAATCGAATACTTTCCAAAATCAATAATATATCAAATCACACTTATATAGACTTCGATTATATAAGATTTCGCTTTTCAAATTGAGTACCTTTCCAAATCACTAGTTTCCAGATCAACTTCATACTTGTACAAATCAATTTTATATAAGTTCAATAACTCCCAAATCAAGTATTTAGTAAAATTAGGTTCTCAATTTCAATTTGTTTCAATATCAGTTCAATTTCAAAATCATATACGGTTTCACCAAATTATTCTTCCAAATTAAATATCTTCGGTTTCAAAGTTTTCGAAATAATAGGTTTAGAAAATAATCCTAGTTTCCAAATCTACATAATTTAGGTCAAAAAAATTCATTTCCAAAAATCACCATATAAATACTGGGTTTTAAGTTCCATTCTATTTTCAAAACCAAATATTTTTCTCAAAATCAATTATACCCAAAATGATTACCAAGTTTACAACCATCCCTTTAAAACCTTTAAACTACTTATTTCTATTTGAAAGATCCAATTTACTTTTCGAAAATTATCATTCTCTATATACATAGTTTTGTAAAAGATGTTACTAAGTTAAAAACATTTAAAACTAAATTTTATTCAAAACATTTCAAAACTAAATTTCATATTAGTATAATTGAAAATACCCTTATTCATTTACTTAACAAAACAGTTTCAAACTTATTTAAAACGTATTACTTCATACTACATACAAAACTAACTTATATACTTTATCAAATAAATTATACTTTTTGAAACTACTTAGCTTCGAAAAATTAAACCTCGATTTGTAAGTGTTCGAACATTCAAAATAGTAGGAGAAATCAAATTTCCAATCCAAGAGTTGGAAATCAGCAACCAATCCGTAAATCAATTTCAATAGACAGGTTATACCAAATCAAATCCAAAACGCAGGGACTGAAAACTGGGCTCACTTCAAATCATTTCAAATATATATATATATATATATATGTATGTATATATATATATATGTATGTATGTATGTATATATTTCAAATATCACATCATACTTCGGAATTTGAAATCAAAATTGGTCTCACAAAATCAATCGCATAGCAAAGCTACTAAAGTGGCCTCTCTCGCACTCTAAAACTCGAAAACCAATATCGATGATGCATGCACTCATCACTAAAATTATTCTCCAGCGACATAAGTGCGTTCTGGACTTCTATTTTCTTGAAAACTTCTTTGAAATTTCTTTGAAATCATTGGAACTCATTTGAAGTCATTTGAAACGTTTCTTATTCGGAAAATACTTTCAAATCGTATTATTATATATTTTCAAAATCTTAAAACCAATTTCAAAATTTCGAAATTCAATCTCTCAAATTTCCAATTTAAACCCTTCAGTTATAAATCATTTTTATATAAATCAAATTTCTTATAAAATTTTCAAAATTGCAAATCCTTTCGAAACTTCCAATTCTCGTTTTTAAATGGTATATAATCCTTATCAAAAACATTTTTACTTTTATACATAGAATATAATCATATTTATCAAAATAATAATTTTGATATATAAAACAATTTCTAGAATACAGACAAATACGATTTTTCAAAAGATGATTCAAAAAAGGGTTTCAAAACAAGGATAGAGATTCAAATTAGTGGAACTCTAATCAAATAGAATTCTGATTCGAATATAGGCTCGAACGAAGATGAGATAATTATATTACAAAATAGAAGATAGATATGCTTATAAAAATCGCGGCCGACCTTAACCGGGTCAACCGTGACTTCAGGAATATGACCGATGCGAAATTCTAAGGCAAATCGACATTTGATCGCCAGAGATAGAATTCGGCATAGCAAGATATAGAAGCATCTAAACTGAGGGTATAGTAATCTACGGTGAATCAATGCCGATTGTAAAGGAATTTCACCACTTTACAAATCATTCAAAGATCGTCGGGATCGTCGATTTTTATAGAGATCATTCGAAGTGGAGTTATGGGATATTCCAGAATCAAAAGAATACAAATAGGGGAGACAATAATGGATTTCAGAACAAGTGGGTGCGTTCCAAAATTCAATGAAAACGGAATCAAAGAGGAAGAGTTTCAAGCATGAACGAAGGTGATTCTGTAATTAAATTTACTCTATATGCTAAGTTTCAACCATTCGCATCCACACATGCCGGATCTGAATTTCTCGAAATATCAGATTGTTAATTTATATTTGGTAAAACTCGGCATATATATTAAACAAATCAATCACAGAATGACAGACACAGAGTATTATAATAATAGTGCAGCGGAATAGATAAATAGAAGTTCATGAAGCTACTATATAAACATCAGAGTTCGAAATAAAATACAACGGAATATCTCAAATACATACCGATGACATCTCTGAACAAATCAACTGGAAAAGCTGAAAGCTGAATCGATAGTTGGATCTCCAAGCGAAGCTCTAAACTGGAAAGGCGAGTCTCAAATGCTGTATCACTCAGTCTGACCTGAGGGTAAAGCAAAAAACAAAACACTCGAGTCAGAATTAACATTCTCATGTCAAGAAATTCAACTCAAGTGAAATATCAACTAAAATACAAGTAACTTAAAGGATGTTTGGGATAACCATCCTCTAAGGATCCGTGGAACTATCTACTATGTAGAAATATACGCTATTAACAACCAAACATCATTATAACACCACGGTCATTTCAAAATAATTTATACTACCAAAATATCATGTCCATTTCAAATATATCTATTTCCAAATTTTAGCACTTTCAAAGTTACAACACTCTCGAAACCTAAAACACTTTGGAATCATAATTCTTTGGAAAACTATAATTTGGAAATCATAACTTCCACCACTTAAACAGTTTAATAATAGTATATAAAATAAAATAGTTTATCAATAAAATAGTTTACATTAAAATAGTTTATATTAAAATAGTTTATATTAAAATAGTTTCTATTAAAATAGTTTTACATTAAAATAGTATATATATTAAATAATTTATAAAGTATATTATTTATAATTTTTCTTAAATTTCACATATCGATTCAAATCAACACGAATTCGAAATTCAAATTTAATTCAATCTCAATTTATCAATTTCAGTTCAATTCAGTTTCTAAATAAACAAATTCAAATTATATCGATTTCAAATACCGATTTGAACCACGAAGTAATCCATTTAAAATTTAATATATTTCAAAGCTTTAAATATCCAATTTTTTCAAAACTAAATTTTAGATCTTGATTTAACTACATTATTATTTAGTCTTAAAATATTCACTTAATAAATTCAATATTATTTAAATAACCTTAAATTACAATTTACTAAATATTTCCTTCAATTTATTTAAATGTGAAATATTCATTAAATTACTTGAATCAAAATCAAGTTATAAAATCATATCTTTAAATTTCAAATTCAATAGTTTCAAATCAATTTAATTAAACAAAATTCTTAACTAAATACAATTTCAAATAAATTTCAAATTTATCTTCCCAACCTTAACATATAAAAATCATTATAAAATATAATTTTTAAATAAATACTTAAAAATATTATATTTTACTTAAATTTAAAGCTTATTATTAAATCTATTTGTATTAAAACTTATTCATATACATAAAATTTTCAAATTTAAATAAAACCATCTATATTTCCGTTTAAAAGCTAGAAATCATTTCAAATAATTATATATATAGACTAATGGTGTCTGGTATATAATTTTCTATCTTATGGTCAAGTGATATGGGTATTTATCATTTCAATCCGTAATTTAAATATATACGGGTACATATCTTTTCAACCCATAGGGAATTCTAAACTAACAGGGAACTTGTAGAGTGAGAACATACATGATAAAATATAACATATAACAACATGCATATATCATCAGTGATTAAATAAAATATAAATAATAGGATATGGTGTCATATCCCGCAGGTGAACAGTTACAGGTAATAGCATATATATAACAATTTAAATAACTAATAGCAGCATATTTTAATTGTCGTTTCAATTGAAATCAAATTTAATAAATATAAGAACATTAATCGTGAGTGATTGCTCACCTTCCAAAGCTAGATAGATTTGACAAAGGAATAGCTACGAATTCCAAAGCAAATCAAGATTGGCATAAAATTGATAGAAAAGCTGACAGATAAGGGATTGACAAAATTAAATTAGAACCGATCGATGATGACAAGTGGTATAAGTGAACTTATATACATACAAAATCATATATAACTATTTATGAAAATCATATTCTTAATTCAGACACTTTTAAATTTAAATATGTATATATATAGGTATTTCAAAATCATTCTTTAAATTGAACACGTATATAATATAATTTAAAATTGTAATATATATATATATATATATATATATATATATATATATAATCAAACATTATAAACTTATCATAAAACCGCCCAAAACTTCACATAATATATATATATATATATATATATATATATATATATATATATATATTTAAATTGGACTTTATACAGGTATTACATTTTTAAGCTCCTTAAGTCAAACATCATTGTATATATGTTCGCGTATAAATAGTATAAAGATTAGTGTGTGTATGTGTATATACTACATAAATTACAAACTATGTGAATACTGATGTAATCCATTTTTTTATGGTAATGTATTATATGCATATTAATATAAAGTCATGTAACAGATAATATCAAAATATTAATATACATTTTGTACGGGCAGACTCACTAGTTAAATACATGTGTATTTCTGCCGACGTAAAATATATATACACAATTATATGTAGGTTTACTCACAAAATATACATTTTATAACAATATATATACCTTTTTTATACGTATTCTTATGTTAAACCCATACCCTTTTTCTTCATTATTATTTATAAATATATATACATAAAGAAATAGAACGGCCCAAACAACATTTCGAACATGCATAAAAATATCTTATTTTAGATCTGATATGTACAGCTTATATATAAAATAGAATAAGTTTTAGTAAGCCCCAGTTATGAATGAAACTCACATACCAGACAATATAAACTTATAAACAACTCTTAAAACCTTATACTGTAAGCATAAACTAATACATATACAATGACATATATTCATATATCATATTTTATAAACAACAACTATCATAAAATTATGATATCATACAAATATATAATGCCAACATATACGTAAAAAAACAAACTCTATATTATCTTTGAAAAACAAAACACGTATACATATGTTTATATGTAGCTACTATATAAACCAATATATAATATATGCAAATTATATATCTAACAGTAAAAGAAACTTGTTAACAACTTTACTTAATACTTAAACATATATATATATATATATATATTCTTTTCTGCATATATAACTAAATGTAGAAACCCATATAGCAATAAACTGCAAAACATGTATATATTAAAGTATTTTATATATAGCAACAACCTGTTTATAAAATATATAATATATATAACTAATATAGAACACAAACTGTTCATATAATATAGAAAACAAACTACATATATAACGAACAGAACATACTTTATGAACATCATATACATAAAGATCATAAATACTGTTAAAAGCTAAAACGTCATAAAAACTAACCAATACTTAAGGAAGTAAAGAGGAGCAAGGCTAGGTTAGCTTCGGCTGCCATTTATGGAGAAGGAATGTGGAGGTGGACTGTCTCCGCTCGCTCGCTGCTCGTCAGCCAGAGTGGGAAAATTGGATGATGGTGAGATGTGTACTGACCGAAGGAGGCGGGACAGCAGACTCTAGGTGGAGGGTCAGCATGCTGCTGAGGCAGGCTAGTGTTTTCGGTCGGTAGAGGTTGGCACTTTACAGGCGAGGTGACATGCGAGAGGGATGGGCCGGCGATGGCTGGTGATGGATATGAGAACGAGCGGATTTGAAATGGTAGAGGGTGCTTTTGGCTATGGGCAAAATAAAATGCAAGTGACAGAGAAAATGAAAATAAAAAGGCAAGGCAATAAAAATATATACAGACAGAAATAACAAAGGGTGGCGTGTTAGGTTTCTACGATTTATAATAGCATGCCCAGAATAAAACATACTGAAATAAATATAATTAGTGGGTATGGAAAAAGTCAAGAAAAAGATTCCAGAGAACAATAAAGGAGGTGACCATTCCAAATTCGACCACTAGGCAATTGAATGGACCGAGGAATTCAAAAGAATCAAAATGTACCGACGGTAAACCGTTGCACTATTTCGTCGCATACCAGACATTAAAGCGCAGAATTGAATATACCGTAGAGGTCAGCACAACAAGATGATCAAAACGGTATATAGATATCAGTAATAGGATCATCCGATCAAAGGTCGATATCCGGTACTGAAAAATGCTGCAAATCTGTCGAAAATAAGATAAACGGGGCTAGAGAAGTCAAAATTTGGCGAAACGAAATATGACATCTCACTCAGAAGATGATTTTAAAAAAATTGTAGAAAAATATTCTGGTTTGGAATATATTTTATTATCATCAAATTTATCTGATTTGATTTTAAATAAAATTTCATAAGAAAAATAAACTTCCATATTATTTGATGAAAATTTACCATTTTCTATGTTTAAGTAGACATAATTTGTATATCAAATTTTTATTTCATAATTAAATTATTTAAAATTTCACAAAATTTCAGTTAATTACATTATTAAAACCATTAAAATTTACGGGTCGTTACAATTCTCCAAACCTTTCGAACCTGTTGAAAAGCAAACCTTTCGAAAGCTATAAAACTTTGGACATCCTTCTTTAAAACCAGTTTAGAACATTGCCTTAGAAAAACCTTAAGGAAAACTTTCCTTCATAAACCATTCAATAAACCTTTCGAAATCATTGAAATAAACCTTTGGAACCTTACCGGGTTTAATTTAGAATAAGCGAATACCTTCTTTTAAAACCTTTCGACACTATTGGAAGCTACCTTTTGACTAAGTCGAAAGCTCTGCTTTGAAAGCGTAGTAATACTTCAATCAAAAACAAGGGTAACTCTCCTAAGTCGAAAGCTTCCTTTCGAAAGCCTGGAGAAGCAGCTAATTTTTAAATTACGTCAACCTTTCGACTTTATCGAAAGGTTCAAAATAAAACATTTATAAAGTGGTAGTAACTTTTCGACTATGTCGAAAAGGTTCAAAACAAAGTAGTAATAAAGCAACAGTAATCATTTGACAGTGTCGAAAGGTTTAAAACCTTTCCTTGAAAAAAATTGACCTGGTCGGAAGCAACTAAGTCGAAAGCTCTTATTCGAAAGCAGATCAGGTGAAAGCTTTTGGTTTATAAAACAAACATACCCCAACCACATTGGCCATCAACCTTTCAACATAGAACCCTTCGACTCTATCCAACTTCCAAGTAGCTTGATACCATATGCATTGTCAAACGCTTAGAACCTCTCGACCTTGTCGGAAGGTCTGAGTTGGAAGGTTTGTTGCAGTAAGGGCTAAAACATGCTAAATATATGTTTTCTTTGTTTTTAACTTAAAAAGATAACTTGTCAACTAATCTGCCTTTGTTTTCAAATTTTCATTGGTTGAAGAATTATTTTCATAAATATGCTACCACTATTTTCAAGGTTAAATAATAATTTCATTTTATAAAATGTCCCTTCTTCTTAATTAAATATATAAAACATTTAAGCCGCATATCTTAAATAATTTTATATATTCATTAAATTACTTAGAAAAAATCTAAAAAAATCCCATAAAACCTATTTTAATATATTGCCTAACATATAAAAATATCAACCCCAAATAATAATTATTTTAGCTAAAAATAATTTATAACCCTATAAATAATTTATTTCATTAGAAAATTAATATAAAATCCAAATTAATTCAGAAAATTATGAAAATAAAAAATCATCTCTAATACATCATTTCTAACCTATATTTAAATTTTCAAAGCATGTTAATTGGCTAATTTTTCTACCGGTTTAGAAAATAACCGAAAAATTTCAAATTAAAATAACCGTAAGCGCAGGCGTACAATTTTAGTACGTGGCGAGTAAGTGTCGATCCATATGGAATTTTTAAGATTTTAGAAATCTATTCAATCAAATTAGACCAAATGGAAGGGAAACTGTTAACTAGAAGCAAAATGAATTTGAAACTAGAATTAAAATGAGATTAAAACTACGAGATTAGAAAACAATTTAAAGGCAAATCCACTCTCATATTTTTGTAAATCAACAAACAAATAATTTATGATCTCTAACTTTCATATTAAGTGAAATAATTATTGCATTTATCATAACTATTGTTTGTTTATGTTATTAATTAACATAACTCAAACCATCAAACTATAATACAACAATTATACCACTTATAATTCTCATGAAAATGAAGCCAAAGCAAAAGCTATTTTAAGTATGATCTATTTACTACTGTAACTTGTAATATAGATCATCAAATTTCATTTTTACTTTCATTTCAAAATAAAAACGCATTAGCAAATGATGATGCAAATTGTGTTTATGTTGAATAAGAATAGCTCATTTGCAAAAGCAACATAAGCTATCAGACCCACTTGTATAAACTTGCATCAAAATTCACTCTCATTAAGCATAAACCAAAAGAGATCATAAATCATAAAAAATGTTGAAATTACATAAAGTTAGAGAGCTTCATCACCCCTAAATTGAAAGGATTTAGCTACTCATTTGTGTTATTAAATCAGCACTTGTACATTTCAACATTAAAAAGCAAAAAAATGAAAACTAAGTAAAGGAAGAAAGAGAGATTAACTGCTAACTATTTGCATAAAAATTAAGGCTACACTACTTGCACTAATGTAAATCTAAGCTATGAACATTAAAACAAAGAGAGCATAGAAATAAACATTAAAATAAAAGCAAAGAAAAACATATAGAAAAGAGTGGAGAAAGATGCTTGGAAACCATTTTTATTTCATGAAACACTGCCATCACAACTTGCTTTCTTTATTTCCTAACAAATATGAAAATGAGTGGAAGATATGTTCATGTACATAAGAGGGTTATTTATACATGCATAAAACTCTAATTCCATTTTTAAGGAGCTTCCCAAAATACGCCTTATGAAATGTGACCACCAAGTAACCATTAGCCACTAATTAATCCATCATTTGGTGTGCATGAAGTTTTAACCTCCATTTAGTTGTCCATTAGCTCCTAATTGTACATTTAGGTAGGTGGATGGGGTCCTCCATGATCCTGAACTTGAATTATTTCCTCTTCATTCCTTTGTATTTCCTTGTGCATGCATATATCATCATGAATCCTACTTCCATATGCCTCAAAATATCCAATAAAATTCATAAAAAAATGTCCAAGTAAAAATTCTTAAATTGACACATGCACAAAACGACCATTTTGCCTCTGAATGAAGATGAAAATATGATGGTTTGAAAATAACTGAATTTTGATTTTACACATGTTAAAATGCCCAAACATGATGTTTATTCAAATAAAAAGAGATAAAATATAGATGTAAATATATGCATATTTACGTGCACATCAAATACCCCCACACTTATCTTTTTATTCGTCCTCGAACAAAGGAAAACTAAGATAAATCCGTTTTCGTAAGGAGGATGATTGCATTGAGCGTATGCAACAAGCCGTTAAACCTTTGGATGTCCCCAGTAGGACGATTGTTGTCTCATGAGGGTTTTCAACGGATACTACCCATAAAATCCAAATGCAAAGTGAAAATATTTACAAAATGCAAGATTTACACTACTACAAAACAGGCCATTTGAATCGGTTGTTTACCCCTCTTTTGCATCTGTTCAACAACCGATGCATATGCAACCGATGCAACAGCCTTAACACCTTTGCATCAGTTCTGAAACCGATGCAAAAAAGTCCTTTTTGCATCGGTTGTTACTAAGAACTGATGCAAAATATCATGGTTGGTTGCTTGAACACAGCCCCCATGTTGCATCGGTTATAATGAAAACCGATGCAACAAAGGAACTTGTTGCATCAGTTGTTGACGAAAACCGATGCAAACTAATCCCTCTATTGCATCGGTTTTTTATAACAACCGATGCAAACTAATCCCTCAGAAACCATTATTACAGTACTCAAATAGACTATATATATATTATTGATAATCTTTATATATACATAAAAGAAAAAAAACAAATATATATATATATATATATATATAAAAGAAAAAAAAACATACACAAAAATTAAAAAAAAAGATTATTTCATTATCATTTAAATACAAAAGCCACCTTATTTTCATCTCCAGCATCATCCTAAATACAGAAACAATAAGAAAACTTAATTTACATCTTCATAGTGATTAAGTAATATACTTGGGAGAAGTAGACTGAAATAGAAGAACCATAAACCATGATCCTGAAGCTAAGGGCTTCGAGTGTACAACTGGGAATTTGTCCAATGAAAACATCATGATATTGAAATTTATACGTAATCAAAGAAAGTCCCATCATTAAGACGATATAAGTATGACACTTGCAA
Organism: Allium cepa; assembly: GCA_030765085.1. Lineage (NCBI taxonomy): Eukaryota > Viridiplantae > Streptophyta > Magnoliopsida > Asparagales > Amaryllidaceae > Allium > Allium cepa. Next base: position 852,045,614 of record CM060938.1, read on the forward strand.
GTTAATTTCAAAAGCGCTATTCCAGTTGCACTCCTGCTTTCAAACTGCAATTCTAACTTCATTCCCTATCACAACTCCTCTGGTTTTGTTTTCGAATCACTTCCACTGATGTAACACCTATATGTGAAATGTTACATACAAAATCAGCCTTGTAGTAATGATGTTTTATTTTATTCATGTACTAAAAATCAGTTCAAATTCGCATATATATTCTAAACAATGAAATTAGATCGCCTATTCTGGTTATATTTTCTTGAATGGATTATCTCCTCTTTAATTTTTCAGTATAGAAGATATCCTACTTCCTTATCCTTTGTATAAAATTGCCCTTCTTCTATCAATTTAAGTAAAATTCAAAAGATAGTAACAAAAAACTACAGGAGTTATACTTCAAAGTTCAAACTAGTAGGATGTAATGTGAATCTGAACAAATCGTGTTAGCACATAAACAAGTATATGTACAGATGAATAATAAAAAATCAGTGGGCTAATTGATTGACAAATAACCACCTATTTTATTATTTCCTTTTTCTTTTTCTTTATTGCATCGTTTTTCTTGGTTCTTTTTTTCTGTTCAAAACTGTTCAGATATAACAAATTCTAATTTCTGCTAGCATCTCCAGAATAACAACTGAGAAGCATATACTCCTTTTGGATGATAAAGCTTTGGATTTAAATTTGTACTGCGAATTTGATTGTTTCATAATTCTTTAACTAAGTAAATAGTTAGATTCCTAAATACTTTACTAAAAAGGTAAAATATACACAAGGCGCGCCAAAAAATGAAACAATAATTTACTTTAAGATTGATAACAGGGATTGGATTCTGAAGGCAGAACATTTGATATGAAAATTTCTGACCTCTGAGTGATTTAGCAGCGTTTCTTACTTTCCTTTCGCAGCCTTCGCAATCCATCTTCACCTTAAGCTCAACAGTCTGGCATATACATTAAGCAGAGCATTAAATGTGATTTACCTCAAAACAATAACACATCCACATACAATTATTTGCAGTTCATATTATAGATTGTAGTTACAGCCAATACTTGGTACTTACAGCCAATGTTAACTCGGTCAGTATAGACTCATCTAAGCCAAACTTGGCCATGCTACAATATAGCCAATGTTAACTCATTTACAATATAGCCAAACTTGGCCATGCTACAATCAGTCGCTTTTAAGCACGAATGGCACAGTTTTGTGAAAACAGAAGCGGTTTAAATTCAGCGATAATAGTTATTCATTGGTTTGACATAACATAATACTAAAAATGGCCAATCATCGTATCATAATTATCAGATAGGTAACTTTAAAAACCAAAAAAAAGAAAAGAGAAGTAATGATAAACTTAAAGCAACATTTTCGAATTTCATAGCCAATAAATAGAGGTATTAAGAATTATTTACAAGAAGCTAAACCAAAAATATCGAACTCACGTTGAAATGGCTTAGGCCTCTCTGTTATTTTATCCTTACTGCCAAACTTCAAACTGCTTTTGTGTTGCTTATCCTTTTGTGGTGGTTTAGCAAGTGATACCTTCACATTTATCTATACATGATAAAATCAAATAATGCATGTTGGCTAATATATGAGTACGAGTAAGTAGTCTAAAGCATAAGATAAGAAACCTTTAATCCATCAGCAGTTGACTCATCTGCACAAAAGGATTCAATGCATGAAAGTGCAGCGTCTCGGGTTTTATACCATATGAAAGTGCAGTGCCTCGGGATATAAAATTCAAAAGGATAAAGGATGTATTGTTTTTTTTCTGAATGCTAAAGCACACGTACTGTGGAATCATTAGATTAAACCAAAGCAAAGATAGACAAAATGTATCTGATCTGTTACATATGTATTTCTAAAAGACAGTATGTATACTTGTAATAATTTTAATAGTTAATAATAAACTTAGACCTGATTAATTAGCATATAGGTATAATTGAATAGTATTTTACATATTATTTTGTACCATATACTTATAAATATAAATTTGTTACTCTCCTAGAATTTTTAGGATATGTATTCTATATGCATCTTCAATACCAGTGGTAAATAGGCAATACAATACTAGAAAACGATAGTAGATTATGGCTGAATGTCTTCTGCTTTGGTAATTTACCAAGGCAGAGGTTCATCCAAAACATTGATCCATCAAAGTAAAAAGTTGGTATGTTCTAAATAGTCGGATTTTTTTGCTTTAAACATGCTTTATTTGCCCTAGAGTAGCAAAGAAAAATTGTTGCTGAGATTCAGATTCAGATGATTATATTTATTTGAATCTCTGCTTAAGACATTTTTTATTTGCCCAAGAGTCTTCTTTAAACATACTTTATTTGCTTTAAAATCCTTGGAAACTACTCTTTTATGGACAACTCATGTTTAAAATGTGGGTTATAACCTCACTCTTGTTAAAATTGGTCTTGCACGTTAGTTATTAGTCAAGCTGGTGATTATAGTTTAAACAATTGGGTTAAAGTTTCAAGGGCAGACAGCAAGTAGCAAGCATAGACAAGTGATATATATATAAATTCTGCAAATGTTTTCAGGTTCATTTAATATTTGTACGCCATATCCACTTGAATTGACAGCAATAAAATATAGAATCCACTTTTTTCTCACTCACATGAGCTCATTCATTCTTTATGATGTTGTACAGGATTGGATATTTGACCTATATTAAGGAACACAAACCTTTTAATATTTTTAAACAAAATGTGGGTTAATAGTGTAGATTACTATTAATTATAATGACACTTGTGAATAAAATATTCTGAGTATATCCTAAGATTTGCTAAATGTTAATATTGATCAAATCAAATAAAGCAGGTATATAACAAGTAAAAAAAATAACATCTCCATCATACTTGGACTTTGCTCCACTGTAATGTATACCTTTAACTCAACTGTGAACCTTCCTGTGCACTGCAAACATCACAAAAACTTCTGCCTGTTCACCTCACCACACTGCCTATTCTATAACCCACAAAACCATCATCTATATACATTTCAAACACCAACACTTACCCACCAGTAACTAACAAACCATCGACCCCTTTTCATTCATATTTCCTAACCACCTTTGTCACTGCTTTGTCGAAACATCCTCTACTATACATATCCCACTACAAACTTCAAACCATCATCAAACCAAACTGCTGCTTGTCTCAACATCATACTGACCATCTCCGACGACAACTTCCTACTCATCACATCACTGTCACTACTTCAACCTGACACTTCCCCTCATCCATCAAAAAAACAAAAAAACTTCATACAACTAGTTCAGTTGCAACTGCAACTTCCCCATACCCAACCACCTTCCTCAGTCAAACTGCACTCAACCCCAATTGGTTCTCTGATAAAACCAACACTGAAAAACTGTTGTGCCACCATCGAGCTGCTGCCTACCTCACTTCATCGCATATCCTCACCATTTACCCTTCTTACTACCTTTTACCCTTCTTAACATCACAGCAGCAATTCCTTGTCACTATCCAATCATCCCACTCAGCCACCACCTTCTTCATACTACTACCTAACTGCCTTCACACTTTACTGCACAGTGCCAAGCTTGCCTCATCAAACTGCATCAACAGTTTTACACTGTCTAGTGCTCAACAACTATAATTCCACTGCCTTGCCAATCTGTCACCTTCAAACTCCTTACTGCACCAAACCTGACACTGCTACCATCTGCATTCACTTCAACTACTACAACTTACCATTCATAATTCAACCTGCCTACTACTATACTACCCTCCCTTCTCCACTGCCTACTTGCCACATTCATTCATACCAAAACACAGTAGCTCCTCCTACCTGAGTCACCACTACCCACAACTACACCACTACAATCGCCTGCAATTCACAACTCAAGCAACCTCCTAATTATGCTTCGAATAATCACCGCGAACTCCAATTCCATCACTCACCCTCTGTCAGTCATCAACAAGTTCAACCAATCTAATTGACTTCACTTCCTTCTTTCTGCCCTCTACAGCAACCTGCTTCACCACAACACCATTGCACTTCATCCAAAATCCCCTACCTCCCTGAATCGCCGACCTTATCCCTTCAACTCAAAGTCGCCGCGACCAACGAACTACCACGAATCCATCATCTCATGAACTTCTCCCTACCACAATCGCGAAACCCATAATTCCAAAATACTTCACCGCCGACAACTGTGACCACCGCATTAGGAATTTTGATTTCTGAAATCCAGAGCGATTTGACATGATTTGTGAAATTCAATTTGCGAGGAAACGTTTAGGCTCTGCATCGATTTTTTTAAAATTGTGAGAATTGTGATAAGTTCATGAAAAATCTTGTCATGAATTGGTAGCGGGCAGCATTAGGAAGAAGTTGATCGCAACTGTGGAATCTATAGAAATTGATCGCAACTGTGGAATGTCGAATACAAACTGTGGAATCTACAGCAACTCGAGAAACCATTTTAGGGTTTTTTTTAAAGAAGGCGAATTAATTGGGGGAAAAGAACGGGAGCGGCGAAAAAAATTGAAAAGGCGGGATGTAACACGTTAGCAACGAATAACCTAAATAATATTGCATCGCCTCTGCTAGGGAACCAATGCGAAAATTATTATTTTGGACGTAGTTGCATCGGTTGACTATAAAACCGATGCGATTAAAACTATTTGCATCGACATATTTGCATCGGTTGTTGGTGAAAACTGATGCAAATTTGATTTTTTATTACCTATTGCTTTTCACGTACCAATTGCATCGGTTATTAAGACAGAACTGATGCAAATAGTTCTATTTGCATCAGTTTTTACTGCAACCGATTCAAATGAGGCGATGCAAATGGCCTGTTTTGTAGTAGTATTATTAACAAAGAGATGAATGCGAGTTTTTGAAAATATTTGCAAATGAAAGGTTTAATTTTAAATAGACACAAATAAGTTAAATACAAGTTTGGTCATTGTCTTGAAAATTTAAGTCATTTACTCGTCAAAATTTCTAATAAAAATCAAGTTGTCATCAACGATAGACTATAGTTTGGCTAGTTGTTTCAGTCGATAACATAATGTAATTATGAAATGGATCCTTAATTGATTATCACAGTTTATTAAAGTGGCATTTTCATTTCTTTTCAATAATAGGTTAAATCAAACAAGCTAAAATGGTGCTTAAATTTCAATTGTTTTCTTTCTCTTATTTGAAAATTGTATTGATATTAACAATATTTACATGTGCCTAACTTAGATAAACAGAGGCCAGATATATTACCCATGCACTGCCTTTCAGGCTCATGTGAGGGGAATACAGATCGTGGCGAGTGAACACACGAATGTGAACGCCTATCGGCTATAGGCGTTATTAATAAAAGAATTTATATATACATACACCTAGCTCAGATAAATTGAGGCCAGATATACAGATCATGCACTGCCTTTTAGGATTACATGAGAAAGGTACAGAGCATGGCAAGTGTACACACAAGTGTGTACACCTATCAACCGTAGGTGTTAACAGAAAATATATACGTATATAAAAATGTTTTGTTTTTTTTAATTTTTTTGTGAAAAGGAGAAATTTGCAAAACCATCTTAGCACCACATAACTTAGAAGACAAAAATGATGTTATAACCTTTACTTTAAATCAACCACATTTTAAAACAAAGATTTTTAATTAGGATATATTTCATAATTGACCACAAGTCTGAGGATGAGATGGAGTGGACAACTTGTGGGTTATCGAGTATTTTTTCATTAAAGTTTTAAAAAATGGTTAAAAAATAGGTTCTGTTATCACTGATTATTGTTCGAGGTGTTCCGAACCTCAAAAAGATGTTTTCTTTGAGAAATTTCACAACAATTCCATGGTCATTGGTTTTGCAAGGAATGGTTTCGACCCATTTTGAGATGTAATCGACAGCGAGAAGAATATACAAGTTTCCAAATGAGTTGGGAAAAGTTCCCTTAAAATTGATACCCCAAACATCAAAGATTTCAATCATAAGAATGGAGTTTAGAGGCATCATATCTCGTCGAGAAATTCATTCAAGCATTTGACATCGATCGTAAGTTTTACAAAATTCAAATGAGTCTTTGAAGAGAAAAGGCCAATAGAAACGATACCGAAGCACTTTTTCCGCAGTTTTTCGAGGACCGAAATATCCACTACACGCTTGATCATGGAAAAATAAAAGAACACTCCTGATCTCATTATCTGAAATGCAATGTCGGATGATTTGGTCGGGACAGTATTTGAACAAGTATGGATTGTCCCAATAGAAATATTTCACTTGGGACATGAATTTGCATTTGTCCTATTTGAACCAAGATGAGGGAGTTTCTTTAGTGACTAAGTAGTTTACTATATCAACATACCATGGATCGATAGAAATTGCAAGGAGTTATTCATCGAGGAAGTTTTCATTGATTAGCAAAGAAGATGGTGTGTTCTGAAGACGAGATGAGAAATCGACTATGACATTATCAGATAATTTTTTGTCTTTGATTGTAGGGTCAAATTCTTGAAGTAAAAAGATCTAACGAATCAAACAGGATTTGGCATCCTTTTTAGCGAAGAGATATCGAAGCGTAGAGTGGTCCATGTACACAGTAATGTGTGAAACTATCAAGTAAGGTCAAAACTTTCCGAGCGCAAAAACGACAGCTAAAAGCTCTTTTTTGGTTGTTGTGTAGTTGAGTTGAGCGTCGTTCAAAGTCATACTCGTGTAGTAAATGACATGAAGGATCTTGTTGATGCGTTGTCCTAAGGAGCACCAATTGCAAAGTTCGAAGCATTAGACATTATTTCGAATGGGAGATCCCAATTGGGTGCGCAAATGATTGGAGCAGAATTGAGTTCATTTTTGAGACGTTCAAAAAAAAGATAAGGTCAGAGTTAAAACTGAATGGAACATCTTTTCCGAGAAGAGTCATCAAAGGATGAGCAATTTCGCTAAAGTCTTTCATAAAGTGTCGGTAAAATCCAACGTGTCCTAAAAATTATCGAATGTCCTTAACAGATTTAGGGATGGGTAGGTTTGCAATTACATCGATTTTCTCTTTATCTACCTCAATGCCTTCATTTGAGATGATACGTCCAAGGACAATGCCTCGTTTGACCATAAAGTGGCATTTTTCCGAATTCAAAGTCAAATATTTTTCCTTACATCGATTTAGAACAAACTCGAGATGATGTAAACATTGGAAAAAAGAATCTCCAAAGATAGAGAAATCATCCATAAAAACTTCTAGAAAGCGTTCAATTATGTCCGAGAAAACGCCAACCATGCATCGTCGAAAAGTAGCGAGAGCGTTATAAAGTCCAAATGGCATACGTCGATAAGCAAAGATACCGAATGGATACGTGAAAGTCGTCTTCTCTTGAGCTTCGGGAGCGATTGGAATTTGGTTATAGTCGGAATAACCATTAAGGAAGTAGTAAAATTCGTGGCTGGCTAAACGTTCGAGCATTTAGTCAATGAAAGAAAGAGGGAAGTGATCTTTACGTGTTGTGGTATTTAGTTTTTGATAGTCAATGCAAACACACCAACCTGTTTGAGTACGAGTTGGAATAAGTTCGTTTGAATCGTTCTTGACAACGGTTAGCCCAGACTTTTTTGGTACAATGTGAATTGGGCTAACCAAAGAACTATTAGAGATTGGTTAAATGATTTTGTTATTGAGAATTTTAAGAATTTCGTCACACACTACATCTTTCATTTTTGGATTAAGCCATCATTGCGCGTCACGAACAGGCTTGGCATCGTCGATTAAATGGATGCGATGTTGAATAAGTGCGAGACTAGTTCCCTTTTTATCAAAGATCGACCATCCAGTCACCTCCTTGTTTTCGAAAGGATTGAGATAAGAGAAGTTTCTTGGTCAAGAGAATTATCGTTAGAAATTATGATAGAACAAGGTTCTTTTTCTCCTAAGTATGCGTACATAAGGTGATCGGGTAGTGGTTTGAGGTCCAACTTCGAGAGTTTCTCGATCAAAGAATTGGGTTGAGATTCGCACTCAACGGGAAGCGATTCAAACGGAAGAGTGTAATCAATTTCATTGATTTCATGAAACAATTTTTCGTACTCGTCCTCGCGTTCATCGTTAAGATCAAGTGTTTCTTTTTCAAAGTTTTCGTGAATGGCACTAACTTCCAACGTTTGGTCAGGAGGTTCATTCGATTGGCTTTCAAGATTGAAAATGTTGAGATCCAAAGTCATGTTTTCTAAAGAGATTTTCATCGAACCGTTACGTCAATTGATTTAGGCATTTGAAGTGGCTAAGAATGGTCGGCCTAAAATAAATGGAATTTGACTCATGGGATTTGTCATGGGTTGTGTTTCAAAAACAATAAAATCAACAGAGAATATGAATTGCCCTACTCGAATGAGCATGTGCTCGTTTTCTCCTACATGCTTCTTAATGGAACGAGCGACGAATTAAATCGTAACTTTTATGGTTTGAACTCACCTAAGCCTAACTGTTCGTAAATAGAGTATGAAATCAAGTTGACACTTGCGCCTAAGTCTATCAAACATTTTTTAATCGTCTTATCTCCAATTGTACATGAAATCGTAGGGCAACCATGATCATTGTATTTAACAGGCATGGATTAGGACAAGACTTCGCTCAAACTGGCGGCTAAGAAGACTTTTTTGGGCACTTGAATGTGTCGCTTTTGGTTGCACAAGTCCTTAAGAAATTTCGCATAAGTGGGGACTTGCTGAACGATGTCAAGAAGCGGAATGTTAACTTTGACTTGTTTAAAAATTTACAACATCTTTTCGTTTGGTTCGAGTGTTTCTTTGGTCGAAGACATTGTGAAAATGGAACATGATACTCGGTAGGCTGCTCTAATCGAGTAGAAGAAGAAGAATTTTGACTGGCATTCGATTCAATGTTCGGCTACACGTTCTGTTCAGATTCATTCATTGTTTTAGAAGTGTCGAGATAGGTTTCCGGAAAATCGTTTGGATTAACAATTTGACTATCGATACTGAAACGTAGAGTTGTGATAGCATTCAATTGGGTGAGTTTGCTATCTTGAACAACATGGGTTTGATTTGAATTTGCGTTTTGATTTCTGGGATTTGGAAGGGGCTGGCTTGGGAATGTTCCTCATTCGCGTTCACTTACGGATGTGGCTAATTGACTCATTTGCATTTAAAGTTTTACAATTGATTGGTTTGTGTTTGGCATATATAAAGTCAATAAATTTTGCAAATTGTCGTTTGATTGAAGGGTTTGAGTAGTTGCTTTAGCCAATGTTTCAACAGTTTTCTCAGGTGAACTTAAACGTTTATCTGCTGGGGAGGATGAGCAGAACTTGGTTGAAAATTTGATTGTTGTGGTTGATTATGAGATGGACCCGCAAAGTTTGGTTGAAAATTATCTGGCGGAAAGGGTGGATTTGAAGCATTATTCCGGAATGCTTGAAAATTGGGACGATCGTATTCGTGTTGGGATTGTTTTGGTTCCAAGCAAAATTTGGATGATTTCTCCAACCAGGGTTGTACTTGAAGAAAACGGGTCGTTTTGGCGTTATTGAAAGCATTGATTTGTTCGATAGAATTGGGACACTGATCGGCTATATGATTAGGATCGTTGCATTTATAACACATTGGTTGGAAAGCTTGGTTCATTTGATTCGATGAGAAGACGTTATCGAATTTTTTAATCATTGCATCGATCTTAGCTTCCAAAGCAAAAGAACATCTTATCGGGTGTGCACTCAATCGAGAGTAAATTGATTTTTCGTTCGAACATTCCCATTGGGATGAATTTTTTGGCGAGGTTTTCAAGAAATTGTCAAGCATCGTTGTGATGTTGGGAAAGAAAATTGTCTTGGCACATTGATTCGAGCATGGTTCATGAGCTATTTTCGAGTCCATCGTATAAGATTTGGCAAATCGTCCATTTTTCGAAGTTATGATGTGGACATTTTATCAAAAGCTCTTTGAATCTTTCAAAATATTTTTCGAACGGTTCTCCCTTGAATTGATGAAACTTTAAAATGTCGTTTTGGATTCTAATTGTTTTTGCAAAAGGGTAGAACTTTTTTAAGAAAGCTTTTACAAATTTTCCCAAGTGTTAATCGAGTTCGATAGTAAGCTATATAACCATTTTTCAGCGTAATCCGTAAGAATGAACGGGATTAATCGAAGTTTGATTCCATCATCGGAAAGTTGTTGGAGTTTAATGGTTGCACGAATTTGTTCGAATTTTGTCAAAAAGATGTATGGGCCATCATGTTCGAAATTGCCAAATTTCGAAACCGTGGCAATATGGTTCGAGTGGATTTCGAGATGGTTACCCTTGGGGGGGGGGGGTAACGTGATGCAAGATGGAATAGAAACTCTATCGGGAAAGATTCTATCCATAAGAGTTCAAGGGGCGTTTTCGTTTGCTATTTTGGGAGGATCGTTTGTTCGAATTAAACGATTAGTTATAGAGTCACGAGTCCAACGATTTGTTGTTGTGTCACGAGTCCAAGTACTCATGCACAAGTGAAAGTCGAGATGAGAAAGAAGTTGGAAACGAGTTTAGGGAATGAAAGAAGATTTGAAAAACGAAGTGAATAATTGGTCTTGTTTTTTTTTTTGGTTTTTTTACAAGGAAGAAAACTATTTACGAAGTGATATTTATTTTCAAAACAGAAGTTTGATTTTTGTTTTGTTTTTGGCTTTTCAAAAAATTTGTATGTTTTTGTTTTTGTAAATTTTTTTGTTTTTTAATTTTCAAATTTCAAATATTTACCAAAAGGATTTTTATTTTTTCTTTACTATTAGAAAATGGAAATTTGATTTTTGTTTTTGAATTTTGAACTTTTTTGTTATAAATTTTTAAATTTTTTTGTTTGAAACTTTTCGAAGGATAGGAAAAGTGATTTTTTTTGGGTTAAAAACTAAGTAAAGAAAATTTCACAATTTTTTCTTTGATTTTGGATTTTGGATTTTTTTTAAATATGCATAAACTAATGCAACTAAATGAATGCAAAGGACTTAATTACAGTTTTCTGTCCTTAGTAGCTCCTAACCCAAAACTGTATAACCACACTTTGTCTTAAATCAATAAAAATATTTCTCAGCTAGGTAACAGGCTGGGGTTATCGGTGCACCACGAATCAGCATAGCAATGCAGCCGAAGGTTTAAGTATCTTCAGAGGAATAACCACTATAATATTGACGAATCACCGTAATATTTATAAATGGTTATTACTCTACGGTAGTCAAGACATCAAGAAATAAAATTGTTCAAATAAAACAATTGTTAAGATACAATTAAGCCCTAAATGAGCTCGCGACACCCTTAGATCCAACGTCTAACCTTTATTATTAGTCAAATTCTACGATGAAATGCGTTTGTGGGCTAAGGAAAGGGGGATGAAATCTCTCACCTTATGTGAATTTGGGTATTGCCCTTAGAAAAGAAAATAAGATGAGATGAATGCAAAGCAGAAATTAAATGTGAATTTACAATGCAACTAAAATGAAGTTTATTCTTTTTTTTGGATTTTGAATTTTTTTCATATATTTATCTAAATGCAAATATAAGCAACCAACAATGCAATTTGACTAAAAACAAGGGAAAATGGCATGATAACAGAGCGTGCAGTTTTTATTTAGCAGTTTTTTATTTTTTTTTAGCGGCAATTTTCTTCGCAAAGCTAGGCAGAGCGATTCGTTTTTATTTTCTGCTTGAGCAACCTGAAAATAAAAACAAGATATATATATATATAGTTTTTTATATATTTTTTTTCTAGAAAAAACGAGACTTAAAATAAAGCAAAACAAATTGAGAAACAATTTTTTTTAGAGTGAAAACAAAACTAAACCAAAAGAAAACAAGCCCTTTTTATTATGACTAAACTAGAAACAGATTAAAACAAAACAACTTCAATGATTTACTTTTTAGAAAAGAAATTCAAAAAAACTTAGTTAAAAGGGACTTGTTATAAAATTAAAACAAAAACTTATTGTCCTTCGTTTTTTTTCCTTTTTTTTTAAAACTAGGGCCCGGCCCTAGCTAAATAAATTCGAAACCAAAATTCGCATTCAACACTCTTTCCTTAGCACACAGGAATAGAATCCCCTATCAAAATACTTATCTTCAAATGTGAAAACAATTTCCTTGTTCGCAAATTTCCAAATTCCTATTTCTGGCTCGTGTTCGTGGTTCGATTTTATGGAGGTTTGGAATTGGGTTCGAGGTAATGAAGTGGGTTTGGTTTTGAAGCACGATCTGTTGCAGGCAATTGGGTAGTGGGTTATGGTTCGAGGTGATCGAGGTAGTGGAGTTTGAGTTGCTGGAGTTCGATTGGTGGTGAATTCGATTCGATTCGATGTCCTCGGCTTGGCGATGGGGAATCTCGAAGTGGTTACGATGATGAGGCAGAGGAGGCAGCCGATTTGGAGTCGCGGTGAGGTTGAGGGTTGTTGATGCTCGCGAATTTGGTTGGGGGGGTGGTCTGGTGGTGCTTTAGGCTGTTTGTGACTGTGACAGGCGGTTCAAGATAATTATGCAGTGGTGGTTATGTGTAGAAGTGGGTAGTGGATGTAGATAAGGAAAAGAAGTGGTTGTGAAATTCGAGATAAGATGACTGCTGTGGTTGATAAGAAATAGTTATGTAAACTAGGCAACTTCAGTTTATTGAATAACAGATTGGCAATTAAATAGCCAGTACATGACTAAAAAAAAGGAACAGTTCACACGTACTAAAAATAGGAACGTGTGCTAAAAACAAGCAAAAGATCAGGACAAACAAGAAAAGAACAAGTAAAAGACTACCCCTAACAGCTGAACTTATTAAACATGTCCTAGAAACATGCGTGCCACTTAACATCCTCCCTTAAACTGATTCTTCTTGAAAATCAGTTTACATCAAGTAACGAACACACCCCCATTTGTTTGCGCAGTTTTACAAATGTATCCAGTTTCAAAGCTTTTGTCATCACATCTGCAACTTGCTCATGACTACTGCAGTGAACTAACTGAACTGTTTCATCTTTTGTCAGCTCATGGAGAAAATGGAAACGAACGTCGATGTGTTTACTGCGTCCATGCATCACTGGATTTCTAGCAAGCTTAATAGTTGAGTTATTGTCACAGTACATGGCTGTAGAATTGCACTGAACATGATCAAGCTTCTCCAAAATTCTTCTTAGCCAAATTATTTGACAAGCACATTCAGCTGCAGCTATGTACTCAGCTTCCGTCGTCGATAAGGATACTACAGGCTGCTTCTTAGATAACCAGGATACTGCACCGGAGCTTAAAAGAAATACATATCCAGAAGTGCTTTTCCTATCATCCAGGTCTCCAGCATAGTCACTGTTTGTATATGCAAGCAATTCTTTGTTTCCTCCCTTCTTATAGAACACTCCATAATCAGTTGTTCCTTTCAAATACCTTAAAATTTTCCTTGCTGCTTTCAAGTGCAGCTTTGTAGGATACTCCATGAACCTGCTAATAAGACTAACAGCGTACATAACATCTGGTCGTGTAGCAGTTACGTACATAAGACAGCCTACGATCTGCTTATAATAAGTACCATCAATTTTCTCACCATTTTCATCCTTGCAAAGCTTTTCCCCAGGAATGATTGGATTATGGACCAAATTGCTTGCCTCCATTTGAAACCTTTTTAACACATCTACTACATATCTTCTCTGACAAATAAAGATACCTTCAACTTTCTGCACCACTTCTATTCCAAGAAAATAACTCATTTTTCTCAAATCTGTCATATCGAACTCAGCCATCATGGATTTTTTGAATTCAACAAACATAGATTCATCATTTCCAGTGTATATAAGATCATCGACATATAAGCTTACAATCAAAATTTTACCTGCTGCACCTCGTTTGATGAACAATGTGGGTTCATAAGTACACACTTCGAAGCCTCTTTTCAGAAAGTACGACTCAATGCAGCTGTACCAAGTTCGAGGAGCTTGTTTCAGCCCATAAAGAGCTTTTCTTAGTTTGTACACTTTCTGCTCACTTCCTTTGATTTCATATCCATGTGGTTGTTCAACAAACACTTCTTCACCTAACTCACCATGCAAAAAAGCAGATTTTACATCCAGTTGATAAATGACCCATCCGTTTTGAGCTGCAAGTGCAAGCAAAAGCTGAATTGTATCTAGTCTTGCTACTGGTGCGAAGACTTCATTGTAGTCTACTCCATGTTCTTGAGCATATCCTTTGGCGACAAGTCGCGCTTTATGTTTGTCTGTCTTTCCATTTTCGTTGAGTTTTGTTTTATACACCCATTTCAAACCGGTTTTCTTTGCTCCTGCTGGTAAATCTGTCAACTCCCATGTCATATTCTTTTCAATTGATTTGATCTCTGATTCCATAGCATTTCTCCATTTCTCATACTTTACTGCTTCTTTAAAACATATTGGATCGGCAGCTGCAAACATAACCAAGTTAGCATTATCGTCTTCTTCTTCATCGGAAAGGCCTTCTCCACTCTCATAGTCCCTCATCCAAATAGGTTGACGTCTATTTCTCCTTCTATTCGGTTCTGGTTGGCTACCATCGCTCAGCCCATTTGAGTGCATCACTTCTTCAGTTTCTTTATTTCTCTCACCATTAACAACTTCTGCTTGTTCATCTTCCCACTCTAAATTTGCACCTACTGTTTCTTCGTGCATTTTATCCCAATCCCAGTTTTTATCCTCTTCGAAAACGACATCTCTACTCACAACAATTTTCTGAGTAACTGGATTATACAACCTGTATGCCTTAGATTCTTCACTAACTCCAAGTACGACACAACTCATGCTCTTGTTATCCAACTTGGTTCTTTTTTTTATCCGGTATATGAACATGAGATACACATCCAAAAACTCTAAAACACTCAACTGATGGCTTTATTCCGCTCCATGCTTCTTCGGGGGTCATATCTTTTACTGCATCAGTTGGACATCGATTTAGCACGTGAACAGCCCAGTTCACTGCTTCAGGCCAGAATGTCTTTGGAATCCTTTTTCCATAAAGCATGCTACGAACCATATTCATGATGGTTCTATTTTTTATTTCCGCAACGCCATTTTGCTGTGGTGAGTATGCAGTTGCTAGCTGCCTTCTTATGCCATTTTGATTGCAAAATTCATTAAATTCTTTAGATGTGAACTCTCCTCCTCTATCTGTACGCAAAATGCTAATGGACGAGCTTGCTTCTTTTTCCGCATGATACTTAAAGCTTTTGAAGATATCAAAAGCCTGTGACTTTTCCTGTAAAAAATAAACCCAAGTCTTGCGGCTAAAATCATCAATAAATGTGATTAAATACCTTTTTTTGCTGTTTGAAGCAGGAGTTATCGGACCACATATATCAGCATGAATCAGTTGCAGAACCTTAACTGCTCTTCTTGTGCATTCTTTTGGAAAAGGATCCCTCTTTTGTTTCCCCACTAGACAATCTTCACAAATTCCAGATTCAGTTTTAAGTTGTGGCAGCCCATTCACCATGTCCTTTTGTTCAAGAGTCTTTAATCCTTTAGCACTCAGATGCCCATATCTACAATGCCATAAGTGGACAAGATCTTTTGATCTGGTATAGAAGCATGTTGGCGTACCTGGTTGGGAAATAGGATGCAACATGAACATTCTATTTGATGACATTGACATTTCCATAATTAAGCCTTTCTCTGAGTGAAAGACTTTACATTTTCCATCTTGAAATAAAACTGCTAGTCCTTTGTCTTGTAGCTGACCAACGCTCAATAGGTTGTTCTTCAATTCAGGTACATAGAACACACTAGTGATGATATGAGATATTTTATTAGTTTGAAATCTCACATTACCTTTTCCTTCTACCATCATGCTAGAATTATTTCTAAGCTTCATAGTTTCTTTGAAATTTTCATCTAGGTCAGAAAATAATTCCTTCTTACCACACATATGGTTACAGCATCCGGAATCAAGAAACCATACATCTTCCATTTTTTCTTTATCATTCTCCACGTATGCCATCAAAAGAATTTCTTCTTGAGCTTCTGCAAAATTGGTTTCCTTTTGCTTGCTTGGACATTCATACTGATAATGTCCAAGTTTATGACAATGATAACATTCCACAATGGACTTATCAAAAACTGGCGAGCGTCTTCCTCGACCACGATATCCTCCACGACCTCGTCCTCTAGTCCTTCCAAACCTATGTTCATAGGTCACTTTCAAGGCATGCTCTTCATTCACAGGAACACTCATGCGCTGTTCATGTACTAGCAGGCTACTTTGCAACTGATCAATAGTTAAAGTATCAATGTCATTTGACTCCTCAATTGAGCAAACAACATGGTTGAATTTCTCAGTCATTGATCGTAAAATCTTCTCAACGACAGTGACATCTTTCATAGCTTCACCATTATTTCTCATCTTGTTAGCAATGGTGAGAGTTCGAGCAAAATATTCATTCACCGATTCTCCCTCCTTCATTTGGAGAATTTCAAACTCCCTCCTAAGAGCTTGTAGTTGCGCCCGCCTGACTCTTGCTGATCCTTGATACTTCTGCTTCAAGGAGCCCCATATACCTTTTGCTGAATCTTTGTTCAAGAATGTCTCCAAGACTGATCTGTCAATTGCTTGAAAAAGATAATTTTTTTGCCTTCAGATCCTTGAGTTTTTGATCATCAATAGCCTTCTTTTGTGCCTCTGTAAGAGTTTCTCCCTCAACCACTTCAGGTATCCCCTGTTCCACCAGGCTCCAATATTCTTTGGACCGCAAAAAATTCTCCATCAACATCGCCCAATGATCATAGTGACCATCAAGCTTTGGAATTGCTGGCTGAGCGAAGTTGCCTTCTGTTGTCATCTTCTTATTGCTCTGATACCAATTGATAAGAAATAGTTATGTAAACTAGGCAACTTCAGTTTATTGAATAACAGAATGGCAATTAAATAGCCAGTACATGACTAAAAAAAAGGAACAGTTCACACGTACTAAAAACAGGAACGTGTGCTAAAAACAAGCAAAAGATCGGGACAAACAAGAAAAGAACAAGTAAAAGACTACCCCTAATAGCTGAACTTATTAAACATGTCCTAGAAACATGCGTGTCACTTAACAGTGGTGACAATAAGAAGGTCAGAGAGGAGGAAATGTAATGTGTGTATTTTTTTTTGAGAAGTTGTAGTAATGTGTCAGTGAATGTTGTGAATGAAGTTATGGCCGAGTGGGTTTGTAGGGCAGTAGTTGTATGTATGGTAGAAGGGGTTTGGTACTGTGGGGTGGGTAATAAGGCAGATGTGAAGTCAGTGAGGTGGATGTTTGAATTGTCAGTGAAAGGAACGTTAGCATAGGTTGTGATGTGATGAATGAAGGAGGTAAGGCAATGGTTGCTGTGTTGTGATGTCGACGGTAAGCACAGTGATGATAGGGTATGGCAGTGTTTGTTTGTTTGTTTTTTGGATGAATGATGGGTATTGGTGAGTATGTAGTAGTTAAGGATGTCAATGATGTTTAGTTGCAAGTTTGTGTTATGGACAGAGGAGTGTGGTTAGGCGGTGGATTGAATGAAGTGGACTTGTTTGTGTCAAGGGGAAAGTGGTTCAGTTAGAGGAAGCAATCGCTTTGCAGAGGCTGTTAGGCGCAGTTAAAGTGGCACTGTGCAGTAGGGAAGTTGCTGTTGGTTGTGAAACTTGATGGTGGGGTTTGACAGGCAGAACTCAGGTTGTTTTGTGAAGTAAGGATAATGGCTGTTTTGATGAGAGGAGGGTGATGAGGTGGCAGTTCTGTTGTCTGATATGGCAGACTGATTGTAGAAGTTTGGTGGAGCACTTATAGTGGTGATGGTGGCTACAGTATTTTGAGAAGAAGCCTGGTATGCAATGATTTATGTTTGGTATGGCAGGGGTAACGTGTTGTTGATGTAAGTGATGGTGGAAAGTTGTGAAGGTGATGCAGTTGAGTAGAGAATGGTTTGAAGGCAATGAATGGCAAATATGGCTGGAATGGTAGAAGCAACTACTGTATGATAGTAGCATTACAGAGGAATGTAGATGAATGTATGACCGTAGTGTGGTGATGAATGTTTGACAGGAAGAGTAGTGTTGTAGATGAATGTAGGGGTTAATTTGGGAGTATGATGTTATAGACAGTGGCAAGAGTCATTAAGGCTGATCAGTTGATAGCATGGTTTGACACTGTATGCAGAAATGAGAGTGAACAGTGGTGCAGAGAGGAAGGCCAGAGAACAGTGAATAGTTTTGTAAATAGGCAGTTTTGAAAATTCAAAATGTAAATTGAAAATTTGTAAATGAAATTGAAAATGAAATGGAATTTTTTTTCTTTTTCAAATGAGATTGTGAGAATTTTTTTTTAATAATAAAATATGCAAAATAAACTAACAACCAGAAAACAATAACACTCAAACAAAAATGCAAACACACTTACACACAACAAATATAGTTTTTTTTAAAATATGTAAACAAACACATAAGAAAATCAAACGGAAATAATCCGAAAAATAGAAAATCAAAATCAAAACAAATCCCCAGCAACCACTCCAAAAAATTGTTCGGATGGCTAAATGTCTATCGATTTAGAAAATAGCCAAACGAATTTTGAAAAAAAAATAACCGCAAGCGCACGGTGTACGAATGTAGTACATATGCGAGTACGGATCGATCCACGGGGAATTTTTAAGATTTGAAAAATCTTTCAATCGAATTAGACCAAATGGAAGGCAAATTGTTAACTAGAAGCAAAATGAATCTAAAACTAGAATTGAAATGAGATTAAAACTATGAGATTAGAAAATAATTTAGAGGCAAATCCACTCTCGTATTTTGGTAAATCAACAAACAAATAATTTAAGATCTCTAACTTTGATATTAAGTGAAATAATCATTGCATTTATCATAAGTATGGTTTGTTTATGTTATTAATTAACATAACTCAAACCATAAAACTATAATAAAACAATTATACCACTTATTCTCATGAAAATGAAGTCAAAGCAAAAGCTATTTTAAGTATGATCTATTTACGTTATATAGATCATCAAATTTTATTTTTACTTTCATTTCAAAATAAAAACCAATTAGCAAATGATAATGCAAATTGTGTTTATGTTGAATAAGAATAGCTCATTTGCAAAAGCAACATAAGTTATCAAACCCACTTGTATAAACTTGCATCAAAATTCACTCTCATTAAGCACAAACCAAAAGAGATCATAAATCATAAAAAATGTTAAAATTGCATAAAGTTAGAGAGCTTCATCACCACTACATTGAAGGGGTTTAGCTACTCATTTGTGTTATTAAATCAGCACTTGTAAATTTCAACATTAAAAAGCAAAGAAATAAAAACTAAGCAAAGGAAGAAAGAGAGATTAACTACTAAATATTTGCATAAAAATTAAGGCTACATTACTTGCATTTATGTAAATCTAAGCCATGAACATTAAAAGAAAGAGAGCATAGAAATAAACATTAACATAAAAGCAAAGAAAAGCATATAGAAAGAAGAGGAGAATTGGAAGCCATTTTTATTTCATGAAACATTACCATTACAACTTGCTTTCTTAATTTACTAACAAATATAAATAAAAGTGGAAGATATGTTCATGTACACAAAGGGGTTATTTATACATGCATAAAACCCTAATTCCATTTTTAAGGAGCTTATAAAAATACCCCTTAGGAAGTGTGGCCACCAAGTAACCAGTAGCCACTAATTAATCCATCATTCGATGTGCATGAAGCTTTAACATCCACTTAGTTGTTCATTAGCTCTTAATTGTACATTTAGGTAAGTGGATGGCGTCCTCCATGTTCTTGAATTTGAATTATTTCATTTTCATTCCTTTGTGTTTTCTTGTGCATGCATATATCACCATGAATCCCATTTCCATATGCCTCAAAATATCCTATAAAATCCATAAAAATTGTCTAAATTAAAATTCTTAAATTGACACATGCACAAAAATGACCATTTTGCCCCTAAATGAAGATGAAAATATGATGGTTTCAAAATAATTGAATTTTGGTTTTACATATGTTATAATGCCCAAATATGATGTTTATTTAAATAAAAAGATATAAAATATGAATGCAAATATATGCATATTTATGTGCACAACAAGGCATTTGGATGTCACTTAATAGACTTTCATGTCAAACATATAATAAAAACTAACATGAACATATATAATCCATCAACTATATATATATATAACTTTCGTCATCTAAACATGGCGTATATTTGCAAAATCATTTGGGTCTAATCTAAAAATCGAAAATTAAAAGAAATTGGGATGTAGTAATTATTCACCTTAGCTTTGAGATTATAGATGTGAGATTTGATGTTGATTTAGTTGATTATCCTCCTTCTCCTTAATCCTAGCTTTGTCTTTTCTTGAGAATGATAATGGTGGTCGGCCTTAGTATTTTCAGTTTGAGTAAAATGAAATGAACGTTAGCATTCTATCTCCTAAGGGTTTATGGTATAAGCTCCATCTATTTTCCATATTGCCCTTCTCATATCTTAACACGTTGGTTTAGGTTATTTCATTTTAGTTTGCATATTATCATGGCACAGCTACCCATAGCTAATCAATTATCAACTTATTAACCTATACATTATTTATTTGATTTACCCAATTAATTATTTTAAATAATGTTATAAAAATATAGGGTGTACTTACAGTGTCCATAGCGACAGTTGTTATTGATGTAGTTTTGCTTAAAAATCTGATTTTTGGAAAATGTGGTTTTTAAACATAAAACTGTTTTGTAAATGTTTTGCAAACTCAATAATGATGTTTGAAAGAGTTAATTAAGAATTTAATAATTATTTTAAATTAATTAAGTTTTAGTGATTAATTAATATTAAACAAGGTTTATTAACTTTAATTAATCAAAGAAAAGTATTAATCAATTACCTTTTAAAGTTAAGATGTATTTTAATTAGTTATTAATTAAGTTGATTAATACAGTGAAAGCAATTTGTAAAACTAAAAACGGCGGCTGCTGCATCTTTGTCCTCCAATCAAAACCCTAATTCGACGATTCCATCCTTGTCTTCGGATCAGGATGGAGAAGACGATAATAATTGGCAAGAGGTCAGGAGAAAAGGGAAGGAGAAGGTGGTGGCAAACCCTGGCGTTAATAAAAAACGTTCGACTTCTAATGCGCTCAAATCTCAAGTTTTTTCAACCGAAAAGAATAAAAGCTGGACAAAAGCTACAGGCTGCAAAGAAAGTATAGGCAATAATGTTCGATTCTATGAGAAAACGGAGGATGATAAAGGAGTTTTTGCAGAAATTGATGAGGAGGATTTTGCTGGGGCTATGAGCATGTGGAAGAATTCGATATATATTTGCATGGTAGGAAAAAGACCTTATTATATTCATTTTAATGCATACATAAAAAGAGAGTGGAAACCACAAGGAGGGTGGAGCATTTTTGCGAGAGAAAATGGCTACTATCTGGTTAAATTTGTTCAGAGTCTGATTGCCAGAAAGTTATAGACAACGGACTATGGTTTATGGATAGAAAATTATTATTTATCAAAAGATGGGAGGCAAACCTAAGAATGCAGCGGGATATGCTAGATTCACACCCTATATGGATCAGATTAATGAATCTAAATCTAGCTCTATGGAGCAGTAGGGGGATCAGTAAATTGGCCAGTTTCATAGGAAAGCCAATTAAGATGGATGAAGACACAAAAACATCATAGAAAGCTTAAATTTGCAAGGGTTTTGGCAGAGATTTCAGCAGAGTCAAAATTACCTAATAAAATACGATCCAAGGACAACACTGGAAAGAAGTATGTTCAAGATGTGGAATATGAATTTATCCCTCCAAAATGTTCATAGTGTTTATGCTTTGGCCACACACAAATGCAATGCTCAAGAAGTAACATTTAAGAGTGGAGGATCAAAGAAAAAACAGTGGAACAACAAAAAACTAATGAACAGGAGAGTAGTTTAGAGATAAGGATTAATATATACATCATAGTTAAAATGAGAAGTTGCCAGAACCATTACAAGCCCCACAAAATGCATCAGATGAGAATATTAACAATGCATCACCAGTCACCCAGAATATACAAAGTAGTGTCAGTACTGTTACTGATTCAATACATCATAATATTGTTGATAATCAAACACCCTCTGGCCGCCCAAGTTCTGCAAAGGAAACCCCTGAGAAGCAATTGGTGCATTTGAATAATTTGGCACATTAGAAGGAACAGGAATAGGAGCTTGAAGATTTATATCAGAATGAAGAGGAACCTGAAACAGTAGAAGACATCAATAAAACGAACATAAATCTGAGTTCTAGTGATGAGGAGATAAATGACAATACAAAAACAAGAACTTACACTAAACCAAACCAGGAATACATAGAACAGTTCAATAAGAAAGCAAGTAAGCATGGTCTAAAGAACATTGCTCCTTGGAACTTGAGGAGTAATAAAGCATCACCTTCCCTATGACAATAATTTGCTGGAATGTTAGAGGTCTTAATAGTGATGAGAGACAATTAGACCTCTTTAGTTTAAGAAATAAATATAAACCATCATTACTTGGTTTACTTGAAAATAAAGTGAATAATGATAACGTAGATAATTTTCATTCTATTTTGGGGGTAAATTGGAGTATATATCATAATAACTCTAATATTTGTAAAGGAAGGATATTAGTTGCCTGGTGTAATGGTTTCTGGTCATGTATTCTGACAGGAAAGGATGATCAGCAAATTACAATAAAAGCTACAAATATGGGAGGCTTGAAAATTAATGTTACTTTCATATATTCCAATAACCTTGCAACAAAAAGATCATGTCACTGGAATCAAATTAAAAAATTGTCAAATCAAATAGATGGTCCATGGTTAACAATGGGAGATTATAATGCAAAGTTAAAAGCATAAGATAAAGTTGGTGTTCTCACATTAAAAGAATCCCAGTTGGAGGAATTCAACGACTGTGTTATTGCTGCAGGGTTGACTGAAGTTGCCCACACTGGACTGAAATATACATGGAGAAGTGGTGAAGTTAGAAAGATAC
Organism: Allium cepa; assembly: GCA_030765085.1. Taxonomy (NCBI): domain Eukaryota; kingdom Viridiplantae; phylum Streptophyta; class Magnoliopsida; order Asparagales; family Amaryllidaceae; genus Allium; species Allium cepa. The sequence goes on from CM060938.1 coordinate 852,068,628, forward strand.
CCTGCAAATTGGATAAAGTCTTAGCAAATTCAGATGTTATTAACATGTTTCCTTCAATGAAAGTCAATATTCTGCCTTGCTCTACAAGTGACCACTCCCCTCTCCTAGTTGAACTTATTCAACTTAACATCGAGAAAGGTAAGCCATTCAGATATGCTAATTGTTGGCCTTTATGCAAAGACTATTATAAAGCAGCAGACTTTTCCAAACTTGATATATTTGAGGGTAATAATTCTTTTGTCCTAATTATGATCCTTAAACATATTAAATTGAGAATCCAAGAATGGAACAAATGTAGAATGAAGCAAGGTAACGTGGTTGCTCAACTTTAGGAAACCCTAGGTAATATCCAATCAGAACTGGACATAGACCCTTATAATGATGAATTAAACAGGGATTTTTTTTTGAAGTGCAACAAAAACTCAAAAATGCATTATAAATTCAAGCTATGGAGCTAAAACAAAAAGCTAAAGAAAAAATGGTTGACAGAGGGTGATGAAAGCTCGAAAAAAATTTATTCCAAAAATATCCGTCAAACAGAACTATAACAATTTACATAATGTTGTTGATGAGAAAGGTGAACTGGTATCTGATCTGAAGAGTCTGGAAAAGGTTGCAATTGATTATTTTACTAATCTTTTTAATGGTAACTATTCTAAAAAGTTACCTGACATTAAAAACTGATGCTTGGTTACTGAAAGTGGGAGGCATATGCTGTCGAGAGATATTGAAACCAGGGAAATTAAGTAAGCTATGAAATCCATTCTTCATGATTCAAGTCCAGGGCCAGATGGGCTGGGTTCTCATTTCTATGTAACCCACTGGGAGGATCTGAAAGAAAAACCGAGGTTAGCTTACCAGGAAGCATTAGAATCTGAAAAAATCATAAAAGAAATGAACCACACTTTCATATGTTTAATACCAAAAAAAAGAAAAACCATCTCAGATACAGGATTATAGACATATTTCGTGCTGCAATGTCTCTTATAAAATTTTGACTAAAATCATTTGCAATAGAATTAAACCAATTTTAAATGAATGCATATGTGAATGTCAAAGTGCATTTATTAAAGGGAGGAGCATATCTGAGAACTCTCTGCTAGCTCATGAGTTGGTTAGGTATTTTAAAAAGAAGGGAGCTGGAAAAATTTGTTTAAAGGTGGATCTTCAAAAAATAAATAAGAAGCTTCATCATTCACATGCTTAGAAGTATGGGTTTCCTTGAATTTTTTTTGAATCTTATTAAAGAATGCATATGCTCTATCACCTACTCTGTCTTAATCAATAGAGTTCTAAAAGGTTTTATCAAAAGCAATAAGGGGCTGAGGCAAGGAGACCCCCTCTCCCCGTATCTATTTGCAGTGGCTATAGAATTTTTTCCCTACAAATGGAAATATATACTCATGGTAACATTATACAGCCAGTTTATAAAATCCATCCTCCAATAACACATCTTCTATATGCTGATGATCTTATTATTTGCTACAAAGCTTCAAATGCTACAATTAGGGGAATGAAAGAAATATTTCAAAAACTTGAGAGCCTAGCAGGTTTGAAAGTAAATGAACAAAAGACAAAGTGTTATTTCAATGAGTACTGCATAAACAAAGAACAATTTTATTCCCTCCTTAGTTATGAAGAGAGTTATCTGCATGTCAAATACCTTGGTGTGCCACTATTTACAAATGTGATTACTGATAGAGAGTGTGGAGTCCTAGTAACAAAAATAAGAAATAAACTACAAAGTTGGAGCTCAAATTTGCTATCCTTTGCTGGTAGGATAGAACTGGTTCACACTGTTATAACATCTATGGTTAGATTTTGGTTACAGACATTTCAAATTCCTAGTGCCTCCATTGACAAAATTGAAAGTGTTTGTGCAAACTTCATTTGGAGACGGGGGATCCATAAAATATCATATCAAACATTATGCAAACCTAAAAAGAAAGGAGGAGTAGGTCTCAAAAATCTCAGGGACTTAAAAAAATCATATGCAACAAAACTGGCATGGAAAATTTTAAATGGGAAAGGTCTTTGGGCTACTTGGATGAGAAGTAGATATCTATAAGAAAATTTCTGGACTCAAAGAGAGGACCCAAATGCATCAGTCACATGGAAAAAAATCCTCAGAGCTAGAAGTGACCTTAAAAACTTAGTAAACAGAAGAATTGCAAACGGTGAATGCACGATCTTCTGGTTCGACCCTGGCTGAACAATGAGTGTGTTATAAACAAGCTAGGATGGGACAGTTTTAATGCATATGGAGGAAGAGATTTTATTGTAGGAAAAATTATGCAAGGTAAATCATGGTGTCTTCCTCCTGACTCTCCAGCAAACCAAATCAAACAGGAAATAATGAGTATTCCATTAAGTGATAACTCATCAGACACTTGGATATGGCAACCAAATAATAAAGATTTCAGCTTAAAAACTGCTTGGAAACAACTGAGGGAAAGAAATATCGAAATTGAATGGGCGCAAATTGTATGGAATAGAGCTAGTACCCCCAAAATGTCACGAACAACTTACAAGGCTCTGTTAAATAGACTTCCTACCATGGACATACTCAAAAAGTGAGGGATTATACAAGACTCGGCCTGTGTATTCTGTAAAGAGTAGGAAGAAAATCATAAACACATTTTTTTTTCAATGTACATTCACTAGACAAATCTGGGACAACCAAAAATCAGTTATGAACTGCAATTTACAAGACTATTACCTAAGTGACATTGCGATTTACCAAACACGAAGCTGGAAATCCAAAAGCCTGATGGGGAAAATTGCTTCCATTTTAATGACTACTTTTGTATGGCATGTATGGTGAGAAAGAAATAGACGTATTTTCTAAAACAAAAACAAAAATGGACATTCAATTAGCGAAATGATAAGACGAGATGTTCGAATTATTATGAAAAGAGCAGGGAAACTCACAGATCTATCAGCTGCTGAACTAGATGCATTGAAGAAGATGGGACTAAAAGCACATAATAATGAAATCAGCTGGTGCAACCATGGTATCCTTCCTGAAGAGTTTAAAGGAAGACGAAGCAGCTCTTTTATTATTTAATTTTCTGGAATGAATGTAAACCTTTCGAACTAATATTAGTTGTTTGGGTCGGGCCAACCTTACTTTTGGGCTTAACAATAAAGCTTTTACCCATTTTCAAATAAAAATTAAGTTGATTAATTCTGAAAATGATTATGAGCTGAGTAAATGATCTATTATTAGTTATAAAGTTAGTCATTAATATAAATCAAGTGTTTAATTAATTTTAATTATAAATTATTTAAGGTTTTAATTTATAATAAATTATTTATAAATGTTTTAATTTATTATTAAATTTTAAATTAAAGATTAATTTATTAAGATTCATTGTATCTAATTATTAATGGAGGTTTAATAAATTATTAAATAATTAATAAAGGATTAATTAGGGTTTAATTAATAGTTAATAGTTGTTTAATTATCTAATTAATTTTTTTTAAGATTCAATTAAGATTTATTATGATTTAAATAAGAGTTTAACTTATAACTAATTATTTCAAAAAAAATATTAAATGTTTTAAGACCTTTGTTTTTCAAGAATCAAATTGTTTTAAAGGAACTTCTTTTTCAAAGATGGATTTGAATCCAAGGGATTGAAGTGTCGATGCCATTAAGAAACCATATAACTGTGAATGGGTTATAATAATTTGATTGTTTGGACATATATTAGCAGAATAAATCTCCGTTCTGCTATAAATTGATTGAATTGTTTTGACATCTATTTAGTAGAATAAATCACCATCCTGCTATTATGTTATTTGGACATGTATATGCTAGTTAGCTTATAGTGATATGTTACTCCCTGATTTGGAATTCAAATTGAAGTAAAATGGTAGCTTAAATTACTAACATTGGGATTGCTAAGCTCTTTTTGAAATTATAAAGTATGGTGTTGAACTAATTTCAATTCTTTAATCAGTATGGGGTTTAAAGTTTATAAATGATTTTTTCAAGTTATATTATTATTTCATAAAGATATATATATATATATATAATAACTTGTTTATAAAAATGGGTTTTACTTAGATTTTTTTATATTTAAAGTGATTTAAAAGGATAAGTTGCAAAGAATATTTTGTAGATGATATTTCTTAAAAAAGAAGTATTAAAGGATTTTTAGATAGGAAATGTTTTATAAATGATTTAGAGGTTTGCAAAGATGTTTTCTAAATTGACTTGTAGACTTATAGAAGTGTTTTATAAATTGAATTTGGAAATTTATAAAGGTATTTAAATGTAAAGTGCGCTTTTAAAAGGGAACTTTTTATAAAGGATGAGTGGATAGGTTTATAGTAAGTAATGTTTTCAAAAAGGAATTCAAAAGGAGGAATTTTCTAAATGTTTTGATAATATACTTAAACCCCTATTATAAGTATAAATGTGTTCCAGGTATAAAAGATATGTAAGGGGTTCGAAAATAGTGTTTTGACAAGATCTTTTGATCTAATGTTTATAAAGTGATTTTTATTAATTAAACATTAATTAATAAAGGCTTAGTGGATCTCATATGAAATCAAACCAATGTTGAAAGATTATTTGTTTGATAGTTAAATAACCAACTATCAAACCAGGACGAAAACATAACTTTGGAAATATCTAGGAGAAACATGAGAATTAGACGATACAGTTACCATCGAAGGTTCTATATTGTACGTATAAACTCAATCGTTATTCTAGGACGAATAGTAAGGAAATCCGTCCACAAACGATAAGGAGGTGAACTCTGCTCTTATCTTTATCTGTTTATTTCCTAAAGAACTGAGGTTGAGTTTACCGAAACTATCGATAGTTATTTCGAAGAGATAGGAATTGGATATGTTATACTCAAACAACTTCGATCTAACTCAAACACTTTGAACTAAAGACATCTTGAAGAGTATAGAATCGAACATGGAGTTTGGAAGTGCAATGGCTACTTGCTACTAATCCTGAGGGTGATTCCAAAATGGATGTAGTAGAGGTAGTGCATTCGGTTTCATTCAGACCTAGAACGAATTTGTATGGATGAATACTGGCGCTGCATTGCTACCTAGAGAGTAGTGTTAAGATCCAAGATGGTTACTATACAAAAGGTAATCATATCCTCAAGACTCATCAACCGAGAATGACTAAAACAAGGGAGATGCTTCAAGGCTATGTGGTTCGCTACCATTAGGTTATGGTCATTATCCAATCTAGATCGATATTATAGATCATGTATGCTCGAAGCCCAAGTAGGTTGTTGATCCCAATCAAGGTAATGACATATTCAGTGCTGTCCAGTAAGGGATAGGGCCGGTCTTGACTCGTAGGGAGTCTATGTGAGGCTTTCGGTTTATTTTATTTAGAAATGCATCATGAAATTATTATATATGTTTACTTTGAACCTATAGACATTATTATAATATCACCCAATTTTTTATAAAAGTGTTTTGGTTATCGTAAGGTAAAAACCCATCCGTGTTTTTATGCGGCATGGTCTTACGAGATACCTTTGCTTTTAAAAGATTTTACAAGTTATAACAAATTGATTACTTGTGATTTGGGTTTCTCATGCTGGTTTTACCAGACAGACCCGGGCGTTGTTTTCCTATAATGCTCGGGTCATCCCGAGCATATTTCCCATATTTAACTGGATTCTTTGGAGCTTTCAGGTGACAAGCTGTATTCTCCAAGAAGTATTCACGTACATTATATTCTTCTGTTTTCTTTTGTTCTGTTTTTTGTCTGTATCCATCAACAATTATAAGGACAGGCTGATAATAAGTTAATGTACTCTGGTGATGTGTATAATGAAGATAGTTTCTTTTTGTAAAGACTTGTATGTTTTATATATTACTCGTCATATATTATGAGATTCAGTTCTTTCTTTTTCTTTCTTTAACCCCTAATGATCTGTTTTTCAGACACTTAAATGATCATCACACAAATACTGTGAATGTATTAAGTGTCGTCTTTAGGTGTAAAAATGACAGATCGTTACAATATGGTATCAGAACTTAGGTTGAGTGAACACCTAAGCTTTGGTGGAGTTGCCTCATTTGAGAAAGGGTAAGCGAGACCCTAGAATGAGTTTGAGTGTATATTTTGAGTGTGTATTTGTCAACACTAAGAAAATGTCTTATATTATGTTGATTTATCGGTTGAGTGGTTTATGAATTCTGGTCGAGAGTGGGGCACCGCGGCGTCGACAGGGTTTCTAAACACTTAAACTAGGAAAATCAACATAGTATTATTTTAAATGGGTAAATGATATAATTTTACCTAAAATATATTTTATATATAAAAGAATAATTTTCAAAAATAAAATATAGTTATATATAATGTGATTGTTTATAGGAGTTGATAATATTTAATTATTATCATATAGGATTTGATTAGTCATGCTCGTCCGTATTGACTATTTTCTAATATATTAATAGTTTTTCCTTTTAAGTATAGGATAGGTAGATAGAGTTATGGGCACACTGAATCGAACACCTTATGAATAAAGTTTCACAGTTTGACTTTAAGACATTCGATGATAACATTGGGTTAAAAATTGGATTTTAATAAAAGGTGTTTATTAAAAAAAATATTTCAGATAATTTGATAAAATTTGATTTTTATAAATCAGAATTATAAAATATGTTTTGGTAATAAGATGAATTTTTAGGAAATTCAAATCCCGGTGGCTTTGATAAAGTTTTCAAACGATTCTTGGAAAAGTTGTAATAATATTACCTAAAAATACTTTAAGGTATAAATATTTTGAAAAAGAATTTGAGAGTTAGATTTCTCTTTGGACGGTTGAGGGAATGAGCCTCGATCTGCTTTGTGATGATCTGAATAATCTTCTAGTGACAATCGAATATTTTCTTAAGGAGACATGGTAGTGCACATAGTAAATTATCCTCTTAGTCATTGTACGATTGAAACAAGTTCGAATCTGAATGAATCCAAAGAAAATGGAGGATAAATATTTTGTCAAAATCTATTTAGTTGGAAATATATATAGTATTGTTTCAAAGGAAGAAATATTTTTATAACTAACTAATTTGAGTGACTTGAAAGTGGCTAAAATTTGGCAGGAGATATGTTCGTATGGTAAACACTTCACTTGAGTATTACAACTTCTTGGTAAAGGGGACTTTTGATACTATTCGACAGTGCCTAGTTCATTGATATCATGTTGGTGCTACTTAGGCTATATGTATATTTTCTAAGGGTTAAAAAAATAAAGTATCCTTTCAAAAAGTTTTGAGATAAAAAAATTGGGTATTTGGCTCCTAAGTTTCAAAAACAATAAGGTATTTTGGTTAAACAGTGGATAAATCAATGAAATTAAAATTAAAATTAATAGCATGGTTTAATAAACTTGATTTTATTTTAATGCGTCTTCTAAATCTAACATCTTGGAAGTGAAGAATAATTCGATGTTATTGGGTCGGTTAATAAAAATCTTTACCTTAGAGTGTCTAAAAAAAGTAGACTCTAGGATGGAGTTTGGATACTAGCGTCCTACTCTTCTTAGCTAATTACCAGGCCGATGAGGTAAAGAGGTTGAATTAGTCGACTCTGTTTTAAGATCTAAAGTTATTTTAGATCTACATTTGAACAGTTAAAAACTGAATAGAATTAAAAATATGATGTTTTGTATATATACTCTTTAGGATGTAGGCGAGTATTATGAAAGTAATAAATTAAAATAATTTTATGAAAAGGATTTTATAAATAAATTTGTATCATTTTAAAATGTTTGAACCAAAATTGGAATTTTTAGGAAAATGTTTTCATAAATATTTTGGGGAGGATAGAAAGCAGTTGGATAGTAAGAACATGTAGATGAGTATGCAAGCGTTACGTAGATCATTTTCACTTTTTCACATAATTCTCAGTCCAAGATTCGAGTGTATGACTTAAAGTATTTCACCCCATTCCGAAGAAGGATTTATCAGTCGATCATTGACAGCGAATACTTGGTAAGTGTTCTTAATACGGAACAAAATGTTTTCTATCATAGTATGGCTATGTAAGGAGGACGAAGGTTTCTAATTGAGAAGCCAGATCGGAGTCTGCACTAGTGAATCGAGTGAATGATGCTAGTTCGAAAGTAAAGCTATGTATTCGAGTGAGTGGTCGAATTAGATATTGAATGGAAATGATCTATGTATATCTTATAGATCGGTGAGTAGTGTGTATTTCTAGTTTAGGGTTGTGGAAAAATTTCGGGGTCGAAACTCTCTTAATGGGGGAGAGTATAATGACCCGGAATTTTACCGCTTTAATTTTGGAATATTTAATTAATTTTAAATATTCAAATAATAGATTTTATAATTAAAATAAAACTCTTTTAAATAACAAATAATGAAGGTTAGATTGTTTTTCAATATTTTTTATAAAAATATATAGTTCGAAGAAAAATTGAAAATGTGATCGGAATTCTTTTTCCAAATTTTCATCTTTTCATCGGCCGAAAGTTGTCGAAAGTGTGTAACCTTTTCATTATAAATACATATATATAAGTAGTTACATTCATTTACAAATGAGATGGTATATACATATGTATTTATACTTAAGCATGTAAGGTTTAAAATAAAATTTAAAAGAATTAAAAAGTGAAGTGAAAACATGAAATGACATTAGCAAAAACATGTTTAAACACAAGTACACTTACACAATTAAAGCATGTTTGATTAGCATGTGTGAGAGGGGACAAAATTTCGACATTTGCATGCTTAAGGAGTGGACAAACTTGATGATGTGGCAAGCAAGGAGAGGAGGGTATGTACCCAGGGGTATTTAGGTAATTTGCATATTTCTTTTTATGTAAAAACAAATTCTCTTATTTTCTTCTCATTTTTCATTTCTTATTTCTCACTTTTCAAAACTTCCTCTTCTTCATTAGATTTTGAAAACATTTCCATAGCTTCCCTTTTAGTTTCCAAAGTTTTAAAATTTTAATTTTTTTCTTTAAATTCTTTTCAAACTTTGTTTCAAAACGTCTCCATTTTCTTCCACTTCCTTCTATCGTATGTTCCTCATTGTTTAACCAAGCGGAGAATTTCATTTTTTCAAACCATATAAAATTTCAACAGCTACAACTTTTATTTCTACTATATTTTTAGGTTTTGAGTGTAGTTATGTCAAAATTGCATTTCATTTAGACATGTCTTTGAACACACAATTTTTTAATCTGAAAACACCCATTCTTCTATTTACCCTATCTCCCTTAAAAGCCACTGAAATTGAGTGATTCTTTTTTCGAAAGTGTAGAGAAAAGAATTTTCTAAAACTTTTATTTTGGAAACTTTTTCAAAATCCAAGACTAACATGTCTAAAAATTGAGGAGAGATTAACATATCTTCGAGATGATTTTTGTGGTTTTACAAGATTTGAAAGTTCTAAAGTACTTCAAGTTTTCAAAGCTTATCGGTGAGTAAATTTCTTCATTTTTTTTTAAAAGAATTTACCTATATATACATAATTATTATATGGTTTTATAGATGATGATGTTATTGTTTGGATTATGGTATGATTTGGAGGTATATGTATGTGCTAGTTTGTGGTTTAGCATTAGAACTTTGAATCGATGATTAAAGCGATGTTTTGGTCATAAAGTTGTGATCTTTGTCTTGTGATTGGAAGGTGATACGGAAGTTAGTAAGTAGATTTAGTAAATGGTAGTGAGCAAGGTTAGCACTTGAAATGTGTTGTGTTCAACATAGCGATCCTTTGAGTCTCAAATTGATTTCTTACTTTATTTTTAAAAAAAGTTTTCTAAGAGTTTTCTAACCTTTTGTTTTGCTTTCAAAATTTTATATGTAGCTCATAAAGTAAAATAAAGTGTTTTTAGGATTTATCTGAGATGCCACAAGTTTTGAAATACAGATATCCATAGTGATAGTCGCTATGGATGCAGTTTTGCTTAATAATCTGATTTTTGGAAAATGTGGTCTTTAAACTTAAAACTATTTTATGAATGTTTACGTACTTAATAATGAGGTTTGGAAGAATTAATTAATAATTTGATGATTATTTTTAATTAATTAAGTATCAATGACTAATTAATATTAAACAAAGTTTATTAACTTTAATTAACTAAAGATTAGTATTAATTAATTACCTTTGAAAGTTAAGGATTATTTTAGTTAGTTATTAATTAAGTTGATTAATTTTGAAATTAATTATGAGTTGAGTAAATGATTTTTTATTAACTATAAGGTTAATCATTAACTAATTATTAATCAAGTGTTTAATTATTTTTAACTATAAATTATTTAAGGTTTTAATTGATAATAAATTATTTATAAAAGGTTTAATTTATTTTTAAATTTTTATTTAAAGATTAATTAATTAATTGAGATTAATTAATATCTAATTTTTAATGGTAGTTTAATTAATTAGCAAATAATTAATACAGGATTAATTAGGGTTTAATTGATAGTTAATAATTGTTTAATTATCTAATTAAATTATGTTAAGATTCAATTAAGATTGACTATGATTTAAATAAGAGTTTAACTTATAATTAATTATTTTAAAAAGAAGTTTTAAGTCCTTTGTTTTTTTTTCAATAATCAAATTGTTTTAAAGGAACTTCTTTTTCAAAGATGGTTTTGAATTCAAGGGATTCAAGTATTGATACCATTAAGAAACCATATAAGTGTGAATGAGTTATAATATAGATTGTTTGACTGTTTGGACACATGTTAGCAAAATAAATCCCCATTCTGCTATAAATTGATTGAATTGTTTGGACATCTATTTAGCAGAACAAATCACCATCCTGCTATTATGTTATTTGGACATGTATATGCCAGTTAGCTTATATTGATATGTTACTCCCTGATTTGGATATGAGTTGTATTTACATATGTGCTGACCTATGTAAATAACCGTCTAGTGAATTAGAATTCAAATTGAAATAAAATGGCAGCTTAAATTACTACCATTGGGATTGCTAAACTCTATTTGAAATTATAAAGTATGGTGTTGAATTAACTTCAATTCTTTAATTAATTTTGGGGTTTAAAGTTTATAAATGATTTTTTTCAAGTTATATTATTATTTTGTAAAGGTATTTATAAATAATAACTTATTTATAAAAATGGTTTTTACTAAGTAAAAAGTTTATTTAAAATGATTTAAAAGGATGAGTTGCAAAGGATATCTTGTAAAGGATTTTTCTTAAAAAAGATTTATCAAAGGTGTTTTAAATAGGAAATGTTTTGTAAATGATTTGAGGTTTGTAAAGAGGTTTTGTAAGTTGACTTGTGGCCTTATAAAAGTGTTTTATAAATTAATTTTGGAAATTGATAAAGTTTTTAAATGTGAAGTGAGCTTTAAAATGGGAACTTTTTATAAAGGATAAATGGATCGGTTTATAGTAAGTAATGTTTTCAAAAAGGAATTTAAAAGGAGGAATTTTTCAAATGTTTTGATAATATACTTATACCCCTAAGAAAAGTATAATTGTTTTCCAAGCATAAACGAGATTAAGGGGTTTGGGAATAGCGTTTTGAAAAAATCTTTTGATCTAATGTTTATAAAGTGATTTTAATAATTAAAGATTAATTACTATAGGCTTAGTAGATCTCATATGGAATCAAATCAATGTTGAATGATTGTTTATTTGATATTTAAATAACCGACCAGCAAACCTGGACGAAAATGTAATTTTGGAAATATCTAGGAGAAACACGAGAATTAAATGCACAGTTACCGCCAAAGGTGCTATGCTATACGTGTAAACTCATTCGTTCTTCTAGGACGAATGATAAGGAAATCTCTCTATAAATGGATAGGAGGTGAACTCCACTCTTATCATTGTCTATTTACTTCCAAAAGAACCGAGGTTGAGTTTACCAAAACTGACAGTTGTTTCAAAGAGACCGAGATCAGATATGCTATCCGAAAACCACTTTGGTGTAACTCAAGCGTTTCAAACTGATGACATGTTGAAGTGTATGGAATTGAAGATGGAGTTTTGAGGTGCAAGGGCTACTTGCTACTAATCCTGATGGTGATTCCAAAATGGATGTAGTAGGGGTAGTGCCTTTGGTTTCGTTCAGACCCAGAATGAACTTGTATGGATGAATGCTGGCACTGCATTGCTACCTAGAGAGCAGTGTTAGCATTCCAAGATGGTTGCTATATAAAAGGTAATCGTAGCCTCAAACCGGGAATGACTAAAATAGGGAAGATGCTTCAAGGCTATGTGGTTCGCTACCAATACGGTGTGGCCATCATCCAATCTAAATCTATATTATAGATCATGCATGCTCGGGGCCCATTAAGATTGTTGATCCCAACCAAGGTGATGACATATTCAGCGCTATCTAGAAAGGGTTAGGGTCGGTCTTGACTCACGGGAAGTCGATGTGAGGCTTTCAGTGTATTTTATCAGAGATGCACCATGACGGGCGGTACCCCAATAGCCCAGTCATTGTATGGAATCCATTCTCCAATAAGTGTCATACATTTTTAATTGTGCCCAATATGTTGGAATATGAGATGCAAGCATTTCATCTATTTTATATATTTACTTTGAGCCGATAGACAATATTATAATATCACTGGATTTTATATAAAAGTGTTTTGGTTATCGTAAGGTTCAATCCCGTTTTTGATTTTATGCGGCATTGTCTTACGAGATGCCTTTGCTTTTAAAGTTTTTACAAGTTATAACATATTAATTCCATGTGATTTGAGTTTCTTATGTTGGTTTTACTAGATTGGCCTAGACGTTGTTTTTCCTATAATGCTCGAGTCCGCCCGAGAAAATTTTCTAGATTTAGCCGGATTCTTTGGAGCTTTCAGGTGACAAGCTAGATTCTCCGAAACATATTCATGTACTTTATATTCTTCTACTTTTTTTGTTTTATTTTTGTCTCTATCTATTAACAATTGTAAGGACAGACTGTTATAACTATCCTGGTGGATAATAGGTTCATGTACTCTGATGACGTGTATAATAAAGATAATTTCTTTTTGTAAAGACTTATTCGTATTATACATTACTCATCACGTATTATGAGATTCTGTTCTTTCTTTTTCTTTCTTTCACCCTTAATGACCTGTCTTTCGGACACTTAAAAATGATCAACACAATGGCAGATCGTTACAAACAAAGAATTAATGTGCGGATGCAGGAGTAAATAATCAAGTAAAATAGATTAAAGAAGAATAAAATAGGAAAACCGGGTGGGGTCTGCGTAGAGAGTGCAATATTGTTCACTTGGAGTAACATCAATCTAAACCAGGACTTGGGTGGGGTCCACGCAGAGTGCGCTGTAGTAAAGAAGATATGCTTGAGGAAGCATTTAATTGAAGATGTAAATAAGAAACAACTACTTTAGTAGTTTAAAGTGTTTTACCCTTGATATTTGAATAGTGAGGGGAAATGCTAACCTATGTTGTGCTAGTTGGTCTCACTATATGTTGGTTTTTAGGAATAACATTATTCACACCAGATTTTGTGTCTGACCCATGTTTTTATTATTGTTTTCCCCATAAGCTCATGGGTACTCGTTTAAATAGGTTGAGTTTATGGGTTTAGGTAGGTTTGGAATAATGGCCGCAATACAAGGACTAAAGATGGAGCAAGAGGCTCTTTAGCTAATAAAGATTCGGTTTCCACTGTCTGATAGAGTGCGGGCCGCATCTTCATATGTGGACCCGACTCTTTATGATGTTATTTTCTATTATATCTGACCCCTGCATGGGCACGACTTAAATTGTAATGATCATTTGAAGGAAAATACGGTGTAATAAATCATATTAGTTTGCTCTGTTTACTTTACCTATGTTTTCATATTATAGTGAACTCACTTTAGTCATCGAAAGGCAATTCTGGTGATGACTGTAGCATCATCAGGTTTATTTTTATGTTTTGAGTTGGGGATGTTACAATATCTATTCAAGGAGGTATTTTTAAGCAACGACTTATGGATGCCTTGTTTATATTACATATCAAGTGCATATGAGCAAAGAATCACATCGTCAATCACTTCAACACTATTTTGTTCTTAGGTTGGGATCTCATAGATTTAGAACTTTGCTTAGGTTTATGATTTTATTTGTTTTGTTTGAATGATTGAGTAGAATATGATCACTTTTGTTTAAATATTTGAATGATTGCTTGCTTAAATGTCATAAAACTTAGAATAGACTTCGTTAGATTGTGAGAATGGTACTTTAGTATCGTAATTGTGATGCCCCACCTCTATACCCACGCTAGCCAAGGACACTACGGAGTAATGCCGTCAACTAGCACGGAGAATAAGGCTGTTGAGGAGCGACCATCCGTGTAATTGCTTTGTGCGAGCACCGATATGTCAGATAGTTTAAGATGCATTTCATTTCAAGAGGAAATCTGACATGCCGATACAAACTCAAAGCTACTACATAGTGGCTATATATAATCTTAAAAAATAAATATAGAAATAAACATAACATAAATCAGTCACAGATAATTCATAACACTAAGGCGGAAACAAATATGAATATAACACATGAAAGTGTAAATCAGAGTAGTGGTCAAATAAGATCCACAATATCACAAAAGAATAGATACAAGTGCTAGACAAAAGAATATGTATACATCAAGGAGTCTATATCTCAAATGTATACAACAAAAACTACTAGACTAAAGTAGTGAAGCAAAAGTCAGAAGATGGTTCCAGATAGGAAGTCACCAGGAAGCACCTGCAATATCTCAGTCTAACCCGAGTATTATTTAAGAAGAAAATAATAAACGGATCAGTCTAGCTATAATTATCAGATAAAATGAGATATAAGAAGAGATGTAATAAAAACGTATGATAACCAAAAATGTCATACTGCGATAAGTATACATAGAAAATCAACTAAATCATACAAATATCTCAAGAATCTCATAGCATCAAAAAGAATATCATATTCTTTATTTAATTCACCAAGCCACAATAAATGACATACATATCAATGCCAATCGTAAAAGTTGGTGAAACATAAATTCCAGAAATCATCAATTAAAAATCTAGAAATCACAAGGAAAAGAGGATAGCCAATCCCATAAACTGGACACCGACGCACCTAGAAAGACACGCCCCATGCACAGTCGAACATCGACGCACCTAGAAAGATATGCCCCATGCATAAATAAACATCGATGCACCTAGAAAGATACACCCCATGTAAAGAAGAACATCGACGCACCTAGAAAGGTACGCCCCATGCTCTAGCATCGACGCACCTAGAAAGATACGCCCCATGCATAAATAAACATCGATGCACCTAGAAAGATACACCCCATGTAATGACGAACATCGACGCACCTAGAAAGGTACGCCCCATGCTCTAGCATCGATGAACCTAGAAAGATACGCCACATGCATAAATAAACATCGATGCACCTAGAAAGATATACCCCATATAATGTCTAACATCGTTGCACCTAGAAAGATACACCCCATGCAAAGTCGAACATCGACGCACCTAGAAAGATACGCCCCATGCATAGACGAACATCGACGCACCTAGAAAGATATGCCCCATGTCCCGACTTATTGAGCTGATTGCTCCACGAAGTAAACAAACACCGATGCACCTAGATAGGTACGACCCATGCGTAAACAAACATCGACGCACCTAAATAAGTATGACCCATGCGAGAAATGAGACGAAGCTCAATAAAATAAAGTACAATCCTCCACGTAGACAAAGAGACATCGCACATTGCTAGTCTAACCATAAAATGATCATCATCGATCATCAAGAAAGTGTCAACTACACTAAGCTAGTAAATATATGAGTTTAGCTTCATGTCCCATAACCACTAGCTTAACTTAAATATTTACAAACAAATTGTAAATCTTGACTAGAAAATTGTCACAAGAGATTCAATCGAACAAGTCCAAGAATTAACAGACGAGTAAACACAAGCGTTTCATACCACTTGTCTTACTAAGTCGTTTAATTAGATTTCTCATACGAGTGAGGTAAAGGTTTGTATATACTAGTAGATTGGAAAACGGTTTAAGAAACGAGCTTTGTAATAAAATAGTGTTGAAATCATTTTGATGAAGGAGTTTTGATATTTACTACTAGTATTAACCTTTATATTTTTAAAGTGACAAACCATAAAAATGATTGTAGAAAAAATCAATCATTAAAATCCACATACGAAGACGTGAATCAAATCCAAATAAACCGATAAAGAATCCATCGAAATGGATACTCAAAAATCCCTAAAAAGGAGTCATCAAAGTCGTAATAAATGATAACAACAAATAGGATCATCACGAATCGACTCAAATTGGAAATTCAATCCCAAAAGGCAAAGTGGGCTGAAACAGCAAATTCAATTGACTGAACAGAGATTTCAGTTGACTGAATCATGCCTGGAAACTTTCTGTTTCCAGGTTCAGTCGACTGAACAGATATTTCAGTCGACTGAATCATGCCTGGAAACTTTCTGTTTCCAGATTTAGTCGACTGAACAAAGATTTCAGTCGACTGAATCATACCTGGAAACTTTCGTGTTCCACGTTCAGTCGACTGACTCAGATATTTCAGTCGACTGAACTGGAATTTCCAGTATTTTCAGCCTAAAAATGAAGAGGCAATCTCTTCGCAAATGCAACCGGACGAGCAATCGGCGCTAGGGTTTTATGCCAAACGACGACCCGACCCTATAAGCTCTTCGATGCATCACCAAAAGCATAAAGCTATCATTTTTAAAGATTTAACTTCAAAACACTAAAAATTGGAATATTCACAAAACCAATCCAAATCAAGAGCAAATGCACATGAATAAGTGTTAGGAATTCATACCTAACAACGAAAGATAATTATAGTCATAGATGTGAGATAAAAATCTCACCTTTAAACCCAAAACAAATGAAGAAGAAGCTATAGAGCAATGGCAAGGACAATAACTCTTTAATTCCAACCCAACAAGCTTGAATCTAAGCTAAAAAGAGAAATGTTTCCTAAATTAGGATTAGGAATTTCTGAAATTGATAAGAGAATGAGTTAGAGAAGAAGAAGAGAAGGCTAACCAAAGCTTCTCCTTTGAATTTGGAGCTAGAACTTGGATTTGCAAAGAAGATTAGGGCTTGGAGTTTTAATTTCCCATTCCACTCTCCATTGTTGCTAAAGCTTGAGTATTAGGAAATAGAAATGAAGTAATGAAGAGGAGAGGGTTGGGGCTAAGTTAATAAGTGGGGTTAATGGGCTGAAACCCAAAGCTCGAATAATTCCGGAACAACGACGTAGCTCAAAAACAGTACGCCAAATGAACCGAAGCTCAAATAATTCGGAACACCGACGCAGTACAAACGGTACGTCAAATGAACCGAAAAGCCGGGACATCGATGTAGTACAATAACGGTACATCCGATGAACCGAACACCATAAAAGAACATCAGACGCAAGTCCATAAAAGAAATGAGACAAAGCTCAACAAATCGAGATACATTGAAACGTCCGATGAACTTGGTAAAGAGATCATTCCACTCGGACAAAATCAAAGAAACAACCACTTGTTGTTTAAGGCTAAGGGCATCAGCAAAACGATTTTCCTTTCCAAAGTATAGAGAATATCAAGATCATAAGATGCAAGGAACTCGAGCCAACGTTGTTGACGCAAATTAAGTTCCTTTTGAGAAAATAAACATTTCAAAGATATGATCGGAGTGGAGAGCGAATTTCTTCCCCAAAAATAAATGATGATGCCAAATTCTAAAAGCGAAAACATAATGATTTAGTGGCATACCTAGTCTCGATAGGCTTTAATGATTTAGAAACATAAATGATAGCACATTCTCTTTTGCAAGAGAACGACATTCAAACCAATACGATAAGCATCGGTACAAAATATAAAGTCTTGGTTCCCTTCGGGAATCACAAGAATAAGAGTATCGAAAAAGAGTTCTTTTAAGTAATCTTCTTTCCCAAAAAGCTAAAACTTTCAAAATTACAATTATCTCAATGTAAAAATCTCTCTAGAAAAATTTACATTTTACAAGTCAATATATCATGTCTGATTGTCTCATCAAAGCGTTTAGTTCCTATCGATAACGTTGATCAAGCGCATCGACCAGAATTCTTAAAGCACTCAACGGGTAATACAATCACAAAATCATCTTCTATATGATGAAAATATCTCCTAAAAGTTTTGAGAATAGTCTTTGCTCGTTTTATAAATGTTCTACAAACGTACAAACTTGTTTCGTCTAGTTTTAAAAGAAAATCAATAGATCATTCAAAACTATGTGCGTTGCACAACGGTAATTCGCGATTTTACTCTAAAAATATTCAAATGATTATACGGAATGGAATTTAGCTTGGAATTCTTCGAGATAAGAATTTTTTGGACTATTATATCCATAGTTTTAGAATGAAGAAAGAAAATCAACATTTTATCTTGTAGTTTTCAAATTTTCTTTTTAGAAAAGCGCACTTTTACAATAAAGCGACCAAAATATAAAATTCTTTGAAATGAATATTTTTAAATGTTTAAAAACATGAAATTTTATAAATTCAATAAAATAGTTTAAAATAGATTTTAATTGAAAAATATGGATTTTCAAATTTTAGAAAAGTTTTTAAAATCGAATCGGCTTTTTAAGCACTTTCTGTAGCACTTTTCTGATGTTGTTCCAATAACTTTAGAAATGAAGTTTTAAACTTAAAAGATACTTTTTCAAATCTTTTATAAATGTTTTCAGATAAATAATTAAGTGTTTTAAAGATGATTTTAGGATCTTATAATTTATTAAAAGGTTTAAATAAATGATTTAAAGAAAAGCTTTGAAACCAAGTTATTTAATCTTGGCTCTAAAAGCCGACAAGTACACTGGAGTTTTCTATTCATGAGATCCGCATGAGATACACTAAGGAGATGTTTAGGAGCAACCCGGGCCCTAGCTCACTTGAAATTTTTTGGGCAAGGGATAGATAAGTTCGAAATGTTGGAAACGAGTTAAGTATAAAAGTTTAATTTTTCCAAATTTAAATACTCATAAGTTACTTTCTAAAGAAATGATTTGATAAATTTCAAAAGAAAGGTTTAAATGATTTCATATTTACTAAAAGAATTTTTTTTAATATATATCACTCAAAGATATTTTGATAAAGAAATGAATAGATCAAACAACAACCATCTACTTATAAAACATCGTTTTTATCGATGATTAGATTTCGAAGAGACCGGGATCATATCTGTTCGAGCACTTACCCCCGTGTTGGGGTATGTTCCATCATTTGGAGAGTGTAGCATGATGGGGGTTCTCGCTTTATGTTTGATGGGGAGCAATGGACTCTTACCCCTACATGTCCTCAGTGATAAAGGGTTGGTTTTTAGTCGCGAGGCAAGCCATAAAATTAGATTCGACGTACCAGTGTATGGCACTGTGGTGCTGGAATGATTGAAAAGCCTATCGGTTGTTGCTGTCAATGGTTGAAAAGTCTAAACCTTTATATTTGGTACCAAAGCTTAGGTTGGATGCCTATGTAAAATTTGTTTAGGTTAGTAAAATTAATCTAGGAATATTAAAATGAAAACTAACTTAATTTGATAAATAAATATGGATAGTACATGGCACCGTATCTCCGACCGGGGTCATGGGTGGTGTTTATTTTTAGGTGTACTTAATTGTTTGTTTTCGTTATATTTTTCTATCTTTGTAATTCGGAGACGAAATTCTTTTAAGAGGAGAATTATGTAACTACCCGTAATTTTGCCACTTTTAAAATGGAATATTTAATTTATTTTAATTATTCAGATATAGAATTTTCAAACTTAAATAATCAATTTTTATGTCATTAATAAAAAATGATAAACTTATTTTTAGAAGTTTGGATTTTCGTTGAAAAGTGACAAAAGGCGATTTTTGATAAAATTTGATATACGTTAAATTTTTGTTTTTAATGATAAATAATTATTTTTTTAAATTGTTATATAGTGATAGTAATTAGTTGATAAAAGTTTTATAACTATATACTTGTTTTATAAAGATTGACAAATTTCGTCGCACTTTGTCAAATCGACATCGTATTTTTACAATTGATTTTAGTATTATTAAATATCATTTTATAAGTCAAATACACTTGTTTTAATTTATGAAGGAAGATAATGAGTCAATTTTCAAGTTTTGTTTACATAAATAAATAGTTTGATTAAAAAAAGAAAGTATGATCGACGATTGTTTTTCGGATTTTCAACCTTTCATCAAACGGAAGTTTTTTTAAATCGTTGCAACGTTGTCTGATACACATATGTACACGTGCACACACACATTTAAAAATACCCCAATTAATCACATGAAAACAAAGAAAATATCTGAGATATTTTCATAATATAATTAAATAAGAATACTTAAGTGTTAAGTAATAAAAAAGCAAACTTACAATAACCTTTCGCCTCCTTATACATACTTTCCAGCTCATTAAATGCTAGTACTTAAGGATCTAATCTTGTATTGGAATGGAGGAATAAATATGTAGATTGAAATTAATTTTGCGTTGAGGGTAGTAAGGTCTTTTTGCTATAAACTTCGTGTATGAATACATCACCGTTTCTCCACTTTCTTCACATCTCATTCTTCACTTCTACCTCACTTTTTTCATCTTATTCTTCTTCTTCTCCAAAGTATCTTTAATAGTTTCTATGCCATAGAAAAAACTAGAAAGATATAACGTTGAAATTAATATATACAAAATATACAAAACGAAATCGATATCCATTCGCCTCAAAACCAAACTTATTATTTTTCATATTTTACCTCTTATTCTTACGACCATAACTACATTAAAACTAATCCAAATGGGAAAATTCTTTTTTTCAAACTCAAGAGAATTGAGTTAGCTACAATTGTCATTTACATCATTTCTTTAAAACCTAAGAGTTACTATGTCAACTTTCAATTCCTTCATAGTCGTTTTCAGCCCAAATTTTATGGTCGCGAATACCACGATTTCTTATGATCATAACTTTCTCAAAAATGATCCAAATATAGAAATTAATTTTTTAGATCATATGAAATTCCAATATCTACAACTTTCCAACTGACCACTTCTTCCCATTCTAAGCTTAGCTATTCTCAAAACTCCATTCTCTTTAGAGTATTTTTGAGCTCAGATTTTATGGCCGAGAACACCTTTATTTATTATGATCATAACTTCCACAAAAGTGATCCAAGTCGACAAATTCTATATTCCAGATCATATGAAATTCCAGTAGCTACAACTTCTATGTTGAGCACTTCTTTTAATTTTGAGCTTAGCTATGTCAAAATTTCAATTCTTTACAGTGCATTTTTGGGCTTCATTTTTTATGAATCCAAGAATATCTCTTCTTCATTCAATCCTATCTCCCTCAAGACAAATTGAAAGCGAAGGATTCTTGTTTTTAAATTCAAGTGAAAAGAATTTACAACAACTTTTCACCTAATGACTTTTTAAAATTTTGAGAGTAAGATGGTCGTAAAATTACCAGAGAAAAGATGAACTATTTTTCGAATCTAGTTTTGAGAATTCAAGGTCAAAGCTCCACCACCTCATCTCTATACATTTTTCCAACCTCCACCTCAAGAATTGGCCAAGCACTTGGGAAGAAGGAGGAATTCAAAGTTACTTTTGTTTGGTTTCGAAGCATGGTAGGAAGTATGGGTTAGATCTTAAGCTCTTTGCCTTAAAGTTTGACTGAGTGGAATTCAAAGTAAGTTAATTCTTCCTTTTATGTTCATTAAAACTATTTCTAAGTTGAAGGAACTTTAAGTATAAGTGTTGTTTGAAAACCCCTGTTGAATGTTATTTACTTTGATTGCTAAAACAGTGGTTTAATTTCTTTTTTTGACTATGTTTGAATGGTTAATTAAGTATTTTGAAATTCAGAAGTTAAATACTTTATATAGTATGCAGAAACAACTAGTACACGTGTTTCGTCTATGAGATTCAAGAAGACTTAGGCAAAGGGATGGAACATGTCAAAGGGAAAGCCCGAATGCTCCAATAAATTTCAAACTGTTTTAACCGGAGATAAAAAAAGTGTTATAAATATTTGATAGAATGAAGTGTTGATTATCATTTATTGTTGTGTTTTTATTTCATTGATTAATTGTTTGAATTAAGCTCGACCAGTTAATGAGCAGTTTACCTTTTCATACGCATGGGTTGGGTAGACAATAAATTGAGAATGATTTAATATGAACACCTTGTGATTACAATTTCACAGTTTGACTATAAGGTGTTTGATAAAAATATTGGTTAAGAAAGAATTACAATAAAAGATGTTTATTATGATTTTGGAAATAAAAGATATTTTATCTTTTGAATTGAAATAATTTCTTATGGAAAGTAATAGAAATATTTTAAGAATAAATATTTTAAAGGGCTTATAAAATGGTTTATAAAAGTTGTTTTATAAACGAAGGGAATTTCAAGTACTAAAAACCTAGTGTTTGAAAATGATTTCAAAAGTTTTTGAGAAATGAGAATACTATGATTGAAAGTATTTATGAATATTAGTGAAAATAATTTATCGCTTCGGGGTATAATATGATTTTTTATGTTACTGATGATTTGGGTAACTCATAACTAAAAAGTGGACATATGTATTTGGCATAGTCTGCTTTTGGAATAAAGAGATATATTTATTTATCAATGTATGAAGGCTAGGATCTAGTTGCCTTATTTATGGGACAAACCTCCCAATCTGGTTGCATATACTTTGATATGCTTTTATAGTAGTACTTTGGATTTTCAAATACATATTTCAAAAGTGATTTTTTTTAAAATTCCAAAGAAAGTACAATTTGATGTAAAAGATGTATGTGTATATTTTAAAGTTTTTAACATAAAAATCGAGAGTTTGGTCCAGACAGATTATTTTCAGAAAAAAATATATTTTGAAAATAATAAAGTTAATTAGATTTTAAAAATCTAAATTTTAAGATAAGCCTAAGTGGGTGGTTTTGGGAATTGCATATTGTTTGATGTATCGTAGGCTCCATGAGTCCTATTTGCAGTAGGAGAACTACGATGGTTTGATCCTGTATTCAATTAGGCACCAAATTAGATAGGAGTACGTAGGTGGTCACAAGTGGTAGTTATGCATCTCCAATAGTAAAATAACATTTTTCTATTTATTGTTTATTATATATCATGTATTGATGTATTTTTCCTTCTTACTATTTTATTCTGCATTTGACATGATTATTGAGTTTGTAGGAATGGCTATTGATGTCTCTCTCATCAAAGTTGAGCAGCGGTAGATTTATTTGTATTTGTATTTGGTATGTATTAAAGCACATCTAGTAGATTAAATTGATACTCTGATAACTTGTACAATTGAAATTGTATTTTATACATTTAATAGTGTTGAATATTTATCAAATATTGTGTATTATGTTGGTAGTTTTCATTCATAGTTTTAGAACGGATGGGTTTTTAGGCAATCTTAACAGGTCCGAAAACCTGAGTCATCACAATGAATTCTGTTTGCTTAATCTTAATGTGTTTTTTGTGGCTCGATTTTAAAGTTTGCTCGTTTATGATATGTTGAAGTTGATAGTTATTACATGCATATAGAAATTAATATGCTCACACTAGAAAACTTGCATATATTGTGATATGGCATGTCATCTCATTCATATAGGAAGGCGTTGTATTCTATGTATTACCATGCCATGATCATCATATGTGCCTGCATATTTTGTTATATTCTATGTATTACTATGTTTGTATCATCCAAGTAAATATTGTGAATGATAAGCGATTAATGATGTATGTCATGTTTGGTTCAATGTATGGATGGATAATTCATATTTCGTGTATATTTGTATGTGTTAACTCATATATAATAGTGAAGCAAGAAAGCGTATAAGTTCTTTGTCCGTTGTGAATTTAATGAAAGAAATTCTTTTAAGGGAGGAGAATGTAATACCCCATAAAATTTAATAATATAAATATTTGAGTTAAAGTTGATAAATTAATTGGTTAAAATAGATGTAGGGAAGAATGTTATTTTTCTAACTTTGAAATTTGATGATGAATCTACGTCATTGCGATCGGATCGTTTTTCTATTTTACGCAATATATTAACTTATGGTGTTTGAAGGAGATACAAGTGAGATATGGATGAATTCATGATTACCTAATTTGGGGAAAAACATTTGAATTCAAATGGTCATCTCCCTCCTTTCCTCTATAAATACCAATCGAGAAAACACTACAACAAAAACAGCCTGCGATAGTGTAGAAAAAATATATTATAATAGCCTACAATAGTGGTTTATTAAAGCTCTTTATCGACATGTTATAATATATGCTAAACTGTTTATAGCACAATAAAGCGCTATAATTTTTTTACTTTAAATAATGCTTTTTTGCAAGCTTTCTAACATTTTTTAAGTTTATGGTTCATTTTTTGCATTTTTTAAATCTACTACATCCCTATAAATCACAATAGTCCTTACATATCAAAATGTTGTATAAAGAATATTTCTAAAACATAAAATCATCATTTAAATAATAAAAAATCATAGAAAATATTAAACATAAAGATACAACACATTGTATTAAACATAACCATAAAGCCATACATATAACATCCCACGGTTTTAACTATATAATATTCTATCGTGTATGTTAACACAAACCACAAAATAGTAGCTAATGTTATACCAAAAACAAGTAGCTAGTTGTTTGCATTAAAAATAAAAAATACCTCAAATCTTTCGTTCTCTCACTTGCAAATGAAACATATATCTCCATTACAAATGAATAAAGATATGAATATGAATTAAATTGAAAAAAAAGCATCTACCTTAGAAAAAAATTTTTGATAAGGATTTCTTATCGAAAATAATTTGTCTATATTTTTGAATTTTTTTGCTAGAGACTTCTCTACATGGCTAGCACTGGGAAAAATATCAAAAACAAGAAATATATATACATAACGGAAACATAATCGAAATCACAATATATCAATCACAAACACCCGCACGGGTAAAATATCCAAATATTTACTTATGTATATCTTATAAAGTGTGTAATCATATAGCATGCACCCGTATTAAGCATTAAACTTACCTTTTAGTAATGTTAGCGAGTTCGCTAATATTTTCAAAGATATATAAGCATGGAAAAAACCAAAAGCGAGTCAAGAGCCATCCAATGCCTGCACTTAACTTAAACAAAGCTTATAACCACATATATTTATGAATTTATACATCTAAACCCATAAAAGTAAGTCTACGACTTTTAAACTAAAGAGGTAAAAATCAAAAATTCTAAACAAGAACTAGTTTCCTAATAAAAGCAATGAACTAGAATGGTAATGTGCATTATCATCTACTAGGACAAGACTTAAGGCATTATTATTTCAATTTTCAATTAGTAACTTAGTTTGTTTGTTGCTGTTCTCGTTGTCGACCTCATTGTTAGTATTATCATTGTAAACTTATAATTAATTTTATAAACTCAATTAATTATTATTATTATACACTTAATTAATTTTTGTTATTATTATATAAACTTAGTTATTTTTTATAAAACTTAGTTATTTTTATAAAAGCCATTGTTCTTCGTCTATAAACCTAGTTATTTTTTATAAAATTTAGAAATATATCAAATGAATTAGATGTAAAGATGTTGAATACCTTATAGTTATTATTGTTGTTATCGTTATAAAGTTGGTTAATTTTCGAAAACATAGTTAATTTATTATTAGTATAAACTTCGTTAATTTTATAAAAAAATTAATTCTTATAAAACTTAATTCATGAAGTTATTTTTTATAAATTAGTTAATTTATTATCTTATTTTTAATTATTATACAAATTTGGGTAATTTTTATAAAACTTAGTTAAATTGCTAATACTTTATCATTTATTATTGTCGTCGTAGTTGTTATTCTAAACTTAGTTAATTGTTATGAAACTTAGTTAATTTTTATAAACTTGGTTTGTTTATTGTTATTATTACTATTACGACTATGATTATTATTGTTGTTATTATAAACTAAATTAATTTGTTATTATTATTCTATATAAACTTATTTATTTTTATAAAACTTATTCAATTTGGTTAATATTTTATAATTTATTATTTATTATTATAAACTTAGTCAATTTACTGGTATTGTTATTATTATAAATTTAGTTAATTTTTATAAAATTTAATTAACGAAGTTAATTTTTATGAACTTGGTTAATTTAGTTTTAGTTATTAGTATTATTTTTATTATATAAATTTTATAAAATTTTGCTAACTTGGTTATTAATTCATAATTTATTATTATTATTATAAACTTAGCTAATTATTATGAAACTTAGTTAATTTTATAAACTTAGTTTGTATATTGTTATTAATGCTATTATGATTTCTTTTGTTATTGTTATTAGTAGTGTTATTATTATAAATTTAGTTAAATTTCATAAACATTAGTTAAATTATTATTATTGTTACCAACTTAGTTAAATTTTATAAACTTATTTAATTTTTATAAACCTTAATTAATGAAGTTAATTTTTATGATTTTAGTTATTTTATTATTATTATTAGTATTATTGTTATCTCAATTAATTTTTATAAAACTTATGGTTTGTTTATTATTATTATATATGAACTTGGTTAACTTAGTTAATATTTTATAATTTATTATTATTGTTATTATTATAGTTATGATTTTTTATAACTTTGTTAACTTAGTTGATTCTCAAACATACTGTTTATTTGGATTAGAGTGAATTAGTTTCATAGTTTCAACAGGTAGATTGTTCAATGAGACTATGTATAGATAAGGTGTTTTAGCAAAAGCCTTATTCAGTCCAAGTAAATGATGCACACAACCAATAAACGAAAAAAAATAACAAAAACCACATGCTCCATTTACCACGAAAAATCCAAAAATTACCTCAATCAGATGCGTATAAGTATACTGTAAAAGGTGCACAATAGACACCGAGTTTTATGGGTTATTTATGCGAACTACAGGGGATAATTTATGCAATCATAATATACGTGCATAAGAAAACAACATTATTCAGATATTACTATACTGTGAACAACATAGCATCTATTAACATGAATTTAAATAACATACCATGTTCCTTAATCCAAAACTATTGACAACATAATTTCCCAAAAGTGTTAGTAATTAACTTGGAAATGTATGTAAATGAAGCGCAATAGAAGTAAGCTAAGCCACCAATTTCACCTGTGTTTTTTCTAAAGGATCGATGAGTTTTGGAATGTATTTAAGAGCTTCAAACGCTACAACAATAGCTATTTGTTTTTATAATAGAAGCAAGCCCAGACAAATGCTTTCATCCAGTAACAGCTTTATCATTTACCTACATATGTAAAAACCATTAGAATTTCATCCAAGAATAGAAAATTCTGAAGTGTTTTTATTTTTATAGAATAAAGATTGACATCTTGAATTCTACTCGCGCTTTCATTGTAGCTTTATGATTGCCTAGGACAATGCAAGTCCTAATTGTATCACTGATCCTCGAACCAACAAATATAACATGTTTTGTTGTTTTTTCAAGTTCTTGTTGTATTCTGCACAAAAGGTAAAACTATCCTTCAATACCTTCCAATGCAAGGGGAAAAGAACAAAATGGATGATAGCTGAGAAAACAAGGATTCATTATAGCACTTTTAACGATAGAATGAGTGCTTATATTCGATTTTGCTAATGTAGGGCATTGCAAGAAGGAAAGAAGTCCAACTTTGTCACTGAATCTGTAAATTGCAACTTGAATCCAGGTAATTTTTCGTAGTGAATTTTGTTTTAATTTGAGCGGAAGCCAATAATTTGTTCAGGATCTAGTATTGCCTATTTAAATACCAATGACACTTAAAAAATTAAAATGTAGTCTCACATAAATAATAACAGAAATAAGAGACATAGAAGATTTAACTTGGTTCGGATATGAATATCCTACATCCATGGAGACCCAAGAACTTCTTTTATTTCACTAAAGAAAAGAGTACAAAAGAGAGGGAAGAATAATGGTGGATACTCTCACACACTTGCTTGCATATGAAGATGAAATTCCTTCATTTATATTGACTTGATAATGAAGGGTTGCTTGGAGATTAAGAGAATCAATTTCCTGATTACCCAAATATCTTTTCAAATTGCATGATTTGATTTTAGTACAAATAGATGGCGTAATCTTGGTTTCCATATCTTTCCTTTGATTGATTTATTCTCCATGCCTAATCATTTATTTCTTCATATAGAAAATATATTGACTTATTAATTGATTGACTAATTAATTAGTTTCCTTTAAAATATCCTTCCATATAACAGCCAAATTAATTGATTTGAATGAATCAATTAATCAATTTCTTTCCTCTTTAACAAATATTTGAATCATCCAAATTTAACATTCCACCTTGATTCAAATATAACAATCTCTCTTCATCACTTTATCATCAAGCAATCAACATAGAGGTAGTTGGGTCTAGCGCCCCATGGCGCTCAAGTAACAGGTATCAAACTGATCAAGTTTGAGCAACGCCCAAACTTGTCCTTTGGAAGTGACTTAGCCATCATATCTGAAGGATTATCCAAAGTACTCACCTTCAACAATTTGATCTTGCTTCGGTCTTCCTTAAGCATAAGAAAGAAACCTCTAACATCAGTGTGCTTCGTCCGTGGACTATAAGCTTGATTTTCTACAAGATGAATCGCACCCTAATTATCTGAAAATAGCTCTATTGTTCGCTGCATCGTTGAAAGATCATCCAACAACCGAAGTAAGTATAATCCTTCCTTTGTTGCTTCCATAATCGATATCAACTCTGCTTCGGTAGTCGATAAAGCTACGATAGATTGTAACTTTGACCTCTATGAAATCGAGCCTATGCAAGTGTAAAAACATATCACGACACTGACTTCCTAGCATCTCTATCCCCGGCATAATCAGAATCACAGTATCCTCTAAGAAAGATGTC
This sequence comes from Allium cepa, assembly GCA_030765085.1. Taxonomy (NCBI): domain Eukaryota; kingdom Viridiplantae; phylum Streptophyta; class Magnoliopsida; order Asparagales; family Amaryllidaceae; genus Allium; species Allium cepa. The sequence goes on from CM060938.1 coordinate 852,097,594, forward strand.
ACCATCCACTCCATCATATAACAAGCCCACCGAAGAAGTGCCTCGAAGATATCTAAGAATCCACTTCACAGCTTGCCAATGCTCTTTACCTGGGCTAGACATATATCGACTCATAACACCCACTGCATGGGCCAAATCTGGTCTTGTGCACACCATCGCATACATAAGACTACCAACAGCACTAGAATAAGGTATATCAGCCATATACCTCTTGTCCTCTTCCGACGAGGGAGATAAGTCTTTTGACAACATAAAATGAGAGCCTAATGGAGCGCCAACCGGTTTGGCTTTCTCTATTCCAAATCGAGCGAGGACTTTCTCGATGTTCTGCGCTTGAGTGAGCCTTAACTCTCTCCTCTTTCTATCCATGCTTATTGTCCATACCCAATATTCTTTGTGCTTTTCCCAAATCCTTCATGTCAAACTCTCCACTGAGCTCCACTTTCAACTCCTTAATTTTGATCATACTTCGAGATGCAATCAACATATCATCAACATATAACAACAAATAAATCATATCACCATCACATCTCCATAGTTTAGGAGACTGCTTCAGTCCATATAGAGATTTGTTGAGTTTGCAAACATAGTCTGGTCTGTCAATATCAATGAACCCTTCCGGCTGCTTTAAATAAATCTCCTCACCCAGATCACCATGCAACAAAGCAGTTTTGACATCTAGTTGCTCTAATTCCATATCATAATGTGCAACTAATGCCAAAAGAATATGAATAGAAGTATGCCTAACCACTGAAGCAAAGATATCATGATGCTCTACCCACTTTTTTTGAACATACCCTTTTGCGACTAACCTTGCCTTGTATCTGATATTACCATTTTCATCATCTTTCACTCTATAGATCCACTAGCATCCAATAGCTCTCTTGTTGGTGGGAAGAGGCATCAAATCCCAAGTATGTTTTCTCTGCAATGATTCAATCTCCTCCTCCATAGCAACTAACGAAATGGAACTGTTAACTGATGCGGTAGCTTCTCTATAGTCACAGGGCTCATCATTAACAACATTCAAAGCATATGTTGCCATATCATCGAAGTTAATATCTTCGATGCTCAATCCAACAAACTCATCAAGCCACTTAGGCTTTCTTCTTTGTCTGACAAGCCTAGGTTCTGAATGAGCTCCACCTTGAGTTTGATCCTCTGTACCAACATCGATATTATCCTCATCAACCATGGTGTCATCGGGAACACCATTTGAACGTCTATGGAAAGAATCAACAGATGACTTGCTTTGTGTCTGGTATTCTTCACATGTCCTCTCATTATCATCCGATGAGGAAGGCTCCACCTTCAATATAGCCTTCTCATCAAAAGTCACATGTCTGCTCATAATGATCTTCTTGCTAATAGACACCACAATCTATATCCCTTCACTCCTCTCCTATAACCTAGAAAAATACACTTGCGAGCTCTAGGTTTCAGCTTCCCTTTGCTCTCATGCACATAAGCTGGAAAACCAAACACTCTGAGAAATAAATAGCTAATAGGCTCTTCTTTCCATACTTCTTCAGGGATCTTCATATCTACGGCGGTAGAAGGTGTTCAGTTGATGAGGAAAGCCGCCATAGATAAAGCTTCAGCCCAAAATCCCTTCTTCAATTTGGCAGTCAGTCTGAGGCATCTTGTTCTCTACAATAATGTCTGATTCATCCTTTCTGCAACTCCATTAGACTAGGGGTCGCCTGATGTAGTGTAATGCCTCTTATTGCCTTCAGACTCACAATAATTGATAAATTCCTATGATACAAATTCACCGCCATTATCTGAATAGAGAACTTTCAATTTCTTCCCTGGCTGCTTGTCAACCATAGATTTCCACTTTCGAAACATGGCAAAGGTTTCACTCTTTGACTGAAGGAAGTATACCCATACTTTACGAGAGAAATCATCTATAAATGAAACAAAATATCTGGCTCCACCTAAAGATTGACAAGGGGAGGGACCCCATACATTTGTATGAACATACTCCAAGAGAGCTTTTGCTTTATGCTTTCCTATACCAAAAGAAATCTTCGTCTGCTTTCCAAGAACACACTCTTCACAAAAACCAAGTTTTAAATGATGAACTCCATCAATCAATCCTCGTATTCTCAACTCATCCATGCTGCCTCAACGATGTGACCCATCCGTAAATTCCATAATCTGGAAGAATCTGAATCAACCGATGTAACAGAAGCCGATTCACCAATTACAGTAGTGCCCTTTAATAGATAAAGATTTCCTACCCTCACACCTCTTATAACAATCATGGAACCCTTAGATATCTTCATTTTCTCTCCTTCCACTACAATCTTCAAGCCAAGTCTACTCGATGCCCCAACAGAGTTCAAGCTCCTTCTTAAATCAGGTACATGTCTAACATCGGTGATCGTACGAATAACACCATCAAACAACCTAATCATCATGCTACCAACACCCACCATACGGTAAGAAGCATCATTACCCATCAGAACTTCTCCTCCATCAGTTTCACGGTAAGTGGAAAAGCATTTCCTATCAGGTGTCATATGATAGGATGCGCCAGAATCAATCAGCCATAAGTTGCTCTTTCCAGAAGAGCCAGAAGTTGTAAATACATCGGTGTCACTTTCTGTATCAGATTTCTCTACTATAGAAGCTGAGGCTTGCTTTGGATCTTTTCTTATACCTTCAAGCTTGGGACATTGTACTATGAAGTGCCCTGGTTTCTTACAATAATGACAAGTCAAATTCTTAGGCCCCCTAAACTAAGACCGTGAATAATTCTGTCCTCCATCTTTCTTCGACCTGCTTTGGCCTCTACCACTCTGAACAGATAAACCTTTGATATCACTATCCAAGCTAGTGCTCACCAATCTACCTCTTAATACTTCATTGTGAAGACCAGCCTTTACATCAGACAGGATAATTTTACTGCGGCATAGATCATAGAATCAACAAAAGCAGTATACTCCTTAAGCAAGGAACATAAGAGGATAACAGCTTGAGCCTCCTTGGTAATATCAACTTTCGCTGCCTTCAGGTTCATAATCAAAGTCGTCAAAGCATCTACATGATCCATGAGATCAGCTCCAGGCTTCATCTTGAATGAATAGAGTTGTTGCTGAAGAATAATCCGATTAGTGAGAGACTTGTCTTGATATGCATTTGATAATGCATCCCATAGTTCCTTCACCGTCTTCTTCTGAGAGAATTCTCTACGAACTTCATCTAAAAGGCTCAACAGAATTGTTGTGAGAGCTTCATCTTCTATCTCTTTCAAATTAGCTACATCAATACCTTTCAATTTCACAAGCGCAGAAACAATCTTATAAGTCTTCTCCTTCTTTAATATAGCCTCCATCTTCATCTTCCAAGTACCAAATCTCCTTTTCCGTCAAAACGTGTTACTCCAAAATTGACACCAGATCTACCAACAAACTAATTAGAAGTAGCCATTAATATCCAAACAGGAACAATAACACTAGCTCTGATACCAAACTGTAGTGATTTTTTTTTAATTTGACGGAAGCAAATTATTTGATCAAGATCTAGTATTGCCTATTTAGATACCAATGACACTTAAAAAATCAATTATGCAGTCTCATAGAAATAATAAGAGAAATAAGAGACACGGAAGATTTAACGTGGTTCGGATATGAATATCTTACGTCCACAAAGACCCAACAACTTCTTTTATTTCACAAAGAAAAGAGTACAAAAGAGAGGGAAGAATAATGGTGAATACTCTCACACACTTGCTTGCATATGAAGATGAAATTCCTTTATTCAAATAGACTTGATAATGAAGGGTTGCTTGGAGATTAAGAAAATCAATTTCCTAATCATATGAAGGCTTGCATTTACAAGTAATTCCATCTACTAAAGCGGAGAATAGTGCTGGTTAAGGGCGACCATCTATAATTTGTCTTAAACATCTACCGAATACGTCGATAAATGCAATATAATTTTTCTTTTCAACTAAAGTGGATCGACATACCCAGTAAATGCTTAATCCAAAACTATAGGTGGCTAACGGATCTATCAGAACAAAATACAATAACTAAATGTAAATCACATCACAGAACAGTAATCAACATCATATATACACACATATACTTTGATACATGTTTAGTACAACACAATATGAATACAATAAAGGTGGTACTCTGCCACATCATATACACCGAATCAAATGTAAATACATCAAAGTATGCGGAAGGAATAAACTATTCAAGCGATAGATAAGGTAATGTCCAACATTTACTTCAACCTAATCCCAATAGATGATACCTGAAACAACTCGGTCTGACCCGAGTATAAATACACGGGTCAGTCTAGCTACAAAAATTAGTCAATATCAATAATATGAAGCAGAATGGATATAGTGATACTTCTTCTCGAATGAGGAGAAGGATTAATAACTCATAGCTCAATACTTAAGTAAAAAACGCTACCTAAGTGACTAAACACCTCGAAAGAGGTAACTCAAACTCAATACTCAATAAAACGCAAGTGCCTCGTATCATCGATGATAACACATAATGAACTCAAATCAACTCATATAAAAATCAAGCAAAAATCAAATAGTTCGATGAACCATTACTCCAAAAAGGAGAAAACTCATCTCAATAACAAATAGAAGTCATGAAAGCAACGCAAGATAACTCCATAAGAATGCGAGATCTCAAACTCATAAGTAAGCCAAGACGGCTAAATCTCACACATACATCTCAATCTTAAAAGCTCATGGAACTCAATACGAATTCAAACTCATAAAATCTCAAATTCAATAAAGAATTCGATGCATGTTCAAAACTCAGAAAATCTTAACATTAATGCGCCAAAAACGGTGAACTCAAAACTCAAAAAACCCGGATTGGCCAGATCCCTGATTATAATGCCGAAGCAATGTTGCACGTGCTAAACTCAGACAGTCAAAGCCTTAGAAAAGGTTGCTAAAACCTTCCAAAGTAGTTCGTCCTCACGAGAAGGTCGCTGACAGATTTCCAAGCCGTTTTGTCAGCCCTAAAAAGGTCGCTAACACCTCCCAAAGCAGTTCATCCTCATGACAAGGTTGCTAACACCCCTCAAAGCGGTTCTTTTAGGTAAACATCACAAATGTGTCACAAACTCATGGATAGAAACCCGAAAAGTGTTAACATGTGTCCCATACCACATGTTCACACTTAGCGGTTTACTAGCCGCTAGTCGATTCCACACTAGGAACATCATAAAACTCAAAAAATCATATCTCGCCTCGTCTCATTGGCAAGTGATAAAGAGACACCATACTCATATCATTTCGTCTACAAGTATTAAATGACATCATAACTTGTCTCATCTGCTCGACAAATGAAAACATCGTGATGGTTCATCATAAACCATAAATCTCAAAATATGAAATCATATACTCAATACTTGCCTTATATCGTTGGCAAGTAAATAAAACATCGTGATGGTTCACATCGACCATACTCCTACATAGGGGATCTCAAACCATAATACTTGCCAAATCTTGGCCATCTTAAATGATTCCAATAAATAGGAATTATAGAACTCAAAATATGCCATAAAATGGTAAAACATCTTAGAATCGTTAATCTCAAATAGCTTCGATCGTCAAGTTCGGAATTAACCGAAATAGTAAACGCACATGTCCCATACCACATGATTTACTAAATCATTTAATTCACTTTCTCATACGTTCGATTGGTGTAAAAGTGTATGTTTTATATATAAAATAGTTTACTAGAGAAAACAAGCTTCTAAAACTTTTTCCCAAAAAGATTAATAAAACCAATATTTGAAACTCCTTTATTATAGGAAATAAATAGATTTTATATTAGAAAAATAGTTTTAAAATACTATATAATAATAATTTTAAATTTCCATTTATTTCAAAAAATCAATTCAAAAATGGTTTAGTGAAAACCGTGCTCGAAAACAATGACAAACAAGAAAGATAACTCAAGACTGATAACTTGAGTTCAATATGAATTCAATTCAAATTTAACCCAAAATCAATTCAAATTATATTCAGATTTGAATTTCAAATTCTCCAAATATAGCTAGCCTATTGATAGGCATCATAGCTCTCAAAACATCTCAAAACAATCATCAAAATCAAATAAGAATGAGAGCAAAAATAAGCTAATACACTCCTCAGGTCAATAATTGTTATTGCTGTCATTTTGTTTTCGGAACAGCGACAAACAAACGTAGTTTTGACCAAGAAAACTTCAAAATTTCAAGAAACACATAATATAAAACTTTTAGTACAAAGTTTAAGATTTTCGAAACATATAAGATTATTGAATTTGGATAATAATTGAAATAGTTATGATAAAAATAGTTCAGGGGTCTTAATTGCAATACCTCTTTCATTTTGGCTCGGGATAGCAACAATCAAACACATTTTTGACCAAACTAACATCAATATTTAATGAAACTCAAAACATGAAACTTGTGGTACATGATTTGAGCTTTTCGGAATATCCAAAATTATCAAATTTTGATAAAAATCGAGAAAGTTATGGCTAATTTTGTTTCAGCTTCAAACACAGAGCATATATAGATTTTGCTCTCGGTTAGCAGTAGTAAAATTCAATTTTGACATACCTAACCCCAAAATTACAAAAAAATCAATAAAAGTTGCAATACAAAATTTGGCCTTTTCGTAACATCCAAAATAATCAAATTCTGATCAAAAACGAGAAAGATATAGCTCAAACAATATCAAATTCAAACTCATGAAATTATGTCAAAGACATAACTATACTTCTATTTTAAAATCTATTTCAGGTCAATCAAATGGTAAAATATCAAAATTTAACATGAAGTGAAATTAGTCCTTATTGAATCTTGTTTCCAACAAAAAAAATTTGACCTAAATCGGATAAGAAATGAGTAATTTATGGCTAAAATACTTCTCGGACTTGTAATTGTTATTGCTGTCAATTTGCTCTCGGGACAACAACAAGCATAATTTTATGCAAACACACATCAAAATTTTGAAAAACTCAAAATACAAAACTTGTAGCACATAATCTAAGATTTCCAGAACATCAAAAATCATTGAATTTGGTTAAGAAATGAAAAGGTTATGCACAATATACTGACAGCAATTTTCAAATGAACATGCAACAAACAAAATTGAGATTTCTTAAATTGAAATCTCGATCAATGCTAGAAAATGTGAGTTTCGATACTCACCTTGTGATTTTGCAGGGAAAAACTCAGATTTCTAGCTAGAAGATTGAAGCTTTGAGGAAGAAACAACTTCAAATAACCTTCTCTAATCTTTATTTGGTTGATTTACTTCTTGAATTTGCAGCAAATTCATTGAAAATATAATTTTTGTTTGAGGAGACCATTGCTTTTCTTATTTCTATTTACTGTATAAGCTTTTGAGAAGAAGAAGTAAAGGAAAAAAATGTACTGTTAGTTTTTCTCTCATCAAATGTTGGGTTTTGGATTCATACCTTGCCCTATATGCTCAACCTAAAATACTTAGAGAAAATTACAAAGGATTGTACATATTTTAACCTATATTATTACTATATGCGCACTTTTCTTCATTTTAAAGCCAAATAAAATGTATACAACCATTTTTGTGAAAATGAAATTTCCATTTGAACAAAATAAAATTTATTTTAATAATAAAAAGTTATTTTTATGAATAAAACATTATTTTTATCAATATTACACCATTTACCCTATTTTTTTAACACAACAATTTGTATAAAAATTGTTGTCATGTCAAATATATTACAATAAATCATTTTAACTATTTCTAATCATCAAAATATTATTTTCAAACAATATTTCATCTCTTATATTAATTAAATTTATATTTTCTTCATATTTCTCCTTTTTAAATCCATAAAAGATTAATATTGACAATATTTTTCAATATTGTTATGTTTACCCAAATAAAATTATAAATTGATTATTCTCTACTCAAGTTCTCAAAATAAAGTTTTTAAAACTTTATTTCCATCAATTTAAATTTATTTCAATAATTGAATGTTGAAATACATCACCTATTTAATTTATTAGCTCCAAACAATAATTACCCAATATTTCTATTTATTTAAGCCACATAGTTATCCAATCAATGTTTAATCCTATATTTATACCCAAATAAACAAAATAAATTTTCAACTATATTTTTCCCATTTTATTGCAAAATCAATTGTTTATTCCAAATAAACAATTTAAAATTTTCAATTATATTTTAATTTAAAATATTAATTTATAACTACCGTTATAATTTAATTTTAACTCCAAAGCCAGGGTGTTACAGACTCCCCCTCTTAATAAAATTGCGTCCTCGCAATTTCTAGAGAAGATTTTATATTCAACCTATTAATTTCATCAATTAAAGGAAGGATATACTAGCTCGAGTTTAAAATAAATTCTCACTCTCAAGATAGGATGGTAGAAAACCAAGACAAGACTCGCTCAATTAATTTTATGGTGTCTAAAGCGCTAATATAGAGACTGGAAAACCATTTAATTTTCCGCGAAACGCATAAAATTTCGAAGGCATCTCACCTTTGAAATAGAAACTCAACAAGATGCTACATACAAAAGATTACTCGAATGAAATTGATTTCTTAAAAGCTCCTTGAGAAGAGTTAGGATTTAGCATAACTCCAATCCGAACTCTAACCAACAAAATGATTATCGATATGGTTTACGTATGACATTACGGAAGGAACCACACCGATACAAGATAGAAATAAAAGAGATAAGGTAGATCAACCAAAAGGTGATTTATTCTCTAATTCTTCCATAGGTATTCTCTACTTTGTAACATATATATAATTCAATTTGTTTCTCAAAGGATTCAAGTGCTACACAGCTTCAAGGACCATTCCATATGTTACATTCATGCTCTACTTATGTCAATGCCTTTCAATACGATCTACTTCTCATGAGTTAATCTGGATAGGTATATACCTTTAACTTTATCTATTGTTCCAACTCATAGGCACAGCATCCATCTTTTAAGAATATGATTGCAACTACTTCTATAGTCGAAATTTGTAGAGTTTGGAAAACAATATGTATAAATATAGTAAAATTATAAATATGTTCACTCCTCGTATCCTAGTTCTTAAGATCGACAAACCTAAAGTTTACCAAATATAACAACCCGCACCCCAGTGGGCCCGAATTTTCGCTAAATCGATGTCCAAGTCGATTAAAGTATGAATCGTTGGTTTGGTATCCTATAAGTAAACAATTGCATATTAGAGCACTAATGATATAAACTCACGGCGGAATAGTAAAGTACAATAAAAATATATGATTATTGACTAAGGTTGGCACTTTTTATGTATGGTGTCGAGCATGCATATATCAGTCCTTCCACCGTTCCCTCCTTGCACCAGTACATGTCTCTCTAAAGCTATTGTATTAGTTGTAATAAGGAGGGGGTCTAAACAACATTCTGGTGACCGATAAATTACACACCTTATACATAATACTAGTTTATGTTGGTAGCTCTCCATTACATGCTCTATCTTTTATTTTCACTTAGTCGTCTTGAATCCACATGTGACATGCCCCATATACTCAAAGTATAAAATAAGTGTATATATGTGTGTGTGTGTGTGTGTGTGTGTGTGTGTACTACAGTCCCCCTTTAGACCAAGATATTATCCCCGCTAGTATCTATAACTTAGCACCTCATCAGGATCCCACATCAATGTTGTATTATGTCCTCGTTACCCAAGCATACCAATGAGCTCCCATAGTGCGTAATAACGACATCATAATAGTTTAATCATATTATATTCATATTTGAAAGACTCCATCAAAGAGTTATCTAGCTTGTCTCCAATCACAAGCAACTAGCAAACAACTTTGAGGCAGATCATATCATAAACGAAATCCACACTAGTAGGAGGCATAGTCCGCTTATGCAGAACCTCTTGTCTTTCCGCTGACCACTTAGAATGATTATGTTATCGACCTATAAAGCAGCTCCTACTTTCGAATTTGATACCAATCACACTATCATAGCGTCGAGCCTTGCTCACCATACTATTTAGATTGCCTAATGTAATCTAGGAAACACCCCTTATTATTTAATATCCCTTAAATGGTTGAAGCATACTCTATTTGTCTCTTGAAACTTCAACCTGAGGCTCATGTGCTACTTGTTATTCCCTTCACCTATATGCGAACATATAATCTAATAGGTCCTACAGTTGGATATATATCACACTAGTATAATATTTATACAACTACTGGTAGCCCCTGCAATGGGTAGACTTTTGTTGTGTAACACTAGTGACCTCGCATTCCAACACATTTTAATGGCTGTGTCATACTTATTTAATCCAAGCTAATAGCTAAGTTTAATAATAGACTTCCATCATAAAAGCATACTTGGGGCTGCGTATATATGTATTTATATAGTTATTCATACTTATTTAATGGATACGCTTCCAATATTCAACTGTTAATAATATTCCTTTACTTTTTCATGCTTTTACTTCTTACATTATCCACCGCTTACTTTTGATTTAAAGGATTTAAATGCCTTTAACATTCATTTCCTTTTTTATTATTAGGTCTATTTTCTATTCCTAATTTTTACCTCGTAATATCTTTCCTTGGTTACTCACTTCATCACTTACTCATTCCATTAATTTATCTATAGTTCGTCGCTTATTATTTAATTTCTAACGTGTATTTTATTGCATATAATCGTTTTACTTTTAGATTGTCATTATTATCCCTACTTACAATTCTTTAGTTTATACCAGGGTTTTTTTTCATTTTTATGCGATGGAATTACATACTTCCCAAAAGGAATTGTTAGCACTATAAATTTCTATAACTTAAACAAAAGGAGATTTTACGTTTGGAATTACAAAGAATTATCCTTTTGTTTTTATTATTGAATAGATAGTACAAAATACGTTAAACATATAAATATCTTTCTTTCAGGCATATCCTTGTTATTTCAAGTATTACACATTTATTCATATTTATAAAATAAGATAACTTATAGAAATTTACATCACAACGCTCTTCCTTCCAATAAATTAAAATACTATTTAAATCCCAAATCAATTTAAATCTATTTTATAATAAATAACATATGCCATTTATATATACAAATCTAGAATATTTATAAAACCTTTTAATTTAGGAACTGTAACTTACACCCTTGCTTTCTAGATTTAAGTAAACAATTCACAAAATGTGTAAGCATGGATTTTCAGTTTCATTACATGCATATAATTAAGCGTGTAACTCCAAATAATTATATCCAAGCGTACAAGGAACAAATTTACAACAAAATAAATCCAATATTATATAAAAACATATAACTTCCGACTTACCTTTTTAGCTTTCCAAATATCCAGTTCTAAATCTGTTCTTTTTATTTGACTCATTTTTCCTTCTACCAAAATATGCTTTAAAGCGTATACATATTTACTAGAATTATGTATTTGAGAAGAGATTTGAAATAAATGTAGTTGTAAAGTTTTAGATTTAGAACTTATTTCTTCTTCGCATAAACGATTCACCACTTATTCTTCTTCTCTTTTATTTTCCTATATTCCCAGCATATATATATTATACCATTTTATAATTACTATATTTCCTGAAATTTATGGAGGAAAGAAAATGATGGAGCTTCGCTCCTTGATTTAGAAAATATAAGAAGTAATTAAGGGGTTAGGCCTGTATTTACAAGCGCAAAAATCGATTCTATCAATCGCTTGTACAAATATTCAGCATTTATTTTATTCCTTTTATTTCATGTAACTAATTTTATTCCATTTGATTTTATTTACGCTAATCTTAGTTAGTGGCTAAGTATTTGTTCGCTATTAATTAAAATCGTTTATTTTCTGATTTTTCCCTTCAATGTTAATACTCTTATATATATTAATTTTTTTTAATGTTAATTAATTATCATTTATTCCTTCTAGGTTCAGTTTTTTATTTTCTTCCGCGCTTTATTGCTTAGGTTTAATTTAGTTGAATGTTAATAATGTACATATATATTTAACGGTTGCTTAAACGCTAAGTTGATAATTATTTATTGCTACCATTTACACATTAAGCATTAAACATTATTTTAAACATTACTATTTATTAACGTTACCCACATTAATTCTTATTTATTTCCTTCAATTCTGATTTAATTAGATTTATCATATTCATTTCCTTTAATATTAAAATTTATATAAATCCTTATTTTAATGCTAAGTTATTAACATTCTTTTTTAATTAGCTTTGAATTGTTCCTAATCTGTAAACATCAAATTTTAATAACTTTCCATTTGAACTTCGATTGTAAAACTTTATATATGAAAATCGATCGAAAAATCACTATGAGTACAATAGTGCAAATTTTGTAGCCTAACACCGATGTTATTAAAATTTCTTTTTTTTGGCTTTAATGATTATTTATTAATTATCTTTAATTAATTGTCATTAAATTTATGGGGTGCACAAACGTATAGCGCATGGGGATGGAACCGGGTCTTGAGTCCATTTGTTATTTAGGCATAGACTTTAAGTGGTCCTTTAACATATGATAGGTTCCAGGACGTCAATCTAGTATGTATATGAGACGTGGATGTTGAGTTTTCCTATATTGCATGAGGTAGGTCCTAGACGTGCATTCTGTATGTGATAGATTGACAGTATAATTTTATACCTTCGACGATGAAGCATGAACTGTTAGTCAAGTTCAGCACAACCTTTAGCATATGAGGCAGGACTAAAAATAATGGCTAGAAACATTAGACACTTGTCATTTTATAGTTGATCTCCTTAGTATATGTGGAGTATGTATGACTAACTCACTCAGACTTATGTTTGACCCACTCTCATTTCCCTTTCTATTTATTTTCACTAAGTTGGATGGAGCTTGAATAAATCATGGAGCATGAGACAAGGACCTCGACGTACATTTGCTATATACATAGTAAATGGATGGTATAACTAGATTTATACGATGTGGATTGAGATTGAGTCGGTATTGTGAAAACATGTGTATATTCGTTTCACTGTGAGATAAAAGTTATTTGCCAAAAATGTATTTATTTATTATTATTGTATCCTAATGGCTTGTCTTATTTAGCTTTTAAGGTGTTAACGTTGATTCGAGCGTAAAACCCAAGGATCTAAAAAGGCAGGTTGTTATAACTTCCATTTTCAATATACAACATCATCTTTTTACTTGTTCAATTAAATGAAGTTTCATCCAATGAAAATCAATCAAATCAAGCAATGGACCAATATTAGATAACAAATGCATATATGGAAACCTATATGTTTTACGGACGATGCATCGACGTAAAACACATCTTCTCTAATATATTTTACTTAGTAGATCTAAATGAAGAAGATCGAGTATAATAGTGGAAAAAAAACACGTAAAATTTTGAACTGTTTTATATGAGTAATTTGTTAGACTTTTGCAAATATGTTCTGGAAAGAAGCTTCAAGTTTATTAAAAGAGAGCTCTATTAGCGAACGCTTCTTTGTCCAAGCTTGTACAAAATTGCACCGTCAACTAGCTAAATACTTCTTTAACTTAGAATAAGCTGACTCGAACCTGCATATATAATATTATTTTTAGTAAAATAATGTTATGGTGCTGAAAAAAGAATAATAAAGTAAATGTAGATAATTACCCATTTAAGGTATAATTTCAAAAATCCATTTACTTATTTTCCCACATTTGTGCAAGTCAATCCTTATTCATGAGCATACATCAGTAGTAATTATGTTCATAATACATTTTATGCAACATTTGTAAAGTTTCATTATATACAATAATGGTTTTCATACATAAAAGATTATACCATTCACTTAAAAAGGATTTCTTTTCTTCAGCTTCCATATTTTTCACTTTCTTTTGGACATAAGTAAGAATGATACTTTTAACATGCCATATACGTAGCATATTAGCCAAAACTTAAAAAAAATCCAACAACATTAAACAATGCTAATTCCATTATCAGTGATGAAGACATTAGACATTTTTACCTCTCAAACAACAATAACATATTTCAAATGAATCCCTAATATACCTTTCCTCCCTTTCTGCATTAATAGTTAGAACATATGACCTATAGAAATAACACACACGGGAGCATTTGACCTATAGAAAATAACACACATAATCTTAGGTAACATTATTTCATACCTACTGGTTTTATATGAATGGTTGGAGTTTTGCCTTAAGGAAATTTATGTAATTTGATACATATATTCAACCTTGTAATCAATCTTGTTCATGTTGGGTGCATTTCCACCGCCACCGGTCCAAAAGAAAAGGAGCCAAGCCTCTCTACCTCGAAGCTAATCCTAAGCCCACACCGAACCAACCTACCACATGCGCCTGCCGAACCAAACACGCTCCAACCACCGAACCAGGTGACTACCGAACCATCCTCAACCTATGACCACCGGACCAACCACCACCGAATGGACCACCATTACCGAACCAACTACACCCGGACCATCTCTCTGCCGAACCTACCTCCCCAGTGCTCCACCGAACCAAGTGACCACCGGACCAAACCTATCCATACCGAACCAACTCCAAGGCCACACCAACCCATGCCGAACCAACCCCCTCCACACATCACCGAACCAAGCTTCGCCGAACCAGATATGCCAGACCAGATTGCTTCAGCCCAGGCCCATCATCAGCTATATAAATCCAAGACCCCTGCCCCCAGCCTCACTCTATAAATAGAGGGGCAGGGGTACAACAATGGCAGACAAGTTTGAGAGCTCAAGCACGGAAGGAACTTTCAAACAACTTTCTTACACTTGTACTTAAAGCTTTGTACTTGTAATCTGAAAAAGAAAGGAGAATAACATATAAAGTGGACGTAGGCACATTCTGGCCGAACCACTATAAATCTGTGTGTCTTTTACAGTTTAGCCCCTGCTTTTTCAATATTTGCATAAGTAACCTAAAACCTCGAAAATAACATATAATCAACTAAATTATACGGATTGGAGGTGTTTGCCCATTTTTTGCGCAAACATTTTTGGTGCTTTCACTGAGAACTTGGAACTCGAAGCTTCAGCTTCCCTCATTCAACCTTCTTTCCCAATAGCACCCTTCATTGCCTAGGAAACATGTCTTCCAGGCCGAGAAAAGACGCCAACAAGGGAAAGAACGTTGCAACCAGCAGCGTTCCAGATCCAGTGGATCCAGATCAAGAGAACCATCCCACTACGACAGCAGATCAGGCAAATCCGACAGCCCCTGTCGCGG
This sequence comes from Allium cepa, assembly GCA_030765085.1. NCBI lineage: Eukaryota > Viridiplantae > Streptophyta > Magnoliopsida > Asparagales > Amaryllidaceae > Allium > Allium cepa. The sequence continues at coordinate 852,112,853 of CM060938.1, forward strand.
AACAACCGATAGCAATCACTAGGGCAGATCTAGACAGAGTTGTGACTGAAGTAACTAACCGCTTCGCATCCCAACAAGAAGCTTAGGTGAACCAACTCATGTCACGCTTGAGGGATGCCGAAGAATCCAACCGCAACACTGAATTATGGGGTGAGTCTCAATCTGGAGGATCTCAGAGACAGCAAAGGTCTTCCCTCTTCGAAGATGCTATCAACAGGAACAACAATGATAGGGGCCGCGTCCGGACTCAGCCCGAACTCCGACTCGAGGAAGCGCTTGGAACCGAACCCAATGGGGGAGGCACCAGGCGAGGGTCGGATGTAGCTGACCCGGTCATGCCGCCTAATCATAGAAACCCCGCTGAACGGAGTCGAGCTAGAACCCAGCCCGAAGTTGACCCCATGGAAATGCTCGAAGCAGAACCCCACAGGGGAAGATCAAGGCAGGGGGAAATTGTAGCTGGTCCTAACATGCATCCGAGCAGCCAAAGACAGCCACTGGATAACGTCAGAAGTGATAGGCTATACCATACCTACAGGTCATCTGGACGAGATCGATCCCGTAGGGAAGAACCAAGCTCATTTTTGTCCGCTCCAAATTCTGATGAAAGAATGGCACAATTATTCAGGGAATGCGTCCGACGGGAGCAAAGAGATCGAGGGATAGGCGCTAGGGTAACCAGCCCTTTCACCCGCGACATCGAAACCGCCATCACCCCTCGAGAATGGAAAATGCCGACGATGGAACCGTACAAGGGAACTTCCGACCCCGTTGTACACCTGCAAAGATACACACAACATATGCTCATGAGCGGGGCAAGAGAAGGAGTATTATGCAAATGCTTTCCACTATTTTTAGCAGATCTAGCTACCTCCTGGTTCTGCCATCTACCCCAAGGATCCATCAGTTCATGGGAAATGTTGAAGGAAAAGTTCATTAGCCAGTTCCGCATTCATGTGGAACAACCCAAGGATGCTTATTCTCTATCCAATGTCAAACAGAAATTCGGAGAGACACTGCAACAATATCTAACCCGGTTTAACGCCGCAGCGGCCGCAGTCCAAGATGCCGATGAGAACTCACCCTAATGGCCCTCTTTAGTGGTGTGCACCTGGATACCAAGTTTGCTAGAAGACTAACTAAAGAAAAACCAGCTACCTTGCCCGATTTCTTCCATGAAGCTGGGAAGTACATGAGGCTCGAAGAGACTGCCACTGAAAGGCAGACAGGACCACAGGCTAAGACGGCCCATGGAAACGCCCCCGCCGCAGCGAAGGACATTCGGAGAAACGACTCCAGAGACAATGCAGGGGGCAAGAAGGAAGAAAAGCGCTTGTACCGACCAGGACCGAGATTCGACGCTTACACTCCCATGAATGAAACGGTCGAGAATATCTTCCTGGCCACCCAGGACGAACTTACATACAAGCGCCCCCCGTACAAGAAAGAGTCAGATCGCGCAATCCAGTCCAGAAAATTCTGCCGTTTTCACGAGTCTCATGGGCACGATACCAATGAATGCCGTCATCTCCGAGATCTAATTGAAGAACACATCAGGAGAAAGAAGCTGGAACGCTATGTAAAGGGCTAGGACAGGACTCCAGCTCCTACCAAGGAAAACCCAGGGCAGCTCCACCCAGAGACAGGCGGAGGAAATCGCAACACCAGCGGTTCCAGCCAAGAGAAGATAGTGGTCCATACAATATCACGAGGGTCACACATCACTGACAAGAGCTGGGCAGAAATGGAAAGATATGGAAACTCACTCAGAAGCGAGGGAGACTGCGTCAATTCTGTTATGGAAGAACGCCACCCTAAGCGGAAGGAAAGTAATGATATCACATTCAGCGGGCGTGACCTAGAAGGAAGGCAATACCCTCATATGGATCCTATGGTCATCTCTGCCTGGTTCGGTCCAGCCAAAGTTTTCCAAATTTTAATAGACACTGGAAGTTCAGTAAATATCCTATTCAAGCATGCTTTCGAAAAAATGAAGCTGTCAATGAAGGATGTATCCCCTTGTAACAAACCACTACACGGTTTCACTGGAGAAGCAAAGATGCCCCTCGGACAATTGGATCTCTTTGTTGAATTGGGAAGTCATCCCCGCTTCGCCGTTCGAAAACAAACATTCGTGCTAATAGACAACCACTCGGCCTACAATGCCTTTTTAGGAAGACCAGCCTTGTCCGACTTCCAAATTGTCCTTGCCCCAAGGTGCCTGAAGATGAAGTTCCCAACGGATAATGGAGTGGGAGAAGTAGAAGGGGATCAAGACGCCGCTCGAGACTGCTATGTAACTGAACTTCGCAATAATCGCAGGAGAGATAAAGGAAATAATGCAGAGACTATTCTCTGCATGAAAAGCTTGGAAGCATAGCAACTAAAGAAAGCCCATCCTCTTCGGCATACCAGTGATCCTTTCAATGAATTAGACCCCAGGGACAAAGAGGAGGAGGCCACAGCCGAGCCTGCAGAGGCTATGGAATTCGTACCTGTAGACAAACGCGACCCAAGTAAACTGCTGAGAGTCGGATCTCAGTTAAAAAGAGAATTAAAGAATCAACTCATTGATTTTCTTCGCCACAACATGGATGTATTTGCATGGACGCACGCTGATATGACTGGGATCACCCCGGACATAGGACGCCACGCACTGAACATTGATCCTACCAAGGTGTCGGTAAAGCAGAAGAAGAGAAGTATGGGGGCGGAACGATCAGCAGCCCTCGAGGAAGAAGTAAAGAACTTACTTGCCAATGACTTCATACATGAAGCCATCTAACCGGAATGGATCGCCAACCCGGTACTGGTAAAGAAAGCTAATGGGAAGTGGCGAACATGCATCGATTTCTCCAACTTAAATGACGCTTGCCCGAAAGACTGCTTTCCACTCCCCCGAATCGACCAACTCGTGGACAGCACTGCCGGACACGAACTCTTATCCTTTATGGACGCATACTCAGGATATAACCAGATCCCTATGCACGCCCCCGATCAAGACCACACTAGCTTCATCACTGACCGAGGATTGTACTGCTACAAGGTAATGCAATTTGGACTTAAAAACGCCGGAGCTACTTATCAGCGCCTCGTCAACAAGATGTTTGCAGAACTGATAGGACGAACTATGGAAGTTTATGTGGATGACATGCTGGTAAAATCAAGAAAAGCCAATGATCATGTAAACCACCTGGACGAGATGTTCCAAGTACTCCGCCAATATGGAATGAAGCTGAACCCTCTAAAGTGCTCCTTCGGAGTGTCGTCAGGAAAGTTCTTGGGATTCATCGTCCATGCCAGAGGGATCGAAGCGAACCCCGAACAAGTCCGAGCCATGCAAGATATCAAAATACCATCCACTCGGAAAGAAATGCAAACCCTAAACGGGAAGGTGGCCGCCCTAAGCCGATTCATCTCTAAAGCAACCGACAAATGCATTCCTATCTTTGAAGCCCTGAAGAGAGACAAAGGAAAATTCGAGTGGACCGACGAATGTTCAGCAGCTTTCCTTAACCTAATCGAGCACCTCCAACGGCCACCAGTACTCTCAACGCCGAATGAAGGCGAAGAACTATACCTATATCTTGCTGTGTCATCCCATGCCCTAAGCGCCGCTTTGGTAAGAGAAGAAAACCGCACACAACGGCCAGTGTACTTCATAAGAAAAAGGTTCACGGGAGCAGAAGCCCGGTATCCCAAACTCGAGAAACTGGCGCACTGTTTACTAATCACATCAAGGAAGCTGCGACACTATTTCCAATCTCATCCCGTCAGAGTCCTAACCGACCAGCCATTGAGGCAAGTGCTCCATCGTCCCGACACCTCTGGGCGACTGCTCAAGTGGTGCATCGAGCTAAGCCAATATGATATCACTTACCATCCTCGCACCGCTATCAAGGGACAAGCCATAGATGATTTCATTGTCGAATTCACTACTGGCGAAGGTAAGGACCAATCTGAAATAGCAGAAGATATCAAGTGGAATCTCTTCGTAGATGGAGCGTCGAACGAACAAGGCTCGGGGGCAGGTGTTATGATAATCACCCCCAAGGGAAAGAAGCTGCGCTACGCCCTAAGATTGGAATTCGTTACCACCAACAATGACGCAGAATACGAACAGTGATAGTCGGATTAGAACTTGCATTGGAAATCGGAGTCAGTTCTTTATGTCTCCATAGTGATTCTCAACTTATTGTGAATCAAATACTAGGAGAGTTCCAGACTCGAGGAGAATGACTCACAGCATACCTAAAGAGGACCAAGCTGCTACTTAACCAACTGGATCACTATTTGATCAGACACATTCCTCGAGAGGAAAATCGAGAGGCCGACGAGCTGGCAAAGCAAGCTAGCATGGGAGATGACACCGCTTCTGGAGTGATAACTGTCTCAAGGCTGCTAACCCCGAGTTTCGAGCAAGTACACCTGATAGCTGCAACCGAAGAAGAAACATGGATGACCCCTATCCGAGAATACTTACAAAACGGCACCCTACTAGACGGGCGAAATGAAATTAAGAAAATTCTAAGGAAAGCTTCCCGCTACACAATGCAAGAAGGCATCCTCTATCGGCGCGGCTTCTCTAACCCCTTATTGAGGTGCGTTGCTGAAATAGAAGCCAGGGAAATTCTATCCAACATCCATTAGGGAAGTTGTGGAGACCACACCGGAGGGCAGACTCTGGCAAAAAAGATACTCCGATATGGATATTTCTGGCCCGCCTTGAACAAAGACGCCTTAGACTTCGTCAAAAAATGTGACAGATGTCAGAAATTTGCCAAAATCCCTCGACAACCAACCAATGAAATTACTCAGATGACCAGCCCTTGGCCCTTCGCAATATGGGGGATTGACTTAATTGGCGAACTGCCAACGGGCCGAGGCGGAGCCAAATATGTTATAGTGGCAGTTGACTACTTCACCAAATGGGTGGAGGCGGAACCTCTAAATAAGATATGTTCGGCAAAAGTTATCAACTTCTTAATCAAAAATATTCTGTGCAGGTACGGAACACCACTCAACATCGTATCAGACAATGGACTTCAGTTTGACAGCGAGGAATTCACCGACTGGTGCCAAGAGCACGGGATTCACAAAAGCTTCTCATCCGTGGCTTATCCCCAGGCAAACGGCCAAATAGAAGCTGTCAACAAAATTCTCAAAACCTTAATCAAGAAGAAACTTGAAAAGTCGAAAGGCGCTTGGGTGGACGAACTTCCTACGGCACTTTGGGCCTATCGCACATCTTACAGAACTTCAACAGGGCATACTCCCTTCTCTTTGGCATACGGATCGGAGGCTATGCTCCCAGTTGAAACTATAGTGCCCTCTCACCGTAGGATCCACTACAACCCGGAAGAAATCGAAGAACTCCTCCACATGTCTTTGGATCTAATTGAGGAGAGAAGAAATGATGCAGCACTCAAAGCAGCAGCTCACAGACAAAAAGTGGCAGCACTATACAACTCCAAAGTCAAACATCGCAGCTTACAAGAAGGAGATCGTGTCCTCAAGAGAATCTTTCCGCGCCCCCGGGCACTGGACCCCATCTGGGACGGACCATATGTAATTCAAAAAGATCTCCACAACGGAGCTTACATTTTGTCAACAGTTGACGGAGAGGTGTTCCAGAGGGCATGGAACATCCGACACCTCCGTCGATACTTTTCTTAACTTGTACTGCCCATGTGAAGTGAATTAACAAAGAGAATCAGTGGACGTAGGCATTTTCGTGCCGAACCACTTTAAAAAACTTGGCTCTTGTTAACTTGTTCCTTTATATCTTGGCTACTTGTTAAGCTTTATCCTTTGCTGTTGAACAAAATCCTTTGCAGATGACATTTCAATCCAGAACTTCACAACACAACTCCACCTGGACAAAATCTAACAGGTACACTGCGCTCCTATGCCCTCGCCAATGAGACACTTTGCTCCGGTATCCCTCAACCGCGAGTTAACTCATTGTTTGCCTCGGCCCTTAAAGCCGACTATAATAAGCCGAGTATAAGTCATCAAAAAAAGGCCGACTATAGCCGATGGCAGCTCATTACAGCGATTCGGCTCGCCGGCAACTGTGAACCGATCATAAGCCCCAACATAAGTTGTGGCCAGCCAGGGGCAGTTCACAGTTGACGATCGGCCCCCACGCTAGCCGGCCACAGTAAATCGAATAATACCCATGATTACGGGCCATAATGGCCCGGGTAGTTACTGTGCGTGATCGGCTCCGATGTGTCTTAAGTGCGGCTGTGGTAAAAAAGAAAACTCCCCGCAGAGGCGTAAGATGGGTGACAAATGTCTCCAAGACCCACAGCTAGGGAAAGTGACTACAAAACCCGTTTGCCACGAACTTAAGCACATCGACGGCCTTACGTGACTGGAAGTTTTACTTTTCCTATATTTCCATTTCATTTAAAACTTTTCTCTTATTCTCCGTAACGGTGCTTGAAAGTACAGGATATGAAATAGGGAACGCTCGCTAATGGGAACGGAAACTTACAATCGAGTGACGAGACACTCAACAGCATTCTGTGCTTAGTCTTACAGGGCGCACGAAGTTGCCATCCACAGCCGAAACATGAAGGGTGGTACCTTCTACTTTTATACATTAATGCATAGCTGCAGTTCATATTCACACATCACATTTACGTTGCAAAATGAGAAAATTATACTTTAAGCAAAAAACTTGGCATCAGGCACAGTCAAGTCACTAGTAACATGCATAGTTACATCACTTACACAGCACAGCAAAATAGCGATAACATTCCAACATAAAGGAATCAGCTTATATTATGAAATTACATAAAGTCATTCATCACAAACAATATTATTACAGTTACATCAATGTTTTGGACTAACATGGACAGCAATAAAAAGAAATCAAAAGGTGAGCAGCTGCATTAGTGCTAACCACTACACTTCAGAACCAGCTCTCTGAATCTACTTGGTTGCTGGATCGGAACTCCCAGCATGTTGACCAGAGGTCCCACCTGTCCAATTCAGAAGAAGAATCCATCAGATAAACAACGAACGATCAAGTTATGAAAAGCTAAAAAGGGAAAACTCACCGACGCCCGCTTCTTGGTCCTCATCCCTCAACTGCACACCGGCTTCCTCCGCAGCAAGCAACCGCATCCCCTCCTTCACCGCTACCTTCTCCTCCTTTGAGAACTGGGCGGTTACCACGTCTATCCTGAATGCCGCTCCACCTTCCTTATCTGCATCGGCCTTGGCCTCCTCCAAAGCCTGGAGATATATCCTAGCCATGATCCGGGGATAGTCATCCATCCAGGATAGATTACCCTGCTTCCAAGTACGGAAGTACGTATCCTGCAACATCTCATCCATCATCCCCTCATTCTCCTCAAAGTCCCTCACCCGGGCCTCGGAGGACAACAACTTAGCGACGGCAACATCCCTCTCCGATCGATATCTCAAGCGATCAGCCTGGAGGGACCTCCTCATTTCCTCCATCTCTTCTTTTAGCTTGGCCTGAGCAAGCTCTGCGGCTTCAAGCCTCCCAGACAACTCTTCAATCCGCTCGAGATCCGCATTCCGAACCTCATCCACCATCGCAATGGCCATATCAATCCGCCCCTTGCAAGCAGCCTCCATTTTTCGCAATTCTGCCCTGCTGGCCTTTTCCAGATTCTCCTTCAACTGCCTGGAGGCTGCCTCGTGCTGAGAAATCTGGATAGCCTGATCGGCAAGCTGCTTGGCCTGATCTGAAACCTGTTGCCGCAGCCGGATGTTAGCACTCCCGATTTCCTCCCCAGCCCTAACCAGTCGAGCATGATGCTCCATCAACTTCTTGACCTCCTCCGCGACCCGGTCAATGTTGGCCTTGGCTTCGTCCCCCATAGCAGCTATCCGAGTAGTGAGCAGATCCAAATCTAGGGACTTAGCCTCATCAAGAATCCGAACTATGGGATTGCGGGGGAGAAGATGCTCGCCCGTGGCCTCATCAAATAATATATCCTGAGAGCTGGGGTCCAAATCCGGGTGGCCGACAAAGGGATTGCGAGGCACGTCGGGACGTTTTATGCGGATAACGGTAGGATTCTCGGAAGGAGGCGGAGAGGGGACAAACTCCGTGGCTCCTCCGTGGTATCCCGTGAAGGCTGAGTAGGAGGCTGAGGACCAGGTGGTGAATCAAACAAGGAACGCCTCCTCTTCCTCTGCTGGATACCTTCCTCAATGACTCCAAGAAGAGGACGATATCTAACTACATCCCCGGAACGGCCAGTTGGCGGCTTCGGCTTAGTAGAAGCTCTCATCAACTTGAATTGTTCGAGGCGGTGTCGAATGTCTGAAGTTTTGGCCACCTCGCCTGCCCCTGTAATAAAGAACAAGTGTTACGAGCATACAATGGTCCATAATTCGAGAAATATGTTAAGTTAAAAATAGTGAGAAGACACATCTATTGTACAAACCCTGCGGAGGAGTAGGATCCTGCAATAAGTCCTGGATTTCATCCCAGGACGGGAGCGACCCATAAAATATTCCTAAGTCCTTATCATAAATGGAATCTGCGGAAGTCAAAAGATCACCTTGAACCGCCGGAGTCACCCTCGCCGAGGAAATCTTGGGGGATGGATCGATGCCAGCCCCAGCCTTGTCAACCTCCTTTGCCTTCTTCGCCGAGGCTGATCCTTCCTCCAACCCTTCAAAAGCCTGGCGGAAGGCATCATCCGTCCACTCCTGGATCTCACTTGCCTGCTCAGAAGACAAAGCCCCGGCACCACTACTACCCTGTCCTTCACCTTCTCCATCTCCTCCGCTCTCCTCTCCGCCTCTTTCCTCCTCTCCACCTTCCTCCTCCGGAATGTCTGGACACGTACTGGGAGAGGGTCCATCAGACTTCTTAAGCTTCTTTCCCCCAACGGCTGGAGGTACCGAGAAAGGTCTCTTCTTGCTACTCTTCGCAGTAGCCCCATCCTTAGCTTTAGCAGCCCTCTCCTCGGCTGTATCTCTCTGTTTAACCACAGATTGATGTGGCAGAATCAAGTTATACTCCAGGAGAGTGGCGTTCCTGATCAGGTAAGAGGCCGACCTATCCCTTCCCGAAATGACCTTTATTTCAGCAGCCATCCGCGCCAAGGAATCATTCTCCACAGCCGCAAAACCACCTGTTGCTAGCAAGAAATAAAAGCATATAAGAAGAAGCATTGTGATCGGGACAAGAAAAATATAAATGAAGTTCAACTTACAGCCGAAGTGAAAAGGCGGAAAGAAATAGGGTCATCCCTAATGAAAAACCATTCCTTCTTGAACATACTAAACTTCGAGTACAAATCCAGAACAGGCTTGAAGGGCACGGCCGCTTCCAAACTGATATATGGAGACCCCTTCTTGTAGCCTCTCAAGTTGTACAGATATCGGATCTCCCGGTTGGAAGGTGGACGCCCATATCTCCTCTGAAAGATGACGAAAAGACTCACCAGAATGGCGTAGGAGTTAGGCTGAAGCTGGAATGGAGCCACCTTCAGATATGTGATAAAGCTAACTATCCAAGCGTTGAGAGGCGAGATAGCACTGCACATGCAATGATATATGTTGTACGCAAAGTACCCTTTAGGAGGGTCATATGGCATAACCCCCTCCCCCGGCAACAGCATAAGAGCCCTGTCAATCCCGAAGGAACGAGAAATGACATCAAGCTGCTCCTCTTTGAGGGAGCTCGGAAAGCAATCGGGAGGAGAGTTCAGAAGCTCTTGGGGACCATACCCATCCACTAACGACCTCGGGGAAGGTCCATGTCGCGCCGGTTCTGGTTGGGCTGGGGGCACGGAAGAAGACTCTCCTCTATCCTTGGACTTCTTACTATCTGATCGGGTTTCCGCTTTGCGAGACATTTATCTGCGAAATAGGAAAAACATGGTATTAGAACAAGGAGTATGGGAATATAAACGAGTAGTTATCAAGTTTCATTCGGTATTGAAGGTCTAAGTTTCATTCGGCATTGAAGGTCTAAGTTTCATTCGGTATTGAAGGCCTAAGTTTCATTCGGTAGTGAAGGTCTAAGTTTCATTCGGTATTGAAGGTCCAGGTTTCATTCGGTATTGATGGTCCAGGTTTCATTCGGTATTGAAGGACCAAGTTTCATTCGGTAATTGAAAATGAATTTCGTTCGGCCTAGTAGCTCCTCACCTGATTCGGAAGAGACTTTGATTCGGCAGAGATAACTCTTTGATTCGGCAAAGACAAGAAGATGGTTCGGCTGATAAGAAATAACGAAGGCGTATAACCCCTATTTATAGACAAATGTGGGACACCGGACCAATTGGTTCGGCGCTTAGGGACCGAACGAAGACCCCCTAGCTAAAACAAAGCACGACATATACTAGCATATGCCCTGCTTTGGGGGGCAAGTGTTGGGTGCATTTCCACCGCCACCGGTCCAAAAGAAAAGGAGCCAAGCCTCTCCACCTCGAAGCCAATCCTAAGCCCACACCGAACCAACCTACCACATGCGCCTGCCGAACCAAACACGCTCCAACCACCGAACCAGGTGACTACCGAACCATCCTCTACCTATGACCACCGGACCAACCACCACCGAATGGACCACCATTACCGAACCAACTACACCCGGACCATCTCTCTGCCGAACCTACCTCCCCAGTGCTCCACCGAACCAAGTGACCACCGAACCAAACCTATCCATACTGAACCAACTCCAAGGCCACACCAACCCATGCCGAACCAACCCCCTCCACACATCACCGAACCAAGCTTCGCTGAACCAGATATGCCAGACCAGATTGCTTCAACCCAGGCCCATCAGCAGCTATATACATCCAAGACCCCTGCCCCCAGCCTCACTCTATAAATAGAGGGGCAGGGGTACAACAATGGCAGACAAGTTTGAGAGCTCCAGCACGGAAGGAACTTTCAAGCAACTTTCTTATACTTGTACTTAAAGCTTTGTACTTGTAATCTGAAAAAGAAAGGAGAATAACATATAAAGTGGACGTAGGCACATTCTGGCCGAACCACTATAAATCTGTGTGTCTTTTACAGTTTAGCCCCTGCTTTTTCATATTTGCATAAGTAACCTAAAACCTCGAAAATAACATATAATCAACTAAATTATACGGATTGGAGGTGTTTGCCCATTTTTTGCGCAAACAGTTCATAATAAAGGTGTTAATTTTATGTTACACAATTTTTATATTATGATATGATTAATTAAATAATTAATTTAAAGTGTATTAATAAGAAAATGCTTAAATAAAAAATTAATGCAATTGTAGTTGTAGATTGTTGAAATCTTGAGTAATTAATCACAAGACAAAATAACATTTTGTTTTAAATATTCGTGGAAAAGATGTTTTGAGAAAGGATATCGAGAGATCCATTGAGAATAAAGTTCAAAATGCTCTCCAAATGTTAAGAAGTGTATTTCTCCTAGATGATGGGGGCGCCAAGGGTTACGCAATCGTAGTTATTGGATGACTATGGAATGATTTATCTAATAGTTCCCCATTGATTGACAATAGCTAGCTCAAGTAGAAAATATCGGTATGACGATCTTACATAGTTCCATCGACTCGAGAACATTGTGGAATTTCTATGCGAATGGCCCAGTCTGATTGTAATTAAATCATGGCAAGACGATCCATTGATCGACTATAGTTGGGTCTGATTTGAAGCATTGGAAGTGAAGTACCATCTAACATAGAATTTGACTTCTCGGTTATATGAGGCTAATACATGTTTATCTTTAGTCAACTCAAAGTTGAAATCTCTAACTAGAGTAGAATAGTTAATAATAAATGTTATTATTGAACCAAGGTCTTATTATACGACCGGTTAAGTTAAATGTGGATAACATTGGAGTTTTGACTGATATCTTACTTTGTACATCCTAATATGACATAGTTTTGCAAAGAGAACGTGTGTAAATTATTTTCATTATTGATACCACTCAAGATAATATAAAATACAATTATTTTTTATTGAAAAGGTCTATAAGTGTTGAATTCACCCAAACTGCCCACCACTAGCTAAGGTGATGTGTGACTGTATATATCTAAATTCGTCGATATTAATTGCTGATTGAATTCACACCTCTAAGTCACACAACTAAAATTTTGAATTATCCAAATAACCACACAATTTAATTAGTTTATAAAGTGTTATAAATTAATTAGACCAATTAATATTGCGCCAAAAATTGACACAACACCCTAATGTTAATAAAATTCGAATCAAAAAATATTAAAATGATAAAAGCGACGTAAAAGAGAATAAAACACAAAGTTTTTATAGTGGTTCAAAAAAATATCTAGCCTATGTCCACTTCATCTTTCTATTTAATGAATTCTTTCCGAAATGCAACAAATTACAATCAATTTTTTACTACAATTTAGTCAATCTTGGATTTGCCTAGAAAATTTAGGAGGAAGAGGCAAAAAAGATCGATCCGAGAGTCAAGAGATCTAAATCGCCTTTTTAGTTGAAGATTTCTTGCTATTTATAGATGAATCCTAGCACAAACCTCATGATTATAGGCTTGAACGCGTATTTTCCTTCAGATATGAAGTTCTAGCGCGAAGAATAGGTTGTCGAGCATAAATCCTAAAAAAAGTCAAATAACTCGGTACCGACCATAATTTAGTTGATACCGACTTATTTTTGTAAGCTAAATCTCTAATTTTTCTCTACGCGGGTCCCTACCACTTATTGCATGCATTCCAAGATGGTAAAATATGGTTGGTTCCAGCCATAATATGGTCATTTCTTGGTCATTTCTTTTGCTTATATGCTTTGCTTATGTATGATTGTATATGCTTTGCTTTTGTATGATTGTATGTGATTATTATAGTTGTTTAATGGATTCCTGCTTCGAAGCAGATGACACATAAGGTTTAGATAAGGGACAAGCTAAATGGAATGGAAGTCGAAACGGACGTAGCGAACAGGTCACAATGATACACTCTGAAGTGCGTATGTAAGATGATTTATAGAGGACTGTATTATAGAGGGACTCTATCGGGTTCCTTGCCACAATTATACATTGCATTATTACTAGTTATGTATGATGTAATGAAGTGGATGGTGTTGATAATCGACTTGCTTTGATGATATGCTTTTATGCAACGTAGAAAATCCCTTTGTTTCTTTTAAAGTGGTTTACCACTTTACCTTTCTAAAAATGTTTTAAATGATTTTTCAAACTCGACCCTTGTTTTGCAAAACTATTCATAAAGATGCTTTAAAATGTTTTGGAATTTATTTATTAATAACGTATTTACTTTTATAAATGTAAAGATGTTTCCTTTTAAATCAAACTTTAGTTTAAAATAAATGATTCTGAAATCGAAGTCTAGAAATAAGTTTACAGAGTTAGTTTCCCAACTGTTTTAAAAAGATAAGTTCTAAAAATGGGATTTCTTAGTCATCCATTAATAACATAAAAAATATGATAAAGTGGTGCTAAAATGTTAACCGTTTATGGAAAGTACATCGTCTTATATTTAGCACTAAAAACCAATTATTAGACATTCCTTTATCTGTGAGAACTAGAATCAGAGTGCTTTAATTTAAGCAAGGCTAGGTGCAACCAGTGTCCTAACTTATCTCGCTTCGATTCTTGGCGACGGATAGAGAATTCGAAATATTAGAAACATGATAAGTATAAGAGGATTAATTTTAACAAATAGGTCATGATAAATTATGTATATGATTCTTCATCTTATACTTGACACCAAATTTCGAGGTATGGAAGTCCGTTTCTTTTTGTGAGAGTTTAAGAATATATGTCGAGGCAAGGATAGTATGCTAACTTGTCCAACTACTTTGTTAATTGAGGGATAGTATAAGGTTGCGATTGTAAGGTGGTGATAAGTATATAATATCTAATTTTTCCATATGCAAACTATATGCTTACACCAGATAGTGGTTTGTCCACTATTGATAACTTGACCTTTTTTAACTTAAGAAGTATATAAAATCTTCATGATTTTATACAATTTGGGATCACAGATGTGGATTCATTCCTGTAAAAAAATAGTTCGCTTTTAAGAATGTATATTCAAGATCCCTCAGTGAGGATTCTTATATTTGTCTATATATTTCTAGAAGAACTAGAGTTAAATTAGCTGGAAAAGAAGTGCAAAAGAAATGACCAAGGTCCAAGAATAATAAGTATGAAGATGAAGAAGAACCACCAAGCTTACGGATGATCTTTCCAAAGAATTTATCTATTTTATTGGAAATTGAAGTAAATCTTTTTAAAAATGTTATCTTAAGCTTTCTTTGGTTATGGTAGAACTTCTCTTGATTTTTGAGAAGATGTTTGTTGGATGGATTTGGTAGTATTTTGGTACTTTCCAAAGAAGTATCCTCCTCCTTAACTTCCATTTCATCTCTTTTTTTTTCATCTTCCTCCTCTTCTCTTATTTCATGCTCTTCTTTCCAAGCCAACCTTTGTTCCTTTTCTGCAAGCATTTCATGAGGCTCAAAAAGGGTGAAATATGTATAAGTGAAATATTGGCCTTGTCCAATATTTTTCGAGGAATTGTTTCCTCTCCTTTAAGGTCAATACCAAAATAATTAAAAACATAAGTAAGATACCCACCATGAAATGATGTGTTTTCATGTTTAGAAAGATTCTCAGGAAAAAGTTCATCCAAAATGACTTGAGACCAATTTATGTCGTATTGAACATAAATTTCTAAAAGAACTTTGAAAACTTTTTAAGTCGGGTTATTATAATTACCCATTCTAGGAGTGATACTTTGTTGCAAAAGAAGGCTTAAAATTCTTACTTTTGGACACGAGTTTTTTTTTTGTTTTGAATTTGAAATTATCATGAATTTCGAAAATATCATGAATTACTTCACGATTTTCAAAGTCAATTTGAAAAGATGAAAGGTCCATTACACTAGATTTTCTTCCAAGAATGTGACCCAAAAGTTCACAATTTAAAACAATTTGAGTCCCTTCCAAACTTCTCCTTCTCTACCATCATAAAACTTTCCTATTAATTTTGCATAAAACATTTTTACTCATTTTGGATAACAAATAAAATCATTTTGAGAAGCACTGATTAAACTAAGAAATTAATTTTGCAAAAAAATGAAAAGATCATAAGTAGGAAAATCTTCAAAAATATCAAATCATCCGAGAAAGACTTTTTCGAAAGATAAATATTTTATAAAGGCTTGAATGGCTCCTTGATCATTGAAAAGGTATTCTTTTATTTTCTTAGAAAGCCTCATGTTTGCCTTAGTATTGCTTGAGGATGCCATTGAAGAATAGTTTGAAGAGATAAGAGAGTTTATGATTTTTGAATTTGGAAATGAATGTGAGAAACAGATGGATGGAGAGAGAGTAAGTAAATAGGGAATCAAAGAATAGGTTCTATAGTCAAAAGGCAACTTTTTAGAACATTAGAGTTGGTGAAAAAGTGGAGGGAAATTCAAATTTTGAAATTGAAATTGAAATTCTGTCTACATATGTCGACATATGCTCATGGCGTATGTCGACATATAGGTCAAAATTTTCAAAAATAATTTTTGTTTAACTATATCCTATTTTATTATATAGATCTATTTATTTTATTCAAAAAATATTTTTAAAATATTTTTAACTATTATTATTATTTTATTATTAAAATATAAAAAATATTTATATTTAAAATATAATCACACAATATTCAACCAATATTATTATTAATCTATAGGATATTCCTAACAACCAATAAAGTAGCCAACAGAAAATAAAAATCATTCAAGAAATTTTTTTTTTTTTTTGCAGGGCAAGCGGAGTTAACTGGTCCCCTACCAGTTTATTGATAAAAAGAAAAAAGAAAAAACAAAGGTGACATGAACAAACTCATGTCACAAAACACACACAAACCACACAGGACAACAACACTAAAAGGAAAATCATGAAACAGACAGCACAGAAAAAAAGAGAAGAGTACAACGAAAATGAAAAATAAAAGAAAGGAAAGAACTAAGGCCAGTCAGTAGGGTAGAAACCACTGAAATCAAATTTACTCTCCCGCATTCCAATCCTGATGCTAGCCTTCAAAGCATTCCATAGCTGATGGTTGTTTCTAGATTTATTCTCAAAAGTTCTCTGATTTCTTTCTTCCCAAACTAATGTCATGTATTTTTTGATCATAAAAAAGTGCACAAATCTATCCTTCTTTCTCCATTTGGTTGCTTTACCAATCAGATCCCAATCAAGACTGGAAGGCCCCTGATTGTTGTTATGATTCATACAACTGAGAAGTCTAGTCCACAATCCCCTTAGTTCACTGCAATCAAAAAACAGATGATCCACAGATTCAGATTGCATCTTGCATATGACACAGATATGATCAACTGCCATCCCATATGTCAATAACTTGTCTTTAGTTAGGAGGGCATTGTTTATGACTTTCCACAGCATTAAGTTATCTCTGGCATTAGAATAAACAGTCCAAATCACTTTGTGCCATTTTATAGTAGAGGCTACAGGAGCTATATCAAGCATTTTATATACAGAGGATATAGAATGATGCTTGCCATTCCATTGAATTTCATCAGAGTCACTTGATTGATATATATTATTCTGAAAACTGTTCCAAACTGCTCTAATAACCTGGTTACTTGAATAGGGCAGCAGAAGTTTACCATCATGAATGTAATCTGAGGCTTTAGCATTAGCACTAATACCAGATTGAACAATTTGCTGTGGGGTAAAAATGTTGCCAAGAATAAGGCCATTTGCCATCCAAGGAACTGACCAGAAGTTAGCAGTGCTAGTAGGAGAGATCAACACTCTAATATACGGGGAAAGATGGGGCCTTAAATTCAGTAAGGTCTTCCATGTCCAACTGCAGTTTGGTGGGACAGTCATGGTCCAGAAATGCATATTCCCCAGGTTATGAATTTTAGTCCACCTAACCCATAAAGAATCTTTATCGGCTATCAAATTATTGAGAATAGAGCTAATGGCTGCTCTATTCCAAGTGTGCATATTGAGTATTCCAAGGCCACCATTGTGTTTCTGCAGCTCCATGATGGAAAAGGAGCAGGGAATGATTTTCTTTGATTGTATAGAACCAGTCCAGAAGAATCTTAGCATAACATTTCTCAACATATTCACAAGTTTATTAGGAAGTATGAAAACTTTGCTCCAATACACCAACATGGATGATATAACAGATTTGATAAGGACAAGTCTTCCAGCTTGAGAGAGAAAACGATTGGCCCAACATTTCATCTTACTGCAGATTTTATCATACAAAGGCAAGCAATTGGCAGTTGTGATTCTTGAGGAGCATAGAGGGATACCTAAATAAGTCATATTATTGTTCATAGTTTGGATGCCAGAGGATGCAGATAGTGAAGTTACATGTTCAAGCGATAAGCCAGAAATTAGAATGTGAGATTTTTTAAAATTGAGCTGTAGGCCAGTCATACGGTAGAATCTGTGAAGAGTGGCTTTGATATTCTCCAAAGATCGTTTGTCAGGTTTAGTGAAAATCAAAATATCATCAGCAAAAAGCAGAGGAGAGATACTCAGAGATTTACACTTAGAATGAAACAAAATTTCCTTGTTTTCATAGTTTCTATTTAACAAGACAGTTAGAACTTCCATAACCAGAATGAACAAATATGAGGAGATGGGGTCCCCCTGCCTGATCCCCTGCTTACTCTTGAAGAATCCAGAAATAGATCCATTGTGTTTGATGGAGAAGGTTGGGGAAGAAATGCAGATATAAATCCATGCTACAAATACTTTAGGAAAACCCATCAAAGCCATAATTCTCACTATAGAACTCCATTGTAAACTATCAAAAGCTTTCTTTAAATCAAGCTACAACATAGCATTATTGGAAGCATGAGCACGTCCATACCCTTTCAGAAGCTCATGGGTAAGCAAAATATTGTCAATAATGTTCCTCTTAGGTAGGAAGGCAGTTTGATTCTTGGAGATGATTCTGGAAAGAACAGGAACAATTCTTGAGGCCAAAATCTTGGATATGCATTTGTAAATCACATTACAACATGATATGGGTCTAAAGGAATCAACTGTAGTGGGAGGTTTCATTTTAGGAATGAGCACTAAATTTGTTGCATTGACTTCCAATAACAATTTGGATTTATTGAAAAAGTTGTGGACTGCCTTAAGAAAGTCATCCTTGATGATTTCCCAACTATTTATGTAAAAGTGTAAGTTGAAGCCATCTGGCCCCCTACATGAATGTTTGTTCATAGAAAAAAGGGTGTCCTTTATTTCTTTATTTGTAACCTTGATAGTTAGGGATTTTGCTTCATCATGATTCAGTTTGGTCAGTTGCACAAGGTCAAGTTCATCAAGAAAAGGAGTGAAGTCATCTTTGTTACCCAGCATGGATTTGAAATATTGTAGGATGGCATGGTCAATAGCTGAAGGATTGATTTGCTCCCTGGCATGTTTGATTTTAGTTGCAGCATGAAAATATGTAGTGTTGTAATCCCCTTCCTGAGCCCATTTTAGCCTTAGTTGTTGTCTCTTCATTTTGCCTTCAGTTGATAAAACTTCATTCAGTTGATCAAAGAGGATTCTTTCATTCTCAGCAGCTGCCGCATCATCCGGGTTTGTTAGCATATAATCTTGAGCTTCACTGAGTTTCTGCCTAAGTTAATAAGAAGCAAGAGACCCATTGCCAAATTTTTCTTTTGCCCATGTTCTTAGTGCTTCTTTGGTAGCTCTGGATTTTCTGCAAAAAATGTACATAGGGTTACCATAAAAATTTCCAGACCAAGATTTATTAATTATATTAGCATACTTAAGATCATTGACCCAAGTATTATAAAATTTGAAGCTTTTTTTTTCTTTTAAAATCATCTGACCCGTGGAGAAGATTAAAGGGGAATGGTCTGAAAGGACAGGGTTTGGGATTAGAGTTGACATGGTAGGCCAAGTGGTTAAGGCATTGAGATTGGCAAAAGAGTGGTCAATGTTTGAGAATATCCTAGTACCAGACCTACTCCTATTGTTCCAAGAGAATTCAGCTCCAAAGGAGGCAATAGGGAGAAGATTGGAATCATCAATGGCTTTATTGAGGGGGAATATGTCTTTGGGAAATAGGAGTGAACCACCATGCTTGTCATATAAATTGTAACAACAGTTGAAATCCCCGAAGACAAGCCAGGGATGGGAAGTTTGCCTGAAAGCAGGAAGAAGATTAAAGAAATTTTGTCTTGAGTTTAGTGAGTTATGAGCATACACAATGGATAGGTAGAAAGAAAGTTGGGTGTTATTTATTTTAGCTTGAAAGTGCATAACTTGGTCAGTGTTGAGAATTGATGTAAGGGTTATGACAGTGGGATTGTGGATCACCATAATGCGGCCATAAGATGCATGAGCCAGATTGTGATGAAGAGTCCAAGATGGTTCAATGTGGTTAGCAGCTTTCACTGTAAGAGTTTCATTCAATTTGGTTTCCAGAATGGCAAATAAAGAGAGCTTGTGTTGGGATATGAGGTACTTTACTTGATCTAACTTAATAGAGGAATGAGCCCCTCTTATGTTCCAAATGGCAAAGCTGTGCATCATTTGGAAAAAATTAAGGATTGGTGGATGATGTTTTTCATGCTCCTGGTTGCAGGAGAGTCTCTGGGTTCAGTGGTTCTTTTTGCCTTGACTTGTTTTTTAAATTTTGTTGTTTTCTCTCTGTCCAGACTGGTTAATTTGGGAGATTGTGTTTTGGTGGGAGATGTTGGGATTGATTTCCATCCTGGTAATTCACCAGTGAAAGTGTATTGATTGTTGTTGTTATCAAGTGGTTCTTTCATGCACAAAGAAAGAATGTCAGTTTCCAGTGCATGTCTGTGCATTGCTTCATCAAACAAGGATATATCAGCTGAGTCTCTGATTTTTTCATGATTGGTGATACCTTGTGTATATTTACTGAATGTTTTAGGCATGTTAATATTTGCTTTCAGGCTATGAGATTGTTGGATTGATTCTTTATTGGGTTTGCTGCATTCAAAATCCTGTCTTTCAGCTTGCTCGTTGCTTGTTATTGGATCTATTTCAATGACTTGAACAGGATAGTGCTTACCTCCTTGAATTTCTCCCTCTTCAAACAGACTATTGTTTTCACATATCTCATTACCTATAATATTGTCGCAGTCAACATAGCATTCTTCAGTTAAATTTTTATCCACTAATACATTGAAACTATTTGTGACTGAGACTTCCCCCAACATGGTTTCTAAAGTGTTAACTTTATTCATACTGGTGGTAGTTGAAACATTCAATAATTTTTTGCCAACCCCATCGCCTTCATTCACTGCCTTTTTTTGGTTTTCTTCTGAAATTTTGTTGTTACCTGTCTCTATTATTATCTTAGCCCCTTTATTTTCCACTTTTTCCATTCTTGCTTTTGTTTTACATTCTTCAAAACTTTGCCATGCATAATATCCTTCCCCATGCTTTCATTACTTGTTTTTTGTCTTGCATCTGCCTTTCCTTTCGTGTTCATTTCCACTTTCAGACAACCCTCTGTGTTGTGACCAAAAACTTTACAACTTGTACATATTTCAGGTCTCCAGAGATATTCAACAGTGACTATTTGCTCTGATCCATCCATTAATCTTACAGGGAATTCATTCAGTAGTTCATCAATTGGTGTAACCTCAACCATACATTTTGCATATCCTATCCTCTCCAACTTTTCAGTTTGAGCATCCATACACATGAATGAACCAAGACGTGAAGCGAGCCAGTTAATTCCGAGATGGGACCACGCATAAAGTGGTATATTGTGGAGTTTAACCCAAACAGGAACAGATCTTATTGTGCTACAACTATTCCCGACTGTTTGATCCCACTGTTTTACAATGAAAATTTTGTTCCTCATGATAATTGGGTCTGATTCAATTATTTTCCTTCTATCTTCATCGCAAGATAGATTGAAAAGGAACAGAAATCCATCGGATTTGACTATGATCGATCCTTTAAGTTTCCATATTTTTTTAAGGTGCGAGATCACAGTCATATAAGATAAAGGCTTATCAAGAAAGAAGCCAACTAGGTATTCTCCCCAAACTTCATTACCTGCCTTAGTGACATTGTCAAGCGGAACCAAGACGAGACCATCATAAATCAGAGGGACTCGAACAGGGGAATGCTGACCAGCATTACGCGGCTTTACTTTGAACAGTGAATTCCATTTTGCTGGAGCGGGGTTGTGGGAGGTGGACGTGGAAGAAGATGGACAAGTGCGGGGGGGACCGAATGGGGGATGGTGATGTAGAGGAGGGATGGTCGACTGAGGTGGGTCAGGCGGGGGTGGTTTGGGAGGCACAGGGGGTGAAAAGTGAACAGGGGGAGGTATGGTTGAAAGGACGATGGGTAAGATTGATGGTAAGTGTCGGGAGGGAAAAATGGGGTCAGCGGACATTAAAAAAAATGCTGTTTAAAGTTGAAAACTTTGGGGACAGGGAGACTATGTCGCCCTGACCTTTGGTTAAGCCGGTTTTATAAGTGGTCGTGCACTATGTCTCATTATTGTGGCCGCTGGGAATCGATCCGGTGCCACTACAACACAATGTAGCAACATCCACTATGTCGAAACCACTGGACCACTAGAACTTGACATTCAATAAATTTTTAAAAACACTTTTGACATATTAATGCGTACTTTGTTATGATCCATTTCACCATTTTGTCGTGAATTATGTATCGCTGTGAAGCATATGTTAGCAATTTCTGTATCTGACTCATTATCACTTGAGTATGTATCTGAATCCCCTATTGTTGCAGTATGTGCTCTTCTCAATCTTTTGAATGAATTGGTGTTTGGTGTAGCTTTCAACTTATCGGGATGTGGATAGTCTCATTTTAAATGACTGGGGTCAAAGCAGTTATAACATCTAATGTCATTTCCATTTCCACTTCCGCTTCCTGGATTTTTGTTGTCATTTCCTTTGAAATTGTTCATCTTCCTGTATTTTACAATTTTTTTGAAATTCCTTGTCATGAAAGCAATTTCTTCATTTTCATCGCTGTCTAAATCCATATTATACGTCATTGCATTAAAAACTATGTGTTTCTTCTCTATTGCTTTTCTTTCTCTTATGTCCTTCACCTATGCTTCAAAAGACAATAAATTGCCAATCAGCTCTTCAATTTTTTGAGTGCTAATGTCATTAGCCTCTTCAAATGCAACAGTCATTTGATCCCATTCAGGAGGCAAGTGAATTGAGGATTTTCCTACCCTGATCATCTTCGAAAAAAAATTTACCCAGTGCATAAGTGAATGTATTATATCTTGGAGTCTACTATACATATCAGATATGGACTCATCTAAAATTGGTTTGTTAACATGGAAATTTTGGTCTGCTTGACCTTACTTGTCCCTTGAAAGTTTTCCAAATTCCATTTGTAGATTTACATATAGATATCAATTAAATTCATTTCTATCTAGTGAATAAAATAATAAATTCATAGCCTAAGAGTTACTATATGTGACTGCTTTTTGATCAGTATTCCACTATGCAAAATTTGTCTCGTATTCAGTGTACTCAGTTTGTCTGATATTCTAAGTGTCTAAACCAATTGACTAATAAATTTTATTCTACATGACCAATATGTGTAATTACTATCATAAAAAAGTGGTGGTCTAGTAGTGGATTGTCCTTCGACAAATGAGTTATTAAAAAATGTAATAACAGTGTTACTAAAATACTATTACCGGTGTTGGTAGTCATTTAAACTTTCAAAAAAAAAAACCAGATCATGAATACTTTGAAAACCGATGCTATGATACCAAATATGAGTCGGTGAAATTTATTTTTTAAGGCAAAGTTGACACTAGAAGGGGATGAATAGTGTTTAATGGATTATATGAATATTGTTCAAATTCATTAAAATTTTACTTGAAATAATGAAATTAACAATCACAGAATCAAAGTATGGATAAAAGTAAATGCATTAAAAGTAAAAGGGAAAGAACACAATGGGATTTTATATTGGTTCAGAGTTACCCTACATCTACTCTTGCACAATTCTTTGTATGGATTTCTTTTCAACTAGTAAATGCAAATACAATCTCGATTTCAAGGCTATGCGACATACCCTCCAAAATCTCGTCCTTTGGGTAAAGCCACTTGATTTCCACGCCACAAGCATACCCACTAGATTTATAGGCTACTAAGCACACCCAATTGATTAAAACAAGCTACAATTGCACCTATTTGGATTTCATGGATACCAAGCATGCCATAGAGTACAAGAGTATGATTTGATAGAGTTTATAGATTGGAATCTTCGGTCTTGATTATAATTGATTCTAAGGTTCTTGAATAACACAATAATCTTAAGAGAGTTGAGAGAAATCAGACATTGTATTACAGAGAATCGAACTAGTAACGATTGAATTCGATTCTGGTTGAATTTCAGTAGAGTTTCGATAGAAATTGTTTTACAAATCAAGAGAGTGAAAAGAGAAGAGAAAAATAAGAAAGTAGTTAATAAAAATTCATTTTGAAGTCTGGTATATATAGGGAAACGACGGCCATGTCCATTCATGAGAAGATATGATGAAAAGACACTTCCTTTGAAAATTTAAAATTTGAAATTTATGGCTAATATGTCGACATATAGGATTTCGATATGTCGACATATCCTTCACAAAATTGAAAAATACTTTATAAAAATTATTTTGAAAATATGTTGCTTTGTAAAATAATTTGATACTTTGTAGAATCATTTAAACATATTTAATACAATTTTAGTCAAAGTATAACTTAATAAAACTTTATAAAATAATTTTAAAAGATCTAATAAGAATATTCAATATAATGTAAATAATATATATA
Organism: Allium cepa; assembly: GCA_030765085.1. NCBI lineage: Eukaryota > Viridiplantae > Streptophyta > Magnoliopsida > Asparagales > Amaryllidaceae > Allium > Allium cepa. The sequence continues at coordinate 852,136,672 of CM060938.1, forward strand.
ATACCAATATAGTTATAAACTATTAAAGTATAAACAAAAATTCTATTTATAAACTTAAAAACACTAAAAATTATATCTTTATAAGTATAAGAGATTTAAAAATCCTTTTGAGAAATATTTTATAAAGAATATTTTTAAAATATTATATTTAAAAAGTAATTTAAAATAAAATTAGGGAAGACGAGAGAGATAAGGAAAGTGCTATCAAGGGTTTAACATTAATTCTATGATTCTAAATTTATTTGGAATATCTTGAAATCTTGAACTCTTCAATACTCATGAGTCTTTATTCTTGAACTCTTGAAACTTTTTTCAACATCTTGAATCTACTCTTGATATCAGCATTTTGATATTGTACAGTCTTCTTAATCAATACATGTCTAATATCCTATACTATATACTATATATATCTTGATAAAACATTAGCACCTATATATTATATAATGTCCTATAGTTGTTATCATCAAAACCAACGCCTAAGGTACTTACAATATTGCCTTACCTCCTTGCCTTTTATCCCTATCCCTTATTGGATTCCATCTAACTTCGATTCTTGGGCAAAAATTCCCATAAGACTTCCCCTCAAAGCCTAGCTCGTAGATTACGCGGTGGGCATTGTCTGTTTATTCGTCGACCTCATCAGCAGATGTGCGTCTCTCTCTCCAGCATGGATTGGTGTTCCTGGGTTCATCTGCCAGCATTAGTTCGGTGTTACGTCAGTTTGGCCCTTAGTCTCTTCCCCTATATAAGCCGATACTCCCCATCCATTTTACACACTCATTCACTTCCTAGCCTTCCACAAAAACTATGACCCTTCGTCTCCCAAGCCACCATTATCGTCCCTACTTGCTCGAGTACCCAATCCAGTTCTGATCTTCAATCCAAGGCCGCTCTATAATCAGGTGAGCATCTCACTTTATCTCAACATTGATTCCATCAATTCCATGCCATAATTCTCTTAGATCGGCCGTTACTTGGGGTTGTTTTGGTTCGGCTCTCAACCAAACGGCAACTCGAGCAGTTCGATATTCGACCGAACAGAAATGTTGGAATCTTTTTTAGTACAGTAAGCATGCATACAGCAGCATACACGCGAACTCTTCAAACTTTTTTTTATAACATATGGGATGATTAATCATGTTAGATAAGTATGTCGGGACGTCGCCTCTCTCGTTCTTCCACTACCTCCAGGGATCGGGCTCCTTCTACTTCCATACCAGCTCAACCGGGGCATCACTTCAACCAATCCAGCTCTACTTACTATATCATTCATGGATATGGACCATCAGAGCTATTGATAAGCACTGTAGACTCTGAGACTTTAACCTTGATGGTGAAGCATCTTGATCTTATTATGGCCACCATGGTATCCCCAGGGAGGATCTTCTTCTACCTACTCTAGAATAGCATGCACACACTCCCTTTGAGGGATATGTTGCCTTCACCTGTTATCACTGTGCTATGGGGTCTCCACCTCCTCTCTGTCAATGGATTATGGGGTTTCTTGTATACTTAAAGATCACACCATTCCAACTGCATTGGAACGGTTACGTTATTTTCACTAGTTTGTTCACCACCTTCATGGGGCTTCTCGGAGCCTCCGACTCACTACTATATTAGATTCCTATATGCTATAAAGAGAAAGCAGGAAGGTTCCTCCTTCATTTTTCTCAAAGCGGGGAGCAAGTTTAAGCCGGTTGAGGACTTGTATATAATTACAACATGTTAAAAAAGTATTATGTCTTTGTGTGGGACAATTCTCCATGTTTCCACTAGTGGCACTCAGGATGTAAGTCCACTTATTTTCTCTATCTTATGACTTAACTTCGCATAGAAAGCTAATGTTCCTCTCTTGGGGCTTTTCTCTAGGTGTTGTAAGAGCAGCTTCTATAAAAGAATTGGATGATATGTTGTGAAGGCTTCAACAAACCCCTAGGAAGTCCAAAAAGGTTCATTGCCTCATTACTGATGATAATCTAAGATAGCTTGGGTTTTTAGCGGTCAGTCGTTCGATTGGAAAAGTCCGCAACCTTCTGTCCAAAATCCCGCCAAAGTCAAGAAGAAGAAAGACTCAACCATCGATGAAATAAGCGAGGCATCATCTTCCCTACCATCCATTTCTAGCACTACCTCCAATTTTGACCCATCTGAGGTAGTCTATCCTATGGTTATAGGTTCAAAGAAGTCGGGTTGATGCCTTTAAGATAGTTCCTAGCAAATGCAGCTGGCTAAAGACCTTGAGAGAGCGAGAAGATGATAATACCCAAATAGGACAAAGGAAGAGGTAGGCGACCATTCTCATGGTAGCAATCATACCGCTTCAGACCACGATGAAGTCTACTCTTTCGGGGGTATTGGTTTAGCTACCACACCTAATCCGATGTAGATGAGGTTATACATCTTGTTTTTTGTCACGTAGAGGAGAGGGAAACAGCTTTTATTCCCGGAGATATCAGTGTTTCTGATTACCTTTTAGACATGGATTTTGGAATCGAATAGAGAGACTCTACATGTGTCATAGAGATCTAATGACAGTTAGATGCACTGAGGAACCTAAGGGTTCATGCCTTAGTTATCGCACTAACACTTACACCTTCACATATCCTTGTTATGGTTATGCATTCTTTAAGTGCTAGCACCATTCTTACTCAAGTGCATTTTTGCTATTACAGTGGCATGAGTTCAAAAACGGAGAAGTTAACATCCAAGGTGAAGCAGCTAGGGCCGAAGGTGCCCCTTAAGGAAGTAAAGAAAATTGTGTTTCATTTGGCCTAAGTGAAAATGTCAGGCAGCCGGCTACAAAATTGCTGATTGGGGAGGTTTTTCATTATCACCCGGTTAGAGATAAAAGCAACCAAGATCCTAAAAAGTTTACGGAGGAGTTCCTGCTCTCCTTCTAACTAATCAATATCCCATACTCTTATTCAGCAATCCAAGTCTTATCGGCTCTCTCCCTTCTCTTTATCCAACTTTGAAGCCTCCAAACAATCAAAGAGGACCGTCAATAGAGGAGCAATAGTCTTTGCCCCTCAAAGAGAAGACAAGGGAAAGAAGTTAGTAGGAGCAACCATCATTACCAATCCCTTTGACCGACGCTTTGATGAGTTTCAACAGCCCTACCAGCTTTGGGAACCACTAGCTCATTTGATCGTCAAGGCACCACCCCTTTCCCTTGTTGGGTCGATTGACCTTCTTATTGATGGGCTAGGTGGCATCAAAGCCCTGTCTGAGTATCATACCAAGATTATCAATGCGGAAAAGGAGATTAGCAAAAATAACATTGAGCAGAACTTGAAAAAATTTAAATTCAGAAAGCAGTTGCATGAGAAGGAATTAAATAATAAAAAGGTAGCGTTAGAGCAATTTCAGGCCAATGAGATCAACAGTCATGCCAAAGAGATTAAGAAGCTTAGAGCCGCTGACACTAGAGAATTGGAGCTAGTAAAGAAGGAGTGCTCCAACAACATTAAAAATGCCAAGATATAATGTAATATAAGGCCACTTGCTTCTTTGAAGGCTATAAGAATGTCAAGGATAAACGTGTTAAGTCGTTCGAAGAAATCCGAGTAGTGGTTTATACGGTGGTGCTTGGCATTGCCGACCTAAAAAAGAAAATCCTAAAGTGGAGGGCCAAGAGTGATTCTCTCGAAGCTAAAATTAAGGCCTTGACCGCAGGTAGAGCTGCTGAAGCTTCTAGGGCTGGAAAGTTACAGGCCGAATATGAAGAGTCGAACAACCAGCTAGATCAAGTGGAGGGAATCCTAGATGAGATCTATCATAAAATGTTTACCGAAATGAGCCTGGTATGCATGGGATGCTACTAGGAGGTTATGGTCTCCATTCACAAGTGGTTTATTACGGGGGCAAAAATTACCAATGATCAAGGCAGCCCATCATTTAGTCTTGAAGTTGTTGAAGCTCGCTTTTCAGCGGAGGAGATGGAGGTTGCTCGCCTGGGCTATATCAAGTTAGTTAAGACTGAAAAGGCCTAAAAAAAAGAGGAGGAGGAGGAGAAGAATGGTGGTTCCACTTTTGGAATGGCTACACAAGGTCAGAATTCTTAACCGATGATTTATGGCCCCATGCATGATGTTCCACTAACTATATTCCATGTTTATTTGGATCCACCTGCTTGAAGCCAGCTCTCGATTGTTCCTTCTCCTTCGACTCGTACTCAAATCCTAGGTGATACCCTAGGTCCTCTAAGGGAGTTGGGATTTTTCTTCATAGCTCGAGAGCTACAGCTCAATACATTTAGGCTTTTCTGAGTGTCCATGTCTGATATCCTTCTTTGCTCCCCTACAGGTGATGTGCATATGGTGCGTCCTTCCAATGTTGTGGTTACTTCTAATGTTTCCTCCTCAGCCACCATGCCCCCAGGTCCTACTGATCCCCCAACTGAGAAGGCCCATGATGAGATAATAGCTGCCCTCTAGGAGGATTTTGTCATTGAGACTATGGGCTTTTCCAATCATATTGAGGAGATTAATAGGGAGGCAGCGCTGAAGAAGCAAGTTCCAATGAACTTCCCTGTTGACATGACTAGGGAGACGCTTGAAGCTATGGAGGAATTGGAACTCATGTAGAAGAAACAGGACAAGTTTGACATAGCCAAAAGGAGAAGAAGGCGAAATGTAAGCATAAGGACTCACATGAGCCTAAGGGTTCGAAACATTGCCATAGGAATGGTGTTTCCAAGTCCGGATCATTCAAGTCTGGGTCCAAGTGATGACTATGCCTGCTCTTTGTTTGTATTTTCTTTCAGTTTGGATCCATCCCATTACTTAAAGGGATTCACTTTTGTATTAAATATTCCCACTCATACCTTGCTAGTTTTAACGTGTTGTTAAGGCCAATCGTGTAGTGTTTTCTGATGCTTTGTGATTTTTTTTGCGAACATCCATATATATATGACAAATATGATTGGTATCTACAGTATAATAGCTTCTATGAATTCTATTTTGCCTTTTGTTGAATATGATACAATGTTTGATATGCTCTTAATAGCGTCGTATTGCCTATGCTTACCTGTTGTCATCAAACATGTCTGCTGGCCAGAAGTGAATCAATTAGGCAATTGTCATGTCCTGATGGCCGGTATGTCAGGTTCTCCTTGGCCTTCCATGAGTTCGAAGCCATTTGTCAATAGTGAACACCTGAGTAGAGTTACCCTAACTTACCATTTTCCAAAAAGGAAAAATAGGCCAACCGTTGGTTGTGGTCACCTGAGAATTGTTCCTTCCTTTCTATAATTGATGGTTGAGTAGTTTATGCTGATCGTCAATGGTGAATAGTCACTTCGCTGTTATGCCTAACCATGGGCTGAATGGGCTCATAGCTACGGAAAGGAAGTTTAGGTCATCATCAATGAAAAGAACCCATTGGCGGTCATGTCCTGACCATGGGCTGAATGGGCTCGCCATTGCCGTTATAGAAGTTGGGTCAATAGTCAACGATGAGCACCCATTTGGCGGCCATGTCCTGACCATAAGCTGAACTGGCTTGCCATTTCCGGAAAAGAAGTTTGGGCTAATCTCCAACGACGAGCACCCATTTGGCAGTCATCTCCTGACTATGGGTTGAACGAGCTTGCTATCGCTGGCAAAGAAGTTTGGACCGATCGTCAACAATGAGCGCACATTGGCAGTCATGTCCTATCTATGGGCAAAGTGGACTTGCTGTGATCGAAAAAGATGTTTAGGCCGATTATCGCTGACGAGAACCCATTGGCAGTCATATCCTTACCATGAGTTGAACAAGCTCGCCGCCGCCGCCTGCGAGGAAGTTTAGTTGATTGTTAATAATGAGAGCCCATTTGGCGGTCATATCCTGACTTTGGGCTAAACAGGCTAGTTATTACCAACGAAGAAGTTTGGGCCAATCGCCAATGACGATCACCCATTTGATGGTCATGGCCTGACCATGGGCTGAACGGGCTCATCGTTGCTGGTAAAGAAGTTTAGAGAGAAGATGACATAATGATTGAGTTTGGCTCCCAAATTGAGGAGTTAGGTCTTCTACCCATGCAATGCTCCCCCAAAGTGTCCATGTTAATCCAACATGCTCAGTTGGTAGCATGAAGTTACGTTTCCTAATAATTATCTATTAAGACAAAATTTCAAGGAAATCATACTTTATTAGAATACGTTTTATAACGTGTTTAATTACAAAGCTTCAATACAATGATCGCGACAAAAGTTCAAGTAAAATAATGACGGAAATGATGTGCATTCCAAGCCTTCCTGAAGACGGCTCCATATATGGTACTAAGGATGAAAGCTTGTTTCCTAAATATTTGTGAATGACATATGGTCCTTCCCAGGCTAGATCCAGTTCATTCGGTCTAGGGAATATTCGTTTAAGCACCTAGTCCTCTTCCTTGAGCGGGTGGTGTTTGACCTTAGCATTGTGTTGGGCAGCTATCCTTCGCTTGTGTGCTTCCACCATTAGAGCAGCTTCCTCCCTCCTTTCATCCACCAAATCTAGGGACGTGTTCAACAACTCCTTGTTCTTGTTTTGGTCATATTAATTTTAACCGTTCCCCATTGATTCTTGTCCTTTGCAACATTTATTTGTTAATATTTTATCCTCTTTTCTAAATCTTCTATTTATGAACATTAAAGATTTAAACTTCAAGAATATATTTTATAAAAAAAATTAGTTCCTCATCTTACATGTTTACAATCTACGTTAATTTCCAATTAGTGTACATTAATAAATGTTCTAATGCATGTTAATTACAATTGTAACTTACATTAATTATTAATAATGTGCATTTATTGTCAATAAATATTTTTTACCATTTCTCTCCTTATACATATGTATGTGTATATATTAATACAATACTATTGTTTCCAATTAATTTCATTAATCAAATTCAAACATTTAATGTGCGCATAAATGCGTATGCTATTGAAATAATTACAAACTTTATGTATATAATATGTTTCCCTTTTTAATAAATTCTACTGACTCATTGCTGACTGTGTGAATATGTAATTTAACATACATCATCAATCAATCAATCAATTATAATTAATGTAAGTTACCAATTTCATATGTGTAATTGTTTCTGATGCCAAAACTTCAAATGGTCATAACTTCTTCCTTTGAACTTCGTTTGGAAAACATTATATATGAAAATTAATCAAAATATTTCCACGAACATAATGGTATAAGTTTCATGGCCAAATTCCAATATTTGCAAAATGTCCATTTTTCACAATTACCTATGTTCGTTACTTATATTTCCATTAATTAATTAGTGTAAAAAAGTAAGGTGTACTTTAATTTCCATGTTTCCTTTAAATTTTCCCTTAATAATAACTTCTTCTATTTTAATTCATTTTTAATTATTTTTCCCCTGAAATATCGGGGTGTCACATGGAAAATGCATTCCAACAATGACAAGGTTGCTAGGGTACCACCGGTCACATAGCTCAGAATCATGTCCCATGTTTTAGTCATTCCTAGATGTAAGGCTCGAGGCAACGATTACCATATTTGGAAAACCCGTGCCGGAATACTTACCTTGCCCTTGAGGCAATAATGCAATGCAACCATCCATCCATAAAAGTTGTTCTAGGATCTAACAAACCTACTACTTTCCATTTTGGAATCACCCTCAGGATAGGTTGTACAACTCCATAGCATACTTCAGAAACGAAGCGTTTGTTAATTTGAAGGGCCCGAATAAACCATACTTATCCGAAACCAGTGTCTCCAAACAAAACAATGGATTTTCAACAAATTTAATTCTAGTTCTTCTAGAAGTATGCAAAAAATATAAGAATCCTCATCGAGGGATCTTGAGTATACATTCTTAAAAGCAAACTATTTTTTACAGGAATGAATCCACACCAGGGATCTCAAATTGTATAAAATCATGAAGATTTTATTTGTTTCTTAAGTTAAAAAAGGTCAAGTTATCAATAGTGGACAAACCACTATCTGGTGTAAGCATATAATTCGCATATGAAAAATTAGATATCATATACTTATCACCACTTTACGATTTCAACCTTATACTATCCCTCAATTAACAATGAAGTTGGACAAGTTAGCGCACTATCTTTGCCTCAACATATATTCTTAATCTCTCACAAAAAGAAATGGACTTCCATACCTCGAAATTTGGTGTCGAGTATAAGATGAAGAACCATCCATATACATAATTTTTCATGACTTATTTGTCAAAATTAACCCTTTTATACTTATCATGTTTCTATACTTCTCTATTCGTCGCTAAGAATCGAAGCGAGGTAAGTCAGGGCACTGATTGCACCTAGTCTTGCCTAAATTAAAGCACTCTGATTCTTGGTCTCACAAATAAAGGAAAGTCTAATAATTGGTTTTTAGTTCTAAATATAAGAAAATGTACTTTCCATAAATAGGTCAACATTTTAGCACTGCTTTATCATATTTGTTTTATGTTATTTAATGGCATGACTAATAAATTCCTTTTCGAGAACATATCTTTTTAAAACAGTTAGGAAACTGACTCTGTAAACTTATTTCTAGACATTGATTTCAAAATCATTTCTTTTAAACTAAAGTTTGATTTAAAAGGAAACATCTTTTCGTTTATAAAAGTAAATACCTTATTAATAAACAAATTCCAAACCACTTTAAAGCATGTTTATAAAGAGTTTTGCAAAACAAGGGTTGAGTTTGAAAAATCATTTAAAATATTTTTAGAAAGGTAAAGTGGTAAACCACTTTAAAAGAAACAAAGGGATTTTTCACATTGCATAAAATCATATCATCAAAGCAAGTCGATTATCAACAACATCCACTTTATTACATCATACATAACTAGTAATAATGTAATGTATAATCATGGCAAGGAACCCCTAAGATTCCCTCTATAATATAGTCCTCTATAAATCATCTTACATACGCACTTCGGAGTGTATCGTTGTGACCTATTCGCTATGACCATTTCGACTTCCATTCCATTTAGCTTGCCCCTTGCTAAACTCTATGTGTTATCTTCTTCTAAGCGGGAAACTATCGAACAACAATAATTATCACATACAATCATACATAAGCAAAGCACATAAATTATTTTGACATAATAATTCAAGTTTAATGTTACTTATAAGCGAGCTTAACTCACTTAACTCACTTAATTCAAACTTAAACTCCGAAAAATCCACCACTTCTTTGCCATGACCTTGTAATCAACACAACCTAGCTTCCTTTTGCATGCTTGCTTGCAAAGGCTCAAGGGACATAGAATTGCTCATGCACATAGCCTATGGGGGAAGTTTTAGGCTCGACTTTAGTAAATTTAAGATATAGAGGTGATTGTCTATGTTTCTAGTATCATGTTTAAGCATTTAGTGTGGAAAAGGAGTTATTTTGAAGTGATTTTATTTAGTGAAATTTGGGAAAAGAATGAAGAGGGAAGAAATTTGAAGAAGAAAAGGAATTTTAGTAAAAATGAAGTAAGGAAAATAGGTGGAGAGGAGGTGTTGTTTTATAGAAATGTAAAGTGAAAACTTACCAAACTTAACCTTCCTTAAATTAAGCTACACCCTACCTTTAAAAAAATAACCTTTGATTGACTTACGCAACACACTTCCCTTCATCATCATCTACCACCTACCTTTATTTCTTTTTGGACACTTGGCATCTTTTTTATGGTACCTCTTTAATACTTTTATCTTTTAAAGAGGAAAGAAAAGTCTTCCTTTTCACTTGATTAGTAAGTATCTTCTAGAAAGTCTTTGTATAATCCACTTAATTAGTAAAAAATATTTTGTTATTTGCATAAGTATGAGTTTCCAAAGGGCAGTCTCTAGCACCTTCGCTCCATTGAACTTTAACTGATATCACAACCATATTATACAATTATTTTACATCACGATCAACAATGCGTGTTGAATATCTTATTATGATCAAATTTGGCTCCACTCTAAGTCTCCTTGGACAGCTGGCTCAATAATCAGTGTCAGATCATGCACATATTCCTCAAATGAGATATATGGAAATCATTACGTATGCATGACAATCTCTCTGGTAGCTCAACGCAATAGGCAAGCGCCTAGTCCTCTCAAGAATCTAAAAAGGTCTAACATAATGAGGCGCTAAATTTCTTGCTTTCCCAAACCGTATAACTCCTCTTATCAAGGATACCTTAACAAATACGAAGTCCCCGACTAAGAATTCCAAGTCTCTACGCCTCTGATCAACATAGCTCTTCTGTCTATCTAGAGCTTCCTTCATCTTTCTTCTAACCACATCTACCTTCGATGTGGTTTCTCAAATCATATCAGGACCAAGAATTGACTGGTCTCCGGTTACCCAATATGATGATGATTTGCACAGCTGTCCATACAAAGATTCATAAGCTATCATGTCAATACTTGTCTGGTAACTGATATTATAAGAGAACTCAATTAAATGAAGATGATCCTCTCATAAACTTCCAAAATCCAAAATACATTCTCTCAAAAGATCTTCCAAAACATAGTTCACCCTTTTAGACTTACCAATAGTTAGAGGATGATATGTAATGCTCAAAAGTAGCTTCGTTCCCAAAGCTGCTTGCAATGCTTCCTAATAATAACTAGTAAAAATTAGGTCTTTATTGCTTACAATGCTACTTGGAACTCCATACAATCGGACAATCACCTTCATGCAAAAATATCCACCAAACTTATTGCGGTCTTAATCTGCTCCACTGGAGTAAAATGTGTGCTTTTAGTTAGTCGATCAATAATAACCCAAATGCCTTCATTGCCCTTTCTTGATCTAGTCAAACCATCTATAAAGTGTATCAATACTTGCTCCTATTTCAAATTTAGAATCTTAAATGGTTGTAGTAGTCTTGTAGTTCTTTGATGGCCACCTTTAATTTGTTGGCAATTTCCACATCTACTAATGAATCAAAATGTCTCTCTTTATTCCCTTCCACCATAATACTCGCTTCATATCTTGATTCATCTTCGCAACACTAGGATGGACACTTTACTTGGACTGATGGCATTCTGTTAATACTTCTGGCCTAATACCATCAACCTTTGAAATGCATATCCTTCCATTCATCCAAAATATCCCACGGTGATCTACCTCAAAGCTTGAACAATGTCCCTCGCCTATGTTCTTAATAAACTTCATTGAACAACTATCTTCTCTTTGCTTACTTACAATTCTTTCAAGCAAAGTCGAAGTAACTTCTAAATGGGCAAAAATTACATGCCTTCTACTTAGCGCAACAGCTACTATATTGAATTTCCCAGGCATATATAAAATATCAAGGTCATATGCTGCCAGAAATTCCAACCAATGTTGTTGTCTCATGTTCAAGTCCTTCTGCGTGAAAAGATACTTCAAGGATTTGTGATCCGTGAACAGCTTGAACTTTTTGCCTAGTAAGTATTGCCTCCAAATTTTCAATACCATAGCTAATAATTCCAAATCATGTGTTGCATAATTACACTCATGAGGCTTCAGTTGTCTGCTAGCATAAACGGTTACTCCTTCATGCTTCATCAATACTGCATCCAAACTTACTCCACAAGCATTCGTATACACTGTCAACCCTTCACCTCCATACGCGATAGCTAGAACTAGAGCACTAGTTAACCTCTTCTTTAACTTGTTAAATACTTCTTCATACTTTGGAGTCAATTTTGTTAAGTGCGACTCGATTTTGGAGAAGGCTTGAATGAATCTCATATAATATTCTGCCAAGCCTAAGAAGCTCTGTACCTTCACTGAAGTATGTCGTATCGTCCAATATTGAATGGTTGCTACCTTCTTTGGGTCAATCGAAATTCCATCCCCGACACAACATGTTCAAGGAACCTTACTTCCAATTTCCAAAAATGTCACTTAAAGAATATAGCTCTTAAAACATGTTTCCTCAACATTTCCAGCACAATATCCAAATAGCATTTGTGTTCCTCTTCAGTCATAGAATAGATAAGAATATCATCTATAAAGGCCAGCACAAATTTATTAAGCAAATCTCTAAAGACTTGATTCATAAGATCTATAAAATAGACAGGTGCATTGGTTAGCCCAAAAGGCATAACTAACCACTTATACAAACAATCCAACCCTTTGAATGCTATTAAGGATATACTATCCTCTATTATTCTTAACTGATGGAATCTCGTGGCAAGGTCCATCTGTGAGATTACCCAAGCATCATGTAGTTGGTCGAACAAGTTGTCTATATGGGTGGTGGAAACTTGTTTTGAACTGTCTACTAGTTTAGCTCTCGGTAATCAATACAAAGCCTTAGCGAACCATCTGACTTTGCAACAAACACCACAACTTCTCCCAACCTAAGCAATTTGGCCTAATCAGTCCCTTCTTCAGCAAACTATCTGTTTGATTTCTTAACCACTCCTCTATCAGAGACATCTTACGAATATAATGAATAACAGGTTTCCAACCAGAAATTAAGTCAATATGAAACTTAATCTCCCGATGTTGAGGCAGACTGTTAAACTTTTCAAAAACATCTAATTAATATCAACCCTAACCCTTTTTAGGATCAGTCAGGCGCATAAAGGAAACTACACATTAGTTTTCCTGGCTAATCATAAAATATCATTTCTACTATCCTCCCGATCTCAGCTTTCAACATTACTATCCGCTTGAAACAATCAAAAATAGCTCAATTCTTTGATAATCAATTCATACCAAGTAAAAATTCAAATCCATTAAAATCTAAAACAAACATGTCCCATGAAAAATGGTGGGTAAGGTAAGTTACCCGAACATTTTCATAAATTATACACAAACTAGTTGCACCACCTATGGGGTTAGAGACACAATAGAGATTTCTGTAATCCTCGGGGAAATTTTTAGTCTATTAACCAATCTTTTTGAAATAAACTATGGGAAGCCCCAATATCAAACACTACTCGAACTAAAATCCTATTGACATATAAATTACCTTCAAAAACTCCTTTCTCTTTCACATCCTTTGAAGTTGATGGTTCCTCTTTAATAGCATAAACTTTGACTTGCTGACCATTTTGCAATAGTGGGCAATCCTTTACCATATGCCCTATTTGGTGGCAATTAATGCAAAGTGTCTTTTTGAACCGTTGGAGAAACAGGACCTATTTATTGCTTCTAAGCTCCAGAATTCTTATAGGATTTAGAAATATGGCCCTTCTGCTTATAATTATAATACTCAACACCCTTGTAACGGTTTTCTTGAGCTCCTCCACCCAGCTTTCCTCCCTATTTCTTCTTTTTATGCTGGTTGAACTTCCTTTTGTTGGGATTGTTGCTATATTGCTAGGTGCTACTACCGGCTTCTTCTTCTCAAGAATTTCATAACACAAAGCCATATCTATGAGGTTTGCAAAAGATCCTTTTAGATGTGCTGCCATTTTCTCATGAAATTCTTCCCTCTTCCCGACCATAAACATCTCATTCTTTTTTAAAGAGGGGTATCAATAATTCCCAGCCCGCAGCACGAAAACTCATTGAACTTAGTTTCATACTTGGATACGGTCATTTCCCTCTACTTAGGATATAGAAAACTTCTGTAAATATAGTCTTTCCTACTGTAGGCATATACTAATCTTCAAATACCTCTTTAAACGTTGCCTAAGTAAATCCGTTCTTTGAAACGTTTGCAGTAGCTGAATCCCACCATGCTGAAGCTCTTTCCTGCAATTGCCAAGATGTCAGGAAGCGCTTTTCCTCATTAGAAATACCAAGCCCATAGAGATCTTATCACAAGAACAAAGCCAAGCATAGACTTTGATAATAGCGTATATGCCTTTAAATGTCTTCCTACCCAAATTGGTATATTCTTTGCACAAGGATGCAAAGTTAACTTGCGGTTTCATAGGTGCCACCTCTTCTACCACTTCTACTCTATCAACATTAGGAGCTCAAACATTAGTTGTTATAGTACTGCTATCTCTCCTTCCTTGCCTTCATTTATTACAACGTGAGTATAGTAAGATAACACTATAATACATAGACGAAATTATCCCAAGGAAAAAGGGTATTAATTCAAACATGTAAATGTTGATCAAAATAACTCGAATACATATATTCAAATAAAAAAAATTCAACTATGCACTCTCATGGACTAAACTCGTTCTAGGGTATTTCTAACTCTGTCTCTAATTAGTTTACCACAACTAAGGCCTAGGAGTTCGCTCAACCTATGCTCTAATACTACATGTAATGATCTACATTTCTTACTCCTGAAGATGACACTAAATAAAACAATGGTAGTCACGTATCAATCATGTAGGCGTCCGAATGATAGTGGGGTAAAGAAAATAAAAGAAAAAAGAAAGAAGCTTAGAATCTTAGTACGCTTGGAAATCATATATAATAGAACATAAGATGGTGCATATAGTTACTCCTTTTATGAAACATCAAGGTTAAAATAAGTATTAACTTTTGCCAAGAACAGTTATAACTGTCTTTCCCCACAATGATGATGCATAACTATATACAAACAGTGGTGGAAATATAGATAACTAGATGACGGTGAAGCCTCCTGCTCCATGCTCCTCCAAAATGCATCTGTAAGAATCTAGACTATTTTAATACTCAAAATTAGAGTACCCAAGAGTATAATGGAAAGAAAGAAAAACTCTGGATCAGGTTTGGCGTAACTCAAAACATGTGCTTTTGAAATCAAAGTATTATTATTAATGTCTACGTTTGAAAATAAATATATAATCATAGCCGGGATGGTTACATTAATTATATTCAATAGCATATTTGATATACAACCAGGACCTGAAGCATATACCGGAAAATGGATTCCAAAAATGAAAAGGTGACTTGGGTACCTCCTATTACAATATATCTCTAGAGAAAATGTAACGAGAGCCTCTAATAGACCCCCTTTGAATTAGGACCGGCCAACTCCTTCTTGGATAGTATTGAATATGATCATCTCTAGGTTTCGAACAATAACCCTACTAGGCTTAAAGCATATATCTAAAAATAATATTGATCTGGATCAAGGATGATCACACCCTAATGGTTGCGAACCACATAGTCTTGAAGCATATCCACTGTTTTAGTCGTTTCCGGGTGTGAGGCTAAGGCAACGTTAACATTTTTAGCAAACCCATTTTGGAATATTAACACTGCCTTTAGGTAACATCCATACAAATTGTTTCAAGATCAAACAAATGCTCGAACTTACTACCATCCATTTTGGAATCACCCTGGCATAGGTAGTGCAACTTCATAGAATGCTTCAAAACACAAAGCGTTTGTTTGTTTGAAATTTTTTAGACAAACTAAAGCGATGAATTTCCAGTTAACTCAATTCTGTTTCTTTTATAAATATGCAAAAAAATATAAGAATCTTGACGGGGAGATCTCGAATATATATTCTAAAAGAAAACTATGTTTCATGGGAATGAGTCCCCACTGAGGGATCTCAAACCACAAAAAATCATGAAGATTTTATATACTTTTCGATTTAGAATAGGTCAAGTTATCGATAGTGGACAAACCACTATTTTGTGTTAGTATATAGTTTGCATATGGAAAACCGGACATCATATACTTATCACCACCTTTTGATTTTAACCCTATACTATCCCTTGATCAACAATGAAGTCGGATAAGTTAGCGTACTATCCTTACCTCGACGTACAGCCTTAAACTCTCACAAATAGAAATGGTCTTCCATACCTTGAAATTTAGTGTCAAGTATAAGATGAAGTACGTTCCATGTACTTAATTTATCATGACCTATTTATCGAAATTAACCCTCTTATACTTATCACATTTCCGATATTTCGACTTCCCTACCCTTTACCCAAATCTGAAGCTAGGTAAGTGTAGCGACTCGAAATTTTCGACCTTGAAAATTCAACACTAATACGCTCACGTTAGAAGTGCCGAGCAATCGAATGCCGGAAATTTCATATTGTTAGAGAAAGAAGAAAAAGGTAGAAGAAAAACAGGAAACAACAGCATCTCACATTCACGGCGGATCAAAATGTAATATCAAAATAATAGCATTTTTATAAAGAAGAGCTGTAATTATTAGATTACATACAACTCATCAGATTTACAACCATACAAAACAGAGTAGACGGTTATATCAACTTGTCCCAGACTATTATTAGTACAACTCTAATACATAGCGGTGAACTCCATACGTTCCTGCCATCCAGCTCGCCTCCTGAGCTCCAGAACGCCCTAACCTGGAAATATGTAACACTCGATTTAACCCAAGCATTACATCAAAGTAACACCCGGGTCAGGCTGGAAACCAGCGTGAGTAAACCTTGGGGCAACACGTAGGCAGGGTTTTGCCGAACTGGGTAAATTCTGTGTCGTTCTATTTCTGCATTTATTATTCTTCTATTATCTGTGCTGCTATAATTTTGATATATCTGTGTTGAAATAATTTTATAAGCTTTCGCAATAATTTTTATAATTAATAGCATCACCCTATTCAGCCCCATTTAGGGTGAAATCGATCCTACAAGTGGTATCGGAGCTAGGAATAGAAGTCAACTTTTGTTTTAAAAATTCATTTTTCAAAAACCAATTTTTTTTAAAAAAATTCATTTTTCAAAAACCAGTTTTTGTTTTAAAAAAATTGATTTTTTAAAATGTCTTCTTTTCATAATGTTTTTGCTGAGGGTCAGTCCATAATTAGACCACCAATGTTCAATGGTGAATATGCTTACTGGAAAAATAGGATGGAAATTTTTCTGAAAACCATTGACGCTTGGGATACTGTTGAGACAGGGTGTAGAGCGCCAACTATAATTAAAAATAATCAGGAAATAAAAAAAACGAAGGATCAATGGATAGATCTAGAAAATAAGTCACAGATTACTAATGCCAAAGCTATGAATTCGATTATTTGTTCATTAGATCAGGTTGAATTAAATCGTGTCTCACATTGTCTA
Organism: Allium cepa; assembly: GCA_030765085.1. Taxonomy (NCBI): domain Eukaryota; kingdom Viridiplantae; phylum Streptophyta; class Magnoliopsida; order Asparagales; family Amaryllidaceae; genus Allium; species Allium cepa. The sequence continues at coordinate 852,153,558 of CM060938.1, forward strand.
ACTGCGTAGGAAATATGGCACACACTAGAAGTGACTCACGAAGGAACATCTCAAGTCAAAGAATCTCGCCTTGCCATGCTAAGCAGCGAATACGAGAACTTCACAATGGCGAAGGAAGAAAACGTCAAAGAGATGTATGGACGACTTTCCAATATCGTATACAAATCAAAAGCTCTCGGAAAAACATACACAGAGTTGGAGATAGTCTGAAAAATCCTCAGAGTCCTTCTACGAAGTTTTGAAGCTAAAGTGACTGCTATTCAAGAATCAAAAGAGTTAAAACAGATGAAAGTTGAAGAACTCATCGAAAATCTCACCACTTATAAGCTAGAAATGAAATTCAATGAAGAGCGTGAAGGAGGTGACGCTTGAAAGAAATCAATAGCTCTTAAAGGAACAACAGAAAGTGATGGTGGTGATGATGATGATGGGTAGCAGAATTGGAGCTGATAATAAAGAAATTCAAAAGGTGGAATTACTAATACGGAAATCCAGCTCGAAATCAAAAATTGAAAAGCAGAATAGCCAAAGCACTAAACTACTCAAAAGAACAGAGGATCATATGTCACAGGTGCAACCAACCCGGACATATCAAGCCCAATTGTCCTCAAAATCGACGCGATTTTGAAAAGAAATCGAAAAGGAGAAGTTTTGCAGCCACGTTGAGTACAAGTGATGAAGATAATCAAAGTACTAGCAGTGAGAGTGAGAAAGCAGATATGTTCCTTCAAGGTAATATAACTGATACGACGATGACGAACCAAGCGAGGTATCAAAACTCACTCACTCAGAATTACTTATATATTTCCACGAAGTAAATGGCTGTTTTGAATGACTTGAAGAGAAGTACGCCAAACTTGAATCACAAAATAATACTTTGATAGAGTTAAATAAACAACTTGACCAATTAGTTAAAACCTATCAAAGTAGGATCGTGTGATAAGTGTCCAACATTTGAAGAAGAAATTAAAAAATCAGAAATTAATATAAAATCACTTGAAAATGAAATTCTGATTTTGAAAGAAAGTGAAAATACTAGGAGAGAGAACTCTATTGAAAAGTGCACACAATTGTTAAACGAAAATGAATCTCTCAAAACACAAGTCCAACAATTATCAATGACTTTAGATAAATTTTCAAAAAGTGAAAAATCGTTGAATATGCTATTAGGGAAGCAAACTGTTAATACAGTTAGACAAGGACTTGGATTTAATCAATCTAAAAATGTTAGAAATGAGATTAATCGAGTAAATTCAATGTGCACAATTTGTAGAAAATTTGGACACAATCAAAATAGTTGTTGGTATAGACCCAAACACGTGAAAACTATACCAATTTGGGTTCCAAAAGGCATAAATATAAAATCTCTCAAAGTTAAACAAATTTGGGTGTCGAAGGGAACATATATAAATAGTTTTGGGTCTCCACAAAATTATTTTTCTAAATATTCTGCCACTAACAACCATGGACCTGTTAAAACAAATAGGTCACAAAAATCTTTTCCCGTGTAGATGTGGTTGGCAGGCTAAGGAACTACAATAGTGCTACTTGGATTCTGGCTGTTCCAAGGACACAACGAGCGACAAAGCAAAGTTCCTTAGCCTGGTATAAAGGTGATAGAATCATAATGGACAACAACGAAAAATATCGTAAAGGTAAAACAGGTAATGTCATATTTATTTGAACGATATATTAAATGTGATAATCTGCACCTTAATCTGAGTTAAATCAGCCAATAATGTGATGATGAAATAATGATGATTTTGATTCTGACTTATTCAAATTATTGGCCAATTATATTCTTATGCCAAGAGCACTATAGAAATCTATAGAGTCTTTGAATTACTTCATATATATTGGTTTGGATTAATAATAGTGTTTTATTGGATGATAATACATTTGGTTATAATACGGCTAACTCTATATTCACGGTTTCTGATTATTTACACGGCTTCAATTCAAATTCAAGAGAATGTCATTTAAGAAGCAGTTAAAATTGATTTTGAGATATCTTGTTGCACACTTCATGGTCTGGTCTATCAAATTCAATTAATGATAATTTTGAGTGAAAAAGAAATTCAGATGCAAATTACACTGGTAATCAGTTGATAGAAAAATTACTAGTGAAACGTGATTTGCTGAGACATTTAGTAACTGCATCATTTTTCAAAGAAAATATCTGCATATTTTTCATTTCAAATAATTTTAAAATAGCAGAAAATTTTCTCGTATAACCCCTTCTAGAAAATCATTTTTTGACCATGTTTTCAAATCAGTCTTTTTGAAAAATTGATTTTATAATTATTTTTGAATTTGATTTTAAATGATTATTTTGACTAATCTGACTCCCTAAAAATTATCGAAAAGATAAATAGTGATTGAAAAAGTGACGAGCATTGATATTTATCATATATTATGACTCGAGATGGCATAATTAGTAAATTTCTGTAGAAATTTAAACAAGAGTTATAAAACTTTTTGTTGGTAAAAATTCCATGACCGTCTCTATTTCTATCATATTTCTAACAACCATCGCTCATCAAAATTCAATATAGTTTGTCAATATGTGGTACTTTAAACAAGAATCATTCGTTTTTCATTTTACATTTTTTTTAAATAAAAAAATAAAAATATATATTAATAATAATAAGAATAATAATAATAATAATAAAATAAATTAAAATAAAATCCAAAGTACTCACTCTCATTTAAAAGCCCTCACGGTTATGCATGGGTGAACTACTTGGAATTTGTTATGTGCTTCCACGCTCATTTAAAAGTCCTCACGGTTATGCATGTATGGAACTCATATCAAAATTGATTTTTAAAATAAACAAGTTGATTCTAATCCTATTTAAAAGTCCTCACGGTTATGCATCGTTAGAAGATACTTGAATTCATTTTTTTAAATAAAATTGAAATACTACTAATCCCATTTAAAAGTCCTAACGGTTATGCATGCTTGGTAGATATTCAAATTCCTGATATAAATATACCACAAATAGACACAACTGTATGGTTTTATATGATGACAACATTTCCATCATTCTAAAAGTGGAATATGCGCCTAACAAAGTATTTATGATTTGTGTTTGATTTTTTATTGAAATTTAATATTTATATTCGATTGAGTTTTAATTTTGGATTAATATCAATCACTTTATTTCTACTTTCTCTAACACTATTACTCTTTTGCTGATAACAAAAGGGGGAGAGAAAAGTTAAGATTTTGTCAAATAAAATCAAGCAAAGGTCAAATAGTTTCTATTTGCATCTAGGCTCATTTGCATATTTTTAATTGTATGCATATATGAAGGGGGAGCTTTGTGTAGAGAGGAAGCAATTAAATATGGGGAGAAATTAGAGTATATCAATGATCAAATACATTTAACATATTCAAAATCTTAAATATATGTTTGTTATCATCAAAAGGGGGAGATTGTTGAATATGCGATTATATGATTTTTGTTTGATGATAATAAACATATATATATTCGTTTAAATATATTTGTTAATGTACTATTTTATTATTCATAGATTAAATAAATATTTGTTGAATAAAAATAAATAACACAGAATTTGAATTCAAATAGAAATTTTATTCAAACAAATGTTTATTACAATCTTTGAATAGTACAAATTTCAAGCTCTCACTATATATATATATATATATATATATATATATATATATATATAATTTCAATTACAGTATAATTTTGATTACATCACGATTCACATTTACATTTGACCTCACTACATATCACTCATTCACTCAACTCGTATGTATTTTAGCTTCAACTTCATTCCAACGTGAATCCAGCATTTGAGAAATCTGTAGAAATATACATTGACGTAGTAAAATTAAAATTAAATATTTTTGCAGTATAAAATGAAATGTGGATTTTGAAATTAATATTTGCCTCTGTTATTTGGGTTGCTCGTCATCATTTAATTTTGAATTCATTATTCACGAACAGCTTGTGACATACATAGTGTATCACTGTATATGTCACAAGGCCGTGCACACCGATATATACACTTGATAGAATTATAGGGACAAGTGAACACAGGTTATACCCAAAACGCCGGGTTCAACTCAAGTGCAATAAAAATAATGTCACAATATTCAGCCCAAGGTCAAATCCAAGTTACAAGCTGGATTCAACTCAGGTGTAATTCGAAAAACAAATCCAAATGCAATAAAATGGTCGGGAGCAACCTCAATGCACATCAAGTATGCAACTGTGAAACTGGATCAAGCAAGTGCAACATCAAGTGATACTGAGTAAACATGAAGGTCGGAGTGTACACAAAACAAGTATGCAAACTGCCTCGAATGGTACAAGTTAAAGACTACAACACTACGACAACTACAAGTGACAGCAATGTGAAACTAAACCACAAAGGAAATGCAAAGTTCAAGTCACTGCTACCATGACTCGAGTGCATGCTACAGGTCTGTAACTCAAACCATGTTCAGGCCTCAATAATGAATCAGAGTTTACAAACCAACATACTTAGTTCAAAAGATCAAGTCCAAATACCAGCATTTCAAACACAATTTACAACCAAAAACTGCACATTCAGGTACAAGACCGAACCAAATATCAGCAACATTGAAATGGTTATAATCATATCACAAAACCAAGCACCAAAAATACAACATGCAGCATTGAGTGATACACAGTGATCAAGTGCAAATGCAAGTATCAGTTTCTAACAAGCACAAAGAATAAAGTTAACCAGAAACTCATGATACAGTAAACTACATGTATGTAGAGACAAGTACACAAATCATGGCACACTAGAATAACTCGAGTACAACAATTTGATATGCATCCTAGACCACAAATCTCAAAGCATTAACTCGAAATAATTTAATATCAGATATAATGCAACAGTGCGCAGAGAAGTGCTACAAGACCATGTCAAACACAGTGCAACAAAATACAAGTGTCGACCAGAGAATCAAGCATCAAAAGTACAGGGTGCAGTGATGCAAAAATCACAAGGAATTCTATCTAGTGCCGAAATCAACAGTTTCATCTCAAAGTTATCAAGAGCCGATGCCAACAGAGAAAAAATCAGAAGTCAAGGCCGAAGTCAAGAAGGAATCAATAACCGAGACAAAAATCGAACAAGCTCATAGCCTTACACAAATCAATTAACCGAGGTCAAAAAGAAACCAAATCAAAAAAAGGCTGTGGTAGTCACGAAAGCAATTCGAAGTCGTGATGAACAAGCCATTATCAAATTATACAAAATTGACAAAGTCGGAGAAATCATCAACATCTAAGCAACATCTAGTGGCCGAGATGAATTCAAGCAAAAATAATTGACGAATTCATATGAAATATACGAACGAAAAATAAGGAGATCGAACTATATATAAACCCATATCATCATCGGCTGAAGGACAATCGAGTTCAAGCAAGCATAACAGAGAAGAAAAAAGGAATAAATCACATACCAAATCACCGAACTCGATCGAGAAGGAACAGCCGTATTCAAAGTACAATCGATCGTCAAGCAATCATGAAGAGCAATCCACCTGATCCAAGTAATTAAAGTCGGCTTCTACAATTTTATACCAAGCCCTAATTTGCAAGCAAAGGAACGAGCCTCGATTATACAGAACAAAGAAGGAACGGGCCGAATACGTAAGAAAAGAAATAAAGGAGGCCGTGTTTTGCTTAATTAAATTGGGCGGCCCCTTTTTCTTTAATATTGGATTAAAAGTTTAAAATTAGGGTTTTGTTGTTTTTAAGTGTTTTTAAATTATCGTCTTTTGTATTTTCTTTTAAAAACGTTGAAATTAATAGTTGTGTGACTAGGGGACAAACTACGTGGCGTAGTTTGAGAATTTACAACTCGGTGGCTGAGTTGTGGCAGGGTTTTAAGTGTAGAGTTAGGTTAGTCAGTAGCGGGTGTCGTGAGTTTACGTGTGTAAGCATGTGACTACTTAATTTCTAGTATAAACCTTGGGGGCAGCACGTAGGCAGGGTTTTGCCGAAGCTGGGTAAATTCTGTGTCGTTCTATTTCTGCATTTATTATTCTTCTATAATTTTGATATATCTGTGTTGAAATAATTTTATAAGCTTCCGCAATAATTTTAATAATTAACAGCATCATCCTATTCACCCACCCCCCTCTAGGGTGAAATCGATCCAACATTAAGTACCACTATATAGTTTCAATGGTCCAGTTTATTAAAATTATTCCATTTCAGCCTATTGATTTCACATATCAAATATAAAAAGAATTATTGTAGATTACTAATCGAAATGGGTTCGGGTATTTGCTAATTACCCGATCCCGGTCTCTTCGAATCCAATATCATCTTAAAAACAAAGATGTTTAAGTTTTAAACAATCCCATTTATATCAGAATTACATATTTACATAGCAATTCATCACTGATAGATAATCTGTATCCAAACACCATATCACATAGCGTCATAGTCACATACCAGGGATAACAAATCACCTAACCCTGCTTAATCAATCATCAATTAATTACAAACCATTAAATTAATTAATCATTCTTTAACTATCTTATAAATTAATTAATTAACCTATAATTACTGATTAATTATTCTTTAATTATTAATTAATAAACCTTAATTATTAATAAATCTCCCTTAATTAAAAATTAAGTAATTCTTAATTATCAGTTAATTAATCCCTAATTATACATTAATTAATCTCTAATTACTTAATTAATTAATCTCCAATTATAAATTAATTAATCCTAATTACAATTTAATTAATCCTAATTACAATTTAATTAATCCTCAATCATTAATTAATTAAATTAATTAATTACTCTTTATTAATTACTTAATTAATTTAATTAATCTTTAATTATCAAAACCTTAATTATCTTTAAGATAAATCAGTATCTTTATTAATTACCTAATTATGATAAACACATATATTTAAAACATTTTATCCTTTTAATTAACACTTAATTACATTTATAAATTAAGTTTTAAAATAACTTAAGCATTTACTTAAATATATTTAAGTTAACAAATTATATAACTGTGATATCCCGGAATTTTTGGCAATATCAATTTAATAATCTGTGTTTAAATTTAAACTGATTTGATAATTTTTGTAAATAAATTTGATTTGATTTAATAATCTTCTTTAATAAACATTTAATTAGTGAATTTATCTAATAAATTGTTTTCTATTTATAATGTATATATATATATATATATATTTATATATATTTTAAATATATGAGTTTGGTTTTAAATTAAATTAATACAGCATATTTTCCAATTTCAAATATTTTGGTAATTGGAAATTGGTTTTTATTTAATATTAAGCTTTTCAAAGCTATTTAATAAAATAACTAAATGATTTTAAATACATAAGACAAATGTTTTATTTGTTCAAGTTATATTTTAACTTAAGTTTGAATATTAAATTAAGTTATAAAAATGTTTGTTTTAATTTTTTTTAAATATTGTTTAATAAATATGATTGTAAATTAGATATAAAGTTTAAAATATAACTAATTAATGAAACATTTATTCATTTAAATAATAAGTAATTTATAATCTCTTTTATAAATTTATTAAAATGATTAAAAATATTATTTCCAAATAAGAAAGTAGTGTATTGTTTTTATTTATAATTATACTTGGTTCTATTCTTTAGTTATTATCTATATATAACTAACGATTAAAAACTAATTAATTAAGTTTAAAATTTTATTAACACTTTAATTAAAAATACTAATTAATTAAAAAGGACATGTGTAAACATCCTAGGATCTAATATAACATGTGTTAAGAGATTAAACAAGGTAATTTACAAGTGTTAACACTTAAGACAAGTGTCATAATTTCATTTTAATTCTCTTTAATTTTAATAAATCCTAATTCAAATCTATATAAAACCATACTCTTTTCTCCTTTCATTTTCTTTGTTCATTTCACATTTTCAAATTCAAACCAAACCTGAAATCTGTAGCTTGCATTCATTCTCCTCAAAAAGCAAACCTATAAAACATTTTCTTGCATGCAAAACAAAAGCAAATCCCTCTTCATAATCAAACTTTGGTAACCATTTTAAAAAATGCATATCCCTGATTCATTTTCAAAAAAACCTGCATTCTTCAATCTGTAACCTGTTCATCATAAAAAAAACCAGCATTTCTTCTAAAATCTGGAAAGTGGCCTCTGCATGCATGTTAAGAACATCAAACAACTCTAGTCTTAAAAGCATTCAAGCAAGCTTCAAAAGATTAAAGGATTCAAAGCACTAAAGTTTTAAAGGCAAAGCAAATTCAGTTTTTAAGTTTCCAGGAGCTTTTTAAATCTGAAACTGTGCTTGCTCATCAAAAATCAGCGAGTAACTCCACTTTTAAATTTTAAATAGGTAAATGTTGATTGCATGCTTTTAATTAGAGATGAAAATATATTATGAATCTGTTGTGAATATATATGTGAATATATTTATGAGTGCATGCTTGTTGTCTGATACATGTCTGTTTCCTCAATTTTAAGCTTCTGCTTGATTTTAAATCCCTTTTATCTTAATTTAATCTTGGTTTAGATAAGGCTGAAACAAATTATGTTTATTTCCATCATAAACTATGGGTTAAAAATATTACTTAAGTTAAACAATCCTGTATCATCTCTAAAGTTTATAAACAGATGAACAAACTTTAATTTGTGAAATTTTCAAATACATTGATTTGAAGTTTCAGGGTTATATATCAAAACATCATGCAAAATTATGATTTTTAAAAGTAAAATTATAATTTTTAATGCTTGAACCAGAGTGCAGTTTCATATTTCAGTATTATGTATTTTGGGGCATCTCTGTTGCCACAAGTGATTAGAGGCGCCGGATTTGTTTCTGGAGGAGAAGGAGTTATCAGGGATGAGGGGAAAATTATTTGATTGGGTTGCATTTCATTTTGGAAGTTGTGGTTGTGATTTGCAGTGTAGAACCCTAGTTTTTCTGGGATAGGAAGGATCAATCATTTCGGCCAGTATAGTGGATCGAGTTGTTTGGGCTCTTGGGTACTGGAAATTGATGAGTTGATGAGGTCTTCCCCGGAGTTGCAGAGACAACGGTGGTCGAAGGTGTTAGGGTGAGGTGTTGATAGGTTTTGGTGGAAATGGGTACTGTTGTTCCAGGTTTGGGACTTCAATCTTGATTTTGTTTTCGAGGGGGGCACAGGGTATTGGTGATGGATTTGGGTTGTATTGGTGATCGATGACTTGTTTCAATCATCAGGGTTAGTCGGAGATAGGTGGATGGCCGGTGCATGTGCACTGTGTGTCATTTTCTGGTGAAGTTTTGTTTTGGGTTTAGTTGTCTCGAGTGATTCTCGGGTGTTTGGACTGATTAACCCGAAGGAGATTAAGTTTTTACTCGAAGAGAATATAAGATGGCCTGGGTAACTTTTGTTCCAGGTTTTATTAAAAACAGAATCCTGTTTCTGTTTTGAAAATTAAAAGAAATTTTAAATGTAAACTAAAATTTAAAATTAGTTTATACCTGAGTTTGAAATCTGATTTCAAATTAGTTTGAATCTGAGTTTGAAATAATTTAAATTTTTGAAATTTAAATTTAGTTTTAACAACTTTTAAAAGTATAAAAGAATATGAGTTTTGAATTTAAACTGAAAAATTGTGAATTATAAGATTTAAAATCAGTTTAAATCTGAGATTTAAAAAAAAAATCTGGAATTTGGGTTTAAACTTCAGTTTTTTTAAAATAAAATAAGTTTTAAATTTAAATTATTTGATTACTTTAAAAATATGGTTAAATGATTTGAATTTTTAAAATGAAGATGAAAAATGTAAGTAAAGCTTTAAAGATTTAAGTTTAAATCTGGAATGAAGATTAAAGTTGTATTTCAGTTTTGAAATTAAAAGAAATTTTTAAATTGAATTTGTTTTTAAATAACTTGGAATGTTTAAAGTGTATGTTTAAAATTGATTTGAACTTTATATTCTTTTAAACTTATTTTATAAAATGGATATTCTTTAACATATGAGATAAAAAGGTTTTGAATTGTTTTAAAACCTTGTTTAAGTTAAATTTGTATCTTAAGTTTAAAAAATGAAGTTTAAATGGAATCTAAAGTAAATTTAAAAACAATTTGTTTTTAAATGCTTAATTAAGTAAGAAATGTTTATCTTAAAGATAAATAAAATTTGATGATTTGGATTCATTAAATTATTAAGATAATTAAGATCAATAATTAATTATTTAATTAATTAATAATATGGGTGATCAATTAAGTAATTAAGGGATTTTAAATTAATTAAGATTTGAGATTAATTAATTAAGGTTAATTAATATGTAATTAAGGATTATTAATTAGATTTTAATTAATGATTAAAGAATTAATTAATCAAGTAATTAATGATTAATTAAGATTGTAATTAACACTTAATTAATTAAATAATTAGAGATTAATTAATTGGTAATTAAATATTAATTAATTTTTAATTAATAATGGTTAATCTGAGTTAATTTCTTAAGAGAAGTAATTAAAGGATAGTTAATGAAGGTCATTAACTTTAGATTATTTAATAATTAATTAATGTGATTAATTTCAATAATTAATTAGATTAATTAATTGATAATAATCAATTGAGAAATAGTTTAAGTTTAATTACTTAATAAAAGTAATTAAGAAATTAATTACTTAATGTAATTAATTGTGTTAATGTGATTAGTTTAGATTAATTAATTAATTTTAATTAATTTAAACACTTGATGATTTGATAAAAAATTACTTTAATGTAATTAATGGGATTGTAATTACTTAGGGAAGTAATTAATTGATAATTACTGAATGTAATTAAAGATGTTTAATGATGGAAGTAATTTGGATTAAATTACTTTGTAATTAATCAAGGGATTAATTGAGATAATTAATTAAGGGTAATTAATTTATGGAATGAAGTAATTAAGGGTAGTTAATTACTGGATGTTATTAATCTAAGGTGATTAATATTTTTGGTTTAATTGAAGATTAATTACTTAATGTAATTAATTTAAATAGAGATTAATTAAATGTAAATAGAAATCATTAATTAATAAAATTAATGATGTAAATTTACAATTGATTAATTAAGGAATAATTAATAAATGAAGTAATTAATTAATAAAGGATTAATGTAATTAATTTTAGTAAATTAATTGATTAAGTAATTAAAAGTTATTTATTACAAAGTGTTAAGTATAATGAACTTGTGTAATTAATTTATAGGCTAATTACTTATTGTAATTAGGGAATTGTTAATCAGTAATGATTAATTAAAATGACTAATGAGATGGTGATTGATTTGTAATCAATTAATGGTTAAGTTAGGAAGGATTATAACGATGAAGTAATTAATTTAATTCATTTTAAATTAATTTAATTCATTTTAAATTAATTAGAGATAAAGTAATTAATTTAATTTATTTTAAATTAATTATTGATGGTGTGATCATTGAATCATTGCTTATATATGAATGATTGATATTGGTTGCCTTGAATGGTTTGTAATCTCAGCTATGAGATAAGTAATGTTATGTGATATGGATACATTAGTTGCATTGGAATGATAATATGGATTATCTGTTTATAATGATGATATGGATTATCTGTTAGTGATGATAATGTTGATTACCTACTGTGATGTTGTGAATTATCTATCTGTGTGTATATAGATAATGAATTGAATTGTTTTAAACTTTAAAACAACTTGGCCTTAAAAGACACATTTTGGATTTCGGTGAGGTCGGGTTTCCATATTTGGATATCCGAAAACCACATCGATCCAAATTGACGATAGGTCGTGAATCTGAAGTGAAGATGAAGATTCAGAGTGCAAGAGTTATCGTCATTAACATTGAGGGTGATTCCAAAATGAGTGTAACGAGATATTGCCTTCGGTTTCGTTCGAACCCGGAACGAACTTGTATGGATTAAATGCTTTCAGAACATCGTCAGGTGGACGATGAGCATTCTAAGTGATGTGTCCTATAAAGGTAATCGTAGCCTCAAGCCTCATCAACCGGGAGTGGCTAAAACAGGGGAGGTGCAGCAAGGCTAAGTGGGTCATGCCCAAGTAGGACGAGATTTACCCCTGTCTAGATGTCCCTTTTATTTCGGCTGTGTGGTGCGGTTGCTGATCACAACTGCGGGGTGGTCTTGTTCAGGACTGTTCAGTAAGGAATGGTTCCGGCTTTGTGTTGCAGGGGATTGGGAGTGATCCTCGGTACGGTGATCTAGGCCACGTACTGTGACGGGCAGTACCCCGGTAGCCCTGCCATTGTATGGACTCCAAAATCCAATAAGTGCCATCGGTTTTGATTGTATTACCCACTTTTATGGCTAGTAGCTGGAATTTAATAGATGTAACAATTTCGACTATTTCTTATTTACTTGAAAACCCTATACCTATTATAATATCATCGGATTTCCTATCAAATGTTTTGGTTAGCGTAAGGTAAAAACTTTTCCATATTTATGTGTGGGAAGTCTTACGTGATACCTTTCTTTTCAAAGGTTTTTCAAAAATTAAGCAACTTTAACTTGTTACTCACACCAGACCCATGTCTGACCCGGAGTTTATTTCTGTTTTCTTAAACTCTTGGGTACTCAAATTTTTACAAGTACCCAAGGGATTCAGGTTAGCTTTGACGGATTGTGAAGGAGCAATGGAGCAGGTGGCTTCTGCGTGTAGATATATATAGTGTTCCGCTGTGTTGGTATCTCTGAGTGTTTATCTGTATTGTGTTTTGAGTTGTAATAACTAGACAGGTGTCTATAACTGTCTAGTATGTGTTGTATTGTCTGTGTAACTCTGATAACTATTGTATACTATGTAATATTTATGTTATTAATATAATTTATTCGTTCCGCTGTTGAGATTCTGATGTTGTTTCTTCTTTCTCTTCTTTCTTTTCTCTTTTCTTTCCCTTTCTTTCTTCAAGATGATGCGTCATTCTGTGGAGATGAATGGCGTGTCGTCACAGTTGGTATCACAATGCTAGATTGAGCGAATACCTAGATTCTGGAGTGGTGTCTGTCTTGAGAGAGCGTATTTTTATTTTTAATATATATATATATATATATATATATATATATATTTCCACCTATTTGTTGGGTTACCCGTACAGGTTTTCCAATATAAGTTATAAAGGTAGATGAGGTAGTGGTGTGTGTAACACACTACCATTGGTTGTAGTTTGAATGGTTGAGGTTGGAAGTGGATCTGCCGAGACTGTAGGCCTAATACCGTCTCGAGTGAGTTTAGCTTGGAGTAAGGATTTCATCAATCTCTAAAGGAAACCTGTTAAGGTTCGGAGTCTATCTTTGAAGTTGGATGAGTTGTGTTTGGATCTATCGGTTTGGCAGAAGCAAGTTAGTGATGGTTTCTTGATACCTCAGGAAGTAGTAGCTGCGTGATGAGACGCAGTGACTATGGATGTATCCGAAGATGTTTCTTTGGAACAAGAGTAAGGAAGTGCGTCTGTTTCGGTGATGTGGCTGAGTCCAGCAAGGTGTTTCTGTTTGCTTTGAGGTTCGAGTTTCTCGAAGAGCTTTAGATTAGGAATTCTTTGGCTTTGGTGTTAGCAGTGCAGCTCGGAGTGTTCTGTGTTGGCAAAAAGTTTTCTGGCTGGGTAGTTTTTCTAAAGATGGAGTTTAGAAGCAGCAGTGTGAATCCTTTTCTTTGGTGGATTGGCTAGGCTAGCATAAGCTGTTCTGTTTGGTAGAGGAAGAGCAGTTTCTTTGGATTAGGCTGGGTTGATTGCAAAAGTGACTTGCGATAGTTGGAGTGTTCTCTTGGGTTGTTGGAGATTTACCGGATGTCTTCAGGGAAGTCAGAGGTTTGTCCGCATCTAGAGATCGAGTTTTCTTATCGGCTAGGATTCCAGGATTGCTACCTGTGGTTCGGCCTAATGGAAGGATGGTTCCTAGAGATAGAGTTGGTGAAGCAGCTCGGGTTTCGGAGGAATTTCTAAGTTTTCTTTTATGGATATGTTGAACCATATTTCTGGAATGTGTTGTCCAGTCTGTGCTCGTGCTCTTCATCAGCATTTTCTTCAACTTCGGATCAGAGTTGTGCAGCAGAAGCAGTTTGAGAGTGCATTTGTTTTCTTTTTTGGATAAGGAGAAGTTTATTCAGTCTTCTGTTGTTTGAGGAGTAGAGTTTGTGTTCTTGGTTTTGGATTGATCTTGAGGAGATTATTCTGATGGGTTGTTTTGGTCTAGTCTGTTTCTAGAGGCATCAACAAGGGTTGATCTGATCAGGAAGGATGTTGGTGATCCAGGATCTTTCGAAGAATTTTTATGGACAAGAGACGGAGGAATTTGGATTCCGGAGTCGGAGATTGAGTTTTGGTTAAGTTTTTCTCCGATCCAATGAGCTATAAGTTTTGGTAAGTCTGGGAAGCTAGCTCCGAGGTGTTTTGGGCTTCTTCTGTGTTCTGGTAAGATAAGTGTTGGATTTTCAAAGTTGAATTGTCAGTTTGGATAACTGGGATTCAGTGTGTTTCACGTATCTCTGAGGGAGTACGTGTATGATCTATCTCTGGTTTTGGGTACCAGCCGTTCAGGAGGATTTGGTTGTTGAGTCACACTCATCTTTATCCTGTTTAGAGTTGTAGATTTAGATGAATAGGAGCTCTATAGCCTAGTAGTATTCATTGTTTGGATTCTATAGAGCGAGTATCTCGATATTTACCAGGGAAACTCGTGGAAGTTCTATTCAGAATTTTTTCTGGATAGTTAGATTTGTTTTGATTGTGTGAATTGGTTGTTATGGTTGTTAGCATATGATTATTATATGCTGTGCTTTGAAATTAAATCTTAAATGAGATTATTAAATTACCTTTGTTTTAAATTTCGGAGACGAAATTCTTTTAAGGGGGGAGGATTGTGATATCCCGGAATTTTTGGCAATATCAATTTAATAATCTGTGTTTAAATTTAAATTGATTTGATAATTTTTGTAAATAAATTTGATTTGATTTAATAATCTTCTTTAATAAATATTTAATTAGTGAATTTATCTAATAAATTGTTTTCTATTTATAATGTGTGTGTATATATATATATATATTTATATATATTTTAAATAGATGGGTTTGGTTTTAAATTAAATTGATACAACATATTTTCTAATTTCAAATATTTTGGTAACTGGAAATTGGTTTTTATTTAATATTAAGCTTTTCAAAGCTATTTAATAAAATAACTAAATGATTTTAAATACATAAGACAAATGTTTTATTTGTTCAAGTTATATTTTAACTTAAGTTTGAATATTAAATTAAGTTATAAAAATGTTTGTTTTTTTTTAAAATATTGTTTAATAAATATGATTGTAAATTAGATATGAAGTTTAAAATACAACTAATTAATGAAACATTTTCATTTAAATAATAAGTAATTTATAATCTCTTTTATAAATTTATTTAAAATGATTAAAAATATTATTTTCAAATAAGAAAGTAATGTATTGTTTTTATTTATAATTATACTTGGTTCTATTCTTTAATTATTATCTATATATAACTAACTATTAAAAACTAATTAATTAAGTTTAAACTTTTATTAACACTTTAATTAAAAATACTAATTAATTAAAACAGACATGTGTAAACATCCTAGGATCTAATATAACATGTGTTAAGAGATTAAACAAGGTAATTTACAAGTGTTAACACTTAAGACAAGTGTCATAATTTCATTTTAATACTCTTTAATTTTAATAAATCCTAATTCAAATCTATATAAACCCGTACTCTTTTCTCCTTTCATTTTCTTTGTTCATTTCACATTTTCAAATTCAAACCAAACCTCAAATCTGTAGCTTGCATTCATTCTCCTCAAAAAGCAAACCTGTAAAACATTTTCTTGCATGCAAAACAAAAGCAAATCCCTCTTCATAATCAAACTCTGGTAACCATTTTCAAAAATGCATGTCCCTGATTCATTTTCAAAAAAACATGCATTCTTCAATCTGTAACGTGGTCATCATAAAAAAAAAACCTGTATTTCTTCTAAAATCTGGAAAGTGGCCTCTGCATGCTTGTTAAGAACATCAAACAACTCAAGTCTTAAAAGCATTCAAGCAAGTTTCATAAGATTAAAGGATTCAAAGCACTAAAGTTTTAAAGGCAAAGCAAACCCAGTTTTTAAGATTCCATGAGCTTTTCAAATCTGAAACTGTGCTCTGCTCATCAAAAATCAGTGAGTAACTCCACTTTTAAATTTTAAATAGGTAAAAGTTGATTGCATGCTTTTAATTAGAGATGAAAATATATTATGAATCTGTTGTGAATATATATATATATATATATATATATATGAATATATTTATGAGTGCATGCTTGTTATCTGATACATGTCTGTTTCTTCAATTTTAAGCTTCTGCTTGATTTTAAATCCCTTTTATCTTGATTTAATCTTGGTTTAGATAAGGCTGAAACAAATTATGTTTATTTCCATCATAAACTATGGGTTGAAAATATTAGTTAAGTTAAAAAATCCTGTATCATCTCTAAAGTTTATAAACAGATGAACAAACTTTAATTTGTGAAATTTTCAAATACATTGATTTGAAGTTTCAGGGTTATATATCAAAACATCATGCAAAATTATGATTTTTAAAAGTAAAATTACAATTTTTAATGCATGAACCAGAGTGCAGTTTTATATTATCAGTATTATGTATTTTGGGGCATCTCTGTTGCCACAAGTGATTAGAGGCGCCGGATTTGTTTCTGGAGGAGAAGGAGTTATCAGGGATGAGGGGAAAATTATTTGATTGGGTTGCATTTCATTTTGGAAGTTGTGGTTGTGATTTGCAGTGTAGAACCCTAGTTTTTCTGGGATAGGAAGGATCGATCATTTCGGCCAGTATAGTGGATCGAGTTGTTTGGGCTCTTGGGTAATGGAAATTGATGAGTTGATGAGGTCTTCACCGGAGTTGCAAAGACAGCGGTGGTCGGAGGCGTTAGGGTGAGGTGTTGATAGGTTTTGGTGGAAATGGGTACTGTTGTTCCAGGTTTGGGACTTCAATCTTGATTTTGTTTTCGAGGGGGGCACAGGGTATTGGTGATGGATTTGGGTTGTATTGGTGATCGATGACTTGTTTCAATCATCAGGGTTAGTCGGAGATAGGTGGATGGCCGGTGCATGTGCACTGTGTGTTTAATTAGATTAATTAATTGATAATAATCAATTGAGAAATAGTTTAAGTTTAATTACTTAATGAAAGTAATTAAGAAATTAATTACTTGATGTAATTAATTGTGTTAATGTGATTAGTTTAGATTAATTTATTAAGTTTAATTAATTTAAACACTTGATGATTTGATATATAATTTCTTTAATGTAATTAATGGGATTGTAATTACTTAGGGAAGTAATTAATTGATAATTACTGAATGTAATTAAAGATGTTTAATGATGGAAGTAATTTGGATTAAATTACTTTGTAATTAATTAAGGGATTAATTGAGATAATTAATTAAGGGTAATTAATTTATGGAATGAAGTAATTAAGGGTAGTTAATTACTGGATGTTATTAATCTAAGGTGATTAATATTTGTGGTTTAATTGAAGATTAATTACTTAATGTAATTAATTTAAATAGAGATTAATTAAATGTAACTAGAAATCATTAATTAATAAAATTAATGATGTAAATTTAGAATTGATTAATTAAGGAATAATTAATAAATGAAGTAATTAATTAATAAAGGATTAATGTAATTAATTTTAGTAAATTAATTGATTAAGTAATTAAAAGTTATTTATTGCAAAGTGTTAAGTATAATTAACTTGTGTAATTAATTTAAAGGCTAATTACTTATTGTAATTAGGGAATTGTTAATCAGTAATGATTAATTAAAAATGACTAATGAGATGGTGATTATTTAATTGATTTGTAATCAATTAATGGTTAAGTTAAGCAGGATTATAATGATGAAGTAATTAATTTAATTCATTTTAAATTAATTAGAGGTAAAGTAATTAATTTAATTCATTTTAAATTAATTATAGATGGTGTGAACATTGAATCATTGCTTATATATGAATGATTGATATTGGTTGCCTTGAATGGTTTGTAATCTCAGCTATGAGATAAGTAATGTTATGTGATATGGATGCATTGGTTGCATTGGAATGATAATATGGATTATCTGTTTATAATGATGATATGGATTATCTGTTGGTGATGATAATGTTGATTATCAACTGTGATGTTGTGACTTATCTATCTGTGTGTATATAGATAATGAATTGAATTGTTTTAAACTTTAAAAAAAACTTGGCCTTAAAAGACACGTTTTGGATTTCGGCGAGACCGGGATTGGGTTTCCATATTTGGATATCCAAAAACCACATCGATCTAAATTGACGACAAGTCGTGAATCTGAAGTGAAGTTGAAGATTCAGAGTGCAAGGGTTATCGTCGTTAACTCTAAGGATGATTCCAAAATGAGTGTAACGAGATAATGCCTTCGGTTTCGTTCGAACCCGGAATGAACTTGTATGGATTGAATGCTTTTAGAACATCGTCAGGTTGACGATGAGCATTCTAAGTGATGTGTCCTATAAAGGTAATCGTAGCCTCAAGCCTCATCAACCGGGAATGGCTAAAACAGGGGAGGTGCAACAAGGCTAAGTGGGTCATGCCCAAGTAGGACGAGATTTACCCCTGTCTAGATGTCCCTTTTATTTCGGTTGTGTGGTGCGGTTGCTGATCACAACTGCGGGGTGGTCTTGTTCGGGACTGTTCAGTAAGGAATGGTTCCGGCTTTGTGTTGCAGGGGATTGGGAGTGATCCTCGGTACGGTGATCTAGGCCACGTACTGTGATGGGCGGTACCCCGGTAGCCCTGCCATTGTATGGAATCCAAAATCCAATAAGTGCCCTCGGTTTTGATTGTATTACCCACTTTTGTGGCTAGTAGCTGGAATTTAATAGATGTAACAATTTCGGCTACTTCTTATTTACTTGAAAACCCTAGACCTATTATAATATCATCGGATTTCCTATCAAATGTTTTAGTTAGCGTAAGGTAAAAACTTTTCCATGTTTATGTGTGGGAAGTCTTACGTGATACCTTTCTTTTCAAAGGTTTTTCAGAAGTTAAGCAACTTTAACCTGTTACTCACACCAGACACATGTCTGACCCGGAGTTTATTTCTGTTTTTTTAAACTCTTGGATACTCAAATTTTTACGAGTAGCCAAGGGATTCAGGTTAGCTTTGACGGATTGTGAAGGAGCAATGGAGCAGGAGGCTTCTGCGTGAAGATATATATAGTGTTCCGCTGTGTTGGTATCTCTGAGTGTTTATCTGTATTGTGTTTTGAGTTGTAATAACTAGACAGGTATCTATGACTGTCTAGTATGTGTTGTATTGTCTGTGTAACTCCGATAACAGTTGTATACTATGTAATATATATGTTATTAATATAATTTATTCGTTCCGCTGTTGAGATTCTGATGTTGTTTCTTCTTTCTCTTCTTTCTTTTCTCTTTTCTATCCCTTTCTTTCTTCAAGATGATGCGTCATTCTGTGGAGATGAATGGCGGGTCGTCACAATAACATCCTTCAATCAAATAATTTAAAAACACTTATCATATAATAGTTTAAACTATATTAAATTTAAATTTAAAACTTGCTTTTATAAAATTAAAAAAAAACTATTTAAATTTTACCTCTGGTCCAACCTGAATATCACTCGACCCTTGACCCGAGACAATCCCCTCTTTATTTTAACAACTTAGTTTAAGTTTAAGTTTAAAACCTGATACACAGGAACCACTCACGTGCAATGACCCGAAACCATATTCGAGTCATCACTCAGCTACTTCGAGTTCTCACCCCAGGATACTTCTCTTCTTCCACAAACACAACATCACTGACACCACCAAACACCTGTGCACATGCATAGATCAACGGTGATGCTCCAATCACCCATGCTATCGCCTTCGAGTCGACGATGACCTACCCTTACGATTCCGATCATCCAAAGTCCAACGCAAGCTCACAATCAAAATCGAGATGCCTGATCGATCTGTAACATCAAAACCACAACTAAGATTCTCCTCGCCACGACAACGCCGACCACCAGAGATCGCGATACCCCATCCTAAGCTCCGTCAGCCATCCATGCTGCCACCACCCCAAGTCCGATGCAACCCGATGCCATAGTGACGACATAGCAACTCAATTCCAGACCTCGACCAATTTTCGGTTTTAAACCCTACTTCGACCCAACACCACCGCTACGGTGAGAAATAAAACCACTAAACATTTTTCCTGAGCACGACAACTCCCCAACCACATCCAATGACGATCTTGACCTACTCGAGATCATCGATCACCAGAAAAAGCTCAAAATTCAATTTTTGGTTAACATCGAAATGGTCACTCGATACAACATTATAAATTCTAAATTTCCTTATAAAAATCATAGTTTTCAAAATCAATTCAAGTTATCTGCTTGAATCAGCATATCAAAATATTTGATTTTAACATGTTTTAAAATTCTTACTGCCTTTTTCATTTTCCAAATAAAATTCCAACTAATTTTACCTAAATTTATTTTTTAAACTTAATCTATGACTAAAAAACATTTCTTATTTGAAAAGTAAAACCTAACAGAGATTAGTTAAAGAGAATGCTTGTTTAAAACTCTGTTACATGAAACAGGGATATACACATGTATACAGTCATGCACACTTCAAACACAATCATATATACAGAGATTACACTTATTTATATACATGCAAAGCATACTTTATTCCAGTAATTCACATGAAATCTTATTTCCATTTACTTAAGCTTTTAATAAAAATGTTTACTCACCAAATGATGATGAACAGAGAGCTATAAAAACCGAAATGCTTGATTTTGAATCTGGAAATTTGTTTTAACTGAGATGATCTTGATTTGTAACTGAACCGAATTAACTAGATCTTTTGAAAAACTTGATGGTGTTGCTTAGTTGAGTTGATCTTGCTACAAGTTGTAGATTGAAGATGAAATCTTGTTGTTGTTGTTGATTCTCTGGTTTGAAAATTGTTTACAGGTTTTTATTTTTTTTATTTTGAAAATGATAAGATAGCGGAAAAAATGAAGAGAAGAGATAGGTGTTTATGTAGACTTAAGTATGATTTTTTAAAATTAAAGAAAATAAAAATAAAACAGTGATACTTGTTTAACTTGCTAACATTTGTCATTTACATTTATTTATCATCTTACATTTGTTATTAACATTGTTTCATAAATTAACACTTGTAATTACGCATGAATTTATTAATTTAAAACGGTCTTTAAAACTTTTATATTTAATTTACTATTTAATAAATACTTTTTTAATTTATATAAATAAAATCCTTTAAAGAAAATAATATAAAAATTACATATATATATAATATATATTTTTTTAAAACTAAATTTATTTTAAGATAATTATCTTTTGAATTTCCAATTCAAATTCAATTTAAAATTCAATTTAAAATCAACTCATATATATACACACATTTAAATAAACTCAAATTTAATTTGTTTGAAAATATTAATTTCATTTAAAATCTACTTATATATATAAACTACACATTATTATCTGTTTGAAAAAATAACAATTTTACCAATTTTAAATAATTTATATAAGAGATTATCATATTTGAATTTGCTTTAAATTTCTAGAATACCACAGATACTTTTTTCAAATTCATTTACATATCCAGATATCTTTTATTATCAGAATTTTTATCTTTTCAATTAAACAAACCATTTAATTATCCAATTATCAGATGTCCAAAATACTGGTTATCACATTCCTCCCTTTTTGAATCTTTTCGTCCTCGAAAAGGAACGAAGCCAGAATTTATTCAATAACTTAAAATCAGATAAATTATTCTTTGATCATTTTTAAAACACTTTTATAGTCTAGATAATATTATAAAATAGCTTTTATAAAATACTTTTTACAACTCGATGTCTCAACCAGTCTATCCTTGTTCTCGTAGAAATTCGGTCATACGTTGATCACGCGTAGGACTGAAAATCTATAAGTACTTAGCAAACCCATTTTCAACACCCACTGAAAATACTTGGAAAACATTTTTGAAAACTTTGTGAAAATATAGAAAACATTTTTGAAATAGAGGAAACATCTTTGGTGAGAATGCTCTGGAAATCATCACCCCCTCCACGGTCGCAGTTAACCTGATGGTTACGTTGCCATCCCGGCAAAGTCCATAGATAACTGTAGGCACTCCGCGCCCCTCGATTACATCATGGAACCCGCCACAGATCGCAGCTACATCCCGGGTTACGTTGCCATCACGGCAAAAGTCCATGTAACTGTAGGCATCAGCGCCCTCGATTTTCGCTGCCAAATGAAACTTCACCACTCCTACATAGGTCGCATACTACATCAGTCAAGTCCCAATGTAGCCTTAGGCTCTCACGGCCTCGTGACTTTCGCTATGTCTCCATACATCGCAGTCTACCAATGTTACGTTGTCATCACAGCAAAATCAAACGTATACCGTTGGCTCTCACAGCACACACAACTTCCGCTATGGTCCGCAGTAGATCGTAGTGACATCGAGTTACACTGTCGTCACAGCAGAACCCAAATGTCACTATAGGCATCAGCGCCCTTGACTTTCGCTGCCCATAACACAAAATCCTCAAGAACTTCAGTTTGTTCGGACTTCCTCCCAGGATTCAATTTAGAGCCTCCCCTTAGGGCCCATGGCAGACCCACACAATGGATCTCCTAATGAAGTTCATTCCAATAGGAGCGCCTTAATTCCCCAGAGCCAATCTCAAAACACTTTATACTATACACTTATAGTATCTTTCAAATCATACCCTTTACGATTTACATCAAAATCTCCTTTACACAAAATCGATATCTCAAATCGACATCCAAACTTGGCTTTTCAAATTTCCAAAATTGATTTTCTCCAAAAATCAAAAGCCTTTTCTAAATCCATAGGTTCCAAAACCTTTCCCAAAATCATTTTCATAAAATCCTTTGTGTGTGTGTGTGTGTATCACACACACAACTTATCCTTTCCAACTTGAAAATATTCTTTGGATCACTTATATAGATTTCCCTTTTATACTTCAATTATTTTCAAAAAAACCCTTCTTTTGGCTACAGCTTCAACAAGGGGAGTTTATCAAATATACGTAACTTTATTTATGCCAAATCAATATTCAAGTTTAATTTCCCTTATCAATTTATTCACCATATCACTTGCCTTTCAAAAAGTGAATTTCAATAATAGAGATATCCAACTCCCTCTTTAATCATCAAAATTTTCTCAAAATATACCTTTCCTTCCATTTCTCATTTCTTTCACAATTACAATATCAATATCATTCAAGCACGTATGATGTACATATATCATTCTTACGTAATATCAAATCTGATCGCTCACTCGATCACACAATCTCACTTCCGAACTAGTATCGTCCATCCGACTTCCTAGTGCGGACTCAGATCTGGTTTCTTGATCAGAAATCGTCATTCTCCTTGTATAGTCATAACTATGATAGAGAATTCCTAGAATCAACTAAAAATCCATATCCAGGGCTCACCGTCGAAAATCGAGTGAAAAATCTCTACTCGGATCGATATACTATCTTGAAATTATGTGCTCGAATCTGGATCAAATCACTATGCGAATAGAATTATGTACGTACATCCTATGTATTTATCTTCATTGATTATTAGCTAAATCAATATTCTTTTCATTCACCTTCACTTTGATTCTATTCACTTATTCACAATTGCTTCCATTTCTATTTGGGTTATTACTTCAATTATAAACAATTTGCACTCTGATTAGCCTAAACTTAGAAAATAGCTTGAAAAAGTTTAGATAGATAAGTAGTTGTAAAATACAATAAAATAGTGAAGTATTACAAAATAGTTGTAAAACATTTAAATAATTTGTTGAATAGTTAGATAATTGCAAAATAGTTGTAAAATAGTAGTTAGTTATAAGTAGTTGTAAAATAATGATTAGTTTGTAAAACAGATGTAAAATAATAATTAGTTTCAAATTAGTTGTAGAATAAGAATAAGATAGATTGGGTTTTAAAAAGAAAGATTGTATAGCAAATAGCTAGGAAAATAGATTTAAAATCGTTTATATTAAAACAATATATTCAAAAATAGTTTCAGAGTCAAACTGGTTCAATCTCTCAATCTCCACTTCAAATCAATTTCTCATTCCATTAAATTAATTCAATTTCAATTCCATTTGAATTAACATTAATTCCTATTCCAAATTCAAATCAATTTCCATTTGAATTTAATCTTATCCAACTTCAATCCCAATTCTAATTAATTCAAATCAAATTAAATTTGAACTAATTTCAATTCCAATCTCAACCTTAAACCATCTCAAATTATATAAATTCGAGTTAAATTTTTAAATGTTGGTTTAATCCTTTAAATCAAATTAACTTTTACTTTTAAATTAACAACATAAATCTTTAAACCATATAATTCTGAGTCTAAATTTCAAAATTCCATTTTATATTATCTTTACTTAACTTATTTCAAAGTTCAAATAAGAGTTTCAAAAAAACAATTTTAATCTTCTGATTCTAATTTATTATCCAATTATAACTTCAACTTTGAAACCGATTCTTAAATAATTTTAGTTTACAAGTTCAATTCTTAACATTCAAATCTTAAGTTCAAAGTGATTCCATTACCGTAATTTCAAATTAAAGTTTAATTTTCATTTATCTCAATAATGGATATATTACCTCAATCCATTTATTCATTCATTTAAACAAATCCAATTCACAGTTTCATAGGTTATTAATAACAATAAAACGATATCAGGATAATCCAAGTAAATAAACATCCAAATTATTCACCAATAGCATCCATCAATAGCACACGTAGCCCATTTTCAGATCTTAAATCCATTTGAGAACATACATAACTTCCGTCTCAAATCAACCCATTTGACTTTCCTAAGTTAAATTTTAATTTCATCTTGAAATTTCCAATTCAGATTGTTCTTGTTTTACTTTGATTTTATTCCTAATTAATTTAATTCAATTTCAAAATTAAATTAATTCATTACAATTCCACCTTTGGAATTAATTCCAATCTATTCACGATTAGATAAAGATAATTTTATATTGGATTGCACTGTCACAAAATATCCTATACAATGATAGACTTCACACTAGTAATTCAAATGTTACACCCATTCATTCAGAATAAGAGTCTTACAGAAGTCATAAATCTAGATGCCTTCTCTATTACTTAGGGGTTTGGAAAAGAACAAAGCCTTAGTATTCTTACAAGAATCCTTTCTATGGACTTCCTTCCAAAGGGTAAAGCCCAAACATACACTTTTCAATAGGATGTCCCCACTTATAACATTTACCACAAAATGTTTCTACCCTCCCATCAATTTGGATAACCTTCATGCCACCTGCAGAACGTTCCACAACCTTACTCTTCTTCCGTCTCTTGAGACAATTCCTAGCGATGTGACCCGAATCCTTATAATGATAGCAAATAGTCGACTTGTTGACAGGTTCTACAGATTTACGCTTCACCTTTCTCACTTCAGGGCAATGGTTTAGGAAATGTCCTTTCTTATGACACTTAAAGCACAAAATCTCAAAGTGAAACCGTTGAAATGTACCCTTCACTTCTTCCTTTGTTTTACTGCACTTGGCTGCGTAATGACCCTTATTGAAACATCTGTAGCAAGTGACATTATCACAAGGCCATGGTCCAGTCCTTTCCTTAATCTATTTCTCATATTCCTGAATTGCTTCTTCTTAATCCTTACACGCAGCTGCTCTTTGCTCTCTATGTCTAGCCTTCCATTCTTCACTCTTAGTTATCATCATGTATGACTGGATTAGTGGGACTTTCTACCTATATTAGACTTAATTAGCAGATTTCTAACTTCTACTCTTATCATATTATTCAATTTCCATAATCAACAACCAATTTCCTTAATATATATTAAAAGAACTATTGCTTAATTTATCAAAATATAAGTTTATAAAAACTTCTTTTAAAACCGTGTAAAAATCTTTATATAAGAAAATAACAAATACACCCTTATATATGATACGCTCAACTCATTCTAGGGTACTACTGACCCTATCCTTAATGAGTAGACCCACCAGAGCCAAGGTTCTCGCTTGAACCTTCAGCTTTGATACCAAATGCAACGACCCGAAATTTTCGACCTCGAAAATTCGACACTAATACGCTTAAGGTAGAAGTGCCGAGCAATCGAACGCCGAAAATTTCAAATTGTTAGTGAAAGAAGAAGAAGGTAGAAGAAAAACAAGAAACAATAACATCTCACATTCACAGCGGATCAAAATATAATATCAGAATAATAGCATTTATATAAAGAAAAGCTGTAATTGTTAGATTTCATACAATTCATCAGAGTTACAACCATACACAACAGACTAGACAGTTATATCAACCTATCCCAGACTACTATCAGTACAACTTTAATACACAGAGGTGAACTCCATACGTTCCAGCCATCCAGCTCGCCTCCTGAGCTCTAGAACACTCTAACCTGAAAATCTGTAATGCTCGGTCTGACCCGAGCATTGCATCAAACTAACACCTTGGTCGGGATGGAAACCAGCATGATTAAACATATCCAACAATGAAATTCTAATGCATACAACTTATTTAAAACCCGGGGTAACTCATACCTTATTACGAGTCCATAACTTGTTATAGTCGACACTTATTTCACAAATCAATTCCCAAGTACCACAATATATTTTAAATGGTCCAATTTATTAAAATTATTCCATTCTAGCCTATTGATTTTAGATATCAAATCTAAAACGAATTATTGTAGATTACCAATCGAAGTGGGTTCGGGTATTTGCTGATTATCCGACCCCGATCACTTCAAATTCAATGTCATCTTAAAAACAAAGCTGTTTAAGTTTTGAACGACCATTTATATAAGAATTACATATTTACCTAGCAATTCATCACCGATAGATAATCCGTATCCAAACACCATATCACATAGCGTCACTGTCATATACCAGGGATAACAAATCACCTAACCCTGCTTAATCCATCATCAATTAATTACAAACCATTTGACTAATTAATCATTCTTTAACTATCTTATAAATTAATTAATTGATCTTTAATTACTGATTAATTATTCTTTAATTATTAATTAATAAACCTTAATTATAAATTAATCGCCCATAATTACAAATTAATTAATTCTCAATTACCAGTTAATCAATCCCTAATTATCATTTAATTAATCTCTAATTACTTAATTAATTAATATCTAATTATAATTGATTAATCTTAATTACAATTTAATTAATCCTCGATCATTAATTAATTAAATTAAATTAACTAATTACTCTTTATTAATTACTTAATTAATTTAATTAATCTTTAATTATCAAAACCTTAATTATCTTTAAGGTAAATCATTATCTTTATTAATTACCTAATTATGATAAACACACATATTTAAAACATTTTATCCTTTTAATAACACTTAATTACATTTATAAATTAAGTTTTATGTTTTAAAATAACTTAGGCATTTAACTTAAACATATTTAAGCTAACAAATTATATAACTTCCTTCAATCAAATAATTTAAAAACATTTATCATATAATAGTTTAAACAAGATTAAATTAAAATTTAAAACTTGCTTTTATAAAATTTAAAAAAAAAACTATTTACATTTTACCTCGGGTCCAACCCGAATATCACTCAAGCCTTAACCCGAGACAATCCCTTTCTTTTCTTTTTTTAACAACTTAGTTTAAGTTGAAGTTTAAAACCTGATACAGAAGAAACATCACGTGTAATGACCCGAAACCATACTCGAGTCATGCCTCAGCTGCTTCGAGTTCTCACCCAAGGATACTTCTCTTCTTCCACAAACACAACATTACTAACACCACCAAACACCTATACACATGCATAGATCAATGGTGACGCTCCGATCACCCATGCTATCGCCGCCGAGTTGATGACGACCTACCCTTACGATTCCGATCATCCAAAGTCCAACACAAGCTCACAATCAAAATCGAGATGCATGATCAATCTGGAACATCAAAACCCCAACCAATATTCTCCTCGCCATGACAACGCCGACCACCAGAGATTGCAAAACCCCCTCCTAAGCTTCGTCAGCCATCCACGCTTCCATCGCCCAAAGTCCGATGCAACCCAATGCCATAATGACGACACAGAAACTCAATTCCAAACCTCGACCAATTTTAGGTCTTAAACACTACTTCGACCCAACGCCGCTGCCACGGTGAGAAATAAAACCACTAACCATTTTTCCCGAGCACGACAACTCCCCAGCTACATCCAGTGACTATCTCGACCTACCCGAGATCACCGATCACCAGAAAAACCTCAAAATTCAATTTCTGGTCAACACCGAAATGCTCACTCGATACAACATTATAAATTCTAAATTTTCTTTTAAAAATCGTAGTTTTAAAATCGATTCAAGTTATATACTTGAATCAGCAAATCAAAATATTTGATTTTAACATGTTTTAAAATTCTTACTGCCTTTTCCATTTTCCAGATAGAATTCCAACTAATTTTACCTAAATTTATTTTTAAAACTTATTCTATGTCTAAACAAACATTTCTTATTTGAAAACTAAAACCTAACAGAGTTTAGTTAAAGAGAATTTGAATTTTGGCTTATTTAAAACTCTATAACATGAAACAGAGATATACACATGTATACAGTCATGCACACTTCAAACACAATCATATATACAGAGATTACACTTATATATATATACTTTATTCCAATAATTCACATGAAATCAGATTTCCATTTACTTAAGCTTTTAATAAAAATGTTTACTCACCAATTGATGATGAATAGAGAGCTATAAAAACCGAGATGCTTGATTTTTGAATCTGGAAACTTGTTTTAACTGAGATGTTCTTGATTTGTAACTGAACTGAATTTACTTGATCTTTTGAAAAACTTGATGGTGTTGCTTAGTTGAGTTGATCTTGCTGCAGGTTGTAGATTGAAGATGAAATCTTGTTGTTGTTAATTCTGTGGTTTAAAATTGTTTGCAGGTTTTGATTTTTCTTTGTTTTGAAAATGAGAAGATAGGAAAAATAAATGAAGAGAAGTGATAGGTGTTTATATAGACTTAAGTGTGATTTTTAAAAATTAAAGAAAATAAAAATAAAATAGTGACACTTGTTTAACTTGCTAATATTTGTCATTTACATTTGTTTATCATCTTACATTTGTTATTAACATTGTTTCGTAAATTAACACTTGTAATTATGAATGTATTTATTAATTTAAAATGGTTTTTAAAACTTTTATATTTAACTTACTATTTAATTAGTACTTTTCTTAATTTATATAAATAAAATCCTTTAAAGAAAATAATATAAAAATTACATATATATATATATATAATATATTTTTTAAAAACTAAATTTATTTTAAGATAATTATCTTTTGAATTTCCAATTCAGATTCAAGTTCAATTTAAAATTCAATTTAAAATCAACTCACACATATATATACACACACAAACATTTAAATAAACTCAAATTTAATTTGTTTGAAAATAATCATTTAAAATCGACTTATATATATATATATATATATATATAAACACATTATTATCTGTTTGAAAAAAAACAATTTTACCAATTTTAAATAATTTATAAACGAGGTTATCATACTTGAATTTGCTTGAAATTTCTGGAATACCACAGATATCTTTTCAAATTCATTTACATATCCAAATATCTTTTATTATCATAATTTTTATTTGTTCAATTGAATAAACCAGTTAATTATCCAATTATCAGATGTCCAAAATATGGGTTATCACAGTAAGTCGGGGCACGGTTCCACCTATTCTCTCCTTAGTTAAAGAACTCTTGTTCTAAATCTCACAGATAAAGGAAAGTCTACCCATCAGTTTTTAGTGTTAAATATAAGATGACTTACTTTCCATAAATTGTCAACATTTTAACGCTACTTTATCATATTTGTTTGTACTTAATGGCATTGACAAAGAAATCCCTTGTTTAAAACATATCTTTTTGAAACAATCAAGAAACCAACTCTATAAACTTATTTCTGGCCTTCGATGTCAAAATCATTTATTTTAAACTAAAGTTTGATTTAAAAGGTAACATCTTTTCCTTTATAGAAGTAAATACCTTTTAAATAAATTCCAAACATCTTTCGAAAGAGTTTTGCAAAACAAGAGCTAAGTTTGGAAAAATCATTTCAACCATTTTTAGAAAGGTAAAGTTGTAAACCACTTTATAAAAACAAAGGGATCTTCCATGTCGCATAAAAATAAATCATCAAAGCATGTCAACCATCAACCTGTGGAATATGCGAGTATAGGATTTTTGTTTGATGATAATAAACATATATACATTCATTTAAATGTATTTGTTAATGTACTATTTTAATTTTCATAGATTAAATAAATATTTTTTGAGTAAAATAAATCACACAGAATTTGAATTCAAACAGAAATTTTATTCAAACAAATATTTATTACAATCTTGAATAGTACAATTTCAAGCTCTCACTAGCTCTCACTATACATATACAATTTTGAATACATCACAATTCAATTTACATTAATAGCCTCACTACATATCACTCACACTCGTATTTTGTCTTCAACTGCATTCCAGTTTGAATCCAGCATCTGAGTAATCTACAAAAATATTCACTAACGCAGTAAAATTGAAAAAGAAATATTTTTGCAATATAAAATGAAATATTATTTTTGAAAATATTATTTGCCTCAGTTATTTGGGTTATTCGTCATCATCTACACTTGAATTCATCATACACGAACAATGTGACATGCACAGTGTATCACTTTACATGCCACAAGGCCGTGCACATCAATATACACTTGATAATGCTACAGGGACAGATGAGCACAGGTCAAACCCAAATGAAAAGCCGGGTTCAACTCACGTGCAAAATATTTAAAATCACGACATAAGCACAAGGTCAAACCCGAGTTTTTAAAACTGGGCTCAACACAAGGCACAATAAACTGAATGCAACGGTCAAGCCATTGTTGTCATGACTCAACTCATATGCAAAGCTTCGACAAATCAAAACTGTATCAGATCACAAATGCAGTGCTCAATGCTCAAAGTAAGTAACAGTAAGCAAAGGGCCAGAACAATGTATGGAGTGTGCAAGTGAACATGACAGCAGACCAAAGTGCAGACCAAACAGCAATGCAAATGCAGTATTGGGTGAACAGACCACAAATGTACAACACAGTGAAGATGACAAGTGCAACCAGAAGTACAAGTGCAGGCAAGTGCACAACTTCACAACAATCAAGGCAATTCACCAATGCAAGTGACTCACGCAACATGACAAGTAATCAGTGAAGTCACAATGACTATGCAGTGGACATAAATGCAATGAAGTTGTACAAAAATGTCCAGAGACAGTCTCATAAGACAGTACAGTGATACAAGGAAAACTAGCAACAACATGAAGTGAATCAAGTTCAAGGCAGTAGTGTACATGAATACAACTCGACTACAAAAGCATCACATGTATATCAACTTAGCAACAGGCAGTGCCAACAAATGTCCAGAGACCAAGTTCATATGCAAAGTGCAGACCAATCAAAGACACGGTACGGAAATGCTCAAACTCAGGTGGACAACATATCAAATGAACTAATGAATCAACTGCAATGCAACACAAATGTGTTCACATGAACCACGCTACATACACCAAAGCTAACAGCAGTGCCAAGAAACTCAAGTGCTACCAGATAACAAACAAGCATGAAACAGTCACGAACAATGCACAGCTAGTCCAAACATGTATCAGAGAGCGTATGTATCAACTACAAGCAGATGCAACTCGACTAACAGTAAACAGTGTACAACATCAAAGCCAGTTCAATGTGGAAAGCAACCAGAAACAAGGGTAAACAACACATTACAACAGTACAAGTGACACCACAGTGCACAGAAGACTCAACGCACAGCGAGTATGCAACAGAATTTCAAATGAAGCAAATCCAACTTTATATGCAAATAAACAGTGCAGTGATAAAAATGCATGTGATAGTGAATATGTACAAGTGCAGTGTTCAAGACAAAGCAAGCAAGTTCAACAGGCAGCAAACAATAATCAACGTCCAGAAATTCACGTTACAAACCAATTTCAAGTTGAACGAATTCAATGGCCGAAGTAATTCACAGTAAAAGCCGAAGTCAGAATTTTCGAAAATAGGATGCTAAAGTCAAGTCAGAGAATTCAACGAAAATCAAATTCGTATCTTTGAAAAAGTCAGCAATGAAAAAGGGAAACTTTCTGCCGCATTATCCACGAGATAAATCAAACGTTTGATAATCAAAGCCGTGAGTAACAAGTCAAAGTTATATCAGGAAAGCCGTGCGCATCAAGAAAGAACAAATTGGGAAAGTATCAAATTGATACGAACGAAAACAAGTGTCTCGAATTCATATAAATACTAAACCCAAAAGATCATCATAGGCATCGAGTTCAACAGAGAAGCAAATTAAACTAGCAAAGAGATTACATACCGCAACAGTGAACTCGATCAAAGAAGCAGCTGCGAAAGGGCCCAAGCAACGAAAATCAGATAATCGATCAACAGAGGAGCAATGCAAACCAGGCATACGTTCATCAGAGAAGGAGCGACCAACAGAGCAAGAGAATCTAGCATTTACAGTCGCAACCTCCATATTCAGAAAACCCTAATTTCTATAACAAAGGATCGGCCGCCATTTTGCAATTGAGAATAAAAGTGGATCGGGTTAAAGAACAAGGGGCCGGCCTTGTTTATTATAAAGGGGGTTTTATTTTTATTCGTTAATAGGGTTTAAGTTTTAAGTCTAGTTTTATTTTGAGCAAAAATTATGGGTTCAAGTTTATGTTTTAATTTTTGCTCCTGCTTGTATTTTTGAAGTTGGTTTTTCTTTTCGAGTCAAAGAATTTGTAAATCACCACCTAGGTTATAGGTAGTGTCAGATTGTCTAGTTAGAATTAGTTCAGTGAGCAGGGTGTGCGAGTTTGCAAAACTCCATAGGCGGGAGCAGAGTTTGCGAGTAAGCGAAACTCTATAGGCGGAGCAGGGTGTGCGAGTCTAGTAGAGTGTTTGTGAGAGGGAGCAAAGGTTTGCGAGTCTAGTAGAGTGTTTGTAAGCAGGATACTGTTTAATTCTAATAGAAATCTGGGAATGCAGCAGTAGGTAGGGTTTTCCGAAGTTGGGTAAATTTTGTGTGTGGTTTACTTTTCAGCATATTTATTTCTGCAGTTTGTTTCTGTGTTTAAATTGAGAAAATTTGCTATAACCCTATTCACCCCCCCTCTAGGGTTAATCTAGATCCTACACAACCACATCCACTTCATTACATCATAAATAGAATGTAATAATGTAGTATAACCATGGCTAGGAACTCCTTAGAGTCCGACTAAAATATAGTCCCATGTAAATCATCGAACATATGCACTTCGGAGTGTATCATTACGACCTATTCGCCACGACAACTTCCATTTAATTTAGCATGTCCCCTATTTAAACTCTATGTGTCATTCACTTCCAAGTCGGAAACCATCAGAAAGCAATTATTATCACATATAATCGTACAAAAGCAAAGCACATAAATTATTTTTACAAAATAATTCAAGTTTAAAGTTACTTATAAGTGAGCTTAACTCGCTTAATTCAAACTCAAACTCCAACCAAGGCACCACTTCTTTATTGCGACCTTGCCGTCATCACATGGACCTATCTTCCTCTTGCAAATTTGCTTTCGAAGACACAGGGGACCAAGAATTGCTCGTGAACATGGCTTATGGGGGAAGTTTTGGGTTCGACTTTTGTAAACTAGAGATGTACAGGTGGTCGTCTACGTTTTTTGTGGCTTGTTTAAGCGTTTAAAGGAGAAAAGAAGTGATTTTAAAGTGATTTTCTTTTATGAATTTTGGAAAAATGAATGAAGAGGGAAGAGAAGTAAAAGAACAAGCAAAAATGAAGTAAGGAAAATAAGTGGAGAGGAGGTGTTGTTTTATAGAAATGAAAAGTGGAAAATTACCAAACTTGACCCTCCTTAAATCAAGCTACACCCTTCCTTTAAAAAAGCA
The DNA here is from genome assembly GCA_030765085.1 of Allium cepa. NCBI lineage: Eukaryota > Viridiplantae > Streptophyta > Magnoliopsida > Asparagales > Amaryllidaceae > Allium > Allium cepa. The sequence continues at coordinate 852,187,781 of CM060938.1, forward strand.
ATTACCCTTTATTAACTTATGCAACACACTTCCCTTCATTATCATGTGCCACTTCCTTTAGTCTGTCTTGCACTTGACATCACTACTTTTTTTATGGTACCTCTTAAGTACTTTTCTCTTTTAAATAGAAAAGAAACGCCTTCCTTTTACTTAATTAGTAAGTATCTTCTAGAAAGTAATTTATATAATCCATTTAATTAGTAAAAAGTTTTTTGTTGTTTGTATAAGTATGTGCACATGTGTAACTAGTGTGCACAATAAGCTCGGACAACTTTTAGTCGACGAAAAGTCAAAATTCCGAAAAACAATTTCAGGTCATAATTTCGATCTTTCTCCGAAGTTCTTTTTTTAAAAAAAAAAAATACTAATACAAATTTACTATCATTAATTAATATATAAAAGAGGTTTATTTGAGTTATAAAATCCATTGATTAATTATTTAAAAATATATTAAATATTGATACTTAAAGTGATTAAAATACGGGTCATTACAAAAAATAATTAATAAGATAAATAAAATCTATGTATTTAAATAAAATGCCTTTCAACCAAAAAATTTATATACAAATATAATTTTTTTTAAATTCTATAAATAATAAAATATAAATTTATAAAATAAAAATATTAATATATATAATACTAGTTAATACATGTTACACTAACATTAGAACATATAAATATATATTTATGTATATGTATATATTTAAAACAAAATAAAATAAAATACTGATTTTTCTTACGTTACATTATTTTATGATACTTAATAAATTAATTTTGGATATATAATTACTTATATTTATTTGTCCATTTATATTTACAGTTGTAACAGTGTTAAATCAATTTAAAATAGTTTTTAATGTTTTCAAGTTATTAAAAAAATATTTAAAAATTTGTTACTATAATATATATATATATATAATTCTTATCAATTCAAAAAAATAGAATCGGTAGATGGTGAAATTCTAGATTTATGCTTACATATACATATGTATAACAATATAATTAAAGAAGACACTAATTATGCATACAAAGTCGATCAAATACATAATAATTAAATGTCTAAAATAATGATATATTAATCATAGGTTATAGAATGTTACCTCAAAAATGTTTCCTTGGATTTGCACCTTGATTGGCAGACTTTTTAGATTCGATCCTGATTCGAGCTCCTAGCTTTACAACTGCTTAGAGAACTATTTTGATTTTTTTTATTTAATGTTTGAATATGATATCTTTAGGCTAAGAGGACTGGAAATTATGATTATCATAAAGGAGCGTGAGAGAAAAGTAACCTAACAATGAAAGGGTGGTAGGCAATTTAGATGGGTAGAGAGAGAGTAAAGGAGATATTCTCAACCTGATTTACTCCTTCTTTGTTACCAAATCCGGATCCAACCTTTTTGAACCTTTAGCCTCTCTTTTGCTCTCCTATAGCAGCTAGATAAGGCTATATATGCCTTAAATCATTCTTAACCCAGTAGCAATCAATCATATTTAAATCCAATTTAAATGCATATCGATGTTGAATATCACTTCATGCATATATAACTTTTATGTACGCACAAAATTAATTACTATTGGCATCTATAAAATACTGATAGCACTCAATACATTAACTAACAAAATAATTAATATTTCATAGATATGAATTAATTCAATTAATTTATAAAAATTACAATAAATTAAATCATGTGGTATATTAAAGAATCTTTCAATGCAGTTGTGTGACTCCATATGTAAATTCAGTCGGCGATTAATATCGAACAATTTGAATATTAACGTTCACACGTCACCTTAATTAGTGGTCTAACAATTTAGTCGAAATTATTTCTCATATAATTTTTCGGTGAAATACAATTTTTTTATTTCAAGCGATACCCGTTAGTGATAATTATTTACACCAATTCTTTTCGTTAAAACTATATCACGCTAGGACTTATGGGATTTGGTAATGGTAAAATTCCAATATCATCCATATTCAACTTTATAGTCCAAATAAAAAGTTAAAAACCCACACTCTGTAACACCCAAAAATCAATGCCTCACATCAACGCCTAGCTTTCGAGTACCACGAAAAACTACTTGTCGGGGAAAGAAAGAAAGAAGATGAAACCAATATAATATCCAGGCATAACAATGCAATCTCACATCGGAATGATAACATATAATATACTAAATATATTGAATATACATGAACAAAATTTGAAGAATAATATATTAGAGACTACACTGACTGAAGTAATTGATAAATAAACATCAGAATAGAGAGTTAAAATAAAATATCTGACACAATAAGTCCCATATACAAATAAGATACATCTTGTACTACTCATGTTCGGGTTATGCATCTTGTATATTATATTTTATCATCTCGTTTGAGGTAATGTCGTCACAACATAGTTAAATTAATTTAGTAATATCAAATCTTCAAATCTACCATGTACTACTTTTCTTTCAGGAACTTAAGTTCGGTCATTGTCATTCTATGATGAAAATTTTCAGGTTGACATAAAGAAGGTTGTTATACAAAGCGTGTGGTTCAATAATAATAATTTTTATTAACTAAACTGCTCTGGCCAGAGGCTTTGTTTTTGAGTTGACTTCAGTTGACCATGATAATAATCTCAAATAAAAGAGGAGACGAATTCTCTCTTGAATAGCATTTCACTTCCAGTGCTTCCGCTCGATCCAACTATCATCATTCAATGGACACCATGTCATGATTTGACTATAATCAAAGAAAAATTCCACATTGAACCCTGATAGTATTCTCAAGTCGAGGGAATTGTGTAATATTGTCACATTGATATTTTCTATTTGACCTTAGTTATATTAACGAACAAAAATCTATCGAATAAGTCATTCTATAATTATCCAATAATTATCAGTACAAAATCCCTTGGTGCGCTCAACAGCCATAAGTAATACACTACTCAACATTCGGAGAGTATTACGTACACTAGTCTCAATGGATGTATCGATATCCAGTCTCGATACATCTTGACTAGGAATATTTAAAATGGTATGTTCAATATCATAGTCATAAATTACTCATGGTTAAAACTCTTCGTATCTATTATCACAAAGCATACCATTTATGGATTTTCTATTGAATGTACTTTTAATTAAATTAATTAGTTAACATAACACATTATATCAAGTATATAATAGAAGAAAAAAACCTTTTATTTCGAACTATGTTGGTTACCAAGTTAGATATATGTAACAAATTACATAATTATTCCTAGGGAAAACGCCTTACTCCATCATCGAAAGATGATTTCGATAGAAAAAACCACTCTTTTACGTAAAGTGTTCTGCAGGATGATTCCAATGAACCGACCTCCTTTAACATGCCAAAATAGTCCCAACTAACCTTCTCACTTCACGTGATGCTCGCCTGTGTGCCGGCGCAACTACTTGTGCACTTGATAGTCGTTATGCCTACGTAATATTACCTATAACGTGTTTATACAGGAATATGGATATTCCCACACATATATAACCAATCACACAAATATATTCATACATCCACACATACTCAAACATTACTGACGATTCAAATTACAATTCAAGAATTGTATATATGATTATATAAATTCAGATACACATATACGTATACTGACATATATACATGTACATACACTTAAATTTATATAACAATTTGATTGTTTAATAACCAAACCTTACGTTTATTTCCTAAATCTTTTTCAATAAAAGTCAAATATCTTTTTCTACTATCTTATAAAATTATTTTATTATTTTATAAAATACAAAACTAGCTTATAAATCATTTTAGCCTTTATAATACTTACTTTCTTCATTAAAATTAAGTATTCATCTTATAATTTTTTATAAAACCTTACAACTATTTTATTAAATAATTCCTTCTTACTATTTTATAAAATCTCAAACTATGCAAAATACCTCTTTTGTACTATTTTATCAAATTTCATTCCATTGTATAAAATATATCATATATTATTTGCATAAAAAATAGGCAAACATCTCCAATCAATTTTTCATAGTAGACTAAATGAAGAATAAAAAGCATTAAGTGTAAAGTACACCAGGGTTTATATTGGTTCAGCCATAACGGACCTACATTCTTTGTTCATTTTTATCCCTTGCTGCTACAATTCAGAAACAGTAGCTAAGGTGCAAGCCTTGAGCCTTAGGCCTTTGCGTGCCTTTTATACAAGTTTGATTTCGTATTCTACTATCTACAAATTAAGTTTTACATCATATTTTATAATTCATTATACTATTCAAATATTTTATTATCTAAATTTTAAATTTTAAACCATATTTTACAATTCATTTAACTTTTAAATTTTTAATTTAACTATTTTGTAAACTAAAATTTGAGTTTTGCAAAAAGGCGCTCAAACTGCAAAAAGGCGCTCAAACTGCCTCCGGAAGCTTTATTCGTCTACGAAGAGAACCTAAAAAACCTAAACCTAAACCTCAGACTACTCAAAATTAACTGAGTACCCAAAAGTTCAAGGGGAATACAAAAACTTCAATTCAGACAATAAGCTTGGTGTGCATACTAATCTAACATCTCAATCCATTTGGATATATAATGTGACCATGCCGCTTAGCGGAATGGGTTTCCCTTCACTAGTAACCTAAAACTATTACAAAACCATATATTGTGCTCCTGCATCCATAATGGTTAAAGCATAGCATTTAAAACATGTATGATAATATGCATATATATATATATATAACATCTTGGATTTCTCATCACGGTTTAAATCACTCCCGGTCGTAATTGTAGTTTCTAAGGTCAATATTAACCTATTAGTTTTCATGGGTTTACTAATAACCTTTCTATAATTCTTGGACGCCCTATCCTATTTCATAGTTTTCATGGGATCACTAAGAACCTATAGGCCCCTGCCATAACTTAATTAATTCATGGATTCCCCTGAACATATTGGTCATTTCAATAACTCCTTTTATATCCTAGTTTTCATAGGTTGACTAGAAACCTATGGAATACTTTAGTAACTCCCTTCTTATTCTAGTTTTCATGGGTTGATCAGGAACCTACTGATGCCTCCCTTAACTTCTTTCTTATCCTAGTTTTCATAGGTTGACTAGGAACCGACTGACTAATGTCAATACTTAATCCAGATATAGATTTCATGGGTTCACTACAAACCAATTGGCCCATGCCAACCATCTTTAATACATAGTTTTCATGGGTTTACTATGAACTTGTTGGTTACCCCCAATAACTTCCTAATCATAGTTTTCATGGATTTACTACCAACCTATCCTCCAGACAACTTCAAGGTTTGGACATACTATATTTTGGTCTCCCTGACTCCTTGGATGCAATTCTACTCATTCGGGGGTTTAATAAATTTATATTCACTACTGGATTAACCTACTAGTTCTTCTACCCCTTTATCCCCAAAACATTGTTATGGGTCCGTTACCATGAAATATATTCAAATTTTAAGAAGTAAACATAACAACTTAACAATATCACTCCTGTAGGTTAAATGACCTTGAAATACTTTTCATGTAAAACATAGTTAATCCCTTTAACCTATATTTTTATCAAGGAAATACTTCTTCAAATTTACATACTTGAAGTCATTTCAAAACTCCATTATTTAACCAAGGCTTTTTCCTTAAAAATGAGTTTGGGTTATAAAACCTTTCGACGCATTCGAACCCTAGCTTTCGACCTCATAGGATGACCTTCTTCGAAAGCAATAAAATCTATCTTCAAAAACATTAGGCTCATGCCTTTCAACTACTTTAAAACTTCTTTTTCGAAACCTTTCGATTGTATCAAAGCATTAACTTTTCACTTTAAAAGCATTGCTTTGAAATCAAGTGAAAGTACCCTTTCGAAACCATTGGAAGTATACCTTTTGAAACCATTAAAAGGCCCCCTTTTGAAATCGTTGAGTTTATGTTTATAACATCAATTTGGGTCAAAGCAAACATAAGCGAAAGCAACTCTTTCGAAACCGTTCTTTATTACATAAAAGTATTGGGGAAACTTGATGGTGTCGAAACCATCCTTTCGAAAGCATTAAAACAACAGGGTAAAACAATTGAAGGTTGGCTTCGAAACCCCTTCCAAAACCATCCTTTCGAAAGCATTAAAACAACAGGGTAAAACAATTGAAGGTTGGCTTCGAAACCCCTTCCAAAATCATTGCCTTCAAAATCCTTAACCTCCTTCAAAAGCAGTAGACAGCGGCTTATATTTATAAAACAAATGATTCCTTTCAACAGCATTGATGTCTTCAATACCATCAAAAGGCGTCAAATCAGAGAAGAGTTTCGACTTGGCGAAACCACCCCTTCCGAAAGCTTTAAAAAAAACAAAGTACCTTCTTAGGAAGTTACTACTTGAAAACAAAGGCGGTGGCTCTCTTCGAAAGTTTCTTTAGAAATACCCTTTCTAAACCATTGGTTTTGACAATTTCGTACCCTTTTGTAGACAAGCAAGCACTTTTCTTTTAAAACAAAACGACGGAACCAACTCTTTCGAAAGCTACGTTTCGACACTCTACCTTCAGCCTTTCTCCGATCGACTACGTACCCGCTAAATGATACCATGTGTATTAGTTTATTGGTTTCGACCTAGAACGTTTCGACTAGGTTGGAGGCGGAAGCTTTGGGTCGAAAGCTACTTCCAAAGGAGGCGGAACCTACTTTTATTAGTAAAAGGCTGTTTTTCCGAATAAAGTAAACTTTTTGTAACAAACTTGCCTATATGTAAACATCCGATTGGTTACATAAACTTTTCAAATTATTTTACTAATATTTGCCGCAATTTTCTCAGATCTAAACCCAATTAACATTTAACAAATAAGCCCTTCCTATTAAAAAAATAATTAAATCATTTAGGTCTTCCTTTAAAAATAATTTAATTTCCATACTAAATCACTTAATAAATATCCTAAAAAATTCTCGAAATTCAATTTAATCATGTTGCTTAACATATCAAAATTTCAGACCCAAATTCTTAATATAATTTTCGAAATAAATTTATAAACCTAAATAACCATATTTTTCGTTGAAAACTCATAACTAATTCTCAATGGCTTGGAAAGTTATAAAAATAAAACCCTACTCCAATATCATGTTTCTCATAAGATAAAATTTTCCCATGGCATTTAAAAATAAATTAACCTTGGTTTTACCGTAAAACTGTGCATATTCCTGTTTTAAAAAATCTTGTTTAAACTAATAAATTATAAATCAAACATATCATCATCCAATATATCATAAAAACGAATTTACCCTTAAATCCGAAAACATATGATTATAGAAGTAGATATGTGGTGATTATTATTCACCTAGGATTGGATAAGGAAATTGAAGATTGATTGAGATTGATTTCTTCTAGCTTGATCCTAAGCTTTAAATTTTATTTTCCCTTCTTCTCTTCTTCCTAATGTACGACTCCTTTTCTTTCTTACGTTTTAAAATTTTGCTTGTGATAAATGAACATGTATGGCCTAGAGGTAATGGTATATGGGTGGCAATATGGGCGGCAATTTACATTAATGCCCCTAGGTTTATTTAGTTAACACTTAACCATTTATATGCTCATTGATTTTAATAAGCACTGCCACTTAATTTATTAATCAAACTCAGTCTCTTTATCACTCTACATTATTCTATTTAATTTATTCTAATTAAATTTCCTGAATAATGTTATCAAAAATTAGGGGTGTTACATGCTCCCCTCCTTAAAGAATTTCATCCTCGAATCTCACTAAGGACTAAATAGCAAACATAACAATCATTTATAACTGCTCCTAACATCCATACTAGCCTACCTGACTAGCAACTAATCTATATAAGTCTAATATAGACATAACATCAACGTAGATCAGGATAAGCATCTAGATTCCTGTCCTCTGTCACTTAAGTGCAGTCCTTCTCGTTGTCGCTCCACTGAACTTTCAATAAATTGACTGTCTTAATCCTCAACCATGTCTCATCTCTTGCTACAACCGAACTGGTTGTCTAACAAAAGTCAAATCAGGCTGTACTACAAAGTCTCCCAACTCTGTCTGAGGAATAGTAGCCTCTGGATCATGCACATACTTACGAAGATGAGACACATGGAAATACATTATGGACACCTATCAAACTGATCGGCAATTCTACTCTATATAAGAGCTTTCTATTTCTTTCTATAATTAGGAATGAACCAATATATCTCGGGGCAAAATTTCCCGACTTTCCAAACCCTACCACACTCTTAATCGGTGATACCTTAATGAAAACCCGGTCTTCCACTAAGAATTCTACGTCATTACGCCTCTTATCTGCGTAACTCTTCTATCTAGATTGAGCTTCGTTCATCCGTCCTCGAATTAGCTCAATTTTTTCTGACGCCTCTCTAACCAAATCCGAACCTAAGGCCAATCTGTCACTAGTCTCTAACCAACATGCGGGTGATTTACATCGCCTTCCATACAAAGTTTCAAAAGGCACCATTCCTATGCTAGTCTGATAACTATTATTATAAGAAACTCAATCAAATGTAGGTGGTCCTCCCAAAATCCACCAGAGACCAACACATGAGCTCTCAATAAATCCTCGAGTACTTTGTTGACTCTCTTTGTCTTCCAATCTGTCTGTGGGTGATAAGTTGTACTCATCTTGAGCTCGATACCAAATAACTCTTGTAGACTCTTCCAAAAATCGCTAGTGAATAATGCATTTCTGTCCGCTGATTATGCTTATAGGAATTCCATGAATTCTAACTAAGTCCTTCTTGAACAAATTCACCAAAATAGGTGCCGTCCTGGTTGACTTGACTCGAATGAAAGGGCACTCTTGGTTAGCCCATCCACTATAATCCATATGCTTTCATTTTCCCTATTCGACCTTGGAATCCCATCAATAAAGTACATGGATATCGAATCCCATTTCCAAATTGGAATCTCTAAAGGCTGAAGCAACCCACTCAGCTTTTGATGTTCGGCCTGCACCTGTTGATAGTTCACACACTGTCTAACACACAAGCCGACAACCCTCTCATACCTTCCCTACAGAAGCACCTCTTCATATCCTGATACATCTTGATTCCTTTAGGATGAATCGTAAACTTAGATTGATGACATTCTTCAGGAACTTCTCTCGTTAAGCTCTCTACATTCGGAACACATATTCATCCCTTCTTTCTCAACCATCCCCCTTGGTCAAGACTATAATCCTTTAAATTTTCGATCTCTGACCCTACCTCAAGCCTTCTAATCATCTTGTCTAAAACTGGATCTTCTCTCTGCTTAGAAGCTACCCTCACAATCAGCACTGGTCGAACATCTAAACAGGACAACATGGCAGTCCCCTCATAAGAACTAGCAGTAGATCTTAACTGCACACCACGACTGGCCAAAGCTTCAAGATCCTTCCATTCTACTAACATAGCTAACACAACATTTTAACATGTTTTAAAATTCTTACTGCCATTTCCATTTTCTAGATAAAATTCCAACTAATTTTACCTAAATTTATTTTTAAAACTTAATCTATGTCTGAACAAACATTTCTTATTTGAAAACTAAAACCTAATATAGATTAGTTAAAGAGAATTTGAATTTTGGCTTATTTTAAAACTCTGTAACATGAAATAGGGATATACACATTTATACAGTCATGCACACTTCAAACACAATCATATATACAGAGATTACACTTATATATGTACATGCAAAGCATACTTTATTCCAGTAATTCACATGAAATCAGATTTCCATTTACTTAAGCTTTTAATAAAAATGTTTACTCACCAAATGATGATGAAAAGAGAGCTATAAAAAACCGAGATGCTTGATTTTTGAAGCTGGAAATTTGTTTTAACTGAGATGATCTTGATTTGTAACTGAACTGAATTTACTAGATCTTTTGAAAAACTTGATGGTGTTGCTTAGTTGAGTTGGTCTTGCTACAGGTTGTAGATTGAAGATGAAATCTTCTTGTTGTTGTTAATTCTCTGGTTTGAAAATTGTTTATAGGTTTTTATTTTATTTTTATTTTGAAAGTGAGAAGATAGGAAAAAGAAATGAAGAGAAGAGATAGGTATTTATGTAGACTTAAGTATGATTTTTTAAAATTAAAGAAAACAAAAATAAAATAGTGACACTTGTTTAACTTGCTAACATTTGCCATTTACATTTATTTATCATCTTGCATTTTTTATTAACATTGTTTCATAGATTAACACTTGTAATTATGCATGAATTTATTAATTTAAAACGGTCTTTAAAACTTTTATATTTAATTTACTATTTACTAAATACCATTTTAATTTATATAAATAAAATCCTTTAAAGAAAATAATATAAAAATTACACACATATATATAATATATATTTTTTAAAACCAAATTTATTTTAAGATAATTATCTTTTGAATTTCCAATTCAAATTCCATTTAAAATTCAATTTAAAATCAACTCATACATATATATATATATATACACAGTTAAATAAACTCAAATTTAATTTGTTTGAAAATAATAATTTCATTTAAAATCTACTTATATATAAAAACTACACATTATTATCTGTTTGAAAAAAATAACAATTTTACCAATTTTAAATAATTTATAAAACAGATTATCATATTTGAATTTGCTTGAAATTTCTAGAATACCACATATACTTTTACAAATTCATTTACATATCCAGATATCTTTTATTATCAGAATTTTTATCTGTTCAATTGAATAAACCATTTAATTATTCAATTATCTGATGTCCAAAATACTGGTTATCACATTCCTCCCTTTTTGAATCTTTTCGTCCTCGAAAAGGAACGAAGCCAGAATTTATTCAATAACTTAAAATCAGATAAATTATTCTTTGATCATTTTTAAAACACTTTTATAGTCTAGATAATATTATAAAATAGCTTTTGTAAAATACTTTTTATAACTCGATGTCTCAACCAGTCTATCCATGTTCTCATAGAAATTCGGTCATACGTTGATCACGCGTAGGACTGAAAATCTATAAGTACTTAGCAAATCCATTTCCAACACCTAGTGAAAATACTTTGAAAACATTTTTGAAAACTTTGTGAAAATATAGAAAGCATTTTCGAAATAGAGGAAACATCTTTGGTGAGAATGCTCTGCAAATCATCACCCCCTCCATGGTCGCAGTTAACCGATGGTTACGTTGCCATCCCAGCAAAGTCCATAGATAACTGTAGGCACTCCGCGCCCCTCGATTACATCATGGAACCCGCCACAAATCGCAGTTACATCCCGGGTTACGTTGCCATCACAACAAATGTAACTGTAGGCATCAGCGCCCTCGATTTTCGCTGCCAAATGAAACTTTCCCACTCCTACATAGGTCGCAGACTACATCAGTCAAGTCCCAATGTAGCCTTAGGCTCTCACGGCATCTCGGCTTTCGCTATGTCTCCAAAGATCTCAGTCTACCAATATTACGTTGCCATCACGGAAAAATCAAACGTAGACCGTTGGCACTCACAGCACACACGAATTCCACTATGGTCCGTAGTAGATCGCAGTGACATCGAGTTACACTGTCGTCACAGCATAACCCAAATGTCACTATAGGCATCGGCACCCTTGACTTTCTCTACCCACAACACAAAATCCTCAAGTACTTCAGTTTGTACGGACTTCCTCCCAGGATTCAATTTAGAGCCTCCCCCCTAGGGCTCAAGGCAGACCTACACCATGGATCTCCTAATGAAGTTCGTTCCAATAGGGGCGCCTTTTTCCCCAGAGCCAATCTCGAAACACTTTATACTATACACTTATAGTATCTTTCTAATCATACCCTTTATGATTTGCATCAAAATCTCCTTTACACAAAATTGGTATCTCAAATCGATAGATTCAAACTTGGCTTTTCAAATTTTCAAAATTGATTTTTCCCAAAAATCAAAAGCATTTTCCAAATCCATAGGTTCCAAAACCTTTCTCAAAATCATTTTCATACCTTTATATATATGTGTGTGTGTGTGTGTCTACACACACAACTTATCCTTTCCAACTTGAAAATAATCTTTGGATCACTTATATAGATTTCCCATTTATACTTCAATTATTTTCAAAAAAAACCTTATTTTGGCTACAGCTTCAACAAGGGGAGTTTATCAAATATACGTAACTTTATTTATGCCAAATCAATATTCAAGTTCAATTTCCCTTATCAATTTATTCACCATATCACTTACCTTTCAAAAAGTGAATTTCAATAATAGAGATATCCAACTCCCTCTTTAATCATCAAAATATACCTTTCCTTCCATTTCTCATTTCTTTCACAATTACAATACCAATATCATTCAAGCACGTATGATGTACATATACCATTCGTACGTAATATCAAATCTAATCGCTCACTCGATCACACAATCTCACTTTCGAACTAGTATCGTCCACCCGACTTCTTAGTGCGGACTCAGATCTGGTTTCTTGATCAGAAACCATCATTCTCCTTGCATTCATAACTATGATAGAGAATTCCTATAATCAACCAAAAATCCATATCCAGGGTTCACCGTCGAAAATCGAGTGAAAAATCCCTACTCGGATCGATATACTATCTCGAAATTCTGCTCGAATCTGGATCAAATCACTATGCGAATAGAATAATGCACGTACATCCTACGTATTTATCTTCATTGATTATTAGCTAAATCAATATTCTTTTCATTCACCTTCACTTTGATTCTATTCACTTATTCACAATTGCTTCCATTTCTATTTGGGTTATTACTTCAACTATAAACAATTTGCACTCTGATTAGCTTAAATTTAGAAAATAGCTTGAAAAGGTTTAAGATAGATAAGTAGTTGTAAAATAGCAATAAAATAGTGAAGTAATTATAAAATAGTTGTAAAACAGTTAAATAATTTGTAGAATAGTTAGATAATTGCAAAATAGTTGTAAAATAGTAATTAGTTATAAGTAGTTGTAAAATAATGATTAGTTTGTAAAACAGATGTAAAATAATAATTAGTTTCAAAATAGTTGTAGAATAAGTATAAGATAGTTTGGGTTATAAAAAGAAAGATTGTATAGCAAATAGCTAGGAAAAATGATTTAAAACGGTTTATATTAAAACAATTTATTTAAAAATAGTTTCAGAGTCAAACCGGTTCAATCTCTCAATCTCCACTTTAAATCAATTTCTCATTCCATTAAATTAATTCAATTTCAATTCCATTTGAATTAACATTAATTCCTATTCCAAATTCAAATCAATTTCCATTTGAATTTAATCTTATCCAACTTCAATCCCAATTCTAATTAATTCAAATCAAATTAAATTTGAACTAATTTCAATTCCAATCTCAACCTTAAACCATCTCAAATTATATAAATTCGAGTTAAATTTTTAAATGTTGGTTTAATCCTTTAAATCAAATTAACTTTTACTTTTAAATTAACAACTTAAATCTTTAAACCATTTAATTCTGAGTCTAAATTTCAAAATTCCATTTTATATTATCTTTACTTAACTTATTTCAAAGTTCAAATAAGAGTTTCAAAAAAACAATTTTAATCTTCAGAATCTAATTTATTATCCAATTTTAGCTTCAACTTTGAAACCGATTCTTAAATAATTTTAGTTTACAAGTTCAATTCTTAACATTCAAATCTTAAGTTCAAAGTGATTCCATTTCCTTAATTTCAAATTAAAGTTTAATTTTCATTTATCTCAATAATGGATATTTTACCTCAATCCATTTCTTCATTCATTTAAACAATCCAATTCACAGTTGCATAGATTATTAATAACAATAGAACGATATCAGGATAAGCCAAAGTAAATAAACATCCAAATTATTCACCAATAGCATCCATCAATAGCAGACGTTACCCATTTCCAGATCTCAAATCCATTTGAGATCACACGTAACTTCCATCTCAAATCAACCCATTTAACTTTCCTAAGTTAAATTTTAATTTCATCTTGAAATTTACAATTCAGGTTGTTCTTGTTTTACTTTGATTTTATACCTAATTAATTTAATTCAATTTCAAATTTCAATTAATTCATTACAATTCCACCTTTGAATTAGTTCCAATCTATTCACGATTAGATAAAGATAATTTTATATTGGATTGCACTGCCATAAAATATCCCATACAATGATAGACTACACACTAGTAGTTCAAACGTTACACCCATTCATTCAAAATAAGAGTCTTACAGAAGTCATAAATCTAGATGCCTTCTCCATTACTTAGGGGTTTGGAAAAGAACAAAGCCTTAGTATTCTTACAAGAATCCTTTCTATGGACTTCCTTCCAAAGGGTAAAGCCCGAACATATACTTTTCAACAGGATGTCCCCACTTATAACATTTACCACAAAAAGTTTCTACCCTCCCATCAATTTGGATAACATTCACGCCACCTGCAGAACGTTCCACAACCTTACTCTTCTTCCGTCTCTTGAGACAATTCCTAGCGATGTGACCCAAATCCTTACAATGATAGCAAATAGTCGACTTGTTGACAGGTTCTGTAGATTTACGCTTCACCTTTCTCACTTCAGGGCAATGGTTTAGGAAATGTCCTTTCTTATGACACTTAAAGCACAAAATCTCAGAGTGAAACCGTTGAAATGTACCCTTCACTTCTTCCTTTGTTTTACTGCACTTGGCTGCGTAATGACCCTTATTGAAACATCTGTAGCAGGTGACATTATCATAAGGCCCTGGTCCAGTCCTTTCCTTAATCTATTTCTCATATTCCTAAATTGCTTCTTCTTGATCGTCACACAAAGCTGCTCTTCGCTCTCTACGTCTAGCCTTCCATTCTTCACTCTTAGTCATCATCCTATATGACTGGATTAGTGGGACTTCCTTATCTATATTAGACTTAATTAGTAGATTTCTAACTTGTACTCTTATCATATTATTCAATTTCCATAATCAACAACCAATTTCCTTAATATATATTAGAAGAACTATTGCTTAATTTATCAAAATATAAGTTTATAAAAACTTCTTTTAAAACCGTTTTAAAATCTTTATATAAGAAAATAACAAATACGCCCTTATATATAATACGCTCAACTCATTCCAGGGTATTACTGACCCTATCCTTAATGAGTAAACCCACCAGAGCCAAGTTTCTCGCTTAAACCTTCAGCTTTGATACCAAATGCAACGACTCGAAATTTTCGACCTCGAAAATTCGACACTAATACGCTCACGGTAGAAGTGCCGAGCAATCGAACGCCAAAAATTTCAGATTGTTAGTCAAATAAGAAGAAGGTAGAAGAAAAATAGGAAACAACAACATCTCACATTCACAGCGGATCAAAATATAATATCAAAATAATAGCATTTGTACAAAGAAAAGCTGTAATTGTTAGATTACATGCAATTCATCGGAGTTACAACCATACACAACAGACTAGACAGTTATATCAACCTATCCCAGACTACTTCAGTACAACTCTAATACACAGTGGTTAACTCCATACGTTCCTGCCATCCAGCTCGCCTCCTGAGCTCCAGAACGCTCTAACCTAAAAATCCGTAATGCTCTGTCTAACCCGAGCATTACATCAAGCTAACACCAGGGTCAGGCTGGAAACATGCGTGATTAAACACATCTAACAATGAAATTCTAATGCATACAACTTATTTAAAACCCCGGGTAACTCGTACCTTATTACGAGTCCATAACTTGTTATAGTCGACACTTATTTCACAAATCAATTCCCAAGTACCACTATATAGTTTCAATGGTCCAGTTTATTATAATTATTCCATTCCAGCCTATTGATTTCACATATCAAATCTAAAAATAATTATTATAGATTACTGTGACGACCCAGAATTTTCTAGCAATATCAATTTAATAATCTGCATTAAATATTAAATTGATTTGATATATTTTTATTAATTAGATCTGAATTGATACTTTTCTTTTAATAAATATTTAATTGGTAAATGATATCTGTTAAAATTAATTGTTTGTTTCTATTTATAAATGTATATATTTGTATACATTGCAAATAGATGAGATTTTGTTTTAAAGTTCAACTAATAAATTATGTTTTGAATTCTAATATACATTTTAGTGGATTAGAAATTATGATTTATTTAATATAAACTTTTCAAAGCTAAATAAATAAATAAATATGTGATTTTAAATACATAAGATAAATGCTTAAATAGATTGAAACTTATTTTAACTTAAGTTTACATTTTATTTTATTAACAAAAAGGTTTGTTTTCTTTTCTTTTTAGTATAGCTTGATTAAAATATGAATTTAAAAATATATATGAGTTTTAATATAATTTTGTCAAACAATATATTAACATATATTATAAAATATGTAGTTTATAATAAAAAGATAATTTAATTTATCTACCTTGTCTAAGTGATAAATGTGTTTCTATAAAATAAATAAAACAAAATATACATAAAGCTATAAATTAGAAGTTAAAATACTGTATATGATAAGTTAAAATGAGAAATAAACATATTGGATAAATTTATATAACATTCACAAACATTTACAATTTATAACAACATAACAGCTATCAAGTCATTTAGTTTTCAAACAACAAACATAGAAATAAAACAAATATACATAAGTTAAATTTTATTGTAAAATATAAAATGAATACACTATAAATAATTATGCAACAATTAAATTACAAACAAATTATACATACAAGTTTAGTACAAACCAATTTGGGTATGTGTGCAGGCTGAAGTAAAGCAATAAGGACAGTAATAAAATATATGTTATGCAAACAAGTGAAATCATATGCAGGCTAATGAACAAATATATATGTGTGCAGGCCAAACTAAGTAGACAAAATAAGACAGTAATAAAACATATGTATATATGAAGCTTGTGTAGGAAGACATTATTAAATATCTTTAAGCAAGCAAACAAAAAGTAATTAATGTAAAATCTTTTTAGTACACAAAGTATTCATTTCAGCCTCCAACCTAAAATATCCTGTTTTAAAAAATCTATAGAAACAAAAGATTGTATGCAATATTGTTACAGTTTCATGAAACATAATCATATATCTCTGTCTCTTTCTTTTTTTCTATAAATCAGCTTCACCTTGTTTAGTTCGAACTGAGCTAAAACTAAAATAAGCTTCATTAAAAACCTAAACAAACATTCATCAACAATAACTTAGAGAACCAAGGGATTAAACCGAAAAGATTTTCAGTTGCTTCAAGTTTAAGGATCTGTTTAAATTTGTAGGCTCTGTTCTTTTCTGTTTCAGGTGAGTAACAACAACTTTTTAATAAATTTAAAGTATAAGATTGTTGTTTATAGTAGATGAATACTTATGTTTGTATCTTTATACATATGGATGTTCTGTGAATAATGAATAGCATTTGTGTGCAGGCTGTTAATCACATATGTTCTCTGTTCTGTGTTTTAAACAAAAGATTTTGGTTTAAAGAATCATTTCCAATTGATTTACTCGATGTTTAAATTTAGTATTAAAACAAAAGTTGTCTGTTACCGGGTAAATTAAGTTTTAAGAATTTATTCAAGCCTAAACAGTTTAGCAATATCTCTGGAAATTAAGAAAACTGAACCAAACTACAAATTAGTCAAATTTCGAATTGCTAAATTTACAAATTCAGGTATACAAAGTAAATCAGTGAACCATAACATGATTTTTAAAGGATAAAGCATAAATTTTAGTGGCATATTTTGAGAGCAGCTAGTGATTTCCTGTTTGAGGCATTTTGAGTGGCCATGGACTATGGAGTTGATCTGGGGGGTCGAGCCTCTGACTGGTGGTAGAGGAGGCTGCCGTGGAGCTAGGAAAAATAGGGGACGGCGGTGCAAAGGGTTGTGGAAGCATCGGCATTATTTTAAAGTTTTTAAACCTAAGTTTAACTGTGCTATGAAATTTCGAGCACCCCGGCCATTGCAGGCGACCGAGTGCCACGTGGATTGGAGGGGAGGTAGGGGAGAGATGGTCGAAGGAGTAACCGGAGTTTGGTGGCCTCCGGTGGAAGGAGCACCGTGTGCGTGGCGGTGGCAGGTTTGAGGGAAGGTGAGGTCGTGTTTTTTCCAGGTTCTGTAACTCGATTTCATTTGCGCGCATGGAGTAACTCGAAGCAGGCTACGGGTTTTATCTCGGGAAACTTCAAATATTACTCGAAGTAACATAAGGGGGGAACTCGACTGTTGTTTTTTTTCAGGTTTTAAAACCTGTAGCTGTTTTTGTTTTACAGTTTTGAAACTTGGCTTTAAAATTAAATCAAAGTCAAGCTTAGTTTTAAATCAAGTTTAAATCGTGAATTTAAGTTAGTTTTGAAAGAGAGTTGGAAATAATAAGTTTTTAAAATTTAAATACTTTTATAACTTAAAAGTGGTTAATAATTAAAATATATTCAAACGAGAGTTAAGTTCAAATGAATTTAAACTGTTAAGAAAAGATTGAAAACAGGTTAACCTCAAAAATAGAAATCAGGACTTGGATCTGAAATTCTAAATTTGGAAATGAAATAAAGTTTTATAATTTAAATTTATTCAAATAAGTTTTAGTTGCAATTGAACATGTGAGTTTACAAAGAGTTTTGAAAAAAAAATTAGTTCTAAAACTTTATTAATGATAAATTGGTTTTTAATTAGAAAGTAAATTAAAATAAATGTTTTAATCATAATGGAATTTTACTTTAATTCATGAAGTTTTAGAATTTTATATGCATTAACTCTTAAGTTGATTAAGTAAGAATAATTAATGATTGAAATTAATTAAATTAGTAATTATAGTTTAAAAGTAGTAATTAAAGTTAATTAATAAATTAATTTACTAATATGTGATTTAGAACTGTAGATTAGATTTTTAAATTAATAATGGTTAATTAACTTATAATTAATAATAATTAATATAAGTTGATTATGTTAGAAGGAAATAACTAAATAATTACTAATGAAGTTCATTAACCAGATTATGTTATAATTAATTAATATGATTGATTTTGTAATAAATTAATTAGAATTAATTAATTCAATAGTTTAAATGAAATTATTTATTGAAAAGTAATTAAGAAATTAATTACTTATTAATTGTGTAAATTGATTTGAGTTAATTAATTTTGTTTAATTAACTGATATTTTGGAATTAAATTACTTAGAGAAGTAATTGAAGGATAATTACGGGATGTAATTAATTGGGTGATGTTGTTAATAGGAGTAATTGGAATATAATTACTTGAAATTAATCAAGAGATTAATTACGCTTGTTATTGGGATGTAATTAATTATGAATGATTAATTACTGTTTGTTATTAATCAAGAGGATTAATATTTGTAATTTGAAGATTTGTATTCTTAATTAACAAATGAAAATGTAAATTAGAAATCATTAATTAAAATAATTAATGATGGGATTAGAGATTGATTTATTTGAGAATAATGAATCAACAAGATAATTAAATGGTAATAAATCGGTATAAACCTAATAAATTAATGGATTTATTCAAGATTTATTTACTGCAAATGAATTAAGGAAAACTACTGGAATGCATTCAATTATATTTAAATCAAAGATAATTAATTTGAATGTATAAGTAATGGATAATAAGATTTAAATTGAGTTACTTAATATTAATTAATTTAAGAAATCATTTGATGATTTGGTATGTGTAATTACTTAGTGTAATTAATGGAGTATAATTACTTAGAATAGTAATTAGATGATAATTACTTGATGAAGTTTATACAAGATGATTTGTAAGTGAAGTAAATTTGGGTAATTTCTTTGTAATTAATCAAAGGATTAATTTATGGGAATAATTAATCATGGGATGATTAATAAGTAATTAAGGGTAGTTAATTACTGGTTTGTTATTAATCAAAGGGTGATTAATAATTGTGTTTAGTACAGATTAATCACTTAATTAATTTAAATAAGTAATTTAATATAAATTGAAGATCATTAATTAATATAATTAATGAAGTAATTAAGAATTGTAAATTAAGGAATAATTAATAGGGAAGTAATTAAATGATAACTGCTATGAACGATTTAGAATAATTCATTTGAGAAATAAATCAAAGACTAAATTACTCTTGTAACTAGAAAATGATTGATTAATTTGATTTATAATTAATTAATGATTGTGAGAGCAGGATTTATGGAATGAGAAATTAATTTAATTTATTTTAAATTAATTAAGATGGAAGTAGTTAATTTAATTCATTTTAAATTAATTATAGATTGTGATTCATAAATCATTGCTGATGGGTGATATTGATATTTCATTGTTTGATTGTGATCTCAGAAATGAGATGGATAATATCTACGTGACATGGATGCTTGGTTTAAATATGATAATATTTAATTATCTGTTTGGATGATAATATGGATTATCTGTTTATGAGATTATCTGTGATTATCTACTGTGATATTATGGATTATCCATCTGTGTGTATGTTGATTATATTGAATTATACTGTTAAGACTAAATAGACAACTTGGCCTTAAAAGACACGTTTTGGATTTCGATGAGACCGGGATCGGTTTTCCACATTAGGAATATCCGAAAACCACATCGTTTCCAAATTAACGATAGGTCGTGAATCTGAAGTGAAGATTCAAAATGCAAGGGTTATCGTCGTTAACTCTGAGGGTGATTCCAAAATGAGTGTAACGAGATGATGCCTTCGGTTTCGTTCGAACCCGGAATGAACTTGTATGGATTGAATGCTTTCAACACATCGTCAGGCGGACGATGAGCATTCTAAGAATTATGTTCTATAAAAGTAATCATAACCTCAATCCTCATCAACCGGGAATGGCTAAAACAGGGGAGGTGCAGCAAGGTTAGGTGGGTCATGCCCAAGCAGGACAAGGATATTCCCCTGTCTAGATGTCCCTTTTTATTCGGCTGTGTGGGCAGTTGGTCTGCAGCCAACTGCGGGGTTTATCTTGTTCGGGACTGTTCAGTAAGGAATGGTTCTGGCCTTGTGTTGCAGGGGATGAAGGGAGTAATCCTCGGTACGTTGATCTAGGCCACGTACTGTGACGGGCGGTACCCCAGTAGCCCTGCCATTGTATGGAATCCAAAATCCAATAAGTGCCTAAGGTTTTAATTGTATTACCCACTTTTGTGGCTAATAGCTAGAATTTAATAGATGTAACAATTTTGGCTATTTTCTATTTACTTGAAAACCCTAGACCTATTATAATATCACAGGATTTCCTATCAAATGTTTTGGTTAGCGTAAGGTAAAAACTTTTCCATGTTTATGTGTGGGAAGTCTTACGTGATACCTTTTGTTTTCAAAAGATTTTCAAAGTTAAGCAACTTAAACCTGTTACTCATACCAGACCCATGTCTGACCCGAAGTTTATTTTTGTTTTTCATAAACTCTCGGGTACCCAAATTTTTACGGGTAGCCAAGGGATTCAGGTTTAGCTTTGACGAATTCTGGAGGAGCAATGGAGTAGGAGGCTTCAGCGTTGTAGATATATATATAGTTCTGCTGTGTGGTATCTCTGTGATGTATGGTGTATTAAGTTGTATTAACTAGATAGGTGTTTATAACTGTCTAGTATATGATGTATTATATGTATCACTCTGATTGATGTTATATATTATGTAAATACTTATGTGATTATTATATTTTATTTGTTCCGCTGTGAGATTCTGATGTTGTTGTTCTTTCTTCTCTATCTTTTCTATTTTCTCACCCTTTTCTTTCTTAAAAACGATACTACTTCCTGGGAGTAGGAAGTGGGGTCGTTACAGTGGTATCAGAGCGCTAGGTTGAGTGAATACCTAGGCTCTTAAGTGATTTCTTTCCTGAGAGAGCGTATTTGTAATTTTGATATATATATATTTATTTATTTTCTATCTATTTGTTGGATTACCTGTTCGTATTTTCCAATATAAGCATAAGGATAGATTGAGTAGTGGTGTGTGTAACACGACTACCTGTGGTTGGGAGTATATCTGACGAGACTGTAGACCTAATACCGTCTCGAGTAAATTTGGGGTATAAGCATTTCTCTTGAGGAAACTGTTAAGATTTGGAGTCCATTTTGTTGTACAAGATTGGATGAGTAGAATTGGATTTTTGTGAGTAGAGCAGAAGCTAGAAATATTATCTTGGTAACTCAAGAAGTGGTGGTTGTGTGTTGAGATGTAGTAGCGATGGATTGTTTCCGAAGAAGTTCTCAAAGATCTTTGGATAAGGAAGTGTGTCTGCATTAGTTTTGAGTTTGAGTTCAGCGGAATGTTGTGTTTGGCTTTGAGGCCTGAGTTTTCCGAGGAATTTTGGATTAAGGAATTTTTGGGCATCAGTAGCAGTGTTGCAGCTCAGATTGTTCTGCCGGCACGAGAGGAAGTCATCTGTCTGCAGTTCTCTTGAGGTGAAGTTCAGAGGTAGTTGTGAATCCATTTCTTCAATGGATTGGCTAGATAAGCTTAAGCTGTTTAGATTGGTAAGGAGAGAACAGTTTTCTTTGGATATTAGCCTGAGTTGATCGCAAAAGTGACTTGCGATAATTGAGTATTCTCTGGGATGGCAGAAAATCTTTTTCTGGATATATTTGAAGAGGTCGGTGGGTTGCCTTAGCATCTGAGGAGTTGAGTTTGGTATCGACTGGATTTCAGAAGTAATACCGATGGTTCAGCTTAGTAATAGAATGGTTTCTAGAGAGAGAGGAATTGATATAGCAGCTCAAGTTTTGGAGGAACTTCTGAGTTTTATTTTGTTTGTTGAACCATATTTTTGTAATGTGTTGTCCAGTTTGTGCTTATGTGCACTATCAGCATTTTCATCTTCTACAGATCAGAGTTGTGCAGCGGAAGCAGTTGGGAGTGCATCTGTTTTAATTTTCTGAAAAAGAGAGGTTGTTTTCTACCGATGATAGAAAAGGTTGAGTTCTTGGTTTTGGTTGGTTTTGAGAAAATCATTCCACTGGATTGTTTTTGGATTCAGATTTGTTTTAGGAGTTATCAGCGAAGGTTGAGCTGATCAGTAAAATTGAAGGCAGCTCTGGATTGTCAGAAGTATTTGGTGGATAAGAGACGAAGGAATTTGGATTTCGTAGTCGGAGATTTGATTTTGGATGAATTTTCTCTGATTCGAAGGAGTCCTGTAGATTAGTAGTATAGACTGTTTGGATTCTATAGATCGAGTATTCCGGTATTCTACTGGGAAACTCTAGGGAGCTCTATCCAAAATTTTATCTGGATAGTTTGCTTTGTTGATTGAGTAGATTTGGTTGTGATGATTGTTAGCATGTGATTGATATATGCTTATGATTTAAAATTAATTAAAATCTTAAATATATTATTAAATTACCTTTGCTTTTAAATTTCGGGGACGAAATTCTTTTAAGGGGGGAGGGATGTGACGACCCGGAATTTTCTAGCAATATCAATTTAATAATCTGCATTAAATATTAAATTGATTTGATATATTTTTATTAATTAGATCTGAATTGATACTTTTCTTTTAATAAATATTTAATTGGTAAATGATATCTGTTAAAATTAATTGTTTGTTTCTATTTATAAATGTATATATTTGTATACATTGCAAATAGATGAGATTTTGTTTTAAAGTTCAACTAATAAATTATGTTTTAAATTCTAATATACATTTTAGTGGATTAGAAATTATGATTTATTTAATATAAACTTTTCAAAGCTAAATAAATATGTGATTTAAAATACATAAGATAAATGCTTAAATAGATTGAAACTTATTTTTACTTAATTTTACATTTTATTTTATTAACAAAAAGGTTTGTTTTCTTTTCTTTTTAGTATAGCTTGATTAAAATATGAATTTAAAAATATATATGAGTTTTAAATATAATTTTGTCAAACAATATATTAACACATATTATAAAATATGTAGTTTATAATAAAAAGATAATTTAATTTATCTACCTTGTCTAAGTGATAAATGTGTTTTTATAAAATAAATAAAACAAAATATACATAAAGCTATAAATTAGAAGTTAAAATACTGTATATGATAAGTTAAAATAAGAAATAAACATATTGGATAAATTTATATAACATTCACAAACATTTACAATTTATAATAACATAACAGCTATCAAGTCATTTAGTTTTCAAACAACAAACATAGAAATAAAAAAAATATACATAAGTTAAATTTTATTGTAAAATATAAAATGAATACACTATGAATAATTATGCAACAATTAAATTACAAACAAATTATACATACAAGTTTAGTACAAACCAATTTGGGTATGTGTGCAGGCTGAAGTAAAGCAATAAGGACAGTAATAAAATATATGTTATACAAACAAGTGAAATCATATGCAGGCTAATGAACAAATATATATGTGTGCAGGCCAAACTAAGTAGACAAAATAAGACAGTAATAAAACATATGTATATATGAAGCTTGTGTAGGAAGACATTATTAAATATCTTTAAGCAAGCAAACAAAAAGTAATTAATGTAAAATCTTTTTAGTACACAAAGTATTCATTTCAGCCTCCAACCTAAAATATCCTGTTTTAAAAAATCTGTACAAACAAAAGATTGTATGCAATATTTTTACAGTTTCATGAAACATAATCATATATCTCTGTCTCTTTCTTTTTTTCTATAAATCAGCTTCACCTTGTTTAGTTCGAACTGAGCTAAAACTAAAATAAGCTTCATTAAAAACCTAAACAAACATTCATCAAAAATAACTTAGAGAACCGAGGGATTAAACAGAAAAGATTTTCAGTTGCTTCAGGTTTCAAGTTTAAGGATCTGTTTAAATTTGTAGGCTCTGTTCTTTTCTGTTTCAGGTGAGTAACAACAACTTTTTAATAAATTTAAAGTATAAGATTGTTGTTTATAGTAGATGAATACTTATGTTTGTATCTTTATACATATGGATGTTCTGTGAATAATGAATAGCATTTGTGTGCAGGCTGTTAATCACATATGTTCTCTGTTCTGTGTTTTAAACAAAAGATTTTGGTTTAAAGAATCATTTCCAATTGATTTACACGATGTTTAAATTTAGTATTAAAATAAAAGTTGTCTGTTACTGGGTAAATTAAGTTTTAAGAATTTATTCAAGCCTAAACAGTTTAGCAATATCTCTGGAAATTAAGAAAACTGAACCAAACTACAAATTAGTCAAATTTCGAATTGCTAAATTTACAAATTCAGGTATACAAAGTAAATCAGTGAACCATAACATGATTTTTAAAGGATAAAGCATAAATTTTAGTGGCATATTTTGAGAGCAGCTAGTGATTTCCTGTTTGAGGCATTTTGAGTGGCCATGGACTATGGAGTTGATCTGGGGGGTCGAGCCTCTGACTGGTGGTAGAGGAGGCTGCCGTGGAGCTAGGAAAAATAGGGGACGGCGGTGCAAAGGGTTGTGGAAGCATCGGCATTATTTTAAAGTTTTTAAACCTAAGTTTAACTGTGCTATGAAATTTCGAGCACCCCGGCCATTGCAGGCGACCGAGTGCCACGTGGATTGGAGGGGAGGTAGGGGAGAGATGGTCGAAGGAGTAACCGGAGTTTGGTGGCCTCCGGTGGAAGGAGCACCGTGTGCGTGGCGGTGGCAGGTTTGAGGGAAGGTGAGGTCATGTTTTTTCCAGGTTCTGTAACTCGATTTCATTTGCGCGCATGGAGTAACTCGAAGCAGGCTACGGGTTTTATCTCGGGAAACTTCAAATATTACTCGAAGTAACATAAGGGGGGAACTCGGCTGTTTTTTTTTCTTCAGGTTTTAAAACCTGTAGCTGTTTTTGTTTTACAGTTTTGAAACTTGGCTTTAAAATGTAATCAAAGTCAAGCTTAGTTTTAAATCAAGTTTAAATCGTGAATTTAAGTTAGTTTTGAAAGAGAGTTGGAAATAATAAGTTTTTAAAATTTAAATACTTTTATAACTTAAAAGTGGTTAATAATTAAAATATATTCAAACGAGAGTTAAGTTCAAATGAATTTAAACTGTTAAGAAAAGATTGAAAACAGGTTAACCTCAAAATAGAAATCAGGACTTGGATCTGAAATTCTAAATTTGAAAATGAAATAAAGTTTTATAATTTAAATTTATTCAAATATGTTTTAGTTGCAATTGAACATGTGAGTTTACAAAGAGTTTTGAAAAAAAAATTAGTTCTAAAACTTTATTAATGATAAATTGGTTTTTAATTAGAAAGTAAATTAAAATAAATGTTTTAAACATAATGGAATTTTACTTTAATTCATGAAGTTTTAGAATTTTATATGCATTAACTCTTAAGTTGATTAAGTAAGAATAATTAATGATTGAAATTAATTAAATTAGTAATTATAGTTTAAAAGTAGTAATTAAAGTTAATTAATAAATTAATTTACTAATATGTGATTTAGAACTGTAGATTAGATTTTTAAATTAATAATGGTTAATTAACTTATAATTAATAATAATTAATATAAGTTGATTATGTTAGAGTGAAACCGTTGAAATGTACCCTTCACTTCTTCCTTTGTTTTACTGCACTTGGCTGCGTAATGACCCTTATTGAAACATCTGTAGCAGGTGACATTATCATAAGGCCCTGGTCCAGTCCTTTCCTTAATCTATTTCTTATATTCCTAAATTGCTTCTTCTTGATCGTCACACAAAGCTGCTCTTCGCTCTCTACGTCTAGCCTTCCATTCTTCACTCTTAGTCATCATCCTATATGACTGGATTAGTGGGACTTCCTTATCTATATTAGACTTAATTAGTAGATTTCTAACTTGTACTCTTATCATATTATTCAATTTCCATAATCAACAACCAATTTCCTTAATATATATTAGAAGAACTATTGCTTAATTTATCAAAATATAAGTTTATAAAAACTTCTTTTAAAACCGTTTTAAAATCTTTATATAAGAAAATAACAAATACGCCCTTATATATAATACGCTCAACTCATTCCAGGGTATTACTGACCCTATCCTTAATGAGTAAACCCACCAGAGCCAAGTTTCTCGCTTAAACCTTCAGCTTTGATACCAAATGCAACGACTCGAAATTTTCGACCTCGAAAATTCGACACTAATACGCTCACGGTAGAAGTGCCGAGCAATCGAACGCCAAAAATTTCAGATTGTTAGTCAAATAAGAAGAAGGTAGAAGAAAAATAGGAAACAACAACATCTCACATTCACAGCGGATCAAAATATAATATCAAAATAATAGCATTTGTACAAAGAAAAGCTGTAATTGTTAGATTACATACAATTCATCGGAGTTACAACCATACACAACAGACTAGACAGTTATATCAACCTATCCCAGACTACTTCAGTACAACTCTAATACACAGTGGTTAACTCCATACGTTCCTGCCATCCAGCTCGCCTCCTGAGCTCCAGAACGCTCTAACCTAAAAATCTGTAATGCTCTGTCTAACCCGAGCATTACATCAAGCTAACACCAGGGTCAGGCTGGAAACCTGCGTGATTAAACACATCTAACAATGAAATTCTAATACATACAACTTATTTAAAACCCCGGGTAACTCGTACCTTATTACGAGTCCATAACTTGTTATAGTCGACACTTATTTCACAAATCAATTCCCAAGTACCACTATATAGTTTCAATGGTCCAGTTTATTATAATTATTCCATTCCAGCCTATTGATTTCACATATCAAATCTAAAAATAATTATTATAGATTACTGTGACGACCCGGAATTTTCTAGCAATATCAATTTAATAATCTGCATTAAATATTAAATTGATTTGATATATTTTTATTAATTAGATCCGAATTGATACTTTTCTTTTAATAAATATTTAATTGGTAAATGATATCTGTTAAAATTAATTGTTTGTTTCTATTTATAAATGTATATATTTGTATACATTGCAAATAGATGAGATTTTGTTTTAAAGTTCAACTAATAAATTATGTTTTGAATTCTAATATACATTTTAGTGGATTAGAAATTATGATTTATTTAATATAAACTTTTCAAAGCTAAATAAATAAATAAATATGTGATTTTAAATACATAAGATAAATGCTTAAATAGATTGAAACTTATTTTAACTTAAGTTTACATTTTATTTTATTAACAAAAAGGTTTGTTTTCTTTTCTTTTTAGTATAGCTTGATTAAAATATGAATTTAAAAATATATATGAGTTTTAATATAATTTTGTCAAACAATATATTAACATATATTATAAAATATGTAGTTTATAATAAAAAGATAATTTAATTTATCTACCTTGTCTAAGTGATAAATGTGTTTCTATAAAATAAATAAAACAAAATATACATAAAGCTATAAATTAGAAGTTAAAATACTGTATATGATAAGTTAAAATGAGAAATAAACATATTGGATAAATTTATATAACATTCACAAACATTTACAATTTATAATAACATAACAGCTATCAAGTCATTTAGTTTTCAAACAACAAACATAGAAATAAAACAAATATACATAAGTTAAATTTTATTGTAAAATATAAAATGAATACACTATAAATAATTATGCAACAATTAAATTACAAACAAATTATACATACAAGTTTAGTACAAACCAATTTGGGTATGTGTGCAGGCTGAAGTAAAGCAATAAGGACAGTAATAAAATATATGTTATGCAAACAAGTGAAATCATATGCAGGCTAATGAACAAATATATATGTGTGCAGGCCAAACTAAGTAGACAAAATAAGACAGTAATAAAACATATGTATATATGAAGCTTGTGTAGGAAGACATTATTAAATATCTTTAAGCAAGCAAACAAAAAGTAATTAATGTAAAATCTTTTTAGTACACAAAGTATTCATTTCAGCCTCCAACCTAAAATATCCTGTTTTAAAAAATCTGTAGAAACAAAAGATTGTATGCAATATTGTTACAGTTTCATGAAACATAATCATATATCTCTGTCTCTTTCTTTTTTTCTATAAATCAGCTTCACCTTGTTTAGTTCGAACTGAGCTAAAACTAAAATAAGCTTCATTAAAAACCTAAACAAACATTCATCAACAATAACTTAGAGAACCAAGGGATTAAACCGAAAAGATTTTCAGTTGCTTCAAGTTTAAGGATCTGTTTAAATTTGTAGGCTCTGTTCTTTTCTGTTTCAGGTGAGTAACAACAACTTTTTAATAAATTTAAAGTATAAGATTGTTGTTTATAGTAGATGAATACTTATGTTTGTATCTTTATACATATGGATGTTCTGTGAATAATGAATAGCATTTGTGTGCAGGCTGTTAATCACATATGTTCTCTGTTCTGTGTTTTAAACAAAAGATTTTGGTTTAAAGAATCATTTCCAATTGATTTACTCGATGTTTAAATTTAGTATTAAAACAAAAGTTGTCTGTTACCGGGTAAATTAAGTTTTAAGAATTTATTCAAGCCTAAACAGTTTAGCAATATCTCTGGAAATTAAGAAAACTGAACCAAACTACAAATTAGTCAAATTTCGAATTGCTAAATTTACAAATTCAGGTATACAAAGTAAATCAGTGAACCATAACATGATTTTTAAAGGATAAAGCATAAATTTTAGTGGCATATTTTGAGAGCAGCTAGTGATTTCCTGTTTGAGGCATTTTGAGTGGCCATGGACTATGGAGTTGATCTGGGGGGTCGAGCCTCTGACTGGTGGTAGAGGAGGCTGCCGTGGAGCTAGGAAAAATAGGGGACGGCGGTGCAAAGGGTTGTGGAAGCATCGGCATTATTTTAAAGTTTTTAAACCTAAGTTTAACTGTGCTATGAAATTTCGAGCACCCCGGCCATTGCAGGCGACCGAGTGCCACGTGGATTGGAGGGGAGGTAGGGGAGAGATGGTCGAAGGAGTAACCGGAGTTTGGTGGCCTCCGGTGGAAGGAGCACCGTGTGCGTGGCGGTGGCAGGTTTGAGGGAAGGTGAGGTCGTGTTTTTTCCAGGTTCTGTAACTCGATTTCATTTGCGCGCATGGAGTAACTCGAAGCAGGCTACGGGTTTTATCTCGGGAAACTTCAAATATTACTCGAAGTAACATAAGGGGGGAACTCGACTGTTGTTTTTTTTCAGGTTTTAAAACCTGTAGCTGTTTTTGTTTTACAGTTTTGAAACTTGGCTTTAAAATTAAATCAAAGTCAAGCTTAGTTTTAAATCAAGTTTAAATCGTGAATTTAAGTTAGTTTTGAAAGAGAGTTGGAAATAATAAGTTTTTAAAATTTAAATACTTTTATAACTTAAAAGTGGTTAATAATTAAAATATATTCAAACGAGAGTTAAGTTCAAATGAATTTAAACTGTTAAGAAAAGATTGAAAACAGGTTAACCTCAAAAATAGAAATCAGGACTTGGATCTGAAATTCTAAATTTGGAAATGAAATAAAGTTTTATAATTTAAATTTATTCAAATAAGTTTTAGTTGCAATTGAACATGTGAGTTTACAAAGAGTTTTGAAAAAAAAATTAGTTCTAAAACTTTATTAATGATAAATTGGTTTTTAATTAGAAAGTAAATTAAAATAAATGTTTTAATCATAATGGAATTTTACTTTAATTCATGAAGTTTTAGAATTTTATATGCATTAACTCTTAAGTTGATTAAGTAAGAATAATTAATGATTGAAATTAATTAAATTAGTAATTATAGTTTAAAAGTAGTAATTAAAGTTAATTAATAAATTAATTTACTAATATGTGATTTAGAACTGTAGATTAGATTTTTAAATTAATAATGGTTAATTAACTTATAATTAATAATAATTAATATAAGTTGATTATGTTAGAAGGAAATAATTAAATAATTACTAATGAAGTTCATTAACCAGATTATGTTATAATTAATTAATATGATTGATTTTGTAATTAATTAATTAGAATTAATTAATTCAATAGTTTAAATGAAATTATTTATTGAAAAGTAATTAAGAAATTAATTGCTTATTAATTGTGTAAATTGATTTGAGTTAATTAATTTTGTTTAATTAACTGATATTTTGGAATTAAATTACTTAGAGAAGTAATTGAAGGATAATTACGGGATGTAATTAATTGGGTGATGTTGTTAATAGGAGTAATTGGAATATAATTACTTGAAATTAATCAAGAGATTAATTACGCTTGTTATTGGGATGTAATTAATTATGAATGATTAATTACTGTTTGTTATTAATCAAGAGGATTAATATTTGTAATTTGAAGATTTGTATTCTTAATTAACAAATGAAAATGTAAATTAGAAATCATTAATTAAAATAATTAATGATGGGATTAGAGATTGATTTATTTGAGAATAATGAATCAACAAGATAATTAAATGGTAATAAATCGGTATAAACGTAATAAATTAATGGATTTATTCAAGATTTATTTACTGCAAATGAATTAAGGAAAACTACTGGAATGCATTCAATTATATTTAAATCAAAGATAATTAATTTGAATGTATAAGTAATGGATAATAAGATTTAAATTGAGTTAATTAATATTAATTAATTTAAGAAATCATTTGATGATTTGGTATGTGTAATTACTTAGTGTAATTAATGGAGTATAATTACTTAGAATAGTAATTAGATGATAATTACTTGATGAAGTTTATACAAGATGATTTGTAAGTGAAGTAAATTTGGGTAATTTCTTTGTAATTAATAAAGGGATTAATTTATGGGAATAATTAATCATGGGATGATTAATAAGTAATTAAGGGTAGTTAATTACTGGTTTGTTATTAATCAAAGGGTGATTAATAATTGTGTTAAGTACAGATTAATCACTTAATTAATTTAAATAAGTAATTTAATATAAATTGAAGATCATTAATTAATATAATTAATGAAGTAATTAAGAATTGTAAATTAAGGAATAATTAATAGGGAAGTAATTAAATGATAACTGCTATGAACGATTTAGAATAATTCATTTGAGAAATAAATCAAAGACTAAATTACTCTTGTAACTAGAAAATGATTGATTAATTTGATTTATAATTAATTAATGATTGTGAGAGCAGGATTTATGGAATGAGAAATTAATTTAATTTATTTTAAATTAATTAAGATGGAAGTAGTTAATTTAATTCATTTTAAATTAATTATAGATTGTGATTCATAAATCATTGCTGATGGGTGATATTGATATTTCATTATTTGATTGTGATCTCAGAAATGAGATGGATAATATCTATGTGACATGGATGCTTGGTTTAAATATGATAATATTTAATTATCTGTTTGGATGATAATATGGATTATCTGTTTATGAGATTATCTGTGATTATCTACTGTGATATTATGGATTATCCATCTGTGTGTATGTTGATTATATTGAATTATACTGTTAAGACTAAATAGACAACTTGGCCTTAAAAGACACGTTTTGGATTTCGATGAGACCGGGATCGGTTTTCCACATTAGGAATATCCGAAAACCACATCGTTTCCAAATTAACGATAGGTCGTGAATCTGAAGTGAAGATTCAAAATGCAAGGGTTATCGTCGTTAACTCTGAGGGTGATTCCAAAATGAGTGTAACGAGATGATGCCTTCGGTTTCGTTCGAACCCGGAACGAACTTGTATGGATTGAATGCTTTCAACACATAGTCAGGCGGACGATGAGCATTCTAAGAATTATGTTCTATAAAGGTAATCATAACCTCAATCCTCATCAACCGAGAATGGCTAAAACAGGGAAGGTGCAGCAAGGTTAGGTGGGTCAGGCCCAAGCAGGACAAGGATATTCCCCTGTCTAGATGTCCCTTTTTATTCGGCTGTGTGGGCAGTTGGTCTGCAGCCAACTGCGGGGTTTATCTTGTTCGGGACTGTTCAGTAAGGAATGGTTCTGGCCTTGTGTTGCAGGGGATGAAGGGAGTAATCCTCGGTACGTTGATCTAGGCCACGTACTGTGACGGGCGGTACCCCAGTAGCCCTGCCATTGTATGGAATCCAAAATCCAATAAGTGCCTAAGGTTTTAATTGTATTACCCACTTTTGTGGCTAATAGCTAGAATTTAATAGATGTAACAATTTTGGCTATTTTCTATTTACTTGAAAACCCTAGACCTATTATAATATCACAGGATTTCCTATCAAATGTTTTGGTTAGCGTAAGGTATAAACTTTTCCATGTTTATGTGTGGGAAGTCTTACGTGATACCTTTTGTTTTCAAAAGATTTTCAAAGTTAAGCAACTTAAACCTGTTACTCATACCAGACCCATGTCTGACCCGAAGTTTATTTTTTTTTTCATAAACTCTCGGGTACCCAAATTTTTACGGGTAGCCAAGGGATTCAGGTTTAGCTTTGACGAATTCTGGAGGAGCAATGGAGCAGGAGGCTTCAGCGTTGTAGATATATATATAGTTCTGTTGTGTGGTATCTCTGTGATGTATGGTGTATTAAGTTGTATTAACTAGATAGGTGTTTATAACTGTCTAGTATGTGATGTATTATATGTATCACTCTGATTGATGTTATATATTATGTAAATACTTATGTGATTATTATATTTTATTTGTTCCGCTGTGAGATTCTGATGTTGTTGTTCTTTCT
Organism: Allium cepa; assembly: GCA_030765085.1. Lineage (NCBI taxonomy): Eukaryota > Viridiplantae > Streptophyta > Magnoliopsida > Asparagales > Amaryllidaceae > Allium > Allium cepa. The sequence goes on from CM060938.1 coordinate 852,221,294, forward strand.
TCTCTATCTTTTCTATTTTCTCACCCTTTTCTTTCTTAAAAACGATACTACTTCCTGGAAGTAGGAAGTGGGGTCGTTACAGTGGTATCAGAGCGCTAGGTTGAGTGAATACCTAGGCTCTTAAGTGATTTCTTTCCTGAGAGAGCGTATTTGTAATTTTGATATATATTTATTTATTTATTTTCTATCTATTTGTTGGATTACCTGTTCGTATTTTCCAATATAAGCATAAGGATAGATTGAGTAGTGGTGTGTGTAACACGACTACCTGTGGTTGGGAGTATATATGACGAGACTGTAGACCTAATACCGTCTCGAGTAAATTTGGGGTATAAGGATTTCACCTAATCTCTTGAGGAAACTGTTAAGATTTGGAGTCCATTTTGTTGTACAAGATTGGATGAGTAGAATTGGATTTTTGTGAGTAGAGCAGAAGCTAGAAATATTATCTTGGTAACTCAAGAAGTGGTTGTTGTGTGTTGAGATGTAGTAGCGATGGATTGTTTCCGAAGAAGTTCTCAAAGATCTTTGGATAAGGAAGTGTGTCTGCATTAGTTTTGAGTTTGAGTTCAGCGGAATGTTGTGTTTGGCTTTGAGGCCTGAGTTTTCCGAGGAATTTTGGATTAAGGAATTTTTGGGCATCAGTAGCAGTGTTGCAGCTCAGATTGTTCTGCCGGCACGAGAGGAAGTCATCTGTCTGCAGTTCTCTTGAGGTGAAGTTCAGAGGTAGTTGTGAATCCATTTCTTCAATGGATTGGCTAGATAAGCTTAAGCTGTTTAGATTGGTAAGGAGAGAACAGTTTTCTTTGGATATTAGCCTGAGTTGATCGCAAAAGTGACTTGCGATAATTGAGTATTCTCTGGGATGGCAGAAAATCTTTTTCTGGATATATTTGAAGAGGTCGGTGGGTTGCCTTAGCATCTGAGGAGTTGAGTTTGGTATCGACTGGATTTCAGAAGTAATACCGATGGTTCAGCTTAGTAATAGAATGGTTTCTAGAGAGAGAGGAATTGATATAGCAGCTCAAGTTTTGGAGGAACTTCTGAGTTTTATTTTGTTTGTTGAACCATATTTTTGTAATGTGTTGTCCAGTTTGTGCTTATGTGCACTATCAGCATTTTCATCTTCTACAGATCAGAGTTGTGCAGCGGAAGCAGTTGGGAGTGCATCTGTTTTAATTTTCTGAAAAAGAGAGGTTGTTTTCTACCGATGATAGAAAAGGTTGAGTTCTTGGTTTTGGTTGGTTTTGAGAAAATCATTCCACTGGATTATTTTTGGATTCAGATTTGTTTTAGGAGTTATCAGCGAAGGTTGAGCTGATCAGTAAAATTGAAGGCAGCTCTGGATTGTCAGAAGTATTTGGTGGATAAGAGACGAAGGAATTTGGATTTCGTAGTCGGAGATTTGATTTTGGATGAATTTTCTCTGATTCGAAGGAGTCCTGTAGATTAGTAGTATAGACTGTTTGGATTCTATAGATCGAGTATTCCGGTATTCTACTGGGAAACTCTAGGGAGCTCTATCCAAAATTTTATCTGGATAGTTTGCTTTGTTAATTGAGTAGATTTGGTTGTGATGATTGTTAGCATGTGATTGATATATGCTTATGATTTAAAATTAATTAAAATCTTAAATATATTATTAAATTACCTTTGCTTTTAAATTTCGGGGACGAAATTCTTTTAAGGGGGGAGGGATGTGACGACCCGGAATTTTCTAGCAATATCAATTTAATAATCTGCATTAAATATTAAATTGATTTGATATATTTTTATTAATTAGATCTGAATTGATACTTTTCTTTTAATAAATATTTAATTGGTAAATGATATCTGTTAAAATTAATTGTTTGTTTCTATTTATAAATGTATATATTTGTATACATTGCAAATAGATGAGATTTTGTTTTAAAGTTCAACTAATAAATTATGTTTTAAATTCTAATATACATTTTAGTGGATTAGAAATTATGATTTATTTAATATAAACTTTTCAAAGCTAAATAAATATGTGATTTTAAATACATAAGATAAATGCTTAAATAGATTGAAACTTATTTTTACTTAATTTTACATTTTATTTTATTAACAAAAAAGTTTGTTTTCTTTTCATTTTAGTATAGCTTGATTAAAATATGAATTTAAAAATATATATGAGTTTTAAATATAATTTTGTCAAACAATATATTAACATATATTATAAAATATGTAGTTTATAATAAAAAGATAATTTAATTTATCTACCTTGTCTAAGTGATAAATGTGTTTTTATAAAATAAATAAAACAAAATATACATAAAGCTATAAATTAGAAGTTAAAATACTGTATATGATAAGTTAAAATAAGAAATAAACATATTGGATAAATTTATATAACATTCACAAACATTTACAATTTATAATAACATAATAGCTATCAAGTCATTTAGTTTTCAAACAACAAACATAGAAATAAAAAAAATATACATAAGTTAAATTTTATTGTAAAATATAAAATGAATACACTATGAATAATTATGCAACAATTAAATTACAAACAAATTATACATACAAGTTTAGTACAAACCAATTTGGGTATGTGTGCAGGCTGAAGTAAAGCAATAAGGACAGTAATAAAATATATGTTATACAAACAAGTGAAATCATATGCAGGCTAATGAACAAATATATATGTGTGCAGGCCAAACTAAGTAGACAAAATAAGACAGTAATAAAACATATGTATATATGAAGCTTGTGTAGGAAGACATTATTAAATATCTTTAAGCAAGCAAACAAAAAGTAATTAATGTAAAATCTTTTTAGTACACAAAGTATTCATTTCAGCCTCCAACCTAAAATATCCTGTTTTAAAAAATCTGTAGAAACAAAAGATTGTATGCAATATTGTTACAGTTTCATGAAACATAATCATATATCTCTGTCTCTTTCTTTTTTTCTATAAATCAGCTTCACCTTGTTTAGTTCGAACTGAGCTAAAACTAAAATAAGCTTCATTAAAAACCTAAACAAACATTCATCAACAATAACTTAGAGAACCAAGGGATTAAACCGAAAAGATTTTCAGTTGCTTCAAGTTTAAGGATCTGTTTAAATTTGTAGGCTCTGTTCTTTTCTGTTTCAGGTGAGTAACAACAACTTTTTAATAAATTTAAAGTATAAGATTGTTGTTTATAGTAGATGAATACTTATGTTTGTATCTTTATACATATGGATGTTCTGTGAATAATGAATAGCATTTGTGTGCAGGCTGTTAATCACATATGTTCTCTGTTCTGTGTTTTAAACAAAAGATTTTGGTTTAAAGAATCATTTCCAATTGATTTACTCGATGTTTAAATTTAGTATTAAAACAAAAGTTGTCTGTTACTGGGTAAATTAAGTTTTAAGAATTTATTCAAGCCTAAACAGTTTAGCAATATCTCTGGAAATTAAGAAAACTGAACCAAACTACAAATTAGTCAAATTTCGAATTGCTAAATTTACAAATTCAGGTATACAAAGTAAATCAGTGAACCATAACATGATTTTTAAAGGATAAAGCATAAATTTTAGTGGCATATTTTGAGAGCAGCTAGTGATTTCCTGTTTGAGGCATTTTGAGTGGCCATGGACTATGGAGTTGATCTGGGGGGTCGAGCCTCTGACTGGTGGTAGAGGAGGCTGCCGTGGAGCTAGGAAAAATAGGGGACGGCGGTGCAAAGGGTTGTGGAAGCATCGGCATTAGTTTAAAGTTTTTAAACCTAAGTTTAACTGTGCTATGAAATTTCGAGCACCCCGGCCATTGCAGGCGACCGAGTGCCACGTGGATTGGAGGGGAGGTAGGGGAGAGATGGTCGAAGGAGTAACCGGAGTTTGGTGGCCTCCGGTGAAAGGAGCACCGTGTGCGTGGCGGTGGCAGGTTTGAGGGAAGGTGAGGTCGTGTTTTTTCCAGGTTCTGTAACTCGATTTCATTTGCGCGCATGGAGTAACTCGAAGCAGGCTACGGGTTTTATCTCGGGAAACTTCAAATATTACTCGAAGTAACATAAGGGGGGAACTCGGCTGTTTTTTTTTCTTCAGGTTTTAAAACCTGTAGCTGTTTTTGTTTTACAGTTTTGAAACTTGGCTTAAAATGTAATCAAAGTCAAGCTTAGTTTTAAATCAAGTTTAAATCGTGAATTTAAGTTAGTTTTGAAAGAGAGTTGGAAATAATAAGTTTTTAAAATTTAAATACTTTTATAACTTAAAAGTGGTTAATAATTAAAATATATTCAAACGAGAGTTAAGTTCAAATGAATTTAAACTGTTAAGAAAAGATTGAAAACAGGTTAACCTCAAAATAGAAATCAGGACTTGGATCTGAAATTCTAAATTTGAAAATGAAATAAAGTTTAATAATTTAAATTTATTCAAATATGTTTTAGTTGCAATTGAACATGTGAGTTTACAAAGAGTTTTGAGAAAAAAAAAATTAGTTCTAAAACTTTATTAATGATAAATTGGTTTTTAATTAGAAAGTAAATTAAAATAAATGTTTTAAACATATTGGAATTTTACTTTAATTCATGAAGTTTTAGAATTTTATATGCATTAACTCTTAAGTTGATTAAGTAAGAATAATTAATGATTGAAATTAATTAAACTAGTAATTATAGTTTAAAAGTAGTAATTAAAGTTAATTAATAAATTAATTTACTAATATGTGATTTAGAACTATAGATTAGATTTTTAAATTAATAATGGTTAATTAACTTATAATTAATAATAATTAATATAAGTTGATTATGTTAGAAGGAAATAATTAAATAATTACTAATGAAGTTCATTAACCAGATTATGTTATAATTAATTAATATGATTGATTTTGTAATAAATTAATTAGAATTAATTAATTCAATAGTTTAAATGAAATTATTTATTGAAAAGTAATTAAGAAATTAATTACTTATTAATTGTGTAAATTGATTTGAGTTAATTAATTTTGTTTAATTAACTGATATTTTGGAATTAAATTACTTAGAGAAGTAATTGAAGGATAATTACGGGATGTAATTAATTGGGTGATGTTGTTAATAGGAGTAATTGGAATATAATTACTTGAAATTAATCAAGAGATTAATTAAGCTTGTTATTGGGATGTAATTAATTATGAATGATTAACTACTGTTTGTTATTAATCAAGAGGATTAATATTTGTAATTTGAAGATTTGTATTCTTAATTAACAAATGAAAATGTAAATTAGAAATCATTAATTAAAATAATTAATGATGGGATTAGAGATTGATTTATTTGAGAATAATGAATCAACAAGATAATTAAATGGTAATAAATCGGTATAAATGTAATAAATTAATGGATTTATTCAAGATTTATTTACTGTAAATGAATTAAGGAAAACTACTGGAATGCATTCAATTATATTTAAATCAAAGATAATTAATTTGAATGTATAAGTAATGGATAATAAGATTTAAATTGAGTTAATTAATATTAATTAATTTAAGAAATCATTTGATGATTTGGTATGTGTAATTATTTAGTGTAATTAATGGAGTATAATTACTTAGAATAGTAATTAGATGATAATTACTTGATGAAGTTTATACAAGATGATTTGTAAGTGAAGTAAATTTGGGTAATTTCTTTGTAATTAATCAAGGGATTAATTTATGGGAATAATTAATCATGGGATGATTAATAAGTAATTAAGGGTAGTTAATTACTGGTTTGTTATTCATCAAGGGGTGATTAATAATTGTGTTAAGTACAGATTAATCACTTAATTAATTTAAATAAGTAATTTAATATAAATTGAAGATCATTAATTAATATAATTAATGAAGTAATTAAGAATTGTAAATTAAGGAATAATTAATAGGGAAGTAATTAAATGATAACTGCTATGAACGATTTAGAATAATTCATTTGAGAAATAAATCAAAGACTAAATTACTCTTGTAATTAGAAAATGATTAATTAATTTGATTTATAATTAATTAATGATTGTGAGAGCAGGATTTATGGAATGAGAAATTAATTTTATTTATTTTAAATTAATTAAGATGGAAGTAGTTAATTTAATTCATTTTAAATTAATTATAGATTGTGATTCATAAATCATTGCTGATGGGTGATATTGATATTTCATTGTTTGATTGTGATCTCAGAAATGAGATGGATAATATCTATGTGACATGGATGCTTGGTTTAAATATGATAATATTTAATTATCTGTTTGGATGATAATATGGATTATCTGTTTATGAGATTATCTGTGATTATCTACTGTGATATTATGGATTATCCATCTGTGTGTATGTTGATTATATTGAATTATACTGTTAAGACTAAATAGACAACTTGGCCTTAAAAGACACGTTTTGGATTTCGATGAGACCGGGATCGGTTTTCCGCATTAGGAATATCCGAAAACCACATCGTTTTCAAATTAACGATAGGTCGTGAATCTGAAGTGAAGATGAAGATTCAGAATGCAAGGGTTATCGTCGTTAACTCTGAGGGTGATTCCAAAATGAGTGTAACGAGATGATGCCTTCGGTTTCGTTCGAACCCGGAACGAACTTGTATGGATTGAATGCTTTCAACACATCGTCAAGCAGACGATGAGCATTCTAAGAATTATGTTCTATAAAGGTAATCGTAACCTCAAGCCTCATCAACCGGGAATGGCTAAAACAGGGGAGGTGCAGCAAGGTTAGGTGGGTCATGCCCAAGCAGGACAAGGATATTCCCCTGTCTAGATCTCCCTTTTTATTCGGCTGTGTGGGCAGTTGGTCTGCAGCCAACTGCGGGGTTTATCTTGTTCGGGACTGTTCAGTAAGGAATGGTTCCGGCCTTGTGTTGCAGGGGATGAAGGGAGTAATTCTCGGTACGTTGATCTAGGCCACGTACTGTGACGGGCGGTACCCCAGTAGCCCTGCCATTGTATGGAATCCAAAATCCAATAAGTGCCTACGGTTTTGATTGTATTACCCACTTTTGTGGCTAGTAGCTGGAATTTAATAGATGTAACAATTTCGGCTATTTTCTGTTTACTTGAAAACCCTAGACCTATTATAATATCACAGGATTTCCTATCAAATGTTTTGGTTAGCGTAAGGTAAAAACTTTTCCATGTTTATGTGTGGGAAGTCTTACGTGATACCTTTTGTTTTCAAAAGATTTTCAAAGTTAAGCAACTTAAACCTGTTACTCATACCAGACCCATGTCTGACCCGAAGTTTATTTTTGTTTTTCATAAACTCTCGGGTACCCAAATTTTTACGGGTAGCCAAGGGATTCAGGTTTAGCTTTGACGAATTCTGGAGGAGCAATGGAGCAGGAGGCTTCAGCGTTGTAGATATATATATAGTTCCGCTGTGTGGTATCTCTGTGATGTATGGTGTATTGAGTTGTATTAACTAGATAGGTGTTTATAACTGTCTAGTATGTGATGAATTATGTGTATCACTCTGATTGATGTTATATATTATGTAAATACTTATGTGATTATTATATTTTATTCGTTCCGCTGCGAGATTCTGATGTTGTTGTTCTTTCTTCTCTATCTTTTCTATTTTCTCACCCTTTTCTTTCTTAAAAACGATACTACTTCCTGGGAGTAGGAAGTGGGATCGTTACAATTACTAATCGAAGTGGGTTCGGGTATTTGCCGATTACCCGACCCCGGTCTCTTCAAATCCAATGTCATCTTAAAAACAAAGCTATTTAAGTTTTAAACAATCCCATCTATATCATAATTACATATTTACCTAGCAATTCATCACCGGTAGATAATTCATATCCAAACACCATATCACATAGCGTCACAGTCATATACCAGGGATAACAAATCACCTAACCCTGCTTAATCGATCATCAATTAATCACAAACCATTTAATTAATTAATCATTCTTTAACTATCTTATAAATTAATTAATTGATCTTTAATTACTGATTAATTATTCTTTAATTATCAATTAATAAACCTTAATTATTAATTAATCGCCCTTAATTACAAATTAATTAATTCTTAATTACCAGTTAATCAATCCCTAATTATCATTTAATTAATCTCTAATTACTTAATTAATTAATCTTTAATTATAAATTAATTAATCTTAATTACAATTTAATTAATCCTCGATCATTAGTTAATTAAATTAAATTAATTAATTACTCTTTATTACTTAATTAATTAATTTAATTAATCTTTAATTATCAAAACCTTAATTATCTTTTAGATAAATCATTATCTTTATTAATTACCTAATTGTGATAAACACACATATTTAAAACATTTTATCCTTTTAATTAACACTCAATTACATTTATAAATTAAGTTTTAAGTTTTATAATAACTTAAGCATTTAAATTAAACATATTTAAGCTAACAAATTATATAACTTCCTTCAATCAAATAATTTAAAAACATTTATCATATATTAGTTTAAACAAGATTAAATTAAAATTTAAAACTTGCTTTTATAAAATTTTAAAAAAAACTGTTTAAATTTTACCTCGGGTCCAACCCGAATATCACTCAAACCTTGACCCAAGACAATCCCTTTTTTTTCTTTTTTTAACAACTTAGTTTAAGTTGGAGTTTAAAACCTGATACACATGAACCACTCACGTGCAATGACCTGAAACCATACTCGAGTCATGCTTCAGCTGCTTCGAGTTCTCACCCAAGGATACTTCTCTTCTTCCACAAACACAACATTACCAACACCACCAAATACCTATACACATGCATAGATCAACGGTGACACACCGATCACCCATGCTATCGCGGCCGAGTTGATGACAACCTACCCTTACGATTCTGATCATCCAAAGTCCAACACAAGCACATAATCAAAATCGAGATGCTTGATCAATCTGGAACATCAAAACCCCAACCAAGATTCTCCTCGCCACGACAACGCCGACCACCAGAGGTTGCAAAACCCCGTCCTAAGCTTCGTCAGCCATCCACGCTTCCATCGCCCCAAGTCCGATGCAACCCGATGCCATAATGGCGACACAGCAACTCAATTCCAGACCTCGACCAATTTTAGGTGTTAAACACTACTTCGACCCTACGCCGCCGCCACGGTGAGAAATAAAACCACTAACCATTTTTCCCGAGCACAACTCCCCAGCTACATCCAGTGACTATCTCGACCTACCCGAGATCACCAATCACCAGAAAAACCTCAAAATTCAATTTTTGGTCAACACCGAAATTCTCACTCCATACAACATTATAAATTCTAAATTTCCTTTTAAAAATCGTAGTTTTCAAAATCGATTCAAGTTATATACTTTAATCAGCAAATCAAAATATTTGATTTTAACATGTTTTAAAATTCTTACCGCCTTTTCCATTTTCCAGATAAAATTCCAACTAATTTTACCTAAATTTATTTTTAAAACTTAATCTATATCTAAACAAACATTTCTTATTTGAAAAATAAAACCTAACAGAGATTAGTTAAAGAGAATTTGAATTTTTGCTTATTTTAAAACTCTATAACATGAAACAGAGATATACACATGTATACAGTCATACACACTTCAAACAAAATCATATATACAGAGATTACACTTATATATATATATATACACTTTGTTCCAATAATTCACATGAAATTAGATTTCCATTTACTTAAGCTTTTAATAAAAATGTTTACTCACCAATTGATGATGAACAGAGAGCTATAAAAACCGAGATGCTTGATTTTTGAATCTGGAAACTTTTTTAACTGAGATGTTCTTGATTTGTAACTGAACTGAATTTACTTGATCGTTTGAATTACTTGATGGTGTGCTTAGTTGAGTTGATCTTGCTACATGTTGTAGATTGAAGATGAAATCTTGTTGTTGTTAATTCTCTGGTTTGAAAATTGTTTACAAGTTTTGATTTTTCTTTGTTTTGAAAATGAGAAGACAGGAAAAATAAATGAAGAGAAGTGATAGGTGTTTATATAGACTTAAGTGCGATTTTTAAAAATTAAAGAAAATAAAAATAAAATAGTGACACTTGTTTAACTTGCTAACATTTGTCATTTTCATTTGTGTATCATCTTACATTTGTTATTAACATTGTTTCGTAAATTAACACTTGTAATTATGCATGAATTTATTAATTTAAAATGGTTTTTAAAACTTTTATATTTAACTTACTATTTAATTAATACTTTTCTTAATTTGTATAAATAAAATCCTTTAAAGAAAATAATATAAAAATTACATATATATATTTATAACATATTTTTTTTTTAAAACTAAATTTATTTTAAGATAATTATCTTTTGAATTTCCAATTCAATTTAAAATTCAATTTAAAATCAACTCTCTCTCACACACACACACACACATATATATATATATATATGCACACACATTTAAATAAACTCAAATTTAATTTGTTTGAAAATAATCTTTTAAAATCGACTTATATATATATATATATATATATATATATAAACAACACATTATTATCTGTTTGAAAAAAATAACAATTTTACCAATTTTAAATAATTTATAATCGAGGTTATCATATTTGAATTTGGTTGAAATTTCTGGAATACCATAGATATCTTTTTGAAATTCATTTACATATCCAGATATCTTTTATCATCATAATTTTTATCTGTTCAATTGAATAAACCAATTAATTATCCAATTATTAGATGTCCAAAATATGGGTTATCACAGTAAGTCGGGGCATGATTGCATCCTTAGTTAAAGAACTCTTGTTCTAAATCTCATAGATAAATGAAAGTCTACTCATAAGTTTTTAGTGTTAAATATAAGATGACTTACTTTCCATAAATTGTCAATATTTTAACACTGCTTTATCATATTTGTTTGTACTTAATGGCACTGACAAAGAAATCCCTTGTTTATAATATATCTTTTTGAAACAATCAAGAAACCAACTCTGTAAATTTATTTCTGGCCTTCGATTTCAAAATTATTTATTTTAAACTAAAGTTTGATTTAAAAGGCAACATCTTTTCCTTTATAGAAGTAAATACCTTTTTAATAAATAAATTCCAAACATATTTCGAAAGAGTTTTGCAAAACAAGAGCCGAGTTCGGAAAAATCATTTCAAACATTTTTAGAAAGGTAAAGCAGTAAACCACTTTAAAAAAACAAAGGGATTTTCCATGTTGCATAAAAATAAATCATCAAAGCATGTCAACCATCAACCACATCCAGTTCATTACATCATAAATAGAATGTAATAACGTAGTATAACCATGGCTAGGAACACCTTAGAGTCCGACTAAAATATAGTCCCATGTAAATCATCGAACATATGCACTTCGGAGTGTATCATTACGACTTATTCGCCACGACAACTTCCATTTAATTTAGCATGTCCCCTATTTAAACTCTATGTGTCATTCACTTCCAAGCGGGAAACCATCAGAAAACAATAATTATCACATATAATCGTACAAAAAGCAAAGCACACAAATTATTTTTTCAAAATTATTCAAGTTTAAAGTTACTTATAAGCGAGCTTAACTCGCTTAATTCAAACTCAAACTCCAACCTAGCCACCAATTCTTTATTGTGACCTTGCCATCATCACATGGACCTATCTTCCTCTTGCAGATTTGCTTTCAAAGACCCAGCGGACCAAGAATTGCTCCTGAAGATGGCTTATGGGGGGAGTTTTGGGTTCGACTTTTGTAAACTAGAGATGTACATGTGGTCGTCTATGTTTTTTGTGACTTGTTTAAGCGTTTAAAGGAGAAAAGAAGTGATTTTAAAGTGATTTTCTTTTATGAATTTTGGAAAAATGAATGAAGAGGGAAGAGAAGTAAAAGAACAAGCAAAAATGAAGAAAGGAAAATAAGTGGAGAGGAGGTGTTATTTTATAGAAATGAAAAGTGGAAAATTACCAAACTTAACCCTCCTTAAATAAAGCTACACCCTTCCTTTAAAAAAGCAACTACCCTTTATTAACTTATGCAACACACTTCCCTTCATTATCATGTGCCACTTCCTTTAGTCCTTCTTCCACTTGACATCACTACCTTTTTTATGGTACCTCTTAAGTACTTTTCTCTTTTAAATATAAAAGAAAAGCCTTCCTTTTACTTATTTAGTATCTTCTAGAAAGTAATTTATATAATCCATTTAATTAGTAAAAAGTTTTTTGTTGTTTGTATAAGTATGTGCACATGTGTAGCTAGTGTGCACAAAAAGCTCGGACAACTTTTAGTCGACAAAAAGTCAAAATTCCGAAAAACGATTTCCGGTCACAATTTCGATCTTTCCCCAAGTTCTTTTTTTTGTTAAAAAAAATACTAATAAAAATTTACTATAATTAGTTAATATATAAATGAGGTTTATTTGAGTTATAAAATCCATTATTTAATTATTTAAAAATATATTAAATATTGATACTTAAAGTGATTAAATTACGGGTCATTACAAAAATAATTAATAAGATAAATAAAATCTATTTATTAAAATAAAATGCCTTTCAACCAAATATTATATATATATATATAATTTTTTTAAATTCTATAAATAACAAAATAAAAATTTATAAAATAAAAATATTAATATATATAATACTAGTTAATACATATTACACTAACATTAGAACTTATACATATATATGTATGTATATGTATATGTATATGTATATGTATATGTATATGTATATGTATATGTATATGTATATGTATATTTATATGTATATGTATATGTATATATTTAAAACGAAATAAAATAAAATAATGTTTTTTCTTACGTTACATTATTTTATGATACTTAATAAATTAATTTTGGATATATAATTACTTATATTTATTTGTCCATTTATATTTGCAGTTGTAACAGTGTTAAATCAATTTAAAATAGTTTTTAATGTTTTCAAATTATTAAAAAAATATTTAAAAATTTCCTACTATAATATATACATATATATAAATAAATAAAATTCTTATTAGTTCAAAAAAATATAATCGGTAGATGGTGAAATTTTAGATTTATGCTTACATATACATATGTATAACAATATAATTGAACAAGACACTGATTATGCATACAAATTCGTTCTAATACATAATAATTAAATGTCTAAAATAATGATATATTAATCATAGGTTATAGAATGTTACCTCAAAAATGTTTTCTTGGACTTGCACCTTGATTGGCAGACTTTTTAGATTCGATCCTAATTCGAACTCCTAGCTTTACAACTACTTAGAGAAACTATTTTTATTTTTTTAATTTAATGTTTGAATATGATATCTTTAGCCTAAGAGGACTGGAAATTATGATAAAGGAGCGGGAGAGAAAAGCAACCTAAACAATGAAGGGGTGGTAGGCAATTTAGATAGAGAGAGAGAGAGAGTAAAGGAGATATTCTCAACCTGATTTACTCCTTCTTTGTTACCAAATCCGGATCCAACCTTTTTGAACCTTTAGCCTCTCTTTTGCTCTCCTATAGCTGCTAGATAAGGCTATATATATGCCTTAAATCATTCTAAACCCATTAGCAATCAATCATATTTAAATCCCATTTAAATGCATATCGATGTTGAATATCACTTCATGCATACATAACTTTTATATACGCACAAAATTAATTACAATTGGCATCTATAAAATACTGATAGCACTCAATACATTAATTAACAAAATAATTAATATTTCATAGATATGAATTAATTCAATTAATTTATAAAAATTATAAATAAATTAAATCATGTGGTATATTAAAGAATCTTTCAATGCAGTTGTGTGACACCGGAGGTAAATTCAATCGGCGACTAATATCGAACAATTTGAATATTAACGTTCACACGTCACCTTATTTAGTGGTCTGACAATTTAGTCGAAATTATTTCTCATATAATTTTTCGGTGAAATCCAATTTTTTTATTTCAAGCGAACCCATTAGTGATAATTATTTACACCAATTCTCTTCGTTAAAACTATATCACGTTAGGACTTATGGGATTTGGTAATTGTAAAATTCCAATATCATCCATATTCAACTTTATAGTCCAAATAAAAAGTTAACAACCCACCCTCTATAACACCCAAAAATCAATGCCTCACATCAACGCCTAGCTTTCGAGTACCACAAAAAACTACTTGTCGGGAAAAGAAAGAAAGAAGATGAAACCAATACAATATCCAGGCATTACAATGCAATCTCACATCGGAATGATAACATATAATATACTAAATATATTGAATATACATGAACAAAATTGGAATAATAATATATTAGAGACTGCACCGACAGAAGTAATTGATAAATAAATATCAAAATAGAGAGTTAAAATAAAATATCTGACACAATAAGTCCCATATACAAATAAGATACATCTTGTACTACTCATGTTCTGGTTATGCATCTTTGTATATTATATTTTATCATCTCGTTTAAGGTAATGTCGTCACAACATAGTTAAATTAATTTAGTAATATTAAATCTTCAAATCTACCATGTACTTCTTCTCTTTCTCGAACTTAAGTTCGGTCATTGTCATTCTATGATGAAAATTATCAGGTTGACATAAAGCAGGTTGTTACACACATTATATGGTTCAATAATAACAATTTTTATTAACTAAACTTTCAGGTTGACATAAAGCAGGTTGTTATACAAAGCGTATGGTTCAATAATAACAATTTTTATTAACTAAACTGCACTGACCAGAGACTTTGTTTTTGAGTTGACTTCAGTTGACCATGATAATAATCTCAAATAAAAGAGGAGACGAATTCTCTCTTGAATAGCATTTCACTTCCAATGCTTCCGCTCGATCCAACTATCATCATTCGACGGACACCATGTCATGATCTGACCATAATCAAAGTGAAATTCCACATTGAACCATGATAGTATTCTCAAGCCGAGGGAATTGTGTAATATTGTCACATTGATATTTTCTATTTGGCCTTAGTTATATTAACGAAAAAATCTATTGAATGAGTCATTCTATAATTATCCAATAATTATCAGTACAAAATCCCTAGGTGCGCCCAACATCCATAAGTAATACACTACTTAACATTCGGAGAGTATTACGTACTCTAGTCTCAATGGATGTATCGATATCCAGTTTCGATACATCTTGACTAGGAATATTTAAAATGGTATGTTTGATATCATGGTGATAAATTACTCATGGTTAAAACTCTTCGTATCTATTATCACAAAGCATACCATTTATGTACTTTCTATTGAATGTACTTTAATTAAATTAATTAATTAATACAACACATTATATCAAGTATATAATAGAAGAAAAAAACCTTTTATTTCGAACTACGTTAGTTGCCAAGTTAGATGTATGTAACAAATTACATAATTATTCCTAGGGAAAACGCCTTACTCCATCATCGAAAGTTGATTTCGATAGAAAAAACCACTCTTTTACGTAAAGTGTTCTGCGGGATGATTCCAATGAACCGACCTCCTTTAACATGCCAAGATAGTCCCAACTAACCTTCTCGCTTCACGTGATGCTCGCCTGTGTGCCGGCGCAACTACTTGTGCACTTAATAGTCGTCATGCCTACGTAAGATTACCTATAACGTGTTTATACAGGAATATGGATATTCCCACACATATATAATCAATCACACAAATATATTCATACATCTATATATACTCAAACATTATTGACGATTCAAATTACAATTCAAGAATTTTATATATGATTTTATAAATTCAGATACACATATACGTATACTGACCTATATACATGTACATACACTTAAATTTATATAACAATTTGATTGTTTAATAATCAAACCTTACTTTTATTTCCTAAATCTTTTTCAATAAAAGTCAAATATCTTTTTCTACTATCTTATAAAATTATTTTATTGTTTTATAAAATACAAAGCTAGCTTATAAATCATTTTAGCCTTTATAATACTTACTTTCTTGATTAAAATTAAGCATTCATCTTATATTTTTTTATAAAACCTTACAACTATTTTATTAAATAATTCCTTCTTACTATTTTATAAAATCTCGTACTTTCGCAAAATACCTCTTCTGTACTATTTTATCAAATTTCACTCCATTGTACAAAATATATCATATATTATTTGCATAAAAAATAGGCAAACATCTCCAATCAATTTTTCATAGCAGACTAAATGAAGAATAAAATGCAGAAAGTGTAAAATACACCAGGGTTTATATTGGTTCATCCATAATGGACCTACATTCTTTGTTCATTTTTATCCCTTGCTGCAACATTTCAGACACAGTAGCTAAGGCACAAGCCTTGAGCCTTAGGCCTTTGCGTGCCTTTTATACAAGTTTGATTTCGTATTCTACTATCTACAAATTAAGTTTTACATCATATTTTATATTTCATTATACTATTTAAATATTGTATTATCTAGATTTTAAATTTTAAACCATATTTTACAATTCATTTAAATTTTTAAATTTTTTATTTAACTACTTTGTAAACTAAAATTTGAGTTTTGTAAAAAGGCGCTCAAACTGCAAAATGGCGCATTAAAACTGCAAGTGGGAGCACAACATGCGCCTGAGCCTTTTTTGATCCTAGATGCACCTTGATAACAATGATTTCGGATATTATAGTAATTGAATAATACAATGATTTTTAATAGAAAATGGTAATCCGGATGTTCTATATAATTGACTTTGCAGCTTGGAGTTTTGCAGATCCCAAAAGTCCGTCCTTGAAAATGCCAAGTGCTTGGATATTTATAGGGATGAATGTAAGGTGAGGTTAATCTGACAAATTATAATATTTACATGTATATCTCACTCAAAAAGGAATATCCTCGAATATGCCAAATGTAATTATTTATTTCCTGATACATGTTGATTTCCTTCCATATTTTCACCGTGGGGCCCCGTTAAGAACTTGGTTCGGAGGGCGTTGGTTGGACATGGATGGATGTGGATGAGTTGTCGGCTAAGTTACACACATTCGAATCCTCTTGATTTGATGGGCTTATGACTCGGTAGATTAGCTGTGTATATAGTCTAGTATGTGCTTATCCCCTTAGTTCGGCACATTCTTTGCTCAATCAAATGTCCCTGGTTTAGCGCATAGAGTGTAACATCCCCTTACTTAGAGGCCCAAAACTAACGGCTACGGATGCTGCAGTCATCCATAGTTATTAATCCTCGACGACCAAATACGGCGGTGTTAGATACATTGATATACATATCACAAGAATATGGAAAAATTAACAAACTAAAAACACATTTCCACATTCCATTCAAAACATTTCATGTTCAATACACAATCCCACAAACATTAACCACGTCCAGGAAAATATAATTATTATACATACGCCAAGAGCGACATATAAAGATGCCTCCTTTAGTTGATCAGAGTATATAATAAGGTTATTAAGTCTTCCTTTACATCCAAAATAAACAACGGAAAATGATAACTATAAATAACTAACTGCCTCCTGTATGCCTCCGGAAGCTTTATTTGTCTAAGAAGAGAACCCGAAAAGCCTAAACCTCAAACTACACAAAATTAACTGAGTACCTAAAAGTTCAAGGGGGATACAAAAAATTCAATTCAGACCATAAGCCTGGTGTGCATACTAATCTAACATCTCAATCCATTTGGATATATAAAGTGACCATGCCGCTTAGCGGAATGAGTTTTCCCTCACTAGTAACCTAAAACTATTACAAAACCATATATTGTGGTCCTGCATCCATAATGGTTAAAGCATAGAATTTAAAACATTTAGGACAATATGCACTTATATATATATATATATATAAACATCTTGGATTTCCCATCCCGGTTTAATTGACTTCCGGTCGTAACTGTAGTTTCTAGGGTCAATATTAACCTATTGGTTTTCATGGGTTTACTAATAACCTTTCTATAATTCTTGGACGCCATGTCCTATTTCATAGTTTTCATGGCATCACTAAGAACCTATAGGCCCCTTCCATAACTTAATTAATTCATGGATTCCCCTGAACCTATTAGTCATTTCAATAACTCGTCTTATATCCTAGTTTTCATAGGTTGACTAGAAACCTATGGAATACTTTAGTAACACCCTTCTTAGCCTAGTTTTCATGGGTTGACCAGGAACCTACTCATGCCTCCCTTAACTTCTTTCTTATCCTAGTTTTCATAGGTTGACTAGGAACCTATTGACTAATGTCAATACTTAATCCAGATATAGATTTCATGGGTTCACTACAAACCAATTGGCCTATGCCAACCATCTTTAATACATAGTTTTCATGGGTTTACTATGAACTTGTTGGTTACTCCCAATAACTTCCTAATCATATTTTTCATGGATTTACTACCAACCTATCCTCCAGACAACTTCAAGGTTTGGACATACTATATTTTGGACTCCCGGACTCCCTGGATGCAATTCTACTCATTCGGGAGTTTAATCAATTTATATTCACTACTGGGTTAACCTACTAGTTCTTCTACCCCTTTATCCCCAAAACATAGTTATGGGTCCTTTACCATGTAAATATATTCATATTTGAAGAAGTAAACATAACAACTTAACAATATCACTCCTGTGGGTTTAACGTCCTTGAAATACTTTTCATGTAAAACATAGTTAATCCCTTTAACCTATATTTTTATCAAGGAAATACTTCTTCAAATTTACATACTTGAAGTCATTTCAAAACTCCATTATTTAGCCATGACTTTTTCCTTAAAAATGAGTTTGGGTTATAAAACCTTTCGACGCATTCGACCTCATAGGATGCCTCCTTCGAAAGCAATAAAATCTATCTTCAAAACATTAGGCACATGCCTTTCAACTACTTTAAACTTCTTTTTCGAAACCTTTCGATTGTGTCAAAGCATTAACTTTTTACTTTAAAAGCATTGCTTTGAAATCAAGTGAAAGTACCCTTTCGAAACCATTGGAAGTATACCTTTTGAAACCATTAAAAGTCCCCCTTTTGAAATCGTTGAGTTTATGTTTAAAACATCAAGTTCGGTCAAAGCAAACATAAGAGAAAGCAACTCTTTCGAAACCGTTCTTTATTACATAAAAGTATTGGTGAAACTTGATGGTGTCGAAACCATCCTTTTGAAAGCGTTAAAACAACTGGGTAAAACAATTGAAGGTTGGTTTCGAAACCCCTTCCAAAACCATTGCCTTCAAAACCCTTAACCTCCTTCAAAAGCGGTTGGAAGCGGCTTATATTTATAAAACAAATGATACCTTTCAACAGCATTGATGTCTTCAATACCATCAAAAGGCATCAAATCAGAGAAGGGTTTCGACTTGGTCGAAACCACCCTTTCCGAAAGATTTAAATAAAAACAAAGTACCTTCTTCGGAACTTACTACTTGAAAACAAAGGCGGTGGCTCTCTTCGAAAGCTTCTTTAGAAATACCCTTTCTAAACCATTGGCTTTGACAATTTCGTACCCCTCTGCAAACAGGCAAGAACTTTTCTTTTAAAACAAAACGACGGAACCAACTCTTTCAGAAGCTACGTTTCGACACTCTACCTTCTGCCTTTCTCCAATCGACTACGTACCGGCTAAATGATACCATGCGTATTAGTTTATTGGTTTCGACCTAGAACGTTTCGACTAGGTTGGAGGCGGAAGCTCTGGGTCGAAAGCTCCTTCCAAAGGAGGCGGAACCTACTTTTATTAGTAATAGGCTGTTTTTTCAAATAAAGTAAACTTTTTGTAACAAACTTGCCTACATGTAAACATCTGATTGGTTACATAAACTTTTCAAATTATTTTACTAATATTTGCCAAAATTTTCTCAGATCTAAACTCAATTAACATTTAACAAATAAGCCCTTCCTATTAAAAAATAATTAAATCATTTAGGTCCTCTTTTCAAAATAACTTAATTTCCATAATAAATCACTTAATAAATATCCTCAAAAATTCTATAAATTCACTTTAGTCATGTTGCCTAACATATCAAAATTTCAGACCCAAATTCATAATATAATTTTCGAAATAAATTTATAAACCTAAATAACCATATTTTCGTTGAAAACTCATAACTAATTCTCCACGGCTTGGAAAGTTATAAAAATTAAAACCCAACTCCAATATCATGTTTCTCATAAGATAAAATTTTCCCATGGCATTTAAAAATAAATTAACCTTGGTTTTACCGTAAAACTGTGCATATTCCTGTTTTAAAAAATCTTGTTTAAACTAATAAATTATAAATCAAACATATCATCATCCAATATATCATAAAAATGAATTTACCCATAAATACGAAAACATATGATTATAAATATCAAAATAGATATGTAGTGATTATTATTCAACTAGGATTGGATAAGGAAATTGAAGATTGATTGAGATTGATTTCTTCTAGCTTGATCCTAAGCTTTAAATTTTACTTTCCCTTCTTCTCTTCTTCCTAATGGATAATCCTTTTCTTTCTTACGTTTTAAAATTTGGCTTGTGATAAATGAACATGTATGGCCTAGAGGTAATGGTATATAGGTGGCAATATGGGCGGCAATTTACATTAATTCCCCTAGGTTTATTTAATTAACACTTAACCATTTATATGCTCATTCATTTTAATAAGCACTGCCACTTAAATTATTAATCAAACTCAATCTCTTTATCACTCTACACTATTCTATTTAATTTATTCTAATTAAATTCTCTAAATAATGTTGTCAAAAATTAGGGGTGTTAAAGGCTCCCCTCCGTAAAGAATATCAACCTCGAATCTCACTAAGGACTAAATAGCAAACATAACAATCATTTGTAACTGCTCCTAACATCCATACTAGCCTACCTGACTAGCAACTAATCTATATAAATCTAATATAGACATACCATCAAAGTAGATCAGGATAAGCATCTAGATTCCTGTCCTCTGTCACCTAAGTACAGTCCTTCTCGTTGTCGCTCCACTGAACTTTCAATAAATTGACTGTCTTGATCCTAAACCTTGTCTCATCTCTTGCTACAACCAAACTGGTTGTCTAACAAAAGTCAAATCAGGCTGTACTACCAAGTCTCCCAACTCTGTCTGAGGAATAGTAGCCTCTGGATCATAGACATACTTGCAAAGATGAGATACATGGAAATACATTGTGGGCACCTATCAAACTGATCGGCAATTCTAGTCTATATAAGAGCTTTCTAATTCTTTCTAAAATTTGGAATGAACTAATATATCTCGGGGCAAAATTTCCCGACTTTCCAAACCATACCACACCCTTTATTGGTGATACCTTAATGAAAACCCGGTCTTCCACTGAGAACTCTACGTCATTACGCCTCTTATCTACGTAACTCTTCTATCTAGATTGAGCTTCCTTCATCCGTCCTCGAATTAACTCAATTTTTTCTGATGCCTCTCTAACCAAATCCGAACCTAAGGCCAATCTGTCTCTAACCAACATGCGGGTGATTTGCATCGCCTTCCATACAATGCTTCAAAAGGCATCATTCCTATGCTAGTCTGATAACTATTATTATAAGAAACTCAATCAAATGTAGGTGGTCCTCCCAAGATCCACCAGAAACCAAAACGTGAGCTCTCAATAAATCCTCGAGTACTTTGTTGACTCTCTTTGTCTTCCAATCTGTTTGTGGGTGATAAGTTGTACTCATCTTGAGCTCGATACCAAATAACTCTTGTAGACTCTTCTAAAAATCGCTAGTGAATAATGCATTTCTGTCCGCTGACTATGCTAATAGGAATTCCATGAATTCTAACTATGTCCTTTTTAAACAAGTTCGCCAAAATAGGTGTCGTCCTGGTTGACTTGACTGGAATGAAAGGGCACCCTTGGTTAGCCCGTCCACTATAACCTGTATGCTTTCATTTTCCCTATTCGACCTTGGCAACCCATCTATAAAGTGCATGGATATCGAATCCCATTTCCAAATTGGAATCTCTAAAGGCTGAAGCAACCCACTTGGCTTCTGATGTTCGGCCTGCACCTGTTGATAGTTCACACACTGTCTAACACACAAGCCGACATCCCTCTCATACCTTCCCAACAGAAGCACCTCTTCATATCCTCATACATCTTGGTTCCTTTAGGATGAATCGTAAACTTGAATTGATGACATTCTTCCAGAACTTCTCTCCTTAAACTCTCTACATTCGGAACACATATTCATCCCTTATTTCTCAACCAACCCCCTTGGTCAAGACTATAATCCTTTAGATCTTCGATCTCTGACCCTACCTCAAGCCTTCTAATCATCTTGTCTAAAACTAGATCTTCTCTCTGCTTAGAAGCTATCCTCACAATCAGCACTGGTCGAACTTCTAAACCGGACAACATGGCAGTCCCCTGACAAGAACTAGCAGTAGATCTTAACTGTACACCATTACTGGCCAAAGCTTCAAGATCCTTCCATTATACTAACATAGCTAACACAACATTTTAACATGTTTTAAAATTCTTACTGCCTTTTCCATTTTCCAGATAAAATTCCAACTTAAATTTATTTTTAAAACTTAATCTATGTTTAAACAAACATTTCTATTTGAAAACTAAAACCTAACAGAGATTAGTTAAAGAGAATTTGAATTTTGGCTTATTTTAAAACGCTGTAACATGAAACAAGGATATACACATGTATACAGTCATGCACACTTCAAACACAATCATATATGCAGAGAATACACTTATATATATACATGCTAAGCATACTTTATTCCAGAAATTCACATGAAATCATATTTCCATTTACTTAAGCTTTTAATAAAAATGTTTACTCACCAAATGATGATGAACAGAGAGCTATAAAAACCGAGATGCTTGATTTTTGAATCTGGAAATTTGTTTTAACTGAGATGATCTTGATTTGAAACTGAACTGAATTTACTAGATCTTTTGAAAAACTTGATGGTGTTGCTTAGTTGAGTTGATCTTGCTACAGGTTGTAGATTGAAGATGAAATCTTGTTGTTGTTGTTGTTAATTCTATGGTTTGAAAATTGTTTACAGGTATTTATTTTTTTTATTTTGAAAATGAGAAGTTAGGAAAAAGAATTGAAGAGAAGAGATAGGTATTTATGTAGACTTAAGTATGATTTTTAAAACTAAAGAAAATAGAAATAAAATAGTGACACTTATTTAACATGCTAACATTTGTCATTTACATTTATTTATCATCTTACATTTGTTATTATCTTAACACTTGTAATTATGCATGAATTTATTAATTTAAAACGGCTTTAAAACTTTTATATTTAATTTACTATTTAATAAATACTTTTTTAATTTATATAAATAAAATCCTTTAAAGAAAATAATATAAAAATTACATATATATATAATATATATTTTTTTTAAAAACCAAATTTATTTTAAGATAATTATCTTTTGAATTTCCAATTCAAATTCAATTTAAAATCAACACACATATATATATATATATACACACATTTAAATAAACTAAAATTTAATTTGTTGGAAAATAATAATTTCATTTAAAATCTACTTATATATATATAAACTACACATTATTATCTGTTTGAAAAAAATAACAATTTTACCAATTTTAAATAATTAATAAATGATATTGTCATATTTGAATTTGCTTGAAATTTCTAGAATACCGTAGATACTTTTTCAAATTTATTTACATATCCAGATATCTTGTATTATCAGAATTTTTATCTGTTTAACTGAATAAACCATTTAATTATCCAGTTATCAGATGTCCAAAATACTGGTTATCACATTCCTCCCTTTTTGAATCTTTTCGTCCTCGAAAAGGAACGAAGCCAGAATTTATTCATTAAATTAAAATCAGATAAATTATTCTTTGATCGTTTTTAAAACACTTTTGTAGTCTAGATAATATTATAAAACAGCTTTTATAAAATACTTTTTATAACTCGATGTCTCAACCAGTCTATCCTTGTTCTCACAGAAATTCGGTCTTACGTTGATCACGCGTATGACTGAAAATCTATAAGTACTTAGCAAACCCATTTTCAACACCCATTGAAAATACTTGGAAAACATTTTTTGAAAACTTTGTGAAAATATAGAAAACATTTTTGAAATAGAGGAAACATCTTTGGTGAGAATGTCTGGAAATCATCACCCCCTCCATGGTCGCAGTTAACCCGATGGTTACGTTGCCATCCCGGCAAAGTCCATAGATAATTATAGGCACTCTACGCCCTTCGATTACATCATGGAACCCGCCACAGATCGCACTTACATCCTGGGTTACGTTGCCATCACAGCAAAATTCCATGTAACTGTAGGCATCAGAGCCCGCGATTTTCGCTGCCAAATGAAACTTCACCACTCCTACATAGGTCGCAGACTACATCAACCAAGTCCCAATGTAGCCTTAGGCTCTCATGGCCTCTCGACTTTCACTATGTCTCCATAGGTCGCTGCCTACCAATGTTACGTTGCCATCATGGCAAAATCAAACGTAGACCATTGCTTTCACATCACACATGACTTCCGCTATGGTCCGCAGTAGATCGCAGTGACATCGAGTTACACTGTCGCCACAGCATAACCCAAATGTCACAGGCATCGGCGCCCTTGACTTTCGCTACCCACAAAAAAAAATCCTCAAAAACTTCAGTTTATCCGAACTTCCTCCCATGATTCAATTTAGAGCATCCCCCTTAGGGCTCCAGGCAGACCCACACCATGGATCTCCTAATGAAGTTCATTCCAATAGGAGCGCCTTTTTCCCCGGAGCCAATCTCAAAACACTTTATACTATACACTTATAGTACCTTTCAAATCATACCCTTTATGATTTACATCAAAATCTCCTTTACATAAAATCGACATCTCAAATCGATAGATCCAAACTTAGCTTTTCAAATTTCTAAAATTGATTTTTCCCAAAAATCAAAAGCCTTTTCTGAATCCATAGGTTCCAAAACCTTTCCTAAAATCATTTTCAGAAAATCCTTTATATATATATATATATATATATATATATATAAGCACAACTTACCCTTTTCAACTTGAAAATAATGTTTGGATCACTTATATAGATTTCCCTTTTATACTTCAATTATTTTCAAAAAAACCCTTCTTTTGGCTACAGCTTCAACAAGGGGAGTTTATCAAATATATGTAACTTTATTTATGCCAAATCAATATTCAAGTTTAATTTCCCTTATCAATTTATTCACCATATCACTTACCTTTCAAAAAGTGAATTTCAATAATAGAGATATCCAACTCCCTCTTTAACCATCAAAATTTTCTCAAAATATACCTTTCCTTCCATTTCTCATTTCTTTCACAATTACAATATCGATATCATTCAAGCATGTATGATGTATATATACCATTCGTACGTAATATCAAATCTGATCGCTCACTCGATCACACAATCTCACTTCCAAACTAGTATTGTCCACCCGACTTCCTAGTGCGGGCTCGGATCTGGTTTCTTGATCAGAAACCATCATTCTCCTTGCATAGCCATAACTATAATAGAGAATTCCTAGAATCAACCAAAAATCCATATCTAGGGTTCACTGTCGAAAATCGAGTGAAAAATCCCTACTTGGATCGATATACTATCTCGAAATTCTGTGCTCGAATCTGGATCAAATAACTATGCGAATAGAATAATGTACGTACATCTTACGTATTTATATTCATTGATTATTAGCTAAATCAACATTCTTTTCATTCACCTTCACTTTGATTCTATTCACTTATTCATAATTGCTTCCATTTCTATTTGGGTTATTACTTCAATTATAAACAATTTGCATCCTGATTAGCTTAAATTTAGAAAATAGCTTGAAAAGGTTTAAAATAGATAAGTAGTTGTAAAATAGCAATAAAATAGTGAAGTAATTACAAAATAGTTGTAAAATAGTTAAATAATTCGTAGAATAGTTAGATAATTGCAAAATAGTTGTAAAATAGTAATTAGTTATAAGTAGTTGTAAAATAATGATTAGTTTGTAAAACAGATGTAAAATAATAATTAGTTTCAAAATAGTTGTAGAATAAGTATAAGATAGTTTGGGTTTTAAAAAGAAATATTGTATAGCAAATTGCTAGGAAAATAGATTTAAAACAGTTTATATTAAAACAATTTATTTAAAAATAGTTTCAGAGTCAAACTGGTTCAATCTCTCAGTCTCCACTTTAAATCAATTTCTCATTCCATTAAATTAATTCAATTTCAATTCCATTTGAATTAACTTTAATTCCTATTCCAAATTCAAATCAATTTCCATTTGAATTTAATCTTATCCAACTTTAATCCCAATTCTAATTAATTCAAATCAAATTAAATTTGAACTAATTTCAATTCCAATCTCAACTATAAACCATCTCAAATTATATAAATTCGAGTTAAATTTTTAAATGTTGATTTAATCCTTTAAATCAAATTAACTTTTACTTTTAAATTAACAACTTAAATCTTTAAACCATTTAATTCCGAGTCTAAATTTCAAAATTCCATTTTATATTATCTTTACTTAACTTATTTCAAAGTTCAAATAAGAGTTTCAAAAAAACAATTTTAATCTTCAGATTCTAATTTATTATCCAATTTTAACTTCAACTTTTAAACGATTCTTATATAATTTTAGTTTACAAGTTCAATTCTTAATATTCAAATCTTAAGTTCAAAGTGATTCCATTTCCTTAATTTCAAATTAAAGTTTAATTTTTATTTATCTCAATAATGGATATATTACCTCAATCCATTTCTTCATTCATTTAAACAAATCCAATTCACAGTTGCATAGATTATTAATAACAATAGAATGATATCAGGATAAGCCAAAGTAAATAAACATCCAAATTATTCACCAATAGCATCCATCAATAGCACATGTTATCCATTTCCAGATCTCAAATCCATTTGAGATCACACATAACTTCCATCTCAAATCAACCCATTTAACTTTCCTAAGTTAAATTTTAATTTCATCTTGAAATTTCCAATTCAGGTTGTTCTTGTTTTACTTTGATTTTATTCCCAATTAATTTAATTCAATTTCAAATTTCAATTAATTCATTACAATTCCACCTTTGAATTAATTCCAATCTATTCACGATTAGATAAAGATAATTTCATACTGGATTGCACTGCTATAAAATATCCCATACAATGATAGACTACACACTAGTAGTTCAAACGTTACACCCATTCATTCAAAATAAGAGTCTTACAGAAGTCATAAATCTAGATGCCTTCTCTATTACTTAGGGGTTTGGAAAAGAATAAAGCCTTAGTATTCTTACAAGAATCCTTTCTATGGACTTCCTTCCAAAGGGTAAATCCCGAACATAGACTTTTCTACAGGATGTCCCCACTTATAACATTTACCACAAAAAGTTTCTACCCACCCATCAGTTTGGATAACCTTCACGACACCTGCAGAACGTTCCACAACCTTACTCTTCTTCCATCTCTTGAGAAAATTAATAGCGATGTGACCCGAATCCTTACAATGATAGCAAATAGTCGACTTGTTGACAGGTTCTACAGATTTACGCTTCACCTTTCTCACTTCAGGGCAATGATTTAGGAAATGTCCTTTCTTATGACACTTAAAGCACAAAATCTCAGAGCGAAACCGTTGAAATGTACCATTCACTTCTTCCTTTGTTTTACTCCACTTGGCTGAGTAATGACCCTTATTGAAACATCTGTAGCAGGTGACATTATCAGAAGGCCCTGGTCCAGTCCTTTCCTTAATCTATTTCTCGTATTCCTGAATTGCTTCTTCTTGATCCTTCCACGCAGCTGCTCTTCGCTCTCTACGTCTAGCCTTCCATTCTTCACTCTTGGTAATCATCCTGTATGAATGGATTAGTGGGACTTCCTAACCTATGTTAGACTTAGTTAGTAGATTTCTAACTTATACTCTTATCATATTATTCAATTTCCATAATCAACAACCAATTTCCTTAATATATATTAGAAGAAATATTGCTTAATTTATCAAAATAAAAGTTTATAAAAACTTCTTTTAAAACCGTTTTAAAATCTTTATATAAGAAAATAACAAATACGCCCTTATATATAATACGCTCAACTCATTCTAGGGTATTACTGACCCTATCCGTAATGAGTAAACCCACCAGAACCAAGGTTCTCGCTTGAACCTTCAGCTTTGATACCAAATGCAACGATCCGAAATTTTCGACCTCGAAAATTCGACACTAATACGCTCACGGTAGAAGTGCCGAGCAATCGAACGCCGAAAATTTCAGATTGTTAGTGAAAGAAAAAGAAGGTAGAAGAAAAACAGGAAACAACAACATGTCACATTCACAGTGGATCAAAATATAATATCAAAATAATAGCATTTATACAAAGAAAAGCTGTAATTGTTAGATTACATACAATTCATCAGAGTTACAACCATACACAACAGACTAGACAGTTATATCAACCTATCCAAGACTACTATCAGTACAACTCTAATACACAGTGCCCTGCCATCCAGCTCGCCTCTTGAGCTCCAGAACGCTCTAACCTGAAAATCTGCAATGCTCGGTCTGACCCGAGCATTACATCAAGCTAACACCCGGGTCAGGCGGGAAACCAGCGTGATTAAACACATCTAACAATGAAATTATAATGCATACAACTTATTTAAAACCCGGGGAAACTCGTACCATATTACGAGTCCATAACTTGTTATAGTCGACACTTATTTCACAAATCAATTCCCAAGTACCACTATATAGTTTCAATGGTCTAGTTTATTAAAATTATTCCATTCCAGCCTATTGATTTCACATATCAAATCTAAAAAGAATTATTGTAGATTACTAATCGAAGTGGGTTCGGGTATTTGTTGATTACCCGACCCCGGTCTCTTCAAATCCAATGTCATCTTAAAAACAAAGCTGTTTAAGTTTTAAACAATCCCATCTATATCAGAATTACATATTTACCTAGCAATTCATCACTGATAGATAATCTGTATCCAAACACCATATCACATAGTGTCACAGTCATATACCAGGGATAACAAATTACCTAACCATGCTTAATCAATCATCAATTAATTACAAACCATTTAATTAATTAATCATTCTTTAACTATCTTATAAATTAATTAATTGATCTTTAATTACTGATTAATTATTCTTTAATTATTAACTAATAAACCTTAATTATTAATTAATCACCCTTAATTACAAATTAATCAATTCTTAATTACCAGTTAATCAATCCCTAATTATCATTTAATTAATCTCTAATTACTTAATTAATTAATCTTAATTACAATTTAATTAATCCTCGATCATTAATTAATTTAATTAAATAATTACTCTTTATTAATTACTTAATTAATTTAATTAATCTTTAATTATCAAAACCTTAATTATCTTTAAGATAAATCATTATCTTTATTAATTACCTAATTATGATAAACACACATATTTAAAACATTTTATCCTTTTAATTAACACTTAATTACATTTGTAAATTAAGTTTTAAGTTTTAAAATAACTTAAGCATTTAACTTAAACATATTTAAGCGAACAAATTATATAACTTCCTTCAATCAAATAATTAAAAAACATTTACCATATAATAGTTTAAACAAGATTAAATTAAAATTTAAAACTTGCTGTTATAAAATTTAAAAAAAAACTGTTTAAATTTTACCTCGGGTCCAACCCGAATATCACTCAAACCTTGACCCGAGACAATCCCCTTTTTTTTCTTTTTTTAACAACTTAGTTTAAGTTGAAGTTTAAAACCTGATACACATGAACCACTCACGTGCAATGACCCGAAACCATACTCGAGTCATGCCTCGGCTGCTTCGAGTTCTCACCCAAGGATACTTCTCTTCTTCCACAAACACAACATTACTAACAACACCAAATACCTATACACATGCATAGATCAACGGTGACGCTCCGATCACCCACGGTATCGCCGCCGAGTTGATGACGACCTACCCTTACGATTCCGATCATCCAAAGTCCAACACAAGCTCACAATCAAAATCGAGATGCTTGATCAATCTGGAACATCAAAACCCCAACCAAGATTCTCCTTGCCATGACAACGCCGACCACCAGAGGTTGCAAAACCCAGTCCTAAGCTTCGTCAGCCATCCACGCTTCCATCGCCCCAAGTCCAACGCAACCCGATGCCATAATGACGACACAGCAACTCAATTCCAGACCTCGACCAATTTTAGGTTTTAAACACTACTTCGACCCAACGCCACCGCCACGGTGAGAAATAAAACCGCTAACTATTTTTCCCGAGAACGATAACTCCCCAGCTGCATCCAGTGACTATCTCGACCTACCCGAGATCACCGATCACCAGAAAAACCTCAAAATTCAATTTCTGGTCAACACCGAAATGCTCACTCGATACAACATTATAAATTCTAAATTTCCTTTTAAAAATCATAGTTTTCAAAATCGATTCAAGTTATATACTTGAATCAGCAAATCAAAATATTTGATTTTAACATGTTTTAAAATTCTTACTGCCTTTTCCATTTTCTAGATAAAATTCCAACTAATTTTACCTAAATTTATTTTTAAAACTTAATCTATATCTAAACAAACATTTCTTATTTGAAAACTAAAACCTAACAGAGATTACTTAAAGAGAATTTGAATTTTGGCTGATTTTAAAACTCAATAACATGAAACAGAGATATACACATGTATACAGTCATGCACACTTCAAACACAATCATATATACAGAGATCACACTTTATTCCAATAATTCACATGAAATCAGATTTCCGTTTACTTAAGCTTTTAAAAAAATGTTTACTCACCAATTAATGATGAACAGAGAGCTATAAAAACCGAGATGCTTTATTTTTGAATATGGAAACTTGTTTTAACTAAGATGTTCTTGATTTGTAACTGAACTGAATTTACTTGATCTTTTGAAAAACTTGATGGTGTTTCCTTGTTGAGTTGATCTTGCTACAGGTTGTAGATTGAAGATGAAATCTTGTTGTTGTTAATTCTCTGGTTTGAAAATTGTTTACAAGTTTTGATTTTTCTTTGTTTTGAAAATGAGAAGATAGGAAAAATAAATGAAGAGAAGTGATAGGTGTTTATATAGACTTAAGTGTGATTTTTAAAAATTAAAGAAAATAAAAATAAAATAGTGACACTTGTTTAACTTGCTAACATTTGTCATTTACATTTGTGTATCATCTTACATTTGTTATTAACATTGTTTCGTAAATTAACACTTGTAATTATGCATGAATTTATTAATTTAAAATGGTTTTAAAAACTTTTATATTTAACTTACTATTTAACTAATACTTTTCTTAATTTGTATAAATAAAATCCTTTAAAGAAAAAAATATAAAAATTACATATATATTTATAACATATTTTTAAAAAAAACTAAATTTATTTTAAGATAATTATCTTTTGAATTTCCAATTCAAATTCAAATTCAATTTAAAATTCAATTTAAAATCAACTCACACACACACACACACACACATATATATATATATGCACACACATTTAAATAAACTCAAATTTAATTTGTTTGAAAATAATCTTTTAAAATCGACTTATATATATATATATAAACAACACATTATTATCTGTCTGAAAAAAATAACAATTTTAACAATTTTAAATAATTTATAAACGAGGTTATCATATTTGAATTTGGTTTAAATTTCTGGAATACCACAGATATCTTTTCAAATTCATTTACATATCCAGATGTCTTTTATTATCATAATTTTTATCTGTTCAATTGAATAAACCGGTTAATTATCCAATTATCAGATGTCCAAAATATGGGTTATCACAGTAAGTCGGGGCACGGTTGCACCTATTCTCTCCTTAGTTAAAGAACTCTTGTTCTAAATCTCACAGATAAAGGAAAGTCTACTTATCAGTTTTTAGTGTTAAATATAAGATGACTCACTTTCCATAAATTGTCAACATTTTAACACTACTTTATCATATTTGTTTGTACTTAATTGCACTGACAAAGAAATCCCTTGTTTAAAACATATCTTTTTGAAACAATCAAGAAAACCAACTCTATAAACTTATTTCTGCCTTCGATTTCAAAATCATTTATTTTAAACTAAAGTTTGATTTAAAAGGCAACATCTTTTCCTTTATAGAAGTAAATACCTTTTTGATAAATAAATTCCAAACATCTTTCGAAAGAGTTTTTCAAAACAAGATCCGAATTTGGAAAAATCATTTCAAACATTTTTAGAAAGGTAAAGTAGTAAACCACATTAAAAAACAAAGGGATTTTCCATGTCGCATAAAAATAGATCATCAAAGCATGTCAACCATCAACCACATCCACTTCATTACATCATAAATAGAATGTAATAACCATGGCTAGGAACTCCTTAGTGTCCGACTAAAATATAGTCCCATGTAAATCATCGAACATATGCACTTCGGAGTGTATCATTACGAGCTATTCACCACGACAACTTCCATTTAATTTAGCGTGTCCCTTACTTAAACTCTATGTGGCATTCACTTCCAAGCGGGAAACCATCAGAAAACAATAATTATCACATATAATTGTACAAAAGCAAAGCACATAAATTATTTTTTCAAAATAATTCAAGTTTAAAGTTACTTATAAGTGAGCTTAACTCGCTTAATTCAAACTCAAACTCCAACCAAGCCACCACTTTTTTATTGCGACCTTGCCATGATCACATGGACCTATCTTCCTCTTGCAGATTTGCTTCCAAAGACCCAGGGGACCAAGAATTGCTCGTGAACATGGCTTATGGGGGGAGTTTTGGGTTCGACTTTTGTAAACTAGAGATGTACAGGTGGTCGTCTATGTTTTTTGTGACTTGTTTTAGCGTTTAAAGGAGAAAAGAAGTGATTTTAAAGTGATTTTCTTTTATGAATTTTGGAAAAATGAATGAAGAGGGAAGAGAAGTAAAAGAACAAGCAAAAATGAAGTAAGAAAAATAAGTGGAGAGGAGGTGTGGTTTTATAGAAATGAAAAGTGGAAAATTACCAAACTCAACCCTCTTAAATCAAGCTACATTCTTCCTTTAAAAAAGCAACTACCCTTTATTAACTTATGCAACACACTTCACTTCATTATCATGTGCCACTTCCTTTGGTCCTTCTTGCACTCGACATCACTACCTTTTTTATGGTACCTCTTTAGTACTTTTCTCTTTTAAATAGAAAATAAAAGCCTTCCTTTTGCTTAATTAGTAAGTATCTTCTAGAAAGTAATTTATATAATCCATTTAATTAGTAAAAAGTTTTTTGTTGTTTTTATAAGTATGTGCACATATGTAGCTAGTGTGCACAATAAGCTCGGACAACTTTTAGTCGACGAAAAGTCAAAATTCCGAAAAACGATTTCCGGTCACAATTTTGATCTCTCTCCGAAGTTCTTATTTTTGTTAAAAAAATACTAATATAAATTTACTATAATTATTTAATATATAAAAGAGGTTTATTTGAGTTATAAAATCCGTTATTTGATTATTTAAAAATATATTAAATATTGATACTTAAAGTGATTAAATTACGGGTCGTTACAAAAATAATTAATAAGATAAATAAAATCTATGTATTTAAATAAAATGACTTTCAACCAAAGATTATATATATATATAATTTTTTTAAATTCTATAAATAATAAAATAAAAATTTATAAAATAAAAATATTAATATATATAATACTAGTTAGTACATATTACACTAACATTAGAACATATACATATATATATATGTAGGTATATGTATATGTATATATTTAAAACAAAATAAAATAAAATACTGATTTTTCTTACGTTACATTATTTTATGATACTTAATAAATTAATTTTGGATATATAATTACTTATATTTATTTGTCCATTTATATTTGCAGTTGTAACAGTGTTAAATCAATTTAAAATAGTTTTTAATGTTTTCAAATTATTAAAAAAATATTAAAAATTTGTTACTATAATATATATATATATAATTCTTATCAGTTCAAAAAAATAGAATCGGTAGATGGTGAAATTTTAGATTTATGCTTACATATACATATGTGTAACAATATAATTAAACAAGACACTGATTATGCATACAAAGTCGTTCAAATACATAATAATTAAATGTCTAAAATAATGATATATTAATCATAGGTTATAGAATGTTACCTCAAAAATGTTTCCTTGGATTTGCACCTTGATTGGCAGACTTTTTAGATTCGATCCTGATTCGAGCTCCTAGCTTTACAACTGCTTAGAGAAACTATTTTGATTTTTTTCTTTAATGTTTGAATATGATATCTTCAGCCTAAGAGGACTGGAAATTATTATTATGATAAAGGAGCGGGAGAGAAAAGTAACCTAAACAATGAAGGGGTGGTAGGCAATTTAGATATATATATATATAGAGAGAGAGAGAGAGAGAGAGAGTAAAGGAGATATTCTCAACCTGATTTACTCCTTCTTTGTTACCAAATCTGGATCCAACCTTTTTGAACCTTTAGCCTCTCTTTTGCTCTCCTATAGCTTCTAGATAAGGCTATATATGCCTTAAATCATTCTAAACCCATTAGCAATCAATCATATTTAAATCCAATTTAAATGCATATCGATGTTGAATATCACTTCATGCATATATAACTTTTATATACGCACAAAATTAATTACTATTGGCATCTATAAAATACTGATAGCACTCAATACATTAATTAACAAAATAATTAATATTTCATAGATATGAAATAATTCGATTAATTTATAAAAATTATAAATAAATTAAATCATGTGGTATATTAAAGAATTTTTCAATGCAGTTGTGTGACACCAGATGTAAATTTAGTCAATGATTAATATCGAACAATTTGAATATTAACGTTCACACGTCACCTTAATTAGTGGTCTGACAATTTAGTCGAAATTATTTCTCATACAATTTTTCGGTGAAATCTAATTTTGTTATTTCAAGCGATACCCGTTAGTGATAATTATTTACACCAATTCTCTTCGTTAAAACTATATCACATTAGGACTTATGGGATTTGGTAATGGTAAAATTCCAATATCATCCATATTCAACTTTATAGTCCAAATAAAAAGTTAACAACCCACCCTCTGTAACACCCAAAAATCAATGCCTCACATCAACGCCTAGCTTTCGAGTACCACAAAAAACTACTTGTCGAGAAAAGAAAGAAAGAAGATGAAACCAATACAATATCCAGGCATAACAACGTAATTTCACATCGGAATGATAACATATAGTATACTAAATATATTGAATATACATGAACAAAATTGGAAGAATAATATATTAGAGACTGCACCGACGGAAGTAATTGATAAATAAATATCAAAATAGAGAGTTAAAATAAAATATCTGACACAATAAGTCTCATATACAAATAAGATACATCTTGTACTACTCATGTTCTGGTTATGCATCTTTGTATAATATATTTTATCATCTCATTTGAGGTAATGTCATCACAACATAGTTAAACTAATTTAGTAATTTTAAATCTTAAAATCTACCATGTACTGCTTCTCTTTCTCGAACTTAAGTTCGGTCATTGTCATTCTATGATGAAAATTTTCAGGTTGACATAAAGCAGGTTGTTATACAAAGCGTATGGCTCAATAACAACAATTTTTATTAACTAAACTGCTCTGGCCAGAGACTTTGTTTTTGAGTTGACTTCGGTGTACCATGATAATAATCTCAAATAAAAGAGGAGACGAGTTCTCTCTTGAATAGTAATTTCACTTCCAATGCTTCCGCTCGATCCAACAATCATCATTCGATGGACACCATGTTATGATTTGACTATAATCAAAGAGAAATTCCACATTGAACCATGATAGTATTCTCAAGTCGAGGGAATTGTGTAATATTGTCATATTGATATTTTCTTTTTGACCTTAGTTATATTAACGAACAAAAATCTATCGAATGAGTCATTCTATAATTATCCAATAATTATCAGTACAAAATCCCTTGGTGCGCCCAACAGCCATAGGTAATACACTACTCAACATTCGGAGAGTATTACGTATTCTAGTCTCAAAGGACCTATCGATATCCATTCTCGATACATCTTGACTAGGAATATTTAAAATGGTATGTTTAATAATACGGTGATCTATTACTCATGGTCAAAACTCTTCGTATCTATTATCACAAAGCATATCATTTCTGGATTTTCTATTGAATGTACTTTTAATTAAATTAATTAATTAATATAACACATAATATCAAGTATATAATAGAAGAAAAAAACCTTTTATTTCGAACTACGTTGGTTACCAAGTTAGATATATGTAACAAATTACATAATTATTCCTAGGGAAAACGCCTTACTCCATCATCGAAAGTTGATTTCGATAGAAAAAACCACTCTTTTACGTAAAGTGTTCTACGGGATGATTCCAATGAACCGACCTCCTTTAACATGCCAAAATAGTCCCAACTAACCTTCTCGCTTCACGTGATGCTCGCCTGTGTGCCAGCGCAACTACTTGTGCACTTGATAGTCGTCATTCTTACGTAAGATTACCTATAACGTGTTACACAGGAATATGGATATTCCCACACATATATAATCAATCACACAAATATATTCATACATCCACACATACTCAAACATTACTGACGATTCCAATTACAATTCAAGAATTGTACATATGATTATATAAATTCAGATACACATATACGTATACTGACCTATATACATGTACATACACCTAAATTTATATAACAATTTGATTGTTTAATAATCAAACCTTACTTTTATTTCCTAAATCTTTTTCAATAAAAGTTAAATATCTTTTTCTACTATCTTATAAAATTATTTTATTATTTTATAAAATACAAAACTAGCTTATAAATCATTTTAGCCTTTATAATACTTACTTTCTTCATTAAAATTAAGTATTCATCTTATAATTTTTTATAAAACCTTACAACTATTTTATTAAATAATTCCTTCTTACTATTTTATAAAATCTCATACTTTTGCAAAATACCTCTTTTGTACTATTTTATCAAATTTCATTCCATTGTATAAAATATATCATATATTATTTGCATAAAAAATAGGCAAACATCTCCAATCAATTTTTCATAGTAGACTAAATGAAGAATAAAAAGCAGAAAGTGTAAAGTACACCAGGGTTTATATTGGTTCAGCCATAACGGACCTACATTCTTTGTTCATTTTTATCCCTTGCTGCTACATTTCAGACACAGTAGCTAAGGCGCAAGCCTTGAGCCTTGGGCCTTTGCGTGCCTTTTATACAAGTTTGATTTCGAATTCTACTATCTACAAATTAAGTTTTACATCATATTTTATAATTCATTATACTATTTAAATATTGTATTATCTAGATTTTAAATTTTAAACCATATTTTACAATTCATTTAACTTTTTAAATTTTTTATTTAACTATTTTGTAAACTAAAATTTGAGTTTTGCAAAAAGGCGCTCAAACTTCAAAATGGCCCATTAAAACTGCAAATGGGAGCACAACGTGCGTCTGAGCCTTTTTTGATCCTAGGTGTACCTTGATAACTACGATTTCGGATATTATAGTAATTGAATAATACAATGATTTTTAATAGAAAATGGTAATCTGGATGTTCTATGTAATTGACTTTGTAGCTTGGAGTTTTGTAGATCCCAAAAGTCCCTCCTTGAAAATGCCAAATGCTTGGATATTTATAGGGATGAATGTAAGGTGAGGTTAATCCGAAAAATTATAATATTTACATGTATATCCACTCAAAAAGAAATATCCTCGAATATGCCAAATGTAATTATTTATTTCCTGATACATGTTGATTTCCTTCCATATTTTCACCGTGGGGCCCCGTTAAGAACTTGGTTCGAAGGGCGTTGGTTGGACATGGATGGATGTGGATGAGTTGTCGGCTAAGTTACACGCATTCGAATCCTCTTGATTTGATCGGCTTATGACTCGGTAGATTAGCTGTGTATATAGTCCAGTATGTGCTTATTCCCTTAGTTCGGCACGTTCTTTGCTCAATCAAATGTCCCTGGTTTAGCGCATAGAGTGTAACATCCCCTTACTTAGAGGCCCAAAACTAACGGCTACGGATGCTGCAGTCATCCATAGTTATTAATCCTCGGCGACCAAATACGTCGGTGTTAGTTACATTGATATACATATCACAAGAATATGGAAAAAATTAACAAACTAAAAACACATTTCCACATTCCATTCAAAACATTTCATGTTCAATGCACAATCCCACGAACGTTAACCACGTCCAGGAAAATATAATTATTATACATACGCCAAGAGCGACATATAAAGATGCCTCCTTTGGTTGATCAGAGTATATAATAAGGTTATTAAGTCTGCCTTTACATCTAGAATAAGCAACGGAAAATGATAACTATAAATAACTAACTGCCTCATGCATGCCTCCGGAAGCTTTATTCGTCTAAGAAGAGAACCTGAAAAACCTAAACCTCAAACTACTCAAAATTAACTGAGTACCCAAAAGTTCAAGGGGAATACAAAAAATTCAATTCAGACAAAAAGCCTGGTCCGCATACTAATCTAACATCTCAATCCATTTGGATATATAATGTGACCATGCCTCTTAGCGGAATGGGTTTCCCCTCACTAGTAACCTAAAACTATTATAAAACCATATATTGTGCTCCTGCATCCATAATGGTTAAAGCATAGCATTTAAAACATTTATGATAATATGCATATATATATAAACATCATGGATTTCCCATCCTGGTTTAATTGACTCCCGGTCGTAGTTGTAGTTTCTAGGATCAATATTAACCTATTAGTTTTCATGGGTTTACTAATAACCTTTCTATAATTCTTGGACGCCCTGTCCTATTTCTAGTTTTCATGGGATCACTAAGAACCTATAGGCCTCTGCCATAACTTAATTAATTCATGAATTCCTCTGAACCTATTGGTCATTTCAATAACTCGTTTTATATCCAAGTTTTCATAGGTTGACAAGAAACCTATGGAATACTTTAGTAACTCCCTTCTTAGTCTAGTTTTCATGGATTGACCAGGAACCTACTGATGCCTCCCTTAACTTCTTTCTTATCCTAGTTTTCATAGGTTGACTAGGAACCTATTGACTAATGTCAATACTTAATCCAGATATAGATTTCATGGGTTCACTACAAAC
Source organism: Allium cepa (assembly GCA_030765085.1). NCBI lineage: Eukaryota > Viridiplantae > Streptophyta > Magnoliopsida > Asparagales > Amaryllidaceae > Allium > Allium cepa. The sequence goes on from CM060938.1 coordinate 852,260,407, forward strand.
CAATTGGCCCATGCCAACCATCTTTAATACATAGTTTTCATGGATTTACTATGAACTTGTTGGTTACTCCCAATAACTTCCTAATCATAGTTTTCATGGATTTACTACCAACCTATCCTCCAGACAACTTCAAGGTTTGGACATACTATATTTTGGTCTCCCTGACTCCCTGGATGCAATTCTACCCATTCGGGAGTTTAATCAATTTATGTTCACTACTGGGTTAACCTACTAGTTCTTCTACCCCTTTATCCCCAAAACATAGTCATGGGTCCTTTACCATGTAAATATATTCATATTTGAAGAAGTAAACATAACAACTTAACAATATCACTATTGTAGGTTTAAGGTCCTTGATACATGTAAAACATAGTTAATCCCTTTAACCTATATTTTTATCAACGAAATACTTCTTCAAATTTACATACTTGAAGTCATTTCAAAACTCCATTATTTAGCCATGGCTTTTTCCTTAATAGTGATTTTGGGTTATAAAACCTTTCGACGCATTCGAAACCTAGCTTTCGACCTCATAGGATGACCTCCTTCGAAAGCAATAAAATATATCTTCAAAACATTAGGCTCATGCCTTTCAACTACTTTAAAACTTCTTTTTCGAAACCTTTCGATTTTATCAAAGCATTAACTTTCTACTTTAAAAGCATTGCTTTGGATTCAAGTGAAAGTACCCTTTCGAAACCATTGGAAGTATAACTTTTGAAACCATTAAAAGTCCCCCTTTTGAAATCGTTGAGTTTATGTTTAAAACATCAATTTGGGTCAAAGCAAACATAAGCGAAAGCAACTCTTTCGAAACCATTCTTTATTACATAAAAGTATTGGGGAAACTTGATGGTGTCAAAACCATCCTTTCGAAAGCATTAAAACAACTGGGTAAAACAATTGAAGGTTGGCTTCGAAACCCCTTCTAAAACCATTGCCTTCAAAACCCTTAACCTCCTTCAAAAGCAGTAGGAAGCGGCTTATATTTATAAAACAAATGATACCTTTCAACGGCATTGATGTCTTCAATACCATCAAAAGGCATCAAATCAGAGAAGGCTTTCGACTTGGTCGAAACCACCCCTTCCGAAAGCTTTAAATAAAAACAAAGTACCTTCTTCGGAAGTTACTACTTGAAAACAAAGGCGGTGGCTCTCTTCGAAAGCTTCTTTAGAAATACCCTTTCTAAACCATCGGTTTTGACTATTTCGTACCCTTTTGTAAATAGGCAAGCACTTTTCTTTTAAAACAAAACGACGGAACCAACTCTTTTGGAAGCTACGTTTCGACACTCTACCTTCTACCTTTCTCCAATCGACTACGTACCGGCTAAATGATACCATGTGTATTAGTTTATTGGTTTCGACCTAGAACGTTCAACTAGGTTGGAGGCGGAAGCTCTGGGTCGAAAGCTCCTTCCAAAAGAGGCGGAACCTACTTTTAGTAGTAAAAGGCTTTTTCAAATAAAGTAAACTTTTTGTAACAAACTTGCCTACATGTAAACATCTGATTGGTTACATAAACTTTTCACATTATTTTACTAATATTTGCCGCAATTTTCTCAGATCTAAACCCAATTAACATTTAACAAATAAGCCATTAAAAAATAATTAAATCATTTAGGTCCTCCTTTCAAAATAATTTAATTTCCAAACTAAATCACTTAATAAATATCGTCAAAAATTCTAGAAATTCACTTTAATCATGTTGCCTAACATATCAAAATTTCAGACCCAAATTCTTAATATAATTTTCGAAATAAATTTATAAACCTAAATAACCATATTTTTCATTGAAAACTCATAACTAATTCTCCACGGCTTGGAAAGTTATAAAAATTAAAACCCAACTCCAATATCATGTTTCTCATAAGATAAAATTTTCCCATGGCACTTAAAAATAAATTAACCTTGGTTTTACCGTAAAACTGTGCATATTCCTGTTTTAAAAAATCTTGTTTAAACTAATAAATTATAAATCAAACATATCATCATCCAATATATCATAAAAATGAATTTACCTTAAATCCGAAAACATATGATTATAGAAATCCAAATAGATATGTAGTGAGTATTATTCACCTAGGATTGGACAAGGAAATTGAAGATTGATTGAGATTGATTTCTTCTAGCTTGATCCTAAGCTTTAAATTTTATTTTCCCTTCTTCTCTTCTTCCTAATGGATGACTCCTTTTCTTTCGTACGTTTTAAAAATTTTCTTGTGATAAATGAACATGTATGGCCTAGAGGTAATGGTATATAGGTGGCAATATGGGCGGCAATTTACATTAATGCCCCAAGGTTTATTTAGTTAACACTTAACCAATTATATGCTCATTGATTTTAATAAGCACTGCCACTTAATTTATTAATCAAACTCAATCTCTTTATCACTCTACATTATTCTATTTAATTAATTCTAATTAAATTTCCTGAATAATGTTATCAAAAATGTTACAGGCTCCCCTCTGTAAAGAATTTCATCCTCGAATCTCACTAAGGACTAAATAGCAAACATAACAATCATTTGTAACTGCTCCTAACATCCATACTAGCCTACCTGACTAGCAACTAATCTATATAAATCTAATATAGACATACCATCAAAGGAGATCAGGATAAGCATCTAGATTCCTGTCCTCTGTCACCTAAGTACAGTCCTTCTCGTTGTCGCTCCACTGAACTTTCAATAAATTGACTGTCTTGATCCTAAACCTTGTCTCATCTCTTGCTACAACCGAACTGGTTGTCCAACAAAAGTCAAATCAGGCTATACTACCAAGTCTCCCAACTCTGTCTGAGGAATAGTAGCCTCTGGATCATAGACATACTTGTAAAGATGAGACACGTGGAAATACATTGTGGACACCTATCAAACTGATCGGCAATTCTACTCTATATAAGAGCTTTCTAATTCTTTCTAAAATTTGGAATGAACTAATATACCTCGGGGCAAAATTTTCCGACGTTCCAAACCATACCACACCCTTTATTGGTGATACCTTAATGAAAACCCGGTCTTCTACTGAGAACTCTACGTCATTACGCCTCTTATCTGTGTAACTCTTCTATCTAGATTGAGCTTCCTTCATCCGTCCTCGAATTAACTCAATTTTTTCTGATGCCTCTCTAACCAAATCCGAACCTAAGGCCAATCTGTCTCTAACCAACATGCGGGTGATTTGCATCGCCTTCCATACAAAGCTTCAAAAGGCACCATTCCCATGCTAGTCTAATAACTATTAATATAAGAAACTCAATCAAATGTAGGTGGTCCTCCCAAGATCCACCAGAGACCAACACATGAGCTCTCAATAAATCCTCGAGTACTTTGTTGACTCTCTTTGTCTTCCAATCTGTCTGTGGGTGATACGTTGTACTCATCTTGAGCTCGATACCAAATAACTCTTGTAGACTCTTCCAAAAATCGCTAGTGAATAATGCATTTCTTTCCACTGACTATGCTAATAGGAATTCCATGAATTCTAACTATGTCCTTCTTGAACAAATTCGCCAAAATAGGTGTCGTCCTGGTTGACTTGACTGGAATGAAAGGGCACTCTTGGTTAACCCATCCACTATTACCCATACGCTTTCATTTTCCCTATTCGACCTTGGCAACCCATCTATAAAGTACATGAATATATCGAATCCCGTTTCCAAATTGGAATCTCTAAAGGCTGAAGCAACCCACTCGGCTTCTGATGTTCGGCCTGCACCTATTGATAGTTCACACTGTCTAACACACAAGCTGACATCCCTCTCATACCTTCCCAACAGAAGCACCTCTTCATATCCTCATACATCTTGGTTCCTTTAGGATGAATCGTAAACTTGGATTGATGACATTCTTCTAGAGCTTCTCTCCTTAAGCTCTCTACATTCGAAACACATATTCATCCCTTCTTTCTCAACCATCCCCCTTGGTCAAGACTATAATCCTTTAGATCTTCGATCTTTGACCCTACCTCAAGCCTTCTAATCATCTTGTCTAAAACTAGATCTTCCCTCTGCTTAGAAGCTATCCTCACAATCAGCACTAGTCGAACTTCTAAAAGGACAACATGGCAGTCCCCTCACAAGAACTAGCAGTAGATCTTAACTGCACACCACGACTGGCCAAAGCTTCAAGATCCTTCCATTCTACTAATATAGCTAACACAACATTTTGATGTTTCCTGCTAAGAGTATCTTCTACCTTATTTCCTTTCTCGGGAGTATACTCTATACTGAAATCATAACTCCAATCACCTTTGCTACCTCACATTCAACTCCTTCTCCGACAATAAATATCTTAAAGACTTATGATCAATATACAACTCAAATCTCTCCCTAAGAGATAATCTCTCCAAATCTTCGAGCCAAAATTCACCGCAGCCAACTCTAAGTCATGTGTTTACTTCATGTGGTCTAAGCTGTTTGGATGCATAGGCAATATATTACCCTTCTACATCAAGACTGCTCCCAACCAGTTCCACATGCATCAGTGTATACTACCAACCCTTGGTTTCCATCTGGATCTACTAATACTGGTACATTGGTCAAAAAATGCTTTAACTTAAGGAACCCTTCCTTAAATTTGTCGGACCAAACAAACTTCATACCTTTTCGGGTCAACTTAGTCAAAAATGCTGCTATCTGCGAGAAATTCTTAATGAATCTCCGGCAATAGCCAACAAGTTCAAGAAAACTCCTGATCTCGGTTACTGTCTCTGGTCTCTTCCAATTATTGACAGCTTCAATTTTTACTGGATCGATTGACAAACCCTCTTCTAAAAACACATGACAAAGAAACTTAACCTCTTTCTTCTAAAAATAACACTTGGAAAACTTTGCCTTTAGCTGATCCTGCCTCAGTGTTTCAAGCACCCTTCTAAGATGATTCTCATGCTCTCTTTCATCTTTCAAGTACACCAAAATGTCATCAATGAATACCAACAAGAACCTATCCAAGTGCTCTTGGAAAACTCGGTTCATCAAATCCATGAAGAAAGCAGGTGCATTTGTCAATCCAAAAGGCATCACTAACCACTCATATGAACCATGGCTACTTCGAAATGTTGTAAAAGGAATGTTGTCCTCCGCTACTCTTAACCGATGGAACGTTGTTGCCAAATCCAATTGGGAAAACACCTTAGCTCCACTCAACTGATCAAACAGGTCATCTATCCTCGGCATAGGGTATCTATTCTTGATCGTCCTTTCGTATAACTTACGATAGTTGATGTACATCCTCAACGACCCTCTAGTTTCTTTACGAATACCACGGACGCTCCCCAAGACGAACTGCTTGTTCTAACAAAATTTCTACCCTCAAGATCCACTAGTTGCACCTTCAATTCCTTCATCTCTGTCGGTGTCATCCTGCTAGGTGATCTACTTACAGATTCCGCTCCTGGTACAAGATCTATTTGAAACTCAATAGCTTGTTTTGGTGGTAATCCCGTAATCGGCTCAAAGATAACTGCAAATTCTCTTACCATCCAAACGTGAATTAACTCTTTTCCAACCTCCATGGCACTTAACAAAGCCCAAACACTCCTATTGAAATTTTCCAGTGAGAAGATGGTTCAGTTGTGACTATCTGGGTGTCTCGATAATATTTCCTTATCCTGGCAAAATATCCTAGCCTTATACTTACCCAACCAATCCATACCCAAAATAATACTGAAATCTACGAAATCAAAAACATATAGACTACAAGAAAACTTATGACCTAACAAATAAAGTTCAAATTGGTCACATCTCATCCCTAGAGTTGCAAACCCTCCTATTGGATTCGCAACCCTTAAGGAAGTAACAAGGTACGTGGGCTCAATGCATAACCTATCAACCAAATACTGTGACATAAATGAATGTGATGCACCGGTATCAAATAGTACCCTAATTGGTATACTCTGAATCAAAAGTGTACCTTCCATCACAGTTTCCCTTTCTCTACTATAGTTGGCCTAGAAGAAGATGGTGTTCCAATTGCAAAAACCTTCCCTCTGTCCGCCCTGATTGGCTCTGGACACTGGTTTTTGTAATGCCAATTTGGGCACAGTTGAAGCATTTCACATTCCTCTTCCCCGCAAGCATCTTCCATTTGCTTGTCTGGCAATCATGAGCATAATGACCCTTCTTATCATACTTGAGGCATACCAAATCAGCTTTCACCTTCTTGGTAGTATCCCATTTCTAGGCTCCCTTCGTCTTAAAAAATTTTCTTTTCTTTCCTTGAGGGTGGCTTCTCCCTAGCAGAAACATCAAGCATCTGTTCATGGCGAATAACCATCTCCACTACTACATTACAAGGCTCTTAGACATGTGTCATGGTCACTCAAGCTAGCTTAGGCCTTAGTCCTCGAATGAACCTCTCATTCCTCCTGATGTCGGTGTCTATAGTGGCATATCCATATCGGGATAGCTCATCAAACTTTGCAGCATACTTGATTATTGACATATCACCCAAGACAAGGTCCATAAACTTACTCATTGGCATTGACTTAGCTACCTCAGATAGAAACCTCTGCTTAAACCTCATTCTAAAATCAGCCCAAGTCAGTTCTTCCTCCGGAACTCCGACCATCACACTATTCCATTAATGAAGCGCTACCACTTGCAACTGCCTAGAGGCTAGCCCTCTCTTTTCTCCTCCAAGCCTAGATTAGTAAAGATCATCTCACCACTCAATAGTCAATCCTCAACAACATCCTCTGTTACAACAAACGACATTCCACCCAGGCTGGTGCAATCTTTTCTCATCCTAGCATAACTATATCTAACTAGAGCTACAGGATTAGCTCTTCCCACATTACCGTCTACTCCGGCCTGCAAAAGATTGGCCAACAATTGATACACCATCCCTGCATCTAATAGCGGATTTCCAACACCTACATTAGCCTTGGCATTTGGATTAGCATTAGTTTATCGACCTTGGTTCCTCCTGGTATTAGGTCAAGCATTTTCTTTGGTTGTGGTACTTCCTCCACCTAATTTTCTCTTCCGTTTTCTGCTTCTATATCCTCTTTCTCGTAATCTACATACAAGCCTTAGTAAGATACAAAAGAACGGTCTAAGAGAGAGGGGAACACGTACTTAGATATATACCTATATATCAAATACAAGTACATTTCTATAGCGTTATCCAAACCCCCGATTATATTTCTAATTTATCGGATTATGTTTCAAAAAGATTTTAGGTTTTTATTCTACTTTCAAAGTTTCATAAACCTATGTTATGATACCAACTTGTAACATCCCCCTACTTGGAGGACCAAAACTAATGACTATGGATGTTGTAGTCATCCATAGTTATTAATCCTCGATGACCAAATACGATGGTGTTAGATACATTGATACAAATATCACAAGAATATGTAAAAAAATAACATATTGAAAATGCATTTCCATATTCCATTTCAAAACATTTCATGTTCATTACATAATCCCACAAATATTAATTCAAAAAAGTATAATTATTACACATACGCTAAGAGTGACATATGAAGATACCCCTTTGGTTAATCAGAGTGTAGAATGAGGCTAATAAGTCTGCCTTTGCATCTAGAATACACAATGGAAAAGGATAGCTCTAAATAACTAACTGCCTCCTGCACGCCTCTAGAAGCATTATTTGTCTAAGAAGAGAACCTGGAATCCCTAAACCTTATACTACTCAAAATCAATCGAGTACCCGAGAGTTTAAGGGGAAAACAAAAACTTTGAGTTATAAAATAAGCCTGTTATAAATAATAATCTAACATCTGAATCCATTTGGATATCTAGTGTGGCTATGCCACTTAGCAGAATGAGTTTTCCCCTACCTAGTACCCTAAAATCTTTCCAAAACCGTATACTATACTCCTGCATCCATAATGGTTAAAACATAGCATTTAAAACATTTATGAGGATATGCATATATATATATATATATATATATGCATATATATATATATGAACAACTTGGATTTCTCATCCCCGGTTTAACTGACTCCCGATCATAATTGTAGTTTCTAGGGTCAATATTAACCTATTAGTTTTCATGGGTTTACTAATAACCTTTTTTATAAGTCATGGACACCCATTTTTATTTTAAATTTTTCATGGGATTACTAAGAACCTATAGGCCCTACCAATTAACTTAATTAATTTATGGGTTCCCATCCCATGAACTTATAGGTTATTTCAGTACCTCATCTTATATCATAGTTTTTATGTGTTGACTTGGAACCTATAGATTACTCCAGTAACTCCCTTCTTAGTCCAGTTTTCATTGGTCGACTAGGAACATGCTGATGCCTCTCTTAACTTGTTTCTTATCTTAGTTTTCATGGGTTGACTAGGAACCTATTGACTAATGTCAATACTTAATCCGAATATAGTTTTCATAAGTTCACTACAAACCAATTGGCACCTGCTAACCATTCTTAATACATAGTTTTCATGTGTTTAGTTACCCTCAATAACTTCCTAATCATAGTTTTCATGGGTTCAATATGTACCTATCTCCCTATCAACTTCAAGGTTTAGACATCCTACATTTTGGTCTCCCTGACTCCATAGATGCAATTATACTCATTCAGGAGTTTAATCAATTCATATTCTCTATAGGATTAACCAACTGGTTCTTCTACCCCTTTATCCCCAAAACACAATTTTGGGACCTTTACCATGTGAATATATTCATATTTTACATGACAGCTTAACAATACCACTCCTGTGGGTTTAAAGTCCTCGAAATACATTTCATATAAAACATACTTAACCCCTTCAACCTATATTTTCATCAAGGCAATATTTCTTCAAATTCACATACTTAAATTCATTTCACAACTCGTTTATTTAGCCATGGGTTTTTCCTTAAAAATGAGTTTGGGTTATAAAACCATTCAACACATTTGAAACCTAGCTTTCGACCTCATAGGATGACCTCCTTCGAAAGCAATAAAATCTATCTCTAAAACATTAGGCTCATGTTTTTCGACTACTTTAAAACTTCCGTTTCCAAACATTTCGATTGTATTAGAGCATTAACCTTTTACATTAGAAGAATTACTTCGAAGTCAAGTGAAAGTACCTCTTTTGAAACCATTGAAAGTATACCTTCCGAAACCATTAAAGGTCCTCCTTTCAAAAGCACTTGGTTTATGTTTAAAACATCAATTTGGGTCAAATCCAACATAAGTGAAAGCAACTCTTTTGAAACCATTCTTTATTTCATAAAAGTATTGGGGAAACTTGATGGTGTCGAAACCATCCTTTCGAAAGCACTAAAACATCTGGGTAAAACAATTGAAGGTTGGCTTCGAAACCCCTTCAGAAACCATTGCCTTCAAAACCCCTAACCCTTTTATAAAAGCAGTAGGAAGCGGCTTATATTTATAAAATAAAGGGTACCTTTCGACAACATTGATGTCTTATATACCATAGAAAGGCATCAAATCACAGAAGGGTTTCGACTTGGTTAAAACTACTTTTTCGAAAGCATCATATAAAAGCTAAGTGCCTTCTTCGGAAGCTACCACTTGAAAACAAAGGCGCCGGCTCTCCTTTGGAAGCTTCATTAGAAATATCCTTTCGAAACCATCGGTTTCGACTACTTTGAAACCCTTTTGTAAATAGGCAAGTGCTTTTTTTCATAACAAAACAAAGGAACCAACCCCTTCGGAAGCTACGTTTCGACATCCTGCCTTCCACCTTTCTCCATTCCACTACGTACCAGCTAAATGATACCATATGTACTGGTTTACGGGTTTCGACCTAGAAGGTTTCGACAAGGTTGGGGGCGGAAGCTCTAGGTCGAAAGCTTCTTCCAAAGGAAGAGGAAACTACTTTTATGACTAAAATGCTGTTTTTTTTCAAATAAAGTAAACATTTCGTAACAAACTCGCCCACATGTAAACACATGATTGGTTACATAAACTTTTCAAATTATTTTACTAATATTTGCCTCAATTTTCGTAGATCTAAACCCAATTAACATTTAACAAATAATTCATTCCTATTAACAAAACAATTAAATCATTTAGGTCGTCCTTTCAAAATAATTTAATTTCTATATTAAATCACTTAGTAAAAAACCCCAAAAATTTCAAAAATTCACTTTAATCATATTGCCTAACATATAAAAAATTTAGGCCCAAATTCTTTATATAATTTTCAAACTAAATTTATAAACTCAAATAAACATATTTTTCTTTGAAAATTCATAACTAATTCTCTATGGCTTGGAAAATTATAAAAATTGAAACCCAATTCCAAAATATGTATCTCTTAACATAAACTTTCCTATGGCATTTAAAATAATTTAACCTCGATTTTACCCGAAAACCGTGCATATTCCACTTTTAAACAATCTTGTTTAAACTAATAAATTTTAAATCAAACATATCATTATCCAATATATCATAAAAACGAATTTACCCTTAAATCTGAAAACATATGGTTATAGAAATCAAAATAGAGATGTAATGATTATTATTCACCTTAGATTGGAATTGAAGATTGATTGAGATGTCTAGCTTGATCCTAAGCTTTAGATTTGATTTTCCCTTCTTCCTAATGTTCGGCTCCTTTTCTTTGTTATGTTTTAAAATTTTGCTTATGATAAATGAGTGTGCATAGCCTAGAGGTAATGGTATGTGGGTGGGAATATAGGCGGCAATTTACCCTAATGCACTTAGGTTTATTTAGTTAACACTTAACCATTTATAAGCTCATTCATTTTAAATAAGCATGGGCACTTAGTTTATTAATTAAAACCAATCTCCTTACCACTCTGCATTATTCTATTTAATTTATTCTAATTAAATCTTTTGAATAATGTTATCAAAAATTAAGGGTGTTTCAATGAGGTACCGACAACATATCTTGACAGGTACCCTGGGGTGCTAAGCAAGATATCTAATTGGTACCCTTCGGTACCGATTAAAGAGTCCTGGTCGGTAACCTGGGGTATCAAACATAGGAGAGGGTAGAGGAATATTTATGAGTTAGCAAAATATGGATCTTAATGCTAAATTAACACTAGAGGGGGTGAATAGTGTTTAATAGATCATATGAATATTATTTAATTTTTTTAAGATTTTACTTGAAATGATCGAATTAACGATCACAAAATCAAAGCATGGACAAAATTAAATGCAATAAAAGTAAAGAAGGAAAGAACACACTAGAATTTTATACTGGTTCGGAGTTACCCTACGTCCAGTCCCGTACAATTCCATGTACGGATTTCTTTTCAACTAGTAAATGCAAATACAATCTCGATTTTAAGGCTGCAAGACATGCTCTCCAGTATCCCGGCCTCTGGGTACCACAAGCACACCCACTAGATTTACGGGCTACTAAGCATACCCAATTGATTTAGACAGGATACAATCACACCTAATTGGATTTTAGGGATACCAAGCACACCGCAGAGTATAAGAGTATGATTGGATAGAGTTTACAGACTTAGATCTTTGATCTTGATTACAATTGATCCTATAACTCTTAAACAACACTTTAATTTTGAGAGAGATAAGAGAAATCAGAGAGTACATGAAAGAAAATCAAACTAGTAATGATTGAATTCGATTCCGGTTGAATTTCAGCATAATGTCGATAGAAATTGCTTTCAAAATCAAGAGAGTGAAAAGCGAGAGAAAAATAAGAAAGTAGTTAATAAAAGTTTGTTTGAAATCTGGCATATATAGGGAAACAACGATCATGTCCATTCAAGAAGAGATACGATGAAAAGACACTTCCTTTCATAATTTTTATTTGAAATTTATGGCTAGTTTGTTGACATATAGGATTTTGGCATGTCAATATATCCTTCACAAATTTGAAAAATACTTTATAAAAATTATTTTGGAAATCCATTGCTTTGTAAAATAATTTGATACGTAGTAGAATCATTTAAATATAGTTTATACAAATTTTAGTCCAAATATAACTTAATAAAACTTTATAAAATAATATTGAAAGATTTAATAAGAATATTCAATATAATGTAAATAATGTATATAAAATCAATATAGTTATAAATTATTAAAGTATAAACAAAAATTCAATATATAAATTTAAAAACATTAAAATAATATCTTCGTAAGCATAAGAGATTTAAAAATCATTTTGGGAAATATTTTAAAAAGATTATTTTAAAGGCAGAGTATTTGAAAAGCAATTTAAAATAAAATTAGAGAAGACGAGAGAGATCAGAAAAGTGCTATCAAGGTTTTAACATTAATACCATGACTTTGTAACTCTCCTGGAATATCTTGAAATCTTAAACTCTTTTATACTCATGAGTCTTCATTCTTGAACTCTTGAAACTTTATATCAGCATTTTGAATCTACTCTTGATATCAGCATTTTTATACTATACAATCTTCTTAATTAATAGCTATTTAATATCTTGCACTATATGCGATATTTATCTTGATAAAACATTAGTGTTTATATTTTATATAATGTTCTATAGTTGTTATTATCAAAACCAATACTTAAAGTACTAACAGTCTCCTCCTTTTTTATGATGACAACTTTGTATATAAAATATAATATAATTCCCCGTGTGTTACAAAACTCCCCCTCAATCTATGCCTAGATTTTATATATATCTCCCCCTTTGTCACCAACAAAAATGACCTCCTAAAATTATAACTCTAACACCAACTCTTATTATAATCCTAACCCCGACTTCCCTAAATAAATTACAAATCAATATGTATTATCATGAATTCAAATTATATAATGATGACAAGAACGATTATAAAAAAAATAAGTGATATGTAAAATTAGTTAATCATGGAATAATTAATCCAAATATTCATCCAATCAAACAAAGTTTATGCCACACGGCATTCAAACAAATCCACACAAATCAAAACCAATTAAATCCAAACCAAATATTATTATTTATATGCAATCAAACCTATTTAAACTAGATATTTCAAGGAACTTCCACCCATCCATCTGTGCCAAAGATTGGATACACTTCGATAGCATCTGAATCTTCATCATCTTTGTTGATGGTACACTCTGGATTGGTGGTTGGTTCTTTTTGTTTAGGGTAGAAATCATCCACCAAATCGCGTCGAAATGCCTTTCTTACTCCTTGATCATCTGCATTTGACTCAATTCTATGTGCCTTTGGTTTCTTAGGATGGAAGTAAGAATGTTCTTAAAAGTTGTTTGAGGTTTTCGATTAATTTTTGGATAGGAGAAGCCATTATTTTGGTTTTAGAGTTTAGAAATGCACGGGAAGAAGAAATGAGTAGAAAATAATTATTCTCTAGTCTCAATAGATATTTAAAATGGTGGAAATTAGTTGGAAATGATAGACATTTGTTGTTTATTAGTTTTTTAAAAAAATTGAAAAATTATCATTGTATTTCAACATATATACCTATGGTATGTCGATACATATGCAAAAAAATTCAAAACGATTTTCTGTTGTATTTGGCTTATACTATTATATTTGTATGACTTTAAAGAGATATTTGACCATATATAAAAGTAAGAAATAGAATTTTCATTGATGCGGATAATAATGAGTACAAGAACTAAAGAAAGATACATAATATTCAGCATAATCTAAAACTAAAAAATCCAAGCACAAGGATAGTTTAAACAGACAACTAGAAAAATACGGATGAAAATGAAGAAGAACCACCAAATTTATCGATGATCTTTCTAAAGAATTTATCCATTTTGCTGGAAATTAAAGTAAATCTTTTTAAAAATGATTTCTTAAGCTTCCTTTGGTTATGGATGATCTTCACCTGATTTTTGAGAAGATATTTATTGGATGGATTTGGTGGTATTTTGGTACTTTCCAGAGAAGTATCCTCTTCCTTAACTTCCATTTCATCTCCTTCCTTTTCATGTTACTCCTCTTCACTATTCCATGCTCTTCCCAAGCCAACCTTTGTTCCTTTTCTGAAAGTGTTTCATGAGGTTCGAAAAGGTGAAATATGCATAAGTGAAACGCTGGCTATTTCCAATATTTTTCGAGGAATTGTCTCCTCTCCTTTAAGGTCAATACCAAAATAATTGAAAACATGTGTAAGATATGCACCATAAAATGATGTGTTTTCATGTTTAGAAAGATTCTCAGGAAAAAGTCCATCTAAAATGACTTGGGACCAATTTATGTCATATTGACCATAGATTGCTAAAAGAACTTTGAAAACTTTTTGAGTCTTGTTATTATAATTACCCATTCTAGGAGTGATACTTTATTGCAAAAAAGGCTTAAAATTCTTACTTTTAGACGTAATTTTTTGTTTTTGAATCTGAAATCATCAACAATTTCGAAAATATCATGAATTACTTCACGATTTTCAAAATCAATTGAAAAGATGAAAGGTCCATTACACTAGATTTGTATCTAAGAATGTGACCCAAAGTTCACAATTTAAAACAATTTGAGTCCCTTCCAAACTTTCCTTCTCTACCATCATAAAAATTTCTTTTTAAATCTCTACTACTAATAATGATAATTCAATCAACATGAAATCAACCGCGTCTTTTTGAAATTCCTGTTATACCCTTTCAACCTTCTCTCTGTTTCTCGCTTCAAGTTCTCATTCCTTCTTCATCTTCGCTGAAAATAGAAAGCATTCCAGATCCCACGTGGTTCTAGATCCACCGTCTTCTCCCATGTCTCTCCAACGTTCAATCAACTGTCAGTCCAATGAACTTCAAAAATTAGGGTTACTTCAGCACGATTCCAAATAATCGGCTAAGGATAGTACGTCACCAGCTAAGCCCTAACAGAACCCACACCTACTTGATTTACAAGCTCAAACTCCCTGCCCCAAACAAGGACAACGAGCCTCAAGAGTCCCTTCACATAGAGCGTGAAGCTTCATTTATCATCCAAATAAAGAACCCTAACAAGGGCAGGTCGTTCGATAGCGGTTTTAGAGGGCTTCAAACCAAGTGTAGGGCTCTTTTTCCAGCGAGCTTGCAAAGGCGTTTTGGCAGTAAAGGGTACGGCCCTGCCGATCCTCCAAACTTCTTGAACTATAAAGGGTGCAAGTTCCTGCTTATATCAGCTTTGGATGATTTGGAGGAGGAGCTCAGGTTGGAGTTGAAGGGAGAGGTCGATGAGAGTAGAGCTGATAAGTCGTGTTCTGATTTGATCCAGATGTTTGGTGAAGTAAGGTCTGCTGAGCCTTTGCTTAGTGGTACCTGGGTGTGAATTCTTCCTGTTGACTAAGGTAGTTTTTTGTGTATGTAAGCATGTGTTATCTTAGTGCGGATAGTCTTGGGATGTTTGCATGGCTAGATGTATCTGGATGTAGATTGTTGTCTTCAGTTATGTATGTGTTGTATATATAATACTTCTGATTTAATTATAAAATCAAATATGATAAGTGATAAATAATAGAATGGTTATCATTTATATTATTCTATATTTATTGAAGACTATAATTATTTTCACATATATTATTTTACATCTATCAAAAAGCTACCTTAATTGTTGAAAAGTAATAAAATCACCAGAAGGTTTGCTCTAATCTATTTAGTTTTTTTTAAAACACTGAGAGTTATTATGTGACGTTTTACTTTTCTCTTCCTATTTTGCTTTTACATGGCAAACCAAAACAAGTGTAAAAAGGTTAAGTTATGGATCATGTCATAACTTAGCTTTTTTATGAGACGGACCCATTTTTTGTATTAGTTAAGTTGTGTATTCAAGATATAATGGAGGACTAATTTGTATGCGTATATATTTAAGATAATTCAAACTGACTTTAAAGCGGAAAAATGTCACCATTATCCAAAAGGGACTTAGAATAACATGGGCTTTTGGGATAATCAAAAGTGGAGTATTTTTTCTGTTAATGCTACCCACATCCAGAACACGTATTAAGTATATTGTAGTGCAGCAAAAAGCCTGAATGAATTTTGGTAGGTATTCGGTACTTATGCAAATGTATTTATCACTGATATTAAGGTGTTTATTTTTCAACATCTGCATCTGCATGTTGCATGTGATTTTGAAACTTAACTTGCTTTTGCTGCAGTGTTATCCTGTTTTCGGTTGCTTCTTTTAATATTTAATGTGGTTGCATTAGGTTGTCATTTTTGAATGTTGTGGCAATGCCAACTCAATAGTTCATTAATTGGAAGGTAAAACCTTGATATGTAAACATTATTTGCTGAACTATGGGAACCATGATGTATGCCATACATCATTACAATTTTACCTAAACGTAAAATTGTCGGTAAACAGATTGTAATGATAGACATCTTTCTTAAAAGATGATTCAATTGCAGAAGTATTATTATATTTCTGAGCCTAACACACTATCATCCTTGCATCCATCATCACACTGCCAGTTTTGTATCTATCCATCATCACACATAAATTTTTGGTTTGCAAAAATCAAACTTGTAAACACATGACACTATACTAGGTTTCATTTGATGCTTTGAGATATTATTATGTAGCTTTAGTTCCAGTTTAGTAAATGTATTTTAATTTCCTTATTCTGTTTAGATAATAATAATCTAGCTATGTTGGTTTCTTCACAATTAGTACCAATTTGATTTGCCTATTTAGTTTTAGGTCATTTATCTTCCATGATTTTACAGAAGGCATGTTATTAAATTCTATGTTACAATAAAAGTAGTTTTCAAATTGCTAAATATTGAACTTCCATTATTGCGAAAGGAATTTCATTTTAGGAGCTACAATTTATTTTAACTTCATGCAATTTTTGTTTTAACTACTTTCGGATGAAGGAAATACACATCTATTTGGTGATCTTATAAGTTAACTATAATTTGTAGGTTGAAAGGAAAATAATGTGTTAAGGGGGTGAAATTTGTCTACATTTAGTTCCGTATAAACTATTTGTAAACACCATAATTCATATGTTTAAAACTAAATTTGCTTTGGCTTGTAGATTGTAGAGCTTTGCAAGTGCAAGGAAGATGTTAAAAACAAGGTTCATTCAATAATGGAGAAGTATGTTGAACGTGGTTTGCGATCATTGGCTGTGGCTAGACAAGAGGTCCCTGAAAAGAGCAAGGACAGTCCAGGGGGACCATGGCAATTTGTTGGGCTGTTGCCACTTTTGATCCACCATGGCATGATAGTGCCGAAACAATCCGTAGAGCTTTGAATCTTGGTGTCAATGTTAAGATGATCACTGGTAGGTTGCCCTATCATATCACAACCGATTTTTAGCTTCGTTAATTGATGATATACATGTACATGCTTCAATTCTTTTCAGGTGATCAACTTGCTATTGCTAAGGAAACTGGCCGAAGACTTGGAATGGGAACTAACATGTATTCTTCCTCTTCTTTGCTTGGACGAAATAAAGATGCATCAATTGCTTCTCTTCTTGTTGATGAATTGATCGAAAAAGCTGATGGGTTTGCTGGAGTTTTCCCAGGTGAGTGTTGCACACCTGATCATACTCTCAATGTATTATAGTTTATGAAGTTATGGTGGGTTTAATATATATGCATGTCGTTTGAGCAGAGCACAAATATGGAATCGTTAAGAAGTTGCAGGAGCGGAAGCACATCTGTGGTATGATTGGAAATGGTGTGAATGATGCCCCAGCTTAAAGAAAGTTGATATTAGAATTACAGTCGATGATGCTACTAATGCTGCTAGGAGTGCCTCTGATATCGTGCTCACGGAACCTGGTTTTCTATAATGATCTTTGTATGTAAAATTTAAAACATCTTTCTTACATTTCTGGGTAATGCATTTAAAGTTTGATTTTTTTTTCGAAATGTACAAAATAAAAAAGCAAGTACTAAAAGAGAAATAAATGTCAAAAAATTCCAAACCCTTATGAAGATTTTTTTTGAAAAAAAAAATTCAAAAATTCAGTGATCAATGGTTTCAAATTCAATAATGAACTCAAAGAAACTCAAAACAACAAACATCAAACCGACCACCAATAAATGTTAATGAATTGAGTGCAGCGTCTGCACCAATAAATGTTATTGAATTGAGTGCAGCGTCTGTAGGGAATGCAAGGTTCAAGGAACCAAACGATGTCAGCAATGCAACAATGGAATGTCATGAGCATGAATCAAATGCTTGGAGGCCAACCAACTCCTCATATTTCACAAAATGCTGCTCAATTTCCAAGTGGATTACCTAACATTCAAGGAGTGCAGAATTTCATGTTTAATCTTGAACAGATTGGGGAAATACCACAAACTCCAGGATTTACTAATTTTCAGGTAAGTCACATATAACTTATTCCTCATCATTTTCTCTTTCTTATATTTGAACAAGGGGTTTGCATATATAATTGCAGGTGGAACAATCCCCAGAGGTTGTGTAAGTATTTTCAATTTAATTTTTGTGTTCTCATAAGCTACTCTTATTTCAAAATTCATGAAACTTTTTCTTTGTTGTTTGATAAAGATGAAGAGGTTAGGTACCATATAGAAAAGTGGAATTTAAACCTGACTATGTTGTAATATATACTTTCAGTATAAATCTAAACCTTAAACGTGACATAGAACAAATTGTTTGTCATTTTCAAATTTTTATTTTGTTTCCATTCATCAAATACTTTGCCATTTATAGTTTTTCATTTTGTTTACTTTTCATTGCATAATACCATAAATTCTATTTCAGATTAACAACTATATTTAATGATGAAAATCTTCTTTATTTTGTCCGGAATCCAAATTTTCTTCATCATTGCATAATACCACAAACTTAGATATTAATTAACTGTCAGTTAACAAACTAATTTGTTTTCAAATTTCTTGGACCTTCAAATAAAATTTCTATTCAAGGTTGCTTACTAATGAGAACAGTGAAACGATTGTTCAGTTGGAAGTTTATTTATTTTCTTGAAATTCGGTATTTAATTGCTTTAGGTATTCTATAAAAGCAGCTATTGTATCGTATACCTAATTTATGAATTTACCAAAACTTCTATTCGAGGTTGCCTAATGGTTGCCTTAACTTTAGCAAAAATCTTTATGCTCTAGGCTGTGACAAGTAAAAAAATCAACCATATTAATAGGAATGGAGATAAGGATAGAAGTTTGTGTTTATTTTACTCTTGGTGTATTTGCCATTATAGTTTGCAAATGAAAACATATACACGGCTCAATAATGCATTAGTTCTTCGTATGGTCAGTAAGTCCTTAAAGACTATATATTTCCTTGAAAAAGTCTGACATGGTCAATAATGCATTCCAATTTTAGATAATTCAAATGTATTACCAGTTTGAGTGAATATAAAGGAGTAATCATGGCTAAGCTAGCCATCTATGGAAATAAATAAATAGTCAATTTTGGGGAAAAAAGAAAGTTAACTATGAATATGTTGTTTTTTAGAATATGAGTTAATTTGGAATCTTAACAGCAATGGGTGTAGCTTACATATTATTAATGAGCATGACTTACTTCTGTAGAATATGGTTTCTCTGAACATGGCTTAAGTAGAAATTTTTGGAATACCCTTTTTCGCATGATCAAATACTATTTTACTAATAAATATCTCAATACAGCCTCGCATAATAGTAAAATTTTAACAATTGAATGGTGCTTTCTTCCATTGCCATCATCGAAGAACTAAAAATATTAAATTGATTCCCTCTCCTTGACATTTATAAATTGCTTAAGAAGAGCCTTTACTATGATGTGTTTGTGCTAATTATAAAGTATTTGTCTCTGCAAAAGCTTCTTTTATTTCGTCAAATTTGTTTTCTTCATTTCCAATGCTGATTTTCTTTGTTATTTTTGAGCAATGGTGGAGCAAGACCATTTTCCAATTATGAAGCATTTGGTTCAACATTGGACAGTTGCTGACCATTTTGATGCAATATGTCAATGTGTGATGATTTTTTTTTTGGTTAGTTCAACTTCAACTTTAAACCTTTTTGTTTGTTATTTGCTTGACCTATGTTTCCCATCGGTTTATCAAATTTCCTCCTTTCAGCATAATGTAGATTTTGAAACTGTTTCTTCATCTAACTTTATGATAATGTGCTACCTCCGGGCTTCTTCTCAAAGCTCTCAAAGGTACATAAGTGCATATACCATTGTTTACAAATAACACTTGCTCTAATTGGATATAAAATTGACATCATGTATTATGTCATAAACATAGATATGCTTGCTCATCTGAAGCTAATGAAGATTGTGATGATGAAGAAGCTCGGTCCTTAACAAAGAGACAAATGGTGATCTAGGATTGGTACAAATGGAGAAGAATGAAAAGAATATAGGTGATGCTTTTATCCTCGAAAATGATGAAGATGAAGAGGATAAAAGGGTGTAAAAAGAGTATAAAATTGCTGTTTTTCTCTTTGATAGATGTTCATATGTATAGCTCTGGAGCTTGCTGTCGCCACGCTCACTGAACCACAGATATTGAATTTGTTTGTAGATTGAGTTTTAAATGGAGGGGATCTGTGTTATGCCGTTAGAAAGTTGACTATATCTGTGATATGCTTTAGAACATGAGAAAACATAAAACAACTTTGAAAAGTTGGACCAAATTATCAGATATTTATGCAACATGCTCCATAATATAATTGCAACATATAAAATTTTGCCAATTTGGTATGAACCATGGCTACAGAAAGCTTAGCTAACACATGAGTCGTATTAAATGGTAATATAGTCACATGCCATGTCTTTACCAATCATATAGCTATTGGTGTGAATGGGTTTGCAAAGTATTAAATAAAGTCTTCTATTGTGTTATCAGGATTATATACCTATCGGCAAAGAGATCTTATTAATTGTTATCATAAGACCACCTAAAAGAAGCATGCTACTATTTTATTTGAAAGTTAATATTTAATTCAAGGTTGGTATTTTATTTTATTACATGGTTCTTATATTTTTTTTATTCTTCTTAATCAGTTTCAGTTGATTTGGTATTATTTCAACTCTCATTTTTGTACTTCATATATGCAGTAGTATAGCATGTAAGTTGATGGAAATGAGACTACTTTGTTAGCAGATATACTTTCACGATCATATATGCTTTATAAAACAGTTGAGAATTTTCATATTCGGAAAATAAGCACAATACAACCAAATGTAGAGTTTTCCTAGGAATATATCAACTAGTTCACCTTTCTTAATTATTAAGGTTCAACTACTTTGTTGATGTAAAACTGGATAGTAGTTTAGTTTCGCTTCTTCTTTTACTTTTCATTTTTTAATTTTTTTTAATAAACAAGAGTCAAATGTCAGAACCATAGATAGAGGTTCATATGTATAACAAAAGCCATGGTGAAAATCTTATGCATTGAATTCTCCCTATTACTAGATATAAGAAGAGATAGAAGAGACGAAGTCATGTTGTGAAGTGATGATGCATATAATATGTTCCCACATTAGCTAAAAGTGCATAAGGATGTATAAGTACAAGTATCATTTCCATTTCCAGTAGTTTAAAATAAACTAAAACAAAAGGCACGAATAATAAAACTTTAGTATTATAAAAAAATTAGTTCATGGTTATTCTTCAGTTGTTTTAGTCTTTATAAACGCTGTTTTAGGTTCAGTTTATGCAAACAATGATACTGTCAAATTTACTTTTAGGGGTATAACTATAAATGCATGCACATTGTGATTTGTACGCCCACCTGGGCGTGCATATACACTCGTTTGCATAAAAATTTTTTTACTTATTTTGGATAACAAATAAAATCATTTTGAGAAGCACCGATTAAACCAAAAATTTAATTTTGCAAACAAATGAAAAGACCATAAGTAGGAAAATATTCAAAAATAGAAAATCTTTCGGGAAAGACTTTTTCGAAAGATAAATATTCTATATAGGCTTGAATGGCTTCTTGATCGTCGAAAAGATATTCTTTTATTTTCTTAGAAAGCCACATGTTTGCCTTAGTATTGCTTCAGGATGCCATTGAAGAATAGTTTGAAGAGATAAGAGAGTTTATGATTTTTGAATTTGAAAATGTAAGTGAGAAATAGATGGACGGAGATAGAGTAAGTAAACAGAGAATCAAAGAACATGTTCTCTAGTCAAAAGGCAACTTTTCAAAACATTGGAGTTGGTGAAAAGGTTGAGGTAAATTCAAATTTTGAATTTGAAATTCAAATTCAAATTCTGTCTGCATATGTCGACATATGCTCGTGGGGTATATCGACATATAGGTCGAAATTTTCAAAAATAATTTTTGTTTAACTATATCCTATTTTATTATATAGATCTATTTATATTTATTTTATTTCAGAAAAATATTTTTAAAATAATTTTAACTATATTTTATATTATTATTTTATTATTAAAATATAAAAAGTATTTATATTTAAAATATAACCATACAATATTCAACCAATATCATTATTAATCTATAGGATAATCCTAACAACCAATAAAGTTTCCAACAGAAAAGAAAAACTCATTTAAGAAATTTAAAAAATAAACTTTTGATTTATTAATGCGTACTTTGTTCTGATCCATTTCACCATTTTGTTCTGAATTATGTATCACTGTGAAGCACATGTTAGCAATTTCTGCATCTGACTCATTATCACTTAAGGATGTATCTAAATCCCCTAATGTTGCAGTAAATGCTCTTCTCAATTTTTTGGCTGAATCGGTGTTTGGTGTAGTTTTCAACTCATCGAGATGTGGATAGTCTCATTTTAAATGACTAGGGTCAAAGCAGTTATAACATCTAATGTCATTTCCATTTCCACTTCCGCTTCTTGGATTTTGTTGTCATTTCTTTTGAAATTGTTCATCTTCCTGTATTTTAGAACTTTTTTGAAATTCTTTGTCATGAAAGTAATTTCTTCATTTTCATCGCTGTCTGAATCCATATTATACGTCATTGCATTAAAGCTATAGATCTCTTCTCTATTGCTTTTCTTTCTCTTATGCCCTTCACCTGTGCTTTAAAAGACAACAAATTGCCAAATGGCTCTTCAATTTTTAAAGTGCTAATGTCATTAGCCTCTTCAAATGCAAGAGTCATTTGATCCCATTCAGGAGTAAGTGAATTGAGAATTTTTCTAACTTGATCATCTTCGGGAAAAACTTTTAGCCAGTGCAATAAGTTAGTGTATTATATCTTGAAATCTACTATACATATCAGATATAGACTCATCTGAAATTGGTTTGTTAACATGAAAATTTTGGTATATTTGACCTTACTTGTTCCTTGAAAAGTTTTCCAAATTTCAAACGCAGATTTACATATAGATACTCGATTGAATTCATTTTTATCTAGTGAACAAAATAATAAACTCATAGCCTTAGAGTTACTTTGTGTGACTGTTTTTGATCAGTATTCCACTATGGATAATTTATCTCGTATTCAATGTACTCAGTTTGTGTGATAATCTCAGTGTCTAAACCAATTAACTGTAACAAATTTTATTCTACATGACCAATATGTGTAATTACTGCCATTAAAGAGTGGAGGTCTAGTAGTGGATTGTCCTTCGACAAATGAGTTATTAATAAGTGTATTAATAGTGTTACCAATAGTACTATTACCAGTGTTGTTAGCCATTTAAACTTTTAAAAAACCAGATGTTGAATACTTTGAAAAACAATGCTCTAATACCAAATGTGAGTCAGCGGAATAAGGATCTTAAGGCAAAATTGACATTAGAAGGGGATGAATAATGTTTAATGGATTATATGAATATTATTCAAATTCATTAAGATTTTACATAAAATAATGAAATTAACAATCACACAATCGAAGTACAAATAAAGTAAATGCAGTAAAAGTAAAAATGAAAGAACATAACGGGATTTTATACTGGTTCGGAGTTACCCAAAAATCTAGTCTTGCACAATTCCTTGTACGAATTTCTTTTCACCTAGTAAATGCAAATACAATCTCGATTTCAAGGCTATGAGACACATCCTCCAGAATCTCGGCCTCTGGGTAAAGCCACTAGATTTCCGCACCACCAGCATACCCACTGGATTTACGGGCTACTAAGCACCTAATTGATTTAAACAAGGCACAATCGCACCTACTTGGATTTCAAGGATACCAAGCATGCCCCAAAGTACAAGAGTATGATTTGATAGAGTTTATAAACTCGAAACTTCGGTCTTGATTATAATTGATTCTATAACTCTTGAATAACACATTAAGCTTGAGCGAGATGAGAGAAATCAGAGAGTATATTACAGAGAATCAAACTAGTAATGATTGAATTCGATTCTGGTTGAATTTCAGTAGAGTTTTAATAGAAATTGTTATACAAATCAAGAGAGTGAAAAGAGGAGAGAAGAATAAGAAAGTAGTTAATAAAAATTCATCTGGAAGTCTGGTATATATAGGGAAATGAAGGTCGTGTCCATTCATGAAGAGATATGATGAAAAGATACTTTCTTTGAAAATTTAAATTTTGAAATTTATGGCCAGTATGTCGACATATAGGATTTCGATATGTCGACATATCCTTCATAAAATTGAAAAATACATTATAAAAATTATTTTGAAAATATGTTGCTCTGTAAAATAATATAATACTTTGTAGAATCATTTAAATATATTTAATACGAATTTTAGTCAAAATATAATTTATAAAACTTTATAAAACAATTTTGAAAATTTTAATAAAACTTTATAAAACAATTTTGAAAATTTTAATAAGAATGTTCAATATAATACAAATAATATATAAAATATCATTATAGTTATAAATTATTAAAGTATAAACAAAAATTCTATATATAAAAACTTAAAGACACAAAAAATAATATCTTTATAAGTATAAGAGATATAAAAATCATTTTGGGATATATTTTGAAAAGAATATTTTAAAAACATAATATTTAAAAAGAAATTTAAAATAAAATTAGGGAAGACGAGAGAGATAAGAAAAGTGCTATCAAGGTTTTAACATTAATTTTATGACTCTGGAATATCTTGAAACCTTGAGCTCTTCAATACTCATGAGTCTTCATTCTTGAACTCTTGAAAAAAAAATTTAACATCTTGAATCTACTCTTGATATCAGCATTTTGATATTGTACACTCTTCTTAATCAGTACATGTCTAATATCCTATACTATATACTATATATATTTTGATAAAACATTAGTATTTATATTTTATATAATGTCCTATAGTTGTTATCATCAAAACTAGTACCTAAGGTACTTACAATATTGCCTTACCTCCAAGCCTTTTATCCATATCTCCTACTAGATTCCATCTAACTTCTATTCATGGGGAAAAAATCCCATAACACTTCCCCCCAAGCCTAGCTTGTAGATTACGTGGTGGGCAGTGTCTATTTATTCCTCGACCTCCTCAGCAGATGTGTGTCTCTCTCTCCAGCATGGATTGGTGTTCCTAGGTTCAGTTGCTAGCATTGGTTCGGTGTTATGTCGGTTTGGCCCTTGGTCTTTTTCCCTATATAAGCTGATACTCCCTATCAATTGTACACACTCATTCACTTCCCAGCCTTCCACAAAAACTGTGGCCCTTCGTCTCCCAAGCCACTATTGTCATCCCACTTGCTCGAGTACCCAGTCTAGTTATAATCTTCAGTCCAAGGCCGCTCTATAATCATGTGAGCATCTCATTTTACCTCAACATTGATTCCATCAATTTCATGCCATAATTCTCTTAGACCGGCCGTTACATGGGGATGTTTTGGATCGGCTCTCAACCAAATAGCAACTTGAGCGGTTAGATATTCGACCGAACAGAAGTATTGGAATTTTTTTTAATACAGTATGCATGCATACACATAACATACACGCAAACTCTTCAAACTTTTGTGATAACATATGAGATAATTAATCATATTAGATAAGTATGTCGGGACATCGCCTCACTTGTTCTTCCGCTACCTCCAGGGATTAGTCTCCTTCTACTTGCACCCCAGCTCAACCAGAGCATCACTTCAACCAACTCAGCTCTGCTCACTATATCATTCATGGATGTGGATGATCAGAGCTATTGATAAGCCATGTAGACTCTAAGACCTCAACCTTGATGGTTAAGCAGCTTGATCCTATTATGGCCACCATGCTATCCCCAGGGAGGATCTTATTCTACCTACTCCAAAATAGCATGCACCCACTCCCTTCGAGGGATACATTGCCTATACCTATTATCATTGTGTTTTAGGGTCTCCATCTCCTCTCTATCAATGGATTACGGGGTTTCTTGTATACTTAAAGATCGCTCCATTCCAACTACATCCGAACGGTTATTCTATTTTCACTAGTTTGTTCACCATCTTCATGTGGGGTTCTAGGAGCCTCTGACTCACTACTATATTAGATTCCTATATGCTATAAAGAGAAAGCTGGAGGGTTTCACCTTCATTTTTCTCGAAGTGGGAACCAAAGGTTTAAGCTGGTTGAGTACTTATATCTAAATACAACATGTTCAAAAAGGATTATTTCTTTGTATGGGACAGTTCTCCATGTTTCCACTAGTGGCACTCAGGATGTAAGTCCACTTATTTTCTCTATCTCATGACTTAAGTTCGTGTAGAAAGCTGATGTTCCTCTCTTGGGGCTTTTTTCTAGGTGTTGTAAGAGCAGCTTCTAGAAAAGACTTGGATGATATGCTGTGAAGGCTTCAACCCCTTGGAAGTTCAAAAAGGTTCATTGCCTCATTATTGATGATAATCTAAGATAGCTCAGATCGTGGGTGGTCAGTCGTTCAATTGGAAAAGTCTGGCAACCTTCTATCCAAAAGCCTGCCAAAGTCAAGAAGAGGAAAAACTCAACCACCGATGAAATAAGTGTGGCATTATCTTCCCTACCTTCCATTTCTGGCACTGCCTCCAATATTGACCCATCTAGGGTAGTCCATTCTATGGTTATAGGTTCAAAGAAGCTAGGGTTAGATGCCTTTAAGATAGTTCCTACTAAATGCAGTTGGATGAAGACCTTGAGACAGAGAGAAGATGATAATATCCAAAGAGGACAAAGGAAGAGGTGGACTTCCATTCTCATCACAGCAATCATACTGCTTCAGACCATGACGAATTCCACTCTTTCGGGGGTATTGGTTTAGCTACCACACCTAACCCGAAGGTAGATGAGGTTATGCATCTTGTTTTTGTCTCGAAGAGGAGGGGGAAACAACTTTTATCCTTGGAGATATCAATGTTTCTGATTACCTTTTAGACGTGGATGTTGAAATTGAATACAGAGACTCTACATCTATCATAGAGATCTAATGACAGTTAGATGATCATGAGGAACCTAAGGGTTCGTGCCGCGGTTACAAGCTTTCGCACTAACACTTACACCATTACATATCCTTGTTATGGTTATGCACACTATAAGTTCTAGCACCATTCTTACTCAAATGCATTTTTTCTATTACAGTGGCATGTGTTCAGAAACAGAGAAGTTAACGTCCAAGGGGAAGCGGCTGGGGCCGAATGTGCTCTTAAGGAAGTAAAGTAAACTGTGTTTCATTCGGCCTAAGTGAAAATATCGGACAGCCGGCTATAAAACTAGTGATTGGGGAGGATGTTCATTATCACCTGGTTAGAGACAAAAGTGACCAAGATCCTAAAAAATGGTTTACGGAGGAGGTCCTGCTCTCTTGGCAATGATCCCATACTCTTATTCAGCAATCCAAGTCCCATTTTCCTTCTCTTTATCCGATTTTGAACCCTCCAAACAATCGAAGAGGACCGTTAATAAAGGAGAAATAGTCTCTGCCCCTCAAAGGGAAGACAATGGGAAGAAGTTAGTAGGAGCAACCATCATTACCGATCCCTTTGACCCACGCTTTAATGAGTTTCGACAGCCCTACCAGCTTTGGGAACCACTGGCTCATCTGATTGTCAAGGCACCACCCTTTTCCCTTGTCGGGTCGATTGAACTTCCTGTTAATGGACAAGGTAGCATCAAAGCCTTGTCTTAATATCATGCTAAGATTGCCAATGTGGAAAAGGATATTAGCAAAAATAACATTGAGCAGTACTTAAAAAAAATTAAATTGAGGAAGTAGTTGCATGAAAAGGAATTAGATCATAAAACGATAGTGGTGGCGTTAGAGTAATCTCAGGCCGATGAGATCAACAGGCATGCCAAAGAGATTAAGAAGCTTAGAGCCGCTGACATTGGAGATTTTGAGCTAGTAAAGAAGGAGTGCTCCAACAACCTTAAAAATGCCAAGATATAATATAATGATAAGCCTACTCGCTTCTTTAAAGACTATAAAAATGTCAAGGACAAACCTGTTAAGACGTTGGAAGAAATTCGAGTGGTGGTTGATAAGGTGGAGCATGGAATTGATGACCTAGAAAAGAAAATCCTAGAGTAGAGGGCCAAGAGTGAATCTCTCCAAGCTAAAGTTAAGGCCTTGACAGCGGGCAGAGCTGCTGAAGCTTCTAGGGATAGAAAGTTACAGGCCAAATATGAAGCGTTGAACAACCAAATGGATCAAGTGGACGGACTCCTGAATGATTTCTATAATAGAATGTTTACCGAAACGAGCCTGGTATGGATAGGTGACTACTATGAGGTTATGGTCTCCATTCACCGGTGGTTGATTACGGAGGCAAAAACTAACAATGATCATGGTGGCCCACCATTTAGTCTTGAAGTTGTTGAAGCTCGCTTTTCGGTGGAGGAGATGGAGGTTGTCCGCCTGGGCTGTATCAAGTTAGTTAAGAATGACAAGGTCGGAAAGAAAGAGGATGAGGAGAAGAAGAATGGTGGTTTCACTTTTGGAATGGCTACACAAGGTCGGGCTTCTAAACCGATGATTTATGGCCTCGTGCATGATGTTCCACTAACTGTTTTCCACGTTTATTTGGATCCGCCTACTGGAAGCCAGCTCTTACTTATTCCTCCTCCTCCGACTCATACTCAAATCCTAGGTGATGCCCCTAGGTCCTCTAAGGGAGGTAGGATTTTTCTTCATAGCCCGAGAGCTGCAGCTCAATACATTCAAGCTTTTTCGAGTGAGTCCATGTCTGATAGCCTTCCTCGCTCCCCTGCAGGTGATGTGCATATGGTGCATCCTTCCAATGTTGTGGTTACTTCGATTGTTTCCTCCTCAACCACCATGCCCCTAGGTTCTACTGGCCCCCCAACAGACAAGGCCTATGATGAGATAATAACTGCTCTCTAGGAGGATGTTGTCATTGAAACTACGGGCTCTTCCAACTTTGCTGAGGAGATTAATAGGGAGGTGACTCTGAAGAAGCAAGTTCCAAATAACTTCACTGTTGATATGACTAGGGAGACGCTTGAAGCTATGGAGGAATTAGAAATTATGCAAAAGAAATAGGACGATCTTGACATAGCCAAAAGGAGAAGAAGGAGGAGAGTAAGCATATGGACTCATATGAGCCTAAGGGTTCGAAACATCTCCATAAGAAGGGTGTTTCCAAGTCCGAGTCCATGTGATGATTATGCCTGCTGTTTGTCTGTATTTTCTTTTTAGTTAAGGTCCATCCCATTACTTAAGCGGGATTCACTTTTGTATTAAATATTCCCACTCACATATTGCTAGTTTTTACGTGTTGTTGAGGTCAGTGTGTAGTGTTTTCTCATGCTTAGTGATTTTTTTTCGAACATCCATATATATATATATATATATATATATATATATATATATATATATATATATATATATATATATATATATACGACAAATACGATTGGTATCTACAGTCTAATAGCTTCTATGAATTCTATTTTTTCTTTTATTGAATATGATACAATGTTTGATATGCTCTTAATGGCTTCGTATTGCCTATGATTGCTTGTTGTCATCAAACTTTTCTGCTGGCCAGAGGTGAATCAATTAGGCAACTGTCATGTCCTGATGGCCAGTATGTCAGGTTATCCTTGGCCTTCCACGAGTTCGAAGCCATTTGTCAATAGTGAACACCTGAGTAGAGTTACCCTGACTTACCATTGCCAAAAGGGAAAAATAGGCCAACCGTTGGTTCTGGTCACCTAAGTATTGTTCCTTCCTTTCTATTATTAATGGTTAAAAAGTTTATGCTAATCGTTAATGCTGAATACACACTTAGCGGTCATGCCTGAGCATGGGCTGTATGGGCTCGTCGCTACTGAAAAGAAGTTTAGGTCAATCATCAACGACAAGCAGCCATTGGCGGTCATGTCCTGACCACAGGCTGAACGGGGTTGCCATTACCGGTATAGAAGTTGGGTCGATCGTCAACGACGAGCACCCATTTGGTAGACATGTAATGGCCATGAGTTGAATGGGCTAGCTATTACTGGCAAAGAAGTTTGGGCTGATCTCCAATGACGAGCACCTATTTGGTAGTCATGTCCTGACCATGGGCTAAATGGGCTCACTATTCCTGGCAAAGAAGTTTGGGCCGATTGTCAACAATGAGTGCATGTTGGCAGTCATGTCCTATCCATGGGATAAGCGGGCTTGCCACAATCGGCAAAGATGTTTGGGCCGATTGTCTCTGATGAGAACCCATTGGCAGTCATATCCTTACCATGAGTTGAATAGGCTCGCCGCTACCTATGAGGAAGTTTAGTCGATTGTTAACAATGAGAACCCATTTGGCGGCCATGTCCTGCCCATGGGCTGAACGGGCTAGCTGTTACCAATGAAGAAGTTTGGGCCGATTGCCAATGACGAGCACCCATTTGATGGTCATGGCCTGACCATGGGCTGTACGGGCTCATCTTTGCCGGCAAAGAAGTTTAGAGAGGAGATGACATAAAGACTGAGTTTGGATCCCAAATTGAGGAGTTAGGTCTTCTTCCCATGCGATGCTCCCCCAAAGTGTCTATGTAAATCCAACTTTCTCTATTGGTAGCCTGAAGTTACGTTTTCTAATAATTATATATTAAGACAAAATTTCAAGGAAATCATACTTTATTAGAATACGTTTTATAACGTGTTTAATACAAAGCTTCAATACAATGATCGTGACAAAAGTTCAAGTAAAATAACGACGGAAATGGTGTGCATTCCAATCCTTTCTGAAGACGGCTCCATCTATGGTACTAAGGATGAAAGTTCTATTTTCTAAATATTTTTGAATGCCAAATGGTCCTTCCCAAACTAGATCCAGTTCCCTCGGTCTAGGGAATATTCGTTTAAGCACACGGTTCCCTTCCTTGAGCAGGTGGTGTTTGACCTTAGCATTGTGTTGGGTGGCTATCCTTCGCTTATGTGCTTCCACCTTTAGAGCAGCTTCCTCCCGCCTTTCATCAACCAAATCTAGGGACATGTTCAGCAACTCCTTGTTTTAGGCCAATGAGAAAGAAGTATGGCATGTGGTTGTCTTGAAGAGGGTACGATAGGCACAAAATGCTAGAGGAAGTTTATCCACCCATGCTCTCTTTGCTTTCTCCAGTTACTTCTTTATAAGAGTTTTCGGAACCTAATGGACTGCTTCCACCTGGCCATTTGCTTGTGGGTATGCTAAAGCCGAAAAACTCTTCTTTATCCTGTGCTGCTGGCAAAAATAAGCGAACTCCTCAATGTCGAACTACAACCCATTATCCAAAACAATCTGAAGGGGAACCCTGTATTTGCATATCACATTTTTGATTAAGATGTTAATGACCTACGCTATTGATACTTTAATAAGGGGTTCTGCTTCCACCCACTTAGTAAAGCAGTCGACTGCCATTATAGTTGTAACAACCTGTATTTTATGTACCGGGAGATCGTAAAATATTATTTTTAAATCCATATGAGGTCTTATGACTCTATAAATTTGGACAATGCCTACTAGAGACATTATCTACATTTATTACAGACGTTTTACCTCCACAAACTTGTATCGGCTATAACTTTTGATTGAAGCTGAATTAGTATCTAAGACCACTTCCATTGAAAAGATATAATGGTTTCCTTTTCCATAGAGTGGTAATAATAGCGATTTGGATTTTCTTGTAAAGAAATATGGCTATTTGAAGATAGGTAGATTTTCGAGCAGCTTAGTGGGTAATTAGTGAGTTTGGAGGCATGCACACTAACCCATTTCGGGTTTGGACACCTTATTAAGCTGAACCATCATCCCAAATCACTTTTAAATCTTATCATTTAGACTTAAGCCTCCATTAACCCTTCCTCTACCAAAAACCTTCTCATTTATTTTTCAAATCAAGTCTAAATCATGTATTAGTGATAGATTAGTAAGAAATATTCATTTGAGATCTTCAAATCCACATTTTTGGAAAAGAAATATTATACCTTCGCAATTTATTTTCGGATTCATCTTGATTGCATGGAAAACTTAGATTTTGGGGGTTTTTTAGTGAGTGAATTATCATCTCTCACCTTATTACATATGTAAGCATATGTTTTAACATGTTTGGATCCATTTACGAAGTTGAAATTATGTTTTATTGTTGTTTTAAGCTTTATCTAGAGTAAAAACGTGAATAAATGGATTTTTGGTGTTTTATACTTGTTATTTGGATATGTGTTTGCCTGGATATATATTAGGCTATGCTGTAGACACCTTATGATGTATGATGAATGTTATGATTGATTGTTCGATTTGCATGTTTGAATGTTGTTTGATGCATGTATGGTATTTTTATATGCTTATGTGGTTAAAAATGCCCGGTGGAGCGAACTAGTCATAGAAACCATGAAACTGGACTTCGATGGATAGGCTCGAGGATGTCAGGAGTTGTATCGATGCATACCAAAGGAAGATAGGTCGAAGAATAGAGTATCGATGTAATTAGAGAAAAATTGGAGTTTGGAGAGATCGCGGATTTCTAATGGGTGCTTGGAGTCGTGTTTGGTGTTTTTGTGAGTCGGCTTGGTGTCTAGTGGTGCTCTGTTCGATGGTTGCTTCGAGTCATTTTTGGTGGTTGCTTCGAGTTGTGCCTGATGTTTTTGTGAGCCGGCTTGGTTCAGCACCGAACAAGATTTTTGGTCTAATGCATGGAGTCATGCCTGGTGTTTTTGTGATTCGGCTTGGTGTCTAGTGGTGCTCTGTTTGATGACCGAACGAGCCTTGCATTTCGCTCATCATGCCAGATGATTTTGTGAGTTCGCTGGGTTTGGCACCCAAAATAGATTTTCGGGCCGGTGCTTGGATTCGTGCCCAGTGGTTTTGTCAGGCAACTTAGTGTCCGGTGGGGATCATGCTGCTTGGAGACATAGGAAGGTTTTTTGAGGCTTGGCTCGGGTATAACCGAACTGAAAATGAAAGTCGGGGATTATTGTTATGGAGCAGCGATACTTTGGGAATTTCTTTACGACAAGTTTCGAGGTTCTTTAGAGTGATGTGGAGTGGAGTAAGCAACTCCAAACGACTCGGGATGACCTTGGATCTTGTGTGGTGATTAGCGAGGCGATGGCTTGGTGCTTCGGCATGATGACGCTGCCGATGACGACGACTTAGGAACCTTGGTACGATGGCTCTACAACTTACGATGGGTGTCTAGAGGCGTTCCAAAGATGACGACTTAACGATGGGAGTCATGACTATGATTCATAAAGGCAAGCTTAACGATGGGGCTTAGGAATGGGATTTCTGACTGTGTCCTACTATGGAGATAGCCGTGAAGAAATAATGATTGAGTTCCATTATGTATATATGTGCAAAGGGATCGTTGATAACTCAAAGGTTTCTAATGTGCTCGTAAAGAAGGGGTATGTGGTGAATCCAACCTGGATTTACGATCATGTCCGGATCTTTCTATAGTAGATTACCTTGGGTTTTGCATTTGTGAGCCAGGTTCCTAGCCTTTTAGAGTAGTATGGATCAAGCACCAATGAAGCCGATATTTCGATTAAGTCCCTAGTCTGTGATTGTTCCATACGAGTTATTATATATTTAACACACATGAATGATGGTGAGGATTGTTTGATGAATGTTATGTTTGCTACGGCTGTTTATCACTCTAGGGTGTCACACGACGTAGGTTTTTTCGACCGTATACCTAGACACTGGACATTGTACTTTGGTTGTAGTATGCTTATATGGATTTGATAGTGGATTAGCATACATTGACTATTATGTGCTAACACTTTGGATGTAGGGACTTGACAAGTATGATTTTTCATACCCTATGTCTATATTTGCTATGTACGATTTTTATAGTATTTTTGAGACGGTGGATCACTTACACCAGATTGTTGTCTGACTCAAGGTTTTATGCATTGCTTCTTATTACCTTGGGTACTCTTAAATGAGTATATTAGGGACAACAGATCTGAATAGTGCATGGAGCAGTATAGAGTACGAGCGGGAGGCTACACTTTTATATATCTATAGTTGGAGCTTACTATCACTTATATTCTACTATGCGGTACTATAGAGACATTTCAGTACTTGTATTATTGGAGAAAGTTATAGAGTTTATTTTGGAGGCTTGGGATGTATAAACTCTTTATATTCATTTTTTGTATTTTGTGAACCTATTGCACTCTGATGTTCTTACTTATGGTTCATTTAATTATATCATTATCTCACCTATTTTATATCTACATTGTTATATTTAATTTACCTATGCAATATGAGATGCTTTATAAGTTATGCGCTTGGATTTTATTACTTTACATCTTTAGGAACCATCCTGCATTGTCAGGGTACCTCCATGGCGCATTATACAAATATATTGGATACCAAAGGTGTAGGGCGGTCTCATATTTGGCATCATAGCTTAGGTTGCGTAGATGACCTAATTTGATACTAGGTTCCATTAGAGATAAGGAAGGAGCTATCTTCTTAGAATGGATTAGTGATATATGAGAGAGCGTACTTGTTATAATTTGGTTTTCAAAACTATACAGTAGAGTGTGTGTGTGTGTGTGTGAATATATATATATGTATGTATGTATGTATGTATGTATGTATAGTGTATAAGTCACATCGCATTCATGGACATCGCTCATTCCTTTTAAAGAGATTGATCATTCTTATTACAGCTTAAAAAGATGAGCCGGCTAACAAGGAATGCTGGTAGGTACTTCATCTTTGGAGTTAAGGAGGTATGGGATTAGGGGCTGCTAGCCCCGACTTGTAGAAATATTTGTTGAGATGGTGCAAAATATGGTTTAGAGTGACCTAGTTGCTCCTGCTGCAGCTATTGGTGATGGTGCTCCAATGTAAGTGCCGAGTGCTAACTTTGCCAAATGAACCAAGGATTTCTCTACTTTGTGTGGCAAACCATTTCATGGAACGGAATTAGCTGTTGAAGTGCAGGATTAGTTGGACACCTAGAATGCATCTTTGAGGATATGGAGTTAAAGGATGCGATAAAGAGGAAGGTGGCTTTAGTCAGCTTTAGAGAAGAGCTATGGGGGTAGTGGAGCGCCATCAAGATTACTCCTCATGAGGATCAAATTACTTTGGATCGGTTTAAGGTGAGATTTGAAGAGAAGTATATACTGACCGCTTAGAATTTGGTACTCTTTTGGAAGTTTGCTGACTTGATACAAGGGGATATGTCTATGTCGGAGTACGTGCCCAATTTTAATACATTGTCGAAGAATGGTCTATCTTTTACTTACACTATACTCAAGAATATTAAGAAGTTTATCATGGGTTTGGACAATTATCTTAGGGAAAATTTCATGAGTCATATTGATGAGACATTTGACATGCCGGTGGAGAAGGCTCTTTGATATGAGATTCTGTATCCTAAGCCTTAATCTGTTGTTGCTCTCAAGGATAGGCCAAAGAGGCAAGCTAGTGGAGGAGGTAAAAGAAAGTGTGATAAGAAGAAGCAGTTTAAGAAGAGTGGTTGGAAGAAGTGAAAGTGGGAGCCTGCATGCTCTGATTGGGGGAGAAGGGCCATCTTCTTAGAGACTACAAGGAGGAGGGCAAGAAGCGCTACAACTGCAACAAACCGAGGCATATAAAGAAGGATTGTCCAGAACTACCGATGAATAAGCAAGTTGTGTCTGGTATGCTTTGAAGGATGTTCCAACTTCATCTAGTGCTCCATCGGTGAAGGAGAAGGGGATGAGCGTTGTTACAATGGGTATGCTTTCTATTTTTGATACACCTAATTGTTTGATTTGGTACCGATGCTTCACATTCCTTTATATCTAGTGATTTGGTAGATAGATTAGGCTTGAAACCTGAGATAGTTTACTGACCTTTGATTGTCAAAAGCCTTGTCGAAGGATCGACTAGCCAGTGCAAGGTTTGTCGAGACTTAGTCTGATCAAGCCATGGATGTTTGTTTACTTGTGATTGCTTTTTTTGGGTTTTGTGGCATTCGGTGTTATTCTGAGGATGGATTGGCTGTAGAAGTTTAGAGCAGTGGTGGATTGTGAGAGTCATTGGTAACGATAGGGATGGATGATGGGCGTCGGTTAGAGATAGGCTGCCTACCTAGCGATGAAGTGGTGGTTAGTTTTCAGTATTCGCTCGAGGTCCCACATGATGAGTTGTCATATGTGCCTATAGCGAGAGCGTATCTAGACATTTTCGCAGCGGTGATCGAATTACCACCGCATAGGGAGATAGAGTTCCATATACATTTAGGGATTGATGCTAGACTAGCAGTTATGCCTTTAAGGCATGTGGCACCCAGAGAACAAAACGAGTTGGAGATGCAAGTGAATGACTTTTTGAGGAGAGGGTTCATTCTTAGGAGCATATCTGAGTGGGACACACCTATAGTATTCATGACTAAGCTGGATGGATCTCTGAGGTTGTGTGCATATAACCGTGAGCTGAATAAGATGACGAAGAAGAACAAGTATCCACTCTTGTGTATTGACGACTTTTTCGATCAGCCCTATGATATTAGGGTGTTCTTTCAGTTGGACTTTACGATGGGGTTTTATCAAATGAGAGTGGCGAAGGAGAGTGTGTAGATTATGGCATTCTGTATGGCATTTAGATTCTATGAGTGGTTGGTTATGCCATTTGGGCTAACCAACACACCGGCATACTTTAGTGGTCGTATGAACCGTGTTTTAAGAGATCAGCTAAATAAGTTTGTACTTATGTTTCATGGATGATATCCTTGTTTATTCGAGGATGGAGGAAGAATAAAAAAGCACTTTAGGATTGTGCTCAAGGTATTGAGGAAGCACCATTTGAAGGTGAAATTTTTGAAATGTCACTTCTGGAGGAGGAAAGTGTGATTTTTGGGTCATTTGGTTGCGGAGCGAGGTATTATTGTAGATCTCAAGAAGGTGGAAGTAGTGCAGGACTGGGATCGACCCAAGACCACTATAGACGTGATAAGTTTCCTTGGCTTGGTGAGATTCTATAGACGTTTTATCCAGACATCTCTAAGGTAGCAGTGTCATTAACCAACTTAACAAATAAGAACCAGACTTTATTTGGGACGTGAGGTGTGAGCATGTATTCGTGAGTCTAAAGGAGATGTTGACAAGCACATCAGTGTTAGTCCTTCCAAGCGGGAATGAGGAGCTGACAGTATAAAAAGATGCCTATGGTACTGGACATAGTGCAGTCTTAATGCAGAGGGGAAAGATTGCCGCCTACGCTAGACGACATCTGAAACTGCACGAGGAGAAGTATCCAACTCATGATTTGGAATTAGCACTTATAGTATTCAATTTAAATATGTGGAGGCTTTTTACTTGGAGAGAAGTTCGAGTTGTATATGGACTACAAGTCATTGAAGTATCTATTCTCCCAGAAGGAGTTTAACCTTCGTCAGTAGCGATGGTTGGAGTTCCTAGCCTTCTATGACTCTGACATTTCCTATATGCCTGTTAAGGGAAATGCGATCATCGATGCATTGAGTAGAAGATATGCTAGCTTGGCAGCAATGCTCCTAGAGTGGAAGCAATTGGAGTTCATCGCTAGCTATGATTTTAGACCTCGATGTGGGATAGAACTAGAAGTGTTAGCTAGCTTGACAATCATACCTACTTTGATAGAGCGGATTGGTACCCGTAAGAAACGAGATGCTAGACTAGGAGAGTTCATAGTGAGGATAGAGAAGGGAGTAGAGTCTAAGGGGATGAAGTACCACGAAATCGACCGCAATGGTTGGCTTCATAAGGATGGGAGATTTATTGTCCCTAATGTCGATGGCTTAAGGGACGAGATGCTACACGAATGCCATCATTTGAGATTGACTATACATTCTAGCGATAATAAATGTACTGTGATATGAGGCAGACATTTTATTAGGAAGGGACAAAGAAGACTGTTGGAGCATTCATCTCAACATGCATGAACTGTCACTTGGTAAAGGCGGAGCAGAAGAAGCCGACTGGTTTGCTTGAACCACTTGAAATTTTCGAGTAGAAATGGAAACAA
The DNA here is from genome assembly GCA_030765085.1 of Allium cepa. Classification (NCBI taxonomy): domain Eukaryota; kingdom Viridiplantae; phylum Streptophyta; class Magnoliopsida; order Asparagales; family Amaryllidaceae; genus Allium; species Allium cepa. The sequence goes on from CM060938.1 coordinate 852,298,556, forward strand.
GTTTTGATAGACCAAGCACCAGAGAAAGGTACGATAGCATCTGGGTCATAGTCGATAAATTGAGAAAGAGTGCCTGATTCGTACCTGTAAATTCAAGTAGAACGACATCCAAATTGGTCGAGTTGTATTTGAAGTGGGTTGTGTGATTTCATGGTTTTCCAAAGAGCACTGTGAGCGATTGCGATCTTTTGTTCACTAGTGGGTTTTGGAAGAGATTAAAAGAGGCATTAGAGACAGAGCTGCAACTCGGTATAGCTAAGCACCTACAAACTGAGGGGCAGACCGAGAGGCTGAATCATATCTTAAAGGATCTCTTACGGGCTTGCATTCTCGATTTCAATGGCCCGTAGGAAGGTCAATTGCACTTAATAGAGTTCGCATGCAACAACCAGTTATCAGTTAAGTATCGATATGGCGCCATTTGAGGCATTATATTGCCGATAGTACGATGCTCCTTTATGTTGGCAGGACATGGGCGAGAAACTGATACTTGGGACAGATGCGATTATGGAGACTTCGGAGAAGATCGAAATCATTCAACAATGAAGAAAGCTACTCAGGATAGACAAAAGAGCTACGCTGATAGAACAAGACGTGATTTAGAGTTCTCCATTGGCAACATAGTGTTTATCAAGATCTCTCCACTAAAGAACATTGTTCGATTCAGCAATAAAGGGAAGTTGGCACCAAGATTCATTGGTCCTTTTCCAATGCTTGAGAAGATTGGGAACTTGGCTTACAAAGTTGACTTACCTCAAAAGATGGCAGGCGTGCACAATGTGTATCATATCTCTCACTTGCAAAAGTTTCTGCATGGCTCAGGCATAATAATTCAACCAGATTGGTTTGGTGAGAACGAGATTTAACCAAAAGCATTAAAACCTCATAGACCAATATGCATCCTTAGACGTGATATTAAACAGCTTAGGAGGAAAACCGTAGAACTGGTGTGTTTCAATAGAGAGAAAGAGAGAGAGCGAATGCGATTGTACTTGGGAGACTGATGGGAGCATAAGGAACACTTATCCGGAGCTCTTTACATTGTGAGACTTTTATTTATCACATTTACTTTACTTTCGATATCATGTAGGGTAGTTTAGTTTTATGAAATGCAAGGATAGGCGTAGATATCATTTATTACTTTTAAGTGCATGTTTGATGTTTGATATTTTACTCATGGTTAATAAGTATACGGGGTAGCTATGTTCGACTTTACCTTGGTTGCATTGAGGATTTCGGAAGCGAAATTCCTAAAAGAGGAATAGTGTAATGACCTGTAATTTACATATCAACGGATCATAAAATATTAATTTTAAGTCCATATGAGGTCGTATCACCCTATAACTTTTGAAAATGCCTATTAGAAATGATTTCTACATTTCGAATTTTTTCGATCGATTTTACCCCCGAAAACTTCCATCAGCTATAACTTTTGATAGAAGCCGAATTAGCATCCAAAACCATTTCCATTGGAAATATATGATGGTTTCCCTTTTCATAAAGTGGCTATAATAGAAATTTGTACTTTTTGACTAGAAGATATGGCTATTTGAAGTTTGATGTTTTTGGAGTAGCATGGTTGATGAATAGTGATTTTGGAGGCAAGCCTGCTAACCCATTTTGGTTTTGGAGTAGGCTGAATCATCATCCCCAAATCACTTTTACACCCTCTACCATAGATCTAAGCCTCTATTAACCCTTCCTCTACCCAAAACCTTCGCTTTTCCTCTTCAAGTCAAATCTAAATCATAGATTAGTGATAGATTAGCAATTAGAGACTTTCGAATATATATTTTTGGGAAGAAAAAGTACACCTTTGTTGTTCATTTTTTGGACCATCCTCGATTTTCGTGCAAAACTTGGATTGTGGGGGGTTTTGATGAGTGATTTATCATCTCCCACCTTACTATATATATCAGTATATAGTTTTTAACATGTTTGGATCCATTTTTGAAATTAAAATTATGTTTATTGCTGTTTTAAAACCTTATTTAGAGTAACGTGAATAAATGGATTTTTGGTGTTTTAGACATGTTATTTGGATATGTGTTTTCCTAGATATACGTTATGTTATGTTGTAGACACCTTGTGTGATGATTATTATGATTAATTGTGTGATTTTCATGTTAGAATGTTGTTTGGTGCATGTATGCTTGTATGGTTGAAAATGCTTATCTGAGTGAAATAGAGGTAGGAACCATGAAGCCGGACTGATGGATAGACTTGAGGATATTAGGAGTCTTATAGATGCATATAAAGGCACACGGGTCAAAAAACGGAGCATAGCAATGCAATTGGAGCAAAATTAGAGTTTGGAGAATTCATAGATTTTCGGTGGATGCTTGGTGTGGCGCCTGGCGTTTTTGTGAGTTAGCTTGGTGTTTGTGGTTACTTTGAAGTCGTGCTTGATGGTTTTATGAATTGGCTTAGTTTGGCACCCATACCATATTTTCGGTCCAGTGCTTGGAGCAATACATGGTGTTTTATGAGTCGGCTTGGTTTTGGTGGTGCTCTGTTCGATGGTCGAATGAGTTTTGCAGTTTGGTGGTTGCTTGGAGTCGCGCTTAGTGATTTTGTGAGTCGGGTTGTTTCAACACCCGAACCAGATTTTCAGACCTGTGCTTAGAGTCGCACCCATTGGTTTTGTGAGTCAATTTGGTGTCTGATGGGTATAGTGTTGCTTGGAGTCATTGGAAGGTTTTCTTGGGGCTTGGCTCAGGTATAACCGAACCAGAAAATGAAAGTTGGGGATTTTCATCATAGCGCAGCGATACTTCAGGTATTTCTTTGTGATGCGTTCTGGGGTTCTTAAGGGTTGTATGGAGTGGAGTAAGCAACTCAAACAACTCAACTCGGGATGACCTTGGATCTTGCATGGCTATTGGCGCGGTGATGGCCTAGTGTTTCAACATGATGATGTCGCTGATGAAGACGAGTTCTGAACCTTGGTACGATGGCACTTCGACTTGCGATGGGTGTCTAGAGGCATGTTGAAGATGACAACTTAACAAGGGGAGTTGTGACGATGATCCACAATGAAAAGTTTAACGATGGGGCTTGCGAGTGGGATTTACGATTGCGTCCTACTGTAGAGATAGTCATGACAGAATAACAATTGAGTTCCATTATGGAGATGCATGCAAAGGGATCATTGATAACTCAGAGGTTTCTAATATGCTCGTAAAGAAGGGGTACGTGGGTAGCTCCCACCTAGATTTGTGATTGTGTCTAGATCTTGCGATACTATATTACTCTAGGTTTTGAGATTGTAGGCCTAGTTCCTTGCCTTTTGGAGTGGCATGGATTCGAGCAACAATGAAGCTGGTATTTGGATTGAGTCCCGAGTCTATGATTATGACATGTGAGTTATAATATATCCAACGAATACGAATGATGGTTAGGGTTGTTTTATAGATGTTATGTTTGCCATAGTTGTTTATCCCTCTAGGGTGTCACACAACATTGGTATTTCGACTGTATACCCAAACGCTAGACATTTTACTTCGACTATAGTATAGTTATTCATGACTTTGTTAGTAGATTAGCATATATTGACTTTTATATGCTAACTCTTTGGATGTACGGATAGGGCGTATATGATTTTTCATACCCTATGTCCACATTTGCTATATACGATTTTTATAATATTTTTGAGATAATGAATCGCTCACACCAAACTATTTTCTGACTCAAGGTTTTATGCTTTGCTTCTTATTACCTTGGGTACTCTTAAATAAGTGGATTAGGAATAATATGTTTGGAGAGTGCATGGAGCTGTACAGAGTACCAGCATAAGATACACTTTCATATATCTATACTTGGAGCTTACATCACTTATTTTCTAATGTACATTACTATGGAGCTTTGTTAGTACTTGTATTATTAGAGACAGTTTAGAGTTTACTTCAGAGGCTTGGGATGTATAACATCTTTATTTTCAATTTTTGTATAGTATGTGAACCTGTTGCACACTGATGTTCTTATTTATGGTTCATTTTATTATATCACCATCTTACCTGTTTTGCATCTATATTGTTATATTATATTTTATCTGTATGCTGTGAAATGTTCTGCAGGTTATGTATTTGGATATTTATTTCTTTACATCTTTGGCTACCATCCTGCATCGTTCAAGTACCTCCAAAGCACAACATAAAGGTATACTAGGTAGCGAAGGTGTAGGGCAATCGTCACATTAGCATACTTAGCTCCGCCTCGTGCCATCGGAAGTTTTTCGATCAGGTCTATTCCTTAGACCATGAAGGACCAAGGGCTGACTGGTAGTTTAGGAATGTTAGCGAACCGCTGGCATCTATCACACCTCTTTACATACTCCATCACATCAAGATTCAGTGTCGGCCAAAATTATACATATTACAGTACCTTCTTTTCCAAAGTTTGTCCCGCTGTGTGTCTCCATTTCATCCTTGATGTATGTCTCCCGGTACATGTTCGGCCTCTTGCCTAGTGACGCATCTCACTAGCAGGTTCGAATATCCTCTCCGATACTGCAGTCCATCCTGGATAACAAAAAGGGATGCCTTCCATAGGATCTTTCTAGCCTCATTCTGTCTATCGGGCAATATTCCATCACTCAAGTACCTTACCAATAGGGTCGTCTGGGTCTCCTCAACTTCAATAGTTGCGACTATGTTTACTTTCTCAAAACAGGGTCTATGTAGCATCATAATGGGTATTGATTCCATTAGAGACTCGTCTCCTGAACTCGCCAGCTTTGCCAGCTTGTCCGCATCTTGATTCTCTTCCCACGGAATGTGCTTAACTATGTGGTGCTCCATCCTATTGAGCAAGTCCTTCACCTTTTGCAAATAAGATATCAAGTGTTCTCCTTTGGCCTAGAATTCCCCAAGCACCTGATTCGTCACCAACTGAGAGTCGCTATGAATGCATAATCACCTGATCCCTAGCTCCTTTGCTAACTCCAGTCCCGCTATCAATGCCTCATTTTCTACCTCATTTTTTGTTGCATTAAATCCAAGTCTAATTGTGTAACTCAACTTCCTTCCTTCGGGGATTAGAAATACTATCCCCTCACCATAGTCATGATCATTTGATGCTCCATCAACGTACACTCACCAATTAAGGACTTTCTCCTTTTAGTGTTTTATTTCATCGTCTCAAATGGTAAACCCAACAAGAAAGTCTGCTTGCACTTGTCCCTTGATTGCAGTCCATGGTGATAGGTTATCTCATACTGACTCAACTCGATGCTCCACTTGGTAAGCCTTCATGAAGTGTCCAGGTCGTGCAGAACCTACCTCGGGTGCTAGTTCGTGAGCATTTGGATAGGGCTTGATTGGAAGTGGTGCCTCTTCTTCTTAGACGCAGGTAAAAAATAGTATGCAATTTTTTCAGCTTAGGATACCTAGACTCTGACCCGTTGAAGCACTTGCTTATGTAATACACTGGATGTTGTACCCGATCTTCCTTCCTAACTAGAGCTACGCTCAGAGCATGATGTGACACTGCTAAGTATATGTAAAGATCTTCCCCTTCAACTTGTGTAGACAAGACCAATGGCTTCTGCAAGTGCTCCAATAGATTTAAGAATGCAACCAGACATTCATCTTTCTAGACAAACTTCATTTCTCCTTTTTGAGTGCTTCAATGAACGGGATAAACTTGTCTAGCTCTTTGGATAATGAACCTACTCCAAGCCGCTTTAGAGTTTCATGAATTTTGATGTCTCGTAGTGCCTGAACCTATTACGAATTGGCCTCTACCCATCTTGTATGCACGATAAAGCCTAAGAACTTTCCAGATGCCACTCTAAAAGAACATTCAGCGAGTTTAGCTTCATCTCATACTTTTGCAGGATTTGAAACATTTCATCCAAGTGCATGACATGGTTTTCAGCCTCTTTGACTTTACCAACATGTCACCAATGTATACCTTCATGTTTACGCCAACCATTTTGATGAACATTTTGTTTGCGAGACATTGATATATTGCCCTTGAGTTTTTAAGGCCAATGGCATCAGCTTCTAGTAGATTAGTCCCAAGTTAGTGATGAAACTAGTGTGCTTCTGGTCAGGGATATGCATCATGATCTGGTTATACCTAGAGTATGCATCCATAAAGGACAGGAGTATGCATCCATAAAGGACACAAGTTCATGCTTGATGGTTCCGTCTACTAACTGATTAATTCTTAGAAGTGAAAAGCAGTCTTTAGGACATGCATTATTCAGGTTAGAGAAATCTACATGTGTCTGCCATTTTCCATTCAAATTTTAACAAGGACCGGGTTTTCTATCCTTTCCGGGTACAATGATTCTCGAATGAAGTCGTTTGCCAGTAAGCTTTTTACTTCTTCGTTTAGTTCCATTGATTGTTTTAGGCCCATACTCCTTTTCTTTTGCTTCACAGGAGGTTTCCTTGGGTCGATGTTAAAAGCATGACAAGCAACCGAGGGAGAAATCCTACACATATCTGCATGGGACTAGGCAATCACTTCTTGGTTGTCTCGTAGAAAACCAATCACTTGTATCTTTAGATCTGGCTCCAAACTGGATCTAGTTTTCATAAGTTTCATAGGATCACTATTATCAACTTCTTGAAACTCCAATGCCTCCCAGGCTCAGCTGGGGCCCCCTCTCCTCATCTCTCGAGGCAATCTCGTTGTGAGGATCACTTTTAAACTCAAGGGGACCCTCCTTTAATTGCTATGCAAGGGAGTTCTTGGCACCAAAGGCAACTTTTGTGCCCTTCCCCTTCTATCTTTGTTTGTTTCCTGAAGCTCTACAACATAACACTCCTGGCAGTTTCTTGCTTTCCTTCCACTCATCCTATTTCCTTGGCCGTTGGGAATTTCATCGTCAAACACCATGGGGACATCACTGCATGAAAGTCGGATAATGTTGGATGTCCCAGAAAGGCATTGAAAGCTAAGAATCTATCCACCAATATGAAATTTTGCTTTCACACGGCTGATCGGAGATGGGTTCCAACCTCAACAAACAAATCCAATCTTCCTAAAGGTAGAGTGCCTTCTCCCATAAAATCATGTAGCCATTGGCTACATGGCGTCATGTCTTCCATGGAAAACACCATTTTTTCGAACGCATCTTTGAACAATATGTTCACTAAACTTTCATTGTCTACCAAAATCTTGTGGACTTTCATGGGGCCAAGTATCGCTGTAATCACCATGGGATTCGTATGAAGGCATTGCTTTCCTGTAAGTCATTCTCATTGAGAGCTATCATCTCATGCTCCCATAGGGGAGTCTTAGCTCTTTATTCCTCCCTTATCGTGCATACATAAGCATCCCCATTTTTTAATGACTTTGCATATCGCTTCATCTCACCCCATCTCTTATCTGCCACATGAGGTCACGCTGTTATGGTATTAACTATTAGACTCCCATTTTTTCCACGATTGGCACTACATCCTTCAACTCGATTTCCTTGTGGAGGCTACCTCTTGGCTTGTTTCTCGGAAGCGGGAAGTGCCTCTAGGTTCTTAACATGCCGCTTCAACTTCCTCTTCTTGATGTGTTTTTCGATTAGTTTCCGTAAATGGTGACATTCATTGTATTACGTCTTTGGATTCATAGAACCGGCAGTATTTTCCAGAGTTTCTTTTAGCTTTTGTTTCCTTCTTCAAAGCAAGCATCTTGTATTTAAGCTCTACTTGAGAGACCAAGTAGATGTTTTCTATAGTATTGTTCGGGTCCATATAGGTGTTAAATCACATGCCAGGCATGAATCTCTTTCAATCTGTTTTCTTCCCATCGAAGTTGCTAGAACTATTATTTTTCTTTTTTTGTGTCACTGCCTTCATCCTTCTTGGCCATATCATTCACTCTATTAAAAGCTTTGGGAGATTTGGTAGTTGTTCCAATTTGTCGCCCTACTATAGCTTCCTCCAATCGTATGTACTTTGCAGCTTCATAGAAGAAGTCCTGAAGAGTAGTCGGTTTCTCCTACTTAGTCTTTGAGCCATCTTTATGTCCAGATGAACACCGTCACAAGCGGCTGTAGCATTGAAACGGGTCGAGTATTACAGTAGAGTCTCGTCTTCCCTTTGTTTCACATCCGTCAAAGAATATGGGTCCTTGATTTTCTCTATATGAACCTGAAATTGGTTGTTGAACTTTTTTTCCAACATTTCCCATGAGTGGATTGTGCTATGGAGAAGATAGCAGAACCACATGGTAGACTATATGATCAGTTTGTCCTTGGTAATTACCTATAGTAGGCTTTTAAAGCTCTGGGGGTTCTGGGTAGTCTCTATCTCTACAGAAAATGGGCTGCTAACTCTTGCACCAATTCCTCTTTCGATTTTCTCACGGCGGACACATTTTCTGATAAGTCATGCCATACGTTTACTAGTTCAAAGGACGAGTGTAGCTGGTTTGACCTCCCCTACTAGTGCGAGAGATTTTTTTTCATACCTCCTGTGATGGCTCGTTTTGTAACCCAAGCTTCGCTCCCTGCTTTGGAATTACTCATGGCAATGAGCTCACCTTCCATCATGGTTTCCTCCACCAAGACTGGAAGCATTTCCTAGGTTGGAGAGGTTCAATAATGGATGCCCATGGTTCATTACATCCCCTGTTCAGTTTTATACCAAACCAGTCCTCAAAATTTGCTCATCCGGCTCCTTGATTCTCCTAATTTGAATCACCGCTAGAGTGTAACCTTCTTAGCCTCCTGGACCCCAGGACCAGACTCTTGCTCTGGTTTCAGTGTTGTATGCGGTTGGTTGTGCCTGTCCAAGCATGTCATGATTTGATCCATAATAACTTTCTGTTGGGAGGAGAGACAAGTATCAAGATCCCACACTCTTAAGTCATCCCTAGTGATGGCAACTAGGGTTGGAATATAGGAAGAATGGATATCTTATTCTACTGTATCGCATTTAGCACCCCTGCTGGTAACATCTGCCTTGCTCTTAGATTTGGGAGGCATGTTGAGATAGATTTTGTTGTCAATGAAATCACCAAAAATGTTTGCTCAAAAAATAGGCAAACACCTCCAATCAATTTTTCATAGTAGACTAAATGAAAATTAAAAATTAGAAGAGTAAAGTACATAACGATTTTTGACGGTTCAGCCATAATGAGCCTGTGTCCACTATTCATTTTTATTCCTTCCTATTCTATTTCGGATATTACAAATAATTGAAGAATACAATGATTTATAATAGAAAACTGTGATTCGAATGTTCTTCACAATTGATTTTGTAGCTTTGCGTCTTGTAGATCCCAAAAGCCCCATTTGGAAATGCCCAATTCTTGGATATTTATAGGAGTGAATGTAACGTGCGGTTAATCCGGCAAATTATGATATTTTTATGTATATTTCACTCAAAAAGGAATATTCCTGAATATACAAAATGTAGTTATTTATTTCCTTATATATGCAGATTTTCTTCCATATTTGCACTGTTGGATCCCGTTAAGAACTTGATTCATATGGCATTGGTTCGACTTGGATGGATGTGGATGAGTTTTTGCCTAAGTTCACACACTCCAACTTGACTCGACACCTTTTAGTTTGGTAGGCTCATGGCTCAGTAGGTTAGCTATTTATGCGGTCTGATTCATGCTTATTTCCTTGGTTTGGCACCTTCCTTAATCAGGCAAATGTCCCCAGTCTGGCTCCACTGAGTTACCAGACGAGATATTCTAATCGATACGCTGGGGTACCGACCAAGATATTATGATTGGTACCTTTGGGTACCGACCAAGAAATCCTGATCGGTGCCATTTGGTATCGATCATGGAATCCTAGTCATTACCCTTAGGCATCGATCAAGGATTCATGGTCGGTACCCTATGGTACCGAGCACAGGAGAGTTAGTGGAATATTGCCATATGTCCTTGCATTCTATCCATCCTACTATTGGCTTCAATCTAACTTCGATTTTATGGGGAAAATGCCCATAAGATATACTATTTTATAAAATCTCATTCTATTTTATAAAATATATAATTTACACGATTTTATAAACTCTCATTCTATTTTGTAAAATATATTATTATTGTTGTTATTATAAAGTCTCATTCTATATATAAATATATATTTATTGTTATTTTATAAATTCTCATTCTATTTTATAAAATATACCTTTCACTTGTAAAATTATTTCCTTACTTAAATAATATGTATAATTACCAATTAAGCTTCGTTATGCCCTCAACCACTATAATAATAGTGTAGAGCTCATAACTCGCTTAATTAGCTTACTAGCTTCATTTTATAAAATATTCCTTTACTTTATAAAATCTTTTCTTCTCTTAAATAAAATCCATAAATAATAATTAAGCTTCATCGGCCTTTAATCACTTTAATGTTAAGTGTAGAGCCCCTAACTCAATTAGTTTACTAACTTTTCTAAAATCAACTCAAATGATTTAATCTTTACTAACTAATGACATGTACATCATTATATCACTTAAGCCTCTAATCTATCATAGCATTACACATAAACATCCAATTAAGCCTAAATCAAATTTCCAAGCTTGATAATTTTTATAAAAATTAGAAAATTGGTGTGTTAACTGGCTTTTTAATCAAGTAGATTTTCAATGGAAGTTAGAACATCAAGACAATGATGAAATGATTCATGATTTTGGAAATGTGTTTAAAAGGTTCAAGAGATGGCACACAAGAAATTTCAGGGGTAATGGAGAAAAGTAAACCCCTTGGACTTCAAGCACTACGTCAATTGATCATAATGGAGCACTTTTCCCAAAGAATAGACGAGCAACTTCAAGAATTCTTGAGAAGAAAACAAAGAAAGCAGGAAAGGACAAGCAGTATCAAGGAAATTGTTAGAAAATAAGCCAACCTTCAAGGAACAATGTTTGCAAAACAAACGAGCCAGAGATGGAAGGAATTGTGGGAAAAATAAGGGTAATTCACCCATAAAAACTATTAGTACCAAGAGGAACCTCTCGGTACTGAGTGGTTTTTCTTGGAATGTGGGCCCTATAGCTTAATCCTGAATGCTTGGGCTTGGATCCGGACTTCATTTTTCATAGGATTTCGAGTCTACTAGTGAATTCCCCTATAAATACAAACCCTATAGTAATTAAGAGAGGGCCTTTTGGGAACTTCTCCTTCTTTATCTCCAATCTCTCCTCTCCATAGTCACAAGAACATACATTATTGGCGGTTCTAGGCTTAAGAACCTATTAATCCTTTGTACTCATGACTTGTAAATCTCTCTAATCCTCTCAAACTCATTTTCAAATCAATAACGAATAGAGGTAAAATTGGACGTAGGCTAGAGATTTTCAAACCATTATAAAAAACTTGGTGTTCTTACTATTTTTCTTATATTTTCTACTTGAGATCTACATTTCAACAGGTATTTGGGTGTTGTGCCATTTTTAGCATCATTGTTTTTGTGCTTTCACTTAGAAATTGATTCTTATGGTCAGAGATAGCATGCTGTTTTAGGTTTACAGAGATCTAATCGTTTAATCCGGAAAGTTTTCTTTGAAAAATTCAGAAACTTGCTGATTGAAATCTAGGGTGCCTAGAAGAGGAAGATCATCTGGAACAAAGTTTGGTGGAGATGAACAAAATGACAACAAAGTAGAAGTTGAAAACCAATAAGCAATACCAGGCTCATCTGCTCAATATAAAGTCATTACAAGGGGTGATCTTAATAAAATGATGCAGGAATTGAAACAGAAGTTTTCTGATAGTTAGAAGGCTTTGATTGAAAAAATGGATGCTATCATGGCACTATTTCTCCAGCAACTACAAAGAACCAGGATGAATAGGAAAGAAGTCTCACCCGTGAAAGCTAAATAAGAGAATTCGCCTATTTCAGGTGAAAACGGGCAAGAAGGAAACGAAGAATAGAAGGAAAAAATTGGTGGAGCGGGGAAGGAGCTTGCCGAAGGAAGTCGAAGTGTCCCCCCTTAGAGATAAAAACTTCATACTGAGTGAAATCGGTATTGAGAGGTTTTTTGGGAAACCATGGGGATGGGGGACTGAAATTATGAATTTGTCTAACTTGGAAGATGGCATGTAGCATGACAGTAAAGATTACATACCAGATGTTGAAGTTACTAGAACCGGAGTTCACAATGCTGCAGCAGAACCAACCAGACAATAAAGGAAAACCGAAGGAGTGGTTCTGGAAACATAGCAGTTAATATTCGAAATTCTAATAATCGAAAGAAAAGGAATCAAGGCTTAGGTGGCAGGCCTAATGAGAATAGTAAGCACTGGAGGAATATGAGACTAGAAGATTATGCTCCCTATTGACACCCTGGAAATCATATACCTTGCTACTCAAGTAACTGAATATTACAAAAGAATGCCTATGAGAGTGGCAATTAACTAGGAAAGGCATTCCGAAAATATTATCATTTCCATGGGACATATGAATACAACATGAACAAGTGATGAAATTTAAAGGATTTTATTGAGGAACTGATAAGGAAGAATAAGCACCAGCAGTATGTCAAAGAACCCTAGAAAAATGGTCAAGTCCCTAGACTCCTAAAACTGTTTGCTCAAGGGAATCAACCTAGTCCAAGCAGAGAAGGGCCCAATTGGAATGATGGAAAGTTGGTTATTAACATCATAACTAGAATACCTCATATAGTAGAGAAAAGATAGAGGGAAATGGAATGGTATGCAAGCATGCTAAAGAATGTACTATAGGAGGATTGCTTGTTGTAGAAGACAGAGCTCCAGCTAAGCAGCAAAGGATGATAATGGAAGATATTGTTTCAGAAATAGAGACGCTGATGAAGTCAAAGCACCAACTTTTGACTCCATGGTGAGAACTGCAAGAATAGGACCATCAACAGTACGATGGGTCTTGGTGATGTTAGAAGTTATGTGAACATACTCTTCAGAAGGACATTCAATCATATGAAGGCTAAAATAAAGGAATTTACAGCCTGCAAAACCAAGATCCAAGAGTTTACAAGAAAAATGAAAAAACTGAATGGGACGATGATCTACCTGAGAGTCGGGCGAAGGAGACCATAAGATATTCCAAATTCAAAATTTTGTTATTATGGACAAATACTCAACGTACAATGCTTTCATGGGCCGGCTAGCCTTAGCAGATTTTAGTATAGCACTGACTCCTTGGTGTCTAATGATGAAATTCCTGATAGAGAATGGGATTGGATCAGTGAGAAGAGATAGAGTGTAGGTAGGGAATGTCGTATCACAGAGCTAAGGGAAGAAAAGTGATCAAAGAAAGGAAAGAATTAGTGGGGACTCTCTGCATTCGAGATCCACAAACTAACAACTAAAGCTCAACCCCTGGCTTGGGAACCATAGTAGGTTTGATAAGTCTATGGATTTCTGGAAGAAGTCAAGAGATGTGTGGGCGGCACTGACCGAGTTGACGATTAATCAATATGGACGATCCAACTTGAGTTCTAAGGATTGAATCTCAGCTCAGCATCAATATAAGGAAGGAATTGGTTAATTTCCTTTGAGGAAACTTGTATATGCTTGCTTAGATGCATTCGGATACGTGTCAGATATCACCTGAGATAGCATGTCATGCACTTAACATTGAAAAATTTACATTTGTAAAACAGAAAAGGCGCAGTCTAGGTCCGAAGCGATCTGCTGCAATAAAAGAGGAGGTGGATAAGCTGATGAAAAACAGCTTCATCCGTAATGCTTTATACCTCGATTGGGTATCCAACCCATGTTGCTTAGGAAGTCAAATGGAAAATGGCGAACATGTATAGAGTACTTAGATTTAATAAGGCTTGCCCGAAGGATAGCTTCTCATTACTAAGGATTGACCAACTAGTAGATGGGACTGTAGGACATGAGTTGCTCCCATTTATGGATGTTGTTTGTGCTATAACTAGATTTTAATGCATATACTAGATTGAGAGAATACTAGCTTTATAACGGATTTAGGATTATACTGCTATTGGGCAATGTTTTTTAGTTGAAGGAGTTGCTACAAGAGATTGGTAAATTCTATATTCAAGAATCATATGGACTAGGGAGGTGTGCATAGACGGGATACTTGTGAAGTCACGAGTATCTTAGAATCATTTGAATGACCTTTTCGAGGTGTTCGAGATTTATGGAAATATCGAATGAATCTAAATCCATTAAAATGTTCTTTTAGAGTGGCATTGGGAAAGTTTCTAGGATTTATTATTAACACGAAGGGCATTGAAAATCTATAACAGATTAATGCCTTGAGGAATGCAAAGGCCCTAACTACGAAGATGGAATTACAAAGCTTGAACGGGAAGGTCGCCGCTTTGAGTCGGTTCGTCTCAAAAGCAATAGATAAATGCATACCCTTCTTCGATTCTCTCAAAAAGTAAAAGAAAAACTTTGAAGAGGATCTGGATTACCATAACGCCTTCGAAGAGTTGTTGAGGCACGTAGAGACAACACCGATGTAATCCAAACCACTTAATGAGGAGGATTCATTTGTTTATTTGGAAGTGTCTGCCTGTGCGTTAAGTACAGCAGTGGAACATGAAGTGACAAGGATTCAAAGACCGGTCTACTATGTCAGCAAGCGACTTATAGAAGCCAAAAATACTACCCAATTTTGGAGAAACTAGCCTATTGCTTGTTAATCGCATCAAGTAAGCTACGATCCTATTTTCAAGTGCATTCGATCAAAATATTAACAGATCAACCTCTTAAGCAGGTGTTGTACCAACCCATGACTTTAGGAAGGTTGCTAAAGTGGAGTATAGAGTTAAGTTAGTATGATATTACTTACCATCCAAAGAGAGCAATAAATAGGCAACAGTTGGCGGACTTCATCATCGAGTTTACCATCCGGCATAGTGAGGAGAAAGATGATGTAGTTGCAATTTCTCATTGGAAGTAGTTTGTAGATGGTACCTCAAACAAATATAGCTTAGGAGCAGGAATCAAGCTCAAAACTCTGGAAGGACGGTCGATTTGTTATGCATTAAATTGGAGTTTCTCGTACTAATAAAGAAGCCGAGTACAAGCATTGATAGCGGGACTGAAGATAGCAATGGAACTAGGTATAACGACGCTGCAAACACTCAGTGATTCCCAACTAGTATTTTGTCAAATAAGGAAGGAATATCGGGCTATGGGTACAAGAATTGCTCCTAACTTGCAAAAACGATGTAACTATTTGAAAGCTTAGAGCACTATATAATTATGCATATCCCTAGAGAGGAGAATACGAAAGTAGATTCATTAGCTAAGCATGGCTAGCTCTAGGGAAGCATGGATGATTATATTAGTTCTAGTGGAGGTTTTAACTGCTTCAAGTATCATCCAAATGGATGTCAAGTGGATTCTAGAGAACAAGGAAGAAGAGGAGTCCTGGATGACTCCAATTCCTCCTCGGAGAAAGGAATGAATGGAAGAATCTCCTTCAAAAGGCACCTCGGTGCATAATGCGAGAAGTATTATACAGAAGAGGATTCTCAACTCCCCTGCTTTGGTGCGTGACCAATGATGAGGCAAGGAATATCCTTATAGAAATCCATAATGGTAGCTGTAGTGATCACACAGGGGGGATAGACTTCGGCAAAGAAGATATTTCGCTATGGATATTTCTTCCCAATGATGAACAGGAATGCAGCTGATTACACAGAATAGCGCGACCGTTGTTAGAGATTGCAAAGATTCTGAAAGCCCTATCCATAGAGCTCACACAAATGGTTAGTCTATGGCCATTTGCAGTTTAGGGGATTGATCTTATTGGAAAGATACCAATCATAAAAGGAGGAGCTAAATATGCAATAATTATGGTGGATTACTTCACTAAGTAGGATGAAGCAGGACCACTTGCCACAATCACAATGAAAAAGGTAATCTCCTTTGTGATAAATTTGTAGCTTCAAAATTCCTTAGAAAATCATCACAAAAAATGGAACTCGGTTCGAAGAAGTCTGTGTAGTTAAAACACTTAGCAATTATATAGCGATGGAGACACAAAAAGTTATAGCGGGGATATAGCGAAAAATTATGGAGGTTCAAAAAGCTTCATTAGATATAAAAACAAAATTATAAAGTCAATTTATTCTCATTCTCACGTCATTTGTGTAGAAAAAAGTAATATTGCTTAATCTTATACAATAAAACCGAATAATATCATGATCTATGCAGGTTATATTTGGTGATTACAATAGAATTTTTACTCATATTGAGCACTTATGCCTTAAAATATGGTATATACCATATTTTGCTGATTAATTTTATAAGAGAACTAGACAAATCAATCTTTATATATTAACGTTGCTAAAGTGGAAGCTATAAAGCATCGATTTAGCGAACATAGCAGAATATAGCGGGGCTTAAAGCGATCTATTGTTTAATAGTGCTATCTTAAAATAGTGTAGCGGTGGAAGAGCACTATGTGCTATAGCGGGGATTCGGTGGGGCTTTAGCGGGGTTTGGCAGGGATTCAGTTGGGCATTAACTACATAGGAAGGAGTTCAAGGATTTCTACAAACGGTGCAGAATCGAGAAGAGCTCCTTGGCAGTAGCGCATCAACATATAAATCGCCAAGTGAAGGGGGTGAACAAAATCATAGTCCACCTTGAAGAAGAGGTTAGTCAAAGCTAAAGGCAACGATGAGCTTTTACTTGCATTATGGGCTTACAGACGACCCACAAATCAGCAACTAGACACCCACCATTCGCCTTGCCCAGATAGAAAGCAATAACCCCGATTGAACTGGAAGTCCCTTCTCATCATATAAAAGCAGTTCGATCCAAAGATAAATGAGGAACTCTAGTTTGAGTCACTTAATTTGGTTAGTGAGAAAAGGGAAGAAGTGGAGCTGTGGGTAGCTGCTTACATAAAAGAGTAGATGGAACTTTAATTCCAAGGTCCGAAACCGTACTTTTGAGGTGGGAGATCTCATTCTAAAACGAATTCTTCCAGGTATGGGAGCCTTTGTCTAAATTAGGAAGGCTCGTATGCAATAGAATGAAAGCTTAGAGATGGAATATTTAAACTAGTTACAGTCGATGGAATTTCAATTCCACGAGCATGGATCATCGACTTATTGCATCAGCATTATGTCGAGTTTTACTTATTTTATTTTTGCAAACAAGCTAACCAGAAACTTCAGAGGCAATGTTATAAGGTAAGAATCGCCGCATTTTCATTATTATATATAATTAGCTTCGTGAACGGACGGAGCCGTGTTCACACAAGCAAGAATTCTACGCTGCGCGATTAGCAGGGCAGTCTGGTAAAACCCGTGCTATTAGGAATTTGGCATTACTTGAAGATTGGCAATGTTAAGAAGGTAAAATCCTTAGCTTGGGACTCTGGCATTGCCTAGAGATTGGTAACATCAGGAAGGAAAACCCTAACCTTAAGGAATCTAGCATCGTCCGAAGATTGGCAACGTCGGAAAGGTAAAACCCTAACCTTCAGGAATCCGGTAATGCCTGGAGATTAGCAACATTAGGAAGGTAAACCCTAACCTTCAGGAGTGTGGCGTTGCCTGGATATTGGCAACATCAGGAAGGTAAACCATAACCTTCAAGAATCTAGCGTTGTTCGAAGATTGGCAACATCGGGAAGGAAAACTACTTGGTGGTCGATTAGATAATTTGAACCCGACCTTCAGGAATCCGACGTTGCCCGGATATTAGCAACGTTAGGAAGGTGAAAGTCTAACCTTTAAGAATCTGGCATTGTCCGGAGATTGGCAACATCGATAAGGAGAACTACTTAAGGGCCGATTGGATAATTTTACCTGACCTTCAGGAATCTGGCTTTGCCCGTAGATTACAACGCCGGGAAGGTGAAACCCTAACCTTCAGGAATTTGGCATTATCGAGAGATTGACAATGTCATGAAGGTGTAACTACTTAGGGCTTGATCGAATAATTCAATCATGCCATTCATGATATTTCCATTGCCCAGGGACAAGCAACAACAAAAAGGAATGCTTGAAATTAAGGAGTTAAAAAACCAATTCCCGTAGATAGGAAAATGAGGTATAAAATGGATTTTTGCAAATGCATTGGTGGACCAGTGAGAAACACTCGGCTAAGGATAAGTGAGGATAGTCGTCAAAAACCAGAAAATATGGATTATTGGACCCTTCCGATCCAGGATCAGAATTGGAAAGGGGCAATCGAACTGGGAGAAATTGGATAATTTACCATATGATCTCTAACTCCTACTAATGCCTAGAGTCTGGCCTTTTTGAAAAATAGTTTCCACAAATAGGATTACTTTTGTGGCAAGAATAACCACAAAGTTGGTCAAATGATGGTCCCTTTCGCCAAGTGAAACGTTTTAGCTACTAGACCACAACATTATATAACTTAAGCGATTGAGGAACTCTATTTATGTGCGTAAACTATAGTAAATGAGCACATTGCACGGGAATATATATATATATATATATATATATATATATATATATATAGGAAAATTGTAGGATAAGCAATTATATTATATATGCAGGTAGTTGTTCATAAATAGGCATGGTATATAAAATAAAAAAAGTAAATGGAATAGGGATTACAAAGCAAAAGGTGATCCTTCATTACTTCCATTTTTACACACAAAGGCTGTGAGGCCCGTTCCTGCATGAACACGACTTATTATCAACAAAAAGGCACTACACAAAACAAGATACCACACCCACAAGCTCCAGGAATCAACTATTTGTTCTTCCCACTCTTACTACCCTTTTGACAGGATATGCTAGTGTGCCTTCTATATTTTTGTTCGTCCTTGGCCTTCCACTCTTCGAGAGTGTCACCGTTAGAATATGTAGTATCTTCTTCAGTTGTGACATAGGGCACGTTGGTAGTCTTCCTATAACGACCCTAATTTCGACTAACATTATTTAGAACATTTAATTGGATAAATTAATTGAAATAATGTAGATAGTTAAGGGATTGAGATTTGTTAATTAAGAAGGAGCCATGCCATAGTGAATATATTAGTAAAAGAGAATTAAAAATAAGTAAGTAGGAGAAATATGGTAAGGGTAAAATGGAAATAGCCTTTGTTTCTATGCCCTAAACCTTTCTATTCTTCATTCCTCATTCATTTTAACTTTTACAAATAAAACTAAAACCCTAAAGAACTCGATCAGCCGCCATTAAGAGGATTCAAGGAGAAGAAAAACTAGGATTCAAGTAGAAATATTATGCAAATCAATCTAAAGGAAAATCTCGACCTTATTAACACAAAGCCAAGATGAATAATTAGTTTACATCTCTATTTTTTATGAATGGTTTCGGTTTAAAGGTAAACCTATTTTCTTTTGCAAGTATATTCCATGTTATAGCGATTAAATGATTATATGCTTTAAGTTAACGGTTTATGAAGATTTAATGAATTTTACGATATGTTTAGATTAGAAAACCTATCATATGACATCCAAATGAGTTGCTTATTTTACATATGGTCAAAAATATTATTTTAGAAGTGGGTTTCAAGTTTCATAATTACAAGTGAATATGGATTTATAATGAATTTCTATGAGAGAAATAGTTGATTTTGGGTTTGAATTATTTAAGGCAGTTAAACAATACCCTCGGATCTGAATTTATATATGCTAGAAAACATATTTAATGTGAATTACTGTGATTTTTGGGATTTTTTCCTAAGTTTTTTATTATGGCTAATAAATTATTTAAGTTAGAGGACTTCAATGTTTTAAATATTTTATTAAGGAGAAGGGCTTAAGTGCTAAAATATTTTAATTGTTCAATGTTGAGTTTGGTAGCTTTTTAGAAAAGAATTTTGGTGAAGTATTGGTAACCAATCATATTTTGGCAAATTATATAAGTTAGATGAAAAGGAATTACTTTAAAAAGCAAAAAAATCAGTTTATATGAAATTACAACTTCGCCACTTCCATTTCCTTGCTTCCATCACCATACTCAATAAACCTTTCACACCCATTCGAAACCAATGCACACGTCAAGCATTTGGTACGAAGTGTGGAAGGATGGTGTCGAGGGCATGCTTGCGAATGGGTTGAAGCCGCTATTACTTGCTTTCGAACCCATTGACTTGTCCTTGTTCTAAAAGTGTGCTTTTGAAAGGATTGCCACTTTAAAACCCCTTCAATACCATAGCTACCGCATTTATACCCTTCGCCTTAGTAAGAAGCCCTTTTATAGCTCTTTAAATCAATGAGTATGGAGGGAAGGGTTTCGTATTGATACTCCTTTGCAACCGGTGAAGTTGCTTTTCTTTTAAATTATACATGAGAAAGGGTGGATGCTGCTCCCATACCTTTTGATATGGTTGAAGCCGCTTGTTTAAACCCAAATATACATGCAAAAGTATGTCATCATCACCCTAAGTGTTTCGAAGGAATAACTTTCGCATAAATCCACTTAAGGGCTATGTATTTTTTTGTTCTCGAACTATGGTTTCGTAGGGAATACCTTCAATCCGAAGTTATACTTCCATATTTCCATACTTGAACCCATTGATTTCGAAAGGATTATTTTAATGGTTTCGAAAGGTATGTTTTCAGTGGAAGGTATGTTTTAAGAGTTTCGAAAAGTATTTTTTAAGTGTTTCAAAAGGTTTGTTTTAAGTGTTTCGAAAGATATGATTAATGGCTTTGAAAGAGGATGTCTAAGATTTTAAGTAATGATTTCAAAAAGTGTTGTTGAAATCTGTGTTGATTCAATTTCATATTCATGTGCTTCTGATATTGTGGATACCAGTAACATTACTTGTATTTTGTCACCAGAAGTTAATACTATAGATGGCTGCAGCATCTATAGCGCTAAGCTTTGGGCCTCAAAATATGGGATGTTACATGTAATGTCTCGTTTTCCCGTACCCTTTGAATCGACAATAAACCACACATGTCCAACTCAAATTGCACGAAAAGACGGATCATTAAGGGTGATAAAGAAAAGTAGACAGAACAGAATCTCACATGAATGGAATAACATATAATATTGAACAAATATTTTTACAGCGGAAAACTTTTAAAATACAATATCAGAGTCTAACCTAAATTCAGCTTGGACAGTTATAAAACCTGCCCTTACAAATGCTGACAAACATCAAACAAAATACACTAAACAAAGTGGATAATAAAATATGTCCATACGTCGATGAATATCTTCAGCTCTCCTCTGGAAACTCCAATTGCCTTCGACTATCCTGAAACTACTCGGATCTGACCCGAGTATTGAAAATACCCGGATCAGGTTTGATAAACCAGCGTGATAAAAACTCAATAATAAATGACAGTGTCATATATCAGCCTTTGGATAAAATTCTTGGAAATAAAGAGTATCTCATAAGACCACGCCCACACATAAGCACGGACGGATTTTTACCTTATGATAACTAAAACACTTTTATATCAAAACGTTTGATATTATTTCTAATGACATTCTTTGAAAACAATTGCAAATAAACTTACTAATCTTAGCCGAAATTGTTACATTGATTAAATTCCAGCATAATAGGTTTACAATCAAGTCCGTAGGTTCTTATTGGAGAATGGATTTTCATACAAATGACCAGGTGCAAGATCTACCTTCCGAAATGGGTACACCTCTAGATGGATGTCCCGAGGCACCATCACAAAGCTCCTCTACCAATACAAGACCGACCTACCTCTTTAACTAGATAGTACCGAATATGTCATCCCCCGGTCGTTACCGACCTTTAACCGAGCGCTCGTTTTCCATACACCACATAAATTAACATCCCGAACATCATAGCGGGAAGAAATATATCTAGAATGGGATGATCATACCCTATTTGGGAATGACTCGCTTAGCCTTGCTGCATCTAATCCTGTTGCGGCCATTTCTGGTTTAATGAGGCTTGAGGCAATCGATTACCTTTTCACATAGCACATATCACATCTTTGAATGCCACATTGCCATTTCCATTTAACTACTAATTGCCTTCCACAAAAATACAACCCTTGAGCTCGTATGTCTCAAGGAGGGTGTTAAGCTAAGAGAAGTTGCCTTCTCCGCCACCACTGATGTACGTTTGTAAAAACCAATGTACGTAATCGTTAGAAATGCAATGTCAGACAAACATCCATACAAGTTGTCCAGGAACAGGACAAACCGAAGGCACTTTCCTCGGCCATTATTAGGCGAGAAGCCCTTGTAATCCGCAAAATCTCCATCACGAGGAGACCACTGCTATATATAACTCTATAATGGGTGCGACCTCGAGCAAATCAACAAGCATTCCTCATGCTATGAAGATCCACGGTCTTCAATAATCATTGTCTTCAACATATCTTCACGTTCGAAAGTATACATTAGTTCGAAGTGGTTTTCGGATAGGAATTAACCAAATCCGACTCCGGTTCCTTCGAATTCCAATATCGATAAAAAGTGAATATGAGTATACAGGATTTATTAAGTCTCTTTTCACTTTAATTCTTTTCGGATGATTTCTAATTCTCTTTCTTTTAACTTAGGATGATTCTAAGTAATTCATTCTTTTACTTTGGAAAATACCTCAGATTTCCTTACTAGATTCTTGATCCAAACTTCTTAACTTTTAAGCGGGTCAAAAACAATGTTATTTAAGACATCGTTTACGATAAACCCTAAGTCAATCTTTAAAAAAAACATTTTTGAGTAAATAGGATCATAGAAATCATTCATCTTGGAGATGCTTAACTTTTGGATAATACCAATCTTCTTTTAATTCAAAAAATTAATACATAATATTTTTATTTAAGAGCATCCGGGCTTTCCTTTCGATCTGTTCCATCCCTCGCCTAAGAAAAGAAAACATAGGCCAGGTAAGTTCAGCGCACTGGTTGCTCCATCCCTAACCTTAGTTAAACACCTTGTTTTATCTTCCCAGATCTCACAGGCGGGACAAATGTACTAGTCGTTTCCGCATACTCAGATTTTCAACTTTACTTTGGAATTGCTTATAAATATTCCACATTATTTTCCAAAATGCTTAATTATTCTTTTTAAAACATTCACAATTGATTCTGGGAAACGTCGTTACATTTAAACTCATATTCCAAAAGTTATATAATTCACAACATAAAAGTGCTGCGGAAAGTGCTATATAAACTTATTTGATTAAATCAACTTTTAAAAATTCGATAATTCATATTTTTCAATCCAAATCTCTTTTAAATCATTTAAATAGATTTATCAAATTTATTCCATATTTTTCCATAATTAAAAACATCCATTTAAACAAATTTCCTGTTATGGTCACTAAACTGCACTTGCGCGATTTTTCTAGAAAATTGATTTGGACTTAATTCAAAATCTACTTATCGAAACTTTGATTTTCCTTCTTCATTTAGAAGATATGGATATAATAGTCCGAAATTTTCTTATCTCGAAGAATTCCGAGCCATATTCCACTCTATACACTCATTTGAACTTTTCGGCGCGAAATCGCGAACTACCGTCGCACGACGCGTCTACTTTTAACTTATTTTTCAATATTTGAAATAATCAATTCAAATTGGATTTCAACACTTATAAAATCATTAGAAACCATTTTAAATCAACATTTTCACATTTAAAAGTATTTAAAATGAATTTTCACTATTACCATATTATAATATTATTATATTCACATTATTTTAATATTAAATTTTAAATTCCAATTTCAATTCAATTTCAATTCTAATCTCAAATTAAACACATTTAAAACTTAGATTTCAAATCTAATCTCAATGTAAACTTCAATTCAATATCAAACTAAACTTCACTTTTTCAAAATCGATTTCAATTTCACTATTCAGCTAAATTTCAATTTCTAATTAGCTATCATTTTCTAATCCGTTTCACTTCAAATTTCAAATTCTCTTTCATTTTAACTTTAATTTCACTTTTAAATGAAAAGAGACTTATTTTTCCATAATTTCTCATATTACAAAAATATGGTCTTTTTAGATAAAGGGATTACTTGATCAAAATGAACATATCCAATATTCATATTTATCACTAACATAACATCCATACAACCAATCACATGCATATGATTTCAAATCTTACATTCACTATTAATATTATAACGGGATATATTATCACAATTCACTTAATTTATTAACTAAAAGTCATCTATATTAACAATCAATTTGTATAAACATTCACATGTCATAAGGGTGTAAATATGATTTATAACATAATCAAAATATAAATTCAAAAGCAATGAGAATTTCTCACCATAAACCAAAGCGATTAACTTCCTACCAACATTCTAATCAACCAACACTTCACTAATTAATTCCTACTCCATTAAACACTAGCAAACAACACCCTCTCCCATCCAATAGCTTGGCCGAGGCTAGAGATGGAGGTTGGCCGAAAATATAGAGGAGAAGCGGTAGAGCTTTGAACTTGAATTCCCAAGATTTAGATCCGAAAAATAGGTCATCTTCTCTCTTGTTTTTGACTCTCTTACTCACAAAATTTGAAAAACTTATTAACTGAAAAGTTGTTGAAATTCTTTTCTATTGAATTTGAAAAAAATAATCATTTGAATCCAAGTTGTTTTGAGGGAGATATGTTCAAAATAAAAGAGCTATTCTCGGATTCACAAAAATCAAGTCCGAAAATACACTTCAAAGAATTGAGTTTCAGGTATAGCAAACCTCAAAACTAAAAAAAGTGATCAATATAAAAATTGTATCCACAAAAATTTCATATGGTTTTAAAAAAAGTATTTCTAAATATGGATCTATTATGATCAAGTTATGATCAAAACAAAATGACCTATTTTCTGGCTTAAAAACTGGGCCAGAAAATGCACTTGAAATAAGTGGAATTTTGACATAGTAAACTTTGGAATGAAACAAAGTTATAAACATGAAAGTTGTAGCCACTGGAAAAATAAATGATTTATAAAAAAGAATTTTGTATTTTGGTTCTGTATTGAAGAACTTATGGCCGAAAGAAAAAGAGGTAAAATATAGAAAAAAAGGAGTTTGTTTTGAAGAAAATAAACATTGATTTCTTTTGAAAATTTTGTAAATATTTTGACATTATTTCTTTATAATATTTTTCTATGACATGGAAGCCATTAGGAAGGAGAGGAAGAAGATGAAGAAGCTTGAGAAAAGAATAAGAAGAAAATGTGAATGAAAGTGAAGAAGGAGGTGGATATTTATAGAAAAAGAAGGAAAGTGGTAATTTACCAAAATAACCTCTTACCAAATTACCAAACTAACATTACTTCAACCTAAAGCAATCTTCACATTTTCAAAACTTAACATCACCTTTCACACCCTTACTTTATGTCTTAATCCCTTAAGAACTAAGCTAATTAAAATAATAATTATGTTGCCTTTTGATGTGATATTGATTTGATGTTTACTTTTGACTTTTCTTACTTACTTTTGTTAATTCTTACTTACTTTTCTTAATGACTTCTAAAAATTTTCTAACCTTGTTTAGTAAAAGTAAACTTAATTAGTTAATTAATTAATACTTACACTATTAGAATATATGTTCCTATATAAGAAAATAAAGGTGCGACAACGTTGCGACAACTTTTAATCGACAAAACCTCGTTTTTCGACAAAATGTTTTACGGTCACATTTTGACGTTTTAGTTAAACTATTTATTTATGTAAACCAAATTTAAAAATAAATTTGTATAATGCTATTTAAAAATATTGATAATCATAAATTAATTAAAATAATTTATTTAATAATTGAAACTTACTTTTCTAAAATAAGCATTTTGTCACTTTTGTTGATATAGGCAAATGTTACTATTTTTATGCACACTTCTCTTTCCAAATCCTATCTAATTTTGTTTGAATCATATAACCCTTACTTATTTTACATTTAAAATCACTTTAAATATTATATTTTAAAGTGGTCAAATACTGGGTCGTTACATTACACTTCCCAATAATTACCTTTCTTCCCTAAGATATATGCATGTACATGAACAAATAGTAATCCCACAGCCATCAACACCTTTTCTCCTCCTTCTCTTGAGCTACATGCCACAAAAATGCATCATCTTTGCTAACAGACTCGACTATGCATATGCTATGCGATGCACACCACCACACCATGATCGACCCTTTCCCCTAGAGTACGACGTAGGCAAGGGGGCACAGCCTTCGTAATTTCCCACGTCACATTGGTTGATCTGAGGCTATCAAACTCTAGGAAAAGGTGGACGTCGGTAAGAGAAAAGAAATGGAGGTCTCCATTTGGCCTAAAACCTCTCGATTCATCATCAAATGTCAACTCTAGCTCCACGCCGTGTGAATGGGGTTCGGTCTCACTTCATCGCACACTCCAACAACAGCACTAATGCGAAGCTCTCCTTCATACGATCTCACTAAATCTAGTTTTGCAATTTATCATTATGCGGATGTCTTGATTTTAATCTTTGAATAAGTTTGAGAGGAGGCAGACATTTCCTTTGTTTATAGGAATGGAACATTGTAAATGAGTTAGAGAGAAGGGTCTAATTATATTAATATAATATTCCTTTTATTTAATTTCTCAAATAAACCATTGTACATTTCTAGATCGTACGATCACACGACGTGTCCGATCGCAATGAAACTTGTAAATGTACATCATCTTATTTTTCCGGTCCCAATGGTATAAATTTTGTCGCTGTTTGAGACAGTGCTTCGGGATGGTAATTTCATGCATTTCAAGATCGTTTTGGTCATTGGGTAGTCCGATCTCCAAATATAGTGATGCTTATACTTATTACAATTTGCAATGTTGATTCGGACTCAACGGAAGGGGTCTCGAGTCATGATTTAATCATATAAGAAAAATCATATTTTTGGAACTTCAATTAATTACCGATTCAATATTTAAATTAATTATTTAAATAACCTATCATTATATTACAGATCATTACATTCGCTCCTCCTTAAAAGGATTTTATCCCCAAAATTCCCAAAGTAAGAATAACGTCTCCTAACCCATCGGCTTTCAAAGTCCCTCTCGTTTTGGAAAAATTAGGTGGCATCTCCTTTGCACGGCCAGGCCCAGGAAAAATCCCAAGACAACATAGATACACACACACACACACACACACACACACACACACACATCTTATATCTAAGATATCTCATTTTCGAGGATAACCAAGCATATATACTAAAATCTACACTGTGGATGTTACATACCTCTTTTGTAGTAAGAGCATACCATTTAGACGCAATTAAAAGTGATCAAGCATCCAAATAGCCAACACTTGCTTCCATGTACCTGAATATGCACACAACAAAGAGGATTAAACACAATAGCAATATCATAATGTACTCAAGCCTACTAAATCACATATATGGCAACCATCTCAAATAAATATGCTATATTAACTCATAACTATCCCGCAATCCTAAAGATTATATAAGCATAAGTAATTGTATCAAATACCTACAATCAAATGCACATATAAAATCAACATCGAAAAGTGACATTCATGCTTATGCTAGCATGAAGGATGCTAAACTATCTAGTATAAGACATCACATACGATATCCAACACGAATGTTGACGAAAAACAAAATCTCACTAAATAAAGAGCTCCGGATAAGTGGTCATCATGCTCTTCTCACTCTCTCATATAACGTCGCCTTCACTTTTACTCTACTGAACCTTTGTTACACCACCGCCTTCCTCATAACATGTTTTGTATCATGTCCTACGATATGATTAGACCTACGAGGTGTGGAAGTTTCTGGTTCAGTCTTGATATCATCTAGTAGATTTAATGCAAAAATTTCCCAATGCCTCTTCTAATTTCTCCCAAAATGCACTAACGAAAAACAGATTTCAACCACTTATAATACTTCCTGATACATCGTGGAATCGAACAGTTCACTTCACATATAAGTCGACTAATTTGGATGTTGTTCCACTAGACTAGAAGAATATAAATCGAGCATTCTTTATCAATCTATCGGCTATGACCAAAATGCTATCGCACCCACCTCCAATCCTCGGCATTCCATAGATGAAGTCCATGAATATCTATTCTCATTCCCACTCACGAAGCGGCTAAAGTAACCACTTGGCTTCTCCTAGTCAGAACTTGCTAGTTGACGATTCATGCATCTCGAGATGAATACTTGACATTATGCATCCCCTCCCAATAAAATGTCTACCTAAAATCATGGTGCATTTTATTATCATCGGGATATATAGTCAATCGCGAATGAGAGCTCTCTCACAGCACCTTATCCCTAAACCCATCGACATTGGGAACAAATAATATCTCATCCATACGGAGCCAAACGTCTCGGTCTAGTCTGCACTATATCACTTCTACAAACACTGCTTGTTCCACTAACTTGGCCATGATCTCTACTTACCAAGCTTCACGCCTCTGACTAGTACCGTTCTATTAAATCAAAGTAGGTCTGATAGTCAAACTAAACACCACCTTTGGTCGTTGCCCACATCGAGTTCTAAAGTCTTAACTAGTAATAAACTCAAGCAATGTCCACTCTAGGAATATCACTCCTAAACTGGTATGTCTTGCACTCAAAGCATCAATAACTGCATCTCCATACCAGGAGTATAGGAATTGTCAAAGTCGTAGGAGGCCACGAACGCTAACCATTGTAGTTGGCAGAGGTGACGATTCTCTTGGAGAAGAGATACTTCAATGATGTATGATCAATGAACAACCCGATCCTCTCTCCTAATAGATAGTGAATCCAAATTCCCAAAGAAAATATTATCGCTGCCAACTCAAATCATGAGTTAAATACTTCCTCCTGTGTGGTTTCAGTTGTTAACTGACATATGCGACAACCTTACCTTTCAGCATCAATACCACAGCTAGTTAAGTACCACAAACACGTGTGTACTATTGACTCCTCATTCCCACACGAAACGAGTAACATCAATGCATTTGTCAGCCCCTTTGTTAGACTCACTAACGTGTGTCCACACCTCGTTTCTCAAATAAAAGTCTAATTCTCCCTCATCAAATTGGTTAAAGATGTTGCTACCTTAGAGAAGCCATTGTTAATACGTCTATAATATCCTGCTAATACAAGAAAACTTATCATATCCATAATGCTCTTGGGTTCCTTCAAACCCTGGACGACCATAACCTTACAGGATCTACAATGATGTCCTACTCCAAAACAACGTGACCCAAGCATCTCACTTCCCTTCTCTAGAAGTGATACTTCGAAAATCTTGTCATCGGTCGGTATTTTCTCAACATCTACATACAATCATCCATCATGTCTTGTGCTTCTCTTTCATCCATGTGTAGATGAAAGTATCACCAATGAGCGCAAGCATGGACTTACTCAAGTGGTCTCTCGAAACACAGTTCATGAGATCAACAAAACATGCTGACACATTGGTTAGCCCAAACTACATAATATATCAATCAAAATTCAAAGTAGCATTCGAAACACTGTGATTTTTCTCTCTAACTACTCTCAGTTGGTGAAACTCCGTCTCAAGGTCCAATTAAAATAATACCCTCGCACCATAAAGCTAATCGAACAAGCCACCAATAAGTGGGAGTGGATACTTGTTCATCACCGCATTTACCTCATGATAATTAACAAACAGCCTACGAATGAACCCTCACCTCGATAGGTCATCCGCATGCACCTTTAGTTTCCTCTGCTCTTTGGGCATCATATGCCTCAAAGACATAACTATTGGTTTAACACCGCTAACTAGATATACAGAACTTAATCCCTATATGGTGGTAATTCGGTCACCTCATTGAATGTGTATGGACAGTCTCTAGTTATAGGTATAGATGACAACTCATCATGTGGGATATCAAGCGAATATAGAAAGCTATGCATCACCTCATTATTAGGTGGGTAGTTGAACACTACCTTCCGCTTATCTCAGTCAATATCGTTACCAACGGCCTATCACAAACCACCACTATTTTGTACTCCTTCAGCCAGTCCATTCCAAGACTATAATATTGAACCCAATAAAACCTAAAACAAATCAATAATAAACAAATTCCATGAATTGATAAGGAAAAGTCTCCATAAACCATGTATCGGAAGGCTGAGCCCCCAACAAGATGCATCATCATTAAAAAGGTCGGTTAACTATCTCAGGTCTCAATCCTAATCTATCTATAAATCACTAGATATGAAGAAATGTGAAACCCTGGTATTCAATGAAACACATATGGAACACCATAAATAGAAAGCATACCCTAGATAGTAATGCTATTTCCCTACTGTTTCATCGATGGAGCACTTGAAAAAATCAAAATGGCATTCAATGCATAAATTCTTCATTTTTTTGAGTGGAGTATCAATGAAAGATAGACCACACTTTGATAGCACATCGAATTTGGTTACATATTCTGACACAGACATATCATCCTACTTCAAGTCGGCGAACTCCCTAAACAATATTGACTTTTAAAAAGTCGAAATAAATTTCTCTCCGATGCGAACTATGAACAGATCCTAAGTAAAATGATCCTCGGGAATCGAAGATATAAGAGTAATCCACCAGTTCATTGTTTATCCCTAGAGTTGTTTAGATGTAATCTTCTACCTCATTACTTCTTCTAACTCCAAGTCATCAAAGACCCTTTTATAAATATCCATCCCATCTTACACCTCGATAATTGTAGCATCCCACCTTCTGAGGTCCAAAACTAACCACTACAAATGTTGCAGTCATCTGTGGTTTTATTTTTTGGCGACCGAATGTGGCATAGATAGTATTGGTACATAGGAACAAAAGAGTATGAAATTTTTTAAACTTCAATAAAATAGAATTTCTCATTTCTTATGAATAATATTTAGATTTAATTACATAATCCAGACATTAACCAGTTCAGGTCACATATACGTGTACAAAATATGATAAAAGCGACATATGAAGACGTCCTCGTATGATGATCTGAGAACTAATAATATGAACTTTACAGTTCTTAGTACATCATAGTGGAATACACAAAATAGCTCCTATATAGCTAATACTTCCTCATGCACGTCTCCGGCAGCTTACTCGTCCAAAAACCTGAAAGTCTCCCACTCTCATACTACTCAAATCAATTTTTAGCACCTAAGAGTTTGCGGTGAAACACAAATTTCGAGTCAGACAATAAGTCTGGTATGAATAATCCCTTATCATCTCTTATCATAAATAGATATCTAGTGAGACCTTTCCGCTTAGCGGAACCGCTTTTCCCCTCACTATATCCAAAACAAAACATGCAAATCATTTATTATGCCCCTGCACCCAAAATGATTAGTCTTAATATAATATGAAATAAAGCCATAAATCATATGTATTGGATATCCCATCCACCCATTTATTAGATGCCCTATCTAAAAGCAATTTATTAGATTTTCCATCTAAAATCAATTCACTAGAGTTCCTCTCTAAAATCTTTAAAATGACTATCCGTCATAAGTTAATAGGACTATCCGTCCTAAATCCATCTAAAATAAATGCAAATTATCCATCGCACATTGTTTTATAAAAGAGGGTGTGGGCTATCCACCGCACACTATATAGTTTTCCAACGATGACTATGAACCTTTGGGTGCTAAGTCCCGAGGCTATCCACCTTTGGCAAAACATTATTTACTTTAGAAATTTGATGTGGGCTCCACTGCACATTCCATGGTTTTCCTAGGTTAACCAAGAACCCATAACTTGGCCAATTAAAACATCATGATCCCCATGATTATTTGTAAAAATTCATGATCCCCATGATTACTTATTTTCCCCAGGTGTTGGGCGCATTTCTAAACAATGTCGAACCATACCATCTCCAAGCATTGCCGGTCCAAGCCCCCTCTCTTCCATCACCGGACGAGACTCCACTGGCCACTGCCGAACCAATACCCCTCCATACCACATCCATCTCACTGCCGAACTAAACCCCCAAGTCCAGTGATGCCGGACCAACTCACCTCCATCTCACCGCCGAACCAAACCCCTAAGTCCAGTGATGCCGAACCAACCCACATCCACTCACCACCGGACCAACGTCCTACCGGACCAAAGCCACTCCAACCACTACCGGACCAAGGCAAGGCCGAACCAACACTTCCAGGCCAGATTGCATCATCCCATGCCCACCAGCAGCTATATACATCCAAGACCCCTGCCCCCAACCTCACTCTATAAATAGAGGGGCAGGGGTACAACAATGGCAGACAAGTTTGAGAGCTCAAGCACGGAAGGAACTTTCAAACAACTTTCATATACTTATATACAAAGCTTTGTACTTGTAATCTGAAAGAAAAAGGAGAATAACATATAAAGTGGACGTAGGCACGTTCTGGCCGAACCACTATAAATCTGTGTGTCTTTTACAGTTTAGTCCCTGCTTTTTATATATTTGCATAAATCACCCAAATCACTAGAAACAACGTAAAATCAACTAATTCATACGACTTGGAGGTGTTGTCCATTTTTTGTGCAAACATTTTTGGTGCTTTCACTGAGAGCCAGGAGCTCGAAGCTTCAGCTTCTCCCACTTAACCCTTTTTCTGTCAGCATCGTTCATTGCTTGGAAAATATGGCTCCCGGACGAAGAAAGATGCTAACAAAGGAAAGGACATCGCAACTGGAAGCATCCCAGATCCAGTGACCAGAGACCAAGACAATCGTCCAGTTCCAACAGCAACTTTAAATCAGGCAAATCCGACAGCCCCTGCTACGGAACAACCAATTACAAGGGCGGATCTAGACAAGGTTGTGGCTGAAGTAACTAACCGCTTCGCATCCCAACAAGAAGCCTTGGTGGACCAACTCATGACACGCTTAAGGGATGTTGAAGAATCCAACCGCAACACTGAATCATGGGGTGAGTCCCGGTCTGGAGGACCTGGAAGGCGACAAAGGTCTTTCTTCTTCGAAGAGGCTAAAAACAGAAGCAACCATGGTAGGAGCCGAGCCCGGACTCAGCCCGAATTCCGACCCGAGGAAACGCTTGGAACCGAACCCAACAGGGGAGGTACCAGGCAGGGGGCGGATGTAGTTGAGCCTGTCATGCTACCTAACCAATGAAACACCAGTAGATGGGGTCGAGCTGGAGTCCAGCCCAAAGTTGGACCCGAGGAAGCGCTAAGAGCAGAACCTAGCAGGGGAAGATCAAGGCAAGGGCCAACTGTGGCTGACCCCAGCATGCCCCCGGAAGACCAGAGGCAACCATTGGAGAATGTCAGGAGTGATAAACGATACCATCCTTACAGGTCATCTGGACGGAATCAATCCCGCAGGGAAGAACCAAACTCGTTTTTATCTGCTCCAAGTTCTGATGAAAGGATGGCGCGATTGTTCAGAGAGTGCATCCAACGGGAGCAAAGGGATCGGGGGATAGGTGCTAGGGTAACCAGTCCCTTCACCCGCAATATCGAAACTGCCATCTCCCCCCGGGAATGGAAAATGCCAACGATGGAACCTTACAAGGGAACCTCTGACCCCATCGTACACTTACAAA
The DNA here is from genome assembly GCA_030765085.1 of Allium cepa. Taxonomy (NCBI): domain Eukaryota; kingdom Viridiplantae; phylum Streptophyta; class Magnoliopsida; order Asparagales; family Amaryllidaceae; genus Allium; species Allium cepa. The sequence continues at coordinate 852,331,909 of CM060938.1, forward strand.
GATACACCCAGCATATGCTCATGAGCGGAGCAACAGAGGGAGTGTTGTGTAAATGCTTCCCACTATTCTTGGCAGATCTAGCTACCTCCTGGTTCTGCCACCTACCCCAAGGGTCCATCAGCTCATGGGAAATGTTGAAAGAAAAGTTCATCAGTCAGTTCCGCATTCATGTGGAACAACCCAAGGACGCTTATTCCTTATCTAATATCAAACAGAAACCCGGAGAGACAGTGCAACAATATCTGACCCAATTCAACGCCGCGGCGGCCGCAGTCCAAGATGCCGACGAGAAACTTATCCTAATGGCCCTCTATAGTGGTGTACATCCGGATACTAAATTTGCTAGAAGACTAACCAAGGAAAAACCGGCTACTTTACCTGATTTCTTCCATGAAGCTGGAAAGTATATGAGACTCGAAGATGCTGCCACTGAGAGGCGGTCAGGGCAACAGGCTAAGACAGCTCCAGACAGGGTTCCCGCTGCAGCAAAGGATGTTCGGAGAAGTGACTCTAGAGACAATGCTGGGGGCAAGAAGGGATAAAAGCGCTTATATCGAGCAGGACCAAGATTTGACTCCTACACTCCTTTGAATGAAACAATCAAAAACATCTTCCTAGCCACCCAAGACGAAGCTAGATACAAGCGCTCCCCGCACAAGAAGGAGTCAGATAACGCACTTAAGTCTGGAAAGTTCTGCCGCTTCCACGAATCCCATGGACATGACACCAATGAATGTCACCATCTCCGGGACTTGATTGAAGAACACATTAGAAGGAGGAGACTAGAACGCTATGTAAAAAGCCGTAACAGGACTCTAGCACCCGCCAATGAAAATCCAGGGCTACCTCCCTTGGAAGTAGGTGGAGGAAATCGCAACACCAGCGGCTCTAGCCAAGAGAAGATAGTGGTCCATACCATATCAGGAGGACCGCACATCGCCGACAGAAGCTGGGCAGAGACGGAAAGATATGGTAAGTCACTTAGGAACGATGAAGGCTACGTTAATTCTGTTATGGAAGAATGCCACCCGAAACGGAAAGAGAGTGACGACATCACATTCAGTAGGCGTGACCTAGAGGGAAGGCAGTACCCACACATGGATCCTATGGTCATCTCTGCCTGGTTCAGTCCAGCCAAAGTTTTCCGAATTTTAATAGACACTGGAAGCTCAGTAAATATCCTATTCAAGCATGCTTTCGACAAAATGAAACTGTCAATGAAGGATGTGTCTCCCTGCAACAAACCACTACATGGTTTCACTGGAGATGCAAAGATGCCCCTCGGACAACTAGATCTCTTTGTCGAAATAGGAAGTCATCCCCGCTCCGCTGTGCGAAAACAAACGTTTGTACTAATAGAGAACCACTCGGCCTACAACGCCTTTTTGGGAAGACCAGCCTTATTTGACTTCCAAATTGTCCTAGCCCCGTGGTGCCTGAAGATGAAATTTCCAACCGATAACGGAATAGGAGAAATAGAGGGAGATCAAGACGCTGCTCGAGACTGCTATGTAACTGAACTTCGCAATAACCGCAGAAAAGATAAAGGGAAAAATGCAGAGACTACTCTCTGCATGAAAAGCTCGAAAGCATAGAAACTAAAGAAAGCCCCTCCTCTTCGATATACCAGTGATCCTTTCAATGAATTAGACCCTAGGGACAAAGAGGAGGAGGCCACCGCCGAGCCTGTAGGGGCTATGGAATTCGTATCTGTAGACAAACACGACCCAAGTAGACTGCTGAGAGTCGGGTCTCAGTTAAAAGAAGAATTAAAGAATCAACTCATTGATTTTCTTCACCACAACATAGATATATTTGCATGGACGCACGCTGATATGACAGGAATCTCCCCAGAGGTGCATGCCACGTACTGAACATCGATCCCACGAAGGTGCCAGTAAAGAAGAAAAAGAGAAGCATGGGGGCAGAACGATCAGCAGCCCTAGAGGAAGAAGTGAAGAATCTACTGGCCAATGACTTCATACGAGAAGCCATCTACCCAGAATGGATCGCCAACCCGGTACTGGTAAAAAAAGCTAACGGGAAGTGGCGAACATGCATCGATTTCTCCAACTTAAATGACGCTTGCCCAAAAGACTGCTTCCCACTCCCCCGAATCGACCAACTCGTGGACAGCACTGCCGGACACGAACTCTTATCCTTTATGGACGCATACTCAGGATATAACCAGATCCCTATGCACGCCCCCGATCAAGACCACACTAGTTTCATCACTGACCGGGGATTGTACTGCTACAAAGTAATGCCTTTTGGACTTAAAAACGCCGGGGCTACTTATCAACGCCTTGTCAACAAGATGTTTGCGGAACTAATAGGACAGACTATGGAAGTTTATGTGGATGACATGCTGGTAAAATCGAGGAAAGCCAACGATCATATAAACCATCTGGATGAGATGTTTCAAGTACTTCGCCAATATGGAATGAAGCTGAACCCTCTAAAGTGCTCCTTCGGAGTATCGTCGGGAAAGTTCTTGGGATTCATCGTTCATTCCAGGGGGATTGAAGCAAACCCCGAACAAGTTCGAGCTTTACAAGATATCAAGATACCATCTACTCAAAGGGAGATGAAAAGCCTAAACGGGAAAGTGGCCGCCCTAAGTAGGTTCATCTCTAAAGCAACCGACAAATGCATCCCTTTCTTCGAAGCTCTAAAGAAAGACAAAGGAAAGTTCGAATGGACTGACGAATGCTCGACAACCTTCCTTAACTTAATCGGACACCTCCAGAGACCACCAGTACTCTCAACTCCAAATGAAGGCGAGGAACTATACCTATACCTTGCTGTATCGTCCCATGCTTTAAGCGCCGCTTTGGTGAGAGAAGACGACCGCGCGCAGCGGCCCGTGTACTTTGTAAGCAAGAGATTTACTGGGGCAGAAGCCAGATACCCTAAACTTGAAAAGCTAGCATACTGTTTGCTAATCACGTCACGGAAACTGCGACACTATTTCCAATCTCATTCCATCAGAGTTTTAACCGATCAACCGCTAAGGCAGGTACTCCATCGCCCCGACACCTCTGGGCGACTACTTAAGTGGTGCATTGAACTGAGTCAATATGATATCACCTACCACCCTCGCACGGCTATCAAGGGGCAAGCCATAGCTGATTTCATTGCCGAATTCACTACTAACGAAGGTAAGGAGCAATCTGAAATAGCAGAAGATATTAAGTGGAATCTCTTCGTAGATGGAGCATCAAATGAACAGGGCTCGGGGGCAGGTGTTGTGATAATCACCCCCAGGGGAAGGAAGCTGCACTACGCCCTAAGGTTGAATTCGCTGCCACCAACAATGGCGCAGAATACGAAGCAGTGATAGCCGGATTAGAACTTGCCCTGGAGATTAGAGTCGGTTCTTTATGTCTCCATAGTGATTCTCAACTTATTGTAAATCAAATACTGGGAGAATTCCAAGCTCGAGGAGAATGACTCACAGCATATCTAAAGAAGACCAAGTTGTTGCTCAATCAATTAGATCACTATCTAATCAAACACATTCCTCGGGAAGAGAATCAGGAGGCCGACGAACTGGCAAAGCAAGCTAGCATGAAGGACGACATTGCTTCCTGAACGATAACCATCTTAAAGCAACTGGCCCCAAGTTACGAGACAATGAACATGATAGCTGCAATCGAAGAGGAAACTTGGATGACTCCTGTCCGGAAATATTTACAAGATGGCACACTGCCCGACGAGCGTAACGAAGCTAAGAAAATCTTAAGGAAAGCTTCCCGCTACACATTACAAGAAGGCATCCTCTATCGGCGCGGCTTCTCTAATCCCTTATTAAGGTGTATCGCTGGAAGGGAAGCCAGGGAAGTCTTGTCCAACATCCATCAAGGAAGTTGCGGAGATCACACTGGGGAGCAGACTCTGGCAAAGAAGATACTCCGATATGGATATTACTGGCCTACTTTAAACAAATACGCCTTAGACTTCGTCAAGAGATGCGACAGATGTCAGAAATTCGCTAAGATTCCTCGACTACCCACAAATGAGATTACTCAAATAACCAGCCCTTGGCCCTTTGCAATATGGGGAATTGACTTGATTGGCGAACTGCCAATGGGCAGAGGCGGAGCTAAATATGCCATAGTGGCAGTTGACTATTTCACCAAATGGGTGGAAGCGGAACCTCTAAATAAAATATCTTCGGCAAAAGTTATTAACTTCTTGATTAAAAATGTTTTATGCAGGTACGAGGTTCCGCTCAAAATCATATCGGACCATGGACTTCAATTTGACAGCGAGGAATTCGCCGACTGGTGCCAAGAGCACGGAATTCACAAAAGCTTCTCATCTATGGCTTACCCCCAGGCAAACGGACAAGTCGAAGCTGTCAACAAAATCCTCAAAACCTTAATCAAAAAGAAACTTGAAAAGTCAAAAGGCGCTTGGGTGGATGAATTTCCTACGGCACTTTGGGCCTACCGCACATCTTACAGAAAATCAACAGGGCATACTCCTTTCTCTTTGGCATATGGATCGGAGGCCATGCTCCCAGTTGAAACTATAGTGCCTTCCCACCGTAGGATCCACTACAACCCAGAAGAGAACGAAGAACTCCTCCACATGTCTTTGGATCTAATTGAGGAGAGAAGAAACGATGCAACACTTAAAGCAGCAGCTCACAAGCAAAAAGTTGCGGCACAATACAACTCCAAAGTCAAGCGCCGCAGCTTACAAGAAGGAGATCTTGTCCTCAAGCGGATCTTCCCGCGCCCCGGAGCGTTAGACCCAATCTGGGAAGGACCCTATGTAATTCATAAAGATCTCCGCAACGGAGCCTATATTTTGTCGACAGTGGACGGAGAGGTGTTACAGAGGGCATGGAACATCCAAAACCTCCGTCGATACTTTTCTTAACTTGTACTGCCCATATGAAGTGAATTAACAAAGAGAATCAGTGGACGTAGGCATTTTCATGCCGAACCACTTTAAAAAATCTTGTCTCTTTTTAACTTGTTCCTTTATATCTTGGCTGCTTGTTGAGCTTTATCCTTTTCTGTTGAACAAAGTCATGTATAACGACATTTCCATTCTGGACACTTCACGGCGCAACCTCACCTGGACAAGACCCCACAAGTACTATGCGAATCTATGCACTCGCCAATGGGACACTTTTGCTCCAGCATCCCTCTGCTGCGGGTTAACTCATTGCTCGCGACTGCCCTCAAAGCCAACTGTAATGAGCCGATTATAAGCCATCAAGAAGGCCGACTATAGCCGATGGCCGCTCATTACGGCGTTCGGCTCGCCGGCAACTGTGAACCTACTTAAGCCCCAACATAAGGTGTGGCCAGCCAAGGGTAGTTCACGGTTGACGATCGGCACCCACGCTAGCCGGCCACACTAAATCGAATAATACCCATGATTACGGGCCATAATGGCTCGGGTAGTTACTGTACGGGATCTCGGCTCCGGTATGTCTTAAATGCGGCTGTGGTAAAAAAGATAAACTCCCCGCGGAGGCGTAAGATGGGTGACAAATGTCTCCAAGACCCACAGCTAGGGAAAGTGACTACAAAACCCGTTTGCCACGAACTTAAGCATATCGACGGCCTTCCGTGATTGGAAGTTTTACTATTACTCATATTTCCATTACATTTAAAAACTTTTCTCCTATCCTATATAACAGTCCCTAAAGTACAGGTCATAAAATAGGGGAACTCTCGCTTGTGGAAATATGAGCTCACATCCGAATGACGGAACACTCAACTACATTCCATACTCAGTCACGCAAGACATTCAAAGCAACCCTCTACAACTAAAACACAAAGGGCGGTACTTTCTTCTCTTGTATACAAATATGTAGCTTTAATTTATTCACACGTTATATTGGCATTACAAGACATGAAATAATGTTTTAAGCAGAAAATTAGCATCAAATACGATTGAATCACATGCATAAACACGCAGCTGTATTTCTTATGCAACATATCAAAATGACAACAGCATTCAAACATGACAGAATCAGCTTGTGTTATAAAATTACATAAAGTCATTCTTTACAAATAATATAATTACAAGTTACATTAATGTTTCGGACTAACATAGACAGCAACCAAAATATGTACAAGTCAAGTCAGAGAATCGGAGCTTCGCCTCCATCCCGCTAGCCCTCCGGATCTACTTAACTGCAGGGTCAGAACTCCCCGCATGTACTCCAGAGGTCCCGCCTGTCCAATTCAAAAGAGAATCTATCAATAATCACGAAAGATAAGCAATCAAATCATGAAAAGGTTAAAAGGAAAGACTTACCAGCGTCTGCCCCCTGGTCATCATCATCTAGCTGCATGCCTACCTCATCCGCAGCAAGCAGCCGCATGCCCTCCTTAACCGCCACCTTCTCTTCCTTAGTAAATTGGGCCGTAACCACATCCATCCTGAAAGCCGCACCACCCTCTTTATCCGCTTCGACCTTGGCTTCCTCCAAAGCCCGGAGATATATCTTAGCCATAACCCGGAGATAATCGTCCATCCAGGACAGGTTGCCCTGCCTCCAAGTACGGAAATACATGTCCTGGAGCATCTCATCCATCATCCCCTCGTTCTCCTAAAACTCTTTCATCCGGTCCTCGAAAGACGACAGCCGTGCGACAGCAGCATCTCTCTCCAATCGGTATCTCGAGCAGTCAGCCTGAAGGGACTTTCGCATCACTTCCATCTCCTCCTTCAGCTTGGCCTGAGCAAGCTCCGCGGCTTCGATCCTCCCAGATAACTCCTCTACCTGCTCAAGATCCGCTCTCCGAACCTCGTCCACCGTTGCGATGGCCATGTCAATTCGCTCCTTGCAAACAGCCTCCATTTTTCGCAACTCAGCCTTGCTAGCCTCCTCCATGGTTTTCTTTAGTCGTCGGGAGGCCGCCTCATGCTGAGATATCTGGATAGCCTGATCGGCAAGCTGTTTGGCCTGATCAGAAACCTGTAGCCGCAACCGGATGTTAGCACTTTCGATCTCCTCCCCAGCCCTGACCAGTCGAGCGTGATGCTCCATTAGCCTCTTGGTTTCCTCAGCCACCCGATCGATGCTTGCCTTGGCCTCATTCCCCATGGTCACAATCCGAGTAGTAAGCAAATCGAGGTCTAACGACTTGGCCTCATCAAGCACCCGTACCATGGGATTGCGGGGAAGAAGATGTTCACCCATGACCTCGTCAAAAGAGATGTCCTGAAAACTCGGGTCCAGATCCAGGTGGTCGGCAAATGGGTTGCGATCCTAACCAGGACGGTCTATCGGGGTGACGGTTGGATTTTCGGACGGATGGGGGGAAGGCATAAACTCAGTATCCTCCTCAGTAGTATCATGGATGGGCTGGACTGGAGGCTGAGGGCCAGGTGAAGGTTCAAACGAAGATCGGCCCCTCTTCCTCTTTTGCATATCTTCTTCAATAACTCTGAGAAGAGGGCGATATCTAACCACATCTCCGGGACGGCTGGTTGACAGCTTTGGTTTGGCAGAAGCTTTGAGTAGCTTGTACTGTTCAAGGAGGTGTCGAATATCTGATGTCTTGGCTACCTTACCTGTTCCTGGAATAAAAACCAAGTGTTACAAGCTTGCATGAAACTATGATCCAAGAAATATGTTAAGTAGGAAGACGCGCTTATTTTACAAACCTTGAGGGGGAGTGGGATACTGCAATAAGTCCTGAATATCATTCCAGGACGAGAGCTGGCCATAAAATGTTACTAAGTCCTTATCATAAAGGGAGTCTGCGAAAGTTAAGAATTCACCTTGAACCGCCGGAGTCGCCTTAGCTGAAGGACCCTTGGAAGATGGATCGGCACCAGTCTCTGCCTTGTCAGCCTTCTTCGCCTTCTCCACCGAGGTTGATCCTTCCTCCAACCCCTCAAAAGCTGGCGAAAGGCATCATCCGTCCACTCCTGGATCTCCCCTGCCTGCTCAGAAGACAAAGCCCCGGCACCACTACCACCCTGTCCTTCACCTTCTCCATCTCCTCCTCGCCTCTCTCCTCCACTCCACCTTCCTCCTCCGGAATATCTGGGCATGTGCTAGGGGAGGGTCCGTCAGAATTCTTAAGCTTCTTCCCCCCGACGACTGGGGGTACCGAGAAAGGTCTCCTCTTGCTACTCTTCGCAATGGCCCCATCTTTAGCTTTAGCAGCCCTCTCCTCGGCTGTATCTCTTTGCTTAACCACAGATTGACGTGGCAAAATCAAGTTGTGCTCCAGGAGAGTGGCATTCCGGATCAGGTAAGAAGCCGATCTATCCCTTCCTGAGATAGCCTCTACCTCCGCAGCCATCTGAACAAGGTGATCGTTCTCCACGACCGCAAAGCCACCTGTCGCTAGCAAGAAATAAAAGCACGTAAGAAGAAGCATTATAGTCGGGACAAAGAAATTACGAATGGAATTCAACTTACAGCCAGAAGTGAAAAGGCGAAAAGAAACGGAGTCGTCCTTGACGAAGAACCATTCCTTCTTAAACATGGTAAACTTCGAGTATAAGTCCAAGACCGTCTTGAAGGACACGGCCGACTCTAAACTAATGTACGAAGCCCCCTTCTTGTAGCCCCTCAGATTATATAGATATCGGATTTCCCGGTTAGAAGGGGGGCGCTCATATCTCCTCTAGAAGATAACGAATAGACACACTAAGATGGCATAGGAGTTGGGCTGAAGCTGAAAAGGAGCCACTTTCAGATAAGTAATGAATCTGACTATCGACGCATTAATCGAAGGAATGGCCCTGCACATGCAATGGTATCGGCTATACGCGAAGTATCCTTCAGGGGGATTATATGGCATAACCCCCTCCCCTGGCAACAGCATGCATGCTCTATCAATCCCAAAGGAGCGGGAGATAACGTCAAGTTGCTCCTCTCTGAGAGAGCTCGGAAAGCAATCAGGAGGAGAGTTCAGAAGCTCTTGGGGACCATACCCGTCCACTAGCGACCTCGGGGTGGGTCCACGACATTCCGGTCCTGGCTGGGTTAGGGGCACAACGGGGGACTCTCGTCTATCCATAGATTTTCTCTTTTCTGATCGAGTTTCCACTTTGCGAGACATTTATCTGTAACATCGGAAAAACATATTGTTAGAACAGAGGAAATAAACAAGCAAGTGTATAAAGTCTGAAATTTCACCCATAAGTCAAAACGCTCAAGCCCCTAGGGTCATTCGGTAAAGAAATGTAAAATTTCATTCGGTATTCAAGGTCTGAGGGTTCATCCGGTGGTTCAAATACATGTTCATTCGGCATTTCCCCTTCTCATTCGGCAGTTCAAACCCACAAGGTTCATTCGGTACTCAGAGTCCACGAGTCCATCCGGTGATTCAAGTATATAAGATCGTTCGGCAAAGGAATGTCTCACCTGGTTCGGCAATCAAGAATTGGTTCGGCGCTTCAAATGGTTCGGCAAACAAGACTGGTTCGGTACTTGGTTGACTCGGCACTTGGTTGATCCGATATTCAAAATGATTCGGCTATCTCAAAACGACAAAGGGATAACGAAGGCCTGGCACCCCTATTTATAAACGAACACAGGATGACCGGACCGTTTGGTTCGGCACACAAGACCGGACGAAAATCACCTAAGCTAAAGCAAAGCGCGACATATGATGGCATATGCCCCACTTTGGGGGGCAAGTGTTGGGCGCATTTCTAAACAATGCCGAACCATACCATCTCCAAGCATTGCCGTTCCAAGCCCCCTCTCTTCCATCACCGGACGAGACTGCACTGGCCACTGCCGAACCAATACCCCTCCATACCACATCCATCTCACTGCCGAACCATACCCCCAAGTCCAGTGATGCCGGACTAACTCACCTCCATCTCACCGCCGAACCAAACCCCCAAGTCCAGTGATGCCGAACCAACCCACATCCACTCACCACCGGACCAACGTCCTACCGGACCAAAGCCACTCCAACCACTACCGGACCAAGGCAAGGCCGAACCAACACTTCCAGGCCAGATTGCATCAGCCCAGGCCCAGCAGCAGCTATATACGTCCAAGACCCCTGCCCCCAACCTCACTCTATAAATAGAGGGGCAGGGGTACAACAATGGCAGACAAGTTTGAGACCTCAAGCACGGAAGGACTTTCAAACAACTTTCATATACTTATATACAAAGCTTTGTACTTGTAATCTGAAAGAAAAAGGAGAATAACATATAAAGTGGACGTAGGCACGTTCTGGCCGAACCACTATAAATCTGTGCGTCTTTTACAGTTTAGTCCCTGCTTTTTATATATTTGCATAAATCACCCAAATCACTAGAAACAACATAAAATCAACTAATTCATACGACTTGGAGGTGTTTGTCCATTTTTTGTGCAAACACCAGGTATACCACATGGTTAACCTATTTCCATTGGTAGCCCCAATTAGGTTAAAATAAAAACACATTGATAAACCCAATGTATATTTTCGAAAGCAAATTTCTTTTTGTAACCGCAAACTATGCATCAAAAACAATAAACCCACCTCGGTGTCACCAAAGTATTATAACATTCAATTTAAATAAGGATCGTCCTTACGTATTCAAACAAAGATAAGTATTTTATGCTATAACCCTTCGAATTAGCCCCTTCGAATTAGCAAAACTTTGCTCAAGAAAAATGGCTAAAAACAACCCTTTACAACACTTCGAATGAAGTCCCATTCGAAAGCAAATAACCCTTCGAAGTTAGCCTCTTCGAAAACCTTTCTTTTGAAAGCATCACAATGTCGTACCTTTCGATTTTGTCGAAAGGTCCTACCTTTTGACCTTGTCGAAAGGTTTCTTTTTGGCCTAGTCAAAAGGTTCCACCTTTCGACCTTGTCGAAAGCCTGGGGTATCCCCCTTTATAAAACTATTTATAAATTTTTCGAAAGCAATGAAACTCAAAACCTTTCAAAATCAAAACCTTTCTAAATCAAAACATTTCGAAATCAAAACCACTCGAAATCAAACCTTTCGAACCATTCAAAAATGATGAACTGTTGGTATTGGAACCAACCATTCGAAAGTATACTACCGACCTTATCAGAAGGTTTACCGTTCGTTCTTGTCGAAAGTATAAAACACTTTATTTTAAAAACAATGGGAAGGTTGGCTTTCCTCCCTCTTCCTTTCGCTTTGTCGAAGGGTTTAAAATCCTTTCTGGAAAGCATTTAAAACATTAGCACTTGAAGGTTTTGGCTTTTGAAGATCTCCTTCATGGCCCCTCCTTATTAAACTTAGTCTTTTTATAAAATTTATAGAATCGAGGGATCCCCCTTCGACTCAGTTGAAAGAAAATTTTATTTCCATTTGAAAGCAAAGGAAGCAGCTTCCCAACCCGTCGCTCCTCTTCCCTTAGTCACCATGCCTACCTTTTGATTTAGATGAAGGGATAAAAGCAGCTTTTGGAGTTGGAGGGAACATCTGGGCCTACTAAAGTGAGTTTTTATCTTGCTTGTCTAATTGTGATTGGTCAAGGGGCTTCCACCTATGCCTTCGAATAGTAAAATTATATAAAAGTCAGCATCTTTATTAAGCACCATTCTTCTTCCCCAAATCAATTTCTAAGCAGTTTTCCCTCCGATTTTGACAAATTCGAAAGAAAATTTTCAGTTTAGCCCTTAGGCTTAAATAATTTAATTGCCTTGTAAACTATTAAGGAAAAATCCCCAAAATCACCATAAATCTAATAAATCATATACTTCAACATATTAAAATTTCAAAGCATATGAAAATCAAAACAACTCGGAATTTAACCAAAACCGAATAAAACGTGTTAATTAGCCCACTAACACTTAAACCGCCCATGTCTTATCCAAAAAAAGGTTTAAATGGTTATATCCTATCCAAAATCATAAACAAGAATCAGGTACAACCCATAACAGATCCAAACATAGAAAATGAGATGATAACAAGATTATCCAGCTTGATTAGTTAATTGGAGAATGAGATAATTTCCTAACTTTGATTCCTTAGCTTTTTCTTCAATTTATTGCTCTTCCTAGAGCTTTTGATGGCCGGCCAAAAATATAGGCGAGGAGTTATGAATGAGAGAGTGGAAATTGATTAGAGTGGTGGAAGAGATTTATGCTAAGAATGTAGCCTCATTTCCAAGTTTACCCCTTAGGAAATTCCTCCTTCTTAATTTAGTTAAGTCTTATTTTAATTCCTTCATTAAGACATGACCATTGGATTTATTAATCTCGTCTCCCTATGTATTCACATTATTCTATTTAATTTATCCAATTAAATATCCCGAATAATGTTAATTAAAATTCAAGGGCATTACAGGCTCCCCCCCTAAAGAATTTCATCCCTAAAATTTCATTAAGGACACAACAACAATCATATATCCCATGCAAGCAAAGCTAGTATAGCTTACCAGCCAAATTCTATATAAACCCTATGTAAAACTTACCATCTAAAACAGCCCAGGAAAAGTAGCCCTAATCCTATATTCTGTCCCCCAACCACAGTCCTTCACATTGTCGCTCCACTGAACTTTCACCAAACTGATTGTCTTGTTCCTTAACCTCTACTCATCTTTCGCCGCAACACAAACTGATTGCCTCGCAAAAGTCATATCTGGTTCCACCGCTAAGTCCTCTAGGGCCGTCGGAGCGATTGTAGTTCCTTGATCATGAACGCACTTCCTAAGATGAGAAACATGAAACACATTGTAGACCCCGACCAAACTGCTCGGTAATTCTACTCGGTACGCGAGTCTTCTAATCTTCTCTGATATAGGAAATGGTACAACATATCTCAGTGCTAGCTTCTCAGTCTTCCTGAACCAAATGACACCTTTCATCGGCGATACCTTAATGAAAACTCTATCTCCAACTAAGAAATCTAGTCCTTACGCCTTTTGTCTACATAACTCTTCTGCTTAGACTGAGCTTTCTTTAATCTTTCCCATATCAACTCAATCTTATCTGTTGCCTCTCTCACTAAATCTGAACCAAAGACCAACTGTCTTCGGTCTCTAACCAACATGCTGGTGAATTTCATAGCCTTCAATATAAGGCTTCAAAAGGCAACATTCCTATAGAAGTCTAATAACTATTATTATACGAAAACTCCACTAAGTGCAAGCGATCTTCCCAAGAACCACTAAAATCCAGTGCATAATCCCTCAACAGATCTTCCAATGCCTTGTTGACTCTCTTTGTCCATCCATCCGTCTGAGGATGACATGCGGTACTCATCTTAAGCTTAGTGCCTAACACACTCTACAGGTTCTTCCAAAACTCGCTAGTAAACAAAGCATCTCTATCACTGACAATACTACTAGGAATTCCATGCAGTCTAATGATGTTCTTCATGAACAACTTAGCCAAAATAGGTGCCATCCTGGTTGACTTTACTAGAATGAAATGGGCACTCATGGTTAATCTATCCACTATGACCCATATACTTTCATTCGGTTTGACGTTGGCAACCCGTCAATAAAATCCATGGATATCGAGTATCACTTCCAAACTGGAACATCCAAAGGTTGATGCATACCACTTGGCTTCCGATGTTTGGCATTTACTTGCTGATAGTTCAAACACTGTTTTACCCATAAGCCAACATCTCTCTTCATTTCATCCCCGAAGAAACTTCTCTTCATATCCTGATACATCTTGGTTCTCCCAGGATGAATCTTAAACTACGATCGATTCCCTAAGAACTTCCTTCCTAAGGTTCCAACATCCAAAACACATAATTGTTCCTTCTTTTTCAACCAACCCCTGCGGTCAAGAATAAAATCCTTTAAGTCATCAATCTCGGCTCTTGTTTCTAACCTTCTAATCCTTTCGGCTAACACTGGATCCTCTTTCTGCCTAGAAGCAATTTGTTCGATCAAAAATGGTCGAACTTCCAAAACAGGACATCATGGCGATATTCCGACTAGATCCAGTAGTCGACCTCAACTGCGCACTGCAAGCAGCCAGTGCTTTCAATTCTTTCCATTCCGCTAACATATCTAACATCGTATTCTGATGTTTCTTACTAAGCGCATCCGCCACCTTATTTCCTTTTCCGGTGTATACACGATGCTAAAATCATAAGCTACAACAAACTCCAGCCATCTATGCTGTCTCATGTTCAGCTCATTCTCCCAGAGTAAATATCGTAGAGACTTATGATCTATAAATATCTCAAACCTTTCTCCCAAAAGATAATGACTCCACACCTTCAATGCGAAGATTAACACCACCAACTCCAAATCATGAGTCGGATATCTCACTTCATGCGGTATAAGTTGTCTAGAAGGATAGGCAATAACCTTTCCATTCTGCATTAGCATAGCACCAAACCTAGTACCACATGCATCAGTGTAAACTACCAATCCTTGATTCCCATCTGGAACTACTAACACAGGCGCATTGATTAACAAATATTTCAACTTAAGGAATGCCTTCTCACATTTATCAGACCAAAAAAACTTCACGGTTTTCGTGGTTAGCATAGTCAAGGATGCCGCCATCAATGAGAAACCCTTAATGAACCTTTGGTAGTATCCTGCAAGACCAAAAAAACTTCTAATCTCATTTACCGTCTCTCGTCTCTTCCAATTGTTAACACCCTAGATCTTATCCGGATCAATTGCTAACCCTTCCTCGGAAACTAAATGACCAAGGAACTTTACTTCTTTCTTCCAGAAATGACACTTGGAGAACTTCGCCTTCGGCTAATGTTGCCTTAGCGTCTCCAACACTATTCTAAGATGATCTGCATGATCCTTCTCATTCTTAAAATATACCAAAATGTCATCAATAAAAACAAACATGAACCTATCCAAGTGCTCTTGGGAAACTCGGTTCATCAAATCCATGAAGAAAGATGGCGCATTAGTAAGCCAGAATGGCATAATCAACCACTCATAAGACCCATATCCGATCCTAAACATCGTCAAAGGAATACTATCCCTTGCCACTCTTAGCTGATGGAAACCTGTCGCCAAATCCAACTAGGAAAACACTCTGCCTGCACTCAACTGATCGAATAAGTCGTCGATCCTCGGCAAAGATACATATTATTGATCGTCCTCTCATTCAACATACGATAGTCGATACACATCCTTAACGACCCATCTGGCTTCTTTACGAATACCGCAGCCGTTCCTCAAGGCGAACTGCTTGGCTGGATGAAATTATTTCCTTCCAATTCCACTAGCCGCACCTTTAATTCCTTCATCTCGGTTGGTGACATCTTGTAGGTGGTCTACTTATGGGTTCAGCACCTGGTACGAGATCTATCGGAAACTCGATAGCTCTTTACGACGGTAAGCCCGAAACTGGTTCAAACACATCCGCAAACTCTTTTGCTACATAAACCTGCTTCAACTCTGCTTTTGTTCCCATAGCACCTAATAACGCATAAGCATTTCCGTCCGAACTCCTTACCGAGTAAATGACTTGGTTATGGCTATTAGGGCGTTGATATTTCCACCTCTTGGCAAAATATTGTAGCATCATATCTATCTAATCAATCTATACCCAATGTGATCCTGAAACCCATAAAATCAAAAACATATAAACTGCATGCAAACATATAACCTAAAAAATCAAGTTCTAACTAGTCATATCACATTCCCATAGTTTCATACCCTCTTATAGGATTCGCAACCCTTAAAGGAGTGATAAGATATAAAGGTTCCAGACATAAGCAATCTACCACATACTGAGATATAAATGAGTGTGAAGCATTGGTATCAAATAGTATCCAACTCGGGTACTATGAACCATAAGCATACCTTCCATCATGGTTTTTCCTTTCTCAACAGCCATTAGTCTAGAGGATGATGGTTCCAATGCAAAGATCTTTCCCTTTCTAGCCTTATCAGCCTCGGGACACTTATCCTTATAATGCCCCATCGGGCCATAGTTGTAGCACTTCACATTCGGCCTTACTGCAACTTCTCTTCCATCACCGAGCAACACTCATTAACATAGTGCCCCTACTTATCACACTTGTAACAAAGAATATTAGCCTTGCTCTTCTTAGCTGCTACCCGCAACCGGGGACCTTTCTTCTTGAAGAACTTTCGCTTCTGACTCTGAAAATTCTGAACCTCAAACAGTTTCCCTTTTCCAAAAGTAGAAAGCATCTCTTCATTCCGAATGGCCATCTCAACAGCAATATGACACGGATCCTGGAGGTTTGACATGGTTTCTCTGGCGATCTCAGGATTCAACCCCCTAATAAACTTATCATTCCTTCGAATGACAGTATCCACAGTAGCATATCCGTAACGAGATAGCTCATCAAACTCTATAGCATAGTCAATCATTGATCTTTCCCCTGGACTAAATCTGAAAATTTCCTAAGCAATGCAGACTAGGCAACCTCTAATTGAAATCTTTCTTCGAACCTCCTTTGAAATTCAACCCAAATCAGGTCTTCCTTTGGCTCACCTACGGTAACTCCGTTCCACCAAAATAATGGTGCTCCCTGCAATTATCTTGAAGCAAGTCTCCTCTTCTACATATCCGTCAAGCCAAGATCTACAAATATCCTTTTAAATGCAATAGCTAGTTCTCCACTCCTACTGCATCCTCGGTTCTCAAAAAAGGCTTTCCTCCAAGACTAGCATAATCCCTGCTCAGCTTGGCATAATTATTGCTAGCTGGGGCCATTGGATTAGCTCCTCCAGCATTCCCTGTAGCCACTCCCACAGCTGCTCCAGCTTGCATTATATTCACGAAGAAGTGATAAATTATCCCAATATCAATCCGTGGGATCTCAGCACCAAAATTAGCATTTGCCTCTGGGTTTGCATTTGTCTGTCGACCCTGGTTGCTCCTAGTATTGGGTCGAACATTTCCACTTGTTATGGTGCATCTTCCAACTTGATTCACTCTTTCATTTTTTGCCTCCATATCTTACTTCCTACTATTTGAGATCCAATCTTGGTAAGATACAGAAGAATAGTGTAAGAGAATGAGGAAATACATACTTAGGTATTTAGAGCAAAGTACATATATGTTACTATAATGCTTACCCAAGCCCAATCATATTTTAGATTCATTAGATTATCTTTAAAAATATTTTAAGGTTTAAATTCCTTTTAAGTACATAAATCATGCTATGATACCAACTTGTAACATCCCCACTTCTGAGGCTCAAAACTAACCGCTATTGATGTTGTAGTCATCTGTAGTTGTTATTTCTTGGCGACAAATGCGGCATAGATAATATTGATACACAAGAAAACAAGAATATGAAAAAAATTAAACTTCAACAAAGCAAAATTTCTCATTTCTTATGAATAATATTCAGATGTAATTGCATAATCCCAGACGTTAACCATGTTTAGGTCATATATACATGTACGAAATTCGATAGGAGTGACATATGAAGATGTCCCCTTATGATGATAAGAGAACTAATAATATGAACTTTACAGTTCTTAGTAAATCTCAGTAGAATACACAGAATAACTTCTATATAGCTAATACTGCCTCTTACACGTCTCCGGAAGCTTAATCGTCTAAAAACCTACAAGTCTCCCACTCTCGTACTACTCAAATTAATTTTGAGTACCCAAGAGTTTGCGGAGAAACACAAACTTCCAGTTGATAATAAGTCTAGTATGAATAATCCTATATCATCTCTTATCATAAATAGATATCTAGTGAGACCTCGCCGCTTAGCGAAACGGGTTTTTCCCTCACTAGTATCCAAAACAAAACATGCAAATCATTTACTATACCCTTGCATCCAAAATGACTAGTCTTAACATAATATGAAATAAAGCCATAAATCATATGTATTGGATATCCCATCCACTCATTTATTAGATATCCCATCTAAAAGCAATTTATTAGATTTCCCATCTAAAATCAATTTATTAGAGTTCTCCTATAATATCTTTAAAATAATTGTCCGTCATGATTTAATAGGACTATCTATCCCAAATCCTTTTAAAATAAATGCAGATTATCCATCGTACATTGTTTTATAAAAGATGATGTGGGCTATCCACTGCACACTACATAGTTTTCCTAGAATGGCTATGAACCCTTAGGTGTCAAATCCCGGGGCTAACCATCTCTAACAAAACATTCTTTACTTTAGAAATTTGATGTGGGATATCCACCGCACATTGCATGGTTTTCCTAGGTTAACCAAGAACCCATCCCTTGGCCAATTAAAACATCATGATCCCCATGATTATTTATAAAAAATTCATGATCCCCATGATTACTTATTTTCCCCAGGTATACCATATGGTTAACCTATTCTCATTGGTAGCCCCAATTAGAATAAATTAAAACACGTTGATAGCCCAATGTATATTTTCGAAAGCATATTTCTTTTTGTAACCACAAACTATGCATCGAAAACAATAAACCCACAGTGGTGTCCCCAAGGTTTTATAACATTCAATTAAATAAGGACCGTCCTCACATGTTCAAACAAAGATAAGTATTTTATGCTATAACCCTTCGAAGTAGCCCCTTCGAATTAGCAAAACTTTACTCAAGAAAAATGGCTAAAAATAGCCCTTTACAACCCTTCGAATGAATTCCCATTCGAAACCAAATAACCCTCCGAAGTTAGCCCCTTCGAAAACCTTTCTTTTGAAAGCATCACAACATCATACCTTTTGACCTTGTTGAAAGGTCCTACCTTTCGACCTTATTGGAAGGTTTCTTTTCGACCTAGTCGAAAGGTTCTACCTTTCAACCTTGTCGAAAGCTTAGGGTAGTCCCCTTTATAAAACCATTTATAAACCTTTCAAAAGCAATGAGACTCAAAACCTTTCAAAATCAAAATCTTTCAAAATCAAACTTTTTGAAATCAAAACCTTTCAAAACCATTCAAAAACGATGAAGTGTTAGTGTTGGAACCGACCCTTCGAAAGTTTACTTCCGAACTTGTCGGAAGGTTTACCCTTCGATTTTGTTAAAAGATATTAAAACCTTAACTTTAAAACCAATGGGAAGATTGGGTTTCCTCCCCCTTTCCCTTTGGCTTTGTCAAAGGGTATAAAAATCTTTATTGAAAGCATTTAAAACATTAACTCTTTAAGAGTTTGGCTTTTGAAGTTCCCCTTGGTGGCCCCTCCTTGAGTGTATAAAAATTAGTCTTTTAATAAAATATTATAGAATCGAAGGATCCCTCCTTCGACTCCATTGAAAGATTTTGTTTCCATTTGAAAGCAAAGGAAGCAGCTCCCCAACCCTTCGCCCCTCTTCCCTTTGTCACCATGCCAACCCTTCAACTTAGATGAAAGGATAAAAGCGGTTTTTGGAGCCAGATGGAACATTTAGGCCTATTAAAGTGATGTTTTATCTTGCTTGTCAAATTTTGATTGGTCAAGGGGTTTCCACCTATGTTTTTGAATAGTAAAAAGTATACAAAAGTCAACTTTTTTCTTAAAACACTATTCTTCTTCCCTAAATAAATTTCTAAGCAGTTTTCCCTCCGAATTTGACCAATTTGAAAGCAAATTTGCAGTTTAGCTCTTAGACTTAAATAATTTAATTACCTTAGAAAATCTTAATGATTATATACTAAATTTAACCATTAATTAAGCAAAAGTCCCCAAAAATCACCATAAATCTGATAAATCATATACTTCAACATATTAAAATTTCAAAGCATATAAGATCAAAATAAATCAGAATTTAACCAAAACCGAATAAAGCGTGTTAGCTTGCCCATTAACATTTAAAACACCTATTTCTTATCCAAACAAAGGTTTAAGTGGTTATATCCTAACCAAAGTCACAAACATGAATCAGGCATAACCCATAACCGATCCGAACACAGAAAATGTGATGATAAACATGATTATTCACCTTGATTAGTTAATCGGAGAATGAGATAATTTCCTAGCTTTAGTTCCTTAGCATTTTCTTCAATTTATTGCTCTTCTTGGAGCTTTTAATGGTCGACCAAAATATAGGTGAGATGTTATGAATGAGAAAGTTCAAATCGATGAAAGTGGAGGAAGAGATTTATACTAAGAAATGTAGCCCCATTTCCAAGTTTACCTCTTAGGAAATTCCTTATTCTTAATTTAGTTAAGTCTTATTCTAATTCCTTCATTAAGACACAGCCATTGGATTTATTAATCTCGTCTCCCTAATTATTCACATTATTATATTTAATTTATCCAAATAAATATCCCAAATAATGTTAATTAAAATTCAAGGGCATTCCAATAGCCGACTCCGTTCCAAGGAGCAGTCTGCCTCCTAGACTTACGTAGTCTTTATACGTCTTAACAAAGTTCAATCATTTGGAGTAATTTAGGCATTCCAGATAATGCTTCACACCATATCAGTAAACATACTCTATAAATTGGAGTTAGTGGCCACCTACCCTAGCCACTCCTCTAATAGTATCGTTTTCACCCTAGAGAAAGGGGTGAATAGGATGATACAAATTATAGTACAAATTAATACGAAAATAAAAATCAATCATATATAATAAAAGAGAAAGATAACGTAGAAGAGATCACACACAAATTTACAGAGCTTCGAAAAAACCCTGCCTACTGAAAGGGAGTGCGGATTAAGGGTTTTAAGGCTAATTTAACACTAGAGGGGGGTTGAATAATGTTTAATGGATTCTAAGACTTATATGAACTAATTTAAAGTTATGATATAAAAAAATGCAGAACTTAATCACAGAAAATCACAGAATCAAACACAGATGCAGAAAGTAAATAAAAAGCAATAAAGGGAAAGAACACACCGAATTTTATACTGGTTCGGAGTTACCCTACATCAAGTCATGTACCAAAGAAAACCACCTCATACAGATTTTTATTATACCAATGTCGATATTACATTCCTCAATTTCTAAAGGCCTCGAGGTACCCTCTTATCTCACGAGTTCGGGGCAATTCCCTTTGACTTACGGGCCACAAGATTACCCAATCAATTTCAAGGCACAACCACACCTTATAGAGAGACTCGATAAACTTTTGATTATAAATTGACCCTATAACTCTAAATAGCACTTTGATCTTTGAGAGAGGGCAGAGAATCAAACAAGAATGAGATTCTAATTAGATTCACTTGAGAATTCGGTAGAATTTCGGCACGATCTTAAAAATATGAATATTATAGAACATGGATTTCTGGAGAAGTAGAAGTGAAGAAAATAGATGATTAAAAAATTCGTTTGTGAAGCCTATTTATAAAGCACCAATGGTCATAACCATTCATGAAGAGATTTAAACGAATAGACACTTCTTTTGAAAATTGAAACTTTTGAATTCAATGGCCAACATGTCGACATGGGGTATCCTAAGATGTCGACATTCCTATCTAAAAAAACAATGTAAAATTTGTTTTTGAAAATGAAATTTAAAACAAGAGTTTATTTTAAAACAAAAACAAATAATATTTTAAGGCTAAAACATCTTTTTGAAAAATCTTCTGAAAAGATAATTTTAAGGTTAAAATATTTTGAAAAGCAGTTTTGAAAATCATTTTTGAAAAACCATTTGAAGTAGTTTTGCAAGATTCTTCCTACAGAATATCTCATCACATCAAGACACGAGAACTTGTACAAAACCAGGATGTTCGTGGGTTTGTAAGCCACTTGTCGTAGGTTTGTAAGCTATTTGTCGTGGGTTTGTAAAACACTAAGAAGGTAGAAATGGGTTCCATCCAAATTCGGAATGACGATTTCCATGCTATTATGAAGTTTTAACAAAAACTAGACACATATCTTGAAATCTTGATCTCGATACTCTAGAGTCTTCAATGTTGAGCCTTGATACTGTACAGTCTTCAATAATCAATACCTGCCTTATATATATCCTGCATAATAATATTCGTACATATCTAGACAATAGTGTTAGTATATAAGTTATTATAAAATAAGTTATAAAGGTTGTTGTCATCAAAACTTCTATCACCAGTTCCTAACACCTACGTGCTGCCTTCAATGTTTCTACTAGAAATTAAGTAGTCGGATGCTTACACATGTAAACTTACGACACCCGCTAATGACTAACCTAATTCTACGCTCAAAACTCTACCACAACTCAACCACTGAGTTGTGAATTGTCGAACTACACCACTATAGTTCGTAACCTAGTCACATGCCTAGACAATTACACGAGTTAAAAGAGAAATTATAAAACAAAAACAAAATTAAAGTATAAAACCCTAATTATAATTTAAGCCCAACTATTAAAAGAAGTCGGCCTACTTTAATTTATAATACTAGAAGAATGACATCTTCCTTTCTATTTTTATGGCCGCCTTTCTTTTTCGTTCCTCTTCACAATTTTAGGGTTTTGAAAATTGAAGCAACCACTTGAATTATACACTCGAATTGATGCTTTAGCTTTCTGCTTCAATCTGTGTTCTTTCAAATTACTTTACGGTTGATTCCTTGCTTTGATAGTTTAACAGCAGCTTCAATTATATCAAGCTCAAATGTTTTTAGATTGGTATGTGATTTTTGCCCCTTTCTCCATTTTTGATCATTCTCGACTTGATTCGAGTTTCGTAGTTTATTGCTCTGATATTTGCTCTAACTCAAATGAGTTTGTCGATGATGATTTGGGTTGGACTTATAGGGTTCGAACATCCTATATTTTCATTCATATAAATATGTTTGAATTCTCCATGATTTTATCTCTTGCTTTGATTTACTACGCTCGACCATGGATTTTTAATATAACGATGGTTGATCGTTCTGACTTTTTCATCTTATACATGTTACTGCGTAGATTTGAATTTGTTCTATCCTTTTCTCCTGCGACTTTGTTATTTTGAATTTATTGACTTGTTCAAACTCCTTTTTGCTATGACTTGACTTTGTTCGAAATGCAACTTATAGAAATTTTGAACACTACTGCACTGTCATACTATGTTTGTGTATGTGTGTCGTCTCCATGTATATACATACATATATGTATGTATATGTGTGTGATAGCTAGACATTAATTTTGGTTTCATGTTGAATTGTCCACTGCTCTACTGATTTGTACTTTGGTACATGGTTTTGTTCATGTCTCTGAAATATATATATATATATATATATATATATATATATATATGCATATATGTTCAAGTATTTTGCATTTATGTGGTCTGCACTATGTACATGTCTTGATTTAAGACTCTATGTTGCATTTCATCTTTGGATTGATACACTTGGTTCTGGTCTGAAGCTTTTGGGGTCTGAGTCTTGTATATGCGTCTGGTTTGTGTTTCTTGAGTTCCTTCAAGTTAAAAACTACCGGATCTTGTTACTGTGCTGTAGACTAGTTCTATGTTGCACTAGTGGTTCTTTTTGTGTTCATGCCATTAGATTGTTATCTTGTTAAAACTGTTCTTCTCAGGTTCACCTTGGTTGCATATAATCATGTATGAAGTATGTTGAGGCATTCGTATTTATGCAGAGTTGTATGTCGAATTGTTTTCATTTCATATTGCTTCTGACCATGTTATGTTGAGTTGCTTCACATGTACATCATTCATGGTGTTGTTGCAGTGTTGTTTTGGTTGATGTTGCACTTGGTTGCACTATCCACTTTGTTGCATATGTTTGGTGCACGAGTCCTTTATGTTCTACTGCTTATGTATAATTGAGTTTGGTTCTGGCTATTGCACTTGTATTCCTTTCCTTGTTTTGTAGCGGTCTAGTTGTCATTTTGGTGCCTTTGTTGTTTGGTTGAGTTTGTTATCATATGTTCATTGAGTCTGGACTTGTGTTCATTTTTATTGTGTTCACCATTATTTGGTTGTCGCTGCATATTTGTACATGTCCACACATGCATGCTGGTCTTGATCATCTTGAAGTCTGGTTATTGCCTTTGTGCTTGTAGTCTTGCCTACGTTGAGGCTTCGCATGCATGCTCTTAATCCTAAATTTTGATTTTCATTCTCTGTCGCATATATTTATAAGTGCATGTGCTCTTGTATTTTTTGGCCATGCTCACTTGTCAGAATTCTTGTTGACTGTTTTGTCTTGAGTACATTTTTGGTTGAGTCTTTGAAGCTCTGATGTCACCACTTGAAATCTGGTTCACTTCAGTTTTGTATTGTTTGAAGTTTGGTTCCTTACAAATGCTTGAAGTGATTTTGGTCTGGGTTCACTTTGTGTTCATGCTGATTTTTGTTTCATGGTTTGCATCCTTGTACTTGTGCTTATACTTGATCATTCTGTGATGTTTTATTTTTATATTGCACCTAAGTTGAATCTAGCTTTTGCTTGGGTTCAACCTTGTGCTCATTGTCCCTGCAATTTTATCAAGCAAGTGTATATTGGTGTGCATGACTTTCTGGCATGTACAGTAATACAATGTGCATTCACAAATTGTTCATGTATGATGAATTCAAAAGAAATGATAATGAACAACCCAAATAACTGAAGCAGATAACATTTTCAAAACACACGCTTTAATTTGCACTGTAAAATATTTTCTTTTTCAGTTTTACTACGTCAATGCTTATTTTGCAGATAGCTCAAATGCTAAATTCAAGCTGGAACAAAGTTGTAGATAAAAATACAAGTGTTGAGTGAATATATAGTGAGGTGTAAATTTTACGTTAAAAAAATGTGATGTTTGAAATTTTATTGTAAAATGTACAAATGTAGTGGGAGATCAAATTTGAACTATTCGAATTTGTAATAAAATATTTGTTTGAAAAAAATATTTGTTTGTATTTGAATTATGTGTTATTTATTTTATCCAACAAATATTACATAATTATGTGAAAAATAAAATAGTACAATAACAAAATAAACGAATATATATATGTGTGTGTGTGTGTGTTTATTATCATTAAACAAAAATCATATACTAGCATATTCTACAATCTCCCCCTTTTAGTGATAACAAACATATATTAAGATTTTGAATCTATTAAATATATTTGGTTTTGATGGATTCTATTAGCTCTCCCTATTTGAATGCTTCTCCTACATAGATGTGTGTGGTTAAAAATTACTTTGAATAAAAACACTCTCGAATATTAGTAAGTCTATGGCTCAAAAATCAAAATCTTAACGTCTCTCCCCCTTTTGTTATCATCAAAAATAATAGTAGTAGTTGAAATAGCTACGATTTTGATTGAAAATATAAAATAAAATCAAGAGGGAAATACTAATTTCAAATTCTAATTAATCAAACAAAAATCATAATATTTATTAATTAGAGACAAAATCCACTTTAGAAAAATGGTAGGATTGTGGAAAATTTTATATAGTGATAAGAGTTTGATATTTTCAATAAAGGAATAGTTTGTGCATATTCCCTTTTCAAATATAAAAAAATGTAAAGCACTTACTAACCATGCATAACTTTTAAATGAGGTTAGTAGTTACCTTTTTAAAAAAATGTCAAGTATTTTCTAACCATGCATAACCATGAGGACTTTTAAATGAGATTAGAATATACTTGATATTTATCCGTTTTCTATATGCGCCCCTTCCATGCATAACCACGAGGACTTTTAAATGAGAATGGAAGCTTATATATAGAAATTCAAGTAATTAACTCACGTATAACTGCGAGGACTTTTAAATAAGAGCGAATGCTTTAGGATAAAGTTAGTTATTTTACAAAAAAACTTCCTTATTTTGAAATACCAAATTCTGCACACTATATTATGATGTATGGATTGACAAAAAGGTGAAAGTGATAGAAATGATCATGGAATAAGTATAAAGCTAAAAATGCGATAAAAATTGTTTAATTTTTCATGAAATCATAAAATTATACTTCCTTTTGTTATGAAATATAATTCAATCCATATCCATCACTTTTCAAGCACTATAATAATTTTGATGAGTTCCAAAAGAATCAATTAATCAATGATTAGCTTTTCGAGAGTACATCTCTTACGGAAATAAACAAGAGTATTTTTAACGTGCCAAGTTTCAAAAATTAAAAAAATCAATTTCCTGTTAAGGGAGTTTTGTGAAAATGACTTCTATTCGAAATCAATATAAATAATTAAATAATTGCAAAAATGATTTCAACATGAGATGGTATCAAATACCACTTGTATTTGGGATATTCATTGTGATATATAGTGGTATATAAGAAAAAAGTGTACTCCTCGGCACTTGAATTGTTTTTTGAAATTTTTCAGCACGTCCGCAAGTAAAGTAATCTAAACTGAGAAAATACATAAAAAATTTGTCAAAGCAGTTTTTATGACGTTCCAAAGTGAATCAATAAAACTAAAAACAGAAAGGTTGTGCCATTATCGGTTATCTTTCCAAAACTTCAAGAATTTCAAAAAATAAAGTTGAGATGTTCAAGATATGGCAGAAATACTTCAGCAGTGTTGATCAAAACATAGTTAACAATATGTGAACAAAATTAAATTAAGAGATCATACCTCACTTTCCTTCGATCTGTGATATCTGAAATGCGATGATCACCATCTAAACTTTATAAGCTAAGGAACATTTAAATTTTAGTTTATCAATCACTTAGAACAACTCGAAATATATCTCCATCAAATTTGTTCCTTAGCCAACTTATGTGTCTAAATTTTGGAGAAGGCAAGTGGTCTAACTAAGGATGTAGGACCACAATTTATCTATTGAAATCTTTGGCATCCAAATTTCTCTATATAACAAATCGTTAGCATCTACAACTGTACCATTGCGAATCCAAACTTGTTTAAATTTCAAACCATTTATATTCGTACCTTTTGGATTCCATATTTGTTTAACAGTTTTGTGTTTGTATATATTTCAAAAATTATTCTTGCCATGTCTAATATTTCCATACTTTATGCATTTGGGTATTGTTGGAATCTCGATTTTGATTGTGACAACCTATATAAAATGTTATGTGTATACTAACCTTCTTTGCAGGAGATTCATTGCAGATTCCTCTTCAGATGTTTTAAGCTGAGTATTGTATGTCTAGAGTCTGTACTTTACTTAGAAATTTGTTAAAATCTCTCCTGAAATGATATATATACACATAAACACATGCACACACATGCTCATACATGCACAAAAGAGCAAACTTAGACGTTTGAAACCATTCACTCATACGTATGAATGCTAAAACATGAATATTGTTTTCACAATATTGAGACGTCTGAATGAAAATATTCAGACGTCTGAAAATGGTCAAAAATTGCCTAATAGATTGCTGTTTACGTTTTAATCCAATTCAGAAGGCTGAATTATTTTATTCAGACGTCTGAATATCTCTAACTGCTATTTTTAATAAGTCACTTCTCTTCACCGAAGAGAAACGATTTCAAAATCAATGGTTGCACCTGTTCTTTTCAATGTAGCTTTTCATCTATAGTTGCAACTCTTTGTATACTATAAATAGATTACAGAATTCGACAAACAATTCACCGAATTTACTTTTAGCATTCTTGAATTATCATCTATTCTCAAACTTTCAAACTGCACTCAAATTGCTTACATACTTTGATCATTGATCACTTTATCTTCCACATTTCTCAAAGCACATCACTATATATCATAAAGGAGAAGATTATAGGAAGATTGTACTCAATTAACTTATCAGTGTTATTTAAGAACACACCATAGTCAGACACATTTGTTATTTGTATTGAAGTCCTATTCGGTTGCTTAGGCGGGTGAAGTCCTGTTCGGTTGCTCAGGCAGTGTAAACCTGTTCCTCCGGGTTAAGTGAGGGATGTTGTAGTTTGAAATGCTAGAAGGAGTCTGGGACTGGACGTAGAACGGAAAGTTCGAACCAGTATAAAAATTCCCGGTGTGCTTATTTTATTTTACTTATTTTCATTTACTTTACTATTATCATCTGTTTCCACATTTAGATTTAATTATATTCCATATTACACGATCCTAAGTAATAGCTAGCCACATACTAGTCACTAACAGGTATCACGGTTTTCCCTTTAACAACGTTATTAGTTGTTTGTTTATGTGCACGATTTCAAGCAGATCCCAAAGAATCGCATTTACGAGCAGTGAAACGTATACTACGGTATCTTAATAAAACCAAGGACTTTGGACTATTCTACCCAAAGGAATGTCCTTTTGAATTAGTGTCATATAGTGACGTTGATTTTGGAGGAAGCCAGACAGATAGAAAAAGTACAAGTGTGATTTATCACTTCATTGGACGATCTCTTGTATCTTGGTTTAGTAAGAAACAAAATTGTGTTTTATTATCGACATGTGAAGCAGAGTATATTTCTATTGCTTTGGCATGTGCTCAAGTTATCTATATGCAACAAATACTACAAAATTTTGGTTTTAATTTATGTAAATTAACTATTTTTTGTGATAATTCTGGTGCTATAAATTTATCTAAAAATCCTGTTAATCATTCGCGAACAAAACATATTGACATTAGTCATCATTTTCTTCATGATAATATTGAAAAGATTTAATAAATCTAGAATTTGTGTCCTCTGACAAACAATTGGCAGATATCTTTAGAAAATCGTCAAATGAAAATATTTTCATCAACTTAAGACGAGAACTTGGAATCGTCTCTTTTAAAGATTAATAAGTTTGAATATTTTTTAAAATGTTTTTTTAATTCATAGCTTCTTTCAAAAGAAAATAAAAAACACCGTCTAGCACTCAAACTCAATACCTCATATTCGGTAGTCCTCTACACTACCACTTCACTCTCTATTGTTTTCTGAAACTTAAGGTTGTTATTGAATTCTTATGTACCTTTCATTCTCACCTCTTTTTCCTATGGCCATTATTCTTCTAACCATACATTGTTTTCACTATTTTTATCTAGCTTCTACCTATATATTATCTGCATTTCTTAATTCTTTTCACCAATAATTTATTCAACTTTCTTTTAAATTTTCAAAAATTAATGTTCAGTCATGTCATCTCAATATAACTCTGAGTCATCTGAGCTATCTTACACCTCTCCTTCCGCAGGATCGAAAAATCTACCAACTCCTACTCCAATATATGAACCGGCTCCGATCATTTCACCCTCAACTCATACTGGATATACTCCACCTACTAAAAGGACAAGACAGTCTCTCTTTTTTGGATCACCATCCACAAAAGAGAAAATCGATGATATTCATCACCATCAGAAAGAAACATTAGACTTACAACGTGGATTATACTATGAACAAAAAGTTACTGCCAAACGGCTTAGCTTTTCGGAACAAGTAGCCTTAAAGTTCTGTGGTTCTTCATCAAAAGATACAATTCATCAACCATCTACAGCTCGTTCTCCAAGTCGTCGCAATCCTTGGGAACCATCACTACAACATCCACCGACAACTCCAAATTCTTGGGAACGTGGTAACAGATGGTCTCCACTTCGACCATTTGTAGAGAACATCAAAGTTGAAGAAGAATCATATAATACTACATCCTCTTCTTCAAAATCTATTTAATTATTTCTTGTTGTTTATATAATATGTTAATTTGTCATTTAATTCTGTTTATTCTAAAAATGGTAATATTTAAAATTATTTAATAATACGTATTGTTTTTTTATTCTCAATAAAGACTATATGTGCCTCTGTACAAAATTCAGACGGCTGAATTATTAGAAACAGGCGTCTGAATCTTCTTAGACGAAAATCTTTGCCCCAAATTCAGATGTCTGAATCAAATATAACAGACGTCTGAATAAGACCAATTTTGAACTAATTCCTTATGGGTTGCATGTCAACTCAATTCAGACGTTTGAATCGAATGATTCGGATGGCTGAATTTTTCTGAGCCTATTTTTTTAACTATTCTTCTATATCTTCTTTACCATTTTACCCATGCCTTTTCACCCTCTATATAATGTCTTTTTCACTTCAATCCTACTTACTTCAGAACCCTAGCCCCCATTTTTAATCTTTTTCAAAGCTTTTAACTTTCCTTTAAGTCTCTAATGGTACCAAGATCAAAGAGAACTAGAGAATCAACTTCTAGACCATTCGAAGACCAAATCCGGCAATGGCTATAGAACGATATTGCTGTTTCTCGATTTAATTCTATGAAGAACTCCAACATCTTCGAAGGAGCATTCATGAAATTCCCGGATTTCACAGCCTATCGTATTAGAGAGATAGCAGAGCAATTTCACTTCGACGGCTTGATTGGGTATACTCCTAACAATGTTAAGATTAACCGTCTTATGATTAAACTTTTTCTTGCAAACTTAAATTTGGATCATCAAAATCCTCAAAACCATCAAGATTGTATTTGGTCGTTAGTTTGTGGCATAAGAATCTTCTTACCTTTAAAAAGACTAGGTCATATTTTAAATTGCCCTTATCAAGGAATTGATATTAATGAAATTGAAGTTGATATGGAACATCGGGATGAAGTTTCACATCAATTTTTGCCCGATCAACTTATAAATTTGGGCAATTTAAAATATACCTTCTTAAGGACACAAGCTAGGCTAATTCACCATGCACTTATTCCTTCTCTCCAACCAAGGACGGGAAGTTATGAAAAGTGTATAAAGAAAACTTTCAAGCACTTTATTCTATCTACTCTAACCAACAAGTGAATTAGGAAAAAATTATTTTGGATGAATTCCAAGACATCACAATCCGAAGAAAGTATAGAACCATTCATTATGGTGCCTATATTACACGTATTCTCCTAAATATCGGTGTACCAGTGCTTGACTCTGATTTTACAACTATTAGTGAGTTAGGCGCTAAAAAGCTAGGATTGATGGGTCTTCCTACACGGCCTCCTCCTCAATAATTATTTCCTTCCACCATTGGTCGCAAAATGTTCAACAAGGTGTTCCTCAACCTCGAGACACTAGTGTTGCTTCTTCTTCTCATACTCAACATGAAGAAGAAGAGGAGGATGATGACACCATCCAAGAAATTGGCCTGGATACTTCTTCAAGACAAGCCATCATCACTCTCTTCCGAAATCAATCCAAGATTCATCGGGACATAAAGGCACTTGAGAAGAAGACGGAAAGAAAATTCAATTCTATCAAAGGCTTTCTCAATAAAATATGGGATCGAATTTCTTGTTCCGGCTCTTCATCCACTCAAGCTTACAATCCATTTCCATTTGAATGGTCTTCCTCAAGCTCGAGTTCTAATCATAATGATCCATCTCTTTCAAGCCAATTTTAATTATCTTTGTCTTTTGTATCTTATGTTTTGCTTGTGACTTTGATTGACTAGTTGCATGAGAAATTTCTGAAATATTAACTCTTCATGTATTATTATCTACTACTTTGTTTGCTTTGATGAAATGAACTATCTATTATTATCCATGCTCTTTCTTTTTGTCGATGACAAAGGGGGGAATTTAAATTGTGCATATTGACAGGGGGAGTAACAATACTTATATTGACAGGGGGAGTAACAATACTTTAAAAGTTTATTAATTTTATATAGTTGTCATCATCAAAAAGAAGGAGAATGTTGGAATCTCAATTTTAATTATGACAACCTATATAAAATTTTATGTGCATACTAACCTTCTTTGCAGGAGAATCATTACAGATTCCTCTTCAGATGTTTTAAGCTGAGTATTGTATGTCTAGAGTCTGTACTTTACTTAAAAATCTGTTAAAATCTCTCCTGAAATGATATATATATATATATATATATACATAAATATATACACACACATGCACACACATGCTCATACATGCACAAAAGAGCAAACTCAAACGTCTGAAACCATTCATTCAGACGTTTGAATGCTAAAATATGAATATTGTTTTCACAATATTTAGACGTCTGGATGAAAATATTCATACGTCTAAAAATGGTCAAAAATTGCCTAATAGCTTGTTGTTTACGTTTTAATCCAATTTAGAAGTCTGAATTATTTTATTCAGACGTCTGAATATCTCTAACTGCTATTTTCTTGAAAAGTCACTTCTCTTCACCGAAGAGAAACGATTTCAAAATCAATGGTTGCACATGTTCTTTTCAATGTAACTTTTCATCTGTAGTTGCAACTCTTTATATACTATAAGTAGATTGCAGAATTCAACAAATAATTCACCGAATTTACTTTTAGCATTCTTGAATTATCGTCTATTCTCAAACTTTCAAACTGCACTCAAATTGCTTACATACTTTGATCATTGATCACTTTATCTTCCACATTTTTCAAAGCACATCACTATATATCATAAAGGAAAAGATTATAGGAATATTGTACTCAATTGACTTATCAGTGTTGTTTAAGAACACACCATAGTCAGACACATTTGTTATTTGTATTGAAGTCCTATTCGGTTGCTTAGGTGGGTGAAGTCCTGTTCGGTTGCTCAGGAAGTGTAAACCTGTTCCTCCAGGTTAAGTGAGGGATGTTGTAGTTGAAATTCTAGAAGGAATTTGGGACTTGGCGTAGAACGGAAAGTTCGAACCAGTATAAAAATTCCCGTTGTGCTTGTTTTATTTTACTTATTTTCATTTACTTTACTATTATCATCTGTTTCCACATTTAGATTTAATTATATTCCATATTACACGATCCTAAGTAATAGCTAGCCACATACTAGTCACTAACAGGTATCATAGTTTTCCCTTTAACAACGTTATTAGTTGTTTGCTCATATTTTGACACTTTTGCAAATCCAAATCCTTTCCTTTTATTCACGAAGAGTTGATTTTCTAAGAACATATTAAACGATTTTTCTCTAATGAAGAATTTTCGAGTAATCAACTCAAGTTTATCAACTTTGTATTTTAAAAGTTTATTTTCATTCATTAGCTTCGAACAACAACTAATGGTACTATCTCTCTTTTCAAAATTATTCATTTTCAAGCGTATATTTTCATTTTCAAGCTCTCTAATTTTAGTCTCAATTTCTAGTATCTCATTTTCAAAGAGTTGTAGTTTTTTAAATTCAATTTTTTCAGAATCCTTGATTTTTTTTCAATCCCTTTTTCAGACTCGTGATTTAATCGACTAATTCAGATTTGCTCAAAATCACGATTTCTTTTTCAAGGGTTTTGAAATTTTCGTTGACCTCGTTTAATTTCCTTTCAAAATCGCACATTTAGAACTCTCTGACCTCTTGAAACTCTCCAACTCTTTTTTCAAAAATATTATTTTTACAAATCAACTCAGTTTTATTTTTCTCCCAAATCAAACTTTCATTTTCTAACTTTTGAATTTTTTCATGAAAGCAGGCAAATTCTTTTTCATATTTAAACACCTTTTATAGTTAGAATTTCTTTTTTCTTAATATTTTTAAGCTCATTTTCCAAATCCTTATTTTTCGACGTAGTTTAGATTGTTCCTTTTTCAACTTATTATTTTTCATCTCAAGAGCTTCATTATTTTTAATTAATTTTTGGTACAAGAGAATTAAATCATTGAATAAAAGATCACTTATCTGATCGGCTATTGAATCTTCATCACTGCTGTCTTTTGCAAATCTGGTCAAGCATATTTCTTTAACTGAGTTGATTGTGGAGGATTTCTCACCACGTTGACTTTTGCACCATATATTGTATTAAAGTATTCCAGATTTCCTGTGCACTTTCACAATGAGAGATGAAGTTAAAATTATATTGATTAATATGAGAATATAATATATTCATAGCAAGAGCATTAATCAAAATATTTTATTCTCCCCACTATATCATACCCATTTTCAATAATATCCCAACATTTAAAATTAATAGATTTTAAATAAAAATCCATTTTTAATTTCCAATTTAACAAAAAAACATTCCATCGAAAATAGGGGGAATAATACTGGACCGACTCTCGCTAGATTTGCAACTAGTGTTTGACATTTATGTTATTAACCTTGCTCTGGTACCACATGTAGGATCTTTTTCACCCTAGAGGAGGGGTGAATAGGGTGATACCAATAATATTAAAAATTAGTGCGGAAATATAAATCAATCACATACAATAAAATAGGAAGATAATGCAGAAGAGATCACACACAAATTTATCCAGCTTTGGCAAAACCCTACCTACGTGTTACCCCTAAGGTTTCTACTAGAAGTTAAGTAGTCAGATACTTATACACGTAAATTAATGACATGCGTTAATGACTAACCTAATTCTACGCTCAAAACCCTGCCATAACTCAACCATTGAGTTGAAAATTTTCGAATTACGCCACCGTAGTTCATAACCTAGTCACACGACTAGACAATTACACAAGTTAAAAGAGAAATTACAAAAACAAAAGCAAAATTAAAATATAAAACCCTAATTATAATTTAATCCAACTATTAAAAGAAGTCGGCTCGCTTTAATTTATAACACTAGAACAATGTCGTCTTCCTTTTTATTTTCGTGGCCGCCTTTCTTTTTCCTTCCTCTTTACAATTTCAAGGTTTTGAAAATTGAAGTCGCCGCTTGAATTATACGTTCGAATTGATGCTTTAGCTTTCTGCTTCAATCTATGTTCTTCCAAATTGCTTTGCGGTTGATTCCTTGCTTTGATGGTTTTACGGAAGCTTCGATAGTCTCGAGCTCGAATGGTTTTAGATTGGTATGTATTTTTGCCCCTTTCGCAATTTTTGATTGTGCTCGACTTGATTTAGGTTTCGTAGTTTATCTCTTTGATATTTGCTCTAATTTGAATGAGTTTTTTGATGATGATCTGAGTTGAATTTATAGGGTTCGAACACCTTATATTTTCGTTCATATAAATATGTTTGAATTCTTCATGATTTTATCTCTTGCATTGGTTTAATGCTCGGCTATGGATTTTGAATTGAATGATGGTTGATCATTCTGACTTTTCATCTTATACGGGTTACTATACAGGTTTGAATTTGCTCTGGTCTTTTCTCCTATGACATTTTTATTTTGAATTTACTGACTTGTTCAAACTCCTTTTTACTATGAATTAACTTTGTTCGAAATGCAGCTTATATAAATTTTGAACAGTGCTGCATTGTCATACTATGTTTGCATATGTTGTCATCTCCATGTATATAAATACATATATGTATGTATATATGTGTGATGGCTTGGCATTAATTTTGGTTTCATGTTGAATTGTCCACTGCTCTAATGCTTTGCACTTTAGTACATGGTTTTGTTCATGTCTCTGAAATATATATATATATATATATGCATATGTGTTCAAGTATTTTGCATTCATATGGTCTGCACTATGTACACGTCTTGATTTACGACTCCATGTTGCATTTTATTACTCTGGGTTGATATGCTTGGTTTTGGTCTAAAGCTTTTTGGATTTTGAGTCTTGTATATGCCTCTGGTCTGTGTTTCCTGAGTTGCTTCGAGTTAAAAACTACATGATCTCGTTATTGTGCTATAGACTAGTGCCATGTTGCACTGGTGGTTCTTTTTGTGTTCATGCCATTAGACCGTTGTCTTGTTAAAACTGCTCTTCTTTGGTTCACCTTGGTTGCATATACTCATGTTTGAAATATGTTGAGGCATATGTATTTATGTAGAGTTATATGTTGAATTGTTTTCATTTTATATTACTTCTGACCATGTCATGTTGAGTTGCTTCATATGTACATCATGCATGGTGTTGTTGCAGTGTTGTTGCAGTGTTGTTGCAGTGTTGTTGCAGTGTTGATGTTGCACTGGGTTGCACTGTCCACTTTGTTGCATATGTTTGGTGCACATGAGTTCTTTGTGTTCTACTGCATATATATACTTGATTTTGGTTCTAGCCATTGCACTTCTATTCCTTTCACTATTTTGTAGTGGTCTTGTTGTCATTTTGGTGCCTTTGTTGTTTGGTTGAGTTTGTTATCATAAGTTCATTGAGTCCGGACTTGTGTTCATTTGTATTATGTTTACCACTGTCTAGTTGTCACTGCATATTTGTACATGTCAACAAATGCATGTTGGTCTGGAACATCTTGAAGTCTGGTTCTTACCTTTGTGTTTGTAGTCTTATCTATGTTGAGGATTCACTTGCAAGCTCTTAACCTTGAATTCTGATTTTCCATTCTCTGTTATATGTTTATAAGTGCATGTGCTCTTGTATTTTCTGACCATGCTCACTTATTTGAATTCTTGTTGAATGGTTTGTGTTGAGTACATCTCTGGTTGAGTCTTTTGAAGCTCTGATGTCACCTCTTAAAATCTGGTTCACTTCACTTTTGTATTGTTTGAAGTTTAGTTCCTTGCAATTGCTTGAAGTGATTCTGGTCTGGGTTCACTTTGTGTTCACACTACTTTTTGTTTCATGGTTTGCATCCTTGTACTTGTGCTTGATCATTCTGTGATTATTTGTTTTTATATTTCTTTTGAGTTGAATCCAGCTTTTGCTTAGGTTTGACCTTGTGCTCACCTGTCCCTGCAATTTTATCAAGCAAGTGTATATCGGTGTGCACGACCTTGTGGCATGTACAGTAATATACTTTGCATGTCACAAGTTGTTCATGTATGATGAATTCAAAAGAAATGATGACGAACAACCCAAATACTGAGGCAAATAACATTTTTAAAACACACACTTTAATTTACACTGCAAAATATTTTATTTTTCAATTTTACTACGTCAATGTTTATTTTGTGTAACATCCCAAAATTTATGAATGTAAATTTGGTAACTTGTTTAGATTTTTAAAATTTTAATTTGAAAAGTTTCAAAAGAAATAAAATATTATTGATATTAATACTACAAGAATATATGGATATAAATAAATATTTGATAGTTTAAGCTTTATATAAATAATAATAAATAAAGGAAAAAAAATATAACAAACAAGAAATTGTCTTAAACCTTAAAATAAAAATATAGGTGATAAATTAAATATTGATAGTTAAACTTTGAATATAAATAAATAAATTTAGAGTTTATGTTTGTAATAAGATTTTATGGTTACATAGCAACATAAGGAAAAACATATAGATGTGTATGTATGCAAGAAGAAAAAATCAAAATAATAACTAGAACAACTTTGTATAAGCAAAGCAAATCGGACAAGTAGATTGTAAACAAAAAAAAATACGCAAGAAAAAAATCTACAAGAACAAGAAAAAATGTACTTACAAACAAAAAAAGGAAAAAAATCAAACAGCATATACATGTAAACAAAAAATGGGAACAAAGGCATTAGATGCTATCTATTCAAGCACAAGTGAAAATCTTGCTTAGCACACCATAAAATCTTATCAGCAGAATTAAACTTGGCTTAGTCAATAAGAAAAACAAATAATATCTGATTAAAAGAAAAAATTTGCACCAGTTATAACCTACCTGTACAAAATTGCCTCCTATATATATACCCACTCATATTCATTCCATTTTGTTCAAACAAGCCTTAGCATGCCTGAAAGAAAATAAAAGAAAACATCATTATTTTACAAATTCAAGATCATTCAACTAAATAAAATAGGAAAGAAAATTTAAAAGCAGATCATCTGCAGATTTTCAAACACAAGGAAAAGCAGCTCTGTTCATCAACATTTATGAGTGAGTAAACATACAATTTAAAGCTTTAAGTTAATTAAAAACATTACAAAATTCAGTGATAGTATAGTTTGTATATGTTTGGTTTTGAATATAGTTTCTGTGTTTGTTCTGTAACATTCTGTTATTCTCTGTTGAAGTTACAGAGTCAAAATATTAAATCCAGATTCAAAATATTATCATCAACCTTTGTTAGGCTTAAAATTATCAATAAAACAAGTTGGTTTAAACTTAGATTTTGGCATAAAAATTTGTTTCTTGCATGATAATGAAGAACAGATTTTGGAAACCCAGTTTTACAGGAAATAGACAAATATATGATAAATTCAGATAATTTAAAACATTGATTCGTTTGTATAACTCGAATAAGCAGCCAAAGATACGATTTTTAAAATCAATATGATGATTTTTAATTGCGTATTCCAAGAGCAGTTCATGGTTGTACAAAAATTGTTCTTTTTCCATTTTCTAGTGATCAATCAAATAATTGTTGATGAAAATTGGTTTGAAGCTAGTTTATTAATTAAAGATTTCAGGAAAATTGTCGAAAAAAATTTCTATTGCGTAAATTGAGGAGTCGAGTTCGATTTAGGGTTACAGTTTGAGTTTTGAACATATTCAATGGAAAGAGGATTGCGTCCTCTTGGGTTGATCGAGCTTCTTGAGATTCAAAGGAAGGGAAGAGAGGAGTGTTGACATGATATAGCCGGAGTCGTGGATTTTCTGGCGAACGACACGGGGAGGACGAGGCGTTTGGGTTTGGGTATGTTCAAGTTTCAGTTTCAACGAGAAGGTGGATTTTGATTTCGAGATTTTTGTGTTGAATCGAGCTTCGATTTCGAGTAGGAGGTTGAATTGCGACTTGCCGAAGATCGCGATGGCCACCGGAGCTGCGGCGCGGCGACGCGCACGTGCACGGCCTTGCGCGATGTGTCAGGAGATTTTTCGGTGGAACAACTCGAGTTGATACTCGGGTAAATGGTGGATCTGCTTCAAGTTGGTTTTTGGTGCGTTAGTGTGTGTTCTGTATAAAAGTTTAAACTTAAACTTAAACTTAGCTCAAGAAAAAAGATGAAAGGAAGAAGAAGAAGTAGGTACGAGAGGAGGAGAGGAAGAACTTGGGGAAGGGACAAAAGAAACTCGAGTTTGACTCGAGTAAATACCTGGGTTGCTCGGGTTGCTTTAAAAATGGGTTTAGCCCAAATAAAATTCAAGTTTTAATGTTAAGCAAATTTTAGTTTCTATAAAGTAACTAATATTGACTATGTTAAGTTAAAAGCTTATTACAAATTTTAAATTAACTAAGTGGATACTTAATAATGTTTTAAAAAATATCTAATTAATGCTTTAACAAAATAATTAATTTAAGATAAGTATTAAAGTTAATTAACATTAAAGCTTTTAGTAATAATAATAAATTGATTTCGAAATAATTAAAGAAGATTTTTGAATGTTAATTTAGATAAATGACCAACTGTTTTGAAAAGCGATCAAGAATAATTGAATCAATAATTGTAATTAACTAAGTAATTAAGGATTTATAATTTGTAATTAAAATTATTAATAAACAATTAAGTGTCTAAATTATTTATAATTAAAAAATTGTTAATTAGATAATTTAAGTTGATTAAATTATAATTAGTAGTTAATTAAGTTAATTGATTGAGGAATAATTTATTAACAAAGTTGATATTTAATTAATTTGTTTATCGTTAAGAATAATTGATCGTTGATTAAAATAATTATGTGGTTAATTCACTTAAACCACATTGGAAACAATTAACTATTGTTCTGCACTGGATTGTTATTTCTGTTGTGATCGTAATACTATATGATGTGATTTGCTCTGTACTGCACTATGATTGTGGTTTGTTTCTGTATTGATGTGGAAACCCCTTTGCCCATAAAACGGCATTTAAACTTCGATACGACAGGAAGTCGGATTTCATTCAGTTATCCGAAACCCACATCGAACCCTGAATATGAATCTTGGTGATTGATATGTCCACATGTTTCAAAATTGAATGCTTACTATTCGGTTTAGCCAGGAGAAGATCTTTGTGTCAGATAACTCATTCCGAATAGTGATACGTCGAAATGGATAGCATTTGAAGACCGGTGGTGAAGACTGCGTGTCTTTGAAAATGATAGGATAACCTATCGATTGTCTCTACACTGAGTTGCTCCGGTATAGAGATTCCCCAAGTGATGGAAAGTCCGATCGGGATTGTGGATACCCGGATTTGCAAGGGCTTCTTCCTTTATTGGACAAAGTGCCTTCGGTTCTGTTTGAACCCGGAACAGACTTGTATGGTTGTGTGTCTGACACTACACTTTGAGATATAAAGCAGATTTCTTTCAAATATGTATCTGTTGGTGGCGGAGAATTTATTCTCTTAGCTTAACACCCTTCTCTGAGACGTACGAGCTCAGAGGTTATGTAGTTGAAGGTTATCGGCGATATACTCCCAATTTGGTAGTGTGGCATGCTAAGTGTTGCTGTGTGTTAATCATTTGTTGATCATTTGTGATCAAAGCATGGCTTTGGTGTAAAGCGTAGCTTTGTGGATGAGACCTCATCGGACCTCACCACCCGAAAATGGTCGAAACAGGAAAGATGCGGCAAGGTTATGAGGGTCGCGCCCTTTAGGGTATGTCATTTCCTTCTGGAAAAAGGTGATGTCATGGTATGGAGCCCAAATATTTACCTATGTGGTAGCTCCAATCTCATTTACTGTGTGGTTGTTGCTTTGTGGTAGAGTGCCCTCGGATAAAGGTCCCAAAGGACCGGCGAGTGGCATATTCGTGTAGTAGTTACCTAGTTACAGAGGTAACCCGGCCTTGTGTTGGCAGAGAGCTAGTTAAGTTCTCGGGACGTCCCGCTAGAGGCGTACCCATGTGCCAGTAGGAAGTTCCTTAGCCTGACCATTTGTTGGAAATCCAAAGAAACAATATGAACCCTGTACGGTTTTAGTTGTATAACCTGCCATGCAGCATGGCAGTAACCTTCCACAAAACATGGTAGCTATAGTAGGCATACAATAATGGCTGTATGCTGGCTAAGATCAACATTATATTTTCGAAATGCTTTCTACACTATGAACTAGTAATAATATCAAAGAATTTTTCTCGTATCAAGCATATTTGACTATCATAAGAAGAAATCTCCTCCAATTCTACGATTGCATTGTGTGTGGCGGGAGATCTTATGGTAGTTTCATTTTCCAAAAGCATAGCGATTTTTCCTTATAAATCTTGTTTTATTTAAAAGCAACTATTTTTGTTTACTCATACCAGTCCCATGACTGACCCGGAGTTTATTGTTCAAAACTCTGGGTGCCCATAATTTCTACACGGGCAGCCTAGTAGCAGGTTTCCGTGTTCTGGTGTTAGCAGTATTTTGGAGCCTTTGCTTTGGAGATATTTTAGAAACTTTTGGGATCTCAGGTGCTTAGTTTTTGGAAGTTCGCTATCGCTTCATTGCTTCGAAGAATTTTTGGATATATGATCACCTGTTGTACTATTATGATGTTTTATTTGGAGTTGTCATATTTGTATAAAAATACTATAATGTAG
Source organism: Allium cepa (assembly GCA_030765085.1). Classification (NCBI taxonomy): domain Eukaryota; kingdom Viridiplantae; phylum Streptophyta; class Magnoliopsida; order Asparagales; family Amaryllidaceae; genus Allium; species Allium cepa. The sequence goes on from CM060938.1 coordinate 852,372,755, forward strand.
TAATGGATATTATGTTGATGTTGTATCTGTGATGTGACGCATGATATTCATTATGTTTCCGCTATTTTATATTCATCTGATGTTGTTATGAGCTCCATCCGACTGGCGTTCGATGTTTGAATCTCTGGCAGTCGAATACAAGTGAGGTATTTAGTGTCAATTTTCGAACATTGGATTTCGGATCGTGACATTTTGCAGATAGCTCAGATACTGAATCAAGCTGGAATAAAGTTGAGGATATAAATACGAATGTTGAATGAATATGCAGTGAGGTGTAAATTGTACACTGACAAAATGTGATGTAATTTGAAATTATGTTGTAATTGAAAATGTAAATATGTAGTGGGAGCTCAAATTTGTACTATTCGAATTTGTAATAAAAAATTTGTTTGAAAAAAAAAATTGTTTGAATTTGAATTCTGTTTTATTTATTTTATCCAACAAATATTTATTTAATTATGTGAAAAATAAATTAGTACAATAAAAATACGTTTAAACGAATATATATGTATATATATGTTTATTATCATCAAACAAAAATCATATACTGGCATATTCTACATCCTCTACTCCAGAGATGAAGTTAACAGTAGAATTTCTCGTATGCCGGATCACTTTTAATACAAAATAAGAATGATTCGTTTATCATGGTGAAAACTACATTAGTGGTGCTCATGTGAGCAATACAACTTATATACTATATATACTACTATATAGTTTTGAAAACCAAAATATATTATAAATACGCACTCTCTCGTATATAGGCATACTCTTGATCTACTCTAAGGCAACAACTCCTACTTATCTCTATTGGATGATGGTATCAACTAGGTTAATCACCAAACCTCAGCTTTGATACTAAATGTGATGACCACCCTACACCACGACATAGGACGATGGTCAAAGGAAAAAAAAAGAAGTAAAGAAGGGAAAATAGAAGAGAATGGAATATAAGAGAAGAGAAAGAAAACATCAAACAACCCTATAACCTGTTGTATATCTCACAACGCATCAAATAAAATATAATAGTCATCATAGATATAATACAGTTGATACAGCACTAACTACATGAACCACAAAATTAGAGTACACGTGCTCATACAGTTATACAAAACAATAATAGAGTTTATACAACTGATAAATAATCTCAACTAATAAACTGTCTATAATAATAGTAAGTCAAACACTATCAAGGTACAGTGTCATATAGTGGTATAAACAATAATAAGTCCAAAATATAAATATGAGAAAGCATCCCCTCCTGCTAGTCCATCTGTAGAACTCCATGTACCATTTACACCTGCTTTCTAATCTACTCATTTAAAACTAGTCTGGTAATAAGAAGCAAAATATAAAACCTTGAGTCAGACAATAGTCTAGTGTGAGAGATAAATAATCTCAAAACACCATAAAAGTTGGTATAATACATGGAGCAATGGGTATGGAGAGTCATACCTAACATGTCCTACATCTAAAGAGTTAGCACATAACAGTCGATATAAGCTAATCAACTACTATAGCCATATAAATGTACTACAGTCAAAGTATAATGTCCAATGTCTAGGTATGCAATCAAAAATGCCTACATCGTGTAACATCCTAGAGAGAATAAATAATCACGGAAAATATAGCATCCATCAACCAATCCTTACCATCTCGTGTGCGTTGGATATATCATAACTCATATGGAATAATCGAAAACTAGGGGATCAATCAAAATCCCAACTTCATTGCTGCTCGAATCCATACCACTTTGAAAGGCTAGGAACCAGGTTCACAATCACAAAAGCCCAAGTTAATCTTCGCAAGATTCATACACAATCGTAGATCTAGGTGGGAGCTACCCACATACCCTTTCTTTACGAGTACATTAGAAATCTCTGAGTTATTAACGACCCCTTTGCATGCGTCTCAAGAATGGAACTCAATTGTTATTCCATCACAACTATCTCCACAGCATGACACAATCACAAATCCTAATCGTAAGCCCCATCATCGAGCTTGCCCTTATAGATCACCATCACGACTTCCATCGTTAAGTTGTCATCTTTAGAATGCCTCTATATACCCATCGTAAGTCATAAATCCATCGTATTAAGGTCCCAAAGTCATCACGTCATCGCTTCACCATCGAAATCACTCGTTGTAGAGCAATAATATCAAGACCAAGAGTCGATCGCATAAACAAACCATTATATCATGCTCCTCCAAGCCTCCTCACTGTCCATGCTAAAGATCAGCCAAATCGGCCATCGTCAGTAGTGGTGAGTACTGATCACTCCACGGTGGTCAATACCAACCACTTTGGTCGTGTACATATCTGAGAATGGATAAGTACAAACCAAATGAAAAATGTTCAACGTTCATCCTAAAGTCCAAACCCATCCAAGTCTTTCGTCTTCGATCTTCAGATCGATCGGCACACCTCCCAGCACTCTTCTACAACTTAACCCGTTCGTTTGGATTTTCGATCAATAGGCACGAAACTCCAACATGCAGGAGTTTCCTTAATGTTGGATCGCCAATAAATCGATGTTTTCAACCAAAACAAGAATACATGCGACAACAACAGACATACATGCAATATAATATACGTACAACATGTATAATGCATCTATATCAACCAATGAAGGATTCATATCAAAAAGGCCTAAAACTAGAAATTTCCAAAAATAGCATGTCAATAAGAAAAATGTGATATTTGATTTAAGACTATTTTAAAATACTTTCAATTTTGTTTGACTAATCAAGTATGTGTTCATATATATAAAAATCACATTTCAAAGTTAGAAATCATTTTAAAATGATATTTTTATACTATACTAACTATCATAGTATGGTGAGAGACAATATTACTCACTCCAACAAAAGCTAACCAAATCAACATCAAGTTTTAGAGCTCTCTATCACAAGTGCAATGCAAGAAAACACATCTAAAACGGATCTCGCATGCAAAAGATATAAATTTTATAAGTAGTCGATTTATATATATTAATTTATCGATTAATTAATCTTACTAATCCTCACTTAACTTAATTAACCAAATTCATAATTATCTTTCTTACCCAAAATACATGCATGTACATGCACAAACAGTAAACCTATAGCCTTCAACACCTTCTCTCTTCCTTCTCTTGAGCTACACTCAACGAAACGATGCATCCTCTTCGCTAATGGACTCCACTACGCACAAGCTCCGCGATGCACACTACCACACCATAACCAATCCTCTCCCCTATATCACGACTTGGGAACGGACACATGGCCTACATAATGTCGCACTTTGCCTTGGTTGATCGGAGGCTCCAAAAACTCTGGGGAAAGGTGGACATCGGTAAGGAAAAGCAACGGCGGTCTCGGTTTGGTCTAAAACCTCTCGAGTCATCGTCAAATATCAAATCTAGATCCATGTCATGAGAGTATGCTTCTAACTCACTTCATCACACCCTCCAAGGACATAATAATATGAAGCTCTCCTCCATACGATCTCAACGAATTTGGTTACGATTTATCATTAAGCGGATCTTTGGATTTTGATTTTTGAATATGTTTAAGAAGAGGCAGCCATTTCCTTTGTTTACAGGAATGGAACAGTGTAAATGACTTAAAGAGGAGGATTTAATTATATTAATTCCTTTTATTTGATTCTTCAAATAAACCGTTGTACATTAGCTCTTATGATCACACGATGCTTCCGATCGCAACGAAACTCATCAGCGTATATCACCTAATTGTTCCAGTCCCAATGACATATATTTCATCGCTATCCGAGATAGTGCTTCGGGATGATAATTTCGTGCATTTTGAGATTGTTTTGACCATTGGATCGTCCGACCTCCATATATAGAGATGCTTATACTCATTTTAATTCGCAATGTCGATTTGAACTCAGCAGAAGTGGTCTTGATTCCTGATTCAATCATATATGAAAAACCATATTTTTGGGACCTTTAATTAATTAACAATTCAATATTTAAATCAATTATTTAAATACTCTATCGTTAAAATACAGGTCATCATAGTGTCGGTGCCTCCTAAGTATCCTACAGACCGTGTTCATATGAAAGTAAACACAATATCTTGAGCCTTGCACCCAAGATATCCCCTGGCGAGAAGTTGAAGTTTGGAGAGCCTTTAGCTAGGAAATTGCGAATGGAAATATCAAAATCACTTAAGCAGGTGAAGCCGTCTCCGAAGGAACGAGCGAGAGGAGTTTCTTTGCCTAAAGGTAATGCATTTATTTCCTTGGCTTTTATGGAAGACTCAACAACAATGCGCTCCATATGGGGTGAGGCAGGAAGTTTAGGGCCCTCGTGAGATGTCTCGCCAAATGATTCATCACCGTCTGCACTAGCATTTTGGTCACTGTTACTGTCATCAATGCCTTCTTCTTCCTCCTCTCCTTCATCTTCTTCCATTTCTGCTTTTCCTTCTCTCCTCTTAGCATTTTTATCCTCCTCTGGAATCGATAGAAAACCAGCTCTTTCATCCTCACCTCTCTAGGAATCGCATGCAGCTTGTTCTTCTACTCCCCTTAAATTGGGTTCCTCAGCATGACCCGTACCTGACGGACCTTCAAGATTCTCGTCAGAGCTACAAGTATGGGAGGAAGATTGGGCCAACACTCTAGAACTGCTTAGTGGAGGTGATTCAGGGATAGTGAATCTATTAGTAAATAGAAGACCACACCGTCAGAGGTTCTCGTTAGACAATAGAAATGCAGTGGTGTAGTGCGGGAAGCTGACCTCCTCCGAAGCTTTAGAGATATGAACATGCTCGTCACGATCATCTCAAGCAAGAATATCTATGAGAAAGTAGATAATATGTCAAGCATTTGCATGGAAGAAATCCAAGTATGGAAGGAGAAGAGTGGAAGAGATCTTACTTCCAAAAAGCCAATGTCCATTGAAGCCATACGGGCACCAGAAGAAGTATTCGTTCTTGACATAAGAACGTTTGTTGTGAAGCCTCTCGATGACCTTGCACTTGCACCAGTGTAACACCCAACCTCTATATCCATACTATCCAAGAGTATTACTGAATAATACTGTTAGATAATATGAAGAATGATGCTATATGGGGTATACACATGAATATTCTTTTGGACTAATACTGGTGCGTATTGAAACTTCAAATAAATATTTTATCTATACTTACATAGTATTGACATAAAGAAACAAACACGTGTAGAGCAATACATAATATAATGTATATAAATAGAAATAACATAATCTAAATCGCAACGATGATATATAATTCATAATTTATAATATCAGTTCAAGTTATAACCTTAAAACATTGGTATTACCAATATTATGTATAAAGATGTTATAACTCATGTAAAACAAAGCAATAGAAATCATGAATATCATATCTAATAGGTGAATTATCCATACAATAAACATTATTATTGAAATTGAAATCATCGAGTGGATTGAGCAAACACACATTAATGCCCTAAGATAGTATCATAAAATCATATAATCAACAGATAATGTAAGATATCCCTTTAAGCCATCTAAACGGTATCCAATATAATACAAATCACAAAAATAATCAATCATGATCAATAAACTGATGTTGTCTCTGGAATATCATCCAGAAGAGTATGGATATACGGGGACTGACTATACTTTAGACTCAACCAGTCTCTAGTCTAGCCAACTCATTATAGGAAAGCGACATACATGCCAATCCACCATGCACTCATAACCCTGAACCAGAAAGGGAGACTGATAGCATACAGCATGCTCCAGGGTACCTTCTGTCCCTACAATCTTCAGTTACCTCGACGGACATCGTGGCCTCATTCACTAGTGGCTTGTCTACGTGTAGCCCTAGTCATGACTTGCTTTTCCCTTATAGGTAATAGATTGCTAGCCTATGCAACGGAAGGAGCTGTAAGGCACCTACCCCTACCAACTACCAATCCACACATCCAAAATATCCAACAACGGTGTCGGAGACCTGGGGCGCGACCCTACGATCAAGCTGTTAGGGTGGATACTGGCCAATCTGGTTCACTTCTGAACCATAAAGGGAGCTGGACACAACGTGGATGGTCATATAGTACTCAACCAATATCTGCATATAGCTCTAGTTAGTGGTAAGCTGATATATGACTCCGCATAAGTTAACACATGACTATGATATACTGGAGCTCTAATCTCTTATTGACATACAGCTCTACTCATAGGCCAACACATGGCTACAATATACTTACCATATTGAGTATCACCATATACATATGAGTGTATCCCCATTTAAGTGATATTTACTCACAAAGAATAATCAAACGAATAACATAACGGCGTCTCATACCACCACATGTTACTCAGATAATTATTCAATGTTAAGAATCTATATTCGATCCGCACTGTGTATCTCTATATAACAAGTCCAATGAATAACTGATAAAGTGTTACCGAATGTCTTATACCAGACAGTATCACTAAACCATTTATTTGAATTTCTTTTCTTATAGAAATGAAATCATGGATCAAATATAAAATGTCACACAATTATATGGAAAGATGTCATCACCGTATCATATCTAATTGGTAATCAAATCTATATCCATGGTGAATCATTCATTTTGTCCATCTCAATATATACACGTAAAGAATACACAGAACTGCAATATAAAATAGATCATTCAATAAATAAATATATCAATAAATCAACAAAATAAATCAATCATAATGTATGGTCCTATATATAACAAAATAAATACTTAGAATTGATTAATAAATAGAAAAATATACATTTTATATCAATAATAGAAGATTCCTTAACAAACCAAGGAAGTAAAATAAAGTAAAATTGATTAAAATACTCACAATTATAGAAAATAAACCAATCATTGTTTATTATTCCCGATGTATATCTTAATAATACAAAACAAGTATACAGAAAGAAATAATTAATTAAAACCGAATGTATTGTTTTATAATAAATAATAATTAATTTCACAACGTATTATAAAATTAAATAATAATTTAATTTTCAAAAACAATGTTAGAAAACTAAATTGTTATATTTTAGAACTCAAAAATAGACGGCTGGGAAGCGCAATCTTTTGGTCCAACCGTGAAAATCCAAAATTTCCCTTTATATTTATTACTTTAGTAATGGTTGTAATATATTTGCATTCACACTCTTTTGATGTCAGTATAAAACACCGAAAATGCCTCTGTATAGATATTATTAAAATTTAACATTGCTTAAAAATAGGATATGACAATTAATCTTTCTTTACAAATTCAAAATTTCCTCTAAAAATATTTACCAAGTCTTGATATCACTTAAAAATAGGATCTAACAACTAAACTACTTTACAAATTCGTTTTTATTAAATAATAATATAAGTAAAAAATTTAACTAATAAAAAATTAGATATTGTAACTTAGAAATAAATATTCAAATTAACTAAGCTTGATTCAACACAAAAATATGATTAAATATTTATGGAAATCATTTTCTTTTGAATGTATTAAATAATGCAATTTGTAGAAAAACAAATCGAATGCCTTTATCACACGCAAAGTGTGTGCCGTAATGCTTAATTATAAATAGGCAAACAAAATAGGAATCCAAGCATGCTGACATGGCACAAAAATGTAAACGTTGAAGGCCCATATATTGTTGTCACTGAAAATAAAATAAAATAATATATAATAATAAGGCACGTGTGAGCATGCCAGCTTATACAAGAGGTCTCAAAGCCTATAATATAAATCAATAAATGAAGGCGACTGTTGTTAATACGATAACATGTGGAAGTAGGTTAAACAAAATATATGGATCATGAAGGCACTGCGTAGAAGCCTAAATATGTGACACTCGCATTTATAATTCATGAAAGCCTGGGAGTAATTAAAAAACACTATATATTAATACGAGTGCTACGGCACGTGCTCCGCGCATGATAGTACTACACCCTTCGCAGATAAATTGATTTTTTTACAAATTATATATGGCTAGAATATTCAAAAAAAAATGATTTTTATAAATATTTAGTTTTGATTTTACATTAGAATCATGTGTAGTCAGTTTGAGCTTGAAATTTTATTTCTAAGTCGCATTGATTAATTTTTTTGTTAGTTCGAATTTTTATTTCTACGTTGCATCGTTTGATTTTTTTGTTAATCTAAATTTTTTTTCCGTTATCAATTAATAAAAAAAATAGAAATTTTATTTCTTAGATCATATTTTTAAGTGATATTAAATTTGATAATATATGTAAAAGAGCGTTGTGAATATGCAAAAAAAAATTTGCTAGATCCTATTCTTAAGTGATATTAACATTTGTTAATATCTATAGAGAGACGTTTTTTGTAAGTTGATGTTGATACCGGACAAATATCATGCTTTCACTTAAACTCAAAAACAAAAAATTATAATAATAGTTTATTTGCTTCCTATTTCAACCTATTTTGATTCTAACATATGATAAAAGGTTGAGCTTCTAAACGCTACTCATCATAGTATGCAGTTGACAATAATATTACACGTAATAAAGTACAGTGCTATATCCATGAGTTTAGAATCAGGTATGTGGATGCTATTTTTTAGGACCAATCAATAGATGCATCGAGTTTAGAAACAAATATGCAGGTGTTATTTTTCAGGATCAATTACTGAGATTTTTTTAAAAGATTTGTATACAAAGGGCAACTTTGGAACTTCGCGGTCAGACCTAAAGATTGCGCTTCCAAACCAACTATTAATAAAGATTTAATGAAGCTGAATTTTACATATCAAGGTTTCAAAAGGTTATTCATACTTTGCATGAAGAATTATAGTATATTGCATGAATTGGTTATACATATATTTCATATTTTCACTAATAAAATACAATGATAGGTTATGACAATCTTTTATGAAATACCATTAGCCTCTCTTTTTATCTACTTCTTTATTAAACTGCAATTTATATTCGCCTTCCTATATAAAATCCATGCATATGTATTATGTAATTGGTTATGAAACATGTTTTGTGAAATGTAATAGGAAAATTTGTTTTTGAATCTGTGATTTTGTTTCATATTCATGTGCTTCTGATATTATGGATATCATTAGCATTACCGTACTTTATCGCCGAAAGTTAGTGCTATAGATGAATGCATCATTTGTAACGCTTAGCTTTGGGTCTCAAGATAGGGGATGTTACAATAGGGCTGAATTCTCTAAATATTAAGTCTATATGTTTTTGGAGACCATGTCTCCTAAGCAATACTTTTGATTACCCCAGTTTGATTGACACGATAGCTCCTATCTCCAAGAGTTATGGTCTTTGCTGCTTGATTTAAAGCTTTGATTTTTTTCAATGATATATGTTTCTTGATTGTAATTAAATTCCTCTAAGTTGACATCGTTATCCAATGTCATTCTAGGTACATGTGCTGGAATGACGCATCGTCGTCTTCTTTTGCTAGAGTTAGTTCTTTTAAGTGCAGTGTTGAGACCCTAATCATGTATCAGTTTCTATCTTCAGAAACTCGTGCGTGGATGACTCAACTCTGTGGATTCCTAAATGTTGTGAATCTTCAGATAGCATGACATGCTAGAAGGTAGGGCTGAAGATTCAATCAAGCTCTTGCTTCTGCTTCTGAAAGCTGATGTATCGATAGTTTCATTCTGAGGGTTCCTTTTTACCATCAACAAACTTCGGATAATGGCATATTCCTACAAGTTGGAACCAAATAATCTAGTTAGATTGTAAGTAGGTCATCGATCCTTCTCATCATTGCCAGAATGTGAGTGACGGTTGATTTGTGAACGTTAAATCCTTCATTTTCTTTGTTGGTGATTTTGTTGCCAGAATGCCCTGTTTTGCGACGCAGAACTGCTATCTAACCAACTTCACGGTTATTCATGTTTGGACTTTGCAACATTTCTTTTGATCAAGTATTTGTATGTCTATCCCTACTCAAGGGACTAGCTATTTCGGACGCCTGTATTTGGGCGATTGTGAGAGATGGATAGGTTTGGGATAAATGATTCGATTGCCCCTGGTCGGGCTCTCAATCCTATACAAGGATTGCGGAAGTCTGATGGTTTTAGTTCCGATCTTCCCTGATTGTCCCTACATGTCCTTAGTTGTGCATGCTTGCTTGATTGTTGTCGTCATGGAAGTTATGTTCATACGCCAATTTCTGTCTTCGGGAATTGATAATGTAACTGCTTGGTTCCAAACAACATTTCCTTGAGGTTGCCTATCTTTTGGCTGTATCAAAATTCTTTCTAGGTTGAATTTAGAAAATTCGGTTGTGCACCCGCTTTCATCCCTAGAAATTAGCTTACGAGCAATTCAATCCTAGGATTTCTTTTCGGTGTTATTTATTCCTGTGCAGTAGCTAATTCCTGTAATAAAAGGTCAAACCATCCGACTAACCTATGAACGGTTATGTCTTCCTGGTGGTGCCCAATTTTGGGCAATGGTAGTTTTCCAAAGAAAAGATTAGAATCTCAGATGAGGACCAACTTCTATCTCTAGAAGCTAGTGCATTGATGGTTTACTACGACGAGCGTTTCTCATTAATCCTGTAGATTAAATTTTTCCTGGCATTGCCGAGGCAACACCGGTACATAGTGAATAGCAAATTTCTCGGCATTTCTGAAGCAATTTCAATGCTTAGAACATAGAGGGTTTCCCAGCGTTGTCGGGGGAACGCCGATAGTTATGAAATAGAAAGTTTCTCGATGTCGTCGGGGCAACACCGGTACTTAGGAAATGAGAAAAGGCTTTAGCATTACCAAAGCAATACCGACACTCAAAAGGTTAGGATCGATTTTCCCTGATGGTTCGGCGATGCTTTTAATCCAGGTGGGCACTAATTTCGATCATGGAAAACTTGCACTTCAACGATTGGATTGCAGAAGACTTTTCTTAATGCTGCCTATTTTCGAGCAATGTTAAAGTAATGTTGGTTAGGATTGAATCATTCACCCGATCCTGTATAGTTGAGTAGATCTCTTTCAACCCAATGTAGTTGTTTTCTCAACATTGCTTAACTTCGGGATACGCCATGTTTTGAAAGGATGGGAGTTCCAAGTGTTTCCATTGCCTAGCCTTATTTATAACCGTCAAGTGTTACCATTGGAAATGCAAGGTTGTTGCTTAACTAATTCCATGATTATTCTTATTCATGAAAAATCAGATTTCGTCCAATCGGTTTTTATTATGATCTGACTTCTATCTAGAAACCCTTCATTTCTAGGTGTCAAATTCTATATTCTTACAGAAAATTAGAATTGTGGAGTGAGTCATCACATTGTCCTCGGTATGACCGCGCTCATTCGTATCTTGATCATGGACCGGTAGAGTTCTTTAGTGGTTGACTTAAATATGTGACACTTAACCTTGCTTGTTTCAGGCCATATACGTAATGCTGGGCTGATAGCATTGTTGCAGATATCAATCGTGTTCATTTGTTCCAATCTTCTGGAATTAGTGGTTTAGCGCTCGATTTCGAGCGTTCTCTCCTTGCCATGCTCCGTCTTTGGATAATATCTGCAAGTGGGGTTTGAGACTTCGGTCAAGCACCTGCTTATATCTTTGGAAACTAGTGCGTTGATTACTTGACTCGGGAAATGCTACCATCATCGTCTATCTCTGGACAACGGTAAGTTCCTCCTTTTATTGCAAGTTGGAGCAAAAAAATTTTATCCTGACCAAATGTTAATGTGTTATGTGCCCCTCAGTCCATAAAGATGGTTATTCTGAACAATTAATATGCGACTTGATATTTTGGGCGGCTCCCTGGATGCCCCCAATCAAAGGTGCGTCGTAGCTCCTATCTCTAAGAACTCATGACTTGGACATCTTGAGTTTAGACATTTTGCATATTAACTTTGGTCAAAGATCATAATTCTTTGTCGACTTCTTAATGTTAATGGTTCTTTGATGATCCTGTTAATCCTGCAATAAACAAGTTTTCCGGTGTTGTCGGGACAACACCAGTACTTAGAAAATGTTAATGGTTCTTTGATGATGCCAAAGCAACATCAAGCAGTGTTTGCGCGACTTGTCAGATGTGCGACTTATGAAAATGCGCAACTTACAAAATTTGCGGCTTTTGAGAGTGCGTGGATTACGAAATGTGCAACTTTGAGAGTGCATGGCTTACGAAATGCATGGCTTTTAAGAGTGCAAAACTTATGAAATTTGCAGCTTATGGGATCGATACGACCCGTCGATCCGTAAAGGTTTGGAACTTCTTAGTGTTGCCAATCTTCGACTAAAGTGAGGAGTTCGTGCTTTGGGAGTATGGTTCCATAGCGCAAGAAGTGATGCATGGCGAAATGCACGGCTTACGGGATGCGCACAATGGTTTAGCCTTTCCTGATGCTGGAGGAGTGATACCAGTTCTTAGAAGGCAAGGATCGAGTTTTCCCATCAACTTGGCAATTTGACTTCCTTGAAACACGATTTCGTCAGTTCTATGAGATAATTGGTTTTTTGATCGGGTAACCATGACTTGGACAATCCTCATGTATTTTAGGAAGATGTGCACAACTAATCAGACAAGGTTGCCATGGTGGAGAGATCTACAACCGATATCATGTAGATGGTTATGAAGAAAGAGCTTATGGGAGTTCAAAGAAAGACTCTCGGTTTTTAGTCCAAACTGCCTTCAGAGAATTGGTATTGAACTGACATATAGTCTAAGAGGAAAATGAACTGGTTACCAAGGGTGGTAAAGGAGGAGTTGGGAAGAAGTAAGCAAATAATATGCTTCTATTTCATTTGTTGCGCTAGCTAGGTCGATAAGTTCATAGTTGTCAAAATGCCAGAATTTTTGATCAGACATAACAAAACTGTGGTATGATTAGTCCCAGTCTTTCTTATGGCTATTCAAGTATGTGTGGTGCTCCCCATGCCATAAGGCTGTTGTCACACTTGAACTGTACTCAGGGTCTCTCCATAACTCGTTTGGTTGCCCTTAGTCTAGTATGTACGGTTCTTCCGAGTTCTTAGTCTTGGCTTGATTTGAGTCAGCCTCTGATTAACCACAAAGTCAGTTTAGTTTTGGCTTAGTTCCTTTGAGCGACTTTGAAGTTCTGGAGTTCATCACTATTTGTTTCATCGGTTGTTTAATTATGCAGATTAACTTATATGGTTGTCGATTTGCGGCCCCGGAGTACAGTTCACCTTTGTGGATATCAGTCATAAACTATGCTTTAGTGGATATCAGTCATACATCAGTCATAGGGCTTTGGATCAGATGACTACTGATATTCAGTTCACCTTTGTGGATATCATTCTACATAAATTTTGCTGATCTACGGGTTCGCCCTCACGATGCTTTAGTTCGTGAAAGACCTTCACGTTCGCGAAGGTTTTTTTTGGATCAGATGAATGCTAATCTACCGGTTTACCTTCATGATGCTTTAATTCGTGAAAGACCTTCATGTTCATGAAGGTTTTTTTGGATCAGATAACTGCTGAACAACCGATTCGCCTTCACGATAGTTTATTTCATGAAAGACCTTCACGTTCAAGAAGGATTTTTTTGGATCAGATGACCGCTGAACTACCAGTTCGCCTTCATAATGCTTTAGTTCGTGAAAGTCATTTACGTTCTCGAAGGGTTTTTAGATCAAATGACCGTTGATCTATCGGTTTACCTTCACGATGCTTTAGTTCGTGAAAGATCTTTACGTTTGCGAAGGGTTTTTCTGAATCAGATTACCGCTGATCTACCAATTTACCTTCATGATGCTTTAGTTTATGAAAGATCTTCATATCCGCGAAGGGTTTTTTGGATCATATGGCTGCTGATTTACCAACTCGCCTTCACGACGCTTTAGTTCATGAAAGACCTTTACGTTTGCAAAGGTTTTTTTTGGGATTAAATGACTGCCGATCTACCGGTTCGCCTTCACAGCGCTTTAGTTCATGAAAGACCTTTATGTTGACGAAAAGTTTTTTGAATCAGATGACCACTGATCTACCAGCTCGCATTCACGACACTTTAGTTTGTGAAAGATCTTCACATTCGTGAAGGGTTTTTTAGATCAGATGACCTCTGATCCACCGATTCGCCTTCGTGAAACTTTAGTTCGTGAAATACCTTTACGTCCACGAAGGGTTTTCCCAATAATATTCATTACTAAATTACTCTTCTTCTTAATCACATCTTTATATTATTTCCTTAACCCGTCAAATTAAAACGTTGAATTTATTAGATTTGATCAAAACTATACATTTTTTGAAGAAGTACACAAAGTCTTCATCAAAATTTGAAATATTAGCTAAAAAGTATTTTTACCAACTGTTCTAATTTCAAAATATTTAATTTCTCTTCTTCTAAAACTAGAGTTAATACTGCTAAATATGGAAAATTTAAAAAAAAACTAAAAAAGTTGTAATATAAGTGGAAAAAAAATTCAATTCAATCTGTTGAATTTTAACTTTAATACAACGTTAGAAATTTCTATTTTAGTGTGAAAAAGTTTTAAGTTTGAAAGAGAAAAGATATGAGAATGAGACAAAGGTAATTTTATAAGAAAATGATGTATGTAAATTAATTTTTAATGTATACTTGTGACATCGTGATTTTTCGTCCACGAAGGTCGACATCAATACATCCACTGTATCAACTGCCGAGCAATCGAAGGCCGGAAAACCGTACCGTTAGGGTTAAAGAAGAGGTAGAAGATAGAAGAAGAAAGAAAGAAAAAAGAAAAAGAAACAGAAACAATATCAGAATCTCACAATCGCAGCGGAACAACATATAATAGATAAATGAATAATCTTTAAAACAAAGAACTATATCAGTTATTACATTTCATCACATCACATTACATCATCAGAGTTTACAACAACAAACAGCGGAAAAGAAATACTTTATACTAGTTGATACGCCAAGCCATCTAGCTTGCCTCCAAATCTCCATAGCAACTCCTAAATTCTGGAATATCCTGATAACCTGACTCTAGACTGCCCGTGTGAAAATTGGTGGGCACCCAGAGTTTAGGAAGAAAAACAATAAACTCCAAGTCAGTCATGTGACTGGTGTGAGAAATTAAAACAGTTATATCTTTAAAAACAAACAAAGAAATATTTTAAAACAGATTCGCAATGTTTTTGGAAAAAGTATATATTTTATTCTTTTAAGGAAAACGTTCTCTTTAAACACATTTATTTGAGTCAAAACGAATGTTGCGTAAAACATCGTTACGACAACCCAAAATCACTAGTATGGGGATTCAAAATTTAGATAGATATATAAATCCCAATACTATACAAAACATTTCCTTTTCAAAAATCATTTACTATAACAACAGTGTTATAGTCCACTATTTCCTTTTATTCCTCGAAAACGTCTATTTCAACAATGAATGTTGAAATCTATGCTTTCGACACTTATACATTTTAAAACACTTCAAATCATTTTAAATTCTATTTAAATATCACTTCCCCAATACATTTCTTTAATATATTATTCACGGTCCAAAAAACGTGAATATAAATCGTTTACCAAATTCAATACTTCTACATATTTAATTTAAAGGATTATCCACTGTCTAAAATCGTGAATATATTTCCTTTAATAAGCTTTCCTATTTACTTATCAAATTCAATCAATTTTGAATTTATAATGAATGTTTATAAATTCACATTTATATATTATAAAACTTCAAGTTATAAAAAGTCACTTTATTTACTAATTCTATCATATCTTATTTAATTGCCAAATCCAAATTATATAAATCCACGTATAAACCTCTTATTTAGAGAATTAATTCTTTAATAACTTCATCAATTATAAATCTGTAAATCTTATTTACTTATAAAATCCATTTATACTTCATTTTAACACTTATAAAAATTCATTTTAAAATTCCAACATTTTAATTTATAAATATCAATTTTATAAACCTTTTACATAAACCGTTTATAATAATTCAAAAATCTCAATTTAAACTATTTTATAAAATTCATTAACTCCATATTTCAAAAATCACATTTTAACTATATTTTCTCAAAAATCATAAATTTCATAACATTAAAATTATAACGTTTATTTATTTAAAATGAATTAATTCCAAAATTTTAATAAAACGTATACTTTCAAAAATCACTTTGAAAATCCTTTTTAATTTGAAAATCATCACTTAAACATTTTTAATTTTCCAAAATAGGCTCAATGCTGCAACAACACTAAATATAACAATCACGGCATCCAAAACATCATATATCATATTATAACAGAATATATCACAATATCTGTAAATAAATCAATACGGGTGAGGAATCCAGTTGGATCCCTCCAACCCGTTTCCCTACATCCACAAATGTTAGCACAATACCAATTCTGTTCCAATACGGAATATCGGGGTATATGGGATTCATAAATATTATCCGCTATTATGCGGCGCAATAGGGTCTCATCCGCTCTATAATGCGGGAAAATCAACTCCAAGTACATATATAATACCAATTCCACTCAAGATGGAATATCGCGGTATATGTTTTTAATAAATAACATTCGCTTAATATACGACGCATATGGTCTATTTCAAAACAATAGATAACAACTTATCATTCAATCACACAGTCTAGCAATTTTAAATCTAACTATTTAAAATTTAAATTGAAACAATTTCGATTGAGAAGTTCTCACCTTGCTTTCAATAACGGTTTCAACGTTTTATTTTGAATAAAATTAAACGCGTGTTTAATTTTACCCAAAATTTTCACTAGCTCCAATCAACTCCAATCTAGCTCCATCGCATAGTGTTCGACAAAACGAATCTAACGCAATTCGTTTCGTGCGTTTTCGACCTCGTATAAAAAAGTTATCGCGTTACAAAGTTTAAACGAATTTATATAATATAAATTTACAATTTCATTCTTTTATTTCTAGCCCTACAACATCCAGGCCGTTCGTTTCCCTTTGATGAGATCGTGGCTGCCCATACCTTTCTTCCCCAAAACCGTGCTACTCAGGTTACAAAGAACCCACGGCCGCTACAATACACCGAATTTATGCAACCACCACGCCTCGTTTGAAGATGATCAACGACCACCACTCCAAAGCCCATCACACGACACACCATCGGCCAAAGAATGATGAAGCTCGGCCTCCCCTAGGCTTTGAAATCCATGCACGAACGGCAGGAGGACGCGGCCCCCTAGCGACCACCTCGACGCTCCAAATCCAATCTCCACCGTTGATCTTCAAGATCTTGATGCCCTCTACAAGTTTGTAGTTGATGATTTTTGCTAAAAGCTGATGGATTTGAAGAAAATAGAGGAAGAAGGATAACAATTTTCGGCCATTGATAACAATGGTGGCGGCTGTAATCCTAGTCAGGGTTTGAGTGTAAAATTGTGAATTATGTGGCATTTTATAGAAAATTTTCGTGCACTATTCATCCGTAATTTTTCCGAACTCCTAACGAAGCGTACCGCCTGGCGTTTATAATGTTTTACCCCTATTCCGAAGGCAATGGAATATATATCGGGAGCCAATTCGATCAAATTTGAAAGATAAGTTTTTGAATCGAATTATTTAAATTCAAAATTCACTCGAATCGATTTCTATGCGTTTTAGCTTGCCCCGGGCAAACCGTAAGTCCGATTGACACGAAATTTGAAACCATATAATAATATAACATTACGGATCCGATGAAACTAGTTTCGTCGAAATCCGAGACTATTTGAAAAATGACTATTTTAACTCGTCAATTAAATATTAAAATATTCAATTTTCACAATTTAACTTTTAATTCAATTTTAAAAGTTCTATAACATCATTCTAACTCCAATATGATTTAATACAACTTTATAAATCATTTTCAATCAAATTAACCCAATTTTCAATTATTTCTGTAATTTCAAATATTAAATCATCGATTTAATTATCCAATTAAATCCAGATATTCAAATTAAAAATTTATTCGACTTATAAATTTTTCTGTTAATATTTAAAATCAATTAAATATATGAATTTCAGTTGACAGAAATTCTGGGTCGTTACAATACTAGTTTGTTATATTTTTGTATGTATATTAAGTAATTGTTAACGTGTGAATAGAACTTGAGAAGAAAAAAAAAATGAAATAAAAGAAGAAGAATAACAGATGCAATAGAAGATAGGAAACAAAATGGTAAAAAAAAATCATTTGCCCTCCTAATTTTTGAAAAATTTGAAAGAGAGGGGTTGTTCATTGTTTTCTTGGTTCTAAACAGCTGTATAAATGACTGTTACCATTTTTCCTCGTCTTTTCGGTTTCAAATTGGCACCCACCCTCCACTTCCATTTCATTTACCCCCAAAACGAAAATATTTCGGCGGAAGGTCTCACATTTCTCCAAGTACTGAAAAGGAGAAGAGAAATGGCTTCTAAAATACTCGATTACGAAGAAGTCAGAAGAAGAAAGCTGGAGGAGAACAAGAAGAAGCTCGATGAGCTCAATCTCAGTCATCTTGCTCTCTCTCTTCGCGAATCTACTGGTCCTAAAACACCACCGGTGAGCAATTTGTTTCAAAGCCCATCTTTATTTAGCTTGTTTCGATCTAAAGCTATGTTCATTTTTCTTAATATTATTATTTTTATTATTATTATAATTTATTTGTTGGTCTGTATTGTGTTTAGGCGAAGCAGGTTAAACGCAAAGCTCCTCGTGAAGAATTTACAGTGGTGAAAAGGAGGTCTAATAGGATCGCTAATTTGCCCGAACAAGGTTACAGTGAGGTATAAAAACTAAGTTTCCTTTTTGATTTTTGTGAATTTTGTGGATAGCCATAGTTAGATTTTCGAAAGGTAAATATCGTAGTTCATGTTTAGTTTAGGGTGTATGTACATTCTTTTAGATTCTTATATACAAGTTGAAAATTGTGGTAAATCTTGTGATAAATATTAACAGTTTTCTAAAGGAATAAAACCATGAGAATAAGTATATTTCACTTTTGAATCAAATATTTTGACAAAAGCATTACTAGGCTCTGTTTGTTTAAAATGCCGAATTCTGATTGCTGAAGCCAGAATGCTGAATTTTGAATAATCACGTACTTGTTTGTTTGCATTCAACATTCAGAACAGATAACAACATTAAACATTCAGAACTTAAAATAAGAACTATGGCTCCGTTTGTTTAAAATGCTGAATTCTGAATTCTTATTGCTGAACTCTGAAGTCTGAATTTTGAATTCTGAATAATCAGTTACTTGTTTGTCTTCATTCATCATTCAGAAAAAAAATAAGCACTAAAAAAGTTCTGAATTATTTTGTCTGAATAAATAATTTTAGTTAGAACATTGATAAAAAAGAAACGTAGATCGTTCTGATTTTTTAAATCAGAACTTGGATTTAGAACTTTTTATTAAAAACAAACGCAGCCTGAAAAAGTTCTAAATTATTTTGTTTGAATATATGACTTTATTCAGAAAATTGATAAAAAACAAACAACGTAGAAAATTCTGATTTTTAAATCAGAACTTGGATTTAGAACTTTTTATAAAAAACGAACACAGCCTAAGTATTAACAAGGTAGTAGCATGAATCATTGTTTTAAAAAAACCCGCCTCAATACTCGTCTCGAGTAAATGAGAGATAAAACGCCTGGAGGCTATTCATCAAAAGGCTTTTTACTTCAAAAGCTTGCACCTCAACTACTTGAGGCATACAAAGCATACGCCTCGCACACCTCAAACTGTTGAGGCATGCTATTCAATAGTCTTTTAATCCTTATCTGCAATAATATTGACACTAAAGGAAGTTACTATATTTAATGGGAAACACGAAAGAACAAAATTTGAAAAAAAAATGAAAGGTGATATTTTCTTAGTTTTAAATTTCAGTATCGGCATGATTAGAAATGATTATTTTTCAAACAACAATCAAGAGATATGTAATGGATTTTTTCATTGGTATTTAAAGAAAATTCCTTAATAGACTTTATTGAATCTCAAATAATTTTTTTGAATCGATTAGAATTTGTAGAAAAAATAAAAACTAAAATTTGATGGAATCTTCAAATAAATTTTGCAGAATCGAAACTAGAATCATATGGATTCCAATTATTTATTTTAATCTTTTTAAAAAGATAAGAAATGTTACCTTTTCAGAGTATACCTAAATGATTCGTTTTTCATTTTTTGCTGGTTAATTTAAAATGTCAAATTTCTGTTTTATTTTTACCTGAAAAGCTTACGCCTCAACCTTTCGAGGCTTACTCCTCGCCTCGCTTCGCGGACCCGAAATCGCCTCATATACGCTTTTGCATTTTAAAACACTGGTATAAAGTATATTTTTTAAACGATAACTATTATAATGTATATGTGTACGCCTATTTTTATGGTTAAAATAAGTGCAAGTTCAATAATATTTACCATTTAATATATTTTCTCCTTTTTTTTTTTATAATTTCCTCTTTATCTATGTGTATGTATGAGTGCACACATAGTATCATTATCATCTTATATGACGTGAAACTTTTTATTTAACTTCTTAAGTTAGGCAATTGTCTGCCTTTTTCATAGCAAAAGATTACTGGGAAAATAGTGTAACTAGTCTACATTAGTCCTCAAGAGGTGGCTAGGTGATGAGCATCAAGTTGTAGAGGGGGGAATGCATGGAATTTGAACCATAGTGGTATAATAAACCCCCCTTTTTTTTTGCTAATTATCCAGATGCATGTTGTGAGACTAGTATATGTCCCTCATGGTTCATTCCTTGGATTTTACATTAAAAGTTTTATTAACTATCTTTTAATTCTCAACGTTAGACCTTCATCATGTGTTTTGATTATGTATCGATTTTGCGAAAAACGGTATAATATTTGAAGAATACCAAACTACTAAATAAAAAGTTATAAATGCCCAAATGATGTAGAACCATCATAAATATATTAGCTTTTTAAACATTTTGATCTATATTGTAAAATTACTATTCAATACTAATTGTATAACACCGTGAAATATTTAAGTTACAATCTATCATATTAGGTTCGCTACTACATTATTGGCCATAAAATCAGTTCATAAAACACAAAAGACTATTTTTTTTCCATCTCTTTCACCATCTTCATTTATTTGGTAATCCAAATGCTCTTTAACATGTTTTGAACATGTTCGTGTACATAGTTTCTTTTTTTTAATCTTTATTTAACTTCTTAAATAAGTGATGTTAATTTGATATTTGTGTCTATTTCTAGCTCTTGATTCATGCAGTCAAACATATTTATTTTGTTTCTACTTCATATTAAAGAAATAAAGATAAAACTAGATGTTAAGTGCCAAAACAAAAGGATGCAAAAGAAAAGAAATTCTTACTTGTTGCTTGTATTGTACATTCACAAATGGTCAAGCATATGAGATGCTAGAAAAAGTGGACTTGTCTATATTGAAAGATGGAATGGAGAAGATAGGAAGATGTACGGTTAAAATTGTAGAAAGAGTATTTAAATTCTTATTGGCTATCCTTATATTGTCATTTACTACACAGGAATGATGGATTTTAAGAATGTAAAGAATTTTATTTGTTAATTTCTTGTATTTTCTTCAGTTAAGATGGTGGCCGATGTTCAATGGAACTATCCGATATTTATCATCTTTAATGAAACACATTCTTTAGAAAAGTTTAAACACCGATATATGATACATAGCCAATATTTTTGCGACATTAGTGAATATGTACGCGCGCGTGCGCATGTATGTACATATTGTTAACTACTATATACAGTTCTTGATATTCAAGTGAGAGCATTATCTAATAAACTTATATATGGCAGGTGCCAGAGCTTGTTTATCTATCTGCAAAGTAAGTATACAAAAGATCTATTATATTTAAGAGGCCCAAGCCATTTTAGTTGAAATAATTATGATTTTTCTAAAATATTATAAATGCAGATCAAGTGGTAGAACATCAAAATATAGAGATTTGGACAGCCGTGTGTATGCATCCGATGAAGCAAGAGCGTTTGCTATTGAGAAAGCAGAAGAGCTGGAAGCAGGGCTTGGCGAACTCTATCCCACATTCGTGAGGCCGATGCTTCAGTCGCATACAACAGGAGGTTTTTGGTTGGTAAGTGTTATTATAACAATGAATGAAGTTATGTGTACAATGGATATGTTACTGAGGGGTTTAAAATTCATCGATAGGGGCTTCCCAATCATTTCTGTAAGAAGCATCTACCTAAAAAGGATGAATCGATATATCTTATTGATGAAGATGGAGATGAGACAAGGACACTTTATTTAGCAGTTAAAAAAGGATTAAGTGCTGGATGGAGAGGATTTGCCATTGACCATAAGCTAGTTGATGGAGATGCATTGGTGTTCCAGTTAATTAATCCCAATACATTCAAGGTGATAAGTTACATTTTCCCTAAATATGCTGGTTCTTCTGACTGAATGGTCACGCGTTTTAAGTCTATGAGTGTGAACAAAAAGTGTTGCTATTTACCACCTACAAATAAAAAAATTTACTTTTTGAATCTACTTTCATAGGATGCCTGTTACACAAATAAAATTTTTGCTTTATTTTTATACGAAAATAATACAAATCCGACGATCGATTTGTAGAAAAAATATATGCAAATTACAGATTCAAATCTCAATGATACAAACCGATTGGAAGAGCGTAGGAGAACCCAGTTATTCGTTGATTTTATTTAAATTTGATTATCTAATTCGATCAAGGTTAAATGAAATAGAGAATTGAGAATAAAACCCTATAATTAACATAGAAGAAAGGGTTTAAGTGAAACATCTGAGGTTAAGTTTGTTTTTTTCGTTTTCTTTTCTTTTTCTAAAAAATATATTATAATAACGAGGCGTGTTTGGGAAGAAGATACAATGTTTTGAGTGGGAGAAAAGTAGTGGATTTAGAGAGAAGAAAAGTAGGTGTAGATAACAATACTAGCGATCAGCTGTAGCATACGATTTCTACCAAATTTCAACATCTTTCTCTAAACCTTAATATGCACATCTTAACTTTCATCAATTATTTTCCATATTCCTGTGAATAAATTGTACCACATCTTAGCTAAATATTTATATTTGGAACACTAGAGAGAAACAGTTCTAAATTTTCCCTTGTCTGGTTGGACATGGGTATGCTAATTTTATGTTTCATCGAATTCATGTGATTTTATACTGGATATGTTTAATTTGTTTGATTTCTCCTAACTATTTGTCTTTGAATTTATACTGGTAGGTTTACATTATCAGACAATGCAGCTATTCTAGTGATTGACCTTGTTTATCTTACAATGCACTTTGATAGTGGTAGCAAAGGTTAGATTTCTTGTTTAGTGATGTACTTTAGTTTGTAGTAGCCATTTCTAGTCGAATTTGGTACATGATTTAACATTCGGTTATCAGTTTCTAGTTTCAAATATCTCTGTTGACATTATATAATATATTATATTCTGTTGTTCCTCTTTGACAAACTGATGATTCCTTGTAATTGGAAAAGCACTGAACTTCACCACGTAATAATATTCCTTACGGATATCTACACGTGGGGATTTGTTTGAAGAAAGAAATCCAACATCGACTTTAGTCTACAGTGCATAAGTTTTAAAATTTAATCCGAACGTCACTGAATGCTATATAGCATCCAATGAAACAACATGCTATATTGTATTAGCATCAAATAAAAGAAATGGTAAATTAAACTAGCATCAGATAACTACACTAGATGAGCTAAAGTATGATTTATGTTCACAGTTAAAGAAATGCTAAATAATTAATGTATCATTACACATATATAATGCTAACTTCATCATATAGTATTACACATATATAATTCTAACTTTGTTGGAGTGTCTCGCATTTTGTGTGGGTAATGAGCGCACATCGAAAAGAAGAATAGTCTCACATTGTAAAAATTAATGGAGGTGGAGTGGGGTGTGTGTATGCACGTCAATGGTACGGGTTTCGGCCCGAGACCGGTTCGAACCCGTCTTATTAATGCGGATAAAGGTTTCGCGTTTTACTACACAAGCCCGCCGTGTCGGGTACGGTTTTATCTAAACCCGGCCCGGTTAGGACCCGATCCGGCTATTAGTTTTCTGTCGTATCAAAACGTGAGTGTGTATTTTATTTATTTACTAGTTTTGTTTGTTTACATGTACATATTTTTGCATACTTTTGTTGTTAACTTAACTACATCACCGTCCACTTTATATGTTAACATTGTTTGTATACAAATTTTACCAAAATTGCAGTTTTAAAATATATAGATTTAACATATATATTCTGATTTAGGTATATGACTATTACCCAACAGGCATAAAAAGACTGATGGGCTGGGCTCGGATATTGGGTTGAAATACTCTACGGGTTTGGGTCGGACTGGGGTTTTAATTATTGTATTCTGACTCGGGTTTGGTATTATAATACCCAGACCGAATCCGACCCATTGACAGACACACACACACACATATATATAACAAGAGGTTCATTTTGTTAAAAGATGTTGGTCAAACTTATATATTGCTTCCGTGCAGAGATGTGAACCGGATTTCAACAAACTTCATATAGCATTTATTTTAATAGTTCATATAACATCAGATGCTATATATAACATCCGATGTATTTCAGACTAAATTTTAAAATTTAAGACCTTTGTTCAGATCTGAACATATGGCCGAAGTTTTTCTTTTTTCATTTGAAGGAGTTAATAATTTGATTTCAACTGCTTTTACATTAAACACTCACCCTTAGTGTGCGGCATCGTGGTGGAAGAGGCTATGTAAATAAATTCATTTGTAAGAATAAAATAGTATGAAATGATACAGACCGTTAACCAAATCATGATTAGATCACTCTATATCACTTTAGCTAGCATTAATAACAGACTTATAAAATGTGAGTTTTCCGTTTGTACATCTTTGGCAACATTTTCATCTTATCATTTTCATACCCGTACATATTATATTTCATATTATAACAAGTATATTTTACTTGTTTTGTTGTCCAGTGAAGGATGCTTTATCATGCAGCTGCTATTGAAATTACAGTATTGGAGGATTTCGGCAACGCTGCTGCAGTTAATGTTCTTGCAAATTCTCAGCTTTGATGGATTATTATTTAGTTAAATATTTGGTGGATTCTCGTAAGAATGTGTGCGCTCATTAGTATAAACCCATTTATAATGTGAAGATTTTTTTTATCAATTTGGTCCAATTTTTAAATTTATCACTATCGTCTTTGAAACTATTAAATGTTGGTCATTTTTAATCAACGTCACACTTGAAAATGAAGACCGATGCAACCGATGCTAGGTAAACTTTTTTATACAATTTTGTGTTGGTGAAATTTGAAATGCTGTCAATATAGCGCACGCTTTATAAAAGATCAGTAAACCATAGTTTTTCTTTTACTAAAATGAGAAATGCTTGGCCATTTTTGATGACGTACATTCTCCACTATATGCACAATTTCACAAGTTGTCCGCAACTTAGGTGTAATGGAAAAAAGATGTTTTGAGTCCATCTTATACACACTTCTCGTAACACCAGTATTCTGAAGTTTATAAGTGTCATGAATTATGAAACAGATATACAATTTAATCCTCTGTAGTTGGTCGGCCCGCCATTTCTTGTGGAAGTTCTCCGTATCAGAGAATTTTGAAGAAAATAATAATAAATAAATAAATTATTTTGAAATCTATTAGACATGCTCTTCTAATTAAACAGGAGGAATTAATTTAAAGGACAAAAATTTGTATATTTTTAGCCTCAAGGACACGATCTAAATATTTTAATCATGAGGACAAACATACTTCTAAAAATTATTCATACTGACAAACATTCTTTCAAACTTATTCATAAGGACAAACATCCTTTCAAAATTGCTGCCAAACTAAAAACTGATACATAAAAATTGTTACCGATAACTATAAATTGAAACATAAAAACTGCCATCAATAACTAAAAACTGATACCTAAAAAAAGTTGTCCTTCAGGCTAGAACACTGAACATGTGTCATTGAGGCTAAAATGTTGAGAAATTTTGTTCTTGACAATAATTTTTCTGTATAAAACAGAAGCAACTCTGCAAAAAAACCTCCAGAATCCTTACCGTTGCTTTTCAAATCTTTTTGCATCAAAATCAGTCAAAATTGCCATTTTATTAGATCCAGAGTTGAAGGATATCACTTTCTGTTTCCTTTGCATCTACAAAAGTAATTTGGTAGTTTTAGTTAATATAAAGGTTTCAAAAGTGGTTTATTTGTGTGATAAGTTTGATAAATGGATCAAATTGATTTAAATTCCCAACGTGAAATGAAACATTAGTTTTATGCAATTTCAATATTTTCCATGGAATCAAATTCCAAACATGTAAAATACAATGCATGAAAAATCACAAATGACCAGTAAATTTACTAGTATACGTAGTGATTGTTTTACAAAAAAACTATTTCCTTCTGTTTTGTTTTTTTCAAAAGGGTCTACATACTTTATTCTTTTATATTGTATTATTTTAATATACTAGGCCACTTTAGGGGTTTTTAGGCAAACTAATATTTCTTTTACAACCAGTTAGCATCTGTAGAGTTTTGATCTTTGTTTCCTGGAGATTTTGACCAGGCAACTAAGGATTCATCAATCTCGTTCGGCATGACAAAATGGTTCGGCAGTCAAGAGCGTTCGGCATTAGAAGAATGCCCGGCGTGAAGGAATGCTCGGCATTTAGAAACGTTCGGCATAAAGGAACGCTCGACATGAAGGAGCGCTCGACATCTAGAAGCGTTCAGCATTGTGAAACGTTCGGTATTGTATATCGTTCGGCATCAAAAGGACGTTCGGCATACCAAGGACGTTCGGCATACAAGGTACGTTCGCATGCCAAGGACGTTCGACATACAAGTTACGTTCGGCATACCAAGGACGTTCGGCATACAAGGAACGTTCGACATCCATGAACGTTCGACAACGTTCGGCATACCAAGGACGTTCGGCATACAAGGTACATTCGGCATCCATATACATTCGGCATCCCTGGACTGTTCGGCATTCCAGCTTCATTCGGCTTGAGAACATCGTTCGGCACAAATGCCTTGACTAGGCATTTTACCATTCGGCCTCTCTGGTTCGGCACACAGACCTTACTCCATTGGGGCCGAGGTATTCACCTATCAGGCCCACCAGGAAAGTCCAACCCACTTTCGTCTATAAATAGAGAGGCAGAGGCACAGTGAAAATGATAGGTTTTTTGAGTACACTGGGGAGACTCTGCCGCATTCAACACTCACTCAAGACTTAATCTTTTATTTTGCAATTGTATTCAAGTAACTGGAAACGGATTGTATCTGTAATCAACTATCAAGAAAAGCAATAGAAATCAACTTCAAAGTGGACTTAGGCAGTTACGCCGAACCACTATAAATCTGGTGTTCTTGTTCTTTACATTTAAATTTACATACTATCTTCTGTTTTAACTTATTATCTTCATTAATCTCTCTACACAATCTTTCTTAAGGGTGTTAGTGACCAATTTTGGTGCTAACATTTTGGTGCTTTCACTGAGAATTGAATTCTCAGGCTGTTAGGATCTGCTTTGTAGCTACTGGATTGCATAAATCCCTCAGAGGAGATCCAAGTTCATTCACAAGGCATCTGTTGATTCTATTCAGAGTTACAACCAACGACTCTACCATGGGAAGACCACGAACCAGATCGACCTTCCACAACGCAGATGTCCACGAGACTGCCAGCGTACAACAAGTTGGACCTAGAAATCAACAAGCAACTCGAGGTGCAGGGCCCTCCACCCAAAACCAAGCGGAAGTTGTTCTCTGAACAGAGTTCAACGACTTGATAAGAGAACTCAAGGAAAGTAGAAGGCAACTTGCTGAGAAGATTCAAGCCAACACTAATCTCATGACTCGGCTCACTCAGCAGCAGCGTCAGAATGCTGGAGGTAACCCTGCCCCTTATTCTGAACATGATAGTTCAACCTCAGCTGATGAACCCCCTAGGCGTAGACACCGTAAGGATGAAGGTGCACAGGCTGGTGTCACAGATCGATCGACTAGGGATCAAGCCCGTGAGGAGACCGGACGCCCGAATCTCCAAGACCCAAATCAGGCGGGACATCAACCCGCACGGTCCCGTGGAACGGAACAAACTCCATAATTAACAGCTATGGTCAGACAGTTGATGAGAGAGAACCAAGGCTTGACCAATGAAGATTGGAGAGTGTCTAGAAGTCATACTCCCTTCACAGATGACATCCTACAGGCTGAGTATCCTAAAAAGTTCAGTATGCCGACTATCCCAGCCTATGAAGGGAAGACTGATCCCAGGCAGCATGTGATGAGGTACGGATGGATGATAGATTCCGCAAGAGCCAATAATGCGACCAAGTGTAGGTGCTTCCCAATCACCCTGTCTAGAATTGCCACTATGTGGTTTACTCGACTTCCTCCACGATCAATATCCAGCTTTGATGAATTGGCAATGAAATTCATAGAACAATTTAGGATACATACCACTCGTCCAAAGGATGTGATGCCCTTATCAAGCGTAATCCAAGCTCCGGGAGAGTCATTGAAAGCATACTTGCAGAGATTTCATGTTGCTGCTACCGAGGTGAGCAATCCAAACGACCATACAATTTTGATGGCGGTAATGCGTGGAGTGGATCCAGACTCTGAATTTGGAGATTGGTTGGCGGGAAAACCCCAGCTACGCAGGAGCGTTTTTATTCGAAAGCTCATCAGTTCATAAGAAGGGAAGAAGCTCGATGGACAAGACGAGACAAGGCACCAGGGCATGCTCTAGAGACTGTGAAAAGTACCATCGCCACGAAGCAAACCGGCGATAATTCGAAAAAAGCTCAAGTCAACGTCCAAAACAAGCCTGGGCAGTCTAAAGGATCCGGAGGTGGAAATTCCCCAAAAAAAAGAGAGACGGGGAAATGGAAGTCAAGGATCCCGACCTACAATGAATACACCCCGCTCAACACATCTCTTGAGAACATCTATTTGTCAACTTGCAACACTTTTCAATATAGAAAACCACGCCCAAAGAAATCAACAGAGGAACAGAAGCGGACTGGGAAGTATTGCCGCTTTCACGAGTCTTATGGATACAACACAAAGGAGTGCAGACACCTCCATGACGCTATAGAAAAGTTGATTAGACAGAAGAAGCTGCAGGAGTTTGTCAAAGACCCATAAGACGGAAGACAAGAGACATCAGACCCCGGACGCGGGCCAGCTCCACGCCAACCAGAACAACCTGCTCGAACTGTGAGTAGATTGGTTATCAACACGATTGCTGGCGGAACTCATCCTACGGATAAGAATTGGCAGGAGATGGAGCGATATGCTAACTCTTTAAGACATGCGGAGTATGAGTGTTGTTGGAATGTGGAGGATGGAACTCCTGCAAAGCAGCAGCGCACGATGGATGATGATATTGTATTCAGGAGTAGAGATGCAGATAAGGTGGAGGCTCCTACCATCGACCCGATGGTCATATCTGCGACAATCGGGCCGGCGTTTGTGAAGAGAATTCTAATTGATTGCGGAAGTTCCGTTAACATCATTTTCAAGAAGGCATACGACCAAATGAAGCTGGAGACTAAGGATTTGAAACCATCTAAAGCCAGAATCCATGGCTTTAACGGCGCAGCAACGAATGCGGTGGGATATGTGAAGTTACCAGTTGAACTGGGGCAAGGCAAGCGTAGGAGAGTGCGAATCCTACCATTCATAGTGTTGGATATTGACTCTCCATATAATGTATTTCTAGGACGTCCAGCCCTGGCAGAATTTAGGGCAGCATTGGCCCCTTGGTGTCTTACGTTAAAATTTCCGACAGACAGAGGCGTTGGAGTGGTACACGGCGATCAGGCGACCGGACGTGCATGCTATGTGGCTGAACTGAAAGAGGCTCGGCGTAGAGAGAAAGGAAAGGTTGCGGACAGCTCCGTCCGCATCCAAAATTCTGATGATTGACAAGTAGCGCCCGAGCCCTGGCTCGGGCAACATTCCCGGATCTATAGAGACATAGATCCGAGAGATGATGATGGGGGACTCAGGGAAACAAATGCAGCACCGGCTGAACTAACAATTGACATCGCAGTCAGCCGGGATGACCCGTCACGAATTCTTAAAATTGGATCACAACTCGACCCCATGGTGGCCGAGAACCTCACTGACTTCCTCCGAGCGAATATTGATGTTTTTGCTTGGACACATTTTGACATGTGCGGAATTTCTCCTGCAATCGCTAGTCATATGTTGAACATAGACCCAAGACATGTTCATGTGAAACAGAAAAGGAGAGGCATGGACCCAGAGAGGTCCGCAGCTCTCAAAGAGGAGGTGGACAAACTCAAAGCCAATGGGTTCGTCCGTGACGCCCTCTACCCTGAATGGGTATCTAACCCGGTGCTAGTGAAGAAAGCGAATGGAAAATGGAGAACTTGTGTTGATTACTCTGATTTAAACAAAGCATGCCCGAAGGACAGTTTCCCGTTGCCTAGGATTGACCGGCTGGTCGATTCAACTGCCGGACATGAGTTACTATCATTTATGGATGCATACTCTGGATATAATCAAATCCCGATGCACCTCCCAGACCAAGAACACACCAGTTTTGTCACAAACGTTGGGTTGTATTGCTATGTAGTGATGCTCTTTGGATTGAAAAATGTGGGAGCAACTTATCAGCGTCTGGTAAATCGGATGTTCAAAGACCAGATTGGTAAAACGATGGAAGTTTATGTGGATGACATGCTCGTGAAGTCACGACAGTCAAATGACCACATCCGAGATTTAGCGGAGATGTTTGACATACTCAGGCATTATGGAATGAAGATCAATCCTTTGAAATGTTCATTCGGCGTAGCATCGGGAAAGTTTTTGGGTTTCATTGTGAATGCACGGGGAATCGAGGCTAACCCGGAGAAGACTCAGGCTATCCGAGATATACAAGTGCCCAAAACCATAAAACAAGTGCAAATCTTGAATGAAAAGGTGGCCGCGCTGAGCCGATTCATATTCAGGGCCACAGACAAGTGTATTCCTTTCTTCGATGTTATAAAGAAAGGAAAGAGGAATTTCGAATAAACATCCAACTGTGAGGAAGCATTCCGAGCTCTTGTAAGGCACCTAGAAAGTCCCCCGGTATTGTCGAAACCAATGGACCACGAAATGTTGTACGTATACTTGGCCGTATCCCAGCACGCTATCAGTACATCCTTGGTTCGCGAGGAAGACCGGGTTCAAAAGCCAATTTACTATGTTAGTAAACGCTTGACGGGGGCAGAAAGAAATTATCCAAATATTGAAAAACTAGCCTATTGCTTGGTGATTGCATCACGCAAGCTTCGTCCGTATTTTCAGGTACACTCAATCAGTGTCTATACTGATCAACCTTTGCGGCAGATACTCCAACGACCGGAAACTTCCGAAAGGATGTTAAAATGGAATATTGAGTTAAGTCAGTTCGATATTACCTACTTGCCGCGAAGGGCCGTACAAGGACAAGCACTAGCTGACTTCATCGCTGAATTTACTATGACAAACGAATCAAACGACCACAATGTCATACCTTCTGTTCGATGGAAGATGTACACCGATGGGGCATCTAACGACCGTTGTTCGGGGGTTGGCATAGTTCTTGTAACTCCTAAGAACCGATCAGTTTGCTCGCTTTGAAGCTCGAATTCACAGCAACGAATAACGAAGCCGAATATGAAGTGTTGATTGCCGACTTAAGACTTATCAAAGAACTAGGAGCAAAATTGGTTGAAATATTTAGCGACTCGCAGCTAGTGGTGTACCAAGTGCGAGGAGACTATCAAGCAAGGGGGCAGAAATTTGCCCCATATTTGGTCCGAGTTAAGGAGCTGCTAGCGAATCTCGAGTATTATGATATTTCACATGTCCCGCGTGAGCAAAACAGAGCAGCCGATTCATTGGCAAAAATCGCAAGCACTGGCGATGCACATCAAATGGGATTATTTCCTGTTGAGACCCTCCATGCTCCGAGTATAGATATGATGGAGATA
The DNA here is from genome assembly GCA_030765085.1 of Allium cepa. Taxonomy (NCBI): domain Eukaryota; kingdom Viridiplantae; phylum Streptophyta; class Magnoliopsida; order Asparagales; family Amaryllidaceae; genus Allium; species Allium cepa. The sequence goes on from CM060938.1 coordinate 852,404,748, forward strand.
GATTCCACATTAGAAACTGAAATCGAGAAGGAATCGTGGATGACCCCAATCAGGCAGCACTTGCTATTCGAGATCTTACCCGAAAAAAGGAGCGAAAGATGACAAGTCCTTCGTAAGGCTTAACGATATATAATGCAGGATAAGGTAATGTATCGGAGGGGATTCTCGACCCCCTTACTCCGGTGCGTGACCCACGATGAGATAAAACGAATATTAAAGGAAGTCCATGAGGAAGAGTGCGGTGACCATACTGGGGGGCAGACATTAGTAAAGAAAGTCCTCCGTTATGGGTACTACTGGCCAACTGTGAATCGGGATGTTGCAGACTATGTGAGAAAATGTGACAAATGCCAGATATGTGCAAAAATCCCGAGAGCTCCGCCGACGGAACTCACGCAAATGGTTAGTCCCTGGCCATTCGCAATGTGGAGGATCGACCTAGTTGGTTCTTTACCCATAGCCAAAGGTGGAGCGAAATATGCAATAGTCGCGGTCGACTACTTTATCAAATAGGCAGAAGCAGAGCCTCTAGCCACAATAACCACCAAGAAGGTTATTAATTTCGTCGTACGAAATATCATATGCCGTTTTGGCCTTCCACGGACCATCATTACAGACAATGAAACTCGATTCGAAAGTAAGGAGTTCAAAGAATTTTGTCAGAAATATGGCATTGAGAAGAAGTTTGCAGCGGTTGCTCACCCGAAAGCCAACGGACAAGTGGAAGCCGTGAACAAGATAATCAAGTCCATATTGAAAAAGCATTTGGAAAAGTCTAGAGGCAAGTGGGTGGATGAACTTCCAACGGCACTTTGGGCCTACAGGACCACCCACAAGACCGCGACTGGCCACACTCCATTCGCATTGGCATATGGCACGAAAGCTATCATACCCGTGGAACTTGAAGTTCCATCACATCGGGTAACTTACTACGACCCCGATTCGAACCAGAATCTTTTATTGGAATCGTTGGACTTCATTGATGAAAAACGCGAAGAAGCCAATTTGAGAGCGGCGGCATACAGACATAGAGTCGCTAAATATTATAATGAAAAGGTCCGACCGAGAATTTTTGGTGTGGGAGACCTCGTTTTGAAACGAGTTTTTCCAATCCCATCTCATATGAATGCTGCATGGGAAGGTCCATACGTCATCGAATGGAAGCTTGGAGAATGAACTTTCAAGCTAGCGACCGTCGATGGTGCGACACTCCCCCGAGCATGGAACAGCGAGCACTTGCGACATTATTATACTTAGTCTGTTTCTTTCATATATTAGTTGCATTTATTTCCAGTACGCTTTTATTTCTAGTTCTTGGCATGTAGTAAGACAATTTAGCTTGCTTTCATTAATAAAGGCTTGAAGCCATCTTTTCCATGAATTACTAATGTTTCTGCGTATTATGATCCTGTGACAGGCAAATGAAATTATATTATTCCGGATTACGTACGAATACGTGCAGACACTCAAAACTCCAAGTCCTCGAAGCGCGGATTGGAGTACTCAAGTCCTCGGAGTGCGTTCTCGAGTATAAACGATTCAAATCTCCAAGTCTCCAGAGCGCGGACTGGAGTACTCTAAGTCCCCGGAGCGTGGACTCGAGTATAAACGATTCAAATCTCCAAGTCCCCAAAGTGCGGACTGGAGTACTCTAAGTCCCCGGAGCGCGGACTCGAGTATAAACGACTCAAAATCTCCAAGTCCCCAGAGCGCGGACTGGAGTACTTTAAGTCCCCGGAGCGCGGACTCGAGTATAAACGATTCAAATCTCCAAGTCCCCGGAGTGCAGACTGGAGTACTCTAATTCCCCGGAGCACGGACTCGAGTATAAACGATTAAAAAACTCCAAGTCCCTGGAGTGCGGACTGGAGTACTCTAAGTCCCCGGAGTGCGGACTCGAGTGTAAACGACTAAAAATCTCCAAGTCTCCAGAGTGCGGACTGGAGTACTCTAAGTCCCCGGAGTGCGTACTCGAGTATAAATGACTCAAAATCTCCAAGTCCTCGGAGCACGGACTGGAGTACTCTAAGTCCACGGAGCGTGGACTCGAGTATAAACGACTCAAATCTCCAAGTCCGCAGAGTGCGGATTGGAGTACTCTAAGTCCCCGGAGTGCGGACTCGAGTATAAACGATGAAAAATCTCCAAGTCCCCAGAATGCGGAGTGGAGTACTCTAAATCCACGGAGTGCGGACTCGAGTATAAACGATTCAAATCCCGAAGTCCCCGGAGTGTGGACCCGATTATAAACGACTCAAATCTCCAAGTCCCCAGAGCGCGAACTGCAGTACTCTAAGTCCCCGATGTGCGGACTAAAAAATATTCTAAGTGCTTGAAGCGCGGAAGGAAAAATGAACAACTCTCAAAGAATCTACAAGCTATATGAAGGTGAACCGAGAAGTCCATGTTATTCACAACAGCTTGGATTTAAATCACAATCACACAAAAATTGAACGACAAGAGCCTCTTGAAAGACAGAAAAACTAAGTTTTATTCATCAAAGATAAGTTTCTACTACAACTCCTTTGAAGCTCGGAATCAAAAGTTTATTCACATAAACTAAGAAAACAAAAATACTTGCATAATCTAATCTAGCTCTTGTTGAACGAGAGCGAAAACCACTTCTTTGACTTCTTTGACTTTTTGCCCGATGACTCCTCTCCGGTACGCTTACTCTTGATAGCTTTCTTTGACAGAGGAGTGACAACCGAAGAAGTATGAGGAACATTCATGGGTTTGGACCCGCCAGGGAGAATGATCTTCAACGGCTTGTTCAAAGGATCGTCTGGGTCCACAACTTGTGGTTCGACCTTAAGCTTGATCGTCTCTTCCTTCTCTTTCTCAAGCTGCTCCTTCATGCTCAGCTCGGATATGTGCTCGGAGATGCCTGTAATTTCAACTTCATAACTCCCATCAATGGGAGAGGAAGTATCATATTTATCTTCATCAAGCGCTTCGATCACTTGGGTGTCTGGACCGGGAGCCTCTCTTGCATGAGTGGCTTCACTCGTTTTCCCCCTCACCTCCTTGGCGACATCGCTCCTCGGAGTAGGCTCAAGAGCAGAACGGCCTGCGCAAAATCATGAAAAGCAAGTATTAGAATACGATAGCTTCTGGTGGAAAACGAAAGCTCCTGAAATGTTAAAGAAAAAGAGTTGCCTACCAGGTTCCGGCAGGCTCTCAGCCGTCAATGGGGTCTCACCCTCCGGAATAGGAGACAGAATATGGACATCAAGGCTAGGGTCCTCCAGATTATAACCAATATGCTGCTCAAATGGATCGAGTATCGGCCGATCGTCCGATTGAGTAGGCACATGAGCTGGAGGCATGACCCCGGATGGACCGGTAATAACTTCTTTCCCTTTCTTTGAGGGGGAGCCTTTACAATAAATAACTTTAGCCGTTGACAAGTCCGAAGGCTCATTTTCCTTGAGGTACTCTTTTATCAAGGCCCCTTCATCAATCTCTTCGATACTATGCTCGGCCTTCCTGATTTCAATTAAAGTCTCCCACGCCTCGGCCAAAGATTCAAGATAGCCCTCGCCCAAAAAAGTCAAGTCTCGATGCATGAGAACGCCGGTATTGAATTCCGCAATTAGCGGGTCAAACATGCTTTTGACCTCCTCCCTACCTTCCTCTCTAGCCGCCTCAAGACGGGAGTTGATATCCATGGACGCTATCTTCTTGCCCTCTTCACGGGCTTCACTCTTTAATGCCTCAAATTTGGAAAGCTCGTCCTCAAGTTTTTCTTTTAAGAGTCGAGTAGCAACGGTCTCATCACAGTATCATTGTGACTCTTCTTGGGCAGCTGTTTTCTCTTCCTTCTCTTTGCGGAGCTGCTCCTAAAGTTCCTTGACTCGAAGGCTGAATGCGTCCCTCTCTTTTTGGACCGAGTCCTTCTCTAGAGCCAGGGCCCCACAATGTTGTGCCGCCTCGTCGATTTCCTTTTTGTGAGTCGATTCTAGACGAGTTACGGCTTCGGCGGTTCCCTTGGCGCTTTGATGGGCGACCTCAAGTTCAGACTTGTAAGTGGCAATCTCTTCATCCTGAGCTTTAATTATATCTTTGTCGTGGATAGCCTCAAGCTTCAGGCGATCGATCTCATGTTGGCGCTCCATGGAGACTTCAGAAAGTTTTTCAGCCAAATGAACAAACGCGTCGTGTTGAACATAGACGGCGTTGGTACAGGCGATGGCGCTCTGCTTGACATGTCCGGAAATAAGATGAATCGCCGGAGGAATTTCAGGTCATCAAAGCAGATTTTTGGAAATTTATCTTTGAGCTCGGCTAGCCTCTCCGATACTGTTGGATCTGTTGCAGGAGTAGGAGGAGACGGCTTTGAAAGATCGGCTCTCCTGTGAGGATCTCGGGACTGTCGAGTGGAAGAGGAATCAGAGTGTTGGTCCCGGAGGACATCAGATTGCAACCCCTTATGGCCGCGCTTATCTTTGCTTTGCTCTGGGTGAGAAGAGGTATCCTGGTGGTATTTTGGCTGATAGTAAGTTTTCTTCCGAGGTGACGAGTCCTGAGAATGATAATCTCTATCACCATCACCATCTCTGTCCCGATGCCTTCCGGAACCCAAGTCCCGTCCAAGTCGATGGAAGATAGACGAACCGCGAAGGCGATCGAATCCGTGTGAGCATCCATGTCACCTGCACAGAACTTAAATAACGACAAATTAGCAAAGAGTAGCGTGACAACGGAAATCTAAGTTCAAATTGAAGTGTAAGTGTTTTTGCGTGTCCTATTGTTTCCCCCGACGGACCAATTGCTTTACTAATGGGAGTTTTTTCTCCCTGACTGTGGTCTAGAGCGCCCCACATCGCCTCTGATGGGTGAGTGAAGTTTAAACGCTTTCGGATCGTCGAAGTCATAATTGAGCAGGTCGTCGGGAATGGAGAGATTCGATAGGCCCTTTAAAGAACTTTCTACATGCTGTGAAGAAGCCTCTTTCTCCGTTGGAATGAGCGTAACTTTTAAAGTTCCGCCAACCTTCTCCTTCCTAATCTTGTACGTCAATCCCTTTTTCCTCTTCAAAGGGAAAGATGACGTTTCGATGTCGTGCACTTCGACTATCGGATCCTGAGTAGGACCCAAGTTCTCACCTTGTGCTTCGGGTGTTTCATTCCCTTTAGTTTCCCCCTCTTTTGGTGCGTCAGGAGTATGACGTGCTGATGAGTCGGCTATTTTTTTCCCTTTTCCAGAGGTGGGCCTGGGTACGGTGACGCCTTGAGGAAGGCTTATCTGACGACCTTCTGCCAACAGCCCAAACCTTGAAAGTGTCTCATTCGAAATGAGAGTCCGGATGTCCCGTTCTTCGGCAGGAAGGGCTTGAATAGTCTCGACAGCCTCAGAATATCCTCGACTATCGGGACGTGGGTTGATACCTGAAAAGATGAAACAAGAGTTAGAAAAGGCATAGCTTCGTCCAAACATGAGTATCGGTCCAAGAAGAAGACTTACTTTCTTCCACCCATCTCCTCGCGAATCCGGAAGGACAACGCACATAGAACCATTCCTGTTTATACATGGCAAATTTGCTCCGCGCCTCGGTTAAAATCTGGCATTTGTGGTGCGGCTCGAGGAACACAAAGGAGGGGCTATCTCTCCGCTTCTTGATCATATATATATATATATATATATATATATATATATATATATATATATATATATATATATATGATGCCGCCCGGAGTTGGAGGCCTGGAGAGAACGGTCATGAAAAGGATGTAGGTACCGTAGATGAAGGCGTGACTGTTCGGATGCAATTGTGACGGGGCAAAGTCGATGTATTGCAGCACGTCCCGAAGAAATAAATTAAACGGTGGCACACTACCGACCCATCACATAAACTTATTACAGGCAGTATATCCAACTGGGGGCAGGTGTGGACGATCGTGCCCCGATGGAACTAATACGTCGTCGAAGGGGATTCCGTGGACAGAGCATATCCGACGGAGTGCACTTTCATTGATCTTCGAAGCCTATGAATCGACCGGGTTGTCTAAGAAAATTGATGCCTCCAGTGCATCGGGAGCTAAGTTATGAGCAGGGAAAGTCGACGGGTTAGAAGTATCTACGACCCCTTGTTTAGAAGACGGCCCAGGCCTATCTGAGATTGTTGCGGAGCTTGATTTCTTAGACATCTTTGATAGAAATTGGGTCTAGAAAAGCACTTTTTTGAACTATACTTGAAAAACAATCGACGTTAGACTTAACAACACAAGTATTCTCCCGTGTGGTGTGTGAACTAGTGCGGTAATTCGAGTATAAGTGCTGAAAAATTATAAGTCACAAAGTTGGTGGTATAAGTTGAACTTTGAACTGTCGTCTTCGAAGACCATCATCGCTGACCATCTCTGAAAAACAGCCTTGTAATGCTTTCAATTTTGGACTCGGATACCGACATTGTATGCCAAAAGCTTTTATCTGTTTTTATCGACTTCAGTTCGGGCTTGTAACGATTGGAACTAGGAAGTTATCAGTCTAGATTAGTCTGATATGCCAGTTTGATTAGGTCCATGTCTTTGTTTTTGTCTTATATTTAGGTAAAGTTAAAATGTTGTCTGGCCTAAATATCGACCGACCAAACTATCGTTCGGCCTAAGTGTTGATCGACCCAAATGTTGTTCGGCCCAAGGTTCGTTCGGCCTAAGTATCGATCGGCCAAAATGCTGTTCGGCTAAGATGCGAGTGTTGTTTGGCATAAGTATCACTCTTTCCACTTTTCCTCTTCGCCGTTCGACACGCAGCACGTCATGCCGAGCCGTACTCGTGCCAAACCATTTCGTTCGGCGTTTCACCTCTAACACTACTTGTCCTTCTTCCCTCCAACTTTCCCGTCCGGTATGGCCAAGTCTTTCGGCAAGTCATGCCGAACCGAAGTTACGCCGAGCCCCAATGCTCGACACTCTGCCCGTAACAACGATTTCGTCTTTTTCCTGCATCCATGCCGAACGACGTGAACGAACCGTTTGGCAAATCATACCGAACCGTGTTGTTCGAAATTCTTACCAATTTCTGCTCCTCCTCTATTCTTCCCTCCAAACTCTCTTGGCATTAGAGAATCATGCCGAGCCACTGCAATACATCTTCCACCTTCCTCTTCTCCAATCCATCCACCTCAAGGTCATCCGAAGGCATACTAAGTTTCAACCTTAAAGCGCGCCTGGACTTCAATTCATCAATAACAAGTGATACTTCCTAATCTAAGAGGGTGATCAGAAAGTTCTTACCTAAGAATATGGCAGGGACTAGGGGGTCAGTAAACTTAGGGAAGATCAAAGGAGTGAATGAAACTCGAGGGAAGTAATCTGTGTGTTCTTGGAAAGTCACGGAGGTAAAAAGTGAAAAAGTGGCGGAGAAGGAAAATACTGACTTTTATAGGAGAAGAAGGGAAGTCGAAGAGGCTATGGCCGGTGGAACCAGTCAAAGGGTCATCGTTCGACTTCGGCATTCAGAGCCGTTCGGCATACATGGAGCGTTCGGCTTCAACTGTTCTTTTCGACATTCGCGTTATGTCCGGCGCACACCACCTTACTTGGTATTCACAAGAAAGCACCTCCGAGAGAAATAAGCCAAGGATCGAAGCGAAGCATAGAGGACGCGTAATTCAAATCGCATCACGTTCAGTCACATAATACACTTTGGGGGGCAAGTGTTTTCTGGAGATTTGACCAGGCAACAAAGGATTCAGCAATCTCGTTCGACATGACAAAAGGGTTCGGCAGTCAAGAGGGTTCGACATTAGAAGAACGCTCAGCATGAAGGAACGCTCGGCTTTTAGAAACGTTCGGCATCAAAAGAACGCTCGACATAAAGGAACGCTCGGCATGAAGGAGCGCTCGACATCTAGAAGCGTTCGGCATTGAGAAACGTTCGGTATTGTATATCGTTCGGCATCTAAAGGACACTCGGCATACCAAGGACGTTCGGCATACAAGGTACGTTAGGCATGCCAAGGACGTTCGGCATACATGAAACGTTCGGCATACATTAACGTTTGGCAACGTTCGGCATACCAAGGACGTTCGGCGTACCAAGGACGTTCGGCATACAAGGTACGTTCGGCATCCATATACCTTCGGCATCGCTGGACTATTAGGCATTCCATCTTCATTCGGCATGAGAACATCGTTCGGCACAAATGCCTTGACTCAGCATTTTACCATTTGGCCTCTCTGGTTCGGCACATAGTGCTTACTCCATTTGGGCTGAGGTATTCAGCTATCAGGCCCACCAAGGAAGTCCAACCCACTTTCGTCTATAAAAAGAGAGGCAGGGGCACAGTGAAAAGGATTGGTTTTTTGAGAACACTGGGGAGACTCTGCCACATTCAACACCCACTCAAGACTTAATCTTTTACTTTGCAATTGTATTCAAGTAAGTGGAAACGAATTGTATCTGTAATCAACTATCAAGCAAAGCAATAGAAATTAACTTCAAAGTGGACGTAGGTAGTTACGCCGAACCACTATAAATTTGGTGTTCTTGTTCTTTGCATTTAAATTTACATACCATCTTCTGTTTTAATTTATTATCTTCATTAATATCTCTACACAATCTTTCTTAAGGGTGTTAGTGGCCAATTTTGGTGCTAACAATCTTCGTGGCCTCTCTGAACCACTTGCAAATTCACGCAAGGGTGTAAATCTATCGAACCAGACCGAATAGAGATGTGCTAAGTTTCTGTCCTAAATAAAATTAGACCGAACACGGACCAGATGAGATTTATATTCGTACAAATTTTGTTGTCCTATCTCGTATTCTAAATAAAATCAGATGGACTTGTACATACGTTTTTCAGACACGGACTCGGACGAACACGGATGGATGTTGCTATTTACATTAAATTTTATGATATTTAATATAATTTTCTTCAGCTATATTATTTTTATCAATGTGTATTGAAGTATAAGCATTTTATGAATTCTCACTCAATTAACCGACTAAATAGTTATCATATATGTTTTGAAAAACGTAGAGGATATACTGAATTATATGAAATACAGACAAATTGAACGAACATGGACCGGACGAGATTTTTGCTCGTACAAATTTTGTTGTCCTCGCTCGCATCCTAATTGAAAATCGAACGAACTCGGACAAATGTATTTCGACAACGGACACGAACGGACATTGGATACTCATACAAAATTAACAGTCCTGAATCCACCAATTCGCCCTATATTTTTTAATATTTAATAACATAAAAATAAAATAAAATGGGCGGTCTTGATAAGGGGGGTATCGGGAGGTGCTGTTATGTTTTTAGACCCATAGTAATATCTACCGCATTTGTATGTCATAAAACCTGGATAAGCACAAACTCTTTCTTTTTTCTAGTAAATCAAATTTAGCTCTTTTAAATAAAATTAGTTCCACGTCCCACCATACTTTGAAATACAAATTATATTTTTGAAATCATTTACCATATTTAATGTTCCTTCGCATAGGCAATTATGGAAAGTTAAATTATAATATTAAAAACATGATATCTTTTAGTAGATTTATCAGATTTCAATTTCGCGTCCACCATTAATTTATAAATTTTATTATCTTTTTATGAAAATCCATATGTCATATGTTTTGATGATTTTATTTTACATGGACAAATATTTGACAAACATCACTTGGGGGGATTCAAGTTGCATTATAGACAAATATTTGTTCTGGAAAAGGTTAGACAAATATTTGCTCGGCAAATACTTTTCCCTGTAAATGTTTTAATAAAAAATTTGTCAGAATATATCATAAATCTTAATATGAAGATAATAAAATTTGTAATTTAATTGTGAAACGAAATTTATATCCGATAAATTTTCCGAAAGTCATGTTTTTAATATTGCAAATATTTATGTAGCAATGATTTCCAATTATAAAGATCCAGCGGTGACTGGACTAAATAATTCCAGAAACTTAATTTGTATTTCAAAGTGCAGAAGAATGTGGGCCTAAAAAAATAAAAATAAAGATGTGTCTCTAATTTACACTTAAAACTACTTGTTTAAAAAGAAGCATTTCGTCAAACAACCAAAAGAAACTTCAAAATCCACTTCTACCTTCTAAAAAACAATTTCATAAAACATGCTTATTTTATAGTGAAAATATGCCGTTTGAACCGCATCTAATTGCAGTCAAAACTGCAAATTGAATATATTTACAGTCAAAACTGCAAATTTCTGTTTTACAAAAATGTGCAGGAACAAGATATACAGTTCCAGCTGCATATATCTACAACTAATTTGCAATTTTAATCGAGTATTTTTGCCGATAGTTTTGATAATAGTATTTTGTGAAACTAATTTCCAGATTTTTTTAAAAAAAATAGTGTACTAAATCTTCAAACACTTCATCTCTAATACGTGAAGAAATTTTTCGACCTCAAAAAGTAATATTATCTTTTATCTCTAGTCATAGACGTAGTAGTTGGATAATTTTTCATTTTAGTTTGTTCCAGAATCATAAAGATTGGGATATTCAATTCAACCCATGCTCTTTCCGTTATTTGAAATAAGTAATTGTTTTTGAATTCTTAAATTAAAATTGCTTTGTTTTGAGTATTTTTCTACATTGGCGAGGCAGATGTTTGCACCAAAATTGGTCACAACACTCTTCGGGAGTCGTTGAAGAGATAATAATAAATATGTAAATTCAAAACGAGTATTATCTAACAAAAACTCCAATCAACAGTAATGTAAATGCGTAAGCAAGCGATTTATAGTGGTTCGGCGTATTGCCTACGTCTACTGTAAAGTTTTTGCAGTTTTATTGATTCTCCTTCAACGTTCACAAGTGGTTACAGCAAGCAACAGCAAGTTACAACTGCAAATTCGAAATCAACAGCAAGAATATGATGTAGGATGGTGGAGATCTCGATTCGGCAGAGTCTGGGTGCTTGAGAATCCAAAGATCCCTTTTTTGTTGACCCTGGGGCTCTATTTATAAGCGTAGGATGCTGATATTTCGCTGAAGATTCTGGAGACAACTTCTGGCACGTGAGGGGGCCCACACGCCCGGCCTCAGGAAATTTGAGCCCACTCGTCAGAAAATCATCCAATCGAGGTGAAATTTGGTGTGGACATTCTTCAACATGTATGCAAGCTTCTGTGAAAATTTCATGGCATTTGGATCATTAGATCTCGAGTTATCGTGGATAAGAGATGATGTTCTTCGTGCGGCTGTTTGGTTCGAAACCATCCCTTCGAACCGATGGTGGCACGCGCCTTTGTGATGACGTGGAGCGCAAACTTCGAATCGATCCGGTCTTCACTCCGAGTTGACCGCGTCGACTCCATATATCTCGGCGCGTTCGTATCGATGGATGACACGTCACCTTAGCATGCTGGCTTAATGGATTCGAATGAAGCTTCACCGATGGGTTCGAATAGTAGTTGCTGTGGAGTCGAACAACTGAGGGTCGATGGATACGAACAAGCCTTTCTTTGATGGATACGAGCCCTATAGCTTCTCCATGGATACGAAGTCACTCGATGCGAACTTGCACCCTTCGATGGATTCGAAGGATGATGATCTGATGGATACGAAGCGGACACTGGCTGATGGATACGAAGCGCTTCATCTGCTGATGGGTACGAGGTCCATCGATACGAACTCGATGGATTCGAAGTCGATGGAGTCGAATCCGAGGCACTTCGATGGATTCGAAGTTGATCGATACGAAGGTGATCGATTCGAACCAGTGTTCGGTGATGGATACGAAAACACCCATCGTGATGGATACGAAATATGGACTTTTCCCTTCAAATTGAATCGATCATAACTCGAGTGTATGAACTCGGATTGACTTGAAATTTGAGATACTGATTTCTATGATCTTTCTTGTAATGTCCTATCAATTGTAGCTCAATCTGGACTCGGACAAAATTCAACGATATCCATAGTGAAACGAAGTATAACCAATCTCTGAGACGAACTGTTCTTTGTTTTCGATCATTTGGTATCACAGCTTTGCCAAAAAGCGGGATAACATTTGCCCCCCAAAGTATGTCTTGGGGAAACATGACGTGCTTTGAAGAGCTGCAATTTCTCTCTGAACAATCATTGCTCTCTTTTGTTGAGATTCATACTCTGTATTGCTGTAACCTTGCGTTGATATGATTGATTGCTGTATAATAGTGCTTAGCTGTTGATTGTTGTATTCGTAATAAGATGAGTATTCGATCCCTGTAAATGTTTTAAATCGAATATTAGTCCGACATATATGCACATATGTTAGTTTGACCCTCGTTATCGTTGTGCGTCCACGAGTCATTGTCAGTTTTGTTTGCTATTGAATTTCGTATCGATTCTCTCCTGAACTGATTTGGAAATTTGAGTTGAGACAACGCTTGCTGGTTGTTTTGAAAAGTCCCTTCGTATCAATCCTCTCCTGAACCGATATAGAAGGTTGAAGGAATCGACTTTGTGTTGCGCGAATGTAATATTTCGAATCGATGGGTACGAGCATCGATGGATAAGAGATCAACATTCGTATTGAAGAAGTATGCTTATGCTATGATGGATACGAAATCTCTATTCGTATCGATATGCAGTAGATGGGGTTGAGAACTTGTTGATGTGAACAGGGGCTTTGAGTCGATGTGCCCACTGTTCGTTTCGCATCGTTGCGACTCAATCTCTTCAGCACAGCCTTAGTTGTTCGTATCAATGAAGCTTCAAGCGTATGGACTCGAATTGAGCTTTCGAACCGATCTGTGGTTTGACTTGTTGCGGCCGGTCGAGTTGACTGGGATGCGAAACGACCCGGTCACCTTCTAGGTTCCATATAAATAGCAGGGGCTTTGCCATTTTTCACTTTCTCACCTTTTACTGCCACCTTTGATTTTTCGTATCGTTCTAGAACTTGGAGAGACAGTAGCCTTGTACTTTCGACTCGATCGATTTCAATTTTCCAGATCTTCGAATCCCCACCTTAAACTAGGTAATCGACCACGAACCTAAATGACGAAGCCGCCCCAAATCCACTCTTTCTTCATCAAACATCCACTCTGGGAATTGGTAAAACCAGATCTAGCAACGACCATGGCGGTTCTTCATTTATTATATTTTGTAGATTGAATAAGAAAGAGTGGAGAAGGCGAGAACACATCGACCCGAGGTGTGTGTTCGAATCGATGAGAGCAATGATATTTTTCTAGATCTCATGTCGATTCTTGAGACAAACCAGAGGGAAGTTCGTACCGATGGTCATGATGGTTAATCGTATCGATACGAAGTGATCGATACGAAAGGATCGATACGAAATCATCGGTTTTATCGACACGAACTCGGCTCTAGATGAACGATTCGAAGCATGTATATTGGCATCGACTCGAACTGGTACCTTGATGGATTCGAACGAACTCCATGTGATCGATTCGAACCGATATCATGATGGATTCGAACGAACTCCATGTGATCGATTCGAACCGGTATCATGATGGATTCGGTTGAGCTTCCTTTGATCGATTCGAACTTCCCATATTGAATATGAAATTTTTGACATTCTTCAATACAATTCTGACGAGCTTCATTCTCGCATATTTGGACTTGATTAAACTACATACTTGACTATATCTTGAAGCTCGTCAATGGAACCATAACAACCTTAACTGCTTGCACATCTTTCTTTGACTTCGCACAAATTTATTCAAGTAATGCATTGCACTGCACAACACACACTCGTACACTTTACACTGGGGAATGCACGGGCCCTTTATCGTCTAACGATAATTTCTCATAAGTTAGCCAGTTATGGAACCATCAAGTTCGCAGCCGCAAGAAAACCCGCAAGAAATCCAAAGTACAGTTACTTCGAGACTAGAGGTTCCATATATTGAACCTGAGATCATCGGTCCAGCCCCGGACGAATTTCCCAATGCGTCTTTTATTGCTAATCCATCAAACTCCGTTCGATCCAATATTTCTGAAGATATGTTGGGGAGGATATGCTTAAGGCATGGCCTGTCAATGGACGATGTGTTATTACCGGGACCAAATGACAGACCACACAATCCGCCGGAGGGATACACCGCATTCAATCGCCACGCGTGCGCGGCCGGGACGCTTCCTCCGTTCAATGAGTACATAAGAGAAGTACTGTCTTTTTTGGGGATCTCCCCATCTCAACTACACCCGAACGGATATGCTTCCGTGAATAGCTTGTTCGTTGTCTTCATGGAGTACCTTCATCGACCACCGATCCCGACCGAGATCAGATATCTATTCAATTTCAAAACCCGAAGTGATTACCCCTCCTTCACATTTTTGGAAGCAGTAAGGAATTGTCAAGTGGTCACCGGGTCCTGGACCAGGGTAAGCTATTACAGGACGGAATAGTTTTACGTCAGATGTCCTCCAGGGTTTGCCCGACGATGGTTATATAGACGTGAGTATAGCTGAGTTCTCAAATAATTACTAAGGCAATTGCAGTTGAAGTGAAACTTATATCTTTTCCTTTTTACAGCAACGATTCAGCGACCCGAAGGTGAACACTTTAAGGAGATAGTGCGAGTACTCCGAGAAGTCCCGAGCGAAGATAGGGATATCGAATTGCTTTTGACGGATAGGAATCTCCGGACTTTTGGGTTGATCGAACGGGGGCAGAGTATAAAGTTTGACGGGGCACTAAGGACCGTCTTGAAAAAATGAGTTAAGCACAAGAAGCCCAAAGTTATTATAGCCGAGGAAGCTAATTCTGAAAGAACCCATATTAATGACGAGCCGTTGGCCGGGCCTACAGATGTAGTTCAGGATGTCGCAGAGCAGAGAAAAGGCAAGGCAGCCGTTTTTAAGTCGCCTGAAAAGGGAAGACGGAAGTCGGTCGTCATGTCCCGGCTCACCCCCGAAATTAGAATTTCGGAGAGGTCTCCCCCAAGAACAGAAAGTCTCTTTGAAGGGCTTGCCGATCTTCCAATCCCGGACGATGTGTCTTTTCAACATGATGCCGGGTTGGAGGAATTCCATCGTACTCTAGAATTGAGCGAGCCTTTTATTACTAGCGCGGTCGACACTTCTGGTTGGTCGGGGGAATGCATATTCATACACATTTCACGACACTACATAACCCTTAGTCGTAGGTCATCGGTTTCGAAAAACCACTAACTTTATTCTCATTTCACTTTGCAGATATTATGACTGGACGCGGTTCGATGTTAGGAAGTCTGCGACAGGCTCATAAATCTTCCTCATATTACGAGTTACAACAAAGAGAAGGAGATAGGGATTACGATCGCAGGTACTCCAGGTATTCTAGCCAAGAACGGTATGATTAGAAATAGGGACTACAAACGTTGGTCTCGATCTCGCACTCCTCCTCCCAGAGCTCCTATACAACCTCCTGCCTATGTTTCTCGTCCTTCCGAATCTTCTCGATACAAGTCAGCTTCTCAATCTTCTAGATCCGAGCCCCACCATCCCAGATCTAAGGCAATGTCCCCAATAGTTGCGGAACCGCCTCCTACTGAAATTTCGGGGGAAGGAGCAATCAGGCTTGCGCAATTAAAGAAGGACTTCCCGAATATTTGCTTTGATAACTACATTTTTCCTCTTCACTTGAAAAGAATCCCGCCGGAGGCCGAGCAGGTGGCGCACGATTATGTGCACGACTTTTATGCCCAATACAAGGTGTGGTATAAGGTGGCCGAGAAAGCGTCATCATTAGCCTTCGAACGAGCGGCTATCATTGAAAAGCTACAAGCCGAGCTGGCTCAAAAAGATCGCATCATACAAGTGCTGAACATAGAAGCTGAATCATCTCGAAAATTAGAGATGGAGGCTCTTACGAAGGCCGATGAAGCTCAAGCGGCTATGGATAGGATGAAAAAAGAGCACTATGTCACGGTGGAAGACATGGGCCATCGGAACACCATCGTCACCGCCGAGCGAGATGCGGCTTTGAAAGAGCTTAATGAGCATAAGGCTAAAGTTTCTGAAATTATGAAGGAAAGGGATACCGCCAATATTTCTGCACAGGAGGCATGTGATCAAGCGGTAGAATTCCGGACCGAGCGTGATGCGGCGATGGCTAAAGTAATGGAGATCGAAGCCGATGTTGATAGAAAAATTGAAATCGTCGAGTCCAAGATGGAGGCCGACATTGAATACCTCCTCATCACTTATAATGCCAACGTGTTAAGGACGGGAATTTGGGTTGGCTTGAGAATTATCCGGTACATCTTCACAGCGCCTGGAGTCGGTTGATTGAGGAGGAGAAAGCGGCGCATCCGGATGAATCAATTGACCATTTTGAGCTTGAAAACCGTTTGTTGACCGAAGACGAAAAGAAAATCCTTCATGATGCCATAATTTCTCATGAGAGGGAGACGGTCGGCACCCGTCATTTGGAAGTCGGAGAAGGTTCTGGTGTTGAGCATCGGGCTTCAGTTCTTGAGATCACCGCTCCACTCCCATCAGAGCTCACATTTGCGGTCGATTCACGGTCAGTCCCTGCCTATAATCCAGAGCAGCCGCAGCTATCTCCTATCCGGGAGCACGTTTCTGAAGCTGCTTAGTCATCAGCAGGCCACGTTGAGGAAGGTATTCCGAACTTATCTTAAGTGTATTCCAAATAGGGAGTTTGTTTTGAAGCAGTCACTAATAACTTCTTCTTATCTTTGCTCAGTGACTGGAGTTGCGCCGATTGCCGCGACTCAAGAATCAAGTAAAAAGGAGAAGGCCATCACCACTGAGATGACTGTCGTGATAGTAGTGTCAACTGAGGTGACGCAGGGGAGCACACTATCTCTTGATGAGCAAATGGTGAGCAAGCTGCTCGGCCAGCAGGGTGGCTTCTCCACAGACTTGCCGTTCATCGTTAGTGACCTCCCGCCAACCTCTAGCTCTTCAATGCAGACTGCAGATGCCCCCAGCCAGGCCCAAGCGATTCGTGATGAAGAAATTCTGGCCGAGATTAATGCAGAATTAGAGGCTGCGGGGCAAGGTGGCAGCGCTGGAACTAGGACTACGGTGCACAGTCCAGCATCTCTAAATGTAATATTGCCGAGTCGCACTGTGTTCGATACCCGGGTGTCCGCCCCGTCTTCTGTCGCAGATCCAGTCCCTCCTACTCCTCCGGTGGGAAGCCTTCATGTAAATTCAAGCTCTGAGGATGACGTTGACATTATGCCTCCAGTCGAAGAGCAGCCACCGAAGAGGAAGCACTCCAACCGAAGGATCTCTGATTCTAGCGAGTCCGAGGAAGAACCGCTGATAAGGAAACCGAAAAAGAAGAAATAGATGGGCCATTCAAGCGGATTTTTTGATAGATAGGAACCTGTGTTTATTTTCCGCTAGTAGGCCGTGTATAGACGCAGGTTCGGCCCCTGCTAGTAGGAATTCTTTTTTGGAAGAACTTATTTGCATGTAAGTCCTTGTTTCTAGTTAGTTGAAATAAAATTCAATTTCTTTGTTACAATTCTCATTTCTTTTGTGCTTAAGTGTTTGTAGTGTTTGGTTTTCAGTCCGGTGTACTTGTGGTGTTTTTACCGTCAAGTAGAGTTTGTTTTATTTGCCAAGTCTAAAAATCTTGGTCACAAGTTGTGATCAATGAATAAGTTGAACTTCGGACATTGTATCACTTTGGTTTGTGATTAACACTAAGATTTTTTCCCTCCAGGTTCGGGGAACAACATTTTTATTTTGGTGGTTGATCGCACTTATTGCAAATTTTAAGCACAAGTCCACATTCTGGAGACTTAGGATAATTTGAGATCGATAATCTGGTTCGCACTCCAGGAATTTGAGAGTTATCGATGTTTGTAACACGGTTCGCGCTCCGGAAACCTGAAATTGATGTTTATACTCCACTTCACGCTCTGGGAACTTGGAGTTAGTATTGATATTTCGGTTCGCACTCCGGGAGCTTTAACTTGTTATTTGTGCTCCAATTCACACTCTGGGAAGGAGATAGCATGTATGTTTGGGTTCGCGCTCCGGGAACCTGTAATTTATGTTTATACTCCATTCACGCTCTGAGAAGTTGGAGTTAGCACGGATGCTTCGGTTCGCACTCCGGGAACCTGTAATCTATATTTATACTCCAATTCACGCTCTGGGAAGTCGAAGTTAGCACGGATGCTTCGGTTCGCGCTCCTGGAACCTGTAATCTATATTTATACTCCAATTCACGCTCTGGGAAGTTGGAGCTAGCACGGATGCTTCGGTTCGCGCTCCGGGAACCTGTAATCTATATTTATACTCCAATTCACGCTCTGGGAAGTTGGAGTTAGCACGGATGCTTCGGTTCGTGCTCCGGGAACCTGTAATCTATATTTATACTCCAATTCACGCTCTGGGAAGTTGGAGTTAGCACGGATGCTTCGGTTCGCGCTTCGGGAACCTGTAATCTATATTTATACTCCAATTCACGCTCTGGGAAGTTGGAGTTAGCACGGATGCTTCGGTTCGCGCTCCGGGAAACTGTAATCTATATTTATAATCCAATTCACGCTCTGGGAAGTCGAAGTTAGCACGGATGCTTCGGTTCGCGCTCCGGGAACCTGTAATCTATATTTATACTCAAATTCACGCTCTGGGAAGTTGGAGTCCGTTCGCACTCTAGGAACGAGTTATTTGATTTTCATACTCCAATTCGCACTCTGGGAATTTGGAGTCCGTTCGCACCCTGAGAACGAGTTATTTGATGTTTATACTCCAATTCGCACTCTGGGAATTTGGAGTCCGTTCGCACTCTGGGAACGAGTTATTTGATGTTTATACTCCAATTCGCACTCTGGGAATTTGGAGTCCGTTCGCACTCTGGGAATGAGTTATTTGATGTTCATACTCCAATTCGCACTCTGGGAATTTGGAGTCCGTTCGCACTCTGGGAACGAGTTATTTGATGTTTATACTCCAATTCTCACTCTAGGAATTTAGAGTCCGTTCGCACTCTGGAAACGAGTTATTTGATGTTTATACTCCAATTCGCACTCTGGGAATTTGGAGTCCGTTCGCACTCTGGGAACGATTTATTTGATGTTTATACTCCAATTCGCACTCTGGGAATTTGGAGTCCGTTCGCACTCTGGGAACGATTTATTTTATGTTTATACTCCAATTCGCACTCTGGGAATTTGGAGTTAGTTGTAGGACTATCGTGTGTTGGTCCAGTTCAGCCTTTGATGTGATGGCTTGCCCCCGAGCTGGGGTTTCACTTAGTGAGTGGCCGGTCGTATCACAGTCACTCGCTATTTGAATAAATTCCATTGTTTGATGGAATTCAGCTCTTTGTGTGTCGTGATTGTTGAACGTTGCATTCAGTGAATCACGGCTCTAGCTTGAAGAGATAGTATTTTATTGCTGAAATAAGAAGATATGGCGAAGTCAGTGCCTTATTACAAGTTCAAATTTCAGAATGTAAAGGAAATTGCAAAGTATTCATAGTTTGAATAGAGCCTGTCATGCGTAGCAATGGCGAAGGTTCTCGCTGCTCCAGGCTCCTGGAAGAATAGGACCGCCCATGGTCGACAGCAAGAACGGGTCATTCCTGAGTTTTTGTTCAATCACACATGGACCTTCCCACGTTGGTTTCACGTGCGTGGGTATTGAGTGTACTCTTCTGTAGACGAAATCACCAATTCTGAAGGTTTGGTGTTGGACCTTGACATCGTGCAACCGGGGAACTCGCTTTTGGAGTATGACGGTTCTCAAGTCGGCCTGGTCTCCCATAACAACACCAACTCCTTCGTCAGTGGGGAATTTTAAGGTTAGGCACCATGGGGCAATAACAGCCCTGAATTTAGCAAGGGCTGGTCGGCCTTAGAAAGCATTGTACGACGAATCTATGTTCATCACCATGAATTGCAATGTCCGGACTCTGCAACACTGTCCAGTTCCAACTCCATTGGTATTTCTAGCATTCCAACGGGTATGGCCGTGCTCCCGTCGAAGCCGCAAAGACTGGATTGGCATGGTTTCAAGTCTTTGGCATTCAGATTCATTTGGTCGTAGGCTCGCCTAAATATTATATTCACGGAACTTCTGCTGTCAACCAGAATCCTTTTCATCCACACATGGCCTACCTGAGCTGATAAGACTAGTGGATCGGTAGTCGGGACTATGATTCTGTCAGCATTACTACACTGAAATATGATGTCGTCAATCATCTCTTTTTGTCGTTTGATCGGAACTCTATCTTCCAAATTTCTACAGTATGCAAAATCTGCATGCCTAGTGGAACTGTCATATGACTTCATCTCATCCCAGCTTCGCTTTGTTGGGTGAGGGATACCTCCAACAACATTTACTACTAACCTCCCGCCGGTAGGGGCGGAGTTTTACTGTATCGGTCGATTGGGTTCATTATTTTGATTTGATGGGCCCGCTTCTCTAAGCTGCGGTGCCCGCACAAACTGTTCCAGCTTCCTTTCTCTGATCAGTTTTTCAACGAGATCTTGTAAGTGATGACACTCGTTCGTATTGTGCCCATAGCTTTCATGGAACCTGCAAAAATTTCCCGTCTGGATCTTCCTCTCTGACGACGATTTTGGTGCGGGGTTTTGGTACTGAATTGTATTACAGGTTTGTAAGTACAAGTCCTCCAATGATGTATTCAGAGGAGTGTAACCGTCAAACATTGGATTCTTGCGCCGTGGGCCACGATTTTGATCTCTTTTTCTAGTTTGATTCACGCTCTCTCTTCGCCGAGCTTGTTTGTTTTTAACGTTCAACTGAACTTTTTCGGAGCTCTCACCGGACTGTTTGATTGCAACATTGCTTTGGATCCCTTTCGTACTTGGTCCTGCATCAGTTTTCTTCCTAGACTGTTTCGCATCTTCCCTTCTCAGGAATTGAGCCGCCTTGGCATGGAAACGGTCCAACGATGCAGGTGGTTTTCCAACTAACCAGTTGCTAAACTCAGAATCGGGGTCGATCCCCTTAGTCAACGCCATAAGGATGGATTTGTCGTTTGGATTGCTGATCTCCGCACGTGCAGTATGGAATCTCTCTAAATAATGTCTGAGCGTCTCTCCAGGAGCTTGAGTGACACTAGACAGAGTGTTGACATCTTTTGGCCTTGCGACGTGCATGCGGAATTGTTCAACGAATTTTGTGGCCAACTGGTCAAATGAAGAGATGGATCGAGGTGGCAGTCGAGTGAACCACATGGTAGTGATGCCCCCCAAGGATATGGGGAAACTACGACACTTCACTGCATCGTCGACACTGGCAGCGGTCGTCGACCATTCATATTTCAGAATATGCCGGTTGGGGTCGGAGTTTCCCTCATACATGGGTAGATTTGGCATCCTGAATCGCCGTGGGGGTTCAACAGTAAGGATATCAGCCGTAAAAGGAGTGTGACTTCGAGAGATTCCTCAATCGTCATTGGTGAGACCCTGACTCTCACGGATCATCTAACGTATCATAGTCGAAAGGTCCGGCATTTGCACGTTTTGTGCGGCTTGTGCCGGTGTATGATTACGTTCCATATTTGGGGTCGGACCGAATGTTGTCGACGGTCCAAGTCTTGTCTTCTTGGCTCATAGCTCTCTGGGACGTATGAGTACGTCCACTACGACGATGGCCCAGGTTCGACTGATCTTGGGCATCGACCCCTGGTTCAGTCGCGACGTTAGTGGTGTGGTATTCTGTGGTGTGGTGAGGAACGGCACCTCCTCGCGAGGAGGGTCCGGTTTGGAAACTGGCTGATGGACCAACCCTCAGTTGTCCAACGATCAGTGTCGGTTGATCTCCAGCGGCTGGCATGTGACTCCCATCTGGCTGGGGTCGTGGAGATTGATTATGATAATCAGAAGATGAAGAACTTTCGCTGGAGGAGCGAGAAGCATGGTCTCTCTCAGACCTCTTTCGCTTCTGGCGATCCAGCTTGTTGATCAGCTCGGCGTTAGCGCGTAGCTGTTCTGCTAGTTGTTGCCAACTCTGAGTCAGCTCTTGGAGTAGCAACTGCAACTCCTGTCGGGTAACCGGACCTGATGATTCCGAATGTCCAGTAGTATCTTGATTAGATGGAGGTAGTGGCATAGGATTCTGTCTATCCTGTTCTTCTTGATTGATAGCGTTTGAGGTGGTTCTTGTGCTAACCATCTTGAAAGTTGAATTCCTTTCCTAGACTTTGTGCAAATCTGAATAAAAGGGAAGGAAGTTGGACTTGATGATCTGGATCTCTCTCTTAGATTTATTCAATCTGGTATCGATGACAGATCCAAAGAGCAGGAGAAAATCTGGGTTCTCTCAATGAATGCACCAAAGTGTTTGCACAAAAATTGGTCACAACACTCTTCGGGAGTCGTTGAAGAGATAATAATGAAGAATGTAAATTCAAAACGAGTATTATCTAACAAAAACTCCAATCAACAGTAATGTAAATGCGTAAGCAAGCGATTTATAGTGGTTCGGCGTATTGCCTATGTCCACTGTGAAGTTTTTGCAGTTTTATTGATTCTCTTTCAACGTCTACAAGTGGTTACAGCAAGCAACAGTAAGTTACAACTGGAAATTCGAAATCAACAGCAAGAATATGATGTAGGATGGTGGAGATCTCGATCCGGCAGGGTCTGGGCGCTTGAGAATCCAAAGATCCCTTTTCTGTTGACCCTAGGGCTCTATTTATAGGCGTAGGATGCTTATATTTCGCTGAAAATTCAGGAGATCACTTCTAGCACGTGAGGGGGCCCACATACCCGACCTCAGGAAATTTGGGCCCACTTTGGGATCGATTCGAACTCCATTCGAATCGATCAGAAAATCGTCCAATCGAGGTGAAATTTGGTGTGGACATTCTTCAACATGTATGCAAGCTTCTGTGAAAATTTCATGGCATTTGGATCAGTAGATCTCGAGTTATTGTGGATACGAGATGATGTTCTTCGTGCGGCTATTTGGTTCGAAACCATCCCTTCGAACCGATGGTTTCGAGTCGATGGTGGCACGCGCCTTTGTGATGACGTGGAGCGCAAACTTCGAATTGATCCGGTCTTTACTCCGAGTTGACCGCGTTGACTCCATATATCTCGGTGCGTTCGTATCGATGGATGACACGTCACCTTGGCATGCTGGCTTAATGGATTCGAATGAAGCTTCAGCGATGGGTTCGAACAGTAGTTGGTGATGGAGTCGAACAACTGAGGGTCGATGGATACGAACAACCCTTTCTTTGATGGATACAAGCCCTATAGCTTCTCCATGGATACGAAGTTAATCGATGCGAACTTGCACCCTTCGATGGATTCGAAGGATGATGATCTGATGGATACGAAGCAGACACTGGCTGATGGATACGAAGCGCTTCATCTGCTGATGGGTACGAGGTCCATCGATACGAACTCGATGGATTCAAAGTCGATGGAGTTGAATCCGAGGCACTTTGATGGATTCGAAGTTGATCGATACGAAGGTGATCGATTCGAACCAGTGTTCGGTGATGGATACGAAAACACCCATCGTGATGGATACGAAATCTGGGCTTTTCCCTTCAAATTGAATCAATCATAACTCGAGCGTATGAACTCGGATTGACCTCAAATTTGAGATGCTGACTTCTATGATCCTTCTTGTCATGTCCTATCAATTGTAGCTCAATCTGGACTCGGAAAAAATTCAGCGATATCCATAGTGAAACAAAGTATGACCAATCTCTGAGACGAACTATCCTTTGTTTTCGATCGATCTTTTGGTATCACGGCTTTGCCAAAAAGCGGGATAATAGCAGAAAATGTCAATTAGTTAATTTTAATCATTTTTCCAAGCATAAACAAGTTGGCAACTCTTTTAGAGTGGAATAAAATAACGGTTTTACATATTTATATCATCCAGAAAGCATGCATTGAGTTAGCATTGTTTTTTCCCCTTTATATTGCTTTGTGCGAAGCAATTTAAATCATCTCATGTAGCTAATTCTCTTTCGTCATCAATTTAAGAATGCTGGGGGTTACAGCTTTTATCTTAAATGCCCATTTGTTGACTCATATTTTCTTCGTGTATTCTGATATGAAGCTATAAAAGGTGAAACAAAACAAACGTAAAACTAGCGTAGTATGAAATAAAGTAATCTTTTTCATTAACTTTATTGCATGTGTGTGTATAATGGGCGAGAACTCAAATTTGCTACAGATCTATTTCTCCTGATTTCAACCAGACATTCGGATTTAAATAATTATTTAAATAGAATATGTAATCAAGATTTAAGGTGCGGCAGCACCTCCGTGCATCGCTAGCCTCGATTATCCCCTCCACTAAATAGAAATCATAATTTTATCTATGTCGTCTAACGCCACACCATATGAAATCTTAATTTATAATCAATGCATGTGGTCGCCTACTGTGTTGTTGGCATCTTCTAGCACATTACTCAACGTTGCTTGTTTATGTTGATAAACAAATCTGAATTTAGCCATAATCAATTCATGAGAAAACTAACAATAAATAACCAAAGATTAGCGGAAGTGTAGCAGAGTCCATCGAATTGATTGTGCAAAGGTTATGATCTTTCAAGAAAACAGTTTCCCTTTTGTTTTTTATTTCTCTCTGATAAAGAAGAGAAAAAAAGACACACTGTTACAAAATAAAGAGAATGGAGACCATTAGAGAGAGAGAGAGAGAATAATTTTATTGAATTGAGATAGATCTTACAATACAATCAAGCTCCATATTTATAGACTCCTTATGCAGTGCAGATTAAAATAATGCCCTTTCTTATTTAGCATATTCATCCATATTATTAATGTATATTACAACACTCCCCCTTGAATATGCGTATGTTAAGATGATAAGAGTAATTGCCTCATTAAAAAACCTTGTTATGAAAAAACCAGTGGGAAAAAAATCATAAAAAAGAAAAAGAGTACAACATGATTTCATCTTTAAGTAACATATATTTTATAATGTTACTATAAGGGTTGATACTTCTAGATCAAGATAACGCCTCATTAAAACCTTACTAATAAAAACCTAGTGGGAAAAAATATTAGTGAAGGAAAAAGAGTACATTATAGCGTATCATACGCTCCCACTGAATTATAACGCATTATTCAATTAGTTTGTTGATGCAGCCGATGCATACCAATTTTGTACACCATCTTCTGAAATGTTGATTTTGGAAGCGCCTTTGTGACTAAGTCCGCCGGATTTTCTTGGGATCAGATTTGTTTCACTTTTATCTTATTATCCTTTTGTAGCTCATGTGTGAAGAAAAATTTAGGAGAAATGTGTTTCGTCCTATCACCCTTAATGTAACCTGCTTGAATTTGAGCTGCACAAGCTGCATTGTCTTCGTAAATAATGGTTGACCTTTCTGTTACCGATGGAAGTTGGCAGCTTTTTCGAATATGCTCAATTAGTGATCTCAGCCAAATACATTCTTTACTTGCTTCATGTAGTGCTATTATTTCAGAGTGATTGGATGATGTTGCTACTAATGTTTGTTTTGTAGATCGCCATGAAATTGCTGCATTGCTGTTATTAAACACATATCCAGTTTGTGATATTGCTTTATGTGGGTCAGAAAGATAACCTGCATCAGCATAACCAACTAGATTTGGATTATTGCCTGAGTTAGAGTAAAAAAAACCCAAATTTATCGTTCCATGAAGATATCTCATGATATGTTTTATATACCATTCCAGTGTCTTTTTGTTGATTCTGAACTGTACCTTGCTAGAAGATTTACTGAAAATGCAATATCTGGTCTTGTGCATTGGGCCAAATATAATAATGCACCAATGACACTAAGATATGGCACTTCCGGGCCAAGCACATTCTCATCTTCTTCTTTTGGGCGGTAAGGGTCCTTTTTAATATCTAAAGATCTAACAACCATCGGCGTACTAAGTGGATATGCTTTATCCATTTGAAAACGCTTTAGAATTTTCTCAATGTAGTTTGATTGATGGATTAATATGCCATTAGTACTATGCTCAATCTGTAGACCGAGACAGTGCTTAGATTTGCCAAGATCTTTTATTTCAAATTCCTTCTTTAAATAATTTATTGTTTCATCAATCTCTTCTGGAGTCCCAATCAAATTTATGTCATCAACATAACTGCTAAGATAGCAAATCCATTTACCGATTTCTTTATAAAGACACATGGATAAATGAGATTGTTTTCGTATCCTTCTTTTATCAAATATTTACTAAGACGGTTATACCACATCCTTCCAGATTGTTTCAAGCCATATAGCGATCGTCTTAGTTTTAATGAGTACATGGACTTTGATTTTGCTTCAGGTAATTTATATCCATCTGGGATTTTCATGTAAATATTGGTATCTAATTCACCGTAAAGATAAGCTGTCACAACATCTGTTAATCTTATATCGAGTTTTTCAGAAACTACAAGACTTATCAAATATCGGAATGTTATGACATCCATAACATGGGAGTAAGTTTCCTTAAAGTCAAAACCTGGTCTCTGCAGGAAACCTTGTGCGACAAGTCGTGCCTTGTACCTCACGACTTCATTTTTATCATTTCGTTTTCTAACGAATACCCATTTATAACCTACTGGTTTAACATTTTCTGGTGTTTTCTCTATTGGTCCAAATACACCATGTTTTTGAAGTGAATCTATTTCCACTTGGATAACATCTTTCCATTTTGGCCAATCGGTCTTCTTCGACATTCATTTATGCTATTTGGTTCATTATCGTCATTCTCATTATTCTCATTGTGGCCATGACTTTCAATTATTTCAGTAGCTACTGCGAATGAGAATACATCATCAATTATTATTTTACTTCGATCCCATATTTCTCCATAGTTCATATAAAATATTGAGATCTCATTATTATTAGGTACCATTTTATCGTTGGAATCTTCTTTTATCTCTTCTAGGATAATATTTCCATCCATACTTCTAGGAGAATTGGGATTTTCATTTTTGTGATCCTTTTGATCATTTATAACCTCTTCAGAAGGTTCCTTAATTGATGATTTTTCATTAGACTTTCTTTTTCTAGGTGCCAAGTCTTTTGAACCAATTGGCCTTCTACATTTTTGTCTTGCTTTAAATTCATTTGCTGCTATATTTACTTTTGATCCTTCAGGGACATCAATTTTTGCTGGTGCATTTGCTGCTGGAATGTGAGATTTAGTTATTTTTACAGTGTCACTAAATGCATCTGGCAGTTGATTTGCAATATTTTGAATATGCAAAATTCTTTGTACCTCATATTGGCATTGTTTGGTACGTGGATCGAAATAATACATAAATGGATTATTCCATGATATTTCACGCCGTTCTACTGGAACGTTCTTTCCTCCCCCTAACGGCGGGAAGATTGTCTCATCAAATTTACAGTCTGAAAATCTTGCAGTGAAGACATCACCTGTAAGGGGTTCAAGGTAACGAATTATCGATGGAGAATCAAATCCCACATAAATTCCCAACCGTCGTTGAGGACCCATTTTAGTACGAAGTGGGGGATTAATAGGTATATGCACAGCACAACCAAATTTTCGTAAATGTGAAATATTTGGTTGAGATCCAGTTAAGAGCTGTGATGGTGAAAGCTGATGATAAGTTGTTGGTCTAATTTTAACCAATTTCGATGCATACAAAATTGCATGCCCCCAAGCTGAAACGGGTAGTTTTGATTGCATAAGCAATGGTCTTGCAATAAGTTGCAAGCGCTTAATTAATGATTCTGCTAGACCATTTTGAGTATGAACATGAGCTACTGGATGTTCAATTTCAATTCCTAATGATAGACAATAATCATCAAATACTTGAGAAGTAAATTCTCCAGCATTATCTAGTCGAATTGATTTAATTTGATGATCAGGAAGTGTGCTCTCAATTTTATTATTTGAGCAAGTAGCTTGGAGAATGCCAAATTTCTTGTAGAAAGTAAACAGATATGTGATCAACGAGTTGATGCATCAATTAATACCATAAAATATTTGAATGGTCACATTCAGGATGGATTGGGCCACATATATCACCTTGAATTCTTTGTAGAAATGTTGGAGATTCAGATGTGATTTTACTATATGAAGGTCGAGTGATTAATTTTCCTTGTGCACATGGGGTACATAAGTAATCACTTGGTAAATTCAATTGGTTTGATAAATCATGTCCATTTGAGTTTTTGGCAATTTTACGCATCATAGTTGATTCAGGATGACCCAAGCGATCATGCCGAAGAATCAATGTCTTTGTATTTGTGAGCTTCTGGCTCATGTTTATAGAGTGAGATTCAACTATGCCAATTTTTGTAAAATATAAACTAGTTGAAATTGTACCAAATCTTTCTAGGATAAGCTTCTGGCTTTCAATTCTAGAAATAACACAAAGATATTCTTTGTTGTTTTCATTTATAGTTTTAATATGGCATCCATTCATTCTTATATCTTTGAAACTCAGCAAATTTCTTTTAGAGTTGCTTGAGTATAATGCATTCTGAATAAAGATATGTGTATCATTTGGTAATATTATATGGGCTCTTCCGGACCCGTCAATTATATTAGCAGATCCAGCTATAGTGGGGACTTTAGTTGAGAAATTTTCAGATAGTTCAGAGAAAAACTTCTGGTTTTTCAAAATTGTATGCGTAGTTGCACTATCTAGTAAGCATATATCATCACCCAAATGGCGTTTCATACCTTAAGAATTAAAGGAAATAATTATTCAATCATTAAAAATTTGTATGCATAAATAAATGTAATGTAAACAAACAAAGTAATATGATTAAAATAGGCTACTGATTAAAAAGAACATCCACATTACACATTATTTTTAACTAGTACTGCAAAGGGAAATACAAGTAAACGAACACAAACTTCAAACTGATTTATTGATGCAAGGTAATGAAGTAAAATGAAATCCACATAACAAACTTCAAGATATTTCTAATTGATCAACTCGGTCATATCGTTGATCATTGCACTTAGATTTTCATCATTAATGAAATTTCCATTGTCATCTTCGAAGAAATCATCTAACTTCATGTTAGTGTTTTCAGGTAACTTTTCGGCATTATTTGCCTCAATATTCTTCGAGCGATGATATTCTTCAACTGTTTTCTTTGATGATCTACATGTACGTGACCAGTGACTGGTGACTAGATCGTCCACATTTATAACAAACTTCCTCATAGTGCCTTTTATTTTCTGAAGCTGAATCATTGTTTTTTACGGGCTCAATTTTCTTTTGTTGCTTTTTAAAGTTGGTGGTTTTGTTACCTTTAAAACCACCATAACCTCCTCTGCTAGAGTTATATTCACGTCCACGACCATGTCCTCTACCTCGACCTTGACCTCGATCCCTACCTCTTCCAGAGTGGGCAAAATTAGCATTAACTTCAGGTAATGCAGTCGAACCAGTTGATCTTGAGGAGTGATTTTTTATAAGCAATTCATTATTTTGTTCAGCAATTAGTAAGCATTCTATGAGTTCAGAATATTTTGTAAAACGACGCTCTCGATATTGCTGCTGTAGGAGTATATTCGAGGCATGAAATGTTGAGAAAGTCCTTTCAATCATTTGTGCGTCATACACCTTTTCTCCACATAATTTCAGTTTAGAAGTGATTCTAAACATTGCAGAATTATATTCTCTTATAGACTTAAAGTCTTGAAACCTCAGGTTCAACCCCTCTTGCCTAGTGTTTGGAAGTATGACCGTCTTCTGGTGGTCATAACGCTCCTTCAGGGAGTTCCATAAGTGGAGAGGGTCTTTTTTAGTCAAATATTCTGTTTTTACATCGTCATGGATATGGCGTCTTAAAAATATTAGAGCCTTTGCCTTGTCCTGCTGGGACATGGTATTGCCATTTTTAATGGCATTTTCTAAGCATTGAGATTGCAAATGAATCTCAGCATCCAGGATCAATGATAAGTAGCTATCTCCAGATATATCCAAAGCTTTAAATTCAAGCTTGGCGATGTTTGCTATTTTGTGAACTGTTCATAAAATAATTGCATAAGGTGAAAATATTCGCCACAACAGCATTCATTATTTGTTTGTTTCCAGCTAAAAAGTAAAAATAAATAAATGGAAAGTCTTCATTCATGGTATCAAACAACTGTACCCCAAAAAAATGTATCAACAAAACCAAACATTTGGATTTTGCAACTTTCATGTAATTATTATATAAGAAAGGAAAGTTAGCCTTTGCGTATATTCCATTGCAAACTTTTGAATTTTATTTGGCAACAGATCCGCAAAGGAAAAAAAAGAAATATTGAATTTAGAAGCCAAAGAATTAAAATAAGAGTGATACAAGAAAAGACATGAAAAATATAGAAGTGAACCCTAAACTAGACAGTTTTATCAAAAAACATGATATTGACAATTACCTTTTTGTAGAGAGGAAAAGTAACGAGTTTATAAAGAAATGCAAGAATAATTCCTTTGCCTACTTGCTGTTTTAAAGGAAATAAGAAATAGAACGTATGTAGATATATTATAGAAGACTCGTTTGCTCCAATATATAATATGATTTTGAATATGAATAACCTTAGAATTGGATTGGTCAGAAGTGGAACAGTCAGAGTAATTAATATATAATTACTTGTTGAGAAGTTGGAAAGTATGAAGGTGAACAGGTTGAGAACAATAATCGATTCGCATTCCTATGCAAAATATTGAGAATGCAGTATATAGAAAGTTCGTGCTGATAACGTGTTGCAAAATAAAGAGAATGGAGACCATCAGAGAGAGAACAATTTTATTGAATTGAGATAGATCTTACAATACAATCAAGATCCATATTTATAGACTCCTTATGCAGTACAGAATACAATAATTCCCTTCCTTATTTAGCATTTTCATCCCTATTATTAATGTATATTACAACACATACTATTTTTTTTGGGGACCACAACCGTTTTTATTTACTGATAATATCAGTTATTGGATATTTGCAATTTGACCTTTCATCAAATGTAAGTATGATTTATGGTTTATGCACATTTTTCCATTACATTAATACCTATATTAATTATAATAACATCAGACAGTAATACATATGTGCCCATAATAGGATCATATGTTTTCTTATAAATGTACAACTTTATAAGCTCAGAATTTGCTATTAAATAAAGATATTCTTTAATAATCTTGTCCATCAGTCATATCTATATACGATCAAAGTGATCTTCTCCATATTAATCATGACTAAACCCATCCATGGTCACATACATATGTACAGTTAAATGACATACATCAATCTTGGATGCGCAGCATGATAATTACATGTAATGTAAACCAAAAATGTTTATTTTCAACCAGTCCTCCTTAAACTTAAGGGAGGTCAGAATCAAAATAATAAAAAAGAGTGAATGATCCGAATACTTCACTACTGATCAGAAAACAACCAAATACATAAATGTCTAAAAACAAACATAGAGCAAATAGAATACAAGCTCCCACTAAACCATAATATCCTCAAATAATATAACACTCATATGAGCAGTGTGCTCATGAAGGACCTTGGGTGGCAAACCTTTTGTGAGCAGATATGCTATAATGAAGTTTGTACCAATGTGCTCTATGGATATTTTTCTACTCTGCACTCTCTCTTTCGCAACTAGAAATTTTATGTCAATACGCGTTGACTTAATTGAACTCCTGTTGTTGTTGGAATACAGCACTGCTGACTTATTATCACAATATAACTTAAGTGGTCTTTCTACATTTTTCAAAATGCGCGGCGTAGATACAAAGTTTCGTAGGCATATTCCTTGGTTTGATGCCTCATAACATGCTACAAATTCTGCTTCCATAGTGGAAGAAGTTACAACTGTTTGTTTAACACTTTTCTAGGTTATAGCTCCACCAGCTAACAGATTAATATAGCATGATGTAGACTTTCTACTATCTTGGTACCCAACGAAATCGAAATCAGAATACCCTATGATCTCCAAATGATCCGATCTTCTATAAATGAGCATGTAATCTTTTGTTCTTTGAAAATACCTCATAACTCTCTTGGCTGTTTTTCAGTGGTCTATACTAGGGTTGCTTAAGTATTTACCTGATATCCCAACAATGTACGTATTATCCGAACGCGTACATACTTGAGCATACATTAAATTCCCAACAGTTGAAGCATAGAGAATCTTTTGCATTTCCTGAATTTCAATGTTACTTTTGGGGCACGGACTATGACTCAATTTATCTCCTTTAGCAACAAGGGTATCTCCTGGTCTACAATCTTGCATGTCAAACGTTTTGAGTACTTTATCAATATAGCTCTTTTGTGATAATCCAAGAATACCTCGAGAACGATCTTGAAGTATCTGAATACCTAATACAAAGATGCATTCTCAAGATCTTTCATTTCAAAATGTTTAGATAGAAATCTCTTGGTTTCGTGCAATAAGCGTATATCGTTAGTGGAAAGCAGTATGTCATCGACATACAGAATCAGGAACATATGTTTACTTCCACTAAACTTGTGATACACACAATCATCAACAACATTCATCTCAAAACTAGATGATATGATTACTTGATGAAACTTGTAGTACTATTGACGAAAAGCTTGCTAAAGTCCATAGATGGATTTTTTCACTTAGCAAACCATATTTTTTGAATCTCCTGACACAAAGTTTTCTAGTTGGACCATATAAGTTGTTTCATCAGTGTTGCCATTGAGAAACGTTGTCTTAACATCTATTTGATGTAACTCAAGATGAACAACAAGTGCCATAATTGTCCTAAAAGAGTCTTTCGATGAAGCTGGAGAGAAAGTCACTATAAAATCGATGCCTTCTTACTAAGTATAGTCTTTTGCTACACGGTGTGCCTTATACCTCTCCACATTACCATTTGCATCCCTCTTGGTTTTAAATATCCATGTACAACCAATTGGTTTTGCACTTCCGGTAATGAGACAAGTTTCTAGACTTTATTGTCTTTCATGGACTTATATTCGACTTTTGAGGGTTAGAACCTTTCATGGCATGATGAAAGTTGATTGGGTCATCTTCCATCACTCCATTGTCATTCTCATGTTTCGAAGAAATACAATATAATCATCTGAAATGGCGCTTCTCCTTTCTCTCATGGACCTCCTTAATGGCACGGGTTCTTGACATTGTTGAGTTTGCTCTTCTGGAAAAACTATTTCATTTTGAATTGGGGTTGTACAAAATTGTCTTGATGAGGGCCTGGATTCACTTCTTGATCAATTATAGGTGTAGGAAACTAAACATTGTCAAAAGTATAGTAGAAACTAGATTGAATCCAATTTCTCCTCGAAAGTAATGTCTTTAACATTATTCCCCCTTCCCAAACACAAAATCCTCAAAATATATTGCTTTTTCTGTCACGAAAATATTACTAAGTATGGGATCATAAAACTTATAGGCCTTAAAAGGCTTAGAATAATCAATAAAGTAGCTGCTCACCGTTTTGCAGTCCAATTTCTTTTCACGTGGTCTATATGGCCTTGCCTCAGCTGGACATCCCCAAATGCGAAAGTGCTCTAGACTAGGCTTTCGACCTGTTCAAAGTTCATAAGGCATTTTTGCGGCTGCTTTACTTGGTACTCTATTGAAAATGTAAGTTGTTGTCATTAATGCTTCTCCCGATATGGGCTCCGGTAAGGTAGAATGAGCAATCATACCCCTTACCATAGAGTCCTATTTTGTCTTCAAGCAACACCATTCATGCTAAGTGATCCTGGCATGGTGTATTGTGGGATAATACCGCATACCTCTAGAAATTTAGCGAATGGTCCTAGACGTTGTTCATCTGAGCCATCGTATCGACCATAGTACTCGCTAGCACGATCAGTTTTGACATTTTTAATCCTTTTGTTGAGTTGATACTCAACTTCAACTTTATAAGCTTTGAACACATCCAGCGATTGTGATTTTTCATGAATGAGATACAGGTACACATAACGTGTGTAATCATCTATGAATGATATGAAATATTGTTGACCATTCCAAGATGCTATAGGAAATGGCCCATAAATATCTGTACGTATTAATTTTAAGACGCCTAAAGATCTGTTGGCCCCTAATCTTGTAGTTCTGGTTTGTTTTCCCTTGATGCAATCCACATCAACATCAAAGTTTGTGAAGTCAGGAGATTCTAAAATGCCATCAGACACTAAGCGTTCAACTATACCTTTTGAGATATGACCTAAGAGCTTATGCCATAAGGATGCTGAATTTTCCTTATTTAATTTATGTTTAGTACCGCGCGATTCCGCATGCATTTCATTATAGGATGCAACCGTTTCCAGCAAATAAAGATTGTTAGAAGCATTTAAATAACTAGTTTCAACAACATTTGAATTCAAAGACAAAGAAAACTGATTATTTCCCAATGAACAATAATATTCAAATTTGTACAACACAGAAACATAAACTAAATTTCATCTAAATGACGGTACAACAAAAGTGTCTTCCCAATCCAAATAAAAACTAGTTCCTAATAACAACCTAAAATGCCGAATTGCTTCCACTTTTACTGATTGACCGTCATCCACAAAGACGTGTCTTTCACCATCACTTGGTTTTTGGTAGCTCAGACAACCTTGTATAGAAAAACTTATGTGAGTAGTAGCACCATAATCTATACACGAAGTGTTCATAGGTACTGAAGATAAATTAACCTCAGAGCAGACCAAAGTAAGAAACATACCTTTCTTTGCACACCATGCATGATATTTGGTACATTCCTTCTTCACATGTCCAGCCTTGTGACAATAGAAACAACCTATGTTTCCTTCTATTGTTCCTTTTGAGCTTGATCGTTAGCAACTTCATTCTTAAATTTTCATTTCTTGCCCTTATCCTTAAAGATGCTTGCTAAATGAGCACTTTCAGTCTTCTTTTGCTTCAATCTTTCTTCCTCTTGAATATAAAATGAAATGAGCTCACTGAGAGCCCACTTCTTCTTTTGACAGTTGTAACTGACCTTGAATTGACTGAATTGTGGAGGAAGAGAGATAAGCATCAAATGCATAAGTAAGTCATCCAAAAGTTCAAGCTTTAGTTCCTTCAGCTTTGAAGCAAGGTGTGACATTTCCCTTATGTACTCCTTTATGTTTTCCTTGCCCTTGAATTTCATGGAAAGAAGTTTCTTTAAAAGAGTATTTGTTTCCGCCTTATCGCTTTTTGCAAAGTGTTTTTCAATTTCACCAAGGAAAGTTGTGGCATCGGTGATCTTCTCGGACACCGCACCCCTAAAAGCCTCGGGTATGCCGCGCTTGATAATAATAAGACTCATGCGATTTGAACGGTCACATTTCTAAAAAATTCTCCTTTCCTCGGAGGAACTAGCATCTGTAAGAGAATTAGGCCGATCCATCCTTAATGCAAGGTCAAGATCCATGCAATCAAGAACAATAAAAATTAAGAAACAGTACTAAATTAAGATTATCAGATACAGTAGCAATAGCTGAAAAGGAATATGATAATTATATAAATAACACGCTCATATAAGAATCCATATAAAGCATAAATTCAAATAATGGTTAATCCCATCTCAAGATGCCAAACACATCATTAATATCAAGTTTTCGGACAATTATATTAACTGTAAACCGTGCTCTTATTGTAGCGATCAAACATTGACAATAATTTATGTCAAACAATATAAAATCTTTGGACTGACATATTTCTCACATAAAATACCTTATAGTTGTCACACATTTATCGGCACAACTATGCATGAAATTCGGCCAAATACCAATTCACTTTTGGGTTCATTAATAAATGCATGAATTGAATACACACAATTATTTTGATATTTTAATTAAATTAATCTACACAAAAGTGATCACTTTGGTTGTATTTTGTTTCAATTATTTATTTAAAATATTAGATATCCTTAAGAACATCAGAGTATAAGTATGTACTCAACAACTAAATGTGTATTGCATTACCCTACAGGCTTATAAATGTTTCTTGATAAAAAATGATATGCATTTCAATGCCATAATCCTAGTACACATATGTTGCCAATAATACATATTTACTTGAATTTCTAGGATGTTATAGATCAATGTAATATCTCATATATGCAAAGACATGATTACTTTTGAAATGCTTACTGCATTATAAAGATACTCAATAAACATCAAAGTTTAACTATGAGCAAATATAAGAATAGTCGTCACTTAGTAATGATTTATATAACATGTTGCAAAGTAAGAAATCAATCACCAAGCCAACTTAATATTAAATATGCAATGAATCATATTGCAGGTTATTGGCTTACACGGCAATCATAGTAACTGAATTATGTTTCAAGCTACCCAACAATGTTTCAGGAAATTGAATTATGTTTCAGGCAACCCAATAATATTTCAAGCAATTGAATTATGTTTCAGGCAACCCAATAATATTTTAGGCAACTGGAATATCTTAAACACATAATGCAACACACATTTTCAGGCAACCAAAATCAAATACTACGGTAAAAAGAATAAATTTAGGGTTGCTCCGATACCATATGTTGATAAACAAATCTGAATTTAGCCCTAATAAATTCATGAGAAAACTAACAATAAATAACAAAAGATTAGCAGAAGCACACCGGAGTCTATTGGATCGATTATACAAAGGTTATGACCTTCCAAGAAAACAGTTTTTTCTTTTTTTTTTAATTTCTCTCTGATGGAAGAAGAGAAAAAGAGACGTACTATTTCTTGGGAACCAAAACCGTTTACATTAACTGATAATAATTAGTAATTGGATATTTGCAAGTTGACCCCTCATCAAATTGTAAATATGACTTATGTTTTCTGCACATTTATTTCATGACATTAGTACTCTATATTAATTATAATAGCATCATACAATAATATATATGTGCCAATAATAGGATTTTAATCCAACAGTTTCGTCTTATTCACCGACCATCAATTACTGTAGAAATATCAACTGGTGAAAGAAAATGATATTATATGATATCATTATAGGAAAATAATGTAACAAAAAATAACGAATGGAAAATAATACCAAGTCGTAACATTTAACCATAAATTGTTACTACAAGTTAAGATCAACTATTACACGATAAATTAAAATATAAATACATTATATTTTTAATTCACTAAATACAAAACTGATACTATAAAGTAGCATTATAAAGTAATTTGTGAAAAATAGTATAATAAATTTTCATCACCATCTCATTTTTTTATCATCGTCACATCATGCCTCTCTCCACTATCATAGACTCATTTCTTCACAGTAGTTGCGCAAAAAGTTGAAAGTCATAATTTGCGTATAATGTGTCTAAGTGCGATAAAGAGTTTGCATCTTCATCGTGATTAACAATGCAATTGCGTAAAATTAATTTCAATAATTGTGAATTAATTTTCCATCCTTCACCTCAAAATTTACCAATTCCTACATGAGCAGTGTCACATTTTTTGTCCACTTTTCTTTCTTATGGTCACCATTTTGTCCATAATTGTCCATGTAATAATTAGTGTAAATGCATGCTCGTTGTGCCTTTGCTCGCTATGGCATTTTACAACTGATTTTTGTTTTTCTTGCTTCGAGATGCCAATTTATTTCAGCAATGTTTTATATGCCTACAAAGTAGATATGAAAGCTTTAACTATAAACAAAAGATTTTGCTAGAAACATGTACAAACAAAGAGCTTTATAGTGAAAATGGACATATTTTATTTAAGAGCTTAAAAAAAATTTAGTTCTTTAGGTTTCGTTTGAAATTTATCGCGAAAATATATCTTTTTTTATTATTATTCAGCCATTTTGTACGCACAATTTTTTTATTAATTATATGTGCACACTTTGTAAATGCACAATAACAAAAGACTGAGTACAAAAAGGAAGACATATTTTTATACAAGTTTGAAACGAAGTCTAAACTTGAAAGTAAATTTTTTTTGAAGGCCCTAAAACTAAAATTTATCCGATGAAAAAAGAAGAAAATGCAAACATGATGGAAACCCAATGGTAGTGAAAGAATTTTCATCTCTCTAACAATTTTTTTATATACATAAAACTAAATTTACTTGCTAAGAATAATACAGTCGGTAACTTGTCGTCTCTAGGTGAAGATTATACTTATTTGAAAGTTCATCTAGCGAGGTAGAGACATTAATCATAGTTTGTTTCTTATACAACTAGACCTGTCAAGGTATACTTTAGATGCGGATAGTCTCATATCCGCATTCGAAATGATTTTCGGATATCGGATATCCATATCCGCGTATACGGACGGATATCCGATATTATCCTATCCGCTAGCGACTTATAATACAAAGAATATAAACATAATTTTTAAGTTTAATTTTT
This sequence comes from Allium cepa, assembly GCA_030765085.1. Classification (NCBI taxonomy): domain Eukaryota; kingdom Viridiplantae; phylum Streptophyta; class Magnoliopsida; order Asparagales; family Amaryllidaceae; genus Allium; species Allium cepa. The sequence continues at coordinate 852,442,949 of CM060938.1, forward strand.
TTTCTTCAATTCAATTGATTATAAAGTGTTAAATATAAACAAATATAGTGATAATAAATAGTTTTAAATAGTGATAAGCATTAAGTGCGTATAATATAAATTGCTGACTTAATAAAATAATAAATAAATATCTTTCGCTACACTAAAAGACGCATAATTTAGACTATTTTTTTTGTTTTGAAAAAGGTACTTTTTATTGATGGACAAAACAGAGCATATACTTCCTTGATATGCCTCATTAAAACCTTACAACCCCCCTAACCTATATGGGTACCTTGTAAGGAAAAAGAGTACATATCAATTCCATATATTAACAATACATCAATTCAAATACTGGACCAAACTGTCAAACAGATGGAGGAGAAAAAAAACATATAAGCAACACTCTCAAAATCATCCGTACGAGCAGCTGGTACCAGATATGAAGACAAACCATACTCCAACTTAAGTATTAAAACAAAATAAAACTCAAAAGACGTCATTTCTTCTTTTGCTATCTTGCCACGCGTTGGGGTAGAAGCAAAGCCCCAAACTAATAGATCTAAATCAACATTCGTCGATGAAAAATGGAGAAAATAACGAAATCATCAGACTCCAAAATCGACTATCACAAACTATCACTAGTCACAGATCAACATCAGCTCAAGGGGGTCGGAATTGGACGTGGAGAACTGACGCCATGCTGAGATTCACCAAGGTAAGTCTCTCATCAGAGTTTAAATCACCAGACTGAGTCTTTTGTTGGATAAGATGTTTACTGTCTATAAGAATGTGTTTAATTCTTAGTTCGACTGGTTGTTCAATTCCATTAAACACTCGGTTATTTCGTTCGCACCAAATGTTCCATATTATATTAGTAAGAATGATACTAAAAATGTTAGAGTTGGAAACTTTCATTTGATCCTGAGCTTGTTTAATAGCAGTCATAGCGGGATAGATTTCAAAATTGGAGATTCCTGTGATATTAACCTTGGGAAGAATTTCCATTAGGATGGTCCTCGAATATGTACATTGAAAGAATAGATGATCTCTTTCTTCATTGTGGTTAGTACATAAGACACATATTTGGTCTATATTAGGGGACCATTTGCTGATTCTGTCTTTAGTATTCAGTTTGTTTTTGATGGCAAGTAGAGAGCATATTGACATTTTGGGTGCACAACCTTTCTCCCAAATAGTTTTGGTCCAGTCAAGCTCAGGATATTTGTTTCGAAATGCGTTCCATGCAGATTTCAAAGAAAATTGTCCCTGTTTACTAGGAATCCACCACCAGTAATCGTGCTTCATGTGGTGATGTATGTGAATGTTCCTTACATCATTATGTGATTGCATGGGAATGAAGTTGAGATTTTGTTTCCAGTTGTTATTCGACATGAGTTGTGATACTTGTTTATGGCAACCCTTTAGATTTCTCATGCAGTTCCAGCCATATTTGTCAATCAATGAATGGCCTTGTAACCATGGATCAAACCAAATATCAGTATTAGCACCATTTACAATTTTCCTGTCTATGTAACCTTTACACCATTGTCTCGCACATAGTATGGTTTTCCAAGTATGAGAATCATTGTTATCCACATTGGTAATCCAAAAGTTATTCTTTTTACAATATCTATTATGCATCCATTTTGCCCACAAAGATTCTCCATTAATGTAGTTCCATAGCAGTTTGGTTGCAGCTGCTACAGTTAAGTCTTCAATTTTCCTGATGCCTAAACCCCCTTCATTTTTGGTTTTGCATACATCACTCCAACTCATATTATGTGATTTAGTTTTCCACAGGAAGTTTGAGCATATTGAATTGTTCCTATGAATAACTGATGCAGGGAACTGGGATACTTGAATCCAGGACTGCAACAGTGGGTGGATGACAGTTTTGATAAGTTCAGCTCTTCCACTTATATTGAGAAATCTGGTTTGCCAATGATTGAACTTTTTGTTAATTTTGTCAATAAGCCATCCAAAGTCTCTTGATTTTAAAGAATTATTAGTAAGAGGTATTCCCAAATAGATGATTGGCAGATTTCCAATTTTGAATTTAATGCTGTCAGCAATCTCCTGTTTATTTTTGGCACCTTTACTGAAAAATAATTTGGATTTTTCAGTATTTAGTTCGAGACCTGAGACAATTTTCATTTGTTGTAAAATATGATAAACAGCTTCTGCATTTTTAAATGTAGCTTTTGCCATAATTAAAATGTCATCAACATAAAGAAGGTGGGTAATTATTGGCTCAACTTGATATATTGGACTGATGTTGCCTTTTAGAAATTCTAGTCCATCTTTATAGTGAGGTATTCCATGACCATAGCAAATAAGTAAGGGGAGAGAGGGTCCCCTTGTCTTAGTCCTCTTGTGCTATTAATGAAACCGTGTGGGGAGCCATCAATTAAAATAGAGAACGAAGGGGTGGATATGCAATCATAGATGATATTAGCAAAGGGAATAGGAAATCCCATAGAAATCAGCATATGATGGATAAATTCTCTATTAACTTTGTCATAAGGCTTGTGTAAGTCAATTTTCAAACAGAAATTGCTTGAGTTTTTTCTATTAAAGCTTCTGACCATTTCATGGGCAAGGAGGGAATTTTCAGAAATATTTCTATTAGGGATGAATGCATTCTGATTAACAGAGATTAATTCATTCATAAAAGGTTTCATTCTGTTGCATAATAAATTGGCTAAGATTTTGTATGTGACATTACAAAGAGAGATAGGTCTGAAATCAGATATATTCTTAGCCTCTGGAATTTTTGGTATGAGGCAAATGAAAGTGTGATTTATTTCTCTAATGATTTTACCACTTTGAAGTATGTCATTCATAGCTTCCCAAATATCCTTTTTCATGCTGTCCCAGTGCACTTTGTAAAATTTAGAATTGAATCCATCTGGCCCAGGAGAACTATTATCATTAATATGAAAAATGGCCTCTTTAATTTCTTCCATTGTAAAAGATTTGCACAAATTCATTTTAGCATTTTTAGATAGAATTTTCTTGCAAGTAATGTTTGGAAATTGATTTGAGGCTTGTGGCAATTGAAATAGATCAGAGAAGTAAATAACAGCTTCTTGAGTTAATTTTTCTGATGCTGAGATCCATGTTCCTTGACTGTTAACAGTAAAAATGTTTCTTCGACTGTTTTTGAATTTTGAGATTTTACTGTAAAAGAATTCTGTAGGCCTGTCCCCTTTGAGAAGCCAATTGAGTTTCATTTTTTGATCATTTTCAATGGCAGATTTTCTCAACATATCATGCAGTGCATCACAACCAGCAGTGTATGTTTGTAGGAGGTTATCATCCAGTGGGTTGTTAACTAATTGATTGTAAATGTTGTTATTATGCTCTTTCAAATTGTCAATCATTAGTTGTATATTGGGTTTAGTACTTAACCAATTCTTCAGACTGCTTTTCACCCTCTTTATCTTGAAGAGCAGTTTGTACAGAGGGCTACCGGGGGATTAATATCCATAGCGTCGGTAATGATTTGATTATAATCAGAGAATGTGTGCCATGAGTTCTTATACTTAAAAGGTATGTTCCTCTTTTTAAAATTTTGAGTTTGTAGCATAATTGAGATAGGAGTATGATCGCTCAAAGAATGATTGCCAAAATGGATGCCTAAATTGACAAATTTGTCTAGCCATAGCGAATTAACAAAAACTCTGTCTATTTTACTATGAATAGAAAAAGAATTACCTCCTCGCCAAGTAAAGAAATTGCCTGTAAATTCAGGTTCCACCAGTCTCGACAGAGTAATACAGTCCATAAAATAGGGATCACCACTAGAGTTAAAGCTACCATAATTCATTCTTTCATCGTGATATAGAATCGTATTGAAGTCACCTGCCACAATCCACGGTAGATTAACTTTATTGGATAGCGATATGATATCTTCCCATAGAGTGGATCGATTGTTTTCTTCATTATGAGCATAAAAAATGGTGCATACTACTCTGATATCATTATTATTACACAAGATACTGGTAATGTATTGGTCTGTGGAGTGAAGAATGATGTTAGTCCATACCAATGAATTCCAGAGAATAATAATACGACTTTTTCGATCAGAAATGTTGTGAGACATTTTCCACTTATTGTCAATTTTATTCATGAAGCGTTCAATAGCATTAAGAGAAAGTTTGTTTTCCAGGATGCCAAAAAAAGAAAAATTATTCGAATTAATGATTTTTAGAATTTCCAGTTGCTTGTGGGGTGCATTCATCCCCCTTATGTTCCAAATTAGGAACTGCATTAACTTTTATTGTTAGGAGTGCTACTTTCTTCCAGAGGAGTAGCTTTCCCCGTCGTCTTGGCTTTTTTTTATTTTTTGCTTTTATTTTTTAGCTGAATGACAAGATTTGACCATGCAGGGTTCTCCAAAACGTCAGGATTCGAAGAGGCTTTGAATTCAAAAGGAGCTTCCTCTGTTCTCGTTTTGCGAGTTGATTTTGTTCTGGCTATTGATGATAAGTCTGGATTTGGGCAACCATTCCTTTGACTGGGGAGAGGGGGCACGTCTGCGTTATTAGATTCTTCCATGGCTGAAGCTACATCATGTATAGCATCTAGTTGTACATTAGAATCACCTGTATTATAATCTGTAGACGTTGAATCCACTTTGTCATTCATGTTGTGTCCTTTAGTAGAATTATTGATGATGTAACCTTTATTTGGTTGAGCTGTCTGAGTGGTTGTTTGTGTGATATGGATAGGATTTGTTTCATTTATAATTGACATTGGATCAGTTTGTCTAATCTGTTCAGATTCAGTGCCATGTTTTTGTTGTGACTGATCCTTAGTTTCCAACCCAGAGTTTTGTTTGATAGGGTTTTCAGTTATGTTACAATTTTCCAGAGTGGAATCAGTGGAATCTATTATCATTTCAGTGTTACCTACTTCTGTGTTGTGGTTCTGCTTAGGCACCCATGCTTTAGTGAATTGACAGTGATTTTCTATATGACCAAAGCTCGAGCAATTGGGGCATACGATAGGCTTCCATTCATAAACTATATCTTGCCAAGTTATTTCATCCTTCTCGTTTAAAATAGGAAGTTTGCTAGGATAATTAAACTTATTATCAATTTCAATAAGGACTCTAGCAAAAGCGATTTTTATTATTCCCTCCGTGAATTTGTCAAGTTTAATAGGAGTTCCGAGCACAGAAGCAATTCGACTGATCCCTTCTTCTGTCCAGAAATCAAGTGGCAGATTAGGGAGACGGATCCAGACCGGGATAGAGTGAAGTAATTCTTTATTTAGTTGCATTCCGGGATGCCATCTCTTCAACATCAACAATTTTTTGTTATAATAGTATGGTCCTCCCTCCAAAATATTTAGACAGTCTTGCTCTTTGTTGAATTTAATCACATAAAAACCATTTTCCATTGAGAAAATTGAAAATTCCTCTACTGATTTCCAAACTCTGATGATATATTCTTTGAAATATGGATAATATGGTTTAGGTCCTACTACGTAAACCACTATGGCGTTATTCCATTGTTTTCTAGCATCCATAATAACTTCATTAGACATTTTAGCGCATTTTATAGAATTGACTTCTCGAGGCGGATAAAATTTCAGTGGTACAGAGAGTGGAATATTATTACCTTTAACAATTTCATTCCACGCTTTACTCGTTTGTGAAGCGAAATTCCAAACCGGGGGACTTTTCTTATCAATAAAACGTCCGTTGTATTGGGATTCAGGACCATTAGGGATTGGATTAGTATTTTGATTAGTGGATCGACCAACGTAACTTGAGGAAGGGATTCGGTTCGATTGCTTCTCAACTTTGTCCAGACGACTAGAAGGAGAGGGTTTATGTTGCCTCTTCCATTTACGCGATCTAACTGGAGTGAATCCATCATCAGATGTGATGGAAGTCGGTACTGTTTGAATCGGCGCGAAGCCCGGTGGGTGATCAAGGGAAGTGGGCGTCAATTCGGAAGATTCAATAGGTGGCATGGAAGCTGGACTATCAGGCGACAAAGGAGATCAGCGGCAGCGTTAAAAACTGGAAACGTTCACGAGAGATTGAGGCGAGAACGATGGAGGAGACGTGGTCGCCACGATGAATTTAGACTATATTCTTGGCAAAGATCGGACGGATAATTTTCGGATGCGGAAATCTTCATATCCGCATCCGCATTCGTTTTTCGAATATCAGATATTTATCCGCTTTTCGAATACGGATGCAGACGGATTTTGGACTATACATGTATCCATTGAGACCCTATATATAACTTGCATACTTGAAAAATGGAAAGCATTTGGAAGGGACCCTATATTTATGTGTTAAATGAAACAACGCATAATATCTATGTACAAGATTCAGTCTCTGTCTTAATTGGTTTATTAAACAATGCATAGTATGTATATACATGATTAAATCTCTCTTCTGTACAACTTAATTGTCCGTGTACATGATTTAATCTCCATCCTGGTGACTAGAAAAAAAAAAAATCTTATATCCAAACTCAACTAGAAGATATCAAAGATGATCCCAAATTGAAAATCCTATGGGTGCTTTCTCATGTTAAATGAAAGAAGGATCTGAATGTGACATGTGAAATAGACACGAAAGGAGAATGTTTAATGTAAAAAGGGTGCATTCTTGTATTGCAAAATAAGCATATGAAAGAGGTATTTGAATTTTTTTGTTATGAATAAATATTTTCGTTATTATTTTATTTTGTTTTAATTATTAAATAATATAGTTAAATTAATTTTTATTATCTATAAATTTTGAAATGCTAGAAAAAGTGCAATAAAAGAAAACAATCTTTATTAAATACTAGTAGTTTGGAGTGCAAATACAATAATACATCTCTCCCTCTCCTAAGTTTACATATTAGACATATCACAAGCTGCCTAATCTTTTTGGGCTTATCCATCAGACAACCGACAGATATGTAGTCCGCCTCTCTATATTAAGAATGTATGTGATTTCTCACTTCAAAATCCTCCTACCACACAACCATACATTTGTCAATGGTAGGTGCCATCTTCATGTCATGTGAAGAAGCTCCATTCTGCTGAACTCTACAAGGAGTAGAGGTGGTAGTAATAGAGTGATGCAGATATGGAAAAACTTGAGGACTGCGAGTGTTGATCTGTATGCAAATGATCTGGATGTCGAATTGACATCGACATGTGTCCCACCACTCGTCATCTCCTCTGATGACCATTCGTCATCTACTCCAATGATGTCCTCCTTCGCATTTCAGAACCCACCTTTAGTCTGGGGCGGCCGATTCCAGTGATTCCAATCGCTCTTTAGGTTTTCAAACTTATTTTTTATCCTACCGAGGTTATAATCGATGTCCGATGTTGGTAACGCAAATGTCGATTTTGGTAACGCAAATGTCGATTTTGGTAACGCAAATGTCGATTTTGTAAAGGACCTTTACAAAATCCGATGTATTGGGTAGACGAACTGAAAACATGGGTCGATATTCTAAAAAAAATCAAAAAATTTGAGAACACTATGGGAGGTAAACATTAATGTGAAAAACACAAATTTGATTATATTTACTCAGATAAGCAACGTAGAAGCATCTAAAATCGGTAGAGTTTTCAAATTGGGTATGAGGAGGAAACGTTTGGTGAAGAGAAATGGAGAAGAAGAAAATATAAAGAAGGAAGGAGGCGACCGTTGGATACCTATCGTTTAACTCCAGTGGTCCACTTCAATAGATCAAGTTCGTGAGACTCATCCCTGACATATAAAAGAGGCATTTGAAGGGCATGAAAGGATAATTTTTACAAAAGGAGAATATTTAAAACACATAAGTACCATATAAAATGTGTTATTTATCTTTTTTCTTATGAATAAATTTTTTGTTACAGTTATTTTTTAATTAAGTAGTTAAATATTATAATCAAAAGACAATTTACATTCATTGCTAGAAATTAAAATAAAACTACGAAATATGACTATAGTAAAATTAGATTTAAAACATCGGAATACATTAAAATAAAACTAGAAATTAGATGATGGGTAGGCTTGTGGGTAAGGTAGTGGGTAGATAGGTGGATGGATCATCATATACTACTGGTATTTGATTGTGTATTGTGAACTTTCTATTTCCAGCTACAGTTCCGGGCCTCGTCATCTTCTAAAGAATAGAATATTTCTTTGTTCTCTTGAATCTTCAACGGTGATATTGCTTTTGAAAATTGAATTTCTTTTAGCTTCTTCACACGAGCAGCTATATCCTTAATGGCCTAGACGAGTAAGCAGATTGTACACATCGATTAGGGTTAGGTGAGGGGCTATCTATTGCTAGCATGAGATTTTTTTAAATTCCATTAATATATCATATCGATTATTTCGTTTATTGTCTCATCATTCCCCATGTGCTTTCTTCTATTACGAACTTTGTAAAATGAACCTCCGTCACATGCCAGTGTAGTCTGTTGTGTAGGTTGCGTGTTGATGTCTTTAAGTGGAGTATAAAATCCATCAAATCCCTATGTTTGATCGAACTTCGTGTTGGTAGTTTTTTCTGGTAGAGCACATTGAAGTCTCGACTTGTTTTTTTGTGACACCAGGTGTGAAAGCACCGTCTACAGTTGTGATGGTAGCTTGAAAAATCTGTTCCAATGACTCTATATAAACTATTAGTTCTCTCCTATATTTTATAATTGTGGTGGCGAACTCTTGAAAAACAAAAAGAAAGTGGAACAGAACTTCGTACTAACTCGTAAATAAAAAACAAAAATGCGATAAAAAATTACCTTCACACGATCGATCCACGATTGCTCGCTTGCCATAACCAATTCCTTCACCTTGTCCCGTCCAAAGCCTGTTTTGCTACATAAATTTTGGTGTACTAACCATTGTTTATTTAATCTATCGTACTTGTAACGAATTTGCTCGTTCATCATAGGTATTTCATTTAGAATAGTCTTCAAAAACTCATTCACTGTCGCTGCAATTTTTCTATAGATGACTTTTTTGTTATTTCCAACTGTTTGGTAATCATCAATGGTGCAACGTAGAAATTCTGCCGTAACCCTTTCAGACCAATTTTAGGGTTTCGTCGTGATTTTTCGGATCAGTTTCTATCATTTTCTAGCTTAAAAAAAGCAAAATAATATCCCAAATATTCAATTTTGGAATCCATAGAAAGTAAAAAAAAAAATGAATATCCCCAATATTCAGTTTTGGAATCCCATTAACAATGCACAAAAGTAATTTTTTTTACAGATTATCTAGTCCTTTCCTCTTTTATTCTTGGATGGTTTTGTGAAGATCACTAAAAAACATATAGTATTTCATCCTTGCCTTCACATTTTATATTTTCGTTTTTTTACTTTCATTATTGTCACTTGTGATCTATGTATTATTTTCTTCGGGAAAAAATGTTTAGGTGCATAATACTCCAACAAACTATTTATGGAACTATGGATCAAATACCAACTTTATCACACAAGTAAGAATAAACAAAGTGTTCATCAAATGTTTCATTTCACATCATACTAGAGCTTTACAATAACATAGTTATATGTTTGCCTCCTACAAAAAGGAATATGTAGACCAAAAAAATGCTAAACCAAAAATAACAATCCTATAAAGTTGCGGAATATGGATCTTAAAGCTAAATTAACACTAAAGAGTGGGTGAATAGTATTTTCTTATTTATACGAATCTTTTTGAAAACTTTTGAAATTAAATATAGAATTATGCAATTATTAATCATAAAAAAAGCACAAATCAAAACATAGATAAAAGTAAATACAGTAAAAGTAAAAGAAAAGTGCACACTAAGATTTTATACTCGTTCGCAGTTATTCTACATCCAGTCCCGCAAAATTCATTGTACGGATTTCTTTTCAACTAGTTCATGTAAATAAAATCTCAATTTCAAGACCACGAGACACACCTTCTAGAATCCACACCTCTAGGTAGAGTCACTTGATTTTAGGCTACAAGCACACCCACTAGATTTACGGGCTATTAAGCACACCCAATTGATTTACAGGCTACAATCCCACCCACAAGTATAGCGGTTTGATTTGATAAAGTTTTACAAACTTAGATTTTTAATCTTGATTACAAATGATCCTATAGCTCTTGAATAACACTTCGATCTTGATTGTAGTGAGAGAGATGATAGAAATCAGAGAGCAAATGATAGAGAATCAGACTAATGGTGATTGAGTTTGATTCTTATTCAAATTCGATGGAGTATGGTTATATTTTTGTTTAGAAAATGAAAGACGATAAAGAGGAGGGAAGAAAAATGAAAATGATGATAAAATTAGTTGGGAATGCTGATATTTATAGAAGAATAACGGTTATGTCCGTTCATGAAGAGATACGACTAATAGACACTTTTTTTAAAATTTGAATTTTGAAAATCACGGTTAGTATGTCGACACATAAGGGTAGAGTATGTCGGCATACTCTTTGTAATTTTGAAAAATACTTTATAATATTATTTTGAAAATGTATTGCTTTGCAAAATAATTTGATGCTTTGTAAAATGCTTAAATATAATTTATGCATTTTTCAATCATAATAAAACTTGAGTAGAATTATATGACAAGATTTTTGAAAAATAATCCAACAAAAATCAAAATTTGATAAAAAAATAATTTAGTAAAATATCAAAAACTTAAAATAATATTTATAAGTATAAGAAGTTGAAAACTATTTAACAATTGTTTTGAAAAGAATATTTAAAAACTTATTTAAAAATGTAGAGAGAGAGAGAGGTGAAAGAGAGAACAAGTGCTATCAGAATTTTAACATAAATCTACGACTCTATAACTTTTCTAGAATATCTTGAAATCTTGAACTCTTCAATACTCTTGAGTCTTCATTCTCTAGCTCTTGAGTCTCTATATCAACATCTTGAATCTCTTCAATCGTTACTTAATACCGTACAATCTTCTTAAATCATTACTTGTCTAATATCCTGCATTATAGAATATATACCTTGATAAAACATTAGTATTTATATTTTACATGATTTTCTAAAGTTGTTGTCACCAAAACCAATATCTCAGGTAATAACAATCTTCTCCTTTTTTATGATGACAACCGAGTATATAAAATATAATATAACCCCCCTCTTAATCTATGCCTAATATATAAACCCCCCGCTTAATCTATGCTTAGTATTTTATATATTTCTTCTTCTTTGTCATCAATCAAAAATAACTAACTATAACTACAATTCTAACCCTAATTCTAACTCGCTCTAAATAAAACACTATATTCTCATAATGATATAAATATACATAGAAGTGATAGCAATATGATCATGAAATATAAAATGACAAGAATGATATATAAGAAATATGATATGTAAAATGAGATAACATTATTCAATATTTCAATTAATTCCAAGCATGCATAATATCACACACCAAACAATATTCAAATTCAAATAAATTCAAAACCAGTCAATTCCAAACAAACCAATCAAATCAAATTAAGTATACATATACAATTAAACCTATTTTTAAACTAGACATTTCGTGGGACTTCAACCCATTCGTTAGCGCCAAAGATGAGATTCGCTTTAACAGCCTCCCAATCTTCATCGTCTTTGTTGATGTTGCACTCTGGTTAGCGGTTTGGTTCTTCTTTCTTCAGGGCTGAGACCATCCGTCGAAATGTCTTTATTGCTTCTTGATCATCTGCATTTGACTCAATTTTAGGTGTCTGATTTGTAGGATGAAAGAAAATATTTTTGAAAGATTCAAGCGTTTGTTCGAAGTTTTGGTTAATTTTTGAATAGAGAAGCCATTATTTATGATTTGGAGTTAAGGAATGTAAAGGAAGAAGAAAGAGAGTGGAATTGGTGATTTCTGATCTGTATGTGCATTTCAAGGTTTGAAAAGTCATTGGAATTGAATAGACATTTGCTGTCTATTCAATTTTAAAAATTAACTTTTTTTTTTGAAAACTTACTGTTGTATGTCAACATACATACCTAGGGTATATCGACATACATACTTAAGGTATGTCGACATATGGATATAAATTTTAAAAACTGTTTTGTTTTGATATTCTAATGTATTTAAATTATATTATTATACTAGTTATGAGATGATAATTAATGTATAACAGTAAGGAAACACATTTTTCATTAATATTAAGGTAAAGAATATATAGAACATAAGAAAATGAAAAAATACATAGATTCAAACTACATTTAAAGTAAAGTAACCAAATCAACACACTTAAAGAACTACATATTAACTAGAAGGATGTGGATGAAGAGGATGAAGAAGAAGTTCCAAGTTTGTGTTTCACTTTTCCAAAGAATTTATCCATTTTGTTGAAAATAGTGTCTAACTTCTTTCTCATGGAACACTTAAGAATATTTTGGTTTTCAACAATCATCTTTTGATTGTTAAGAAGGTCTTGGTTGGTTGGACGGAGTGAATATTTAATTATTTCTAAGGAGGTCTCCTCCTCCTCCTTTTTTTCGTATTAGATATCCATTTCTTCACATTCTTCCTCTTCCTCCTCTTCATGTGCTAACCTCTATTTTTCTCCACAAGTGTTTCATATGGCTCGAAAATTGGTTGGATTTTCATAAGAGCTATATTTGCTCGATTAAACACTTTACGAGAAACAAATTCTCTCCTTTAAAGTCAACACCAAAGTAGTTTAAAACATGGGTAAGATAAATACCACGGAATAGTGTATTTTCATGGTTGGAAAGATTTTTTAGATAAAATTCATTCAAAATAATTTGTGCCCAATTTATGCCATATCGACTATAAATGGTGAAAAGAGCTTTACAAACTTTCAAGGTAGGATTATTAAAATTTTCTGAACGACAAGTGCTAGTATGTTGCAAAAGAAGATTGAGAATTGGAGCTTTTGGACGGAAATTTCGATTTTTAAACTTAAAATTATCATTGCCTTCGAAAATGCAATGAAAAACTTCACGATCATGCTCATCAACTTTGAAAGAAGCAAGGTCCATTCCGCATCCAAAAATGGTACCCAAAAGTTCGCAATTTAAAACGATTAAAGTTCCTTTAACACTACTTCACACTTGTCCTTCTCCACATTCATGAAATTTTTCTTTCAAATTTGAATAAAACATTCTGACCAAGTGTGGATAGCAAACAAAAACGTTTTGAGAACCATCAATTAAACCAAGAATTTCATTTTAAGAACAAAGAATATTATTTTCATAAGTAGAAAAATCATTCAAAATAACAAACTTTTCGTAGAAACTTTTCCATAATTCATATAGCTAATATAAGTTTTCATGGCTTCTTGATCATAGAAGAAATGTTTTTGATAGTTTTGAAGAGTCTCATGAAGGTTGGATTGCTTGAGGAAGCTATTGATGAACGTTTTGAGGAGATAAGAGAGTTGATAAAAGTTTGAATTTTAAAATGAAGATAAATTGAATGAAAATATATGAAGATAATAAATAGAGAACCAAATGACATGTTCTTGGGTCAAGAGACCCCCTTTTAGAATATTGGGTATGTGAAAAGATAGAGGGAAAATCAAATTTTGAATTTGAAATTAAAATTAAAATTCTACACATGTATGTCGACATATGCTAGGGGTGTATTTCGACATATGTATTGAATTTTTCAAAGGTGATTTGTTTTTAACTATATCCCATTTTATTTTACATATAACTATTTATAGTTATTCTATTTACAAAAAAATAAATTTAAAATAGTTAAAAATTACTTTAAATATGTAAAATAAATAAAAAAATATAAAAATCACACAATATTCAACTAATACTATTATTAATCTATAGGATAGTCCTAGCAATCAAACGACCAAAAATTCAAATGATGTAAAGCTTTTAATATATTAAATGCGTATCTTTTTTTGATCATATTTCATCAGTTATATCTGAATTCTGTATAGCTGTGAAGCACATGTTGGCTATTTTCGTATCTGATTCATTTTCACTTGATGATGTGTCTGAGTCATCTAGTGTTGCAGTATAGGCTCTTCTCCGTTTTCTAGATGAATCGCTGTTTGGTTTGGTTTTCAATTTCTCGAGATGCAGATAGGCTCGTTTTAAGTGACCAGGTTCATCGTAGTTATAACATTGATGCCATTTCCACTTCCACTTCTGTTTCTAGGATTTTGTTGCATTTCTTTTAAAATTGTTCATCTTCCTATATTTCATGAATTTTCTAAAGTTCCTTGCCATGAAAGCAATTTCTTTATCGTTTTCTCTATCTAAATCCAAATCATCCGTCATTGCATTGAATGCTATAGATTTTTTCTCTATTGCTTTGTGTCTCTTCTATCCTGAATTTGTGCCTCAATAGACATTAAATTGTCAATTAACTCTTCAACCTTTAGTTTGCTAATAACATTAGCCTCTTCGATTGCAGGACTCTTTTGGTCTCATTCAGGAGTAAGTGAATTGAGAATTTTTCTAACTTGATCCTCCTTATCCAATGCAATAAGTGAGTGTACTACATCTTGAAATATACTATACGTATCAGATATGGACTCATTTAGACTCATTTTAAATAATCGAAACCGGTTTGTTAACATGGAAATCTTGGTCTATTGAACCTTATTTGTGCTTTCAAGTGTAACTTGCACAGTTCCCCAAATTTCAAATGCAGACTTACATATAGATACTTTATTAAATTTATTTCTATCCAGTGAACAAAATAGTATATTCCTGGCCTTAGAGTTACTTTGTGCAACTGCCTTTTGTTCAACAGTCCATTGTGCAAAATTAGTCTCGGGTTCAGTGTACTCAGTTTATGTGATATTTCAAGTGTCTAATCCAATTGATTATAAATAAATTTCCATTCTACATGACCAACATATGTAGTTATCACCAGTAAAAAGTGGTGGTCTAGCAATAGATTGTCCTTCAACAAATGAATTACTAACAAGTGTATTAACCGTGTTACTAATAGTACTATTACCAGTGTTGGTAGTCATTTAAACTTTTTAAAATCAAATTATGAACATTTTAAAATAGGAAAATAGACACAAGGACAAACTTATAAAAAAAGTTAGACCGAAGGACAATAAGTTTACTTTTTAGACTAAATAACAATGCTAGTTATAACTAGCATTTTTGCGTAGTATAAAACTGAATATAACGGTAGATATAACCAGCGTTTTATACAGTGTAAAAGTTGAATATAATGCTAATTATAACTAGCATTTTTCCTACAGTCTAAAAATGAAATTTGGTGTCCTTCAACCTAATTTTTTTTCAAAGTTTGTTCTTTTCTCTAATTCCCTCCACTTTGAAAACCAATGCGCTGATACCAAATGTAAGATTGTGGAATAGGGATCTCAATGCTAAATTAACACTAGAGGAAGGAAGGGGTGAATAGCGTCTCCTAATTTATATGAATCCTTTTGAAATCTTTTGAAATTATACTTAAAGTTATGCAATTATTAATCACATAAACAATCACAGAATCAAAACACAAATAAAAGTAAATGCAGTAAAATTAAAGGAAAGAACACGCTAGGTTTTTATACCGGTTCGAAGTTACCCTATATCCAATCCCGCACAATTCCTTGTACGGGTTTCTTTTCAACTAGTAAATGTAAATACAATTTCGTTTTCAAGACCACGAGATACATCCTCCATAATCTCCACCTCTGGGTAAAGTCACTTGATTTTCGAACGACACACACTCACTAGATTTATGGACTACTAAGCATACCCAATTTATTACAGGCTACAATCTCACCCACAAAAATAACGGTTTAGTTTGATAGAGTTTTACAGACTCAAATCTTCAATCTTGATTAGAAATGATCCTATAACTCTTGAATAGCACTTTGATCTTGACTAGAGTGAGAGAGATGATAGAAATCAAAGAGCGAATGATAGAGAATCAAACTAATGGTGATTGAGTTTGATTCTGATTGGAACTCGACAATGGTTATTTTTTATTTAGAAAATGAAAGAGGATAAGGAGGAGAGAAGAAGAATGAAAAATGATGATAAAATTCGTTGAGAAGACATGTATTTATAAAGGAATAACGGTCATGTCCGTGCATGAAGAGATAAAACAAATAGACACTTCTTGGAATTTGATTTTTGAAAATCACGTCTAGTATCTCGACATTTAGGGATAGAATATGTCGACATACTCTTTGTAATGTTGAAAATCACTTTACAATATTATTTTGAAAATGTATTACTTTGTAAAATAATTTAATACTTTGTAAACATGCTTAAATATAAGGGGTTTTTAGGCACAAGGAATAAGTTGCAAAAAAATTTAGTCTAAAGGACAGCAAGTTTGTTTTTTGGTCTGAAGGACACTTTATAGTGTAAATCACAGAATGATAGTTGCAACTATCATTTTTTGTTTACACTATAAAGTGTCCATCAGACTAAAAAACAAACTTATTGTCCTTGATACTAAATTTTTTTGGAACTTTTTCCCTGTGTCTATTTTCCTGTAAATATAATTTATACACTTTCAAATCATAATAAAACTTGAGTAAAATTATATGATAAGTTTTTTGAAAAATAAACCAATGTAAATAAAAATGTAATATAATAACTTGGTAAAATATCGAAACTTAAAATAATATTTATAAGTATAAAAAATTGAAAATTATTAATAAATTGTTTTGAAAAGAATATTTAAAAACTTATTTAAAACGAGAGAGATGAGAGAGATCAAGTGCTATCAGAATTTTAACATAAATCTATGACTCTATAACTTATATGGAATATTTTTGAACTTTGAACTCTCTAATATCCATGAGTATTCATTCTCTAGCTCTTGAGTCTTTTATGTCAACATGTTGAATCTCTTCAATCTTTACTTGATACACATGTCTAATATCCTGCACTATATACTATATACCTTAATAGAACATTAATATTTACATTTTCTATAATTTTCTAATGTAGTTGTCATCAAAACCAATATCTCATATAGTAACAAATCCCACCAACAAAAATATCCTTTCAAAATTCTTTATGTTGCATCCTCCCGTCCCAGAACACTATCTTACAAATTTTGAAAAAGTTAGGTACATTATTATTTTCATCCCCAGTGACAATTGAGATTATATCAGCATTTACACAAATCATTAGAATATCTACTTTAACCGTTTACTCGGAACATAAATTTTGTTTCGCTAGGAATCTTTAAGTGAACCAATTTTTTACACAGATTGCATTTCCCTTTGATAATTTAGAATTGAGACACAAAACATAGCAGATGATCATCATATTATATCAGCTTTAACATACCTTTTTTAACTGCATGGTACTTATGGGAGCTTGCTGCCAAAATATACACAATGCCAGTAAGGTGATCCTGTTTTGTAAACTCAAGGTACCCAACTCTTCCCCAGTTGAAATGATTTATGCAAAAGCAACCGATTTTGGAAGGGTAAATGATGCACAAAGCATCCACTTTCCAGGTGCAACGAGCCTTACACGATGCATTTCTACTTCCTCTACGGTTTCACATAGCGCCAAGTTTATCCTTTCATGAAGATCAAATTCAGGATTTTCAGCTTTAGAAAACCCATAGAGGTGAATCTTTGGCAATGTGCAGCAGGAATCCTTGAGTCCCTTGCTAAAGATGCCTCGAAAACAGTCAAGAAACCCTGCAGCGTCCTTAGGCAAATTCATCACCACTTGGGTAACACTTTTAGTCCTCGATTTACCAAATATGCTTTGAATGAACCTTCTTCCATCCATGTTCGAAACCTCGATCTTCTTATCCAACTTGTTGAGAACTATGTTCCTTTCAAGATACTCAACTGCTGTAGGATTCAAATCATTTGCATACACATACTTCACCTTTTTCGCAGCTGATATGGCTATCGGACCAACACCAGAGAACACATCACACACAACATCAGTTTCACAAAAGCATCCTACGAGCCTTTGCCTTTCACCGGCCAGTTTAGAATTCCAATACACTGCCTTCAGATCAACCATAAACCGAATTCCATTTTCGATTACCATAGTTGAAAGTGAATGATTGCCAGCCAATACCTCGAGCTCCATTGTTCTGTACTCATTCTGAATAGCATCTACCTTGTTCACAACTGTTTTGATCTTACTCTTGTTTTTATCCAGAACCACTTGAGCTATGAGCTTCTTGTAAGGCGCATGCTCATAACTCAAATTCAGATGTGCGATGTGCCCAACCATTTCAAAGCCTGTAGGAACAACGACATCATCGGGAAGTAAAGAACGTAATACCTCATTCATCTGCCAGTAGTTGTAATACAAGGTTAAACTGCATTGCACGAGCTCGAATGTTGGTTTTACTAACACGGCCATCACAGCTTGGGGCAACTCTTCTTCTCCTTTGTTTGCATATGTTTCATCTAGTAACAATAACCTTGTAGGGCCTAACCATTTACTGCCTCCATTAAACCCTTCTCCAAGCAACCCACTCCAATCCTCTTCATCTTTGTTCTTCACAAGTTGGACTGAATAAACATTGCCCTTTTCGTTTTGGGCCCTCTCCTTGTTGCATTTGGGTTCGTTCTTCTTTTCCTTCTTAGGTCTTGAAACCCTGGCCAAATTCCTGAAATTTAGGTACCCCTTGCAGTTGAAATCTTTCACGAGTTTCTCCCTATGCAGAACTGCACTGAAAGCTTCCTCCTCTCCGTCTATATCTTGTAGCTTGTCCAGCGAATTCAACCTTTGTTCGGTAACAGATGGTTGATTCATCAACAGAGTTTCGAAATCGGGGTCGAAATCATCGCCTGCGACGCGAGCGACGTTACGGACGCGAGGCCAATTAAGGAGGTGGCCGCGGAGGCGGTGCTCGAGGGCGGAGCATTCGTCGGCGGGGACACGTAAGGCGGCGATGTCGAAGGATCGGGTGAAGTGGGAAGGGTCGGGAAAGGAGTTAGGATTAGGGTCTGCTATTTTGGGGAGGGATGGGCCGTAGGCGAGGGTATGGAAAGAGGCGAGGTTTGGAGAAGCGGAGAGAGAAGAGAAGGGTTTGAAAGCGAAGAGGGGTATTTTGGGAAGTGAAGAAAGTGGAAGTGAGATGTGATAATGGGGACGGAGGTTTAGCATGGACGCAGTTGACGTTTGGGACGTTCGATCTGAAAGATTTGGCTTCCCTGCCGTTTGACTTCGATGAACAGAAAGAAAAAGTTTTATCGGTGGTGCAATTAGCCTGCAGCAGCTTACGGACCACAATGATAGCATTCCAAACAAGAGGGGTCGGTCTAGCCCTGTAAATTCGAGCGAGTACCGCAAACCTGTACCAAATCGACGTTAAAAGCCCCTAATCCACATCGATTTTGATGGATCTTTTATCATTCTGAATGATGCAAAATATTATAAAGATTCGATTAAATCCGACTCGAACCGATCAAAAAACACACACACACATATAGCGTTATTATCCAACCGGACTCGTCCCGATTTGAACCGAAACTTGGATCAAGTCAGGTTTAGATTTTAAAAAATATAGTTTAGACCCAACAAAGTCTAACCGTTTAGAATCGAGGTCCGTCATCGGATCCAAATTTGTCGGGTTAGGTCATATTGCCGCCCCTAGATCGGTCACCGTTGTCACATAGACGGTTTTAGATGACTGACCTTATGGTGGTCCAACAGGTAAAAAAAAACACTTTATCCGACATTTATAATGTCAGATAAGAACACAACAAATTAAACTCATTCACATGTTAATCCGCGTGAAACGTGAGGTGAAATCGTGACCGCTAGCTTATCCGGCATTATAAATGCCGGATAAACTAATATAGAATAACCGACCTTCTTCAGCCGGCTATTCTTCCTCCTCTATAAAATTTTCTCTAAACACAGTTTCATTAAAAATACCACGAACACACCTATTTTCAACTTATTTTATGTCAAATTTTTCAAAAATTTGCCCGAAAATAAGAAAAATATTGCAAGCAGTTATTTTCCCAAAATCATGAAGGCGTCGGAGATGATGGTGATGAAGACCCTAGTTCTAGCTCTTTGAGAAGACACGTGGGTGATGAAACAATGATATCTTGAAGGCGAGGCATGAAGGTTGTTTCCGAAGACTCTGCTTTGTTACTGAATATCGATCAAAACTTAGGACTAATGAAGGAGTTGATCGATTTTTGTGTTTTATCCGATGAACAAGTGCATGTTTCTACCTGTGTCGATACACTGTAAATAACATTCAAATACAACAGTAATTATTAGCATCGATTGCTATAAACTATTTACGTATTAAAAAGGTATAATATATAGTGTATGGTTCTACACTAATTGTATGGTTGTATATTTAGGCTTGGCAAAATGTTGACATTTCAGTTTATAAATTGTATAATTATATATTTAGTTTACAGAGTTAATAGCCAAAATAATTTTCTTAATAGGCGACGGAAGGAAAAACCATTAGTTCTCTTGCATCCTTTTTTTGTCTATATCGAGAGATTGCAGCAATCGATGTCCATCAACGTATATTGGTTTTTTGGATGATATATGATTTCAAGATTTTTTAATATGTTTTTTCTACCATAAATACTTACATATACAACCGCATTGAATTTATCTTAACTATGCATATTTCTTATTTTACAAACATTCAGCCGACTTTAAATTCTTATGCCCAACTGCGTAGTGGATTAGTTTCTTTTTGTGGAAGACCACCCATACATTTCAATTCGCTTTTGGTGAGATGTGCATTAGTTCGTTAGATTTTGTTATGCTTAACTGGACTTCTGTTGGATTGCACCTTCATTCACCTTACAATGAACAATACCAGAAACATGACAACGTTCTACATGTTTTACCTAGTATTCATGTTCCTCATGCTTATCGTGGTACACATATTAGAGTTAATTTCCTTAAGGATACTATTAGGAGACTACTTCGACGGTATGACTGTACCAAAGACTTGAATACAACTAGGTTATTTGTCCTTTACATGATGGGAAACCTTTTCTTTTTCAATATGTCCAATACATTATCATTAAGACATGTTGCAGCGGTTGCGGAGTTTGACCTTTGTTCCCTTGTTTTGTGACGACCCGAACTCGATATCCGATAAACGATATCAAATTCGTATCGCCGGAGCTTATAACAACATCAGATGAATATAAAACAGCGGAACCAAAATGAATATTATACATATCCGAGATACAACATTATAATATC